>OY747129.1:73036543-77836543 GCA_963556465.1 Berberis vulgaris | reverse complement strand
CTTTGAAAAGAATGAAGACAAGGAAGGCAGTTGGACCGGATGATGTACCAATTGAAGCGTAGAAATGTCTTGGAAAAGTTGGGACTCAATGGCTAACTAGGCTCTTTAATAGAATTTTGGAAACTAGAAAAATGCCAGATTCATGGAGGTACAACATTGTGGTACCAATTTATAAGAACAAAGGAGATATTCAAAACTACTCAAACTATAGAGGGATAAAACTTATGAGTCATACAATGAAACTTTGGGAGAGGGTCATAGAGCGAAGACTTAAAGTTTAACCACAATTTCAGATAATCAATTTGGACTTATGCTGGGTAGGTATACTACGGAGGCCATCTTCTTGCTTGGCAAATTATAGAAAAATATCGAGAGGAACGTAAGAGTTTGCATATGGTTTTTATTGATTTGGAGAAAGCCTACGATAGAGTCCCCATGGAGTTAATTTGGTGGATGCTTGGAAGGAAGAAAATGTCTCAATGTTATGTCGATGTCATTAAGGATATGTATGAAAGGGCTGTAACTAACAAGTGTTCGCTCAGTAGGTGGGATGTCCAGTGAATCCGTAGTATCAGTAGGACTACATTAATGGCCGACCTCAAGCTGATAATCTAGTGAATATTTAGGTCATAAATTAGATAGGTGGCAGGAGGCATTAGAGAGTAAGGGTTTTAGAATTAGTTGTTTGAAGACGGAATATCTAGTGTGCAACTTTGGTTGTGAATCACGAGGGAGGAGAAATTCGATTGAGATGGAAGGCGTGGAGGTTCCAGAATGTGAGGCTTTTCCATATCTAGGATCTATAATTCAAAAGAATGGGGCTATTGGAGAAGATGTAGACTATAGGATTAAAGCTGGTTGGACGAAATGAAGAATGGCGTCAGGAGTATTATTCGATAGAATGATGCCTGCAAGGTTAAAAGGAAAATGCAATAAGACAATTGTTCGACCAACCATACTTTACGGTTTAGAATATTGGGCTACTACGCGATAACATACACATAGGATGGTGGTAGCAGAAATGCGTATATTAATATGGATTGGTAGTAAAACCCATAACAATAAATTAAGAATGAAAGAATTAGGAGATAGTTAGGTATAGCGTCCGTAGAAGACAAAATTCGAGAAAGGCACTTAACGTGGTTTGGTCAAGTGCGGAGGAGACCAAGCACGCAACTAATTAGAAAATCTTTAGATTGGGAAGTTAATGGAGGGTGTAGACGGAAGGGACGACAGTTGAAAGCTTGGATGAAGGAGGTGAAGGAAAACATCCTTGAGCTTGGATTAGACGAGGATATGTGGGAAAACCGCATTGCTTGGAGAACCAAAATATGTGTAACCAACTCCGAGAGTATCGGGAATGAGCTTTGATGATGATGATGATAGTACTATTTATTCTGGTTTCATTATTTTAGATTTCGTACTAATTCATTTTGTAATTTCATTAAAGTTTAGTTTATATTTAGTCTTCCTTAATATGAATTTCAGGCTCCACTGTTGTCAACATATGTAAGTAGCAATATCGTTCTATAAGTAAAAAATATATGATTAACAAAAGAAGCTTATAACCGAAAATATAATGATTATGTAATCTATGGATGTGTGCTTGTTGAGGTTTTCAGTTGACGTGGTCAACATCCCGTACCGTGTTGGACAATGACAGTAGTATCCACCCATCATTTCCTCTCGTATCTTTCAATGGTGTTAGCATCCCAACTTTTGAATTGGCCTTTCTAAGTATTCGAGCAAACTCAAATTTTTATGGTTACTACTATACTTAATTATTCATTCATATATGTTTCCCATTTGTGTTTTCAACCAGGTATACCATCCTCCTTTGACATTCATGAAGCTAGCACCAATTTTGGAGAATATTAGGGCGTTAAAGGTATTTTTTTTACTAAATCGTATGTAGCGTGTATTCACATTTTTTGTTTTCTTATACTCCCTGCAACTGACTTAGTTTTTCTTAGTATTTTTTCAAGTTTACTATATATACGTATATATGTATATATGGTGCTTACTCTCTCTATATATATATTGGTGTTGAATTTTTGGGTTAGGTACAAAGAAAAGGATAGGGAAAAGTGTTGTCCCTCTGATTTGAGAGACCTCTTATTTATTATAAAGTTTTAGGGTTTATAAATAATGCACCCCAAACTACTACATGATACTACAAATATAACGATATAACTTAAATCCTAATATTCCCCCTAAAGCTGGAGCATAGATGTCAATGATGCCCGACTTGGTAAATGTGAAAAAAGACCAATGGTTTGGTGAAAATATGGGCCAGTTGCTTGCTAAAACGAACATGAGGAGAAATCGAGAAACAATCTGATTGCTCATAACCAAGTCACGATGAAGTGGCTGTCAACTTCAATATGACTTGTTCGCTCATGGAAAACTGGATTGTTGGCAATAAAAATGGCAACTTGATCACAATTTATCTAAATTGGGCTGGAACAAAAGTAACGTATATCAAGAAGTAAGTAAAGGACAGGTCTTCACTTACGTTATTTAATAGGTGATTAATTGGCATTAGTAGAGCATGGCGATTTTTGAATTAATCCTTTGAATAATCTTTGATCGATTAATCGACAATTGTCACTATTTTTTGCCAATTTACTAATTAATCGCTTTCGAAACTCACCTACTAATCGATCCATGACAATATCTTATAATAAACGAGAAAAATAATGTTAATTAATTTAGTTTTGCTTTAAACCTCATCAATACCTTGCTCAATGAGTAATTCCAAGATTATGAAGAGAAAGAAAGATCAGATCTAAGAGAGAAAACGACCAAAGAAAAATGACAAGCAAAGCTAAAGAATAAGAAGAGTCACACCTTTATTTGACATTATTTTTTTTTAAATTGTTGATGCTGCCACTTCAATATACATTACTTTTCATTTTTTTTGGTTCTTGTAGTAAACATATTATTTAGAATGATAGAGACAATGTATTTAGAATGATAGAGACAATGATATAGGCGATTAATTCCGATTTATCTCATAACGCCCGTGAACCGATTACCTTCCAATTAACGATTTAACTACCTAAGTCTTCACACCTTTGACCCACATTCATGTCGCACTTTTCTAAATCCGTCCCCGCCCCGCCAAGGATAACAGATTCCCGCTTCCGCCCCGTTTTAACTGTTTATTTTATTTATAACTGTCTCGGACCCGTCACGAATTGCGAATATTCGCCCCACTCCGTTTATTCACTATGGGCTTCAATTAAAGGATCATTTTGACAACTGCCAACAGGCCTACCCGCCTTTATGTCAAAGTTCAGTCTATTTAGAGGGTTAATTGGCTAAGAGCCCACAATATAAAAATTTTAAGTGTCTAGGCTAATTTTTTTTAACATAGTTTGTTTTTAAGTGATGTGGGACTATGTTTATAACTTGCAGTTTGGGTTTTTGTAGGGTAATTTTATAAGAGCAAAAACACAACATCGTTTACTTTTAGTGATGTTCGACTATGTAACATGCAATTTTGGTTTTTGTATACTAATTTTATGAAACAAAAACACAACATGGTTGGCTTGGTTGGCTTTTAGGCGATGTGAGACTATGTTTGTAACATGAAATTTAGGATTTTGCGGAGTAACATGAAACTTGACTATGAAAATTGATTATATGAAACTTGACTTTTATGTGATGTGGGACAATAATTTGTAAATGAAAAACTTAAAGTGTCTAGACTAGTTTTATAAAAGCAACCACAAAATGATTGGCTTAAAGTGTCTAGACTAGTTTTATAAGAGCAAACAAAAAATATAGTTTGCTTTTTAAGTGATGTGAGACTATAATTAGACTAGTTTTACAAAGCAAACACAAAATATAGCTGGCTTTTAAGTGATGTGGGACTAATTTGTAAATGACCAGTTTAAAATGTATAGGCTAGTTTTATAAGAGCAAACATACAACATGGTTGGATCTTTAGGTGTTGTGGGATTATTTTTGTAACATGAAATTTGGATATTTGTTGAGTAACATGAAACTTGACTTTTATGCGATATGGGACTATAATTTGTGAATGAAAAAGTTATAGCTAGCAAACTTAATTTGGGTTTTACTTAGTATTTGGCTTGAAAATTATTTGTTGAACCTTATCCTATCTCGTTAATTGGTGGTGATGATGTCAGTGGTTGTGGTTGTGGGTGGTGGATATGATGGCAATGGTTGTGGTATGGTAGTGATTGTATGTTTAGTATTTTGCTTAGAGATTCCTTGTTGAACCTTACTCTATTTCATTGGTGGCGGTGGCTTTAGTTTTGGTATTGTGGTGGTGGAGATGAAGACAATGGTTGTGGACCTTGTGGTATCATTTGCCATGGTGGTGGTGGTGATTATGCTATGGTGGCGGTTGGATATTTAGTATTTGGTTTGGAGATTCCTTGTTAAACCTTAACCCAATCTCGTTGGTGACGATAGTGGTGGTTGTGATGATGGTAGTAGGTGTGGTTTGGTATCGTGGTAGTGATTGTGGGTGGTGGAGTTGATAGCAATGGTTGTAGTTGTCGTATGGTGATGGTTGTGGTGATGATGACATTGATTGTGTGCTGGTGGTAATGATAGTGATGGTTGCAGTAGTGCTTGTAGTTGTGGGTTGTAGATGAGGTGGTTGTGATTTTGGTATCGTGGTGACAATTGCTATAACTATAGGCTTTGCAGTGGTGGTGAGAATTATGCTATGGTGGTTGTGCCATTGGTTGTGATTTGTGAAGGTGTTAGCTATGACTATGAAGGTCTTGGTGACGGTTATCCTATGATGGTTGCGATGAGTGTGAAGGTGTTGGTGGTTATGGTTGTGAAAATGGTTATGATATGGTGTACGCGGTGAATGTAGAGGTGACATTGATTTTGCTATGGGTGTTGGTAGTTATGGTTTTGAAGGTAGTTAATGTTAATGCTATGGTGGTTGTAGCAACGTGGTAATGGTGGTGGTTGGAAAGGTGGTGGTGATTATGATATGGTGGTAGTGGTGGTGGCAACAAAAGACAAAATAATAGTTATTTTAGTGTATACTAAACAAATGAAATAATTCGATGATAAACTTGGTAATGCTAACTTAAGCAATGTGAGTGAGAATAAAAAAAATTAGTTTAGTCCCACATCCTTTAAAAAATGACATACAAAAGTTTATAATTCTATAAAAACATAAAGATTTGCAATCTTTTAGATGTGAGATTGAGATGTTTTATCCCACTTCCTCTAAGAAGTAAACTCAACAAGAACATGCTTTTATAAAAAATTGGGCCCTAGTAATACACTAGGTTGGGCTAGGCCTAATTGGCTTGAAGCTTTGCTGACTTCAAATTTGACCAACCCAACAAATTACAACATATATATAGATATGCGCGGTGCGGATATTGCCAAATCCATATCTGCCTTGAAATTCGCTAAACCAAAACCAAATCCGCCCCATTCGATGCGGGCGGTGTGGATATCCGTGAAAACTTGCCCCATTGCCTGCAAGACTAAAAGGAAAATGCTATAAGACAATTGTTTGACCAGCCATGCTCTACGGTTTAGAATGTTGGGCTACTATGGGACAACATACACATGATGGCGGTAGCAGAAATGCGTTTGTTTAGAAGGATGTGTGGTAAAATCCGTATAAAATTAGGAATGAAAGAATTATGAGATACTTAGGTGTAGTGCCCGTAGAGGACAATATTCGAAAAAGACGTATAACGTGGTTTGGTCACGTGAGGAAGAGACCAAACACGTCGCATGTCTAGATTGACAAATTAATGGAGGGTGTAGACGGAGGAGACGACCGTTGAAAACTTGGATGAAGTCGGTGAAGGAAGACATCCTTGAGCTTGGATTAGGCGAGGATATGTGGGAAGACCGCATTGCTTGGAGAACCAAAATACTTATAGCCGACCCCGAGAGTATCGGGAATGGGCTTTGATGATGATGTATCTTTTTTCCAAAATTGATATATGTTCTCGATATAGATATTTTGAGCCATGGTTTTGAGTAATGTGCATTGTTTTCTTGAAAGTGATTCAGTTTATCATGTGGTTAAAAGTTGTTAAGACATCCAGACATCCAGGGTATTTGTTCAAATTATTTTTACTAGATTGTAGTTACCATAATTTTTCTTATTCACAGGAACAAACAGTTATCTCCTCGAGGGAAATACACTCAATTGACCTAAATCCATCTTGTCCGCATCAATTGGCTTTCCATCTTGATAATGGTTGGTAGGTTTGCAAGATAATTCCCTTTTATGTTTTGTTCTTATTCTCACCTTAATATGATAATGTGTTTCTTCAGATAAATGACAGTAGTAAATATTTTTTCTCTAGGGTGTTAACAGCAGTAAATGTTGTTTCTTTAAGGTGTCAACATATCATCTCAATTATCACTTCCTTGTCTAGCTACCAAATTTTGGTGTTTCAGTTCTCAAATTGTATAATGCGACTCTGTAGTGCTTATCTCATAGTATTAAAGTTTTACTCGGGACTAGGAGCTTTTATTGCACACAACCTCCTCCATGGGAGTTGGGGTGTCATAAAATTGGTCCCATTTAAAACTTGGATGAAATTGTTGTGCATGTATTATCAACCTTTCCAACCACAGTTGGCTAACCTGTTTCCAGTGAGGAGCCATCAAACACAAGCTTTCTATCCCACCATCCAAATGAAGTCCATTTGTGAGTGAACCTTAACCTTTTCAGTCGGGAACCATTTGATAGCCTAAATCCTGAGAAGAAGGTAGTGGTTGAAAAGGTTCCTAGATGCAGTGATGGTTAGATCAGGATTTGTTCCCCATCACTTAGAAGTCCTCCAAGTAAATATTCTTAAGTTTGAACTTGCTAATACTGAGATAACCATGTAATCATCAGCTTAAACCAGTGTTTCAAGGCATCAACTTAATACATGTAGTCCAAGTTATATGTTATGTGTTGCAAGACATCAGACTTGTATTTCAATATATATCATGTTTCTAAATGATAAAACCATTTTTTTAATGTGATTATAACTACTATTAGTGTTTAATTTGATCTTTGTAGCAAATGGCTCTTCAAGCACCACAGTTATGCATTATAGATTTATATTTTATAGTCCATACACAAGATGTAAAAATGTTTCCAGCAAAATTATCAACCGTGACTCTGCTTACTTTTTCAATATTTTACTTATGTAGGTCAGGAGTATTTGATACCAATACTACACAAGTGACGCATATTCATTGTCCACCCCCTGCATGGTTGTAAGTAATAATTGACAAAGTATCGCATGATATCTTAAAGCATGGTATTAGTTTTGGGGTGTCATCTACTTACTCTATCTTTGAGGAATTAGGGACGGAACGTGCTGGTCAGCTCCATATTCAAGAAAACAGGCATGGCTATCTACATGTTCGGTAGGGAACTTTCATTACTATTTTTTTTTTATCATTTATTTACCGTAAGTGTGATCTCATGATTCAGTGGACAAATGAAGATATAACTTTCTTTAGTGAGACAAGGTAACTTGTAGTATTTGATTAGAACATAAAGTGGAGGACCCTTGTGACCTTAGATACATTTAGAAAATTTGTTTGTTCTTGTAAAGTCCTCAAATTTTTAATATCAGGTTGACTCTCCTAATCCAGATCTGTTTGAAAGTCGGGATCTCTAGTCATCACCTCGTGTTAACTATGTGTAAAATCCTCAATATGTCTGCTTTGGTAACTGCTTACGAAAGTTGAGTCTTGGAGGCCTTGCTCTCGATATTATCTTGAATTTCATATCGCTACATCAATCCATGTGGCTGGATAGGTAGTTTTTTTATGATGAAGTGGAAAGAGCAACATCCACTGGTGCTAGTGACATGGCCTTGGGAGCAGAATGTTGTTATAATCTGTTTCTTGAAGAAGTAAATGACCATTTTTAAAGGGTGACTCATGGAAATGATCAAGGGTTTTACTATAAGGGCTTCTTGGATTGGCGTTGGTGGCAGAGCTTACTGGTTTTACTCCCATTGGCCTAATTGGAAGAGCCTGAAAAATGATTGATTGCATAAGATTTGGCTAGAAGGGTCAAAGTATGTATTTAAAAGTTTCAAGGAGAGGAATGTAGCTAGATACTTTATGGTGTGTTAACTGCAAATGAGATCTGAGAACCAGAAGGCTAGAATGTGTTTAAAAGTGAATTTAATCAAACTTATGTTAATTGACTTCCTTTTTAATTCTCTTGCCCTCTTTTCTAAAAATAGGCTTGGGCAGGTTTTTGAAAAAAAAAAAAAAAAAATCTTCAGTTTGAAAAAAAATTAAGATTTTTTACACATTTTACATATGTATCTTGGCATTGAATTGGAAGTAATTTTTATGCTATTATGCTTAACTTGTATAAATTATAATACAAAAAAAAAATCCTGCCTAAGCCTGTGGGCGCTAGTCCCCTGCTCGTCGCCCGCCTACCTCCAAGTGATTTTAGAGCCTTGGTCTTTCCAGGATGGGTATGGGGTCAAATTATCTTGATTTTCATATGATATCTCATTCTCCACAATCATCAACTATCCCAAAATTAATCATAGATAATGATTGGGTGAGGGGACTGGGATAGTTGATGATGAAGATCTCATTGAAGATGAAGAGTTCCTTGCTCTTTCTGGAGTTGCATTAGGTGCTCATTGGCCATTATTCTTATTTCTTGGTAGGGTAGATTTGAGGAAATCACTATGATTTTGATGTGAATTGAAATCTCAGACTGCAAGTAAAAGAGAAAACAGAGATGAAGACCTCTTTATTGAAGAAGAAAAGAAGAATGTAACAATGGTTCAAGCTTTCGAGAGGCTTGTCTCTCCCAAATGTAGAGCAGAAGCTCTTGTACAGAAATCTCAATGAATACAACTCAGTTAGAGGCAGTTAGGAGTTTGTTCAAGTTGTTAATCTGTTGGTGTTGTAATGCTAGTTGATCTACAGTATGAGAGAGGAGACACACAGTTGTAAAATAGAGCTAAAGAAGAACAGTTGTATTCATTGAGATTTCTGTATACTGTAGATCAACTAGCATTACAACACCAACAGATTAACAACTTGAACAAACTCGTAACTGCCTCTAACTGACTTATAACCAACTAGCTTGCTATGCCTTCCCTTGGTCGTTAGATGACTCCTCCAATCTCTTGCTACGCCTTGTATAAGTGTATTTCACTGGTTGCCTAACAGATTTCCTATTACTCGAGGATGTCATTTTTTGAAACCTTTGGCTTGAAAGAAACTGTAGAACTTTCTAGATGGCGCTTTAGATGCGCAAGAGGCATTTGTGGAATCTTTAGGACTTTTTGACATTGGGGACAAAACATCCGCTTGCAGTTTGAGTTTTTTCAATTTTCAAATGTATTAACGTTGTATCACAATTATAATATCTATTTTTCCTATGTTTTCAAAGTTAAAACTAAAGAAGTCAAGATAAAACATGTGTCTTGATAACAAAGCATAACAATGTGCCATTTTACGGACTATATGTTCCTTTAAGAGCGTGTTATTGCATCATTACCATATGTCTTCAGATATTATGTCTGATATCTTATATTGCAGATATATGCTGTTGGATCATCCTACAAGAATGGGATTCATCTTTTGGATTTCTTTCCAGATTCCATTGCAGCTTGCCATGTGGACTTTGAGTGAGAATAATCAAATTAATATATTACAAACTATAGTTTCATGGATGTCTTGTTCCCCTAGGTGGAAGTGGAATCTGCTTTATGACATTTTTTATTTCCATCATGGAAATAAGTAATTCATTCTTGAGTTCTGTTTTTACATACTTTTATAACTGAAATGTAACCAATGACACGGGTACCATGTCTTGGTCTCCATCACAATATGTCAAACACATCAACTAGAATGCCCACCAATAGGAAAGCCACTTGGACATTACAATATTATTTGGTTTTTCGGCTAAATCTTACTTTATTTTATTTTTCTTTTTCCTTGTAAAATATTGTTACATATGTACTAAATTGCTATAATATACTCGGAACATTCTTAAAGAACTGAAACCTTCGAAAATTATGTGAAGTTTATGTCCTAAACACGGAATGTCCAAACAGTGTCATTGTGTCCAATAGGTGTTCGCCGTGAAATTTTTTTATGAACATGAACTGACCTTGTTACATAGGTGAACACATTTTGCTTTTAAAAGTTGTCATTGCTTTTCTCCATTCTGAATGACAGTTAACAAACTTTTAGTGTGGTCAAAATTGACATTGCATTTCGTCTTTTTGTTTGGATGGAAACTGGTGCCAACAATTTGAACTACCTGTTTTGAAAAGTATTTATATGGTGTCCGTATAGATTGTGGTGTGTGCTCATTTATGAGGAACAGTTTTTTGTTTTTTTAAGTCTTTATGGTTAACTACTTGCATATTTGACTTCTTTAATGCATAGGATGTTCGGGGAGCGTCCAAACATGCGAAATGTATTCATTCCCTTATCAGCACGAGTTACGGCTTGTACTTCTCATCCCTTAAATGGAACCATTGTTGTTGGGACCAAGGTTTGTTTTTCTTCTTATGATTTTTTATTATTTTATTGTTATTATTAAATCCTCTTCACAACTCCTCCCCCCCACCAATTTGTGTATACTTTGCATTGAACAAGCTTCTTTTGTTCACTGAATTATTAGTGCTTTTCAAGACTAGTAGCATATTCCATCATTGTTTCAGTCAGTTGGGAATGTGTTGAAACTCAATATATGTTGATTCCTATGTAATAAGGATAATAATATAAAGCACTCTAGCATATAGTGGTCTATAATTGGCTTCATCTTCATATTGCAACATGTAAAAAGTGCAGTGCTATCAATGGTACTGCTTGATATCTTGTGTTTCTCATGTACAATAATTAAGTCGAGGAAATTCAGTAGTTATTGATTTATTTCACCAACTTTCTTTTAGTACCATGGAAATACTTTTACAACGATGATAATTTGCAAGGTAAATATCGATAATTCTACCAGCATTTATGATTTATTTGATTTTTTTAATTTTGGTGATACAAAAATATTAGAACTGAGTAAATTCGTTAACTTGTTTATTTACTTGAACTAAGCTGAGGAATGCCCAAATTCATATCTCCATGATCAAGGAACATGAGAACACACTTCCCCTTAGTTTGTATCCATTGTTGATGTCATAAATGAGATGGAGGTGCATCTTTTTAGTTGGAAGCTTTAAATTAGTACACAAATTTGAATCTGATTCTCTGTAATCATGTTTGCAGCAAAAGAATTCCACACTTTTAACATATGGGTTGATTTCAGGAATCGTCTTTGCTTGTTATTTCTCAAAAGCACCAATCATTTCACACTGACCCTGATGATCAAACTGTCGAAGCAAAGGAGGAAATTGACACAAGCCTGAAAAGTTTTCAATTGCAGAGAGAAAATGTTAGCCATGTTGATTGATAGGTAAAGCTGTAGAGTTTTAGAATGGAAATCTTCTGTAGAAAGTTCAGACTTTGGAGATGAACACTTGGAGTTCATAAGCAAGGAATTCTAAGCAGGCCTTATCATTGAGTCGATGTGGTTGAAAGAAAAGAGGAACTTCCAAAATGAAATTGTGTTGCAGTCAAAGTCCTTGTTACCATTGCTGTATAAAATAAGTCAGGATGTCAACTATAAAATTATATGAAATTTTAATTTTTTCAATTTAATTTAAAAGAGATGATGTAATTTTTCATTTAACACTTTATGTGTACTCGGTTAAGCGAATCTGTAATGTAAAGTATGATTTGATTGAGCAATATTTGTTCTCTTGATCTTTAATAATTGTTTTAGAAAATCCTCTTTAAGTAAATTTTGAGCAGGCTGTACTGGAAAAAATATTTGTAAAGCAAATGAGCATATACATGTTAAAAAGGTGTTACTTATAGGGGAGTATCAGAACATTCTAGTCTAAAGATCTTGACCCTCAAATCCCAAATCACTGATTGGTTAATATAATTTGAGTGATACACAAGTATATTTGGATTGATATTTTGTTACCGGGGGAGTCTGTTGTAGGTGAATCTGGTTGCGTATTACAAACACTTGGAAATGACAACAAAGAAAAGAGCTTAAATTGTAAATTCATTGAATTAAACTTATTTTACAAAAAAATTAAGCATAAATAATTGTTGCGGCGCTAATCCATACAGCAAGATTTAGTTCATTCAGTCCACTTGGAGATGTCAAACATTGAAAATAGTCAAAATGATTCCAACCATGTGAGTGCCCAGCAAGTTTGTTTGGTTAAACTGCAATAATACATGAAGTAGACCACAAAGGACCCAACAACCCATCAATCAAGCTACTTCAATAGCCTAGATTCATATCTTTCTTTCCGACTAATACAAGTGAATCAACTAAATTAGTAAATATTGCTCAAAATTAATGATTGAAAACAAAAAAAATGCAAAGACATGACTGTCAAAGAGAATTAAATTATATTGAAGATTGTCTTCATAGAGATCATCCAACACAACAAAATCCAGAGAAACACCCAAAAGTACAAAGACCTACTACTAATACTATCTAAATTTACATGTAAATTCCCCCAAAACAAATAACCATAGAAATACCCATTTGAAGAAAGCATCAGATCTATACTAAGCCCTCTCACCACGGATTCTGCGAGCGAACTGGATGTCCTTGGGCATGATAGTAACCCTCTTGGCGTGAATGGCACAGAGATTGGTATCACGACCCGATCCACAGAGTACTATATTGTCCGCTTTGGGCTCAAGGCCCACACGGCTTTAAAACGCGTAGTACTTTGTAGATCCAACCTCGTACATATATAGCACATCCTCTTCCCTCACCTAGGTGATGTGGGACTATAATCTCCCCTTGGTAGCTCGCCCAACCCCTCTTGGGATCCATGGACCTATTGGGCTTCACCATCACGGGCTTCTCCCGCACCCTCCCCCTCAGGTTCACCCACACAATGGTATCACAGTCCACCCCCTAAGGGAGCCCAACGTCCTCGTTGACACACTTTCGGTTAGGTATGGCTCTGATACCATTCTGTCACGACCCGATCCACAATGAACTATATTGTCTGTTTTGGGCCCAAGGCCCGCACGACTTTAAAATGCATAGTACTTTGTAGATCCAACCTCGTACATATATCGCACATCCCCTTCCCTCACCTAGGTGACATGAGACTATAATCTCCCCTTGGTAGCTTGCCCAACCTCTCTTGGGATCCACGAGCCTATTGGGCTTCGTCATCACGGGCTTCTCCCGCACCCTCCCTTTTAGGTCCGCCCACACAAGGGTATCACAATTGGTGTCCTCAAACAAACTAACCAAGTATACCTCAGCGACCTCCTGAAAACAACAACAATACTGCTTTGGAAACGAAGATCGGTTTTGAAGTCCTGAGCAATTTCACGGACAAGACGTTGAAAGGGGAGCTTTCGGATGAAAAGCTCAGTGCTCTTCTGGTACTTTCTGATCTCATGAAGCGCCATAGTTCCTGGCCTGAACCTGTGGGGCTTCTCACTCCTCCCGTTGTTGGGGTTGACTTGCGGGTCCCCTTGGTCGCTAGCTACTTTCGAGGGGCCTTGCCTCTTGTCAATTTGCGAGCGATCTGCTTTGTACAAGCCATCAAACTTGTCTCTCAACTCTCAACCAAACTTTATATTGGAAATAGATCTATCTGATTGCGATGAGTGTGACCAGTCGAGAGCTTTTATTATATAGGAGATGATGAGATTAGGCGGGAATCCAAAATTTTCAATTGTTGTAGCGGTAAGAGAGTGTGACCGTTGGATTGACAAGATAACTTACGGATGAGATGCGCTCAACAGGAGCCTCACGGATCGCAATCCATGATACTCTACGTTGGATTAACCCATTTTACGGTTGAGATGCACCAAAGGAGAGACACACGGATCGCCATTACAATAGACACTTTCATTAGGCATCCACGATGTGCCACCTCGATTTTCTAAGTGTCCCCCTCCCATTCCTATGGCTTCAAATCTTCTCTCTTCTTTCTTATTTAAACAAACGAAACTCAAATTTTTTTTTTCACAATCCCCAACCATTTGAAAACTTATAAATAAAAAACATTCGGGCTAAAGAGAACTAGTAAAATTTCCTTTTTGCAGTCGTTATATTTGGGCTTCGCTTAATACATTGTAAAATATGCATTTTGAAAATTGATGCAAATGCATTGGTTTACAACACTTCACTTTATAGGTGTTTGGTAGTAATTTAAAATTTTTGAAGCAAATTGAACAAGTGATTGTGGGTGGTGGTGATGATGGTAGTCGTTGCATGATCGTGGTTGCGGGGATCGTAGTGATGGTGTGATTGCAAATGTCGACGATAATGGTTGTGGTGGTGGCAATGGAGGTGGTTGCTGAAACGATGGTGGTTGTGGTGGTTAAGCTATGGTGACTTAGTGGATATAATTGTGGGGGTGGTGACGGTGGTTGTTGTTGTAGTAGTGAAGGTGGTGGTGGTTGTAGTGATTATGCTATAGTGGTGGTGGAGGTTATGGTAATTGTGATGGTTGTAGTAATGGTGGCAATGGCGACAGTTATGGTGATACTAATGAAGTTGGTGGTGGTTGTGTTGAGTATGTTATGTTAGTAGTGATCGTGGAGGCGGTGGTGATGGTGGTAGTGGCGGTGGTGGTGGCTATAGTGGTTGTGGTGGCGGCAATGATGGTGGTGGTTTTGGTGGTAAAGGCAACGGTTATGGTGTTAGTAGTAAGAAAGAGCTCAAAGAGATTGCAAATACTAGGGTTATTTCATACTGGTAACAACCACCTGTATATATAGACTAGGGGTGGGCACGGGACGGGATGGACTCATCCCAATCCCATCCCGTTGTTTTATCTTAGGGACGGGATAGACCTCATCCCGACCTCGTCCCATCCCAAATGGGTTTGGGACGGGACGGGATGAGCATGGTTGGATTTTTGTACAATTACTAAGTTATTATGATGTGCATATTTAAACGTATATTCTTATAATTACTATATTATCAACCTTCTCATTAGGTCTACTTATTTGTTCCACAATATGCTAGGTCCTAATTTTGTAAGTTTCTATTTATGTTCCTATTTACATCATCAATTCAAGAATATTATAGTATTTTCTATCATTACGCATATTAAGGAGTTATCTATGAAAGTGTTATTGTTTAAAACTATAATACAATTATTTGTGATGTTAAGTTCACACAACTCCTCAAAACTTCATGTACCACACTTAATTTGACACACAAAATTTTGAGTTAATAAATATTAAAACTAATCATAATTTAATATTAAATAGGTTCGGGACGGGACGAAATGGGAGGGATTGAAAATCTTCATCGCGATCCCATCTCACTCTAGATTGGGACGGGACGAGATCGTGATGGGTTTGATCGATCCCAAAAATACCCTAAAAAATTAGGACCGGATCGTGATCGCGGGATGGGATGCGCACCCCTAATATAGACTATATTGTACCAGTTTGGTCAGAGCTATAAGTCCTATAGCTTTTTTACAAACTCTATATTGGAAAATAGATCTATCTGATTGCGATGAGTGTGACCAGTCGAGAGCTTTTATTTTATAGGAGATGAGGAGGTTAGGCGAGAATCCAAAATTTTTAATCGTTGTAGCAATAGGAGAGTGTGACCGTTGGATTGATAAAATATCTTACGGATGAGATGTGCTCAACGGGAGCCTCACGGATCACAATCCATGTCAAGTGATATTGGCCAATTAGGAAGCTACAACATGCACACACGCACAATTTTTCATCTTCAGCATTCGCAAAGATCGGAATTTTCCCTTGAAAACTTTTCCTTGTTCGATATTTTCACTCACCGATGACTCTCTCTTTGACTTAACGTTTGAATATTCAAAGCCTCGTTGAACAAATTTATTTATTCTCCTGAACAATTCCTCCACAAAATAGAAATGTTATTTCTAATGATTTTTTTTGCTTGGTGCAATCGAACAGTGAAATTTTTTTTGAATGTTTTTTATTCCATCAACTTTTTTTTCAAATAAAACTTTTTTTCCAAAATTCAATCACATCCTTCAATTTTTATTTTTATTTTTTAGGTTTGTTCTCAAAACCCCTTCACATTTGTTTGCCTATAATGCCGACATCTCATGCTTCACCTCACCATCAAGCTGTATACTAGTTTAGTTATATACTTAAAAGTTTCATCTACCCTCCAATTCTAAGAAAACATCACTCTTTTTACTTGTTTTTTTTATCTTTCGATAAATTATCGGGAGTTGCTCATTACCTTTCTCACCCATATAAATATTTTATCTTCCCTTACTCAGTACATCCATAATATAAAGATTTTTGAAGCATTAGATACCCTTGTTTTTTTTTTTTTTTTGCAGTGTTCAACATGGATTCTCACTTAAAAAAATAAATTCTTCTCACATTCACCCAGGTATGATTTCCACTTCTCCCAACTCATTTAACTTTATTTGTTTATTAGATGCAATTGAAAATTTTGAAGTTCAATATGGGTTATTGAAAAAAACATGAATTTTGGTTTCAACAAGGTTTAACCCAACTGCTCCCACCTTTCCTCGTATCTAATTTCCACCCAACCCGACTCATTTAGAACTTTATTTTTTCATCACAATGTTAATATTGTGGAGGAAGCCTTTTTTTTCCATTTCATTGATTTAGCTATCATAGAGGGTGTTTAAGTTTGCCCTCAATATGTTCGAAGACAAAGCAAAGAAGGTTTGGGAGAAACACTTGGTTGGTGCGTTTTTTGAATCTTCTCCTCCATTTGTTCATCTTCGAAGTTACACAACTTGATCTTTGAGTTCTAATGTTGACGAAAAAGTGAATGGAACACAATATGAAGTTTGATGGGTTTTCAAATCCTCCAAACCTCACCAATACAACCCAAAAGAAGTTAAACCAATGTTAGCTCACGGTCTCTAACGTCTAAATGAAGCTAACTCATCACCCCAATAAGTTTATATTTTTGTAAAACATGTTTTAGATATTGAACGATGTATGAACCATAGTTGAAGTGAAAATGTCTCAACCATAAACATAGAAATATTTGCGTATAACTATGAAAATAAATGTAGAAAACCCTTTGTCGATGTACATATGAACAATATGCTTTTTGCACCCATAGGGAATTTTTCACGTTTACTTGCAGAGCTATACACACATTGTCTTGCATTTTATAGTCTTGACCTTGTCTTCGTACGGTTCATATTTGAGCTCCATACTGTGTTTTCCATAAATATAAGTTCGTTGTGTTCTAGTGTCTTAGGTGGTGTCTGAAATTGAATTGTTTGAAACAGGGCTAAACAAACAATCTAAACCGCTCGAACCAAACTGAACTAGTTTGGCTTTGTGTAACATTTTGAAACTGAAATGATCGGCTCAATTTTTAATTGTAAGTTAAAAAAAAAATTGTGACAACCAAACCAATAGATGTTTTTGCTTTTAAAAATTGTTGAAACCGAACCAAATCAAACCATGAATAACCCAAGCTTGAAGGAGTGAAATAAATCGGATCCAATCGATTTGTACCAGCATCGAAGATCAGTTGAGATGAAGAATATTTATTCTCTTGAGAGGGAGATTGTTTTCCCAAAATTACCCCTGAAATTTTGGTGTGGGTGTGCGAGTAAAAGAGGGGCTAACTTAGGAATTTTAGAAATTTGGAATTTGGTGTGCTCAAATGGGTGTTGGTAGATAGGGGGGTTGCGTGGGTGAAATAGCAATTCCCCTCTCTCTTCCAACTATTCCAGCAAGAATTGAAGAGCTCCTCCTCTCTTCATCTCTCTTTGCTTTGCATTGCTCAAGTCTAAAGGGTGAGTCTTTTTCACTCTCCCCTCACTCTCTTTTGGTTCTCGGCAATCTTGATTAATCTCTATTTGCTTTCTTGCTTTTACAAGCTTGAACAATGCGTTCGAAATCAAAACTCATATTGCTTTCTTCAAGTTCGACAGAGGAGCTACAAGAAGTATCATCCTTACTCATCAACAACTGACCCCTTTCTCTCAATTGGCTTATCCTGGACAGGTAAAGACAAATTTTCGATTTCTCATATTAGATATTTTAAAGTTTTCATTTTTTTTCTAGAGAAATTTGAAGAATTGTTAGATGGGGTGTTTGAATGTACAAGAGTTGATATTTTTTCAATTGCAACTTCAATTGCTTTCGGACATATGAATTAGATTAAAAAAAAAAAAATCTTTTACTGAATGGCTCAATTTTATTTTTATATTTTGACATTTTCAAGCATAACTCAAAAGGACCAATTACGGTTTGGAAAGTAGTTTGTTTTAAAACACCAATTGCTTTGAAATCCCTTTATTCTGTTTTGAAATGTAGAGGACGGAAACTTAGATCGAAAGGGACCAAACTTTGCTGGATAAGGTTAAATCATTGGTTTGGTCGATTCCCACTTTGTTGTGTTTGTATACACCATCGGTCTTTGTTAGATACATTTTGTAATATGTTGGATAGGGATTAAAATCTTATTTTCATTTTATTTTATGGGGTTTACATTCCTCTGATGGTTGTAATCTGGTTAAAACACATAGCTTGGAGATTATCTGAATCTGACTTTTATTGTACTTTCTCTTGAACTGTTGTTGGTATATAGCAGGGCATTTTTGTAGGTCAAATGTGTTTGCAGTTTTGTTTTGTGTCAAAGTCACGTGAAGACTAATATGTTTTAAGAGGACTGATGATATCACTCAGCCATGTTTGTCTTGGATCACCCTTGAAGAAATTCCTTGCTTTGCCACTTATTGAAGCCTCGCTTATTATGATTGGGAGATGCCCCATTCTTTCATACATTGATTCAACAATAGAAAGTAGTTGAAGACCTACATGGTCACTAGCATAATTGCTAATGCAGCACACAAGACTTTAGTTTTATTAGAAAATCAAGTTCAGGAGTCCCTCATATTCCACATTTTTTGCAGGTCAGTTTTCCTTCTAATAATGTATCTTCAAGCACCATCTTCTACAAATTTGAACCCCCATTCTACCAGTTATTCCTCTTACAACAATTTTTTTATTCCTTCAATCCAAAGAGGCCCATATGTGCATCTAGTTCCCAGACGAAATTTCAAAAAAGGGTTTTGCAGTGTTTCCAAAAGGGTATCCGGATCTCCCACTGTCTTGAGAAACTGTGGAACTTTGGGTGGTATCAAATGTGCGTTGTCCGGACAAAAGGACGTCGATGGGTTTTATATGAGGAGATGCGTGGAAATTGCGAAGAAGGCAGTTGGATGCACAAGCCCTAATCCCATGGTGGGATGTGTGATAGGAAAGGATGGGAAGATTGTAGGTGAAGGGTTTCATCCAAAAGCTGGTAAACCCCATGCTGAGGTAACGCTTACATGCATTTTACTTTCATTTTTTATAATAGTTAGCTTTGTGTATATTGCTTTAAGCAATCAGAGTATGTTTGGATCATCATTAATTTTGTGCTGAAAATTGGAAAATAGGAAAGTTATTTGATGCAGAAATTAAAACTTTCAGGTCTTTGCTTTGAGGGATGCTGGAGATTTGGCTGAAAATGCTTCAGCATATGTGAGCTTAGAGCCATGTAATGATAAACTTTTGGCAGGTTTGCAATGCAATTCAGGAAAAGAAAAGATCAAGAAGGAGAGAATGATCAAGAAGGAATCAAAGATACAGCAAGACAACAAGATTCAGCAATGTAATCTGGAATCTATTGGATCCACAACAGTGTATTGTAGATTGAAATGAGGAAATGTAAAAGTACATAGGCAATTCGAGAAGCCTAAATTCTCCTAGAGCAAATGCTCTTGTACAAACTTTACATGAATCAATGAATGCATTCTACTTCTATTGTTACCTTTTTATAGTATTCATATCTGCCACTGTCTAACTGAATCACTTACATGAATACATCTGACAGCTTGCTCATAAAACCATCTGCTATTGACAACTTGCAAACAATAACTGCCTAATAGGACCACTTACTAATAGGACCACCTGACAGCTTGCAAGTAACAACATAGGACCACTTACTAGCAGGACCACTTGCATCACTTGCTATCAGTTCATTTGATAACAGACTTCCACAGAGCACTGACAGTTACTAACAGAGCACTAACGTCTGTCACATAGAGCATTGGCTGGCTTCATTCACATACAGAGCATTGGCTTGTCTGCTATCACTGTCTGCTACACTTGCTAATCTCTGATCCCTTGCTGTTCCTGGATTCCTCCTCTGATAAGTCTGATGAATGGGAGGTCTATCAAATCTCCCCCCCAAAACACTCACCTTGTCCTCAAGGTGAAAGTCTGAAAATTGCTGACGAAGCAGCTCATAATCCTCCCAAGTTGCCTCAAAATCAGGAAGGCCTTTCCAACGGATCAGAACTTCGTCAGGAACAGTTGGGTTATTCGATTTGTAACGAACATCCAACACTGATTCTGGATAAACTAACAATTCTAAATCCACACTAAGATAAGGAGGGATAGTGGCAGACTGAAATCCATTCCCGACCGCTTTGCGCAGTTGTGACACGTGAAAAACAGGATGAATTTGTGATTCAGCTGGTAATTCTAATTTATAGGCTACGGCACCCACCCGCTGGATAATCTTGTATGGACCATAATACCTTGCCGCAAGCTTTTGATTGTCTCTCTTGACCAACGATTGTTGGCGATAAGGACGTAACTTCAAAAACACCAACTCTCCCACTGTAAAAGTCAGCTCTCTACGACTCAGATCAGCTTGACGCTTCATTCGCTGCTGAGAACGAAGCAAATGCATACGGAGATCATCCAAGACAGCATCCCGTTCTAACAGCATTTGTTCCACAGTGGATACCATCGTACTCCCCTTATCCACCTTCAATAAACGTGGTGGGTCTCTTCCGTACAAAGCCTTAAAAGGGGGACACCCGATAGAAGAATGAAATGAAGTGTTATACCAATACTCAGCCCATATCAACCATTTGGCCCACTGTTTTGGTTTACTGGACGAGAAGCAACGTAAATACGTCTCCAAACTCCGATTCACAACTTCGGACTGCCCATCTGTTTGTGGGTGATATGCGGTACTTCTCTTTAACACCGTGCCTTGTAGGCGGAATATTTCTTTCCAAAAGAGACTCAAAAAAATTCGATCCCGATCAGAAATGATGGAAAGTGGAACCCCATGAAGTCTCACAATTTCCTGGATAAACAGTTTTGCAACTGACTCGGCAGTGAAAGGATGGCGTAACCCCACGAAATGCGCATATTTACTCAAACGGTCAACCACAACCATAACCGTATCACATCCCAGCGACTTCGGCAACCCTTCCACGAAATCCATGGTGATATCGTCCCAGACTTGAGCTGGTAGGGGAAGAGGCTGTAATAACCCAGCTGGAGACATCGCTAAAGTTTTATTTCTCTGGCACACCTCACATGCTGCCACCCTTTTTGCCACATCTGATCTCATACCCACCCAAAATAATTCCCTTGATAATCTCTGAAATGTCTTTGTTTCCCCAGAGTGACCACCCATAGGAGACCCATGAAATTCGTCAAAGATCAGAGAGAGAAGAGAAGAATTTTTAGACAATACTAACCTGTTTTTGTAAAACAATATGCCTTGTCGTAGATCAAAACCCACCAGATTAGTACTTCCTTGCAGTAAATCATCCCTGATTTGTCGAAGATAATCATCCGCCTCCATTTCCCGCTTCACTGTATCCCAATCTCGCCACTGGGGAAGCACCAAAGTAGAACACTCAGCCCCATTATGAACACGTGACAGTGCATCTGCCGCGGTGTTGGTTTTCCCAACTTTGTACTGTATTTCAAAATTGTAGCTCATCAATTTCATGATCCATTTCTGGAATTCAGCTCCTACTACTCTCTGATCTAATAAAAATTTGAGGCTCTTCTGATCCGTCCGTACCACAAATCTCTGACCCATCAAATACGGCCGCCATCTAGCAATTGCGAAAACTATCGCCATCAATTCTTTCTCATACACCGACTTCTGTCTCGCCATTTGCCCCAATGTCTGACTGAAATACGCAATAGGACGTTGTTCCTGCATTAACACTGCACCCAACCCGTAACCAGAAGCATCAGTTTCAATCACGAATTGCTTGGAAAAATCCGGCATTGCTAATACCGGGACTTCCGTCATTTTCGTCTTCAATGCTTGAAACGCTGATTGAGCTTCAGAGGTCCACCCAAACTGATTCTTCTTCAACTGCTGAATTAAAGGTCCCGCCACAGTACTATAACCTTGAACAAATTTTCTATAATATCCGGTTAGACCCAAAAAACCCCGCAATTCCGTGATATTATTAGGCGTCGGCCATCCCACCATTGCCGCAATCTTGGACTGATCAACTGATACACCCTGACCTGAAATCACGTGACCCAAATACGCCAATTCTTGTTTGCCAAATTCACATTTCTTCCGATTGGCATATAAGTGATGTTGTTCCAGCACCCCCAACACCGTAGAAAGATGGTTCACATGCTCTTCCAAACCCGAACTGTACACGAGTATATCATCAAAAAATACTAGAACATACCTCCTCAAATATGGTTTGAAAATGTGGTTCATCAATGCCTGAAAGGTGGCTGGAGCGTTCGTTAATCCGAAGGGCATCACTAAAAATTCATAGTGGCCTTCATGAGTCCGAAACGCCGTTTTACTCTCATCCCCCGCCTGAATACGTATCTGATGATACCCGGACTTCAAATCTAACTTGGAGAACCAGCAAGCACCATGTAACTCATCGAGTAATTCGTCAATTACCGGTATCGGAAATCTATCCGGAACGGTCTCTTTATTTAACGCCCTATAATCTACGCAAAATCGCCAACTTCCATCTTTTTTTTTAACCAATAAAACCGGGCTTGAGAAGGGACTCTTACTTGGGCGGATAATTCCAGACTTCATCATCTCCTGTATCAACCTTTCTATCTCATTTTTCTGAAATTGAGGGTATCGATAAGGTCTCACATTGACTGGAAGTGAACCTTCTCGCAAACAAATGGAATGTTCATGTCCACGCAAGGGTGGTAATCCTGGCTTCTCTTCAAACACTGATTGAAATCTGTTTAATACTAACCCAATTTCCGGTCCAGTTCCTTCCACTTCCACATCTTTGGCCTCCAAATTCCCAAATTCGATCCATACCCCATGTCCTTCTTGGCGAATAGTTCGCCACATTGATTTCAAAGACACTAATGATTTTCCCAAAGTCGGATCCCCCTTTAGTGTTCTAGTAACTCCTCCACTATCAAACCTCATCTCTTGAGACTTCCAATTGGTATAGGTTACTCCCAATGTTGCCAACCACTTGATGCCTAAAATTACATCCGAACTACCCAAATTTAATGGCAAGAAATCCTCTACTATTACCAGATCTGAGAGTACCAACGAAATCGATTTGCATATGCCAACACCCTTCACTGACTCACCATTACCCATTGTTACACCATACGAACTTGTTGGAGTGATCTCTAGATTCGATTGCTTTACCAAACTATTAGCTATGAAGTTATGGGTAGCCCCGCTATCGATCAAGACCACAACTTCTTGCTCCCCAACCCTACCTTTGAGACGCAATGTCTTTGGCGAAGTCCAACCTACCACTGAATTTAGAGAAATCTCCACCTTCCCATCGATTTCCACCGCATCTAACTCCACACCCTGCTCAATATCGGTCTGCTCTTCTTCTTCAGCTTCTTCCAAGATTTCATCTTCTTGTATCACCAACACCCGAAGCTCTTTCTTTTGACATCGATGTCCCGGCCCATATTTCTCATCACACTTGAAACACAAACCCTTTTCTCGACGATCTTGCAACTCTTCACCGCTTAATCGACGAAACCCCCCTCTTCCCAAGTCTGATTTTCGATCCCCAGCCGCTCCCAATGAAGAGAACCTGTTTCCCCAATTTTCAGATTTAGGGTTCTCCACAGCCCTAAATCGATTTATGTGCGAATTTGGGCTTGGGCTTGATACCATCTTATTACAATTGATCAGTTTGTTCTTTTCTTCAATTCTTTGGGCAAGGGACATGGCCCGACCCAATGAAAGAGGTTCTAATATCCTCAGTTCTGCTCTAATTTGAGGAGTCAGCCCATTAATGAATTTACTGATATATACCTCTTCAGATAGGTGGTCTAATGGTGCCGCCAGATTCATAAATTGACGCCGGTACTCCGCCACATTTCCTTCTTGTCGAAGAGCTAGGAATTGTTCACAAAGTGTTCCATCTGTTGCCGAACGGAATTGTATTAATAACATCTTCTTTAATTCTTCCCACAATAAAATGGGTCGTCTTTTGTGTTCCCATTGATACCAAATCAAGGCATCACCTTCAAAACCCACTACAGCAGCTTCTATCATTTCATCATTGGTATACCTTTGCAATTGAAAAAATCTCTCTGCCTTTAATATCCAACCATCCGGGTTACTTCCATCGAAAATTGGCATTTCCAATCTCCGAAATCTATTTTCAGGCCTTTGGCCATGACCACCTCCTCTTTCTCCTATTGCCAATGCTTTGGATCCTATAACATGATCCGAAGAAGTTGTTGCTTTAGAAGACTCTTCCCAACACTTCAAGAGAGTTTGTAACTGCTGTCCCAAAGTATCCATCTTCTGCTCCATAGTTTCCATTCTCAGGTTCACATCAGAGTGTCCTGACTGAATTACTGTTTTTCCTGTCATCTTGGATCAGTGCTCTGATACCAATTGATAAACTTTTGGCAGGTTTGCAATGCAATTCAGGAAAAGAAAAGATCAAGAAGGAGAGAATGATCAAGAAGGAATCAAAGATACAGCAAGACAACAAGATTCAGCAATGTAATCTGGAATCTATTGGATCCACAACAGTGTATTGTAGATTGAAATGAGGAAATGTAAAAGTACATAGGCAATTCGAGAAGCCTAAATTCTCCTAGAGCAAATGCTCTTGTACAAACTTTACATGAATCAATGAATGCATTCTACTTCTATTGTTACCTTTTTATAGTATTCATATCTGCCACTGTCTAACTGAATCACTTACATGAATACATCTGACAGCTTGCTCATAAAACCATCTGCTATTGACAACTTGCAAACAATAACTGCCTAATAGGACCACTTACTAATAGGACCACCTGACAGCTTGCAAGTAACAACATAGGACCACTTACTAGCAGGACCACTTGCATCACTTGCTATCAGTTCATTTGATAACAGACTTCCACAGAGCACTGACAGTTACTAACAGAGCACTAACGTCTGTCACATAGAGCATTGGCTGGCTTCATTCACATACAGAGCATTGGCTTGTCTGCTATCACTGTCTGCTACACTTGCTAATCTCTGATCCCTTGCTGTTCCTGGATTCCTCCTCTGATAAGTCTGATGAATGGGAGGTCTATCATGTAACCACTATGGGAGGACTCCACCCTGCACTGAAGCATTAATTCGAGCCAAAGTGAAATGAGTGATCGTAGGTATGGTGGACCCAAATCCAATTGTTGCTTCCAAGGAGGGTTGAGAAACTCAGATCCGAGGGAATCAATGTAACAGTAAGTGTGGAGGAAGAATTGTGCAAGAAACTCAACGAGGCATACATCCATCGAATGCTCACTGGGAAACCCTTTGTTACACTGAGGTAGAATCTATTATTCGCATTTACTACTCTATGAGGGCAAGCATTTCATCATTTTTTTTTAAAAGTATTTTTTTAATATTTAATATATATATATATTTTAATATTGTTTTTGTGGATTCTTTGTTAGTGTTTGCTTGGAAATTTTGACTGGTGTACTTACCTGATCAATAACGGAAAAGAGTCTAGTACCTCAACCAAAAGGTATCCAAGTTGGATGTTTTGCCAGATTCCAATACTTCAGTTAGTTTGTGTGAGAAAGTATGATGTCAGAACATAAATACATGTGTTTTCATTGATACATATTTCAGTATATCCCATCACACCATATAGGCTATATTATCGAAAAATAGACTTGATAGATTATAAGATACAACACTGAGTCTGGAAATCCCACTTTCTAACTTTTGTTGGATTTGAGAGTTTAGCGGTTCATTTGTTTAACCTCATCAAAATACTAGTAGTTACAACAACCTTACCTGCAAACATTCTTTTTCAAATCCCTTCTCTTATCAATTTACACTGCAGATACTTGCTATCAGTGAATGGACGACTGTTAAACCTGCTTGGTAAAGGAGCAAAGGATTCTGGTGGGTACTACTCGCAGTTGCTACAGGAACATGACGGAGTTGTATTATCCAGTGCTTCCATAACTGAGAAATCTACCTTAGTACCTTTCCTACATCACAAGAACCACAAGCCAAACAACCACTGCAGATTGTACTATCAAGGTCATCAAATTCTCCTGTACGTCTCCCTCCCCTCCCAACAGAAGCAGCTTCTCAGGTGATAATATTCATGGAAGAAAACATGTTGGTGAACCCGGAGATAGCTCAACCAGGAATTGTGACGGTGATGTTGGATAAGCTACATTTGGATACAGTTTTGGATTATTGTGGGAAACAGGGATTGTGCAGCGTTTTTCTGGATATAAAGGGAAACTATGGAGATTTTGAAGATCTTCTTGAGGAGGGTATTCAGCATGACTTGTTTCAGAAGGTTGTAATAGAGGTACTACCTTTTTGGGCTATAGGTGCAGAGATCAACGGTGGAATGTCAAAGATGTTGGAGGAGAAAATGATTCAGTTGAAGAAGATAGATTCAAGGGGATTGAAAGAGTCAGTTATCATAGATGGTTATTTTTGATGAAGTTGGCCATTCATTTTGGTCTTTTTGATGTTTCTACAAATTTTGTATGGCATTGTCATGGAAAATCGACAAAACATGTTGAGGAATGGCAAACTCCACATGAGAATCAATTGCTGCAGTGAAGTTATATGTCCTAACAGATGGGGGAGGATAATTTTGTCCGAGTGAAGAAAGACATCTGCATTGGACGAAGACATTAGACGTCCGTGTAATGTGATCATTTTATCGCTACATGTGCCCAAATGTGGAATCTTCTATTTATTTTATTTTTGAACATGGTGTAACTTGAATTTGTAGTTTCAATTTTAATAAAGAGTCACGACTCAAAACAAGTTCAAGTCGTTATAAAGGGTTAAAGTCTTGTTTTCTGCTTCTCCTTTGCTACATAGTGTGCTTATACCTCATATTATTATTATTATTTACCCTTAACCCTCCCCACCCCATGCCGCGGATCAGTGATTCACACCTCTCTAATTAGGGCCTCCTCTCTAATTAGCGCCTTGGCCTTCTCAATATGTCTCCGAGACACAGAGGTGTCATGGATGCAAGCATCAACACGATTTAAAACAATCTAGTTTGTTGCATGGACACCGATCATGATCTATTAATTAGTTGTTTTACATCAAGTAAAATCTGTAGCTTAGGCACCACATCACTTAGTATCATAAGGACTAGATCAGAAAATAGATGATACATTAGCATTAATTCACGATGTAAATCTCCCTTCACGTCATTGCAGTATAGTGGTAAGTATTCCCACAAGTCGTTGTAGTATAGTGATAAGTATTCCCGCTCGGCAATGGCATAATTTTTTTCAAAAGAATTATTGGAAGGGTGTTTTTTTTCACCCCATGTTTTATTCAAATCACTTAGTTACTATAGAAAACCCTATCCGAACTTTTGGGTTGTTTAAACAATACAAAAAAAATTATGGGAAGGGTGTTATTTTTTTCACACCATGTTTTACTCAAATTTGGTGGGAATCCTATCTCATGATCCCGATCCCGCCCTGGTCCCATCCTATCTCGTGCTGACTTTTTTCGGGTCCTTTTGGAATCAATCAAACTCATTCAATCCCAATCTAGAGTGGGAGTAGATAGGGATGAAGATTTTTAATCCCGCCCATCCCAAACTTATTTATTTGATATTTATTATTTTTAACTTTAATCAAACTACTCTTCTATATGAAAGTATAGGATGTGTTGAAATTAAATCAAAACAACTATTTTTTGAAAATTTACTTGTTTGATTTGATACTCTTTGTTTGGATAACAACTTTAGTTCGAATATTTTAGGTAATAGAATCCATGAAAATTTATGCTTTTTCAATTTTAAATTGGTTATATGATAATTATTCTTGTATCACATAGAAGATATTTAACATAAAAAACTGTAAGTTTATTGGACCATAAATTTTATATGACATTTAATATTGTTATGATGAAAATTATGCATTATTGGCGTGTGAGCAATGTGATGAAATTTTTGTTATTCTTCAATGAAAGACTATTTAGTACACGCTTATCCAATCTTGTCCTAAACCCGATTGGGATAGGATGAGGTCGAGATGAGATCTATCTCGTCCCGATCCCAAACGAATGGGATGAGATAGGGAAGAGGTCACTACACTAAATTGACGTTTTTGTAACAACTCCCAAAACAGTAACACTTTTGAGCTGTAATAGTCCATCAAACAATTTCAAGTCAAAACTAAATTTAGTCGAAAAATGAAAAATAATTAAATAAAAAAAATATTACAATAAATTAGATCACCATGAATAATATCACTTGTATCACCATACTCTTCATGGTGATACAATTATTGTATCACTTTGTTTGTGAAAATGTGTAAAATTGTTTGGTGGACTGTTATAGCTCAAAAGTGCTACTATATTGGCAGTTGTTATAAAAATGCCAATTTAGTGTAGTAGGTCCTTCCCGTCCCATGCCCACTCCTAACTCAAGTCACTTAGTTACTTAAAAAAACCCATGTTTGGGTTTGTGTTTTCTAAAACCACCCAAATCATAACCAAACTAAAAAGATTCTCCATTTCATTGACCTAAACCCTACCCTCAACTAAAACCAAACTTTGACAACTTAAGGCTGAAAACCAAAACTTCTCACAATCGCTTCCTCACGGCACCCTTTTCTAGTTGGGCGATTTAGGGCTCTACATCATCTTGCTCTCTTCGACCCCCAACAATCTATGTTTCGTCTCTTTCTCATTTCACTCGCCATCGACTGAGTTCCTAATAATTTTGCTTATGTAGCTATTATACGAGTGAGTTCATCAAAGTGATCAACGACTTCTCAACTAATCGTCAAATTTGTGTCTCCATCTCCTCGGACCACACAATCAAGCTTCACTTTCCATTTAATGACCCAGAATGGTAGTTTTCAAGCATTGAAATTTGACTGGAGTTAGTTTTTTCGAAAACCCAAATTGATCAAGTTTAGTCATTTCCATAAAAAAAAAACAAAAAAAAAACTAGGGCTAGTCATTTCGACTGTTTAAAAAAAAGATCTAGACCATTCATTTTGACAATAACTAATTGACAAGTTAGTCATTTTGACAAGATGATGATGTTTCATAAAAACATAGCATATCTTAGAAGCATATCCATCCCAACCAAATAATAAATAAGCATAAACAACACAAGAAAACAACAAAGAAGGAAGGGAGGAATATTAGTACAAACACAACACAAGTTGAAACGAAGTCATGGGGTTGCCCCTGATATGTATTTTAAATTGTTGGGGTTGTTGGTTTGTTAGACATTAGTGTGTACCTATGCCGTTGGCACAATCATACACTTTTTCTTTGTAGCACGGATACCATTCTCATTCTCATTGCCATTCCTATTCCATTGATTAGTAACCAAACATGGCTTTATGTGTTCATTGTCTGATAGAAAAATTCTCTTATAGTCACTTTCTAACCCTAATTCAATTATATGCCATTGATTATGATTCAATAGATCTCAACCCTACATTCTAAAAGTGCGACCTTAAAATTATAACGCCTAATGAATGAAGTTCATGTCTACATACGTCCCCAATTTTTGAATTGGTTGATCTAATCCATATATTCCAAATGCGACCTCAAAATTATAACAACAACAATCAAGTTACTTAATTGAACCCCATGAAATAACTGGAGAACCCATGAAAAGCCCCAAATTAATTCACGGTTGGCCGTCGTCTCTATTCTTCTTCAACTCGTGATTCATCATTTCAACTCAATTGTTGGACGATCCACTCTTCTCTTTATCTCTTGCATCTTCTTATCATATTCCATTACAACAAGTATTAACTACTGTTGATTTAGCCGAAGGAAGTGGACTAGTCGAGTTTTTATATTGGAATCTCATCGACCTTTTATTCAATCGGGAAGTGAAGTTGGTTGTCTTCTTCTTTGGACAAGAGGATATCCAATACAAACCCACCATATCTTGGAAAAATGAGACCATTGCTTTGTTAAATGGAAATCTATTTCCATTATGAGATCCAATTAACGAAATACCTTGTAGTTCTAGGTATAATAATGGGATTATTAGAGGTTGTTCCCACAATAATAGGGACTTCAAATTTTAACTCCTAGAGATTACATTATTATTAAGGTCATAGTTTCAAACTGTGAGTTGAATATCTAATCTTAGTTGGAAAAGAAAATTGTCCCTGCTCCTATGAACTTGCCAATGTGTTGTAGTTGGGGTAATTTTTTTTTTCCTTCATCACATTTTGTGCACATGCTAACTTTAACATAAGACTAGATGGTCAACTCACAGTTTGGGACTACAACCTAAATAATTTAGTCTTCAAAGCAAAGTCACTAGTTCACCAATTGTAGTTCAGTTGGTCGGACATCCACTCTCCATGTGAGAGATCGCTGGTTCAAGACTCCTTCTTAGATGGACTAGACCGGAGCAAAGCGAAAGTGAGTCTTCATGCAAGGTGAAGACGATGGACTGGAGGCGACAAGGATATTAAATGGCAACAATATTGTAGTCTTCGGGTCTAGTTTGGTTAACCCTATAGGGTTAGTCATGCAGCCTTCAGGCATGGATTAATAAATAAATAAAAATGATCAATGACCCAATTTTTTAAAAAAAAGTTGTTGAACACCGTTGTCTATTGTCTCAAGTTATTCGATCCAATCAAATTGTTCCGCAAATTTTTGTCCGTATAGTTTAGATTTGGGGTTGTAATCAAAAGTCCATTTACCATTCTGCCAGTGTAGTAGGCACAACCTACCATCCAATTTTATGTAAGCACTGGTTTAAAAGCAAATTTCAATCTATGATAACAAATTTGACATAGTTTTGAACTGAGGTAGCCATTATTAATGCCACCTTAAAAATATAGAGAAACAGAAAGAGAGAGACACATTTGCAGAGAACCCAGCGAAAATGAGGTGGGTGAAAGACACAAATGATCTCACGTGCAGGGTCGTGCAGGGTCCTTAATTGAAAACAAAAACACAATGGGTCTTTCTAGGTCAATAAAAACCCATTATGTCCCCTAAATTTCTGATTCCTTTTTTTTTTAAAATTAAAGTTTGGAGCGAAATCAACAACACCTTTATTTATATGTAACTACACAATGCTCACAGGCAATAACATGTAAAAGTGGAAAATCTAAAAATAAAGGAGGGGGTCCATTATGAAAGGTTGGCTACAAACTTATCTAACTTGTAAAACAATGAAATTTGAAGCACTCTTTAATATCTACTTTTCTATGTGGGTAATGAGAGGGGTATAGTAAGACCATTCTTTGTCAAAGGTGTACCGGTTGAGTTGGTAGAGGTGTGGCGGATGGAATCACACGTCACGGGTTTAAACCCGGTTAACGACATGGAGTGGGGAGGGTTAAGGGTAAAAAAAAAAACCATTTGTTGGCCACAAGTCCTATGACTTATGTTTTTTTAGACGACTAAGCCACCTCTAATATTTGCATGCCTTTTCCTATAAGGTTTTCCGACCACCTCTCTAGAACCGAACCGAAACTAAGTCTATTCCTTCTAGAAAGACTTAGACCCGAACCAAAAATAGACTAATTGGTTCTAGACCCGAACCATCAGAGACAAAACAAAGTTTCTTCTACTATTCGCGATTCCATAGCACATTTCATCATTACCTACTTTCAAGTCAAGATGAGTTTGGTATTGTTCACGATGCGTCCAAAAATCGTCCTCCTATGAGTTTGACTGTAAAACAACTGTTAGATTGCCAATGACCACCTTTTTGGTGGCCAAAGGCACTCCGATGCTTAAGTCAGTAACTCTGTTGGAAGAAGGATGTAAATCTGAACAAAACTCAGTTAAAGTTGCATACATTTGTCGAATGTTCTCTTTACCTTTTATAATGGTCATAGTTAACTCTCTGCGTGACTTAAGCATGTGAAGCGCAACGGAAGGAGACGTTTCTCGTAACAGTCTCCTCTTTTTATGGAGATGGGTTCGGGGAGGCGTAACTCCCTCCACGACACTTTTCAGTGCAATGTTCCTCTTATTTATGAGAAAACTCGTGTTGGGCCTGGATCCGTGCTTTGATTCGTTTGGGCCTGGATTTAGGTCCTATTTGTTTTCCTCATTAGCAGGCCTCGTCTGGGCCTATGTAGTTGGCTTCATTTTTCCTGGCGGGTTGTATGAGTTGACCCAATAAATTGGGCGTTGTATTCTCGTAATGTATCTTTATGCCACGTGTACGGCTGTGATGTTCAATCTATTTTGATGTATCATCAGCTACTCCCCCTTAGTGGGTATGTTCACGTATCAACTAACTGTATGACGGTTGGTATTTTGATTGCGCTATTGCACTGAATTTAATGTTTAATAACTTTCGGTTGGCTGATCGTCTCGGTTACTTCGTTGTCTTTTCATTTTCACGCACATTTTCTGGGAGTTTTGGTGCGCCATTATGTCCCATATGTTGCTCCATGAGCGATCTCTTTGTTTCTCAGTTGTATAAAGGGTGTTGTGGCTACTTTCCTCATTTCTTTATACCATCTTTGTTGTTAGTGTATATTTCTCCCCTATTGCCTCTTTTTCTTCGTCTCTTATTTCTTATTTGCGATGTTCGCTGGTGATATGTTGGTCGGTGATCAACTTTCTATCTGTGAGGCTCAGTTTTCCCCAAACAAAGCTTTTTAGGCTATTCTGGATAGTGTCCGTTCGAAGTATGCTTTGCCTGATGACCTTGAAATGATTCTTCCTCGCAAAAACGACAGTCCTTGTTGCCTGAGGAAGGGATATATTGCACTTTATCTTCGCATGTTCTATGCTAGTTTTCGATTTCCAGTTCTGGAGTTGTTCTTGTCATATCTAGACTTCCTGGGTATTCTCCTGCTCAGATGGGCCCGAATGGTTGGAGGGTTATGGTTTCCACGTATGCCAGGGCGATTCTCTCTAGTATCCCCTTAACCCCTTGAATCTTGCACTTTTTGGTGGGGTTTAGTGTGAAACCCAACAGTACCCGTTTCCTGCACTCTCCTGCGTGTTTTGGTAATCTCAATGATGACATCAAGGGTTGGTCGCAAGATTGGTTTTATGCGTTTGTCGGCTCTGGCTACTTCAATTTGATGGGTGTTCAGATAGTAAGGTCTTTTCGAGTTCCTATTAAGCACCAGAATCTGAAATTGATTGTTGAGGAGCAGGTTATCAGTGAGCGCTTCCTGGCGCTTCAGGCAGTTCCGTTGGATGCCTATCTTACTGATGATATGGTGAGGCGCAGTGGTCTATACAACATTAGTGAAACTGAACGAATTTTGTTGACCGAGAGGCACGCCACAGAGATTGCTGCCCGTGCTGCTACCATTGAAGGTGATGATGTGGTCGTTGATTGGAAAGTGAGCTCGAGTGTTGAGGATCTCAATGCTCCTGTCCGTAGTGCTACCGCTCCTTCTTCTAGAAAGAGAAAAGTACTGAGGCCTGTTAGTCCGTCGAAGCGGTTGTTTCTGTCTTTCAACTATGTTCTGAAGAAGAAAGGACTTGTTGATTCTGTGAGTCGCGCATCTCTTTATTCGGATTATGTTGATAGAGATCCTTCGAGGGAAGACCGCTGCTTTCTGCAGGAAGCGAAAGAGATGAAGTTGGCTCTGGAGAGGAGTGAGAAAGATACGGTTCGTCCGTTGGACGATGGGGAAAAAGTTTTCTCAGCTTATGGCGGCCTTGACGTTGTCAAGTGTTCTGATGAGGATCCTCGGTCCTTAGATGACAAGATGTCCAATTGGCTGTTGTTCAATCTAAGGAGCTTGGTAATCGTGATCGGGTTCCCGAGTTGCAGTCTTGTCATTCTTCTTCCTCTCTTGATGATGGAGGGATGGAAGTCCCTCCTTCTGCAGCTTATTTGAATTCTTTTACTATTGTTGAGACTGCCATTCGTTCCATTTCTGCTGAACGACGAGAAAGCGATGGAGGTTCTTTTGTCGTTCCTTTTTTTTCGGCCATGGGTGGTGGTTGTTCTTTCATACTACAGGATTATTGCGTTCTTCATTCGTGGGTTGGAAGGAACCTACTCCTGAGGAGATTCGAGTTAAATCGGATGAGAAGTTCTCTGCTGGTTCTCTCATCTTGGCGTGCAGAATGGCACGCGTAAGCTGATAAATGAATGGCACAAACAGTCACGGGAGAGGCCTTCGATGTCCGTGCTGAACCCGAACCTTCATCTTGAGGATAGTGTTAGGCTTATAATGGATGGGATGACCCATCCTGCCTATGCAGAAGTGATGGGCTTGAGTCATCAGGTCAATCACAATCTTATGGTTTCTTTGGAGAGGAGGCTCTCCATATTGCTATTAGTACTCTCCCATGTTTTTTTACCAATATGACGCATTAAAAGCGCGATGCTCTGAACGGATCAAAACAGCTGGGGTTGTTTAGGCGTCATTGGCTGAGGTGGAGGGTGCACGGGATAAATCCGTGGCTGCGCTTGAATCCCTGAGAGCTGACCTAGAAGGCATCCACACACGTTTGCACGATGTGGAGAAAAAACTTTCTTATGAAAAGGCGTTTCATGACGAGTCCGCGCGAGCCATGATAAAGCACTCTAATAATCATGAAGTTGCTGAAAATAGGGTGGACCAATTCTTGTCTTTGCTTGACGAGGCCAAGGATGATTCCTCCACGATGCTCACTACTGCCGAGGGCCAACTCATCGCGGTAAGGAGTGAGCTTGCTTCTGTTAAGGACAAACTCCGTGTTATGGAGGTGGCAGATTGGCAGCGTGTTGTTGATGGTCGGACTGAGCTTCTGGATTATATTGATGGTCTCGGTGTTGACTTGTCTCAATATCGTCATATGGTCTATTAGACTTTTGAGGATGAAGAAGGTGCCGAAAATCCTCCGGGTGACCCAATGGTTGAAGAACCGCCTCCTCCTCCTGAAAAAATAGTCCCTGTCAATGATCTGGCTCCTGTAGGTGGTGTTGTTGAGGAAGTTATAGATATTTCCCCTTAGTATTCTATTGCTACCTTCGAATGTAATTGACTAGATTTTGAATGACAGGAATTGGTTCCTTTATTTTTCTTCGTGTTTGACTTTGTTCGTATGTCGTTGTTATGATAATTTGTGTTTGAGCTTTGATGTTTCACAAATATGTCTGTAGTAATCGTTTGGCGATTTGAATTTTCCTATGCTTTAGCACGCATGTCTTGATCTTGTGTTTGTTGTCTCTGAATTTTTGTGGAAAGTTGTTTTATTTGCTCGTCTTCTATTTTGTTGAATTATCAGCTCGCTTTTTACTTCGCTAACTTGACGAAGTTGTTTTACTCAATTGACTCGTTCGTTCAATCTGTTTCGGTGGTGCGACACTCTAGTCGATCCGAAATCACTTTATTAATTTAGTTGACCCGTTTGTCCAACATTTACTTCGTCAACTCGGCATCTTGGTTGATTCGAAGTTTCTGCATTTAGTTGACTCGAGTGTTCAACTTTTACTTCGTTTGGTGCGATATTCTAGTCGACCTGAAGTCATTTTACTTATTTGACTTGTTCGTCCAACTTTTACTTCTTTGACTCGACATCTCGGTCGATTCAAAGTTTCTTTGTTTAGTTGACTCGGGTGTCCAACTCTTACTTCGTTTGTTGCGACATTCTAGTCGACCTGAAGTCATTTTACTTAGTTGATTCGTTCGTCCAACTTTTACTTTTTTGACTCGACATCTCGGTCGATTCGAAGTTTCTTTGTTTAGGTGACTCGAGTGTCCAACTCTTACTTCGTTTGGTTCGACATTCTAGTCGACCCGAAGTCATTTTACTTAATTGACTCGTTCGTCCAACTTTTACTTCTTTGACTCGACATCTCGGTCGACTCAAAGTTTTTTGTTTAGTTGACTCGAGTGTCAAACTCTTACTTCATTTGGTGCGACATTCTAGTCGACCCGAAGTAATTTTACTTAGTTGACTCGTTCATCCAACTTTTACTTCTTTGGTTGATCAGACCATAAGTTTATTGTGAATACCCGACTTGCGTCCTGATTCCTTTTGGGTTTTTTACGCCGATTGTTTCATATAGCTTTGCTATGAAGCTGTTCGCCTTTGTGAGATGTCAATTCCGAAAATGTAACTCCAAATTAGAGAGATCTTCACAAATATCTCGTCCCTAAACTACGCCTACGATTGCCTGGTTGAACCAGGACTCCTTGCACTATAAATAAGACATGAAGTTGGTAAGCTAAGGTACGCTACAAATTCCTTGTTACAACATTACACCTTCTTCAGAGCCCTGTCTGACTTTAGCATCGGAGTGCCATCGACCACCACAACGGTGGTCTGTGGCTCATGTGTGCTACTTGTGCAGGTCAACAGGTCAGCAGGGACCAGATCAGAGCAGGGAGTGAAAAATGACTGCATCAGTTTGGTGTCATCCGTATGGACGACATAGTTTGTAATTGTACACTGAGCGTCATCTCCTTTAAAAAACACAGAGAAATGGTGACCACCAGGTCACGCAGCAACGAAGAACATGGGGACACATCCAATGCTCAGGTCGTCCTTGTAATGTCCCTTTCAGTAGTTCCTGTCATGCGCGGGCATACAACTCATGGTCCTACGCCGATGGTAGCACCATTGAACCCCGAAACGGATGAACAATCTCTTTTCATGCACCAGGCTCTGTCTATAATTAAGGCGCTCACATCAGTGAAGCAAAGGCCTGACGAGACACTAGAGACGTATCTAACTGCTTTAACAGTGAGTTAACCACTGTCCACACGTGCAACGATACAACGATTGTTTCAGCCTTCATTAACGGATTGGGAGAGGAATGTTTTATAACTTTCTGACGCAAGACCCTTCGATGAACATGACAGACCTGACGAAGCAAGCACAAAACTTCATTGCTGTGAGAGCGGAACAAAGAAAAATCGAACCCAATGAGCCACTGGTCAACGGAATACATGTGCTTCACGGAACACATTTCGAGTCCGAGCTATCCAACAGGTCCAGAAAATGAGCTCTGCGAGATATGAGGATCCAAGCGATGCGTGGCGAACAGCTGACGCAACATGGTCAGAAGCAAGGCCCATCTGTGCCCTTGGTATTTATGGAGAAGGATCTCCAAGGCATACAACTCCCGCATGACAACGCCCTGATGGTGACAGTTTTTTTGATAAGTTGGGAGGTAAGAAGGTCCCTGGTCGATACCCGGAGCTCGATGAACGCCCTCTTCCTCCGTACGCTCCGCAACATGCAACTAGCTGAAACAACGTTAAGTCCCGATGGTTGTCCGATGATCGACTTCAGTGGCAAAAAATGGTTCCCCGTGGGAAAGATACAACTAACAATAACAACGGGAGAACAACCAACTCATAAAACCCTGTTTCAAGAGTTCGTTATAATTGACACGCATTCGGCATACAATGTAGTTTTGGGAAGACCCAGGATACACCAGATGGGAGCGGCGATCTCCACCCTGCACCAGTGCGTCAAGTACCCAATGAATAAAATGGTCGGTACATTGAGAAAAGATCAGTTGGCGGGCAGGGAATGCCAATACATGGCGAATTTTCCACCCGACAATCCTCAACAGGCAACCAATCCAACGGCCAACACTACCCTCAATTCAACCCGAAACATTGAGGAAGAACGACTGGCACCAGGTAACGAAGATCGGTAAGCCCTCGAGGTCGACCCAATGCCGGACATCTAGAGGAAGAAATCGTTACGGCCTACCTTGACAACCCTCAAAACAACAAGGCCATTCAGATCGGTTTCCGCCTAAGCAAGGTAGTGGCTAAGCCACTCACGAAGCTGCTACAGCATAACCAGGACATTTTCGCCTGGACCATGCGCGATATGGTCGGGATCAATCCGTTGATAATTACTCATCGCCTCGAAGTTGACCCCTCGAAGAAAACCGTCAGACAGAAAAAAGGCCCGTGGCCTTTGAAAGGAACACGATCATAAACGAGGAAGTACAACGTCTACTCAACGCAGGCATGATCAAGGAAGCGCGATACCCCGACTGGCTAGCAAACACCATTTTGGTAAAAAAGAAAAATGGGAAGTGAAGAGTGTGCATAAACTACACAGGCCTAAACAAAGCCCGCCCAAAAGACAACTTCCCACTCCCCTGCATAGATCAGATCGTAGACGCCACTTCGGGACACGACCTACTCAACTTTATGGATGCCTATTCAGGCTACAATCAAATATTGATGCACCCCCCAGATAAAGAAAAAACATCTTTTTTGACGGAAAGAGGAATATACTGCTATAGGGTAATGCCATTCGGCCTGAAATGCTGGAGCTACTTACCAACGGTTGGTCAATCGAATGTTCAAAGAACAAATCGGTAGAATATGGAAGTATACATCGACGACATGCTGGTCAAGAACCTTTGAAGCCACGACCACATACAAGATCTTTCCGAAACATTTGACTAACTTGGGAATTACCAGATGAAACTCAACCCACAAAAGTGCACATTCGGAGTCGAGTATGGGAAATTCTCAGGCTATATAGTGAACAAAAGGGGAATCAAGGCCGATCCTAAACAGATTCAAGCCCTTCTCGACATGAAATCCCTGACCAATATTAGAGATTTTCAGAGCCTGACTAAGAAGGTAGCAACACTCAACAAATTTATATCAAAGTTGTCCGACAAATGCCTCCCATCATTCAAGATACTAAGAGGGAGCAAAGGATTATCATGGAACGAGGAATGAGAACAAGCTTTTCAGAACCTGAAAGGATACATGGGGAGTCCAGAGCTACTCTCAAAGCCCGCCATAGGTGAAACACTATACTTGTACCTATCTGTTTCAAAACACGCTGTCAGTTTGGCCCTCGTATGAAATGACCAAGGAACCTAGAGGCCAATATACTATACCAGCAAAACCTTCTGTTTCGTAGAAGCAGAAACACTATCCAAATTTGGAAAAGTTGGCTCTGGCGTTGGTCATATCCTCAAGAAAACCGAGGCTCTATTTTCAGGTCCACTCTATAAAGGTCCTAACCAAACATCCATTCCACTCGGTATTACATAAACCTGAGCTATCTGGCAGGATGGTGTAATGGTTGGTAGAACTCGAGCAATACAACATAAACTACGCTTTAAGAACCGCCATCAAAGCAGGCACTCGCGGACTTCGTTGCTGAATTCACTGGCGGAGAAGAACCGAAAATAGACAACCAACTCACGGAATCAGATGTCCCAATATGGACCCTCTTCTGAGACGAATCTTTAACCGATAGGGCGAGTGGAGCAGGGATCACACTCCGCTACCCCAGCGGCTTCACCCTCAAAAGGCAGTCAAATTCGGGTTCCCTGCTTCAAATAACGAGGCCGAATACGAAGCACTCCTGTCAGGCCTGAAACTAGCCTTAGGGATCAGCATAGATCGCCTAACAACACACAACGACTCAAGACTAGTAGTCAACCAGGTCAAAGGAGATTTGAATAGCAAAGATTCCCTCATGAAAGCCTATCGCAACAAGGTACTTGGCTTAATGGGCGAATTCAAGAGCTGCCAGTTCACACAGTGCCCCCGAGACGACAACAAAAGAGCTGACGAGTTAACAAAAGAATCCTTGGCCTCCAATGAAGACTCCAGCCTCCTCATTGAATATCAAGAGAAATCAAGGCTCTACGAGGAAGAACACAAAGATATCTGCTTCACTGACATCAATAGGAGAGGGGGAACGATCCTTGAAACGCTGACCGCCAGCAATATATTTAGAATGCTCCATTGCCAACTGGAACATCTTCTCATCAATTAGACAACTCAGCAGAATCCAAAAAACCATAGACAAACAATTTTTTTTTCTTACCGGCATCCAATGGACGAATAGTCTCCTTCTTGCTCCTTTTCAATACGAGCCTCAGCTCCTCATCCTTTTCAAGAGATTCGTGATATCCTTTTGCAGCATCATCACGGGAAAGATCTGGGCTAGAAGCAGTTTGACGAATCACAGACCTAGCAAAATTACGATTCAAAAATTGTTTCTTTCTCGGGACACAACTAGGATCTACAGGCAATCACCTTGATGGACTCGTAGACCTTGCAAGATTTCTCCTTCGCGAAGCAGGAGCATTGAGATCTGTAACGTCTCGGACCGAACTCACTTCCCAATCAATGTTAGCATTACCGACGCCAGCACGTGTGACACGAGCTGCATGGAGCTTAGCACGAGATTCAGTAAACAAAGCTTGCTCCGCTTCGTTCACAATGTATAAACCACTACGCTCCAGGATGCTGTCAGATAGAAATGCATCCACGAGAAAATGACGAAGCTTAGAGAATTGTTCACCAATCTTCTGCTCCTCAGCGGATAAAAGAAGGCCCTTCTGCCAATTAGGAACCCGGAATGATCGAAAAATCGAACGACGTCGCATTTGGAAGTAGCATGAGTTCACGGAAGCGTAAAACCAAGATTGCAACCAATCGCGAATGTCATCACTTAGATTCTCGAAATTATCAAGAGAGCAAAGGAAACATATCTTCCTGTGCACCAGCAAACCAACTACCGAATGCAAGATCCTAGTGGTTAAAGGAATACTTGACATAAGAGCCCTCCATTAAGAAGAAATCATCACCTTCCAGCCGTTAGGAACCATTTGAACAGGAGGAATGACCAAAAAATTCAGATATTCCCAGAACAACTCCGGAACGGGGAATTGAAAACCAGAAGTGAACATGCACGAGTACAATGCGATGTATCCAGCCCTTGGGTTATAAGGGCTATCGCCCCATCCGGACAGAACAATCTCTTGGTCAGGCGGAAGACTATAATCAGAATGAAGGCTCTCCAGAGTCGACTGAGAAGCTCTATTAGGAGAGAAGTGAGCTTCACACAGGGTTAACGACTGATCACTTAACTTGTCACCAACAGACATCGTCGAAAAGTGAAGGAGTGATGAAAATGAAGAGAATGAAAGAGCAAACAAACCCTAAATTCAAGGGTAGCTTGAAGAGGAAAAATGTATTCGACGCATTTCCTTTTATAGAGCCAAGTAATGAAGAGACGACTCATTGGATAGCGTGCGAGGTATGATGGCTATAAGAAAACCCAAAAATGTGCGCGAAACACGAACGAGCAAGCAAATGATCGAGACACCAACTCACGAAAAACGACTGACATCATTAAATATAAGGTAATGATGAAATTGAATGGCAAACCGTCACCAGAGTTAGTGGCCACGTCAACATGCCCACTAACTAAGAGGGGAGTAGCTGACGATACATCAAAATAAATCGATCATCACAACCGTACACGTGGCATAAAGCCCCATAATGAGAATACAACACCCGACCCATTGGGTCAACTCGTAAAGCCCAGAAGGATTGAGGACAATTATAGAGGCCCGAACTAGGCCCACCTCTAAAGAGGAGTAAACATGATCTGAATCAAGACCCGGGTGAATCAAAGCCCAAATCCAAGCCCATCACACGTTCTCTCATTAAGAAGAAGAACGTTGCACCAAGAAAGAGCCATGGAGGGACCTACGCCTCCACGAACTTATATCCATTAAGGAGGAGACTGTTACAAAAACATATCCTTCCGTTGCACCTCACATGCTTAAGTCATGCAGAGAGTTAACTATGACCATTATAAAAGGTAAAGAGAACATTCGACAAATGTATGCAACTTTAACTGAGTTTTGTCCATATTTACATTCCTCCTTCTAACAAAGTTACTGACTTAAGCATCGGAGTGTCTTCGGCTACCAAAAATGTGGTTCTTAGCAGTCTAAAGATTGTTTTGCAGGTCAAACTCACAGGATGACAATTTTTGGTCGCATCAATGATTTAGAGTAGGGTTGGGTTGGTCTAGTTAACCGGCTCGAGTACCCAAAAAGGATGACCGACCGACCTTTTAAAGAACATATTTTTAGGGACCGAGCCGAGATTGGTTAATCTAGGTTCCAGATAACCTACATTTCTGGCTGACTGCCAATCCATTTTTTTTAGCTTTCTTCTTTTTCTTCTCCCTACTGCTGCTGATTTGATCTCAACCCGATTTGTACATTTGGAAAACTACTGATGAGCCAAAAAAGGGAGTCTGCTTGCTTCCCTCGCAACCAGATCTGCAAGCCAAAATAATGCAAAAAAACATATTAGACCCATAGCTAAAGGTGGGAAGACATTTGGCTCGGTCACTAAACACTCAAAGACCAATTGAAAGTGGTTATCGATCTTTCTCTGAGAAAGAACAACTCTATCGCTGTGTGAATAGAGATTTATCTACTTCATAGCCGATCACTCTTTTTTAACTACAAGAATAAAATAATAAACTAATAAGATCAATGCAACTTTTAGCTTTTGAGGTAATGTTAATAAAATAGATGAAATGATTTTGAGCTTCTTTGGTTGGGTAAACCGAATAAATAATTTTAGGTGGAGTGCAGATGGAATAAATGGCTTTTCTCTTGGGCACAGTATAATAAATAAATGGCTTTTCAAAACTTTCTAAGATCTATTCTTGTTGAACATCTCGTTATACTAGCTTGCACCTAGTATCGACACCGTTCTCTTGAATAAGATTAAAGAAATGTCTTTTGAAAACCTTGTTTTATTTACAGTAGTTTATTATTTTGTTTGTATGTTTATGTTTTTCTATCTTCTTTTCTCTCCTGTTATTCGTTTCCTATCCTGTTTGTAAACGTGTCCTTTGCTCTATCTTCATGTTAGTAGTCCTGGGTAGAAATTTGTATCAGAGCCATGTTCATCTTCTCCGGGGGGAATAGTGTTGTGAGTCCTAGGTTCTGTTGGTCAGCCGTTGATGACGTTGGTCAGCCTTTAGGTATGTTGGTCCGCCGTAGAGCCCTGTGTAAGTCGCCGAGTGAGCGCAGTTGCTAGGGTTAGGTGGTCCAATATCGGTGGTCCAGTCGTAGGTGGTCCGAGAACAGTGTTCCAACCCTCAACCTCTCAAGATTTTGAAAATGTCTTTTATTTCAAAATTTACCCGAGCTTCTAGCTCTAGACAAAGCAACCCAGATTTACAAAATAGGATGGAATGTAGAATTCCAGAAGTAGAACAGAATTTACAAAAATGGTCCATACCAAAAGTTCCTTACAAGCAAATCTACCAAGTTTCACAATCAATCTTTTCTCAAAAATCTGAAGATCTGATAGATATTGTCGAACAGATAGTACCTCTTGATGGATCTTTAGAATCAAAACAATTGATTTCTACAAACACCCTTGAATTTCTCAGAAATCAAGATTACAAGTATATCCATATCGGTCTGATTCAAGTTGGAATCAAACCCCTTACAAGATCTGGCCTTGACACCTGTGCCTTAATCGCTCTTCGCGATTGTAGACACAATAGGTTCCATGATTCTCTGCTTGGAATTGCATAATCAACCTTGGCCATGGGTCTAGTCTACTTCGACTGTTACCCCAATTTCTCAGTGTCTCTTAAGGATCCAAACGTCCTTGAAACACTGACCCTCAATATGCAGACCTCTGGTTTCGATATGTTACCAGGATCTGAGCCTCTTGCTCTTATCTACAAAATCACCTACAAAGCGATGAAGACTCAATTGAGTCCAAAAGCTTTGATGGAGTCTGAAAAGGGTTATACAATCCTGTTTCAGGCAAACAAAGACAAAACCAGTGTTATTGTCCCAAAGACAATTCATTGGAATCAAGTTACTCTTCCAGTAACTTGGCAAGTTCAATCAACTCTTAGAAGGCCTCCTCCTAGTTTGCTCAGTCTAGTTCTGACTCTTGAAGATGGAACTGTTGAACTACAGTTTTCTGAAACAAGAAAAACTAGATTACAGCCTTTAGATTTCCAATCAGGACGTAGATCTGAATCATCATTCAGAATTGATCCTACTCAAATCCCTAGAACTCCACCACCTGAGGATCCTCATCTTGATCTGGCTAATTTAAGAAATCATCCTTACTGTCCCCAGATCCCGCAACCTATTTACAATCCTCCATCAGAACACCCTTCTGATAGATCTCCCACTCGTTTAGAAATGGCAGATCCCGCTCAATTAAACACACTTTCAACCAAATTGGTTTTAGACAAACAAAAAGTAAGAACATAATTTTCTATGAATTACAATTCTGACAAACGTGCAACATTTTATTCTCAAACTACTTCTGATGAACAAAATAGTTTAGGAAAAATGTTTTATCAATTCTGTGAAGATATCCAAGATCATATGCCATTCTTAGAATGGTATGAATCCATTTATCTTTCGCAATTGAATGTTGTCAAGAACTCTTCTAAACCGTGGCATCTGAAAAACAATACCATTGTTGAATCAGTTTTACCACCTTTAGAAGAAATTCATATACAAACCCAAGGACAGACAGTCATAGCCTCTCCTTTAAAGAATTCAACTTCTATTTCTGAATCCTCAGGAATTTCAAAGATTATTGAGCAGAATAATTATACCAATATTTTTCTTAATGAACTTGGTCAGCAATTGACTTCTTCTCCTGATTCAGAAAATAAAAGTTCTACAAATAAAAAAGTTAACAAACCAATTACGTTTTTTCAACCTTCTACAATTGAAAAAAATTCCCTTTCATCTCCTCCACATATCATGGAAGAGATTAATAGAAGACTTGCAGCTTTGAGTATTCAAACTTCACCTGTCTTCGATAAGGTCTTAAATTCAAAGAGACAAACTAACACTCTGTCTCATATTGGTTCCGACAATTCTGATGATGAACCAGACATCATGACTGAATTGGATAATCTTCAAAGTCTGGAACGACTCGAAGCAAATCCAATGCGTTCATCTCGTATTCGTACCAATACTTATACAAATCCTCTACCAACTACTCAGAATTATTATCCTAGACCAACTTATCCTGATATGCAATATGAAGAAAAACATTTACAAACCTTCGATTCCTTTTCTACAGGCAATATCTATACTTGGAATATAGATGGTTGTACTGAAGAAAATATTATCGAAATAACTCAAGAAATCGTAATGGTTGTTGCTGCTCATCACAGCGAAAACCGATCTGATTCTAGTATTGCAAGATTGATAATTGCTGGCTTCGCCGATCAATTAAAGGGATGGTGGGATCATTACCTTTCCAATCTTGAACAACATAGCATTTTCAATGCTGTCAAAGTTGATCTTACTGGCAATCCTATAAAAAATGAAAATGGTGAAAACATTCCTAATATTGTAAGTACCTTGATTTTGCTATTTTAAAACATTTTATAGGTGACCCATCAAAATTCCAAAACAAATCTCGTGATCTCCTAATGATCATTAGATACAAAACCTTAAGTCATTTCAGATTTTACAAAGATGTTTTCCTAAAGAAAGTTATGCAGCAAAATGAGGCTAACAATCCTTTATGGAAAAGGAAATTTCTTTCAGGATTACCTCCTGTTTTCGCAGATATCGTTAGCGATAAGCTGCGATCTGAATACAATGGTGATATTCCCTTTGAACGACTTACGTTTGGAGACCTTATTGCTAAGATCAATGAAGTTGCTCTGCAACTTTGCAATGATATCCGTCTCAAAGCCCAACTTAAAAGACAAAACATTTCTGGTTCTAATGAACTTGGATCTTTTTGTCAAAAGTATGGTTTTGAGCCCTTAGCAACCCATTTCCCTAAGACTTCCAAACAAAAGTATAGGTCCAATCCGGCCCGATACTTTAAGTCCAAAAAGAAATATGGCCCAAAACAAATTAAGCAGTATAACAACTATTACAAAAAGCCCACTAAGCACGACACACACAAGACTACCCATTAATTGTTCAAAAACCCATTTGTTTCAAATGTGGAAAACCGGGTCATTATGCAAAAAATTGTAGAACAGCCCAAAGAATTCATGAGCTAGACGCTGATGAAAACATTAAGCAAATGTTCACTACAATTCTTCTCAATTCTGAGTCTGAATCTAACCCATCTGATGACGACCTTCAGGTCTATCAAATGCGTTATGAATCTGATTCTTCTGACAATGAAGATTCTGATCAGGATCATTGTGTTAAAGCATGTACATGCAATGCTTTAAACACTATTAATATGCTCTAAAAGAAAAAAAGAATCGAGTATTCTTTTAGACTTTGTTGATCGTATTGATGATCCCAAACTCAAAACTGAATATTTGACTCATATCAAAAATACAATAACTCGCAAATCTGATCCTGAAGTTATTAATCCCTTTTACAACCATCAAGATATCATCAATAGATTCCGAACTCCTTCCCATAATTCAGTTTCTATTCCTGATTTACAAGCTGAAGTAAATATCATGAAAAAAGAAATTGTCCAGCTTAAGCAAGGTCAAACCTGGCTTTTACTCAACAGTTGTTGAACCAACAGGTTCAAACTCCAATTTCTGTTCCTGATACCCCTTCTTCTTCAAACCTTGAAAAACAACCAGCAATTGCTGTTGAGCCCACTGATGAACCAACTTTTCTCCACAATTTAAATACAGTCACCTATCATAAATGGTATATCAATGTGATTCTTATCATTAAGAATTTCACAGTGAATACCTTTGCTCTTGTTGATTCTGGTGCTGATTTAAACTGTATTGCTGAAGATGTTATCCCTTCTCAATACTATGAGAAAACTACTCAACAACTGTTTACTACCAATAGTAAATTAGATGTTCAGTACAAACTGGTTGGCGCTCATATTTGCCAAGAATAAATTTGTATTCAACGAAATTTTTTGTTAGTTAAGGATATGTCTCAAAAAATGATTTTGGGAACTCCATTCTTAACCACACTTTATCCTTTCGATGTTACAAATGAAGGTATTTCTACCAATATCCTTGGTAATAAGATTATCTTCAAATTCTTATGCAAAACAAAGACTGCTGAAATCAATTCTCTCAAAATTGACAAATGCTTTCTTCATTTTATTTCTCAAAAGCAACAACATTTGTTTTTTTCTCAAAAATGAGATTGCTTATCGAAGAATCGATGATCAACTCAAAGACACACAGATACAAACCAAAATTATTCAATTTAAAGAACAATTGTCCTCAGAACTCTGTTCTGATCTTCCTAATGCTTTTTGGAATCGCCATCGCCATGTGGTTAAATTACCATATGATCCTTCTTTCAATGAATCTAAGATTCCTACCAAAGCCCTTCCTATACAAATGAATTCAGAATTAATGGAATTTTGCAAATCTGAAATACAGAGTTTGCTTTCCAAACAATTAATTTGTCATTCCAAATCCCCATGGAGTTGTGCAGCTTTCTATGTCAGAAAAGCCGCTGAACTCGAACGAGGATCTCCTCGTCTTGTTATCAATTACAAACCCTTGAACAAGGTTTTACAATGGATTAGGTATCCAATACCTAACAGAAGAGACCTCATTAAGAGATTACACTCAGCAAGTGTTTTCTCTAAGTTTGATCTCAAATATGGATTTTGGCAAATTCAGATCCATCACCATGATCGTTACAAAACAACATTCAATGTTCCTTTCGGCCATTACGAATGGAATGTGATGCCTTTTGGCCTTAAGAATGCACCAAGTGATATTCAAAATATCATGAACGATATTTTCACTCCCTTCTCCCATTTTACAATTGTGTATATCGATGATATACTGGTCTTCTCCTCCTCCTTGGATGACCATTGGAAACACTTGTATCAATTTTCAAAAATTATCAAAGAAAATGGTTTAGTTCTTTCTCCTACCAAAATTGACCTTTTTCAAACATATGTCAGATTTTTAGGTCACAAAATCCATTTTGGGATGATCACACCAATCTCTAGAGCCATAGAGTTTGCTGATAAATTCCTTGATGAAATCAAAGACAAAAATCAGTTACAAAGATTTTTAGGATCTTTAAATTATGTTGCAGATTTTTACAAAAACTTTAGAGTTTTACTTAAGCCCTTGTATGCAATACTTAAGTCTAACCCAATCCCATGGACTGAAGCCCACTCCCAAATTGTTCGTCAAATCAGAGCCCAAGTCAAGAGTCTTCCTTGTCTAGGGATTTCAAGTCCTGAAGCTTTCAAGATTGCAGAAACAGATGCGTCTAACCAAGGGTATGGGGGTATCCTTAAACAGCGTCTTCCTGACTCTACACAAATACAATTGGTCCGATACCATTCTGGTATTTGGAATTCTGCTCAAATCAATTATTCAACTGTCAAAAAAGAAGTTTTATCAATTGTTTTGTGCATCATGAAATTTCAAGATGATTTATTTAATCAAAAGTTTTTATTACGTGTTGATTGCAAGTCTGCAAAAGAAATTCTTACCAAAGATGTTTTAAATTTGGTTTCAAAACAGATTTTCGCCAGATGGCAAGGACTTTTGTCTGCTTTCGATTTTGATATTGAATATATAAAAGGAGCAGATAACTCTCTTGCTGATTTCCTAACAAGAGAATTCTTACAAAAATGAGTTCTCAATCCTCTTCCTCCTTTCGCCCTCATCAACCTCCAAAACCTCAATCCAAATCTCAGTACGCTATGAAGCCTTCTGCTTCACAGCCCAAGACCCCTCTTTCTTATGCTTTGTCTCTTACAAATCCTTACCAGCCTCTTTCAAACACAGCAGAAAAATCAAGTTCTGCTATGACAAGCTTCCCAAAAGTACAAGTTCCTCCTCCCAATCCTTATCTTACAAAGCCTTGTTTGGATCCGATCACCATGAAGGTAACACCTTCAAAATTTGAACTACAGGATCCTGATCAGAATCTTCACTGTCAGAAGAATCAGATTCATAACGCATTTGATAGACCTGAAGGTCGTCATCAGATGGGTTAGATTCAGACTCAGAATTGAGAAGAATTGTAGTGAACATTTGCTTAATGTTTTCATCATCGTCTAGCTCATGAATTCTTTGGGCTGTTCTACAATTTTTTGCATAATGACCCGGTTTTTCACATTTGAAACAAATGGGTTTTTGAACAATTGGGCCTTTGTGTTTTGAAAAATGGGTAGTCTTGTGTGTGCCGTGCTTAGTGGGATTTTTGTAATAGTTGTTATACTGCTTAATTTGTTTTGGCCCATATTTCTTTTTGGACTTAAAGTATCGGGCCGGATTGGACCTATACTTTTGTTTGGAAGTCTTAGGGAAATGGGTTGCTAAGGGCTCAAAACCATACTGTTGACAAAAAGATCCAAGTTCATTAGAACCAGAAATGTTTTGTCTTTTAAGTTGGGCTTTGAGACGGATATCATTGCAAAGTTGCAGAGCAACTTCATTGATCTTAGCAATAAGGTCTCTAGATCTTGCAAGGGTTAAAATCTCCTGCCATCTTCTGTAATGAGTTTCTCAGTTAAGTGGTTACAGAATATGATCAAAATTTACATCTCATAGAAGATCAAATCGATCACATTTAAGGCTGTTGCTTGAGAATTCGTGAGTTTTACATGGAATATATGTGAGATCTTCATATTTCTTCGTGCATTGCTTCTCGCATGGAATCGAAAGAGCAAATGGAGAAGATGAGAAGGGGAAGAGCTTCATTCTGGTTATTCTTACAAGATTTGACAAAAATGAGTGGGGGAGAGGAAATGACGGGGGGGGGGGGGAGGTAATTTGAGGGGAAGAGTTCCATTCTGTTTGATCATTTATCTCACACCCTTAGCCCCGGTCTTCCCCAACCTATCTCTCACTCTTCTTCTTCGCCCACTTCTCTTCTCTTTTTAGGTTTGCGTGTTTTGTTTAGAGAGTAATTCAAGTGAGCTTTGTGTCTACCATCGTTTTTTTTAATAACCTTCAGAAGGGAGGGGCAATTATGTGATGCCAGACCTCTATTACTAAAGCAAAAGCTTTTACACCAATTGAGGGTACGTTACGACTTTACCCAAAATAAAACCGTTAAAACAATCTAGAAAAATACAGAAACTAAAATCTAGTTTCAAAACCTAATATCAAAATACTCCAGAGATAAGACCTTTCTCAAGAGGAAGCTCAAGAAAGGCCTAACTCAAGAGATAAAGCCTTATTCAAGAGATAAGGCCTCACTCAAGAAAAACTCAAGAGGAAAGGCCTAACTCACAAAGGAAATAGACCTTACTAAATAAAGAAAAGAGCCTAGGACCACAGGACTAATAACTAATTAAATTGTGTGTTGCCAAGCAACCAAGAAATATCACCTAAACAACAACCACAATCACACTGTAACAATATATTGAAATAGCAGCAACAACAACCGTCCAATGCCCACCGTAGCAACAAAAAATCAACAAACCACAACAGTTCATGCAACGGCCTGCATCAGTAGAAGCACTACGTACCAGCATCAACCGCCCAATATCCACAGCCGCAGCAAAAACCAGTCATGTAACAGCAGCAGCAACAACCACGCACCACAACAGCAGTTCAAAGGATGCAATGCTGACCGAACCAGTTGCCAAATCGTTATCAGCCATAATACGAACAATGATGCACCCAACAGCGAACACCTAGCCACGATCGCACCTACAGCCCAGCAATGGGAACATTGCTCTGACCAAGATTACAGCAACAACAACCACTGCCATGCAAGATCGACATATCACGTCTTCATTTATCAAGTCTAATGTATGGCGTTTGGCATCCATCCAACCGCACTAAACCAACTATTCTAGCTGGTAGATTAGCGCATTCAAATTCCTATGAGATACTATCTTTTTGTGTTTTAGTTGCTAATGCGTCTGCCACTGAATTAGCTTCCCTGAAAATGTGCTCAACACCAATCATCATATCCTTAGTCAATTTTTTGATCTCCCTCCAACTGTTTTCAAGCGACCAAGGGGTTTTATAGACCTCACAGAACTAGCCAGGAAAAAGTTTCGAATCTGTTTGGATAATCACCTTTCGGAATCCCAACCTATTACATAACCAAATTCCTTCAAGAACAACAAAGACTTCCGCTTTATAATTTGTACCAGAACAAAAAATAATTTGTTTAGCCACTATGCACTTACCCCTACCATCTCTAACAATAATTCCTTCTGTATCTTTATTTGATCTAGAAGACCCATCAACATTAACCACCACAAAAGCCTATCGGGGGTAAATTCCAATACACAATCCTGTTGTACCTATTGCTTACTGTGACAATCGGGAATCCCAAAGATATAAGAAGCCCCTTTTGATAAGAAGAATAATAGTCAAAGAGCTCGGTTTGACATCCTCATATACACATTTACCATCGCTTTGTGTTTAGGACGAGCCAATTATGGAAGTCCTTATTTCACGAAAAAAAATTTCATATGAGAACATGGTTCATGACATGCATTCTAAATAAGTCTTTAAAATAATTTACAAGGATGTGCACCTTAGGTAAGTCAAAGGTCCAAGTCATTAAAATCTATATTTGTAGTAGTGTTTGATACGAAACTCAGTCGCTCAAGCTTTTCAAGTAAAGGTAAGTTCCAACAAGAGAGACAAATCGCCGCTGCTTGTACTTGTAGGAGGTGGAAGATGAATATTGATTCTTCTTCTTGATTTGGATGAGATCGACGATTGAGTTGAAGACATCAAAGGAGGAAGGTGTCGATAAGAGAGGGAATAGGGTAGGGACAGGTTTGGGTGAAGAAAAAGAAAAAAAGATCTAATGGAAATAGACTTGGCCCATTGAAGCTGGGTCGGGCCGGTTAACTAGCGGGTTTTGAAAATTGAAATTGAGGACCGAACCGAGATTTCAGTCAAGTCCAATATTTTAGGATCGAACATAAAAAAAATTAAAAAGACCAGCTTGGACAAGCCAGATCGGTCCGGTTCCCGATTGGGTCTGGTTATTCGATCTTAATGACCAACCCAAGTTTCGAGTTGAATTGATTTTTGCCAGTGACTTTTTGACACCACCAAATATCGTATTTGACACCACCAAATTCCGTATTTGACACCACCCTATTTTGACGATCTAAAAGACAACCAATAAAAGGATCATTTTTTCTCTCTCATCCTCTCTTCTCAAGAAAAACAACCAGCAGCGAAACCAACCCGCCCCGCCCTCTGCCTACCTTCTTATCATCTCTTTTTCTTATTTTTTTCTTTTCTTAGGAACAACAACCACCCAGCCCTGCCTTTTCTTCTCTTTATTTTCTTTACCTGTTTATTTTTTTTCATTTGCCCTCGCACAAGCCTGCAGGGAGTTCCATCCTCGCGGAGGTTGTGCGAGGGAGAAAAAAAGTTGGCCCTTGCACAAACCTCTGCAAGGATGGAACCCATTCTTATGCAAGCTTATGCGAGGGCGGAGGAAAAAACAAAACAAGAGAAGATAGGAGAAGAAGAGAAAGAAAGGATAAGGTAGGGGCGAGTGTAGCCGTTGCTGCTACTTCGTCTATGTTCCAGAGAAGATGGGAAGAAGTGGGGATGAAAATGATAATAGAGTACAAAGATAAGAAGATATGAAAAGTTGAGGGGAAGAGAGAAAAAAGGTGTGGGGGGGGGGGGGGGGCAACACTGCCTTTGCTTGTGTTGTTGTTCTTGAGAAGATAGGGTGAGAGAGAAGATAACCCCTTTTATTTATGGTGTAAAAAAGCAAGTGGTAGTGTTAGACAGAAAGGTGGAGGAATGGTGGTGTCAAAAAGTGAGGGTATTTGTTTTAGATGCTACACTCACAACTTTTTGAATGATACTTTTTATCGGTTAATTATTGAGAAGTTAACATTGCAATTACTTAATTCCACTTATCATAGTAACGAAGGTGGTGTTTGTTTTATTTAAGTGCTTGGAAGCTAACTTCTAACTGGAGTTAGAAGTTCTGAACGAGCTTCTGAATGAACTGTTTGTTTTGCTTCTGAATTGGTTGTTGACTGGAAGTTGTAAAATTAAAAGGGTGTTTGTTTTTAGGTGTTGATTTGAAGTTTTTTTCTAACATTTTTGCCCATCACCACAACTCTCACCGCCCACCACAAACCACCAACATTAACCTCCTTCTCTACCTATTTTCTTTCTTCCAAATAGCATTGAGAATCCAATTCTACCACTACCAGAAATCACCATATATCCCTCTCCATTCCTCGAATAATCTTCAATAAATAGGAAGAGAAAGTGAATGAGGAATAAGAAGAAGATGAGGAGAAGGGGAGGCTAGGGAGGGTGGTGTTGATAGGGCTTAACAAAAAATCGATTAAACCGATTAAACCGATCGACCCGATCTAAACCGAACCGATTGGTTCGGTTTAAATTCGGTTCGGATCGGTTTCGGTTTCAAAAAATTCAAAACCGAAGTGGTCGGTTCCGTTTTCGGTTTCTATGTGATTTTAACCGACCAAACCGAACCGACCGAATATATATAATAAATAATATATATTTTATATATAAATAATACAATAGGTTTAAAATAGTCGGTCGGTTCGGTTTTATTTCGGTTTTGGTTCGATTTTAGTCAGTTCAGTTCGGTTACGGTTTGCATAAATTAGAATCGGTTCGATTTCGGATTGGTTTTGTTAATGGTCGGTTCGGTTTGAAAATTTTAAAACCGACCTAAGTCGGTTCGGTTCACGGTTTAAGTAAAAAACCGAACCGTCGGTTCGGTTTTCAGCCCTAGGTGTTGACGATGGAACACTGCTCGCATGATAAAAAAAAGGTGGAGAAAAGAGGGGATTATTGGTAGAGGAGGGGGGTATCAACAATCATTACGAATTTAGTGTGAGGTTATTATTGGAATAAGTTTTCATTAAACACTCAATGCTTGAGTACTAAGTGATTAGTACCACCATGGTGCTTACTTCAATCAGAACTTCAATTTTTTTTCAGAACTAAAAATAAACATTATTTTCAAAGCGTCTCACTTCTTATTAAGACTTTTGAGTCTATTCAAAACAAAACAAAAAAAACCTCGAAGCTTGCATAGATTGCTTGGAAGTTGGTCAATTGTGAAGTGAGCAATGTGGAGTGGGAGCTACAACTTTTAAACCTATTCCACCGCATTGTTTTTAGGCGTTTGGAGTTTATTAATTGGGTAAATGAACAAAAAAAACTTGTCTAGAAAGCAAGGCCAGGCATGCCAGATCCGCGCCAGGCCAAGTCCAATGTCGTCCATCATTCTAGAGATGCTCATAATGCCCCAATCGAACATAATCACACACAGAAAGCCCTCTGGCACTAGGTGCCTGGCTGTCTAGATTTTTTGAAAAAAAGAAAAAAAAATATCCCTGTTTACATCTAAAGCTATATACAACTTTAAGGATAACTTTTGATTGAGATAAATGTGATAATCTAGCCTAAACATTATAGGTCCTCTATTGACGATCTCATCCATGTGAGAGTGACCACCATGAGTATCAAAACCTAAAAGGGCCAATATCTAGCTGTCCTTGGATGTCATAACATAAATATATTTTCATCTTTCCACCTGGTCTAATTATTATTAATTATTTTTTTTCCTGGGGCATGTGGAGATTGACAAACTTCATGCTTTTGGGGAGTGGTTGGTTTTATTAAGTAGGAGAGAAATTTTAAGGTCATAAAACAAATAAAAAAGTTGGGATACAAGTTGTTATGGGAAATACTGAAAGTAGAGGACAAGAGCTTGACAAAAATCTTTGCTAGCATAGAATGCCAAATATTGGAATTGAGAGATGCTAGGGCGCACCGGTATTTTAACTGGTATTTCGCCTGGATGGTGCTAGGCACGTGCACCATCAAGGCATGCCAAGCACGTGCGATTAAGGTGAGCAAAAAAAAAAAAAAAAAAAAACAAAGAACCCAAATCGACAGAGAAGAAGTTTTCTCTAGCAAGCAAACCGAATCCAAAACCCTAGATCTATTTGTGTAATCAATCCAATCCATATCAATCCAATCCAATCCAAGAAGAACACTACACAAAGGTATTTTTCTCCATTTCTTTCTCTCCTTTTGATTTTGAAATGCTATCCCTTTCTTTCAACCAAACCGAATCAATTTGGTGCTTTTCACTTTGATTCAACCAAACCGAATCAATTTCATCTTTAAAATAGATCAATAAAATGTTAAGTTAAAATAGGAAGGAAATGCTATTCCTAGTCGACAAATAGGAACTTCTAGGGTTTGTAGAACCACAAATTAATGTTTTTGCAGACTAACTATATTAAAAATGTTTGAGTTGAAATTATAAAAACAGCTAATTCTAATCTTCAACCACATTCTAAACAATAGAGATTTTAACAATAAAAATCTATAACCTCATTACCCAAATAAATAATGGGATTTTGCTTCAGTATATATTATTGTTAACTTCAGTATAGTAGTATTAGAGATTTAATGGGGTTTTGCTTGTGTTGAATTTTTCATATTTTCAGGGATGGATACATTAGAAAATAATGAATGTATGGAAAATGAAGAATTTTTAGATGAGATAGAAGAGCCTTGCATAGGGATGGAATTTAACAATATTGACGAGTTTCAGTCGTATTATCATGATTATGGTAATAAAAAAGGATTTCCAGTGAGAGTAAGGTCGACTGAAAAAGATGTGGATGGAAATTCTAGATATGTTATTCTTGCATGTGGTCGGACTGGGACATCAAAAAGTAAAGCAGAAAGTGTTATAAAATTGCGTCCCATGGGTAAATGTGGTTGTAAGGCTAAGATGAGAGGTCATATACGCCCTGATGGAACAGTGAAAGTGACAACAGTAAGTGATGAGCACAATCATGATTTGAGCCCTGGAAAATCGAGATATTATTCTAAAAATCGAGTTATGAGCCAATATGTGAAGAAGAGACTTGAATATAATGATAGGGCGAGCATTAGGCCAAATAAGAGTTTTACTTCGTGTGTGGTTGAAGCTGGTGGGAATGATAATTTGACATTTTCCCAAAAAGATTGTTACAACTATCTGCATAAAATAAGGCAGTTGAGACTTGGTGAGGGGGATGCGTCGGCACTTCATAACTACTTTCAAAAGATGCAAGCCAACAATGCTGAATTTTTCTATTTGATGGATTTGGATGAAACAGGGAGGTTAAGAAATGTATTTTGGGCTGACGCATGGAGTAGAGCAGCTTACAAGGAGTTTGGTGATGCCATTACTTTTGACACTACGTACTTAACTAATAAGTACGAAATGCCATTTGCTCCTTTTGTTGGGGTGAATCATCATGGTCAGTCAATACTTCTTGGATGTGGATTGATCTGTAGTGAGACAGTAGAAGAGTTTGTTTGGCTTTTCAAATCTTGGCTCGTGTGTATGAATGATCGTGCTCCAGATGCTATAATCACTGAACAGGATAGAGCAATGAAGAGAGCCATCGAAATTGTGTTTCCCAACACACGCCATAGATGGTGCCTATGGCATATTATGAAAAAGTTGCCTGAAAAACTTTCGGGTTGCAATCAATATGAGGCTATAAAGTTTGCAATGCAACGAGCAGTTTATGATTCCCTGTCACATGAAGAGTTTGAAGAATATTGGTATGGGTTCATTGAGAAATTTAACCTTCAAAATAATGATTGGTTGAGTGGATTATACAATGAAAGAATTCGTTGGGTACCAACATTTCAGAGGAATACTTTTTGGGCAGGAATGTCTTCAACACAAAGGAGTGAAAGTATGAATGCTTTCTTCGATGGTTATGTAAATTCAAAGACCACTCTAAAGCAATTTGTTGAACAATATGAGAATGCACTACGAAGTAAGGTTCAAAAAGAAGTTGAAGAAGACTTTAAATCCTTTAACCGTTGGCTTCCTTGCATTACTCCGTACGAATTTGAGAAAAAATTTCAAGCTGCCTACACCACAAATAAATTTAAGGAGTTTCAAACAGAGATTGCAGGAAGATTATGTTGTGCAGTTAATCATGTCAACGAGTTGGATGCCAGTCAGGTTTATTATGTTTCGGAAGACAGGTTGATAGGAAGCGCATACAGATCAATCAATTTTAAGGTTTATTTTAATAATGACGACTTCAATATTCAGTGCAATTGTCAGTTGTTTGAGTTTAGGGGGATTTTATGCAAACATATTTTATCGGTATTGTCTCAAAAGAGGATTAATGTTTTACCAGAAAAATTTATTCTTCGAAGGTGGAGGAAAGATGTTAAGAGGTGTCATAAGAAGGTTAAAATTGTATATTCAGATTGGGCAATGAGGCCTGAAAATGAACGGTTTGATGAGATGTGCAGTATCTTTTATGAAATGGCTGACATAGCTTCCGAGGATCAAAAGGAGACAAACAATGTTAAACAGTGGTTACAAATGAAGCTTCGTGAACTAAAGATATCAAAAGGTGATGGTGATGTCAATGTTGAGCCAGAGGGGTTGTTCGAAGTTGGTGCTAAAAGTAGTGCTGAAATTCATAGTCCATTGCATGTTCGTTGCAAAGGACGACGTTCTACTTCGAGGATGCAATCTACAATGGAAAAAGCCTGTAAAAAGAAGAAGAAGAAGAAGAAGAAGAAAGAAACACAAAAGAGAATAATTTGGTAGGTTTACTTGTTTGTTTTGCTTCAATGAATATATTTAGTTTTTCGATTCAAGATAATATATTTTTAATTTCACATGTCATTTGTAGGGTTCTACCCAAGTTGGATTTGAAAGTTCACAATTTATGACACATCTTTCAGCTACGCAGGTTTGTCTGTTAGTACAAAGATTTTTCACTTTTGATTTGCCCCGCTATGATTGTTCACTATGATTAACGTGTTTGTCGTTTTGAAGGGTGAAAGTATGGGGTCATATTATTCACAACCTAGTGGACTTGGTCAGGTTTACTCACTTATATCACAGGTAGATAATTTACATGTTTATTGTCATTTTAACAACCACATAAAGATTGTAAGCCTTAATCATTTATTTTTGCAGCGACCAACTTCTAGCAACGACATGGAGTCGTACAGAGATTGTACAGATATTGCAAATGAATTCTCCAACCCTGAAAGAGATCATTCAAACATAGTGTCAGACATATAAAGCGTTGAGGATCCAGTTCATGCAGTTTCATTGTTGCAAGTCATGAGTTTCATGTAATTTTCAGTGTTTCAGGGTGTAATGTCGGGTTTTCAGGGTGTAATTTCAGTTTTTCAGAGTGTAAACTCGTATAATTTGCTATGTAATTTCCAGTGTTTTTCAGTTTTTCCAGTGTTTACTGTCAGAAATTTTTAGTATCTCAGTGTTTATCATTGTTTTTTCAGAAAATTTCCAGTGTTTTTTCAAAAAAAATTTCCACTGTTCATGCTAATCTTCATCTGTCCAGAAACTTTCACAGAAAATTTCCAGTGTTTACTGTCAGAAATTTTTATCAGAAACTGTCAGAAATTTCATCAGAATTTTCATCAGAAATTTCAACACCATCAGAAACTCTGTCAGAAATTGTTTCAGAAATGTTATCAGAAATTTCATCAGGAACTCTATCAACAATTCTGATAGCAATTCTGATAGAAACTCTGTCATCAGAAATTTCACAATAGCTACATTGCAACATAGCAACATAAACACTGGAAACATTGCAACATTGCAACATTTCTGACAGTTTTATATGGAAACATAGCAACATAGCATTTCCTGATAATATAGCATTTCCTGATAATTTCCTGCAAACACTGTCAGATTTATATAGCATTTCCTGCAACATAGATTTATATAGCATTTCCTGCAACATAGCATTTCCTGTCAGTTTATGGGCTTAGAAGACAGCAACACTGCAGTTTTATGCAAACACAGAATTTTCCTGCTATGAACTGACAGTGTTTAGAAGACAGCAACACTGTCAATATCCTGCTATGATAGCAACATAAGCAACACTGCAGTTTTATGCAAACACATACTAAAACATAAAAACATATTCATTCAACATAAAAACATAACACCATACATAAAAACATAGCACCATATATCATCCAAGATCTTCAAATTCATTTACCATCCAAAACATATTCATTTACATCTCACATACTATCCAAGACCTTAAAAAACAAAAGTACAAGAATTAATAAAACTACTACTAATATACTGTTGATAAGGTCCTTAGTAAAAGCCCAAGTATCGTTCAGTTGATTTTCACGAGCTTGATTGCGACGACCCTCGGGAGCATTATTGGGTTGGTCCACCACTTCTTCACTGTCATTTGTTCTTGACTCCCTTGTTCTTGTTCTTGATTGGTGCTCTCTTCTCGACGCTTGTTCTCTTTCTCTTCTCGATGCTTGTTCTCTTTCTCTTCTCGCCTCCTGCTCCTTCCACATTTCATAATCTTCAACCGCTTCTTCAATTGAATTGAAACCCTTGTAGACAGCATCCGTGTACCCGTTTACTTGTAGTGCGCAACTTGACCAAGTAACATAAATGCCAGGTACATGCCCACGATAAACAACATAAGCTACGTATGCCATTCCTGCGTTGGCAAAGTAACAGATGTTAGTTGGCTCTAAACCAAAATCAAAACTTTACAACACTGATCACAACATAAGCAACATAAAACTTTACAACACTTCAAGAAAACCATCACTAAGTTACATTTTTTTTTCTAGTTACCAGAAGAGGCATATGCACTTTATGCATCAATATGAGATAAGTTTCTGGAAATAATTATGACACATTCATGCACTTTAAACATAATCAAGATTGGTTTTTTTTTTTTTTACTCTGAACTTCTATACTTTTCCCATTTGAAAGCCTACTTCACCAATGATATATAGCAACTCCATGATATAAGCCTACATTCATGCACTTTAAACATAATCAACATCATCTTGCCCAGACAAAGAACCAGTCAAAAAGATTTATATGATCCAATCTGATTCATCAACTATGTTTAACTTGTAGGAGAATAACACCAAGTGAAAGACACACGCAATGATATATAGCAACTCCATGATATATAGCAACTCCATCAACTATATTCCTTTTCTTATTTAAAATTTGAATGGATTAGTTTCTTTCATTATGCACTGAAAATTCAGAGAAAATCCACTGAAAATTCATATTGCTAACAACAAATGAATTGTGTTGATTTACAATTGAAAAACAAGGAAGTCCACTGAAAATTCAGAGCAAATCCACTGAAAATCCACTGAAAAACCACTGAAAAACCATCATCTTCATTTCTGAAAACAAGGAAGTGCTTGATTTACAATTGAAATAGCATTCCAGAAATTGAAATAGCATTCACTTAACAAAGAAATAACATTCACTTAACAAAGAAATAGCATTCCAGAAATTGAAATAGCATTCACTTAACAAAGAAATAACATTCACTTAACAAAGAAATAGCATTCCAAAAATTGAAATAGCATTCTAGAAATTCATATTGCTAACAACAAAAAAAATGAAATAGCATTCACTTAAAAATGAAATAGCATTCACTTAACAAAGAAATAGCATTCCAAAATTTTTCATTATACCTCGCTTGCGAAGATTCCTAACTCGAAGCAGCCTCACGAAGATTCCTATCGAAATTGGATCTAGGGTTTATGCGAAAGAGGGAACCCAAATGCTTTCTCTGTCGACTCTGTCGATTTACAATTTGTCGCAGGATGATCTCGCAGTTGCAGCTGAAGCCGATTGGTTTCTTGCGTGATTGGATCTAGGGTTTCAATCTCCTCTGGATCTAGGCTTTATGAAAAAGAGGGAAGCCGATTGGTTTCTTGCGTGATTGGATCTAGGGTTTCAATCTCGTTTGGAGCTAGGGTTTATGTGAGAAAGAGGCAAAAACTGATCTAGGGTTTCAAACCCGATTGGTTTCGATTGGTTTTTTTCCCCCACTTTAAAGGCACGTGACTGGCACGTGGGATGGTGCACGTGCTTGGCACCATCCAGGCAAAATTCCAGGTAAAAAAGCGGTGCTTTTTAGAATTGTTGATTGGAATTAGGTCCGTTCCTGGGAAAGGAAAACCATGATTTGCTTAATGCGTATAAAATTGGAACTACCAGCAAATAAAACGCAAACAAAACCGCTTTCAATAGTATCAATACCGTTATTGCATGGACCATAAATGTATGAATGTAGTAAACAATTTGAGGTTATTAATAGAATATGTAACAAAACAACCTTACCGCCTAATGCTACTAAACCACCTGCGGAATCTACAATGAGATGTGCAAACTCATTCAGTTTAGAACTTGGGGCATTGCATCAATGGTGGAGATGTATGCACTCTTTAATTAGCTACGAGAACATTAACATTGTTGAATAGTGATGTGTTCAGATCTGTTCTTGCTTATCGCGTTTATCTCAAGCTTGTAAAAATGAGCAGCGGTTAAGCCAGATACCATCGTGGTGGTGGCCGAATGTACTCCGATGCTTAAGTCAGATATCAATGCAAGGAAGAGTAAAGACTGTATGTAAATTGCAATGTGCATGTGTATGCATACTTTTCTTCTTCCTTTCACCATCTCTTATAGCAAGCGTTCCCTCTCCAACTATCTATGCTATCTAAGGCGTGATGGAGGGAGGAAATCTCGCGTAAGATCTTATTTGTGCATGACTGGGTCTCTTCGGCACTTAGCTCTGTTTAGGACCCAATGTTTGATTGGGCTAAGAGCTGATTTCATGCGAGTGGATCTCGAGCATGTGACGGCTCTGAGATATGTGTTCGGACATTATTGTCCTGGGTCAAGCCCTAAGATCTGTGTCTTTTGGGCTGGTGTGTCTTAGGCTTGGGCATCTGAATTATGGGCTGAAATATAGTTTGTGAATTATAGGCTCTACAATACACTTGAGAACGTCGTGCCTATACATGGGCTAATTCTCTTAGGTTCAGGCGTTACCATGTGTATTGTAGAGCCTGCTCCTCTAATGTGCCTTTTTAGAGAATGTGTTTCTGTCTTGATCTCTTCAGATGACGAAGGAAAGCCTCCATTGGTGAAGTCTTCGAATGTTCAGACTTTTGCTTTCACTTCCAAATCCTCTTCTGGAAAGTGGATTGGAATAATAAAATCTCGATGTGTGTTCTGGCGAAACTTTGCTTTATACCAAGCTCAGATACTTGTAGTATGTAAACTTCTTTAATGGCCAGTCGATCAAGCTTTGTAACAACTATTTGATAATCAATAGTTTTTTTTTTTTTTTTTTTTTTTTTGAATTTGTTTCTTTTGTGTGTCGTGCCTTGAATGAATGTGAGTCATATTGGCTTGTGCGGACAAATATATGGACTATCAAATAAGGTGAGACAATTTAACTCTGAGCAAGAACTGGGTTGGTCTGGTCCTGAAGGAGACGCGTGTAGCCTTGATTCAACCTGCGTAGTTTCCTTAGTGAAATACCTGATTCACCAATGGTGAAATCACTGAGGAGCGATCTTTATGTAAGTGGGTTGAGCCTGGTGGGTTGGCTGCTTTCCAAGTAGGTGCTGGCTTGTTGAGGTACTGCTACTCAACTCTGGAGTGACAGGGACATTGCTTAGTTTTCTTAGGACTAGATTCTGAATCACACTTTGACCCATCATTTAGTTGAGTCTCGGTTCAGGGTGTTGCCTTAGTTCGTATGGACTTGAATGACTAGATGCCTTGAGTCGTAAGTGGATTGGACTCGTTTGCTCGCGATAAATTGTTCGTGGACAATATTGTCCGCGTGCGCTGCCTTAGTTCCCGAAGAGGACTAGGCCATCTCTGGAGCGGTAAGCTGTTCATGGATTAGACTTGCCCGCTTGTGGTGAACCGTCTGTGGACTGGGTTTGGTCCGCTATGGCATTCCTTGGCTCCTGAGGTGGACTAGGCCACCCATGCGGCAAGTTATCGATGTCTTGAATAAGACTAGGCTTGGTCGCTTGTGCGCCATTATGGTCCCCGTAGTCGGGTCAGGTTCCTTTAGGAGCAGTGAATCGTCCATGGACTGGATTTGCCCACTTGCAGTGAACCGTCTGTGGATTTGGTTTGGTCTGCGCTGGCGTTCCTTGGCTCTTAAGGCGAACTAGGTCACTTATGCGGCAAGTTCTCGATGTTATAAAAAAGTATAGGCTTGGTCGCTTGTGCGCCATTATGGTCCCCGTAATCAGGGCATGTTTCTTTAGAAGCGGTGAGCCATCCGTGGACTGTACTCGCCTGCTTGCAGTGAACCGTCCGTGAACTGGGTTTGGTCCGTGATGGCATTCCTTAGCTCTTGAGGCGGACTAGGTCACTTATGTGGCAATATGTCGACGTTCTGAATAGGACTAGGCTTGGAGGCTTGTGCGTCAATTTGGTCCTCGTAGTTGGGCCGGATTCCTTTGAAAGCAGTGAGACGTCCATGGACTGGACTTGCCCACTTGCGGTGAACTGTCTGTGGACTAGGTTCACTCCCCATGTGTGCCATTGTGACTCTGTGGTTGGACTATGTTATCTTGGGAGTAGTGAGCCATCTGTGGACTGGGCTTGTCTACTTGTGGAGAACCGTGGACTGATTTTGGTCCGCATGGGTGCCATCGTGATCCTGAAGTCGAATTAAGTTTGCATGGAGTTATATGAAATGTGATTATTTAAAGAGAATACATTTTACTAATAATACTTCTTCAAGTGCTCTACATTCCATGACCTTTTCAGATGCTCTCCACTCAGGTTTCTCAGCCAGTAGGTTGTCGTCATCTTAAAGAGATCTTTTCAGTTTGGGCTTAACTTGCCTTCTTTTGGGTCTCTTGTGTTCGATTGGGTCTTTCTCAACACTCAGTCGCCAACTTTGAATTCTCAAGGCTTAACCCTTTTATTGTAGTGTTGGGCCATCTTTTGTTGATAGGAAATTATTCTGACGGCAGGCTCGTCTCTTCGCTCTTGGAGTAAGTCTAATCCGACTCTTAGAGCTTTGTCATTGTCCTCCATCCTAAATTCCTCTGTCCTGAACGTAGGCATTCCTAGTTATACTAGAACCATTGCCCCAGACCCATTGGCTAGTGCAAATGGTGTTTCTCCAGTCATAGTCCTTTTTGTGGTATGGTATGCCCAAATGATGTCTGGAAGCTTAGAGACCCAGAACCCTTTGGCTGCATTGAGTTTCCTCTTAATCGCTTCCAGGATAGTTCGGTTGGTAACTTATACTTGTCCATTAGCCCGGGGGTGATCCGGCACGAAAAAGTGGTGGCTGATGCCCAGTTCGGTGCAAAGTAGCTTGACTTTTCCACCTTTGAACTGAGTCCCATTATCGTTGACCAGGATTTTCGATATTCCAAACCTGCAGACAATGGATTTTTAGAGAAAGTTCCTGATTTGATTCTTTCCTATCTTGGAAAGGGTCTTTACCTCTACCCATTTGGTAAAGTAGTCGACATCCACAAGGAGGAACTTCTTCCTTTCAGAGATGGGGAACGAGCTTACGATGTCCATCCCCACCGGGCGAAAGGCCACGGGCTTGTCATTGGGACCAAGTTCTGTGTTGGCATATGTGTGTACGGGGTGTACCTCTGGCATTTATCGCACACGCAGATCAGATCTTTGGCCACTTGTTGCATTTTTTGCCAATAGTACCCCCGCGTGAGGGCTTTATGAGCGAGTGTCTTTCCTCTTCGATGGTTCCCACATATTCCTTCGTAGATTTCCAGGAGGACTCGATTTGCCTCTTTGGGGGTCAAACATCTAAGCAAAGGGCTGGTCATTGATTTCTTGTACAACCTGTCGTTGATGAGATTATACCGTATCGTTCTATTTTTAACTTGCGCTTGCATGTAGGCATCTAGCTTATCTGCTGGGAGAACTCTGTTCGTTATGTAGCTGATCAGGGGGCTCATCCAGTTGGTCTCCATGCTTGTGGAGAGGATTTCGTGGAGCCCTTCTTCTTCTAGGGTCGACTTCTCCTGGAACTCTATGAGTGTATCGAAGTCGTTCTTTGCAGACGAGGCCTTTTTGGCTAGCTCATCAACTTCCTGGTTATCTGCCCTAGAGCAATGGTGGAGTATTATTCTTTTGAACCATCTCTTGGCATTGATTGTTTTCCCACAATAGTCCATCATTCGAGGCTTTTTAATATCGAATTCACCATTCACCTGATTGACCACCAGTTGTGAGTCACTTAGCCCAACTAGAAGGTCCTCATACTCCATTTAATTGTTTGAAGCGTGGAAGCTAAATTTGATAGCCTTTTTTAGGGTGGCCCCTTTGAGGGTGTAACGAATAGCCCCGTTCGCAACCCTTCACGGTGAATGACCCATCGCATTGCAAGATCCATCCATGTGTGAGCAGCTAGGGATTCTCGTATTCTTGATGCTATTTCAGTCCTGATTTTCCTATCCCAGTGAACTCAACGGTGAAGTTTACCAATGTTTGTGCCTTGATGGCTGTGTTTGGAGCATAGTGGATGTGAAACTATCCTGGCTCCACTGACCATTTGACAATTCTTCTTGATAGCTTTGGCTTGTGCAATACCGACGGGAGTGGGTACTCGGTCAGGATTGTTATTGAGTGAGCATGGAAGTAGGGTCTTAGTTTTCTAGAGAAAGTCACCAACACCAAAGCCAATTTCTCCAGATTATGGTAGTTAGCTTCCGTCCCATCGAACGTTTTGCTGATGTAGTAGAAAAGCTTATGTTTCCCTTTCTTTTCTCGAACCAGATCTGACAGATAGCTCTGAGACTGAAATGTATAAGTAGAGCGTCTCACTCGAAGTAGGTTTTGAGGGCAGCTCCATGCTTCCCATGTATGCCTTCAGATCTTGAAAGACATGTTCACACTGATCTCCCCATTGAAATTTTTTGTATCCCTTAAGGATTTTAAAGAAATGGAGGCATCTGTCTGAAGATTTGGATATGAGCCTGTTTAGGGTTTTCGCCCTCCTAGTCAGGCTTTGAACTTTTTTAATGTTCATGGGCGGTCTCAAGTCGAAAAGAATTTGAATATGCTTTAGTAAGCCTCTATCCCCCTCCGTTTGACTATGTAGCCTAGGAATTTCTCTGATTACACCCCAAAAGTGCATTTCTGCAAGTTGAACCTTGTTTGGTACTTCTTGAGTAGGGAGAATGCTCTTTGAAGGTTTTCCAGGTGATCAAGATTGTGGAGGCTTTTTTACCAGCATGTCGTAGATGTAAACTTCCATGGTCATTCTGACTTGTCCTTTGAACATTCGGTTCAGCAAACGTTGGTATGCTGCCCCGCATTTTTCAGTCCAAATGACATTACCCGATAGCAATATATGTCTCTGTTTATTATGAAAGAGGTTTTTTCTTGGTTCGGTGGGTGCACACTAATATGATTGTAGCCGAATTATGCATCCATGAAGCTGAGTAAGCTGTGTCCTGACATTGCATCCACGATCTAGTTTATCCGGGGCAGTGAAAAGTTATCTTTTGGACAGGCTTTGTAAGGTCAGTGTAGTCCACATAGACCCTCCACTTTTTATTTTCTTCCTTACTAGGATCGTGTTTGCCAGCCATTCCAGGTAGCGAGACACTCTTATCATGCCGGTGCTTAGAAGTCTTTGTACCTCTTCATTAATGATCTGGCTGCACTCGGGTGCCATCGACCTTCTATTCTGTCAAACCGGCTTCAAGTCAGAATTGATTGCTAGTCAGGGCGTGATTACTGAGGGGTCGATTCCCACCATCTTTCATTGTCCAGGCGAAGACGTCCTGGTTCTATTTTAAGAGTGTGGCTAGCTGATCTGCCAAAGCTTTATTGGCATTAGAGCCTATCTGGACTACTTTCGTGTTAGCTGGTTCTGTCCAGGTATAATGTGACGACTTCTTCTTTTGGCCTCCCCCTTAGGTTGGATGGAGGTTCAACATTCGAAGGTGGAGATGGGTTATTTCTGTTTGGATTCAGGGTTTCCTCACCCAAATCCTTTTGCTCGGGCCGCTGCGCTTTATTTTTTGGCTACCTGGTTGTGGCGTAGTGACATTCCAGAGTGATGGTTTGGTCTCCTTTGATTGTCTTTGCTTCGTCGTCAGAGAGGTATTTGAGGCATTAGTGCTGGGTGGAGACGACTTTCTCCATGTGGTGTCACCAAGGTCAGCCCAAGATTATGTTATACTCGGAGTGGGAGTCTACGACTGAGAACTTTGTCATCAGGATCCTCAGTAGGTCTGGCCGCCCTGCGACAATCGACAGCGTGATTTTATCGATCGGGTAGCAGCTTTCTCCATTGAAGTCGAACGTGGCTTGATTTGAAGGTGTCAGCTCTCCTTATGTCAGTTGCATTTCCTGGAATGCGTCTAGGAACAATATGTGACAAAGCTGCTCATGTCCTCCAACAATCTTCATATTTCCCAGTTTGTTAACCCTACTAAGATGACTAGGGCATTTTTATGAGGGAAGCAGACTCCCTTCATGTTTCATTCTGTGAACGTTAAGCTTGGGGTTTTTCTCTCATCTTGTACGTGTTGTACAAGGTGATCTCAGTGGTGTGATCTAACTTGCAATTCCCGTACTGATTTCTTTAGCGAACGATTTGAGTGTTGTCTCTCTTCGTTGGTCCCGTGAAAGACACATACCATATCAAGAGTCATGTCTTCCGTTTCTTGTGTCGTTCCTTCGCCTTGAGAATGCATGTTCCCAAAGCCAATGAATTCCTTCAGTCGTCCTCTTTGGAATACTAACCTCATTTATGAGGCTTCAGTAGTTTTAGTGTCGTGGTATATTTCCTTGCGATAAGAACAATGCTTACTTTTTGTCACGCCTCGAAGGATGTCGTTTGAGTTTCGATGGTCACTTGATGTCTTCCCATTTTTCGTGATGGACAAAATGTCGGGCTGACTGGAGTTGAACGAAGTGTAATAGGGGTACCTAGAGCCGTTGGGTTTGAACAACTTGCCTTGGTTGAGCCCGCTCTGGTTCTCACTCCATTTTCGCTTGGAACTGTCCCCTCTTTCATTGGCTTTGAGGAGTGCGTTGGCTCGCTTTCTCCCTTTCTAGCAACTAACATTTCTTCCAGGGTGATGTATTTCTAGGCGTTCATTAGCAGACCTGGCATGTCTACTAGGGGGCCCAAAGTGAGGTAATTGAAAAACTAACCTCCTCGGATGGGCCGGAGGTGAAAGTCGTGACCGATGTATCGTTACTGTAACTGTCGATCAAGGTCAGCTTGTCGTTAAAACGAGTGACGTACTCCCTAAGGGCCTCCCCATGCTTTTGCGTGAGGCTCAACATATAGTAGGGTCATTTGCTAATCCGTCAACTCCCAACGAACTTGGAGTTGAATGCCTTCACTAGGACCTAGAATGACCCGATAGACCTGAGCTAGAGGCTGTGAAACCAGGTCAGTGCGACCTTTTTCAGGCTAGTGGGAAAAGTTCTACACATGATGGCTTCTGGACTCTTTTTAAACGTTATCACGTGGTGGTAATGACGTAGATGATCTAACAAATCTAATGTTTTGTCATAGAACTCGAGCTTCGGTGGGACGAACCTCTTCGAAAGAGGGGCACTTATGATCTCTTCCGAGAATGGATGGACGGTGAAATCATACAAGATATCCGGGTTAGACGCTCCCAGTCATAGCGGGTTCTCGACCATGGTCATGTTTGTCCTTGGGATATGGTCCCCATGATCCTCTCCTCCTCATGGGCTTTCTTCTCGACAAGCTCTCTATTCCTTTGTCGGGGGGGGGGGGGGGGGGGGGGGACTGTTTCACCCTCCTAGACATGCCCATGTGTGTCTTCTTGGATATGAGATCCTTATGAATTTCAGCTGGTTTCAGATCGTGGCTATCGATCTCGAGTGATCCTTTCCACCACCATTGTTAAGTGATCTAGGTGGAGCAGGATCAACCACATGTCGGGAGCAGTCGTGGCTGGACTGTGTGGCTGTTCAGCCTCCTCGATCAAATCGATTCGACCCTGCGATTGGGCTTCGCCAGCCAGAGCGTTTTCTGGCTTGCCTATTTGGTACTGTAGTTGAGTGTTCGAAACCTGTTGCTGGTAACCATTTCTCGATGCTTTGCTTAGCTAGAAGGAACTTTGTATGTTCGTTTCAGAGAAAAATTACCGTCTTTCCCCACGGACAACACCAAACTGATGTGTTCAGTTACTGATCGTGCTAATCTCGAGCCTACAAAAATGTGCAGTAGTTAAGCCAGGGACCACAGTAGTAGTGGTTGAAGACACTTCGATGCTTAAGTCAGATATCGATGCAAGGAAGAGTGAAGCCTGTATGAAAATTGCAATGTGTGTGCGTACATTTCTTGTTTCTTTCACCATATCTTATAGTGAGCGTTCCCTCTCCAACCGTTCCTGCGATTTAAGGTGTGATGGAGGGAGCAGATCTCACATAAGATCTTACCTGTGCATGACTGGATCTCTTCGACACTTACCTTTGTTTAGGACCCATTGCTTGATTAGATTAAGAGTTGATTTCGTGTGAGTGGATCTCGGGCTTGTAGCAGTTCTAAGATCTTTGTTAGGGCCTTATTGTCCTGAGCCAAGCCATAAGATCCGTATCTCTTAGGCTGACGTGTCTTGGGTCTGGGCACCTGACTTACGAGCTGAACAACAGTTTTTGAATGGGTCCCCTTGGGGCTGCATTAAAGCCTTTGGCATGCTAGGATTAGCCCACACCACATGTACAATTGTAATCGACAGACTGTTTCATGTCTTATCAAATAGTACTGGATCAACCAAAGGACTAGTTGCAAAGAAAACATGGGCCATGTTGTGAAAAGCCCAAGTTGTGGAGGAGATGTCTATGTCTCCAAAGAGTGAAAATGACGGCCCGTGTTGGGTAGCATTTGGACTATTGTGTTCCCCACCCATTCTTCCTTTCGGCAAAGTCGTATTCATTGGATAGAGTGACCTTCACCTTACTTTTATTTTTTTAAATTTCTTAAATTTTTTTATACACCTTAGTTACTTCATTCGAATTAAAGCTGTTTGTGCATCATGGGTCAAAAATATAAAAGAAAAATACTTCAACTTTTCATATGGATGGATGGCTCCTTTTCCATTCTATGAGATCCACCTTTTACACTTCCTCATCATGTGTACCTCATGTACTAATCACTTGACATACTTTGTAATTTTATAATTTAGCATTTTTGTTTTATAAATTATTGAGTCATTTATTATAATATGTGTATGGATTTTAAGGAATTATTCAAAGAAAGCATAGTTTTACTTCTCTTTCTCTCAATCAATCTCCTTTGAGACATCTCCTTGAATCTCTCTATTGATTGGGTAAGTGTTGCATTGAAAGAAAGTACTTGTGCACTGCACGTATTCGATTCTATTAATTTCGAATTGAAAGAAGTCCACTATTGTCACCATTGAGACATGCACTCCCTTCATTTACACTTTATGTTCTCCAAGAATCTTGATTAGGTAATACTTTGTCTGCACAAGTGAACGAGAGAAGGATCTACAACAATGAAAAGAAAAAGAAAGATCAATTGATAAGATGTTTTGAGTAGGTGTGATAATGTTGATAAGAGGATAAGAAAGAAAAATAATTCCATGTAAGAATATGATAATTAAGGTATTGATCCTTCTAGAAAGAAAAAAATGGAACATTCACATATGAATTTTGCTAAGGGGGTGCTATGACTCCTAGCTAGAGCATGGCGTACATCTCATCTTATGATGACGCATCAAGCTGTGTTAGACCACGGCAAGTATGTGAGACGGAGTTAATGATCAGGACAACAACATAAATCAAAATTATAATCCTAAAAACATAGGAAACATATTCGAAGATTATATGATTAGTATAATTGAAAGAGTTATATATTGTGTCTTATTTGAAATATTTAATGACAAACTAACACACTTGAATTATGAGTGTGTCATGAACATTTGAGATGTGACCCAGAGTCAAAAGGAAAACCCCACTAGGATGAATAAATATGTGTGCTTAGATCAATTTAGTAATTAGAAACAAGAATCTATTTCTTTCTTAAAAAATTGGGGTACCTCTCTTATATAGCCATGTAGAGGCACATGTAAGAGATTGACTTGAAGTAGAATTGACTCACCTATATGCGCATTCAATGTTTATGAGAATAATAGGATAAATAAAGTTATAATGGGATTATAGCTTTTTTTGCTAGTTCAATCTGCTCCATGACATTTACTTTAAAAAACTAGTGATTTTACTAGAAATAGGAAAGTAGGTCAAACAGAATTAGCAATGGTTAAGACTTAACAGCATCCCCAGGAGTGTTTTTTGCTTGTACAGGATCCAAATTATTTTACCCGTTGGACGTTTTAAAAATAGTTCTTCGAGCTATTCACACAAGACAGTCTGATGTCGCATGCTGGAAATGGAGTACAGAGTAATTCTAGCCGGCCTGGCCTGGTTTGCCCGTCTAGTGAGGTGGTTTTACACTTTTTGTCCATCCTCTTTAAACCACAACTACAAACATTTTTTGGAGGAGGGACAAAAATGTCAAAAACTCCACCGGACGGACAAACCAGGCCGGGAAGCCGAACTGGCTAGAATTTCTGTTGAAAATGTGTTGTTTTACCCTAACGAAATCCGTCCACAAGCTTTTCTAACAATGTCTGTGACTGAAATACATCCCCCCAATACTCAAAACAAAATCCAAATTAAATTTTTGAGGTTGGTAAGTGAAAATTGTCGACAAATTATTACCTTAGACTTAGACCACCATGATCTAACATACACACCTCATTAACAAATCATGTAGCCAAAACAACTTTTTTGGCAAATAATCTACTCCAATTCCGGGGTGTTGAGGTTCAAGTTGATCAAACACACTTAACCTATTAGTGCTAATTAAGGGAAGAATAAAAATAAACAATTTAACTTACAATTTATATATGTGTTTTATTATTCATTGTTGACTGGGACAAAGTCAAATCATAAGCATTTGAGATAAAAGATTATAAGTTGGAAAATGCGTTGAATTTGAGGGTTGAAATTCATTTTCTATGATGACATATTGGTAAATATAAAACATGTAAAATGATAAAAAATAATGAAAAACTTTTGAAAAAAGTTGGTGAAATATACATGTGGCGGACAAAGAAAATATTGTGTTTTCCTTTTAGCAAAATGAAAATTATCATAACTATCTACATCGTTGTCGAATTTTGAAAAACTTAATATTGTTGAAATGTATTTTTAAAGATTTTTTCAACAAAATCAATAATCAATACAAACGCTAAAATTTTAGAAATATATATATTTTTAATTAAAAAACATATAATTCCATCGATATATTTCCACTCTGTCACAACCACGCCAATTTAATTCCACTCAAACCACTCTCTGCCTCTGCCTCTGCCTCTCCACCTGTTCACTCTCTCTCTCTCTGAAGACCATTTGCGGGAACAGAGACAAATTATATTCCATTTCATCAAATAAAAAAAATACACATTTCCCTCTTTTAATTGTGTTTTTTTCTGGCTCCCTAAATTCTCTTCAAGATATGATCTTCTTCTCTGCAAATCAAATCGATCCCTTTAATTTTTCTTCTCTTCCAAATTCTCTTCTTTAACTATCAACTTATTGACTCAATCATATATGCTCTGTTGCTTCTCCCTCCATTCATGTCTATTGCTGCTGCTTCTGCTCAAATTTTTAACAACAACAACAACAATGAAGTCAATAAGCAAGAAATTCAAGCTGCCATTTCCAAAGCTGTGGAACTCAGAGCTCTTCATGCTGCTTTGATGCAAGGCAACAGCCCTTCAAATCTCAGACACCCCATCTCTGTTTCTCCCTCAATTTCAAGGCCCTCCTGTCAGTTATCTGCTCAGGATTACCCTGTTTTCACTCCGGTGAGTTTATCTACTTATTTCTTTTGTCTTCCGAGGCTTTAAAGTTTCATTAATTTGATTTCCCATTGGTGGATTTTTGTTATTTATGAAATTAATATTGTTTTCATTCACTGGGTATCTTTACTTCTCTGTAGTCTGTAAATGTACTGTATTTGTAGCTTATTTTTCCTTTAATGGTAATTTTTATGGTTTAGAGCTTCGAATTGTGAGAACCCAGAAAAGAAGAGAGTAATTAAGTAGGTCCAGTTCCTTTACTTTGTGAATTCGAAACTAGAGAATGGGTTTTGTTCTTTATGGATTATAAATGTATGGTTTATAACTTTACTATCTTCTTTGTGAATATGAAGGGTAAAATGTCATTGAAACACTTCTAGATCTTCAATTTTACATGGTTTACTGAACTGGGAAATTTTTACACAGAGTTATGAAGTGGAGCCACTGCCTGGGTATCACCATGTTCGGTTGGACGGTCGTAACATAATGGAAAATTGGGAAGGGTGTGGGCTAGCTGGAGGAGGAGAAGAAGAATATGATGAAGAACTCTCTGATTGTAGAAATGAGATTTCATCTTCAAGAAGACAAGCACAAATATTTCCAGCCAAAGATCATAAATCGATCACAAGTTCTTGTGCGAATCACATCACATTCCTTCATGCATCTTCGGGGGCAGACCTATTCAAGTCAAGTAGGCGAACTGCTTCAGTGGACTTCAAATCCGTCACAACTTGCAATACATGTAAGCCTGCAACTATTAGTACTGAGGTGGATAATGCTAATAAGAGTGTCTCGAGTTTTGGTCACATGACACCTTTATCGGATTCTCATTCCTCAGTTCAGCCGCAACCAAAGAGCAAAGGGCCACTTTCCTGGTTATTTCCTCGTCTTAAAAAGAAACAAAAGAATGAAGCATCGCCGAATCGAACTGAGTCTGAAAACGTTTCACATATGTACAATGACATGGGAATAATGACTATAGAATCTTTGAAGAAAGAATTGATGGAGGCAAATGAAAACAGAGATGCAGCTTTGATGGAAGTTTCGGAGATGAAATCTTCACTGGGGAATTTGAAAGATAAGTTGGATCACTTGGAGACATATTGTGAAGAGCTCAAGCAAGCTCTGAAGCTGACAGTACAACGAAAGAATACCCAAGCTATTGAAGGGCTTGGTAGCATGTCAAAGAGAGGGAAATCAATTGATGGGAGGAGAGAGGACCTAATGCCGTTGAGTCATGAAGTAATGGTCGAAGGTTTCTTGCAGATAGTATCAGAAGCAAGATTATCAGTTAAACAGTTCTGCAAGACTCTAGTGAGTCAGATCGAAGAAACAGATAGTAGTTTAATGGAGAAGTTAAATTTGCTTCTTCAACCTTACAGGTTGAACTTGAATTCGAAGCACTCAAAGGTGGTATTGTGTCACTTGGAAGCCCTTATAAACCAATCATTCTTTCAAGACTTTGAGAATTGTGTCTTCCAAAAGAATGGCGCACCAAAGATTTTAGATCCTCAGCAAGACCGCCAAGCACAATTTTCATCATTTGTTTCACTAAGAAACCTGAGCTGGAATGAAGTACTGAGGAAAGGTACTAAGTACTATAGTGAAGAGTTCAGTAGATTTTGTGATCAGAAGATGAGCTGTATTATTGCAACACTAAATTGGACTAGACCGTGGCCCGAACAACTCCTCCAAGCATTTTTCGTTACAGCCAAGTGCATATGGTTGCTCCATTTGCTGGCTTTCTCGTTTAATCCACCATTGGGGATCTTGCGTGTTGAAGAAAACTGGAACTTCGATCCCTTCTACATGGAGGATATTCTCGTTGAGCGACAGCAGAGATCACAGGTTCAAACTGGAGTGAAGATAATGGTGATACCGGGTTTTTATGTTCATGACAAGGTTCTCAAGTGTAAGGTACTATGCAGGCATAGAACAGTAGCCTAAATCTCTTAGTTTCTGTCATGTTTTCTGACTTGGTTGAAGCATCCAAAGGATGTACTATTTGTTCTTGAACAGTTTGTATTAGAGAAGTTTCTATATCTGAAAAATTCAGTAAATGGTGGTGAAAAGAAATTGTATTGTTGTATTTTTTTTTTTGTATTGAATGGAATACAAGTTTATAAAGCAAACTCTAACCTAACCTCGTAGAAATACGAAACCTAAGATTTTTATTCTATTATGACTTTCCTAACTTATTCTGTAACACTTTCCTATTCTGTAACATAGGTAGACTTCTATTCTTTAACACTCCCCTTCAAGTTGGAGTATATGCTTGTAATACCCAACTTGCTAAGAAGATTATCAAATTGATAAGTGCTCGAAGCTTTAGTGAACAAATCTGCCCGTTGATGTAGTGTTCCAACATGCTCAGTCTGAATAGTACCCTATTGTATTTTTTCTCTAATTAAATGACAATCAATCTCTATATGCTTCGTTCGCTTATGAAAAACGGGATTAGATGCAATATGGAGTGCAGTCTTGTTGTCACAAAACAAGAGAGTTGCCTGAGGGTAATTAATGTGCAAATAATTAAGAATGTACCTCAACCGGTTAACTCACAGTTTAACCTCACAGCATGTAGAAGCCATGGCCTTATATTCTGCTTCAGCTGTAGATCTTGCCACTGTAGTTTGTTTCTTAGTTTTCCAAGAAATTGTTGAATCTCCAAGCATGACACAATAACCTGTAATGGATCTCTTAGTATCTCTACATCTAGCACAATCTGCATCACAATAAGCTTTCAACTGTAATGAGCTGGTGGAAGAGAAAAAAATACCTTGTCCTGGTGAAGCCTTGATATACCTCAAAACCTTGTGTGCAACATCCAAATGTGGTATTCTGGGCTTGTCCATAAATTGACTTATGACATGTACTAAATAAACCAAATCTGGTCTTGTAATCATTAAGTATATCAACCTTCCAACAAGTCTGCGGTATGTTGCAGGATTTGGTAGTAAATCTCCACCATCCTGTGTAAGCACCAAGTTTTGATCTATAGGATAACGTGAAGGCTTTGCTCCAAGATACCCTATGTCTTCCAATATTTCAAGTGCATATTTTCGTTGAGATAAAGTAATCCCTTTGGATGACCTTGCGACTTCAATGCCAAAGAAATATTTCAATTTTCCTAAATTTTTGAGCTTGAACTTTGCAACAAGAAATTTCTTTGTTTCTTCAATGTATTGGAGATCAGTACCTGCCAATATTACATCATCAACATATACGAGAATTGCAGTAAAGCTATTACCCTTGGATCGGACGAATAATGAGTAATCAGCTTTAGATTGATTGTAGCCGACCGATATGAGAGCAGATGATAACTTAAGGAACCATTGTCTCGAGGCTTGCTTGAGACCATATAAGGACTTGTTCAACTTGCATACTCGAGTCTCCCCCTTTCGGCCGAATCCAGGAGGAAGACTCATGTACACATCCTCAAAAAGATCACCATAAAGAAAAGCATTGTTGACATCAAGTTGACATAAATGCTAACCCTGTGTGGCTGCAAGAGCAAGGATAACTCGAACAGTAATCAATTTAGCAACATGAGCAAATGTCTCTTTGTAATCAATACCTTCAACTTGACTGTATCCTTTAGCCACAAGGTGGGCTTTGTAGCGCTCAACACTACCATCTGGATTAAGTTTGATCTTATAGACCCATTTACAACCAACCAGATGCTTGCCAGGAAGAAGAGGTTGTAGAGTCCAAGTGTTATTGGTTTCTAGAGCATCAATCTCACTTCTCATGGCTTGACGCCACTTTGGATCCTGCATAGCCTGCATAAAACTGGTGGGTTCTTTGACTAAAGAAAGGGAAGTGGTGTAAGCCTTGTGAGAGGTGGATAAATGGTCATAGGAAAGAAAATCAGAAAGGGGATAAACAATAATTGTAGAAGGCCCAACGTTCGAAGCAGATGAGTGAAACGATCGAGAAGGCAATCGAGCATCAAGATGATATTGTTGAAGATAAGATGGTTCACGGGTGGCACGAGTGGAAGTGCGAGGTGGGAGAGGGGGGTCTTCTAAAGGTGGAACAGGAGCAAGGGCGACCACTTGGGTTTGGATTTCCAAGGTTTCCGCCTGGTCGGTGACTGAGATATCGGATTGGGCTAGATGTAGAGATACTAGGAGATCCATTACATGTTATTGTGTCATGCTTGGTGATTCAACAATTTCTTGGAAAGCTAAGAAACAAACTAAAGTGGCAAGATTTATAGTTGAAGTAGAATATAGGGCCATGGCTTCTACATGATGTGAGTTAACCTGGTTGAGGTACATTCTTAATGATTTGCACATTAATCACCCTCAGGCAGCTATCTTATTTTGTGACAACAAGGCTGCACTCCATATTGCATCTAATCCCATTTTTCATGAGCGAACGAAGCATATAGAGATTGATTGTCATTTAATTAGAGAAAAATACAAGAGGGTACTATTCAGACTGAGCATGTTGGAACACTACATCAACGGGTAGATTTGTTCACTAAAGCTTTGAGCACTTATCAATTTGATAATCTTCTTAGCAAGTTGGGTATTACAAACATATACTCCAACTTGAGGGAGAGTGTTAAAGAATAAAAGTCTACCTATGTTACAGAATAGGAAAGTGTTACATAATAGGTTAGGAAAGTCAGAATAGAATAGAATAGTGGTTTGACTAGTCAGAGAAAGGCATTGTTGGAGGATAAAAAAGTGGAGCATGAGCGACCGGTCAAGGAAGTGTGTCGGACCGATCAGTGAGGTGATTGTGCATTGTGTCAGAAAAATAAGGAAAAGTCTCCTCATGAAAGATGACATCACGAGAAACAATGATCTTTTGGTGAGTGAGATCATAGACTTTGTATCCTTTTTGCCCGTGAGGGTATCCAAGAAAGACACATTGATTAGAACGAGTATCAAATTTGCTAGGACGTTGGGCATGTGTGGAAGCAAAACATAGACAACCAAAGACTCGAAGGTGAGAATAGTTGGGTTGTTTGTTAAAGAGAAGTTCAAAAGGCGTTTTGCCTTTAAGAACAGAAGACGGTGTGCGATTAATGAGATAGGCAGCGGTGAGAATTGCTTCTCCCCAAAAATGTTTAGGGAAATGTGCTTGAAATAAAAGAGCACGAACGACATTCAAAAGATGTCTATGCTTGCGTTCCGCCACCCCATTTTGTTGGGGCGTAGAGACACAAGAAGTTTGATGGGTAATGCCTTTTGAAGCATAAAAATAAGTGAGAAAAAAAATTCAAGTCCATTATCACTGCGAATGGTTTGAATTTTTGAAGAAAATTGGTTTTCAACATAATTAATGAATGAAATTAAGAGTGTGCGTGTGTTAGACTTGTGTTTCATAAGATAAATCCAAGTACATCGTGTATAATCATTCCTCCCCAAATGTCAACATGTAATAAGGAAAAAGGAGTAGTACTTGAAATATGGGATGAAGGGAATTTATTTCTAGTTTGTTTGGCCAAAGGACAAATAACACATTTATTGGAAACACAAGTACTAGCAGCACGAAAAGAGACAGGAAGAAGATATAGAGTTTTGTCAGAAAGGTGACCAAAGCGATTGTGCCATAACACAGAGTTGTTGTCTTGAGTGATGTGACAAGTGGTGGAAGTTGTGGTGGTGGTGCCGTCCAGGTAGTACAAACCATCAAGCTCAGTTGCTGTCCCAATCATCTTCCCCGAATGAAGGTCATGTATCAGACAAGAATTGTTGAGAAAAATGGTGACAAAAAGAGAATGCTTTGTGAGTTTGCTAATGGAAATTAAATTGAGATTAAAAGAGGGAACACAAAGAACATCATGCAAGGTAAAAACAGAAGAGAAAGTCATGGTGCCAATGTGTGTAACAACAACAAGTGTACCATCAGGAAGCTCAACTATTCGGTTGTGGACGAGTTTGGAAAATGTGAGTAAATGAGGGCTAAGAACTATATGATCAGTGGCGCCGCTATCAAGGATCCAAGATGAACGAGAGCCATGAGAATTGAGAGAGAGTATTTTACATGTTAACTCTCTAATAGAAAGATCATTACCAATATTGTGAGCCTTGGACTTGTTGTATGGTGATGTGGTACCACTGTTTGTATTGTCGCCCATGGTGGTCGCAGCTACGTGGTGTATTGACTGAATCGTAGGGTGCAAATAACACGCAAAATAGAAAAATCAGGCCTTTTCTTATTGTGGTTTTTTTAACTTGTGGTGGTACTAAGTAAATTTGGGGTGCAAATAGGGAATGTTTAAAGAGAAAACAGAGAAAGATTTCTCTGTTTGTTTGCTCTGTTCTTCTTCACGATTGAAGCGACAGAGGCACCAATCGAAGCTGATCTTCGGGATTTGAAGATGGTTCGCCAACAGGATGATGACAGTATGTTGATGATGGTTTGTTAATGATGCTATGTTGATGATTGTTCATTGATGATAATGGTTCGTTGATGATGGTTCGTTGTTGATGATGGTTCGCCAACAGGATGATGGTTCGATCTTCGGGATTGCTGTTGATGAGGGAGATCTCTGTCGATCAGGATGATCTCTGTTGATGAGGGAAATCTTTGTGGATCAGGATGATGGCTGATGATGATGAGATCTGATTTATTGATGATTGATCAGTGGGGTTCCGACGATTGATGATGTTGGTGTAATGGTGGTTTGATCAATGATGATGGTGTTGTGATTGGAGATGATCTGAAGAAGAACTCGCTGATCTGAAGATCTCTGTTTGAAGAGATGAAGATCTCTGTTTGAAAAGATAATGAAGATCTCTGTTTGAAGAGATGAAGACGATCACGTTGATCTGAGAGGTTGATCAAGATGATGATTTGGTGAAGTTTGTGCTGATCTGATGTAGTTTGTGATGATGATGGCGGCCTCTTGTTGGCGATTTATTGTTGATGATTGCAGTTTGTGTGTTGGGATATGTTGTGTGTTGTGGCTGCGTGGAGAAGAGAGATGGTGAGATTCGGTGGCTACGTGAGGTGGTGTTTGCTGGTGTTAATAGGCGAAAAATATTATCGACGTGGTGGCTCAAGTTTAGTTAACTAGAGAAGCCTTGCTCTGATACCATGAAAAGAAATTGTATTGTTGTATTTTTTTTTGTATTGAATGGAATACAAGCTTATAAAGCAAACTCTAACCTAACCTTGTAAAAATAGGAAACCTAAGACTTCTATTCTATTCTGACTTTCCTAACCTATTCTGTAACACTTTCCTATTCTGTAACATAGGTAGACTTCTATTCTTTAATAGGTGGGAAGATTTTTATTTATTTGTTGTCTTTCTCCTCTCAAATTCAAGAGAGTTGGATGGATACTATTATATGAAAATTTCTTTAACATTCTTGTAGGTGATGAAAATTTGTGAACTCCGTTTTGTATATCAAGCTTAATTGAAACATGGCACCAAAATAAAACTCGATAGATTTATATATGGTCTGTAGGAATGTCACCTTAAGCATCATTTAAAACTGTGAAGGAAGTCACCTTGAAAGTTGAAAGTTAAATGTTGGTGGAAATTTCCATTTTTGTATTAGTACACCTTAATCTATAGAGTACGAAAATCACCTCAACATTATCGTCATAAAACTTTACCTACATGAGTAGTTTTGGAATAAACTAAAGTATTTGCCTTACAATAGCATATAGATAAAATGAAACTTAACCTTTGATCTTCGTCAGTTTTGTGTCTCTGTGTGAGACTGGGACAAGGGAATCATCTTTCTACAAGGACTCAAAGTCTTTATTTTGGTTGGCTCCCAATTTGTTGGGAAGAATTAGAGGAATCAAAGTCCTTTGCATACAAGGACTTCAAGTCCTATTTTCTTTATAAAAATAACATGCATAGAACATGTGTAAGTGTAGCAGCATATACAACGTGCAACAACGCATCACATACAACAACGTGAAAGATACTAATATATTGCCTAAGCCATTGGATGTGGGGCAAAGTTGGATGTTATAGCTAGTAGATATTAATATATTGCCTAAGGCTTTTATAAAAAAAAAAAAACCCAGCGTGAAAGACAGTAGAAACACAACGTGAAGGACAACAACACAACGAGAAACGAGCTGCGAGTTCGATGTGCATCAGTGTGTGTGCAGTGTGAAACAGTAGCCAAGTAGAATGGTTGAAATTGGGTGATTTCGGGTGTTATTCGTTTGCGAGTTTCGTCAAATCTTCGAGGTTTCTTTTGGGTTCTACTTCCATTGTAGAGATGAGTGAAGGGAGGAAAACTGAGAATAAACTCTTGTTATTTGGTGGTATTGTTTGCTTGAGATTGGGTAATCTCAAGGATCGTTGCTTGACAATGTTGTAATCTTCGAGTAAGTGTTTCCATATCAATAAGATAGTTACATAGTCGTCGTCCGTGGAGTAGGCAAAGCAAAACCTCGTAAATCCTGGTGTGATCTTTATTTTTTTGCATATTACATATTACTTGTTGTTTGCTTATTACTTGCATAGCATTTTCAATCATTCACTTTCACCAACTAGGTCTTGGCCTTGTGTTTGAAATTATTTGCGTCAGTTGGTGTTTTGGACTAATTGTTCCAGCAGGTATTTCCCTTACAAGTGGTATCAGAATGCCAGTTGGTGAGTGTTTGTGCTTTGAAGGTGTCAAATAAAATGGCTGAAAGAGTTTCTTCATCGCGGAACGATGGCTATGTAAAATTCTATGGGTTCGACATTGTTTGATTTAATGGAATGAACAATTTTAAAGCTTGGCAGATGGATTGTAAACATATTTTGGTTAGTTTGGATTAGATTGATGTGCACTAGATGAGAAAAAGAAACATCATCAGATAAGGCGACGGTTAAGGTTATCGAGAAGTGGAGTAAAATGGATCAGAAGGCATGTAATACGATTCGTTTGTCTTTCTCACAATGTGGTTTATAACTTTGCTGATGTGATGACGGCTCAGAGTATTTGGGATAAGCTTCAGGCTATGTATCTTAAAAATGAACAGATGAGTGTGATGTACCTAGAGAAGCTCTTCACTTTAAGGTTGCAGCCATGTAAACTCATTAATGATCACATAAATGAATTTTAATGTTTATACTCAGATTGTGTTAGCTTGGGAGCTAAATTTGAAGATAGTCGAAAACATTATCCTTGTTATTTCTTTGTTACTGGAATGAGAAGCGTTTGTTGATGAGATGACAACCTTGAAGAAAGAAAAAATTGTGTATATTGTTCAAGTTGTACTTGCAAAGGCTTCTATAAAGAGTGCTTCGAATGATGAGGCTCATGGTCTTTCGGGGAAGAAATTACAAGAGGAACAACTACAGAAGGAACCAGTCTAAATCAAAAGGCAGAGATATGTCTAAGGTTGAATATCACAAATGTAAGCGCAAAGGCCATTACAAGAGGGTTCAGTCTGACCCCAACAAGCAAGAGAATGAAAGTAAGGGCGTAGTTAATGTTGTTGAGACACTGGATGTGGTAGAGGATATTCTAATCGGGGGTGACTTAGCACATGTACTGATTGCAAAATATAATGACCATTTGTATGACGGTTGGATGTTAGATACGAGAGCTTTGTTTCATATGTGTCCCATAAAGAACTAGTTCAGTACTTATCGCGAGGTTATGGGCAGTTCAGCTAAAATGGGTAACTCTCGGCCTTGCAAGACAATGGGTGTTGGTACAATCAAATTTCAGTTGGCAGATGGGTCATGTAGACAGCTTACCGAGGTACGTCATGTTCTAGGTCTTTCAAAGGGGTTGATTTTCTTATGGTGCTTGAAGCTCAGAGCTAAAAGTATATTACTGAGAATGGGTATTGCAGTGTTTACTTTGGTGACAGGTTGCTTATGACAGCGGTAAGGCATGCAAATTTGTATTTCCTTCAAGGCAGTGCAGTTAAAGGTGGAGCTATGATTTCTACAGTTGTTGATGAGAAAAACTTGACACGCAGACACTTATGGCACATGCGATCAAGGCATGTAGGTGATAATGGACTCGAAACTTTAAGCAAACGGGGCTTGCTTGGCGGTGATAAAATGACAAAGCTGAATTTCTGTGAACATTGCATCTATGGGAAGTAATGCAGAGTCAGTTTTGGTGATGCTACTCACAGCACCGCGGGGATTGTGGATTACATCCACACTGATGTTTGTGGACCCTCTAGAGTCGCATCTAGGGGTGGGCACGGGACGACATAGGACAGGACGGGATGGACCTCATCCCTATCCCAATCCGTTTGTTCGGGATCAGGAAGGGACAGGACGAGATATACCTCATCCCGACCTCGTCCCATCCCAAACAAGTTCGGGACGAGACGGGACGAGATGAACATGTACTAAATTTTGGATTGAAAATTTAACATGCAAGATTGAAAATGTTGGATTTACCAAACACACAACTCTAAGAACAACTATATAACTTTAAACCATTGAATATTACTTTTCCATTTCATTAGTTTTTATTCTTTTTTTTAGAACCACCATTGAAAAGCCATTTTTTTTGTACATTGCTAACAAAAATAATTAATGGGTTTGTCATTTAAGAACTACGAGAAACACACATTGTTCTTGTCAAGAGTTAGGAAGAGAAAAAAGAAGAAGGGAGAGAGTTTGAGTTAAATTCATTATCTAGGTGAGTTACATGGAAACTTGTGAGAATAAAATATCCATGTCAATAAATAAAACAACAAATAAAAGTCATGTCAACAAAAAGTTTCATACTATATATTTCATATCTAATATTAAAAAAATCAATTCGGGACGAGACAGGTGGGATTGAAAATCTTCATCCTGATCCCATCCCATTCTAGATCGGGACGGGACGAGATTGGGATGTGATTGATCAATCCCAATAGGACCCGAAAAAATCGAAACGAGATCGGGATCGCTGGATGGGATGTCCACCCCTAGTCGCATCCAAGGGGTTTCAACTATTTTGTGTCTTTTATCGATGACTTCAGCCAGAGAGTATGGGTGTATACCATGAAACATAAAAATGAAGTCATTGATATCTTCAAGAAGTGGAAAATTATGATTGAGAAACAAACTGAAAAGGTGATCAAAGTAGTGAGATCTGATAATGGCGGTGACTATACCGAGGATCCCTTGAAGCAGTTTTGTTTGGAACATGGCATTAGAAGACACTTCATAGTGAAATCGACACCACAACAGAACGGGGTAGCAGAGCGGATGAATCATACCCTATTGGAGAGAGCACGGTGCATGTTGTCCAATGTAGGTTTGGGCAGAATATGGTGAGCTGAAGCAGTAAATACGACGTGCTATCTCATTAACCGCTATCCTTCTTCAACTATTGAGTCTCAGATTCCTATGGAGGTATGGTCTGGTATTTCTTCTGATTATTCTAACTTGAAAGTATTTGGTTGTCTAATATATTTTCATGTTAGGGAGGATAAAATTGGAGTAAGGGCAAGAGAAACTATTTTTCTCGGTTATCCACATAAAATGAAAGAGTATAGATTATAGTGCCTTTACTTGCAGAAGTTTGTGATCAGTCAAGATGTGAAGTTCCATGAGGATGCTTTGTTACAGGCAAAGTGTGAGAGATGCAAAGATGGTTTCCCTATTTGGAGAGGTGATAGCTATGATGAAGATGAGGATGCTGAAGATTCTCTGCAGGTGGAGCTTGGAGCTCCTAGATCTCATATAGAGCATGATGTTCCTTCTACTGAGGGAAAATGTGATACATATATGATGCTTGATGAGACAATGACAGAAGATGAGGTTCCTACTAATGGGAACATGGATCCTACATAACAACAAGTTCAACAGTTACAAACACAGTCTTTAATAGCAGACAAAGAACCTAGAGTCATACGTGCACCAGTTAGATTTGGCTATGAGGATGGTGCAACTTGCGCATTTTCAGTTCTTGATGAGTATGATGATGTTCCTACAACATATACGCAGGCTTTGCGAAGTGTTCACAAAGAGGAGTGGAAGGAGGCTTTGGATGAGGATATGTTATCTCTTCAGAATAATCATACATGGGGGCTTGTGACACTCCCTAAAGGGAAGATGTCGATTGGGTGTAAGTGGGTTTTCACAGTGAAAAAAGGGATTTCAGATTCCAAGGATACTTGTACAGGTATACAATACAAGGCAAGATTGGTGGCTAAAGGATATGCATAACAAGAAGGTATGGACTACAATGTAGTATTCTCTCCGGTGGTAATACACATTTTTATCCGAGTCCTTTTGGCTTTAGCAGCGCAGTTTGACTTAGAGCTCGAGCAACTTGATGTCAAGACTGCTTTCTTGCATGGAGATTTGGAGGAGGACATATACATGTCTTAGCTTGACGGATATGCTGTTGTAGGTATGGAAGAAAAGGTATGCAAACTGAAGAAATCACTATATGAGTTGAAGCAATCTTCGAGGCAATGGTACAAGAGGTTTGATACTTTTATAATTGAGTAGGGATATGCGAGGAGTCAGTATGATCCTTGTGTATTCACACAGAAGCTCAAGGATGAGTATTTTGTGTTTCTCTTACTTTATGTTGATGACATGCTTATTGTTGTGAAGAACACGAAAGAAATTGATAACTTGAAGTTGAAACTTAGCATGGAGTTTGAGATGAAAAATCTTGGTTCAACGAAGAAGATAGTTGAGATGGAGATAGTGAGAGATAAGAAGAAAAACAGACTGACATTGTCACAGAGACAATACTTCGAAAAGGTTATTCATCGTTTTGACATGGCTATGTCCAAGCTGGTAAGTATTACTTTGGCTACTCACTTTAAGCTCTCAGGTAAGTTGTCTCCTAGCACAGAGGATGAGAGGGAATACATGTCACGTGTTCCCTATGCTAGTGCAGTTGGTAGTCTTATGTATGCCATGATCTACACACGTCCAAATATTGCTCATGCAATCAGTCTGGTTAGTAGGTTTAATTTGTAATGCATTACTTTACGGACGCTTGGTATTAATTAAAGAAAATCAATGCAAATCAGACAAATGATTGTGGATGATGTTGATAATGGTAGTAGTTGTAATTGTGGCATGGTCATGGTAGTTGTGATTGTGGTGATGGTGATTGCGAATGTGGACAATGATGGTGGTGGTGGTGGCAATGGCGGTGGTTGTTAAAATTATGTTGGTTGTGCCTCCGATTGTGGTGGTGGCGGCGGCGGCAGTGATGGTTGCGGTGGCTATGGTGGTTTGTGGTGGTGGTAGTGTTAGTGGTGGAGGCGGCGGCAGTGATTATACTATGGTAGTGGTAGTAGTGAAGGTGGCTGCGGTGGTGATTATGATATGGTAGTGGTAGTAGTGGTCGAGGTGGCGGCGGCAGTGGTAGTAGTGGTTGTGATGGTTATGGTATGGTGGTCGTGGTAGCGACGACGATGGTAGTTGTGAAAGTGATTATTTTTGGGGTGTTTATGAAGGAGTTGAAAATACTCAAGGAGATGATGAAAATTTTGCAAAGTAATGCAAGAGATTTTGTCCTTCAAAGTTTTGCAAATTTTATAAATAGGAGATGCAAAGGTCTTGAATTCAAATTTCAATAACTATTTTTCATAAAGTCAATCAAACACAAAATTTATATAACCGTCGTAAACTTTTGTATTATGCATTATTTTACTGTATACCAAATAAAGCCTAAATTATTTGCTATCTACTGTTTTTCACAGTCGGCACAGTAGTACTGAAGTCCTTAGTAGCTTGAAAACATGACCAGTTGTAACCTTGATCATCTCTTATGGCATTCTTAATCATCTCCCTGATTCCACATGCCTTTTTTTCATCTCCTCGCCTTTATCAGTCCCACTCACGAACATAATCACTCTCTGACTCTCTTCATGTTTGATCTTATTAGTATTCCCTCTAGAAACCTCAGTACACACACCCAATTCTTCCTCCAACATCTTGGAGTTGTAAAACTGCTGTCATGAGAAAGGCCACCTGATGATTGGAACCCCATTGCTTAAGCTCTCCAATGTTGAATTCCGACCACAATGACTCAGAAAAGCACAGGTAGACTTATGTGACAGAATTCCCAATTGCGTGCCCATTTATGCACATTGAGCCCTCTGTTCTCTTCTTTATTGCGTTCTTCAAATCTCTCTGGTAGACACTCTGATTTGAACTCCCCATTAGTGTCTAACCCCAATGGAGGCCCAAATGAAATTCTTCCCACTTGCTTCCAATCCAATTGCTACATCCATCATCTGAGTACCAGAAATAGAGTTTTGTGAACCAAAGCAAACGAATAGAACTGAAGATGGGGGGTTTTGGTGTCAGGCCAATCTTGACATTCTCCCACATCAGTCTTCGGGCGAGATGTGTTTGGATCACAAAGAGAAGGAACAATAGTCCTAATTGGACGACTGCCCATTTTTGCTCTGAAGTATTCCAAACCCATTTGATCCAACTATTTTATGGTGCTTAAGAAGAGCCATAAGACTTCCACCATAAACTAAACGGTGTTCGATTTATAACTGACCAAAAAGCGGTGCCATCAGCGTTCTGGAGCCATATGATGAGAGCTGTGATCGGTGGAGGGTGGATACTCGTACAAAGTCAGGAAGAGAGGATTCATCTGAAAGTGTTTTGATATGCAAGAGATGAGTCCATAGAGAATAGTATATGGCCATACTGTAAGCATTACTGGTGAGGAAGATCGAATGAAGTATATTGAGTTGGTTGGCAATATTGACGGTCCATCCCAAGAACACGTCTGCAATGACGGATGGAGAAGGATGACCTTGTTGTGTTATGTCTTGAATGATTTCACTGAAAACTGGTTCGAGGGACTGTGTGGCTTCGACAAAAGGTTTTATGAGATGACGAGGGAGCATTGCTATCGGTTGAAAGTAACATAAAGAAAGCAAAATACAAGAGTAGGGTGGAAAACAGAGAGCTATCTTATTCATTGATATGAGCCTCTATATATAGAGGTAGCAATTACATAGTATCCCAATTTGAAATAAGATAGAAAACCTATGCCAATAAAGAATCTAAATCATACTCCATAACAAAAGAAGATATCCTTCCTCGTTTGGACTAGTCACACAATCCTAGTTTGACTGCAACACTTCCCCTTGTGACGTCCAAATGTGACGTTACGTTATGTTGGTGATGCATGCCATGTTGCCTCGTTAAAACCTTGCCAAGTAAACAAAAACCCAGTAGGAAAATATAACCTTGGTCGAAGGAAAAAGAGTACAACGCGTTCTTTCCTTGAAGATGAGGTAAACGTTTCGAAAAAATCTTCGTTGCATATCAAATCTCCTCCTGATGCCAACGTCTCCCCCTGATACCAACAATCAAGGGAGATCAGACAATTTATGTAGTCCGATACTATGTACATGTTTCTCGAAAGTTGCTTTCGTGAAAAGATCTGCCACATTGTCATCAGATCTAACCTCTTTTACTTCAATTTTCAGGAGCATTTGTTGCTGCTGATTATAGAAGAACTTCGGCGATATATGCTTAGTATTGTCGCCTTTGATATAACCTAGCTTCATTTGTTCAATGCAAGCTGCATTATCCTCATAAATGCACGTAGGTTCATCTGTGGTTGACTTCAAACCACAAGTACTTCGAATATGCCTAATTATGGATCTCAACCATACACATTCATGAACTGTTTCGTGAAGAACAATAATCTATGCATGATTCGAAGAAGTAGCAACAAGAGTCTGCTTTGTCGACCTCCAAGATATTGTTGTATTCCCCATGATAAAGACATAACCCGTTTGGGAACGTCCTTTGTGCGGGTCAGAGAGATACCCGACATTAGCAAAACCTGTGAAGACATCACTTGGAGTCTGACCAAAGCGAGCGGCAGCACGTTTGTCAGCGTTGACGGCGGCTTGACCGGTGGTGGGAGATGTGGCCCTGCCGTCGATTTTTGGAAATTTTCCCACTTCTTGAGGATCAACGTTAGATTTTGATCTCTCTCTGTAGGGATAAAACAAGTCCATATCAATCGTACCTCTTAGGTATCGAAATATGTCTTTAATGCCAGTCCAATCGTGACGTGTCGGCGCAGAACTAAATCGAGCCAACAAGTTCACAACGAATGAGATGTCCGGTCTCGTACATTGCGATAAGTACAATAATGCGCCTATTGCACTTAGGTAGGGCACCTCTGCCTTTAGTAATGCCTCGTTCTCCTCATTGGGACATAATGGATATTTCTTCGGATCCAGACTCCGGACGATCATGGGAGTGCTACAAGGCTTAGCTTTATCCTCATTAAAGTGCCTTGACAATTTTTGAATATAGCCCGATTGGTGAATCATAATTCCATAGGCACGGTGCTCGATCTCCAATCCGAGGCAAAACCGAGTTTTCCCAATATCCTTCATCTTGAATTCAGACTTCAGGTGCTCAGCGATTTCTTTTAACTCTCTAGAGTTCCAATCAAATTCATGTCATCGACATAAACCGCAACAATAGCAAACCCGAAACTTGTTCTCTTAATGAACACACATGGGCATAACTCATTGTTTATGTATCCCTTTCCGATCAAGTATTCACTTATTTTGTTATACCACATCTGTCCGGATTGTTTCAATTGGTAAAGTGAGCATTTTAATCTGATAGAAAACGTGCTCAGTGGTTTAGAGCTACTGATTCGGGCAAATGAAGTCCATCTGGGACTTTCATGTATATCTCTGTATCTAGATCCCCGTAGAGATATGTCGTAACCACATCCATGAGGTGCATATTCAGTTTTTCGAAAACTACCAAATTGACAAGGTAGCGGAACGTTATTACGTCTATTACAGGAGAATACATCTCCTCGTAATCGATCCCAGGGCGTTGAGAAAAACGTTGAGCCACGAGACGGGCCTTATATCTCACAATCTCGTTTTTCTCATTACGCTTCCTAACGAATACCCATTTAAATCTGACGGGTTTTACACCTGGAGGGGTTGGCAGTACTGGCCCAAACACCTTCCGTTTTGTTATAGAATCCAATTCACCTTGGATCACATCTTTCCATTTTGGCCAGTCAGCTCTGCATTGACACTCTTCAATAGAGCGGGTTCAATATCATCGCAAGCTATGATTTCTCGCGCAACCGAGTATGCAAATACATCATTTATGATGATCTCGTTTCGATTCCATGTCCCATCTATGCATGCGTAATTGACTGAGATTTCTCTATTCTCGGGAGTAGGTACCGACGTTGAGGTGTCCCCCAACGATGACTCCTCGAGATAGCGATGTCAGATGGATTGGTTTGTACCGTTTGCGTCCTCTTCCTTAGGATCATGCTCGCGTTGTCCTCGCTTTGAGGATTTTGCATAATTTGCCTCAGGTGCGGCCTTGGTCCCAACCGGCCGCGAATTATGGTTTTTCACGAGGATATTGTCGTGCTTTTCAGCAATAACCAACGCACTAATGAGTTGGTGGAACCTCGTGATACAACTGACCCTTATATCCTGTCGATATTGCTTTTGTAGCATGAGGGCATCAATCGGGAAGGTGGAAAGTGTCTTCTCAAGCAGCTCATCGTCTATGATATCCATATCACAGAATCACATCATCGACTTGATGCTTAGAGCTTTCGAATTGTATTCCAAAGCGGACTTGAAGTCCGAGAAGAGAAGATTACGCCATCTCTCGCGCAATTTGGGGAGTTGGGGATCCTGGACATTCCCAAAGCGCTCTTCTAGCGTGACCCATAGAGCCCTTGGGTCAGTTTCAACTAGGTACTCGGTCTGCAGTGCCTTATCCATGTGCCTCTTGATTAGGATCAAAGCCTTGGCTTTGTCTTTGCTAGTCATCTGTACTAGCGCATCTGGATCGGGTCCCTGGATCGATCAAATGATCCCTTTCGTGGTCAGATGGTTCTTCACATCATGAACCCATCTGAAGTAATCGCGACCCATAGTATCCAACCGATCAAAGTTGAGTTTGTTCAAGTTTGACATGTCCTGCACAATGTAAAGTGAACAAAACTAGTGTTTCTGAGCCAATGCTTCCAAGAAACAAATATCCATGGAACTGGATTAGAATAAAACTCGAAGTTTCAAACAATGGTCGTGAACGGTCATCGTTCAATGCTACACGAACTGCCATAGTTCGGAGCGAATGCAAACCCCCACTGGAATTTAAATTAATTCACAACAGTCTGCTCTTATTCATGCGAAAAAAAATTAAGAACATCATATTAGTAAAAGTGGATATACAGTAAATATTCGTTTCATTGATAGGAAAGGGCGTAAATTCCAAACAAGTTCATGCAAATGCCACAAAGGTGCAATAGAAGTTCACGCAACTAATGACTTCACTCTCAGAAACAAGATTCAAACAGACTAAAACATCATAAACCATGACGTGTCTCCTGTAATCATCAATCAATATAAAACAAGTTTATAAAGATACGAGCCTGAGGTTTGTGGTTTAAGTAACAGTGTTTTTGCATATGACACGACTGTCATGCATTTTCTATTAAGCCTGAACAAAATACTCGCCAGTCTTGTTCAAAGTGTCCTATTACCTTGCATATTCATCAACCTTGTTGGGTATCATTAATAAACTTTGTAAGAAACATTACAGGAATGGATATAGCAATCTAAACATGTTGATTTCCTTGAAGACACTATATTAATACATACATACAACACCTAACACAAACAAAATGCACAACCATATGACTCATAAATAACAAGATCATGTTTCATAAACCACAAAGATGAGATGCACTAGAATGATCAATAATTATATTTTACTGAAAAGCAGCATGAAACAAAGAATTTTAATCTTACTTGGCTAATTAGCAAACAAGAATATGAAGTTTCTCAAGTTAAGAGAACCTACAGAGAATACAATACGAGAGCTCAGATAGGATATGCCAGCAATATAATGATTCCAATTGGGTTTGAGATACCACTGCTCCGAGTAAAAGAATTTCTGAAGCTGCTAACGGCAAATGGTGTTCGCGTCGGGATTTTTTCTTAATAGCTGCTAGAGTTAGGGGTTGTGTTGATAGCGTGTTGAAAGTAACGTAAAGAAAGCAAGAAACAAGAGTAGGGAGGAAAACATAAAGTTATCTTATTCATTGATATGAGCCTCTATATATAGACTTAGCAATTACATAGTATCCCAATTTGAAACGAGATAGGAAACCTATGCCAATAAGGAATCTAAATCCTACTCCATAACAAAGAAGATATCCTTCCTCATTAGGACTAGTCACACAATCCTAGTTTGACTGCAACACTATCCAAGTTGTATAAAAATGTTGGCAGGAAGAGAGGAGCGAAACTTGTTTATGTTGAGTGGGGACGTGGGGTGTTTCACAAAGGCGGCTTTGAAGGCCGTTCTTTGTTCTATATGAGATGCTAAAACTAAGAAAGTGTTGGAGATGTTGGCTCAACATAATCCCACATCAAGTAATGAGCAAGATCATGTTAAGCATAAAAATGGTTGGGTATATCTCATAAGTTACGAAGCATTTTGCAATGAGACATGTCGTGTAGTGTTGGTGCAGAGGGGCTTTGCAACCTCCACTCCCGGATCCAACACAAAGGGATGATATGGCCAAGCGGCACATCATTCAAGGAGAGTAGGCACATGGTAGCGAGCCAGATCCAGGTGGAGTGCCGATCCTCCGGGTGAAAGATCCAGGGTTAGAATCTAGAAGTCTTAATAAGAAGTGGGATGCCTTGTTTATAGTGTTTGTTTTTAGTTCTGATCAAAAGTTGAAGTTCTGATTGGAGTAAACACTCTCATGGTGCTGATCACTTAGCACTGAGTGCTTAATGAAAATTCATTCCAATAATAACTTCACAATAAATTCATAATGATTGCAATTACCCCTCTCCTCTACCAACCATCCCCTATTTTTTCCACCTCCTCTTTATCATGCGAGCAATGTTGCCACCATCACCACCACCCTCCCTAGCCTTCCCTCCTCCTCTTCTTGCTCCTATTCTTCTTTCTCTTTCTTTTCCTATATATATTGAAAATTGGATAAGGAATGGAAAAGGATATAGGGTGGTTTCTTGTAGTGGTGGAAAGTGATCTCAATCGTATTTGGAGGAGAGAAAAAAAGTGGAAAAGGGAGTTAATGTTGGTGGTTTGTGGTGGACAGTGGAAGTTGTGGTAGTGGGTAAAAATGTTAAAAAACTTCAAGTCAACACCTAAAAACAAACACCAGTTAATTTTACATCTTATAATCAGCAGCTCATTTAGAAGCAAAACAAACAGTTCATTTAGAAGCTCGTTCAGAACTTCTAACTCCAATTAGAATTTAGCTTCTAACCACTTAAAAAAAAGCAAACACCCTCTATGTGTTCTTCTGATACTCCTTCAATCAAGTTGAAGTTCAGTTGACAATGCCAGTGAAAATATATTTGGTTTTCTCTTCTCTTTACTCTTGTAAAACTTAAAATAGAGATATCTGTCCATTTGTTAGCTTGTATGATGTTAGATGAATTGTCTAGTGTTGCTTACTGCTAAAATAATGTTTAGTGGATGTACTATGTTTCTAATTGCTACTTCTTCGTGCAAAACACAAAGCATGGCTAAAAAACTTTCTAAGTAATTAGATGCAAAAGAGATTCAAACCCCCAACTTCAATAATTGAAAGATATTTAAAACCATAGGATTTTGTATTGGAAAGTTTAGGTGTGGGACTATTTGTTGCTCTTTATGATTGTTCTTTCCATAATGGATGTGCATGTCTTCAATTTCTTTGTTTTTGCATTGTACTTAACAAGGCTAGCCTTTTTATAGTTTTCAAGAAAAGTCGTGTAGTCTTTCGAATGTGGTAATGGTGGTTTCCTTGGTCAAATAGATATAAGGAGAAATGTGTGTGCAACAGGGATACCAATTGATGATACACCAAGACGTCATCTGATTGGCACCCACTACACCAAAAGACTTGTTTAGCTACGGGGAGGTGGCCACGGCTAAAAACCGTGGCAAAAACGGCCAACGGTTTAAAACCGTGGTAAAAAAATAAAACCGTGGCCAAAAAACACTACACCAAAAGGGTTGCCACGGTTTTAAACCGTGGCTATAACTGCCAACGGTTTATAACCGTGGCTATAACTGCCAACGGTTTATAACCGTGGCTAAAACTGCAACGGTTTAAAACCGTAGCTAAAACAAATTTCATTTTCGCGCTTTGGCCAAAATAGTTTCGCGCTTTGGCAAAAAAATTTGGGGAAAAACAGACTCTTTCTACACATCCTCTTCACAATCACAGATTCTCGAAGCAGAGAAGAAGAAGGACGAAAGGAGAGGACGATAGAAGAAGAAGAAGAAAGTTTGAGAAGGTAATCCTGTGACATATGTTCCTTTTGTTTTACCTATGGAGATGTCTTTGAAGGAAATCGAATCGAAGACCTAGAAGATAATCTAAAGAAGGTGTAGTGAGCTTCATTGATGGCTATTTTTATTTCTAGGTCTTTTGTGCTTCATTTCAGATACAAATTTTTCTTTGAGTTCATCGATTTTCCAAGGTAAATGTATCAATGAACTCTCATCTTCTTTAATTCATCTTGCATTGAAGATTTAGAGGAAAACCCTCTTCTTCGAGTAGGAAAGATCATTAACAGCGAGAATTACTAACATTGAGAATAAATATGTGAAAATTTATCCCTTATGAAAGAGTTTGAATGATATGGAACAATTTGACTTGAACACGAGTTGTTTGATAAAATGCTTCAATTAATCTATCCCTTGATGAAAGAGTTTGAAAGATATGGAACAATTTCAAGTGAACATTAGTTGTTTGATAAAATGCTTCAATTATGTATGCAATTGGAGGTTATGCTAATCTTAGGTACAAATCTCTGCTCATTTTATCTCATATGTTTGTTGAATATTCAAAGAAATTTTCGGATTTCCATTATTCTTGAGAAGTTTGTACCTTTTTTGTTCAATATGTCAAAACTTTCGTTTATTTTCTACCATTTTGACAAATTAGTATTTAGTTGGAACGAGGGCTGAAAGCTTCTCTAATAGTAGATCTTAGTTCATAGTTTGAATGTTTTATTGAATGTGTTCAATCTCACTCTTAATCCTAATTCCTAAATGTTTATCAAATTTGATAATTTTGTGTATGCTAGTGATTTAGAATTTTAATGCATATTGTTCACTGTCAAAACGCAAAGAATATCATTTTTGTTGTGCATGATGATGTGGTTTACTTTCCATGCTATTTGCCTATAAGGAGAGAGTCAGAGAGCAATTAGAAACTAGAAACACACTTTTTATTTTAGAGACAACAGAGAAAGAAATTCCCAAAGAATAGTACGGTCAAATGGGCCTTATTTGGAGTCTTGTATCTCTGTTAACAGTTCACTTGGTTTATGAAAAAATTAACTTCATACCTGAACAGGTTGTGCAACCTGTTACCACTATGGTCCCAGTGAAGGTTCTTGACAATGGAGGTTCAACTGCAGCAGGTCCTCTTTTCAGCTGAGTAGCTTCAAATAATATACTTCCTTGATTTAGAGTTGTCTCTTCTCATGTACGTTTACTTTTAAACTGTTATTCATAGATGTTATTTTGTTTTTACAAGGGAGTGGAGCCAGGAGTTACTTACAAAAATTTGGGATTACCAGCTGAATGGTATGGAGCATTGGAATGGGTGTTCCCCACCTGGGCAAGAGCACATGCTCTGGACACAGGTGAAGCTGTTAATATTCTTAAGGGTGCAGTTGTAACAGCCGATCGCATCTTGACAGTTAGTCAGGTTAGTATACTTCATTATGAATCCTTGTCATCAATTTCTATTTATTGAAGATGATTCAGTAACGGGTGTGCATCATGTTGAGAGGTAAATAAATAACGGAAGTGTTCACTTTTATATATAATAGTCAGAGGATTTCTTAAGAAATATTTCATTTCTTCATGATATTTTTTCTTCAACTTTAACCTTTCTTACAGGGTTATTCGTGGGAAATAACAACTGTAGAAGGTGGATACGGTCTTGATGAACTCCTAAGCAGTAGAAAGAGTGTTCTGAATGGTATATGTTAAACCTACATCATGAAGACATTGTATTTGGGAAAAAAAAAGACTTTCTTGGAAGCTTAAAATAATTCAATTTTCTGAAAGAAGTTCCCTTGATAATTTCTTATCACAACCAGGAATAACAAATGGAATCGATATTAACGAGTGGAACCCAGGAACAAATGAACATACTAATTTCCATTACTCCATCGAAGATCTCTCTGGAAAGGTGCAATGGATCTCCAATCTTCATGTTTCCTAGTTTATCTATATATGTGCCGTGATTGCAGTGTTTTTTTTCCCCCTCTCTCTTTAATTGGGTATATATTGTATGAAGCAGGTTAACTGTAAAACGGATCTGCAGAAGGAACTTGGGCTCCCTATCAGACCGGACTGTCCAATTGTGGGAACTAAATTCTGTATTCTAGTTCTTTCAATATTGAAAATTTGAAATAGCTCATTCCTTCTATTATAACTTATTTTGCAATGATTTTCGTAGATTGGATTCATAGGAAGACTGGATTATCAAAAGGGAATTGATCTGATTAGAGCTGCAATGCCAGATCTTCTGCAAGATGATGTCCAATTTGTAAGCTTATATTTTTATTATTGAGGTGTTATTTAGCTTTATTTCACCTTATCCCTTCAATAAGAGTAATTCGCTTCTCCTTTTATAGTTGTTTTTGTGCCATCCTCTATCATCAGCACTCTGCCTTCACTATTCTCATGAAATTACACAATGTAGTTATAGTCACCCAATTAGACAACGCGGTTGTCTTTTATGTGGTTATATTAATTCTTAAACTTGCTCTCTGTCTCTGCAGTTACAGGGTTGTAGATTGTGTTCAACAAAATGTGTATTTTATTTCTGACTTGAGCTATCTTACCTTGTTCAGGTTATACTTGGGTCAGGGGACCCACAAACTGAAAACTGGATGAGAGCTATGGAGGCTGCTTACAAGGACAAGTTCCGTGGTTGGGTTGGATTTAATGTTCCTATTTCTCACAGGATAACGGCTGGTTAGGTTACTATTGATTTTTAAAGTGCAATGTTCTCACTTCAAAATTTTCAATAATGTTAATATATTTGAAAATACACAGCTGTGACATACTATTGATGCCTTCAAGATTCGAGCCTTGTGGTCTAAATCAGTTGTATGCAATGCGTTATGGAACTATTCCTGTAGTTCACTGCACTGGAGGTCTTAGAGTAAGTTAACCTAGAAAAAATTGCATTTGCTTTTGTACTAAGTTCATAGTCTCTATGATCAGAGACGTCAAATATCATTTTGAGTTCTTGTCCCTTTACTGCAGGATACAGTGGAGACTTTCAACCCGTTCGCTCAAGAAGGCAGTGGCGAGGGTACTGGGTATGTAATTAATAACCCAAGGGATCACAGCTTTTCTGATTATCATAATAAGATAAGGATACCTTAAGGCTCAGATTGACCATGATTTCCAGTAACCGTTGCTGTCCTATTGCAGTCAATAGTTGAAATTGTAGTATGAAGTAGTTGATGAAAAAGATAACTTCATTGGGATCAGGGAAGTAGTGACAAATCAACTAGAATTTTCGGAAGAATGCTTATTCTTTTCATATGTACTGAAAATGTGTAGTTCCATGCACTTCTGTGAACTAGTACTATTACTAAAAACACGTCCACACTTCTCTCTCCTCTCATCTTAATATTGAAAAGTTGACATAATTATTTCTCTGTTTTTTTATGGAGCCTGTCTAACTGTCGAGGAAACCAGCAAGGGAGGGGGGGTGTGACCACTCATCCCCGAGGATGCAGGCGTGCATCTTGAGGGGGATGAGCGGTCACACCCCCCTCCCTCGCTGGTTTCCTCGCCATTTAGAATTTCTGTTTTTTATGAGTCCGTTTTATAAGGAATCTTACAAGTCATATTTTTGCGTTGTTTGACAGGTTGGCCTTTTCTCCATTGACAACGGAAAGTATGTTAGCGGTAATGTTCATTTCTTATTTGAACAAATAAACCAAGATTTTCAGGAAAAATGATCCTAAGAAATGAAAACAGACTTCTTGCTTATGTTTCGGAATTAAGAACGCAATAGATTAGGAGGAGCAGCTACTGCAATGATACATCATGCTTTTGTAGGAAGAGCCCTTACTGCAATCAGCAGATATAACTTTTTCCCACAACTCAGATGGGAGCCCTTAGATGAACTGGTACTCTACTCAGTGCTGAGTTGATCTGGGGTGAACACGGTAAAGTGGACATATGCCCACCAGAGCTCTTGCGATAAAGTAGGCCATAACAGTGATGAAGAAACAAATAGGGCAGAGAGGGATGAAAGAGTAGAGTTCATGAGAGAGTAGAGTTCATCTAGTAAGCTAGACTTCCCCTTTCACTAGCTCATCTGTGCCCATTACATCTATGGGAGAAGAATCCTCACAAGGGATCCAACAGTTGCTTCCTTCCCAGAGCAATCAGATCCCTAACTCTGCATCTAGATCTAGTGCTCACCACCTTTCTTTTAATAATCGGTACTTACTATTACTTTATATATAGATTGATGTAGATAGAGATATTGTCTTGTTATTGTGGGTTATTTTTTCTTTCTTTCACAAAACTCAATATTTTTATGTTGATCAATACATTTTACAGGAACTCTGCTAGTCAATCCTCCCACGTAAATCAAGATGGTGCAGGCCCATCAAAATTATTACAGTCTTTCTCGGAATCTCTGAAGTCGCGTTTGGGTTCTTTTTCAATGAGGTATTTGATAGCTCATAGAAAGATCCCTTTCATTAGTCAGAAAACTTTAAGAAGATATGTTTAATTATTTCTTCCTTTTGTTTGGGGTAGGGATATGGCCATGATGATGATACAGGCTTCATGTTTGATTCTGTCTTTGGCTGATTTATTTATTTATTCACTTTTCTCTGTCTACAGGTACAAAGACTCCATTACAAAGAATACCAGAGGATGGAAGGAGAGGTTGTTTTCTAGGAGCACTTCCATGGCTGATATTGGTTCAGAAGTTAAGAGAGAGGTAAATGCTGGCATTGCTAGCGTATCACGCTTAATGGAGCGTCTTGAAACCAGAGAAAATAGTGAAGCAACGGGTTCCTCTGCATCAAATAATGTGGTAGTGGATTTAGTTAGGGAGTTGGATAATCAGAGGATTACAAGGGATCATGGTAACAACCAGCCAAATAATGCTTCAGCTTCTTGTGCTGCAAGTTCAGGTCAAAATTAAGCTGTCCATTTCTTAGCAATATCAGGTCTCAACATTTCATCTTTTAAGGTTAGTTATAGATACTTATTTTTTATTTAAATTGGGATCATGTTGTGGTACTAGTATGATGATAGTGACAAATGAGATATTGTCCTATTATATCTAGATTTATGAACTATTTAAAATGTTTAGCATATAAATTGCATTGATCTGTGATGATTGCTAATGGAATTTTTGTTGTTTAAATTGTAATATTGGTTGGAAAGTAGAAATTTTCTCCAGTAAAGGAGTTATGGGATAGTATTGCTTTATCTTTCCTGTAGGATTTAGTACACATTTTCATATTCCTGGCAGAGATAAGACTGAGAAATGAGAAGTAACTTGAAGAGAAAAACTTAGAAAAAAGGTGATACATAAAATCTACCCAGAATCTGTTCTAAAAAAAAATTAAGACTGCGATCCTAGTCATTCATAGTTGTCGCTATGCATGTTGTATCGTGTACCGGAAATCTAAATTTATGATCAACTAATTAAATTATCTTGATCTGCTAAGTGAAACCATTGAGAACCATCACTACATATAGGGGAGGAATCCTTGTAATCGAATGACCTTGTATAGGCTAAACAAACACCAGATGGAAGACCACCTCTTCTTCAGACGTGGCCCTCTTACTAAGGCTAAACAAATACCCTGTTACTATCCTTCCCAATGTTTAGGGAAAAAAATTGTCACAATATTTTCAATTTAGTTCAATTCCATAGTTACAATGATACTATCAAATAGGATTGAACTAGCCATACCTCAAGATCAAAGAAGCCACTACACCAAAAATGGCCATTAGCAACGGTTTTAAACCGTGGGGGTAACCCATTGGCACGACTTAGAACCATGGGCTGTAGAGGCGTCGCTAAATCCTCAGTAACGGCTAAAAACAGTGGCAAAATATATGTTAGCCACGGTTTTAAGCCGTGGCCAGGAATAGCCACGGCTTAAAACCGTGGCAAGTCCTAGCCACGGTTATAAGCCGTTGCAAAGGTTTTAGCCACGGTTTTAAGCCGTGGCCAGTCCTAGCCACGGTTATAAGCTGTGGCAAGTCATGGCCACGGCTCTGAGCCGTTGCAATAGTTAGCCACGGTTTTAAGTCGTGGCAAATTTTTTTTTTTTTTTTGCTATCAAATTACTTTTTATTACATATTATAAGTTTTATTTCTAGAAAATAAAATTTTAAATGTGCTAAACTTAAACGAATTGAGGCAAAGTAATGTAATTAATAAGATTATACAATTACATCAAATGTGCCAGACTTTGTTTCATGCTGTGCAAGTTTTGTCATTTGTCAGTTGACCAGATTATACAATTACATCAAATGGTCAAAGAATATGCAATACATTTATTCTCATGGACTTGCCCGAAGAGAAAGCTTGAAAGCACCCATGCAGTTGAATGCAATAGCAAGAGCATGATAGCACACCGCAGTTTGAATATGCTCCACACCTAAAAGGCGTTCATTCTTTTTTAATGCTTCTTGCAAGTAACGAAGTGCAATATTCATCTTTCCAATATCCTGATACATCATTGCAACATTAATGAATGCTGCAGCTACATCAGGGTGATCAGGCCCACAAGACAGTCCTAACAGAAGCATTGTTCGAGACATGATGTAGAGCGAGCTCCGGTTGATTGAGGCCATGGTAAAAAAGGGCCATATTACCATAGCTGCACGACATTAACGCAGTTCAATTGGGTAATTATATCCATGATAAATTTCTCAAAAACAATCCAAACAAGTTCATACCTGTGTGCAGTATCAGGATGGTCCAAACCAAGGCACCTTTCATTAATGATAAGCTCCTTATGTTGATGTGTTATAGCTCCAGCCATGTCACCCGCATGATATAAAACCATCGCAAGGTACCTGAAAATTGCAAATTTTGTATGTCAAAATGAATAACACAACCTTTTATTTGGAAGCTATTGCCAGTAAACTCGTTCAAGTTATAACTTAGAAGTGTCATAAAACCTTATCAGAAAAAATACATGACTATTTAAGAACTAATAAACATTCTTCTTTAAGTTGTTATAAGTCACTATTAAAGAAACACAAAACATGGATGTCCGCATAATTTTGCAATCAATAAATAGAGAACTTTCAAACCATGAGCTCCTGAGCATTATACATGTAATTCAGTGCTAGGAAAAAACTATCATCTTGCAAAATTGTCAGGTTCCACAAACTTTAGGCTTGCTTGGCCTTTTCTCAACTGGCATCCAATCCAAAACTTAGGATGGGTCTGTCTTACAGGAGTAGTTTCCTTGGGAATATTAACACGAACTAAAGACTCTAAGACACAGTGACAAAGACAAAGACAATCATCTTACTTGTTGCTGGAGTGAAAGGGTGACATCTGGGCAAACTGCCTGGACTGCTTGCGCATGAGGTGGTTGTGAGCTATATATTTATTCTGCAAGACGAACAGCTCCAGCAAGAAGCTTTGATCCAGAAGGAAAATCAAGGCGTGGATGTACTCCGGTAAGATCCAAGAAGAGCCTTTGGAAATTCCCATGTTGGGCAGTACAAGTAACTGACGCAAATAAATCAGCAAGAAAAGCAGATTTGTCCCCTGGGTCACAATACTTGATGCCACTAAGGCATTCATCTTCCCTTTGAGCTCTAACCAAAATTTCTCCAATAGCTGCAGTTGCCACAGCCCCTTTAGCATACAACAAAAGTTTCTAAAGTAGTAAAGTGAGAAGAAAAGTTGTAAAGATCATAAGAAAATGGAGTACAAAAGTCTCCAATAACTTCAGTTTTTACTTGAGACATTATCCTTGAATGGCCAGGTTGAAAACGATACCTATTTTCTGCTCTATCATAGTCAAAATTCCTAAACGTAATACTCCTCCCAAAATCCATCAAATCATATTTTCATATGCACTTTCTTATATCCTTCTTCATGAACTTAATACTCAGTGTGAGGAGAAGCTTGACTAATTCAAGCTTGTTCATACAGCAAACAGCCACACATAGGAGTCCCTATTTTTGAGACAATCTACCCTAGTATTGTTTTCTTCCACCTGATCAGACTGTAAAAGAGAAACTTTAAAAGGGCCATTTTGTCACATAGGAGTCTCAACAAACAAATAATTTCTTCCAACATAATAATTTTTTCAACTATATGATTTTTCTATGATATATCAAACAATTAAGTGCCTAGTGATTCCTATCTTATAAAACATATGCAAGACTTTATTCAAGAACTTTAAGAGACGTCAAAACCAGGCTTAAGAGGATGGACGTCTAGTAATCAGATAGGAAAAGATAGGAAACACTTCCAATTAAATCAAGTTGTGCAGAACACAGTAAAAATGAAGAACCATTGAGCTTACCTGCCGCTCTGTATCTGTAAGGGTAAGACCATCAGAAGGACATCTAAGAGCTTGCTCCAGAAGTTGGGCGACGTAAGTTGAAGACACAGAGTCCAGGTTTGTGTCTGCTACATATGCTTTGAGAAAAAATGCTTCAAATGATCTCTGAATGGAGATAGACTCCTCGGCCTTAGCCAATGCCTCTTCACGGTGACCAGTGTCATACAAAATCCATCCTTCGTAGACAAGCCTTTCATGCTCAGACCTAGAGTGATTTCGAGCCAATCGCAAACTGCGCATTGCAGCCTTTTGACAATTCAACCTATATTTGGCAATTGAAAATGGATTAAAATGTTGAACAAATAAAATTACTAGTAGAAAGTTCAAATTTAAAAATAAAACACACTTCCTATTATAAACTTCCCTTACTTCATAAGAGAAAACTTTATCGTTTTTAAGTTCTAAATATAGAAAATCATCAGTGCTACACTAAATAGATGGAGAGAAAAACAGGAAGAAGAAAAAAAACAACGTTAACAAATATATACCCTCTATTATGGGGGAAAAAAACTAAGTAAAAGTTTAAGAATGAAATATGTACCAGCAACACAGATATTTCAGAACCTTCGAAAGATAATAATCTCAACAGAGCAAAGCCAAAAGCTGAACACAAGTTTAAAGAATTGCAACATTTTCCTAATTTAATGCATTGCACTTACAATATAGTACAATTCAATGAAAATATTGAGAATAGCCAAAATATAAATAAGATGTTCAAGGATGAGCCACATGGAATTGGTAGTAGACTCTTTTTTTTGGGCAAGGTAAGCTAGACAGTAAACTCCGTTTCTTTTGAGAGAAGTATTATTATGTGCAGTAATACTGAATCCAAAGCTAGGGAGCTGACGTTTTTTCAGGAGATGAGCATTGACATGTTTATATACAAAACAATCATTCAGAACATAAGGATTAAATTGAACAAAAAAAATGCTTATTATAATCAATAATAACAAAGTTGGGTCATCAATCAAACTTATTGAATTTCAAGAAAGAGTTTCAGCAACTTACAAAGGCTTTAAATGCAGGTTTTAGAGCAGTCATTTTCATATATACAACATCCTGCAGAATGCAAAAAATTCCACATATAAACAACTTAAAAGGTCATTGCATAACATATGTAGAGTAAAGGTAATGTACCTAAGGACCAGATATCTGATTTAGTACCATAAGGAATATCAGAGAGAAGTTCAGGGCACATATAGGTTGGAGTTCACTAGCTACTACTAATAATATGCAAAAGATGAAAACCAAGATCATAGGAGATCTTTTTACCATTAAATTGTTATTGAAGAGCATATCTCTAAATTCTTTTTCCTTTAGTTATCTTCTTATATGTTTTCCAAACAATTTAGTTATTTATTTTATCTTGCAATTTGCAGGTTATTGAGAGGCTGTTGTAACATTCAACCCTATTGGTTTTATAGAGTTTCTTCTTGACTCGCTTTTGAATTTTTTGAGTGGTGCCAGATTCCTTTATTGACATTTGCTCCTCATGGAGGAAGAGTTCCACTCTTAACATTGCCTGGCGGCTAGCTTAGAATCTTGTTCTGCCTAGAAAACTTTGGGGAAATGTCTCTCACCTGAGTACATAATGTACTTTTCTTTTCATGAGTATTTAGAAGAAGAAGAAGTGTGCTCTTAGACTTGATTAAGGTTTACACCTTGAAAAACTAAAATATCTTAGACAAAGGGACTCATTCTCCATGGGATTAGCTAGGAAGTCAATTGGCACCCAGCTATAAAAGTGTCGCTGGACATGGAGTGTACGAGTACACCTCTCTTTGTAGATGTTTTAAGTGGTATGAGGATCACGAGATATCCTTGAACATGACAAACAATTTTTTTTCCAAACCAAATAATTGAAAAGTGCAATGGATATGCAACACTAGTACAAAGACTGAGAAGGCATGTTAAATAGTCGTAACTTGAAGAGCAAAATTGTGTGATGTGCATGCCTTTGGTAAGTAGAAACGTAAGCAGGAAATGATATGCAAAGTGCCAGCTGGTATTATTACCTTTTCCTCATTGCACTGTTGAGCACTTCGTATAAGCATGTTTGCAAACATATCAACTTTCTTGGAGACTTCTTATTCAATTGTGCGAGCATTTGTCCCAAAAATAGAATTGGTGCATATTTTTGTGTGGTAACCCACTGAGTCAAAACATATAAGACCGTTGTTAGAAGTTAGAACTAAACAAGTAATGGGATGATTGTTCCATTCATGGTTTTTGCTCTTAGTTCTACATAATTATATTGCATATTGCATCAAATTAAAATATATTCTTTAACAACATTACCTCCTAAGAAGTTTAGAAAAGTTTTCACTTTTTGTTTTGCAAGGCAGGTCATGTGGAAGAACATGGATCAGAATATGACAAATCACAAATAGCAGAAGAAAAAAAAAACTAACAGCAGAAGAAAAAAAAAAGCAACAGAGTGCATCAGGACAGACCACTCTGTCAAAACAGAGCGTTTTGTCCAGTGTATTGCAGCACCGAAAAAAACTAGACAGAACAGCTCCAATTCTTAATGTCTTGAGCCGGCAACAATGGCTCGTGCATGCATCAATGTTGTGGGTAGCTTCTCAGTAACTTATGTAGAAATTGCCTACAAAATTCAATCTTTTGTGTAAATCTTGAATAGCAATAAAACAGTTCCAGCAGATGGCACATTGTAGTTCAACTGAAGGATTTCAAAAATAACCCTGAAGCATGGATACTAATTGTTCAACTATTTGGCATATACTACAATAAAATTAGATCAAGAGCTTTATCCAAGAACAGTCGTCAATAAGTTAGATAACAACAACATGGATACTAATTGTCAGACACGTTGGCCAGAAACGAGACACTTCAAGTTAATGTCAAAACCCTGCATATTAACATCAAAACGACACACAAGAGAACATAACACAAGCTTGATCAATCTCTTACTGCAACACCCACACACAAAAACAGAGCAAATCAATGAAACCCAATACAAGAAAACAACTCATTTTCATCCAAACATATAACATAAAACTGTTATGATTGGAGCAAAAAGATAACATCATTCAACAAGAAGAGATTACAATACTTAGACCTCATTATCTCAGTCTAGTAAACCAAGGAAAAAAGGTACAAGGCACAAATCTCCATATTTCAGTGACTACTAGGGCAGTTCAGACCGCCCCAGTTGTAATTTGAACAGCCTATATATGTGCAAAAATTTTGACATTTTTATTGGTCCTTGACCACCCCATGCATATAAATCAGTCGTACATGTGAAATAGGTTTTCTGTGATAGCCTATCCACTTCATCAACACAATAAACTCTGTATATTTCTTTATTAACACTTGTAGAGCGAACAATCAGAATTGGGGGTTAAGACGACAAGCTAATGGTTTTTGATTGATTATGAGTTGGAGATGATGGAAAGATTATAAGCAAGGAAGGTTGACTTTGGTATTGGTTTCTGTGCAAAAGGGCTATCATAGTGACAAAAAAAACCAATCAGATAGTTAATAAGGGAAATAAATCCTTAAATTTTGTCTTGTTTTCATACATATATGTCGCAACAAAAAAAAAAACCAATCAGATATAGTTAACTTATCTTTATAAAGTTAATACTTCATTACATAACCAGCAGGGAATGACTAGAATAAAGTTAATGCTTGCATACCTGACCTGCTCCAATATCAAAATAAGTTCCAAAACCCTCCCTGCTGTATCAACAAGCTACATAACCACAAACAAATTTACCTTCTTCACTGATTTTGCAGTAAACCATTTAACAGTTGGTGATGATGGGGCGTGTAACACTGCATCATATCAACCAGTTCAGACCTAAGTCATAGTAAGAGCGAAGGAAAAATATGCAACCTCTTTCAAAGAATACACAAGACAGGGGAGGTACAAAAGAAAAGATGTTTACACTATAAGTACAAAAAAATAAAATAAAGAACAGATTCAAACTAGCTTATATGATCTTTATTTAAACATAATTTTTTAGCTTATATGACATAACAAGAATTATTTGCTTGCTTTATTTGCTTCCTTGCATAAAGTTTAAAAGAAAAGGAACCAAAGAAACAAGAAGCTAGTAAGAGCTACTTGCTACAGCAAGCAAGCTGATCAAGTTAGACTACCACGTTTAATTACATGAATAGAAACTTAAGTAGCATCATAATTAGTAGCATCATAATTACATCCAAGAAGTTCATGGGGCTCCAGTTCTGATTGATAACATCCAAACAAACAGAGCCTGACCTGAAATTTGAAACCCAATGAAACATTTTCAGTTATAACATTTCTCCTTACGTAGATAGACAAATCACAACCACTTGAAATTAACTCAAAACCGAAACACGGCGTTTTAAGATTCAATAGGCTTACATCTCATCAACATTTGGGTGGTAGATCTTATTAACAAATCCAATTGATGGAGACTTGTAGGGATAAGCATCAGGGAGCTCTACCCTTATCCTCCATACCCCTCAATGATAAGGACCTGCCAAGACCCATTAACAGAATAAACCAATCCCTCTGTGTAAACTGCAAATACCACATCCAACCCACAAGCAAAATGGACATTGAAGAAATGAAGTAAACAACTAGTCTACAGGTGATGCCACCATACAGAAAGACCATGTTATCATGGACTCAAATGCACAAAACCATTAGATTAAAAATGAGGTTCTAGTATTCTACAAGACTTTAACATACTTTGAAAATTCAAGAAATCAATCTAATTGAAAAGTCCATAACTTTGCCCCCACCAGTACAGAAAAGCATCCAATAGTGATCAACATGATTGAATCAAAACATCAAATACCCACAAAGCTTTGAACATCTACTCAAGATCAACATGATTAATTGACACAAAACTTCAAAAACAACAACTACCCATTACTCAGAGACTAAAACACATAAAAAATATCAGATTTTTACTAAGAACAAACCAAAGATGAAACATAAAATCAAAAGTTTTGATGATTTACTGTCACTAGGTTCATGGAAATCCACATAGAACTCTTGCATGCCATCGTTGATCATCTCCACCTTGTAGTCACTCATCATCCTAATTGATTGAACAAAAAAGGGTTAAAAAAAATTCAGTCTTTAAAACACTAAAAAAGACATCAAATACACACAATTAGAGAAGAAAAAGAACTGGGTATTAGAGAAATTAGACTTTACAGTTTCATCAAATCCATCTCTCGGCGTTTGCTTGGAGAAGACATGATTTCTCTTCTCAGTGTTTGTGCTCTCTCTTTCGGTGGTGCTGTTAGACGATAGAGAAAAAGGTGAGAAAAGAATAGAGGAGAAAAAAAAGAAGGAGATTAGCACACAAGTTTGAGACAATATTGAGTGAAATGTCAGGACTATAAATAAACACAAATTTCATTTCAATTTAGTTAGTCAAGGGGCTACACTTTCAAGGATTCATCCACTTAGGTGTGCTCACTACTTTTGACATACTCGACGTAAAAGGAAAATGTAGTTGAAGGTAAACTTTTCATTAGAATTGTCAAAGAGAAACTCATAACTGCAATTTGCAACTCCACTCTACCCATCAGAGATCCAAAAACTGAAATATAATTGAAAACACCCATACTGAAGTAGAGAACATTGATAGTCGCTCCAATCTAACGTCCGTACGTCCTATTCAATGCAGTATTTAAAGCATGTTTGGTATCATGTTCATTTCATAGAACATGAAGAAGCTATCATGTACATTATGTGATACACTTCATTAAGACTGCTAACATGAAAAGTTAAAACTTGTTTTGTTCCTCTAATCAAACATCTTCCAGTTTTACAAGCAGAATAAGAAATTGCAACAATACGAGATCATTGTTTTAGTACATGAATGCACATGAAGTAGAATTAACACATATATAAATAAACAAAAATGCTAGAAAACTTTGCAACCAGGTAATCTCGAAAAAATGATAAAATCCCAAAACCTGGTTCCCTAGCCTCGCTCATAAATAAAAGATATTACTTTCAGTCATTTCACCACATCAAGGGGAACTAAAACATGATTAAATTTGATAAGGCGAAATCTTTAACTAACACAGTTTTTTGCAGTAACTACATTAATAACAACATTCATTCAAAAGAAATGTTCTGCCCCAATAAATATTCTCTCCAAAGAGATTTAAACAACTTACACTGCCTGTTTGTGAGATGGATTTCCTCTTTCGACCCCCTTTCTTTCCCTTTGTTGGCTCGAGCTCGGGCTCTTCCTTCTTATTCTCTGTTTCCTGAGAACACATCGAATTAAATTAATAAAAAAAAACATAAATTGACTTCATAAACCAGACTCCAAAATGAACAAATGGGTATCTGAAAATTTACAAATGTTATGTCATCCATTTTTTCCAGCAGGAATTGAGTGTACAACTGAGTCTGCGTAAGAAGCTCGTCTAATTTCGAGAACTGGGTATCGTTCAAAAGTGTTCCTCTTCCCTCTTAACCTCCCCATTCGCACTCTCTTCCCTCTTAACCTCCCCACGAGCTCAGTGTTCTTCCTACATGATTTGAGAAAAAACAATGATAATGTGAATTAGAGTGGTGACTCAAGTGAAAGATTAAACTAGAACAAAAAATAACCAAAAATATATTAAAAAAAAGAACTAATTCCAAACACAACAAATCTTACCTTTCCATGATTCTTCCTAAGATCTAAAAACTCAAAGATATCTGCATGCCATGGCTCCAAATACACAGCAAATGCACCTAAACATATCATGAACAAAACAAGAGCTAATAAGGCAAACATTGCAAACAAACTGAATTTTACTACATATCAAAAGCAAAGAAAAACACCACATTACCTTTCCTATTGCCTCCCCCTTGATCAACATAACGAGCAGTGTCATTTCGAAAAGAATAAGACTCTAATCCAAGCAACGAAAAGAATCGAAAGATAAAAAGCAAACTAAACCTTTCTTTGAAGATTTTGCAGAAACAGGGGTGGCTGCAACGACCTACACAAGACCGAGAAACAGATAACATGAACATCGATCGATTGAATCAGAAATACAAGAGAAGGGGGAAGGAGTGTTACCTGAGACTTCTTGCTAGATTTGCCCATCTCGAAAGAGAAGCGAAGACGATCGAAACGAAAATAGAGAAAGGGAGCTGCAAGGCGAAAACCCTAGTTTTTCCCCAATTTTTTCGCCAAATCTGCTCTCCTCTCCACTGTGTTTTTCCCCCGATTTTTTTCGCCAAAGCGCGAAATCATTTTCGCCAAAGCGCCAAACATCTCCCTCCAATTAAAGTGTGAAATTATTTTTTGTAACTACGGTTTTAAACCGTTGGCGGATATAGCCACGGTTTTAAACCGTGGGCAGCTATAGCCACGGTTTTAAACCGTTGCAACTTTTTTGGTGTATTGTTTTTAGCCACGGTTTTAAACCGTTGGCCGTTATAGCCACGGTTTTTAGCCGTGGCAATTAAACCAACGGTTTAGAGCCGTGGCCACCTCCCTGTAGCTAAATTGGCCTTTTGGTGAAGTGAGCCAATGATCGTATATGCAGTTTGTCATTATCAAAGGTAGCTATCCTGGAGATTCCTTGGAAGATTTCTTGCATGATAAACTAAACTCTAAAAGGAAGATGAGTTTATATTAAAAATAAAGTTGAGTCTAAAAGGAAGAAGAGTTTATAGCAAAAATTCTAACTTCTCATCCAAAATCACCAAACAACCTTCTCATATAGATGTATGAGCTGAGTGTCCCTTAGCAACAGGACCAAATCTAATTACACTGGACAAATTTTCCTGAACCAGAAGCCTGCCAAATAAAGTTTTGACTCTTCAACTCCTTACTCGTCAGATGAGGAGCCCATATCATTTAACTTTCTCCTCACATCACCAAAGAAATCAAATCTATTATACTATTGGTTAACTGACTGGAAAAATGCTGGTTTTGTTGCCACTTCGTAGTATATTGCATCATGGCATGATAGAGTTTGGTGGAATTGTGGGAGTTTCCATTGGTATTTACAAATGTAAACTGCCAATTTGGTGGTGTCAGAACACTGTCATGAACTTCAAGGGGAAATTTAGAACTGAAATGTAGTTGGCTTTTTTTCTTAACGACTGGCTCACTGTAACCTTCTAGTTGTTGATCAGAAATTTGTTGGTAGCGATGCTTAATTTATCAGTATAAAACTCTGAACATGGTCATGCTTTAAATGGTTATAAAATATATTATATTTACATGATATGTTTGTACACAATTTATGATTTTTTTTTCTCTTTCTTCCTGCATTATTTTCTTAGATGGAAGAATCCAAGAAGTTTGCTAATGCACAGCCTAGATCATATCCATCACCGACGCAAGTAGGGTTTGGACACAAGGCTGAAAACCATGGTTCATCTTTACATACTGCTCATAGGTATCCCCCAGACAGACCAAATGCTGCAGTACCTGTTGGAGCAGCTTCATCAGCAGTCCATGTTTCTACACCGGCTCCAACATCTTCATCAAATATGTTGCCTGTCAATGAAGTACAATCAGCTGCTATATCCAGGTTCCCGCCTGCCAATTCTTTAGAAAGAGGTGCATCTTCCTTACCCTTGCCTCGAACAGAGGTGCATTTCAGGTCGGATGGAAGATCAAATATGTCGACTCATTCATCGCAAGTTCAAGGTATAGAGTGCCACCCTTTGGCTATTTCATCTGCATAGTAATATGAGAATGTAGAACCATCCATTCTTGTATATAATCTGAAAGATTTACATCTACATTCTTCTGTCTCCTTTTAAGGAAATTTTGGACCATTTAGAGATCATGTTATCAGAAAAGGTAGTTTATGAATTCCTTGAACTGAGTTTTGCTGTCAACTTGGCGTATATATTGATATAGGTCCAACCTCCATCTGAGTTGGGCGTAGAAAAAGTACTTGAAAATGTAATATAAAATATGAAAGGCTGCCCCTCCTTACCATACGATTTATGTGAAAAATCTTAAAGGACTTGCCATCTGTTGGACCAAAGTTCCTTAAAGGAGAGAAGAAACACGATCACATGAGCATTCGTTACATCATCAATGGCTAAGATTTGTGTATGGTTGGCGGATATGAAGTTGTCAGCAGTTGATAGTTATGATTTTCTTTTTTACTTCCCCAGTCTTTGGCTTAACACCGTGACCAAACCAAAAAAAAAAAAAAAATTGCCACGGCTTAAAACCGTGGCTAACTATTGCAACGGCTTAGAACCGTGGCTAGGACTTGCCACGGTTTTAAGCCGTGGCTACTCCTGGCCACGGCTTAAAACCGTGGCTAACATGTTTGCAACGATTTATAACTGTGGCTAAATCATCAACCATCCTCGAGTATAAAACCGTTGCTAATATTTTTGCCACGGTTTTTAGCCGTTACTGGGGATTTAGCGACGTCTCTACAGCCCACGGCTCTAAGCCGTGACAATGGGTTACCCCCACGGTTCAAAACCGTTGCTAATGGGTATTTTTGGTGTAGTGACCGTACGTGTGTCATGGTAATATCGTCAAAAGAACCAAATAGGCTCGATCGCATGTTCAATTTAGTGAGGCCCAGACAACATTAAGCCCACTATTGGCAGATTCCTGAACGTTGGACCCGAATTGTAGCGCTTTAATAAACCCATACGTCACGCGGTCAAGCCCAATACTCGTAAGTCCTGATAAGGCAAGAGTAAGCTTGATAAGGCAAGTATATGGAGAATCGAACCAAGACAAGCATGCCAGCAATACATCGGATCCAACTAGGAAACAAATACTAGAGTATAGTCGGGCAATGAAACTTTATTGCATGGACAACACTCGGGAAACCTCTCCTGCAGATCTAGGATCACAAGTTGTGTAGGGAAACTCCTCTACATGGACAACCCCCAAATAGGAAGTGATCTCTAGCAAGATCTCTTTCCCTAAACTACGCCACCAAAGTCTAGCCGAACAATGACTTTCATACTATAAAAGAGAGATAAGGTTGATGAACTAAGGTATCTAAATAATCTCAATTTACAGCTTTAAGCCTTTCCTAAGCCTTATATAACTTAAGCATCGAGTGTCATCGACCTCCACATGGTGGTCTTTGGCTCACGTGTACTACTTGTGCATGTTTAAGCAATGAGAAGGAAGTAGAACATGAATCAACTACATCACCAACGATGCATGATTAAAGAAGAGCAAGTATACTTTGAACACATACACTCTAGGTGAGGTAATTGATCTATGTATGCATCTTTTTGGAAGAAGGGGAAAGGAATTTAATATTGAAATTAGGTTGGTGGAATCACATTCGTTTGAGTGAAGCTTTTTATCATATGGGCCAGGATCAGGGGCCTTTATTTTTATGCCTATAAAATTTTCACTACTTGTAAACTATTGGATTTTGATAAATTCAATAGTCCGGATGTTTGTAGTTATCACCTGTTTGTTTCTTGATAAAAAAATTTAAAGGGCTGAACCCGTGAGAATAAACTAGGAAACACAATTTTAGGAAACAACTGACACACTTCTTTCTTCTTCCTTTTCCCAAACACTTTCCCCTATATCCAATGACGTAGCCATGATTTTTTTTGAAAAGGGCAGAGTGATGAATCATAATTAATTATTAATAATATAATAATTAGATACTTTAATATCATTTTATTTAAATTTGAACAATACATAAATAACTATACAAAACACTAATTGCTAAGCAAAACTTCATCTAATCTATGGGAGAAGAAAATTGATCTAACAAGCAACTTTGTAAAAGCACAAAAGATAAATATTGGGAGGAAAAAATCAAAATAGTATATAAAGTTAAGGGGTGAAAATTAATTACAAATGTAAAATTATATGGTTTAAAAACTAACTAATTATATGGTTTAAAAACTAGCAATTAACTTGTGTTGACTGTCAAAAGGCTCACATTGATTACAAAAATGCATTTCAGACAATAATCAAATGATGGACCTCGTGAGGGAAACATAATGGGTCAAAATTCTCATGTATCTCCAAAAAAATCCTCTAAATAAAATACAAAACTAAACATCGATAACGAATTCATCTTGAGAAAATAATTAAAAAAACCTTTTTCTTCCTCAAAGTAGATAAGAAAGGTTGAGGTTCCTGGTGGTTGATGGCAATGGTGGGAAAAGAAAACAAATCAAGCAAAAAGGGAGGGAGAGGAAGTGAGGAGAAGGCGAAGTGGTTGTCGGTCTCACAATAAATGGAAAGAGGGAGCAGAAAAAAAAGAAAGGGGCGAGGTGTAGTCGTCAGCATTGGAGAGAAAATAATAAGAAAGGAAGGGATAGGGTGGGATGGCATCGTCGGCGTCACAGGGTGGGCAAATCACAAATAACCCAATTTTTTTCAAAAGTCAATGGAGGAAAGTAACACTGAAAATTGACCGGACGGTTTGGTTTCGAGCTGAAACCGCCAACCGAACCGAAGATATCGATTTTGTAGACGTCCAAACCCAAACCAAACCGAGCTGAACCGAAGTGCATCAATTTGTTTGGTTTAGCAGAAGAGAGAAAAATCAGAAAAATAGAGAGGTGGAAACCTAAATGATGTAGTCGAATCTTGCTCTCCTTGACCTGCACAAGGAACACACGTGAGCCAAGGACCACCATTGTGGTTGAAGATGACGCTCCGATTCTAAAGTCAGACAAGGTTTGAGAAGGGCTTAAAGCCGTAAATTGGGTTCTGTATCGTACCTTTTCTCATCTACTCCGTGTCTTATTATAATGCGAGAGTCCTCGTTCGGCTAAGCCTTCGGTGGCATGGTTTTGGGAAATAGATATTGTTGGAGATCCTTTCCTAGTTGGGAGACGTCCATGTAAGAAAGTTTCTCTGCACGACTTGTGCTCCTAGATATGCAGGAGAGGTTTCCCTTTTGGCTTGTTGTTCTTGCAAGGAAGTTTCCATGTACAATTTATACTTTGGTATATGTTTGCTAGTCGGACCAATGTGTTGCTGGCATGTTCGTCTTATGTGATCCCCTAGATACTTGCCTGATTAGGGCTTACGGGTATTGGGCTTTACTGTGTGACGTACGGGCTTAGTAGGGCGTTGCAACTTGGATCTAACCTTCCGGATTCTGCTGAATTGGGCTTGATGTTGTCTGGGCCCTGCCAAATTCGATGGGCAATCAGGCTCGCTTTGATCTACTGGCAAGATTATCACGACACACGTACGACGCAGATCTAAGGACGGTTTGGTGTATCATCAGTTGCTCCCCCGAGTTAGTGAGCCATCGCGTTGGTTCACTAAGTCACTTATGAGAAACTGTATAGTCGCGATGATTGAGCCCGAAACGTCGTCTCGAATTGCACACATCATTAAATGAGTACGTGATTGCTCGTAAAAAGTGGGCACGAATCCTTGGCTTTATTAGTTGCCGTATCTGCAAGGGAGAGTTTCTTTACTTCTGTAACTTTTCTTAAACTCATTTTTGTTTTCTTGCTTCTGTGCTCTTGTTGTAAATGCATTTGAAAGTTAATACTTTCTTTCATGGCGGACAATGTCGAGCTCACCCTTGGATAGGAGCTGTCACATGTCTGTCTTAAATTTTACCGGGAGCAGAATGTCAGCGAATTCAATTTGATTAAGCTCCGTGACGAGTACCGGATTCCTGAAGACTTGGAACTTTCTCCCTTGGGTGCTACCCAAGGTCTGTTATCGCCCCCACAAGGACTTATCGCCTTGCATAAAAGCATGTTCAATCCGGGTTTCGTTTTCCAGTTTCGAAAAATGTTTGGTGTTTCATAGCGTATCTTTGCATTCCTCCCGCTCAGATTGTGTCGAACGGATTCAGAACATTGATAGTTGTTCTTAGCAGGGAGAAGGATGCTGGCTTTTGATTAACTTCGTAGGTGATCTATCTGCTGACTTCCAGTCGGCTGAATGGTCACGGACCCCATTGGCTGAGTACACCGATCTGCTTGGGCTCCCTAGAGGATGATTTCAAGTTTTGGAAAAATTATTCTTTTCAGGCTTATTCGAGATCTTCGTACTTTAAACTAGAGGGGCGTTCGGTTGTCAGATACTTCAAATTCGATCTCAGTGAGCATAATGTCCTTCTTCCATTTCCTTGTCCAATCTCTGCGGATATTTACATGTTGTTCCATTATTTTTTGCAGGAAAATTTGTGACTCCAACTCATACTAAAGAGGAGTCTATGAGGAGGACATTTAATGAACTTTCTTTGATGACCATCGAGGAGGTTGTGACTTCAGACAACATTGTGTGGAGTGGGTTGTTCTAGTACTTCCACGTAGCCCCTATTTTGTTTAGTTCATTGCCAAGGGAGGCTGGCAGTTGTCATTCCAAGAAGAGGATGCTTACAATACCAAGCCCCACAAGGCAGTCTAGTTGGAGGCGGCCATGCCACCCATTGGTCGGCCTAAGAGGAAGTGAGTTGATCATAAAATTGTTTCTTATTTTAAACTAATTCCACTGGGGAAATAAGTGACCGTCGTGGAGTTTGAACCCAATCAATCTACTCGGAGATAGTTCTGTGAGAGCAGGGTGATGCACTTGAGCTTCCTGCTCCCATAAAAGAGTCATTTTAAATCTTCGAGGGGCTTGAGGCAAGGAGATCCGTTTTCTCCGTTACTTTTTGTTATTCTACTGAAGTGTTGAACAAGGGATTAAAGAGGGCATTTTAGAAAGGGGAGATTAGATTTTATTACACTCTTAGAAATTGCACACCCATAACACATATTTTGTATGCTGATGATATCTTGATCTTTCTCAATGGTAGGAAAACCTCGGTCATAGGTTGTTTGAAGTTCTTGGAGAAGTATAGTGGGCCTCGGGTTAGAAAATTAACTCAAATAAAAGTTTTTTTATGATTGAAGAAAACGCTGAAGCTGAAAGGTTAGTAGTCGATGTGTCCAAAAGTCGTCCTCCTGTGAGTATGACCTGCAAAACCACTATTAGACTGCCAAGGACCACCTTTTTGGTGGCCGAAGGCACTCCGATGCTTAAGTCAGTAACTTTGTTGGAAGAAAGAAGTAAATCTGGATAAAACTCAGTTAAAGTTACTTACCTTGGTCAAAATTTCCCTTTAACTTTTATAATGGTCGTAGTTAACTCTCTGTGTGACTTAAGCATGTGAGGTGCAATGGAAGAAGATGTTTCTGTAACAGTCTCCTCTTTAATGGAGATGCGTTCGTGGAGGCGTAAGTCCCTCAACGGCTATTTCTTGGTGCAACGTTTTTCTTCTTAATGAGAAAATGTGTGACAGGCTTGAATTTGGATTTTGAGTCGTCTGGGCTTGGACTCGGATCCCGCCTAAGTTTCCTTAGAGGTGGGCCTATTCCGGCCATCTAAAATTGTCCTCAATCCTTTTGGGTTTTATGAGTTAGCCCAATGGATCGGGCATTGTATTCTCTTGATGGGGCTTTATGCCAAGTGTACGGTCGTGATAATCAATCCATTTTGATGTATCATCAGCTACTTCCCCCCTCAGTTAGTGGGTATGTTCAAGTATCTACTAAGTGTGTGGCGGTTTTACTTTTTTATCACATCATTACAACTTGGTTAGTGCCCTTGCTATATGTCACTGCTGCTTTCTCTATGTTGTTCCATTCGCTTGTTCGTTCTGGTGCGATTTCTGAGATTTCGTGCGGTTGTCACACTCTGCACGTTCTCCAAGAGTGGTCCCTTCGTTGCCGATTCCTATAAAAATGAGGGGCTTTGTGTATGCTCTTTTTCCTTCTACATCTTCTCATTTTTTGGTAGTTAACCTTTTGATTTTTCGAATTCGTTCCTTAGTTATGTCTAACTCCAGAGTTTTGGGTGGTGATGCAATTACCATTTGTGAAGATTTCTTAACACCCAAGAGGGTGACACGCGTGACCCTGGACAACATCCATCACGACTACTCGTTGCCTGATGATTTGGAGATTGTTCACCCTGGGGAAGATGACAGTCCTTGTCATCCTCAGTCTGGATGTCGTCCTCAGTCTGGATACATTGCTTTGTATCTAGGTATGTTTCATGCTGGTTTCAGGCTTCCGACTCCTTCTATCATTTGGGAGTATTTGGATTTGGTTGAAATTGTTCCGGTTCAATTTGTTCCTAATGGTTGGAAGGTATTGACTTCAACCTTGGTGAGGGCTGATGCTGCTCGCATCCCTATGAATGTTAGGGTTTTGCATTCCCTGGTAGGGTTTAGTGTGGACCTTAGTTACACTCGTTGCTTGCGTTCTCCTCCCTGTTTTGAGGACCTGTGAGAGGAGTATGTGGGTTGGTCGAGGTCTTGGTTTTATTCCTCTATTTCTTCTAACCATTTTAGGTTCCGCAAGGATATGATTTTGCGATCGTTCCGGGAGCCTATGAAGATTGAGTTGTCACTGTCTTTGGAAGAGCAGGATTTTTGTTGTCGGCTTTGTGATCTTCCCCGAGTGTCGGTAGAAGATTTTATTTCTTCGAACTTCGTCATTCGTGGCAATCTGCTTTCGCCGGGTAGGCCAGACATTGCTTTTGAGGTTACCGTTGTGCACGTTAGCGACGTAGGAGTTCCTGCTTTTGCTCGAGGTCCTAGGAACATTGTTCCTATTGTTAAGAAAAGGAAAGTTCCTAGGCCTCTTAGCCCCTCCAAGATATCCGTCGTTAGTTCTGGCTGTGTCTCGAAGAGGAAAAAACATGCTTATGCTATTCTTGACTCCGCCGTGACCCCTTCTCATTTTGCCTCTCTTCAGAAGGGGTCGTGGTTCTGGTGATGATTCTTTTGTTTGTGAGGATGAAGAGGTAAACCGAGTCCTCGAGGTAAGTAAGAAACACGTTTCCCGCCCTTTGGATGATCATGAGAAAAAACTTGTTGCTTCCTATGGCTTGCCGGATTATGCCAGGCTGTCGAATGATGATTCGCGGATCATCGAAAATAAAATGCTTCAGATGGGTGTTTGGCTGTCAACTAATCCGAAGGGTACTAAGATTTTGGATGATTTTGATTATGATCCGTCAGTAGAGGATCAAGTTTCTGCTCGTTCTCGAATCACAAGCTTGCCGTTTCTTCTGTTGTTGCTGGTGCTTCGGGAGTTTGTGCTGCTCCTTCTGCTTCTCGCCCTTCTCTTTCCGGTTCTTGCCTTGCTCCTTCCGATTCTTGCCCTGCTCCTTCCAGTTTTGCCCTGCTCTTCCTGTACTTGGCTAGGCATTTTGGCCTTCTGAGGCTGATGTTCAGGATAGTGCTCGTAACCTTATTGGCAGTTGTCATGGGCGGTTGGCTAATAAAGCTTTTATGCCCATGCATCAACAACGTCGTCACATTAACAATGGCCTCTAGCATCTTATGGAGGGGATGACGCATCTTATTTATGCAGCAATTATGGGGTCAGACAGTAAGGCGTCTCGTGATCAGGCTGCTCATGTCGAGTGGAAGCTTTCGTGACACATTTTGGTTCTCTCTCATGTTCTTCATCAAATGGATTTGTTGAAGGCGCCATGCGCAGAACATGAGAAGGCCGCAGATTCTGCGTGGGAGCTGCTGAGGGAACTCGAGGCTACGCATGATGCATTTGCTTCTGACCTCGAGACAACCGAGGTGGAATTGGGTCATTTGCGTTCCCGTTTGGTTGTTGCTAAGAAAGAGTTGTTTGACTAAAAGACCGAACATGACGAGGTTGTTCACTCCGCCAATGAGTTTTTTGACAAGCTGAAGGCTGTTACCGCCCATATTATTGAGCTGAATTCCGAGTTTGTTGTGATCTAGTCGGCGGTCGCTGCCAAACTTGCTGATGTCGACAAGGAGTTAGCGTCTACTCAAGCCGAGCTGTTGACTGTTAGGGAGAAGTTGAAGGCAGCGGAGGCCGCGGATTTTAAGAGAGTGGTCATGGGAGAACCATTTAAGAAAGTTGCGAGGAGAAAGAACGACCATGATACGGAGAACCATTCAAGAAAGCGAGAAAGAAAAAATGAAAGAAGACAAAATAGCGGATCATGGGAGGACAACAATCATTTTAAGAAACATCGAGGCGACGGGCGCATAAAGTCCAACCAATAGGAATCTAGAAATCGTAGACAGCACGACCCAATCATGAGCGAATAACCAGCATAATGAAGAAGGAGTATAAACCATACACAACCCTAAAAGCAAACCGAACCGACATCTTAAAACACATATCAAACCGGGAGAATGTCAACTGGCCAACAAAAATGAAAGGAGACCCGAAAAGACGAGATAAGAGTAGGTATTGTTCTTTCCACAAGGACTGCTACAAATTAAAAGAAGAGATCGAACATTGGATCCAAATAGGACGACTGGACGAGTTCATCGGCACATCAGATAAGCAGCTCAAGGGCAAGGAAAAAGTGGACGCTACCGCCATGGGATCAAAAGAATAATAAAAGGAATTAATATATGCCCTACACAATATTCGCCCTGAAAAAAAATCTCCCACCCGAACAGACCTATATCAAAAGGCCAACATTCAAAAGATCTCAATAGTAGAGACAAATTTGGCAAAAATCAATCACAAAGGAACTAAAAAACTACATCAGGCCACAATAGGCTTGGCTAAACGGGGAGCAACAACCACGCGAGCAAATAATGTCATAAATTAGAAGGAATAGCAGAGGCACGAGCACCAACGCAAGGTTAAACGATAAGCAACAGAGGAATAAAAGAAGAAACGCTCCATGATGTAACGGAGCCACTCTAGGGGAACGATTGCTGAAATAGTCAAAAAAATTCAATATAGTTTCATTTTTGAAATCATTGTCTCACAAAAGTAAAACAGCTTCGTAGCAAAGCTACAAAAGACAATGGGCGCAAAAGCCCGCAAAGAATCAAGAAGCAAGTCAAGTATTCATGATAAACTTCTGGTCTAATCAACCAAATAAGTAAAAGTTGGACACTAGAGTCAAACTGAACAAAACTTCAAATAAACCAAGGTGTCGAGTTAACGAAGTAAAAGTTGGACACCTAAGTCAAACTGAACAACAACTTCGAATCGACCAAGGTGTCGAGTTAATGAAGTAAAAATTGGACACCCGAGTCAAACTGAACAAAAACTTCGAATCAACCAAGGTGTCGAGTTAACGAAGTAAAAGTTGGACACCCGTGTCAAACTGAACAATAACTTTGAATTGACCGAGGTGTCGAGTTAACGAAGTAAAAGTTGGACGAACGATTCAACTAATAGGAAATGACTTCGAGTCGACCAGAGTGTCGCACAAAATGAAGCAAAAGCTGGACACCCGAGTCAGAGAAAACAAAAACTTCAAATCGATCGAGGAATCAAATTAAATAAGTAAAAGTTTCAACTAAATGAAATGACTTTTAATCAACTAGAGCGTTGCACCTTGAACAAAACAAAGCAATTTCGTATCACGACAAGCTAGTAAAGCAAGATATCAGGCGAATAATTCAAAGGAGAAAATACTCAAAACAAAGCAACCTTCCACAACAATTCAGAAACAACAAGTACAAGATCGAGACATGCACAATAAAGTATGGGAAAAATCAAGCCACGAAAGGTTACTACAAACATCCACAAAACATCAAATGCAAATTTCAAGACAATGACAAGTGAGCAAAGACGATAAAGGAACTAATTCCATTCATTCAAAATCCGCTTCATTACAAAAGCAACAACGGAAGATTAAGGGGAAACATTTATAACATCATCGACAACATCACCCGCAAGAGCTGGATCAACAACAAGGTCTCCTTCTTCAAGAGGAGGAAGCAGTCTTTCAACCAGTAGGACACCCGGAGGATCTCCAGCAGCATCTCCAATGACATCTTCCATGTCCTCAAAGGTATGATGCACCAAAGGACGACATTGAGTCAAATTGACACGAAGACCCTCGATATAATCCAAAAGCTTAGTCTGGCCATCAACAACGCGTTGCCAGTCTGCCACCTCCAAAACACGGAGTCTATCCTTAACATAAGCAAGCTCACTTCTTATAGCAATAAGTTGGCCCTCGATAGTAGAAAACATGGTAGAAGAATCAGCCTTGACCTAGTCAAGCGAAGGCAACAATTGCTCCACCTTTTTCTCAGCAATATCTCAATTTTTAGAATGCTCTGCCATGGCTCGTGTGGTCTCATCATGGAGCGCCTTATCACTAGAAAGATCCTTCTCCACATCGAGCAAACGTGTGCGGACGCCCTCCAGGTCAACTCTCAGAGATTCGAGTGCTGCCATAGACTGATCCCGTGCACCTTCCACCTTGACCAACGACGCCCGAGCAACTTCAGCCACCTTGGTTCGTTCAGAGCATCGCACTTTTAATTCATTATATTGGTGAATAACATGGGAGAACACCAAGAGAAGCACAAAAAACTTCCTCTCCAAAGAAACCATAAGATTGTGATTGACCTGACGACTCAAGCCCATCACCCCTGCATAGGCGAGATTAGTCATCCCCTCCATTATGAGTCTAACACCATCCTCAAGGTGAAGGTCCAGATTCAACATGGACATCAGGGGCCTCTCTACCAACTGCTTGTGCCATTCATTTATCAGCTTGTGTGCACCATCCTGCACCCTAGGACGAGAAACAAACAAAACTTCCCATTCGATTTAACTCGGATCTCCTCAGAAGTAGGTTCCTTCCAACTGATCCACAAATGAAGAACGCGAGGATCGGGTAGTAAGGAGGAACCACCACCACCCATAGCTGGAGAAAATGAGGAAACAACATTAGAACCTCCATCACCATCTCGTCGCTTGGCAGAGACGTAACGAATAACAGCCGAAAGATTCAAGTAGGCTGCGGATGGAAGAACCTCCATCCCTCCGTAAGCAAGAGGGGAAGGAGAAAGGCTAGACTGCAACTCAGAGGCCAGACCTCGACCGTCAAGTTCTTCAGATTGAACAACAGCCAACTGGAACATCTTGTCATCCAAAGACTAAGGATCTTCTTCAGAACACTTGACAAAGTCAAGGCCACTATACGTAGAGATAAGCCTTTTTTCACCATCATCCAAGGGACGAACAATATCTTTCTCACTCCTCTCCAAAGCCAACCTCAACTCTTCCTCCTTTTGCAGAGAGCAACAGTCCTCCCTCGAAGGATCTCTATCCATAAGATCCGAATAAAAAGTCGTGCGATGCATAGAATCAATAAGCCATTTCTTCTTCGGCACGCGATCAGAAGATAGAAATAACCACTTCGACGGACTAATCGACCTCGCCACTATCGTCTTTCTATAAGGACCGGTAGTAGTAAGAATAAAAGCATTGAGATTCGTAACATCACAACCCACTTTTTGATCAACGACCGCTTCATCATCGACAACACGGGCAACAATCTCCACATCCTGCCTCGCAGTCAACAAAGCCCTTTCAGTCTCATTCATGACGTATAGGCCAATGCGCCTCAGCATATCATCAGTAAGATAGGAACCCAACAAGGCCACCGAAAGCCCCAAGAAGAACTCACTGATAATCTGCTCCTCAGTAGTCAATTTCATATTCTGATGTTTGAGATGAACTTGAAAAGACTTTACTATCAGAAGACCATGCAAATTGAAGTGGCCAGAACCAACAGACGCATAAACCAATCCCGCGACCAGCCCCTAATGTCGTCATTAAGGTTACCAAAACACGGAGGAGAATACATGAAACAGGTATGGATGGAAGTCACGTTGAACCCCACCAAAGGATTGAGGGCAATTATAGAGGCCTAGAATAGGCCCAAACCCAAGCCTGTCGCATGTTTTCTCATTAAGAAGAAGAACATTGCACCAAAAAAGAGCTGTGGAGGGACCTACGCCTCCCCGAACGCATACTGTTATAGAAACATCTCCTTCTGTTGTGCCTCACATGCTTAAGTCACACAAGAGTTAACTACGACCATTATAAAAGGTAAAGGGAATTTTCGACAAAGGTATGCAACTTTAACTGAGTTTTGTCCAGATTTACTTCCTTCTTCCAATAGAGTTATTGACTTAAGCATCGGTGTGCCTTCGACCACCAAAAAGGTTGTATTTGGCAGTCTAACATTGGTTTTGCAGGTCAAACTCACAGGAGGACGATTTTTGGATGCATCAATAGTGATTCTTCTTAGTTGTCATTTTTTTTTTCTTTTTGTAATATTCTTTTTTAGAAGATAAATGAAAATTTGTTATTTCGCATGTTTGTGTCCCATATGTCTAGCTTGTTTAGCTTGTACTTATGACATTTATGGGAGATCTTCGACTTCTGTTATCCGAATTTTGGTGGTTTCGATACTCGACATTCTAGTCGTACAGAAGCTTTGGTTTACAAAATCATGTTACTCACTCAAATTATGATGTCGTACATTATAATCGACGTAAAAGTCCGGTTCTTTTGTCCTGATACTTTATTATTTCGTGGTTGATCAGGCCAGAAGTTTTTATGTCTGACTCGTTCGTCCAACATATTTGTTTGCTCGATACTCTAGCCATGTTCAGTGTTCTTCTCGAGTCTATTTTTATCTGACTTTTTGTCCTGATCGTATTTATTTGTTTCAAAATTGAGAGCAAAAGACTTTATTGATAATATCTTTTTCAAGTGCTCTACATTCCATGGTCGAGGTATCGTTTCACCCTTTTTGTCTTCCAACTAGTATGTTCATGGTCTGTTGATTTTTGTCACTCGATAGGGTCCTTCCCAGTTTGGGTTGAGCTTGCCAGGGCCGGGCTCTTTTGTCTTTAGTTGAACCTTTCGTAACACCCAGTCTCTGCCGTTAAAGTTTTGGATTTTCTTGTTATAATACCCTGCCAAGCGGTGTTGGTATGCTAATATTTTAATAGAGGCTTCTTTTCATTTTCTTCGAGGAGATTTAGCATGACTCTTAATGCTTCATCATTGTCCTCAACGCGGAATTCTTCGGTTCGAAATGTTGGCATTCTGACCTCCACGGGTATCATTGCTTCTGACCCGTAAGCAAGTTTGAAAAGTGTTTCTTCTGTTGGAGTTCGTTTTGTTGTTATGTATGCCCAAAGGACACTAGGTAATTCAGACGTCCATAGTCCTTTCCCTGCCTCGAGTCTTTTTTTGATTGCCTCCAAAATTGTTCTGTTAGTGACTTCGACTTGCCCGTTTGCTTGCAGGGGAGCTGGTGCAGAGAAGTGCTACTGGATATTCATGCTCTTGCATAACTCCCTAACCCTTTTGCCTTCAAACTGCTTCCCGTTGTTCGTAACGACTACTCTTGGGATTCCGAATCTGCAAATGATGTCTCTATAGAGAAATTTCTCGACTTGCACTTCCCCTAATTTTGTAAGGGGTTTTACTTCAACCCATTTGGTGAAGTAATCTACTACTACGAGGAGAAATTTCTTTTCGTCAGACGCCGAAAGTAGTCCTACAATGTCCATTCCCTATTGTGCGAACGACCATGGGCTGCTCATTAGAGTCAGATTTGTCCCGACATGTGAGTGTATAGGGCGAATCTTTGGTACTTGGCACATCTACGAACTGGCTTGTGAGCGTCCGCTTGCATTGTTGGCCAGTGATATCCTAATGTTAGAGCTTTATGGGTCAATGTTCTTCCTCTCGGGTGATTCCTACACGTGCCATGGTGTATTTCCTCTAGGACATATTCATAATCTCCTGGTGTAAGGCATCTCAACAACGACTTCATGGCATATCTCCTATACAATTTTTCATTTATCATTGTATATCTGGCCGCCCGATTCCGTAATTTCCTGGCTTCAATCTTGTATGTTGGGAGTTCTCCGTTTAAAGTGTACGCTAGGATTAGAGTCATCCAATTAACACCTTGGTTTACGACGCATGCTTCTTCTAGCTGATTTTCCAGTATGGAGCTACCTTGCATCACGACGAGTGGATTGCCATTATCCTTTGTCGTTGAGGCTTCTTTAGCTAGCTCGTCTGCTCTTTTATTTTCCGGCCGTGCACATTCTCAGATGGTGGTGTTTCAGAAGCCTTCTATTAGTTCAGTGGTTATCTGGTGGCAAGCTTTCATTCGAGAAACTTTCACTTGGAACTCGCCGCTTAGTTGATTGACCACAAGCTCTGGAATCCGTAAAGACGTTAATGTCTTTTATTCCTAGATGTTTTGCTAACTGTACCCCTGCTATCGCAACTTCATACTCGTCTTCATTATTGGGGGCTTCAAAACTGAATTTTATTGCCTTTTCCAATGCAATGCTTTTCAAGTTGTATAAGACTATTCAAGCTCCACTTCTTGATTCGTTAGATGCCCCGTCACAATGGAGGATCCATCCTTTATGGATCGGTTCAGGCTGTTCTGTTTTTCTTTCATTGTCCTCGGGTTGGTTGTTGCTTCCAGTGAACTCACCGATGAAATCTGCTAATGCTTGAGCTTTGATAACAGTTCTAGGGGCATAAGTAATGTCAAACTGTCTGAATTCTATTGCCCATTTTACCATTCTACCCGATAAGTTTGGCTTGTGTAATACTGATCGAAGCAGTTGTTCGGTAATGACCGTGATCAGGTGTGCCTTGAAGTATGGTCGCAATTTCCTTGATGACATGATTAGAGTTAGCGCCAGTTTTCTAGGGCCGGATATAGTTGATCTCTACATCTGCAAGTGTTTTGCTGATGTAGTACACTGGTTTCTGTAACTTTTTTTTTCTCGTATTAGTTTTGAACTCACTGCGTGATTAGACAGATAGGTATAGATACAATGTTTTTCCTGTGTTTGGCTTTGTTAGCGACTTTGTACTTCCCATGTATGCCTTAAGGTTTTGAAGGGCTCTTTCACATTTGTCATTCCATTCGAATGTCTTTTTCCCCTTCAAGATCCTAAAGGTTTTATGACTTGGAAATAAATTTGTTTAGAGTTGCTATCCTCCCGTTAAGACTTTGAACACCTTTGATTTTTGTTGGTGACTGCATGTTGAGAAGTGCTTGTATCTGCTTTGGATCTGCTTCAATTCCTTGCTGGTTGACCATATACTCGAGGAACTTCCCTGATTTCACTCCAAAGATGCATTTCTCTAGGTTTATCTGTCATTGTTAGACCAAAGATTTGTGGAGTACTCTATTGATCTTTCTGTCAGGTTGTGTGAGCTTTGTCACTGAATCTTAATTTTAGGAAAAAAAAACTCATCGTTCACCATGGATGACGCCAAACTGATGCGTCCAAAAATCGTTCTCTTGTGAGTTTGACCTGCAAAACTACTGTTAGACTACCAAGGACCACCTTTTGGTGGCCGAAGGCACTCTGATGCTTAAGTAACTCCGTTGGAAGAAGAAAGTAAATCTGGACAAACCTTAGTTAAAGTTGCATACATTTGTCGAAAGTTGCCTTTACCTTTTATAATGGTCGTAGTTAACTTTCTACGTGACTTAAGTACGTGAGGCACAACGGAAGGATATGTATTTGTAACAGTCTCCTCCTTAATAGAGATGCGTTCGTGGAGGCATAGGTCCCTCCACGGCTCTTTTTTGGTGCAACATTTTTCTTCTTAATGAGGGAACGTGTGATGGGCTTGGATTGTCTGGGAATGGACTCGGACCCTGCCTACGTTCTTTAGAGGTGGGCCTATTCCAGTCCTTTATAATTGTCCTCAATCCTTTTGGGTTTTATGAGTTGGCCCAATGGATTGGGCGATGTATTCTCGTTGATGCAGTCCTTTTCCGCTCCTTGTTTTGACCTAGTCTTGCCAACCTGCTAACCTGCACAAGTAACACATGTGAGCCACAGACCACCGCGGGGGTGGCCGATGGCATTCTGATGCTAAAGTCAGACAGGGCTCTGAGGAATGTGTAATGTTGTAACAGGGAATTTGTAGCATACCTTAGCTTACCAACCTCATGTATTTTTTATAGTGTAAGGAGTTTTGGTTCTACCATGCCATCGTAGGCGTAGTTTAGGAAATAGATCTTTGTGAAGATTCCTCCCTAATTAGGAGTTATGTTTTAGGAGAGAAGTTCCCTGTTAGCTCTGTGCTCCTAGATACGGGGGATAGTTCTGAACCCAAGAGCAATCCATAGAAGGGAGTTTCCCTATGTAGAAGATACTCTGGTGTTTGCTTCCTAGTTGAAAGTAGAGAGCAGCTGTAGTTGCCCGTCTGAAGCTGATCCTCGAGATACTTGCCTGAAGAGGGCTTACGGGTATTGAGGATAGCTTTGAGACTGGTGGGCCTAGCATGCTGCGAGAGTTCGGGTCCGCCTGGAGGATAGCACTTGGGCAGGCTTAGAACTGCTTGGGCCGGATCAGTGTTGAGATGACGTTTGAGGCCGTAATTCCTCGAGATCATCATGACACGTGTACGACTCCGGGATGTGACCGTTTTTATGTATTATCAGCTACTCCCCCTGAGTTAGTGGGCTGTCACATCAGTTCGCTAAGTCATCTCTTGAAGGGATGCACCGCTCATGATGATTGAGTCTGAATCGTTGCTTGAGCCACGAGCTGCATTAATTGAACGTGCGTTGGTTCAACGGAAAAAAGGCGGGAAGCAAACCTCTATTTAGGTCATTCGCTGTGTAAAGTCTGATTCTTCTACTTTCCTTGCTTTCGAAGCCACCGCTCTGATTAGAAAAGATTGTTCATCTTCTTCATGACTCAAGAAAACCTTCTTGAAGACGCTTTCTTGGCAGAGGGCCTGGAGTTTTTTGAAGACATGTTTTTGTTCAAACCTGGTCTCGCCGAAATCCGCGCGAAGTTTGGGGTCCTTGAGGACCTGTCATTGTATCTCCCGACGGGCGACCAGATGCCAATTTCACCTCCGACTGGTTTTATCTGTTTGTACTGCGGGATGCTTCAAACTGGAGTGTGTTTTCCATTTTGGATGTGATCTGGGAGTTCTTGGACTTCTTAGGGATTCCTCTGGCTCATTTGGGGCCCAATGGATATAGGATCGTCCTCATGATTATGCTCAGTGCTAAGGAGGCCGGCGTGAGCGTGAGCGTGACTTTGCGGGTGATTAAGTTGCTGACCTCTCTTTGTTCTTGTCAAGAATAAGCAAGGATCTCGGCCTATTCGGAAGTGACCCCATGTGAAAGATCAATAAGCATGTTCATTTTGGACTAGCCTAGCCAAGGCATCTGCCATTGAATTCATTTCCCAGAAAACATGAATGCAATGACACACCATAGATCTATTAATTTTTCCTATCTCCCTCCACCAATCATTAAGGAACCACAAAATCCTTGCTTTCTGATAAAACCACTGTTTAACTAACATTGAATCCGTATGAATCATGCAATTGTCCAATATCTTCAGGTCGCAATATTTCAAAACCTCCAATAAGGCTCTTGTTTTCGCCGCACTATTTGAACCCGTACCAAAAAAGCATTGCCTAGCCGCAACAAAAACTCTTTCGTCATTCCTAACAACGTATACACCGGTGGCTATATTTTTAACTGAGGACCCATCTACATTAAGGACTATCCACCCACTTGGGGGAAAAGTCCAATAAACCACCCCAACAGGTGCCTCCACAACCAGCTTAGCCTGTATGCCCAATCTCCACATCAACGATCCATTATCTTCCTTTTTCTTAGGAACAAAAAATTTAGAGACACATCTAATCCAATGGTATACTTTAATTATCAAATAATTAGCAGCGCACTTCCTGCCTTCATACTGTTTCTTATTCCTTTGGATCCAAATTTTCCATAAAATGAAAAAAGAGTGAGGTGTATAAGAATACTGAGTGAGTCAACGGGTTTCACATGCCGAGCTAATAGAAAAATTCCCATAATTATTTAGAATCAAAATCTTAACGTCTTTTTCACCATCTTCTCCTCGCATTCTTCTACTGTAAAATTCTTGAGTTTTTCTCTGCAACACAAGACCCAACGACTTGAAGTTTTCTTTATGCATTTGCTTTTAAAAAGGCCACTTAATTTTTTTTTTTGTTTCTGCCCGACCAATACAATGAAATATCTCACCCTCCACCCAGTGTTTAATGAAAAAACTGACATGTCCAATACTGATCTTCCATGTAGAGTGGTCCACTATAAAGTTCTTGAATTCCATTAACTCATTCAGAAAAGAGGAAGCACCAACTTTTGCCTCCTTAAGTTTAATGGGAATCTGAGTTTTTAAATATTTTCTTTTCATTAAAATAGCCCATAAGGAGTCTATATTACCAAATTCCACAAAGCCTTTATACGAAAAGCTTTAACCACAAATCTAGACTACGCACATTCAAACCTCCTTCTTCAGTCGAAACACTAAGCTTTTCCTATGCAACCCATTTACGCTTGTGTCTACCTTCATGATCCCCCCAGATGAAATCAACAATCAATTTTTGAATATTATTCAATACTTTTATAGGCACTCACCTCGCAGCTATAGTGTACACAGGCATCGATGAAAGCACATACCTAATGAAGATCAGTCTTCCCCACGGGGATAACAATCTTGCTTTCCAACCCTGGATTCGTTGTTGTATCTTGATTTCTAAAGATTCAAAGTAAACAATTTTACATTTACCTTGGTATATAGGCACTCCAATTTTACATTTACCTTGGTATAAAGGGTAAGGGCTTGTAACAGAAACCAATCCATTGTTTAATAAACACCACTCTTTCCGCCCGTACTTTCTCATCTAGCATAAAAGAGCTTTTGCCAATATTGATTTTCTCCCCTGAAGCGAGACAATATCTCTTCAGGAAATTTATGCAACCCTCCACATATTTTTTCCTACCATTCAAAAACACCAAAGAATCATTAGCATATAGTAAATTGGTAATCGCGTACAAGCCCAAGGAGTGTGGGAAAAACCAATTTCTCCCCTACGAAAGGCCCCCTTGAGTCCCCTACTTAAAACTTTTGCAGCAATAACAAAGAAAGAGGGGAAAGAGGATCTCCTTGTCGAAGACCCCTGGATGAGTGAAAATGACCATCATATCTTTCTTTTTTTAAGGGAAGCCAGACCTTTATTACTTTATCAAAAAAATTTATATTACGACTTTACCAGAATAAAAGAAACTATGGGGTTAACCCTTACTAAACAATGAAAACAAAAATAAAAAACTAGATATACCTAAAAGATAGATCTTTTTCACCAAGATCATAGACCTTATTATCCAAGGATTAGGCCCTATTCACCAAGGATAAGGCCTTATTCATAGCCCTTATTCACCAAATAAATAAGCAAATAAAATGAAAAGGTTTAGATAAAACAAAGCAACAAATGCAAGCAACGACCTTGTTTCCTGCCAACTGCTCACCCAAACCTGCAGCATCAAATAAACTTCAAAGCAACAACTACAAGAAACTGCTGTGACAGGCTCCAGTTGCCAACGCCCAAGAGTCACCAATATAAGCTCCTTGCTGCCAAATAAAAAGCAACAACACCAATATGAAAACAACAACATGCAACATCGTCCACAACTGTCCAAACAACAACAACAACAACGTCCACAACAACATCAACAACAACGTCCACACAGCAGCACACCGTCCACAACAACAACATCTTCCACAGCAACAACAACATCTTCCACGGCAACAACATCCGGACCAAGAACACTATCTTGCAGGATACTGAAAGCTGTGTTTCTTACCTTCTCCAGACTCGACGACTACATAACTAAATCACACTCTTCTGACTGTATCAGGCGGGGGATACACTCCAAAAGATCATGGTCTTCCTGATAATCTCCTGTCGTCAACAGGTGTTGGAAGAAACGATTTGCCTCTTAAAGAATGATTTTCTTAACTGTGATCTCCGTTCCATCCATTCTAGTTATTTTTTAAATAACCCATTTTTTTTTTGGACAGAGGTAAAGAAAAATTATGAACAGGCATCGCCCTCTTTGAATTGTTTTTCTCCTTACCTTTGTTTCTAATAAATTTCTTCCCGTACTAAAGCTAATTTGCGTTCTGCCTGACATCTATTCAAATTTACGTTGTCATTTATGTCCCATCCCTACAATAGACTGAATTCTAGTTGTTGGATATCATCTTCCAACTACCTTATTTGGCTAAAAATATTACCAAAAGTCTCTTTATTCCAAATCTTTAGGGCAACTCACATCCGCTTTAATTTAGAGGCCATTATATACATCTAACTAGTTCCTTCACATTATCTGTTCTAGTTTCTATCAACAAAACCCAAAAAATCATCATGAGTAACCACATTCCTTGAAATCTAAAAGGAGACATATATGCCCTCGGGGTGATTGGCAAAATCAGTGTTCTAAAAATTGGTCTAGGCGGCCGCCTAGGCGCTAGAAGGTGGAAAACCGCCCAGATTAATGCCTGGGCGGGCAGTCTGGGCGGTCTGGGCGGGTCTAGGCGGGTCTGGGCGGTCTAGGCGGGCTAGGCGGACTCTAGGCGGGGTCTAGGCGGTCTGGGAGATTTTTTTTTTTTTTTTTTAATTTTTTTTTTTAATAAGGTTGATTGTGTTCTTATTTTATTTTTCTTTCCTATTTTTTAGAAATAAACTATTTAATTGTTTTTTTAGAAAATCTCGGGAATGGGCTTTGATGATGATGATGATGATATGTCTAAATGTAGCGAAAGATGATTACTTAATGGAATTCTCAAAGGATCTGCCGGTACCAATTTTACTAATGTAGATTTTATCAAACATAATTGAGGTTATTCATGCAATTTGAAGAAAAATAAAAGATTACACAAATTCAAATTTATATAAAGTACCCATCATGACCAACTTCAGTCATTTGAGTTTTAATAAATTTTGTTCACGATTGTTAATTTTTCATGTTTTTAAATTTTGCATATGTATATTGACATTAAATTGGATGTAATTGATAAGGTATTATGCTTAACTTTTGTAAATTATTAAAGTTATAATACAAAACCTAAGACCGCCTAGGCACCCGCCTAGGCCCCTGGGCGCTAGGCACCTGCTCGCCACCCGCCCAGCGCCTAGCGATTTTTAGAACACTGGGCAAAATACAAGAAGTGTAACATGATCATAGCAGGTACGTAAAAGATGTTCAACCCTGGTGTGCTACATATCCGCTACCCAGTCTAAATTCGCCAAAAATCTATCTAGTCTCACCCAAGTTCTATTATCTCCCTGTTGGTTATTATACCAAGTGAATTTCGGACCAACAAAACCCATACTCGTGAGCCTGCAAGCAGAAATGAACTCCGAAATTTCAGGCAAAGCCAATTGCACTGGCGGGCGCCCGCCAAACTTTTCTCCTCCCTCTGTAATAACATTAAAATCCACACCAATAAGCCAGGGATTAGAAATACCCATGGCAATGTATTTCGTCTCTTCCCACAATTTTCTCCTTTTTTGCATTATACATTTAGCATATACAAAGGAAATGTAAGAAAAATTGTTCGAAGCGATAATCGTCGCCTTACAATGCATAATTTGATCGGTACATTTCAGAATCTCAATCTTTAAATCATTATCTCAATAGCCCTCATTTGAAGCAAATAAAGGAAGAGATACCTTATCTCCAACCTCCATATGTTTACTAGCGTCTATCATCGGCTCGACAATAGCTAACAATTTCACAATATTATCTTGCGCGAGATTCTTTAATCTGCAACGGGTAGCCCGATTGCCCACTCCCTGTGCATTCCAGTATATAATATTATCTATAATCACTACTGACCGGGGTTGTGATCATGTTCCTCGTCACCCTACATTCCCCCGCCGGAGGCACGTTCTTTGAACTTTTCTTTTCTTTTCTGTCTGACTTCCTCTTATTTATACCCAGTTTCAGTTGCAGAGATAGACACTGTGTTCACGTCAGATTCGTTGTCCGAATGCGTCTCCCTATCCGACAATAATTGTATCTTTTGGTTGCTATCTGCATCTTCAACAACATGGCTACCATTTTTCTCGATGTCACCTTCTTGGCAACTTTTGCCCCTTCTAGGATATGTTGTTCAACTACTGATTTGGCTCGATTTAGCGTTATTTCAGTCCTTTTTGCTGCTGCCAGAATAGTTTGATCCCCTATTTTTTTCAGCAACTGACTTTCAGCGTCTTTGCTTGCCATTTGTGGGTTCTATTCCGTCATGTTGGCAGCAATTTCCTTTGACCAATTAGCACTCTTTTTTGAATCTGATTCCAGTACTGTCATCTCTTCTTAATTGCCAATGCCTTGCTGAATTTCTGAACCACTCTCTGCCATGAAAGGGCTAATCCAAAGCGGAGCAAGAAAAAAACTCTAAGACTCTGTTTTGGATGCATTGCCATCGCTTGATCTTAGTGCCCTGTCCGTTTCACAAATGGTATAACCCGCCTCTACCAATCCTTATCACATAATCTCTTTTTGAGTTTTTCCAACTTCCCCAATTACACTTCCCTTACTTGATTTTTCAATCAGATCCGCAGGAAAAACGTCCTGTTTTTTTATCGAATTTTCTTTACTTCCAATAAGTTCATCCTCTGTTGGGGCATCCACTAGCGCCGCAAATTTATTTGCTAGGTTGATTTGTACATATTCTTTGCTCGAAGGGCTTTTCTTTCCTTCTCCTTCTTGACCACTAGGGATTTCTACGCCTTTACTATCTTTTGGCCCACTTGTACCGATCACATTTTTTGGATCTTTTGCTTTTTTGATTACCAAAACATAAACTTGCTTCACTATGTTTTGTGTCAGCTTCACCTTTTTAGTTTTCTTTTCCTCCCTAACCCTAACCCTCTCCCCTTCTATATTTTGGATTCCTTTCTTCCAACCCAATAGTTTCCCAAAATAATATTTTCCATGTCCTATTAGCGCACAATGCTCACAATACTTGAATCCTGAGTATTCCAGTTTTTGCCAATACCCACCGTTCTTAGGAATTTCAATCCAGATCCTAAACGGTAAAGGTTTAGTGACTTCCATCTCTACACACATGTGTGCAACCCTTGGACAAGAAAAATATCTCGTGCCATCATCAATCCTTAAAAAATTTCCGAACGAATTCCTAATCGCCTTCATAATTTCAGTTAAATAAAACGCGAGTGGAAGATTTGGGAGTTCCACCCACACTGGAGCCAATTTCGGATCAGCCTTTAGGCTAAATCCAGGATGCCAACGGAAAATTATATATCTTACACCCCATATGGTGAAAGAGTCCTTGGAGAGTACCTTTTCACTTCAACATCTGATTGCAAGTAGTCCACCAATTGTAGCTCAGTTGGTCGAACATCCACTCTCCTTGTGAGAGGTCACGGGTTCGAGACTCACTAGTTAGGAATTTGTGAGTTTTCGCCTGATTATTAGGAGCACATGTTTTCCGTTGTTGATAAGCCTTCGGGTATTGAATGCAGCTGCTTAGATGGACTAGATCGGAGCGAAGTGAAAGCGAGTCTTCATGCAAAGTGGAGGCGATGGCCAGAGCGAAAACAAGTCTCAATGCGAGATGGAGGCGACGAGGATATTAAGTGGCAACAATGTAGCCTTCGGCTCTGGTTTGGTTAACCATATAGGGTCAATCATGTAGCCTTCGGGCATGGATTAATAAATAAATTAAAAGGATCAATGACAAAAAAAAAATCTAATTGCAAGTAGATAAGAACATGTTGTTGATCCAGAAGACCCATAATGAACTTGCCCGAGATTCCCCAAAATTCGTGGATTGAATTCCTAATCGCGTCAAGAGACGGGCGGAAACTTGAGAACTTCAACACCACCACATGATTTGAAATATGGGATTCACCCCTTGAAACATTTGAATTCGATAACCGTAATGTCGGATCGCCCTCTTTTTTAAAACTAGTCGAATTTGTTGGTTTTTCCTCCATGATATCCTTGCTTGCCACCCCAAGAACTTGCTCAAAACTTCTTTTAGGTCGCTCCCCTTCATCTTGGCCAGCCAAGGGAGGATCTTCCTTGGCTGCCGTCACAGCCGCCATGGGAGAAACCCTACGTAGCAGCCAAAACGAAAGGCTAAGATCTAATCCCAAGTCCCAGGAACGGTTGAGATTAGAAAGAAACTTGTAAAAAACACTAAATACCCAGCCAACCCTTAGCTAACTCCCAAATCGCCTCAGAGCGTTCATTTAAAATGAAAGTTCATAAGATAGACCTTTTTCAAGTTGCTTTCATTTTTATGAGCTTCAATACAGAAAATAAAAAATTAAAAATTAAAAATTAAAAATTAAAAATTAAAAATTAAAAATTAAAAATTAAAAATTAAAAATTAAAAATTAAAAATTAAAAATAAAAAATAAAAAATAAAAAATAAAAAATAAAAAATAAAAAATAAAAAATAAAAAATAAAAAATAAAAAATAAAAAATAAAAAATAAAAAATAAAAAATAAAAAATAAAAAATAAAAAATAAAAAATAAAAAACCTTATACCTTCCTTGAAGAAGGACAGAAAAGCCACAATTTGAAATACTATTGGAGATCACATGGCATACCTAATTATTAAAGCCAAAGTGCCTAAGGACAGAAAGTAAAAAACACCATTCATTGCGGTCGTAAACTTTCTCCATATCAATCTTCATAATGACATTACCGTCGAATGCGTTTTTATTAATATCCCTCATGAGTTCTTAAACAAGACCTATATTTACCACAATTGTTCGCCCCTTGACAAAAGGTCATTGTTCCTGCACCACCAATTCTGGAACCAAACTAGCTAATCTAGCACAAAGAACCTTGCTGAGGATTTTGTAAATAACGTTACAAAGGCTGATAGGTCAAAAATCTAATAAGATAACGAGATTCTCTATTTTAGGAATGAGAGCTACCAAATTAGCAGAAAAGGCACTGGGGAGAGCGGCCCTACTAAAAACCTGAGAAGTTGCCTCCACTATATCAGGTCCAACACTTCCCAGTAGGCTTGAAAAAATCATGAAGTGAAACCATCCGGTCCAGGAGCACTATCCTTCGGAATGCTAAAAATGGCATGTCTAACCTTCTCTAGTGACAGGTACACCAATAAGTCCTCACACTGAGTCGAAGAAGTGACTGAAGGATTAATGCGATCTAAAAGATCATCGTCAACATGGGGAACCTATAACTTGAGCAATTCTTGGAAGTAAGAATTTGCTTCTTGCAGAATCTCTCCAAACTCCGAAATTTTCTTCCCGAAAGCGAGAGATGGAAGTGATGGCCCGTCTCTTCTGTTTAGACTTCGCTTAAGCAAAAAAAATACTTAGTGCAAACTTCACCCTCATTGATCTCCTTCTCACCTGACTTTTGCATCCAGTACATCTCTTCCGGTATTAGCGCTAACTTATATTCCACCTGGCAACGATTTAAATTACTTACTACATTGGTATCCCATACGACATCTGCATTCAAACTAGCACCCTCGTTCTCTCACATTCCTGAAAAAAATATGATAGACTCCCATTGGGCCATCTCATCCTCCAAACTCCGTAATCTACAAATTGTTTTTGCCAAAAACCTCTTTATTCCAGATTTTTAAGGCCTTACAGAGATTTTTTAGTTTCACATCTATTTTATCCATCGCTTGCATGTTAGGAAACTCCACATTTAAAATAGACTTCACAAGTTCTATAAAAGTGGGGTGTGTCATCTACATATGTAAAAATCTAAAAGGCGAACTACCTGATCTTGCCTAAACAGGCAAGGAAGCTAATATCGGAGAGTGATCTGAGTAGGTGTGGTGAAAGTGTTCCACCCGGGTTTTTGTCCATTGCAAGACCCATACAGAGTTTACCAAGACCCTATCTAACCTGCCTAAATACGGTCTCTTCATCGCTTATTGTTGCACCACGTAAACTTTGGCCCTGAAGCTCCGCAATCAATTAGTCCACAGTTCTCAATGCAAGCTTAGAAGTCCGATCTTTCTTAATAGAAGGAAAACTTCTTTACTAGGTTGCATTAAATTCCAGGAGAATTATTGTCATGCTCCTGGTCAGAAAATTAATGCTAATAAAGGCTCTTCATGTCGGATGAAAAGGTGGCTGCTAAACGGATGGTGGCAACTAAAATGTATACGAGATTCAATTTCAAAACTTCACCGATTAAATATCTGGGTGGGGACTAGTTTATCAGGGTCGGTATAGAATTGCTTAATTTGAAGAACTGGTTCAAAAGGTGCAAAGAAGGATAGATGGGTGGAAGGCAAAGTTGATCTCACCATGAGGCAGATTGGTTCTGATAAAAAATGTTTTGGGCTCCATTTTAATCTATATTTTGAGTATGATGCATGTGGCAGAAAATATTTTGTCAAGAATACAAAAATTACTAATGGACTTCTTTTGGGGAGATTGTGAAGGCAGGCTTAAAAAGAAATGGATTGGTTGGGATAAAGTTAGTTTCCAGTCAAGGAAGGAGATTTGGGAGTGTGAACTTCTTGTTGGTTATTAAGACTTTCATGTTGAAGGCATTGTGGAACATGGTAAATTCTCAATCGTTGTGGTCAGTGTTTATGAGAAAGAAGTACTGAAAAAAGGGTGGCCTTTTGAGCACACAATTAGAGAAAAATGGGGTTTCCCCATTTATGAAAGAGTTGATGAATGTCAGAAATATCACGTTGGCACATTCGGTTTGGCGAATTGGTAGAGAGATTACGTGCTACTTTGAAGAAAACATGAACACTTTGACTTTATTTGCTAGACTGATAGACGTGGTGGAATTTGGCAATTGGCCAACTATTGAGAAAGTACAGAATGGTGGGTTTGATCTGATTAATATCTCCCTTGTGGTATGGCGTCAGAGTTATTTGAGAGTAGACTTCGGGGAGTTGGCCCAGTCTCATGTGTCTGAATTTCTAATGCAGGTAGTTTGTTTTTATCTAGATCAACTTATGAGGTGCTCAGAGTCAAAGGTGTTGAATTTCCAGTATTCAAGAAGGTTTGGCAGCCATTAGTACCTTCTAAATTTTCTATGTTTATTTGGAAATTGTTGTATAGAGGAATTCTAGTTGATGGGAAGCTTTCTCACTACGACATTAGCTAGGTGCAAATGTTGTCCAGAGTCAAAGGTTGAGTCGTTGAAACATCTATTTATTGACGGTAGCCTGGCATCGAAGGTTTGGGAGCATTTGGAAGGCATTTTAAACATACATGTAAGGAAACTAGTAAGAATTTTGACGGTGCTCTCAGTTTGGTTTCATCGTGCAAATGGTGCTTCTCAGTCTGGAACTTTTTTTTTCCGTTAACGCTAGTTTTTATGTTATGGAAACAACATTGGGAAAACGTCTTTGAGAATGCTAAACCAAATGCTTTTGTTGTGATTATGGTTGTTCGTAGATGCTTGAATACTGCCAATTCAATTTTTTTTCCCAAAGCAAAGTAGTTCAAATGCTGAAATGATTTCGACGCTTGGTTTTCAAGTGGTGCCTTCGTTGTCTACAGTCAATAGGATCGTTTACTGGTTCTTCCCCTCCGGCTAGTTTTGTGGCTTTAAATGTGGATGGGTCATCGAAGAATAACTTTGCGGCTAGTGGAGTGATCACTAGAGATGATTTGGGATCCTGTTTGGCAGCACAACAACTGTCTTTTGGTGAAGGGACTAATAAATGGGCGGAAGCCTTGTCTTTGTTGGAAGGACTGCGACTATGTAACAGGTTGGGTTGTCAAAGGTTATTGTTCAAACGGATTCAGCATTGGTCAAAGGATGGTTTTATGATGCATTTAAAATTCTATGGTTCTTTGAAAATGTGTGAGAAGAAATTCTTAGATTTAAATAAGGTAGAGAGGTTTGTTGCAAACTTGTGTTCAAGGAGATGAATGCAGTTGCAGATTCGCTGGCGAGCAGGGGCAGAGGGAAAGAAGGTCAAGAGACTATGACTCTACTAGCCTGCCAGCCAGAATTAAGAGTCTGGTAAGGTTAGATTGCACCAAAACAACCTATCTTCTTCTTCAATGAGTTGGGATGAATTCATCTATTTTTTTTCTCTAGCAGAGCTCCATGTTTGTTTTGATAAAATAGAGTATGGCGTTGTGTTTATCTTGCTGGTGGTTGTGTTGAAGTACAGAGTTTGGCTCGATTACTTTTTATGTTTTGTTGCAGTTTTTGCAAAAGGGCAGGGGAGGAAGCACACAAAATATTTAGTTGCTACATTAGTTATTGTAAAAGGGAAGGCATGCAAATCTTGTCCCAGGACACTCATTTCTTTCTCAGCCTACCTTCACAATCTCCCTAGAAAAAATCCGCTAACACACTTTGAATTCTAGACAAAACTTTCTTAGGCACACACAACACTTAAAGTATAAACTAGGATAGAACTGAGGACATACTTTATCAAAATCATCCTATCCCCCCCCCCCCCTCCCCGAGATAAGAGTTTCGCCTTCCAACCCTGAATACGCTTTTGAATTTTGAAAACCATTTCTTCAAAGTAAGATATTCAACATAAAAAAGCTCTTCCCTGCATTGATTTTTTGACCAGAGCCATTGCAGTATCTTTCCAAAATTTTCATGCACCCTAAAACTGAAGACTTTCTACCATTCAAAAATATTAACGTATCATCTGCATACAGAATGTGAGTAATAGGCCTGTAGTCTCTAGGCGTATAGTAAAAACCTATTTTTCCTTTGGTAAAAGCCACTTGTAGTCCCATGCTCAAGACCTCAAAAGCAATGATAAATAATAAAGGCGAAAGAGAACCCCCTTGTCTCAATCCTCTAGAAGATTTAAAATAACCCTTATAAACTCTTCGAGCAGTACCGAAAAACCACAATTAGAAATAATGTGGCAGACTCTGTTGTTAAAACCAAACCTTCTGATAACCACAAAAAGACAATTCCATTCTAGTCTATCGTAAGCTTTTTGCATGTCAATCTTCAGCACCACATTCCATCCAAAAGCCTTTTTGTGTATATCTCTGACCATCTCCCGTGCCAGGCCAATATTCTCCACAATAGACATTCCTCTCACAAATGACTCCTACTCCTGGGTTGCCATATCTGGTAATAAAATTGCTAATCTATTGCAAATAATTTTGCTAAAAAATTTATAAATCACATTGCAAAGGCTAATAGGGCGGAAGTATGAAAAGGATCTCGGGTACTCTTTTTAGGTATCAAAGCAATCAAATTTGATGAAAAAACAGAAGGAAAAGCCTCACCTTCAAAAAATGGTACCGCTGCTTCCCATATATCAAAACCCACCAACTCCTAGCAAGTCTAAAAAAAACTAGTACTAAAACAATCCGGACCTGGTGCACTATTTTTCAGATATCAAAGACTGCTTGTTTAACTTCTTCCATAGTAGGGCTTTTAACTAAGTCATCACATCTAGCGGTGGACATAATCTCCGAAATGCAACCAAGTAGGTCAGAGTCCTCCACAAGAGCCCCTTGGGATGTCAGAAGGCTATGAAAGTACTCATTGGCTTCTTCAAATCGGGTCCAAAATTTCCCTCCCACAAGGTAATGTGATGTGCAAGATGGCCTTTCTTTTTTGTTTTGATTTAACAGATGCAAAAAAATACACTACTACAAAAATGGGCAATTCTGGCGGATAAATATATGACACTAAAGGCATACTCCTGACTAAAAAAATTCTATATCCGCTAGGCAAATGTTGCAATGGCGGATATAATATCCGGCGGCAAAACTGGCATCGGGAAAGGGATTGGCCTGGCAGATAAGTCCCTTAATCTGCCGGGAGTAATTTTGAATTTAAAAAAAAAAGATATCCACCGCATAACATAGTAACGGATATAAATGAAATAACAATCTTATTAGTCACACTTATATTTGACAGAGTAATTGATTGGGCGGCACATAAATACTCCGGGACTTCATAATGGGCATCATATAAATACGTCGGCTACAAATTGTTAAACGCCGGGACTTCAGAATGGGTGACATATTTGGCTACAAATTGTTAAACGCTGGGACTTCAGAATGGACGACACATAAATATGTCGGGTACAAATTTATAAACGCCAGGACTCCAGAATGGGCGACACTTGTATACGCCAGGCATGAGTTTATAACCGTCAAGGATTTAGATTGGACGACACCTGTATCCGCCTGTAATTTAATATTATCCGCCAGGACATTAATATTATCCCCAACGAATGAATTCATAACCGCCATGAAATTTAATATAGTACGCTAGTAATAAGTTTATAAAAGCCATGAAATGTTGCTCATTATCCTCCAAGACTTTAATATTATCAGCCAACAGGTTTTGTAAACATTTAAAAAAAAATTTGCAATTGATCTCAAAATAATATTAAGATAAAGCAAAATGTCATATATTCGACATCCCAAATATGTGTCATACATCTCCGCTATGATAAAAAAAAACACATCGTACATCCACCAGTAAAGATAAGCAGACTGTCCAATCAACTCCCTGAATTTGAACTCAAATGTGTCTCTGATCCTCCAGATGCTCTAATAAGCCTAACTATATCTGCATCAGACATATTAAGCAGTCCGTTGAATCGACCTAATGGAACACCGTTAGAATGAAGAGTCATCAGAAGAATGTTGTGAGGGTGGCACGAAAAGCATATGTCCAATAGGATGCATCAGATTCATAGGATAAGGAGGTTGAAATGGTTGTTGTTGTTGTTGTTGTTGTTGCTTAGCCCGTAAATCCTCCAGTTCATTCGGTATAGCCTCATGCTTGGTCTTGATATCTAGGAACTGAGACTCCAAGAAATCTTCTCTAGTCTTTGATCCTCTCCTTGATGAACTACTAGCACTACCCAAGGCATAAGGCACCAAATCAGGAGTCACAACATTTTCATAGCCCCGAACTCTATTTTGGGTCTCAGGACCCATCTGCTCCACATAAACTTGTGCGCGAAGCTCTTCTGAGTCTTCCGCTCTATCCTCAATTCGAGATTGAAGGGAATTATCCATGGAAACCTAGCAAAAATACTTAGAACTATTAATAATTAAGAAAATTAAAATATAATATAAACTAGTTGAGAATCAAAATGTTAATTAAAAACAAATACCCCTTTCTGTTACGATGGCTCATCAATCCAAAAATTATCTTTCCTTGTGTGGGTGAAACGAAAAAATGAAAGAGGATCAGGAAATCCTCCACGCGGCTTCTTCTACATATGAAATGAAGAACAAAAAAATATTTAGATCATATTTTTGTACATTTATTAAAACTGTGACATAATAAAATGAAAAAATTACACATACATAATATTTTCGAGCACGTGCATAGGACTTCGATCCAGATGTATGGCCCATCGTTTGCTTAGCACGAATTACTTTACTCTTTTCCGATTTCCCCTAAAAATAAGAAAAAAAAATGAATGAATTTTCCTATAACAGTGAAAATGATTATACATTCCGGTCATCAAACCTGAATAACTTAATAGCAAGAAATCAATTCATGAAAATGTATTTAAGATGCTTTCCAGAAGATCAAGACAGATAACTGAACAAAAATGCTATAAAAATATTGCACTGATAATGTAATGTTACAGAAAAATAATGCCACTGATAATAATATTACAGAAAAATGATGCCACTGATAATCACTGATAATAATGTTACAGAAAAATAATGCCACTGATAATGTAATGTCACTCACTGATAATGTAATGTTACAGAAATTTAGTGCTGGCAGCAGAATATGGAGTGTCTGAGAAGTCTGGTTGTCCTCATTGTTGTAGGACTCTCAATCGTTTAGGTTTGTTTTTGTTTTTCAATAAGTTCCTACTATGTAGGAAGACTTGTTCTACATTAGACTAATTCCTTGTGCACGTTACCACTTTTCGTTAGCGTGGATCGTGGGCTATTTTTTAGCTTTCTGTTAATTCTGTAAGGCTATATAATAGCCAAAGTTACTATTCAATAAAATAAGTCGTTCCTCTAGTTTGCTTGAGTACTTTGTAGTATTGCTCTTGGTATATTTGTTCTTGTTCTCTACAAACTGGTATCAGAGCCCCCATTGGGACTGAGAAAAATGAAAAGCCGCAGCTTTTGAGTGACTTCCAAACACAAAGAGAAAGAGAGAGAGAGGAAGATGACTTCTGAAGGAAACTTTGTGCAACCATCCATTCCATGTTTTGATGGTCATTATGACCATTGGAGCATGCTCATGGAAAATTTCCTTCGAAGCAAGGAGTATTGGGGTTTGATTGAAACTGGTTATGAAGAACCAGCAAAAGGGGAGCAACCCCTATCAGAAGGATGACAGAAAGAGCTCGATGCAGTGAAACTCAAGGATCTCAAAGCCAAAACTATCTTTTCCAAGCGATTAATAGGAGTATCCTAGAGACAATTTTGGAAAAGGACACCTCCAAGAAGATCTGGGATTCCATGAAGACGAAATATGAAGGGAATGCCGAGTGAAGCGCTCAACTCTTCAAGCCCTACGAAAAGACTTTGAGACTCTTGAGATGAAGGTTGGTGAAACAATCACTAACTATTTTGCTAGAGTGATGATAGTAGCAAACAAGATGAGAGTATATGGGGAAATCATGACTGATGTCACGATCTGTGAAAAAATCCTACGATCTCTCACGGACAAATTTAATTATATAGTTTGTTCGATTGAGGAATCTAGGGACTTGGATGCAATTACCATTGATGAGCTTCAGAGCTCGCTCACTGTACACGAGCAAAAATTTCACAGAAGCAGCGGTGTGGAGCAAGCTCTGAAGGTGACAACTGATGACAAAACTGGGGGAAGAGGGCGTGGAAGAAACAACTACAGATGACGAGGACGTGGAAGAGGAGGTCAAGCGTTCAACAAGGATGCAGTGGAATGCTACAAGTGTCACAATCTTGGACACTTCCAGTATGAATGTCTAAAATGGGATAAAGAGGCTAATTATGCATAAGTGAATGAAGAAGATGATATGTTGTTGATGTCATTTGTTGAGTCACATGAAAAAAAAACAGATTGATGCTTGGTTTCTTGACTCAGGATGTCCAACCATATGTGTGGCAATCGAGGTATGTTCACAAACCTAGATGAGAGCTTTGTTCATTCAGTTAAATTGGGGAACAATAGTAGGATGAATGTGATTGGCAAGGGAAGTGTCAAGCTGATTTTAAATGGAATCAACCATATTGTCCACGAGGTGTACTATGTTCCAGAGCTCAAAAACAACCTCTTGAGCATAGGACAACTTCAAGAAAGGGGCTTGGCTATATTGATTCAAGGAGTTTGCAAAATCTAACATCCAATTAAGGGTCTGATTATTCAGACTGTGATGAGTATAAACAGGATGTTTATACTGCTAGCTCAGACCCCATTCTCTACAAGTGCTCAACCAGAAAGGTGTCTTCACACAAGCTCACATGATCTCTTTTATCTTTGGCATCGAAGATACGGTCACCTGAGCTACAAGGGATTGAGAACTTTGCAACATAAGGGGATGGTTCGTGGACTCCCTCAGCTTCAAGCCTCAAATACCACATGCACAGACTGCATTCATGGCAAACAGCATCGTGATAACATGCCAACAAGGAGTACGTGGACAGCAAGTCAGCCTTTGAGCTTATTCATGCAGACATCTGTGGGCCCATTTCTCCTATATCAAATAGTGGAAATTGGTATACTTTATGCTTTATTGATGATTTTAGTCATAAATCATGGGTGTACTTGTTGACAGCAAAGAGTGAGGCACTGAATTGCTTCCAGTCTTTCAAAAGAATGGTGGAAAAGAAGAAAGGGTTGAGTGTCAAGTGTCTATGAACAGATAGAGGGGGTGAATTCACTAATTTTTGCAAAGAAAACAGAATCAAGAGGCAGTTAACCGCTGCCTACACGCCACAACAAAATGGGGTGGCTGAAAGGAAAAATCGAACTGTAATGAATATGGTTCGTTCTATGCTGTCTAATAAGAAGCTTCCAAAAACGTTATGGCCAGAGGTGGTGAACTAGACTTTCTATGTTCTGAATAGATGTCCCACATTGGCAGTGAAGAATATCACACCACAAGAGGCGTGGAGTGGAGTAAAACCCTCAGTTGAGCATTTCCGTGTCTTTGGAAGCTTAGCTCATGTCCATGTTCCAGATGTCAAGCGAGGTAAATTAGATGATAAAATTTTTCCTTGTGTTTTATCGGGAGTTAGTGAGGAGTCTAAGGGATATAGATTGTTTGATCCTATAGCTAAGAAAATTGTTGTGAGCAGGGATGTTATTTTTTAGGAAGAAAAACAGTGGGATTGGGATGTGAGTTATGAGGGACAAATCTTGTTAGATTTGGAATGGGGAGAAAATGAAGAAAACAGTGAGGGAGAAAAAGGGTGACTGAAAATGAAGATGGCAGTGGGGCTAGAGGAGAAAGAAATGTTGGTGAAAACAGTGAAGAAACACGGGGCTGTGAATATATAAGTTCTAATGAAATTGGTGAGGATGAAGGGAGGGTTTATGAAGGAAGAGTAAGACATCCTCCTTCTTACTTGAGTAGGGATGGCAACGGGGCGGATTGGGGCGGATTTAAGCAAATCCATCCCCGATCCGTCAGTAATATCGGATCCCCAATCCGCCCCGCAAATCCATTTGCAATTTTAAATCAAAATCCATAACCGCCCGTGCGGATGAGCGGATATCCGCCTCGCCCCGCAAATCCGCACATAATTATAACAAAAATAAAAAAATCAATCTCTGAATTCGTACAAATAAAAAAAAATAAAAAAAATTCTGAATTACAATTTACAAAGAATTCGTACAAAATTTTTTTTTAAAATACAAAAAAAAATCAATCTCTGGATCTGATGAGATCTGAGATCAGATCTGAAATCGTATCAAATCTAAAATCGTATCAGATAGATCGCATCAGATCTGATCGTATCAGATCTCAAAATCGCATCAGATGGATCGTATCAGATCTCAAAATCGCATCAGATAGATCGTATCAGATCTGAAATCAGTTCAGATCAGATCTCGGATCATGATCAGAACTGATCGATCTCTGGATCAAGATCTCAAAATCGCATCAGATAGATCGTATCAGATCTGAAATCAGATCAGATCTCGGATCAAGATCATATCAGATCTGATCGATATCTGGATCAAGATCAGATCTGATCGATCTCTGGATCAAGATCAGATCAAGAAGATGGATCAAGATCAGATCAGAACTGATCGATCTCTGGATCAAGATCAGATCAAGAAGATGGATCAAGATCAGATCAGAACTGATCGATCTCGGATCAAGATCAGATCAGATCTGATCGATCTCGGATCAAGATCAGGTCTCGGATCAAGATCAGATCTGATCGATCTCGGATCAAGATCAGATCTGATCAATCTCGGATCAAGATCAGATCTATCTAAGCTAAGATCAGAGAAGGAGAAGGAGATTCGGAGAAGGGGAAGGGGCGATCTGGAGCTTCAAGATCTCTGTGAGAGGGAGATCTCTCTGTGAGGGAGCAGTGACGCGGCGTGAGGGATCTCTCGCGGTCGACGCGGTGTGAGGGAGCAGGGTCCAGGGAGGCAGATCTCGCGGCCGCGCGGCGTGAGGGAGGGCGAGGTGGTGTGCGGTGTGAGGGAGGGAGGGAGATCGTTGCTTTGTGGGAGGGAGAGTTCGGTGGTGAGGGAGAGTTCGCTGCTTGTGGGAGGGAGAGTTCGCTGCTTGTGGGAGGGAGAGTTCGGTCGTGAGGGAGAGTTCGCTGCTTGTGGGAGGGAGAGTTCGGTGGTGAGGGAGATCGCTGCTTGTGCTCTGTGAGACAGTGCGAGGGAGAGTTCGGTCGTGAGGGTTAGGGAGCGATTGGTGTGATGGCGAATGAGGGAGCGATTGTGATTTCTAAAAAAACAGTTAATCCTTTATATAGGCGAAGGGCACTTTTGTAAATTTATTGGTTAAAAGGATATCCGCGGGGCTTTCGGGGCGGATATGGCCAAATCCGTATCCGCCCCGAATAGTGAATGGATATTTTTTGGATACCCAAAACCACCCGAAAACCCATTCCGCCATATCCAAAACCGCCCCAAACGGATTGGGTGGGGCGGATATCCGTGAAAATCCGCCCCACTGCCATCCCTATACTTGAGTGACTATGTCACTGGAGAAGGGCTAAGTGACCACGAGGCACACATGGTTCAAATCGTGCCAACCGAAGATCCTCTCTATTTTGAAGAAGCAGTGAAAGATGAGAAGTGGAGGCAAGCTATGGACAGTGAGATCAGCTCCATTGAGAAGAATAAAACATGGTCTTTAAGTGAGTTGCCTACTGGAGCTAAAAAGATTGGCGTCAAATGGGTCTACAAGACCAAGTACAATGAACATGGAGAGATTGACAAGCACAAAGCACGTCTAGTAGCCAAAGGCTACTCACAGAAGCACGACATAGACTACACAGAGGTCTTTGCACCAGTGGCAAGGATGGACACGGTGAGGATGATCATTGCCTTGGCAGCACAAAAGGGTTGGAGGATTTTCCAGTTAGATGTCAAGTCAACGTTTCTTCATGGAGAGCTGAGTGAAAAGGTTTACATTGAGCAACCAATGGGTTATGAGAAGGAAGAAAGGGAGCACTTGGTCTACAAGCTACACAAAGCATTGTATGGATTAAAACAAGTTCCACGAGCCTGGTTTAGTAGAATCGAGGCACACTTTATCAACAAGGGTTTTCAGAAGTGCGACAGTGAGCAAACCTTGTTCACAAAGAAGAATGGAGCAGGAAAGATCATCATTGTAAGTATTTACGTTGATGATCTAATATTTACTGGTGATGATAAAGATATGATGTGTGATTTCAAGAGGTCCATGTTGAGAGAATTTGATATGACTGATTTGGGAAGCATGAGGTTTTTCCTTGGCATCGAAGTACTTCAAAGAACAGATGGTATTTTCATATACCAAAAAAAGTATGCCCTGGAGATTCTGAAAAGATTTGGGATGCTGGAAAGTAATGAAGTGAGTAGTCCGATTGTCGAAGGTTTTAAGATTAGTAAGGATGAGGATGGACTTACTGTGGATGAGACATACTTCAAGCAGTTGGTGGGAAGCTTGATGTATCTCACTGCCACAAGACCAGACATGATGTTTGTCACTAGTCTCATAAGTAGATTTATGGAAAAACCAACCGAGCTTCACCTACAGGCTGCAAAGAGAGCTCTTCGATATTTAAAGGGGACGGTGAACTATGGTATTCATTACAAGAAAGGTGGAGATGGTGGACTGTTTGCTTTCACAGATAGTGATTATGCAGGAGATGTGGAGGATAGGAAGAGCACAAGTGGTTATGTGTTCTTGCTGAGTTCGGGTGTTGTGACATGGAGTTCAAAGAAGCATCCTATCGTTACATTGTCCACTACAGAAGCAGAATTTGTAGTAGTTGCAGTGTGTGCGTGTCAGGCAATATGGATGAAGAGAGTACAGAGGGAGATTGAGTACAGTAATGAGACTTGTACTCTAATTAGATGTGATAACAGTTCAACCATTAAGCTGTCAAAGAATCTTGTTATGCATGGTCGCAGTAAGCATATCGATGTAAGTTATCACTTTTTGAGGAATCTCACAAAGGAGGGTTCGATTGCTTTGATTCATTGTGGGAGCAAGGATCAGGTGGCAGACATAATGACCAAGCCATTAAAGGTTGATGTTTTCCAGAGGCTTCGAAGTATGCTGGGGGTTTGTGAGATTGTTAGTATAAACTAACTGGTTGACGACAGTGAGTTTAAGGGAGGGATTGATAAGTCTGGTTGTCCTCATTGTTGTACGACTCTCAATCGTTTAGGTTTGTTTTTGTTTTTCAATAAGTTCCTACTATGTAGGAAGACTTGTTCTACGTTAGACTAATTCCTTGTGCACGTTACCACTTTCCATTAGTGTGGATCGTGGGCTGTTTTTTAGCTTTCTGTTAAATCTGTAAGGCTATGTAATAGCCAAAGTTTCTATTCAATAAAATAAGTCGTTCCTCCAGTTTGCTTGAGTACTTTGCAGTATTGCTCTTGGTATATTTGTTCTTGTTCTCTACAGTGTCATCTGATCAGGCAAACAAAATTGTTTATCTAAAGCCTGCGAATTAGCTGAATGGTGTTCACAAAATATGAGCAGAGCATTGTTCTGTAAAACCGAGCATCACTGGAACATAAAAGACCAAACCCCTCCTTCCCCAAGCTACCTTGGTTCCAAGTACCTTTGCTGATTTAGCCTTTAATTAAGCTTTGGTAAATTACATGCACAGAGTCACATATGAAATGTAAAAGTGAAAGAAAGAGTGCTGGAGCTGTTAGAAGAATATATTCTTTTGACATTACATGATAATGATTACTAGAAAGTACATCTCTGAGGAAATGATGCCTAAGGAGGGGAAGAGGGTGGTGAGGACATTCTAACATATGCATCCTACCTAGATCATGTTTGTGTGTGCAAGTGTGTTGTTCTCAACTTATTATAACCATACATCTACATACATCCTGTTGACCCAATTAACAACAAAAAGGGTCCATGTGTCAACTAGGTTTCAAGAACAGTTCGGTGAAATGGATTGATAATGAATCTTAGTTGGGATGGTAACTAGTTCCCCTAGCATCATAATTGTTTCAATCCAAGCAAATATTTCATTCAAATGGTAATCTAGCATCCAATTAAATCTATTTTGCTTTCAAACTAGTTACTTGCTAAAATTCAATTAACAACATTATAATTAGTCTATAATTTACCTAACATCCGGGTGAATCCCAATAATCCACCATCTTGCTCCATTGATCAGGAACAAAATTTTAAGGACGTATCCTTCACACGCGGTTCTTTTTCAAGATAGTATTTCTTATACAACTCCATCCTATAATCTCTATATTGATGAGCAGCAGTGGAAATGTCATGCACCTAATAAGTGGCATCCTATTCATATCTTCATCCCTAAAAGCAATTGTGCTTATATTAAAATACGAGTAGTTACATACCTTTATTCTTTCCCATAAAGCTTCCTTTTATCTTACAGGAACTAATATCAAATCTTTATAGAGAGGAAGAATAGTAGGATCTCGCAACTCAGACCCTATAAATTTCGAGAACCGCACACTACTATCACCATCGCACTGCCCAAATTCATAAAATTCACAATATTTTCTTCCTTTACGCTTATCGCCTACCCAATTAGCCCTCCCAGGACCCCGAATATTAGCTAAAGGAACATCTGCATATTCATGTTGATTAGTTTTGTGAATGAAAAATATATTAAATTATGTAAAAAATAGTAAATTTTTCGATATACACAAACTATATCTTACTAGAATGGGGCTCCTCACCATCCTCATTCATGTTGATGTCCATATCTCCTCTATCAACTACATTAGTTATTTAAGTTCAATTATGATAATAAAACATTAAGTAAAACATGAGACTTTATCTAGCATAAGTAAATCCACTATGGAAAAAAAATTACATGAGTGCATAAATAAACTAAAACTAATTTAAGCCTCCATATCATCATCATTTAACACATCATCAACAACTGAATTAACCAACACATTGGACAAACATGACGTTTCATCTAAAGGTGTCTCTTCCACGTCAGCTCTTGTCTGCAAATTCTCATTTGATCATCCAAATTTTGTATAGCATATAGTCATCAATTGCATTTGTATCCTCCAATACATTAAACAAATCCCTAGGTTGAGTTCGAACAACCACATGCCAATCTTTCTCAAGGGAATCTGGAACATAAAATACTTGTATTGCTTGTGAAGCTAGTATGAAACGGTCCTCCTTGAATCCCAATCGGTTGAAGTTCACCAAGGTAAATCCATTTTTATCCGTCTTCATTCCCCTAGAATTTTCACTTTCCACCCAATCGCACTTAAATAATGTCACAAGCCGACCTCTATCTCCTAGCTCTATAGGACCACAATATTTAATCTAAATTATCTCTATGACTTTTCCATAACAATCCAATTGTCCGTTACCACCCGAAATATTTGCAGGTACATAAACACCACAATTTTGATTTCTATGTGTATCATCCACAGATTTGATGTGAAATCTGAAACCATTGACAATGTAACTCTTAAATCTAGTTACAAGTCTACGAGGATAATTAGCTAACCAATGCAAGTCTTCAGATATTGACGGATCATTGGCATGATATCTTGCACTAATCTGTGATAAGAAAAAATAATGTCATAAATTTATGACTTTTCAATGTATAAAACCTGAAGATAGAAATTCTCACATGTTCTTTGAACCATTCAGGAAATTCTTTCTTGCTTATTTTCATGATTTGTCGCCTGGTAAGTCTTTGCAGTCGATGTTTATTTTTCAAAAGGTCTTCATGTTGCCTACCGAATCAAGTAAACAATACTTGTAAATCCATGTAAGTTTTCTACTTATGTAGCCCCTGAATAATATATATATATATATTTTTAATTTGAGGTTAATAGAGTATAAAGTTGTTTGGGATTGTATTTTTTGTGATGGACAAGTTATTGATTATACGAACAAGGTTAGTGTATTAGTCATCATTTACGATGAAAATTAATATAATTGTGTTCAAGTTTGAAATGTTTCTTCTGAATGACAAAAAAAGGCAATAAGAAATCTGAAAATTAATAAAAAAAACTAATTCCATTAAAAAAATGAATTTTTATTAGTAATTTTTTTAGCTACAGCAAGTTAGTGTTAGCAGTGGCAAATGTCGTCGCTAAATTTGCAACTTGGCAAATTAGCAACGGTTTGAAGCCGTCGCTAAATTTGCAACTTAGCAACGGTTTGAAGCCGTCGCCAAATTTGTAACTTAGCGACGGTTATAAACCGTTGCCAGTTAGCTACGGAATAGTAGACCTGTTATACTGCAGCGACAATTGAAATAGCTACGGTATTGCGACGGTCATTGAGTTGTTGCTGATTCATTTTAGCTACGGTTTTTTGATAATTAGCAACGATAAAATGTCGTTGCTGAATTCAATTTTTTTTGTAGTGAGTCAATACAATGATCTAAAGAAAATGTGGATCAGAACTTACTTCGGCCATCATATATCAATAATAGAATGGAAATTGTTGCAGAGTTCATATCACCATTTCTTCTCCGTATTTTATGTTAAACTAATGGCAAGAATAAAAATAACACTTGTACGTTGCAAATTCCCCAATACAACAAACATAAATTGGTGCATGATTTTAGGTAAGCCTTCGGTGTGGCGGTGTCTCTTTCTTTTGAAAATATATAAAACCTCCATTTAACCTTTAGCTTTTGGTGTACCCACAATTATTAGCATAATTCTATCATTACTTGTTTTGATTCTTCCAATTTCTCAGTCTTTGTCCAACAAAAGAGAAACAAGACAAAGGCGATAATATACTTTGCGGATGTATATGCACAAAAAGAGTGTGAGTAAAAGTATATAAGGAAGTTGTGTGAAGAACAAAAGAAAAGAAGACCATGGAATTGGAATCGAGCTATAACAAAACTTCGACGTTATATTTAAATGGAATCCGTAACTTCAACAATACCATCATATGCTATCAACCAAGTTCGATTACGACAAATGGGGTGTGGCAGGGTGAAAACCATCTCACTTATTCTCTTCCACTTTTCATTATACAACTAATGATCATTGTTGTTACAACACAAGTTCTTTTTATCGTCCTTGGACCTTTTCACCTACCCAGAATCGTACCAGAGATTATAGTAAGTTCGTTATTTATACCACCCTCTATTATATAGTATATTTAGTGCTGAAAAACTTCCTTGATATACACGTACAAAATAGAAATTAATATATCACTCAATTGTCAAGGTTTCATAAGTTTTTTAATTCGTAAAATATTAAATATGCATATAATATATATATTGAAAAAATAGGTTAATAGCATAGGAGGTGTATATTACATATCACAGCTGTAACAGTTTCCACAGCCAGTTTAAAAAATATAGTTTTCTTTTGAAGTTGTCCATGAACGATTATTATTATTATTATTATTATTATTATTATTATTATTATTATTATTATTATTATTATTATTATTACCGGTGCCATTGGCACTCCACATATTTTATTTTATTTTATTTTTACTGTTAATTATCATACACTGAACACCCATATCACCATCCCCACCATTGCCTTCAATCTGTTCCATAAAAATATCATATTTTAAAATACTAATTTTTTTGAGTCAAACTGGGTTAAAATTAAAATCAATTGAATATTCGGAGTCTTTGTTTGAATATTTAATAAAATGTTCATCCGTTTCTTTGAAAAATATTATACTTATAAACATGAAAATTTTAAAAATACTTGCATGTTTAAAAATAAAATACATATTTTAAAATTTAAAATGTTTGTATTGATAATTGGTTTTCTTGGAAAGATCTTCAAAATTGTATTTCATTGATGCCAAGTTTATCAAAATCTGACAACTATGTAAATAGTTATGATAGTTTTCATTTTGAAAAAAAATGAAAACAAAATACTTTCTCTATCCGCCACATATACATTCTACTAACTTTTTCACATTTTTTTCAATTTTGTTCCCTTATGCATATTTTATATTAACCAAGTTGTCATTATAGAGAAAAATGAATCTCAATTCTCAACATCTTCTCAACTTTCAATTCTAGCCCTTTTTTTTATCTCCAATTCTCATTTGATGTTTATCTTAGGTAGCAATGAATTGTAAAACACCTATGTGAATTGTAAGATTAAATTTATTATTATTATTATTATTATTATTATTATTACTATTATTATTAATATTGCCTTTATTATGATAGGGCGGTGTATTGTTGGGTCCTTCTGGGTTTGGTGCCATTGAGTGGATTGGAAAAAATATATTTCCTTTAAGGAGTATGATGGTATTGGAGACTATGGCAAATATTGGACTTCTTTACTACATGTTCCTAGTGGGAGTAGAAATGGATGTTAGTCTTGTCAAACGGTGTAGTCGACAAACTTTAGCGGTTGCAATTTTTGGTTGTTCTTTGTCACTTATAGTATATCTCGGCATGATGATGCTTATGACAATGATATTGTTTGATGACGTTCAAGTAAACATGAGACTTTTCTATCAAGGTGTCATTGTTTCTTTTTCGGCATTTCCTGTGATATCTCGAATGCTCGTAGAGCTAAAGCTAATCAACACTGAGCTTGGCAGAAAAGTCATGTCTGCAGCCCTCATAACTGACTTATTTACGTGGGTAATCGTAACTATATGCATGGCTTGGGCAGAAAGTATGGACAGTAAGAAGGAATCTTATGTGGCGATCCTTGGTAGTGTTGGTTTTGCATTGGTATGCGTCATAGTAATTCGTCCAATCATTATGTGGACCATCAACCGCACCCCGGAAGGAGAAAACTTTAATGAATTCTACATTTGTTTAATCCTTACAGGGGTCATGATTTGTGGATTCGTCACAGACGCCATGGGTACTCATTTTGTAGTCGGCTCCTTTTTATTTGGCCTCACCATACCCAATGGGCCACTTGGGACAGCACTTCTGGAAAAACTTGAAGACTTTGTTTCTACATTGTTACTCCCATTGTTCTTTACTCTAAGTGGGATTAAAACAAATATTTATTCCTTCCAATTGACCACGGAGCGTACGTATATTTTCATTTATATCATTACAATATTCTTTGCAAGTGTAACCAAGGTGTTTGCCACGTTCATCATCGGCCTCTACTTTGACATGCAATTACATGAAGCTTTATCTTTAGGGTTGCTCATGAACACCAAAGGCATCACCGAAATAATTGTAGTCAATGTAGGGTATGGTGGGGAGGTAAATATTCATTCACTATATAGTACTGAGTTATTCTATAAACATCTCTATGGCATTTTCATTAAGAAAAATAATATTGGTGTGTTAACTATTTACTGTAAAGAATTGTATTGAAATTTACATTTACTGTGTACAGGTTATTAGTCCCAACCAACTTACATCATTGGTGATTTGCATCGTGGTAATGAATGTGATTGCTGTGCCCACTATAGCACGTTTGTACAATACTAGAAGGCGTTTCATTAGGTGCAAAATGATAACAATTCAAAAGGCCAAAATGGATGAAGAACTAAAGATACTCACCTGTGTTCACGCCCCTCAAAATGTACCCACAATGATTAACCTCCTAAAGTCTTCCCATGCCACTAAGAGGTCCCCTTTTGACATCTATGCGCTTCACTTAGTGGAACTAACTCGTCGTGCCTCCTCCATGCTCACTATCCATGACAAGAATGGTGTTAGGAGTAATAAGGCAACCAACCATACCCAGGCTCAGCTTGAGCACATTGTGACGGCCTTTGAGAGTTACGCAGATAATACACCAAATGTGAGTGTTCAATCTCTTACTGCCATCTCCCCATACCCTACCATGCATGAAGATATTTGCAATCTTGCTGAGGACAAGCGCATCAACTTAATAGTTCTTCCTTTTCACAAGCGACAAACTGTTGATGGAAGTATGGAGTCCATCAACCCAGCCTTGCGCCATGTTAACCAAAATGTTTTGGCCAATGCACCATGCTCTGTAGGCATTCTCATTGATAGGGAATTTGTTGAATTTAGTAGCCGCGTTATTCACCACATTGCAGTCATATTTATAGGAGGTCCGGACGATCGAGAAGCATTGGCATATGGTTGGAGGATGGCAGAAAACCCAGGCATCAACTTGACTGTTGTGCGATTTGTTGTAGGAGATGACATTGTTGAATTGAACTCGAAGCAAGGTTATAAGGATGAGATCCTCAAGGTGACCATTGACACGGAAAAAGAGTCGCAACTCGATAATGAGTACATTGGTGATTTTCGAATAAAACTTGTAGGTCGGGAGACAATTGCATACAAAGAGAAGGTGGTGAACAATGTAGAGGAAACTATCAATGCTATTCGTGAAATGGATAGTGTTCATGATTTTTACATAGTTGGGAGAAGACAAGAGTTTGCCTTTTTAACTGAGCTCAATGAGTTCAGTGAAAATCCAGAGCTGGGAGTGATAGGAGACTTATTGTCATCATCTGATTTTGTGAAAAATGTTTCTGTTTTGGTGATGCAACAATATGTTGGGGATGACATGCATGGTAGAGATAACAAAGTATCTCCTGCGGAGTGAAATAATCAACTGGTGTTGTATCAAGAGTAGTGAACTGATTATTTGTATGATGAATTGTGTAACTGAGTCTTTCCAAAAACTCATAAAATAAAACTAAAATATTTGATTCCACAATTATTTGACTTTATATGAGGCCTGTGCAATGAACAACATTTTTAATGGGTTCCTGAACCACTTATATCAATTACATTGACCTCATTGGTACACCGGCCTCCAATAGTAAAGACCACAATCTCTGGAGAATGTTTGACAAACTAATTAAGCTACAACTTCTTAACCTTCTACGATGAGTGTTGCTAGTTCAATAAATTTAAACAACCCATTTCAACTCCTTTTTTCCGCTAACTTTTGCATTTTTATTTTATAAGAATCACATCAAGTCTATTTTTTTTTTCTCTTATTGTTTATCAATCATGCTTTAGCAAACAACTTCCCACAGTTTTCTTCCAGGCCATATACCTTCCAAGTTTAACACCCTAATTTTTTTCCTTTTAAATCATGACACTCCTTGCCATGCAATTAATTGGCTCATGACAATTACCTTTAGTTTTAAGAAAATATTGGAAGATTTTTGTAATAAAAAATAATTACACATTTCATAAGAAAATTTAAAAATAAATCTGAAGTATGACACCCGAACCTTGAATGAGGAATATGAGAGTGGTGTACTTAAAAGACGCCTAGTATGAGAGTTTGTGATGGTTGCACCAAATTGCGCCTCATGCATTTAGATAGGCATTCAAGTGAAGATTCTAAAATGTAGATATGCACTATTGTGGCGCCTTTTTACACAATAAACATACGTTGTGATAGAGGTTCGGAGTTCAATCCCCTCAAAAGAAAGTCGGTTGGTTATATAATTTGATTAACCTGAAAAATACTTGGGGTTCAATCCTGACGCCGGGCAGAATAACGATTATTTTGCAGATTAGTTCTAACAGATAATTCACTAGGAATAACACAAGAGAATTGTCCAAAACATAGAGAAATACTCAAATGTTCAATTCAAATTATCAAAATCAAAGGTCTGTTACAATATTGAGGAAGAACTCTATTTATAGTGTTCAAATAACTTGAATAATAAACAGCATATTCCTAAAAGAAAAATTAGAATCAAATACTAAAATAACAAACAGTCTATTCCTAAAATAAAAAGTAAAGCCTAATCCTAAAAGGAAACTAAAAAGATTCCTAATTAAATTGAAAGATTACGAATAAGTTATTTAGTAAATAACTTTAAGATCAAATTAGGAACCATAGAAACCCAAATTAGGAACCCTAGAAACCCTCCTGCATCAGTCGCCCCGGGTAGGAAAGAACTCGTCCTCGAGTTCACAACAGCTTCATCGAAATCCTCTGGCGGCAGCCCAGGAGGAAGATCCTCTGGTATCAGGTCAGAAAACTTTGCTAACTGCTGCTGCACCTCTGCTGGTAAATATGGATTCACGTCTGCAGCACTATTCCAGTAAGGCAGCAGAGCATAGACTACGTTTCCACGCTCAATCTCATCCAAAAACCTGAATATAGAAAACATGTTAGTATTATTGGTTACCGAGGTAGGAGTGGTCATTTCCCAATGAGGTGCCAACATAATCTTCTTCCCTTTTATGTTAAGGGAATATGTATTTTTCCGCCCATCATGAATAACACTGCGATCATACTGCCAAGTCTTGCCTAACAATACATGACAAACATCCATAGACACAACATCACACCAAGCATTATCAAAATAATTTCTGCCGATCGAAAAAGACACTAGGCATCGCCTATATACTGTTACCTCACTGCCTTTATTCATCCACGACAATTTGTACGGCTTGGGATGACGATCTGTCTTCAACTGCAATTTTTGGACAGCCTCTTCAGACACTACGTTCTCACAACTGCCACTATCAATGATCATCTTGCAGACTTTATCTGTAACTATGCAGGTCGTGTGGAAAATATTGGTTCTCAACCAATCGTCCCCTGAATCATCCTTGGGAGTCAGTAGACTCTTCCGAACAACCAGAGTCTCAAGACCATCTCCATACAGCACATCTCCATCTTCATCATTGTCATACACAGGCTCTCCAAGTTCCTCAAATTCGTCTACCACGTCTTCCTCAATCAGGAGATTGTTGCCTTTTTAAATAGCAGGTTTCCTGCACTCAGTCGCTCTATGTCCCTGTTCACCACATCTAAAACATCTAATAGTAGAGTTACTCCGCGATGGCGGTTGGGTAGGACGGGATTCTTGAGGGCGAACTGGCCGACTGCTTTGATCACTTCTGATCATAGGCCTCCTGTTCTGCTATTTTCCCACAACAAGTGTACGCTGGTAGGCTTCAGAAACGGTCCACGGTGAGTGAAGGCTGAGGACATCATGTAGGGGTTGTCGTAATCCCCTCAAATATCGTGCCACTATCTGCTTTTTCGTCTCAGATAAGTCATTACGGGCTACTAATTGATAGACTCCTCGTGTAATCATCAACTGATTTCGTGCCTTGCCTCAATGAATGATGTCATTGAAACAAAGTTTGAGTGTAGCCGAAAGGAATGAAGTGACCCTTCATATTTTCCTTCATCTTTTTCCAATCAGTGAATTTGGCTTGGTCCTGCCTGTCGCGTGATTGCTTCAACTGCTCCCACCACGCAGATGCTCTACCTTTGAGTTTGATGACAATCAATTTCACTTTGACATGATCTGGAACTTCCTTATACTAAAAAATACGTTCTACTTCATTCAACCAATCCACGAATCCTTCACCTTGTAACGTCCCAGAAAACTTGGGGTAGATCTACTTTGAAACCAATATTTCTATGACGATCCTCCAGACCACGGCGCTCCCGAATTCGAGCACGATGGTGATACGGGTTTTTGAAACTAAAATCAGAATCGTGATATTTCATCTCACGATCACCAAAATCCTGCGCCGTTAGACGCTGGGTTAACTCTGCAACTTGCCTATGTAAATCCTTAATCATCATATCCTTAACGTTACGATCACGGTTTGGGGCTTCCTCGTTCTGAACCTGCCCGCGACAACCACGACCACCAGCCATAGAAACTAATGTAATCTCAACCCAAAAAGATGTTGAAGCTCTGATACCAACTGACGCCGGGCAGAATAACGATTATTCTGTAGGCTAGTTCTAACAGATAATTCACAATGAAGAACACAAGAAAATTGCCCAAAACACAAAGAAATACTCTAATGTTCAATTCAAATTATCAAAATCAAAGGTCTGTTACAATATTGAGGAAGATATCTATTTATAGTGCTCAAATAACTTGAATAATAAGCAGCTTATTTCTAAAAGAAAAAGTAGAATCAAATACTAAAATAACAAACTGTTTATTCCTAAAATAAAAAGTAAAGCCTAATCTTAAAAGGAAACTTTAAAAAATCCTAAATAAATTGAAAGATTACGAATAAGTTATTTAGTAAATAACTTCAAGAGCAAATTAAGAACCAAAGAAACTCAAATTATGAACCCTAAAAACCCTCCTGCATCAAATCCCCTCAAAAGCAAGTCTGTTGATTAATTTGTTTAACTTGAAAAATACTTGCACTTACTCAGGATGTTTGTTGATTAATTTGTTTAACCAAAAAATAAATCTTACACTTACATAGGATGATCACATTTTTTTTTATATGAAACCTCCAAAAGAGCAAATCAGCTATGAAATGCTAAACGTTTATTTCTTATCAAAACATTGATTTACCCGTTTTGAAACAAAGCTAACAAAACAAAATTTGCTACCTAGCAAAAACAAAATCAGACCCTTTAACCATTCACGCCGTTCCAAGTCCTTCCAATGTCGAGATACCCAGCTTCTAAAAGCTACGAACAAAATCCAGAACCGCCTTGCCGAAGTCACAAAAAACAGCAAAAATGAACTGTAAAAAGAGAGCATTTGAACTCAGTTTTCACAACCTGAATCTCTGCCCCTGGCAACCTTTTTAAACATTCCTTGCGCAGCAAAATTATCTCCTGAAATTAACCTGCTTTCCATGCCAACAATCAGCATCGAAAACTGCTGCCGTCATCCTCAAAACCGCACCGAACAGAGCATCGAGCTGCTGAAACAGAGGCTCTGTTTTTAGCTGAAACATAGGCTCTGTTTCGCAGCCTGAACTGCTGCCAGCTCCCATCCTGCTACCTGTTTAATCACCGTGCAAGCTGAGCCGCCTTCCCAAACAGAGAATGACCCAAACCTTACCCATATCAACAGCAAATAGTTTATCCTTCCTTGCTTACACAAGCAATAGCATGCCATTAGCTTACTAATAATACAAATTCTTACTGAGATCATACTGAAAATTTTCTGAGGTAAACCGTCCTCTTTTTGTCTAACATTAGCAAAGCTTTTGGTCTATTAGAAAGAGAAAACCATGTAAAATTCCTTGAGACACATTCACCTTCAGCCAAACTTGCCAACGCGTCCGTTACTGAATATGTAAACCTAAAAACATGATTGCAATGACACACCATAGTTCTGCTAATTTTTGTAATCTCCCTCCACCAATCATTAATATGCCACAGAATCTTAACTTCCAAAAAGAATTATTGTTTAATCATCGAAGAATCCGTTTGAATCATACATTTTGTAAAACCCTTCTGTTTACAATATCACAAACCCTCTTGTAATGCTCTTGTTTCAACAACATTGTTAGAGCCTAAACCAAAGAAACATTGACTTGTAGCCACAAATGCTCCCTCCTTGTCCCTAACCACGAAACAGCCTGTCGCTATACTCTCAACTGATGAGCTATCCACATTTAAAGCAACCCATCCAACTGGCGGGAATGACTAGTCAACCACACGGATAGAGGACTCCACCAACTTACAAAGCAACAAACCATTTCTATCATTTTTCTTGGGAATAATTTTTTTGCAACATATCTAATCCAATGGTAAACCTTAATTATCACATAATTAGCCGACCATTCCTTTCCTTTATATAATTTCTTATTTCTTTGTGATGCAGTCGTTTTTCACTCTCTACTTTGACCTAATCCTGTTGACCTACACAAGTAACGCACGCGAGCCACAGGCTACCATTGTGGTGGTCGATGACACTCTGATGCTAAAGTCAGATAGGGATCTAAGGAAGTCATAATGCTGTAAACAGGGAATTTATAGTGTACCTCAGCTTACCAACTTCATGTCTTATAATTTATAATGCAGGAGTCCTGGTTCTACCAGGTCATCGAAGGCGTAGTTTAGGAAGTAGATCTTTGTGTAAATTCTTATCTAATTAGGAGTTGTGCTTGAGGAGGGAAGTTCCATATTAGCCTTGTGCTTCTATATACGCGGGAGATAGTTCCCAATCCAAGAACAATTTGTAAAAGGAAGTTTTCCTACGTGGAATGTACTCTGATATTTGCTTCCTAGTTGGAAGCAGATAGCTGTTGTAGTTGCACGTCCGAAGCTGATTCTCGAGGTACTTGCCTTAGTAGGACGTACGGGTATTGATGATAGCTATGAGACGTGTGGGCCTAGCACGCTATAAGAGTTTGGGTCCATCTGGCGAACTGGATCAGGTGGCTTAGAACCGCTCGGACCGGATCAGTGTTGGCTGATGCTGAGGCCCATAATTCCTCGAGATCATCATGACACTTGTATGGCTCAAGTGTGATCGTTTTTATGTATCATCAGTTACTCCCTCGAGTTAGTGGGTCGTCACTTTGGTTCGCTAAGTCATCTTTTTGAAAAGATACACATAATGATGATTGAGTCTAAGTCGTTGTTTGAGTCGCGTGTTGTTCGGTTCAACTCAAAAGAGGTGAGAACCTAATCCCTATTTAGGTCATTTGTATTGCAAATTTTGACTCTTCTATTTTCCTTGCTTTCGAAGCTACCGCTCTGCTCATTTTCTGATTAAAGAGGATTGTTCATTTTCATCATGGCTCAACAAAACCTTCTTGATGACGCAACCTTAGCCAAGGGCCTGGAGTTCTTTGAAGACAAGTTGCCTTCTGAGCCTGGCCTTGTTGAAAATCCGTACGAAGTTCAGGTTCTTCGAGGACCTGCCGTTGTATGTTCTGAATGGTGACCAGACACCAATGTCGCCACTGGCAGGGTTCACCTGTTTGCATTGAGGGATGCTTAAAATCAGAGTGTGTTTTCCTGTACTGGATGTGATCTAAGAATTCTTAGATCTTTTAGGGATTCCTCCGGCCCAGTTGGGGATTAATGGATATAGGATTATCCTTTTCATCCTTATTAGGATGAAAGAGGCTGACGTCCGCGTGACTCTGTGAGTAATCCAGTTGTTGACCTCTCTTCAACTGATGAGTAACCTTGTTTTTAAGATGACATCGCCGGCTTGTTTCGTGAATCTGCCTAATGATTTTAAGTTGTGGCAGAAGTACTGCTTCTTAGCCCTTACGAATTCGAAGTATTTCCGGTGCAAGGGTCGTTCGCTCGAACTTGAGTTCAGGCCACTTCGTAAGTTCGGCTATTTCTCTGGGCTTTGATATGCTTGATTGCAGGTTAGCTGTTCATCGTTTGTGTTTCTTTGCAGGAAGGTTTCCCACTACTCCCCTTACCCTAGACGAGCAAAACACTATGGATACGTTTCGCGGTTTGTCGACGAATAACGTGGTGGATGTCATAAGCATTTCCAACTTCATTCATAGTAGGTTGTGGGACAACTGGCATGTGGCCCCCACTGTTTACCGAGCGTTACTAGTCAAGTAAGAGGATGGGGCCCCTTTTAGGAAGAGGAAGGTCGTTGGGGCCAAAGCTCTTGTTTTATCTAACATGGGGGAGTCGTCTGAAACGCTTGCCTCTTTTGTGAGTTCAAAGAGGTCCCGTGTCCGATCAGTGTGCGAGTCCGATCGGCTTGTCAGGGTGGAGACTGATGTGTCTGGCTGGGAGAAGGATTACCTACTGTTTGCAGGGGTTGAAGACATGTCAAATCTCAGTGATGCGCATGCCAAAGCTTTGATGTACAGGGGTTGAATGGCGACCTCTGCCGGTGTTGATTTGCGCGAGACTGACCCAGTAAAAGGCTTCAACGAATCTAATCGTCCCATTGGTGATCCGTCTGAAAGTGGTCGTGGCAAAGGCCAAATTTCTTGTAGTCTGTACTATTCACCATCTCGTTCCAGGGCACAATTAGAAGTGTTGGAGGGTTATTTGGATAATTCGCTTCCTCCGTACCCTGCTGAGCCATCTCGCACTAAAGGGTCGGTTGTTGGTGACAAGGGAAAGGCCACGGATGAGAGCCTAGTAATAGTGGCAATTGCAGAGGGTGGTGCTGGCATGATTCCTGATCCGAGAAGGCTTCATCCGGATGCGCGGATAAGTTTGTTTGCACCAAACTTGGTGAGGATGAGCTCTCAGGTCTAACACCAGGAGGTTCACGTGGAATACGCCTCGAGGAAGCATATAAGCAGGCGTCACAACTGGCTGATGGATTGTGCTCCGCAGTTCGAGGAGGATACGTTGGAAGGGTGTATGTATAAGGGTTTAAAGTACCTTATTCTAGGTATGTCTTACTTGAGCCAGGTGGTCGTCGGTAGAACGGAAGTCGAGGTGGTTTGTGAGAGGGTATACACCATAGAGTGTGTTTTCTCGCACATGCAGTCGTTGTATTCTGATGCGCTCTATAAAATTCAGCGGCTGCAGAAGCAGGCTAAGGAGAAGAGGCTTGATCAGTCAACCGTGGTTGTTGAGACTCAGAAGGCTCGTCTGGAGGCCCTTGAGTGTGATCTGGCAAAGGCGGTGTCCGAGAGAAATGAACTCAAGCAGGAGTTGAGCCGGATCTTTCGAGATGTAGAGGTTGCGCAGAAAGCTGCGGCTAAGGCGTGTTTTGAACTGCGATCTCTTGCTAAAAAGACTATTTCGAATGAGGCTGATTGGAGTGCTAAAAAACAACAACTGGAATCCGATGTGGAAGTCAACGCTCGAGAGGTAAGGAAGGCCGAGGACTAGATCGAACTAGAGTGGCATGAGCTCTGTGCTGGGAAGAGTAGTCTGGCCACGGAGCAGTCTTAGGTTGATGCACTGACTGGCAAGTTGGAGAGTGAACTTGCTAACTCGAATAAGCGAGAGGAAGAGCTTCTGCAGGAACAAGGCAGGTGTGAGTTCCGAAGGGTTGTACACGGTAGGCGAGCTGTCGGAATCAGTTCGGGACTGACTAGGCTCCCATCTTCTGAACTATCTACACCCACGCAGTGGGGGCTACAAGTCCAGAGTTGGTAATTTGGCGGCCACGCTGAAAAATAGTGGTCCTGTGGCGAGCCGTCGGAATCAGTTCGAGACTAACTAGGCTCCCACCTTCCAAACCATCTACACTCGCGCAGTGGGGGCTACAGGTCTTGGCTTTGACCAGAAGCTTTCGTTGCCAGTAATCACCAGCTAGGCTTACCTGATCGGGTTCGACGATCATTGACCGCGTAGGGGGTAATGATCCATAACGAGTCGTCGTTACCAAGCATGATAACGCTTATTATACTCCCAATTCCTAGACCATCGGAATCCGCGATGGGTGGACTAGGTGTCGGGTCGTACCAAAAGTCGTTGTCATCAACTTTGGCTGACTAAGCTTGCCCGGTTGGGAAGGTGTTCCGCCAGTTTGAGGGCATGCAAACCCATGTCCACTAGTGTCACACACTGTGTGGGCAACATTACCTTAAAACAAACAACGATCCGTAGGTATGGTCCGTGCGTCAAGGATGATTTGGATTTGCGCTCGTGCCAAACATGTAGCAGAATACTGTTTGAATGGTGGGCCGAGTGGATCGACCCTTTGAACCAGCAAAGGAAGAGTCAGGGTTTACTATACGGTTGCGCTATGTGTATGGCATAGATCGCGCGATGACACATGTACGACATAGGCTGCGAGATGGTTGAGTATCGGTTACTCTCCCTCAATTGATGGGATTACGTGCAACACCATTAATGGAACGAACGTGGTCTGCGCACTTTCCTTGGGTACCACCATCTTTTCATTTCCTGCACGATATTCAATGCTAGGCAGTTAATACAGGAGGCAAGTTTGGTGAACCATTACGCCTATATAATGGTGTCTTTCAATCGTTGTAGGTGTTATCTTTCGTAGAGCTTATCTTTTGTAATGTTCTTGTTTGAAGAAAATGCTTTAGATTTTCCAAAGGCTGAAGGGAGATCTCTAGCAGTGGAGTCCTCGAATGTTCTGACATTTGCACTAATCAGGCACGACGATAGTTGCTGTTATGTGTGGTCACATGTTTTGGGTGGGCACATAGTTGATCTGCCGAGGTCTCATAATTTCCTCTCATATTGCGGAGAAGTAGTACGGGTTTGCTATCATGGGAGATGCCTTGGTCTTACTTCATGCTGTTTGTGTCCGCGTGTATGCGATTCTCGCTGTTAACTTATGGTTGATCGAAGTGTTAGCAAATGCACGGTGTTTTCGGTGGTGGTAGCTCTCGGTCACCCCGGCTACCGCGCATGTGAAAAGTGTTATTGCTTGACAACATTGTGAGACCTTGACTACTTTTTCGTCTGTGGCCATCCTCATCCGCCTTCATCTATCTTCCTCGGGTGGCCGAAAACTGTTTGAGTAAGTCATCAAGGAGGTAGGATATCTTTTGGGGAAGTCCGTCATCCGTTGCAAGGTCTACAATGTTGTTGTAGGGTCACTTTCCTGGGATGATTTGACAGAGCAATCGACTGCTTAGTCCTTTCAATCCCTTCTAACACATTGTTCTTGATCTTGAGAAGGTGTCGAGCGAAGTCCGTTCGCATATCTTTACTGTCACTTGCAGATTGCTTGCTTAGGAGGGTCTGCACAGCCTTTTTCGGATACCTCTTGTAGTAGAGTTCTCTAAACTAGTCTTTTACATGTCGCAGATGCTTGTAGTATGTAGTCTTTTGTGTCCATCTCAAGGCGCTTGTTGTTACATCTTTCCAATAATCAATAGTATGTAATAACTAAAACTTTACATTGACTATGGAAAGGGAAACAAACGACTGAAAGTGGACTAACTGTTGATGGGGAGAAATTGATCTTGGCCTTGAAGTAAATTCGGGTTGCTCTTGTGGATCGTTCAGTGGACTGTCGAGGCACTTCAAAGGTTACTGAAGAGTAAACCTTGTAGAGGGGTCAATCTCTGCACCAACGAAACGTCGAGGGGATGTGTTCCCACTTGCCATGGCCTCTCCGTTTAGCTGGGCGGAAGAGATTATTGCTCCTGTACTGCTTAAATGTGACGTCGTTGTTGTTGTTTTGCATGGCACTGGCTCAGGCTGCTCAAAAGGATGTAGCTGGATTTGGTATCATTCTATCCATTTCAGTGCAGCGTAATGGCAACCTCGTGTCGTAGGTTGGTCTCCATGTATTGTCCCCTTCGAAGTGGTTAGTGGTATACTTAACGCACTGGTGAAGAGTGGAGAATACTACTTCCATCTGGTAGAGCCATGGTCTTCCCAAGATAAGGTTGTAGGTTGATGGCGCATCTACTACCATGAAGTCCAGAAACACGACATTTCTTAACTGTGCTCCCCTGCCAATGTTGCTAACCTTATTTTTCCGAGGAGGAAGCATTTATCTCCGCTAAATCCAATCAGCGGGTGATCCGATGGTGTCAGGTTTTCCTCCTTGAAGTCCACGCTGCAGTGCGTGCTATAGAACATGACGTTGAGCGAGCTTTTTGTATCTCTTTACCTCCCACCATGCTATAGATACCGAGATGACTAGAGCGTCGTTGTGTGGCGCTTGAACACATTCGAGGTCCTTGTCTATAAAGGTCAAGGTGGGAATGGGGGTCTGAATCCTCGAGTGGTAGTGTCTGTCCTTGTCTGCGGGTTGTGTCCACATCTGTAGTAAGGTCTGCTTGCGAGACCTGTACAACTGGTCTTCATTCGGTCCAACCTCGTGAAGGACATAGATTATCCCTGGGGTGTCCTTCTCTATCTCTTTAACTGACTCCCCTATCCCCAGTTTGTTCTGGCCATTTTTCAAAGTTCAGGAATTCCTTCAGTTTGCCTCTGCGGATCCAGTATTCAACTTCATACCTCTGACACTTGTAATCGTTGGTATCGATCGTTGCCACCCTCCTTGTGGTATGCACAGTACTTTCCGTTGTCACGCTTGGCGGGGTCTCCGCACTGTTTTGGGGGCCACTTCAGATCCTCCCAGTTCTTCATGGAGTTTGGTACGTCAAACAGGCTGGAATTGAGGGGTGTCACAGTCCTGGATCCAACGTAGTTGGATATTTTCTTGCCTGGACCGACTAGGGTCTGACCTTTTGTCACTGCATTTTTTCTTGCTCCATTTTTCATTCTCGCGTCTTTATCCCTCATTCTTGTTTATAGGAGCGGAGGGCTTGTTTTCGCTTTCAGTTTCTCTCTTCACGGTTCTCAGCTCTTCCAAGGTAATGTGCTTCTGAGCGCTTTCGAGGAGCTCTGTCATGTCTAGAGGGGGCTCTAAGGCGAGGTCTTTATAGAGCTTACCTTCATTGAGTTCAGCAGTGAAGGCTGTCACGGTCATCGCTGCATCCGTCGATGGAGAGTCAACTCGTTATTGAAGTGCGTGACATACTTTTTGAGAGTCTCTTGGGACCTCTGCTTTAGAGAGAGTATGTGGTGTGTGCCTTTTCAAAAATGCTGGCTCCCTACGAAACATGTCAGGGACTCCTTTGCCAGTGTCTTGAAGGAGTCGATCGACTTCGGTGGAAGGCTGCAGAACCACGTCAGTGTTGACTTGTTCAGACTAGTCAAAAAAGTTCTGTACATCACCGACTCAGATCCTTCTTTGAGGGCCATTACGTGCTGGTAATGACGCATGTGGTTGAATGGATCGGTGGTTCCGTCATAGAAGTCAAGCTTCAGATGAGTGAACTACCTCAGAAGGACCTCATTTATGATCCGGTCCACAAATGGTGGGACGGAGAGTCCGTACAGTACGTCTAGGTCATGTGCCCTCTACGGAGGGGGTTCTGAGGGCCAAGCCTTTTCTCCCTAACGGCGGGCTCATCGTTAGCCGCGCAACCTCCCCTAGTCTAATGAGAACTAGGGTGGACTTGGCTTTCCTGTGCTTGCTCCCTGCCATCCTCCGGAGACGGAGGCCCTGCTGCTCCTTGACTCCATTAGCAGGTGATGGATTTTGTTGAGTGAGAGCCTCCACCGCCTTGGCTATCTGTTGTATTTGAGATGACAACCTATTGATTTGGGGGTCCGTCAATGTTGTTGTCGGGGCGAGGACATGAATTTGTCGCCCGTGTATGACCGGAGTCGCTGAAATCGGCTCTACTGCGTCGGCCTGAGCGTTTGACGTGTCCCCTTGTTCTCCGTTGTTGCGTGACCTAGTGGTCACCATCTCTCTAGGTTTTGAAAGGAGACGACACTAACGAAAAGTTAAGAACTCTGTCATCCCCACGAATGGCGCCAAACTGATGCAGTCATTTTTCGTTCCTTACTTTGGCCTAATCTTGCTGACATGCACAAGTAACGCACGTGAGCCATGGACCACCGTTGTGTTGGCCGATGGCACTCCGATGCTAAAGTCAGACAGGGATCTGAGGAAGGCGTAATGTTGTAAACATGAAATTTGTAGCGTACCAACCTCATGTCTTATTTATAGTTCAGGAGTCCTGGTTCTATCAGGCCATCAAAGGCGTAGTTTAGAAAAGAGATCTTTGTGGAGATCCTTCTATAATTAGGAGTTGTGTTGTAGGAGGGAAGTTCCTTGATAGCCCTATGCTCCTAGATACGCGGGAGCTAGTTCCCAATCCAAGAGCAATTCGTAGAAGGAAGTTTCTCTGCGTGGAATGTACTATGGTATTTGTTTCCTAGTTGGAAGCAGAAAGCTGCTGTAATTGTTTATCAGAAGCTGATCCTTGAGATACTTGCCTTAGTAGGACTTTCGGGTATTGAGGATAGTTGTGAGACGTGTGGTCCTAGGATGCTGTAAGAGTTCGGGTCTTTCTAGCTGACTGGATCAAGCAGACTTAGAACCGCTCAGGCCGGATCAGTATTGGACTGACGCTGGGGTCCATTATTCCTCGAGATCATCATGACACGTGTATGGATTAGAGATGTGACCGTATTTATGTATCATCACTTTGAATCTAGACTTCCCATAAGATAAAAAAAAGAGTAAGGTGTAAAAGAATACCTGATTGCGTCAATGGGTTCACCCTTCCAAACCAAACATTAAGAATAGTATAGACTTCTCTCGGTCTATAGGCAGGTATGTTGAAAACCAATTCAAAGTGGTCCCACACCCTTCTTGCAAGCTCTCCCTCCAAGAAAATATGTTTAATCGTTTCATCACCAAAACTATGGCAACAACTACACTTTGAGGCAAGCTAAAAGCCAAGTCTCCTTAGCTCTCCATCCACCGATAAAGCTCTTTTGATAATTTTCAAAACAAAAATAGAGATTTTAGTAGGTAACAAAGGATGCCAAAGCCACTCCAAAACCGTTCCTTCTATCCCCTACTTTGAAGAATCTCACAAGTAGAACTTATTGAAAACATACTGTCATTATTTGGAGTCCAAATTCTAACATCTATCTCACCCACGTCTCCTCTCAGTCTTCTAATGTAAAGCTCTTGAGCTCTTTTCTGCAACATAAGACCTAAAGATCTGAAGTTTTTTCTATGCATATGCCTTAAGGAAGGCTATTTATTTTCTGTTTATGTCCAACTAATCCGATGAAAATTTATCCCGCAATCCAATGTTCATTAAAGAAACTCACATTGCCAGAACTAATCTTCCAGGTGGAGTGACTCCCAATAAATTCCTTGAACTCCAACAGTTCTTTTAGAAAAGGGGATGCCCCAGCCTTAATCACTTGGACCCTAATAGGGACCCGTGCCTTCAAATATTTATTTCTCATAAACATGGACCATAAGGAATTTGCATTCAACAGACACCATAGAGCCTTAATATGAAAAGCCCTTACAATACAATCAAGGTTGCGCACACTCAAACCACCTTCATCAATTGGAAAACTGAGTTTATCCCAAGCCACCCATTTCCTTTTATGTCTCCCTTCATGGTCCCCCCAGAAAAAATCTGCAATTAATTTCTGGATATTATTCACTGGCACACATGTTATCGCGATAATATAAATTGACATCGAAAGGATCACATGTCTAATAAGGATCAATCTTCCCCCTGGGGAAAGTAATCTAGCTTTCCATCCCTGAATTTTTTGCTACATCTTATTAACCAAAGAATCAAAATAAATTATTTTGCATTTACCTTGATAGATGGGCACCCCAAGATACATGAACGGGGAAGGCTTGTAGCAGTAACCAGTCCATTGTCTAATAAGAACAATTCTTTCGCTCCGCACTTTCTCGTCCAACATAAAAGAGCTTTTATCAATATTAATTTTTTCCCATAAGCCAAACAATATATCCTAAATAATTCCAAGTATCCCACTATTGATTTTTTCCTACCATTCAAAAATATCAAAGAATCATCAACATGTAGTAAATTGGTGATTGAGGTGCACACCATAGAAGTATGAAAAAATCATATTTCTCCCCTGTGAAAAGCTTTTTTGAGACTCCTACTTAGTACTTTTGCTGCAATCACAAATAAACGAGGATAAAGAGGATCGCATTGTCTAAGACTCCAAGAGGATCTAAATTTACCCTCGTATCTACCTTGAAGCAATACCGAAAATCCACAGTGGACAATGCAATTAGAAACAAGATGTCAAATTTTATTGTCAAAACCAAATTGCGAAGCACAACCAGAAGATAACCCCGTTCAATTCTATCATACACATTTTCCATGTCCAACTTAAGGATGACATTATTTCCGATAACCTTATTTCCAATGGTTCTCATTAGTTCTTGAGCAAGTTCTATATTCTTAGAAATCAATCTTCCTTTAACAAAAACCCCCTGTTCCATAGAAATAATTCTAGGAAGAAAGCTTGCCAACCTTTCACTTAGAATTTTGCTAAAAACCTTGTAAACCAGGTTACACTGACTAATAGGTCTAAATCCAGAGAAGGCTGAAGGTTCCTCTACTTTGGGAATACCTACTAAAAAAATAGCAGTAAAAGAACCTGGCAAAGCATGACATTCAAAAAACTCGTTTGCCGCCTGCCACGTGTCATGACTAATGATCTGCCAACAAGTCTGAAAAAACCACCTCGCAGTGAATCCATCTGGGCCAAGAGCACTGTCTTGCAGAATACTGAAAAATCGCGGTTCTAACCTCCTCCATACTCGATTGCTACATAATCAAATCACAACCCACAGACTCAATCAGGTGAAGGATGCACTCCAATAACTTTTGATCCTCCATGTGTTCTTTAGATGTCAAAAAGTGCTGGAAAAATCGGTTTGCCTCTTGTATTATGTGTTTTTGATGTGTTATAACATTTCCATCCATATCATTTACTTTTAATATTTCCCTTTTTTTGTTTGGCTTTATTAGAGGCGAAGAAATACTTTATGCAAACATCCCCTTCCTTGAACTTTTTTTTCTCCTGATTTTTGCTTCCAATAGATTTCTTCTTGCACCAATGCCAATTTGAGTTCTACCTGACATCTATTCATATTAACACTATCATTTATGTCCCATCCCTACATCAAATTGAATTCCAATTGCTGAATTTCATCCTCCAAGCTCCTAATCTAGCTAAAGATGTTGCCAAAGGTCTCATTGTTCCAGATTTTGAGTGCACGCCTAAAATGTTTTAACTTAATGGCCATCGTGTACAAACCCCCAGCTCCTTCGCAATCTGTATTCAGTTTCTATCTACAAATCCCATAAAATCTTAATGAGTAAACTACATTATTTGAAATCTAAAAGGGGACGTACTTGCCCTCGGAGTGATAGGTAAAGAAACTACTAGAGAAGCATGATCCGAGCAAGTCCTAAGAAGTTGTTCAACTCCAGTATGTTGCATGTCCGCTACCCATTTTGAATTTGCCAAAAATCTATCTAATCTAGACAAGGTTCTATTATCTCCCAGCTGATTATTGCACCATGTATATTTCGGACCAACAAAACTAATATCTGTGAGCACAAACAGAAATACAATCCGAGAAATCTGATATGGATGACTGGATTGGGGGACTTCCCACCAAGTTTTTTCCCCGCTTCCGCTATCACATTAAAGTCCCCACCAATTATCTAAGGTTCAAAAATTCCCATAGCGATGTGTTCCATTTCTTCCCATAAACTCCTTATTTCTTGCACTACACATTTAACATATACAAAGGAAATATAGAAGACTCTATACCCACATTATCGACACCTTACAATGCATCATTTGGTCCGTACTTTTCAATTAATATATCAAGCCTTATAACATTATCCCAAAAATTCTATCCCCCAAGGTCCTCATTAGAAGCAAACAAAGGAATATTTACCTTACCTCCAATCTCCATGTGTTTAGAAGCATCAATCATAGGCTATGCAATTGCTAAAAATTTCACATTGTTTTCCTGCACGAACTTCTTCCACTACAAGAAAACTGTAATTTAGCGGCGGTTATGTACCGACGTTTCAGAAAAACCGTCACTAAATATGTTATTCAACGACGTTTGTTCAACCGTCGTAGATTAATATTATTTAACGGCGATTCTAGTAAATGGCGATGGTTGTAACCGTCGTAATAAACTTTATTCAACGACGCTTGTTCAACCGTTGTGGATCAATATTATTTTAGGACGGTTGTTCACGATCTCCTCTCTCCCTAAAACCTAAACTAAACCTAAAAACAGTAGCCCGATGCTTCTCCCCTCTCCCTCTGCTGCGATTTTCCTCTCCATCTGTTGTGATCTTCTCTGCTCGCCCTCTCCGCTCACCAGTGGCGGACCTACTAAGGGATGAGTGCATCTCTTTCTCGCTGTTTTTCCATCTTCAACCCTAATCTCCCCATACTTACATCTCTATCATTCCTCTATGATTTTCTCAACAGATATCTCCATCAATGAAAAACCTCTCTCTGCCAAGCACCGCAACCCCTCCCCTCTCATCGCTGACTATCGTCGACCTCTCACCATGTAATGCCTGATCTGTTGCTCCTCCAACTTCAATATCCAAGGATTTGAAAGCTCAATTTCATCCTCTCTCATGATTGACGAACAATCATCACCAACAATCACTCAACATGTTCTTGAAATCTCTTCTCTTGAGGTAAGGTTTTTGGGTTAGGTTAGTTTAGAAGAGAATTGGGAATTTTGGTTTTTTTTTATTATTTTTTCAGGCTGCTTAAATTTCACATCCAACCCCACCACTTCCTCTTGCTAATCAGGTACCACCCATCATATTTGAATTTATTTAGGTTTTTTGCTTTTTTCTTGCTGAATTTTGAAATTTGGGAATTACTCTGCAGGCTGTTCACTATTTTGAGATCTTTGGCAGCTATGCAGTCTCGTAACAAATCTGAGATTGAGAAGTTAAGGATGGAATTCTATTCCAAATTCTGATCTGCAGGAGAGAATCTGCAAACTTTACCCTTTCGTGGTTGTAGGAAGTGCCTCCAAGAGCTACTTTTGTTCTGTGGACTGTTCTTTTTAATAACTATATTTTTGTGAGCATTATGAAGAATCATTTGATCACTTGTTGATTTCTTGCTCCTTTATGAAGCAGATTTGGGGAATGGATCTATCTGATTTTTATGTTCAAGCAACCTTCTTTGAGTCTTTGTTACTCTGGGTGTGTTGTAAGGAACTCTTTGAGTTTTAGTTGTTAGACTGGCATATTACTTTTGCCGATCAAAGGAACTCTTTACTGTGACTTTACTTGTTACTCTGGGTGTGTTGTAATCAAATGACTGATAGATGGCTATGAAGGTTATTAAATGCAAGAAACGTTCGACTTCTTTTTAACTTTAGTCTTTGTTCTTAATATTTTTTTCCTGAAATTACATCATTTTGTCTTCAGGTTGCTGAAAAAATAGCTCTGCTACGGCCTATAGAACTGAAACTTGTTCCTTTGGCTTTGGAAGGTAGCGCCTTTAGAAGCAAATTTCTTGATACTGATGAACTCTTGAGTTATTCTGGCTGGTTTGTGGTAAGATATAAGTAATATAAATATTTAATTATTTTAAGTGTAGTACTATTTTCTTATTATTATCTTCAATTTATTAACAAAAATGCAAAACAGAATCAACATCATTAGTTCCTTAAATGTTTCTTCATTCATTTTTTTGCTTTCTCTTATATCAAACTTGCGTTAAGGTTTATTTCTGTATTGCCATGGTAAATTTTTTACTTGATTTGAGAAGAGAGATAGCCTCCTACTCATTAGAGAATGTGAGCTCTGCAACTATAGCAATAATGCCTATCATGTAATTTTTGTAGGGCTAACACCACATCACCTTTCCTAAGACTCTGATGTTCTACACACAAACACAATGTCTCGCCCATCTCATTGGCATTACCTTCATCCTCAGATATGTTTGTGGCACCAAAACCCCTCATTTTTGTGTCTCTTGTGTGATTATCATCTCCCCACACTCATAAGCATCCACCTCATCTGAATTCCATCTGTTCTTGTAGTTAATATGTATTGATATTGGACAATAGGAGATAAAATGAACCCAGGGACTATTTGATCGTAGTCTCAGTTCTATAACTGTTATAATGATGTCCATTTTCTCCTTGCAAGCAATAATAGCCTCCTATGTGTGGATTGGCGGCAAGCTTGTCGAATTCCTGGCGGGGAGAAAGATCGAGTAAAATAAGGGGGGTCATAAAATTTTTTTGTTATGATCAACAAAACAAAGTAGATTTCATTTCGTTAAAAAGAAGGAAAACTAGTGACTGAGCATAAACATACAAGATTTTAGCTACAAATAAAATAAAACAGGCTCTCCCACTCAAACATGCAAGTGTGGAATGGAATGTTTCGTAAACTTTCCCATATGTTTCCCCAATGTCAAGCCAGAGCCTTGATTTCATTACATAACTCCGAATGGTCATTCTTCTTGTCCTTGAAAGTTCACCCATTTCTGTCCTTCCAGACCACCCAAATAACTGCAAAAAACTCTTTCTTCCATAGCCAAGTGCCCATATGAGAACATTCATTTTCGTGTCACTTTGAAGCCATCTGCAGGAAGCTATGAGCAGTGGGGGTGGGAGTGTTGTCTTCCTCAGAGATAGATCTAGAAAAGATGATCCATAGTTTCCTCAGCTTTTTCATACAGGCTACACCTAGTAGGGATCATCATACCTCAAATGAGGTTATCAATTGATTGGAGTTTCATATTGTTTATAAAGTTGATTTATTTTGTAAGTTTAATTGTAATTGAATAAAGACCCTAGTTGTAATTGGATTGTGTAAGTTTAATTATAATTGAATAAAGACCCTACTTGTAATCGAAATTTGGTTATAGTTGAATAGAGGTAGATTCTTCTTTTAGAAATGTAGAAATGTAGAGATGTAGAAATGTAGAAATGTAGTCATTGGCTAGAAGAATAGAAAAGTAGGTCCTAATGAAGTTCCTTAAGCTCACTGAAAAATTGTTCATACCTCTTCAGAAAATCATGGATGCCTTAAGTCACGATCTCTCCCTTATTATTCTCAAATGATAAGGCCTCTTGCTGTAATGTTAGATATCTAAGATCGATTCAGTTTAGATCCTTCAAACTCCTGAATACCAATTGGGACGTAGGAGGCTATTATCACATGGAATAGGAAATCTTTTACACAGTTGTCTATAAAAAGTAAAATGGCTGTTAGCTTCCTAGTTTTGTGTTTGCTAATAGGTCAGTAGTCACTGCCTTTATCCATGTAAATACTACATTATTTCATATAGTTTTGGTTGTTATTCTTGTTCTCCCAATGGTTATTAACCAAGATTTGTTGGACTGCATAATTGCAGGCAGATGTATTCCTAGCACCCTAAGAATAATCCCATCTTTTTTGTTTATTTTCCTCTTGTTCAGCATCAATTTCATTTATATGACACACTGAATTAATGTTCAAGTTTCTTTTTAATTGAGCATCATTCAGAACTTTTGTTTGTCTTTGATGCCATGGTTCTTTATTACTTACTTATCTAGCAGGTCTGATTCCTCCAGTTCAATTGTGGATATAACCAAATGATAATATAGCCATATGGAGCATAGATGATTGAAATATGATTTTATTTTCAATTCATTGTTCTTGATTTCCTTTGTTTTGGTTTTGTGGTGAAATATTCTCATATTTTGTTTGTGATTCCATATTGCAGGGAGAACATGATCATTGATGAGCACCAAAGCTTGTGGAGCATTTTGTAATTCAGTTTCTTTTAAGCTAACTAGCCAGCCATTGTACAACTTTTGTTTTGGTGGTTAGATGTGAACATTGAGAATATGTAACATTTTAATTTATAGTTTTCTCTAGACCATGTGATATTGATTTTGAAATGAAATTAAGGTCCCTTTTAATGTGTGATGATGGTATCAAAGTTTAGTGTCATTTATATTTGATTTTTTATTTGAGTTTAGAAGTTGTGCACATGTTAGATAGATTGTTTTAACCCTATGAAAAGAAAACACTACAGGTTGAAAAATGTGGGTTTTTTGGTAAAAAAAAATAAAAATCAAAGAGAATTAGAGGCGGTTATAGCCGTTTGTGTGTTTATGAATTTTAGCGGCGGTTAATAACTGTCACCAAAAAAGTGTATAGGTCATCAGGTTTTACCGACGGTTGCAACCGGCGCTATATGGTATTCAATGACGGTTTTGCCAACGTTTATTGACAACCGTCGCTATATGTATATAGCGACGGCTATGGCAGCGGTTGCTAAAAACCGTCGCTGAATACCCCAGTGACGCCTTTATTAGCGGCGGTTGTCCAACCGTCGCAGTATTATGTAGCGACAGTTATAACCGTCGCTAAATACCTTTGGCCACCGTCGCTAAATACATTTGGCCACCGTCGCTAAAATATAGTTTTCTTGTAGTGTTCATTTTGCAGCAGGTCGCCTGATTACAACTCCCCGAGCATTCCAGTACATAATATTATTTGATGAATACATCAAAATAGACTGATCATCATGGCCGTACACATGGCAGAGAGCATCCATCACGAGGATATAACGTCCAATCTATTGGGCTAACTCATAAAGCCCAAAAAGAATAAAGCCAATTACATAGGCTCAAGTAAGGCCCGAATGAATCAGAGCCTGAATCTAGGTCCGACTCGAGTTCTCTCATAAAGAAGATGAACGTTGTACCAAAAAAGAGTCATGGAGGGAGTTACGCCTCCTCGGACGCATCTCATTAAGGAGGAGATTGTTACGAGAAACATCTTTTTCCGTTCTTAAGTTGCTCAGAGAATTAACTGCGACCATTATAAAAGGTAAAGGGAACATTCGACACAAGCATGCAATTTTAACTGAGTTTTGTCCAGATTTTTTTTTTTAATTAAACCTCCAGTGGGGAGGGGCAACTATGGAATGCCAGACCTTTATTACTTATCAAAATAAATTGATTTACAATCAAAACGGGGGTACATTATGAGTCAAGCAAACAAAGTTGCTGACTTAAGCATCGGAGTGCTTTCAGCCACCAAAAAGGGGGTCCTTGGCAGTCTAACATCTGTTTTGCAAGTCAAACTTATAGGAGAATGATTTTTGGACACATCAGCTTGGCACCATAATCTGATAAAAGATCAATAAGCCATCATAGCAAATGACGCACTCTACAGATCCTTAACCCAGTGATGATCGCGACGACTCTCCTACTGACAACAATGTATCACTAACATCTCATAAAGAAGAAGTTGTTCGAATCATCGGATTGATGGCACCCGAGAATACAAATCCACGACACGCAGTAGCCCAGACGACCTAAACATCTGGCAACGCTGCCACGGATCCTTGGGTAGACCTGCTCATGGCCCAGATGAACTACATGACAAAGATGCTGGAAAAATCACCTAGGAGCGCATCTAGCCAGCTAGCCCTGTTCAGGCACCGCCCAAACAAAATTTTGCCAACCGAACTAAAAAAAGCGACAAATTCCCAGCAGTACCCCAACAGGGATTCTTCGAAAGCAACAAGCTCCCTCAAGGCAAGACTCCACAGTGTGACGAAACGCCTGCCAAAATCCCAATCAGAATAGGGGTCACGGATCCCAACATATTATACGGTTAGCCAAGCTACCATTCTCCGACGCCCTCACAAGAACGACGATGCCGAAAAAGTTCACTCAGCCAAAGTTCAAAGTGTATGATGGTACCGACCCAACTAATCATTTGAGGCACTTCCACCACATGATGGATATGAATTAAGGAAACCACGAAGTCAATCTTGTGCAGGACATTCCCGACTAGCCTCACATCCACATCAATGAATTAGTTCAACAACCTACCACCGAGGTCGATAGACTCCTTCCAAGCTTTAGCCATCGCATTTATCACCCCATTCATCGAGAGTCAGCGGATGAGGAAAATACCACACTACCTCCTGCATATCAGGCAGAAGCCCGAGGAGACAATACAAGAATATGTCACTCGCTTTACCAATGAATTGACGATGATCAATGGATGTAGCGATGACACAGCCGCTACAACCTTTGTTGCTGGACTAAAGAGAAGCCCCTTCTTTGATGCCCTTAACCTGGAACCTCCAACAGGCATGGCGATCCTGCTGAAAATAGCACACAAACCATATCCCTTTAAGAGATGAAGGCGGCCAGGAGGAAAAATGACCAAGAAAGAGAAATTCTTTCAAGGAAACGAGAAAGAAATGAGGAAAAAAGATGAGATGACCGACAACGGGAGGGTAGCATCCAGTCAAAGAAACATCGGAATGACGGAAGAGTGATTCACAACAACAAGAATTCGAGAAGCTACAATCAGTGCGTCCTCGACAAGAGCGAGAAACAAGTGTGATGAAGAATACATACAAGTCATAAACAACCCTGAAAAAAAGTCGAGCAAATATACTTAAGCACATAGAAAAATGGGATAACATCAATTGGCCGATTGGGATGAGAGGAAACTCGGAAGGAAGAGACATAAGCAAATACGGTTCCTTCCATAAGGATCATGGGCACGATACCGAAGATTGCTACAATCTAAAAGACAAAATGGGGCATTGGGTTAAGAAAAGATGGCTCGACGAGTTCATCGGAATGCCAGATAAATAACTCACATGGAAGGAGAAAACAGATAATGCTGCGAGATCGAAATAACAGTCCAGAGAGCTAATATACGCCTAACATTGCATAGCCAAAGGAAACAAAACAAAAAAAGTGGCCATAAAAACTTCCCACTGGAACTGATTTATATCAGAATAAGAATACTAACAAATCCAAACAAGCCATTTCACCAATGCACAAAACATGGAGAAGTTTGCATCAACCAACTAATACGATTCAAAGATCCTACTAACGGATGCAAGCTTGATCCGGATCACCAACGACAAAACTGATAGCAACTAACTCAGCCAAACCTCGACGGTTGACACCAAACACGAAGCCAGTATCAACATGACTGGACAATTTGGTGTTGATGTGAGCATGATTGGACAATTTGGTGTTGATGTGAGCATGATTGGATAGTTTGGTGTTAGCATGAGCATGATCGGATAGTTCGGTGTTGACAAAAGCATGATCGAACAGTTTGGTGATGACGTGAACATGCACTACAAAAAACGTATTCTAAAACGACACTTTCAAGGCGGCGTTTTAAGAAAAGCGCTGCCGATTCATAACATTACCGGCGCCAGTAACATTATAATGGCATTATCAAATAACGCCAGTAAAACCTTACGCAATAACGACGTTTCTGTTAGAAAGCGCCGGTGAAGAACAAAAAAAACCTGCACCCGCTGATGAAAATAAAATCGAGTTTTAACAAAACGCCGTGTTAGAGTTATAACAAACGCCGTATTAAAGGTTACTTATAACCCACTAGCCTCCTTGACTTCCCTCCTTCCTTCCTTCCCTCCTTCCCGATTTGATCTTCCCTCCCCGATTCGTTCTTCCCTCCTTCCTTCCTTTCCTCCTTCCCGATTAACTCTTCCCTCCTTCCCGATTCGCTCTTATCTCTGCTCTCTCATCAAATTTGGCTTCTTCAAATGGATAGAATGATTACTTCTCTGGCTTGAGCAGCTGGACCGATCTTCTCCATTCGTCCACTAAGCTTCTCGAACAAGCTGCACCTTCTGCACAACTCCCTCCCTTACAGGTTCTTCTTCGTTTTTTTATTATCCAAGGTTTAGGGTTTATCTTCTCTCATTTCTTGATTTCACTAAATAAACTTTCCATTCGTTGTAGAGAAATTTGGACCAATTGGAAACGTTGTCGAAGAAACTCAAAGCTAAAACCCTAAGAACTGAGATTCACTACCTGTTTTCGGTTGTATGGTGAGTTACTCACCTTTGTCTTTTTTATTGATCAATAAAATTTTGATGTGTCTTGACTTTAAAAAAATCCTCCTAAGCCTGCCCAAATAATGGATTTATACTTATGCAAACATGTATTTTTCTTTTCAGTTCACTCTATTTTCTCCTAATTAATATTTAGTTTTTTTTTTTTTTTTACTGATTCTTAATTTGCAAATGCTCCTGTAGACAATTCTCAAGTAGTAATAACTTCTATTAGCTAGTTCCTTGACTTGGAAAGGCTCATGAATTATGATGTTAGACATTTTTTGGTTTAACGTTTTTAGATGTTTCTACAAATTAGTGAATTATTTCTCGAGATCATATTTATTTGTTCATGTTTGACTTGACTTAATAAAGATTAGTATGAAAATAAGTTGATTGCCCAAATTACTCTGTAAAGAATGTATTTGTCGATGATATAAACAAGTATCTTTTCATGTCTTCTTTGCTCACACTTTGATGAGTCTCCCCTTGATGTAATGTATACTCGTGCAAGATCCAATCAGTTTTCTCCTCCTTGGGGGGTTTTCCCGTTGTACCCAATGATTTTGCCTTCATTTTGAATAGGTTTATATGTTCCTGTAGCTTTCCAGTATCCGGTGCTAGCACTTCAAATGTCTTCTGTTAGGAAACTTGCGTGTTCTTGTTGTGAAGAAGTATTTTGTCTCCCCATGCAATGGGTGCTTCGCTGGCAACCGATTCACACACAAGTGCATATAAAGAAAAGCTAATAAATTAAACTAGATTCAGTTCTAGAGAATTTTCATGAAAATATTAAAATACCTATCAGTTGAGTTGGGGGATATTAGTATCTAGGATCTGATTTAGAGGCAAATTGAGCGCTGAAACCTTTTTACAGAGATGATGATTGACTCAATCGAGGTGTAAAATTTTTGGAAAGTTGTCTGCGCTTCAAGGGTTGTTCATTTATAGATGGACTAAATGAAAAATGTCTTATATGTTTTGTCCTCTTCTATGTTTGAATTAATCCTAATACAATGGGGAGCATGGTTCCCTTTCATGTTGCCTGCTACTATACTGAGACACTGGAAGAAATCTCCTCATGGTGTCGACATGTAAATTGTTTTGAAGTCCTATGTTCAGCGCTGAGTGACACTACACCAAATTGGCACTTTTGTAACAACTCTCAAAACAATATCACTTTTGAGATGTTACAATCCACCAAACAATTTCAAGTCAAAACTAAATTTAGTCAAAAAAATGAAAAAACAGTAACAAAAAAAATGATACAATAAGTTGGATCACCATGAATAGTATCACTTTTATAGCCATACTCTTCATGGTGATACAATTATTGTATCATTTTGTTTGTGAAAATGTGTAAAATTGTTAGATGGATTGTTACACTTCAAAAGTGATATTGTTTTGGAGGTTGTTACAAAAATGCCAATTTGGTGTAGTGTGGACTTATCATGTTTGCAAATTAAGACATACATAGTTCATGATGTTTGTTGACTACTATTCAACACAACTATTATTTTCTCCAGGATCTTGTCGATGAGATCGAGATTTTGTGTAAACCGATATAAACTTGTGTTGTTGGTTTGAGAGCTATGCATGCTTCATCACTTAAAAGTTGCAACTCCTTGACAATGTGAATTGAGCATTGCAGTTGTACCAGAGAAATGAATGGCTTAGTAGTTGAACATAACTATATATCTATTGTTGTCTAGATGATATTTTGTGAAATATAAACAAACCAACAAAGAAGTTGTCACTTACAGATTTTGTGGAAGAATTTAGGGGTTTCGGCTGAGGTATGATCAGGTATCCTTGAGGTCCATGGTTTTGATTCAAGGTCTTATTCTGTTGGGAGTGCGGGGCGGCATATTGAGAGTAGATCCATGGTGGCAATAATTTTGTCAGTTGTTTCATAGCAATTCAAGAGAACTGGACCAACTGCATCCATGTTATGAAGGTCTTAATTATGTGTAAATAATCAATCATCTAGGCTCGCCGTGGTAGACACCCAGCGGTGCATGGTTGCTATTAGCATTTCCCACTAGATGCAAATGTTTAAGAACATATATTTTTTTAGTGCCATAGTACCTTACACATAAATTAATATCTGATGCTATTATACAATATGTGCCATGACTATGGTACGTCAGTCACTGCAGAATATGGGGAATCAAGTATATTGGTTTATAGTAAGCTTTTTAATATATGTGCACATCATGTACGTACATGTTCTCAAAGGGTTTGTTCATTTTGCATCATTTTTTGGACAAGGATATATAAAGCTAATAATACGATATGCACTGATGATGAGCGGGTTCTCAAAGCTGAATTTCAGATCCTGTGATTTTCTTGGGTTTTGATTCTGCGACTTATTTTGCTTCAGACATTGTGCATTTATCGGGTGTTTGATTTTCTTAGCCTTCTTTCACTGTACTTGGTGATTAGAGAAATCAGAACCACTTTTAGTTTAAAACTTAAAACCATAAAGACACAAATCTAATTTAATGGCATGCGATGCGATACAATAACTTTTGAACAACAACAATTTTAAGGAATTCAACACTTAATTCTATGATGCATGCATTGCATTGCATTGCTCTTGTGTTGGCAGAGAATTAGCTTTTTCCCTAAAAGCTTTCCTTATATTTGCTTGTTTCTTTTTTGACTTACAAAAATGTCGTCTACATAGTAAATAGTTAATTACTACCTTCATTGCTAAGGAAACGAAACCAACGTTCAGAATTTGGTCTTATTTTTTGAAAAGTAAGGAGGAAAGCCCCAATACCCGGTATAGTCTAAAGATGCTTTACCAATAAACCAAGCTATGTGCCTTCCTTCCATGTTTCCTTTGTTTCTCAGATGTTTTGAATATATGTTAGTTTACAAACATTCTTTGAATCTCTTGACCACTCCATGTAGTCAGTAAGATTCTATGATTAAATCTTTGTTAGAATTATACCCTTGGAGCCAATGATTATATGTCCTTGATTCAATTACCTTTAGGAGCCTGTCCTAGTTGTGAAGAATGACGTAGACTACGGAAATGATGACAACAACGATAACAATGACAATAATAAATAAAACCAGTATAATTTTTAATAGGTTAGAAATGATTTATGTGACACTCTGTTGGGTACTCCTCTACCTAAAGGATCCCTTCAATATGCCTGTGGGGGGATGCATTGGGATGTCGCTTTACAAAAAAAGTGAGTTCACTACAAAAAATGCATTCTAAAACGGCACTTTCAAAGCAACGTTTTACAAAAGCGCTGCCAATGCATAACATTACCGGCGCTTACAACTACAACGCCATTTAATTAAAGAACATAATGGCACCGCAGGCAGGGACATTAAAACCGTATGCAATAACGGCGTTGATGTTAGGAAGCGCCGATAAAAATCTTTCAATTATTGCTTTCATGAGCTCCACATATTCACTTCAACCCTTGTTATTGGATAATGCAGGAAACAAAGGCGGCCTGGAGAAGATAAGCCAATTAGGTTATTCGTTAAAGCAAAAATCGTTCTCCGTTATCCAATAGAACAATTATCTGGATTTTCTTTTGTGATCAGGTATATTCATCCTTGATTGTTTCAAATTTGAGTAATCCTTTCTATACATTTATCTCATTTTTATTTTCCTTCATTTTTTCGCTTTCACTTTGATATGTAAAAACAAGATAGGGATTTAATGGTCACGTTGGACAAAAGCTAGATGGATATTGAGAATCGTTTGGACCCCAATTATATAAGAGGAGTGGAAACATTTCTTGATTTTGCGTTTCAGCACACAAAATCTGGGAACCTCATATATTTCCCATGTCGAAAGTGCTTTAATGGTCGTCTTAAGACAAGGGATGAAGTTAGAGAAGATTTGATCATAAGTGGCATACTTTGTGGTTACACATATTGGGACTATCATGGTGAAGATAGACATGCTACCACAGGCAGTGAGGATGATGAGTTAGAGCTTGATAATGAGGTTGAATGTGATGAAATAGACGAGTTGATAGCGGATACTTTACCAGGGTTTAATCATGAGAATGTCAGAGACCAAAGATATGAGATAGAGACTACAAGCAGTAGTGTACCAAAAAATGAGGCTGAAAGAATTTTGAGGGTCATTCAAAATGCCAAGACTAGCATATATCCTGGGTGTGAGATATCTTTATTGTCTTTCATCTTAAAACTTACATATTAAATGTGTTGGGGGAATGAATAACAGAGGCTTTACCATGTTGCTTAAGGAGTTAAAGAAGGCTTTTCCTAAAGGTGAGATGCTACCAAAGTCCTACTACAAGGCAAATTTTTTTTTCAAAATCTCGAGCATTCATATGATAAGATAGATGCGTGCATCAATGATTGTGTTTTATTTCGCAAAGAACATGCTTACGTAGAGTATTGCCCAACTTGTGGAGAATCGAGATGGAAAAGAATTGATTGTGGAGATAATGATGATGAGGAGGAGTCTACTGGATAATCTAATAGGAGGAAACGAGTCTCACAAACGATTTTGCGCCACTCTCCTTTAAAACCAAGGCTTCAGAAAATGTTCATGTCTTCCAAAATTGCTTCTGAAATGAAATGGCACCATGATAACTGTATTAGAGATGACAATGTAGCACATCCTACAGATTCAGAGGCTTGGAAACATTTTGATCAATTGTATCCTGACTTTAGTGTTGAACCAAGAAATGTGAGAATTGGATTGGCAAGTGATGGCTTCAATCCGTTCAGCAACATGAGTCTATCATATAGCATGTGGCCCGTTGTTCTATAATATCATATAATTTGCCCCCATGGATATGCATGAAACAAACAAATATGATTTTGTCTCTGCTTATTTCGAGAGAGAGAGCTCATGGAAATGACATCGATGTTTACTTACAACCATTAATTGATGAGTTAAAAAAATTATGGGAAGAAGGCGTGGATACATTTGATGCATCCAATAAGACAACCTTCCAAATGAGAGCAACCTTGTTATGGACTATTAGTGACATTCCAGGTTATGCAATTCTCTCAGGATGGAGCACTAAAGGACGTTTAGCATGCCCAGTTTGTAACGTGGAGACATGTTTAAAGAAATTAATGTATGGAAAGAAACAATGTTATATGTGTCATCTGAGATTCTTGCCACTGGATAGTGTGATAACAAACGCAACTTTGATGGCAATAAAGAACCAAGACCTCCATCGTTGTTTATGTTAGGTGATGATATTCTCGAGCAAATGCAAGCGTAGAACAAATAACATTTGGTAAGGGGAGGAAACAAGCCGAGGGAAGCGGACATCATAATTGGAAAAAAAATAGTATATTCTTTGATTTTCCGTACTGGAAAAATTTGCTCATTCGTCACAATCTAGATGTTATGCACATTGAGAAAAATGTGTGCGATAATGTGATTGTGACATTGCTAGGAGTTTCGACAAAAAAAAAGGATAATCTCAATTCCCGTTTGGATTTGCAACATTTAAATCTTAAAGAAGAGTTACATCAAATTAAGAAAGATGAGAACACTTCTTTACTCCCTCTCGCCAGTTATACTTTGTCATCCGATGAGAAGAGTCGTGTGCTACAAATCTTGAAAGATATCAAGGTTCCAGATGGTTTTTCTTCAAACATATCTAGATGTGTCAACTTAAAAAAAAAGGTTAATTGGCCTAAAAAGTCATGATTGTCATGTTCTTCTCCAACGACTACTTTCACTTGCTATTCGAGGCATATTGCAAGATGATGTGTGTGATGCCTTGATCGGTTTGAGTAGTTTATTTGTTGATTTATGCTAAAAAACCTACAAGTTGAGGAACTAAAGAGAATAGAGAGGAATGTTGCAATTACGTTGTGCCTTTTAGAGATGTTATTTCCACCATCATTTTTTTATGTGATGGTACACTTACCGATCCACTTGGCAAATGAAGTCAAGATTGTTGGTCCTGTTCAATACCGTTGGATGTATCCCATTGAGAGGTACATATATTTTTGTTGTTGCAAGTACCCACAATTAGGCCCTGTTTGAGAACTATACTTATAATTCCAAATGTAGGTACTTGCACACCTTGAAGTCATATGTCCGGAACAAAAGTCGACCGGAGGGATCAATTGTTGAAGGTTACATTCTAGAAGAGTGTATGAATTTTTGTTCAAGGTACTTGCATGATATAGAAACAAAGTTTAATCAAGTTCCTAGGAACTTTGATGGCTCTGGTGACCAACATCAAGGTGGACTTTCTATATTTTCAGCAAAGGGGCGTGCTTTGGGAAATTCCATTGTAAAAGAGTTAACTATGGAAGAATGGACCCAAGCACACTGGTACATCTTGCAAAATTGTGAAGATAACCATCTATACTACTTGTGTGTTTTTAAGTCACCAAATTATCTAAGATATGTTACTTATTTGCAGGGAATATAGAGAAATCTTGAAACATACACATTCAAGGAACTTAAACCTTATTCATCATCGACAATTCCCGAAGTGGTTTAAAGCTTGTGTAAGGAACTTAGACCTTATTCACATCAACAATCATACTAAGAATATTTTTCATAACACAGTTGGTACTTTTCATTGAATAGATGGTTGAATTATGTCGAACAACTAGTGATGAATAAGTTGAACAATAGTTGAACAGTTGCGCTCATTAGCTCGTGTTCCTGAAAAAGTAGTATTATCATGCAATGGTTATGTTGTCAATGGATTTAAGTTCCACACGAAAAGCCAGGAAGCTCGGTTAAAAACACAAAATAGTGGTGTGGTTGTTAATGGAGATAATAGAGTCGATAGATTGAATTATTATGGAGTTCTTATTGATGTTGTTGAATTGCAATATTTAGGAGGAAATCGTGTTGTTCTGTTCAAGTGTGATTGGAGAGATATCGACAGCCCTGGATTGAAAAGGATAGACATGGTTTTGTAAGTGTTAATTCCCAACGAACACTTCAAACAAATGAACCATTTGTCTTAGCAAGTTAATGTGAACAAGTTTTCTATGTTAGAGACAATGCAAGATTGGATGGCTAGTTGTGATAAAAGCTGCACCACGTGAATTTTACGTCGTGCCAGAACATGAAGACGAGGTAACCGTCGATGAAACAGAGGCATTGCAACCCCTAATACCAGGGGATACATCAATCACTTGTGCACCAAGTGATGATATTGATCATGTTGTTGTATGGAATAGAGCTAATTTTCCAATGGAAACAATTCTATTGTCAGAAAATAACACAAAAAAAGAGGAAAAGAAAATAAGAGAGTTGATGTTTGAACTATGGTAATTGAATAGTCATTAAATGTTATAATGTATTATTATTATGTTATGGCACTAGCTCACTTTTTGTGCATTTTTCAGGTATGGCGCCACGACCACCGAGAATTGATAGGTCACCCCCATTCCATTCGGAGGAGTCTTCCCTTAATATTGAGTCAAGTTCTTCTGGTATTTTTACTCACTCTAAACAATATAAGCTCCATTTTTTCTTATAGAAATTGTACTTAAAATTTAAAATTTTTAACATTAATAATTTCCTTTACATAGGTAGCACGAGGAATAGGTAACCACGTGGACGAGCATTGGGATAGAAGGTAGCAAGTCTACCAAAAGGAACAAAGCTGAGTCTGGAATTTGATGACAGACATCGGGTAATAGGAGAGCACATGACAATATTCGCGTCTCAACAAGGAATTGTCGTCTGGAACATGCAAGCTACATCTGTTGCTGCTTCGTCATGGGGAAAACTTGACAAAGATGTAAAAGCCAAAATGCTTGAGTCAGTATTGGTACGTATCTTATCATTATAATATATGTGTATATATATTGGTCACATATGCTAGATTTGATCAAATTTTCTCTTTTATTCAGGAGAAGTTCGACATAGGGGATGATCTAGAAAGAAAGAAGTTGTTAATGAAGGAAATGGGAAAAAATGGAGAGACTACCGATCTGAATTAAAGAAGGACTATTGTGATACACATGAGACAGATGAGGAACGACTTCAAAATCGACCACCATTTGTAAAAGAAGAAGATTGAAAATGGTTGATAAAAGAACATTTAAGAACATAAAAGGTTCATGTATGTACCTAAACCTTGAGATAATATCACACTTGATTAGAATATACTAGCCAAACTAAATGAACCCTAGTTTTAAACAAGGATGCATGGATACGGACACCTGTGTCGTGTCGGATACAGACACGACACGCCGGAATGATTATTTTTTGCCCTATTTATCTTTAAGCAAGGATGTATGGATAGTACTCTCCTAGATTAACTATAAATTGGTGGTACCTTAAGTTATGGCGGCAAACATGGATAATACTAGTTTTACTTTATTTCTTTTTTCTCTTTGGCTCCATTCATCAGGAGACTTGACTTGAACTAAAAAAAATTTACATTTGCAAACCACTTTATTCAAGGCTCTATTGGTTCAAAAGAAAAAAAAACTTTGTAGATGATGGAGTATCCTTTCATACTGTTATTATTCAAAAAAATTTACATTATATATGCATACTTCATTCTTGATGACATAATTTTTCAAATCTGTTTTTAATAAATTTAGGAATTGTGTGATAAGAAAAAAGGCAGACGTGACATACAACAAATGCTTCATCGTGCAGGCAAAAAATCCTTCGCCGTAATTGAGGATGAAGAGGTTAAGTACATAATGTTTGAGATTTTGGGTTTGAATATCAATTTAGTAGAAATATAGTTACTCATTTGTGTACGTTTTCTATTGTTGCCAGATGAAAAGAACAGGAGTTCGCCCATCTCGTATTAGGATGTTTGAGCTTGCTTATACAGGCAAAGATGGATCATATTCAGATGTATTCACTAAAAAAAAGGCGGTCAGTTTTTTTTTTCAATTTAAAATTGTTGGTATCCATTACCATTTATATTTCATATTCACTAACTAAATGTGCTTCTAAATGTGGGAAGAGATACGAAATCTTACTGTGCAATGAGAGGAGGGATTAAACTCTTTAGATGACGACCACATTTTCGCTCAAGTATTCAGGCCAGACAGACCTGGACGTGTACATTGTAGGGGACATGGGGTCATGCCAACATATGAAAACGGCATGAGTAGTCGCTTTGGATCTCAAGCTGCAGAAGAAGCAAGGCGAGAGATTGAGATTGCAAGGAAAGAGGGTGCGGAAGCAAAAAAAGAGTTGGCAGACTACAAGAAAGTGGCCAATGATGAAATGAATAAAATGAAGGATGATATGGCCATGATGATGCAAGCATTGAGGAGACTAATTGATCAAAACAATGGTGGATCTGAGACACATTAGCGGTGAGTTTTTTAAAGTGATAATAACTAGGATGTGTTTTGTATACCATCACTGATAATAGTTGTTTCAATATTTGATCCTTATTTGTTGATTTTATTACTTGTTCTCTACAGGTTTGAAGTGGCTGCTGATGTGCTATACTTGGATGTATATATATCTGGATGTAGAGCTCACTTATGTTGGTTTTTCTTACATTCTGGTTAAGACAGAGGATCCTATTTTGTTTCTAACTTTTTTGGATTAGTCAAGTTGTTATAGGAGAATGTCGTATATGTTTCTCTTACAAACTTTCCATGGTTGAACATACTGTTTTACCTATAAATATATTAAAGGGTTATGTTCATTGTGTTGCTATTTTATTTGTTATATTTTCTGTAAAGCTTATGTTGTTGATAGGGTTGGCAATGAGTCAAAGATGAGTTCATGGCAGATTTGCATTGGCAATAAGTTTTAAATTTAATGCTATCAATGTATTTATTTTAGTTGGAATCAATATTTTTCTTGATGCAGGTTGAACTGAAATGGCGCTTTCAGGTTGCAGGTTGAGCTGAGTTCATGGCAAATTTTCTGGTTGAGTTGAGTTCACGGCAGATTTGCAGATTGATAGGGTTATGTGCCTGAAACTGATTTTTTTTATGCAGGTTTGATAACATTACTATAAGACATGATTGCAGACTCATCAAAATAGCTTCATTGAGTTCGAAAATTTTGAAGGATGAATGGTGTAGAGAAGCTGGGTACAGTGACTCCGAAAGCTGAAATTTCAGGTCAGTTCACTTCACTTGCCAAACTTGCTTCAACAATTTGTTGTAAATGTCATTTTAATCGAAATTGTAATCTTTGTATACAGATGAAGAAGTGAATGATTGCCCAATTGAGGTTCGTCTGACATTTTCATCCAGTCATGATCCAACGTTACCAGCTTTGACATTTCGAACATGGGTTTTGGGGATCATATCTTGTTGTGTTCTAGCATTCCTAAACCAATTCTTTGGTTACCGCCAAGTTCTGCTGTATATCTCATCAGTTTCAGCACAAATAGTGACACTTCTATTTAATACGATTTCTAGGCACAAAATGGTCATTCACAATGAATCTAGGGCTTTCAACTTGAAAGAGCATGTGTTGATTACCATCTTTGCCAGTTCTGGTTCGAATTCTGTTTATGCAATTGGTATAATTACCATAATGAATGCATTTTACCATCGGCCAATTCATTCTTTAGCAGCTTGGTTGTTAAGTCAGACCACACAGGTGATTTTTCCTCCTCCTCTTGTAAAAATTTGGAAGCCTATAGAGATAACAGCCCGATTCTCATGAACTTGATAAATTGATCCATTACCATCTCATCGAAATTCTTACATCTTTAGACATGTCCCTCCATGTAAATGTTGAGATTCGTTCTATGAATTTCAGTGCAACTCTGAAGCTTCATTTTCAACCATGTTAACTAGAGGAAAAAATCAAATTATGTATTCATTTTGAAAGTAGTCTTTTATCGATTCTTGATGGAGAATAGATGCTTGGTTACGGATGGGTTGTCCTATTCAGAAAGTTCCTTGTTGATTCTCCTTACATGTGGTGGCCATCTAACCTAGTTCAAGTATCGCTTTTTAGGTATCATCTCAAATTCTTTATCTTCTTTGTTCATTTCTTTTTTGTTAAATGTCTCTGATGATGAAAATGTAATCTTACAGGGCACTTAATGAAGAAGAGGTGAGGCCAAAGAGAAGACAAACTAGGCTCCAGCTCTTTTACCTAGTCATGACAGCAAGTTTCACATACTACATAGTTCCCAACTATATGTTGATGCAGGAGGATCCGAGTCAGATGCTGCTGAGTTGTGAAATAGCACGTTGTTGGCGCTGAGATACCATGAGTTGGCAGATCAGCGCAAAGATAGCAGGAAATTGTGATCTTTTTCTTAATTGTGGCAGTTTTGGGTGCATTTCGGTATTTTGGCCATAACTTTGGCTACGGGTATCAGAATCACGCATATGACCCCAATTCGGAAAGCTCTTTTCAGCGCGCACATCATAGCCAAAGAGATATGCTTGTTGCACATCTTTTTGAGGCCAAAATCCACTGTTTCCCCTTCTAAATCCACAAATTTAGTAATATTTCAATCATCGTTTAGAAAGTGATTTTGAACCCAATTTGGGCTAGATTCTTGGAAGATTATTTCTTTTATTACGTATTTTGTTTTAGCATGATTATTGGGATTTTGCTAGTTTTGGTAAAATTCTAATAATAACGAGTTTTAGCTATAATGCCCTGTTGTGGGCTGATTTAGAGATACTTTTGATTTGAATAATTTAATTGAACATTAGAGTTATTTCTCTGTGTTTTTGGGTGAATCTCTTTTATCTTTTCCTTGTGAATTGTCTGTTGAACTAGCCTGCAGGATAATCGCTATTCTGCCCGGCGTCAGTTGGTATCAGAGCATCAGCATCTTCTTGGAGTGAGATTTCATCAGTTTCCATGGCTGGTGGTCATGGTCGTCACGGGCAGGTTTCGAACGAGGAAGCCCCACACCGTGATCGTAACGTTCAGGATGTGATGATTGAGGATTTACAGAGGCAAGTTGCAGAGTTAACCAAGCATTTGGCGGCGCATGATTTCGAAGATCGTGAGATTGAAGATCATGATTTTTATTCCAGTTTCGAAAACCCGTATCACAATCGTGCTCGATTCTGGGAGCGTCTATGTCAAGAGGATCGTCATGGAGACCTCAGTTTAAGAGTGGATCTACCCGAGTTTTCTGCTACGTTACAGGCCGAAGGATTCGTTGATTGGTTGAATGAAGTAGAATGTATTTTTTAGTATAAGAAAGTTCCAGATCGTGTCAAAGTAAAATTGGTAGCCATCAAACTCAAAGGCAGAACATCTGCGTGGTGGGAGAAGTTGAGGCGGTCACAAGAAAGGTAGGGCAAGGCCAAGATCACTGATTGGGAGAAGATATGAAGACGAAGATGAAGGGTCACTTCCTTCCTTTCGGTTACACTCAAACTTTGTTTCAGCGACTTCACTCGTTGAGGCAAGGCACGCGATCGGTAGATGATTACATGGAGGAGTTTTATCAATTGATGGCCCGGAATGACTTATCTGAGATGGAGGAACAGATGGTGGCACGATATTTGGGGGGATTACGACAGCCCCTGCAAGATGTCCTCAGCCTTCACTCGTTGTGGACCGTCTCTGAAGCATACCAGCGTGCACTTGCTATGGAAAAACAACAGAACAGAAGGCTTATGACCAGCAATTACCAAAGCAGTCGGCTAGTTTGTCCTCAAGAATCCCGTCCTGCCCATCAGCCACTGCAGGTTAATTCTAACTCAAATATTAGATGTTTTAGATGTGGTGAACAGGGACATAGAGCAACTGAGTGTAGGAAGCCTGCTATTAAAAAAGGTAACAATCTTCTGATTGAGGAAGACGTGGTAGACGACACTGAGGAGCTTGTGTATGACGATGATGAAGATGGAGATGGTCATGAGACTCTGATCGTTCGTAAGAGTCTACTGGCTCCAAATGGTGATTCAAGGGACGATTGGCTGAGAACCAATATTTTCCACACGACCTCTACTTCTTCAGATTTGTCATGTACCTCTACTTTGTCAAGGAAGAAATGTCGACACCATCAGGCTTACCAGTTAGGCCGGTTCTGAAAAGTTACTACAAAAGCAAGAACTTCAAATGTCGACCTCGAAACCCATTCAACGACCACACAAACAAGTTCTGATCAAACCATCCTGTGCATTGACAGTGATCAAAATATGTATTGCCAACTCTTAGCCAGTCTAATATATCGACCCCAAGTTCTTCGTCTTGGTGCAGTTTTCGCTCTACATTCCTCAAAGCTATTAGCTTTCTTGAGCACAATTGGGCCCAATTATGTCATGACATCCGAGCAGGCCAGCTAGGCCCCATGATTATAGACTCAGAGTGCAAATCAGCTATGTTGGACATACTTACATCACCTGATCTAGAACTAGCTGATGAAATTGAGGATATCTGTGGGAGCAAATCATGGAAGGGGATATTGGTTCACTTGTGGCTCAAGGACAAGCCTATCGACATGGCCCATGTTAGACTTGGCATCCATTATGAACTCGTCGTTACGACTTATGCTGGTAAGTTACGATCCTCTGTTACAATGGTTGTAATGCAACAATCAGTAGTGAAAAATAGACTAAAATGCATGTTAGATTCCAAGTAGTTTTCCATTATAATGGTCACTATGGAATAATGAGATCGTCAGTGCTGGACCAAGCCCTTATGGATAGATCGTGGAATTATCTTATTCTACAATGCAATCTGATCTTCAAGTTAGATAAAATTAAATAAAAGGATTTTATTGTGTTTTGGTACCAGGACTATACAGGTACCGCATTGGAGATGTTCTCCAAGTGGTTGGATTCCATAACGAAGCCCCACAACTCCGTTTTATCTGCAGGAGGAACGTCATTTTGAGCATTGACAATGACAAAACAAATGAAAAATACTTCCATAAGAGTGTCATCACAGCGAAAAAACTCTTGGAACCCTACAACGCATTACTCGTAGAATACACCAGTTATGCAGATACATCATCAGTACCAGGCCACTACGTACTATTTTGGGAGATTGTACACTACAATGCAAATGGGGTGATAAGTCCAATGAGGTCCCAAATTCTTGAAGAATGTTTCATAGCCATGGAAGAAGCCCTTGATTACGTCTACAAGCGATGCAGGAGTCACGATAAGTCCATAGGCCCATTAGAGATTCATGTGGTCGACCCTGGCACATTCGATGCGTTGATGGATAATTTCATAAAGCAGGGGGCTTCCATTAATCAGTACAAGACCCCAATGTGCATCAAGTCCAGTGCTGCTCTTGAACTGCTAAACTCTAGGGTTAAGGCTTGCTATTTCAGCCTAAGAGACCCTACATAGATTGCTTGATTTTAACCTACTATAGCTAGCTTTTTAGGAAGCTCTTTAGCCACCCCTGGGTTTGCTGTCATTAACATTATGGTTGGGTTATGCGTCGTTCTCTACGTACTGATACTGATAGCTTATTGGACGAATACTTACGAGGCGAAGTGCTTTCCAATTTTCTCCTCCCATGTGTTCACTGCCGATGGACAACCCTACAATGTTTCGGTTGTATTGAACCAAAAAAACTTTACCTTCAATGAACAAGGTTATGATACTTACAGTCAGATTAATCTGAACATCTTTTTTGTATTCACTAATGGACTAAGCTTCACAACACTAGTTGATACCCTCTCGCATGTAGCCCTCTTCCATGGAAGGTAGTTTTTTTCCATGAATCTGTACTTGGTTTTATGCATAAACTTCGATAACAGGAAGTCGTACTTATAGACACCGTTGCCTAGTATTTGCATGTAGGCATTTTATTTGTGCTAACATTGAACATTATGATTCAATGCTTCATAAGGCAATTTGGAACCAAACAAGGGAGACGTTCCGAGATCAGTTTGGCGATGTCCACACTAGGTTGATGAAAAAGAATTATGATCATGTTCCTCAATGGTGGTTTTACTCAGTTATGGTTATGGTCATTGCGCTCTCAGTTTTCACTTGCGAAGGATTCGGTGGGCAATTGCAACTTCCCTATTGGGGAGTCTTACTAGCAATTGCCTTGGCTTTTGTCTTCACCCTGCCCATTGGTATAATAACAACTACAACAAACCAGGTAAGTTTTGTTTAAGAATTTGGAATGTACCTTTAGTGCAAAATTTACTTGTCCTGCACTATTAGCACATATTCAGGTAAGTGAAATTCATTTACATTATATCATTTGAATCTCTTGATGTTACGGGATATTAGAGCATCTTAGCTAGCTTAAACATCTTGTTTAGCGGCCGAGGCAAAAAAGAAGATATTACGTTGATAAGTGGTTAATTTACCCGTAAGCAAAACATGTTATCTGGATTCTAATGATTGATTTTGCTTAATGAACTGTTTCTTACATTCACTGTTTGTTTTTCCTTCCCAATGATAGGTTTTTATTTTTATTGATGCAGGTTGAGCTGCCTAAAAACTATTTTTTTTTGTGCAGGTTTGTTAACATAACCGGCACTTTCAAAGCGACGCAAAAAATCTTTATCGACACTTTAAAGCGCCATTACAAAGTTATAAATACGGTTTTTGTGCAGGTGACGCCGGACAGAATAGAGATTATTCTGCAGGCTAATTCAATAGATAATTCACAGGAAAGAGAACACAAGATATTCACCCAAAACACAGAGAAACACCTCTGTTGCTCAATTAAATTTATTCAAATAAAAAAGTATCTCTAAAGGCAGTCCAAAAGCCGGGCTTTATAGCCAAAACTCGTTATTATTAGAATTTTACAAAAAATAGAAAAATCTCAATAATCATGCTAAAACAAAATTCATAATAAAATAATTAATTTTCCAAAAATCTGGCCCAAATCGGGTTCAGAATCACTTCCTAAACGATTAATTAAATATTACCATAAAAGGAAAAAAATTACTAAAATTGTGGATTCGGAAGGGGAAACAGTAGATTTTAGCCTCGAAAAGATATGCACGTAGTGTAGCTCAGTGACCACGACGTGTGCACCGAAAAGATCTTTCCGAATTGGGGTCATATGCTCGATTCTGATACTCGTAGCCAAAGTTATGGCCAAATACTAAAACGCACCCAAAACTGCCCCAATTAGGAAAATATCACGATTTCCTACCATCTTTGCGCTGATCTGCCAACTCAAGGTATCTCAACGCCAACATCGTGCTATATGACAGCTCAGTATCATCTGACTCGGATCCTCCTGTATCAGCAGGTTTGTTAACATAACCGGCGATTTAAAAGTGTCGCAAAAAACCTTTATCAGCGCTTTAAAACGCCATTACAAAGTTATAAATACGGTGTTTGAATCCAAATGGGAATTGACATATCTATTTCTTTATCGGCGCTTATATAAGCTATTACGGCGGTTTAGAAGGCGCCGTAAATGTATATTTTAACCGACGCTTCATATAAAGCGTCGTTAATCCTTTGGCGGCACATATATACTATTTTCGGCGTTTTATAAAATGTCGGCAATGATCTAAGCCGGCACGTTTGTTTCTATACCGGCGCTTTTTGAAGCGCCGCTTAAAACAAATTCGTTGTAGTGATGAATCGGACAATCCAACACTACTCAACCATCGAATAGAAAAGCACATTGAGTCTGCTAGCCACGATAGCATATACGACATACGAGCATCGACGTCAATCAAAGAAAAACAAAGCAACAAAAATATCAATCTTTAATACGAGGATCAACATCAAGCAAAGGAAGAAAAAACAACGAAAACATCAATATCTAATACGAAGACCAACATCGAGCAAAGGAAGACAAAGCAAATCGTACTTCAAACTAGCGAAAATGCTTTAACAGTTAAGGATAGTGAAAACAACCAAAAGGAAATATCAATAAGATTACGAATTCAAAACCCCCATTTTTTGCGTGGACGACGTAATAGATACGTCAGAGAATTAGCCTTACAAAGCAATGGACGTATCTAGTAACAAGAAATCATAACAAAAGTCGGATAAATATATAAACTTATGGTCTGATAAACCACAAAGTAAAAGTTGGACAGCCGAGTCAACTCAACACAAAAACTTTGAATCTACTGTGTCTAGTTAACGACATAAAAGTTGGACACCCAAGTCAACCTAATACAAAAACTTCGAGTAGACCGAGATGTCAAGTTAAAGAACTAAAAGTTAGACACCCAAGTTTTTTATTTTTTTTTATTTTTTTATTTTTTTTTATTTTTATGGGCACCCAAGTAAACTTAACACAAAAACTTCAAATGGACTGGAATGTCAAGTTAACGAAGTAAATGTTGGACACCCAAGTCAACTCAACACAAAACTTTGAATCGACTGGAATGTTGAGTTAATGAAGAAAAAGTTGGACACCCGAGTCAACTTAACACAAAAACTTCAAGTCGATCAAGTTGTCGAGTTAACGAAGTAAAGGTTGGACACCCGAGTCAACTCAACACAAAAACTTCGAATCGACTGTAATGTAGAGTTAACGAAGCAAAAGTTTGACACCCGAGTCAACTTAACACAAAAACTTCGAGTCGACCGAGATATCGAGTTAATGAAGTAAGGGTTGGACACCCGAGTCAACTCCACAAAACTTCGAATCGACTGGAATGTGTAGTTAACAAAGTAAAAGTTGATCGAACGAGTCAACTTAACACAAAAACTTCGAGTCGACCAAGTTGTCGAGTTAACAAAGTAGATGCTCAATGAACAAGTTAACACAAAAACTTCAGGTCGACTGAGATGTCGAGTTAACGAATTAAAGGTTGGACACCCAAGTCAACTTAACACAAAAACTTCGAGTCGACCAAGACATCAGGTTAATGAAGTAGATGTTCAATGAACAAGTTGACTCATTACAAGAATTTTGAGTTGAAAAAACATCAAATCAACGAAGTCAGAATTAGAGGAACAAATCTACATGATTCGAGAAACTACAAGCAAAAGAATTTTTTTTTGCAACGGAAGGACAACGCTGGCTTGCCATTAGACGAATGATGAGCCAAAACATGAAAGCAGTTACAAAATAATTCAAAGCAAAATTCATGACAACTACAACTAAATTGAAAAGCAAAGAAACAACAACGTTCATTTTATTGATAATATTACTCAGTTACATCTGGAGTAGGAGATAAAGAAGTCGGGGAAGAAATATAGTCAATTACATGATCATTACTAACGAGAAAAGGGGAAGGACTTTCTTCAAGAGAGGGAGAAAGCAATGGCACTGAGGCATTCGAGGGTAGAGGAAGCAATGGCTCCTCAACTACTGGAGCATATTCTTCAACATCATCATCCTTGAAAGCCTTAACAACCAAGTGGCGGGACCGGGACAAATCCTCGTCGAGCCCCTCGATATAGTCAAGAAGCTCAACCCGTCCGTCAACAACTCGCTTCCAATCTTCGGCTTCGACAATACAGAGCCTATTCTTTGCAGCAGCGAGTTGATTTTTTGGTTGCGCCAAGCTCCCTTTCAGCGGTGGAAAGCATACCGGAAGTATCTACCTTGACATCATCAAGCGCAACAATTATCTATTCCAAAAACCTCTCAACGATATCACAAATAACAAATTGTTCAACTTAAACACAAGAAGCTTCATAAAAAACTGTCGTCTCAGCGAATAACTCTTTTTCCACATCACGTAAACGGGTACCAATCCCATCCAACTTGGCTTTCAAAGAATCCAGCTCAGTAGCTGATTTATCCCGCATACATTTCGCCTCAATCAACGACTTTCGAGCAGCCTCTGCAGTTTTCTTCGATTTTGCGCATTGTGCTCTCAACACGTCAAATTGGGAAATAACGTAAGAAAACACCAGCAACAGTGTCGCCAACCTCCTCTCCAAAGAAGCCACGTGATCCCAAACCAGCTTGATAGATCGAGCCCATCACCCCCGCATAGGCAAGATGATTCATCCCATCCATTATCTGCTCAAGACCATGATCGATGTGATCAAATGGATCCAGTACGGACATCGAATACCTTTCCAAATCATCTGTGCCACTCATCTGCCAACCTGCCTGAACCGTCATGTACGTCAAGCTGAGTGAACCAACAAAACTTGTCATCCGACTTGATATGGATATCTTTTGGGCAGAGCTCAGTCCAACCAACCCATGGATGAAGAACACTAGGATCCGAAAGCACTGAAAAATCACCCTTGATAGTGGAAGGGCAGAAGGAATAGCAGTAATAACTAAAAAATTGCATTTACCTTCCCGTCGAAAAGCATCTGTGGAGGGGGCAGGACTAGCGATAATGGCGGGAGCAGGAGAACCCTGATGGATAGGAGAAGAAACTAAGAACCCGACTGCTTTGCTAACATCAATAGAAGGAGAATGAGAGTGAACCTTTAAACTCGGACTACCACCATGTTTTTTAGACTGTTCCACCGCTATCCGAAGCATTTTATCATTGATAACCTGGGGATCATCATTAGACAACTTAGCAGCGTCCGAGACACCATAAGAAGAAATAATCCTTTTTTCATTATCATCCAATGGACGAGTAGTTGATCTTCTTCTTGCTCCTCTCCAACGCAAGCCTCAGCTCCTCAGCTTCTTCGAAAGATTCACAATCCCCTTGACGGACTTGTAAACCTCGCAAGCTTTCTTTTCTTGGAAGCAAGAAATATTAAATTAACAGGAGCATCGAGATTCGTAACACGCCTGTCCGAACTCACTTTCCAATCAATGCTAGCATCACTAACGCCAGCACGAGCAACAAAGACCTCAACATGAGACTCAGTAAATAAAGCTCGCTCAACTTCATTCATAGTGTACAAACCACTACGCTCCAGGATGCCCTCAAAAAATAAATGCCTCCTAAGGAAATTGGTGAAGCTTCAGGAAACGATCACTAATCCTCTATTCCTCAGCAATCAACTGAAGATTCTTCTGTTTATTGTGAACTCGAAATGTTCGAAAAATCAAATGACCTCACAGTTGGAAATAGCCAGAGTTCACAGAAGCATAAAACCAAGACCTTGACCACTCACAAATGTCATCGTTAAGTTTCTCAAAGCAGACAGAAGAACGGATGAAGCAAATATCCCTGTTCAATAACAGACCAACTATCGAATGTAAAACCTTCATAGTCAAAAGAATGTCGGACAGGATAGCCCTTGCGTAAGAAAAAACCATTGCCTTCCAACCATTAGGATCCATTTTGGTAGGAGGAATGCCCAAGAAGTTCGGATACTCCCAGTACAGCTCCAAAACTAGGAACCGAAAGCCAGAGGAAAACATGCACGGATATAGTGTGATGTATCTTGCCTTTGGATTACAAGGACTATCATCCTGTCTAGGTAGTATAATCTCGAGGTCGGGTGGCAGATTATAATCAGAACGAAGATTGTCCAGCGTCGCCTAAGAATCTCTATTGGGAGAGTAATGAGTCTCACATAGAGCTAGCGACTTACCACTTAGTTTATCACCAATAGACTTTGTTAAAGAACATAGAAGCAATGAAAATGAAAAAGAAAAAGGAATGAGCCAACCGTAATTTCAAAGATAGCGTACAAAGGGAAAACAAATTCGTCAATAAAAGGATGGCTCATGGGACATCGTGTGAGATATGATGGCTACACGAAATCCCAAAAATATGCGTAAAAATGAACAAGAAACAAAGAATCGAGACACCAACCCATGGAAAATTACTGACAGCATTAAATAAAAGACAATGATGGAACTGAAAGGTAAACCATCACAAAGTTAGTGCCCACGTCAGCATACCCACTAACTAAGGAGGGAGTAGTTGATGATACATCAAAATAGCCGATCATCATGGCATAGAGCATCTATTACAAGGATATAGTGTCCAATCTATTGGGCCAGCTCCTTAAGCCCAAGAAGAATAAAGCCAATTACAGAGGCTCGATCAAGTAAGGCCCGAACAAATTAGAGCCTAAATCCAGACCCGACACATGTTCTCTCATAAATATGAGAAACGTTGCACCAAAAAGAGTCGTGGAGAGAGTTACACCTCCACGGACGCATCTCCATTAAGGATGAGACTGTTACGAGAAACACCTCCTTCTGTTGCGCTTCAAATGCTTAAGTCAAGCAAAGAATTAATCGTGACCATTATAAAAGGTAAAGGGAACATTGGCCATAACTTTGCAACTTTAAATGAGTTTTGTCTAGATTTACTTCATTCTTCAAACATAGTTGTTGACTTAAGCATTGGAGTGCATTCGGCTACCAAAAAGGTGGTTATTGACAGTCTGACATCTGTTTTGCAGGTCAAACTTACAGGAGGACAATTTTGGTCGCATCATTATCTATCATCACTAAGTGTTGGGGTTGACATATTCCTCGTTGCTTTGCGCTGCCCCACAGTCGGAACCGTTCTAGAACTTTTCTTTTTCTTGTTTTGCTTGACCTCCTCCGATTGGTACCCAGTTTCCATCGTGGATTTGGAAGTATTATTAGCATCAGATTCATTGTCTAATTGCCATTCTTGTTTTAGCACGTCCAAGCACAAGTTTGTTTTCAATCAAATCATCATTCACCTATTCAAGCTCCATATCGAAAGTCACTTTCTTGCCTGATCTTACAACATCCATCACCTATTTCGTAGCTACTGAATTAGGACGAACAGTTATTGAAAGCTTCTGTTTGTCTGCCATCTCATTGCGTTCTTCATTAGTCCTGTTACAGACTGGCTGTAGCGAATTCACATCCTTGTTCCTACCTTTCTTTTGTACCTCTTCTTCTGCCCTCAACGATGCCATAAATTGAATTTTTGCTTCCTTTAATTCATCTCCAAGTTGTTGCCACTCCGAACTACGCATATGCCACAAAAAAGTACAATCCACAAGGGCACAACCACTGAATTCTGAGACTCTGTCTCAAAGACAGAGTGTTTATTTGGTCGAATGACTCTCTGCCTCGCTGTTAGTATAACCGGCCTCTACCAATCCCTCTCAGGGGGGGGGGCAACTTGTATATTTCTATCTTCACACACTTTTTTAATATACTTGTTCCTACAAATATATAGAAACATATTGCGATACACTTATTCATCATAATATACACATAAGTGTGTGTTTTTTTCTTCATGATTAACCTGGGGAGGGGCAATTATCGGATGACAGACTTTTATTACTTAATCAAAAATATTTTACACCAATCGGGAGTACACGACGACTTTACCCAAAAAATGAAGAATAACAAATCATTGGATTCTAAGTCTACTTACAAACATCTTCTAACCAGGTCTGAGTCCGTTTGCACAATTACTTTCATGATTCCTATAATCTCTTATCTCCACGAAAAAAATTGACTCAAAACCAAGATCGCAACCACCCAGCTCATATTACATGAATTTAAGTTGTTTTCAACTGATATAACCTAGCTAATCCTATAATCTGGAAGGCAAAACATTCACGTCATTGATTTTATGACGCCGGGCAGAATAATGATTATCCTGCGGGCTAGTTCAATAGACAATTCACAAGGAAGAATACAAGAGATTCCCCCAAAAACACAGAGAAATAACTCTAATGTCAATTAAATTACTCAAATCAAAGGTATATCTAAAATCAGCCCACAAGCCGGGCTTTATAGCTAAAGCTTGTGATTATTAGAATTTTACCAAAATAGCAAAACCCCAATACTCATGCTAAAACAAAATACGTAATAAAAGAAATAAACTGCAAGAAATTTGGCCCAAATTGGGTTCAAATTCGCTTCCTAAACAATAATTGAAATAATACTATAAAGGGAAAAAAACTAAATTTGTGGATTCGGAACAGAAAATGGTAGATTTTTTTCTCAAATAGATGTGAAATGAGCGTAGCTAGTTGACCACGACGTGCGTGCCGAAAAGATCTTTATGAATTGGGGTCTTATGCGCGATTCTGATACTTGTAGCCAAAGTTATGGCCAAAATACTAAAACGCACCTAAAACTGCCAAATTAGAAAAAAAGATTACGATTTCCTGCCATCTTTGTGCTGATCTGCTAATTCAAGATATTTTAGTGCCAAAAACGTGCTATCTGACAACTCAGCATCATCTGACTCAGATTCTCCTGCATCAGTTGCCCCGGGTTGGAAAGAACTCGTCTTCGAGTTCACAATACCTTTCTCGAAATTCACAATAGCTTCAGGCAACAGTCCAGGAAGAAGGTCCTCTGGCATCATGTTAGAAAAATCGGCTAGCAGCGGCTGCACCTCCGTTGGAAAATCTAGAATCACTTCTGCTGCACTAGTCCCACAAGGCAGTAGAGCATAGACCACGTCTCCACGCTCAATCTCATAAAAAAACATGGACCTAGAAAGCAGGTTAGTATTATTTGCTGTCGGGGTAGGAGTGGTTCCTTCCCGACGAGGTGCCAACACAATCTTCTTCCCTTTAATGCTAAGAGAATATGTATTTTTCCGCCTATCATAAATAACACGGCGATCATACTGCCAAGGTCTGCCTAACAATATATGACAAGCATCTATAGACACAACATCACACCAATCATTCAAGGAGGGGGGACTGGTCTCGCTGATTGTGGGGCTTATCCACCCGAGTCAGGGAGCCAAATGGGAGAACGTGTTTTGCTGGGTGCTGATCAGGAAGACGAGCAACACACTACAAGAAAACAACCCATTCATAGCGTTTCAAAAACGCTATGGTAGGATACCATAGCGTTTTAGAAAACGCTATGTCTGCCCAAGCTGTCTATTATTGCGTTTTTAAAACGCTATAGTAAGTTGGCTTTTTATAGCATTTTAAAAACGCTATGGTATTTATACATAGAATTTTTTATTTTTTATTTTTTTTTATTTTTTTATTTTTTTATTTTTTTCATATTTTTTTTGCTATCAAATGACTTTTCATTACATCTTATAAGTTTTATTTATAGAATATAAAAATTTAAATGTGCGAAACTTAAACACTTTCTAACCTTGTTTATTGATCTCTGCAGACTGGAAGCGGTTCAAGCAGAATTTATAACAGAAGCCAAAGAGAGGAATATATGGAAGACTAGAAGATTTCAACAATCAATTGCTGGAACAGAAATTGTATTGACAATGCTGAAATTGGAATTACAAGATACAACTCGAAAGAGTGAATTACAATGTAATATGAACTGAATGATGTAGGCTGTTCGAGATGCCTTAATCTCCTAATAAGCATTTGCTCAATTGTACAATGTGTGAAATCATGAATCCCAATGTTATTGCCATTCTCCTAGTTATACTCATACCTCACAGAGGTCAAAGCAACTAACATAGCATTATTCTTCTAACAGAGCATTACTCTTCTAACAGAACATTCTTCTAACCACTAACAGAATACTGAAGAACCCTTCTCATCCATCATCTGACAGAGCACTCTGCAACACATAAGCACTTGCATTCTCTACCATCTGCAGCATATTACCTCAGTAACAACTGGAGCATTCACAACTGAAGCATTCACATTCTATATCAGCAACAACTGGAACATTCACATTCTGTTAATCACTCCCTGAAAGTCCTTAACATCAGTTACAATTTGTTAAACCAAAACAATCTGTTAAACCATCATCCTACTCTTTCGCCTAGTGTCTGTGAATCGTATATGGGGCCTAACAGATGTGTGTGTGGTGTGTTGATCTGCATTAATACCACATCGCCTATGTGGATTCTCTCTCTAATAGCACCAAGTAGCTTGGACATATAAACATATGTTGACATATGCGTGTATGTGTTTAGTAAAGTGCAGCTTAAGTGAAACTATTTCCATAAGAACTAAGACGTATAAGAAATTTACCTTTTGCAGCATCAACAACGATTTTCAGTCTGCGGCCCCAGCTTAATGTTACCTTTTTACTGTTTTGACCTGAAACGGTTGTTTAACAGATGGAGATGCACAAGATATAACATAGAGCCATACTTTCATAAATGGAGAAATAACAGAAAGAAATATATTTTCTTAGAGCAGCTTACCGTATAGATTATCAGACAGTGAACCACCTGGTAAGAACTCATAGACTAGTATCTGTTGCGTGGATTCATAGCAAAAGCCTTCCAAGGATACAAGATTCTGATGGTGAATTTGTGACAACAGATACACCTGCACATTCACATTATGAAGAAAAATGGGAAATTGTAAAAGCTACTCAGTTTTTTTTTTTTTTTTTTTTTTTTTAAGAGCATAATAACAGGAAGCTCATTAAGTGACAAACTTGAGAAGGTCAAGCCCCATTAAATTTTTTTTTTCCTTACTTTACTACAAGAATAAAGAAAATACTTACCTAGTCATAAAGCACTTCCAAATACATAAAAGCATTACCAATTGCAGTTTATTACACGATGATTTAACCATAGAAGTGTATAAGTTCTAATTTCATCAGTTTAGGGCTGGTTAAGCTGCATCCTGATTGTTGAAATAACACCAGTTCTAATTTTAGAAAAAGCTATTGCTTCCCAAAATCTTCCAAAAACGAATTTGTCACAGGTTAAAAGGGCTAAACATCAAGTGACATATTCAATTTTTTGAGTCTCTTCTCTAGTCTAGAAAAAAAATTTGGCTTGCTCTAGTGAGAGCAAACATTGATCTTTCAACCTTAGGTCCCAACGAACCTAATGACAGACCATCTCTTCCTTCCTTTTCTCCTTTCCTTTTTCAATCTGTCAATTCTCTTTCTTGAAACCTAAAATCCTCACATTGCAAACTCCATTAATATGATACCTTGCAAACTCCATTAGCACCATATCTTTTGTCCTATTGATCCAAAAAAATTACCCATCTAGCAACATCACTTCATGTTCAAATATAAGATATTATGCTTCCATAACGTATTGGATACTCGGACACATTTGGACACTCCATTTGACACACTCTATTCAGATCATCAACTTCTTCACATATATTTCGGGGGTTTGTATATGTTACAATAATGTATGGAAGTAGCTATTTTTTCCAGTACCAAGCCCTAGACGTGTTTTAATTGCAAACTTAAAGAAGCAATTCAATAGCAGCTTCCTTCAATCAATTTTAAGATTGCATTTCATACAATTCTGACAATGCAGTAGCACTTTCTAATAATTGTACAGTATTAACTCAAAGGAAAAGCAACTAATAAATTAAGCCAAGCTAAACTCAGACTAAGGGAGACAACGTAAAAGAGTAGAGCAGCAGACGACACAATAGCAATGGCACCAGGTGGGAGTGTCTAATAAAGAAGGGCATGGATTTGATATTCAGGAGCCCTATTATCACAGCCCATTCACAAAGTATTAACTATTATGATGCTTAGAATATAATTTTGAGTGATCCCTACTTTGCAACTTACAGATATTGGAGGCTAGCCAAAGTGGAGATATCATATCCAACTAACGTTAGTTGATTGAAACTCAAGTTCCTGCAATATTTAGCAGATGTTGTCATTCCTGCAATGATAGTTTAGTTACTAATAAACAGTGTAGCAATAGACTATAACATGAATGAGATAGGAAATATTGCAATTTCTCCAGTTCCTGCAAGCTACCCAAGTTTTGTATCTGCCCCGTAAGTGACGTGTTGTGTAAATCCCTGAATTATATTCCAGCAAATCTTATTAGGAAAATAGGTCCTTACTGCATCCTAACCCTGTCATTACAAACCACAGCCAAGAGACCACCAAACGCCTCAAAGAAAACTCCAAACACTAAAAAAAAACAAAGCTCGAAACCATAACATTTTCTGTTTTTTGTTGCAGCAAAAAACAGGGTATACATCTCTGTTTCATATACTGAAAAAGCATCCCAAATCCACCCTATAATATTCTTCTTCCTATAATAATCTGGTGCTTTGCAACTGAAAATTAATCATACCCTTGTAACAACTGAAAATTCTTCTTATAATATTCTTCTTCCTATACTCACCTTCTGTAATTCCACAATCTTAATAACTACCTATTCTTTTGCATTATATTCTAAGCATTTACTACCAAAGTATGTCAAAACATGGAGCCTAAGCATTCCTCCATTATACTTCATACTTTTTCGGGTTCGACCAACACAAGATAGATGAAAAGAACCAAAATTCTCGAAAATAGATAGATGAAAAGAACCGAATCAATTTGCGCAACTAGATAGATGAAAAGAATTCACAATAAGTTGCCTGTCTATTTATTTTGTTAACTAATGACTAGTCATCATGCCAAATGCAATGCAAAACTCAAGATATAACATTGAAGGGGCAAAATGAAAAAACATTCAACACAACAAAATGTATAAAAAAACATAAAATAATAGAGCATGGAATAAGTTACAGACAGAACAAGGAATTTTCATGCATAGAAAAAAAGGACTATGCAAGTATATTCATGAGGCGTAGGCTCTCTAACAGTATATGTTTCAACATGCTTTGTGTTTAAGAAATGTTTTGGTAATACAAAACCTCAATCAAGCACGCTGCTCCTTCACCATCCCATGCTATGGATTTTGCAAGACCCTGCATTACCTGTACAAAAAGAGGTAAGGTAAATAGCTTTCATCGGTCACATCTCATCGACTACAGTGTCGAAGTCAATTACATGGATTTTGTATTATCAATCGTAGACATGATTGCTTGATTCCTTCAGAGCAGTCTGAAACCAATTCGAAGGGTACCATCCCAATTAGGAGAATGGGTCATTTCTTATCTGGAGCTCTGGCTGATATAAATTAATGATTGAAGTAGTGGGATACTGGCAGTACATTATGTTGTACGCATGGAAATTAAAAAGAGTTGTAGAGCCCCTACCAGTCATGCATGACTCCTATAAGTCCACAATCATATATGACAGGCAAAGTATTTGTTCCACTAACAGGAACAATATTCAACACCCAACAATCTAACCCAAGATCAATCAAAGCTGATGCAAACCTGATGCAAACCTATAATCACAAAAATGTTCAGCAAGTCACTACAAGCAAAAGATTTTATATTCATAGATACGTTTTAAGTGGAAAAAGGGAATGATCATGTGAAAGGTGCATCTAAGGACTTCAACTATAACTAACAAATATGAGGGTAAATAGGAGACTATACCCTCCAAACCCAGCCTTCATGTCCAGCACATTCCGCAGCTGCAACTTTTTCCAGTGGTATGCGCGGACATAACTTTCTATTATGTCATACCAGTATTTTGATTCTGCCTTGAACAATCCATTTCTAGATAAGTAGGCATCCATTTCTATGCTCTGGATCCTATCTAGAGGATCATGTAACCGTAAAGGCCATGAAGAAACATTTTCTCCATATCCATTCTCAGGTAATCGGGTGATGCATGGTTTCAAACCCACGTACCTACAAAACAGATAGGCAAATGACAATTATTAGCAACTTTTTAAACATGTTATTTACTCTGAGAGTTAAGGCTGCTACTGTTAACTCTTGAACAGTGAACTCGTTAGTTGCATGAGGGCATAGCCATTCCAGTTCCAATTGAATCATGATGGGGTTAAAAAGCCACCACACATAGCAATTTATAGAGAAACCAATGATTTGAAAAACATGTTTTAATTATGTAACAAGGCACTTTATTTAAAAAAATTCCCATATTTTATTAAAAAAGTAAATAATGCTAAAATGTACTAGCGTGTCTCCGAATTGTATTTTTTTAGCCGATTAAAACAGATAAGGACCTAGCTATAATAATATCCTGACAGTTTGTGTGATGATGCAGGTTGGATCACATCACCGAAAAATTGAACTTTTCAGGGGTAATTTGTTAAATTTATTAAACTTCAAAATTTTGGGTTCCAAAATCACAAAATATATCCTAAGCATGACTACTTTGTTCGCAGCACTATAATTGTTCTATTCTGTCTATGCCATCTACTAAAACACAGGAATGCAAAAAGGAGTTTGTGAGCTTAAGACAATGAAGATCTTATCACGCACCAAGTCTCCACTCTATGACTTCTGCACTTATTTATAAAATCATAATTTATGCAACTAGAAACAACTCTTCAACCTAGCATGCCAACAGTGTAGGACACTTACAAGGCTCAAGCACAAGCTTCCCAACATGTTGGTAAGTTTGAGCATGCAATACCTAAGTTACTTTCACACCTCGAGGCATAATCAGTTTATGAAACTCAAATTTTCTTGGAAAACCAGTAACATATTTATAAACAAGAACAAATACAATATAGCATAAAGTAACATTAAAACTTCACCTTGACTGATTTTTTTGAACTCTTTGGTTCGCTTTGAATACTTTGCAGAATGTTGAGCCCATACTTAATGCTGCACATCAGTCAACAAATGTGAGCATGCCATTCCAATTTTCATTAAAATGCAAGGTAGTTTTCTATGACAGTAATCATAAATCACCTTTTAGTGGAAATTACAAGCTTAGCGTCTTCAACGGATGCCTCAGAATTATGCATAAGGTGATGACTTAAAGCCCAACCAACTATTTTTTCCACATCTGTAAAGTTAATCAATTAGAATTTTAGAATTGAGTGATCAAGATCAATTAGACACTATTATGCATCTATCTTCAAACACTCCTCTTGAGCTGGAAAAAGAGATTGAATGTCTCCTTGGTGATGTTGGTTTAGATAGTCTTTTTGGAAGAAAAAAAATGCTATAAACATGTGCTATAAATGAGTAGGAATCCAGTGCATTAGTAATTACTCATATTAGAGAATATGAACGACAATATTCTTTAACATAACTTTATTTAAGATCTTAAATCCCTGAATTGTGGTCTTGATGTAACAACTTTAAGAAACATGAATAAGAATTGATCTTTTCTGATCAAAGCCAAATGAACATCATTTGACATAGAGAACAACATCCCAACAACCCAAAGAGGGGAACAAACAAAATTATTGAGTCAAATTTCCAAAGTAACACTAACCCATTATTTAAAATCACAAAACAAACCCAGATCTTAGATTAAGCAATCAACAAGCTAAGCAGAAGAAGAAACCTGAAGACAGTCTGGAGATATTAGAGTTCACTGTTGGAAGAGCTTCCTTTCTATCATCTCTATCCTTTGCAGGATTCAACCCATGTTCTTCCTTTGAATCAAAGCATGGAAAACAACCCATGTTCTTTCAAGAGGTCTTGCGTTCCTAGGGACAATGCTTGGATCTCTGATGTTAAGAAGAGAAACATCAAGTTCTGCATTATTCACTATATGTATCAGGTTCATTCAATTTATTGTACTTCTAGCACTATAATCACAATGTCGTCTCTTCCTCATTTTTTTTTATTTTGTTTTAATTAGTCAGCGGTATATAAGAACTATAAAAGGGAATATATGCACATAAACAACGCGATAGAGGTAGTCAAGATGACTTGACAATGATAAACGAAACATGAAAAAAACATAGCTATGTCAATGTTCCTAGAATAATATCAAGTCACTGAAGGACTTGAAAGCAAGCAACTTGAGCTCCCAAGGAACTCTTGCCAAATAAGTCCATTTAGAGGACATGTTAGTTCACTTGAACACTTTTTTCTATGATCCAAGATGGTCCATGTCAAGCATAAATTAAGTGAACCAATCCTAGATAGCTCCAAACTGAAACAAGAAAAACATTTTCTGATGAAAATGGGTACACTACTTTATTTGCATCATAACACAATTTTACAAATTTCCTAGAAAGGAAAGCGTGATTAAGTTATATGATGAACATATAATGTATTATAACAATCCTCTTTGGTTTTCAAATATGTGATAACACCACATTTGGTCTTAGAGATTTTAAAATGCGCAATGGCTACAACCTGCAAACCTTTGAGCATCTTCAGTAGTAGGTATAAAATAGTAATAGCCCTTTTAAACAAAATGGAGTTTTCATGCAGCATAATTTATTTATGAATGAAAGGTGAGTAACTTACCAAAGTTGTGATGATTACTCCCAAAACCAATATTGGGAGACGAAAAATGTGATCACTTTGTCCAATCTTGCTGAACACCTGAAAACAAAATGTTGCAGGCCTGCTATTAGGAGTAATGATAGAAACACTGAAGCTACATTTGGGTCAAAGAGCAATCTCCCACTGGATAAGAATCTCTGCCAATAGAAGAGCAAGTTTCATCATTATTGTTTTATATACAAAATACTTATTATCTATATTATCAAAGTAAGTGTTGAACTACCAAAATGATATTAGTGTTTTAGAGGGATTATTTTAAGCATTCCAAGATTAAAAAGAGCCGACTGACTTTGTTGTAAAGCACTAAAGTTGGGACTTCCAAAACTAAAAGATAAATCAATGCTTAAATCTGCAAAAAAAAGATCCAACAATGAAACATCCCAAATAAAGTATCTCCTCTGTAAACCAAAAAATAAATTGCTTCATAGCTATTTGATAATATTATGTTCATTTTATAGAAAAACTGGAGCTCCAATGACACGATTACAAACCAATATCATTTACCAACGTTGGGAATAAATATCACAGTAAAACATAGAACCCTAACTTCAACTCGTCACACCAAATCATTATCATTGATCCCCAATGTTGTACAAACCTATTACAATTGAAACCATCAGACCATACTGAACAAAAAAAAAATGTAAACTAAGCAAAAACAAAACCCTGACAAGTTGAAGAAAACCTAAAGAGGTCAGGGAAACTCTTCCAATCAAAACATACTTGCTAATCTAAATATAACCAATTGAACTGTGACAAAGGAATCAAATAGAAGAAAAAGCAAAACAAAACAATCTAAAACCCTAGAAATTGAATAGAGGCGAGAATAATGAAGGAAAGATAGTGATTACCAGAGGGTTCCACGAAGAGATAGAGTTTTAGTCTTCGACCACTCGCGCTGTGATCTGCCGGGCGACATTCCTTTCTCCTTCTAATTAGATACAAACAGAGAAAGAGATCAAAATTTGAGGGAGCAATAGAAAGCTTGGGGAGGGAAGGGACGACTAATCCAGATCCACCTGTGACCCGTATGCTTCTCAGCTTCTCCTTTCTTCTTTATTTCTTCTTTTTCTTTTCTTCTTTCTTCAACTTTTTTCTCCCTGCGCCCTCCCTTTCCATGTGTCATCTCCCTCGATCTCTCTCTGTATCTCAATTTCTCTCCATCGCTCTCTCATTGGATATATCTCTCTCCCTCCAACTCTTTTTCTCCCTGAACCGTTTCTCGATAAATTTTGGTTTCACTACTACAAATATTAGCTTAGGTAACGCCACTTAGATAGCGCTTTTTTAAAGAGCTATCCAAGTGGGCGCTAGGATAGCGCTTATTTGTCTTTTAAAAAAAAAAAAAAAAAAAAAAAACGCTACAATAGCGCTTTTAAATTTTTTTTTCAGTTAAGCGCTATCTTAATTATGTCTTAGATAGCGCTTTAAAAAACGCTATGTGGAAAAACGTTACCAAAACTACCATAGCGCTTTTAAAGTGCTTGCATAGCGCTTTTAAAGCGCTATGCTACTTACCTCTTGTATAGCGCTTTATCCTATAGCCTAATAATTAAAAAAAAAATCAAATATCAAATTAAATCTCGTTTTTTCAGATCTTGATACGATCGGACGGTTAATATCACAAGCCCTAATAAAAACCTAAATCTCGACAACATGTTTTTTGGTTTTGCTTTTGCCATTTTTTCAAACACACAGAGAGGCGATAGGAGGCATGGAACCGAGGCGAGGAGGCGACGAACCAGATCGAGGAGGCGAGGAGGCGACGAACCGAGGAAGGACGCGAGGAACCAGAGGAGGCGAGGAACAGAGGAAGGAGGCGACTCAGGCGAGGAACCAGAGGAGGCGAGGAGGCGAGGAACCGAGGAGTCGCAGGGTAAGGACCAGGTTCGTCTCCCAGGCAGTAAAGTCTCATGGCATCCTCCTTGTCCCCCTCATTGAGGTGTATGAGCTTATGACCCATTTGAAAAAGTTGGGTTACATCGATCATTCTGATTTTGTATTTGAGAGGTAGTTCCTAATACATATGAGAATCTGTCTGATTTGATTTCGAGTGAGGGTCTTGACCATGACGAAGATGATTTGTGTTTCTTCCACCTAAATAGTCTTCGAATTTTCTATTGTTATCGACTCAACATAATTAAGAGATTCACAATTTTTCCTGTTGGGTCTCAAAATACTCTTTGAATTATGGGCAAGTTTGCAATAACCAAGAGGATGAATCTAAGTGATACATCATCATTTGTCTAAGATTTTTATTTTTATTTTATTTTTATTTTTTTATGTTATTTAGTAATTAGTTCACTGCTAATATGATGATGGTGTTCGCTGCAGGGTAGTAAGCTGACGAAGAGGGAAATGGAGCTGATGGGAAGTAAGAAAATGAAACAAGAAGTAGAAGAAGAATGCACTCTTGACGGCACCGTGGATCGGCGTGGCCGCCCTGCAATCCGTCCATCAACTGGAAGTTTGTTTGTTGGAATCCTCATATTAGGTACGTAACATCATTCCTCCTTCATCCCTTTTTAGTTTTTGTTGTGAATCCTCATATTAGGTACGTAAAATCTAACGGTGAATCTCCGAGTGTAACCTCAACTAATTTAAACGTAGGCAGTGATGTTATGGATTCTCACTTGGCAAGTAGGATGTATAGAATAGCTCTCTCACTCTGATAAGCTTATCTGATATGCATATCATCATCGTCATCTATACATCATCTAGGGAAGAGGAGGTACTCTCCCTCACAGTCACTCCTCCCGAGCTGGCTAGACCAGTCCTCCTTTCTTTAGGAGGTGGTTCATGTACCCCATCTATCATTGATGATGTGTTGGTGTGGTGTAAGATAGATCGGTCATGGTTCTGAACAGAGCCTTGGGATTTAATTAAATTATGAAGACTCATAGGAGTGTGATTGTGCTAAGGTCTGTCGATGCCTTGTCCTCTTAAATTCACATCAAGGGAGGAAGCTGTTCAGCCGGTCAAGAAAGCACAGCTATGTGCGATGAAGTTGTTGGGGGAAGAGAGCAAGGTTTTCCAGTTTGAACAACCATCTCAGAGAATCGTATGTTGTTGGAAAAGGAAGATGGATTGAGGCCCCAACCTTCCTATCAGGCTGAGACTTTGTCGGAGTCCTATGATGGTGTAATTCAACCCTGAATGTGTTAGTGAGTACAGGCTGGTAAGAAGCTTTGGAATCCATAAGCCGCATATTGAGGATCATGTTTTGGATTGGGAGTACCTTGGCATGTAATCTCTGTGTGATGTCTGATGGTTGGCACTTCCATTTGTGGAGGTTCCATGGCTGTAGGTTGTTTTCTCTGGTTTAATTGTAACTTATGATGGTCATCAATGAAGTTGAACTTAAAAAAACTTGAAAGGACCAAGAAAATTTTGAGAAAAAGGGTAAGAAGAGTGGAAGATTAATGTATTATGGCACCTGGTCATGTATTGGTTCAATAAATTGTGTTATGTACTGTTGAGAATTGTGATATTGTAAAGGAATCTCTGATTGCATTATCCTCGTATACTTGTTTTGTTTGATCAACATTTGTAAGTTCTAGTTGTTTTCTCACAAGGAAGGTCTCGCCCTGCTACCACTATCTTTTCCAATTAAGTTTATCTCATATCACATGTTTCATCTATCCCTGTTTGGGCATTTCTTTTGTAATTAGTCTGTTCGACTTGTACTTGTCCTGTTTATGAATCATGAAGTTCCATTTATATTATGTATATATTAGTCATAGAGCCGGTAGCAATTTGCTTGTTTCTATTCCTGAAACCTAATATAATTTTCCTGCAGCTACAACTTTAACTGGTCTGCACTTTGCCACCACAACCTTAATGACTTTTGTTCTACGGTGGTTGGGATACATCCAACCATCACATCTACCTTTGCCCGAGCTCCTGAAATTCGTCTTGTTTGCAAACTTTTCTATTGTTGGGATGAACGTGAGTTTGATGTGGAACTCTGTCGGATTCTATCAGGTAAATACCGGAGGGTCAATATTAATTTTGTTTTCCTATTACCACAGATCTGTTGGCTCAGAAAAATATTCACTGCCTTGTACAATTTTCAGATAGCGAAGTTGAGCATGATCCCTGTGTCTTGCTTTCTGGAAGTTGTCTTGGACAAGGTTCGATACTCGAGGGATACAAAACTTAGCATAGGCATAGTTCTCCTAGGTGTTGCTGTATGTACTGTTACTGACGTGAGTGTAAATACCAAGGGCTTTGTTGCTGCTGTTGTGGCTGTCTGGAGTACTTCGCTGCAACAGTATGTAAGTCACTTGTCACTGAAAAGATCTTATGCATTTCTTCAGGCATTCAAACTGAACTACTTGTGTTGGTCTCCATCCACTGTCTAGAACTAGTTTTAGATACATCCCAATTTGGAGCTTATAAAACTTTATCTCCTGTAGTCATCTCTTCATGTTTCCATGCAGTATGTGCATTTCCTTCAGAGGAAATATAACCTTGGATCATTCAACCTATTAGGTCACACTGCACCTGCTCAGGCTAGATCACTGCTTGTTTTGGGACCCTTTCTGGATTACTGGTTGACAAGCCAAAAAGTTTATGAGTATGATTACAGCGTTATCTCTGTGGTAAGTACTGCTATCATAAAAAAAAAACTTTTAGTTCTGTTAATGATTTGAAATTATCAAGTTTTGGAACTGTTCATATACTTCTTTTACATAAACATAGAACCCATTTCTCTCTAGTTGTTTCATTTGCATGTTACTGGAACATTTTTTACTTGCATCTGGTTCATACTTGTTTAGGCATGCATGTTGTTAGTTCCATGCATCTGCTTGGATCATTTCATGTGTGATGTAATACTCCACCTAAAAAGTCGCGCATTGGTGTAGGCGAGAGCCATTATGAGCATATGGCATGTTTGTATTGTTTTTATGAGCATAGGAGTGGAGATGAAACTATTTGTGTTGGGTATGCGTAGGAGGAACCGTTATTAAGAAAATCCACCCTCACTCTTTTGATGAGCAACTATTCACACTTAGTGAAGCAATTTCATCTAGAACTTTCACACAAATAACATTCAAAATTCACCCTCACTCTCTTGTTCTTATAGTGCTTTCTTACTGCCTTCTCCTAATGATTCTGGCTGGCCATTATTCATTTCAGCTTTTCATCACATTGTCGTGCACAATCGCAATAGGGACCAACCTCAGCCAGTTCATCTGCATTGGCAGATTCACAGCAGTGTCCTTCCAAGTACTTGGACACATGAAGACTATCCTTGTACTAGTTTTAGGGTTCATATTCTTTGGAAAAGAGGGACTAAACATACAAGTAGTGCTTGGGATGATTATAGCGGTGGTTGGAATGATCTGGTATGGTAACGCTTCATCAAAACCAGGTGGCAAGGAGCGCCGCAGCTATTCTCTTCCAGTTAGCAGACACAGCAGTGGGTTATCAGAATCTGGACAGAGTGATGGAAAGACCTAATGGGAAATGGGAAATTAAATTAATAGTTGATTTCAGGAATCACCTCACAGCAAAAGGTAGAACACACATTTTTTTTTTCTAATTCTTTTCCTCTATATTGTTATTTTCTCTCAAGCCGCTGTATGGTATTGAGTAGCCTTTAGATTACCGGCAAGTCCATTGTTGTGTCAAGGTCATAATTTATAGTAATTTATTTCCCTTTTTCTCAAACTATTTTCAGTCCTCGGTGTGTTCTTGTATTTCAGGTTAAGATAATAGGTGTGTTCTTGTATTTCAGGTTAAGATTTATATACCGACTTAGTGTGTGTGTGTTGTTATACTTATACAATGCCATGATGCAATTTCAGGTTATGCGAGGATACAATTTGAAGTGGCGGTAGAATCTGAGAAACATTCAGCGGTGCCGCAATGTACAGACGAAGTTAGGACTGTAGGAGAAGCTGTTGGCCATTTCATTTCGTGGCCAAAAAAGCTGGTGTATATATATGATAGCATATTAACAATTTTGTATGAATGCTTAAATTATATTTTGAATGAATGAGAAATAGTTAGTTATCATGTTGTGTCTTTATTGATTGATTGAACGTTGTCATTATTATATTAAATATTATATTTAGCCCAGAAAATCGGTATCGGAAAAATAGAAAAAACAAATCAAATAACTTAGATAGCACTCAAATTAGCGCTATCTAAGTTTAACATATATACTACAATAGCGCTTCTTTAAGCGCTATCTAAGAACAATCTAATTACTTCCATAGCGCTTATTTACGCGCTATCTTAGCAGATAAACAAATCTAATTTAAAAAAATCATTTAAATTAAATAGCGCTTTGTTAAGCGCTATTCAAGCTAATTTAAAAAAAATTAGCGCTTACATAGCGCTTTAGAAGGCGCTATTGAAGTTAATTAAAAAGCGCTATCTAAGCCTATTTTTAAGCGCTATGCAAGCCTATATTTGTAGTAGTGTTTGAAATAGGAGTATTTGGGCGAGAGTGAGGGAGGAGAAGGATGCATGCTAAGCGAAATTTTTGACAAGAGCCAAAAGTTTCGTCTGATTTAAAATAGCGTTTTAGAACGGTGATGTCATTAGAATTTGGGCTTCTATAGCATAAACTTAAAAAACGCTATCATCAATTGCGATTAATAGCTAATTGTGTTGTAGTGGCAGCTAATCAAGACCCATAATTCGGAGACTCCAACAATGCTACAGCAGCTGAAAAAGACTCCAAAAACAGAGTTTGCAAGCTCTGTTGCAGCAGTGAACAAAGCAGAGTGCAGCGTTTCAGCAATGAACAAAGCTGAGTCTGCACAATCGGTTTCAGCAGCAAACAAAATAGAGTTTGCAAGCCATGTTTTAGCAGTGAATAAAAACGGGTTTGACACCAACACTCAACAATTGGGAGGCGCAAAAAGAGGGAAAGATTGTGTAACGTCAGCGGGGAAATTGGGCCTCGTCGCAACGAGTAAAATTGAGCATGAATCTAGTAGTAGTTCTAGGCCGAATGAAGTACATCATATAGACCCCGGTGATGTTGGAACTTAGTCAGAACATTTGGTTTCAGATACTAAACCGGGGGGACAACAGTTTGCTACTAGCACAGAGCTAGGGGATGCTATGTAGGGACAACAAGTGCAGGAACCCTCTGATGATGATTTTCAGTCTTTGATCAGGGTCAAGAAATAGTTAGAAAAATACGGTAACAAAAATTCTCCGGAGTATAAAATAGTAGGAAACAAATTGGACAAGACTATATCATTGATCAAAGAAAATAGGCAGCTTCGACGGAAGAAATTGAATATCAATACACTCGAAAGTGCTAGTGATGATAGTGATGAAGTCAAATCTGAATCTGAGGTTGGTCCACAGGTAGCATGCAGTGAATTGGATTTAGGGGCTACGTCAGACGGAGAGAGGAATAAGAGGAGAAGTACAAATGTCAGGATGGCGGTCCCCCCGGGCATGCGTCTTTAGACGAGGCCGTGTTTAGCCATATTATGGTTGTGGTTGAAGCAAGTTAGATAGGCCACAACATGGACTGTATTTTGTCCAGCTTTTTGTTTGGTTCTAATACGGGTAAAGTAGTAATGTACCCCCGTTTTGATTGTAAATCAATTTTTTGATAAGTAATAAAAATTCTAAATTAAAAAAAAAAATCACACCAATCATTATCAAAATATTTCTTACCGATCGAAAAAGACACTAGGCATCGCCTATTGACTGTTACCTCACTGCCTTTATTCAGCCACGACAATTTGTACGGCTTGGGATGACGATCTATCTTCTATTGTAATTTTTGGACAACCTCTTCAGACACTACATTCTCACAACTGTCACTGTCAATGATCATATTGCAAACTTTATCTGCAACTATGCATGTTGTGCGGAAAATATTGGTTCTCAACCAATCATCCCCTGAATCGCCCTTGGGAGTCAGTAGGCTCTTACGAACAATCAGAGTCTCATGGCCATTCCCATAAAACACATCTCCATCGTAATTAGTGTAATATACAGGATCTCCAAGCTCCTCAGTTTCGTCTACCACGTCTTCCTCAATTAGAAGCTTGTTGTCCTTCTGAATAGCAGGCTTCCTGCACTCATTCATGCTATGCCCCTGTTCACCACATCTGAAACATCTAATATTTGAGTTAGAAGTAACCTGCGGTGGTTGTTGGGTAGGACGGGATTCTTGAGGGCGAACTGGCCGACTGCTTTGATCACTTATGACCATTGGCCTCCTGTTCTGCTGTTTTTCCACAGCAAGTGCACGCTGGTAGGATTCAGAAACGCTCCAGTGAGTGAAGGCAGAGGACATCCTGCAAGGGTTGTCGTAATTCCCTCAAATACCATGCCACCATCTGCTATTCTGTCTCAGATAATTCATTACGGGCTACCAATTGATAGAACTCCTCCGTGTAATCATCAACTGATCTCGCGCCTTGGCTCAATGAATGAAGTCGTTGAAACAAAGTTTGAGTGTAGCCGAAAGGAAGGAAGTGACCCTTCATCTTTTCCCAATCAGTTATCTTGGCCTTGCCCTGCCTGTCGCGTGATCGCTTCAACTGCTCCCACCACGCAGATGCTCTGTCTTTGAGTTTGATGGCAATCAATTTCACTTTGACATGATTTGGAACTTCCTTATACTAAAAAATACGTTCTATTTCATTAAACCAATCCACAAATCCTTCGGCCTGTAATGTACCAGAAAACTCAAGTAGATCGACTTTGAAATCGAGATTTCCATGACGATCCTCTCGACCACGGCGCTCCCTGAATCGAGCACGATTGTGATACGGGTTTCTGAAACGGGAACCAGAATCGTGATCTTCCATCTCACGATAATCGAAATTCTGCGCCGTTAGACGCTAGGTTAGCTCTGCAACTTGCCTCTGTAAATCCTCAATCATCACATCCTGAATGCTACGATCACGGTGAGGGGCTTCCTCGTTCGGAACTTGCCCGCAGTGACCACGACCACTACCACCAGCCACAGAAACTAATGAGATCTCAACCCAAGAAGATGCTGAAGCTCTGATACCAACTGACACCGGGCAAAATAGTGATTATCCTGCGGGCTAGTTCAATAGACAATTCACAAGGAAGGATACAAGAGATTTGTCCAAAAACACAGAGAAATAACTCTAATGTCAATTAAATTACTCAAATCAAAGGTATCTCTAAAATCAGCCCACAAGCCGGGCTTTATAGCTAAAACTCGTGATTATTAGAATTTTACCAAAAATAGAAAAACCCCAATACCCATGCTAAAAATAAAATAAGTAATAAAAGAAATAAACTGTCAGAAATCTGGCCCAAATTGGGTTCAGATTCGCTTCCTAAACAATAAATTAAATATTACTATAAAGGGAAAAAATAAATTTGTGGATTCGGAACGGAAAACGGTGGATTTTGGCCTCGAAAATATGTGCAACGACCATAGCTGGTTGACCACGATGTGCGCACCGAAAAGAGCATTCCGAATTGGGGTCGTATTCGCGATTCTGATACTCGTAGCCAAAGTTATGGCAAAAATACTAAAACGCACCCAAAACTGCCAAATTAGAAAAAAAAATTACGATTTTCTGCCATCTTTGTGCTGATCTGCTAATTTAAGATATTTTAGTTCCAAAAACATGCTATCTGACAACTCAGCATCATCTGACTCAGATCCTCCTGCATCAGTTTAGAAATTTTATCTTTTTACACCTTACTAGCCAGTGAATCCGCAACCGCATTCGTCTCCCTAAATACATAAATGCATTGGAGCTCCATACCCTCCTTAGCCATGTTCATATTCCTCCAAACATATTCAAGGAATCATGGTATTTTAAACTCTTCATAAACCAGCCTTTGACTGTTTTTTAGTCCATTTGTACAATTACCTTTGTCACAACCCCCCTGTTACATAGTCGTAAACCTTCCAACAAAGCTAAATTTTTTTCCTTATTGTTAGAATCTTCTCCGAAATATGATTGTTTAGCAATCAAACAAGCACCATTAGCATCTCTAATGATCGCTCCACCAGCTCCACAATTTTTTACCGAGGATCCATCCATATTCAACGCCACAAAACCATCCTGTGGAAAAGACCAATACACGATTTTGTTGTCTCTCAACACCACTGGTCTCACTTGGAAACCAAGTGCTATAATTACGACATTATTCAAGCTAGCATGTTTTGGAATAAAAACTGAATTGGCAATTCTCAACCATCTACGGACAACCATGATTACACTAAAAATGCTTGATTTAACATCTTCAAAAACACTTTTATAGCTGATGTAGTTGATTCATGCTGTCCTTCCTTGTTGCTTACCTAGACCTACACAGGTAGCACACGTGAGCCAAGGACCATCGTGTGGTGACCAATGACACTCCGATGTTTAAGTTAGAAAAGGCTTAGGAGGGACTTAAAGATGTAAATTGGGTTTTTGTAGCGTACCATAAGTTCATCAACCTTATCTTCCTTTTATAATGTGAGACTCCTTGTTCGGCTAGGCCTATGGTGACATAGTTTGGGGAATTTTTTTTGCTGGAGATCCTTTCCTAGTTGGGAGTTGTCCATATGGGATAGTTTCCCTTTAAGACTTATGCTCTTAGATCTGTGGATGAGGTTTCCCTTTCTGAGGGTTGTCCATGCAAGGAAGTTTCATTGTCCGACTTATACTCTAGTATTTGTTTCCAAGTAGGAATCGATGTATTGCTGGCCTGCTTGTCTTGGGTTGATCTCCCATATACTTTCCTTATCAGCGCTTACGAGTATTGAGCCTGACCGCATGACGTACGGGCTTATTAATGCATTGTAGTTCGGGTCCAACGTTCTGGAATCTGCCAAGAGTGGGCTTAATGTTGTCTGTGTCTAGCTGGATTTTACATGCAATCAGGCATGCTTTGTTCTGTTGACGAGATCATGACACGTGTATGGTGTTGATCAGAGGACGGTTTGATGTATCATCAGCTACTCACCCTGAGTTGGTGGGTTGTCTTATCCATCTACTAGGTCATTTCATGAAGCAACTATGCAGTCATGATGGTTGAATCTGAGTTGTTTCCTCAAGTGGCGAGTTTTATTAATTGGGCGTGCGCCAGCTTGAAAGAAAGAAAGCTGGGAGTTAAGTTTTCTATATAGATATCTTGCCTGTGGAGTATAGCCCCTTTACTCTTTCGTTCTCAGATATTCTGCTTTGCTGTATCGCCTTCTTTTTTTTTGACTTCGCTTAACTTTCATATTCAAAAGCTTGTACTTTCTTTCATGGCGGACCGAAATCAAATTTCTGAAAAACTGTTTGCTAAGGGCCACCATTTTTTTAGGAGTCTGAATCGGATCTGGAAGTCTTCCATAACACATACGGGATTACTGATGATCTGGTGCTCTGCACTTTGGGCACCGATCTGACGCCATTGTCTCCTCCTAAGGGTTTATTAGCTTCACCGAGGTATGTTTCAATCGGGTGTCCGCTTTCCTATTATCAAGGAGATTTGGGAGTTCCCGGCGTACCTCGGCATTGCACCCGCTCAACTTGTGCAGAATGGGTATAGGACTATGATCGTCATTCTGATTAGGGCTAAGAACGCTGGTGTCCGAGTGTCTTTGAAGGCGATGCAATTGCTTACTTCTCCTCGGATAAACGAGCACGTTGTGTGTGTACTGACGTCACCAGACTGCTTCGACAACCTGCCCGATGATTTCAAATTATGGCAGAAGTTCTGTTTTATTGCTCCTGTGGACTCGACATACTTTGAGCTTGCTGGTCATCCGGTCGAGTGTTCATTCAGACCACTGAGTAAGTTTGACTATTTTTCTTGTCTTGCTTATGTCAACTGCATATTAGATTGACCTGTTGTGGCTTTCACATGGGAGATTATGAACTTCGCCACTTTCTATGGAGGATAAAGAAATTTTGGATGCATTTCACGACATGCCTCGTCTAGAGGTAGAGGATGTCATTGAGTCTTCTAACGTCGAGCGCAGGGGACTGTAGTTTCATTGGCTTGTGGCCCCTACTATTTTTTGGGTAAAGAAGCCAAAGCCTAAAGATGTGTTTGCTTCAAGGAAGAGGAAACTCCCCAAAATCAGGGTTCCAAGCCCTTCGAGGAGAGCATAAATAGATGAGGCGCTTCCTTCTCCTATGCATCTGAAGAGGACATGATGTTGTTTGGCAAGTGCCAGATGAGACTGCTATTTTCGAGGGGCGTGATGCTCAGGCCAAGGCCCCTATTCTCTTCCTGACTTGGAGATGGAGTATATGCGAATAGTGGGTGTGGAGGATATAACCAAACTGAGTATTAAGCAGGCATAATTTTTGAATAAAATGTTGTTGCAGGCGGGCATGGAAGTTTCGTCTGGTTGTCCCTTTTTAATAAATAACTTTGAGCTCTTTCTTTCTTTAGATCATGAACCCGTTGAAAATTCGTTTGATTGTCGACATTATGATGAAGGGTCTCCTTCTCGTTATCGGTACTATGTTCCATCTCGATCCCGTCCTCATATTGAATTGACGACGGGTCCAAGGATTAACTCGCTTCCCTCTTCACCATCAACTGATTCTGAATCGGCATATGAAAGAGAGTCGATTGTTGCGGGCAAAGGAAATATTGTTGATGAAGGCCCTGATGCAGTGAAGATGGCCAAAGACGTTACTAGGGTGATTCCGGTCCCAAAGGATCTCCATCCGGATGCTCAGATCAATCTTTTTGCTCCAGACGTGGTAAGGATGAACAACCAAGCTTGGCATCAAGAGGTTGACATCTCTTACACTTCGAGGAAGCATATTAGCAAGTGGAATGACTAGATGGAAAATTATGCTCTGGAACCAAGGGGAGATACGCTAGGAGAGTGTATGGATAAAGGGCATCATCTAGTGCCGGGGACGTCGTACCTGAATCAAGTAGTTGCAGCTGGACCTAAAATTGAGCCACTCGTGAGAGAGTGTATACTATAGAGCAAATATTTGCAAACTTGCAGAGTCATACTCGGACGCTCTCTACGAGATTGAGTCATTGAGGAAGGAACTTAAAGCTTTATCAGATATTGGAATGGAGTCTTGGTACATTAAGTCGGAGGCTCAGAAGGTTCGTTTGGAAGCTCTTGAGTCTGACTTGGTCGGGGCAGTGTCTGCAAGGGATTGGTTCGAAAATGAATTGAACCTTTTCCGTTGTGACTTCCAGCTGGCCCGTGAGACTGTGGCCAAAGGGCAGGCTAAACTGCAGGCTTTACACCCTGAGAGGATCAAGAAGAAGTTTGAATGGACTGTTCGATGTTAGCAGTTGCAAGCCAACGTTGATTTTAACGTCAAGAGTGTGCAGACCACTGAAGAGCAGATTCTTCTGGTGCGAAACGAGTTGAGTATCATCAATAAAAAGTTGGGTGCCGAATAGTCAAAGATGGCAAACTGGAGCGGCTGAAACAAGAGCTCGCTGAATCAAAAAGGCGCAAGGAGAAGCTTCTCAAGGCCCAAGGCTCGTTTGAGTTTAGCAGAGTCATGCATGGAAGCACTACAAGAAATTTGGCATTAGGTAAAGAACGTTGTTCCTCACTGAAACATGTTAATTCGTCACCGTTTAGCAACGGTGAAGAATTTCAGTCGTCACAAAGTTCCTCACATAAGGGGCGTTAACGAAAGTATTAGGTGACGAATTCTTTACTTGTCACGGATAGTCCGTTTACGTGGCAAGTAGTTACTCACATAAATTCAGCGCGCAGGTATACAATTACAACATGGGTGGCAAAAATTTCGTTACTATAGAGTGTTATGTGTGATGAAAAGATGGCGTCACGTGTGGTGACTTTCTGTTACGAATCGTTATTCACTTATGTGATTTATATATGAGGAACAATTTGTCACAGTAGTGATTTAAATATCTACTATGAACTTTCTTTGAGGAATCTTTCCTCACTTATATAATTTATATGCAAGGAACAATTTGTCACGGTAGTGATTTCATAAATTAAATTATCTACTTGTGACAAATTTTTCCTACACACTTTAATTATATTTGTGACAATTCATTCTTCACCCATTTATTGTAGCTATTTACTAGCACATACTATTGAATAGCACCACCTGTTTTTTGTAATGCACAATCTAAAATTAAAAAGTAGAATTTTCATTAATAAAAAAATATTGCATTAATTCATTGTATATGCGAAGTCACAAACTGAATACAATAATGATATCAAGTTACACCATGTTGATGTTCGAAAAATAACTAACACTACTCTAGTAACACTAAGCTCCTTAACTCATTAACATCTATTCATACCCACAACCTCCTTGAAACATCATCACCATCAAGGTCACCAACTCATCAAAATAAAGATCATTTGGATGTACAACACTACCATTAGAACTGTTTAGATCATGGCGGGAGGAAACACTGTTGGTACGCCCTTGCATTATAGTTGCCAAAAAAGCCTGCATTTGACATTAAGTATAAGTATTAGTAAAATTTATTTTTCTAAGAATAAACTAAAGAAGTAAAAGCAAATTACAAATGTTATTTCAATGTGTACAACAAAAAGGTTAGGATCCACTTTAATAGCTAATTCTAATGGACACTTCACTTGAATGACATATCAAAAAGCTAAACAAAGACTGATGATATGAAGTACCTTAAAGAACATATATTTAGTATCTTTATGTCCAATGGCCTCAATCACTGAGCAGCATCACCTGGGCAAGCTTAAGCTTTAAATGGTTTCTTTAACCTCATTCGTACCTTAGATAGCACTTTTAGCATTTAATTCTAGCAAAACTATATATTCTCTAGAATAAGATCCAAAACTAATTAAAAATGTCAAAAAATCTTTGACAAAAGTCTTAATTTCCATTTATAATGTTGCCAACCTCTACATTATTCAATTTCTTTGATTGATCCATAATTAAACCCTATCAAGTAAAATATTTAGTGGTTTCAGTGACAGAACATTATACATTTTTCTCTATAATGCATTACAAAATTCTTAGTCCTAGATGGAGCTGTCATGCTCAGTTTAAGTATCACAAAGGTTTAGACTAATAATTACTGTAAGGTTTAGACTAATAATTACTCTAAGGAGATGATAGTGGATTAGAGAGGAGGCTCTGCTCTTGGAGGCGATTTTGTTTTTAGGGGTACTATGGTCCTTTTTGTTAGCAATTGATCGTGATCACTAGATTTTATTTGTCTTGCAATCTGGATCATCCAAGCTAGGGGTTTCTCATCTTATTCATGGCGACTCCTCACGCCGCCAAGGGAGGTGAGCACACGGTTGGGGTTGGAGGCGCCTCGGTCGATGATGTCAAGCCTCCTCGAAGTTTTCTTCAAGCATTGGGAGTTGTAAAGCAAGGTGTTATTGTAGGGGAACTAATGAAAGGCAACCGTTTTTGCAAGGATGGAAGTCCAGCGTTATCTATGAATATTTCGGAAGCAAAAAGATGTGAAAGGTACGTTGAATCATATGTTATTGTGCTTAAGTATTTTAGTTATAGGCCTTCTCTTGAGGCTATTCGTGAATCCATTCATAGATCATGGGGTGTTATGGGTGAGTTTACCATGGGATTGCTGGATCAGAGACATGTTCTTGTCAGATTCCAATCGGAAGAAGAAGTAAATAAGGCTTTGTCGCGAGACTCTTTTATGATCCGAGGGGTTAGATTCAAAGCGTTCCGTTGGCATCAAGGATTTAGCCTTAGGAAGGATCCGTTGTTAGCCCCTTTATGGGTGGATCTTCCTAATCAGCCTTTACAATTTTTTCATCCGTTGTATCTAAAAAAAGTTGGAGATTCCATTGGGTTTTTTCTTAGAATTGATGATAGTACTTTGGGTTTCACCCGACCTGGGGTGGCAAGGATGTGCGTTGATAATTGTGATAATTGCGCTATGATTGAACACACTTTCGAAGCATATAGGAAGCGATTGGGGACCAAAAAGGTGAGTTAAAAGGAGGAAGACAAAGATGGTAAGAATAAGTCGGAAGATGAAAGCATGAAAAAGCAAATTGTGGGAGGTACGGAAAAAATGATTCAACTAAAGGGCAATGAGGTAAGGAAAGTCTATAGACCAGTCAAGAAGGATGCCGAAATAATGCCAGCAATGGGCGGTGCTAACGAGGAGCATGCTGGTCTGAAAAATAAGAAAAAAGAGGAGGAGGGAGTAGAAGTCGTTTATAGGGAAATAGAGGTTTCACCTAAGAAAGAGGGAAACGACATTACAATATTAAAGAATCCTTTTGCAATTTTAGCAAGTTTGGACCAAGAGTTGCAAGTTGGAAACAATTTGGGCAATTCTAATTTGGTATCTCACAATTTAGAAAAGAAGTCAGATTCTCAAGGAAACAAACATATGGAAAAAGGATGCTAATTTGGATGGAAATAATTATATGGAAAAGGATGCTAATATGGAGAAGGTTGCTAAGTTGGAAAGGGTTGCTATTTTGGAAGGGAACAAAGATGTGGAAAAAGTTGCCAATTTGGAAGGGGAAGGGTATTCTACTTTGGACTCGAAGTTAATTACCAACTTCAAGTCGAATTGTAAAGATGCAGGGTATACTTCTAGTGGGATTGATAAAGCTATTCAAGTTGTTTTGGAGGAAGGAACGCAGGCTTCGGTGAATTCTCTAACTGTTGGCGAGGAATTAGGGGCAGGGCCAGCACCTACTTCAGTCGCAAAATCATTAGGAAATGTTACAGGGGAAGTTGTAACGCTGGTGAAAAGAACTAGTTCTTTCAACCAGGTCAAGGAGTTAGCACACGGTGCCGATAGGGTAGGGGACGTTGCTGTTCCAAGTAAGGAGACAGGGAACGTATTGGCAGCAAGCGTGGAGATGCACATGGTGGCTCTGAGTGGCTGCAACAGGGTTGAATTTTTAGGAGACACAAGTTCTAAACCAGGCCGTGAAACGATGCAGGGGCAGCACGATGAGGCAGCTATTCGGGGAATTAATGATGACAATTATCAAACTTTTATTAGAGTCAAGGGCATGATAGAAAAAGATGATATAAAGAACACCCCAGATTATGAATAAAAAACACTTGGAGTTACTTTGAACAAGGCTATTTCTTTGTTCAAAGAAACTAGGCGGTTAAGGAGGAAGAAATTGAACATCAACACTCTTGAGAGTGCCAGTGATGAAGTAGGCTCAGACTCTGAGGTTGGACCACAGGCAGCTTTGAGCAGAGATTCGGACTTAGGGGCTTTGTCAGAGAGAGAGATGAGTAAGAAGAAGAGTAAAATTGTCAAGATGGCGCTTCCCCCGGTCATGCGTCGAATGGCGAGACCGCAAGACTATACCGTCCAAACTAAACATGATTGATAATATTATGTTTTGGAATGCTCGCAGTGTTGTTAATAGAGCTACAAGAAACAAACTAAAAAACATGGTAAAAGAGTACAAGGTGGGCATCATTAAGATAGTTGAACCAATGATTGACGCTAGTCAGTATTCGGAGGTTGGTAACAAAATGAAACTGTCAAGTTTTGCGTCAAATGAAGCGATAGGTGGGAAGATCTGAATTTTTTTGGACCCTGAGTTAGCAGTCTCGGTGCTGGAAGCCTTAGAATACTGTATTCATTGTCAAGTAACATATCCTAGTGCTCAGTCCTTTTTTATCACATTCATATACGCTAAATGTACAGTGGAAGAGAGAAGGGAGTTATGGTCGAAGATTTAGCTTTTGGCATCTCAGTGTGTTGGTCCTTGGATGGTTGGCTGAGACTTCAATGCAATGATCAGTGTACAAGATAAACTAGGAGGGAACTCTCCAGCCATGACTAGTATGTCCAATTTTTCAGACTTATCGAACATTGTGGATTGGTTGACTATGGTTTTGTTGGACCAAAGTATACTTGGTGTAACAATAGGCGTGGTGGTGATCGTATCTGGGCAAGGTTTGATAGAGTATTTGTGAACTCTTTATGGCTGGCACAGTTGCTCAATACGAGGGTGGAACATCTTCAGCGCACTTTTTCAGATAATGTGCCAATTTTGGTCACTATGCCCATGCAATCTAGAGCGGGCTTTTCTCATTTTAGATTTCTTAATATGTGGAGTGCACATCTGACCTTTGAGTCTTTAGTGGAAGCTGTTTGGAGTTCGGAGATGGCTGGTATGAGGGCGTTGGATGTGGTGGATTTTAAACTCAAATCACTTCTTAGAGCGCTCATTAATTGGAATAGGGAGGTGTTTGGAAATGTTTTCAGCAGACTTAGGGCCTTGGAAGATGAAATGAGCCAATGGGAAAATTTTCTTATCTCAGGTTTGGAATCGTATGTCAGCAATGGCCTCAGGGTGGACGCAAATTGGGATGTTAATGCATGTTGTAATTCGAGCAGATGCCAAGCTGAATACAGATTGGCCCTTAACCAGGAGGAACTGTTTTGGATGCAAAAATCAGGGGAAAAAGAGTTTAAGGAAGGGGACGCTTGCAGCTGGATTCTATCAGTCTTTCTAGGAGATTTTTGGTATGGATATCTGGAAAGCAACCATTCAATTCTTTGGAGGTGTGAGGCTTTACCGTCGGCCTTCTCGGCTAATTTTATTGCATTGATCCCTAAGGTGGACTCGCTAGGTTCTTTATCTGACTTTCGTCCTATTAGTCTTTGCAATGTTATTTATAAAATATTCTGAAAATTACTTTGCAATAGACTGGCTTTAATGTTTCCAAATATGATAGCCCAAGATTAGGGGGCTTTTGTCAAGGGAAGGTCTATTGTTGAAAATATCGGTTTGGCTCAGGAAATGGTGCGTGACATTAATAAAAAGGTCACAGGAGGCAATGTGGTTCTTAAAATTGATATGGAGAAAGCGCATGACAGATTGGAGTGGCCCTTCCTGTTTTTTGTTCTCAAAAGATTTGGTTTCTCGACTAGATTTTTTCATCTTGTCTCTAATTGTATTGCTAGTTGTGGGTTTTCAGTTTTGATGCAAGGAGTCTATAATGGTTATTGTAAGTCTTTTAGGGGGTTGAGGCAGGGGGATCTGCTCTACCCAATGTTATTTGTTATAGCCTCGGAGGTTCTTAACAGAGGGTTGCTAGCCGCTTTTACTAGAGGTGACATCTGCTACTATTACACGCTCAGACATTGTCGGCCTATTATGCAACTTTTGTACACAGATGACACTCTGATTTTTCTAAATGAAAGAAAGGCCTCTGTTGCAGGTTGTATGAAAATTTTGGAAAGATATGCTAGGTCCTCAGGACAAAAAATTAATGCAGAGAAAAGTTATTTCATGGTTGAGGAAAAAGCCGGTATGGAACAAATTGTGGCGGTTCAAACTTATATAGGTTTCTAGTTCATAGGCTCTCCGTTGAAGTATTTGGGTGTTCCTATTTATCAGGGAAGGTGCAAGATTGTTTATTTTGACGCGCTTGTCAGCAAAGTCCAAAAGCGTATTAGTGGTTGGAAAGCGAAACTTTTATCTCCTTGTGGGAGGTTGATTTTAATTAGGCATGTCTTGAATTCTATTCCAGTTTATACACTTAGCACCTTGTGTGTCCCGCAACAAGTTATTTCTAGAATTCATAAATTAATGGTTGATTTCTTTTGGGGAGATTGTGAAGGCGGACTGAAAATGAAGTGGATCTCTTGGAGTAAGATTTGTTTCCCTAAGGCAAGAGGAGGATTGGGGGCTAGGAATCTGGTTACAGTCTCTAGGACATTTCGCATGAAAGCCCTATGGAATATGATCAATGCGGATTCGTTGTGGGCAAATTTCATGAGATTTAAATACTGGAAAGAGGGTGTACCATTAATTTATCAGGTAGAGAAAAATAGTGCCTCGCCTATTATGAAGAAGATCATGAAGTTTAAAACAACCTTTGTGGGTAAGAGCATCTGGCAGATTGGTAATGAGAATTCGAGTTTTTTTGCGGCTAACTGGAACCTACCGACAATTTTCTTGAGAATAGTAGAGCTGGAGTTACAATATACTTGGCCTACGACCGCGGAGGTTCGTAATGGGGATTTTGATGTGGTTTCCCCAGAACTCAGAGGCGAAAACACTTTTTGACGGCAGAATTAAGGGCAATGAGCAAGAAAAGGATTACTGTATTTGGATCCCGGATCCGGTTGGCAATTTTAGTTCTCATTCAATGTATGAGATTCTATGTGATAAAAAGGGTAAATCCGTGTTGTTTGACAAAATTTATTAAGAGGCGTTCAAGTTGATGGGGAACTCTATAGGTGTGGGCTCAGTTTAGCCTCAAGATGTTATTGTTGTGATTCACCAAGTGTGGAAACCTTAAGTCATCTTTTCCTTGATGGTAGTCTGGCTAAAAGGGTTTGGAAACATTTCGAGGCCATTTTTAATGTTCATGTTAGAAGGCCGGTAGAAATTGCTACCGTTTTGATAATTTGGTTTAGGAGAGCCAATAAATATTCACAAGTTGGATTATTATTATTCCTAACGCCAATGTTCATCATTTGGGAGATTTGGAACAGCGGTGTCGGGGTTTTTTTGATAATAGTAAGCCGAACGTGATTACAGTTACTTTGCTAGTCAGGATGAGTCTTCGTCTGGCTAACTCCTTTTTTTTCTCCTAAGCGGGTTAGTGAGAATAAAAATCCAATCGTGTCCCTTGGTCTTCCTATCGCTCCGATTATTAGGAAGAACATTAGAGTTGTTTATTGGATTTCCCCCCAGGAGGATTTTGTGGCACTTAATGTAGATGGATAGTCGAGGAACAATAAAGCGACAGTTGGCATTATTATTAAAAATAGTTTGGGTATTTGTTTGGTGGCTAAACAAGTTGCTCTTGGTGAAGCATCAAATAATTTTGCGGAGGTTCGAGCAGTCATGGAAGGTCTTCGTTGTGCAATAGGCTACATTTTGCAAAGGTTTCTCTTCAAACGGATTCTAAAATTGTGCGGGTCTGGTTTTATGAAGATTTTAAAATTTCTTGGTTCATGGAAAACGCTTGGCGAGAGATTAAGATATTGATATCCCATATGGAGGTTAGTTGTGTGCATATTTTCAGGGAAGCTTATGCGGTGGCGGATGCACTTGCGAATAAAGCTCAGAAGGAGGGGATTTAGTCGAGAATACGGAAACGCTGATCTTCCCAACAGGATTGTCGGTTTGGTTCACTTAGACAGGATCCATACTCCTTATGTTCGTATTGCTAAATGAGTGGAATTTGACGAGGACTATCTTTTCTATAATGTGTAAAGTTGCTAGACAGGTTGCAGGGGAGGTGTGGCAGCAAGGCCAGGATATGTTGTGGCAGGTATTGAAGTCTGTTCAGATAGGGGTTGTTGGTGCGGGACGCTGGAAGGAGCTCGCAGAACAGCTGCTTCTTAACGTCCAGGTTCAGGGCAGCAGGCGGGGTGAGGCGGTCTGTTATTTGGACGTGGAACAAATGGGGTCGCGGAGGTGGGGTGGCTGGACTGGAGCAGCTGGCGGTGGCCATTGTAGGTGGATGCACCTTTGAGTGCGCTGGTGATGAGTTTGTGCGTTGGGATGAAGTAATGTCGCCGAGGGTGGTGAGTTGTTTGCTGTGTGTTTTGTATGAAGGTGTGTTTTGTATGAAGTCTTGGCCAGTGCTTGCAAATTATTTTTGGGTTGATGCCTGGAGTTATGTGATTCTAAGCTCCTTCCTTTTTTTCCTTGGTTTTTTAAGCCTTATTGATTAAGGCATGTGCTTGCTTTTTTTTTTTTTTTTTTTTAAAATTAAACCTTCATTGGATAGGGGCAACTATGGGATGCCAGACCTTAATTACTTGATAAAAATCTTATACACCTTTCAAGGGTACATTACGACTTTACCCGAGAAATAGAAAACTAGTGGACATTCATCAAGTCTAAACAAAAATTAAATTCTAGACCCATGTAAGAAACTATCATAATTCACTATGTGACCTTGATCAAGAAAAACCTTATGAATAAAGGCCTTACTTACTTATTTGTTTGTTTATGAGGCCTAGTCTTTTGGTGAATATGGCCTAGTCCTTGAATAAGGTCTTTAGGCCTAAGTTGAAGTGAATTAGGCTTGGTTTTCTGATTTCTTTGGTTTTTAAGGGATGGCCCCATAGGTTTATTTTTATTTGGGTATAGTTGTAATGTACCCTCGACAGGTGTAATATTATTAGGTATAATAAAGGTATGACAACCCGTAGTTGCCCCTCCCCACTGGAGGTTATTAAAAAAAAAAAAAAAAGCTCTAAGGCAAGTTGAGAACTAACAAAGGTAATACATTATATGCACTTATCATGAGTTCACTTCTAACACTAATCAGAAAACAAATATTCTTAGTTTTTGAGCATTGGAAGACCGTAGTCACTTGACACCTCAAGTCACTTTTCTATAAATTTTGAAAACAGTACAGAAGAAACCAAATCAGTAAGGGTGTTTGTTTTTCATTCTAACTGCTTCTTAATCAGAGATAGACCTCAAGTAAGGGCTTACTATAGTTTGTCAGACATAAACTATAGTAACAGTGTAAATAAGGGAGTTGTATAACAGTGTAAGTAGGTGCTTTCTATAACAGTTTTGATAGCTAGCTTTTGGTTACTGTTTGAAGCAATTTTGATAGGGCACTGTTTGGACTTTGGAGCCTGTCTTGTGGATAGGTAATTTGTCTAGTTTTTTTTGCTTGGTTTTTTAATACGAGTAAAGTCGTAATGTACCCCCGTTTAGTTTGTAAATCAATTTTTTATAAGTAATAAAGGACTGGCATCTCATAGTTGCCCCTCCCCACCGGAGGTTTAATTAAAAAAAAGGTGCTAGTTTAAGTAATTGAAAAAAACATCAAAGAAACCAAAGAATGAATGAAATCACAAGACTGTAACACACAAAACCAAGACTGAAATGAAGAAACACTCGCAAATAATTTGAGGTAGAAGGTGATATGAGAATCCTGAATTAAACTTTAGTTTGGAAAAAAAGGAATGTGATTGTTGTCATCGGCCTGAAATCGTCAATGATGATGACAGAAAACAACACAAGTTCATCATGATCTCAATGAATACAAATGCAACTCTACTACATATTAGTAAAACACAAAACAAAAAAATGATACCATATTATTAAGTCCCAAATGTGGAATTTTAAATCCTCTAAATCATACTAAAAACTATGACATCTCTACCAATTTTTCAAACAAAATCAAATAACGAAACTGTAAATAAGAACTGATCAAACAACGGTGAAGATCATCGCATAACACCGACCTCACTCCTCAATTTGAAAGTACATCTAAATTAACAGATGAAGTAGCCATCAGAGAGGTTTGTATCAAAATCAAATCACAAATCAGGTAACAATTGGACATAATGCTAGCAAAAACCAATAAAACCACTCCAAAGATTACACTTGACTTATCCTCCTCCCTCCTCTAGATGAGAATCAAGGAATCTACCAATCAATGTTTCCATGTAAAACAAAACAATTAGAGGTAGGAAAGTGAAAAAGGTACCAAAATTCAACAACAAACAAACATTCCTTGGCATCCAATATCTCCACGGTCTTATTGCCTGATTTTGTTTGCAAGTTGCAGAGACCATTGCAAGAAGAAAATGAAGAAGAAGAAGAAGAAGAGAAGAAGAAAAAGAAGAAGAGGATGAAGAATAATAGTACCTTGCTCAGACGTCGTTGGTTCACACCTTCTTCACTCGTTGGTTCACATAGCTCTTGTGAGGAGGATTTGCACAGATGCTTGAACAAAGCTTGATAAGAGTTTGGAGGAGAAAGAGGATCATGATACTCTCTTGAATATTTTTGAGGATTTGGGCTTTAGGTTTTTTTTTTTTTTTTTCATTTATTTCATCACTGTTGGGTTTTTATTTTGTTACTCTTGGGTTTAGATTTGATCAAATGTGATGAGTTGTTAATTTTTCTCACCAAAGGTATTTCATTTAGGCGCTAAATTTATCTCTCTATATGGTGTGAAGATTTTGAAACGTTTATGTGAGGAATTGGGAACCAAAATTTCACTTGATTAAATAGGTGACAACTTGTTAAAATTCCTCACCTGAAAGGGAAAATGGTGACAACTTTAAAAGCGTCATATATAAATTCACCACCTAATGCCAGATTTCTTGTAGTGAAGGTTGGAGCTGTTGCATATGATGAAGGAGGAATATCCTGACTGGGATTTCTCCTATTATAAAGAGATTGTATATGTAGAGTTTGTAGTGGTCTCCGATTCGTCTAAGAAGAAGGCGACCCTGATGAGGGGGATCGGGAGGTAGCCCCTACAGATGTTTCTCTTGCTTCTTCCCCTGCTGTGTCTGGTTCTGTTGTATCTGATTATCCTCCTAATGAGGGGTGAACCTTATATTTTCTTTTTGGATTGCAAGTGAATAATACTTTACACATGTTTGTTTTTCCTTTGTTTTTTTGTTTGTTTTGTCTTATTTTGACATTAATTTTTAGACGGTAGGCTCTGCTAGGCTTGGAAACTTTATGATTGATCCGCAGTGAGAGTTCTGACTTCTTGTGCTGCGATAGTTCGTGCAATTCAGGTTAGACTCCTTTTAGAGATCTAGGAGTGTAATACACCCTTTGTCTGGCGGCTTGTCTATCTGTTGAACCAGTAGCTGCTATTGCTTTTATGAGCAAATTAGTCAAACTGTGGTCCCAACACATGCACCATTGTAGATGATTGGACAATAGTCCTCGCGAGTCATCTGGGTCGAGCTTCTAGAACTCTGACCGGACTCTTGACTCGTTTTTGCTTGTTATTCGTAGAATAAGCTTAATTGGATCGGGGGTTGTTATCGCTAGTTATAATTGACTAAAATGGGGTCAAGTTTTGGCCACCATGGTGGTCCCTGGCAAGTCATCTTGATCCATTCACGAAGAACTAGGAATTGGAGCGAGCCAAAAGTAATCATCGTCAGTCGTTCTGACTAAACTTTGACGGGTTCAACGATCATTGTCTGTAATTGGCCGAATACCCCTTGCAAGCCGTCTTCACAAGGCTACATTAGCACTGACTAAGCTCCCACTTTCTAGGGTATCATAATTTGCGCACAACAAACTAGGCTTCGAGCAAACCAAAACCATCGTCATCAGCGACCATTGACTAAGCTTTGGTCGGGGTTCGACGATCACTGTCTGCGTACGAGTACTGACCACTAGCAAGTCATCTGATTCAGATGTCGAGAGCGGTGACTAGGCTCCCACTTTCTAAGCCATCAGAATTTTCTATTTGCGAACTAGGCTTCAAGCAGACTAGAAGCTATCAACGTCGGTCGTCACTGATTAAGCTTTGGCTGGTTTGATCACTATTGTCCATATTGGACAATGATCCCTGGCAAGCCATCTCGATCAGGCATCAGAGTGCTGACTACGCTATCACTTAAGATCTTACCTGTAGGTGACTATGTTCTTTGACACTTGGCTATGTTTAGGACCCAATGCTTAATTGGGCTAGAGCTGATTTCGTGCGAGTGGATCTTAGGCATGTGTTGAGATTCGTTATTCAGACCTTATTTTTCTTGGTCAAGCCCTAAGACCTGTGCTTCTGGGACTTGCGTGTCTTAGGTCTGGACACCTGGCTTACATACTGAACAATGGTTTTGCACATGGGTTTGCTTGGGACTACGCAAAAGCCTTTTATATGCTAAGGTTATGTGTACAATTGTGATCGAGTGACTGTTTGATGTCTCATCAGGTGACAATATCGTTGCCACTTAATATCCTTGTCGCCTCCATTTCACATGGAGATTTGCTTTCACTCCAGTCTGTCGCATCCACCTTGGAAGAAGACTTGCTTTCGCTTCGCTCCGGTCCAGTCCATATAAGTTTATCAATACTCGAAGGCTAATCAACGGCGAAGCACACGTGCTCCTAATAATAGGGAGAAAACTCACAAAATCTTAACTAGTGAGAAGGAGAATGGATGTCCGACAAACTGAGCTACAATTGGTGGACAATTAGCTATATTCTTACCAGAGATTGCGGCTCAGGAACATGGTGCTTTTGTGAGTGGGATATCTATTGTGGAGAATATTGGGCTTTTCGATGAGGTTGTTAAAGATATCTGATGCGTCCAAATCTGGTCCTCCTGTGAGTTTGACCGGCAAAACAGATGTTAGACTGCCAAAGACCACCTTTTTGGTAGCTGAAGGCACTTCGATGCTTAAGTCAGCAACTTTGTTTGAAGAAGGAAGTAAATTTGGACAAAGCGTAGTTAAAGTTGCATTGTGTAGATTTTTTATTTTTTTTTAAATTAAACCTCCAGTGGGGAGGGGCAACTATGGGATGCCAGACCTTTATTATACCAAAAAATGTTTTACACATTTCGGGGGTACATTACGACTTTACCCGAATAAGAAAAAACCAATGGGTCTATCCCATACGAAACAAAAGGACATTGAACAAATCCTGCCTAAAACAAATAAACCTTTAAAAGATCTTACCTAAGGTGAGGGCCACATGAAAATGACCTTGAAACATGAGTCCGAAAATCTATGCCCAAGTATCGTGCACAAATTGCAACTTTCATTACTTGTACACAAAATTCAGGTTGCCACTTAACATCCTGAAAAACTTGCACTTGCATAATAAACAAGATTGCAACCTGCAAAAAGGAACTTGCAGAAAACAACTTGCAATAACACTGTGCAACTTGTCGTCAATAACAAATAGACCCATTTTGCACCTTGCGATCCAATTCCTGCGAAAATGAACCAACACCATACCAATCATATTCGAGACAGCACCATCCTAGTCTGCTGACTCCCAAGACAACATCGAATTAGCACAAACAAATCGCTGCCCAAGCAGCAGTGATTCCGCAAGATCAAACACTCAGTCCATCCAGAAATAACCTTGTCCAGCGAGACAGAGCACGCTGTCCAGAATCAGGACTCCAAAAATTTGCAATCTGTCCAGCGAGACAGAGCACGCTCTCCAGAATCCAAGCCAATCAGACTGTCCTGAGACCGCATCCAAACCAATTAGTCGAACACAGGCCTTCCTGCTCCTGATCAGATCGCCGCTATGAACTGGAACCAGCAGTCTGTCCAGTATGTTGCCCCTTCAAAACAGAGTATCTCCCCTATTTTTCCAGATAAATTCTTCTCCATTTCATCACTATAACCCCAAAACACTCGCCGAATTGTTTCCTACGACCCTCAGACTGCCGTAAACAAGTTGTATCAGAGACAACCACGCTCATTTAACATCCGGAAGTCTAAGATATGCCGTCTTATTCTTGTCAAGAATAATTAATGACTTTATTCGTTTAGGGAGCGATCCCCACGAATAAGTACGAGACATATGCTCCCCTTGTGCCAATCTCGCCAAAGCGTCAGCCACTGAATTAGTCTTTCTGAACACATGTATGCAATGCCATCCTGTATCCTTAATCATCTCTCGGATCTCCCTCCACCAATTGCTAAGGAACCAAGGTATCTTTGTTTTTTGGGAAAGCCATTGTTTAACCACCATGGAATCCGTTTGAATGACGCATGGCCGGACACCCAGGTCAACACAAAATCTCAAGCCTTCAAGCAAGGCCCTCGTTTCTGCTGAATTATTTGTTCCTTCCCCGAAAAAACATTGTCTAGCCGCCACAAAGTTACCCTCGTCATTTCTAATAACAAGACCTCCAGAAGTAGTCTTCTCCCTACAAGATCCATCTACATTGAGCACATACCATCCCACAGGAGGGAAATTCCAATACACCGCCCGGGGAGGAATCAGGGCTACTTTTTTTTCCTGTATACCCAATCTATTGAGCAACGCCCCATTAGTTTCCTTTGATTTAGGATTAAAAAATTTTGCAACACATTTAATCCAGTAATACACTTTAATGATCACATAGCTTGACGAGCACTCCTTTCCGTCATAAAGTTTTCTGTTTCCCTGAATCCAAAGCTCCCATAAAATAAAAATAGGGGTGAGATGAAGGAGGGTACCTGATAGTGAGGATTTCCTCGCTTTCCTAAACTACGCCTTTAGCATGGTATATACTTCAACCGGTCTATGTACATGTATGTCAAACACCAAGTCGAAATGTCTCCACACTCTGCTTGCTAATTCACCCTCCAAGAAAAGATGTTTTATTGATTCCTCCTCAGATTGAGCACAACATCCACATTTAGAAGCCAACTGAAACCCAATTCTTCTAATTTCACCATCTACAGGTATAGCTCTTTTAATAATTTTCCATGTGAAAACGGAAATTTTAGAAGGCAGAAGAGGGTGCCAGATCCAACTCCAAAAATCATCAGGTGTCCCTCTGCCACCTAGAATTTCACAAACAGAGCTGATAGAGAACATACCATCATTATTTGGTATCCATATTCTAGTGTACCGATCGCCATCATCGCCTTTCACTATTGTCTTGTATGCCTCTTGAGCTTGTCTTTGCATTCCCGGGGTTAAAATTCTGAAATTATCCCTGCACATATGTCTTAAGGAAGGCCAAATATCATTTGTCTCCGCTTCCTCATTTCTTATAAATATTTCATCCTTAGCCCAGTGTTCTTCAAAGAAGCTGACGCTACCTCTAGTGATCCTCCAAGTGGAATTTTCCACTATAAAATTTTTATGCACCAACAACTCTTTCATAAACGGGGAGGCCCCGACTTTAAGCTATTGTTTTCGGATTGGTACCCCTGCCTTCAAATATTTTTTTTTCTTAAAAACTTTGCCCATAAAGAATTGGTGTTTATCATATTCCAAAGGGATTTAACTCGAAAAGCTTTTATAGTATCGTCCAGACTTCTAACATTTAATCCACCTTCTTCCTTAGTAACACTGATTTTATTCCATGCAATCCATTTTCGTTTATGTCTCCCTTCATGATCTCCCCAAAAAAAATTTGCAATCAATTTCTGAATAAATTGCAAGACCTTCATAGGGACCACTGTAGCTACTATAGTGTAAATCGGCATAGACAATAAAACATGTCGGATCAAAGTCAATCTGCCCCCAGACAACAACAGTCGGGATTTCCAGCCTTGAATTCTATTGTGGATCTTATTTACCAAATCATCATAGTAAGAAATTCTGCATCTACCTTGATAAATGGGAACTCCAAGGTATTTTTTCGGGGACTGCTTGTAAGAGAAGCCTATCCATAACTTGATCAAAATTATTTTTTCGGCACTAACTTTCTCATCAATCATGAACGATCTTTTCTCAGTATTAATTTTCTCTCCTGATGCCCGACAGTATCTATCTATGAACTTCATACATCCTGCAATGGATTTTTTCCTACCATTCAAGAAAACCAGTGAATCATCAGCATATAAGAGGTGAGTAATCGGGGAGGCCGCCATGGGCGGGTGATAAAATCCAATTTCCCCTCTACGAAAAGCTCGAGAGAGTCCTCTACTTAGTACTTCGGCAGCAATTACAAAGAGTAAGGGGGAGAGAGGGTCACCTTACCTAAGACCCCTAGAAGATCTGAAATATCCATCATACTTGCCTTGCATCAACACCGAGAATCCACAGTGAGTTACGCAATTTGAGATCAGATGACATATTCTGTTATTAAAACCAAATTTACGAAGAACCGCCAAGAGATATCCCCATTCAATTCTGTCATTTGCCTTTTCCATATCCAACTTGAACATTACGTTGTTCCCAATCACTTTTTTGCCAATCTCTCTCATTAATTCTTGTGCCAAGCCAATGTTTTCTGAGATAAGTCTCCCTTGTACAAAAGCCCCCTGCTCTAAAGAGATAATATTTGGGAGTATCTTACCCAATCTCAAGCAAAGGATTTTACTAAAAAATTTATACACCACGTTACACAGACTAATAGGCCTAAAATCAGAATAAGATACGGGCTCTTCAATTTTAGGAATTAGAGCTAAAAAATTGGAAGAGAAACTACCTGGCATCGCTTGGCAGTCAAAAAATTCCTTCGCGGCTCTCCAGATATCCAGACCAATAATGTCCCAACATCTATGAAAGAAACCAGCTGTAAAGCCATCCGGTCCCGGTGCACTATCATGTGGAATGCTAAGAGCTGCTTTTCTGACTTCCTCTAAATCAGGAGACTTCATGATTGAATAACATTCCTCTTCCCGTATCAAGTTCGGAATGCACTCCATGAGTTCTAGATCCTCTTTGTATCCTCCTGATGAAAGCAAGGATCCAAAAAAATTATTCGCTTCCAACATAATCTCTCTCGGATCCGTGATTAAATTCCATGCCCTGTCATGGATTTTTGTGATCGCTCTTCTTTTTTGCTTGGTTTTGACGGAAGCAAAGAAAAATTTAGTGCATGCATCTCCTTCTTTGAATTCCTTTTCACCTGATTTTTGTTTCCAGTAAATTTCTTTTCTTATCAGCGCCATTTTGAGTTCAGCCTGACATCTATTCAGATTAACCATATCATTTGTATCCCAACCCTGCATTAAGCTGAATTGCAATCTTGCAATATCATCCTCCAATCCTCTAATGGTATTGAAAATATTCCCGAAAGTTTCTCTATTCCATATTTTCAAGACTCCTCTAAGGCACTTAAGTTTAACAGCCACAATATACATATCCCCAGAACCATCTACCGGAGAGTTCCAGTTTCTGTCCACAAATCCCAAAAAATCATCATGAGTTAACCACATATTTTGAAATCTGAATGGGGACATACCTGCCCTCTGTGTCAAAGGCAAAGAAAGAAGCAATGGTGCGTGATCAGAGCATGCTCTAACTAGATGATCAACCCAAGAATGCTGCATAAGAGTAAGCCAGTCTGAATTACCCAAAAAACAATCCAGTCGAGCCCAGGTTCTGTCATCTCCTCTTTGGTTGTTACACTAAGTATATTTTGGTCCTTCAAACCCACAATCTGTAAGTCCGCAACTCGAGATACATCTAGAAAATTACGATATTGCCAGTGGATTAGGAGGACGTCCGCCTAATTTTTCTCCGCCTTCAACAATGACATTAAAGTCGCCGCCAATGATCCAGGCTTCATTCATACCCATTGCAATGTGCTCCATGTCCTCCCATAAGTTTCGTCTTTCCCGTATTGAACATTTTGCATATACCAGGGAAGTGTAGAAAACGATATTGGATAAAAGGATAGTAACCTTACAATGAATCAATTGGTCGGTGCGAATTAATATATCCACTTGTAGGTTATTATCCCAGAAGAACCATATTTTTCCGCCAACTTCCTCATTCGTTGCAAAGCAAGACAGACTCACTTTGCCTGCAATCTCCATGTGCCTTGAAGCTTGAATCATAGGTTCCGCAATGGCAAGCATTTTAACATTGTTATCTTTAACCAACTTTTTTAATCGGCATCGGGTCGCTCCGGTTACCAACTCCCCGTGCATTCCAGAACATAATATTATCTATCATTAGGAACACCTGGGGTAGTCATGTTGCGTGTCACTCTCCGGCTCCCCCCCCCGCGGGTCCACTCTTTGAACTCTTCTTTTTACCTTTAGTCCTAGCTTCGTCAGAATGATGACCTGACTCAACCATGTTATTAGAAGATGTATGTGTATCCGACTCATCTTCCGACAATGCATGATTTCCTGACTTGTTGCATCCTGCCTGCACCTGCAAATTTTGTGTATTAACGGCTGCTTCCTGTGCTTGAATATTGTCGGCATGCAAACTCATTGAAAGGTAGGATCCAGCTCCCTGCGGCTGTTGCAGAAGTTGACCACCCTGTTTCATTGTTGAGCAAATCACCTGTTTCATTGTGTAGATAGAATAATACATATTGGATCCCCTTCTCATACATTTTCCTTTACCATACATAATGAGTGAATTGATGATTGCATTCAATTGTGTGCGCGACTTAAGCTTGGTTGACGCAATGAAGGGGGATTTATTATTAATATTATTATTTGTTTTTAAATAAACCTCCAGGAGGGAGGGGCAGCTATAGGATGCCATACCTTAATTACTTTTCAAAAAATTGATATACAATCTGAACGGGGGTACATTATGACTTTACCCGCTTTAAACCCAAAACTAATAAACATAATATGATAACTAGCCAAAAGAAAATACATCAAATAAAACATAACTTACCAGTATACAAGTCAAATAAATTCAAAGCAGAGCAACCAAGACTCTGTGTCAGCAAGAGCAAAACATCCCCTCGAATCCTCACATTCCTATTGTCTTCCTCATAAGAAACTAACATAACCAAATTGTTAGCAATCTGTTAGTCAATCCAGGCTGTTACAACTTGAATGCATCAACATAAGCACGATACTCTGCCTAGAAACAAAGTTAAAATAACTCTACAACTACAGCACAATTCTCGCACATCAAATGAAAGCCATTGAAACTTGCAGCCTGCACCACCACCGAGTCTCTGCCAGCTTGTCATTCTACAATCATGGCACCGTATATCAATGTTGCAAAAACACAAGCAACGATCAAGACTGCCCCAGCTGACAACCCCATCAGCTTCCAACACACACCCAACAATCAACCTATAAATCCTCGCTGCTACATAACGCCCAAACATCGCTTCATTCACCAAAGAAAGCAGCAAAAAATCACAAGACAACAACTCCATATCACTGCCACAACACCTCAACAACTCCTCCTCACTGCTAGTGTGCATAAAACAGTGCAAACAACCACTAACACAACAACTGTTCCGCACCCACATAATTCCAGCATCCACCCTCTTCAACCAAGTGTGGTTGCAACCCACACCCCTAACTAGAAACCGGCAATGACAGTCTAGACACCTAGCCACACCACCCCTGCAAACTGGCTTACAACTACACAAGTTCATTTAGCAATACGAACATAAGGAGTATGGATCCTATCTAAGTGAACCAGACCGGGAATCCTGTTGGGAAGATCAAAATTATCGTATTCTCGACTAACTCCTTCCTTCTGAGCTCTATCCACAAGTGCATCCACCACCGCATTTGCTTACCGTATTCACCAGACTCACCCAAACTGTTTCTGATAATAATTCCAGTTGTCGCCTTGTTATTTCTCGATGACCCATCTACATTAAGTGCCACAAAATCCGCCTGGTGGAAGTTCCAATAGACAACTTTATTGCACTTCTTAATAATCAGAACGATAGGCAGAACAAGGGATAAAAAGGGCTTCTTATTCTCACTAACTCGTTTGGGAGACAAAAAGGAGTTTGCCAATCGAAGATTTCTCCTAACTAGTAGAATAGTTGTCATCATACTTGGCTTACCATTGTCAAAAACACCGCGACACCTCTGTTTCCATATCTCCCAGAAGATTAACATTGGCGTTAAATGTAAAGTAGACCAACTTGAGAATGCTTATTGGCTCTCCTAAACCAAATAGTCAACACGGTCACAATTTATGCCTATCTTCTAACGTGAACATAAAAAATAGCCTCAAAATGTCTCCAGACCCCCTTAGCAAGACAACCATCTAGGAAAAGATGACTTAAAGATTCCACACTTGGTGAGACACAACAATGACATCTAGAAGCTACGCTGATCCCACATCTATGAAGTTCCCCATCAACTGGGACACCCCTTGATAAAAGTTTCCAAACAAAAACTGATATTTTAGACGGCAAAATAGGCAACCAAAATTTTCAAACAACAAGGATGTACCCTTCTTATCACGAAGAATCTTATAAGCATACTGAGTGGTAAAGAGACCACCTGGGTCCGGGGTCCAAATACAGTAGTCTTTGTCCTGTTCATTGCCCTTAAAACTGTCATCAAAAAGTGTTCTCGCCAAGTCTCTAAACTCTGGCCAAACCAGATCAAAATCCCCATTACGCACCTCCGCAATCGTAAGCCAACTATCTCGAATCTCCAAATCTCCTTATCTCAAGAAAACAGTCGTAAGATTCCAGTTATTCGCAAAAAAACTCGAGTTACCATTACCAATTCGCTAGATGCTGTTGCTCACAAGGACTGCTTTGAATTTCATGATCTCCTTCATAAGAGGCGAGGCATTATTTTTCTCTACTTGAAATATCAATGGGACCTCCTTCTTCCAATATTTGCATCTCATGAAATTTGCCCACGGCGAATCAGCATTAATCATATTCCATAGGGCTTTCATGCAAAAGGCCCTAGAGACTGTAACATGGTTCCTAGCTCCCAATCCTACTTCTGCCTTAGGAAAAAAAAATCTTATTCCAAGATATCCATTTCTTTTTTAGTCTGCCTTCACAATCTCCCCAAAAGAAATCCGCCAGCAATTTATGAATTCTATGGAGCACTTGATGTGGAACACACATGGTGCTAAGCGTATAAAAAGGAATAGAGTTCAAACCATGCTGAGCTAAAATCAATCTCCCACCAAGAGATATAGCTTTCGCTTTCCAGCCACTAATACGCTTTTGGATTTTGCTGATCAGTGCATCAAAGTAGATAATCTTACATCGGCCTTGATAAATAGGGACACCCAAATACTTAATCGGTGAGGCTATGAACTAGAATCCTATATAAGATTTAACCGCCACCACCTGTTCCACAACAGTTTTACCTCAACTATGAAAGAATTTTTTCCTGCATTAACTTTTTGTCCGAAAACCCTAGCGTATTGTTCCAAAAACTTCATGCAACCAACAAGTGAAGTCTTTCTCCTGTTGAGAAAAATCAGAGTATCATCTGCGTACAAGAAATGCGTAATAGGTCGACAATATTTGGGCATGTAATAAAAGCAAATCTCACCTCTAGCAAATGCGTTCAGCAATCCTCTATTTAGGATCTCTGAAGCTATGAAAAATAACAAAGGGGAGAGCGGATCCCTGATGCAGGAGGATCCGAGTCAGATGATGTTGAGCTGTCAGATAGCACGTTATTAGCACTAAGTTATCTCGAATTAGCAGATCAGTGCAAGAATAGTAGGAAAACATAATTCTATTTCAAATTTGGCAATTTTGGGTGCGTTTTAGTATTTTGGCCACGAGTATCAGAATCGCGCAAAACGACCCCAATTCGGAAAGCTCTTTTCAATGCGCACATCGTGGTCAACCAGCTACTCTCGTTGCACATATTTTCGAGGCCAAAATCCACCGTTTCCCCTTTCGATTCCACAAATTTAGTAATTTATTTCTCTTTATAGTAATATTTCAATTATTGTTTAGGAAGTGATTCTGACCCAATTTTGGGCCAGATTTCTGGCAGTATATTTCTTTTTTTACGTATTTTGTTTTAGCATGATTATTGGGGTGTTTCCATTTTTGGTAAAATTCCAATATTGATGAATTTTAGCTATAAATCCCGGCTTGTGGGCTGATTTTAGAGATACCTTTGATTTGAGTAATTTGATTAAACATTAGAGTTATTTTTTCTGTGTGTTTGGGTAATCTTCTTGTGTTCTTCCCTGTCAATTATCCGTTGCTATTAGCCTGCAGAATAATCGCTATTCTGCCCGGCGTCAGTTGGGGACGATTGGTTAAGAACCAATATTTTCCACACGACATGCACAGTTGCAGATAACCTCTGCAAGATGATCATTGACAGTGGCAGTTGTGAGAACGTCGTGTCTGACGAAGCTGTCTAGAAATTGTAGTTGAAGAAAAATTGTCATCCCAAGCCGTACAAATTATCATGGCTGAATAAAGGCAGTGAGGTAACAGTAGATAGGCGTTGCCTAGTGTCTTTTTCGATTGGCAGGAAATATTTTGATAATGCTTGGTGTGATGTTGTATCTATGGATGCTTTCCATGTATTGTTAGGCAGACCTTGGTAGTATGATCACTGTGTTATTTATGATGGGCGGAAAAATACATATTCCTTTAGCATTATAGGGAAGAAGATTGTATTGGCACCTCGTCGGGAAGGAACCACTCCTATCCTGTTAACCAATAATACTAATCTGCTTTCTAAGTCCAGGTTTTTAGTTGAGATTGGTCGTGGAGATGTGTTCTATGCTTTGTTACCTTATGGGAATAGTGCAGTCAATGAGAATTCAGATTTGCCAACAACGGTGCAGCAGCTTCTTGCAGAGTTTTCTAACCTGATGCCAGAGGATCTTCCTCCTGGGCTGCCGCCTATGCGGGATATTCAGCATCAAATCGACCTTGTTCCGGGGTCCAGTTTGCCTAATCGGCCGGCTTATCGCCTCAGTCCTAAGGAATCTGAAGAGTTGCAGCGACAGGTGGTAGAGTTGTTGGAGAGGGGCTACATCCGTGAGAATATGATCCCATGTGCAATACCTGCTCTGCTAGTGCCAAAAGAAGATGGCTCTTGGCGTATGTGTGTTGATAGCAGGGCAATCAACAGGATTACAATGAAATACAGGTTTCCAATTCCCCGCCTGGATGATATGTTAGACCAGCTGTCTGGATCTAAGGTTTTCTCAAAAATTGACCTTAAAAGTGGATATCACCATATCAGAATAAGGCCTGGAGATGAGTGGAAGACAGCGTTTAAGACGCATCATGGGTTGTATGAGTGGATGGTCATGCCTTTTGGCCTGTCCAATGCGCCCAGTACATTTATGAGATTTATGCATCAAGTTTTACGACCTTTTATGGGAAAAATTGTTGTAGTTTACTTTGACGACGTCCTCATTTATAGTCCGACATGGGCATCACATTTTGATCATCTTCGTGATGTTTTTGATAAGTTGAGGACGGAGCACCTGTTCGTCAATTAGAAGAAGTGTTCTTTCTTCACTACTTTGTTACTTTTCTTGGTTTTGTTGTGTCTACTGATGGTGTTCATGCAGATCAGTCGAAAATAGATGCGGTCTTGGAGTGGCCCAAACCAAAGACCTTACACGATGTCAGAAGTTTCCATGGATTGGCGTCCTTCTACCGTTGGTTCATCAGAAACTTCAACACTCTGATTGCTCCTATCACAGAGTGCCTCCAGGGATGTGATTTTCAGTGGTCCGATGAGGCAGAAGCAAGTTTTCAACTAGTCAAGCAAAAGATGACAGAAGCACCAGTTTTGGCACTTCCTAATTTTGAAAAGGTGTTTGAGGTCAATTGTGATGCATCTAGGGTTGGCATTGGTGGTGTTCTGAGTCAGGAAGGGCGTCCAATAGCTTTTTTCAGTGAAAAACTATTAGGATCAAAGAAGAATTATTCCACCTATGATCTAGAATTTTATGCCATAGTTCAGTCCCTGAAGCATTGGCGTCACTACCTCGTACAGCAAGAGTTTATTCTTGTCACTGATCATGAGGCCCTGAAGTACATCAATGGGAAACACATGTTGAGTTGATGGCATTCCAAGTGGGTGGCGTACTTGCAGGAGTTCACGTTTGCGTTGAGGCACCAAGCAAGGAGTCTGAACTGTGTCCCAGATGCACTGAGCCGTCGTACGTTACTCCTCACCGCCATGAGCACTAGAGTTGCAAGATTTGAGGCTTTCTCTGATATGTATGCTGCAGATCCTTCATTCGGCAGGATAATTCAGGAGGTAACTCATGGTCAACGACATGACTTTATTTTGCATAATGGTTATCTGTTTCGTGGATTACAGTTGTGCATTCCAGATTGTTCACTAAGGCAGCAAATTATTCGTGAACTTCATAATGAGGGTCACTTTGGGCGAGATAAGACGTTGGCCTTAATCTCTTCTTCCTATTATTGGCCCAAATTGACCTGTGATGTGGCTCATTATGTGGAGTGTTGTTATGTGTGTCAGCGGTCTAAAGGAGTTCTCACTAATGTGGGCCTGTACACACCTTTACTTGTACCTGAGGCCCCTTGGTTTGATATCAGTATGGACTTTGTGTTGAACTTACCACATACCCAACGAGCCTGGGATTCTATTTTGGTTGTGGTTGACAGGTTTTCCCAGATGACCCATTTTGTAGCTTGCAGAAAAACAATGGATGCTGTCCGGATCGCCCATCTTTATTTAAGGGAGATTGTGCGTCTACATGGTGTTCCCTGATCCATTACTTCAGATCGTGACACCAAGTTTATGAGTCATTTTTGGCGGAGTTTATGGGAGAAACTGGGGATGAACTTGAATTTTAGCAGCGCCTACCACCCCCAGACGGATGGACAGACCGAGGTGGTAAACGCAGTTTGGGGAACCTTTTGAGGAGTTTGGCAGACACTAAACCAAAACAGTGGGATTTGGCATTACCTTAGGCAGAATTTGCCTATAACAGGTCGAAGAACAGAACCACCGGAATGAGCCCATTTGAGATTGTCTATGGCCTGAATCCATCCGGGGTGCTCGACTTAGCCCCTATTCCACGTGTGGGTCGTTTGAACCCCAAGGCAGATGCAATGGCAGAACATTTTCGGGGTATCCATGAGAAAGTGAAGCTGGCTATTCACGAGAGTAATTCCAAGTACAAAGTTCAAGTCGACCGTCGCCGTCGTCAGGTACTTTTTGATGTTGGTGATTTTGTTTGGGCATTATTAACCCGTGATCGTTTTCCCGTTGGAGAGTATAATAAGCTTAAGGAGCGGAAGATTGGAGCCTGTGAGATCTTGCAGAAGATCGATGATAATGCCTACAGACTGTGCCTCCCCAGTCATTTGAGGACTTCTGATGTCTTTAATGTAAAGCACCTGAGTCCTTGTTTTGCAGATCCCGATGATGCTATTGTGAACTCGAGGATGAGTTCTTTCCAACCCGGGGCGACTGATGCAGGAGGATCCGAGCCAGATGATGTTGAGCTGTCAGATAGCACGTTATTAGCACTATGTTATCTCGAATTAGCAGATCAGCGCAAGAATAGCAGGAAAACATAATTATATTTCAAATTTGGCAATTTTGAGTGTGTTTTAGTATTTTAGCCATAACTTTGGCTATGAGTATCAGAATCGCGCAAACGACCCCAATTCGGAAATCTCTTTTCAACGCGCACGTCGTGGTCAACCAGCTATGCTTGTTGCACATCTTTTCGAGGCCAAAATCCACCGTTTCCTCTTTCGAATCCACAAATTTAGTAATTTATTTCCCTTTATAGTAATATTTCAATTATTGTTTAGGAAGTGATTCTGAACCCAATTTGGGCCAGATTTCTGGCAGTATATTTCTTTTATTACGTATTTTGTTTTAGCATGATTATTGGGGTGTTGCCATTTTTGGTAAAATTCCAATATTGATGAATTTTAGCTATAAAGCCCGGCTTGTGGGTTGATTTTAGAGATACATTTGATTTGAGTAATTTGATTAAACATTAGAGTTATTTTCTCTGTGTTTTTGGGTAATCTTCTTGTGTTCTTCCCTGTCAATTATCTGTTGCTATTAGCCTGCAGAATAATCGCTATTCTGCCCGACGTCAATCCCCCTGCCTCAGCCCCCTAGAAGATTTGGAATACCCATTATAAACTCCTTGCATCAACACCAAAAATCTGCAATTAGCAATACAATTAAAAACAAGATGACAAACTCTAGTCGAGAACCCAAATCTTTTGAGAACAGAAAAAAGGAAAGGCCACTCCAGTCTGTCATTCGCTTTCTCATTGTCAATTTTGAGAACCACATTGCCGCATGTGACCTTTTTATTAATGTCTCACACCATTTCCTGTGCCAAACCGATATTTTCAACAATAGACCGTACCCTAACAAAAGCCTGGCCTCTGTTCTTGGGCTATAATATCTGGAAGCACTAAAGCCAGTCTATTGCACAGTAATTTACTGAAGATTTTATAAATGACATTGCAAAGACTAATAGGAAGAAAATCAGGAAAAAAAAAACCTGGTGAGTCCACCTTAGGAATCAACGCAATAAAAATTGTCGAGAAGGCCGCTGGAAGCGCCTCACCCTAAAAGAATTGAATAACAGCTTTCCAGATATCAATACCAACAATCTGCCAGCAAGACTGAAAGAAGGCTGCTGGAAGCGCCTCACCCTATTCCAGTTGATAAGCGCTCTACATAGTGCTTTGAGTTTACAATCAACAACATCCAACATTCTCATATTAAACAGTTCCGACCTTCAAACATTTTCCACAACAGATTCAAAGGACGGATGAGAAGTCCACATATTCAGAAATCTAAATGGAGAGAAGCCCGATCTAGACTGCATTGGCATAGAGACCAAAATAGGTGCATGATTTGAAAAAGTGAGCTGAAGATGTTCCACCCTCGTATTAGGCAGTTGTGCCAACCATAAAGTATTAACAAATACTCTATCTATCCTTGCCCAAATACGTTCATCACCGCGCCTATTGTTACACCAAGTATGCTTTGGACCAACATACCCACAATCAATTAGCCCACAATGTTGGGGATTCCCTCTCAGTTTGTCTTGCTCATTGATGACTGCATTAAAGTTGCCACCAACCATCCAAGAATCAGCAGACCGAGATGCCAAAATCTTTAAATGTGCCCATAACTCCATTCTCTCATCCACTATACATTTAGCGTATATGAAAGTAATAAAAAATGAATGAGCATTGGAGTATGATACCTGGCAATGAATACATTGATCTGTCGCTTTCAGAACCGAGACCGCTAAATCAGCATACCAAAAAATCCATATTTTCCCACCCTTAGCTTCATTAGACGTAAATCCTTACATCTTGATTTGTTACCAACCTCCAAGAACCAACTAGCTTCAATCATGGGTTCCGCTAACATAAGAATGCACACTTTGTACTCCTTAACCATATTTTTAATTCTATTTTTTGTGGCCCTATTACCAACTCCATGAGCGTTCCAGAACATAATGTTGTCAATCATTTATAGTTTGAGTGGTAGGGTCATGCGGAGGAAACACCATCCTAACTTTTTTGCTCTTTTTCTTACTTGTCTCTACCTCTGACACCGCCCCTAAGTCTAGATCTTTGCTCAACGCTGCCTGTGGACCATCATCGGACTCTGAGCCAAAGCCATCACTATCATCATTGATGCTCTCTAGCGTCTTAATGTTTAATTTCTTTCTCCGAAGCTGACGTGATTCTTTAAACAAGGATATGGCCTTATTCCGGCAGTACCATCCCTTGCATTCACGCACCCAGCAGCAGCAGTTCCAGACTCTGTTTCGACCTCCTTCATAGCCAATTACGCTGGCAGCAGTCCTGCATTAGACGGTGTCCCAATCCTAGTCGAATCCTCCTCCGACTCAGCTTGTAATGCTTTTTCAATCTCACAAGAGGTGTACCCAGCATCTTTACAATCAGATTTAAACATGGAAACTTTCCTTTCCATCAAACTCATAATAGAATGTCCATTGCCAACCAAATTAGCTTCCAAAACCGTGTCATTGTCATCTTGATATTCTGATTTTGTTTCTAACTTATCATCTTGAGTTAATTCCAACTTAGTAATGCCCAACTTATCGCCTTGTTTTAATTCCAACTTGGCACCTTGTTTTGATTCCGACTTGGTAATTTCCAAATCGTTTTCATCTTGCAAATTAGGATCCAAGATTGATAAAATCTTGAAAGGATTTTTACTTATTGTAGCAATAGTCCCCATCTCCTTAGGCTAGGCCTTCACGACTTGGGAAGCAACTTCAACTCCTTCGTTATCCTTCGCCCCACTAGGACCAACATGCCGCTCACTAAGACCGAAATCAGCCACTTTCCCCTCGGTCTTTTTCCTGACAGGCCAGTATACTTGCTTCACTTCTCCACCTTTCATTTTGGAATCTGTCTTTAGCCCCGACAATCAAAGATTTATTTTTTTCCTTTACTACTTTATTCGTTCCAACATTGTCCCCCTCTTTACGGGTATCCTTGCGAATCCCTAATGGCTTCCTACAAGCTTCGAAGGTGTGCCCAATCATAGCACAGTTCTCACAATATTTGAAGCCAGGATACACAATCTTTTGCCAAAAGTCAGTAGTTCCGGAGAACTCCAACCAAATTCTACTAGGAAGCTCCTCTGAAAGATCCATCTCAACGCACATCCTTGCCGCCCCAGGACGGGTGAAACCGAGAGTACTATCATCAATTATAAGAAAAGAACCAATGGAATCTCCAACTTCTTTTCAAAATAACGGATGGAGAAATTGTAAAGGCAGATTAGGAAGATCCACCCACAATGGGGCTAGCACCGGACCTTCCCTAAGACTAAATCCTTGATGCCAATGGAACACTTTGAATCTAACCCCTTAGATCATAAAAGAGTCTCGCGACAAAGCCTTATTAACTTCTTCTTCCGACTGAAATCTAACAATCACATGTCTTTGATCTAACTACTACAAAAATGGGCAATTATGGCGGATGATATATGACACTAAAGGCATACTCCCGGCGGATTAAGGGTATCCGCCGGGCAAAGGAAAATCTTGACACCTTTATCCGCCAGGATAGTGTTTTAGACATTTATATTCACCACGAAGATATAAAGAGGGAAATTCCCTTGCCCAAATGCCCATTAAAAATCAATAAATTTGTTGCCGGGGGTTATAAATCTTAAACTGGGGTTTATATTCGCCACGACAATATAAAGAACGAAAATTTCCCTGCCCAAATGCTTATTAAAAATCAATAAAATTGTGCTGGCGGTTATAAATCCTAAACTGGAGTTTATATCCTCCATGAGCATCTAAAGTGGGATGAGGAGGGAAATTTCCCCGCTCAAATGCTCATTAAAAATTAATAAATTTTGTGCCTGCGGTTGTGGGGTTCATTACGACATTTGTATGGGCTACCGACCTAATCTATTCACCCCTTTAGTATTTTTTTTTTGTTAAACATAAACCCTATTTAGTATACAAGAGAAACAAAGCTTTTCATCTCCATCTTTATTACGTTTCCTCTCTTAAACAAAACTTCAACAAAGCTTCTCCTCTCTTCGATAGCAAAGCTTTTCACCTCCGCCATTATCCTTCAGAAGTTCATTGTCAACCATGATCGTTGCCGACTACATTTCCTGCTGAAGACATTCCCCGTGGACGACGTTGGTGAGTTTCCCTTACCCATCGTTTTGTATGTTTTCACAATGGAAAATTTTCACCTGATAGTTTACTCTTAACAATCTCCTATGCACTCTGTTTCGAAGCATAGGATGATTTTTTTGTATTTGACAATCTCCTATGCACTATGTTTCGAAGGATGATGGTTTTTTGCTCTTAACAATCTCCTATGCACTTCAGGTTATGAAGCAACAGTATGTGCCAGTGGTCAATAAAAACAAAGTTGCAAAATGCAATGTGGGCACAAGTGGTTCAAAAAATACAATGGGGGAGGAAATTAAGGAGGGAAAGAGTACGGAGAAACTAGTGACCAAAGAACCGACGAAATTAGTGTTGACAAACAAATTTGAGACTCTTACGACGGATATTGTTGAAAAGGAGAGTAACTAAAAAATAAATATTTCGACTAGCAAAGAAAATGAGGAAGCCAACGATTTTGTTGCGCGTGAAACGACGGAGGAAGGTCTACAAGAGGTGGGGTATACAATTAGTGAGATGGCAAATGCTATGCATGTAGACCCAAGGGCAAGCGTTGATATCGGCAACCCGGGGAAGACAAATCCGGGGCTGGTAGATGAGTAAAAAGAGGTTGATTTCTGTCAAATTCATGGTCTAAAAGGAGAGGGATCTCGAGCATTTCAGGTTGACGTAGCAGGAGTTCATACTGTCCAAGGAGGGGGGACTGGTCTCGCTGATTGTGGGGCTTCTCCACCCGAGTCAGGGAGCCAAATGGGAGAACGTGTTTTGCTGGGTGCTGATCAGGAAGACGAGCAGCAGCTAATCAAGACCCCTAATTCAGCGACTCCAACAACATTACAGCAGCTGAAAGAGACTCCAAAAACAGAGTTTGCAAGCTCTATTTCAGCAGTGAACAAAGCAGAGTACAACGTCTCAGCAATGAACAAAGCGGAGTCTGCACAATCGGTTTCAGCAGCAAACAAAGCAGAGTTTGCAAGCCCTTTTTCAACAGTGAATAAAGACGGGTTTGACTCCAACACTCAACAATTGGGAGGCGCGGAAAGAGGGAAAGATTGTGTAACGTCAACGGTGAAATTGGGCCTCGTCGCAACGAGTCAAATTGAGCATGAATCTATTAGTAGTTCTAGTCCGAATGAAGTACATCATATCGACCCCGGTGATGTTGGAACTCAGTTGGAACAATTGGTTTCAGCTACTAAACCGGGGGGACAACAGTTTGCTACTAGCACAGAGCTAGGGGATGCTATGCAGGGACAACAAGTGCATGGACCTTCTGATGATGATTTTCAGTCTTTGGTCAGGGCCAAGAAATAGTTAGAAAAATACGGTATCAAAAATTCTCCGGAGTATAAAATAGTAGGAGACAAATTGGACAAGACTATATCATTGATCAAAGAAAATAGGCGGCTTCGATGGAAGAAATTGAATATCAATACACTCGAAAGTGCTAGTGATGATAGTGATGAAGTCAACTCCGAATCTAAGGTTGGTCCACTGGTAGCGTGCAGTGATTTGGATTTAGGGGCTACGCCAGATGGAAAGAGGAATAAGAGGAGAAGTACAAATGTCAGGATGGTGGGGACCCGGGGCATGCGTCTTTAGACGAGGCCGTGTTTAGCCAGATTATGGTTGTGGTTGAAGCAAGTTAGATAGGCCACAACATGGACTGTATTTTGTCCAGCTTTTTGTTTGGTTATAATACGGGTAAAGTCGTAATGTACCCCCGTTTTGATTGTAAATCAATTTTTTGATAAGTAAAAAAAAAAAAAAAAAAAATTCTCCTATGCACTTTGTTTCGAAGCATAGGATGATGGTTTTTTGCTCACCAGATAGTTTGCACACCAACTGTTTGATTAAATGCTTGATAGAAGAAAAAGTAAATTATTTTTTAACAAAAATGTGCATTGAACATCTGGTGCTATTACTAATTAATCTCCTTGATTGCAGTACTGTTCAAATTAGGCTTAGTTGAATCCCCATTAATTGAAAATGAAATCATTGGAAGATTGGATCAGGCAGTCAAGCATGTGATGAGGATTGATATCTCCAAACTTCTATGGAAATTTCTGATTAGTTTCAATTAGCTGGGATAATATATAGTCATGCAACCAAAGATCATTCGCTAAAAGATTAAATAACTAAAAAATCAATCTCATGAAATCTTATATACACATCAGATTCGGTTTGGTTTAAAGATTTTATTGTGTAACATGCCACACATACCTGGATTGTCAGCACGGAATCGGATGGCAACCCAACCACCAGATGGCACGCCAATGGTGTTCCTCTCAACAGGGTCCATAAGATTGAATGTAGCAGGATCGTGGTTGGGATTAGATTTGCCAAAACCTTGACCTAAAACAAAGAAGTTGTATCCATGTAGATGAAGGGGATGGCTCTCAGCACCAAGTATGCTGGTATCTTGCATGACTAGTTCCACACTTGTATTGAATGGCAGGACTACAACCTTTGTTCCATTGCTCACATGAGTATTGTTTGGTGGATTTCCAGTTTAGTCAAAAGGAATGAGTGGTGTAGTAGGGAAGTCCGTAGTAAATATACCAATATTGGATTGTCTAAAGAAATAGGTTTGGAGGATAGCTGTAGTTGGAAGTATAAATGAGATATTGTTTACGGACGCTGCAAACTTGGTGCCATTAGGCCCTTGGCATGTCTGGTTTGATGGACAAGGATTCGATCCCAATCCCACAGTGAAGAAAAAGCGTTTATCAACAGTTGTGGGGACATTAGCAGGGAATTTAGAATTAGCTAGGCTACGTAGCTTCTTTGTAAAATTGGTAGCGAATGAAGTGTCATTTAGTTGATGAAGTGTGGGTTTTAAGAGTGGAATATTCTTAATAGGGGTAGTAGAAGAATGCTCATATTCGAGAATGTCTGCCGTGGTTGAATTGTCAAAGGTTCCTCGGCCAGTGGCATAAGGTCTAGCAGCCATAAGGAAGGTGGCATTGGGGTGGTGGGATTTGGATTTTAGGAGGACATTTGTGGTTTGGCCAGGGGTTATGAGAAGGATATCAGTTTTGAATGGCTTCACATATACTGCATCAACTTCAACAATGGTAAGGTTGTGGTTCGCTATACTGAAGAAGAGCTCGTCATTGAGTGTAGCACTGATCAGTCGGAGGAGCTATGTTTTCCCCGGCTTCACTTTCTGCTTATATGTATCTGTAAAAGCACCAAATCATGAAGACTGTTAAATGTTTCAAACATTAGTCTGATGTTACATAACATCAAGGTATTTTGCCTAAACGACTCAATTGTCCTAAATCTTTAAACCGGAAATCGGCATAGTGCTAGTACCTTTAGAGGTGCAGTTGTATAACAGCCCCGGGTGTCCATTAATGGTGTAAGCATCAGAAACATTTGGACCTCCTCCTGTTTGTAAAGCCTGAGAAATAATTACTTCGGTATCAGCATTGCACCACTCTCCTTCAGTAAAAAATTGTATTGACCATCATGTAAATAAAACTGGACTTGATCATTACAATTTAGATATTTGCTCATAGGTTAACTACTGAATATGATTCTCTTTTCTTTGTCGGGTTTGGGGAATGGGTAGGGAACATTTAGCTTCGGGCGGATAACAATTGGTCCATATAGAGTAGCCCTCAACCATGAGATGTGAGCATGCCACCAGAGAGTGCCCCGCTGTCCAACAATGGTGAAGTTGTAAACATAGCTTTGACCCGTCTGTATGGGGCATTGAGTTATATATGCAGGTCCATCAGCCCATCCACTTTGTAGCTGACTAATTCCGTGCCTATGATGTTCACGTAAACAAACACACAATAGATTCCATAGATGTTAGTTCACAAAAACTGCTACCAAATCGTAAAATTTGGCAAGTTGAGTACTGTGTTTTCTTCTATACCAGTTTAGGGTGACATTGTGCTGGACATTGTTAACCACCTTAACAATCACTCGGTCCCCTTCTCATGCAATTATATGAGGACCCGGGAATTTCCCATTGACTGTCAAAATACTATTGGTATGGCATAATCTGGTAACGTTCTGCAATTTGATCTGAAGAAAACAGTCGAAGAAAAGTTGTTAGCACTGACTGTAGAATACAACTGTAGAATACAAGTTGTTAGCACTGACTGTAGAATACAAGTCGACTTGATCCTCTGCAATTTTGATAAGCCAATCTGTTTAAATTAATGTTTTTGATAAATATAGTAGGCATTTCTTCACAAGTCTACTTGCTTCTTTTTCATTTATTAGAAAAGCATGAACTTGACCCACGTGATCTCATTGTCACAGGTATCTTATCTTATCACTGGTATCTCATCTTATCACAGGTATCTTTTGTCATTTATTAGAAAAGCATGAACATTATAGATAGTATGAGCTCTTGGGTCAAATGTTCCAAATAACAATGTGGCAAATATAGGTGTTTGAACTGTTGCTTTATTGGTGTTTGAACTGTCTAGGGTTTTGTTTATGTTGAATTTTTGTATGTTGGGTTCATGTTTGGATGGAGGTTTAGTTGGATCCTTGTGAGTTTGTTGAAAATTTTGAATTTTGATCATGGGGTTTATGTTTTAGTAGTTTTTGTTGATGGATTTTAGATATAATATATGGGCTTTTGGTATTGTGTTCAATTTTAATCTATCTCTCTAATGTTTTATAATTTGTAAACATCATGAATAGACTCTGTAAAAAGTTTCACTGATATAATGAAGTTGTTGAATGAAAAATGATTTGGTTTTATGAAGTTGTTGAATGAAAAATGATTTTGTTTTCTATTTAACATGGTCTCCAAGCTCATAGTGAAACAAACAATTTTATTTTTTAACTTTCACCATCATGAGATGAATCTTTTATGTAACTGTCTCCCCTGTAATCAGTCCCTTGTAATCTTCTTTCATTCCATACATTATTTGGCATGAATGGAATAAGTGGGGTTTTATGAGGTTTTGACAAGAAGGGACTGATTTGGGATTGATATTCTTGCTGCTTTGTTGCATTTTCTTAACACGCATTAGTTTCAAAAGGTTCGGCATTTTAGATGATGGATATTCTTCTAGGGAAGATTCATGACTGATTTTGTTGTAGGTTAGGCACGAGTTTATGATGGATTTATGACTGATTTTCTTAACACGCTGGGTATTTGGTGGTAGTGACAGAGCTCTCAACCAAATTGAAAGTTTTTCACTGGTGGTAGTGATGTATGTTTCATTTTTTTTCCCTTTTTCCTTTTTGTTTATGGTTGAAAAAAAAGTTGGAAGTTTTCTCTCTATCTTGTTAATGTTTACTGAAAGCAGCGGACTCTACCACAACTAACCAGGTCTATCTATTTAGAGATGCTTTGTTGATCTCATCGAACTCTACCAGGAAGTATTTCCGAAGTTCCATGTCTTATATCTCACCTTCCTCATTACTGACTTGTTTCTTCAATATCATTTAAATCTTCTGCTAATTAATCAAGCTTTAAAATTTTGATTATTTTGGGAACAAAATGTCGAAGTCAGTAACTTTTATTAAATCGGTAACTATTAAATTTTCATTCCTATTAGATTTTCACCCAAAAAAGTTTTTCATTCCTAATAGATTGTGGTACACAAGATGTGATTAAGAGTGTACCACACAAAAGAGTTGGTTGTGGGCTTCTGATCTCTTCATTTCACATGGGTAGGGTTTTGCTAAGTATATATATTACCAATTAACTTATTTTCAAATTTCCATTCATTATTCAATTATGCGTGAGAAGATTAAAATTTACTTAGTAGTTGTGTAAGTGAGAAACATGTTCTATCAATGTTGAACTTGTTTAGCTAGATGCATAGTTGCACAATTCACTTAGAGTTGAAATTTTTTGCAGCTCTTAAAAGCTAGAATATGGATAAGAGTTGGTTTGAAATACCTCGAAACTTAAAAACCTACACATATGGGATTAATTTATTTTTTGGATCAAGCAGTTGCAAATGGTGTTGGACCAACTAACTTCAGATTTCCTTGTAAGAAATGCTCTAATCGATATTTTTCGAAAGAAAAATTATTGTGGAACATCTTGTATGGCATGATATGGATACAAAATATAAGAAGGCTTGGTGGCGGTATAATGGGGAGCCTAATATTGGAGAATCAAGTGTAACAAATATAGAAAACGAATTAGGAGGGGAGATGATTGGTGTGCATGATTTTCTTAATGATGTGTTTGCTCCATCATTGACAGAGGAAGCTGGTGGGTCGTTTATAGAACCTCCTACGTGGAAGGGCGTTCGGAAGAGGCTAAAACTTTTTTCAAATTGCTTGAAGAGGCAGATGAAGAGTTGTATCCTGGTTGTAAAAATTTCAAAAAATTAGAGGCTATTATAAGATTGTATCAGATCAAGTGTTTAGGGAATATTCTAGATAACATATTCACCATGCTACTTGAGTTGATCAAAAACATGTTGCCCGAAGAGAATTGCTTGGCTGAAACTTGTTATAAGGCAAGAAAGCTTATAAAGGAATTGGGTCTCACATACGAGAGGATTGATGCATGTCCTAATAATTGCATGATCTATTGGAAAAATACCTCATAAGTTGACTGCATGCTCCGTGTGTGGCACATCAAAGTATAAAGTTAACATCGTCGGGGGTGTTTCTGGAGGAAAAATCTAAGGTAAGGTTATGTGGTACTTCCCCTTGAAATCGAGATTGAAGAGGCTTTATGTGTCGAAGCATACTGCTGAAGACATGAGGTGGCCTAGAACTGAATGTCCGAAGGATGGGTTTATGAGGCATCCGTCTGATTCTCCAGCATGGAAGCATTTAGATAATCTATACCAAGAGTTTCGGTTAGAAATTCGAAATGTGTGGTTAGGTCTAGCAAGTGATGGATTTAATCCATTCAGCCAAATGAGGAACGACCATAGCACATGGCCTGTGGTGCTTTCGATTTACAATTTACCTCCATGGATGTGTATGAAACAACCTTCCTTTTTATTGACTATGTTGATATCAGGACCGAGAGGCCCTAGAAATACCATTGACGTGTATTTACGCCCATTGATTGATGAGTTGAATGAATTGTGGGAGGTTGGCACTACCGCTTATGACGTGCTTTCAAATCAAACTTTTACATTGAAGGCTGTTGTGCTATTGATAATTAATGATTTTCCAGCTTATGGGATGTTATATGGATGGAGTACGAAGGGTTATAAAGCATGTCCGCACTGCATGAATGATAATGTATCTCAATTCTTACCGCATAGTCGGAAGATATGCTATTTGGGGCACCGGCGATTTTTACCAATTTCCCATAGGTTTCGAAGGAAAACCTCAACATTTAATGGGCATCGTGAGGTTCGTGAGGCACCACATCAAAAGTCTGGTTTGGAATGTCTTGAAGAACTATCGAGCTTGAGGTTTACTTTTGGAAGAACATCGAATACTAGAAACAATAAAAGTCAATGGAAGAAGAGAAGTGTATTTTTTGAACTACCTTATTGGAGACATCTTTTGATTAGGCACAAAATCTTGATACCATGCATATTGAAAAGAATGTATGCGAGAATGTTGTGGGAACATTGCTAGATATAGCGAGTATGTTGATGGATGGACTGGTGGCACGTGCGGATCTCGAAGTTTTGAATATAAGACATAGTCAACACCCTTGAAGAGAAGGAAATAAAACATTTTTGCCCCCGGCACTACAAGAAAAATTCTTATTAATAGCGTTTTAGTAAACGCTATGACAGCCGGAGCTATAATAGAAACAGGGGCTATCATAGCGTTTTTGAAACGCTATGGAAGGTGGATTATTTATAGCGTTTCAGAAACGCTATGGTATGGTTTAACAAATTTTTTTTTTTTTTTTTTTTCTTACCATAACAGTTTTGAAATGCTATAAATCAACATTTTTCTTGTAGTAGAGCTAGTTCACCGTAATCTGGAAACTTTAAAAGGTAATCTGGAAACTTGAAAAGGATAGTAGCTATCAAGACACAAGATTATGGAATACATTTTATTGACAGCAAATTTTAGTAATAGCTCGAAAATGTACCAATACAAAACCATTCATGGTGCACAATAACTCTCGAAAACAGGAAGGGGAGTAACTAACTACTAAGAGTGCTAGCATTCTCACTTCCTGAAGGATGTTCAAATCCCACTATTCCCAAGCTTAAGTCTGGTTCAGTGGATGACCATGCAGCAAAACACTCAGTTTTCAGCTACTCAGTCAGGACTTCTCCCATCCATTGCATCTTCTCCCCAGCCAGCTGCAGTTGTATCCTGTTGGTTTGACATGAATGGCTAATACTGTGGTGGGTGGTAAAACTGCTGCGAGCTCAAATTGTTTGGATTAAGCCCGTTGTGCTTGGAACATGATGTAGACCTCCATTTGACTTCATTATTTCAGGGGTTGTAACACTGTTTGGGTACCATCCAGCAGTTCCAAGAGGAGAAGCACTGACACTTGTGACTGGAGGATTCTACTTTGCATTGATTGATTGAGAACACTGCATCATAATAATCGGTTCCCGCAAAGTACCAGTTTGGAGGTTTTTAACTTCACTTCCAAAAACAACATAACGAGCTTGGGGAGGTGCAGACTGCAAAGGAGATGCCAAAGAATAAGAAACTGAAGGACTTGATCCACCATTTGGCCACCTCTTCTCCACTGGTGCAGGCACCTGTGGCCTTACCCACTCAGACTTTGGTGGAGCTCTCCTTAATGTTGGTATATTTCGATTTGCAGAATCAGGAGACGCGGCAATTGCAGGTGTTGGCTTTGTGTAGTTGAAATCCCTTTCATCCCTTCTTTGTTGTATCGTAACTGGTGCATTAACCTTCACTTGCAGTCGCATGGGGTTGTTTTGTAAAGCAGAAATTCCCACCTTACCACCATTAATCACCGGATGCTCCCCAACTTCTTCTGGCTTGGGTGGTGAAGTAGGTTGTTCCTGCTTCTGTGACTTTAAGGTCTAAGCCACTTTTTCTAAATCACCTTCACAAGCCACAACTACCCTTTCAACCTCCTACTTAGTACATTTGTATTTGGTCTCCATTTCTGCAATACGAGCAAACTCCTCAGTTATATCAATTTTCAAGTTACTTCCACTATCAATGTTGCAATCCTTCTGCTGAGCTGATTCTTCACCGCCCTCAAAGAGCCAAGCCACTGATTCCTCGATTCTACCTTCATTCAATATAAGATCCATCATAGCTCTTTTCTGAAGAGAAACCCATTGCAACAAGCTGCTGAGCAAGTGCTTCAAGTTTTCTAGACATAAGGTAGCCACTGCACTTCTCATGCAACTCCTGTGCCCTTCTTTCCCTCTGACGCTGATGACTCCTCTCATTCTTCTGCCTTATCTTCTCACTTTTGTCATTGTCAGAACCAGGTATAGCCTTATGCCGTATAGACGTAGTGGCTATCTTTTCTTTCAGGTCATCTGACTCACCAGAACAACTATCGTTATTTGAGACCGAATCATACTCAGCACCAGTGCCCAATGAGTTACCAGAATGATCATCAGTCTCATCTATATTTCGAAACCGTCCATTGTTGTGAGGAGGTGGGGAAGATACAGTTGGTGATGTTTCAAGAGTATGAAATGTTCCAGAAAGTGGAATGTAAGCACTTGCCATTATGCCACCCCCGGCTGTACCCGATGCGTACACCACAACACCGCAAACATGTTGTCCAGAAACATTGCCTTCAATTCTCGAATTTGTCTCTCAAACACCATCCACTGGGCTGAACTCTGGGGCCTGAGCTGCCATAGCACAATAACAACAATTTAAATTTTTTTTGAGATATGATAGTTACTTCATGACATAAATTAAGGTTTATTTAAAAAAATATGTGTAACCCCACCTGAAAAGCTTTTTCTCATCACAGGTGCTGCATCAACAAGTCTGACTCCTCTGCTTCCAAAACGATCGTCATCCGAACATCTTCGTCCCTTGGAACTGAATAGCTTGGGAATAACAGACTAAAAACAGACAGGAGAAGAATCAAATAATTCAATAACAATATGGAAGAAACGAAAGAATGAAATGAACAAAAAAAAAAAAAAACTTAGTAAACTTAATACATAAAAAAAATTTCTATCCTATTTAGTTTACCCATAAGGAATTGTTATGTATGAATGTGTTAAGATCCGGTGCACAGAAACAAGAAATTATGTAGAAATGAAAACATTAAAATAAAGCAGGAGACAAAAAATTTACAAAACGAAGATCAATTCTTATTTCTGCGTAATCAGAGAAGCTTATCACCTATAATTTGCAAGGAATCGAATAAACACGAGTTCGGAATTTATCAGTCCTGCTCTGATGCAGGGCCTTGCATAGTTGTTGGGATTCTATTTTCAGCAAGTCCATGAAACAAGCTGATTTTTGTAGAAAAATCATGCTATAGATAAGCCTCTACGGTGTCTAAATCTTCCAAAATACTGGATTTCACCTCTTCGGGAAGTGGTGCCGAGGGGCCTGCCTTGGAGTAGAAGCTTGCAAGGGATCTAATTGCTTTAAATAGTGCTATATAAGATTCATGCAGGAATCAAAAATTAATATATAGATGTCAAAGAGTTTATGTCAGCTAAGTACACAAATTTCTGCTGCTGAACAAAACCTTAAGAATTAGCTGCTCCAAGATGAAATGAAAACAGTTGAGGCGTGCTTAATTTAAATTTAGCGAAATATAGCATTTTTTCAACAAATTTAAACCTCTAGCAGAGGCGAAAGCAAACAATTCCCAAGTCGAAATACTAACACAACAACACACCATAGATGATACAGCTTCAAACTTGAGATAATCTAAGACAATTCATACCTCAGCTGCCAGGTTCTTTTGGCCTCTCAAGTCATTCATGTACTCCCTTATTGACTCCTTTGCCGCATCAGCAGTTCTTCTAAATTTGGCATTATCCTTAGGATCTTCCTTTAGTGAATCACGAAGCGTTTCACAACCTCTCTAGCAGACTTCAAATAGGCCTTTGGTAACACCTTTCCTGATTTTGTTTTCTCGTCAGGATCAAACAAGATGTGATAGCACCAACTAGACCTTTCTCCCCTTCATCATCTTGGTCTTTAGAGTCATTCTCTTCAGCCTTCGCCAATGATGGTGTTAACCCACAATTAAAGGGGGTAATGGCAACCAACAAGGCTCCACCACTGAAAACAATTCGTCTTCTACTAGATGAAATTTCCTGAGTAGGTAAAACCAAAACATGCCTTGATTGCAGTTTGTCTGCTCTGTAGCAATAAAAGAAATCAGTCCAGTAGGGCGTTGTCTATTTTTTATCTATTAGTAAACAATTCCCACTACAAAATGTCAGTTATGAATGCTAATAGGCAATGGGCCACTTACCCCGGGAGTTTGAGGCATTTTCAGATGGATCGGAAAAGGAGCAGAGATTAGAGGCCCAATTCAAACTACAAAAAATGCGTCGAAGATGCACAGGTATAAACTGTATATGGTACCTGGCAGATGTCACTGCGAATGGCTTTTTCCCACGAAGGCTGCAGGAGCGGAGATAATGGTTTCTGCATCTTGGCAAACATACTTCCATGCTGAGCACAACCATCATGATCATAAACTGTAGCCTCGAGCACATCCTCATTACGCATGTTTGATTGTGTATTCATCTGTTGACAACATATGTTCAAAAACTTGATCAGATCAGAGATCTATAATCTATAGACATATTAACTGATACAAAGATAATGAGAAGTTCTAAATATACTGCAATGCATGAACATGTATAGCTTCTTACTTTCAAAGCAACAAAACTTGTATCTCTCTAGTCTTTGTTCTCTACTACTCAAACTGATAAAATTTCTGTATGGCCAATTTAGCTTATATAGCAAAAGAGTAGCTAATGCATGAAAATTAAATTGAGTTTATATTTCAAAACTTATTATTTGCTCAACATGCGATTCATATGCTATTTAATACAATACACAAGAATATAAATGGACAACAAACAAATGGATAAATTTTTCAAGTTCATGAGAATCAGGCTGTTAGACGAACCTGCTGAATTGGGCAATCATTCACTTCTTCATCTATATACAAAGATCACAACTTCGGTTAAAATGACATTTACAACAAATAGTTGAAGCAAGTTTGGCAAGTGAAGTGAACTGACCTGAAATTTCAGCTTTCAGAGTCACTGTATCCAGCTTCTCTGCACCATTAATCCTTCAAAAATTTTGGACTCCATGAAGCTATTTTGATGAGTCTGCAATCATGTCTGATAGTAATGTTATCAAACCTGCATAAAAACACAAGTTCACTTCACTAGAGCATACAGAAGTTATGTTGTGACATAAAAACACAACTTCTGTTGTGACATTTACATAAAAACATAACTTCACTATCACATAAGTTCACCTGCATAAAAACACAGAAGTTCACTTCACTTCACGTCCATAAAAACACCTACATAAAAACACAGAAGTTCACTTCACTTCCAAACACCTGCATAAAAACACACTAGGGCATACAGAGGTTCACTTAAGTTCACCTGAATAAAAACACAACTTTTGTTGTGACATTTACTTCACTAGAGCATACAGAAGTTCCAAACAAAGTAAAAGTGATAGCAAGTAGATAACTAGCAATACAGATATAGTAAACATAGAGTCATGGTAGGTCGCTGACCTTGGCTGAGCACAACATATGAAACAATCTCTTTATATCAGAACATGTGAAAGATGAATCACACAAATCCACTTCCATTGTAACAAATACATCGCATACAGAAGCTCCAATCTGCACTCAGGCTCTCAGGCACTCAGGGTCCAATCTGCACTCAGGCTCCATCAGAGCTTTCTTCCATCGTAACAAATACATCCCAGGCTCCATAAGAGCTTTCTTCAGTGCAATCAGCTGCTTGACTTGCTATGTTCCCCTACTATAATTTGCAAAAACAGAGCATAAACAATTAATACTATGTTCCTCTACTATAATTTGCAAAGAACTTCACTGCAGCAACATGCATCACGTAACGGCAGAGTCAGAATTTTAGTTTACCTGTGCAAGGAAAACTATCCCATGAGGTTTCCGAAGATTTGGGATCATCATCTTTGTGTTCTTTATCTTGATCACCTTTATTTAACATTGCCATGGCAGCGCAAGCAACCATGACCTCCATAGCTTCCTACAGAAACGAAAGCTTTCTATTAAAAATTGAATGGTGAAGAAAAAAACATACTCAGAAGTGAAATAAAATGGAGTTCACTATGCCTACCATTCAGCTGTACCCCAAGTAAAAACAGGTTAATCATGACATTCTGACATAAACCATATCTCAATACCTGAATCCGGAGCTGCATTTATACTAAATTTGAAGCATACCTCAATACCTGCCTCCGATCATTAGTTGATTTAGTCCCGAATTTCATACTGAAATTGAAGCTGAAGTAGAAAAGGTTTTTTTTTTTTTTTTTTTTTTTTTTTTTTTTTGAAGCTGAAGTAGAAAAGGATCAACATACCCATGCAAGCATATTCAGCAGCTACAAACCCATGCAAGCATACCCAATTGTAAGTACTTGAACAGCAGGACTAATCAGTGTCAAAATGACCAAATGCATTTAAAAGGTAAAAAATCTCTATAGCAAAAGTGAACCTGTGATTCCAACTGCTGATTTTTCAGTCTCCAATCTTCAGATGGTGTCCTGATTTCCTTTTGCAATTTGTCTCTCTCATCATCCTTTAAAGTTAAGCGCTTAATAAATCACTCTAAACATTTTGGAGAAATCTCCTCATATTATTCCAACCAATCTCCTCATATCTATCTCTCAAAACTCTCTAAAAACTATGTAGATGAATACAACTCCCTAAAATGCAAAATCAATTGACATCTGAAGCAGTGAAACATCTTATTATACAATACATAAAATAACATTTAACAGTATTCTACAACATTACGCAACAACAACATTACAACATTAACAACATTACATGTGCAGCATTAACAACAACGGTAACAACATTACATAGTAACATTACAGCATTAACATTCATATAACATACGTACATATGCATGAATACAAATGGATCTACAAAATTGGTAGTAGTTCAAGCATATATTCAGGAATTCAAGACCAAGAGAGATATTCATTCTTGCATTCTAATATATATTACAAGTCTCTATCAATGCTTACCGAAGCTCTAAATCATAACAACTTTGTCTGCTGGCCATGCAACTGTAGTACCGATGGCATCTTCAATAAATTCCAGCTCAGATGTAGGCCTCCAAAGAGATGTAGTAGGAACTTTTGGACTATCTACCCAAACTTTAATAGCATCAGGACCCAAGGGAATGTGATGAACTAACTGATTTGGATCACTTGAAACCCAACGTCCTTCAGCAACTACTTGTCCCGAACCACTAACATCCAACAACTTGCAGTTTTTCTTTGAGCCCATGTTCACACTCTAACAACAAGTCAAACAGGACAAATACATTAAACTGAGTAATCACTTTACTAATAGATTCCTGAAGATATATATATATATATATATATATATATATATATATATATATATATATATATATATATATATATATATATATATATATATATATATATATACTTCAATTATGCATTAGTGTATGCCAATCACATTTAACTTACGTATAGTAGAACCAACGACATCTTTAATGCATGTCATATTAGATGTAGGCCTCCATAAAAATGCGTCATGATTTTTTGACATATCTACCCAAACAATCATGGCATTAGGTCCAAGAGGAATATCATTGATCAACGTTTTTGGATCACTCGAATGCCAACGTCCTTCTACCACTATTTCATCTTTTCCACTCCAATCAAACAATGTGCACTTGTTCGTTGAATTGTTGTACTTGCTCTATAAAGAAAGAATGTATAAAAAATAGGAATCACATACACAATAATACAACTATTTAAAGAACACAAATACATGGTATAAATACCAAAGCAATCAATACTTATCTTTCCAAAGGCGTGTCAATATTATCTTGTTGAACTGAATCTTGATCAGGTTGCAAAATAACTCTATCGGCAGGCCATGCTATCGATTTACCTTGAGCTTGTTCTATACAAGTCATACTAGATGTAGGCCTCCATAGGAAAGCATCTGGTTTAGTTGGGATATCAACACAGACTTTGATTGCATTAGGACCCATAGGAATTTCATTGACCTCCACATTAGGATCCCTTGATATCAAATGTCCTTCAGCAACGATTTCCTTTGTTCCACTCCAATCTAACAACTGGCATTTCTCTAGTGACTTTGTGTTGACACTCTGCAATTAATCAATTAAAACATTACAATTGAAACAAGTTTAGATTGAAGCTTAATGCCACAATTTTTAAACTAATTGTCGTACCAATGGAGATGTTTTGTCTTCTTCTCCACTTTGCACGATCTAACAACACATCAAATTATAGTTAATAAAAAAATTCAACGACTAAGCAGGAATTTTACTTAATCACTGATCACAACATGTATCAAACTTGCCTTGTTTTTCAATAATGTGTTCACCAATTTCTCCAAATGTTGGATCTTCTCGTGCATGAGAGTTTGTTTCTCTTGCATCTCCGCCACATGTTTGTCCTTAGTTTGAAGGAATGTCAATTTGCTGATGGTCATTCCTCTTCCCATTCCTCTTAGTCGTCCAAGTTGTTCATTTCCTAAGACTTTGGAAAGAGCATCATCGGTCACATTTGTTGTCGAGTTAGATGCACTTTCAGCTTCGATTAGCTTCTCCTATATAATTCAACACATATCATATCATAGTATATGGTTTCAGAAACTATACAAAATTACACATAATTCAACGTTACAAATGACATTTCACTCACAATGGTTTCGGAAACTCCTGTATTTACCGGTTTACCGTCTTTTCTGGTGCGCGACTTAATCCACACTTTCACCCTAGAAACAGAAGATGGCTCGGTACTATTCTTTTTCTATTAGAAAAAAATATTGATATAAGGTTTTGAAAAATTAGTAATTGGACCTAAAAATTATTTTGACCTCAACATAAGACTGCATATGAATATGAAATATGTATCACCATATCTTTTGCTAATTGAGCCAATCCTTTTCGGCTGCATGTGTGTGGGATTTGCTTACGCCTCATTGCTTTATACTTATCACTTACAGCCTGAAATTGTATTACTTTAGCATGATTTTAACTGAATTATAATGATTTACCATATAATATAATATTACAACTAGTTTTAAAACATACCTTAAATCTTGGACTAGTTTTTGTCTTGATGAACTTTATCCACTCTGCTCTACTTTGAATGTTTTTAGGCTGAAGCTCAAGTCTTTCTTCTTCATTAGTTGCTTCTTGTATTTTGCTGACTAACCATGATTTTGAGGCCCTCCATATACATCCCATCGATTTAAATACCATAGCCTTTTGCCATTCTGTATCCAAGTCGAATCTTGCCTGGAATTTATATAAAATTATCACTAAGTAACTCAATACTGGTAATTTTACTGTAAGATTATATCACAACTTGTGTATACTTAAATGTACATTTCATTGAATTGTAAGAGTTCATAATACCTGAATTGATCTCCACAAGATTACTTTTACGTCATTACCAAGCTTCCTCCAATCGCATAATGTTACAGGTACGTGCTCTCGTACAAGTGAGCCTAAAAAAGAAGACAAACTAATTGACCCCGCTCCACATGGTTCACCTTTATCAGTAAATTCAACATGAACTCGACTTGCAGCCTCGACAGCAATATCTTTCATTTTGGTTGGACCCCTAGGTTTCTTAACTCCCATCGGGTCTGCAATTGACACTTGTGCTTCTTGTGCATCTTTTTCGACCACTTCTTTGGACGCCGATGGTTGTATATGTTGGAGATTAGGTTCAGGACTCTCATGTCGTTGGGTCAAAGTCTGTTGACATGCTTATGGACATTCTGATACATTCTTATCCGTTCCTTCTGAGACCTTGGATGTTTTTCTGGGTATCAAAGCACGTTTCCTTTTGTGAGATATGTCGTTCTTATTGGCTTCATCAACCATTGTTGTTCACCTCTCTAAGAAAAAAAGTTTATCATTTCAGTATAATGCGTTCAGAATATATGTAAGAAACTTTTGAATGATACCCGCTACGACATCATTTCCTTGCATACATGACAGTGACCTAAATACTATAACTAGATCAACCAAGAAAATGAATCAAAACAACATCTTTGAAAGAATAAAAAAAGTGTATTACTCAAAGGCACATCAAGTTAGGGGAAATGGAGTTGTAGATTATCCTAAACTAAAACCACTTAGAAGTGATGGTGGTTTAGCATCACAAGTTTGAGATGCATTTAGCTATCTAGCACCATTAGCAGTTCTGGTGGATCCAACCACCTTCTTTTGGTCTCTATAAAACACCCTTTCACTCTCATCAACAATTAAGATAAGAGTTCTCTCTTTGCTAACACTGCCACTGATTATGAAAAAACATATATCTAATAACATGTATTATGTTTGTGGGAAATTGTCAGCAAGCCACTTAAAATATGATAATCCATAAAGAACCCATATAAATATTTGAGAAAATAAGAAATTATATTTTGAAGTTTTTTAATCAAATAAAGTGCAAGATCATCTCCTCAGTGTCCTATGAGGTAGGAACTTGTGAGTTGTTTTTCATTGTAACAATGCATCAATGCATTTTTGGTGTTTTTCAATGCTTTTTTCTAGCTTCAGAAAATTGTAGCTCTACCGTACCATCTAGTAGAGTTACAACCTGATTGAGCTGACTAGAAGGAGGTTTCCTAGGAGCAGCTTGAACCTGCCATGTTTCAGGTAGGGTGACTTGATTCCAGTGTATTGTTTTTGGAACAATAACACTAGTCTTGTCCTTATTGGCCTGGAAAAGGATGGTATATCCTTTGTCAGACTCCATCAAAGCTTTTGGGCTTAGTTGAGTCTTCATGGCCTTGAAGGTGATCTTGTAGATGAGGGAAAGAGGTTCAGAACCTTCTAGCATATCGAAGCCAGAGGTCTGAAGATTGAGAGTGAGTGTTTCAAGGATGTTTGGATCCCTGAGAGACACTGAGAAATTGGGATAACAGTCGAAATATACTGGTCCCATTGCAAGGGTTTCGCACCCAGGACTACTAGGTTTAAGCAAGAACAGAAATTTACAGTCTTATAGAAAATGCATAACAGGAGAAAAAAGAAGATACAGAAATAGTAATGCATACAGATAGAAGACAATGAAAATTACGAGAAACATTTTTGAAGATAAATCTTTGAACAGTTCAAGAGAACGGTGTCGATACTAGGTTACCACTAGTATAACGAGATGTTCACCCAAGAATTGTTCTTAGAACTAGTTTTGGAAAACAAATAATAAAAGATAATATGCTTTTATAAATAAAACTAAAAGACTTACATGAAAGAGAAGGATTACAGTGGTGATGAACATAGGAAAAGAGAGAGCTACTAGCTGCTAAGGGTTATATCAGGGATGGGGTTTTATCGCTACAAAGGTCTTATCCCCAAGTGTCTAAGATGAGCTAAAACAAATTTAAATGTGATTAAGGTTTTTATGTATTTTAATTATTGAAGGATGATATAAGTTAAAATCACTACTACAAATATTAGCTTAGGTAACGCCACTTAGATAGCGCTTTTTTAAAGAGCTATCCAAGTGGGTGCTAGGATAGCGCTTATTTGTCTTTAAAAAAAAAATAATCAAAAAAAACGCTACAATAGCGCTTTTAAATTTTTTTTTCAGTTAAGCGCTATCTTAATTATGTCTTAGATAGCGCTTTAAAAAACGCTATGTGAAAAAACGTTACCAAAACTACCATAGCGCTTTTAAAGTGCTTGCATAGCGCTTTTAAAGCGCTATGCTACTTTCCTCTTGTATAGCGCTTCAAATATCAAATTAAATCTCGTTTTTAAAGATCTTGATATGATCGGACGGTTAATATCAAAAGCCCTAATAAAAACCTAAATCTCGACCACATGTATTTTGGTTTTGCTTTTGCCATTTTTTCAAACACAGAGAGAGGAGGGACGGAACAGAGGCGAGGAGGCGAGGAAGCAGATCGAGGAGGCGAGGAACCGAGGAAGGACGCGAGGAAGGAGGCGACTCAGGCGAGGAACCGAGGAAGGAGGCGACTCAGGCGAGGAACCAGAGGAGGCGAGGAACCGAGGAGTCGCAGGGTAAGGACCAGGTTCGTCTCTCTCGCTCGACTCTCGCAGCGGGTTTCAGCGTGCGCGGTTAGCACACTGGTTTTGAGCTGTGGTTGAGGTATTCTCCTTACTGGTTTTGTCTCAAACAGAGCAAAGCTTTATGGTTCATTGGTTAATACTCAGATTTATTTTTTTTACTTTTATTTTTCATTTTAACTAATAAGAACAAACGTCCAATATCACCACATAATTACTTTTAGTTGCTAATTTGGTCTATCTCATTGATAGCTGCATCTTTTAGTTGTAGAGAAGCTAGGAGAGTTATCTATACTTTTAGCTTTACAGTCTATTCTCATACACTGGTTCGAAAGCATGTGAAAGATAAATTGTGAGTATTGTTGTACAATGGAATTTAAAATAGGAAAAAAAAAAAAAAAAAACCCTGAAGGAATATAATTGCTTGGAAAAGTATATGCATTAAGGATGAAGGTAAGGAAATTTTTTGTTTCCAGTGATGGTATGGATTGTGTCTGTTATGGACAATGAGTTTCTAATGGAAATGTTATACTTTTCCTCATCAAAAATTTGAAATGGTGCTTTGCAGTCATGTCTGGTTTTGTCATTCTAACCAGAACCTGTGAAGGATTCAATTGAAAAACTTACAAATATGATTAATTTTTTCAGACTATAAGTGTGTCAGCTGTATAAGAACAGGACTGGGGTGCAATTTATAGATACTAAATAAGAAATCTACATTCATTGCGAGAATATTTTACACCCGAGAAGATTCTTGTACCAAAGTAAGAGTCTCTTTTAAGGAAACCCTGTGTTAGATCCCAAAACCAATCTGTCAATTAGAAGTTTCAGAACTTGAGAAACAGAAACATAGACAGAAGTTCATTTGTAGACCACCAAAATCCATTCGTAGGAATGTTTGTCATTAAATTATTTTCCCACTGGAACACAGCAGTTACATTTTTCTCGTAGTGATCTCCCATGGTACTACAAGGGTTGTTTTGAACATAGTAATGTTTGAAATGTAATAGGCAAGTCCAATAGATGTTCAGGGGTTATGTCTGGACAACTTTAGTTAGTAATTTCTCTTTGTTGGCTTCTTAAGCAATTGTATGGATGCAAGAATGCCTCATTTCAATTAAAGAGGATATTTGGCAATGAGGATTAGCCTAAAAATCAGTCCAGCATGTGGCTTTTGATAGATTCGTGTTCAGCTGGGATGACATTCTTAATGACTAATGTTTTGTTTCCCCTTTCTTTTTCTACTTCTTGTAATATGAGCAACTCACTAACTTCTGTGTCCTCTTTTTGATCATTAACAATTTTGCAGTGTGTTCTCATATAAAAAGGATGCAGCTTTATTGTTTTCTATTGTCTTGCTGCTTCTGTTATTTACATAACATTATTTTTTTCTCCTCAACATCTTCTAAGTTTCACATGTTATTACTCGGTGTCTCTTGAGTAGTTGAAAAATAGTAGAATTGGGAAGAAGATAGTTAAGTATCATATCAAAAGCCAGACAGGAAGAGAGAAGGTAGAAGAGAAGCCGTGGAGAGAAATGGCATGGCCTTGGTTTGCACGCCAAACGTTAAACTGTTTTATATAATAGGTGGGTCTGATTGCACCCCAAACTTACATAATCACACACAATCTCTTAGACATACACTAAATGAATCTGACAAGACCTGTGCCAGAAAAGTTATCATAACTGCCAGGACAGTGGGTACTCTGCAGGACAGTGGGTACTCTGCAGTGAAACAGAGCGCACTCTGGTTTGCGACCAGCAGCAAGCTCGCATCAGTGCGTCCCTCACAGAGCAGCAGTTCATCCCTCGCAGCAGCAGCAGCAGTGCGTACCTCGCATCATCAGCAGATCGTCCCTTGCAGTAAGTCCCAAAATCTGCTATTGTTTACTCCCAAAATCTAGGATATTTCCTTGAGGAGATCTTGCAGTGCTACACTTATCATTATGGTGCACATGCGTTCATTCATTCCTTACGAGGACTGTTTCTCTTGGGTTTGTCTCAAGTTCTTAATTATATTCCCAAACCCAAATTTACCAAGTACAAACAATTGAGTTGCATTTATGTTGAAATGCCTCTTCATAGAATGCATGTCACAATAAAACTCATCATTATAGAAGGCCTGAAACCATTCTAATGGCTTTATTTGTTTCCTATTTGCTTCTGAAATACTTTATTTCCTCATTTTTAGAATCCGAGAAAAGAAGGAATCTGTGACAGTGTTGTTGTGCGGTACAAGCGGGTGCGGCAAGTCTACATTGTCAGATGGTATTGGTATTATAACACCAGATCTTGCAGCAGCAGTAGCAAATAAGTTAGAATTGACTACACACCCACCTTGTGCCTATCAAATCAGATATGCTGGCTGTAAGGGAGTCATAGGTTTATTGGCTGAGAAGAGAAAAGGTTGCCTGGATAACCCCTTAGTTATAGAGTGCTTTGATTTCAATAGCAATGGAACACATAAATTTATAGGGTAACTACTTAATTCCTGCTTTCATTTTATTTATTTTTGTTTTTGTGTGTATGATTATATGAAAACGCTATGACTCAAATATATATTAAAAATAGAACATTTTTGACCTTGCGTTGAATTATTTCATCAGGAAAGTTCTGAAGTCAGTGATGGACCTGGAAAATCTTCATAAGGAAAGAATTGGAGCACAACTTCATACAGAATCTTCTGCGAGGAAGCCTCATATGAGGGTATTTTGTATGGCCATTCTTCTGTCAGAAGTTAATTAACAGATGAAGTTGACATGTCTAACAGTACATTTCTTAACTATTTTTTTTGTAGATGTTGAAGAGTCAACTTTTTGTGGATGGGTTTTCTAAGAAAAAGCTAGACAGTTTCATTGACTACATTTCTAGTGGATTCGAGCTGAATTTTATGGTTGCAGTTGATTTCACAGGTACATATAATGTTGAGAAATATCATTGTATATTCCTTATGCGACTTAAAGGACAAATCATTAAAAGTATTATTTGAATTTTGTTCAGCTTCAAATGCAAATCCTAGACATCCAGATTCCCTGCACTACATTGATCCTTCAGGAAGATTGAATGCTTACCAGCAGGTGAAGTTTTACTTGACTTTTTTTAGTGCATGTAAATATATTAAAAGAATCTTGAGAATCGACATCTGCCGTTGAGGTTTATTAGTCTTTTCAGAGGGGTAGCACAAAAATAAAATATATTTATAGTATGTTAATTTTTCAGCACCTATTGAGCTGGCTGTCCTGTGATTGATATATAAAAATGGCTTCTTAGAGCTAGAAGATCTCCTAATGGAAATTTCTCTTGACAACCTTATGAGGAATACTGATCAATCATTCTTTTGTTGACAAACTGCTGATCAATATTTTTAAATCAGTTCTACTAAATATTATAAACTAGATGGATACTACGATTGGTTAAATCATTGGTAATTTGGTATAGGAGGTCTTCTGGTGGGTCACTTTCACATGTTTTGAGTCCCTTTGGTTTCAATGCACTCGAGGAGTCAGTTATATCTTATATCGATTGGTTAAATCATTGGTTATTCTGGGGTAAGTTCCACACCTATTACTGCTACTATATATATATATTAGTTGAGAAGGCTGCTATCAAGAAATATAGTTGGACCTTTAGTCATTTACATTTATCTTACTGATACAAAACCCTTTGTGTTTGGCAGTGGTTTGCATATATATAGTAGCAGTAATAGGTGTGTTCTTGTATTTCAGGTTAAGATTTATATACCGACTTAGTGTGTGTGTGTGTTGTTATACTTATACAATGCCATGATGCAATTTCAGGTTATGCGAGGATATAATTTGAAGTGGCGGTAGAATCTGAGAAACATTCAGCGGTGCCGCAATGTACAGACGAAGTTAGGACTGTAGGAGAAGCTGTTGGCCATTTCATTTCGTGGCCGAAAAAGCTGGTGTATATATATGATAGCATATTAACAATTTTGTATGAATGCTTAAATTATATTTTGAATGAATGAGAAACAGTTAGTTATCATGTTGTGTCTTTATTGATTGATTGAACGTTGTCATTATTATATTAAATATTATATAAAAAAATATTATATGGTAGTTGATAAAAAAAATTCACCGAAATTAAATAGCGCTTTAGAAGCTAATTAAAAAAAATCAAAAAAAAATAAAAATAAAAAAATAAAAAAAAATCAACAAAATTAAAAAAGCGCTATTCAAGCTAATTTAAAAAAAAAATTCACCGAACTTAAATAGCGCTTTCTAAAGCGCTATGTAAGTTAATTAAAAAAAAAAAACAACGCTTAGATAGCGCTTTATTAAGCGCTATCTAACGAAGCGCTATTTAAGTATGCGACTTGCATAGCGCTTTTTTGAGCGCTATCTAAGCCTATTTTTAAGCGCTATGCAAGCCTATATTTGTAGTAGTGAATCTCATCAATCACAAATTATCTTTGTATTTTATATGTATGAAGGCTGAGCCAATCATTTGAACAGTCTAAATGTCTCAACGTCGCTATCTTGGGCGTGATAATAAATGAACTTTAACCAAAATGATTGCCTTCGCATGGATAGTGAAACAGGATTGATCTTTGAATTGTGATCGCACCTAAATTGTATTTGGGTATTGAAACACAATGGTTATTGAAACAGAAGAAAATAATGACTGTATACTGAGCATAATAAGCATTCACTCTGATTTGTGAAAGATACGGTCAAAGACTACCAAATCTTTGTTCCGATTTCCATAGCTTTAACAACTACACTACAATCTCTATCACAGTATTTGTCTGTGTAGATATATATATTTCTCCCTTTCTGGTTTGCCTTGCCTCTGAAGAAAATTGTAAATTTTCTCCCTTTTTATAAGATAGTTCAGTCTCACTTTTTATAAGATAGTTCAGTTTGACTTGTCTGTGTAGATATATATTTCTCACTTTTTCTTCCTTCCTTCCTTCTTCTTTGTTTTGCTTTTGTTCTTTTTTTTTCGATTCGAGCGGGATTCTTGGCGCCCTGCGAATTGCAAGTCCCGCCTACGTATCTTTCATAGCATTTTACAAATGCTCAATTCAATTTGGCCATTGATAGCATTTTTCAACTTTTTATAGCGTTTTGCAATGTTTGCATAGCATTTTGGCCACATTGAACAAATTAGGTTTTGACTTTTCATAGCACTATATGAAAAAATGCTATGGTCATATGCTATTAATGACCATTTGTGTTGTAGTGATTGTTCACTATGAGTAAAAAAGAAAAAAAACTTCATTTTGCAAAGTGTTGTCTACCATTCGTGTTCCCGATGGGTATTCAGCCAATTTGTCTAGATTTGTGAATGTGAATGAGAGAAAAGTACATGGGTTGAAAAGTCATGATTACCATGTTTTAATGCAACAACTAATTCCAGTTGCAATACGTGGGCTTTTACCTAAATCCGTTGCTATGGTGTTGCTTGAGTTGAGTGTAATATTTAGACATTTATGTTGCAAGAAAGAATCTGAGTCAAAATTCAAGGAATTGAAAGATAGAATTGCATTGACCTTGTGTCAACTGGAGAAGATATTCCCGCCCAGATTTTTCGATGTGATGGTTCATCTTGTAATTCACTTAGAAGATGAAGCAGCTGTTGCAAGACCGATTCAATATAGACGGATGTATCCAATTGAACGGTAAATATTAATCTTCATCTTTATACATTTTCACCAATTGTATTTGTAATTACCTAATTTGTTAATTCTGTTTAATTTTGAAATTATTTAAAAACATTGAAGCGATATGTCTGAAATAAGAGTCGCCCTGAAGGATCAATTGCAGAAGGGTACTTGGTCGAAAAGGGTTTATCATTTTGTTCCATGTATCTTTGTGATCTCCAAACTTGTCGCAATTGTAAGGGTCGAAATGCAGATGGTATTGGGCGCGGAGTATCTGGCGGGTTACCAATTTGTTATTCTAAATGCTATAATTTAGGCACAGGTGAACTTGTGGAGCTTAATGTAAATGAACGGAATCAATATCAAATATACATTCTAGATAATTGTGATGAAGTAATCCCATTTAGAAGGTAACATAAACTCTATCATAGTTTTTGTTACAAGAGCTCCGTACACAAGTTTATGTGAAGCAGATGGGTCCTGAGACCCGAAATAGAGTTCGATCTATGGGAATGGTGTGACTCTTGATTTGGTGCCTTATTCCTTTGGTAGTGCTATCAGTTCATCAAGGAGAGGATCAAAGACTAGAAAGCCTTATTGGGGTCTCAGTGCCTAGAAATGAAGACCAAGCATGAGGTTATGCAGAAAGAACTAGAGGAGTTATGGGCTCAACAACAACTACAACAACAACAATATCAGCAGATGATGATGATGTTCACGCATGCTATGCAGTTGCGGGGACAAACTCAACCATCACACCAGTCAGGACAAAGTCAACCATTTCAGCCTCCTTATCCTATGAATTTGATGCATCCTATTGGACATATGCCATTCGTGCCACCCTCACAACATTTTTCTGATGACTCTCATCATTCTAACGGTGTTCCATTAGGTGGGTTCAGCGGACTGCTTTATGGTAATATGTATGATGCAGATATAGTAGGCTTATTAGAACATCTGGAGGATCGATCAGGGACACATTCGGGTTCAAATTCAGGTAGTTGATTGGATTGTCTGCTTATCTTTACCAGCGGATGTACGATGTGTATTTTTTTCATGGCGGAGATCTATGACACATATTTGGGACGTCGAATATATGACATTTTGTTTTATATTAATATTATTAGGTGCAAATTTTTTTTAAATGTTTACAAAACCTATTGGCAGATAATATTGAAGTCTTGGCGGATAACGAGCAAAATTTCATGGCGGTTATGAACTCATTCGTTGCGGATAATATTAAATTACAGGCGGATACAAGTGTCGCCCAATATGAATTCTTGATGGTTAAAAACTCATTCCTAGCGTATACAAGTGTCGCCATTCTAGAGTCCTGGCGTTTATAAATCTGTACCCGGCGTATTTATGTGTCGTTCGTTCTGAAGTCCTGGCGATTAACAATTTGTAGCCGGCGTATTTATGTGCCGCCAATTTTGTAGTCTCGGCGTTTAACAATTTGTAGCCGGCGTATGTATGTGTCTCCCAATCAACTACTTTGTCAAATATAAGTGCCATGAAAAATCTGTAATGTCATTTATATCCACCACTATGTTATGTTGGCGGATATTTTTTTGTTTTTTTTAAATTCAAAATTACTCCCGGCAGATTAAGAGACTTGTCCCCCGGGACAACCCCTTTCCCGACGCCACTTTTACTGGCGGATATTATATCAGCCATAACATTATTTGCCTGGCGGATATAGTATTTTTTGCGCCGGGAGTATGCCTTTAGTGTCATATATTTATCCGCAAGAATTGCCTATTTTTGTAGTAGTATAACAAACCCATAGTGAAATCACCCATAACTCCCCAAGATCTATGGATGGTTTCACGGATAGCCTCAAGGGAAGGGCGATAACTAGAGAACTTAAGAACCATAACAAACTTTTCTATATAACTTTCACACCATTTTGCTTTCGAAATATTCATAGAAAGTGTCGGGCTTCCATCCTTGCGAAAACGATTCCCCTTCATAGGTTCTTCTTCAATGACTGCCTTTTTCACCACTCCCAAAACTTGGAGAAAACTATGATGCTTGACCTCGGTTGGGGTGCCACCACTCCCCAATGGAAGCTCTTCTCCATTGGCGGCTTGAGGAGCTGCCATGAAGAATAAGAGAAGCCCTAAGGCCGACAATCCAGATTAAAGATTTAGCTAGATCTAATGGTTCTAACTTAATCAACTAATAATTACCTTGGTAAACCAAAATCGCCTCCTAACGGTTTCTTCCTTCATTGAGATTAAGTGATTCCCTCCATCTCCTTCGTAACGATCCTTCAATATTTATGATGATTTAAGCCTTCGTAATGGTATTCTAAAATTTATGTTGCCAGCCAGGTTCAAACCCACGACCTAAGGTTTTTTAAGCAATGTCTCTACCAACTCTGTTGGTGCCTCTTTAATAGAATATTTAGTTCTGCATCATTATATCCAAATTTAAGATACCTTGGTGCTTCGAAAATGATTGGGAAGAAATTGGAAATGTGTCTAGTAGGATAAATGTATCTTACATTCAGGTGTTTTGTGAGGCGAACGTTGTCGCTAATTGGTTGGCTAGGCAAGCACAAAATGATGGATTAACTCGTCAATGTTACGTCAATAATCTCTTGATAGAGCTCGGTCTTTGATTAGGCTAGATAAGATGCACGCGACCTATATCAGAGGTGTTTAAACAATGGTTTTGATGTTGTTTCTCTCTGTTTTCTCATTAGAAAACTGCTCTAAAATTGCTGCTATGCAATGTTTTTTATTTGTCGAGATTTAATGGTGCATCTGCTCTGTTTGCAGGTCGTGAAAACAGAGGTATGCAGACTCTATTTTAAGTTATGTTGTTAGGGATGAGAAAGGTTTTGAACAGATTCTACTTCGGGTGTCTCTTTTTGTTTTGAAAGGTGGCTAGCTCTGTTTGGTGGTGGGACAAAATGGAAGCTAAAATTGATGAATTTTGCTTTGCTGAATCTGTTTTTGGTATTGGTGTTGGTATTTTTTGCATGTTTGGGTGCTATTTTCATTCTAGAAAGATGGTTAGTTCTTCTTGTTTTCGGTTCAAGATATGCTGCTATGCACTTTTTTGCAGATTATAAGTGCTTTGAATTTTTGCTTTTTTTCTTTCGGGTAAAGTCGTAACGTACCCCCGATTTGATTGTAAGTTTATTTTTGATCTAGTAATAAAGGTCTGGATCCTTAGTTGCCCCTCCCTTTCGGAGGTTTAATTAAAAAAAAAGGATTACCTATCTAACTCACAAGACACAATTTTATTCATTTTAACCAAAATAGAATATTGAAATTTTTGTTTCCATTGATATTGGAAACGATTTTGGATGAGCGTAACATTATCCGGTCTTGTTGCACATTTGTGATCAAGCATAGGTTTTTTGTAAGAAAACTGTCGTTCCCCACGGACGTCGCCAAACTGATGCGTCCAAATCTCATCCTCTTATGAGTTTGACTTGCAAAATAGATGTTAGACTGCCTTCGGCCACCTTTTTGGTGGTCAAAGGCACTCCGATGCTTAAATGATGTAGAAAGGGTTTCTAATTTGGGTTTCTAATTTGCTCTCAAGTTATTTGCTAAATAAGGGTTTCTAGGGTTCCTAATTTGCTCTCAAAGTTATTTACTAAATAACTTATTTGTAGTCTTTCAATTTAATTAGGAGTCTTTTTAGTTTCCTTTTAGGATTAGGCTTTACTTTTTCTTTTAGGAATAGGCTGCTTGTTATTCAAGTTATTTGAGCACTATAAATAGAGTTCTTCCTCAATATTGTAGGCATACTTTTGATAATTAATAAACTTGGTATATTTTCTCTGAGGAGATTATTGTGTTTTGTTTTTCTTCATACTTTTTCGATTATTGGTGCGCCAATCAATGAATTGTAGAACCCTTGTTTCCAGATTATTGGTGAGCCAATCAACAGATTCAAGCCAATCATTTAATTTTTTTCTCATCGTTCTTTTTCTCGTTTCCGCGCTGCATCAGTTGGTATCAGAGCCTGGTACGTTCTTGGATTATGGCGCCTCGTCAACCAAGGGAGGTGACAGTTGAAAACATATATGAGAAGGATGAAGAGAGGCAACGTGCCGAAGCTGGTCGAATTCTTCAAGTTGAGGCGCATGTAGCACATGTACAAGCCCAACTTGGAGGGGGATGTCGAGTTTGATGATCACGGTCCTGACTGAACAAATCACGGGGCTCTTACGAATTCACCCTGGTAGACAACCAAATCGATAACCACGCACCTAAGATGGGGATGTCGAGTTTGATGATCACTTCGAAGGACCTTTGAGGGGTCGTGGTAGGAGGCATGGCACTAGAGAACGAGGCTTCAATAACCGTCAATATCGTCATGCATATGAAGAGGACACATATGAGGACTTCAAGAATCCTTTTGGAGGGCGCGGCGGAGGATGCGGACATCGAGGAGTTGGTCAGGGTTTTGCATATATTCTGGAGCTTAGGCGATGGGAATCTGGTTTGAAGATAGAAATACCAGGGTTTCATGGGAATGGTCAACCTGAAGAATTTCTAGATTGGTTGGCAGCAGTTGAGGAAGTACTTGAGTATAAGGAGGTTCCGAAAGATAGATGGGTGGCTCTTATTGCTACAAGGTTCCGTGGGAGAGCAGCGGCTTGGTGGAAACAATAAAAACTCACTCGTCAACGACAAGGAAAGCCAAAAATTGCCTCTTTGGAAAAGATGATGAAACATATGCGCGCTCAATTCTGACCCCATAATTATTCAAAGTTGATGTATCAACAACTTCAGAACTTGAAGCAAGGAGCGCGAATGATGGACAAGTACACGACAGAGTTGTATAAATTGGTGGCTCGAAATGACCTCACTGAGACCAACGAACATTTGATCGCAAGATACATTGGAGGTATGCGTGATCATTTTCAAGATACACTTAACATGTATGATGCTTTTACACTTTCAGAAACACATCAACGAGCCTTATAGTTTGTCCACCAATTGTAGCTCAGTTGGTCGGACATCCAATCTCCTTGTGAGAGGTCGCGGGTTCGAGACTCACTAGTTAGGATTTTATGAGTTTTCGCTCAATTATTAAGAGTACATTTGCTCCACCGTTGATTAGCCTTCGGGTCTTGAATGCATATGCTTAGATGGACTAGACCGGAGCGAAGCGAAAGTGAGTCTTCATGCAAGGTGGAGGCAATGGACCGGAGCGAAAGCAAGTCTCTATGCGAGATGGAGGCGACGAGGATATTAAGTGGTAACAATATTGTAACCTTCAGGCCTGGTTTGGTTAACCTTATAGGGTCAGTTATGTATCCTTTGGGCATGGATTAATAAATAAATAAAAAAAGGTCAATGACCCAAATTTTAAAAAAAAAAAAAAAAAAAAGCCTTACAGTTTGAATAACAATTACAGAGGCGATCCACTAACCCTTCATGGGGATCATCTAATAGTCGGACTAACACCAGCAACCCTCAACCTACATGAGCTACAAATCCTGCACAAACAAACACCACGAGGGCTCCTATAGGCGGGGTGCCAAGCAATAGGCACCAACCGAACAGTTCAACTTACCGTTGCTTCAAATGCGAGGAAGCAGGACATTGTATGGCGGATTGTCGAAAGGGTGACAAGAGCGGAAAAGGTTTATTCGTAGATAATGAAGAGCTGGGAGAGGACAAGCAATTTCAAGTCAACTCGAATGAGGGTGAACCGCTATTTGATTAAAATTCTGTGCAAGAGGAGGTTGCCGAAAAAGATGAAGGTGAATTACTTGTAGTCCAGCGAGCTTGTTTTACACCACGAGAAACAGATGGTAATGGTTGGTTGAGGAACAATATCTTTCAAACCACTTTGTACAGTGGCGGGAAAAGTGTGTCGTTTAGTAATAGACTCGGGCAGCTGCGAGAATGTAGTATCCGAAGAAATGGTTCACAAACTGGAGATGAAAACGGAAGACCATCCGAGTCCTTACAAGCTATCTTGGCTAAAGAAAGGAAATCAAGTACCGGTTTCTAAGCGTTATTTGGTTTCATTTTCTATTGGTTCAATTTATAAGGATAATGTGTGGTGTGATGTGGTAAACATAGATGCATGTCATATCTCTTGGGACGACCATGGAAATTTGATAGAGCTGCAATACATGATGGTAGGAGAAACACATATAGCTTCTTATTTAACCAAGTCAAAATTGTCCTAACTCAGGCTAAGGAAGAAGCTCCAAAATTGGTACAGAGAGAATCCAAATTTATTGACTAGACCATCGTTTATGGGAGATTACAAAGGAATGTGATTGTGTTTGTATTAATTGGGAAGGATAGTTGTAGTGTTATACTCGACATTCCATAATTTGTCCATCCACTTCTTGATCAATTCCAAGATGTCTTCCTAGATGATTTACCGCAAGGATTACCACTTTTACAAGATATTCAACACCACATTAATTTAGTGCCCGAATCAAAACTTTCCAATAGACCTCATTATCGGATGAGTCCGACTGAGCATGAAGAATTACGAAGGTAGGTGGAAGAATTGTTAGACAAAGGTTTTATTCGGAAAAGTCTTAGTCCATGTGTGATTCCTACTCTTCTTACTCCGAACAAGGATGGTTTGTGGCAGATGTGCGTTGACAGTCGTGCCATCAACAAAATTACTGTGAGGTATAGGTTCCCCATTCCAAGGTTGGATGATTTGCTTGATCAATTGCGTAGTGCTTCAGTCTTTACCAAGCTTGATCTTAAGAGTGGGTACCACCAGATATGAGTTAGACCGGGGATGAATGGAAGACTTCATTTAAAATACGTGAAGGTCTCTATGAATGGATGGTTATCCTATTCGGATTGTCAAATGCACCGAATACATTTATGCACTTTATGAACTTGATTTTGTGCCCTTTTATCAGGAGGATTGTTGTTGTCTATTTTGATGAAATTATAATTTTTAGTCCTAATCTGGCTGTTCATGTGCATCACTTAGAAGAGGTGCTTACTGTACTGAGGAGAGAAAAGTCATTTGCAGCCTTGAAGAAGTGTTCCTTCATGCAGGATCGTGTTTTATTTCTTGGTTATGTCGAGTCAAATGATGGGATTTCTGTTGATTTTAAAAAGGTGGAAGCCATCCAAAAGTGGAAGCAACCGAAGAATTTACTTGAGGTTTGTAGCTTCCATGGCTTGGCCTCATTCTACATGCGGTTTATACAAAACTTTAGTACCATCATGGCTTCTATTACAGATTGTATGAAGGGAGGAAAGTTTGCGTGGACTACTGAGGCCACTAAGGCCTTTGTGGAGATCAAACAGAAGCTAACTACGGCTCTTGTTCTAATACTACCTGATTTCAGTAAACCTTTTGAGTTGCATTGTGATGCTTCCAAAGTGGGCACTGGAGTTGTTTTGAGTCAAGAGGGAAAGCCGGTGGCATATTTCAGTGAGAAATCGAATGGGATTACTGCAGGCCAACGATCATATTTTCTATTACATAAAGGTTTCTTGTTCAAAAGAACATCTTTGTGTATTCCTGACTCTAGCTTACGAGTCAAAATTGTGTCTGAATTGCATAATGAGGGACACATGGGGAGGGACAAGACGTTTCAACTCATTTCTCGAACATTCTATTGGCTTATTTTTAGGCTAGAGGTGGAGCGTTTTGTTCGGAATTTTCGGGTGTGCCAAGTTTCAAAGGGTACTTCAACGAATGCTGGATTTTATATGCCTCTTCCTATACCTGAGAAGCCTTGGGTTGATGTGAGTATGGACATTGTTGTCGAGCTTCCCCATACTCAACGAGGAGTAGATTCCATTATGGTTGTGGTGGATAGATTTTCGAAGATGGCACATTTCATTGCTTGTAAGAAGACCACCGATGCTGTTAACGTTGCCCAATTGTATTTTTGGGAAGACTATCATTTACATGGCCTTCCATTATCTACTGTGTCTGATCAGGATTCTAAGTTTCTTGGTCATTTCTAGCGATGTCTTTGGAGTTTAATGCATACAAAACTTGATTTCAGTAGTTCTTATCATCCTAAGACAGATGGTCAAACGGAGGTAGTTAATCGTTCTCTTGGCAATGTGTTGCGTTGTTTGGTTGAAGAGAATGTGAAGATGTGGGATCAACAACTATTCCAAGCTGAATTCGCTTTCAATCGTTCTGTTAATTGGAGTACGGGTAATAGTCCATTTATTATTGTTTACGGTTATCAACCACGAGCTCCAGTAGAACTAGCTCCTATTCTGGATATGAAGCGTGTTCATACGAAGGCAGAAGATTTAGTGAATAATTTGCGGAAAATAAACCAACAGACACGAGCAAAGTTATTGGAGTCTACGGCTCATTATAAGTCCATAGCTGATCAAAACCGACGTATGGTGGAATTTGAGAAAGGCAATTTAGTGTGGGTTGTTTTGACCAAGAATCGTTTTTCAGTGGGTGAGTATAATAAGCTTTCTCCTTGGAAGATTGGACCTCTGGAGATCATTGAAAAAATTAATCCCAATGCTTATCGTCTCAAACTTCCTATTCACATCAAGACCCGTGACGTGTTCAATGTCAAGCACTTCATTCCATATACAGATGATTCTAGCTATTCTGAAGATTCGAATTCGAGGGCAAATTTATTTATTTATTTATTTATAAAACTTTTATTGCTTGATAAAAATCTTATACACCTTTCGGGGGTACATGACGACACTCCCCGAGGAAAAGAAAACTAGTATACATTTGACATAGCTAAACAAAAATTAAATTCTAGGTCCATGAAAGAAATTGTCCTAATTCACTAACGACGCATGCCCGAGGGGAACGCCAACCTTACTTTTGTACTTCTCCTTTTATTATCTCCTTTTGACGTAGCCCCTAAATCCAAATCACTGCTAACTGCTTGTGGACCAACATCAGATTCTGAGTTGACTTCATCACTAGCACTCTCGAGTGTATTGATATTCAATTTCTTCCGTCGAAGCCGCCTAGTTTCTTTGAACAAGGATATAGCCATGTCAAATGTGTCTCCTATTGTTTTATAATCCAGAGAATTTTTGATAGTGTTTTTTTCTAAATTGCTCTTGGCCCTGACCAAAGTCTAAATATCATCTAAATCCAAATCACCGCTCACTACTTGTGGACCAACATCAGATTCTGAGTCGACTTCATTACTATCCAGGATGTCTGTTCGCTTTGTACACAAGCCTATTACACAATATAGTTGGACACGACCAGCACCACAATGGTTCATGATTAACTCAGATGGATCACTAGCAGAGACAAGAGGTGGATATGGGGCTATCATCAGAGATCACAGTGGTTCAGTTGTAGCAGCTGCTGCAGGCTTCAGGGACGCCAAAACAGTAATTTTGCATGAGTTACAAGGAGTATAAATGGGAATTAAACTTGCAAAACAACACAGGCTGAGAAGAGTAACTATGTGCATGGACTCGGCAAATGCTCTCATGTACCTAACAACAAATAAAACACCTTTATGGGAAGCGAGCACATAACGAGAAGAATCAAGCGAGCAGTTGGAGAATTTGATGACTACAGGATGATACATGCAATGAGGGAGACTAACAAGGTAGCAGACCATCTAGCTAGCCTCTTAACAACTGCAGAGTTTTTAGAGATCACACCCAGTTCGTTTGCAAAGGATCTCAAAAAAATTATTCATGATGATGCAATAGGCAGGAAATACAATAGATTGTAACATGGAACAATTCCTTTTTTAGTGGTCTAGGGAGCCCATTTACACCCCGTGCTTGCCTTTCAAAAAAAAAAAAAAAAAGTCTAAATATCATCATCGTAAGGTCCCTACGCTTGTTATCCCTGCATAGCGTCCCCTAGCTATTTGCTAGGAGCAATGTGTTGTCCCTGCATGGCACCCCCTGAATCTTTGGTAAGAGCAGCCGTATCCACTGTTTCTGCCACTGTACCCGCCGTAGCCACCACGTCATCCACTGTTACAGCCGCATTCCCTTGTAATTTGCTCTTGGCCCAAACCAAAGCCTTAATGTCATCATCAAATGCATGTTGCCCTCCTTGCAAATTTTTAGAAACCAAGGTGTTAAATTTATCATCAAACGAGCCCTGCTCAGTTTCCGCATCCTAATGTCCTTGCAAATCGTCCCCTAGATCATTGCTAATAGCCGCTGACTGACCATGCATATTGTCGCCTAGCAGTCCCTGCAACACATCCCCTGGCTGTATGCCAGGAACAACCGCAATCTCTGCTACATCCCTCGTTACAGGCGCATCCACTGAGGTTGTAACAGCCGCAATATCTGCTTGTATTGCTCTTTCGATCTCTCAAACCTTATACCGTGCAGCTTCACAGTCTGATTTAAACTTGGAAACTAAAGGTTCCTTCAAACTCATAATAGAACCCTGTCTTGCATCCAATTGAACACCCTGTTTTGCATCCAATTTAGCACCCTGTTTAGCATCCAAATTAGAAGTAACCAACTCTTGAGCCCTGACTTGTAGATGTTGTGCATTCGACTTAGCAACAAAAAATTCTCTATTCGAGATTTCCAAATTGTCACCTGGGGAGGATGATGTAGAGAGGGTTTCTAGGGTTCCTAATTTGCTCTCAAAGTTATTTACTAAATAACTTATTTGTAGTCTTTCAATTTAATTAGGAGTCTTTTTAGTTTCCTTTTAGGATTAGGCTTTACTTTTTCTTTTAGGAATAGACTGCTTGTTATTTTAGTCTTTGATTCTACTTTTTCTTTTAGGAATAGGCTGTTTGTTATTCAAGTTATTTGAGCACTATAAATAAAGTTCTTCCTCAATATTGTAGGTAGACTTTTGATAATTAATAAACTTGGTATATTTTCTCTGAGGAGATTATTGTGTTCTTATTTTTTTTCCTACTTTTCGGATTATTGGTGCGCCAATCAACGAATTGTAGAACCTTTGTTTCCGGATTATTGGTGAGCCAATAAATGGATTCAAGCCTATCATTTAATTTTTTTTCTCATTTTCGCGCTGCATCATTAAGTCAGCAACTATGTTTGAAAAAGAAAGTAAATCTGGACAAATCTCAGTTAAAGTTGCATTGTGTAGATAGAATAATCTGTATTGGATCCCCTTCTCACACCTTTTCCTTTACCTTTTTTTTTTTTTAAATAAACCTCCAGTGGGGAGGGGCAGCTATGGGATGCCAGACCTTTATTACTTGAAAAAAAATTATACACTTGTCGGGGGTAGATGACGACTTTACCCGAGAGGAAAAACCTATTCCTAATTCAAAAGAAAAGCCTTGCTAAGGCCTGTTTCAAAACATAAACGAATGGAAAATTTAACTCTAGACCTAACTCACCAAGGATAAAACTAAATAAGGCCTCAACCAAGGACAACTTTAGACCTCAGAATAAGGCCTAAAAAGGCCTAAACCATGGAGAGATTTAGACCTTAAAAACCTAATCATGAACTAGGCCAACACACCAAAAGCTAAGGTCTCATAAACAAAACAATTAAGGATCAAACAAAGACCTTAATCGAATTGAAATTTCTGCCCAAGATAATATGCACAGATTGCACCTTGCTCATATTGAGGTAACCTGCAAATAGCCCATAACCACCTGCATAACAACTTTGCAACAACTTGCAACTTGAAAGCATAACAAACTTGTCACTTGCAAATTGCAACTTGCAAGAAAAATCTTGCAACTTCAAATTGCAACTTCCAACCAAAAATAACAACCTCCAAATGCATGTTACCATCAATAGGGTATTGCCAAAACGCAATGCACATCCCAGCCCCACTCCAAGCATTTGCAGCCAGCGAACCGACCACCATACAACATGACAAAATCACCTCGCCGCACCAGAAACGCACTGACATGCTGATTCTATCTAGCACCTTCCCAGGACAGCAATGCAGTCCAGTTCCTTGGCACCACCGACCCTGCAAAAAGACCCGCAACAAAACAGACCAGCAGAACAACCTACTTCCAGGACACAAATCCAGAACAGCAGCACAAGAAGTGGAGTAACAGGGTGCATCTGGACAGAGCACTCTGTCAAAACAGAGCACCCTGTCCAGCGCAATGCAGAGCCAATACTAGCAGAAGCACCAAAATCAGCCACTGCTGCGCGACCCCGACACTCCAAGCCAATAACAGAACCCTGCATATTAACAACAAAACTTCTTCTAAATATACCCATGACGAACATAAGCCGTGTGGCATCTGTCGAGCAAAACCAACCCAACAAATCTCCTAGGTAAATCATTCGCTTCAAAGGTGATAGTCCTGCAATCTTTTTGCGCTTTGGCAGCTAGCGCATCCGTGACCGCATTGGCCTCTCTATAAATATGTTTGCACTCTATCATCATTTTTTCCACCATCAACTTAATTTATCTGAAAGTGTTCTCCAAATGCTACGAAATTTTAAAGTTCTCCCTAAACCAACCACAAACAAGTTCCGAATCCGATTGAACCATTACTTTTCTCAACCCCAATGAGGAACAAAGCCGCAAACCTTCCACAAGGGCCAACGCCTCAGCTTTATTGTTTGTTCCTTCCCCGAAGAACAATTGCTTTCCAACCACACAAAGATCCCTTGGGTCTCTAATAATCACACCTCTTGTTGCCTTGTTTTTCCGAGAGGAACCATCAACATTAAGTGCCACAAAATCTGCAGGAGGAGGGATCCAATATACTATTCTAACAAAGCTTCTTCTAACCGGGATCTCATGTAACCCAAGCACCCTTAAAGGGGCCTTATTCCGACTAAAATGTTTCGGAATGATAAAGGTATTAGCTAACCTCAAATTACGCCTAATGTTTAAAATCACAAATGCATAATTAGGAGTAATATCTTCATAAACAGCCTTACATCTTTGCTTCCAAATTTCCCATAGAATAAACATAGGAGTGAGGAAGTATAACACACCTGTTTGCGAGGTTATCTTGGCTTTTTTGAACCAAATTTGAAGCACTGTGGAGATCTCTGTTGGTTTCCTTACATGCACATAAAAATCCCATCAAAATGACTCCATACTTTTACCGCCAAATTTCCCTCCAGAAATAAGTGATTCAAAGATTCCATCCTCGGATTAGCGCAGCACCTACATCTCAAAGCAAGGCTAAAACCACATCTATACAACTCCTCGTCCACTGGCACCCCTCTGCAAAAAAGTTTCCAAACAAAAACTGAAATTCTTGACGGGAAAATGTTTTGCCAAATTTTTTTATTTAGCTCATTTTTCACCCCCTTTTTTCATAGCAATTCATATGCAGAATGAGTGGAAAAAATAGCATCTGTATCCATTGCCCAAACACACCCATCATCACTATACTTCGTACCCCGAAAGCTGTTTGTGAATAGGTCACACGCCAGCTGTCTAAGGTCAGGATTGACCAATTCGTAATCTCCCATTATAACTTCCCTAACCGTGGGCCAAAGTCCACGATTGATAAAATCCTCCGATCTTTTGAAAGAGGTCACAAGGTTCCAGTTTTCTTCGAAGAAGCTGATGTTATCCCTGCCAATTCGCCAGAAAGAATTGCTCAAAGTTATAGATTTACAAGACATGACCTCCTTAAGAAATGGGGAGGCCCCACACTTCACAACTTGGCCACTCAATGAAGCTCTAGGCAATCAATATTTATTTCTCATAAAATTAAGAAGCCCATAGGGTATCAGAAGAAATAAGTTTCCATAAAGCTTTAACACGAAAAGCCTTCATTACTACTGTCAGATTTCTGATACCCAATCCTCCTTCCTCCTAAGGCAAACAAATCTTGTCCCATGGCACCCATTTTTTCTTCGACCTACCTTCATAATCCGCCAAAAGAAATATGCTAACAAACTATTAATTCTTGTTATAATTTTCTTGGGTACACACATGGAGCTTAGAATGTAAATAGGAATTGAGCTTAGAACATGCTTAATTAAGACCATTCTCTCTCCAGGCTATAACAGTTTTGCTTTCCATCCTTGAATTTGTCTTTGAATTTTGTCAATTATTTCTTCAAAGTAGGAAAGTTTTGCTTTTCCTTGAAAAACTGGCCCTCCCAAATACATCAAAGGATAACCTTTATATTGGAATCTTGTTAACATCTTCAAAGCCACAATTCTTTCCACTACAACATTATCTTCCATCATAAAAGAGTTTTTTCCTTCATTCATTTTCTGACCTGAAGCATTGCAATATTTTTTCAGAAATTCCATGCACCCCTGAATTGAAGATTTTCTCCCATTGAAGAAAATTAACGTGTCATATGCATAGAGTAGATACGAAACATGACTGCAGGCCCTAGGCGTATAATAATACCCTATTTTTCCTGTACTGAAAGCCCTTCGCAATCCCCTACTAAGAACCACCGAGGCGATGATAAATAAAAATGGTGAGAGAGGATCCCCTTGCCTTAAACCTCTTGTGGACTTAAAAAAGCCTTTGTAAGTTCTCTGTAGCAAAACTGAAAATCCACAAGAAGCTATGCAGTTGGAAATAATATGGCAAAATCTGGTATTAAAACCAAATTTTTAGAGCACCGCGAACAGAAAGTTCCATTCAAGACGGTCATAAGCTTTTTCCATGTCAATCTTCATCACAACATTACCTCCAAATACCTTTTTATGGATATCTCTTACCGTTTCCTGTGCAAGGCTAATATTTTCCCCAATAAACCTTCCTCTAACAAAGGCCCCTTGCTCCAGGGATATCATTTATGGTAATACCAATGCCAATCTATTGCAAAGAATTTTACTGAAAAATTTATCGATGACATTGCAAAGGCTAATGGGGCGAAAATCAGAGAAGTAACCTGGATTTTCCTTTTTTGGGATCAAAGCCATGAAATTTGCAGAAAAAGACGCCAGAAGAGCCTCCCCCTCAAAAAATTGTATAGCAGCTTCCCATATATCAATACTCACCAAGTCCCAGGATGTCTGAAAAAAACCAGCAGTAAATCCATCCGGGCCAGGGGCACTTTTTTTTGGAATATCAAATATCGCATCCTTTACTTCCTCCAAAGAAGGTCGTTTGACCAATGCCTCACACCTAACTGCCGTAATGGTCTTTGGAATGCAATCTAACAGTTCTGAATCCAGCATACAGTTTCCTTGGGCAGACAAAAGGCTGTGGACAAAATTATTTGCTTCATCAAGGATTTCACCCGGATTCGAAATGGTCCTACCACCTGATAAAGTGATCTGAGATATGACCCTTTTTTTGTTTGGATTTAGTAGAAGCAAAGAAATATTTTGTACAAGCATCCCCTTCACTATTTTCTTTTTTTCCCGACTTCTGAATCCGGTAAAACTCCTCTTGTTTTAGAGCTAATCTGTACTCCGCCTGACAATGACTCAGATTACAACAAGCATTAATATCCCAGTTTGCATCAACATTAAGACCATTATTTCCAATATTTTCCCAACCCGCCAGAAGAACAGTCTCCCATTGCTGCATTTCATCCTTTAGAGATCTCAGTATGCTAAACACATTACCAAAAACCGTCTTGTTCCACTGTATAAAAGCTCTTCTCACCATTTTAAGCATAACATCAATTTTGTCAATAGGTCTCATATCACCCATATCAGACAACCATATTTCTTTGACTAGAGAAAGAAACCCAGGGTGTGTCATCCACATATTAAGGAATCTAAATGGGACAAAACCTGTTCGCACCTGAGTAGGCATGGATGCCAGTAGCGGAGAGTAATCAGCAAAAGTTCTACTGAGATGTTCCACTTTCGGATTAGCCAATACCGTCAACCATGCCGAATTAACAAAAATTCTATCAAGTCTAGCCCATATGCGGTCTCTTCCTCGCCTATTGTTACACCAGGTGAGTATAGGTCCCGTGAAGCCACGATCAATTAATCCACAATTTCAATACAATCTGAGAAATTATATATACTGGACAAAGACGGCTCTAGTCCCCCAATCTTTTCTTGGAAATTTAAATAAGTATTGAAATCCTAGCTAACCATCCATGGTAGATCATGATTAGAAGCATGAATAACCATATTTGACCAAAGTTCCCTTCTCTCTTCAACCGAGCATTTAGCGTAAACAAAAGAAATTAAATAAACTCTTGAAGCATAATCCGTTACCTGACAGTGAATGATCTGGTCCGACATATCCACAATTGAGAGGTCCAGCGCAGCATCCCAAAGGATCCATATCTTTCCACCAACTGAGTCATTAGAAGCGAAACCCGCAAGTTTAAGTTTATTGCCAACCTCCATGTATTTGCTAGCTTCAATCATAGGCTCTGCTATCATCAGGATTCTAACATTATTTTCCTTCACCATATATTTTAGCCGTCTTCTCGTGGCTCTATTACCAACCCCACGAGCATTCCAAAACAAAAAGTTTTCAATCATCTTAAACGCGGGTGGAAGAAGCACGCTTCTTTGTCTTACGACGCGTGACCGGAGGCACCGCCATTTTGACTTTTTGTGTCTTAACTTCTTCACCTGATTGCGGCCCCAACTCTAAATCCTGAATAGCTACATTTTCTGGCCCTACCTCCGAAACCGACTTAGACTCGTCACTATCTTCTGTGGCGCTTTCGAAAGTATTAATATTCCTTGTTTTCTTCTTTTTCCGCATTGCGCGACCTTCTTTAACCAAATTGATAGCATTATCTAAAAGCAGTCTCACCTCCTCGTTATTAACTGAAACCAAATGTTCTGCGTGTGGTGGGGTGCAAGGCCATGCTGATGTGAGGGTTACGCTTCAGGTGGTGTGGAGCTCTGCAGGTGGCTTGCACGGTGAGAACAGAGCGCACTCTGCTGCTGGAGCTGCCAACTTTGTTTCTCTTTTGCACACTCTGTTGTGCACTCTGCTAACAGAGTTGCGCACTCTGTTATGCTCCTCTTTGGCTGCCAATTTTCTTGGGCATTTGGCTGAATTTTTTATAGAGTTTGGCTTTTGGTTGAAGCAATTTGATAGGACACTGTTTTAAATATGGAGATTGTCTTTGGATAGGTATTTTGTCTGGTTTATTTGCTTGGTTTTTAATACGGGTAAAGTCGTAATGTACCCCCATTTAGTTGTAAATCAATTTTATTGATAAGTAATAAAGGTCTGGCATCCCATAGTTGCCCCTCCCTACCGGAGGTTTAATAATAATAAAAAAAGCAACCAAATGTTCCGACTGAGTTCCAACATCCCCGGGTTCTATCTGGTTTTCTCCATTCGACCCTGAACTACTACTTGATTCCTGCTCAATTTGATTCAGTGCATATATATTGGCTAGCTACCCCATTTTCAACGCCTTCCAATTGTGTTGTGTGGATGCCAAAACCTTCTTTGTTCACTGCTGAAACAGAGCCTGAAAGCTCGGTTTTTGGTAGCCCTTTTAGCTGCTATTCTGCATTAGGAGACAGAGATCGTGCCTGATCCGAATTGTGCAAATCGTGCATAAGCTTTTGAATCCCTGACTCAGGTTGATGGTACCCAAATTTAGTTTGAGCAGGCTGTCTCCCAGGGACAGAATTAGCCCCTGCATCATTAGCCTGAATGACGCGAGAGTCCTCCCTTTTTAAAATCTTAATTTGGTTGATTTCAATGTTTTTTGACGCATCTTCCAAACCAGGACTTGTCCTCCCCGGACTGCCTAAACCATCATGTCTATATGGGTCTCCTTGTTTTGCTTTTTCGATCTCACTAATTGTGTACCCTGCCTCTTGGAGGCATTCCTCCGTTGTTTCTTGCGCAACTATGACATTGGCGATATCCTTTTCCTTACTAGCTGAAAGATTTTTAATTTGATTACTCACATCTTCAACAATATCCTCCGTTAGAGTCTCAAATTTGTTTGACAACAATAAATTCACCAGCTCGTTGGCCACTTGTTTCTCCAAACTCATTCCCTCCTTGATTTCCTCCCCCATATTATTTTTTGCACCACTCGTGCCCGCATCTGATTTTGCAACTTTATTTTTATTGGCCACTAGAACAAACTGTTGCTTGATAACTTTGACTTCCACCTTTTGTTTCTCATTCTTCTCTTCGTTCACCAAATGGGATGTTTTCACATTGCCCTTGAGACCTAATTTTTTTCTGCAAACTTCCTCCTGATGTCCTAGCAAAGAACAATAGTCACAATATTTGAAACCCGGGTATTCAATTTTCTGCCAGACACTACAAGAAATAGGTAAGTTAGTGGCGGTTATTTAGCGACATTTTGAAAGAACCGTCGCCAAATACTTTATTCAACGACAGTGGAACAACCGTCGTAGAATAATATTGTTTAACGACGGTTAGATTTAATGGCGACGGGTTTAACTGTCGTTATAAATAAAAATCGATTTTTTTACCCAACTGACCCTTAAAACCCTATCCTTATTTTCTCCATCTCCACTCTCCATCCTCCCCTTCCCCCCTTAGCTCGTCCACCACCACTATCAGCGCCTCCCACCAATGTTTGCTTCCATCTTTTCTTCTTCCTTCCTTCCTCTCTCTCTCTCTTTCTTTCTTTACTCTATTAAAAAAATAAATCAACAAAAAAGGTAAAAGCAGCGCAAAAGAAGAGATACTCGACCGATTTTTTAGTGATTTTGAACAACAATCCATCAAATTGATTGATTGTTTCTTCTCGTTTATGCTCAATTTGAAGGCAGGGATTCTTGTTTCTCCTCATTTTACAGAGATTCTGTGTTCTTCGAGTTTTAGGTTTTGGTGTTTCTTGGTCGAATTCGTTCGGTGTGAGAGATGCAATTAGGGTTTGTTAGATGTGATGAGTTTCTCCTCCATCTCTGTAAATGTCGACACCTTCTCTTTCATTTCGATTCTTGTTGTTGTTGGTATTGTTCATCAATTTGAGTTTGAATGTTGAGAAAATGTTCCCCTTTCTCTCTCACACTCTCTTTGTTCTAGGGTTTCTACACTTTTTGAACAATCGTTCTTCACGACTTCATTTTGGCTTCAAGAAAGGATGAAGAAGCAGGTTTTCTCTCTTCTCTATCTTTCTTTTTGCTTGCTTGCTTTGCTTTGCTTCCTCTGTTTATTGATTCAGTGATTCACTCATCTCTCTCTCTTCTTTGACTGTTCAACTGCTTTGAGGAGATACCAAGTTGCGGTGTGGCTCGAAACCTTTATGGGAACGCTCGGGCTACCGAACCAGCCATCAGAATCCAAATTTGTCTCCTGCTTGAGAAATGGTCTTGTTCTCTGCAATGCCATTAACAAGATCCAACCTTGATCTGTGCCCAATGTACAAATAGCTCAGATTTACTGATTCAATCGTTTAATGGTTTTTTATTGTTCTTTTTGTGTTGTTTGATTTTGGTTTGAATTGGGGTTTTTAGGTTATAGAGAGTCATTCGCTCTCACTCACATCGGAAACCCAGCAGTTGAATGCAGGTTCCCATCAAATCAGGTCAGATTATTTCCTACAACTGAAGGTTTGGTTTTGAATGACCTTTGAAAACAATTTTTCTTTTCGCATTGTAATTGGCTTTGGAGTTTTGGGTTTGTTTGAGGGGAGAAACAAAGTACCCATTTTTTAATATTGGCTTTTGATGTAACTGGTTCAGAAATTCAGTGGTTTAGTAATATGTTACACTAGTTACATAAACTCCATCCGAGTTAGAATGAAAAAAAAAAAAAAAAACAAGGGTTTTGAATTGAGCATCAGGGCACAAAACATGCATAATATGTTGGCAAGTATTCTAGAAATGGGAAAGTTAAAGGAACTAGGAGTGGAGCTGCAACAACATTGATTGGGTCTACTGTGGTGTTTAATTTTGCCGATTAATCCAAATATATGTCTAAATATTGTGTAAAAGCTTTGTCAAGATCGAATTTTACTCGGGATTGTTGTTGTTGTTAGGTTCATTTTGTCAATGGCCTTCTTGATTTGTCGAGAATGAAACATAGTGTGTAGAAACTGTGAGTAGTCTTGGGACAAGCAACCCAACCCATCTGCTCTGCGTGAAACTGTGAGTAGTCTTGTAAAAAAACTGCACAGATCAGTTGTAATCTGTATGTTAATCCTTCTTTTAGTGTTCTGATTCTTGCATTTTCATGATCAGGTTGTTGAGGTTCCCAACGTCAACTGGGACGATATTGGAGGCCTGGAAAATGTCAAGAGAGAGCTTCAAGAGGTAATGCTAGTTTGTGTGGATTAGTTTTATCGTCTCTGTTTCATTTTATTGTTGTTGTTTTATTCACTACTTCATGTTTTGTATAGACGGTGCAATACCCAATTCAACCTTTCTTGACATAAATTGATCATGTTTTCTTGACATGTTTTCTGTCTTATCTTGGACTGAGTTGACAACCCAATTCATCCTTTCTTGACATGATCAAGGCCATGGTTGAACTATGAATCAAAATCTAAACCGAATAGGACTTAGGAGTCATGGTTCAACTTAAATAGCTTTCTCTCTACTACGTATGGTTGCATTCAGCAGTTTCCACCCCAAGAGCTTGAAACTGGAAAGTTATTGACTGCAGACCCTTCAGTTTCAATCCAAACTGGAAACTTACTGGCTAAAGACACTTTTCAGTCCTAACTGAGTCCTAACTTGAAAAGAAGTTTATTCTCAGCAACATGTACAATGCCCATAAACAGAAATTACTAACCATTACATACCGGAAAACTTTTAAACAATCTTTCCTCCAGTCTTACAAAGAAGTTTATTCTCAGCAGCATGTACAATGCCCATAACCATTGCATACCGGAAAACTTCACAAACTCAGTAAAGTTTCAGTTTTTGGTGACATAATTCAAAAACAGCTCTGAATTTTTGCTTTTTCCCAAGCATAGTGCTCTCCGAAGGTTCTACTCCAAGAACTTGAGGAGATGTCTTCCATTTTTCTTGATTAACTATCCACCATTTACACTAGCTATAAACATTTCAAAGGTAACAAATCTGCCCCGCCTTGAACCATATTAAGAACTTCTACACCTTGAACAGCTACTGAAATTTGTTCTTATGGTTCAAATATTTTTTATCATTTCTTTTACTGAATTTTAAGAATTATCTACAAGAAATACAGCTAAACATTATTACTAGATTTTATTATTTAGGACTCCATGCAGCTAGATTTTATCATTTCTTTGGACTGGACTGGGTTTCAAGTTGATGCTCCACATTTCTTCGGGCTTGTTTTTGCTTTGATTGTTTTACCAACTGTTTGGTTGAAGGATCTTCGTCTTATTTCTTATCTTTCAGGTGTAGCATCCATACCATGCCTCAACCTCCCCTATTATTTATCAATTTACAATTGACTTTAAAATTCAAGTTCTTGCTCATTATAACCAACTCGTATGCAGCTTGTGGAGTGCTTGCCACATTTGTAATATTCTTTGCAGTGCTTTTTGTTGGTACTGTGGATGGGATTGGTTTCCATGAGAGTGGTCCTGTGGTGAACTGGAGTGGTGTTCCATTTTCCATTGGAGTCTTTGGATTTTGCAATTCTGGGCACTCTGTATTCCCAAATATCTACCAGTCTATGTCTGATCCTAAACATTTCAGCAAGGCATTGATCGTATGGTATGTACAATAATCTTATGTTTTGTACAATAATCTTATGTTTTGTGGTCATTAACATTCTCAACTTGTTAAAGGTTATGCCTTCTTGTCCTGCAGCTTTGTGATATGTACCATGCTATATGGAGGTGTTGCAATCACGGGATATCTCATGTTTGGTCAAGCCACGCTGTCTCAGATAACTTTAAATCTGCCAAAGAATGCTCTTGCATCCAAAGTTGCGATATGGACAACAGTGAGTATCTTGCCCTAAAATAACCTTCTCATTCTTAATCTATTAATGTTTTGCTACTGAACTTCTATCATAGTTCTGAAACTTGTGGCTGCTGTTTTCTTTGCAGGTTATCAATCCCTTCACCAAATATCCTTTTGTTTGTGAAAATTCTTAAGCACTACTTAGTTGAGACTATTGCTTGAACAATATCTTGCAATTTATTTCCAATGACATCCTTAACTTCCAGCACATATGCATTGTTGATGAATCCATTGGCTAGGGGTTTGGAGGAGCTGCTACCCCCAGGAATCTTTACTAGTCCTTGGATGGGTATGTAATGAAATCGCAGGGAAAATATTTGATGAAACAAACTTTATCATAGGGCTTTGTGATCCAACGCTAGTTTCTTCACTGTGCATTTACTCTGTTATTTATTTCTTGTTTTTTGCAATCTACTCTGTTATTTATTTCTTGTTTTTTGCTTTAACAGTTTTTTGGTTGCCACTTGACATACAATTGTTTGTAAATTGTCAGACTTCAAGGGCATTCCATTCCAGGCCTTTCTGAAGAGCAATCTTAAGACTAAACTTAGATAGCTTAATCTTGGCCAGCAGCTTACTGATGAGCTCAAGGTCGGTGAGGCCCTGTAGACAACGACCCTGAGACAACCATTGTACAACTTTTGTTTTGGTTGTTAGATGTAAGCATTGACAATTTGTAACAATTTTAATTTGTATTTTTCTTCTGGACCATGTATAATATTGATTTTGAAATGAAATTAAAGTTACCCTTAATGTATGATGATGATCTCATATGAGTTTAATTTAGTGTCGTTGTTTATATTTGATTTTTGATTTTTGATTTGAGTCTAAAAGTTGTAGTGCATATGTTGGATAGATTATCTGCACCCAATGAAAAGAAAACACTACAGGTTGAAAAATGTGATTTTTATATGGTAAAAAAATTTGAATTATCAAAGGGAATTTAGCGGCGGTTGCAAATCGTCGCTAAAAGGCAAAGAGTTGGATTGTTCATCGGATTTTGTCAACGGTTTATAACCGTCGTTATATTGTATTTAGCGACGGTTATAAACGCCGCTACATTAAACCGTCGCTATATAGTATTTAGCGACGGTTATGCCAGCGGTTGCTTAAAACAGTCGCTGAATGACCTAGTGACGCCTTTATTAGCGGCGGTTGGCCAAACGTCACTGTATTATTTAGCGACGGTCAGAACCGTCGCTAAATACCTTTGGCCACCGTCGCTAAATTACTGTTTTTTTGTAGTGAGAAACCCCTATTGTTAGCCCTATCTATCCATATTCTATCAGGGAGCTTTTTTGCCAAAGTCATCTCCATGCAAACACGGGCATAACCCGTGCGTGATAAACATCGAGTGTGATCATCCATGCGCAAAAAACCAACAAAAGAATTCACAATTGCTTTCAAAAAAGGAGGATGAAATAAATGCAATGGTAAGTTAGGCAACTCTACACACAATGGAACCGATTTCGGTTCCTTTACCTTATATAATGAGTGAATTGATGACTGCATTCAATTGTGTGCGTGACTTAAGCTCGGTTGGCGCAATGAAGAGGGTCAATTATTATAATGGTCTCCTCCTTCATTGAGATGGAGTGATTCCATCCATCTCATTCATAATGGTCTTTCAATATTTATGATAATTTAAGTCATCGTAACTGTCTTCTAGTATTTATGATGATTTGAACCACGTGTATGGCCATGATCAAGTGACGATTTTATGTATCATCAATATCAATAAAATGGCCTTTGGTGGTAACGTGGTTATAAAGATTGACATGGAGAAAGCTTATGATCGCTTGGAATGTTCTTTTCTGTTATCGGTGCTCAGAAGGTTTGGATTTACTAATAGGGTGTGCCACATTATAGCCAATTGTAAATCTAATTTGGTTTATCTGTGGTCTTGCAAGGAGTTTACAATGGTTACTTCAAATCTTCCGGAGGTGTGAAGCAGGGAGACCCGTTTTCTCCTTTATTATTTATTATTGTGTATGAGGTGCTGAACAAGGAGCTTAAATTTGCTTTTAATAAAGGGGAAATATGTTTTTACTATACGCCTAGAGATTGCATGTTGATCACTCATCCTCTTAACGCAGATGGCACTTTGATATTTCTCAATGGGAGGAAAACTTTACTTTCACGGTGTATTAAATTCTTGGAATATTATAGTAAAGCCTCGTGACAAATGATTAATGCAGAAAAAATCATTTATGGTTGAGGAAAAGGCCACAACGGAGAGAGTAGTAGCAATGAAGACTTATATAGGTTTTCAATATAAAGGGTCTCATATGAAATATCTGGATGTCCTAGTTTATCGGGGAAAATGTAAAATTATTTTCTTTTAGAGCTGGTCAGTAAATTTAAATATGAATAAATGGCTGGAAGGCGAAACTTCTTTCGTGCGGCACGAGATTGATTTTGATAAAGCATGTGCAATCAAGAAAGCTAGGATTTAGGGAAGTAGCCATTATGGAATTGGCTCCATTATGGATAGAACTCCCTAATCTTCCTTTCACCTTTTTTCTCCCGGCAATCATGAAGGCGATTGGAGATTCCGTCAGTAACTTTCCTCGGATTGATGATGGTACTAGATACTTTGCTCGTCCAAAGGTCGCACGTATGTGTGTTGAGATGGAAGTCTCAAAACCTCTCCCACATAAGATATGGCTTGAGAGTCCAAAATATGGAGGATATTGGCAACAACTTGAGTATCCAGGATTCAAATACTGTGCCCATTGCTCCCTAATTGGGCATGAGAAGGATTACTGTAAAAAATTGGTTGGAAAGAAGAGCGATCAAACTAAAGCTGGAGGAGAATCCTATAAAGAAGTTAAATCTCAAGACAAGGCAAAGCAAAGACAAACTCCGGTGCAAGAGAAACAAGATCCTCAAGTACCAAAACAAATGTATGTCCCGGTGGCCAAAAAAGCGATGAAAGAGAATGGAATCATAGGAACTAGCGGAGCCAAAAATTCGCAAGGATTAGAGGTTAGTAGTGCACATGAAAAAGAAATCATGAAAAAATCAAGGGGAGAGGAATCCGACAATGTGATATCGTCTAACAAATTTGGGGTTCTTGCGGAAGAAAATTCAGAAGGAGTTGGGGTGGATTATGATGAAAAACAAAAAACCTAGGAAGTTCGCAAGACTTCGGAACAAAAAACAAGGGTGACTAAGGATAGCGCCGATAATACACATGATATATTAAAGGGGGCTGGTTATACAACCAGTGAGATCAATATTGTCATGTTGAAGGAGCCATGTGATGAAGCAAATTCTGAAGATGCTATCGCAGCCCCACTGTGGATGGTTCCTTTTGTGGCGGAAAGTAGTTCAGATACTACACAAGATCAGGCTACAATTGCTGAAACAGAGGACCAGCAACTGACTACTTTCGGGGAGCTTCTTAAGGTCGGCGAGGGACACAAAACAGGGGATACAAATAGGGATGAGGGGCAACATAGAACAGGGGACAGCATAGCACATTCTGCTTCAGGTGTACACAAAACAGGGGATACAAACAGGGCTGTGGGGCAGCACAGAATAGGTGACAGCACGACACTTTCTGCTTCAGGAATACACAACCGAGTTTCATCGAATTCAGGGGCAAAGGCTTTGGACAACACTGAACAGCAGGAGTTTTGTTCAATGCTGAAATAGAGTGCTGAATCCCTGCAACACCCGCAGGAAGCTGAATATTAAACAGGCACATGAAGTAGCAGTAATTGTACAGACTTTGCAGGTGCAGGCAGGAGGCAACAAGTCAGGAATTCATGCGTTGTCAGATGAAGAGTCGGATGCACATGCGTCTTCTAATAACATGGTAGAGCTAGGTCATCATTCTGACGAAGATAAGGCGAAAGGCAAAAAGAAGGGCTTAAAGAATGGACCCGCGGGAGGGAGCAGGAGAGTGACACGAAACATGACTACCCCAGGTGTCCATAATGATAGAGAATATTATGTTCTGGAATGCACGGGGAGTTGGTAACCGGGCGACCCGAAGCAGATTAAAAAAGTTGGTTAAAGAAAAAATTGTTAGGCTACTTGCCATTGCGGAACCCATGATTCAAGCTACAAGACACATGGAAATTGCAGGCAAGGTGAGTTTGCCTTGTTTTGCAACGAATGAGGATGTTGGCGAAAAAATATGGCTCTTCTGGGACAATAACCTACAAGTGGATATTTTAACTTGCACCGCCCAATTGATTCACTGCAAGGTTACAATCCTGTTTTCTGGTATCATTTTCTATACTTCTTTCGTATATGCAAAATGCTCAGTACAGGAGAGACAAAGCTTATGGGAGGACATGGAGCACATAACAATGGGTATGAATGAAGCCTGGATCATTGGATGTGACTTCAATGTCATTGTTGAAGGTGGAGAAAATTAGGCGGACGTCCACCTAATCAACAGGCAATGTCAGAATTTTCTAGTTGTATCTCGAGTTGCGGGCTTGCAGATTGTGGATTTGAAGGACCTAAATATACTTGGTGTAAAACCCAAAGAGGTGATGACAGAACATGGGCACGACTGGATCGTTTTTTGGGGAATTCAGACTGGATTACTCGTATGCAGCATTCTCGGATCAATTATCTACTGAGAGCATGCTCTGATCACGCTCCTTTGCTTCTTTCTTTGCCTCTGTCACAGAGGGCAGGTATGTCCCCATTCAGATTTCAAAATATGTGGCTTTCTCATGATGATTTTTTGGGATTTGTGGACAGAAACTGGAATTCTCCGGTAAATGGTACTGAGGTTATGTATATAGTGGCAATTAAGCTTAAGCGCCTCAGGGGAGCCCTGAAAAGATGGAATAGAGAAACTTTCGGTAATATTTTCAGTACCATTAGAGGATTGGAGGATGATATTGCTAGATTGGAATTCAGTTTAATGCAGGGTTGGGATACAAATGATATGGTGAATCTGAATAAATGTCAGGCTGAACTCAAAATGGCGCTGATAAGAGAAGAAATTTACTGGAAACAAAAATCAGGTGAAAAGGAATTCAAAGAAGGAGATGCTTGCACTAAATTTTTTTTTTGCTTCCGTCAAATCCAAACAAAAAAGAAGGGCGATCACAAAAATCCATGATAGGGAAGGGAATTTACTCACTGATCCGAGAGATATTATGTTGGAAGCGAATAATTTTTTTGGAGCCTTGCTTTCATCATAAGGATACACAGAGGATCTAGAACTCATGGAGTGCATTCCGAGCTTGATAAGGGAGGAGGACTATGATTCACTAATGAAGTCTCCTGATTTAGAGGAAGTCAGAAAAGCAGCTCTTAGCAATCCACATGATAGTGCACCGGGCCCGGATGGTTTTACAGCTGGCTTCTTTCACAGATGTTGGGACATTATTGGGCTGGATATCTGGAAAGCCGCGAAGGAATTCTTTGCTTGCCAAGCGATGCCAGGTAGTTTCTCTTCCAATTTTTTGGCACTTATTCCTAAAATTGATGAGCCTGCATCTTATTCAGATTTTAGGCCTTTTAGTTTGTGCAACGTGGTCTATAAAATCTTTAGTAAGATCCTTAGTGTGAGATTGGGTAAGATACTCCCAAATATTATATCTTTAGAGCAGGGGGCTTTCGTACAGGGGAGACTTATCTCAGAAAACATTGGATTGGCACAAGAACTTATGAGAGAGAGATTGGCAAAAAAGTTATTGGGAACAACGTCATGTTCAAGTTGGATATGGAAAAGGCGTATGACAGAATTGAATGGGGATATCTCTTGGCGGTTCTTCATAAATTTGGTTTTAATAACAGAATATGTCATCTGATTTCAAATTGCGTAACTCATGTGGATTCTCAGTGTTGATGCAAGGCAGGTATGACGGGTATTTCAGATCTTCTAGAGGTCTTAGATAAGGTGACCCTCTCTTCCCCCTTCTATTTGTTATAGCAGCAGAGGTACTAAGTAGAGGACTCACTCGAGCTTTTCGTAGAGGGGAAATTGGATTTTATCACACGCCTATGGCGGCATCACCGATCACTCACCTCTTATATGCTGATGATTCACTGGTATTCTTGAATGGCAGGAAAAAATCCATCACAGGATGTATGAAGTTCATAGATAGATATTGTCGAGCATCAGGTGAGAAAATTAATATTGTGAAAAGTTCGTTCATGATTGATGATAAAGTCAGTGCCGAAAAAATAATTTTGATCAAACTTTGGACAGGCTTCTCCTACAAGCAATCCCCGTTCACATATCTTGGAATTCCCATTTACCAAGGCAGATGCAGAATTACATTCTATGATGATTTGGTAAATAAGATCCAGAATAGAATTCAAGGCTGGAAATCCCGACTGTTGTCGCCAGGGGGCATATTAACTTTGATCCGTCATGTCTTATTGTCTATGCCGATTTACACTATAGCAGCTACTGTGGTACCTAGGAAGGTCCTACAATCTATTCAGAAAATAATTGCAGATTTCTTCTGGGGAGATCATGAAGGGCGACATAAACGAAAATGGATTGCATGGCATAAAATCAGTGTGACTAAGGAGGAAGGTGGCTTACATGTTAGAAGTCTAGATGATACTATAACAACCTTTCGAGTTAAATCACTATGGAATCTGATAAACACCGAATCTTTATGGGCAAGTTTCTTAATGAAAAAATATTTGAAGGAAGGGATACCAATCCGAAAACAAGAGCTTAAAGCTGGGGCCTCCCTGTTTATGAAAGAGTTGATGGTGCATAAAAATTTTATAGTGGAACATTCCACTTGGAGGATCACCAGGGGTAGCGTCGGCTTCTTTGAGGAACACTGGGCTAAGGATGAAATCTTTCTTAGACATGGGGAAGAGGAGACATATGATACTTGGTCATCCCTAAGGCTAATGTGCAGGCAGAACTTCAGAAGTTTAACCCTGGGAATGCAAAGAAAAGCTCAAGAAGCGTACAAAACAATTGTGAAAGGTGATGATGGTGATCAAGACACTAGAATATGGATACCTAATAATGATGGTATGTTCTCCATCAGCTCTGTATGTGAAATTTTAGGTGGTAGGGGGGCACCTGATGACTTCTGGAATTGGCTCTGGCACCCTCTTCTGCCTACTAAAGTTTTTGTTTTCACATGGAAGATTATTAAAAGGGCTATACCCATAGATGGAGAAATTAGAAGAATTGGATTGCAGTTGGCTTCTAAATGTGGATGTTTTGTTCAATCTGCAGAGGAAACCACAAAACACCTATTCTTAGAGGGTGAGTTAGCAAGCAAGGTGTGGAGACATTTCGAATTGGTTTTTGATATACATTTACATAGACCGATTGAAGTCTATAGCATGCTAAAGGCGTGGTTTAGGAAGGCAAAGAAATCCTCATTATCCGGTATACTCCTTCATCCCACTCCTCTTTTTATTCTATGGGAGCTATGGATTCAGAGAAACAGAAAACTTTATGACGGAAAGGAGTGTTCGTCAAGCTATGTGATCATTAAAGTGTATTACTAGATAAAATGTGTAGCAAAATTTTTTAATCCTAAATCAAAGGAAACCAATGGGGCGTTGCTCACGCGATTGGGTATACAGGAAAAAAAAGTAGCAATGATTCCTCCAGAGTACTTCTGGAGGATTTGTTATTAGAAATGAAGAGGGTAACTTGGTGGCGGCCAGACAATGCTTTTTTGGGGAAGGAACAAACAATTCTGCAGAAATGAGGGCCTTGCTTGAAGGCTTGAGATTTTGTGTTGATCAAGGTATTCGTAAATGTGTCATTCAGACGGACTCAATGTTGGTCAAACAATGGATCTTCCTAGAAACAAAGATTCCTTGGTCTCTGAGCAATTGGTGGAGGGAGATAAGAGAGATGAATAAGGCTTTGGGGGTGGCATTGCATCCACGTGTTCAGGGAGACTAATTCAGTGGCGGACGCTTTGGCAAGATTGGCTCAAGCGGAGAATATGTCTCGAACTTATTCATGGGGATCGCTCCCTAAAAGAATAAAGTCCTTACTTATTCTTGACAAGAATAAGACGGCGTATCTTATACTTCCGGATGTTATATGACAGGTAAAAATAGTTTATGGCAGTCTGAAGGTCGCCGGATACAATTCGGCGAGAATTTTGCAGATTTGGTGAGGCATTGGTGGAGAATTTTCTAGACCAACAGGGGACAAACTCTGTTTCAGGCTAGACGGAGTGCAGCTCTCTATCTTCAGCACAATGTAGAGCTACGGGTCATACGGAGTGGTCGCTGGGGAAGGCACGCCAGTGGTCGCTTCTTTGCGTGCAGTCTCTCGTCAGTCCGACTAAGCTGGAAACTGGACAGCGTGCTCTGTCTCGTTGGACAGGGTGCTCTGTCTCACTGAACAGAGTGTGTTTTTTTTGGGACCTGCTTTACACTAAGCAGGGGTACGGCCTGGAAGGACAGCAAGCCTATTGTTGCGGAATTTGCAGCTGCTCGGGCAGCTTTACTTACTGTCACTACAAGAAAACTGTATTTTAGCGATGGTCGCCAAAGGTATTTAGCGACGGTTATAACCGTCGCTGTATAATACTGCGACGGTTGAACAACCGCCGCTAATAAAGGCGTCACTAGGGTATTCAGCGACGGTTTTCAGCAACCGCTGGCATAATCGTCGCTATATACAAACCGTCACTGAATACCATATAGCGACGGTTGCAAGGGTCGGCAAAATCTGATGAACTGTACACTTTTTTGCGACGGTTATTAACCGCCGCTAACATTCATGAACACACAGATGGTAATAACCGCCGCTAATTCTCTTTGATTTTTTTTTTTTACCAAAAAAACCACATTTTTCAACCTGTAGTGTTTTCTTTTCATAGGGTGAAGATAATCTATCCAACATGTGCACAACTTCTAAACTCAAATAAAAAAACAAATATAAATGACAATAAACTTTTATACCATCACACATTAAAAGGGACCTTAATTTCATTTCAAAATCAATATTACATGGTCTAGAGAAAACTACAAATTAAATTGTTACATATTCTCAATGTTCACATCTAACAACCAAAACCAAAATTGTACAATAGCTGACTACTTAGCTTAAAAGAAACTGAATTACGAAATGCTCCACAAGCTTTGGTGCTCATCATTGATCATGTTCTCCCTGCAATGGAGAATCATAAAAAAAATATTAGAATATTTCACCACAAAACCAAACAAAGGAATTCAAGAACAATGAATTGAAAATAAAATCATATTTCAATCAGAACTGACCACAATCTTAATTGAGGAACACTTGCAGCATAGACATAACATATACCTGATTATCATTGCCACCCGATGCAAGTTCCTTGTCATCGTGAGACCATTTCAACCCACAGACCTGATAGATGGAATCAAGGAGTATTGTTGTTAGCTCACATACAGTAATACGTATACAGTTTTGTAATGAACATAAACAAACTAATAAAGGGGTCACCTCAGACTTATGACCCACGAGCTTGCTGATGTAGTCACTTGAAACACGAAGATCATGGTTAAGTATGTTTCGATTTCTGCTTCCTGAAGACAATATGCGCGAGTTCCATGCCAAAACACCAGCTCTTGTTTGATGACCGCCCATGGTTCAAATTTTCTTGCATGTTGCGCCATCCCATACCTGTCACGCATTCACAATGTCAAGCGAATCTAAACTGTATATCTAGCTGGATTGAAAAACCAGTTAGTCTATCTTTTGTTATGAGTCTATGACTACATATATAATATATAAACATGTTGCATTTTCTCTAGCTGGACTGACGAACAAAAATGTTGATACAGAACATGTTGCACGTATAGCTAATTTACCTGAACTTCACCAAGATCTGTCCCAACAGATACATATGATTTTTCACGAGTCCATTGGACTGAGCTCACACTATCATTAGGTCCCAAATCACACAACTTTGTGACCTGAATAAGAATTTTATCAAATGAGACTGAGAAGTATCAAGTAAACAACTGCATTTGTACAATACTTGGATGCTATACATGCTAAATTAAAAGCAAATATAAATGACACTATACTCAGTTATGTGAGTATAATTCCATATATTTGTCAATTGAAAAATGATAAATGACACTATACTCAATTGAAACTCAGTTATGATTACATGATAAATGACACTACTCAATTGAAAAATGTGTTAGTATATTTGTATTAGAAATTTGATATCTAGCAATGTACTCAGAAATCATTAAACAAATTGCAAATGAACCACTTACCGATTTTGCATATACTTTGGTATTCATCCTGATTCTCATCATAGCAGGCCAGGAGAAAGGCCCTATAAACACCTAAATCAGAAAATAGGTTCCAAGGCCATCTCCATGAGAGTAAGAAAAGAGTAAAGTATCCAAGGGCCAGTTTTCCTGTCAAGTATCTGCAGCAATAAAAAAGAAGATGCTTTATTTAACGAGCGTTCCCATAAAGGGGAGAATATTAATATTAACATGAGAACAGGACTGTGAACAGGACTTATACTCAAATCTGCAGCTTTCACCTCCCAAACCTAAGATAGTAAATTAGTATTAACCACATTGCATCGCTACAACTGAAAACTGTTTGAAGATTTTTCACAAATTTACACATGATAAGATATGTACCAAACAATTACAAAGCTACTACACTGGAGCAAAATTATTAATTTTTAGAAAATGGGATTGAAAAAAGCACCTCACTTGGTTCAAACCAAACATCTGGACTAATATTTTCTCCATAACGATAATATGACTGCAATTGACATAAGAATCAAGATCAAGTTCAAAACATATGGACAACACAAGATAATCAAATCAATATAGATTTTCCACAAAATAAATTACCTTCGGTGCAGGGATAACTTTAGGACATAAACTATTAGAGTGCTCTTCAAGCATGGCTTCAGAAAACCCAGTGCTTGATCCGACAGATGAAATTCTCACGTTATACAAGGTACAAATTTGTATTAGAAATTTGATATCTAGCAAAGTACTCAGAAATCATTAAACAAATGCAAATGAACCACTTACCGATTTTGCATATACTTTGGTTCATCCTGATTCACAAACAATCATATCTAACATTTTGTGAAGGGATTGATAAACAAAAACAAGGGATTGCATATACTTGTCATATCTAACCTGAACTACTTCCAGTGATAATTGTAACTGGTCTATTTGATGCCAAGAGTTGCAGCTCCTGCTTCAAGCAGTTAACCTGTAAAACCAAAAACAATTATATCATTATCTACACTCTCCTATAGAATCATCAGCTCAAGCATATTCAATAAATCTTAATAACAGAAAGTGAAGAAATGCTTTCTTATAGGTTGAAAGAAGGTGACATTATCCACCTGATCTTGGAGAATCTCTTCAACGGAAAAATCGTTGGGTCCAAGAAAATACTCCTCAATGTTCTCTTCAACTATGCGAGGGGTGCCACCATTTACATAATGAATTTCCACTTGCCTCCTTCCCGTAGTTTCAAAAATTGCCCTCATAGTGATCACTGGTCAATCTTCTATATTTCCTCTATTATTGATTCAAATAACCCTTTAAATCCTCTCCTGGGCTTAGGAGCATCAAAAGTCAGTCAACAATAAATAATTGAAAAATAATTAAATAAAAAACTAACCAAAGCAACCCACTGAGCAATCACCTAATCACATCTTTTGGGTCTTCTTTCTACATCTTTTCTTTCTTATTAGTTGATGAATTAACAAGTCTTAAGTAGAGATGACTTTACAATCACCCCTATCCATTTCAATCATTGATGCAAATACTGATTTATTCAAATACCACCTAATAGAGACTGCAGTAATCAAAACATTAACAAAACTTAATGGCATCAAAAGGTTCTCTTGTTGACCCATGGCATCAAAAGGTTCTGTATGCCAACATTAACAATAAGAATTAGATCTGTAAAGACAAGGCAAACATACGTTGTACCGTATGCATAGATTCCTCTCAGAAGGTTCTCTTGTTGACCCATGGCATCAAAACTTTCATGGACTTCATCATATGATGTAAATAAATCTTGCCCATCTAAAGAAAACATGCTCCATCCATCCATTAAACAAATCAAGCATGAGTTACAACAGTGTCAAAACAAAAAAAATTCAGAGGATCAAACGCTTCCAAGACAACTCAAAAAAATGGTGAAACATAACAGGAATCAAAGCAAGAAAAATACTTACAATTCACTCATGTTCAAATCATACTGTCGCGCATCAAATTGTGACCCTTCTGGTGCCAATCCCGCCATGAGTTAAACATATCATCAGACGCATCGTTAGATTCCAGATTGCATCATAGCTAAAATGCTACTATGGCTTCATACTAAGATCATGTCATTATAGCACCACACAGACAATAATGTCATTAAGAACCAAAATGACTAAGGAGAAGCAAAGAACATGAGCATTGTTGTGCATATTAACTTACATGACCAACAACTCCAAATAAGCACATCCAAACCTCCCTGCTGCCATATACCACTGCCCAGCCGCATCCACAGCACGACACAACAACAATACTTGCTTGTTAGCACCGTCCAGCCAACTCCAAGCACCACCCAAATGAAGCAAAACACCCGCAATACCTGAAACAGCAGCACCACCTGCAGCTATACCAGCAGCAAACCTCGCAAGTCACGTTCTGGCCGAGATGATCATCACACAATTGCAAGCACCGTCCAAGACACTGCCCAGATAAACCATCCAGCACCGTCCAAGAAGCACCAAGAATCCCAAAGCTTTAGCTCTTGTAAACCCTTGAATTTCAGAACCAAAGCTCGCAAGCACCGCCTGAATGCAAACACCGTCCAATTGCAATCCCTGTCCATTGCACCATTCAAGCAGCACCATCCAGGCAGGCCCCGAGCCCCATCTAACACCGTCCATGCAGTCCAGCACTTGCAGACTCGACCACGTCCCCAACCACTCCACTCGCAAGCATCCGAAGCCCCCCAGCCTTCTCCTAAACTTCTCCCAAACTTCTAAAGTTTGATCCCTTTAGCTTGTATAGCCTCAAGCTGATCAACAACACAACCTCCCTCCTCAATTTGCCTCCCAGCAAAGATCAACCTCAACCCATCATCGTAGATCTGGTAGATATCTTGAAAAGAGCTTTAGAGAGGAAGACGGCCAGAAGATGAGCAATGAAGGGAGGAAGAGGCAGAGAAGAGAGGAAGGGTTTGCTTTGGTAGGTTAGCAAAACCATAGGGATAAGGGTTTGCTTTGCAAAATGGATAATGGGTTGGGCTTTGCTTTCTTTGGGTTGCTAATAAATCGGTTTGGGCTTTTAAGGTTCTAAATTTATCAAATTTAACGACGGTTACAACAGTCGCCATTTACTAGAACCGCCGTTAAATAATATTAAACCACGACGGTCGAACAAACGTCGTTGAATAAAGTATTTACTGGCGGTTTTTCTAAAACGTCGCTACATAACCGCCGCTAAATTACAGTTTTCTTGTAGTGTGTGGGCTTGCGAGTCAGCAGAACATACAGGTGATGTCCTGTTTTCGCAGCATATGCAGAGGTTGCAATGGTGTTGTCCTGTTTTCGCAGAATATGCAGTTGTTGCAATGGTGCTGTCCTGTTTTCGCAGGAATTGGATTGCAATTTGAAAAGTTGGTTTATGGTTGAAAGATGTTTACATGATCAAGTGGTAAGCAGAATTCTGAGTCCAAAGTGAAAATGGACTGTGACAAGAGTGCTCTGTTTTTACAGAGTACTCTTTGCTGCCTGTTTGTTAGTTGCAAATTTTGCACTTTGCAAATTGCAATTTAGAGGAAGATGCAGAATGCTAAGGGTTTTTACTTCAAGCTACTCAGGTTGATTCTGGTGGGTTGCTCAAGGTGCACAATAAGTATCTGGTGTTGCTTGCTAAGTTCTCTTTAGATCTATTTGGATTTAGGTCACTTTGAGCTAGGTATTTTTCTGGTTTTAGGATATATGTCCATTTGTTTCCTTTTCTTTCGGATAAAGTCGTCATGTACCCCCGACATGTGTACAAGGTTTTTTCAAGTAATAAAGGTCTGGCATCCCATAGCTGCCCCTCCCCACTGGAGGTTCCAATTATTAAAAAAAAAAAAAAAAAAAAACATATAAGACCTTATTCACCAAAGAGTAGGCCTTATTAAAAAAGAGCTAGGCTTATTCACCAAAGAAAAACACCAAGAACCAAGGCTCTTTATCATATTCTCAGATAGAGAAGGCCTTATTCAAGAGATTATGCCTTATTCACCAAGGAATAGGCCTTAGAGCTTGGCCTTATTCACTAAAGAGAAGCACCAAGAACCAAGTAACAAATCTTGCAATCCAGAGCATTAAGAAATCAAGCCTATAATGTTCAAGTCATGCTCCAAACTGCTGATTCAAATAAACACGCCCAAAAGCAAACCCTGTCCAGCCCTTGCTCACCTCTTCCTGCAATCAGCCACCGTCCCAAGAAGAGAACATGCACGTCCCCAACTGCTGCCAAGAACAAATCAATAAAGAACACAGCAATAGAAGACCCAAACAACTGCTGCCACGAGCACAGCAATAGCGAACTGCTGCCAGATCACCACCTCGCCTCGTCATGAGTCAGCAAAATCTGTACCATCCTTCACCGACCAGCAAACCGTCTAGCACCTATATTTTATTGCACGTCCACTTGATGGAACTTCCAATTTATCCAATTCAGCGACCAAATGATCAACGACAACCTGCCAAAAACGCACTAATTTGGTTATTGTGGCATTATGATGCCTCTTTTTTTATTTTTTTTATCATGATGCCTCTCTGTTTTTGAACAAACAAAGGAAAGCCCTGTCCGAGGCTTCCCATTTCCAATGCAACCAACTGTCCAAACTCAAATCTGCAGCCCTTATTACAGTTATCAAGTATAATATCATTAAAAGAGGCATAATCATGAATATCACGAGGACCTTAAATACGTTGTCTTATTCTTATCAAGAATAAGCAGAGATTTCGGCCTATTTGGAAGTGAATCCCATGAATAGGTTCGGGAAACCTGTTCCTCCTGAGCCAATCTAGCCAATGCATCCGCCACGGAGTTTGTCTCCCTAAAAATATGGTTACAGTGGCACACCAAAATACTACTAATTTTTCTTATCTCCCTCCACCAATTGATAAGTGACCAAGGAGATGCTTCCCGAAAAAACCATTGCTTTACCAGCATAGAGTCCGTTTGAATCATTGCCGCCGGACAGAATAACAATTATCCCGCAAGCTAGTTCTAACAGATAATCCACAGGGAAGAACACAAGAGAATTTCCCAAAACACAAAGAAATATTCTAATGTTCAATTAAAATTATCAAAATCAAAGGTCTACTACAATACTGAGGAAGAGCTTTATTTATAATGCTCAAATAACTTGAATAATAAGCAGCCTATTCCTAAAAGAAAAAATAGAATCAAATACTAAAATAACAAGCAGTCTATTCCTAAAAGAAAAAGTAAGTCTAATCCTAAAAGGAAACTAAAAAGACTCCTAATTAAATTGAAAGATTACGACAATTTAGGAACCCTAAAAACCCAAATTAGGAACCCTAGAAACCCTCCTGCATCAGTCACCCCGGGTTGGAAAGAACTCGTCCTCGAGTTCACAATAGCTTCATCGAAATCCTCTGGCGGCAACCCAGGAGGAAGATCCTCTGGTATCAGGTCAGAAAACTCTGCGAACTGCTGCACCTCCGCTGGCAAATTTGGATTCACGTCTGCTGCCAAATAGTAACCACTCATCATCCTAACATATCGCTTGATGGCTGGCCTATTGGTGAAATAACCTATCCAGTACGCATTTGCACGGGCTACAGATGGGAAGAAGTCATCAGTTTTAAATAGGGGTGGGCATCCCATCCCGCGATCCCGATCCGGTCCCCATCCTGTCCCGATTTTTCCGGGTCTTAATGGGATTGAATAATTTCATCCCGATCCCGTCCCGTCCCGATCTAGAATGGGATGGGATGGGATGAAGATTTTCAATCCCCATCCCGTCCCGAACTAATTTTTTAATATTAATTATTAATATTTTTATTTACTTATTTATTTATTTTATGAACATTTGCATAAATTAATTACTGCTTACTTTTCTTGTAACAGTTTGGTTATATTAGTCCTAGCACTTGGGTGTTCTCAATAGAACATTTGCAACTACTGTTAGCTAACTTAGTTAACAACTTTCTTTCCTTTTTTCAGGTGTTGTTTACAAAATATATTGTCAAATGTAGTCCAACAGTTCCAGCAGTTGCAAGTGCAACTTTCTTTCCTTTCTTTCCTTCAATATTTTGCAACTACAAGTGTAGTCCAGCAGTTCCAGGCTTCCAGCAGTTCCAACAGAATGTAGTCCAGCAGTTCCAGCAGACTGCTTAGTCCAGCAGACTGCTCAGACTCAGACTGCAAGTGAAGAAGATTATGTATTTTAGGCTACTAGCAGACTATGATTCAGAATTGAGTTGTATTGAGTTGTTTTAATATGTTCCAGCAGAATTGAGTTGATTTGATTATGTATTTTAGGCTACTAGCAGACTATGATTCAGAATGTATTGCAGTTGATTATGTTCAGACTATGATTCAGAATATGTTCTATTTGATATGTCCAGATTAGCACGCTGATCCCGTCCCGTCCCGTCTCGAACCCGTTTGGGATGGGACGAGGTCGGGATGGGGTTTTTCCCATCCCGTCCCGATCCCGTATGAACGGGATGGGATAGGGATGGGTATATCTCGTCCCATCCCGTCCCATGCCCACCCCTAGTTTTAAATGGCCATGTCTCATTTATTGCATGCTTTGCATTAGTATATATCGATGGGGTGGAGTAAAGGGCATTCACGCACCCATCCATATTGACATAATGAATGAACTTATCCATCTGCCTGAACCATGTATGAGCATAATGATACTTAAAATTTGTCCTCATCGTCCACATTATATGGTTTGTACGAGTAATGTTGGCATGTGTCAGTGCTGCTGGATGTATGCTCTAGATCTATCATAAGGAACTCTAAGATCCTCTGAGAGCTGCTGACCAACATGAAATGATTTGAAAATTTTCCCAAACTCATAAGCTGAGATATATTTGTAAGGTTGGTTCTTGTTGAACCATTACTGTTCTTGGTCCTTCTTGGATATGACTTCTTGTAGAAAATCTGCAACTCGTTTTCTTTCTAGGCATTTGAAACCCATAAATTCAAAGAACTCAAGGACATTTTCCCGTGGACCTTAATAGAAAATCCGACCCTCTGAAAATAGTATAATGTCATCAAAAAGTTCAAATGTTTTAGGTGGAGGCTGCAGAAGAGAGATGATCATTGTTACATCCATGATATGAACCATCTGTCTCATGAATTTGACAATCTGAAAAGTTGTGGAACTATCCAACCCAATTGATATTTCATCCATTAAGAGAGCTTTTGCTGGTCCAACCAACATTTCCCCCGTAGCCACACGCTTCTTTTGTCCACCAGATACACCCCTTTTCATATCATTCCCCACAATGACATCCACGCAGATGTCAAAACCAAGAATCTTGATATAATTAATCAGTAACCAGGCTAGTATTTTTCCCTTCCATTGCAGTGGCTTTCATGAAAGCATCAATCTCAGGATTTGGTGTAATTCCTGCTTCAATTTCTCGTCTAGAAAGTTCCGTAAGCAAATCATATCTGGAGAAATCCAAAGTTTCCTTGATTGTTAGGTTAGCAAAGTGGAGATCACGCGGGCTAATATAAGCACAGGTTCGCTGAGGAACGAATTCTCTAAATTCATGACCGCAATAAGTGACTTTTTCACTGATCTCACTGCCTTTATTCAGCCACGATAATTTGTACGGCTTGGGATGACGATCTATCTTCAACTGCAATTTCTAGACAGCCTCTTCAGACACTACGTTCTCACAACTGCTACTGTCAATGATCATCTTGCAGACTTTGTCTGCAACTGTGCAGGTCGTGTAAAAAATATCGGTTTTCAACCAATCGTCCCCTAAATCGCTCTTGGGAGTTAGTAGGCTCTTACGAACAACCAGAGTCTCATGGCCATCTCCATACATCACATCTCCATCTTCATCATCGTCATACACAGGCTCTCCAAGCTCCTTAGTTTCGTCTACCACATCTTCCTCAATCAGGAGATTGTTGTCCTTCTGAATAGCAGGCTTCTTGCACTCATTCGCTCTATGCCCCTGTTCCCCACTTCTAAAACATCTAATATTTGAGTTAGAAGTAACCTGCGGAAGCTGCTGGGTAGGACGGGATTCTTGAGGGCGAACTGACCGACTGCTTTGATCACTTATGATCATTGGCCTCTTGTTCTGTTGTTTCTCCACAGCAAGTGCACGTTGGTAGGCTTCGAAAATGGTCCACATTGAGTGAAGGATGAGGACATCCTGTAGGGGTTGTCGTAATCCCCCCAAATATCGTGCCACCATCTGCTCTTCTATCTCAGATAGGTCATTACAGGCTACCAATTGATAGAACTCCTCCGTGTAATCAACAACTGATCTCGTGCCTTGCCTCAATGAATGAAGTCGTTGAAACAAAGTTTGAGTGTAGCTGAAAGGAAGGAAGTGACCCTTCATCTTCTTCTTCATCTTTTCCCAATCAGTGATCTTGGCTTGGCCCTGCCTGTCGCGTGATCGCTTCAACTGCTCCCACCATGCAGATGTTCTGCCTTTGAGTTTGATGGCAACTAATTTCACTTTGACCTGATCTGGAACTTCCTTATACTCAAAAATACGTTCTACTTCATTCAACCAATCGACGAATCCTTCGGCCTGTAACGTACCAGAAAACTCGGTAGATCCACTTTGAAACCGAGATTTTCATGACGATCCTCCCGACCACGGCGCTCCCTGAATCGAGCACGATTGTGATACAGATTTTCGAAATAGGAATCAGAATCGTGATCTTCCATCTCACGATTACCGAAATCATGTGTCGTTAGACGCTGGGTTAGCTCTGCAACTTGCCTCTGTAAATCCTCAATCATCACATCCTGAACGCTATGATCACGGTGAGAGACTTCCTCGTTCGGAACCTGCCCGCGAAAACCACGAACACGACCACCAACCATAGAAACTGATGAAATCTCACCCCAAAATGATGTTGAAACTCTGATACCAACTGTCGCCGGACAGAATAGCGATTATCCTGCATGCTAGCTCTAACAGATAATCCACAGTGAAGAACACAAGAGAATTGCCCAAAACACAAAGAAATACTCTAATGTTAAATTTAAATTATCAAAATCAAAGGTCTACTATAATATTGAAGAAGAGCTTTATTTATAATTCTTCTTAATTCTCCATCTACAGGCAAGGCCCTTTTAATGATCTTCCATATAAAAATGGAAATTTTGGTTGGTAATAATGGATGCCAAATCCATGTCCAAAACTGATCCTATTGTCCCCTATTACAAAATTTTTTACATACTGAACCAACTGAAAACATACCGTCATTATTTGGCATCCAAATTCTGGGGTCTTTTTCTCCTTCCACTCCTTGCAGTCTTGATCTGTATAGGTCTTGTACTTTTCTTTGCATTGCTGGGACTAAATATCTGAAATTCTCTCTATACATTTGCCTTTGGGATGGCCATCTGTCATCTATTTCTACCCACCCAGAACGATAAAATATCTCACCCTTAGACCAGTGTTCTTCAAAGAAGCTTACAATTCCTCTAGTGATCTTCCATGTGGAGTTGTCTACTATAAATTTTTTAAAGACCATCAACTCTTTCATAAAAGGGGAAGCACCAACTTTAACCTCTTGCCTCCTAATAGGGACCCTTTCCTTCAAATATTTATTATTCATGAAATTGGCCCATAGGGAATTGGTGTTTGTCAGATTCCACAAGGACTTAATCCGAAAAGCCTTTATTATACAATCCAAGCTTCGCACACTTAGACCTCATTCTTCCGTTGGGACACTGAGCCTATCCCATGAAACCCATTTTCGCTTATGTCTCCCTTCGTGGTCCCCCAAAAAAAATCCGCAATCAATTTATGAATATTTTTCAAAACTTTCACAAACACATGTCGCATCTATGGTGTAAACTTACATTGACAAAAGAACATGTCTAATAAGAATTAGTCTTCCCCCGGAGAAAGTAATCTGGCCTTCCAACCTTGAATTTTGTGTTGTATTTTGCTTACCAACTCACCAAAATATGTTATTCTAATGTCGGCCTTGATAAATGGGTACCCCAAGTTATGTGAAAGGAGATTGCTTAAATACAAATCATGTGTATTGTTTTATAAGTATTATTTTTTCAGCTCAAATTTTCTCATCAATCATAAAGAAATTTTGCTAATATTAATTTTCTCCCCTGATGCACGACAATATCTTCCTATAAAATTCATACACCCCTCGATGAATTTTTTCTTACCATTCAAGAAAATCAACAAGTCGTCAACATATAAAAGATGGGTAATCAGAGAACAAGTTGTAGGGGTATGGTAAAAACCAATTTCTCCCCTATGAAAGGCTCGTTTGATCCCTCTACTTAATACTTATGCGGTAATAACAAAGAGAAAAGGAGAGAGTGGGTCGCCTTGCCTAAGCCCCTTGATGATCTGAAATGCCCATCATATCTACCTTGCAACAACACCTAGAATCCGCATTGTATAAGACAATTGGAAATGAGGAGACATATTTTGTTATCAAAACCGAATTTACGCAAAACCGCTAAAAGATACCCCCATTCAATTTTGTCATACGCCTTTTCTATATCCAGTATGAAAATAACATTATTTCCAATTACCTTTTTCCCAATCTCCCTCATTAATTCTTGTGCCAACCCAATATTTTCTGTGATGAGTCTTCCTTGTACAAAGGCCCCCTATTCTAAAGAAATAATTTTTGGAAGAATACTGGCAAGTCTTTCACATAGAATTTTACTTAAAACCTTATACACCACATTGCAAACGCTAATAGGCTTGAACTTAGAATAAAATGAAGGCTCTTCAATTTTGGGAATAAGTGCAAGAAAATTGGCAGTGAAAGTACCTGGCATTGCAAGAAAATTGGCAGTGAAAGTACCTGGCATTGCTTGACATTCAAAGAATTCTTTCGCAACTTTCCACATGTCATGGCCAATAATATCCCAGCATGTCTAAAAAAATCCAACTGTATAACCATCCAGATCAGGGGCGCTGTCTTGGAGGATATTGAAGACTGCGTTTCGAACTTCCTCTAAATTTGGCAGCTCCATTAGATCATCACATTCCTACTTTTGAATCAACTTAGGGATACATTCCATGAGTTCTAGATCCTCTTGATATACCCTTCGGACGTCAACAGATTTTGAAAAAATCGATTTGCCTCCAAGATAATATTTTTTTGATCTGTGATTATATTCCCTGCTAAGTCAAGTATTTTACTTATCGCCCTTCTCTTTTGTTTGGCTTTAACAGATGCAAGGCAAAATTTTGTGCACGCATCTCCTTCCTTGAATTCTTTTTCTCCTAATTTTTGTTTCCAATATATTTCTTCTCGCACCATTGCTAGTTTGAGTTCAGCCTGACATCTATTCAAATTCACATTGTCATTAAAATCTCATCCCCGCTATAAACTGAATTCCAACTGTTCAATTTCATATTCCAGCCTTCTAGTTTGACTGAAAATATTTCCAACAATTTCCTTGTTTCATATTTTCAAAGCACCCCTCAATCGCTTTAGTTTGAAAGCCACGATAAACATCGCCCCAGTGCCTTCCTCATGTGTTCCAATTTCTATCTACAAGTCCAAGAAAATCATCATGAGTTGTAGGTGTGTTTATGAGAATGTCAAACCGAATGCGTTGGCGGTGATTCTGTTTGTTAGAAGAGGATTGCGGTTAGCAAATTCTTTCTTCATCCCTAAATGTATTAGTATTAATAAAGAGCTGCTAAGGGGCTTGGGAATGGCTATTGTGCCAGTGATTAATAGGGAATACAGGATAGTTTATTGGAGCTTCACTCCGAAAGATTTTGTAGCCCTCAATGTTGATGGTTCTGCGAGAGATAATAAAGTTGTTGGATGGGTTATTGTTAGAAATGGAAGGGGGGGGGGGTGTATTGTGGCTCAACAATTTGTTGTTGGCAAAGGAACCAATAATAGAGCGGAAGTATTGGCGGTACTTGAAGGTTTGCACTTATGTCACAGGTTGGGTTTCAAAAAGGTTATTATTCAAATTGATTCGGAGATTGTGCGCTGTTGGTTTTATTAGGTGTATAAAATCCCCTGGTTCTTTGAGAATTATTGGATGGAGATTAAGAAATTGACGAAGGACATGATGGTTGGTTGTAAACATATTTTTTGGGAAGCTAACACTACTACAAATATTAGCTTAGGTAACGCCACTTAGATAGCGCTTTTTTAAAGAGCTATCCAAGTGGGCACTAGGATAGCGCTTATTTGTCTTAAAAAAAAAAAAAAAAAAAAAACACTACAATAGCGCTTTTAATTTTTTTTTTCAGTTAAGCGCTATCTTAGTTATGTCTTAGATAGCGCTTTAAAAAACGCTATGAGAAAAAACGTTACCAAAGCTACCATAGCGCTTTTAAAGTGCTTGCATAGCGCTTCCGAAGCGCTATGCTACTTACATCTAGGATAGCGCTTCCGAATAAAAGCGGGAGACCAAATTTTTAAAAGCCCGCTCGATCTAACCTAGAAGGGGAGAACAACGCCTCCTTCTCTCTCTCGTCCCCCCTCTGTGCGTAGCTCTGCCTCCCTCTCTCTCGCCCTGCTCCCTATCTCCATTGCTCTCACTCTCTCCATTGCTCTCCCTGCCTCCCTCACTCCACCGCTCTCACTCTCTCTCGCTTTCGAGATTTGCGGGTTATGCAGGCCTCTAACTGAACCTTCCCTCCCACTCGCAACCCTCTTCTTCTGTGGAGGTAACTTGTCTTCTCTTCGAACCAAACTCCAACTCATTAGCTCTGATGCACTCAGATTCTTCAATCCTTCTCTTCCCGTCCATCTCCCCTTTCACTCCTTCATCTTCTCCACCACCCCAAACTCTAATTCCTTGTTGGGGATTAGGGTTTTACTTGATGAATATTTGGTGGTGATTGCAGGTTAAGAGTGAGTTGTTGCAGAGATTTGAGATGTTTTGTTTGCAGATTGAAGTGTCCTAAAAGGGTTTGATTTGTGGATGATTTGGATTCAATTTGGACTGAATTTGCTTCATACGAGTGGTAAAGTTGCACTCTTTTCATTTTTTTGGGGGTTATGTTGAAGAGTTTGTTTGTAGAGGGTTTGAGATGAATCCGTATGTGTAGATGTGCAAGAGTCTGAATAAAGAAGGAATTTTGTGAAATTTCAAGACTCCTTTTCATCAACCATATTTTTTTTAATCTGGTTGATGGGGAGTGTCCCATTGAGCACCAATGGTGCTTGGGAATTTCATAATCGAAGAACGCAGGATGAAGATGAGGGAGGGTGTGAAGTTAATTGTCCGAGGCAGGAGGAGATGAAGAGTGGAGTAGTCAGGGAGGGGAAGGATGGTGTGGGGGAAAAGGATTTGAGAAATAACACTTCGAGAGGGAGGTCCTCTTCAAGATCCTCTATATGGCTGCAATAACACTTCGAGAGGGAGGTCCTCTTCCTCATTCTCTTCTAACTCAAAAGCTTCCCCTGTTTCGCTCTCACTTCCAAACCTCTCTGTAAGTTGAGTAAGTTGTTGGGTGCAATCATTGCCAATCTTGCTTCATCGGGCTTTCTTCTTGTCGCTTTTCTTCACTTCACTCAATTTTGTTCACTTCAATCTTCCTCTCTTTCTAAGAATAGTTTTCATTCATATTTTGAAACAGTGAGTTGATTCGCTCAATAAATGATGACTTAGCCCAGGATTTTAACTCGAGATCTCATTCCGTCGTCCTCCTTGGTGGATTTCAAAGGTAAGTTTCAGAAATTATGGTTTTTCACTTTAATTTTTATCAGCTGTTGTTTGCTGATTCATTTTCTTTCACGTTCGAAGGTTACGACATTGTTCACTTTGTTTTGGGAGGATTTGAATAAGTAAACGAAATGTTTTCTTTTACTAACTTCATTCGTTTTGATTCAGAGTGTTTTGTCTTTGTTATTGTTGAATTGAATTCCTTACAAATAATGAAAACAAAGAGGCTAATTTCTCAACTTTATTTGTTTTTGTTTAGTCTGTTTTGATTTGTTTAGATGCAGAGACCGCTTTCTATTGTTTTAATTTTTGAATTTTGGAGTTGAATTGATTCTTAAGTTGCCAAATTTCTTTTATATGGAAGCGGGATCAGTTCGAAAACTGATCTGCCAGAGAGATGGAAGGAAAAAGAAGAGGCGATATTACATGTTTATAACAGAGGAAGATTTGAAACACAGTCCTGAAATGGACACACGTACTTCCGGAGAGGATTTGATTGCCAAGGTGCTTTTTAAGTATTATTTTTGTCGATTTTGATCTTAATTTCCAAATATTTGTTCTTTTCTCTATATTAATTTTGGATGATTATTGTCAAGCTTCTAGCCAATTGGTAAACTACTCTAAATCCTTGATACAACCTTAACATTCATCCTAATGGCAAGTTTTGGAGTCAAGGAAGTCACATTCAAAATATAAATACCTTGGTTCTCCCACTTACCCTCTCTAGCAAGAAATCTTGAGATCCTTTACCATATTTTTTGTTGATAATGATCTCACTCAAATAGAGAACTGAAAACACATTCATGCTCTTGAATATAGATTTTGCCAAAAGGTGTGGTTTTTGGTGTGGCATATGGCCTTTTGTTAAGAAGCGACTAGTGTTATGAGGTGCAATGAAGTCGAGGCTTGGTACATGGAAGTCCAAATAAAGGGGGTAGGCTTACATGGTATCAGTTCTTTTAACCTGTCCACTTACTATGTACCCCTGTCATTTCCTGCTGGAAAGTTGCAACAAGGATATAAGCTATAAGGAGACCTTAGAGTGGTTCCAAATAGGATGGAAGTTTTATTTTTCTTATGCACATCCCTCGAATATGTGTGGTCCAGTTCTTTGTCAGAGTATTTTAATATTCGAATATACTTCCTCAAATGGATTTAACATACGGTTAGATAAGAATATAAATATAAAGTGAGATTATGGATGCCATTAAACATTGTCTGCCTCAGAGTTTTGGGATTTTAGTTGATGGAAACTTTGCTTGAAAACTTCGTCTTAAAATTAGAATGGCTGTCAGAGATGAGGAAATTGAAGAAGTGTGTATTTAATTGAATACTACCAATACTCTTGGTCTAACAATAAAGAAGACATGGTTTTGGAAGTGGACAAAGGATGGTCTTTTTTGGTGCCATCATTTAATCCACACATGATGAATAACCTACTTTTACCTATGTTGCTGTGCTAACCTCTAAAGCCACAAAAAGTTCTCATAACGTCTAGATTGCAGTTTTAAATAATTTTAAACTTTAAAAGCTATTTTGATGAAGGATTTATATTGCTGGTTCCTTCTTACAGCTTAATGGGTATACCGTTAACATGAAGTTAAAGTTCATTATCTTGACTTTATTCAAAGCCTCTCATGGACATTATGCTAAAGAGAAACAAAAATGATAGAGAACTTCTTTACTGTTTTTCCAAGAGTGACTTTAGATTATAGTATTACCATTTCAGATACTACTTAGGAAAAAGGGATACAAACAAAACATAGTGGAGAGAAGGAAAGAGGAAGAAGTTGCAAATCTGCATGGGAACAAGAGAAGCAAGAGTTGATGATTTCAGCCCTGGTGAGGTGGTTTGTTTGAATCAACTGATTGTGTCAATCCTTGCACTTGCGTAATGCAAATGACACATTCTATGCACACTAGGAGAATTTGACTAAATCAGCCTGCAAAGATTTTATTGATATACATGATGGAAAATATTTTTGTACAGTTTTCCCTATTGACCATTTTGAATCCAGGGAAGTGTATATGTTAACAGAGAAAAATAATGGTATGGCGGAGCAAATATCTACAAATGCTTTCACTCATCTTTGCCAGTCCAATGAAGTCTCCAATAAATATAACTGTTCAGTAGTATAAAAGTCTATGTTTTTTTTTTGTTTCCCCTCCAGATACTATCTGTGGTGTAGAAGATTGGGAGGACTAATTGGTCGCTGCAATGGACAAGGAGCACTTACTCCATGTTTTATTAGTTGGGAATGATATCCTCCTTCTCTAAGTACAATTGTTTGAACAACCCTGTTTCAATTGATGCAGGGTACAGCTGCAATTGCGATGACCTACTTGCTAGTAGCATTCTCAATAACCGATTTTACTGTTTCTCCCACATCCGTGAGCGCTATTGGTGTATCACTAGTCACCCTGTTATAAGGAATCATCCATTACAGAAGTTGAATTGAGCAGCTGCAACTAACTTGATATTCCCTTTTAGTTTATGGATGAATACTTTTTTTATAGAATCGATTTGTAATATGCAGGTTAATGAAGCTGTTGTTACTGGCTGGTTATTTTTCCGTTATTTGGTTATTGGAGGTAAGCTGTAAATTCTATTGTGCATGTCTTTTTTATTCTTCATTTTATTAGACAACGTTGTTATCCATATTTTAATTTATGTCGCTACCATAAACACCTTATTACAAAATTTCAGTCAGCAATTTTGACTCTGGGTTGGAGTTTGTTCTGGTTATATGATGTCTCCTATTTATGGTGTCTTGTGCTCCAGTTCTAGGACTGATTGAGGCGATCACATTACGAGTCATGGATGTTTGCTGGATTGTATGAGCAGCAAGTTTTTCATGGTGAGACCACTTGTACTATTGTTTTTCTGTTTATTGGTCTCGACAGAAGTGAAGAGTCGGAGTTTAAATACTAGCTCTACATTGAAAAGGCCAAGTGTTGTGAATATTGGTGCTCTGCTTTTAATATCCAAAAATTTTGAACAAAATTAAACCCATTGTTTTTTTCTAACATGCATGTATGTTGTACTGATGATCAGTATGAAGGAGCTTATTTGACTGATGGGAAAGGCTCAAACATTTGGGATGTTTTTACTCACAAATCAGGTTGGTTGTGGAGCTTCTATAAGATCATTCTAATATTTACTTAAAAAGTTGGATTAGTAAAATGTTGACATTATTTGTGTTAAACAATAGTGTTATTAGTTTAGTTTTCTGATTGTTTTTGCAGTGGGACAAGATGGAAGACAAGTATGCCACGACTTCACTTGTAGTTGCTGGTGGAGTTGCTCTATGGGGCTCTACAGGGATGATTTTTGTGAGCATAAAATCTTTCTAATATTTACTGCCCTTCAGATTTCATTGCAGTTAAAAGATTAATACTGATCATATCTGTTATATGCGAGCTTAAGAGTTATTGATAGCTTGTATGATATTTATTGAACGAAAGTTTAATTTGTGCATTCTGTTTCTGCAGGCCATTGATAGGCTTCCTTTAGTTCCCGGAGTTCTTGAGCTCGTTGGAATTGGTTATTCTGGGGTAAGTTCCACACCTATTACTGCTACTATATATATATATATTAGTTGAGAAGGCTGCTATCAAGAAATATAGTTGGACCTTTAGTCATTTACATTTATCTTACTGATACAAAACCCTTTGTGTTTGGCAGTGGTTTGCATATATATAGTAGCAGTAATAGGTGTGTTCTTGTATTTCAGGTTAAGATTTATATACCGACTTAGTGTGTGTGTGTGTTGTTATACTTATACAATGCCATGATGCAATTTCAGGTTATGCGAGGATACAATTTGAAGTGGCGGTAGAATCTGAAAAACATTCAGCGGTGCCGCAATGTACAGACGAAGTTAGGACTGTAGGAGAAGCTGTTGGCCATTTCATTTCGTGGCCAAAAAAGCTGGTGTATATATATGATAGCATATTAACAATTTTGTATGAATGCTTAAATTATATTTTGAATGAATGAGAAACAGTTAGTTATCATGTTGTGTCTTTATTGATTGATTGAACGTTGTCATTATTATATTAAATATTATATAAAAAAATATTATATGGTAGTTAATAAAAAAATTCACCGAAATTAAATAGCGCTTTAGAAGCTAATTAAAAAAAAAAAAAAAAAAAATTCAAAAAAAATCAACAAAATTAAATAGCGCTATTCAAGCTAATTTAAAAAAAAAAATCACCGAACTTAAATAGCGCTTTAGAAAGCGCTATGTAAGTTAATTAAAAAAAAAAAACAACGCTTAGATAGCGCTTAATAAAGCGCTATCTAACGAAGCGCTATTCAAGTACGCGACTTGCATAGCGCTTTTTTGAGCGCTATCTAAGCCTATTTTTAAGCGCTATGCAAGCCTATATTTGTAGTAGTGTAATGCGGTGGCGGATAAAGCTCAAAAGGAATGATTGAACCGGGATTTTGGGGGCTCAAATCTTCCAATTCGTATTGCTGTCCTGGTTTGTTTGGATAGGATGAAAACGCCATACATTCACAAAGTTAAATGAACAGGTTTATGAACTTAAGAAACTGTTTGTACAGAATCAATTCAGTGATTTTCAAGCAGTCTGTAGGGGCGTGTTGGCAGAGAGGAGAGCAACAGTTGGCAGGCTTTTTTTTTCTTGGTTTGTAGTGGGGTGTCACAACAGTTTCTGGTCTGATATATTACAACCTTGTCAATGCAGTTTTGCTATTGAGGTGGCAGTTATTTGAGGATGGTGGTCTTATGTTGTTTGAAGCTGCAAGTTGTTACTTGGGAGCTGTTGTGTGCAGCAGACCTAACTACTCTGTTTCAGGGTAGACATTGTGTTCCATGGGAAGTGAGAAACATTGTTCTTTCACGTGGTTTCATTCCCTACTTTGGTTGTTGGATTTAGAAAGTATGTGCAGGGCTTACATTCTGCCAGCTAGAGCATGTTTTGTTATGGTTTGGCATGCTATCAAAGTTCTCTTGGAAGATAAGGGCTGCAAAAGATTATTTAGTTTACTAAGGCTAGCCTCTTGGTTCCTAGTTTCTTTTGATGGTTTGTTTTGGTGAATTAGGTCTAGGCTCTAAGTTTTGGTGAATTAGGTATAGCCCTTAGTTTCTCAGGATTTGGCCCTTATTATGAGAGCTAACCCTTATTTGTTTTGGAAAATTAGGGCTAGCCCCTAGGTTTTTGGTGATTTAGGTATAGACTTTAGATTATATGTTTTTTCTTTTTTCGGGTAAATTCGTAATGTACCCCTGACTGATGTAAAATCTTTTGATTAAGTAATAAAGATCCGGCATCCCATAGTTGCCCCTCTCTCCTGGAAGTAAAAAAAAATAAATCTATACGTTAAGTGCTATGTGTGTGACACAGAAGATACTAGCAAGGATTCAGAAATTGCTAACGGGTTATTTCTGGGGAGATTGTGAAGGTAAATTGAGGAAAAAATGGGTGTCTTGGGAAAACATATGTTTTCCACTTGGGGAAGGGGGATTGGGTATTAGGAATATTTTGACAGTCACAAAGGCCTTTCAATTTAAGGCTTTGTGAAACCTGCTTAATTCCAATTTGTTGTGCTTTATGATACTCATTTATTAAATACTGATGACTCTTTGGTGTTTTTAAATGCTAGGAAAGAGTCTGTGATCTGTTGCATAAAATTTCTAAAGAGATATTGTTTGGCTTCTGGGGAGAAATAAATGTTGGAAAGAGCTCATTCATGCTTGATGAGAAAGTGCGGGCGGAAATAATGGTCTTAATCAAACAATGGACTGGATATTGCTTCAAGCCTCCTCCTTTTACTTATCTGGGAGTGCCTATTTATCAAGGTAATTGCAAAAAATAAAATTTTTAGACTTTGGTAAGTAAGATACAACAAAGAATACATGGTTGGAAAACTAAATTATTGTCTCCGGAAGGAAGACTCATTCTTAGTAGGCATTTTTTTTATCGATGCCTGTTTATACCAAAGATGTAACTTGTGTGCTTGTGAAAGTCTTGAAAAATATTCAAAAGTTGATTGTGGAATTTTTCTGGGGAGCTCATGAAGGTAGACATAAGCGTAAATGGATTGCATTGGATAAACTCAGTACTCCTAATGAGGAATACATATTCTTTGTTGGCTATTTTATGAAAAAGAAATATTTAAAGGCACGTATTCCCATTTGTCTGAAAGAAGCTCAAGTTGGGGCGTTTCCTTTCCTGAAAGAATTAATGGAATTCAAAATTTTCATGGTGGACCATTCTACTTGGAAGATCGGTAAGGGTTTTATTAGTTTCTTTAATGAAAATTGGTTTCACGATGAAATGTTTCATCGTACGGGTCGGGCAGAAACAAAAAATAAGTGGCCTTCGGTAAGGCAAATGCATAGAGAGAATTTCAGGTCTCTAGGTCCCGTGATGCAAGGAAAAGCCCAAGATTTGTACAACAGAAGATTAAGGGGGATGATTGTGAAAAAGACATAAGAATTTGGATACCAAATAATGATGGTAAGTTTTTCATAAGTTCAGCTTGTGAAATTCTATGGAGTAAGGGGCCGATTGATGTGTTTTGGAATTGGATATGGCGTCCTTTGTTACTCACAAAAATCTCCATTTTTGTGTGGAAAAGTATTAAAAGAGCCTTGCCGATGGATGGAGAAATAAGAAGAATTGGTTTTCAATTAGCCTCCGTGTGTAGTTATTGCAGAAGATTTGGGGATGAGACAAATCTGATCATAGTAGAGCTCGTCAAGAAGTACTTGGTACTAAGATCATTGGAGGAACAAAGACCAAACATCTTTTTTTGGAAGGCGAGTTGGCTAGAAGGGTGTGGGTTCATTTTGAACAAATGTTTAATGTACACGTTCATAGACCTTTGGAAGTTTTTTCTATGCTCAACGTTTGGTTCCGCAAAGCTTATCCGTTGTCCTTATAAGGTATTCTCATTCAACTCACCCCTTTGTTTATTTTATGGGAAATTTGGATTTGAAGAAACAAAAAATTATATGAAAGCAAGGAATGGTCTGCCAACTATGTGATAATCAAAGTTTACCATTGGATCAGATGTGTCTATAAGTTCTTTATCCCTAAGAAAAGGGAAAGAGATGTTTCTTTGTTGCTTAGGTTGGGTCTCCAAGAGAAGAGGGTGAGGGAGGCACCTATCAGTGTTGTTTATTGTAATTTTGCTCATATTGATTGGTATGTCCTTAATGTGGACGGTTCGTCAAAGGAAAATATGGCGGCGGGTGGTTTTGTGATTAGGAATGATGATGGTAATTTTGTGGCTGCCAAACAATGTTTTTTGGTCAGGGATTGAATAACGTAGCGGAAACCAGAGCCTTATTGGAGGGTTTGAGATATTGCAAGTGGAAGGGTATTGTTAAATACATGGTTCAAACGGATGCAAAATTGGTTAAGCAATGGTTTTATCGGGAAGCAAGGATCCTATGGTTCCTTGATGACTGGTGGCAGGAAATAGGAGAAATAGGTAAATTAATGGTGTGTCATTGCCATCTTGTTTTTAGGGAGACAAATGCAGTGACGGATGCTTTGGCGAGGCTTGCCCAAGAAGATCAGATTTCGCGCTTATAAACATGGGCGTCCTTTTTTTTTTTTTTTAAATTGGAACCTCCAGTGGGGAGGGGCATCTATGGGATGCCAGACCTTTATTACTTGAAAAAAAATTTGTACACATGTCGGGGGTACATGACGACTTTACCCGAGGGAAAATTAAACAAATGGACATATGTCCTAAAAACCAGAAAAATTCCTAGCTCAAAGTGACCTAAAACCAATTAGATCTTAAAATGGGCATCCATTCCGAGTCGGCCGAGATCCTTGCTTATTCTGGATTAAAAAAAGGACTGCATATTTGAGGAAGCCAAAATGAATTTAATGGTTTACTTATTGGCAGTCCGACAGAACGTGTAACCGTCCTGAAAGAGTGCAGGGAACATAGGACTGTAATGCTTTATTTTCCTGCTTGAACAGAGCATGGAGTGTCTGTTTCGAACAGAGTACTGTTGAAACATTGCAGCTTTTCATTGGCAAGAATGTTTGTTTTGTTGTTGCCTGCAGTTTCTTGGTTTCTGATGCTTTTTCAGGCGCTGGACAGTGGTTTATAGGTGCTGAAACAGTTTTTTGATGCACTGGGCAGACTGAGTGATGGTATTTATTGCCTTATATTGTTTTTGTTTCACTGGACGATGGTTTATAGGTGATGGAACAGTTGATTAGGGATGGTGGTTATAGGTGCTGGACGGTGGTCTATAGGTTCTGGATGATGAGGCTGCTGTGATTACAAGCACAGTTGTTTTATTGATACTTCATGAGTGCTTCCTATTTTTGTTAATGCATGGAGAGCTCCCTTTTCATGTATTGAATTATTGCTCAAGAAGCATGTAGTTTTACTAAGTAGTCTTTTCTTTTGGTGAGTAAGGGCTAGACCTTATATTAACTATTTTTGTGGTTAAGGTCTCGGGTCAAGTCGTAATGTAACCCCCACAAGTTGTAAAATCTTTGGATTTAATAATTAAGTTCTGACATTCCATAGTTGCCCTCCCTCCTAGAGGTTTCTTTAAAATAAAAAATAAAAAAATAAAAAAATGCTTTATGATGGTAGAATTCGGAGCAGGAGGCAAAGTAATGATACTTGTGGTTGGACGCCGGACTTGGATGGTTTATTTAGCACACGCTCTACCTATGATTCGCTAAAGTGAAGGGTGAGGAAATACCTTTACGTAAGAAGATTTGGCAACCTTATTTGTCATCTAGAATTTATGTATTCATAAGGAAATTATTGAAGAGTGGAGTTCCAGTGGACGGGGAATTGCACCGGTGTGGCATCAGTTTAGCATCAAGGTGTAGATGCTGTGATGTTCTGAATTCTGAATCATTGAAGCATTTATATATTAGGGTAATTTGGCAACAGAAGTTTGGAGGCACTTTGATTCCATTTTTTATGTCCATGTGAGAAAACCAGCAGAGATATCGATCATGTTGCTGGTGTGGTTTCGGCGAGCCAACCCTTCTACGCAAGTATGTATGCTATATTATTAACTCCTATGTTTAATATATGGAAAATCTGAAACAGATGTGCAAATGCGTTTATGAAGATGGAAAGTTGAATGCGTTGTCAATAGTTATATAAGTTAGGAGGGGTTTGATATCGAAAAACTCTTTTGCCATTCCAAAACTGAACAATATCAACACAAACCTGTTAATGGCTTTGGGGCTGCCAATAAAGTTGTTGAACAATAGGGGAAGTAGGATTGTATATTGGCTTTTCCCTTCAGTTGATTTTGTGCATTGATTGTCGATGGCTCTTCAAGAAATAATAAAGCTGCACGAGGAGTGATTTTATGGGATGATAGGGGTGTTTGCATTGTTGCTCAGCAACTAATGTTTTGCGTTGGCTCTATCAATCGAGTTGAAGGTCTTGCGGTCCTAGAAGGTTTGCTCTTATGTAATAGGTTAGGCTATAAAAAATGATTATTCAGACTGATTCGAATTTAGTTTGTGGTTGGTTTCATGAGGTTTATAAAATTCCTTGGTTTGTAGAGAATGCTCGGAGGGAGATAAAAAATCTGACGAATGACTAGGAGGTTTTCCGTAAACATATTTATAAGGAATCTAATGTAATAGCGGATGCATTGGTGGGATAGGGCTCAAAAGAAAGGGATGAAGAGAGAGTTTGGGGTACTAATCTTCCGACTAGAATTTATAGGTTGGTACGATTGGATAGAAGACATACAGCCTATATTCGTCAAGGTTAATGACAAAGTAAAACTATGAGTTTTGAGCTGGATGATTCCCATATTTTTGGCTTGGTTTTGTGGCCACAAAGTACCATGGTTTTATGTTAGTTGGTGTTGTTGGTTTGGCAGATTAGAAATGCGAATTTTGGTTGTAGGTGCACTCACTAGAGGTAAACAATTGATGGTAGATGGAAACATGAATGGTTGTGCGTTTCCTGGATAAAAACAAGTGGGTACTTTGGTTTCTACCACAGAAGGTCGCTTGGTTCTCAAGTTAAGTGATAATCTTGATTAAAAGTTGAGGGTTGATTGGGAATATTTTTGTAAACTTAGAGGAATCTTAGTTTTCTTTATATTAGGCTATTTATTTTTCGAGTTTTGAATCGGGTAAAGACGTAACACAACCCCGAATAGATTGTAAATCTCTTTTGATATTGAATAAAGGTCTGGTATCCCATAGTTGTCCCTCCCTCCCAGAGGTTTAATTAATTAAGAAAATAGTCATGTAACTATAGTTTTTAATAGTTCTAACAGTTTTAAAAATATGTATGTTTTACCATTTGGAAGAAAGCATAATGTAAAAAGAGTCGATAGCAAAACAAACCACTTATGCATGAAATTAGTAAGAAAGCTTTTGGAGGAAATGTGATTTTAAAGATAGATATGGAGAAAGCTTATGACTGTATTGAATGGGGTTTACTGCTTTCGATCTTAAAGCGATTTGCTTTTAGTAATCAGGTATTCCATGTGATATCCAACTGCATTTCAAATGTGGTTTTTTAGTCTTATTACAAGAAAGGTATAAAGGTTATTTTATATCTTCCCGAGCTGGCGATATTGAGCTATTTTAAGGGGTATATTGGGCATTACTAGTTTTTAGATTTGTTTCAATCCTGGTCGTTCTTGTTTCATGGGGAAGGATCCTATCCGTTTCTTTTAAGGTTGGCGGCTAGGTTTTCATGGCTGCCATGACAATGGCCAAGGGAGATCCTCCCTTGGCTTGCCATGAAGAAGGGGAATGACCTAGAAGAACCTTTGTGCAAGTTCTTGGGGTGGCTAGCACGGATATCATGGAGGAAAAATCAACAGATTCGACGAGTTTTCAGAAAGAGGGCCATCCGACATTATTGTTATCAGATTCGAATGTTTCAAGGGGTGAAACCCATGTCTCAAATCATGTGGTGGTGTTAAATTTTTCAAGTTTTTGGTCGTCTCTCGACGCGATTAGGGATTCAATCCACCATTTCTGGGGAATTTCAGGCGAGTTCATTTTGGGGCTTCTGGATCAACGACGTGTACTTATCTTTTTGCAATCAGAGGTTGAAGTTAAAAAGTATTCTCTAAATACTCTTTCACTATTCGAGGCGTAAGATATAAAATATTCCGTTGGCATCCTGAATTTAGTCTACAGGCTGATCCGGAATTGGCTCCAGTGTGGGTGGAACTCCCAAATCTTCCACTCCCAAATTTAGTCTCAGTCCTTCTTCAAGGTAGATATGATGGGCAATTTCGATCGTCACGAGGACTTAGACAGGGAGATCCTCTTTCCCCTCTCCTTTTTGTGATTGCGGCAAAAGTGTTAAGTAGGGGCCTAAAACAAGCTTTCCATAGGGGAAAAATCGGTTATTATCACACTCCTAGGGCGTGTAGTCTGGTTACTCATTTATTATATGCTGATGACTCTCTAATATTCTTGAATGGTAGGAAGCAGTCGGTGATGGGTTGCATAGAATTCCTCAAGAAATATTGTCTGGCATCTGGGGAGAAAATAAATGAAAGCAAAAGTTCCTTTTTTGTTGGATGAAAAGGTGAGGGCAGAAAGATTGGTTTTAACCAAACATTGGAATGTTATTGTTATAAACCGTCTCTTTTTACATATTTGGGGGTTCCCATCTATCAAGGTAAATGCAAAATTATATTTTTTTTAACCTCTGGTTAACAAGATATAGTAAATAATTCAGGGATGGAAGGCGAAATTACTTTCCCCAGGGAGAAGGCTTATTCTGATCAAACATGTTTTACTTTTGATGCCAGTATATACTATTACAGCGACGTGTACCAGTTAAAGTATTGAATAATATTCAAAAGATAATTGTTGATTTTTTCTTGGGGGATCATGAAGGCAGACGTAAGAGGAATTGGGTTGCTTGGGAAAATCTTAGTTTTCCGATAGATGAAGGCGGTCTGAATGTGAAAAGTCTTGATTGTGTGACAAAAACATTTCGGATCAAGGCCTTATGGAATTTGATGAATAGTGATTCATTGTGGGCTATCTCTATGCGAAAGAAATATTTAAAGTCTCGAATGCCTATCAATGTCTAGGTTGCTCCAGCAGGTGCATCTCCTTTTATGAAAGAATTATTGGAATCCAAGAACTTTATGGTGGAATACTCAACTTGGAAGATGGGTAAGGGCAATGTCAGCTTTTTTTTAATGAAAATTGGAGCCCAAGAGAGATTTTTCATTGCATGGATCGGGCAGAAACAAAAAAATTGGTGGTCTGTTTTAAGGAAAATGCACAAAGATAATTTCAGAAGTCTGGGACCTTTGATGCAAAGAAAAGCCCAGGACCTTTATCTTGGAAGATTACAAGGAGAATATGGTGAGAAGATGTTAGAATTTAGATCCCTAATAATGATGGCAAGTTATTTATAAGTTCGACTTCTGAGATTCTTCGGAGTAGGGAGCATCATGATCGGTTTTGGAAATGGCTATGGCATCCTTTACTTTCCATAAAGATTTTCATCTTTGTATGGAAAATCATTAAAAGGGCTTTGCCAGTAGATGGTGAGATCCGCAGAATTGGTTTTCAATTGGCCTCTAAGTGTAGTTGTTGTAGAAGATTCGGGGATGAGACGACTAAAAACTTGTTTTCTGGAAGGTTAACTTGCCAGGAGGGTTTGGAATCATTTTGAATTGGTTTTTGATGTTCATGTATATAGGCCAATAGAAGTGTTTTCCATGCTGAACATATGGTTTCTGAAAGCCAACATGTCGACTATGTCAGGTATTATCACCCATCTTACTCACCTTTTTACTCTAGGAAATTTGGCTACAAAGAAACAAAAAACTGCATGAAGGAAAGGAATGGTCTCCAAACTATGTGATAATTAAAGTGTATCATTGGATTAAATGTGTATACAAGCACTTTTTTTTAAACCTCCGGGAGGGAGGGACAGCTATGCGATGCCAGAGCTTTATTACTTGTCAAAAAAATTGATTTACAAACTCAACGAGGGTACGTTACGACTTTACCTGTTTGGAAAACAATGATAACAAAACAAAAATTGCTACCTAGCCAAAGCAAAATCAGACCCTAAATCCTGATCATTCACGCCATTACCATGTCCTTCCAATGCTGAGATACCCAGCTACCCAAAGCCACGAACAAATGCCCATAACCACCTCGCCAAGTCACAAAAACCAGCCAAAACGGACTGTAAAAATAGAACGTTTAAAGCTCAGTTTTCACTGCTTGAATTACAGTCCCCGGCAACCTCTTTAATCAGTCCCTGCGCAGCAAATCAACCTGTTGTCCCATACAAAATCTAATGCCTTACTCCTAACATGATATCCAGCAAACAACACGCAAAGAAACAACAAAAGATGACCTGCTGAAATAAAAAAAACAGAGCATAAAAAGTTCTGTTTTGAGACAAACACAGCAGCTACCAAAATTCCACACCGACCCCATCAAAGTCTCATTTTTGCACTCCCTTTTGGCCTTCTTATGTAACCTGTTCTCCCACTATCCAACCTCACAAGAGCTTTGGCTCTATTGGGAAGCGAATGGTTCCCAAACATTACCCTTAATCAAGTTTTTTTTAGCCAAACTAGCGAGTTCGTCTGCGACCGCATTAACTTCCCAATAAACATGCACACCACTCCATTTGAAGCGTTTAATAGTTCTAAAAATTTGCTTCCAAATAGACTCCAAAGACCAAGGAACTTTAAAAATCTCATGGAGCCATTCCTTCACCAACAGCGAGTCAGTTTGAATAACGACTCTATGACTACCAGTCTCCTCGCACATCTTCAACCCTTCAAGCAATGCAATAGATTCAACCCTATTATTGGACCAATAGCCAATAAAGAAATGTATAGCCATTACACAAGTACCATCCGAGTCTCGAATGATTGCACCCTCTACCGCCCAACCGTCTTTTGAAGATCCATCCATGTTAAGAACCCGCCAACTGACAGGCGGAGGCTCCCAAAAAACAACTATGGGTTGTTTCAATCTCACCAAATTTGTCTTTAGGCTCAATGTTGGGATGATCCCATTCAAATCTCTTGACCAAGCTTTCGGGATGAAAACCATGGAGACTAGCTTCAACCAATGTCTAACCCGAATGATAACATAACATGCATCACGATTTTTGTCTCCGTACAACACATTATTTCTTTGCAACCACACTTCCACAAAACAAATAACAGGGTTAAATTATAGAATACACCCAATTGAGAATCGACGTCCTCCCTATTAAACCAAATTTGCAACATAGTATAAATCTCCCCTGGTCTATGAAAATGTATACCAAAAATTGTTTCAAAGTGTTGCCATACCCTGCTTGCCAATTCACTCTCTGAGAACAAATGCTTTGAAGATTCAAAACCATGCCTGTCACAACAATTACACTTTGAAGCCAAAGTAAAACCACACCTGGCCGCATTGCCATCATTCGGAATCGCCCCACGGGGAAGTTTCCATACAAAAATCGAAATTTTAGAGGGCAAAAGCGGTGCCAAATCAACTTCCATACCCTGTTACTTTGTCTAACTGAATGGAGCACCTCATGCCCTAATTTAACTCTATATTTGCCATTAATGGAGCCCATCCACATATGTCTATCTTTGCTATTATCAAAGACCCTATTGCAGAATCTGAAGTCCTCCCTTGTTGAGTCTCTTACACTATTATTAAGCCCATACAAATCACCAATGAACATGTCATAAAGAGAAGGCCATTCACCCTCCAAACTGCTATCCTGACTATACACACTTGAGCCACTCAAATTTTCTCCAAAGAAATTAATATCCTTACATTTGTCTACTAACTAGGACATGTTGGCAACTAAGGCGTCTCGCTGCAACATCATCTCTTTGAAGAATTTTGAATCTTTTTTCTTCACCTTATACACCGACAAAGGACATGAATCAATAGCCACATGTATATAGCCCACAAGGACCTAGACTGAAGTAAAATCCATAGTGATTTCGGCTTGAAAGCACGCAAAACCACCCTATGGTCCCTGACATTAAGTCCTCCTTCACTGAAGGGTAACTAATCTTTTCCCAGCTCACCCATTTTTTCTTACATCTTCCTTCCGCATCTCCCTAAAAGAAATTAGAGATCAACCCCCTGATATTGTCAATGACCTTAAGAGGTACGCTGGTAGCAGCCAGGGTATATATGGGCATGGAATTAAGCACATGGGGGATTAAGACTAACTTACCTCCTGGGGATAACAAATTTCCTTTCCATCAAGCAATCCTACTTTGAACCTTCTTCACAATCTCTTCGAACAACAAGATTTTTCCTTTTCCCTCTTAAATGGGAACCCCCAAATACTTTTTTTTTTTTTTTTTTTTTTTTTTTTAAACCTCCAGAGGGGAGGGGCAGCTATGGGATGCCAGACCTTAATTAAATATCAAAAAATGACTTACATTCTGTACGGGGGTGCATTACGACTTTACCCGTATTAATAACCAAGCAGAAACCAAAAAAAAAAAAAAAAAACAAAACATATTTCTAAACAAGATACGACAAAACCATACCCATACTAAACCAAATGATGGCATCCAAAGATAGCACAACACACTACCTGTAGAAAAGCACTCTCATTTAAAAGCCGGAAGTCTAAGGTATGCCGTCTTATTCTTGTCAAGAATAATTAGGGACTTTATTCTTTTAGGAAGCGATCCCCACGAATAATTCCGAGAACTATGTTCCTTTTGAGCTAAAGTAGCCAAGGCGTCAGCTACAGAGTTTGTCTCTCTGAACACATGGATGCAATGCCACCCCGTATCCTTAATCATCGCCCATATCTCCCTCCACCAATTACTTAGGAACCAAGGAATTTTTGATTGATGGAAAAGCCATTGTTTAACCACCATTGAATCCGTTTGAATGACAAATGGTCGGACACCTTGGGCAACACAAAATCTCAAGCCTTCAAGCAAGGCCCTCGTTTCCGCCGAATTATTTGTTCCTTCTCCGAAGAAACGTTGACCAGCCGCCACAAAGTTACCTTCTTCATGCAGAAAAACTTGTGAGCAACTTAATTTGTTCTAGTTTTCTACTCTATCCAAAGGAGAATTTTTTTCAACCACAAAATAACTCATCCCTTGATTAATCTTCTACCCTAAAATCTCACAGTATTTTTCCAAGAAATTCATACAGCCCTGGATCAAAGTTTTCCTCCCATTAAGGAAAATCAGAGTGTCATCCGCATACAACAAGTGAGTTATCAGATTGCAACTGGTTGGAGTGTAGTAATAGCCAATTTTTCCCTCAAAAGGCTTTCATCAAGCCTCTATTTAACACCTCAGCTGCAATCACAAACAATAAAGGGAATAAGGCATCACCTTGTCTTAGACCTCTGGAAGATCCAAAAATAACCTGCATAAACCCCTTGAAGCAAGGCTGAGAACTCACATTTAGTGATACAATTGGAGATGAGCAAACAAAACTTGTTATTAAAACCAAATCTTCTATATACTTCAAATAAAAAGCTCCATTCCACCCTATCATAAGCTTTCTCCATATCTAGCTTCAAAATAACATTCCCACCAAAGGCTTTTTTTTTCCTAATGTCACGAGTAAATTCTTGCGCCAACTCAATATTTTCTGTGATAATTCTCCCTTTTACAAAAGCTCATTGTTCTTGAAACACTAACTCAGGCAAAACCAAAGTTATACGATTGCACAGGATCTTGTTGAATATCTTGTAAAGCACGCTGCATAAACTTATGGGACGAAAATCTCCAAAGTGAACTGGGGAATCAATCTTTGGAATTAAAGCTATAAAGTTTGCTGTGAAAGCACCTCTTAAAGATCTTCCTATCATGAAGCTTCTGGCAGCTTCCAATATATTTGCTTTAACAATGTCCCAGCAGACCTGAAAAAAACTGGCAGTAAATCCATTTGGACCAGGGCCACTGTCTTGATGAATGCTAAACACTGCTTCATTCACTTCACACATATCTTGAATTTTCACCAAATCTTCATTCTCCACTGCAGTTATGCAATTTGAAATGCATTCAAAAAATGGGTCATCTAGCCTATCCACTTGTGAGGTAAGCAAGTGCTCATAATATTTATTAACCTCTTCCAATATTTTCCTCTGATCCGAAACAACTGTTTCATCGTGGAGCACAATCTGAGATATCAGCCCTTTCTTCTGCTTTATTTTGACTGATGCAAAAAAAAATATTTAGTACACGCTTCACCTTCCTCAAGTTCTTTCTCTCCAGATTTTTATTTCCAGTAAGTTTCTTCATGCAACAATGTTTTCATATATTCCGCCTCACATTTGTTATAGCTAATCATTGCATGGGTATCCTCTGGATCTAAAGATAAAATTTCCCACATCTTCAATTCATATTTAATTCTCCTTAAATTAGTAAAAACGTTACCGAAGACATCTCTGTTCCATCTCTTTAAATCAGCCCTTAGCCTTTTAATTTTTGTATCAAGTCTATCCAAAGGCAACGTAATAACCAAGGGGCGTGATCCTAGCAGATACGAAAAACATGCTCAACTTGAACCAACGAGAAAGAAACAGTCCATAAGAAATTCACCAAAACCCTGTCTAGTCCAGCCCACACACGGTTAGGAGGACCTCTATTATTGCACCACGTATATTAAGGGCCCTTGTATCCGCAATCCATCTGCTCACATGTAGTTTTATTATTATTATTATTATTAATATTATTGTTTTTAAATAAACCTCCAATGGGGAGGGGCAACTATGGGATGCCAGACCTTTATTACTTGAAAAAATCTTATACACTTGTCGGGGTTACGTGACGACTTTACCCGAGAAAAAGCATATTCCTAATACAGAAGAAATACCTTGCAAAAAGGTCTGTTTCAAAACATAACAAAAAGGAAAAATTAAATCTAGCCCTAACTCACAAGGATGAGACTAATTGAGGCATCAACCAAGGAAAGCTTTAAAGGCCTAACCAAGGAGAAAAACCTTAAAAAACCTAATCATGAACTAGGCCAACATACCCAATGCTAAGGAATCCTAAACAAAACAATTAAGGATCCAAGAAAGACCTCAATAGAATTGCCATTTTGCCCAAAAACAATATGCACAGATTGCAGACTTGCTAACCTACAACTTGCCCATAACCCTGAGTGTGGAAACCTTGACTCATCTTTTTCTCGAAGGAAGCCTAGCTAATGGGGTGTGGCGTCATTTTGAGGCGATATTTGATATCTATGTTAGAAGGCTGGCGGAAATATCTACTGTGTTGACTGTTTGGTTTAGGAAGGCTAATAAGAATTCTCATGTGGGTCTCCTTTATTATTTAACGCCTATGTTTATCTTGTGGAAGATTTGGAAGCAGCGTTGCCGGTCGGCTGTTGAGAATGGAAAACTGAGTATGGGGACAGTTATTCTATTAGTGAGAAAGAGTTTTCGTATGGCTAATTTTTTTCAGTTCCCAAGCGACTGAGTGCGAACAAGAAACCATTGATCTTGCTAGGTTTCCCTCTAGTTCCGATTCTCCATAGGAGCAATAGAATAGTGTACTGGAATTTTCCTCAGGAGGAATTTGTGGCTCTTAATGTAGATGGTTCTTCAAGGAATAATAAGGCTCAGCGGTTATTATTATCAAGAACCGCTTGGGAAACTGCCTTGGGGCTAAGCAAGTTGTTTTGGGTAAAGGATCTAACAACTTTGCGGAGGTTCGAGCAGTTATTGAAGATCTTCTTTTGTGCAATAGGTTACGTTTTGCAAAAGTTTCTTTGCAAACGGATTCCAAAATTGTGAGGGGATGGTTCTATGTGGATTTCAAAATCCCTTGGTTTACGGAAAATGCTTGGTGGGAGATTAAGCGATTGACATCTCATATGGAGGTTAGTTGTGTTCATATTTTCAGGGAAGCTAATGTTGTGGCGGATGCACTTGCGAATTTGGCTCAAAAAGAAGGAATTAGTAGAGAATACGGAGCAGTTGATCTTCCAATCAGGATTAGAGGATTGGTTCATCTAGACAAGAATCGCACTCCATATTTTTGAAAGGCTATATGATGTGTTTTGGCGGAGTCTTGTTGTGCGTATGTGTTGCATGGAATGGGAAGTTGTTGGTGGTGGACATTGCTGCGGCGAAGGGCAGGATTTGCGTGGACTGTGTTGGCTATTTGTTTCATGCAAGTTTCTATGCAGGTTCGTTTGGTTGGCGCAAGCAGGTGGTGTTGCGAATGTTGCTGGGTGCAGCACTGCGTGTGGTGGGGTGCAAGGCCATGCTGATGTGAGGGTTATGTTGCAGGTGGCTTGCGCGGTGAGAACAGAGTGCACTCTGCTGCTGGAGCTGCCAACTCTGTTTATCTGTTGCACACTCTGATGTGCACTCTGTTGTACACTCTGCTAACAGAGTTGCGCACTCTGTTATTCTCCTCTTTGGATGCCAATTTTCTTAGGCATTTGGCTTAATTTTTTATAGAGTTTGGCTTTTGGTTGAAGCAATTTGATAGGACACTGTTTTAAATATGGAGATTGTCTTTGGATAGGTATTTTGTCTGGTTTATTTGCTTGGTTTTTTAATACGGGTAAAGTCGTAATATACCCCCGTTTAGTTTGTAAATCAATTTTTTTGATAAGTAATAAAGGTTTGGCATCCCATAGTGGCCCCTCCCTACCTGAGGTTTAATAATAATAATAAAAAAAAAACTTTGCATAAACAACTTGAAACTGAAGGGCATACCAAACTAGCCACTTGCAAACTTGCAACTTGCATTGCAAACTAAACTTGCAATATCAAATTGCAACTTGCAACCAAAAATAACAAACTCCAAAAGTAATGTACAACTAATAAAATCTTGCCAAACTGCTGCGCACATTCCAGCCCTCCTCCAATAATTTGCAGCCAGCAAGTCGACAACCAAAACGTAGGACAAAGTCCCCGCGTCGCACCAGAAAACACAAATACATTCAGGCTCTATCTAGCCCTCACCCAGGGCAACAACTCTGTCCAATTTCTTAGCACCATCGACCATGCAAAAAACGCAATCGGCGCTCCGAAACAGTGGAAGAAACACAGCGCCCTAACAGCAGCTCAAGTAGTGGAATAGGGAATATCTAGACAGAGCACTCTGTCCAAACAGAGCACCCTGTCCAGTGCCCTGCTGAGCCAAAGTTACTGGCAGCAGCACACAACAAAACAACCATTGCTGCGACGAGTCCACGGTGCTCCAAGTCAATAACAATACCCTGCCTATTACCATCAGAAAGTCCTCTATTCATATCCATGATGAACATAAGCCGTGTGGCACCTGTCGAGCAAAACCAGCCCCGCAATTCCCCTGGGTAAATCATTCTCTCCAAAGGTGATAGTCCTGCAATCTTTTTGCACTTTGTCAGCTAGCACATCCGCAACCGCAACCGCATTGGCCTCTCTATAAATATGTTTGCACTCTATCAACATTTTTCCGTCATCACCCTAAATTAAGCTCACATGTAGATAAACAAGACCCAAACTTTGTCATGGCAAGTAAATCCAGGAGAGTTCTCCCCATTTTCTCATCTACAAAAATTATGACATTAAAATCGCCCAGTATCATCCACAACAAAAAGCAATTAACACTAATTTCTTCCAAATCAAACCATAAGTTTCTCCACTCTAAAGAACTGCATTTAGCATAAATAGCTGTAGCCGCATACACCCAACCACTTTCCACATCTTTGACTACACAATGAATCAATTGATCAGTTAACTCAACAACTTCAATTTATAGATCCTGTCCCCAAAATAGCCACAACTTACCTCCCTCAATTTCATTGAAAGCAAAATTAAGGTGTATTTTTCTACTAACTTCAACATGACGAGAAGCTGCAATCATAGGCTCAGCTAGTACAAGTAAACGTACTTTTTGTTCTAACACTAACTTTTTAATCTGGCTAACAGTAGCTCTATGACCTACTCCCCTTGCATTCCAATAAATACTATTATTCGGAAGCATTTTTATCTTCGGCAATTAGTTTTCTAGTCTTGGGACGGTCCCTAGATGGTACTGTCTCATTTTTCTTTTCTTTTTTATTACCTTTTGGGCGCTTTTCCTCATCGGATTTAGAAAAAACAATGATCGCAGTACTTAAAACCTGGGAAAGAGATTTTTTGCCAAAAGCCTTTGCCGTCCGCGAAATCAATCCATAGCTTTTGAGGAAGCGGCGTAGAGATGTCGAGTTCAATGCACATTCTGGCCACATCTGACAACTCCACCCATATGGGAACTTGTATCGGATCTTCTTTTAAATTAAAATCTTGTTGCCAACGGAACGCTTTAAAGCGCACTCCTCAAATCAAATACGAATCCCTGGACAAGGCCTTTTTGACTTCCACTTCTGACTGAAATCTAACGAGCACATGCCTCGGATCTAGCAACCCCATAGTGAACTCCCCTGGTACCTCCCAAGTTTGATGAATTGCGTCTCGAATAGCCTCAAGAGAAGGTTGAAAGCTGGAAAACTTTAAGACGATAACATGTTTCTGCATGAAGAGATCACCCCTACCAACATCTGAAGAGGTTAGGGGTGATCTCTTCATGCACTTCAAATCGCCAGAGCTTTATTTACATATACAAGCACTTCAGTCCTAAAAAGGACACAAATGGGGTACTTTTGCGTAGATTGGGCCTCCAAGAGAAGACGGTGACTGAGGCTCAAATTCGCGTAGTTTATTGGAATTTTCCTTCGAATGGATGGTTTGCACTTAATGTAGATGGTTCGTCTAAGGATGACATGGCGGCGGGAGGTTTCGTGATTAGGGATCATGAAGGTAGTTTTATGGTGGCCAAGCAATGTTTTTTTGGGCAAGGATCAAACAATGTGGCGGAAACTAGGGCCCTTTTGGAGGGTTTGAGATTTTCTAAGTTGCAGGGATTTGTTAATTATTTGATTCAGACGGATGCCATGTTGGTTAAACAATGGTTTTATCGGGAAGCAAGGATCTCGTGGTTTCTTGATGATTGGTGGAGGGAGATAGGAGAACTTAGTAGAGCAATGAGATGCCATTGTAGTCATGTTTTTAGGGAGACAAACTTGATGGCAGATGCTCTGGCTACTCTTGCCCAAAATGAACAAGTTTCTAAAACTTATACATGGTCTTCTCTTCCAAATAGGCCGAAATCTTTGATCTCCTTGGATAAAAATCAGACTGCATATCTGAGAATCCCGAAATGAAGTACATGGTTTGGGACTAATTGGGACAAACGACTCAGGTTGTGTCAAAATTGGTACTCGCTAATCTTGTTTAGCAAAAGGGTTTTGGGTATTAGTATATGGGCAACATACAAGGAACGTCTAGCATATTGCTTTGCATGTTGTTTGCATATTGGACAGTAAGTTTACTTCTATTAATGGTGTTGGTTATTGGTTGATGATTTAAGTTTACTTCTATTAATGGTTTTGGTTATTGGTTGATGATTTAGGTCTTATGTATAGGCTTAATTCTTGGTTCTTTTTTAGTTTTTCTTTGCTATTGTAATGTTTTTGGTAAAAGGCTTTTCAAGGTCTCTGCTTTTTTTTTTTTTTAAATTAAACCTCCAGTGGGGAGGGGCAGCTATGGGATGCCAGACCTTTATTACTTGAGAAAAAATCTGTTACACTTATCGTGGGTACATGACGACTTTACCCAATAAAAGGAAACCAAATGAAAATACATCATGAAAACCAAAGCTAAGCAACTCTCCTAACACATAGTCCTGAAAACGGCAAATTACAAAACTAAAAAATCTTACAACTTGCAATAATTCCAACCTGCTTGCAAGACACAACATGCTAATCTTGCCAATTTGACTCGCAAAACCAAACATATTGTCACAAATCCGCAGCATGTGCCAGCCCTGTCAAAAACCACTTGCAAACTTGCATCATGCATAGAAAATTCACTCACAATATCAATTGCAGCTTGTTCAATACAACTTGCAATAACAGTTTGCAGCTTGCAGTCCTGCCAGGAATGATGCGCCAATTCCAGCCCTATTCCAACCATTTGCATCCAGCAGGTAGAACACCAAATCACAGGACAGTGTCCCCGCGCAGCACCTAAAAAAACAGGGTTCCGGACAGAGCACTCTGTCAAAAACAAAGCCCCCTGTCCAGCGTACTTCTGGGCAGTATAAGCAATATGGCAATATAGGTTATTTGCAACAAATATAAGTTCGTCGCAACAAGACCACTCCCAATCCATGTGATCTTAAGTTAACATGTTCATTTAGCGTCCGAGAGCCGTACATACGCCGTCTTATTCTTGTCAAGAATAATTAAGGACCTTATTCTTTTTGACAAAGCGTCCCAGGAATAAGATTTAGACAATAGCCCTACTTGCGCAAATCTATCCAATGCATCTGCCACTGAGTTAGTTTCCCTGAACACGTGTATACAGCACCACGTCAATGCCTTACACAATTCCCAAATCTCCCTCCACCAATTGCTAAGAAACCAGCTTATACTAGCTTCTTGGCAAATCCATCATTTAACCAACATAGAATCTGTTTGAATCACACAATTTTTAATTCCCAGGTCAATACAAAATTTTAAGCCCTCAAGCAAGGCCCTCGTCTCTGCAGAGTTATTTGATCCTTCACCAAAGAAACAGTGACTTGTTGCTACAAATTTTCCCTCGTCATTTCTGATAACAAATCCGCCAGATGTATTATTCTCCACACAAGACCCATCAACATTTAGCACATACCATCCTATAGGAGGGAAGGCCCAATAGAGTACCCGAGGAGGGGACATTTTGACAATCTTTTCCTGTATTCCTAACCGGCTGAGCAAAGCTCCATTTGTTTCCTTTCTTTTAGGAATAAAAAAACTTGCCACGCACTTAATCCAAAAATGAACTTTAATAATCACATAGCATGACGAAGCCTCCTTTCCTTCAAAAAAAATTTTGTTCCTCTGGATCCAGATTTCCCATAGAATTAAAAGTGGAGCGTTTTGTTCCTCTCAAACCTTATACCGTGGAGCTTCACAGTCTGATTTAAACTTGGAAACTAAAGGTTCCTTCAAACTCATAATAGAACCCTGTCTTGCATCCAATTGAACACCCTGTTTTGCATCCAATTTAGCACCCTGTTTAGCATCCAAATTAGAAGTAACCAACTCTTGAGCCCTGACTTGTAGATGTTGTGCATTCGACTTAGCAACAAAAAATTCTCTATTCGAGATTTCCAAATTGTCACCTGGGGAGGATGATGTAGAGAGGGTTTCTAGGGTTCCTAATTTGCTCTCAAAGTTATTTACTAAATAACTTATTTGTAGTCTTTCAATTTAATTAGGAGTCTTTTTAGTTTCCTTTTAGGATTAGGCTTTACTTTTTCTTTTAGGAATAGACTGCTTGTTATTTTAGTCTTTGATTCTACTTTTTCTTTTAGGAATAGGCTGTTTGTTATTCAAGTTATTTGAGCACTATAAATAAAGTTCTTCCTCAATATTGTAGGTAGACTTTTGATAATTAATAAACTTGGTATATTTTCTCTGAGGAGATTATTGTGTTCTTATTTTTTTTCCTACTTTTCGGATTATTGGTGCGCCAATCAACGAATTGTAGAACCTTTGTTTCCGGATTATTGGTGAGCCAATAAATGGATTCAAGCCTATCATTTAATTTTTTTTCTCATTTTCGCGCTGCATCATTAAGTCAGCAACTATGTTTGAAAAAGAAAGTAAATCTGGACAAATCTCAGTTAAAGTTGCATTGTGTAGATAGAATAATCTGTATTGGATCCCCTTCTCACACCTTTTCCTTTACCTTTTTTTTTTTTAAATAAACCTCCAGTGGGGAGGGGCAGCTATGGGATGCCAGACCTTTATTACTTGAAAAAAAATTATACACTTGTCGGGGGTAGATGACGACTTTACCTGAGAGGAAAAACCTATTCCTAATTCAAAAGAAAAGCCTTGCTAAGGCCTGTTTCAAAACATAAACGAATGGAAAATTTAACTCTAGACCTAACTCACCAAGGATAAAACTAAATAAGGCCTCAACCAAGGACAACTTTAGACCTCAGAATAAGGCCTAAAAAGGCCTAAACCATGGAGAGATTTAGACCTTAAAAACCTAATCATGAACTAGGCCAACACACCAAAAGCTAAGGTCTCATAAACAAAACAATTAAGGATCAAACAAAGACCTTAATCGAATTGAAATTTCTGCCCAAGATAATATGCACAGATTGCACCTTGCTCATATTGAGGTAACCTGCAAATAGCCCATAACCACCTGCATAACAACTTTGCAACAACTTGCAACTTGAAAGCATAACAAACTTGTCACTTGCAAATTGCAACTTGCAAGAAAAATCTTGCAACTTCAAATTGCAACTTCCAACCAAAAATAACAACCTCCAAATGCATGTTACCATCAATAGGGTATTGCCAAAACGCAATGCACATCCCAGCCCCACTCCAAGCATTTGCAGCCAGCGAACCGACCACCATACAACATGACAAAATCACCTCGCCGCACCAGAAACGCACTGACATGCTGATTCTATCTAGCACCTTCCCAGGACAGCAATGCAGTCCAGTTCCTTGGCACCACCGACCCTGCAAAAAGACCCGCAACAAAACAGACCAGCAGAACAACCTACTTCCAGGACACAAATCCAGAACAGCAGCACAAGAAGTGGAGTAAAAGGGTGCATCTGGACAGAGCACTCTGTCAAAACAGAGCACCCTGTCCAGCGCAATGCAGAGCCAATACTAGCAGAAGCACCAAAATTAGCCACTGCTGCGCGACCCCGACACTCCAAGCCAATAACAGAACCCTGCATATTAACAACAAAACTTCTTCTAAATATACCCATGACGAACATAAGCCGTGTGGCATCTGTCGAGCAAAACCAACCCAACAAATCTCCTAGGTAAATCATTCGCTTCAAAGGTGATAGTCCTGCAATCTTTTTGCGCTTTGGCAGCTAGCGCATCCGTGACCGCATTGGCCTCTCTATAAATATGTTTGCACTCTATCATCATTTTTTCCACCATCAACTTAATTTATCTGAAAGTGTTCTCCAAATGCTACAAAATTTTAAAGTTCTCCCTAAACCAACCACAAACAAGTTCCGAATCCGATTGAACCATTACTTTTCTCAACCCCAATGAGGAACAAAGCCGCAAACCTTCCACAAGGGCCAACGCTTCAGCTTTATTGTTTGTTCCTTCCCCGAAGAACAATTGCTTTCCAACCACACAAAGATCCCTTGGGTCTCTAATAATCACACCTCTTGTTGCCTTGTTTTTCCGAGAGGAACCATCAACATTAAGTGCCACAAAATCTGCAGGAGGAGGGATCCAATATACTATTCTAACAAAGCTTCTTCTAACCGGGATCTCATGTAATCCAAGCGCCCTTAAAGGGGCCTTATTCCGACTAAAATGTTTCGGAATGATAAAGGTATTAGCTAACCTCAAATTACGCCTAATGTTTAAAATCACAAATGCATAATTAGGAGTAATATCTTCATAAACAGCCTTACATCTTTGCTTCCAAATTTCCCATAGAATAAACATAGGAGTGAGGAAGTATAACACACCTGTTTGCGAGGTTATCTTGGCTTTTTTTAACCAAATTTGAAGCACTGTGGAGATCTCTGTTGGTTTCCTTACATGCACATAAAAATCCCATCAAAATGACTCCATACTTTTACCGCCAAATTTCCCTCTAGAAATAAGTGATTCAAAGATTCCATCCTCGGATTAGCGCAGCACCTACATCTCGAAGCAAGGCTAAAACCACATCTATACAACTCCTCGTCCACTGGCACCCCTCTGCAAAAAAGTTTCCAAACAAAAACTGAAATTCTTGACGGGAAAATGTTTTGCCAAATTTTTTTATTTAGCTCATTTTTCACCCCCTTTTTTCATAGCAATTCATATGCAGAATGAGTGGAAAAAATAGCATCTGTATCCAGTGCCCAAACACACCCATCATCACTATACTTCGTACCCCGAAAGCTGTTTGTGAATAGGTCACACGCCAGCTGTCTAAGGTCAGGATTGACCAATTCGTAATCTCCCATTATAACTTCCCTAACCGTGGGCCAAAGTCCACGATTGATAAAATCCTCCGATCTTTTGAAAGAGGTCACAAGGTTCCAGTTTTCTTCGAAGAAGCTGATGTTACCCCTGCCAATTCGCCAGAAAGAATTGCTCAAAGTTATAGATTTACAAGACATGACCTCCTTAAGAAATGGGGAGGCCCCACACTTCACAACTTGGCCACTCAATGAAGCTCTAGGCAATCAATATTTATTTCTCATAAAAGAAGCCCATAGGGTATCGGAAGAAATAAGTTTCCATAAAGCTTTAACACGAAAAGCCTTCATTACTACTGTCAGATTTCTGATACCCAATCCTCCTTCCTCCTAAGGCAAACAAATCTTGTCCCATGGCACCCATTTTTTCTTCGACCTACCTTCATAATCCCCCAAAAGAAATATGCTAACAAACTATTAATTCTTGTTATAATTTTCTTGGGTACACACATGGAGCTTAGAATGTAAATAGGAATTGAGCTTAGAACATGCTTAATTAAGACCATTCTCTCTCCAGGCTATAACAGTTTTGCTTTCCATCCTTGAATTTGTCTTTGAATTTTGTCAATTATTTCTTCAAAGTAGGAAAATTTTGCTTTTCCTTGAAAAACTGGCCCTCCCAAATACATCAAAGGATAACCTTTATATTGGAATCTTGTTAACATCTTCAAAGCCACAATTCTTTCCACTACAACATTATCTTCCATCATAAAAGAGTTTTTTCCTTCATTCATTTTCTGACCTGAAGCATTGCAATATTTTTTCAGAAATTCCATGCACCCCTGAATTGAAGATTTTCTCCCATTGAAGAAAATTAACGTGTCATATGCATAGAGTAGATACGAAACATGACTGCAGGCCCTAGGCGTATAATAATACCCTATTTTTCCTGTACTGAAAGCCCTTCGCAATCCCCTACTAAGAACCACCGAGGCGATGATAAATAAAAATGGTGAGAGAGAATCCCCTTGCCTTAAACCTCTTGTGGACTTAAAAAAGCCTTTGTAAGTTCTCTGTAGCAAAACTGAAAATCCACAAGAAGCTATGCAGTTGGAAATAATATGGCAAAATCTGGTATTAAAACCAAATTTTTAGAGCACCGCGAACAGAAAGTTCCATTCAAGACGGTCATAAGCTTTTTCCATGTCAATCTTCATCACAACATTACCTCCAAATACCTTTTTATGGATATCTCTTACCGTTTCCTGTGCAAGGCTAATATTTTCCCCAATAAACCTTCCTCTAACAAAAGCCCCTTGCTCCAGGGATATCATTTATGGTAATACCAATGCCAATCTATTGCAAAGAATTTTACTGAAAAATTTATCGATGACATTGCAAAGGCTAATGGGGCGAAAATCAGAGAAGTAACCTGGATTTTCCTTTTTTGGGATCAAAGCCATGAAATTTGCAGAAAAAGACGCCAGAAGAGCCTCCCCCTCAAAAAATTGTATAGCAGCTTCCCATATATCAATACTCACCAAGTCCCAGGATGTCTGAAAAAAACCAGCAGTAAATCCATCAGGGCCAGGGGCACTTTTTTTTGGAATATCAAATATCGCATCCTTTACTTCCTCCAAAGAAGGTCGTTTGACCAATGCCTCACACCTAACTGCCGTAATGGTCTTTGGAATGCAATCTAACAGTTCTGAATCCAGCATACAGTTTCCTTGGGCAGACAAAAGGCTGTGGAAAAAATTATTTGCTTCATCAAGGATTTCACCCGGATTCGAAATGGTCCTACCACCTGATAAAGTGATCTGAGATATGACCCTTTTTTTGTTTGGATTTAGTGGAAGCAAAGAAATATTTTGTACAAGCATCCCCTTCACTATTTTCTTTTTTTCCCGACTTCTGAATCCAGTAAAACTCCTCTTGTTTTAGAGCTAATATGTACTCCGCCTGACAATGACTCAGATTACAACAAGCATTAATATCCCAGTTTGCATCAACATTAAGACCATTATTTCCAATATTTTCCCAACCCGCCAGAAGAACAGTCTCCCATTGCTGCATTTCATCCTTTAGAGATCTCAGTATGCTAAACACATTACCAAAAACCGTCTTGTTCCACTGTATAAAAGCTCTTCTCACCATTTTAAGCATAACATCAATTTTGTCAATAGGTCTCATATCACCCATATCAGACAACCATATTTCTTTGACTAGAGAAAGAAACCCAGGGTGTGTCATCCACATATTAAGGAATCTAAATGGGACAAAACCTGTTCGCACCTGAGTAGGCATGGATGCCAGTAGCGGAGAGTAATCAGCAAAAGTTCTACTGAGATGTTCCACTTTCGGATTAGCCAATACCGTCAACCATGCCGAATTAACAAAAATTCTATCAAGTCTAGCCCATATGCGGTCTCTTCCTCGCCTATTGTTACACCAGGTGAGTATAGGTCCCGTGAAGCCACGATCAATTAATCCACAATTTCAATACAATCTGAGAAATTATATATACTGGACAAAGACGGCTCTAGTCCCCCAATCTTTTCTTGGAAATTTAAATAAGTATTGAAATCCTAGCTAACCATCCATGGTAGATCATGATTAGAAGCATGAATAACCATATTTGACCAAAGTTCCCTTCTCTCTTCAACCAAGCATTTAGCATAAACAAAAGAAATTAAATAAACTCTTGAAGCATAATCCGTTACCTGACAGTGAATGATCTGGTCCGACATATCCACAATTGAGAGGTCCAGCGCAGCATCCCAAAGGATCCATATCTTTCCACCAACTGAGTCATTAGAAGCGAAACCCGCAAGTTTAAGTTTATTGCCAACCTCCATGTATCTGCTAGCTTCAATCATAGGCTCTGCTATCATCAGGATTCTAACATTATTTTCCTTCACCATATATTTTAGCCGTCTTCTCGTGGCTCTATTACCAACCCCACGAGCATTCCAAAACAAAAAGTTTTCAATCATCTTAAACGCGGGTGGAAGAAGCACGCTTCTTTGTCTTACGACGCGTGACCGGAGGCACCGCCATTTTGACTTTTTGTGTCTTAACTTCTTCACCTGATTGCGGCCCCAACTCTAAATCCTGAATAGCTACATTTTCTGGCCCTACCTCCGAAACCGACTTAGACTCGTCACTATCTTCTGTGGCGCTTTCGAAAGTATTAATATTCCTTGTTTTCTTCTTTTTCCGCATTGCGCGACCTTCTTTAACCAAATTGATAGCATTATCTAAAAGCAGTCTCACCTCCTCGTTATTAACTGAAACCAAATGTTCTGCGTGTGGTGGGGTGCAAGGCCATGCTGATGTGAGGGTTACGCTTCAGGTGGTGTGGAGCTCTGCAGGTGGCTTGCGCGGTGAGAACAGAGCGCACTCTGCTGCTGGAGCTGCCAACTTTGTTTCTCTTTTGCACACTCTGTTGTGCACTCTGCTAACAGAGTTGCGCACTCTGTTATGCTCCTCTTTGGCTGCCAATTTTCTTGGGCATTTGGCTGAATTTTTTATAGAGTTTGGCTTTTGGTTGAAGCAATTTGATAGGACACTGTTTTAAATATGGAGATTGTCTTTGGATAGGTATTTTGTCTGGTTTATTTGCTTGGTTTTTAATACGGGTAAAGTCGTAATGTACCCCCATTTAGTTGTAAATCAATTTTATTGATAAGTAATAAAGGTCTGGCATCCCATAGTTGCCCCTCCCTACCGGAGGTTTAATAATAATAAAAAAAGCAACCAAATGTTCCGACTAAGTTCCAACATCCCCGGGTTCTATCTGGTTTTCTCCATTCGACCCTGAACTACTACTTGATTCCTGCTCAATTTGATTCAGTGCATATTGGCTAGCTACCCCATTTTCAACGCCTTCCAATTGTGTTGTGTGGATGCCAAAACCTTCTTTGTTCACTGCTGAAACAGAGCCTGAAAGCTCGGTTTTTGGTAGCCCTTTTAGCTGCTATTCTGCATTAGGAGACAGAGATCGTGCCTGATCCGAATTGTGCAAATCGTGCATAAGCTTTTGAATCCCTGACTCAGGTTGATGGCACCCAAATTTAGTTTGAGCAGGCTGTCTCCCAGGGACAGAATTAGCCCCTGCATCATTAGCCTGAATGACGCGAGAGTCCTCCCTTTTTAAAATCTTAATTTGGTTGATTTCAATGTTTTTTGACGCATCTTCCAAACCAGGACTTGTCCTCCCCGGACTGCCTAAACCATCATGTCTATATGGGTCTCCTTGTTTTGCTTTTTCGATCTCACTAATTGTGTACCCTGCCTCTTGGAGGCATTCCTCCGTTGTTTCTTGCGCAACTATGACATTGGCGATATCCTTTTCCTTACTAGCTGAAAGATTTTTAATTTGATTACTCACATCTTCAACAATATCCTCCGTTAGAGTCTCAAATTTGTTTGACAACAATAAATTCACCAGCTCGTTGGCCACTTGTTTCTCCAAACTCATTCCCTCCTTGATTTCCTCCCCCATATTATTTTTTGCACCACTCGTGCCCGCATCTGATTTTGCAACTTTATTTTTATTGGCCACTAGAACAAACTGTTGCTTGATAACTTTGACTTCCACCTTTTGTTTCTCATTCTTCTCTTCGTTCACCAAATGGGATGTTTTCACATTGCCCTTGAGACCTAATTTTTTTCTGCAAACTTCCTCCTGATGTCCTAGCAAAGAACAATAGTCACAATATTTGAAACCCGGGTATTCAATTTTCTGCCAGACACTACAAGAAATAGGTAAGTTAGTGGCGGTTATTTAGCGACATTTTGAAAGAACCGTCGCCAAATACTTTATTCAACGACGGTGGAACAACCGTCGTAGAATAATATTGTTTAACGACGGTTAGATTTAATGGCGACAGGTTTAACTGTCGTTATAAATAAAAATCGATTTTTTTACCCAACTGACCCTTAAAACCCTATCCTTATTTTCTCCATCTCCACTCTCCATCCTCCCCTTCCCCCCTTAGCTCGTCCACCACCACTATCAGCGCCTCCCACCAATGTTTGCTTCCATCTTTTCTTCTTCCTTCCTTCCTCTCTCTTTCTCTTTCTTTCTTTACTCTATTAAAAAAATAAATCAACAAAAAAGGTAAAAGCAGCGCAAAAGAAGAGATACTCGACCGATTTTTTAGTGATTTTGAACAACAATCCATCAAATTGATTGATTGTTTCTTCTTGTTTATGCTCAATTTGAAGGCAGGGATTCTTGTTTCTCCTCATTTTACAGAGATTCTGTGTTCTTCGAGTTTTAGGTTTTGGTGTTTCTTGGTCGAATTCGTTCGGTGTGAGAGATGCAATTAGGGTTTGTTAGATGTGATGAGTTTCTCCTCCATCTCTGTAAATGTCGACACCTTCTCTTTCATTTCGATTCTTGTTGTTGTTGGTATTGTTCATCAATTTGAGTTTGAATTTTGAGAAAATGTTCCCCTTTCTCTCTCACACTCTCTTTGTTCTAGGGTTTCTACACTTTTTGAACAATCGTTCTTCACGACTTCATTTTGGCTTCAAGAAAAGATGAAGAAGCAGGTTTTCTCTCTTCTCTATCTTTCTTTTTGCTTGCTTGCTTTGCTTTGCTTCCTCTGTTTATTGATTCAGTGATTCACTCATCTCTCTCTCTTCTTTGACTGTTCAACTGCTTTGAGGAGATACCAAGTTGCGGTGTGGCTCGAAACCTTTATGGGAACGCTCGGGCTACCGAACCAGCCATCAGAATCCAAATTTGACTCCTGCTTGAGAAATGGTCTTGTTCTCTGCAATGCCATTAACAAGATCCAACCTTGATCTGTGCCCAATGTACAAATAGCTCAGATTTACTGATTCAATCGTTTAATGGTTTTTTTATTGTTCTTTTTGTGTTGTTTGATTTTGGTTTGAATTGGGGTTTTTAGGTTATAGAGAGTCATTCGCTCTCACTCACATCGGAAACCCAGCAGTTGAATGCAGGTTCCCATCAAATCAGGTCAGATTATTTCCTACAACTGAAGGTTTGGTTTTGAATGACCTTTGAAAACAATTTTTCTTTTCGCATTGTAATTGGCTTTGGAGTTTTGGGTTTGTTTGAGGGGAGAAACAAAGTACCCATTTTTTAATATTGGCTTTTGATGTAACTGGTTCAGAAATTCAGTGGTTTAGTAATATGTTACACTAGTTACATAAACTCCATCCGAGTTAGAATGAAAAAAAAAAAAAAAAAACAAGGGTTTTGAATAGAGCATCAGGGCACAAAACATGCATAATATGTTGGCAAGTATTCTAGAAATGGGAAAGTTAAAGGAACTAGGAGTGGAGCTGCAACAACATTGATTGGGTCTACTGTGGTGTTTGATTTTGCCGATTAATCCAAATATATGTCTAAATATTGTGTAAAAGCTTTGTCAAGATCGAATTTTACTCGGGATTGTTGTTGTTGTTAGGTTCATTTTGTCAATGGCCTTCTTGATTTGTCGAGAATGAAAAATAGTGTGTAGAAACTGTGAGTAGTCTTGGGACAAGCAACCCAACCCATCTGCTCTGCGTGAAACTGTGAGTAGTCTTGTAAAAAAACTGCACAGATCAGTTGTAATCTGTATGTTAATCCTTCTTTTAGTGTTCTGATTCTTGCATTTTCATGATCAGGTTGTTGAGGTTCCCAACGTCAACTGGGAAGATATTGGAGGCCTGGAAAATGTCAAGAGAGAGCTTCAAGAGGTAATGCTAGTTTGTGTGGATTAGTTTTATCGTCTCTGTTTCATTTTATTGTTGTTGTTTTATTCACTACTTCATGTTTTGTATAGACGGTGCAATACCCAATTCAACCTTTCTTGACATAAATTGATCATGTTTTCTTGACATGTTTTCTGTCTTATCTTGGACTGAGTTGACAACCCAATTCATCCTTTCTTGACATGATCAAGGCCATGGTTGAACTATGAATCAAAATCTAAACCGAATAGGACTTAGGAGTCATGGTTCAACTTAAATAGCTTTCTCTCTACTACGTATGGTTGCATTCAGCAGTTTCCACCCCAAGAGCTTGAAACTGGAAAGTTATTGACTGCAGACCCTTCAGTTTCAATCCAAACTGGAAACTTACTGGCTAAAGACACTTTTCAGTCCTAACTGAGTCCTAACTTGAAAAGAAGTTTATTCTCAGCAACATGTACAATGCCCATAAACAGAAATTACTAACCATTACATACCGGAAAACTTTTAAACAATCTTTCCTCCAGTCTTACAAAGAAGTTTATTCTCAGCAGCATGTACAATGCCCATAACCATTGCATACCGGAAAACTTCACAAACTCAGTAAAGTTTCAGTTTTTGGTGACATAATTCAAAAACAGCTCTGAATTTTTGCTTTTTCCCAAGCATAGTGCTCTCCGAAGGTTCTACTCCAAGAACTTGAGGAGATGTCTTCCATTTTTCTTGATTAACTCTCCACCATTTACACTAGCTATAAACATTTCAAAGGTAACAAATCTGCCCCGCCTTGAACCATATTAAGAACTTCTACACCTTGAACAGCTACTGAAATTCGTTCTTATGGTTCAAATATTTTTTATCATTTCTTTTACTGAATTTTAAGAATTATCTACAAGAAATACAGCTAAACATTATTACTAGATTTTATTATTTAGGACTCCATGCTGCTAGATTTTATCATTCACTACTACAAATATAGGCTTGCATAGCGCTTAAAAATAGGCTTAGATAGCGCTTTTTAGCGCTATCTAAGCTACCGCTATGGTAGCTTAGATAGCGCTCAAAAAAGCGCTATGCAAGGCGCGTACTTGAATAGCGCTTCGTTAGCGCTTCGTTAGATAGCGCTTTATTAAGCGCTATCTAAGCGTTAATTTTTTTTTTTAAATTAGCTTGCATAGCGCTTTTATGAGCGCTATTTAATTTTGTTGATTTTTTTTTAATTTTTTTTTTTTTGATTTTTTTTTTTAATTAGCTTCTAAAGCGCTATTTAATTTCGGTGAATTTTTTTATTAACTACCATATAATATTTTTTTATATAATATTTAATATAATAATGACAACGTTCAATCAATCAATAAAGACACAACATGATAACTAACTGTTTCTCATTCATTCAAAATATAATTTAAGCATTCATACAAAATTGTTAATATGCTATCATATATATACACCAGCTTTTTTGGCCACGAAATGAAATGGCCAACAGCTTCTCCTACAGTCCTAACTTCGTCTGTACATTGCGGCACCGCTGAATGTTTCTCAGATTCTACCGCCACTTCAAATTGTATCCTCGCATAACCTGAAATTGCATCATGGCATTGTATAAGTATAACAACACACACACACACTAAGGAGGAAATTGTAGAAGTTGTGATACCTGATATGCAGAGGAGGCAGTGCCAAGGAGGAAATTGCTTGGGAATGGAGAAGAACCATCACTTGTAGTTTGATGTATGGGATCAGCAAGGAAACCAAGTCTGGTGAAATCATTTTCCATCTCAACATAGTCCTCATTTACAGCATGGACAACAGCATCAATCAAAATCTGTTTATTTTGCTGCAAATACAGAAGGATAAAGAGAGTGAGCACCATGTTGCAAATAGACCAGAAGGCAACCTGTTCATGTGCATGTATATGTGTACCATATGGCACAGCACAGCTTCTAAAATCTAAAAATAGTAAGCTGTAACAGGCATCGATATGAATGAAAGAAAGCAGCATTTATTGCTGGCATTGCCACTTCTCCAATAGTTGAATTGAAAGAAAGCAGAGCACCAATATTCACAACACTTGGCCTTTTCAATGTAGAGCTAGTATTTAAACTCCGACTCTTCACTTCTGTCGAGACCAATAAACAGAAAAACAATAGTACAAGTGGAAAACAATAGGAGTATGAAGGAACTCCTAGTCAACACTCAAGTAGAAACCTTTTTAATGTGGGCTGTTTTCACTCAATCGACATTTTATTTAATATTTTTTTTTCTTATTCCAAAAATTGTTCATTGCTTTAAAGATGCAGGATGCTCAAGTGTCCCTTTTTTGTTTTTATTTATTTATTATTGCTGTTATTTTTTTTTCAATAAGATATACTTCGTATAAATTAAGTTCCAATGCGAAAACAGCTAAGAGACTGGTGGGAACTTCAGGATTCCAAATAATATACCCCGAAATAACAATAATATTACTGATTACTAGTGCTATATATATTGTTAATGCATTGTCAACAATTGTGCTGCTTGTTCTATCATAAACTCAAATCTTAAGTAAAAAATAAAACCTTTACTGATATCACTGGGAGTGTCTTAGAATGATAGTTTTTTGCATTCTTGTACAATTACTGTTGTCACATTCCATTAACTGTTTCTCATCCATTCATGGACCCACTTTAATCAAGTATAAACCACTTTACCAAATGACCTACAAAGAGCACTAGCAATTCAAGAGGTAGAAGTTCTAGTGCTTTTGGTTCAAATGGAACCAAATTTTGACTAAGCAACAGCTGACAGTACTGGTAAATATTAATTTGAAATCTTGCTCAAACTAGAAGGAAAAACAGAATGAAGAAAGATCTTACCGGAAATATTTGTGATCATATTCGTGCTTTTTTGAGCGGCGAGTGCTTTTAACTTATTTCCAGTAGCTAATAACAGCAAGCTCTTCATATGCAGCTTTTGTTCCTTCGGACTAGACGTTTTCGCTAAAGCTTCTTCAAAAGCATGCAAATCATGGGCTGTGATGGAAGGAAGAGAAAGTAAAACCTGCATCACAAAGAGAACAATTCAACATGAGGAACTCTTATCGAGGTACAAATTATTGATCAAGAACACTTTATATCCTTTCAACATTCTTCCAACTAGGACTTCCAAGAAATATCATCAAACCTGTCTAGGAGCAGGATCCCTATCAGCAAGATATACAAATATGTCACGGCAGAGAACAAGGAGCTCTGCACTGGCATTAATATTTGACTCAAGTGCCAAACCCTGGATAATTGCATAGAACATGTCCTTGGCAACAAAACCTCGGAGCTCCACATCATTTGTTGAAATAGCCAGCAGAATCACAGATCCACAGAAGGACAACACCTTCGATACAGCTTCCCCATCTGTCCATGTTAAAGCTTCTAGGCTTATTTGCAGTGCTGGAAGAGCTGTTTCTTTATGCTTCAGTAAGAATCTGCAACGTGACGACAATGTTAGTCTAAATTAGAATATTAGTAAGTGGCTCTGAGCAGATGTTTAGAACGAAAAAGTATAACATTAGGATCTAGAAGGACATACCCTATCAAAGAGCTTGACGCAAATGAATCTAAGTCTTTGAGAGACATGTCAACGCGACTGTTCTGTCCAGTCGGTTCTAAAGATGGAAGTCCATTATTTAACCCTGGGGAAGCTAACACTGAAAGAAGAGAACATATCTCGCGAGTTAAATCTCTAAGTAACTTTTCCTCCATTACTTCCACCTTAAGATCTGGTTTACTGATATCTCCATGGATATCTGGAACTTTTGCTCGACCTTCACGAAGAAGACTGGACCATGAAAAACTAAGGACATGCTGACAGTGGACGAGTAACGGATGCAGAAATTTTTCAAGCCACTCTTCCCATAAATCCAACGGGCAAAACTTCATCAAAGGAATCAAAGCCATATGAACGAGCTGCCTAATATGTCTGAAGTCCATTGATTGTATGTTCTCCAGAAGTGCTAGAGCAACGGAATGACTTTCCACACATTTGTAGAAGGTATCCCCAATGGTTGTCGATAGACCCAAAACATTATACCTACAATCATTTAAGATACATTAGCAACTAGACAAAAATGTCAGAGTTTCCAAAAGCAAAATTACTAAAGCTACATATTCTCTAGTGATCAAGGTAATTTGCCAGGAGTTTGATGTTCATTTTTTCTAAAGCTAGGATTTTTTCAGTTGAGAATAAATCATAACACCTTATCCAGATGAAGATGGCTAAAAAGCTGACATTCTGTCTATTGTTAAACTATCCATATAACAAAGAAATCTTTGCACAAACAATGGTTCAAATATTCAATATCAACATCGCTTGCACCAAACACAGAAAAATATCAGAATTGACAAAAGAAACACCCCTAATTCCTATGTAATGCTAAAATGAGGTTAAAATGGTCAGATATATTGAATATTCAAATCAAATATTGTGACAATGTGCTGAGAAACGAGAATTGATTGTGAAAAAAACACAAGCTTTAGCAGCAACAAGCTTAATGAGGTGCAACAATGGATATTATTGAACAATATTGAGCAGAGGAAAACGAAGAACGAGAAACAACATACATGCGAAGAAACTTGAATTAGCAAAAAAGACATGACTTCAGAATTTAGAGATAATTAAGTTGAGGAAACATGATCTGCCATGTCGACACCAATTATTAGAAACTTACCCTTAGGAGAGGAGGCAGCATCCATGCCAAATGAGAAGCCATTGGATGTGGAGGCATACCAAGAGATCCAGCCTACACATTTAAATTGCTTTTCCGAATTCCACTCCTTTTAAGAGATTTTTCAAAGAAAGTCACGGTATGGAAAAGTGACCACATAAATGATGTATCAGAGCATAAGCGGATAAGACCGACAGGATCAGACAAGTACACATTCTGCCATTCAACCTGTGTCCACTGTTTGCTCAAGGGTTCAAGTAACCAAACCAAAACTTCCTGCTGCTGTTGAATCCTGCATCAGTGTGAAGAGACTTGAGAAACTTAGATCTAAAGAAGAGTGAAATAATGCAGAGCCAGTATGAGAAAATATTGCCGAACCGTAACAAATATTTACCCAGCAGTGGATGACATAACCAGAAATGCTTCACCGAGAAGATTATGCTCTGCACGAAGTAGGCGGCCTTCGCTTTGGAGATAAGCCATGGTGTCAGCAATTCCCTATAATTTTAATGCAAAACCAGTATAAAGAAATCAAAAACTGGCGCCACTGAGTAAACTAGTTAACTGGGGTATTAAGGTGCAGTAAGAGAGAATATGAATACCCAACACGAGATTTCAGTAATAGAAAATACATCAATTTTCCAGATAGAAGTATGTAGTATCAAACACATATTTGCTGACTCTTAGGGCTGTGATATTTTGAAATGCAAATTGATCTTTACATAGAGCACTTCCTAATGACTCAAAACGTATTTTCATTCACTCATGCCTTACACATAAATGGATAATATAATGAAAGAAAGAATAGCTGTCTAGAAAGAAGTGAAGTGGCTTCTAAGCTACATTCCTTTTTAAAATTACCCATGATTTCACATCTTGGTCAGGAACTCATCAGTTTAAAGAGAAATGGTTACTCTCTTGTAGTTTCAATTTTCTTTTCTATTCTAATGGGTCATTTTCCAGATTATGATGCAAAGGACTGTGAAAGAGAGAAAGGTATTCATCTCATAACAAGGAACACATACAGACAGAGAGATTAAGTGAAAGCAACAAAGGAACACGAGGTCCCAAGTGAATTGACTCATTGTCTTCACTTCCATGTATTTAGAACACAATCTCAGGAGCAGTTTGAGTCACATTCCTCATTGGAGCCAAATCATCAAGAGGCATAGGTGACACAGTTAACAATAGCAATAGAGTAGAGAACTTCACGAGTTGGAACTGTAAGATTGGATTCCTGCAAACAAGCTTCCATCTCCGCAACCTGACAAAATAGCAATACCATATTGCTGAATGTAATTAGCAATCTTGAGACTTCAACCATACTAAGATACTAAACCCAGCTAAGCCTGTGACTTAATAATATCTATTAAACAAGAAGAACTGCCTGAAAGTTGCACTACAAACAGCAGTGACAAACCATATCTAATGCAAAACACTCCTGAATCTCAATACTCGTATACCAATATTTATTAACAAAGAAAGTAGCCACAGCCATACATGGGAAAACAATTGGATTCAACTATTTTTTATTAATTTGATTAGTTAGTTTCCGATTGTACTGAAGGATATATTAGATGGTTTGGTATGCTTACTTCTGTATCCTTGAGTATATCATGAGTATGTATAAGCATATAACTTGGTCGATCATGTAAAAACTTAGTTAGTCGTATAACAAGACAGGACATTCATCTCTTAGGCTATGTTTAAAAGAAACTTTCTCCAAGAAAACTTGCCAAAAGTGAGAAAATAGAAGAGAAAAAAGGGAGAGAAAATGCAAAATATGAATTTAATGATAGTCCCTACCCTCATGTTTTCGACGAAGTTGTGGAAAATGTTTTGTTAGGATGGGAGCAAACAATATTTTCTCAAGATATATGGTCATCTTCCACCTCAATTCTGGATTGCTTGTTGTCTCTCGCTGCTTTTCCTGCTAACTCCAACACCTGATAAGAAGAAACCCATTGTAAATTAGATTCCCAATTCATTAGGTCAAAATTGTTCAAGTCTGTTTCACAAAAAATCACAAATTTAAGCACCATAATCAAAGTCCATTGTCAATTTCATAAAAATAAACCAAAACAATCAAACCCCATGTAAACATAAACATGATTCAATTTCGTTTCAGAAAATCAAAAAATTAGGGCACAAAAGGCAAATCAAAACCAAACTAATGAAAACCCATTCAAAATCAAAGCATGCTTAACCAACCCGGCTCTAAAGATATAAAATTGAAACAAAATACCCAGATTTAAATGAGCTTCCGACTCCTCGGTTCCTCGCCTCCTCGCCTCCTCTGGTTCCTCGCCTGAGTCGCCTCCTTCCTCGGTTCTTCGCCTCCTCTGGTTCCTCGCCTCCTTCCTCGGTTCCTCGCCTCCTCGCCTCCTCTGGTTCCTCGCCTCGGTTCCTTGCCTTCTCGCCTCATCGCCTCTCTGTGTATTTGAGAAGGGGAATTCTAAATGTCGAGGAAACCAAAATCTGAAAAAATGAAAAAATGAGGGTTTGTGATCTTAACCGTCCGATCGTATCAAGATCTGAAAAAATGAGATTTAATTTGATATTTGATCAAAATCGAAGCGCTATCCTAAATGTAACTAGCATAGCGCTTCCGAAGCGCTATGCAAGCACTTTAAAAGCGCTATGGTAGCTTTGGTAACGTTTTTTCTCATAGCGTTTTTAAAAGCGCTATCTAAGACATAACTAAGATAGCGCTTAACTGAAAAAAAAAATTAAAAGCGCTATTGTAGCGTTTTTTTTTTTTTTTTTTTTTTTTAAAGACAAATAAGCGCTATCCTAGTGCCCACTTGGATAGCTTTTTAAAAAAGCGCTATCTAAGTGGCGTTACCTAAGCTAATATTTGTAGTAGTGATTTCTTTGGACTGGACTGGGTTTCAAGTTGATGCTCCACATTTCTTCGGGCTTGTTTTTGCTTTGATTGTTTTACCAACTGTTTGGTTGAAGGATCTTCGTCTTATTTCTTATCTTTCAGGTGTAGCATCCATACCATGCCTCAACCTCCCCTATTATTTATCAATTTATAATTGACTTTAAAATTCAAGTTCTTGCTCATTATAACCAACTCGTATGCAGCTTGTGGAGTGCTTGCCACATTTGTAATATTCTTTGCAGTGCTTTTTGTTGGTACTGTGGATGGGATTGGTTTCCATGAGAGTGGTCCTGTGGTGAACTGGAGTGGTGTTCCATTTTCCATTGGAGTCTTTGGATTTTGCAATTCTGGGCACTCTGTATTCCCAAATATCTACCAGTCTATGTCTGATCCTAAACATTTCAGCAAGGCATTGATCGTATGGTATGTACAATAATCTTATGTTTTGTACAATAATCTTATGTTTTGTGGTCATTAACATTCTCAACTTGGTAAAGGTTATGCCTTCTTGTCCTGCAGCTTTGTGATATGTACCATGCTATATGGAGGTGTTGCAATCACGGGATATCTCATGTTTGGTCAAGCCACGCTGTCTCAGATAACTTTAAATCTGCCAAAGAATGCTCTTGCATCCAAAGTTGCGATATGGACAACAGTGAGTATCTTGCCCTAAAATAACCTTCTCATTCTTAATCTATTAATGTTTTGCTACTGAACTTCTATCATAGTTCTGAAACTTGTGGCTGCTGTTTTCTTTGCAGGTTATCAATCCCTTCACCAAATATCCTTTTGTTTGTGAAAATTCTTAAGCACTACTTAGTTGAGACTATTGCTTGAACAATATCTTGCAATTTATTTCCAATGACATCCTTAACTTCCAGCACATATGCATTGTTGATGAATCCATTGGCTAGGGGTTTGGAGGAGCTGCTACCCCCAGGAATCTTTACTAGTCCTTGGATGGGTATGTAATGAAATCGCAGGGAAAATATTTGATGAAACAAACTTTATCATAGGGCTTTGTGATCCAACGCTAGTTTCTTCACTGTGCATTTACTCTGTTATTTATTTCTTGTTTTTTGCAATCTACTCTGTTATTTATTTCTTGTTTTTTGCTTTAACAGTTTTTTGGTTGCCACTTGACATACAATTGTTTGTAAATTGTCAGACTTCAAGGGCATTCCATTCCAGGCCTTTCTGAAGAGCAATCTTAAGACTAAACTTAGATAGCTTAATCTTGGCCAGCAGCTTACTGATGAGCTCAAGGTCGGTGAGGCCCTGTAGACAACGACCCTGAGACAACCATTGTACAACTTTTGTTTTGGTTGTTAGATGTAAGCATTGACAATTTGTAACAATTTTAATTTGTATTTTTCTTCTGGACCATGTATAATATTGATTTTGAAATGAAATTAAAGTTACCCTTAATGTATGATGATGATCTCATATGAGTTTAATTTAGTGTCGTTGTTTATATTTGATTTTTGATTTTTGATTTGAGTCTAAAAGTTGTAGTGCATATGTTGGATAGATTATTTGCACCCAATGAAAAGAAAACACTACAGGTTGAAAAATGTGATTTTTATATGGTAAAAAAATTTGAATTATCAAAGGGAATTTAGCGGCGGTTGCAAATCGTCGCTAAAAGGCAAAAAGTTGGATTGTTCATCGGATTTTGTCGACGGTTTATAACCGTCGTTATATTGTATTTAGCGACGGTTATAAACGCCGCTACATTAAACCGTCGCTATATAGTATTTAGCGACGGTTATGTCAGCGGTTGCTTAAAACCGTCGCTGAATGACCTAGTGACGCCTTTATTAGCGGCGGTTGGCCAAACGTCACTGTATTATTTAGCGACGGTCAGAACCGTCGCTAAATACCTTTGGCCACCGTCGCTAAATTACTTTTTTTTTGTAGTGAGAAACCCCTATTGTTAGCCCTATCTATCCATATTCTATCAGGGAGCTTTTTTGCCAAAGTCATCTCCATGCAAACACGGGCATAACCCGTGCGTGATAAACATCGAGTGTGATCATCCATGCGCAAAAAACCAACAAAAGAATTCACAATTGCTTTCAAAAAAGGAGGATGAAATAAATGCAATGGTAAGTTAGGCAACTCTACCCACAATGGAACCGATTTCGGTTCCTTTACCTTATATAATGAGTGAATTGATGACTGCATTCAATTGTGTGCGTGACTTAAGCTCGGTTGGCGCAATGAAGAGGGTCAATTATTATAATGGTCTCCTCCTTCATTGAGATGGAGTGATTCCATCCATCTCATTCATAATGGTCTTTCAATATTTATGATAATTTAAGTCATCGTAACTGTCTTCTAGTATTTATGATGATTTGAACCACGTGTATGGCCATGATCAAGTGACGATTTTATGTATCATCAATATCAATAAAATGGCCTTTGGTGGTAACGTGGTTATAAAGATTGACATGGAGAAAGCTTATGATCGCTTGGAATGTTCTTTTCTGTTATCGGTGCTCAGAAGGTTTGGATTTACTAATAGGGTGTGCCACATTATAGCCAATTGTAAATCTAATTTGGTTTATCTGTGGTCTTGCAAGGAGTTTACAATGGTTACTTCAAATCTTCCGGAGGTGTGAAGCAGGGAGACCCGTTTTCTCCTTTATTATTTATTATTGTGTATGAGGTGCTGAACAAGGAGCTTAAATTTGCTTTTAATAAAGGGGAAATATGTTTTTACTATACGCCTAGAGATTGCATGTTGATCACTCATCCTCTTAACGCAGATGGCACTTTGATATTTCTCAATGGGAGGAAAACTTTACTTTCACGGTGTATTAAATTCTTGGAATATTATAGTAAAGCCTCGTGACAAATGATTAATGCAGAAAAAATCATTTATGGTTGAGGAAAAGGCCACAACGGAGAGAGTAGTAGCAATGAAGACTTATATAGGTTTTCAATATAAAGGGTCTCATATGAAATATCTGGATGTCCTAGTTTATCGGGGAAAATGTAAAATTATTTTCTTTTAGAGCTGGTCAGTAAATTTAAATATGAATAAATGGCTGGAAGGCGAAACTTCTTTCGTGCGGCACGAGATTGATTTTGATAAAGCATGTGCAATTAAGAAAGCTAGGATTTAGGGAAGTAGCCATTATGGAATTGGCTCCATTATGGATAGAACTCCCTAATCTTCCTTTCACCTTTTTTCTCCCGGCAATCATGAAGGCGATTGGAGATTCCGTCAGTAACTTTCCTCGGATTGATGATGGTACTAGATACTTTGCTCGTCCAAAGGTCGCACGTATGTGTGTTGAGATGGAAGTCTCAAAACCTCTCCCACATAAGATATGGCTTGAGAGTCCAAAATATGGAGGATATTGGCAACAACTTGAGTATCCAGGATTCAAATACTGTGCCCATTGCTCCCTAATTGGGCATGAGAAGGATTACTGTAAAAAATTGGTTGGAAAGAAGAGCGATCAAACTAAAGCTGGAGGAGAATCCTATAAAGAAGTTAAATCTCAAGACAAGGCAAAGCAAAGACAAACTCCGGTGCAAGAGAAACAAGATCCTCAAGTCCCAAAACAAATGTATGTCCCGGTGACCAAAAAAGCGATGAAAGAGAATGGAATCATAGGAACTAGCGGAGCCAAAAATTCGCAAGGATTAGAGGTTAGTAGTGCACATGAAAAAGAAATCATGAAAAAATCAAGGGGAGAGGAATCCGACAATGTGATATCGTCTAACAAATTTGGGGTTCTTGCGGAAGAAAATTCAGAAGGAGTTGGGGTGGATTATGATGAAAAACAAAAAACCTAGGAAGTTCGCAAGACTTCGGAACAAAAAACAAGGGTGACTAAGGATAGCGCCGATAATACACATGATATATTAAAGGGGGCTGGTTATACAACCAGTGAGATCAATATTGTCATGTTGAAGGAGCCATGTGATGAAGCAAATTCTGAAGATGCTATCGCAGCCCCACTGTGGATGGTTCCTTTTGTGGCGGAAAGTAGTTCAGATACTACACAAGATCAGGCTACAATTGCTGTAACAGAGGACCAGCAACTGACTACTTTCGGGGAGCTTCTTAAGGTCGGCGAGGGACACAAAACAGGGGATACAAATAGGGATGAGGGGCAACATAGAACAGGGGACAGCATGGCACATTCTGCTTCAGGTGTACACAAAACAGGGGATACAAACAGGGCTGTGGGGCAGCACAGAACAGGGGACAGCACGACACTTTCTGCTTCAGGAATACACAACCGAGTTTCATCGAATTCAGGGGCAAAGGCTTTGGACAACACCGAACAGCAGGAGTTTTGTTCAATGCTGAAATAGAGTGCTGAATCCCTGCAACACCCGCAGGAAGCTGAATATTAAACAGGCACATGAAGTAGCAGTAATTGTACAGACTTTGCAGGTGCAGGCAGGAGGCAACAAGTCAGGAATTCATGCGTTGTCAGATGAAGAGTCGGATGCACATGCGTCTTCTAATAACATGGTAGAGCCAGGTCATCATTCTGACGAAGATAAGGCGAAAGGCAAAAAGAAGGGCTTAAAGAATGGACCCGCGGGAGGGAGCAGGAGAGTGACACGAAACATGACTACCCCAGGTGTCCATAATGATAGAGAATATTATGTTCTGGAATGCACGGGGAGTTGGTAACCGGGCGACCCGAAGCAGATTAAAAAAGTTGGTTAAAGAAAACAATGTTAGGCTACTTGCCATTGCGGAACCCATGATTCAAGCTACAAGACACATGGAAATTGCAGGCAAGGTGAGTTTGCCTTGTTTTGCAACGAATGAGGATGTTGGCGAAAAAATATGGCTCTTCTGGGACAATAACCTACAAGTGGATATTTTAACTTGCACCGCCCAATTGATTCACTGAAAGGTTACAATCCTGTTTTCTGGTATCATTTTCTATACTTCTTTCGTATATGCAAAATGCTCAGTACAGGAGAGACAAAGCTTATGGGAGGACATGGAGCACATAACAATGGGTATGAATGAAGCCTGGATCATTGGATGTGACTTCAATGTCATTGTTGAAGGTGGAGAAAATTAGGCGGACGTCCACCTAATCAACAGGCAATGTCAGAATTTTCTAGTTGTATCTCGAGTTGCGGGCTTGCAGATTGTGGATTTGAAGGACTTAAATATACTTGGTGTAAAACCCAAAGAGGTGATGACAGAACATGGGCACGACTGGATCGTTTTTTGGGGAATTCAGACTGGATTACTCGTATGCAGCATTCTCGGATCAATTATCTACTGAGAGCATGCTCTGATCACGCTCCTTTGCTTCTTTCTTTGCCTCTGTCACAGAGGGCAGGTATGTCCCCATTCAGATTTCAAAATATGTGGCTTTCTCATGATGATTTTTTGGGATTTGTGGACAGAAACTGGAATTCTCCGGTAAATGGTACTGAGGTTATGTATATAGTGGCAATTAAGCTTAAGCGCCTCAGGGGAGCCCTGAAAAGATGGAATAGAGAAACTTTCGGTAATATTTTCAGTACCATTAGAGGATTGGAGGATGATATTGCTAGATTGGAATTCAGTTTAATGCAGGGTTGGGATACAAATGATATGGTGAATCTGAATAAATGTCAGGCTGAACTCAAAATGGCGCTGATAAGAGAAGAAATTTACTGAAAACAAAAATCAGGTGAAAAGGAATTCAAAGAAGGAGATGCTTGCACTAAATTTTTTTTTTGCTTCCGTCAAATCCAAACAAAAAAGAAGGGCGATCACAAAAATCCATGATAGGGAAGGGAATTTACTCACTGATCCGAGAGATATTATGTTGGAAGCGAATAATTTTTTTGGAGCCTTGCTTTCATCATAAGGATACACAGAGGATCTAGAACTCATGGAGTGCATTCCAAGCTTGATAAGGGAGGAGGACTGTGATTCACTAATGAAGTCTCCTGATTTAGAGGAAGTCAGAAAAGCAGCTCTTAGCAATCCACATGATAGTGCACCGGGCCCGGATGGTTTTACAGCTGGCTTCTTTCACAGATGTTGGGACATTATTGGGCTGGATATCTGGAAAGCCGCGAAGGAATTCTTTGCTTGCCAAGCGATGCCAGGTAGTTTCTCTTCCAATTTTTTGGCACTTATTCCTAAAATTGATGAGCCTGCATCTTATTCAGATTTTAGGCCCTTTAGTTTGTGCAACGTGGTCTATAAAATCTTTAGTAAGATCCTTAGTGTGAGATTGGGTAAGATACTCCCAAATATTATATCTTTAGAGCAGGGGGCTTTCGTACAGGGGAGACTTATCTCAGAAAACATTGGATTGGCACAAGAACTTATGAGAGAGAGATTGGCAAAAAAGTTATTGGGAACAACGTCATGTTCAAGTTGGATATGGAAAAGGCGTATGACAGAATTGAATGGGGATATCTCTTGGCGGTTCTTCATAAATTTGGTTTTAATAACAGAATATGTCATCTGATTTCAAATTGCGTAACTCATGTGGATTCTCAGTGTTGATGCAAGGCAGGTATGACGGGTATTTCAGATCTTCTAGAGGTCTTAGATAAGGTGACCCTCTCTTCCCCCTTCTATTTGTTATAGCAGCAGAGGTACTAAGTAGAGGACTCACTCGAGCTTTTCGTAGAGGGGAAATTGGATTTTATCACACGCCTATGGCGGCATCACCGATCACTCACCTCTTATATGCTGATGATTCACTGGTATTCTTGAATGGCAGGAAAAAATCCATCACAGGATGTATGAAGTTCATAGATAGATATTGTCGAGCATCAGGAGAGAAAATTAATATTGTGAAAAGTTCGTTCATGATTGATGAGAAAGTCAGTGCCGAAAAAATAATTTTGATCAAACTTTGGACAGGCTTCTCCTACAAGCAATCCCCGTTCACATATCTTGGAATTCCCATTTACCAAGGCAGATGCAGAATTACATTCTATGATGATTTGGTAAATAAGATCCAGAATAGAATTCAAGGCTGGAAATCCCGACTGTTGTCGCCAGGGGGCATATTAACTTTGATCCGTCATGTCTTATTGTCTATGCCGATTTACACTATAGCAGCTACTGTGGTACCTAGGAAGGTCCTACAATGTATTCAGAAAATAATTGCAGATTTCTTCTGGGGAGATCATGAAGGGCGACTGATATTCACATAATTATTACAGAATATATCCCTTAATTTGTACATGTTAGTGTTTCGATTATTATATTTTATAGTAATTATTTCGTTTTAATATCTTTGCAGGAATTTGAGCTTAAACGATGAATCCATATTAAGCAGTCACAAACGACAATTAGGCAATTTCAATGGTGGTATAAAACAAATCACAAACCTAAACCCAACACCTAGCTCACAACCTAAAATCCACAAACCTACACCCAACACCTATCTCTTAACCTAAAATCCACAAACCTACACTCAACACCTAATTCATAACCTAAACCTCATCCATAACCTAATCCATAACCTAAAACCATACCCAATCCTACCCTCATTGATGAATCTTCCCCTCATCTCATCCTTATTCATCTTAGCTATTTTCTATAAATAGAGGATAATGGGGGTGAGAAAAGGGGGAGAAAAGAGAAGGGAAAAGAAGCAAATTAGGAAGAAAAATTCAATCCTCTTTCTCTCAAATTCACCTCACCCTCACCACCACCACCTATCCCTCTTCCACTCATCCATCTCTCACTCACTCCACTCACTCAGCACACAGTCACCTCACCATCGCCACCACCGAGCTCCGCAACCGCCACCGTCACCACCGTGAAACAGGGGTGTGACAACCCTGTTTCACGTCCAATTTTCCCTCCACCACCACTCTCTGCTCCTCTCCCCTGTCCACACAACCGCCACCACCTCCGCACGAGTCCCACCACCACAACAGACCACGACTCGCCGCGACAGAACCACCGCAACCACGCCGCGAAACAGAGCCGCACCGCGACTCTGTTCCGCCTCGCAGACCCTGTTTCCCATCATTTCTCGGCCTCTCTTCGTCTCGAGATTCTTCCTGACTCCCTCTCTCGCGACCACCGTCACGACCAGACCGAGCAATTCCGCCACCACTTCGCGAGACAGCGTTCGCAACTCAGAAACGGGGAGCTCCTGTCCTCGTTTTCATTCTCTGTTTTTGCGGTTTTATTGGTGTTTCCTCACCCTCTATTTCTCTTTTTCAGGTTCTGGAGATGATTTGAGGACGAGGAAGGCCGCGAGGAGCGAAGGAAAGCCGCGAGAACAGGCGCTGTCGCGCTGGAGAAGACGACCGGGCGAGGCAGTACTGTAGCAGTACTGTAGCGAGGGCGGGAGAAAGAGTCAAATTCGGTTATTTGGCTATTCACACCCTCGGTTTTGCTCTGTACCACCACAGAGCGTTTTGGGACCATTTCCTCGGGATTCGTGCACAACCACCTGCTGATTTGCTGAGTGCCACCACATCGAGTTTGTGACGAACTAAATGGGTTGTATAAATTAATTTGATTCATTTTACTGAATTGTGTACTTAATTGTTAATTGCAATTTATTTCTGAATTTTTGATAAATTGCTTTCACCTTGCATGTTTGAGTAATTAAACTTGATATGCTTGGTAGTTAGAACTACCCTTTATCAATATTCAAAGCATGTGCTAAAAAATATTAAGCTTAAACTTTGATTAAGTGTGCCCTAAAAAGACACTTAATACTTTGTAAAAGCGTATTTGCTTGAAATACTTTGTTAAGGTTTAAAAGAACATGATATAATTTAAATTGGATTTTAACGATCACATATTCGGTGTAAGCAAGGGATTTTCATCCCTAAAGCTTCTCGTAAATTCAGTAATTTAGATTAAATAAGTTTGCTAATTCATTGGTGAGTCCAAGCCCACAAAATCATCATCTATCTTTTCTTTTATTTTTCCTATTTTTAATTTATTTTTAGTTTAGATTTAAAAATGCTGTAACCCCATTTCCTATAAATTAGTTTAATTAAATTCTAAAATTCAATTGCATCCACCTTCTTCGTGGGATCGACCCGTACTTGCCGTTGTCTACCAGTTAGGCACCGTGCACTTGCGGTTATTACAAGTGGGTTAAATTAACCTATTAATTTAGGTTAGTTAAACTCGCATCAGCGACATAAACGAAAATGGATTGCATGGCATAAAATCAGTGTGACTAAGGAGGAAGGTGGCTTACATGTTAGAAGTCTAGATGATACTATAACAACCTTTCGAGTTAAATCACTATGGAATCTGATAAACACCGAATCTTTATGGGCAAGTTTCTTAATGAAAAAATATTTGAAGGCAGGGATACCAATCCGAAAACAAGAGCTTAAAGCTGGGGCCTCCCTGTTTATGAAAGAGTTGATGGTGCATAAAAATTTTATAGTGGAACATTCCACTTGGAGGATCACCAGGGGTAGCGTCGGCTTCTTTGAGGAACACTGGGCTAAGGATGAAATCTTTCTTAGACATGGGGAAGAGGAGACATATGATACTTGGCCATCCCTAAGGCTAATGTGCAGGCAGAACTTCAGAAGTTTAACCCTGGGAATGCAAAGAAAAGCTCAAGAGGCGTACAAAACAATTGTGAAAGGTGATGATGGTGATCAAGACACTAGAATATGGATACCTAATAATGATGGTATGTTCTCCATCAGCTCTGTATGTGAAATGTTAGGTGGTAGGGGGACACCTGATGACTTCTGGAATTGGCTCTGGCACCCTCTTCTGCCTACTAAAGTTTTTGTTTTCACATGGAAGATTATTAAAAGGGCTATACCCATAGATGGAGAAATTAGAAGAATTGGATTGCAGTTGGCTTCTAAATGTGGATGTTGTGTTCAATCTGCAGAGGAAACCACAAAACACCTATTCTTAGAGGGTGAGTTAGCAAGCAAGGTGTGGAGACATTTCGAATTGGTTTTTGATATACATTTACATAGACCGATTGAAGTCTATAGCATGCTAAAGTCTTGGTTTAGGAAGGCAAAGAAATCCTCATTATCCGGTATACTCCTTCATCCCACTCCTCTTTTTATTCTATGGGAGCTATGGATTCAGAGAAACAGAAAACTTTATGACGGAAAGGAGTGTTCGTCAAGCTATGTGATCATTAAAATGTATTACTAGATAAAATGTGTAGCAAAATTTTTTAATCCTAAATCAAAGGAAACCAATGGGGCGTTGCTCACGCGATTGGGTATACAGGAAAAAAAAGTAGAAATGAAGGAACTTGGTGGCGGCCAGACAATGCTTTTTTGGGGAAGGAACAAACAATTCTGCAGAAATGAGGGCCTTGCTTGAAGGCTTGAGATTTTGTGTTGATCAAGGTATTCGTAAATGTGTCATTCAGACGGACTCAATGTTGGTCAAACAATGGATCTTCCTAGAAACAAAGATTCCTTGGTCTCTGAGCAATTGGTGGAGGGAGATAAGAGAGATGAATAAGGCTTTGGGGGTGGCATTGCATCCACGTGTTCAGGGAGACTAATTCAGTGGCGGACGCTTTGGCAAGATTGGCTCAAGCGGAGAATATGTCTCGAACTTATTCATGGGGATCGCTCCCTAAAAGAATAAAGTCCTTACTTATTCTTGACAAGAATAAGACGACGTATCTTATACTTCCGGATGTTATATGACAGGTAAAACTAGTTTATGGCAGTCTGAAGGTCGCCGGATACAATTCGGCGAGAATTTTGCAGATTTGGTGAGGCATTGGTGGAGAATTTTCTAGACCAACAGGGGACAAACTCTGTTTCAGGCTAGACGGAGTGCAGCTCTCTATCTTCAGCACAATGTAGAGCTACGGGTCATACGGAGTGGTCGCTGGGGAAGGCACGCCAGTGGTCGCTTCTTTGCGTGCAGTCTCTCGTCAGTCCGACTAAGCTGGAAAATGGACAGCGTGCTCTGTCTCGTTGGACAGGGTGCTCTGTCTCACTGAACAGAGTGTGTTTTTTTTGGGACCTGCTTTACACTAAGCAGGGGTGCGGCCTGGAAGGACAGCAAGCCTATTGTTGCGGAATTTGCAGCTGCTCGGGCAGCTTTACTTACTGTCACTACAAGAAAACTGTATTTTAGCGATGGTCGCCAAAGGTATTTAGCGACGGTTATAACCGTCGCTGTATAATACTGCGACGGTTGAACAACCGCCGCTAATAAAGGCGTCACTAGGGTATTCAGCGACGGTTTTCAGCAACCGCTGGCATAATCGTCGCTATATACAAACCGTCACTGAATACCATATAGCGACGGTTGCTACGGTCGGCAAAATCTGATGAACTGTACACTTTTTTGCGACGGTTATTAACCGCCGCTAACATTCATGAACACACAGACGGTAATAACCGCCGCTAATTCTCTTTGATTTTTTTTTTTTACCAAAAAAACCACATTTTTCAACCTGTAGTGTTTTCTTTTCATAGGGTGAAGATAATCTATCCAACATGTGCACAACTTCTAAACTCAAATAAAAAAACAAATATAAATGACAATAAACTTTGATACCATCACACATTAAAAGGGACCTTAATTTCATTTCAAAATCAATATTACATGGTCTAGAGAAAACTACAAATTAAATTGTTACATATTCTCAATGTTCACATCTAACAACCAAAACCAAAATTGTACAATAGCTGACTACTTAGCTTAAAAGAAACTGAATTACGAAATGCTCCACAAGCTTTGGTGCTCATCATTGATCATGTTCTCCCTGCAATGGAGAATCATAAAAAAAATATTAGAATATTTCACCACAAAACCAAACAAAGGAATTCAAGAACAATGAATTGAAAATAAAATCATATTTCAATCAGAACTGACCACAATCTTAATTGAGGAACACTTGCAGCATAGACATAACATATACCTGATTATCATTGCCACCCGATGCAAGTTCCTTGTCATCGTGAGACCATTTCAACCCACAGACCTGATAGATGGAATCAAGGAGTATTGTTGTTAGCTCACATACAGTAATACGTATACAGTTTTGTAATGAACATAAACAAACTAATAAAGGGGTCACCTCAGACTTATGACCCACGAGCTTGCTGATGTAGTCACTTGAAACACGAAGATCATGGTTAAGTATGTTTCGATTTCTGCTTCCTGAAGACAATATGCGCGAGTTCCATGCCAAAACACCAGCTCTTGTTTGATGACCGCCCATGGTTCAAATTTTCTTGCATGTTGCGCCATCCCATACCTGTCACGCATTCACAATGCCAAGCGAATCTAAACTGTATATCTAGCTGGATTGAAAAACCAGTTAGTCTATCTTCTGTTATGAGTCTATGACTACATATATAATATATAAACATGTTGCATTTTCTCTAGCTGGACTGACGAACAAAAATGTTGATACAGAACATGTTGCACGTATAGCTAATTTACCTGAACTTCACCAAGATCTGTCCCAACAGATACATATGATTCTTCACGAGTCCATTGAACTGAGCTCACACTATCATTAGGTCCCAAATCACACAACTTTGTGACCTGAATAAGAATTTTATCAAATGAGACTGAGAAGTATCAAGTAAACAACTGCATTTGTACAATACTTGGATGCTATACATGCTAAATTAAAAGCAAATATAAATGACACTATACTCAGTTATGTGAGTATAATTCCATATATTTGTCAATTGAAAAATGATAAATGACACTATACTCAATTGAAACTCAGTTATGATTACATGATAAATGACACTACTCAATTGAAAAATGTGTTAGTATATTTGTATTAGAAATTTGATATCTAGCAATGTACTCAGAAATCATTAAACAAATTGCAAATGAACCACTTACCGATTTTGCATATACTTTGGTATTCATCCTGATTCTCATCATAGCAGGCCAGGAGAAAGGCCCTATAAACACCTAAATCAGAAAATAGGTTCCAAGGCCATCTCCATGAGAGTAAGAAAAGAGTAAAGTATCCAAGGGCCAGTTTTCCTGTCAAGTATCTGCAGCAATAAAAAAGAAGATGCTTTATTTAACGAGCGTTCCCATAAAGGGGAGAATATTAATATTAACATGAGAACAGGACTGTGAAAAGGACTTATACTCAAATCTGCAGCTTTCACCTCCCAAACCTAAGATAGTAAATTAGTATTAACCACATTGCATCGCTACAACTGAAAACTGTTTGAAGATTTTTCACAAATTTACACATGATAAGATATGTACCAAACAATTACAAAGCTACTACACTGGAGCAAAATTATTAATTTTTAGAAAATGGGATTGAAAAAAGCACCTCACTTGGTTCAAACCAAACATCTGGACTAATATTTTCTCCATAACGATAATATGACTGCAATTGACATAAGAATCAAGATCAAGTTCAAAACATATGGACAACACAAGATAATCAAATCAATATAGATTTTCCACAAAATAAATTACCTTCGGTGCAGGGATAACTTTAGGACATAAACTATTAGAGTGCTCTTCAAGCATGGCTTCAGAAAACCCAGTGCTTGATCCGACAGATGAAATTCTCACGTTATACAAGGTACAAATTTGTATTAGAAATTTGATATCTAGCAAAGTACTCAGAAATCATTAAACAAATGCAAATGAACCACTTACCGATTTTGCATATACTTTGGTATTCATTCTGATTCACAAACAATCATATCTAACATTTTGTGAAGGGATTGATAAACAAAAACAAGGGATTGCATATACTTGTCATATCTAACCTGAACTACTTCCAGTGATAATTGTAACTGGTCTATTTGATGCCAAGAGTTGCAGCTCCTGCTTCAAGCAGTTAACCTGTAAAACCAAAAACAGTTATATCATTATCTACACTCTCCTATAGAATCATCAGCTCAAGCATATTCAATAAATCTTAATAACAGAAAGTGAAGAAATGCTTTCTTATAGGTTGAAAGAAGGTGACATTATCCACCTGATCTTGGAGAATCTCTTCAACGGAAAAATCGTTGGGTCCAAGAAAATACTCCTCAATGTTCTCTTCAACTATGCGAGGGGTGCCACCATTTACATAATGAATTTCCACTTGCCTCCTTCCCGTAGTTTCAAAAATTGCCCTCATAGTGATCACTGGTCAATCTTCTATATTTCCTTTGTTATTGATTCAAATAACCCTTTAAATCCTCTCCTGGGCTTAGGAGCATCAAAAGTCAGTCAACAATAAATAATTGAAAAATAATTAAATAAAAAACTAACCAAAGCAACCCACTGAGCAATCACCTAATCACATCTTTTGGGTCTTCTTTCTACATCTTTTCTTTCTTATTAGTTGATGAATTAACAATTCTTAAGTAGAGATGACTTTACAATCACCCCTATCCATTTCAATCATTGATGCAAATACTGATTTATTCAAATACCACCTAATAGAGACTGCAGTAATCAAAACATTAACAAAACTTAATGGCATCAAAAGGTTCTCTTGTTGACCCATGGCATCAAAAGGTTTTGTATGCCAACATTAACAATAAGAATTAGATCTGTAAAGACAAGGCAAACATACGTTGTACCGTATGCATAGATTCCTCTCAGAAGGTTCTCTTGTTGACCCATGGCATCAAAACTTTCATGGACTTCATCATATGATGTAAATAAATCTTGCCCATCTAAAGAAAACATGCTCCATCCATCCATTAAACAAATCAAGCATGAGTTACAACAGTGTCAAAACAATAAAAATTCAGAGGATCAAACGCTTCCAAGACAACTCAAAAAAATGGTGAAACATAACAGGAATCAAAGCAAGAAAAATACTTACAATTCACTCATGTTCAAATCATACTGTCGCGCATCAAATTGTGACCCTTCTGGTGCCAATCCCGCCATGAGTTAAACATATCATTAGACGCATCGTTATATTCCAGATTGCATCATAGCTAAAATGCTACTATGGCTTCATACTAAGATCATGTCATTATAGCACCACACAGACAATAATGTCATTAAGAACCAAAATGACTAAGGAGAAGCAAAGAACATGAGCATTGTTGTGCATATTAACTTACATGACCAACAACTCCAAATAAGCACATCCAAACCTCCCTGCTGCCATATACCACTGCCCAGCCGCATCCACAGCACGACACAACAACAATACTTGCTTGTTAGCACCGTCCAGCCAACTCCAAGCACCACCCAAATGAAGCAAAACACCCGCAATACCTGAAACAGCAGCACCACCTGCAGCTATACCAGCAGCAAACCTCGCAAGTCACGTTCTGGCCGAGATGATCATCACACAATTGCAAGCACCGTCCAAGACACTGCCCAGATAAACCATCCAGCACCGTCCAAGAAGCACCAAGAATCCCAAAGCTTTAGCTCTTGTAAACCCTTGAATTTCAGAACCAAAGCTCGCAAGCACCGCCTGAATGCAAACACCGTCCAATTGCAATCCCTGTCCATTGCACCATTCAAGCAGCACCATCCAGGCAGGCCCCGAGCCCCATCTAACACCGTCCATGCAGTCCAGCACTTGCAGACTCGACCACGTCCCCAACCACTCCACTCGCAAGCATCTGAAGCCCCCCAGCCTTCTCCTAAACTTCTCCCAAACTTCTAAAGTTTGATCCCTTTAGCTTGTATAGCCTCAAGCTGATCAACAACACAACCTCCCTCCTCAATTTGCCTCCCAGCAAAGATCAACCTCAACCCATCATCGTAGATCTGGTAGATATCTTGAAAAGAGCTTTAGAGAGGAAGACGGCCAGGAGATGAGCAATGAAGGGAGGAAGAGGCAGAGAAGAGAGGAAGGGTTTGCTTTGGTTTGGTTAGCAAAACCATAGGGATAAGGGTTTGCTTTGCAAAATGGATAATGGGTTGGGCTTTGCTTTCTTTGGGTTGCTAATAAATTGGTTTGGGCTTTTAAGGTTCTAAATTTATCAAATTTAACGACGGTTACAACAGTCGCCATTTACTAGAACCGCCGTTAAATAATATTAAACCACGACGGTCGAACAAACGTCGTCGAATAAAGTATTTACTGGCGGTTTTTCTAAAACGTCGCTACATAACCGCCGCTAAATTACAGTTTTCTTGTAGTGTGTGGGCTTGCGAGTCAGCAGAACATACAGGTGATGTCCTGTTTTCGCAGCATATGCAGAGGTTGCAATGGTGTTGTCCTGTTTTCGCAGAATATGCAGTTGTTGCAATGGTGCTGTCCTGTTTTCGCAGGAATTGGATTGCAATTTAAAAAGTTGGTTTATGGTTGAAAGATGTTTACATGATCAAGTGGTAAGCAGAATTCTGAGTCCAAAGTGAAAATGGACTGTGACAAGAGTGCTCTGTTTTTACAGAGTACTCTTTGCTGCCTGTTTGTTAGTTGCAAATTTTGCACTTTGCAAATTGCAATTTAGAGGAAGATGCAGAATGCTAAGGGTTTTTACTTCAAGCTACTCAGGTTGATTCTGGTGGGTTGCTCAAGGTGCACAATAAGTATCTGGTGTTGCTTGCTAAGTTCTCTTTAGATCTATTTGGATTTAGGTCACTTTGAGCTAGGTATTTTTCTGGTTTTAGGATATATGTCCATTTGTTTCCTTTTCTTTCGGATAAAGTCGTCATGTACCCCCGACATGTGTACAAGGTTTTTTCAAGTAATAAAGGTCTGGCATCCCATAGCTGCCCCTCCCCACTGGAGGTTCCAATATTTAAAAAAAAAAAAAAAAAAAAAAAAAAAAAAAAACATATAAGACCTTATTCACCAAAGAGTAGGCCTTATTAAAAAGAAAATAAAAACCCAATAACAAGCAGTCTATTCCTAAAAGAAAAAGTAAGTCTAATCCTAAAAGGAAACTAAAAAGACTCCTAATTAAATTGAAAGATTACGACAATTTAGGAACCCTAAAAACCCAAATTAGGAACCCTAGAAACCCTCCTGCATCAGTCGCCCCGGGTTGGAAAGAACTCATCCTCGAGTTCACAATAGCTTCATCGAAATCCTCTGGCGGCAACCCAGGAGGAAGATCCTCTGGTATCAGGTCAGAAAACTTTGCGAACTGCTGCACCTCCGCTGGCAAATTTGGATTCACGTCTGCTACCAAATAGTAACCACTCATCATCCTAACGTATCGCTTGATGGCTGGCCTATTGGTGAAACAACCTATCCAGTACGCATTTGCACGGGCTACAGATGGGAAGAAGTCATCAGTTTTAAATAGGGGTGGGCATCCCATCCCGCGATCCCGATCCGGTCCCCATCCTGTCCCGTCCCGTCCCGATTTTTCCGGGTCTTAATGGGATTGAATAATTTCATCCCGATCCCGTCCCGTCCCGATCTAGAATGGGATGGGATGGGATGAAGATTTTCAATCCCCATCCCGTCCCGAACTAATTTTTTAATATTAATTATTAATATTTTTATTTACTTATTTATTTATTTTATGAACATTTGCATAAATTAATTACTGCTTACTTTTCTTGTAACAGTTTGGTTATATTAGTCCTAGCATTTGGGTGTTCTCAATAGAACATTTGCAACTACTGTTAGCTAACTTAGTTAACAACTTTCTTTCCTTTTTTCAGGTGTTGTTTACAAAATATATTGTCAAATGTAGTCCAACAGTTCCAGCAGTTGCAAGTGCAACTTTCTTTCCTTTCTTTCCTTCAATATTTTGCAACTACAAGTGTAGTCCAGCAGTTCCAGGCTTCCAGCAGTTCCAACAGAATGTAGTCCAGCAGTTCCAGCAGACTGCTTAGTCCAGCAGACTGCTCAGTCCAGCAGACTGCTCAGACTCAGACTGCAAGTGAAGAAGATTATGTATTTTATGCTACTAGCAGACTATGATTCAGAATTGAGTTGTATTGAGTTGTTTTAATATGTTCCAGCAGAATTGAGTTGATTTGATTATGTATTTTAGGCTACTAGCAGACTATGATTCAGAATGTATTGCAGTTGATTATGTTCAGACTATGATTCAGAATATGTTCTATTTGATATGTCCAGATTAGCACGCTGATCCCGTCCCGTCCCGTCTCGAACCCGTTTGGGATGGGACGAGGTCGGGATGGGGTTTTTCCCATCCCGTCCCGATCCCGTATGAACGGGATGGGATAGGGATGGGTATATCTCGTCCCATCCCGTCCCATGCCCACCCCTAGTTTTAAATGGCCATGTCTCATTTATTGCATGCTTTGCATTAGTATATATCGATGGGGTGGAGTAAAGGGCATTCACGCACCCATCCATATTGACATAATGAATGAACTTATCCATCTGCCTGAACCATGTATGAGCATAATGATACTTAAAATTTGTCCTCATCGTCCACATTATATGGTTTGTACGAGTAATGTTGGCATGTGTCAGTGCTGCTGGATGTATGCTCTAGATCTATCATAAGGAACTCTAAGATCCTCTGAGAGCTGCTGACCAACATGAAATGATTTGAAAATTTTCCCAAACTCATAAGCTGAGATATATTTGTAAGGTTGGTTCTTGTTGAACCATTACTGTTCTTGGTCCTTCTTGGATATGACTTCTTGTAGAAAATCTGCAACTCGTTTTCTTTCTAGGCATTTGAAACCCATAAATTCAAAGAACTCAAGGACATTTTCCCGTGGACCTTAATAGAAAATCCGACCCTCTGAAAATAGTATAATGTCATCAAAAAGTTCAAATGTTTTAGGTGGAGGCTGCAGAAGAGAGATGATCATTGTTACATCCATGATATGAACCATCTGTCTCATGAATTTGACAATCTGAAAAGTTGTGGAACTATCCAACCCAATTGATATTTCATCCATTAAGAGAGCTTTTGCTGGTCCAACCAACATTTCCCCCGTAGCCACACGCTTCTTTTGTCCACCAGATACACCCCTTTTCATATCATTCCCCACAATGACATCCACGCAGATGTCAAAACCAAGAATCTTGATATAATTAATCAGTAACCAGGCTAGTATTTTTCCCTTCCATTGCAGTGGCTTTCATGAAAGCATCAATCTCAGGATTTGGTGTAATTCCTGCTTCAATTTCTCGTCTAGAAAGTTCCGTAAGCAAATCATATCTGGAGAAATCCAAAGTTTCCTTGATTGTTAGGTTAGCAAAGTGGAGATCACGCGGGCTAATATAAGCACAGGTTCGCTGAGGAACGAATTCTCTAAATTCATGACCGCAATAAGTGACTTTTTCACTGATCTCACTGCCTTTATTCAGCCACGATAATTTGTACGGCTTGGGATGACGATCTATCTTCAACTGCAATTTCTAGACAGCCTCTTCAGACACTACGTTCTCACAACTGCTACTGTCAATGATCATCTTGCAGACTTTGTCTGCAACTGTGCAGGTCGTGTAAAAAATATCGGTTTTCAACCAATCGTCCCCTAAATCGCTCTTGGGAGTTAGTAGGCTCTTACGAACAACCAGAGTCTCATGGCCATCTCCATACATCACATCTCCATCTTCATCATCGTCATACACAGGCTCTCCAAGCTCCTTAGTTTCGTCTACCACATCTTCCTCAATCAGGAGATTGTTGTCCTTCTGAATAGCAGGCTTCTTGCACTCATTCGCTCTATGCCCCTGTTCCCCACTTCTAAAACATCTAATATTTGAGTTAGAAGTAACCTGCGGAAGCTGCTGGGTAGGACGGGATTCTTGAGGGCGAACTGACCGACTGCTTTGATCACTTATGATCATTGGCCTCTTGTTCTGTTGTTTCTCCACAGCAAGTGCATGTTGGTAGGCTTCGAAAATGGTCCACATTGAGTGAAGGTTGAGGACATCCTGTAGGGGTTGTCGTAATCCCCCCAAATATCGTGCCACCATCTGCTCTTCTATCTCAGATAGGTCATTACAGGCTACCAATTGATAGAACTCCTCCGTGTAATCAACAACTAATCTCGTGCCTTGCCTCAATGAATGAAGTCGTTGAAACAAAGTTTGAGTGTAGCTGAAAGGAAGGAAGTGACCCTTGATCTTCTTCTTCATCTTTTCCCAATCAGTGATCTTGGCTTGGCCCTGCCTGTCGCGTGATCGCTTCAACTGCTCCCACCATGCAGATGTTCTGCCTTTGAGTTTGATGGCAACTAATTTCACTTTGACCTGATCTGGAACTTCCTTATACTCAAAAATACGTTCTACTTCATTCAACCAATCGACGAGTCCTTCGGCCTGTAACGTACCAGAAAACTCGGTAGATCCACTTTGAAATCGAGATTTTCATGACGATCCTCCCGACCACGGCGCTCCCTGAATCGAGCACGATTGTGATACAGATTTTCGAAATAGGAATCAGAATCGTGATCTTCCATCTCACGATTACCGAAATCATGTGTCGTTAGACGCTGGGTTAGCTCTGCAACTTGCCTCTGTAAATCCTCAATCATCACATCCTGAACGCTATGATCACGGTGAGAGACTTCCTCGTTCGGAACCTGCCCGCGAAAACCACGAACACGACCACCAACCATAGAAACTGATGAAATCTCACCCCAAAATGATGTTGAAACTCTGATACCAACTGTCGCCGGACAGAATAGCGATTATCCTGCATGCTAGCTCTAACAGATAATCCACAGTGAAGAACACAAGAGAATTGCCCAAAACACAAAGAAATACTCTAATGTTAAATTTAAATTATCAAAATCAAAGGTCTACTATAATATTGAGGAAGAGCTTTATTTATAATTCTTCTTAATTCTCCATCTACAGGCAAGGCCCTTTTAATGATCTTCCATATAAAAATGGAAATTTTGGTTGGTAATAATGGATGCCAAATCCATGTCCAAAACTGATCCTATTGTCCCCTATTACAAAATTTTTTACATACTGAACCAACTGAAAACATACCGTCATTATTTGGCATCCAAATTCTGGGCTCTTTTTCTCCTTCCACTCCTTGCAGTCTTGATCTGTATAGGTCTTGTACTTTTCTTTGCATTGCTGGGACTAAATATCTGAAATTCTCTCTATACATTTGCCTTTGGGAAGGCCATCTGTCATCTATTTCTACCCACCCAGAACGATAAAATATCTCACCCTTAGACCAGTGTTCTTCAAAGAAGCTTACAATTCCTCTAGTGATCTTCCATGTGGAGTTGTCTACTATAAATTTTTTAAAGACCATCAACTCTTTCATAAAAGGGGAAGCACCAACTTTAACCTCTTGCCTCCTAATAGGGACCCTTTCCTTCAAATATTTATTATTCATGAAATTGGCCCATAGGGAATTGGTGTTTGTCAGATTCCACAAGGACTTAATCCGAAAAGCCTTTATTATACAATCCAAGCTTCGCACACTTAGACCTCATTCTTCCGTTGGGACACTGAGCCTATCCCATGAAACCCATTTTCGCTTATGTCTCCCTTCGTGGTCCCCCCAAAAAAATCCGCAATCAATTTATGAATATTTTTCAAAACTTTCACAAACACATGTCGCATCTATGGTGTAAACTTACATTGACAAAAGAACATGTCTAATAAGAATTAGTCTTCCCCCGGAGAAAGTAATCTGGCCTTCCAACCTTGAATTTTGTGTTGTATTTTGCTTACCAACTCACCAAAATATGTTATTCTAACGTCGGCCTTGATAAATGGGTACCCCAAGTTATGTGAAAGGAGATTGCTTAAATACAAATCATGTGTATTGTTTTATAAGTATTATTTTTTCAGCTCAAATTTTCTCATCAATCATAAAGAAATTTTGCTAATATTAATTTTCTCCCCTGATGCACGACAATATCTTCCTATAAAATTCATACACCCCTCGATGAATTTTTTCTTACCATTCAAGAAAATCAACAAGTCGTCAACATATAAAAGATGGGTAATCAGAGAACAAGTTGTAGGGGTATGGTAAAAACCAATTTCTCCCCTATGAAAGGCTCGTTTGATCCCTCTGCTTAATACTTATGCGGTAATAACAAAGAGAAAAGGAGAGAGTGGGTCGCCTTGCCTAAGCCCCTTGATGATCTGAAATGCCCATCATATCTACCTTGCAACAACACCTAGAATCTGCATTGTATAAGACAATTGGAAATGAGGAGACATATTTTGTTATCAAAACCGAATTTACGCAAAACCGCTAAAAGATACCCCCATTCAATTTTGTCATACGCCTTTTCTATATCCAGTATGAAAATAACATTATTTCCAATTACCTTTTTCCCAATCTCCCTCATTAATTCTTGTGCCAACCCAATATTTTCTGTGATGAGTCTTCCTTGTACAAAGGCCCCCTATTCTAAAGAAATAATTTTTGGAAGAATACTAGCAAGTCTTTCACATAGAATTTTACTTAAAACCTTATACACCACATTGCAAACGCTAATAGGCTTGAACTTAGAATAAAATGAAGGCTCTTCAATTTTGGGAATAAGTGCAAGAAAATTGGCAGTGAAAGTACCTGGCATTGCAAGAAAATTGGCAGTGAAAGTACCTGGCATTGCTTGACATTCAAAGAATTCTTTCGCAACTTTCCACATGTCATGGCCAATAATATCCCAGCATGTCTAAAAAAATCCAACTGTATAACCATCCAGATCAGGGGCGCTGTCTTGGAGGATATTGAAGACTGCGTTTCGAACTTCCTCTAAATTTGGCAGCTCCATTAGATCATCACATTCCTACTTTTGAATCAACTTAGGGATACATTCCATGAGTTCTAGATCCTCTTGATATACCCTTCGGACGTCAACAGATTTTGAAAAAATCGATTTGCCTCCAAGATAATATTTTTTTGATCTGTGATTATATTCCCTGCTAAGTCAAGTATTTTACTTATCGCCCTTCTCTTTTGTTTGGCTTTAACAGATGCAAGGCAAAATTTTGTGCACGCATCTCCTTCCTTGAATTCTTTTTCTCCTAATTTTTGTTTCCAATATATTTCTTCTCGCACCATTGCTAGTTTGAGTTCAGCCTGACATCTATTCAAATTCACATTGTCATTAAAATCTCATCCCCGCTATAAACTGAATTCCAACTGTTCAATTTCATATTCCAGCCTTCTAGTTTGACTGAAAATATTTCCAACAATTTCCTTGTTTCATATTTTCATAGCACCCCTCAATCGCTTTAGTTTGAAAGCCACGATAAACATCGCCCCAGTGCCTTCCTCATGTGTTCCAATTTCTATCTACAAGTCCAAGAAAATCATCATGAGTTGTAGGTGTGTTTATGAGAATGTCAAACCGAATGCGTTGGCGGTGATTCTGTTTGTTAGAAGAGGATTGCGGTTAGCAAATTCTTTCTTCATCCCTAAATGTATTAGTATTAATAAAGAGCTGCTAAGGGGCTTGGGAATGGCTATTGTGCCAGTGATTAATAGGGAATACAGGATAGTTTATTGGAGCTTCACTCCGAAAGATTTTGTAGCCCTCAATGTTGATGGTTCTGCGAGAGATAATAAAGTTGTTGGATGGGTTATTGTTAGAAATGGAAGGGGGGGGGGGTGTATTGTGGCTCAACAATTTGTTGTTGGCAAAGGAACCAATAATAGAGCGGAAGTATTGGCGGTACTTGAAGGTTTGCACTTATGTCACAGGTTGGGTTTCAAAAAGGTTATTATTCAAATTGATTCGGAGATTGTGCGCTGTTGGTTTTATTAGGTGTATAAAATCCCCTGGTTCTTTGAGAATTATTGGATGGAGATTAAGAAATTGACGAAGGACATGATGGTTGGTTGTAAACATATTTTTTGGGAAGCTAACACTACTACAAATATAGCTTAGGTAACGCCACTTAGATAGCGCTTTTTTAAAGAGCTATCCAAGTGGGCACTAGGATAGCGCTTATTTGTCTTAAAAAAAAAAAAAAAAAAAAAAACACTACAATAGCGCTTTTAATTTTTTTTTTCAGTTAAGCGCTATCTTAGTTATGTCTTAGATAGCGCTTTAAAAAACGCTATGAGAAAAAACGTTACCAAAGCTACCATAGCACTTTTAAAGTGCTTGCATAGCGCTTCGGAAGCGCTATGCTACTTACATCTAGGATAGCGCTTCCGAATAAAAGCGGGAGACCAAATTTTTAAAAGCCCGCTCGATCTAACCTAGAAGGGGAGAACAACGCCTCCTTCTCTCTCTTGTCCCCCCTCTGTGCGTAGCTCTGCCTCCCTCTCTCTCGCCCTGCTCCCTATCTCCATTGCTCTCACTCTCTCCATTGCTCTCCCTGCCTCCCTCACTCCACCGCTCTCACTCTCTCTCGCTTTCGAGCTTTGGGGGTTATGCAGGCCTCTAACTGAACCTTCCCTCCCACTCGCAACCCTCTTTTTCTGTGGAGGTAACTTGTCTTCTCTTCGAACCAAACTCCAACTCATTAGCTCTGATGCACTCAGATTCTTCAATCCTTCTCTTCCCGTCCATCTCCCCTTTCACTCCTTCATCTTCTCCACCACCCCAAACTCTAATTCCTTGTTGGGGATTAGGGTTTTACTTGATGAATATTTGGTGGTGATTGCAGGTTAAGAGTGAGTTGTTGCAGAGATTTGAGATGTTTTGTTTGCAGATTGAAGTGTCCTAAAAGGGTTTGATTTGTGGATGATTTGGATTCAATTTGGACTGAATTTGCTTCATACGAGTGGTAAAGTTGCACTCTTTTCATTTTTTTGGGGGTTATGTTGAAGAGTTTGTTTGTAGAGGGTTTGAGATGAATCCGTATGTGTAGATGTGCAAGAGTCTGAATAAAGAAGGAATTTTGTGAAATTTCAAGACTCCTTTTCATCAACCATATTTTTTTTAATCTGGTTGATGGGGAGTGTCCCATTGAGCACCAATGGTGCTTGGGAATTTCATAATCGAAGAACGCAGGATGAAGATGAGGGAGGGTGTGAAGTTAATTGTCCGAGGCAGGAGGAGATGAAGAGTGGAGTAGTCAGGGAGGGGAAGGATGGTGTGGGGGAAAAGGATTTGAGAAATAACACTTCGAGAGGGAGGTCCTCTTCAAGATCCTCTATATGGCTGCAATAACACTTCGAGAGGGAGGTCCTCTTCCTCATTCTCTTCTAACTCAAAAGCTTCCCCTGTTTCGCTCTCACTTCCAAACCTCTCTGTAAGTTGAGTAAGTTGTTGGGTGCAATCATTGCCAATCTTGCTTCATCGGGCTTTCTTCTTGTCGCTTTTCTTCACTTCACTCAATTTTGTTCACTTCAATCTTCCTCTCTTTCTAAGAATAGTTTTCATTCATATTTTGAAACAGTGAGTTGATTCGCTCAATAAATGATGACTTAGCCCAGGATTTTAACTCGAGATCTCATTCCGTCGTCCTCCTTGGTGGATTTCAAAGGTAAGTTTCAAAAATTATGGTTTTTCACTTTAATTTTTATCAGCTGTTGTTTGCTGATTCATTTTCTTTCACGTTCGAAGGTTATGACATTGTTCACTTTGTTTTGGGAGGATTTGAATAAGTAAACGAAATGTTTTCTTTTACTAACTTCATTCGTTTTGATTCAGAGTGTTTTGTCTTTGTTATTGTTGAATTGAATTCCTTACAAATAATGAAAACAAAGAGGCTAATTTATCAACTTTATTTGTTTTTGTTTAGTCTGTTTTGATTTGTTTAGATGCAGAAACCGCTTTCTATTGTTTTAATTTTTGAATTTTGGAGTTGAATTGATTCTTAAGTTGCCAAATTTCTTTAATATGGAAGCGGGATCAGTTCGAAAACTGATCTGCCAGAGAGATGGAAGGAAAAAGAAGAGGCGATATTACATGTTTATAACAGAGGAAGATTTGAAACACAGTCCTGAAATGGACACACGTACTTCCGGAGAGGATTTGATTGCCAAGGTGCTTTTTAAGTATTATTTTTGTCGATTTTGATCTTAATTTCCAAATATTTGTTCTTTTCTCTATATTATTTTTGGATGATTATTGTCAAGCTTCTAGCCAATTGGTAAACTACTCTAAATCCTTGATACAACCTTAACATTCATCCTAATGGCAAGTTTTGGAGTCAAGGAAGTCACATTCAAAATATAAATACCTTGGTTCTCCCACTTACCCTCTCTAGCAAGAAATCTTGAGATCCTTTACCATATTTTTTGTTGATAATGATCTCACTCAAATAGAGAACTGAAAACACATTCATGCTCTTGAATATAGATTTTGCCAAAAGGTGTGGTTTTTGGTGTGGCATATGGCCTTTTGTTAAGAAGCAACTAGTGTTATGAGGTGCAATGAAGTCGAGGCTTGGTACATGGAAGTCCAAATAAAGGGGGTAGGCTTACATGGTATCAGTTCTTTTAACCTGTCCACTTACTATGTACCCCTGTCATTTCCTGCTGGAAAGTTGCAACAAGGATATAAGCTATAAGGAGACCTTAGAGTGGTTCCAAATAGGATGGAAGTTTTATTTTTCTTATGCACATCCCTCGAATATGTGTGGTCCAGTTCTTTGTCAGAGTATTTTAATATTCGAATATACTTCCTCAAATGGATTTAACATACGGTTAGATAAGAATATAAATATAAAGTGAGATTATGGATGCCATTAAACATTGTCTGCCTCAGAGTTTTGGGATTTTAGTTGATGGAAACTTTGCTTGAAAACTTCGTCTTAAAATTAGAATGGCTGTCAGAGATGAGGAAATTGAAGAAGTGTGTATTTAATTGAATACTACCAATACTCTTGGTCTAACAATAAAGAAGACATGGTTTTGGAAGTGGACAAAGGATGGTCTTTTTTGGTGCCATCATTTAATCCACACATGATGAATAACCTACTTTTACCTATGTTGTTGTTCTAACCTCTAAAGCCACAAAAAGTTCTCATAACGTCTAGATTGCAGTTTTAAATAATTTTAAACTTTAAAAGCTATTTTGATGAAGGATTTATATTGCTGGTTCCTTCTTACAGCTTAATGGGTATACCGTTAACATGAAGTTAAAGTTCATTATCTTGACTTTATTCAAAGCCTCTCATGGACATTATGCTAAAGAGAAACAAAAATGATAGAGAACTTCTTTACTGTTTTTCCAAGAGTGACTTTAGATTATAGTATTACCATTTCAGATACTACTTAGGAAAAAGGGATACAAACAAAACATAGTGGAGAGAAGGAAAGAGGAAGAAGTTGCAAATCTGCATGGGAACAAGAGAAGCAAGAGTTGATGATTTCAGCCCTGGTGAGGTGGTTTGTTTGAATCAACTGATTGTGTCAATCCTTGCACTTGCGTAATGCACATGACACATTCTATGCACACTAGGAGAATTTGACTAAATCAGCCTGCAAAGATTTTATTGATATACATGATGGAAAATATTTTTGTACAGTTTTCCCTATTGACCATTTTGAATCCAGGGAAGTGTATATGTTAACAGAGAAAAATAATGGTATGGCGGAGCAAATATCTACAAATGCTTTCACTCATCTTTGCTAGTCCAATGAAGTCTCCAATAAATATAACTGTTCAGTAGTATAAAAGTCTCTGTTTTTTTTTTGTTTCCCCTCCAGATACTATCTGTGGTGTAGAAGATTGGGAGGACTAATTGGTCGCTGCAATGGACAAGGAGCACTTACTCCATGTTTTATTAGTTGGGAATGATATCCTCCTTCTCTAAGTACAATTGTTTGAACAGCCCTGTTTCAATTGATGCAGGGTACAGCTGCAATTGCGATGACCTACTTGCTAGTAGCATTCTCAATAACCGATTTTACTGTTTCTCCCACATCCGTGAGCGCTATTGGTGTATCACTAGTCACCCTGTTATAAGGAATCATCCATTACAGAAGTTGAATTTAGTAGCTGCAACTAACTTGATATTCCCTTTTAGTTTATGGATGAATACTTTTTTTATAGAATCGATTTGTAATATGCAGGTTAATGAAGTTGTTGTTACTGGCTGGTTATTTTTCCGTTATTTGGTTATTGGAGGTAAGCTGTAAATTCTATTGTGCATGTCTTTTTTATTCTTCATTTTATTAGACAACGTTGTTATCCATATTTTAATTTATGTCGCTACCATAAACACCTTATTACAAAATTTCAGTCAGCAATTTTGACTCTGGGTTGGAGTTTGTTCTGGTTATATGATGTCTCCTATTTATGGTGTCTTGTGCTCCAGTTCTAGGACTGATTGAGGCGATCACATTACGAGTCATGGATGTTTGCTGGATTGTATGAGCAGCAAGTTTTTCATGGTGAGACCACTTGTACTATTGTTTTTCTGTTTATTGGTCTCGACAGAAGTGAAGAGTCGGAGTTTAAATACTAGCTCTACATTGAAAAGGCCAAGTGTTGTGAATATTGGTGCTCTGCTTTTAATATCCAAAAATTTTGAACAAAATTAAACCCATTGTTTTTTTCTAACATGCATGTATGTTGTACTGATGATCAGTATGAAGGAGCTTATTTGACTGATGGGAAAGGCTCAAACATTTGGGATGTTTTTACTCACAAATCAGGTTGGTTGTGGAGCTTCTATAAGATCATTCTAATATTTACTTAAAAAGTTGGATTAGTAAAATGTTGACATTATTTGTGTTAAACAATAGTGTTATTAGTTTAGTTTTCTGATTGTTTTTGCAGTGGGACAAGATGGAAGACAAGTATGCCATGACTTCACTTGTAGTTGCTGGTGGAGTTGCTCTATGGGGCTCTACAGGGATGATTTCTGTGAGCATAAAATCTTTCTAATATTTACTGCCCTTCAGATTTCATTGCAGTTAAAAGATTAATACTGATCATATCTGTTATATGCGAGCTTAAGAGTTATTGATAGCTTGTATGATATTTATTGAACGAAAGTTTAATTTGTGCATTCTGTTTCTGCAGGCCATTGATAGGCTTCCTTTAGTTCCCGGAGTTCTTGAGCTCGTTGGAATTGGTTATTCTGGGGTAAGTTCCACACCTATTACTGCTACTATATATATATATTAGTTGAGAAGGCTGCTATCAAGAAATATAGTTGGACCTTTAGTCATTTACATTTATCTTACTGATACAAAACCCTTTGTGTTTGGCAGTGGTTTGGATATATATAGTAGCAGTAATAGGTGTGTTCTTGTATTTCAGGTTAAGATTTATATACCGACTTTGTGTGTGTGTGTGTTGTTATACTTATACAATGCCATGATGCAATTTCAGGTTATGCGAGGATACAATTTGAAGTGGCGGTAGAATCTGAGAAACATTCAGCGGTGCCGCAATGTACAGACGAAGTTAGGACTGTAGGAGAAGCTGTTGGCCATTTCATTTCGTGGCCAAAAAAACTGGTGTATATATATGATAGCATATTAACAATTTTGTATGAATGCTTAAATTATATTTTGAATGAATGAGAAACAGTTAGTTATCATGTTGTGTCTTTATTGATTGATTGAACGTTGTCATTATTATATTAAATATTATATAAAAAAATATTATATGGTAGTTAATAAAAAAAATTCACCGAAATTAAATAGCGCTTTAGAAGCTAATTAAAAAAAAATTAAAAAAATAAAAAATAAAAAATAAAAAATAAAAAAAAATTAAAAAAAAATCAACAAAATTAAATAGCGCTATTCAAGCTAATTTAAAAAAAAAATCACCGAACTTAAATAGCGCTTTAGAAAGCGCTATGTAAGTTAATTAAAAAAAAAAAAACAACGCTTAGATAGCGCTTAATAAAGCGCTATCTAACGAAGCGCTATTCAAGTACGCGACTTGCATAGCGCTTTTTTGAGCGCTATCTAAGCTACCATAGCGGTAGCTTAGATAGCGCTAAAAAGCGCTATCTAAGCCTATTTTTAAGCGCTATGCAAGCCTATATTTGTAGTAGTGTAATGCGGTGGCGGATAAAGCTCAAAAGGAATGATTGAACCGGGATTTTGGGGGCTCAAATCTTCCAATTCGTATTGCTGTCCTGGTTTGTTTGGATAGGATGAAAACGCCATACATTCGCAAAGTTAAATGAACAGGTTTATGAACTTAAGAAACTGTTTGTACAGAATCAATTCAGTGATTTTCAAGCAGTCTGTAGGGGCGTGTTGGCAGAGAGGAGAGCAACAGTTGGCAGGCTTTTTTTTTCTTGGTTTGTAGTGGGGTGTTACAACAGTTTCTGGTCTGATATATTACAACCTTGTCAATGCAGTTTTGCTATTGAGGTGGCAGTTATTTGAGGATGGTGGTCTTATGTTGTTTGAAGCTGCAAGTTGTTACTTGGGAGCTGTTGTGTGCAGCAGACCTAACTACTCTGTTTCAGGGTAGACATTGTGTTCCATGGGAAGTGAGAAACATTGTTCTTTCACGTGGTTTCATTCCCTACTTTGGTTGTTGGATTTAGAAAGTATGTGCAGGGCTTACATTCTGCCAGCTAGAGCATGTTTTGTTATGGTTTGGCATGCTATCGAAGTTCTCTTGGAAGATAAGGGCTGCAAAAGATTATTTAGTTTACTAAGGCTAGCCTCTTGGTTCCTAGTTTCTTTTGATGGTTTGTTTTGGTGAATTAGGTCTAGGCTCTAAGTTTTGGTGAATTAGGTATAGCCCTTAGTTTCTCACGATTTGGCCCTTATTATGAGAGCTAACCCTTATTTGTTTTGGAAAATTAGGGCTAGCCCCTAGGTTTTTGGTGATTTAGGTATAGACTTTAGATTATATGTTTTTTCTTTTTTCGGATAAATTCGTAATGTACCCCTGACTGATGTAAAATCTTTTGATTAAGTAATAAAGATCCGGCATCCCATAGTTGCCCCTCTCTCCTGGAAGTAAAAAAAAATAAATCTATACGTTAAGTGCTATGTGTGTGACACAGAAGATACTAGCAAGGATTCAGAAACAAAAAATAAGTGGCCTTCGGTAAGGCAAATGCATAGAGAGAATTTCAGGTCTCTAGGTCCCGTGATGCAAGGAAAAGCCCAAGATTTGTACAACAGAAGATTAAGGGGGATGATTGTGAAAAAGACATAAGAATTTGGATACCAAATAATGATGGTAAGTTTTTCATAAGTTCAGCTTGTGAAATTCTATGGAGTAAGGGGCCGATTGATGTGTTTTGGAATTGGATATGGCGTCCTTTGTTACTCACAAAAATCTCCATTTTTGTGTGGAAAAGTATTAAAAGAGCCTTGCCGATGGATGGAGAAATAAGAAGAATTGGTTTTCAATTAGCCTCCGTGTGTAGTTATTGCAGAAGATTTGGGGATGAGACAAATCTGATCATAGTAGAGCTCGTCAAGAAGTACTTGGTACTAAGATCATTGGAGGAACAAAGACCAAACATCTTTTTTTGGAAGGCGAGTTGGCTAGAAGGGTGTGGGTTCATTTTGAACAAATGTTTAATGTACACGTTCATAGACCTTTGGAAGTTTTTTCTATGCTCAACGTTTGGTTCCGCAAAGCTTATCCGTTGTCCTTATAAGGTATTCTCATTCAACTCACCCCTTTGTTTATTTTATGGGAAATTTGGATTTGAAGAAACAAAAAATTATATGAAAGCAAGGAATGGTCTGCCAACTATGTGATAATCAAAGTTTACCATTGGATCAGATGTGTCTATAAGTTCTTTATCCCTAAGAAAAGGGAAAGAGATGTTTCTTTGTTGCTTAGGTTGGGTCTCCAAGAGAAGAGGGTGAGGGAGGCACCTATCAGTGTTGTTTATTGTAATTTTGCTCATATTGATTGGTATGTCCTTAATGTGGACGGTTCGTCAAAGGAAAATATGGCGGCGGGTGGTTTTGTGATTAGGAATGATGATGGTAATTTTGTGGCTGCCAAACAATGTTTTTTGGTCAGGGATTGAATAACGTAGCGGAAACCAGAGCCTTATTGGAGGGTTTGAGATATTGCAAGTGGAAGGGTATTGTTAAATACATGGTTCAAACGGATGCAAAATTGGTTAAGCAATGGTTTTATCGGGAAGCAAGGATCCTGTGGTTCCTTGATGACTGGTGGCAGGAAATAGGAGAAATAGGTAAATTAATGGTGTGTCATTGCCATCTTGTTTTTAGGGAGACAAATGCAGTGACGGATGCTTTGGCGAGGCTTGCCCAAGAAGATCAGATTTCGCGCTTATAAACATGGGCGTCCTTTTTTTTTTTTTTTTAATTGGAACCTCCAGTGGGGAGGGGCAGCTATGGGATGCCAGACCTTTATTACTTGAAAAAAAATTTGTACACATGTCGGGGGTACATGACGACTTTACCCGAGGGAAAATTAAACAAATGGACATATGTCCTAAAAACCAGAAAAATTCCTAGCTCAAAGTGACCTAAAACCAATTAGATCTTAAAATGGGCGTCCTTTCCGAGTCGGCCGAGATCCTTGCTTATTCTGGATTAAAAAAAGGACTGCATATTTGAGGAAGCCAAAATGAATTTAATGGTTTACTTATTGGCAGTCCGACAGAACGTGTAACCGTCCTGAAAGAGTGCAGGGAACATAGGACTGTAATGCTTTATTTTCCTGCTTGAACAGAGCATGGAGTGTCTGTTTCGAACAGAGTACTGTTGAAACATTGCAGCTTTTCATTGGCAAGAATGTTTGTTTTGTTGTTGCCTGCAGTTTCTTGGTTTCTGATGCTTTTTCAGGCGCTGGACAGTGGTTTATAGGTGCTGAAACAGTTTTTTGATGCACTGGGCAGACTGAGTGATGGTATTTATTGCCTTATATTGTTTTTGTTTCACTGGACGATGGTTTATAGGTGATGGAACAGTTGATTAGGGATGGTGGTTATAGGTGCTGGACGGTGGTCTATAGGTTCTGGATGATGAGGCTGCTGTGATTACAAGCACAGTTGTTTTATTGATACTTCATGAGTGCTTCCTATTTTTGTTAATGCATGGAGAGCTCCCTTTTCATGTATTGAATTATTGCTCAAGAAGCATGTAGTTTTACTAAGTAGTCTTTTCTTTTGGTGAGTAAGGGCTAGACCTTATATTAACTATTTTTGTGGTTAAGGTCTCGGGTCAAGTCGTAATGTAACCCCCACAAGTTGTAAAATCTTTGGATTTAATAATTAAGTTCTGACATTCCATAGTTGCCCTCCCTCCTAGAGGTTTCTTTAAAATAAAAAATAAAAAAATAAAAAAATGCTTTATGATGGTAGAATTCGGAGCAGGAGGCAAAGTAATGATACTTGTGGTTGGACGCCGGACTTGGATGGTTTATTTAGCACACGCTCTACCTATGATTCGCTAAAGTGAAGGGTGAGGAAATACCTTTACGTAAGAAGATTTGGCAACCTTATTTGTCATCTAGAATTTATGTATTCATAAGGAAATTATTGAAGAGTGGAGTTCCAGTGGACGGGGAATTGCACCGGTGTGGCATTAGTTTAGCATCAAGGTGTAGATGCTGTGATGTTCTGAATTCTGAATCATTGAAGCATTTATATATTAGGGTAATTTGGCAACAGAAGTTTGGAGGCACTTTGATTCTATTTTTTATGTCCATGTGAGAAAACCAGCAGAGATATCGATCATGTTGCTGGTGTGGTTTCGGCGAGCCAACCCTTCTACGCAAGTATGTATGCTATATTATTAACTCCTATGTTTAATATATGGAAAATCTGAAACAGATGTGCAAATGCGTTTATGAAGATGGAAAGTTGAATGCGTTGTCAATAGTTATATAAGTTAGGAGGGGTTTGATATCGAAAAACTCTTTTGCCATTCCAAAACTGAACAATATCAACACAAACCTGTTAATGGCTTTGGGGCTGCCAATAAAGTTGTTGAACAATAGGGGAAGTAGGATTGTATATTGGCTTTTCCCTTCAGTTGATTTTGTGCATTGATTGTCGATGGCTCTTCAAGAAATAATAAAGCTGCACGAGGAGTGATTTTATGGGATGATAGGGGTGTTTGCATTGTTGCTCAGCAACTAATGTTTTGCGTTGGCTCTATCAATCGAGTTGAAGGTCTTGCGGTCCTAGAAGGTTTGCTCTTATGTAATAGGTTAGGCTATAAAAAATGATTATTCAGACTGATTCGAATTTAGTTTGTGGTTGGTTTCATGAGGTTTATAAAATTCCTTGGTTTGTAGAGAATGCTCGGAGGGAGATAAAAAATCTGACGAATGACTAGGAGGTTTTCCGTAAACATATTTATAAGGAATCTAATGTAATAGCGGATGCATTGGTGGGATAGGGCTCAAAAGAAAGGGATGAAGAGAGAGTTTGGGGTACTAATCTTCCGACTAGAATTTATAGGTTGGTACGATTGGATAGAAGACATACAGCCTATATTCGTCAAGGTTAATGACAAAGTAAAACTATGAGTTTTGAGCTGGATGATTCCCATATTTTTGGCTTGGTTTTGTGGCCACAAAGTACCATGGTTTTATGTTAGTTGGTGTTGTTGGTTTGGCAGATTAGAAATGCGAATTTTGGTTGTAGGTGCACTCACTAGAGGTAAACAATTGATGGTAGATGGAAACATGAATGGTTGTGCGTTTCCTGGATAAAAACAAGTGGGTACTTTGGTTTCTACCACAGAAGGTCGCTTGGTTCTCAAGTTAAGTGATAATCTTGATTAAAAGTTGAGGGTTGATTGGGAATATTTTTGTAAACTTAGAGGAATCTTAGTTTTCTTTATATTAGGCTATTTATTTTTCGAGTTTTGAATCGGGTAAAGACGTAACACAACCCCGAATAGATTGTAAATCTCTTTTGATATTGAATAAAGGTCTGGTATCCCATAGTTGTCCCTCCCTCCCAGAGGTTTAATTAATTAAGAAAATAGTCATGTAACTATAGTTTTTAATAGTTCTAACAGTTTTAAAAATATGTATGTTTTACCATTTGGAAGAAAGCATAATGTAAAAAGAGTCGATAGCAAAACAAACCACTTATGCATGAAATTAGTAAGAAAGCTTTTGGAGGAAATGTGATTTTAAAGATAGATATGGAGAAAGCTTATGACTGTATTGAATGGGGTTTACTGCTTTCGATCTTAAAGCGATTTGCTTTTAGTAATCAGGTATTCCATGTGATATCCAACTGCATTTCAAATGTGGTTTTTTAGTCTTATTACAAGAAAGGTATAAAGGTTATTTTATATCTTCCCGAGCTGGCGATATTGAGCTATTTTAAGGGGTATATTGGGCATTACTAGTTTTTAGATTTGTTTCAATCCTGGTCGTTCTTGTTTCATGGGGAAGGATCCTATCCGTTTCTTTTAAGGTTGGCGGCTAGGTTTTCATGGCTGCCATGACAATGGCCAAGGGAGATCCTCCCTTGGCTTGCCATGAAGAAGGGGAATGACCTAGAAGAACCTTTGTGCAAGTTCTTGGGGTGGCTAGCACGGATATCATGGAGGAAAAATCAACAGATTCGACGAGTTTTCAGAAAGAGGGCCATCCGACATTATTGTTATCAGATTCGAATGTTTCAAGGGGTGAAACCCATGTCTCAAATCATGTGGTGGTGTTAAATTTTTCAAGTTTTTGGTCGTCTCTCGACGCGATTAGGGATTCAATCCACCATTTCTGGGGAATTTCAGGCGAGTTCATTTTGGGGCTTCTGGATCAACGACGTGTACTTATCTTTTTGCAATCAGAGGTTGAAGTTAAAAAGTATTCTCTAAATACTCTTTCACTATTCGAGGCGTAAGATATAAAATATTCCGTTGGCATCCTGAATTTAGTCTACAGGCTGATCCGGAATTGGCTCCAGTGTGGGTGGAACTCCCAAATCTTCCACTCCCAAATTTAGTCTCAATCCTTCTTCAAGGTAGATATGATGGGCAATTTCGATCGTCACGAGGACTTAGACAGGGAGATCCTCTTTCCCCTCTCCTTTTTGTGATTGCGGCAAAAGTGTTAAGTAGGGGCCTAAAACAAGCTTTCCATAGGGGAAAAATCGGTTATTATCACACTCCTAGGGCGTGTAGTCTGGTTACTCATTTATTATATGCTGATGACTCTCTAATATTCTTGAATGGTAGGAAGCAGTCGGTGATGGGTTGCATAGAATTCCTCAAGAAATATTGTCTGGCATCTGGGGAGAAAATAAATGAAAGCAAAAGTTCCTTTTTTGTTGGATGAAAAGGTGAGGGCAGAAAGATTGGTTTTAACCAAACATTGGAATGTTATTGTTATAAACCGTCTCTTTTTACATATTTGGGGGTTCCCATCTATCAAGGTAAATGCAAAATTATATTTTTTTTAACCTCTGGTTAACAAGATATAGTAAATAATTCAGGGATGGAAGGCGAAATTACTTTCCCCAGGGAGAAGGCTTATTCTGATCAAACATGTTTTACTTTTGATGCCAGTATATACTATTACAGCGACGTGTACCAGTTAAAGTATTGAATAATATTCAAAAGATAATTGTTGATTTTTTCTTGGGGGATCATGAAGGCAGACGTAAGAGGAATTGGGTTGCTTGGGAAAATCTTAGTTTTCCGATAGATGAAGGCGGTCTGAATGTGAAAAGTCTTGATTGTGTGACAAAAACATTTCGGATCAAGGCCTTATGGAATTTGATGAATAGTGATTCATTGTGGGCTATCTCTATGCGAAAGAAATATTTAAAGTCTCGAATGCCTATCAATGTCTAGGTTGCTCCAGCAGGTGCATCTCCTTTTATGAAAGAATTATTGGAATCCAAGAACTTTATGGTGGAATACTCAACTTGGAAGATGGGTAAGGGCAATGTCAGCTTTTTTTTAATGAAAATTGGAGCCCAAGAGAGATTTTTCATTGCATGGATCGGGCAGAAACAAAAAAATTGGTGGTCTGTTTTAAGGAAAATGCACAAAGATAATTTCAGAAGTCTGGGACCTTTGATGCAAAGAAAAGCCCAGGACCTTTATCTTGGAAGATTACAAGGAGAATATGGTGAAAAGATGTTAGAATTTAGATCCCTAATAATGATGGCAAGTTATTTATAAGTTCGACTTCTGAGATTCTTCGGAGTAGGGAGCATCATGATCGGTTTTGGAAATGGCTATGGCATCCTTTACTTTCCATAAAGATTTTCATCTTTGTATGGAAAATCATTAAAAGGGCTTTGCCGGTAGATGGTGAGATCCGCAGAATTGGTTTTCAATTGGCCTCTAAGTGTAGTTGTTGTAGAAGATTCGGGGATGAGACGACTAAAAACTTGTTTTCTGGAAGGTTAACTTGCCAGGAGGGTTTGGAATCATTTTGAATTGGTTTTTGATGTTCATGTATATAGGCCAATAGAAGTGTTTTCCATGCTGAACATATGGTTTCTGAAAGCCAACATGTCGACTATGTCAGGTATTATCACCCATCTTACTCACCTTTTTACTCTGGGAAATTTGGCTACAAAGAAACAAAAAACTGCATGAAGGAAAGGAATGGTCTCCAAACTATGTGATAATTAAAGTGTATCATTGGATTAAATGTGTATACAAGCACTTTTTTTTAAACCTCCGGGAGGGAGGGACAGCTATGCGATGCCAGAGCTTTATTACTTGTCAAAAAAATTGATTTACAAACTCAACGAGGGTACGTTACGACTTTACCTGTTTGGAAAACAATGATAACAAAACAAAAATTGCTACCTAGCCAAAGCAAAATCAGACCCTAAATCCTGATCATTCACGCCATTACCATGTCCTTCCAATGCTGAGATACCCAGCTACCCAAAGCCACGAACAAATGCCCATAACCACCTCGCCAAGTCACAAAAACCAGCCAAAACGGACTGTAAAAATAGAACGTTTAAAGCTCAGTTTTCACTGCTTGAATTACAGTCCCCGGCAACCTCTTTAATCAGTCCCTGCGCAGCAAATCAACCTGTTGTCCCATACAAAATCTAATGCCTTACTCCTAACATGATATCCCGCAAACAACACGCAAAGAAACAACAAAAGATGACCTGCTGAAATAAAAAAAACAGAGCATAAAAAGTTCTGTTTTGAGACAAACACAGCAGCTACCAAAATTCCACACCGACCCCATCAAAGTCTCATTTTTGCACTCCCTTTTGGCCTTCTAATGTAACCTGTTCTCCCACTATCCAACCTCACAAGAGCTTTGGCTCTATTGGGAAGCGAATGGTTCCCAAACATTACCCTTAATCAAGTTTTTTTTAGCCAAACTAGCGAGTTCGTCTGCGACCGCATTAACTTCCCAATAAACATGCACACCACTCCATTTGAAGCGTTTAATAGTTCTAAAAATTTGCTTCCAAATAGACTCCAAAGACCAAGGAACTTTAAAAATCTCATGGAGCCATTCCTTCACCAACAGCGAGTCAGTTTGAATAACGACTCTATGACTACCAGTCTCCTCGCACATCTTCAACCCTTCAAGCAATGCAATAGATTCAACCCTATTATTGGACCAATAGCCAATAAAGAAATGTATAGCCATTACACAAGTACCATCCGAGTCTCGAATGATTGCACCCTCTACCGCCCAACCGTCTTTTGAAGATCCATCCATGTTAAGAACCCGCCAACTGACAGGCGGAGGCTCCCAAAAAACAACTATGGGTTGTTTCAATCTCAATTTGTCTTTAGGCTCAATGTTGGGATGATCCCATTCAAATCTCTTGACCAAGCTTTCGGGATGAAAACCATGGAGACTAGCTTCAACCAATGTCTAACCCGAATGATAACATAACATGCATCACGATTTTTGTCTCCGTACAACACATTATTTCTTTGCAACCACACTTCCACAAAACAAATAACAGGGTTAAATTATAGAATACACCCAATTGAGAATCGACGTCCTCCCTATTAAACCAAATTTGCAACATAGTATAAATCTCCTATGGTCTATGAAAATGTATACCAAAAATTGTTTCAAAGTGTTGCCATACCCTGCTTGCCAATTCACTCTCTGAGAACAAATGCTTTGAAGATTCAAAACCATGCCTGTCACAACAATTACACTTTGAAGCCAAAGTAAAACCACACCTGGCCGCATTGCCATCATTCGGAATCGCCCCACGGGGAAGTTTCCATACAAAAATCAAAATTTTAGAGGGCAAAAGCGGTGCCAAATCAACTTCCATACCCTGTTACTTTGTCTAACTGAATGGAGCACCTCATGCCCTAATTTAACTCTATATTTGCCATTAATGGAGCCCATCCACATATGTCTATCTCTGCTATTATCAAAGACCCTATTGCAGAATCTGAAGTCCTCCCTTGTTGAGTCTCTTACACTATTATTAAGCCCATACAAATCACCAATGGACATGTCATAAAGAGAAGGCCATTCACCCTCCAAACTGCTATCCTGACTATACACACTTGAGCCACTCAAATTTTCTCCAAAGAAATTAATATCCTTACATTTGTCTACTAACTAGGACATGTTGGCAACTAAGGCGTCTCGCTGCAACATCATCTCTTTGAAGAATTTTGAATCTTTTTTCTTCACCTTATACACCGACAAAGGACATGAATCAATAGCCACATGTATATAGCCCACAAGGACCTAGACTGAAGTAAAATCCATAGTGATTTCGGCTTGAAAGCACGCAAAACCACCCTATGGTCCCTGACATTAAGTCCTCCTTCACTGAAGGGTAACTAATCTTTTCCCAGCTCACCCATTTTTTCTTACATCTTCCTTCCGCATCTCCCTAAAAGAAATTAGAGATCAACCCCCTGATATTGTCAATGACCTTAAGAGGTACGCTGGTAGCAGCCAGGGTATATATGGGCATGGAATTAAGCACATGGGGGATTAAGACTAACTTACCTCCTGGGGATAACAAATTTCCTTTCCATCAAGCAATCCTACTTTGAACCTTCTTCACAATCTCTTCGAACAACAAGATTTTTCCTTTTCCCTCTTAAATGGGAACCCCCAAATACTTGAAGGGAGACGTTTTATGCAGAAAAACTTGTGAGCAACTTAATTTGTTCTAGTTTTCTACTCTATCCAAAGGAGAATTTTTTTCAACCACAAAATAACTCTTCCCTTGATTAATCTTCTACCCTAAAATCTCACAGTATTTTTCCAAGAAATTCATACAGCCCTGGATCAAAGTTTTCCTCCCATTAAGGAAAATCAGAGTGTCATCCGCATACAACAAGTGAGTTATCAGATTGCAACTGGTTGGAGTGTAGTAATAGCCAATTTTTCCCTCAAAAGGCTTTCATCAAGCCTCTATTTAACACCTCAGCTGCAATCACAAACAATAAAGGGAATAAGGCATCACCTTGTCTTAGACCTCTGGAAGATCCAAAAATAACCTGCATAAACCCCTTGAAGCAAGGCTGAGAACTCACATTTAGTGATACAATTGGAGATGAGCAAACAAAACTTGTTATTAAAACCAAATCTTCTATATACTTCAAATAAAAAGCTCCATTCCACCCTATCATAAGCTTTCTCCATATCTAGCTTCAAAATAACATTCCCACCAAAGGCTTTTTTTTTCCTAATGTCACGAGTAAATTCTTGCGCCAACTCAATATTTTCTGTGATAATTCTCCCTTTTACAAAAGCTCATTGTTCTTGAAACACTAACTCAGGCAAAACCAAAGTTATACGATTGCACAGGATCTTGTTGAATATCTTGTAAAGCACGCTGCATAAACTTATGGGACGAAAATCTCCAAAGTGAACTGGGGAATCAATCTTTGGAATTAAAGCTATAAAGTTTGCTGTGAAAGCACCTCGTAAAGATCTTCCTATCATGAAGCTTCTGGCAGCTTCCAATATATTTGCTTTAACAATGTCCCAGCAGACCTGAAAAAAACTGGCAGTAAATCCATTTGGACCAGGGCCACTGTCTTGATGAATGCTAAACACTGCTTCATTCACTTCACACATATCTTGAATTTTCACCAAATCTTCATTCTCCACTGCAGTTATGCAATTTGAAATGCATTCAAAAAATGGGTCATCTAGCCTATCCACTTGTGAGGTAAGCAAGTGCTCATAATATTTATTAACCTCTTCCAATATTTTCCTCTGATCCGAAACAACTGTTTCATCGTGGAGCACAATCTGAGATATCAGCCCTTTCTTCTGCTTTATTTTGACTGATGCAAAAAAAAATATTTAGTACACGCTTCACCTTCCTCAAGTTCTTTCTCTCCAGATTTTTATTTCCAGTAAGTTTCTTCATGCAACAATGTTTTCATATATTCCGCCTCACATTTGTTATAGCTAATCATTGCATGGGTATCCTCTGGATCTAAAGATAAAATTTCCCACATCTTCAATTCATATTTAATTCTCCTTAAATTAGTAAAAACGTTACCGAAGACATCTCTGTTCCATCTCTTTAAATCAGCCCTTAGCCTTTTAATTTTTGTATCAAGTCTATCCAAAGGCAACGTAATAACCAAGGGGCGTGATCCTAGCAGATACGAAAAACATGCTCAACTTGAACCAACGAGAAAGAAACAGTCCATAAGAAATTCACCAAAACCCTGTCTAGTCCAGCCCACACACGGTTAGGAGGACCTCTATTATTGCACCACGTATATTAAGGGCCCTTGTATCTGCAATCCATCTGCTCACATGTAGTTTTATTATTATTATTATTATTAATATTATTGTTTTTAAATAAACCTCCAATGGGGAGGGGCAACTATGGGATGCCAGACCTTTATTACTTGAAAAAATCTTATACACTTGTCGGGGTTACGTGACGACTTTACCCGAGAAAAAGCATATTCCTAATACAGAAGAAATACCTTGCAAAGGTCTGTTTCAAAACATAACAAAAAGGAAAAATTAAATCTAGCCCTAACTCACAAGGATGAGACTAATTGAGGCATCAACCAAGGAAAGCTTTAAAGGCCTAACCAAGGAGAAAAACCTTAAAAAACCTAATCATGAACTAGGCCAACATACCCAATGCTAAGGACTCCTAAACAAAACAATTAAGGATCCAAGAAAGACCTCAATAGAATTGCCATTTTGCCCAAAAACAATATGCACAGATTGCAGACTTGCTAACCTGCAACTTGCCCATAACCCTGAGTGTGGAAACCTTGACTCATCTTTTTCTCGAAGGAAGCCTAGCTAATGGGGTGTGGCGTCATTTTGAGGCGATATTTGATATCTATGTTAGAAGGCCGGCGGAAATATCTACTGTGTTGACTGTTTGGTTTAGGAAGGCTAATAAGAATTCTCATGTGGGTCTCCTTTATTATTTAACGCCTATGTTTATCTTGTGGGAGATTTGGAAGCAGCGTTGTCGGTCGGCTGTTGAGAATGGAAAACTGAGTATGGGGACAGTTATTCTATTAGTGAGAAAGAGTTTTCGTATGGCTAATTTTTTTCAGTTCCCAAGCGACTGAGTGCGAACAAGAAACCATTGATCTTGCTAGGTTTCCCTCTAGTTCCGATTCTCCATAGGAGCAATAGAATAGTGTACTGGAATTTTCCTCAGGAGGAATATGTGGCTCTTAATGTAGATGGTTCTTCAAGGAATAATAAGGCTCAGCGGGTATTATTATCAAGAACCGCTTGGGAAACTGCCTTGGGGCTAAGCAAGTTGTTTTGGGTAAAGGATCTAACAACTTTGCGGAGGTTCGAGCAGTTATTGAAGATCTTCTTTTGTGCAATAGGTTACGTTTTGCAAAAGTTTCTTTGCAAACGGATTCCAAAATTGTGAGGGGATGGTTCTATGTGGATTTCAAAATCCCTTGGTTTACGGAAAATGCTTGGTGGGAGATTAAGCGATTGACATCTCATATGGAGGTTAGTTGTGTTCATATTTTCAGGGAAGCTAATGTTGTGGCGGATGCACTTGCGAATTTGGCTCAAAAAGAAGGAATTAGTAGAGAATACGGAGCAGTTGATCTTCCAATCAGGATTAGAGGATTGGTTCATCTAGACAAGAATCGCACTCCATATTTTTGAAAGGCTATATGATGTGTTTTGGCGGAGTCTTGTTGTGCGTATGTGTTGCATGGAATGGGAAGTTGTTGGTGGTGGACATTGCTGCGGCGAAGGGCAGGATTTGCGTGGACTGTGTTGGCTATTTGTTTCATGCAAGTTTCTATGCAGGTTCGTTTGGTTGGCGCAAGTAGGTGGTGTTGCGAATGTTGCTGGGTGCAGCACTGCGTGTGGTGGGGTGCAAGGCCATGCTGATGTGAGGGTTATGTTGCAGGTGGCTTGCGCGGTGAGAACAGAGTGCACTCTGCTGCTGGAGCTGCCAACTCTGTTTATCTGTTGCACACTCTGATGTGCACTCTGTTGCGCACTCTGCTAACAGAGTTGCGCACTCTGTTATTCTCCTATTTGGATGCCAATTTTCTTAGGCATTTGGCTTAATTTTTTATAGAGTTTGGCTTTTGGTTGAAGCAATTTGATAGGACACTGTTTTAAATATGGAGATTGTCTTTGGATAGGTATTTTGTCTGGTTTATTTGCTTGGTTTTTTAATACGGGTAAAGTCGTAATATACCCCCGTTTAGTTTGTAAATCAATTTTTTTGATAAGTAATAAAGGTTTGGCATCCCATAGTGGCCCCTCCCTACCTGAGGTTTAATAATAATAATAAAAAAAAAACTTTGCATAAACAACTTGAAACTGAAGGGCATACCAAACTAGCCACTTGCAAACTTGCAACTTGCATTGCAAACTAAACTTGCAATATCAAATTGCAACTTGCAACCAAAAATAACAAACTCCAAAAGTAATGTACAACTAATAAAATCTTGCCAAACTGCTGCGCACATTCCAGCCCTCCTCCAATAATTTGCAGCCAGCAAGTCGACAACCAAAACGTAGGACAAAGTCCCCGCGTCGCACCAGAAAACACAAATACATTCAGGCTCTATCCAGCCCTCACCCAGGGCAACAACTCTGTCCAATTTCTTAGCACCATCGACCATGCAAAAAACGCAATCGGCGCTCCGAAACAGTGGAAGAAACACAGCGCCCTAACAGCAGCTCAAGTAGTGGAATAGGGAATATCTAGACAGATTACTCTGTCCAAACAGAGCACCCTGTCCAGCGCCCTGCTGAGCCAAAGTTACTGGCAGCAGCACACAACAAAACAACCATTGCTGCGACGAGTCCACGGTGCTCCAAGTCAATAACAATACCCTGCCTATTACCATCAGAAAGTCCTCTATTCATATCCATGATGAACATAAGCCATGTGGCAACTGTCGAGCAAAACCAGCCCCGCAATTCCCCTAGGTAAATCATTCTCTCCAAAGGTGATAGTCCTGCAATCTTTTTGCACTTTGTCAGCTAGCACATCCGCAACCGCAACCGCATTGGCCTCTCTATAAATATGTTTGCACTCTATCAACATTTTTCCGTCATCACCCTAAATTAAGCTCACATGTAGATAAACAAGACCCAAACTTTGTCATGGCAAGTAAATCCAGGAGAGTTCTCCCCATTTTCTCATCTACAAAAATTATGACATTAAAATCGCCCAGTATCATCCACAACAAAAAGCAATTAACACTAATTTCTTCCAAATCAAACCATAAGTTTCTCCACTCTAAAGAAGTGCATTTAGCATAAATAGCTGTAGCCGGATACACCCAACCACTTTCCACATCTTTGACTACACAATGAATCAATTGATCAGTTAACTCAACAACTTCAATTTATAGATCCTGTCCCCAAAATAGCCACAACTTACCTCCCTCAATTTCATTGAAAGCAAAATTAAGGTGTATTTTTCTACTAACTTCAACATGACGAGAAGCTGCAATCATAGGCTCAGCTAGTACAAGTAAACGTACTTTTTGTTCTAACACTAACTTTTTAATCTGGCTAATAGTAGCTCTATGACCTACTCCCCTTGCATTCCAATAAATACTATTATTCGGACGCATTTTTATCTTCGGCAATTAGTTTTCTAGTCTTGGGACGGTCCCTAGATGGTACTGTCTCATTTTTCTTTTCTTTTTTATTACCTTTTGGGCGCTTTTCCTCATCGGATTTAGCTCCTACTTCCACGTCATCTCTTAAATCTTGATGTTCCTCTTCTCCATCCAAAAGAGAACCTCCCAACTTTCTTCTAGTTGAACCCATTTCCTTGCCAACCTCCATAACCGTCCCTTCATATACAAGTTTCTCCTTTTCATTCATTGCCACAAATAAAATTTTTGCCTTCCCCAATACTTCCGCACTCGAAAGGTTATCAATCTGAAATCTTGCCATGTCTCTGATGGAAGTGAAAGCAACCACCTCATTTGCATTTTCTATCACCTCACCATCTGCTTTGGACTCACCCTTTTCTGATTCCGAATTATCTTTTTGTAAGTTCGCCATATTAACTTGTGCCAAGGACCCCTTCTGCTTACTAGAACTGTTAGACTCCTCCGCATTAGAAAGTTGTTTTATACTACCCATGTTCTCCGTAGGGGAACCTGAATTGGTGCCCAAATCACCCTATTTAAAATCCAAAGAGATTGTGCTACTAGTGTAACCCGCCTCTTTCAACTCCTCCTTCAATTGTTTTTTATCCGAATCCGGGAGTGAGGATTTTGGACATTCCGACTCCTTCTCAACTTCCACCTTATTGATCTTGTTTTCAACCTTCGGGACTTCCAACTCTTTCTCAGTGTCTTCCTCTTCCTCAAGAATTTTAAAAGGGTTCTCTGAAACAATATTGTTGAGCTTACCCAACGTTTCTCATGTTGGCACTTGTTTCTTGCCAAACACTTCCTCCCTGCGAGAGTTTTTTGCTCCACTAGTACCTTCTGTTGCCTTCCATACCTTTGTTTCCATGGCCACTGGCTTGTAGATCTGTTTTACTCTATCACCTTCCTTCGCCTTGCCTTCTTTCTGATTTGTTGAATTTTTATTTTTTGTTGCGCCAATTTTTTTCCTGCAATACAGTTCAATATGACCAATTAAAAAACAATGATCGCAGTACTTAAAACCTGGGAAAGAGATTTTTTGCCAAAAGCCTTTGCCATCCGCGAAATCAATCCATAGCTTTTGAGGAAGCGGCGTAGAGATGTCGAGTTCAATGCACATTCTGGCCACATCTGACAACTCCACCCATATGGGAACTTGTATCGGATCTTCTTTTAAATTAAAATCTTGTTGCCAACGGAACGCTTTAAAGCGCACTCCTCAAATCAAATACGAATCCCTGGACAAGGCCTTTTTGACTTCCACTTCTGACTGAAATCTAACGAGCACATGCCTCGGATCTAGCAACCCCATAGTGAACTCCCCTGGTACCTCCCAAGTTTGATGAATTGCGTCTCGAATAGCCTCAAGAGAAGGTTGAAAGCTGGAAAACTTTAAGACGATAACATGTTTCTGCATGAAGAGATCACCCCTACCAACATCTGAAGAGGTTAGGGGTGATCTCTTCATGCACTTCAAATCGCCAGAGCTTTATTTACATATACAAGCACTTCAGTCCTAAAAAGGACACAAATGGGGTACTTTTGCGTAGATTGGGCCTCCAAGAGAAGACGGTGAGTGAGGCTCAAATTCGCGTAGTTTATTGGAATTTTCCTTCGAATGGATGGTTTGCACTTAATGTAGATGGTTCGTCTAAGGATGACATGGCGGCGGGAGGTTTCGTGATTAGGGATCATGAAGGTAGTTTTATGGTGGCCAAGCAATGTTTTTTTGGGCAAGGATCAAACAATGTGGCGGAAACTAGGGCCCTTTTGGAGGGTTTGAGATTTTCTAAGTTGCAGGGATTTGTTAATTATTTGATTCAGACAGATGCCATGTTGGTTAAACAATGGTTTTATCGGGAAGCAAGGATCTCGTGGTTTCTTGATGATTGGTGGAGGGAGATAGGAGAACTTAGTAGAGCAATGAGATGCCATTGTAGTCATGTTTTTAGGGAGACAAACTTGATGGCAGATGCTCTGGCTACTCTTGCCCAAAATGAACAAGTTTCTAAAACTTATACATGGTCTTCTCTTCCAAATAGGCCGAAATCTTTGATCTCCTTGGATAAAAATCAGACTGCATATCTGAGAATCCCGAAATGAAGTACATGGTTTGGGACTAATTGGGACAAACGACTCAGGTTGTGTCAAAATTGGTACTCGCTAATCTTGTTTAGCAAAAGGGTTTTGGGTATTAGTATATGGGCAACATACAAGGAACGTCTGGCATATTGCTTTGCATGTTGTTTGCATATTGGACAGTAAGTTTACTTCTATTAATGGTTTTGGTTATTGGTTGATGATTTAGGTCTTATGTATAGGCTTAATTCTTGGTTCTTTTTTAGTTTTTCTTTGCTATTGTAATGTTTTTGGTAAAAGGCTTTTCAAGGTCTCTGCTTTTTTTTTTTTTAAATTAAACCTCCAGTGGGGAGGGGCAGCTATGGGATGCCAGACCTTTATTACTTGAGAAAAAATCTGTTACACTATTCGTGGGTACATGACGACTTTACCCAATAAAAGGAAACCAAATGAAAATACATCATGAAAACCAAAGCTAAGCAACTCTCCTAACACATAGTCCTGAAAACGGCAAATTACAAAACTAAAAAATCTTACAACTTGCAATAATTCCAACCTGCTTGCAAGACACAACATGCTAATCTTGCCAATTTGACTCGCAAAACCAAACATATTGTCACAAATCCGCAGCATGTGCCAGCCCTGTCAAAAACCACTTGCAAACTTGCATCATGCATAGAAAATTCACTCACAATATCAATTGCAGCTTGTTCAATACAACTTGCAATAACAGTTTGCAGCTTGCAGTCCTGCCAGGAATGATGCGCCAATTCCAGCCCTATTCCAACCATTTGCATCCAGCAGGTAGAACACCAAATGACAGGACAGTGTCCCCGCGCAGCACCTAAAAAAACAGGGTTCCGGACAGAGCACTCTGTCAAAAACAAAGCCCCCTGTCCAGCGTACTTCTGGGCAGTATAAGCAATATGGCAATATAGGTTATTCGCAACAAATATAAGTTCGTCGCAACAAGACCACTCCCAATCCATATGATCTTAAGTTAACATGTTCATTTAGCGTCCGAGAGCCATACATACGCCGTCTTATTCTTGTCAAGAATAATTAAGGACCTTATTCTTTTTGACAAAGCGTCCCAGGAATAAGATTTAGACAATAGCCCTACTTGCGCAAATCTATCCAATGCATCTGCCACTGAGTTAGTTTCCCTGAACACGTGTATACAGCACCACGTCAATGCCTTACACAATTCCCAAATCTCCCTCCACCAATTGCTAAGAAACCAGGTTATACTAGCTTCTTGGCAAATCCATCATTTAACCAACATAGAATCTGTTTGAATCACACAATTTTTAATTCCCAGGTCAATACAAAATTTTAAGCCCTCAAGCAAGGCCCTCGTCTCTGCAGAGTTATTTGATCATTCACCAAAGAAACAGTGACTTGTTGCTACAAATTTTCCCTCGTCATTTCTGATAACAAATCCGCCAGATGTATTATTCTCCACACAAGACCCATCAACATTTAGCACATACCATCCTATAGGAGGGAAGGCCCAATAGAGTACCCGAGGAGGGGACATTTTGACAATCTTTTCCTGTATTCCTAACCGGCTGAGCAAAGCTCCATTTGTTTCCTTTCTTTTAGGAACAAAAAAACTTGCCACGCACTTAATCCAAAAATGAACTTTAATAATCACATAGCATGACGAAGCCTCCTTTCCTTCAAAAAAAATTTTGTTCCTCTGGATCCAGATTTCCCATAGAATTAAAAGTGGAGTGAGGTGAATGAGGGTGCCTGACAACGAAGATTTCTTCGCTTTCCTAAACCATGCCTTAAGCATTGTGTAAACTTCAACCGGTCTGTGAATGTGCATGTCAAACACTAAATCAAAGTGTCCCCACACCCTTCTTGCTAAACCGCTTTCCAGGAAAAGATGTTTCATCGTTCCTTCCCCATGTGTAAACAACATACACATTTTGACGCGAGTTGGAAACCAATTCTTCTAATTTCACCATCAATAGGTAATGCCCTTTTAATAATTTTCCATATGAAAATAGAGATTTTAGAAGGCAATAATGGATGCCATATCCAATTCCAAAAGCCATCTTGTGTCCCTCTGTCACCTAGAATTTTGCATATTGAACTAATCGAAAAGCCACCATTATTGTTTGGTATCCAAATTCTAGTATCGCGGTCACCAACTTCACCTTTAACTATTGTCTTGTAGAGCTCTTGAGCTTTTCTTTGCATATCCGAGTTTAGCATTCTGAAATTCTCCCTGTGCATCTTCCTTAGGGAAGGCCAAGTGTCATACGTCACCAACGCCTCATTTTTGCTGAAAATTTCATCCTTAGCCCATTTTTCTTCAAAGAAACTCACCGTGTCTTTAGAGATCCTCTACGTGGAGTTTTCGACTAGAAAATCTTTGTGCACCATCAACTCTTTTATGAACGGAGATGCTCCAAGTTTAAGAACTTGCTTTCTGATTGGAACCCCCTCTTGCAAATATTTACGCCTTAGATAAATTGCCCATAAAGAGTTGGTAGTTATAAGATTCTAAAGCGACTTAATTCGAAAATCTTTGATGGTATCATCCAAACTTCTAATGTTTAGGCCACCCTCCTCCTTTAGAACACTTATCTTATTCCAAGCTATCCATTTCCGCTTATGTCGCCCTTCATGATCTCCCCAAAAGAAATCTGAAATCATTTTCTGAATAGATTACAGGACCTTAATAGGGACGACTGTAGCTGCTATGGAATAAATTGGCATTGACAGTAAGACATGTCTTATCAACGTCAATCTACCCCCTGGCGACAAAAGCCTGAATTCTCTGCTAGATTTTATTTATTAAGGTTTCAAAAAAGGAAATTCTGCATCTACCTTGATAAATGGGAGCTCCAAGGTATGTGAACGGAGATTGCTTATATACAAAGCCTGTCCTCAGTTTGATAGCAATTATTTTTTTCTGCAAAGACTTTCGCATCAATAATGAAAGAGCTTTTTCCAATATTAATTTTCTCTCCCGAAACCTGACAATAATTATCTAGAAACTGCAGACAGCCTTCCATGGACTTTTTCCTGCCATTCAAAAAGATCAATGTATCATCAGCATACAAAAGGTGGGTGATCGGGGTGGCCATCCTGGGTGTGTGAAGAAGCCAATCTCTCCTGTACGAAAAGCCCGAGAGAGCCCTCTACTTAGCACTTCTGCTGCAACAACAAAGAGAATAGGGGATAACGGATCCCCTTGACGAAGACCTCTCGAAGACTTAAAATATCCGTCATACCTGCCTTGCATCAACACCGAGAACCCGCACTGAGTAATGCAATTTGAAATCAGGTGACATATTCTGTTATTGAATCCAAATCTGCGCAAGACTGTCAAGACATAGCCCCATTCAATTCTGTCATACACCTTTTCCATATCCAATTTAAATATAATCTTATTTCCATGGACCTTGTTCCCAATCTCTCGCATCATTTCTTGAGCCAACCCAATGTTTTCTGAAATGAGTCTCCCCTGAACAAAGGCACCCTGCTCTAGAGAAATAATATTGGGGAGAAACTTGGCCATTCTCAGACTAAGAATTTTGCTGAAAATTTTGTATACCACATTGCACAAGCTAATAGGCCTAAAATCAAAATAAGAGACAGGTTCTGCAATTTTAGGAATAAGAGACAAAAAATTGGAAGAAAAGGTACCTGGTAGCGCGTGACAGGAAAAAAATTCCTTTGCAACTTCCCAGATGTCGAGGCCAATAATATCCCAGCAATTCTGAAAGAATCCAGCTGTGAAGCCGTCCGGACCCGGGGCACTATCATGGGGAATACTAAAAACTGCTTGCCTGACTTCCTCTAACTCTGGCCTCTGCATGAGTATATCACAATCCTCTTCTCGTATCAGACTCGGAATGCAATCCATGAGTTCGGGATCATCTTTATGCTCTCCTGATGAAAGCAAGGATTCGAAAAAATTATTAGCTTCCAAAATAATATTTCTCGGATCCGTGATTAAATTCCCGGCCATATCATGAATTTTATTAATAGCTCTTCTTTTCTATTTGACTTTCACTGAAGTAAAAAAGAATTTAGTGCATGCATCTCCTTCTTTAAATTCATTTTCACCTGATTTTTGTTTCCAGTAAATTTCCTCTCGCACCAACGCCAGTTTAAGTTCAGCTTGACATCTGTTCAATTTAGTCATATCACTTGGATCCCAACCCTGCATTAGGCTGAATTCCAGTCTATCAATTTCATCCTCCAACCTTCTAATAGTACTGAAAATATTCCCAAAGGTTTCTTTATTCCATATCTTTAAAGCTCCTCTAAGGTGCTTAAGTTTGGAGGCCACACTATACATAGCCCCTTTGCCTGCTACATCAGCCTTCAAATTTCTTTCAACAAATCCTAAGAATCCATCGTGAGTTAGCCACATACTTTGAAATCTGAAAGGAGACATACCTGCCCTCTATGACAATGGCAAAGAAAGTAACAAAGGTGCATGATCCGAACAATCTCTAAGTAAATGATCTACTCGAGCATGCTGCATTACAATTAACCAGTCCGAATTCCCCAGAAAATGATCCAATCTCGCCCAGGTTCTGTCATCCCCTCTTTGATTGTTACACCATGTGTATTTGGGTCCTTCAAACCCACAATCAGACAACCCGCAACTTGAAATACATCTGGAGAATTCTATCATCGCCAAATGATTAGGAGGGCGGCCTCCTAATTTTTCTCCGCCTTCAACAATCACATTAAAGTCTCCACCAATGATCCAAGATTCATTCATCACCATTGCAATGTGTTCCATGTCTTCCCATAAACTTCGCCTCTCCTGTACTGAACACTTTGCATATATAAAAGAAATGAAGAACACGATATTGGAAAAGAGAATATGGATCTTATAGTGCATTAATTGATTCGTGCTGAGCAGTACATCCACTTTTAAATTATTATCCCAGAAGAGCCAAATTTTACCACCATACTCATCATTCGTTGCAAAGCAAGGCAAGGTCACCTTACTGGCGATCTCCATGTGTCTTGAAGATTGAATCATAGGTTCCGCAATAGCAAGTAGCCTTACATTGTTCTCTTTAACCAGCTTTTTGAGTCTACATCGGGTCGCCCGGTTACCAACTCCCCGTGCGTTCCAAAACATGATGTTATCTATCATTACTAACACTTGGGGTAGCCATGTTTCGCGTCACTCTTCGAGACCCCACCACCGATCTGTTCTTAGAAATTTTCTTTTTTTCCTTTATCTTGACCTCACCGAATGGTACCCTGGATCAATCAAATTGTTCGAAGACATTTTAGCATCGGACTCGTTATCCGACACCACGTCACGGTCTAACCTTTTGCCATGTCCCTGTTCCTGAATTTTGTGGGCAATTGCGTCTTCTGCCTGGTCCTGCAAATTTTCAACCTGGTCCTGCAAATTATCGGGGTACCTAGTAGCCTCTTTTTCACCAATCATCAGTTGATTCTGCTCATCGGTACTCTGTTTCGGTATTTGATCAGAGATGCTCTGTTTCGGCATCTGAAATTCACAATTTTTCAGCTTGTTCGCCTTTGAGTCTAACGTATCCTGCAACATATTATTCCCTGACTCTGATGTGATCAGTGCAGCCCCCGATCCCTGGATGTTCCTTGGCCTCTTCGGCACCCTAGGACAGTCAAGAGATGGCCCCTGTATCTCTTGTTGTTCCCCTGTTTCAGCAGGAAATCTTGGCTGCTGCTCCTCCAGTTCAACAAGATTAATAGTAGGTATGGTGCAGCCTGACTTACTACCTTCATGTGCGTAATTGGAGCTACTATCCCCCACAAACGGAACGATCCACAGTGGAGCCGCATTCTCGGATCCTTCTTCAGAATTAGCTTCATCACAATTCTTCTTCAACATTGTCATTTTAATTTCACTCGTTGTGTAGCCTGCTTCTTTTAAAACCTCTTGTGTATTTTCAGAATTATTCTTGCTCAGCTTCGTGTTTTGGGCCTCCATCCTGCGTTCCTCTTGGGTGTTTATTACTTCATCATTACCCTCCCCAATTCCTTCCGGATTTTCTTCCGCTAAGACCCCGTATTTGTTAGCCGAAATCACATTCTCAAATTCTTTCCCCTTTGTACTCTCCTTGGTTTCTTTTACAAGTGCACTATTAACCTCGACTCCTTGAGAAGTTTTGGCTCCGCTGGTTCCTATTTTGTCATTTGCTTCCATCGTTTTTTTGACAACCGGGACATACTTTTGCTTTTTCACATGTTGATCTTGTTTTTCTTCAAACTGAGTTTGTTTTTGCGTGGCCTTGTCTAGAGACTTTGGTTCTTTGTTGTTGTCTCCATCCACTTTAGATTGTTCTCTCTTCGTTCCAACCAATTTTCTGCAATAGTCCTTCTCGTGCCCAATTAGGGAGCAATGATTGCAATATTTGAATCCTGGGTACTCAAGTTTTTGCCAATATCCTCCATATTTTGGGCTCTCAAGACAAATCCTATGTGGTAGAGGTTTAGAGACTTCCATCTCTACGCACATTCGTGCGACTTTTGGGCGAGCAAAGTATCTTGTACCATCATCAATCCGAAGAAAGTATCTGCTTAGTTTCTTAGTTTTAGGCCTTAAACCTTGGTGGCAGACTCGAAACCTTGGTTTTTAGGCTTTGTTTTTTTTTCTTGTTTTATTTTTTTCATTGGTTTAGAACTCAAATTTGTTTTTAATTTCCTAGTAAAGTCATCATGTACACCTAATTGGTGTAAAATCTTTTTGATCAAGTAAGAAAGGTCTGTCATCCCATAGTTGCCCCTCCCCTCTGGAGGTATAAAAAAAAACATTTTGTGAAAGAGATTATGAAACTCTGAGATTTGTTATCAAGTTAACTCTACCTAGCGTATTGGGAAAGGTGACATAAATTTCTTTGCAGAAAACTAGAATACTCAGATTGTTTTTCTTAATTCTTTGTAGAATGTAGAGCAAGGATGTTGGCCTTCCATTAGGGAGGTCAAGGATTGTGATTTTGAGGTTGTTAGCTTTTTCCTTTTTTTTTTTTTTTTAAAAAAAAAATTAAACCTCCAGTGAGGAGGGGCAGCTATGGGATGCTAAACATTTATTACTTGATAAAAATCTTATACACTTTTCAGGGGTACATTACGACTTTACCCGGAAAAAAAACTAGTGGACAATCATCATAGCTATACAAAAAATAAATTCTAGGTCCATGAAAGAAACTATCCTAAATCACTATGTGACCTTGATCAAGAAAAACCTTATGAATAAGGTTTTGATCAAAAGGCCTAGTTCACCAAGGAATAGGCCTACCACCAAGCAAACCACTACATAACAAAAAGGAAAATTGAAAACCAAGCCTATTTCACCAAGGATAAGGCCTAAACCAAGGAAAAATTGGTAGACCTTATAGATCTTATTCAAGATCTAGGCCAAATTCACCAAGAGACTAGGTCTCATAAACAAACAAATAAGCAAGTAAACCAAGGCCTTAAAAAGCCCTTGAGCCAAAGAAAGGAAACACCATACCAAACATCGACCCAAAAGCATATACAATCTCTGCCCAAGACGCCATAGCAAGCAGCCCTAAGATAAAATATTAGAACTACGTCCTCAGCGCAACAGCCAACGCCGCCACCAAAAAGTCCATATCGGGCCAATCAGCAACAAGACGCAGCCACCTAAAAGGTCACTGCAGCGCCAAAAACAGCAACCGCTAACTTCCCGCAGAGCAGTGCACACCAGCTGACCGTGCAACCCTTAACAATCAAATGCACCTCGTCCACATCATAGCATTGCTACCGAGAACCCAGCTGCATCCAGGAGCCACACTGCGCCTCAATCATTGCAAGTCCCAGCTCCTCACCACAAGCATCCAAAGGCATCAAGGTCTGCGCACCTAGCATTGCTAATTCCAGCCCCTCACAGCTAAAGTCCCAACTGGTTCCACAACTAAAATGACACACTCCATAAACTCGCATCCAGCAACTCGCCTCCTCCACAAAATACTGCCTAATCGCAGCGCAACCCAATTGAAAACAGAGTGTGCTACTCTGTTTTGTGAGCAGTTGTCCTCGCTGCCAGCTACTCGGCTGCCATAATCTCTAAACCAATCCAACCAAAAGCTATAACCACCACCTGTATCCAGCCGGCAAGTCTAGCACTTCATAGCACCACCGCATGTTGGCCACTATCCACACAAGACAACCAACCAACGCCCAATATCAACATAGGCAGCAACATCATCATCCAACACCCAAAAGCAGCCCGTAACATGGACCAAAACCAACCACTGACAGAGCTTGGCACCTCCACTCTGCAATGTCAGCAATAACTCCACAGAATTGATATACCCGCAGCCTCTTATGACGCTCAAACGCACGGAAAGACACCTCATTTAGGAACACGAATATACGCAATATGAACCTTGTCCAAACGGATCAGACTAACAATCCTGGATGGAAGATTCGCGACATAGAATACACGACTAACTCCCTCCTTCTGAGCTCTATTCGCCAAAGCATCTGCTACCGCATTAACCTCCCTGAAAATGTTCACACAATTAACTTCCATATGAGAAGCCAAACTCTTAATCTCCCGCCAATCATTTTCCATTTGCCACGGAATTTTAAATTCCTCATAGAACCAACTGCTAACAATTTTAGAATCCATTTGAATGCAAACCTTTGAAAATTCCAAACTGTTACACAACCGGAGCCCCACCAAAATTGCTCGAACCTCCACAATATTATTTGACCCTTCACCAAGAACAACTTGTTTTGCAACCAGACAATCGCCCAAACTATTTCTGATAATAATGTCATTTGTCGCATTGTTTTTCCTCGACGACCCATCAACATTAAGTGACACCGAATCCTCCGAGGAGCGTTCCAATATACCACTCTATTGCCCTTCATAATAATAGTAGATATAGGTAGACCAAGGGCTAAAAGGGGCTTCTTGTTGTCACTAACCAGCTTAGGAGTAAAAAAGGAACTCGCCAAACGAATGCTCCTCCTGACAAACAGAATTACTATTACCAAATTTGGCTTTCCATTATCGAAAACACTTTGACACCACTGTTTCCATATTTCCAAAATGATGAACATGGGAGTTAAGAAATAGAGTAATCCGACTTGAGATTTCTTGTTCGATCTCCCAAACCAAATTTTCAAGATTGTGGTGATTTTTGCCGGCCTCCTAATATGTATATCAAAAATAGCTTCAAAATGACTCCAGACCCCTCTAGCCAGCCCACCTTCAAGGAATAGATGATTTAGAGTTTCCACATTCGGTGAATCACAACAACAACATCTAGACGCAAGACTGACCCCACATCTGTGGAGTTCCCCATCAACTAGAACGCCCTTTAAAAGAAGCTTCCAAACAAACACTGAGATTCTAAAAGGAAACAAAGACAACCAGATTTTATCAAACAACATATTTCTACCTTTCTTGTCACAGAGAAGCTCATATGCCGAATGCAAACTAAAAAGGCCATCCGAGACCGGTGTCTAAATATATGAATCTTTATCCTGCTCTCTCCCCTGAATTCTACCATCAAATAGAGATTTCGCTCACAATCTCACCTCAGGACTAACAACCTCAAAATCCTCACTTCGAACTTCCATTGTCGTAGGCTAGATCCCTTGAGCCTCCAAGCCACCCGTTCTCAAGAACACTAACGAAGAGTTCCAGTTAGAAGCAAAAAAACTCGAATTGCCACAACCAATGCGTCAAAGACAGTTGCCAACAAAAACTCCTTTATATTTCATGATCTCCTTCATAAATAGCGAAGCATTAATCTTCTCTAAGTGATAAAAAACTGGGACCCTGTCTTTCCAATATTTACATCTCATGTAATTTGCCCACAGAGAATTAGAATTTATCATATTCCAAAGGGCTTTCATGCGAAAGGCCTTAGTGATAGTGATAAGGTTCCTAACTCCCAAGCCTCCTTCACCCTTAGGGAAACAGATTTTTTCCCAAGAGATCCATTTCTTTTTCTATTTGCCTTCATAGTCGCCCAAAAAAAATCCGCCAATAATTTATGAATTCTAGAGAGTACTTGTTGAGGAACACACATGACGCTTAACGTATAAACTTGAATAGAGCTCAAAACATGCTTAATCAAAGTCAATCTCCCACTTGGGGACAATAGTTTTGCCTTACACCCACTGATCTGCTTCTGAATTTTACTAACCAACGCATCAAAATAGATAATCTTGCATCTTTCCTGATAAATAGGCACTCCCAAATACTTCATAGGAGATCCTGTATATTGGATGCTTGTATAAGTCTTAATGTCCACCACACGTTCCACTGCTGAATTTTCCCAAACCATGAAGGAACTTTTCTCTGCATTAATTTTTTGTTGAGAAAAGTTCCTTATAGCTATTGACTTGTATAATGATCGACTTCGAGGTGATATAGAGCAACCAGATTCTTGTGTTTGGTTGCCAAGCTTGGATGATGTTTTTTTGACTTGGGGTGCTTATGAACTTCTTAGAACCAAGGGCTCAGTTAACAAGCTGCTCAAATTTATATGGCACCCTCTTCTCTGTTCTAAAATTTTTGGTATTTATCTGGAAGGTGGTTTTTAAGGGTGTCCTAATGGATAGAGAGTTACATAGATGTGGCTTCAGTCTGGCTTCAAAATGTCTTTATTGTTCGAATCCGGCAACCGAGTCCCTCAAACATTTGTTTATTGAAGGGTAACTAGGGCATTTCGAGTCTATGTTTGAGGTGTATTTGCATCGTCCAACCGAGGTTCCAACTTTACTTCAATTTGGTTTCAGCGTGCAAACAAGGTAACTCAGTTGGGTTTACTATTTAATTTAACCCCCAATGTTTGTTATCTGGGAAATTTGGAAACAATGATACAAATGTTTATATAAGAATGCCAAATGTAGTGCAGTGCAAGTTATAATGGCAGTGAGAAGATGGTTGAGATTGGTTAGCTCGCTTTTTACTCCAAAAAGATTGGGCTCAAATCACTTTCTGTTGGCTGCAATGGGTGTCCCTATTTAGAATGTCAATACTAGAAGAAAAAAAGAAAAAGTTTGTTTATTGGAGCTTTCCTCCTGATGTTTTCGTTTCCTTGAACTTAGATGGTTCGGCCATTGGTAATAAGATTGCAGGGGGAGTGATTATAAGGAATAGTATGAGTGGTTGCTTGGGGGCAAAACAGATTGTACTGGGTTGATGGCTCTTTTAGAAGGGTTGTGATTAAGCATTCATTTGGATTGCTACAAGGTGGTCATTCAGACAGACTCAAATCTAGTCTATAATTGGTTCTACAAACGGTTTAAAATTCCTTGGAGTTTGGAAAATGATTGGGAGGAGATTGACAGACTGTCAAGTAATATGGACAACTCTTGTACTCACGATTTTCTGAGTCAAATGCGGTGGCGGATAGTTTGGCGAGGTTAGCACAAAAGGAGGGGCTTTCAAAGGTTTATAACGCTTCTAATCTTCTGGCTTCTGGCTAGGACGTTGGCACTGGCTAGGCTTGATAAAATGCATACAACGTACATCAAGGGAGGATGATTGGGTCCAATATCATGTGTTCATGCTCTGCTTTTTGGGCAGGTGAAGTACAGGGGACTGTGGGTTTCTGCATTTGTGCAGGGACGGTTCTACTGTGAACGCATAAGCCACTGCTATTTACTAGCAGTAAGTAACACGGTTTGGCTTGTCTGTCAATTGTAGCTCAGTTGGTCAGACATCCACACTCCTTGTAAGAGGTCGCGGGTTCGAGACTCACTGGTTAGAAGTTTTTGAGTTTTCGTCTGATTATTAGGAGCACATGTGCTCTCCCATTGATAAGCCTTCGGGTATTGAATGCAGCTACTTAGATGGATTAGAACAGAGCGAAGTGAAAACAAGTCTTCATGCAAGGTGGAGGCGATGGACCGGAGTGAAAACAAGTGTCCATGCGAGATGGAGGCGACGAGGATATTAAGTGGAATATTGTAAGCCTTCGAGTCTGATTTGGTTAACCCTATAGGATCAATCGTGTAGCCTTCAGGCATGGATTAATAAATAAATAAATAAAAAGAGTGAACGACCCATTTTAAAAAAAACATGGTCCACCTTTGGTGGAGTTGGGGGTCTGAACATTGCAGAAATAATGTTAAAACAGAAAGTTTGTGACTATGTTTTTGGGCAGGGGAATAGTTATATTCATGGAATGAATGCGGGTTATGCTCAACAAATTTGGGGCTCTCAAGGTGCCGGACTTCTTCCACGGCAGGTTGTTCTGGCCAAAAGTCAATTGGTAAGCTTGGTTTATGGTATAGGTTTTATTGAGAATATTTTTGTACTTAGAGAAATATTTGTTTTAGTTATGTTAGGATATTTACATGTCGTGGCAATTGCATTGGGTAAAGTCATAACGCACCCCCGATTAGATTGTAAATCTTTTTTATGTTGAATAAGGGTCTAGCATCCAAAAGTTGCCCCTCTTTCGGTTTAATTGAAGAAAAAAAAATGTTGTGAAAATTACCATTTGGCATCCTAATTAAGTGATAACCCATTGAAGATTTAGTCAATATAGTGATCTAAAGAAAATGTGGATCAGAACTTACTTCGGTCATCATATATCAATAATAGAATGGAAATTGTTGCAAAGTTCATATCACCATTTTTTCGCAGCATTTTATGTTAAACTAATGGCAAGAATAAAAATAACACTTGCACGTTGCAAATTCCTTAATACAGCAAACATAAATTGGTGCATGCTTTTAGGTCAGCCTTTGGCATGGCTATGTCTCTTTCTTTTGAAAATATATAAAACCTCCATTTAACCTTTAGCTTATGGTGTACACACAATGATTAGCATAATTCTATCATTACTTCTTTTGATTCTTCCAATTTCTCAGTCTTTGTCCAACAAAAGAGAAACAAAACAAAGGCGATAATATACTTTGTGGATGTATATGCACAAAAAGAGTGTGAATAAAAGCATATAAGGAAGTTGTGCGAAGAACAAAAGAAAAGAAGACCATGGAATTGGGATCGAGCTATAACAAAACTTCAACGTTATATTTAAATGGAATCCGTAACTTGAATAATACCATCATATGCTATCAACCAAGTTCGATTACGACAAATGGGGTCTGGCAGGGAGAAAACCATCTCACTTATTCGCTTCCACTTTTCATTATACAACTAATGATCATTGTTGTTACAACACAAGTTCTTTTTATCGTCCTTGGACCTTTTCACCTACCCAGAATCGTACCAGAGATTATAGTAAGTTCGTTATTTATACCACCCTCTATTATATAGTACATTTAGTGCTGAAAAACTTCCTTGATACATGTACAAAATAGAAAAAATATATATCACTCAATTGTCAAGGTTTCATAAGTTTTTTAATTGGTAAAATATTAAATATGTATATATTATATATAATGAAAAAAATAGGTTAATAGCATAGGAGGTGTATATTACATATCACAGCTGTAACAGTTTCCACGGCGAGTTTTAAAAATATAGCCTTGCTTTTGAAGTTGTCCAGGAACTAATTATTATTATTGTGATCATCATTAATATTGCCTTTATTATGATAGGGCGGTGCATTGTTGGGTCCTTCTGGTTTTGGTGCCATTGAATGGATTGGAAAAAATATATTTCCTTTGAGGAGTATGATGGTATTGGAGACTATGGCAAATATTGGACTTCTTTACTACATGTTCCTAGTGGGAGTAGAGATGGATGTTAGTCTTGTCAAACGGTGTAGTCGACAAACTTTAGCGGTTGCAATTTTTGGTTGTTCTTTGTCACTTATAGTATACCTTGGCATGATGATTCTTTTGAATATGATGCTGTTTGATGGGGTGGCTGACTTGAACATGAGACTTTTCTATCAAGGTGTCATTGTTTCTTTTTCGGCATTTCCTGTGATATCTCGAATGCTTGTAGAGCTAAAGCTAATCAACACTGAGCTTGGCAGAAAAGTCATGTCTGCAGCCCTCATAACTGACTTATTTACATGGGTAATCGTAACCATATGCATGGCTTGGGCAGAAAGTATGGACAGTAAGAAGGAATCTTATGTGGCGATCCTTGGTAGTGTTGGTTTTGCATTGATATGCGTCATAGTAATTCGTCCAATCATTATGTGGACCATCGACCGCACCCCGGAAGGAGAAAACTTTAATGAATTCTACATTTGTTTAATCCTTACAGGGGTCATGATTTGTGGATTCGTCACAGACGCCATGGGTACTCATTTTGTGGTCGGCTCCTTTTTATTTGGCCTCACCATACCCAATGGGCCACTTGGGACAGCACTTCTGGAAAAACTTGAAGACTTTGTTACTACATTGTTACTCCCATTGTTCTTTACTCTAAGTGGGATTAGAACAAATATTTATTCTTTCCAAGAGACCACGGAGCGTACTTATATTTTCATTTATATCATTACAATATTGTTTGCCAGTGTAACCAAGGTATTTGCCACGTTCATCATCGGCCTCTACTTTGACATGCAATTACATGAAGCTTTATCTTTAGGGATGCTCATGAACACCAAAGGCATCACCGAAATAATTGTAGTCAATGTAGGGTTTGGTGGGGAGGTAAATATTCACTCACTATATAGTATTGAGTTATTCTATCACTACACCAAATTGGCATATTTGTAACAACTTAAAAAATAGTAACATTATTGAGCTATTACAATCTACCAAACAATTTCAAGTCAAAACTAAATTTAGTCAACAAAATGAAAAATAGCTACACAAAAAAATTGATACAATAAATTAGATCACCATGAATAGTATCACTTGTAAGCCCATACTATTTGTAGTGATACAATTATTGAATCACTTTGTTTGTGAAAATGTGTAAAATTGCTTTGTGGATTGTTATAGCTCAAATGTGTTACTATTTTTTGGATTGTTACAAAAATGTCAATTTGGTGTAGTGTATATACATTTCTATGCCATTTTCATTAAAAAAAATAATATTGGTGTGTTAACTATTTACTGTGTACAGGTTATCAGTTCCAACCAACTTACATCATTGGTGATTTGCATCGTGGTAATGAATGTGATTGCTGTGCCCACTATAGTAAGTTTGTACAATACTAGAAGGCGGTTCATTCGGTGCAAAATGATTACAATTCAAAAGGCCAAAATGGATGCAAAACTAAAGATACTCACCTGTGTTCACACCCCTCAAAATGTGCCCACAGTGATTAACCTCCTGAAGTCTTCCCATGCCACCGAGAGGTCCCCTTTTGACATCTATGCGCTTCACTTAGTGGAACTCACTCGTCGTGCCTCCTCCATGCTCACTATCCATGACAAGAATGGTGTTAGGTGTAATAAGGCAACCAACCAAACCCAGGCTCAGCTTGAGCACATTGTGACGGCCTTTGAGAGTTATGCAGATAATACACCAAATGTGAGTGTTCAATCTCTTACTGCCATCTCCCCATACCCTACCATGCATGAAGATATTTGCAATCTTGCTGAGGACAAGCGTATCACCTTAATAGTTCTTCCTTTCCACAAGCGACAAACTGTCGATGGAAGTATGGAGTCCATCAACCCAGCCTTGCGCCAAGTTAACCAAAATGTCTTGGCCAATGCACCATGTTCTGTCGGCATTCTCATTGATAGGGAATTTGTTGAATTTAGTAGCCGCATTATTCACCACATTGCAGTCATATTTATAGGAGGTCCGGACGATCGAGAAGCATTGGCATATGGTTGGAGGATGGCAGAAAACCCAGGCATCAACTTGACTGTTTTGCGATTTGTTGTAGGAGATGACATTGTTGAATCGGACTCAAAGCAATGTTATAAGGATGAGATCCTCAAGGTGACCATTGACACGGAAAAAGAGTTGCAACTCGATAATGAGTATATTGGTGATTTTCGAGTAAAACTTGTAGGTCGGGAGACAATTGCATACAAAGAGAAGGTGGTGAACAATGTAGAGGAAACTATCAATGCTATTCGTGAAATGGATAGTATTCATGATTTTTACATAGTTGGCCGAAGACAAGAGTTTCCCCTTTTAGCTGACCTGAATGAGTTCAGTGAAAATCCAGAGCTAGGAGTGATAGGAGACTTATTGGCATCATCTGATTTTGTAAAAAATGTTTCCGTTTTGGTGATGCAACAATATGTTGGGGATGACTTACATGGTGGAGATAACAAAGTATCTCCTGCAGAGTCAAATAATCAAATGAGTGTTGTATCAAGAGTAGTGAATTGATTATTTGTATAAGGAATTGTGTAACGAGTCTTTCCAGAACTTATAAAATAAAACTAAAATATTTGATTCCCCAATTATTTGTTTTTATATCAGGCTTGAGCAATGAACAACGTTTTTAACAGGTTCCTAAACCACTTGTATCAATTACATTGATCTCATTGGTACACCCTCCACAACTCAGACTCGTGGACCTCAATATCTGGAGGATGTTTGACAAACTAATGAAGCTACAACTTCTCAACTTTGTACGATGAGTGTTATTAGTTTAATAAAATTAAACAACCCATTTCAACTCTTTTTTTTCCCAACGCGGCTAGAGAGCCAAAGGAGGCGCATCAGAGGAATGCGAGGGAGTCTCCCTAGCACGTTTTTAGGAGAAAAAGGGTTGTTAAAAAAAATAAAATCTACCTAAACCTAACGACCGTTATCCCCTTCCCCAAGAAACCTACCCAAAAGCTAACGTCCCCATTTCCATGCTCCCCCCCCCCCCCCCCCCCCCACAAAGCTCTTCTCAAAAATCTACCCAAAAAGCTCTAGACGTGTTGCTGGTTCTCTGCTTCTCAAAAGTGTGTTACTCTTCGATCGAAGTTCTTCTCTGGTTCAAAGCTAAGTGTGTTGCAACGTTTCTTCGATTTCATCTTCGAAACCAGATCTAGGGTTTTGTATCAGTCTGTTGCTCTTCTCTTCGATTTCGTCTTTGATTTTGCCTTCGATTTCGTTTTCAAAACCAGATCTAGGGTTTCCAGATCTGGTGGTAGGTTTCGTGTTGATTAGTCTCAGTGATTTTGTGTTGATTCAAAGGCGTCGTGTTCAATTTCGTGTTGATTTAAAGACGCCATGTTGATTCAAAGACCTTGAAGAGAAGTCAATGAAGAAGCAAAACCAGATCTAGGGTTTTGTCCCAACTCTCTCAGGTAGCACCCTTATTCTCCTATTTTTCTCCATGTTGCTTATCAAGTAATAAGGCTTAATGTTCTTCATGTTCTTTGCTTCATGTCTTCCCAATCTTCATAGTTAACAAACATTGACATTTTGAGAAATACTAAGCATGTGTGCATTATTTTGATTGTTCTTTGCTTCATGTTCTCTGTTTTTGTTTTTTTCTACTTCTTCTTCTCTCATATTTTCTTCACTTTGTTGGATTCTGTGGTGGTGGTGGTGGTGGCAAAGTCGATTGGAGTTGTGGTGTTGAGCTCGATTGGGAATGAGGTGGAACAGGTTAGTTCAGAGGTTGTGGTGGTGAGGTCGATTGGGGGGTGGTGAAGTCTGTAGGGAGTTGGGGGTGGTGATGGCGAGTTCAATTGAGTGTGGCAATTTTTTTTTTTTTTAAATTAACATCCAGGAGGGAGGGCAGCTATGGGATGCCAGACCTTTATTACTATAGCAAAAAAGCTTTTACACATCATCGGCCGTACGTTACGAATTTACCCGAATAAATAAACAAATGGAAACAATCCTTACTAAACTGAAAACATCAAAACTCTAAAAAGAAAAACCAGATCAAAATCACCAAGTCTCTAGAACATATTCTCAAAGCGAGAAGGCCTTATTCAAGAGATAAGGCCTTATTTACCAAAGAGCAGACCTTATTCACCAAGAGCTAGGCCTTATTTACCAATGAAAAACACAAAAAACCAAGGCTCTAGATAATATTCTTAAGGAGAAAATGCCTTATTCACCAAGAGCTAGGCCTTATTCACCAAAGAGAAGCACCAAGAGCCAAGTACTAAGTAACAAATGGTGCAATCCAGAGCATCAAGAAATCAAGCTTATAATGTTCAAGTCATGCTCCAAATAAACAGGCCCAAAAGCATACCCTGTCCAGCCCTTGCTCACCTCTTCCTGCAATCAGCCACCGTCCCAAGAAGAGAACTTGCACATCCCCAACTGCTGCCAAGATCAAATCAATAAAGAACACAGCAATAGAAGACCCAAACAACTCTTGCCACGAACACAGCAATAGCGAACTGCTGCCAGGTACAGCCCCTGCGTTTATGACCACCTCGCCCAGTCTTGAGTCAGCAAAATCTGTACCATCCATCACCGACCAGCAAACCGTCCAGCACCTGTATTTTCTTGCTAGTCTGAAATTAGCATTGCATCCAGTGGGCTTTGATTCAGGATATGTGGACTCGAAAATGGGCATGGCCAATCAGGATGATGCGCAGGCAAGCAAGGCAGCGTCCGAGAGTGACAAAAAACAGTTCATCACACCGTCAGTTATGGTGAGCAACATGCAGGGCAAAGTTGTCAGTAACAAGCGGACCAATGATGTTAGCAATACGCAGAGCAACCAGGTTAGTAATATGCAGAATAAAGTCGCTAGTTACAAGCAGAGCACTGAGGATGGTAATAAGATGCGGCAGAGCACTGAGGATGGTAATAAGCTGAGCAAAGGGGATGGTAATAAGCAGAGCACTGAGGATGGAAATAAGCTGAGCAAAGAGTTCAGCAATAAGCAGAGCAAGGGTGTGAGTAACAAGCAGAGCGCTTTCCAAAAAAAAAAACAAGCATAGATATTGGTTTTAAGCAGAACAGTAAGCAAATTAGTCCCAGGCTTGACTCCACAGACTAGCACGGTAAGGACATTATCGAGCAAGGACTGGGCAATGATACGGGGGTTGATATTGATTCTGATTACATTGCTGGTGGCATGCTCCTGCGAGATACCAGGACGGGTACAGGGCTGGTAGGTGATGCAGAACATGTTTGTGATGCAAAAAATGCAAGTCTTGCAGCGTGCATAGGCGAGGCAGAGCACGTAGGAGATGCACTCCCTAATGATCCAGAGCACGGGTTTGTTGCAGGCCAGGGTACAGGCAGTTCTTTGGATCAGGCTCAGAGTGACGAGGAAGATACATGTGGTTTTTCTGATGAAGAGTTTCAATCCCTAATTGAGATCAAGGGCTTGTTGGAGAAAGATGAGAAAGCAAAAACTCCAGAATTTAAAGCTCATAAACTTGGTGACACCCTGGATAAGGCTATCTCTTTGTTCAAAGTTTCAAGGAGGCTACGTAGGAAGAAAATGAACATCAATATGCTCGAGAGCACTAGCGACGAGAGTGATGAGCATGGATCAGATTCGGAGGTGGGTCCACACGTAGCTTTCAATAGGGATTTGAAATTAGGCGCTAAGTCACACTACACCAAAATGCTTGTTTAGCTATGGGGAGGTGGCCACGGCTCTAAGCCGTTGGTTTATTTGTCACGGCTAAAAACCGTGGATAGCGTGGCCAACGGCCTAAAACCGTGGCTACAAAAATAGTTGGCCACGGCTCTAAACCGTGGGTGCATTAGCCACGGCCAAAAACCGTTGCTATATTGTGCAACGGCCAACAACCGTTGCTAAACTAAACCGTTTTGCACGTGTCGCGCTCCTGCGAGTGAGTGATTTGGAGAGTGGATTTCGCGCTCTGGCGAAAATGGGTTTCGCGCTTTGGCGAAAAAAATTGGGGAAAAAAATTTGGCGCTGTCATTGCGAAAAATTGGCGAAAAAGAATTTGCTATTTCGACCTAGATCAGTTTGCGCGGTCATTGCGAAAAAAATTTCGACCTAAATCAGAGTCAGAGAGAGGTTTGGCGCAGAGGAGAAGAAGGACGAAAGAAGGAGAGGACGAACTGAAGAAGAACATGAAGAACCGAAGCAGATTCTCAAACTTTTCTTCTCCTTCTTCTTCTTTAGATCTTGAGAGAATCGAGCTGATGAAGAACATCAAATTGGTTCAGATCTCCTTCCAGGTAAGATCCTTCTTCTTCTTTAGATCTCTTCTTCTTCTTCAGATCTGTTTCAAGAGAACAAAATCCTTCAAGAACCCACACAAAATTTGACCTTTATAAGTTTTTCTCTGATGACCCCATTTCCTATTTTGATCCCAAACCATGGGATTTGAGTACCCTTTTGTTCTTTGAGTGCAGGGAGAGTGAAAAATAAGTGGGATTTTAGATACCCAGAAGCAAAGATGATTGCAGAGAACCTAGGTTGGGTTAGGCATGAAGGAATGCATATTTTCTCCATTGATATTCAACCTGGTGGCATCGGGTTTGCAACTGGTGGAGGAGATCACAAGGTAGCTTCTTTTTCATTCTTGGTTTTATCTTCGGTTATTTCATTACAATCAAGTTGAGTTTTTTCTTCTGTTGTTCAACTTCAATCATGATTCTTGTGAGTGGGTTTTCAACTTGGGAAATTTTGATGTCTTGGAAAGTTATTTTTATTTGAGGATCCTTACTTTTGCTTGAATTGAATTAGGTTGTCATCCGTTTAGGGTTCTAGTTAGTCTCAGTATTAAAATATTGTATATGAGGTGTTTCCTTTCTTGGAAAGTGAATATATTTAGAGTAGTAGTTTGGGAATTTACAACTTCATTTACTGGGTTTAGCTACTTGGATGGTTTAAGCTATTCTAAGATTAGAATGTATATGCTGGAAAGCTTTAATTTTTGTCCTTAGAGACTCTTCAGTAATGTCGAAATATTGAGATTTGTTCATGTTCAGAATATACAATTCAAATATGTTATGAGCAAGGAGAAAGAAAATTTACGATACAAAAGTTGGAATACCCACGTAAAAATGAAACTATGAGGATGATGTTCAGGTAAGATTTATGTGAAATATATAAAGGAAGATGAGTACAATGAGGATCATGTTCATGACTGGTTATTAGTTTTATTAAAAAATGTAATTTAGTAAATATACTTTTTGAGGATAGTGTTGAAATTCCACTGCAAAGCAAAACAAAACAGTTTGATTTTTTTTTTTTTTTATCTCTTCTTATTTTTTTTTCTTCTTTCAGCAAAGCAAACCCTAGAACTCACTTTCTTCTTTTCTCAAGCTCGATTTCTGAAGAGGAGAAGAAGAAGACTAAGATAACACTCAAAACAACAGGTAAGCTATTCAACATTCTCTCATTTTCTGTCTTTGTTCATTGCCTCATTGGATTGTGAAACATATGGGTGAGATTCTAATTGGGGTGTTGGGGTGTTTGGCAGCTGTTGGAGGTCAGGTACATTTCCTCTATGTGATGGAACTCATGTGAAGCACAACAAAGACACTGGAGATAATGTTGGTCCTTTGCTATTCACTACTACAAATATTAGCTTAGGTAACGCCACTTAGATAGCGCTTTTTTAAAGAGCTATCCAAGTGGGCGCTAGGATAGCGCTTATTTGTCTTTAAAAAAAAAAAAATCAAAAAAAACGCTACAATAGCGCTTTTAAATTTTTTTTTCAGTTAAGCGCTATCTTAATTATGTCTTAGATAGCGCTTTAAAAAACGCTATGTGAAAAAACGTTACCAAAACTACCATAGCGCTTTTAAAGTGCTTGCATAGCGCTTTAAAAGCGCTATGCTACTTACCTCTTGTATAGCGCTTTATCCTATAGCCTAATAATTAAAAAAAAATCAAATATCAAATTAAATCTCGTTTTTTCAGATCTTGATACGATCGGACGGTTAATATCACAAGCCCTAATAAACCTAAATCTCGACAACATGTTTTTTGGTTTTGCTTTTGCCATTTTTTCAAACACACAGAGAGGCGATAGGAGGCACGGAACCGAGGCGAGGAGGCGACGAACCAGATCGAGGAGGCGACGAACCAGATCGAGGAGGCGAGGAGGCGACGAACCGAGGAAGGACGCGAGGAACCAGAGGAGGCGAGGAACCGAGGAAGGAGGCGACTCAGGCGAGGAACCAGAGGAGGCGAGGAGGCGAGGAACCGAGGAGTCGCAGGGTAAGGACCAGGTTCGTCTCTCTCGCTCGACTCTCACTCAGTCACTGTTGGTGTTTTGTGTTTTGTTGGCAAAAAAAAAATCTCAATGACTGCGACAAAATGAGATGGAGAAATCAAAAGACATACTACTTCCATCAACCTCAGTGAGTACTCCAAATCCTAAGAGCATCTCCATTGAAATAGAAAGATCAGACTGAAATTTAAACATTTTCGACTAATACAAGTTCAATTAAAAGTTAAAATTAGGCTAATGGACTAATCAGTCTTTCAAAGTCTACTGAGGAAGTGAGCATCTAATGTTCGTCTCTCCATCTCATTTCGTCTCTCTTGCTTCTTCTTGCTTTTTTTTTTTTTTTTTTTTTTTGTTTGTGTTTTGTGTGTGATTCACTGATTATTAGCCTATTTTTTGTCTACTGAGGAAGTAAGCATCTAATGCATATTTTTATTGTTTTTGAGTTATAGGCATATAGCTTTATGTTCAAAATGCTGTCATATTAGTGTTTCATGTGTAGTATCTAATGGAATGGAATGAATGTGTTATTAAAAATGTGTAGTTATACTCGTATGAATGAATTATTGTTTCAAAGATATATGGACTGTTTTGTTGAAAAAATCTTTCAATCAAATTGTGACAGAGTGTATTAATATAACTTATTCAAAATGAAAATGTAGTAATCCGTATATGTTTCTTCATATTTTGATTCCGACAGGTTTCTAAGTCATTTCTCTATGATTTATTGTTACGAAATTGTTTGGATTCGATCTTTGTCTTCTCTTTGTGTATGATAGATTGGACAAATATAAATATTTCATGCTTAGCTTCCACTAATTAAAGTGACTGTTCATAGAATTGTGTGCTAGTAAGAATCTTGCTAAGTCCCAAGAGTGGAAAGAACAAGTAAAAAATGTGGATTCATGGCAATGGAGATTGATGTATTGATGTTTTTTTGTAGTATTGTTTTTAATGGATCGAGAATGGGTAAATGCGGATCGATTATCTGAAGAGTACAAGAAAGGGGTGGAAGAGTTTTGTGCTTATGCAACTAAGAATGCTAAAAATCCAATGTTCATTAAATGTCCGTGTCGAAAATGTTTAAATGTAAAAGAGGTTAGTGGTCAAATGAAGTTGCACGAGCATTTATTGTGTCATGGTATTGACAATACATATAAGGTTTGGACATATCATGGTGAGCCAAGGTGCTTTTTAAGTATTATTTTTGTCGATTTTGATCTTAATTTCCAAATATTTGTTCTTTTCTCTATATTATTTTTGGATGATTATTGTCAATGCACATACACATACACATGCCACATCATCCCGATGCAAAACCTGATTCCCTGACTTCACTCAAAGTTTAAAATGAATTAGTTTTGATATATGTTTTGAAATGATGCATAGTGTGGGAGGGTGTGTGTCAGCATCATGAGAGGATCCTGAATAATTTGCAAGCCTAGCTAGGGGTGGAATTAAAAATCTCATAGGTGTAAAGAGGGGTCAAGTCATTGCTCAATGGAAATGAGAGCTTGGTGTGGGCATATACATCCAAAGAGATATGAGCAGAGATGGTGATGAACTCATAAGGTGCATGGCACGAGGAATGATGGTTCATTGACACACCACATTGGTCACTTACCTGCTCACTTACCTGTATCACTTACCTGTATCATTGTTAGCTAGCTTGCCAGTTTTTTCCTGTAAGAAAAAAGATCCCCACAATGTTGATCCAAAGTTGTCCCTACCCATTAAAAGTGTCCTACACTAGTTTTCCTCGTATCCAGCTAGGTGCCCCAAATGAAAAGTGTCATTCCTTGCACTCGAATGAGTACAAACTTGAGTTTGGCATTGTCCCCGATTTATTAAGTCCATCTAAACAGGAGTTCCATCTAGGTAAGGGGCAGAAAATAAGTTAGGAAACAAATTAAGCACAAGGATCCATGATCGAGAATGGAAATCCTTTGTTTTTTTGGTACATTTTCTATTAAACTTTTATTCTACAATATTCAGCCGACAAAAACTAGTAAATAATTAAATAAAAATTTGAAGGTATTGGGTCTTTCAAATTCACTCTACTGAATCTAGGAATTTACAAGATGAGATTTGCTATATGAAGGAAAAAAAAGAACGATAACCTCATTAAAAAACAACAGAGAAGAAGCTGATTTGCAGAATGTCCCGAGCCACTCATCCTCATCTCCAGGACAATATGGTATAAATCAAATAGATTGGTCATAGATTCAATCTCCCAGGCAGTAAAGTCTCATGGCATCCTCCTTGTCCCCCTCATTGAGGTGTATGAGCTTATGACCCATTTGAAAAAGTTGGGTTACATCGATCATTCTGATTTTGTATTTGAATGTCTTTTATTTCTAGATGGCAGTTTTGTTGTATTCAGGCACATGTCTTGCTATTTGCATGGATAGTGGTTTTGAAAACTCTAGCAACTCAGTCCTTGATGTGTGGGGCTTTCAATGTAAATGATCTGAAGGGTGTGTGATGGTATTTTAGATTGAAAATTTGAACAAAATATTAATAGATGGATTTTGACATGCATCTTATTACAGGAATATTGATGACGTTGACAAGACGATGGATGAGATCAATGAGCAGACAGAGAACATGAAGCAGATCCAGGAAGCATTATCAACTCCAATTGGTTCCGCTGCCGACTTCGATGAAGTATTGCTACTTAGAGAGCTTCTCATTCCCCCTGTTCTATACTAAATTCTGTATAGGACACTAAATGTGTCTTGAATTGCAGGATGAATTGGAAGCTGAGCTTGAGGAATTGGAAGGTGCGGAGTTGGAAGAACAACTTCTCCAGCCTGCTACAACTGCCCCTGCAGCTCCCATACATGTTCCAGCAGGAAGACAGCCAACTCGACCTGCTCCTCGAAAGAACACTGCTGAGGAAGACGAGCTGGCTGCATTACAAGCAGAGATGGCACTCTGAGCTGGTAGGTTACCAGTTGTTACTCTGTCTCTTCAACTTTTTCTGTTTCTTACTGTCCCCTTCTTATGAACTACTTTCAAGTTTTTCAAATAGAAAATTGTGAGAACTTCTCTATACTAGCTCAGAATTTGTGAAAGGTGCTTAAAAAGGCTTAAATTATTTGTCTTTTCAGCTGGGCTTTGACATTTTGTGGTCCTTGTGGATATTAAGTTGAAGTATTGATATGTATGATATAGTGCAAATGTTTCTTGTGCATTCTGTTTCAGAATTTGGATAACGCTTTTGCTGAAATAAATGTACCTCCTCGTTCTCCCCCAGTGGTCATTGACAATGCCTCTGTCTCCTTGGCTGATAAATGTGGCAAAAATTGGTAAAGGGTTTGTTGCAGCTGGTGAAATATGTCACTTCACAACTATCAGAAGGGTTGTCAGTAGACTACTTGGCAACATTTTTTTTTCTGAAGTTTTTTACATGTTATAAACTATTGTGCTAACCCAGAATCTCCTAATTAGAAGCTCATAATACTAGTGACCTACAATAAGGTTAGTATTGTTTCGCTTACTAGCTGAATGTTGAAGCTTGATAATTTCACTCATATAGAATTGACACCGTCTGATGATATTGCAGGTATGAGAGCACCTATCCGGCCTCCTCCTGGCCATCCTTCTCAATGTAGTTCTCAAATGTTTTCACAATCTTCATCATCTTCTTGTGATTAATCTTGTCCTTGTGCATTCTGTTTCTGCAGGCCATTGATAGGCTTCCTTTAGTTCCCGGAGTTCTTGAGCTCGTTGGAATTGGTTATTCTGGGGTAAGTTCCACACCTATTACTGCTAGTATATATATATATATTAGTTGAGAAGGCTGCTATCAAGAAATATAGTTGGACCTTTAGTCATTTACATTTATCTTACTGATACAAAACCCTTTGTGTTTGGCAGTGGTTTGCATATATATAGTAGCAATAATAGGTGTATTCTTGTATTTCAGGTTAAGATTTATATACCGACTTAGTGTGTGTGTGTTGTTATACTTAAACAATGCCATGATGCAATTTCAGGTTATGCGAGGATACAATTTGAAGTGGCGGTAGAATCTGAGAAACATTCAGCGGTGCCGCAATGTACAGACGAAGTTAGGACTGTAGGAGAAGCTGTTGGCCATTTCATTTCGTGGCCAAAAAAGCTGGTGTATATATATGATAGCATATTAACAATTTTGTATGAATGCTTAAATTATATTTTGAATGAATGAGAAATAGTTAGTTATCATGTTGTGTCTTTATTGATTGATTGAACGTTGTCATTATTATATTAAATATTATATTTAGCCCAGAAAATCGGTATCGGAAAAATAGAAAAAACAAATCAAATAACTTAGATAGCGCTCAAATTAGCGCTATCTAAGTTTAACATATATACTACAATAGCGCTTCTTTAAGCGCTATCTAAGAACAATCTAATTACTTTCATAGCGCTTATTTACGCGCTATCTTAGCAGATAAACAAATCTAATTTAAAAAAATCATTTAAATTAAATAGCGCTTAACAAAGTGCTATTCAAGCTAATTTAAAAAAAATTAGCGCTTACATAGCGCTTTAGAAGGCGCTATTTAAGTTAATTAAAAAAAAAAAAAACGCGCTATTCAAGTACGCGCCTTGCATAGCGCTAAAAAGCGCTATCTAAGCCTATTTTTAAGCGCTATGCAAGCCTATATTTGTAGTAGTGATTGAAGAAGCGGTAGAAGAACTACTTGGTGAGTATAGGGTCTTCTTTAATTTTTTGAGACTTTTGTTAAGCACTAATGTTTATTATGTACAAGGGAACATTTCAATTGGAGGGATTTGAGTCTGCTACTATGTATAGACGATCAACATGATTTACTCAATAGTCTTCTTTAGCCATGTCTGTGTGTTTGTATTGTTATGAGCATGATCATTTGGGTATTCTAGCTTAATTGGTTTAAATGTTTTTTAGCTTAATTGCAAAAGAGGTAATGAAACAAAGAAACATATACTCAATTGGCCTCAATAGCAATATGTTGTATCCATGGGTTGGGAAAATTTAAGCTTTAGACTTCGATTTTAATATGAAAAGTGGACTACTCTTAAGATTTAAAATTCATTTTAACTATGAAAATTTGGACAGTGCATATAATTTTATAGCAAGCAAAAGTCCTCTCTTTTAGTAGATGTCAATAATTGATTATACAAGTCTCTATAATGTGTGTGTAGTTTCTCTCATGATTGCTCTTATGTTTCTGTAATCTAGATTTGTTCCTCCTGTGAAAACTGTAGAATCTGCCTTTCTACTCACCTTGCAACTCTTTAGGCAACATTTGGTTTTAAGACATTCACTTAGAAGCAGTATTAGTTTTTCAGGAATGAACAATTTACATAGCTGACAACCTGAATCAACACAGGTTAGTCAGCATTGCGTCTCTCATATCATATCATATTGCATGAATCTATCATATTTTGTATAGATGACAAGCTTCCATTGGTCAAAATCCATTTTGCTAGACATATTGGATATTCTTCTTTTGTATCCATGAATGTCAAAGAATAACAACTTAGCTTCCATATTGGATATTTTTTTTACTGAAAACTGTTTTGAACAGTTGATTTGTAGTGTTTTTGTGTTGCATTCCTTTGTATGGGATCACTAAATAGGTTTTCCGAGTGAAATTAGATCTGATGAGGCTCAGATAGTAGTTTTATAGGTCTTTTTGAGCTATTATTTAGAGGAACTGATGGAATTTGACATTATGAGCTGAAGTTCATTCAATTAGTTGGATTTGCAAGCAAATTTTGCTAGGTTTTAGTTAATGCGAGACAATAGAACTTCTAGTCAGTTATAAGTCTTAGGTAGATTGTATTTCTTGTGATTAATGATGAAATGTGAAGCTGAAGGCTGAAGTGACTAAGATGTATTTGTTTTAGATCCGTTTCAGTCTGAGGTGATTTAACAGTGAGAGAAATGGAGGGGAGAATGAACAAGTACAGGCAAACTAGTCCAGAGAGGGCTATAGTTTGGACGGAGCCATCACCGAAGCGGATAATAGAAAAGTTGTTGTTGTTTATTATCTCTGCAGAAATCACCACCTTGAACATCCACATTTCATTGAGGTTGCACTCTCTTCGCCCGAAGGTCTTCACTTGAGAGGTATGTGTCTGGCTTGTTTGTTACTTTGTTATACTATATTTCTATTTGAATTTGGGAATTCTGAAATTTAGTATGTTTTGTAGATGTGATTAATCGGCTTAATGTCTTGAGAGGTAGTGGCATGCCTTCGTTGTATTCGTGGTCTTGTAAGAGGTAAGAGTGTTATAAGAACTGGTTTTGGTTTTCCAGTAAATTGTATTTTATTAGAAATTTGATTGTTATCATTGTTGTGGTGGATTTGTGAAAGTAGAAGTTACAAAAATGGATTTGTCTGGCATGATTTGTGTGAAGATGACTTGATACTTTTAAATATATAACAGCAAGTCTTGTATTTTCTATATGTTCTATTTGAATATTAATTTGAATCAGAACTCAATTTGCTACTCCCTCCTTTATCAGTAAACACTGGAGATAATCCGGCGGTAACTGAAAGGGAAGGGATGATCCGAACACTGCAGCACAGAGCGCGTCCCAGGCAGGGTGCGCTGCAGTTTCAGCGTGCTCTGCATTGCAGACAGAGTGCGATGTTGATCCAGACAGAGTGCGATTCAGCGTGTCTGCTGTACGTGCTGTTTCTGGCCACAGCGGGTTTCAGCGTGCGCGGTTAGCACACCGGTTTTGAGCTGTGGTTGAGGTCTGCTGGGAGGCTTGTGGGTTTTTCTGCACGCTGCTGCGAAACAGAGCTTGCGTTGGTGCTGTCCGGGTTGCTGGGAGCTGACTGCTTGGGCTGACTTCATTTGGTGCTTTAAGTTTGGCATGTACATTCTTCCTGTCTTAGTCCAGGTTTGCTCTTTTATACTTGGATTTTGTATGTCAATGTTATTTATTATTATTTTGTTTATTATAACACCCTTACCCATTTCAATGACAGGTAGTTGAACCAAAAGTATGCATTGCAGGCTTGCTTACTTGCATGAGGTTGTTGAACCAAAAGTGGTACATCGTGACATCATATCTAGTAACATTTTAATAGATGACAATTTCAATCCTAAAGTATCTGATTTTGGTCTGGCCAAGTTACTGGGTGCTGGAAAAACCCATATCACTACCCGTGTCATGGGGACCTTCGGGTGATATTTTTTTCAGTGGAACTCAATGAGTTATTTTCCTTTTCCTTTTCCTTTTACGTTTTTGCATCATTGGTTTCAAATCGCCACGGTTCAAAGAATTATAATAGATACCAATGTGACATAACTTTTCCAGATATGTTGCACCCGAATATGCAAATACTGGACTTTTGAATGAAAAGAGTGACATATATAGCTTTGGGGTTGTTGTTTTGGAAGCAATTACTAGAAGAGATCCCGTTGACTACGGACGCCCAGCAAACGAGGTATGTTGGCATGTGTACTGTAGCAGATACTCTAGTTGTTTTTTTCTTCTAACTCGCCTAGGGCAAATTTTTCTTATTAACCATAAAGTTAGTCTTTTTTGTTGAACCACATGAGCTTAATGGAACACTTTTCAGTTGTCAAGTTAATAGAACTTGGGTATTCTCAAACTCATTTAAGTTTATAGAGAAGCATTTGATGATAGCATCTTTCGAATGAATTTGTCATGTTTCTTTCATTTGAAACAAGTGAACATACACTCCAAATGTTTTCAGGTGATGAAACTTTAGTTTTCTCTGTTTCATTTTTGTACTGCATATTTATTAATAGTTCTCCAAATGTTAAAGTAATGTACTTGCTTGGAATCCAAGACCTGCGGCAGGAATGAGTGCAAGCAGTGAAATGCAGCACCCAGATTGCATTCAAAAATCCGCAGATCATAACTGCCAGGATAGTGGGTACTCTGCAGTGAAACAGAACGCACTCTGGTTTGCGACCAGTAGCAAGCTCGCATCAGTGCGTCCCTCACAGAGCAGCAGTTCGTCCCTCGCAGCAGCAGCAGTGATTCCCTCGAAGCAGCAGCAGCAGTGCGTACCTCGCATCATCAGCAGATCGTCCCTTGCAGCAGCAGCATTGCGTCTCTCGCAGCAGCAGCAGCATTGTTCCACTTTCTTTGTATTTGAGATATTTAAGTTTGTGTGTGTCATTGTATTTGAGATATTATTTGATAGATTTTGTGACTCAATGTAATACATATCTTATTAATTACATTACTTTGCCTCCATTCATGGAAATGTTTAAGTTTGGCACATTAAAATTTTTATTTTCTAGAAATAAAACTTATAAGATGTAATAAAAAGTCATTTGACAGCACAAAAAAAAAAAAAAAAAAAAAAAAAAAAAAAAAAAAATAATTGCCACGGTTTTAAACCGTGGCTAATTATTGCAACGGCTAAAAACCGTGGCTAGTACTGGCCACGGCTTAAAACCGTTGCTAAAGCTATTGCAACCGCTTAAAACCGTGGCCAAACTTGCAACGGTTTTAAGCCGTGGCTACTCCTGCCCACGGCTTAGAACCGTGGCTAAGATTTTGGCAACGGTTTATAACCGTGGCTAAATCATCAACCGTCCTCGAGATAAAACCGTTGCTAATATTTTAGCCACGGTTTTTAGCCGTTACTAGGGATTTAGCGACTCCTCTACAGCCCACGGTTCTAAGCCGTGCCAGTGGGTTACCCCCACGGTTTAAAACCGTTGCTAATGGCCATTTTTGGTGTAGTGTCAGACAGCGAGATGAGCAAGAAAATGTTTAATAAAGTCAAGATGGCGCTTCCTCCGAGCACGCGCAGAATGACGAGGCCGACTGTTAATGATTCAAATGTTTAAAATGATGGACAATATTATGTTTTGGAATGCCCGCGGAGTTGGTAATAGAGCTACGAGGAATAGACTTAAAAACTTGGTTAAAGAATTCAAAGTGCATATGATTATGATAGCAGAACCCATGATTGAAGCCAACCGTCATTCGGAGATTGGCAACAAAATCAAACTGGCTGGTTTTGCATCTAATAAAGTCGTGGGAGGAAAAATTTGGATTTTCTGGGATCCGGATTTAGCAGTCACAGTGCTGGAAGCGTCTGATCAGTGTATTCATTGCCAAGTATCTCTTTCGAATGCTACTTCTTTTTTCATCACTTTTATTTATGCCAAATGTACGGTGGAAGAGAGAAGGGACCTATGGGCGAAACTAGAATCTTTTGCATCTCAGTTCATAGGGCCGTGGATGGTTGGTGGAGATTTCAATGCAGTCATCAGTGAACAAGAGAAGTTAGGAGGTAATTCCCCGGCGATGGCCAGTATGTCCAATTTTTCAGATTGCGAACAGTGTGGACTTATTGATTGCGGGTTCAGTGGTCCATCATACATTTGGTGTAATAACAGGCGTGGTGGGGAGTGAATTTTGGCTAGGATTGACAGAGTATTTGTCAATTTTGCTTGGCTAGCTCTATCATCTAAGTTGAGGGTTGAACATCTTCAGCGCACATTTTCGGATCATGCGCCTATTTTGGTTTACATGCCAGTGCAGTCTAGAGCAGGTTTTTCACCTTTCAGGTTTTTAAGTATGTGGACCACACATCCATCTTTCACTTCGTTAGTTGACTCTGTGTGGGGTTCGGACAGTTTTCCGATGAGCTCACTGGATAGCGTGGATTTTAAACTAAAAGCCCTTCGTAGAGCTCTCATCACATGAATAGGGAGGTGTTTGGTAATATCTTTAGTAGACTGAGGGCATTGGAAGATGAAATGAGCCAATGGGAGAATGCTTTGTTTACAGGATGGGAATCGAATATCAGAAACGGTTTCAGTGTGGATGCTAATTGGGATGTTACTACGTGCTGTAATTTGAGCAAGTGTCAGACAGAGTACAGGTTGGCCCTTAGGCAAGAGTAACTGTTTTGGTTACAAAAGTCAGGAGAAAAAGAGTTCAAGGAAGGTGACGCTTGTAACAAAAAAAAATTTGCCTCGATTAAAACAAAACAAATTAGAAGGACAATTGCTTCTATCACATTGCAGAGTGGCAGGGTTATAACTGACCCGGGGGATGTTTCTAGAGAAGCTACTGTCTATTTCAAACATCTTCTCTCTTCGCAGGCAAGTCCAGCTCATGATAGTGAATTTTTGGCTTGCATACCTTCAGTTTTATCGTGTGGGACTTGTGAGCATCTTGTCAAGAGCCCATCTATGGAAGAAGTGAAAAAGGCGACTTTTGATATTCCATCGAATAGTGCCCCGGGTCCGAATGGGTTCACTGCTAGTTTCTTTCAGACTTGCTGGGAGGTGGTGGGTATTGATATATGGAAAGCAGCCATACAGTTTTTTGAAGGTGATGCACTCCCTGCGACTTTCTCGGCTAATTTAATCGCATTGATTCCTAAGGTGGACTCGCCAGGTGCGTTTTCTGACTTTAGGCCCATTAGCCTCTGCAATGTCATTTACAAAATTTTTAGTAAGATTCTATGCAATAGATTGGCCTTACTTTTACCAGAGCTGATAGCCAAGGAACAGGGGCTTTTGTAAGAGGAAGGTCTATTGTGGAGAACATTGGTTTGACTCAGGAGATGGTACGTGACATTAATAAAAAGGTCATAAGCGGAAATGTGGTTCTTAAAATAGACATGGAGAAAGCATATGATAGATTGGAGTGGCCTTTTCTCCTGTCGGTGCTAAGACGATTCGGGTTCTCCAATAGAGTTTGTCATCTTGTGTCTAATTGTATTATTAATTGTGGGTTCTCAGTTTTGCTGCAAGGAGTCTATAATGGACACTTCAAATCCTCTAGGGGGTTGAGACAGGGGGACCTGCTTTCCCCACTTTTATTTGTTATTGCCTCGGAGGTCCTTAATAGAGGCTTGGTAGCCGCATTTTCTAGAAATTGTTATTATTACACGCCTAGAAATTGTCGACCCATCACACATCTCCTGTATGCAGATGACACTCTGGTGTTCTTTAATGGGAGAAAGACTTCAATTATTGGCTATATGAAATTCTTGGACAGATATGCTAGAGCTTCGGGGCAAAAAATTAATGCCGGTAAAAGCTCTTTCATGATTGAGGAACAGGCTGACGCGGAATAAGTCGTGGAGATTAAGACTTACACAAGGTTTCAGTTCACAGGTTCTCCTATGAAATATTTGGGTGCTCCTATTTTTTAGGGAAGGTGCAGGGTTATGTATTTTGAGGCGCTGGTTAGCAAAATCCAAAAGAGAATTGGGGGATGGAAAGCGAAACTTTTATCCCCTGGTGGGCGATTGACTCTGATCAATCATGTTCTGAACTCTATTCCTGTGTATACGTTAAGTGCGATGTGTGTCCCTATTCAAGTTCTTACTAGAATTCATAAATTGTTGGCTGATTTATTTTGGGGAGATTGTGAAGGTAGACTAAAGAAAAAATGGATTTCGTGGAAAACTATATGTCTTCCTAAGGCAGAAGGAGGATTGGGAGTTCGAAATCTTTTTACAGTGGCTAAGGTGTTTCATTTAAAATCACTATGGAACATGATTAATGATGACTCGTTATGGGCGAATTTCATGAGAAGTAAGTATTGGTTGAAAGATGTACCAGTGATCTATCAGACGCTTAGAAGCAACACCTCGCCTCTTAAAAAATAAATCATGAAATGTAAAGAAACTTTTGTTGGAAACAGCTTATGGCGGATAGGCATTGGGGATTCGAGTTTCTTTGCGAATAATTGGAATACTTCTACAGTTTTTTTGAGATTAGGGGACTTAGAGGAAAAAAAAACTCTTGGCCTACGATTGCTGAAGTTCGAAATGGGGATTTTGAACTAGTTCCACCAATGGCTAGAAATTTGGCAAGATCTCTTTTTGCAGACATGCTTCAGGGTAATGAGCAGGGTAGAGATTTCTGTATGTGGATCCCGGACCCGGTAGGCATATTCAGTTCTCATTCGGCGTATGAGATACTTTGTGATAAGCGGAAAAAAAAAACTTTTCTGTTTGATAAACTCTGGCGGGTCTCTTTCCCCTCCAAAATATCGGTTTTCGTATGGAAACTTTTATTGAGGGGTGTGCCAGTTGATGGAGAGTTTTACAGATGTCGGATTAGTCTAGCCCCGAGATGTTATTATTGCACGTCGCCTAGTGTGGAAACTTTATCTCATCTTTTCCTTGATGGTAGTCTGGCTAAAGGGGTTTGGAGACACTTTGAGGTGATCTTTGATGTTCATGTTAAAAGGCCGGCGGAAATTAGTACCATTTTAAAAATATGGTTTAGGAGAGCTAATATGAAATCACAAGTCGGGGTGCTTTATTTTTTAACGCATGTGTTCATCCTATGGGAGATTTGGAAACAGCGCTGCCGGGGCGTTTTTGATAATGGTTACCCGAGTTTGTTGGCTGCTATTTTGTTTGTCAGAAAGAGTCTTCCTTTGGCTGATTCTTTTTTCTGCCCCACAAGGACTAGTGAGAATGGACATCCACTGGTGTCCCTTGGATTTCCTATCGTTCTGATCGCTAGGAGGACCAATAGAGTGGTTTATTGGAATGTCCCACAGGAGGGGTTTGTGGCTCTTAATGTAGATGGTTCTTCTAGAAAGAATAAGGCTACAACTGGCGTTATTATCAAAAATAACTTGGGTAATTGTTTAGTGGCTAAACAAGTGGTTATTGGCGAAGGCTCAAACAACTTTGCGGAGGTCCGAGCAGTCTTTGAGGGCCTCCTTCTGTGCAAAAAACTAAAGCTTAGAAAGGTCACCTTGCAAACATACTCAAAATTAGTGTGGGGTTGGTTTTATGAGGATTTTAAAATTCTGTGGTTCCTGGCGAATGTTTGGCAAGAGATCATGATTTTGACTTCTCACATGGATTTTAGTTGTGTGCATATTTACAGGGAAGCTAATGCGGTAGCGGATGCACATGCGGATTGCGCCCAAAGGGAGGGAGTTAGTAAGGATTACAAAGAAACTGATCTCCCTCCCAGGATTAGAGGTTTGGTTCACCTAGACAAGAATAACACGCCTTATGTCCGTCATGTTAGATGAGGCGGGTTGGGGAACCTATGACTATACATTTATCTGTGTAGTTGTGGCAAGATTTGGGCAGCAGTTTTGTGTGAGTAGTCAGGACCAGTTTTTCAGCTGGATTCAAACTCTACAAAGTCAGGGTCTAACGTGTAGACAGAGGTGCGGGGTTGAGAGCATGGGGCAGAGTACGCAAGTTTGCACTCTGCTCCAGTGCCTGTTTGTGCTCTGAGTTGTTTTATTGTTATATTGTATTTCTGTTCAATGCAGGAATTATGGACTGGTGCGATGCAAGTGTTGTTCCAAAATATTTGTTGTCTTTCGAGATTCAATGCAGGGATACAAGGAGCTGGCCGTAGGGTGCAACATGGTTTCTAGCAGCTTCGTTCATTGCCAAGAATACTACAAACAGGGCTGCACATTCACACAATGTGCAGCAGTCAAGATATATGTCCAGAATGATTCTAAGGCAGGACTTGGGCTACAAGTTGCAAAGTATTGATTCAGACACAGCACTCTAGCAGTGCGTTTAGAGTTGCAAGTTGTATGTTGTTTGCTCTATTTTTGAAACAGAGTACAAGTTGGATGTTTGGTTACAAAGTGATTTTTATTGTTTGGTTTTTTTAATACGGGTAAAGTCGTAGCGTACCCCCGTTTAGCTTGTAAATCAATTTTTGATAAGTAATAAATGTCTGGCATCCCATAGCTGCCCCTCCCCTCTGGAAGTTTAATTTAAAAAAAAAATCCAATTCAGCAACCAAATGATCAACGACAAGCTGCCCAAAACACACTAACCTTGTTATTGTGGCAGCATGATGCCTCTCTGTTTTTGAACAAATAAAGGAAAGCCTTGTCCAAGGCTTCCCATTCCAATGCAACCAACTGTCCAAACTCAAATATGAAGCCCTTATTACATTTTTTTTTTTGGATTCCAGACCTTTATTAATTATTCAAAAATTGATTTACAAGCTAAACAGGGGTACATTACGACTTTACCTGTATTAAAAAAACCAAACAAGCAAAACTAGACAAACAATCTAGAAATCACTTTGTAAAACCCAGACAACCAAATTGTACTCGGTTTTGCAATTGTCAAAAACGGAGCAATTGTCACACAACTTGCACCTCCATAAGCACTGCTAGGGTGCTCTGTCAGAGACATAAAACTGATCGAAAGCATCCGCCCAAGATCGCACAATGCACCATTTGCAACTTGCAGCCCAAGCCTTGCCTTAGAATTGGACCAGAAGTGCATCTCGGCTGCCTCACATTGTGTGTAACAGAGAATGTGCAACCATGTTTGCGCTACTCCTTGCATCGAACCATAATGCAAGAAACCAATTTGGTCCTGCGGCCAGCTCAATAAGGCAACAGAAAGACCAAAAATCTCTTGCATCGAACCAGGCCATAGTTCCTGCAACTGAAAGCAAAAAACAAGCACTGGAGCAGAGTGCAAGATTGCGTACTCTGCCCTAACTGTTTCATAATCTGCCCGATGCTCTCAATTCCACAACACTGTTAAATCGCCAGGTCCAGTCTTTGCAGAACACGCCACCTGCAATCCAGCTGAGTTGCTGGTCCCGACTACTCACACTTGCCCCTACAACCATCAAATACGCTTGGGGCTAGCACAATAAAAACCCATCTTGCTGTCCAATACTCGCCATAACGACACAAATAAATGAACAGTCAAAGCTTCCCCAACCCGCCTCATCTAACATGACAAATATATGGAGTATTGTTCTTGTCTAGGTGAACCAAACCTCTAATCCTGGGAGGGATCAGCTGCTTTGTAATCCTTACTAACTCCCTCCTTTTGAGAGCAATCCGCAAGTGCATTAGCCACCGCATTAGCCTCCTTGTAAATATGGACACAACTAAAATCCAATTATCAAGTATAATATCATTAAAAGAGGCATAATGATGAATATCACGAGGACCTTAAAATTGCCATCAAAGATTTCTAACTATTTAGAAGCCAATCCCATGAATAGGTTCGGGAAACCTGTTCCTCTTGTGCCAATCTAGCCAATGCATCCGCCACGAAGTTTGTTTCCTTGAAAACATGGTTACAATGGCACACCAAAATATTACTAATTTCTCTTATCTCCCTCCACCAATTGATAAGTGACCAAGAAATATTTGCTTCCGGAAAAAACCATTGCTTTACCAGCATTGAGTTTGTTAGAATCATGCAATTACGGATTCCCTTCTCTTTGCCAAATTTGAATCCTTCTAGTAGAGCCCTGGTTTCTGCCGCATTATTATACCATCGCCAAATAAAAATTGCCTCGCTGTCACAAATCTACCCTCTTCATTTCTGACCACCAAACCCTAGTTGTAGTATTTGCAATGCAAGATCCGTCCACGTTTAGCGAACACCATCCCTTTGGAGGGAAAGACCAGTAAACCACTCGAGGGGAAGCACCACCACCTTCTTTGCCTGAATACCCAATCTACTCAGCAAAACATTGTTTCCTTCCCTTTCCTTCAGAATAAAGAATTTGGACACACATTTAATCAAATAATAACTTTTATAATCACATAGCAAGACACTCCTTTCCTTCATAAAGCTTCTTAGTATTCTAGATCCAGCTTTTACATATGATAAAAATAGGGGTGAGATGAGTGAGGAAACTCGACAAGAATAATTGTTTCGCCCTCCTAAACCACGCATTTAACATGGTATAAACTTCAACCGGTCTACGCACGTGTATGTCAAAAACTAATCTGAAATGTCTCCACACGCTTCTAGCTAAATCTCCCTCCAATAAAAAATGTTTGGTAGTTTCATCCCCAAAATTGGTACAACTATATTTAGAAGCAATCTGGAAACCAATTCTTCTTAATTCTCCATCTATAGGCAAGGTCCTTTTAATGATCTTCCATATAAAAATGGAAATTTTGGTAGGTAATAACGGATGCCAAATCCATTTCTAAAACTGATCATGTTGTCCCCTACTGTGAGGAATTTTACATATTGAACTAACAGAAAACATAACGTCGTTATTTGACATCCAAATTCTGGCGTCTTTTTCTCCTTCCTCTCCTTGCAGTTTGAGTATGGAAGTTCAATTGGGACTGATGTGGTGGACTCTGATGTTTTGTTTTTCTTCATTCTGTGCTTCAATCTGATTTTTTTTTCACTCTGTGCTCAATTGTACTTCAATCTGATGTTTTTTTGTTCACTTTGTGCTTCAATCTAATTTTTTTTTTGTTCCCTTTGTGCTTCAATCTTTTTATTTTTATTTTTTGTTCACTCTTTGCTTCAATGTGATTTTTTTTTCACTCTATGCTTCAATCTGATGTTATTTTTTTTTAATTGGGTTTGTAACGCAGGAATGTCATACAAAGCTATTTGTAACGCAGGAATGTCATACAAAGCTATGTTGTTTATCACGACCGTGATCCGTGAATATATCTGACTTGGCCAGGTTGTTTATTACAAGTATATGGGTATAAGGGCAGCATGTATAAGGGTTTCACATCAGTCAAAGAAGCATACGAAAATTATGACATGTGAGTGCGCTCAGAAGAGGTGAGAAGAAAGCACGATGAAGATGTGAAACCCATCCAACCAAACAATGATCGCGAGGGTCATGGCGAAGAAAATAACGATCGAAGACAAGAAACCCAAGCTAACAACGATCAATGGGCACTTGCAAGGGATATCAACACATTATTAGTGGTGGTTATAATGATTCTTGTACTTGTTTTTTTGAAGCTTTTGGTGAATGATGTGTGGGTCATTTGAACTTTTATTTTGTAATGTACTTATGAAGAGATTTTGTAATGAACTTCTAGTATTTTTTGGAATAAAATCTATTGTTCAAATGCTTTGAGTGCACAAATGAACTTCTAGTATGCTTTGATTCAGGTTTTTGAGTGCACAAATGCTTTGGAATAGAATCTTTTTGAATTGATTCAGGTCTGTTTTTAATTGTATCTATTGCAAATGTGTTTTGAATTGGTTTCGCAGCTTTGAATCCCCATTGTCAGTCACTAAGAAGAGCTTGGAATTGTGTAACAGGCTGTGATCAATGAAACTAGTTCGCCCTGTTGTACGCAAGACAAATTGCTGATCAATTTACAACCTGATTCAAATTGCAGCAAAATTTACAACCTGATTCACTTATCAATTTACAACCTGAGTCAAAACTATAAACTCACTGGGTGTGAATCGAAACATCTAAGCACTGAAAAGTCTGAAGCTGATGAACCGATGTCTGAAGACATGGATATGGACTGGGAAGATGGACTGATTGTACAACCGGATGTTGTTTATGCAGAGCTCGTAGAGAAGCCAAGTGAAGATGTAAAACCAGCAGCACCATATTTGGCGATGAACTGCAATTAAAAGGCGAGCATGCAGATGATGAAGACGGGGCAGAAGAGGGAACTGAAGCAAATGAGGATCAGTCTGAAGGCAATGGCCTGGACATATCAACCTCCACTTATTCTGAAGGTGACAGTGATTCTGAGTGGAACAAATCAAAATCAGATGAAGCAAGCTAAACAGGAGATGAGAACATACATTTAAAACATATCGAGGCATACACCACAGAAACATGCATTGCAACAACTGACATTGCAGGTGCTGAAGAGGAGATCACAAACACTGATGCACGATTCAACTCTGATCAAGATATCTCTGAGAATCAACGCAACCAGTATGGTCAAGTGCAACAGACCAATGGATGATTCAAATTGCAGTAAATTACCATCTATAGATAGGAATCACAAAGAAATACAAGTGACAATCAGTTACAACCTTCCCTGATTCAATGAACACAAATTGACTGTACAAATTTACTGTAAATTACAAATTCACTTAACAATTTACAACCTGATTGATGCAGGAGGATCCGAGTCAGATGATGCTGAGTTGTTAGATAGCACGTTGTTGGCACTGAGATATGCGCAAAGATGGTAGGAAATCGTGATCTTTTTCCTAATTGGGGCAGTTTTGGGAGTGTTTCGGTATTTTGGCCATAACTTTGCCTACGGGTATCAGAATCGCACATATGACCCCAATCCGGAAAGCCTTTTCGGTGCGCACGTCTTGGCCTTCGAGCCATGCTCGGTGCACATCTTTTTGAGGCCAAAATCTACTATTTCCCCTTCCGAATCCACAATTTTAGTATTTTTTTTCCTTTTATGTTAATATTTCATTCATCGTTTAGGGCCAAATTTTTGGCAGATTATTTCTTTTATTACATATTTTGTTTTAGCATGATTATTGGGATTTGCTCTTTTTGGTAAAGTTCTAATAATCACGAGTTTTGGCTATAAAGCTGACGCCGGGCAGAATAGCGATTATTCTGCAGGCTAATAGCAACAGATAATTGACAGGGAATAACACAAGATGATAGCCCAAAACACAGAGAATTAGCTCTAATGTTTAATCAAATTACTTAAATCAAAGGTATCTCTAAAAACAGCCCACAAGCCGGGCTTTATAGCTAAAACTCATAATTATTAGAATTTTATCAAAATTAGCAAAACCCTCAATAATCATGCTAAAACAAAATACGTAATAAAAGAAATAAACTGCTAGAAATCTGGCCCAAATTGGGTTCATAATCACTTCCTAAACAATAATTGAAATATTAATATAAAGGGAAATAAACTACTAAAATTAACAAGCAGTCTATTCCTAAAAGAAAATAATGCCTAATCCTGAAAGGAAACTAAAAGATTCCTAATTAAATTGAAAGATTACTCAAAGTTATTTAGTAAATAACTTTGAGAGTAAATTAGGAATCTTAGAAACCCAAATTAGGAACTCTAGGAACCCAAATTAGGAACCCTAGAAACCCTCCTGCATCAGTCACCCCGGGTTGGAAAAAACTCGTCCTCGAGTTCACAATAGCTTTTTCGGAATTCACAATAGCTTCAGGTGGCAGTCCAGGAGGAAGGTCATCTGGCATCAGGCTAGAAAACTCGGCTAGCAGCGGTTGCACCTGCGCTGGCAAATCTGGAATCACTTCTACTGTACTAGTCCCACAAGGCAGCAGAGCATAAACCACGTCTCCACGCTCAATCTTATCTAAAAACATGTACCTAGAAAGCAGGTTAGTATTATTGGCTGCTGGGGTAGGAGTGGTTCCTTTCCGATGAGATGCTAACACAATTTACTTCCCTTTAATGCGAAGGGAATATGTATTTTTTCGCCCATCATGAATAACATGGCGATCTTACTGCCAAGGTCTGCCTAACAATATATGACAATCATCCATAGACACAACATCACACCAAGCATTTTCAAAATATTTCCTACTAATCGAAAAAGGCACTAGGCATCGCCTATTTACTGTTACCTCACTGCATTTATTCAGCCACGACAATTTGTATGGCTTGGGATGACGATTTGTCTTCAACTGCAATTTTTGGACCGCCTCTTCAGACACTACGTTCTAACAACTACCACTGTCAATGATCATTTTGCAGACTTTATCTGCAACTGTGCATGTCGTGTGGAAAATATTGGTTCTTAACCAATCGTCCCCTGAATCATCCTTGGGAGTCAGTAGACTCTTACGAATAACCAGAGTCTCATGACCATCTCCATACAACACATCTCCATCTTCATCATCGTCATACACAGGCTCGCCAAGTTCCTAAAATTTGTCTACCATGTCTTCCTCAATCAGGAGATTATTGCCCTTCTGAATAGCAGGCTTCCTGCACTCAGTCGCTCTATGTCTCTATTCACCACATCTAAAACATCTAATAGTAGAGTTACTCTGCGGTGGTGGTTGGGTAGGACGGGATTCTTGATGGCGAACTGGCTGACAGCTTTGATCACTTCTGATCATAGGCCTCCTGTTTTGTTGTTTTTCCACAGCAAGTGCACACTGGTAGGCTTTAGAAACGGTTCACAATGACTGAACGCTGAGGACGTCCTGCAGAGGTTGTCATAATCCCCCCCAAATATCGCGCCACCATCTGCTCTTTCGTCTCAGATAAGTCATTACGAGCTACTAATTGATAGAACTTCTCCGTGTAATCATCAACTGATTTCGTGCCTTGCCAAAATGAATGAAGTTGTTGAAACAAAGTTTGAGTGAAAGGAAGGAAGTGACCCTTTATCTTTTTCTTCATCTTTTCCCAATCAGCGATTTTGGCCTAGCCCTGCCTGTCGTGTGATCACATCAACTGTTCCCGCCACGCAGATGCTCTGCCTTTGAGTTTGATGGCAACCAATTTCACTTTGACATGAACTGGAACTTCCTTATACTCAAATATACGCTCTACTTCATTCGACCAATCCACAAATCTTTCGGCCTGTAACGTCCCAGAAAAATCAGGTAGATCTACTTTGAAACCGAGATTTCCATGACGATCCTCCTGACCACGGCTCTCCCATAATTGAGCACGATTGTGATACGAGTTTTTGAAGCTGGAATCAGAATCGTGATCTTCCATCTCACGATTACCGAATTACTGCGCCGTTAGACGCTGGGTTAGCTTTGCAACTTGCTTCTGTAAATCCTCAATCATCACTTCCTGAACACTACGATCACGGTGAGGGGCTTCCTCGTCATGGGCAGGTTTCGAATGAGGAAGCCCCGCACCGTGATCGTGACGTTCAGAATGTGATGATTGAGGATTTATAAAGGCAACTTGCAGAGTTAACCCAACGTCTAGCGGTGCAGGATTTCAGTGATCGTGAGATAGAAGATCACGATTCTGATTCCAGTTTCGAAAACCCGTATCACAATCATGTTTGATTCTGGGAGCAACGTGGTCGGGAGGATCATCATGGAGACCTTGATTTCAGAGTGGATCTGCCCAAGTTTTCTGGTACGTTATAGGTCGAAGGATTCGTTTATTGGTTGAATGAAGTCGATCATATTTTTTTTAATATAAGGAAGTTCCAGATCGTGTCAAAGTGAAATCGGTCGCCATCAAACTCAAAGGCAGAGCATCTGCGTGGTCTGCGTGGTGGGAGCAGTTGAGGCTATCATGAGACAGGGCAGGGCAAGGCCAAGATCACTGATTGGAAGAAGATTAAGGGCCACTTCTTTCCTTTCGGCTACACTCAAACCTTGTTTCGGTGACTTCATTCGTTAAGGCAAGGCACGAGATCGGTTGATGATTACATGGAGCTGTTCTATCAATTGATAGCCCGGAATGACTTATCTGAGACGGAGGAACAGATGGTAGCACAGTATTTGAGGAGATCACGACAGCCTCTGCAGGATGTCCTCAACCTTCATTTGTTGTGGATCGTTTCTGAAGCGTACCAGTGTGCTCTTGCTGTGGAAAAATAGTAGAACAGAAGGTTAATGATCAAAGCAGTCGGCCAATCCGCCCTCAAGAATCTCGTCCTACCCAGCAGCCACCGCAGGGTAATTCTAACTCAAACATTAGATGTTTCAGATGTGGTGAACAGAGACATAAAGTGACTGAGTGTAGGAAGCCTACTATTCAGAAGAGAGATTGGAGAGCCTGTGTATGACGATGATGAAGATGGAGATGTGCTGTATGGAGATGGCCATGAGACTCTGGTTGTTCGTAAGAGCCTACTGACTCCTAAGGGAAATTCAGGGGACGATTGGTTGAGAACCAATATTTTCCACACGACCTGCACAGTTGCAGATAAAGTATGCAAGATGATCATTAACAGTGGCAGTTGTGAGAACGTAGTGTCTGAAGAGGCTGTCCAGAAATTGCAGTTGAAGACAGATCGTCATCCCAAGCCGTACATTTTGTGAGGTAACAGTAGATAGGCGATGCCTAGTGTCTTTTTCAATTGGTAGACAATATTTTGATAATGCTTGGTGTAATGTTGTGTCTTTAGATGTTTGTCATGTATTGTTAGACAGACCTTGGTAGTATGATCGCAGTGTTATTCATGATGGGCGGAAAATAAATACTCCCTTAGCATCAAAGGGAAGAAGATTGTGTTGACACTTCGTCAAGAAGGAACCACTCCTACCCCGGTAGCCAATAATACTAACCTGCTTTCTAGGTCCAGGTTTTTAGTTTAGATTTAGCATGGAGACGTGGTCTATGCTCTGCTGCCTTGTGGGAATAGTGCAGCAGACGTGAATCCAGATTTGCCAGCAAAGGTGCAGCAGTTACTAGTAGAGTTTTCTAACCTAATGTCAGAGGATCTTCCCCCTGGGCTGCCGCCTATGAGAGATATTCAGGATCAGATCTACTTTGTTCCAGGGTCCATTTTACCTAATCGACTGGCTTATCGCCTCAGTCCCAGAGAATCTGAAGAGTTGCAGCGATTAGTGGTAGAGTTATTGGAGAGGGGCTACATCCGTCAGAGTATGAGCCCATGTGCAGTTCCTACTCTATTGGTGCCAAAGATAAATGGCTCTTGGAGTATGTGTGTTGATAGTAGAGCAATCAACAGGATTACAGTGAAATACAGGTTTTCGATTCCCTGCCTAGATGATATCTTAGACCAGCTGTCCGGTTCTAAGGTCTTCTAAAAAATTGACCTTAAAAGCGGATATCACAAAATCAGAATAAGGCCTGGAGATGAGTGGAAGACAGCGTTTAAGACGCAACATGGGTTGTATGAGTGGATGGTCATGCCTTTTGGACTGTCCAATGCGCCCAACACATTTATGAGATTTATGCATCAGATTTTACAGCCTTTAATGGGGGAATTCGTTGTAGTCTACTTCAACAACATCCTCATTTATAGTCAGACATGGGCGTCACATTTTGATCACCTCCGTGCTGTTTTTGATAAGTTGAGGACGGAGCTCATGTTCGTCAATCAGAAGAAGTGTTACTTCTGTCACTTTTCTTGGTTTTGTTGTATCTACTGATGGTGTTGATGCAGAGATGCGGTCTTGGAGTGGCCCAAACCAAAGACCTTACAAGATGTCAAAAGTTTTCATGGATTGGCGTCCTTCTACCGTCGGTTCATCAGAAACTTCAACACTCTTATTGCTCCTATCACAGAGTGTCTCAAGGGACGTGATTTCCAGTGGTCCAAGGAAGCGGATGCTAGTTTTCAACTGGTGAAGCAGAAGATGACAGTGGCACCAGTTTTGGCACTTCCTGATTTTGAAAAGGTGTTTGAGGTAAACTATGATGCATCTGGGGTTGGCATTGGTGGTGTTCTGAGTCAAGAAGGGCGCCCAATAGCTTTTTTCAGTGAGAAACTATCAGGATCCAAGAAGAATTATTCCACCTATGATCTGGAGTTTTATGCCATAGTTCAGTCCCTGAAGCATTGGCGTCACTCCTAGTACAAGGGGAGTTCATTCTTCTCACTGATCATGAGGCCCTGAAGTACATCAATGGCCAACACAAGCTGAGTAGACGGCATGCCAAGTGGGTGGCGTACTTGTAGAAGTTCATGTTTGCACTAAGGCACCAAACAGGGACTTTGAACCGTGTCGCAGATGCACTGAGCCGTCGTACGTTACTCCTCACTACCATGAGCACTAGAGTTGCAGGATCTAAGGATTTTTCTGATATGTATGCTGCAGATCCTTCTTTCAGGAGGATAATTCAGGAGGTAACTGATGGTCAACGTCATGACTTTACTTTGCATAATGGTTATCTGTTTCGTGGATTACAGTTGTGCATTCAAGATTGTTCAATAAGGCAGCAGATTATTCGTGAACTTCATAACGAGGGTCACTTTGGGCGAGATAAGACGTTGGCCTTGATCTCTTCTCACTATTATTGGCCCAAATTGATCAATGACATGGCTCATTATGTGAAGCGTTGTTATGTATGTCAGCGGTCCAAGGGAGTTCTCACTAATGTGGGGCTGTACACACCTTTACCTATATCTGAAGCCCCTTGGTTTGATATCAGTATGTACTTTGTATTGGGCTTACCCCGTACCCAACGAGCTTGGGATTCTATTTTGTTAGTGGTTGACAGGATTTCCAAGATGGCATATTTTGTAGCTTGTAGAAAAACAATGGATGCTGTGGGGATCGCCCATCTTTACTTCAAGGAGATTGTGCATTTACATGGTGATTCCCAATCCATTACTTCATATCGTGACACCAAGTTCATGAGTCATTTCTGGAGGAGTTATCGGAGAAACTGGGGACGAAATTGAATTTTAGCAGCGCTTACCACCCCAGACAAATGGTCAGACCAAGGTGGTGAACCGGAGTTTAGGGAACCTTTTGAGGAGTTTAGCAGGAACTAAACCGAAGCAGTGGGATTTGGCGTTACCTCAAACTAAAATTTGCCTATAACAGGTCGAAGAACAGAACCACAGAAATGAGCCCATTTGAGATTGTCTCACTACAAGAAAATGAGAATTTAGCGGCGGGTATTTAGCGACGGTTCACAAAAATCTTCGTTAAATGCTTTATTTAACGACGTTTCTTTGACCATCGTCGAATTATATTGGTTATCGACGGTTGTGGTTAATTGCGGCTGTGCTGACCGTCGTTATATGCTTGGTCCAGATTCGGGGTGGTGGAAAAAGGTGCAAATGGGGTGCAATTAACAAATATTGATCATGTTTTAGATCTTAATACCATCTAATGGATGAGGTTTCAACCCCAAACCTAACTAATTTAGAGCAGTAGGGGAGAAGAGAAGTGGAAAAAGGAGAGGCAAACTAAAGATGGTGAAGTTTCTGAAGCCGAACAAGACGGTGATCATCTTGCAAGGGCGATACGCAGGTAGGAAAGCAGTGATCATGAAGAGCTACGACAATGGAACTCGTGACAGAGCATACGGTCATTGCTTGATGGCTGGGATCTCAAAGTACCCAAAGAAGATGATTCGCAAGGACTCGACCAAGAAGACTACAAAGAAGTCTCGTGTTAAGGCTTTCATGAAGGTGGTGAACTACAATCACATCATGCCCACTCGCTACACTCTCGATGTGGATCTCAAGGATATCGCCATTGCCGATGCTTTTGGGTCCAGGGACAAGAAGCTCACTTCCTCGTTCTATAGTCACCAGCCCCTCTCCTCCCTCGATCGATCGCAACTCCTACCACAGGTTATTGATCCCCTCAACATAATCAGCGATCAAAATCGTCACTCGTCAGTCAGTCAATGAAACCCCTCTGGTTCAACTTCTTCTTCTGCATGCGTCCTCCACCTGCTCCGGCGTCCCCTGTGTGCGTCTTCAGGTTAGTTTTTCACTTCTTCTTCATCAACTCTTTCTCCTTATAGCTTTGTAATAGCTTCAACTTCAAAGTCTATGACAATGGAAGCATATTAACAGGTTAGGTCTTTATTTTTGTAAACATTGTCAAATTTCAGATTCTATTAAGTTGTTCTGAGGTTTGCTTTGTTTTTTCTTGTATATCTTATCAATCTTATTAACTTCTGTGTGTTTGATTGTTAAAAAAAGGAAAACAAATCTTATCAACCAATTTAGTAGGAAGTTTTCCATATCATCGTGCATTGCTTTTGTTTGCTGAAATGGCCATAGAAACTCATCTATGAATGCTCAAGTGCAAACAAATTGGACTTCAGAAGTTATATTGCAGGCGAACACTTAACAGGCTTGAACACAAAAACAAGTTTTCAATGTAGGGGCTCAACTTCAAATATTCGTGTCCAATAAATAAGCAATGAAAACAAACTCAGGAGAAAAAAATTAGTCTATTTATGAGATAATTAAGTCTTAGAAACTAATATTACGAAATATTTCAGGACTTCTGTATAATGATGAGCTCTGGTCAGGAGATGATAGTTTAGTAAATTCAGATGGCAGATTCATTTCTGGTATTAGTCAAAACAATTTGGATGCACTTGCACACATGAATAATAGTGTCAGCTACTCTTTGGAATGCCAATTTGAACATATGTTTTTAGATGACAAACTCGTTCTAGAGCTGCAGAGTATTGGCTTATATCCAGAGACAGTGGTATGCTTTATTTCATATAAGATTTTCTAGCTTGATGGTTTCTATTTTTCCTTGTAAAGTGTTTACAAATGTTCTTAGCTGTAGTTTTTATATTCTGAATCATGGCCTTGTTATTCTAGTGACTTGGGCTTGGCTCTTTCTTATCCGTCTCTCTATATCTTACTCGATATAGTTTGTCCTTTTTATTTTTCATTCCAGCCTGATCTCACAATGGATGAAGAGGAAATTAATAAAGATAGTACTGCGCTTAAGGAGGGGCTCTATCGACAGGTGCCACACATTAAACTTTTTACCTTTGTTTATGAAAAGTATACACATATTTGTTTCACTGTTTGTCTTCTGAATTTGTTTATGTTCAACAGCCTTGCATTGTGTATCCATGTACTTATATAAGTGCTTACATGATTATATCTATGTGCCTTAGTTCATAGGCGCACATTCTTGATGCATGCTTCTCTGCTTGGCTTTTCCTAATATTTTCCTTTTATGATAGATTGGAAAGAAGAAAGAGCATTTATGCAAGTAGATGACGTTATTCAACAAGGAAGGGAGGAGGAGGAACGATATGAATTGCTTATAACTGGATAGTGTCTTTTTTAGTTTTCTTCTTCTAGAAGTAACTATGTTGTGGGTTTTTTTTACAGGTATCTTGAGCAAAGTGCAATGAACAAGCTTGTTGAGATGGCATGCAAGAAGAAAATGGTAGTTACTTATTTTTCATGCATTACATTCCTGAAAGAATTTTGTGTTGTATCTAGCGATACTAGATTTTATGGTTTTGTGATGTGACTTTCTGATTGTTTTGCTTTTGGGAAGAGAGGAAGACACCAATAGTTTTTAGTAAGATTACCAATTGGTTTTATAAACTACGAAAATATTAAAAGGGTTTCTCGTGGGAGGGTCTTGAGACATGTTTGGGAATCTGTGTGTTAAAAGAGTTGAATGTGGATTTTCGGTGTTGATGCAAGGCAAGTATGACGGATATTTCAGATCTTCCAGGGGTCTTAGACAAGGAGATCCTCTCTCCCCCCTGCTCTTTGTCATTGCTGCGGAAGTTCTAAGTAGAGGACTCTCTCGCGCTTTTCGTAGAGGGGAAATTGGATTTTATCATGTTCCAAGGACGGCCTCCCCGATTACTCACCTCTTATATGCTGATGACTCACTGGTTTTCTTGAATGGTAGGAAAAAATCCATTGCGGGATGTATGAAGTTTATTGATAGGTACTGTCGGGCCTCAGGAGAGAAAATCAATACGGCAAAAAGTTCTTTCATGATGGATGAGAAAGTGAGTGCCGACATTATCATCAGGATCAGATTATGGACAGGCTTTTCTTACAAACAGTCCCCGTTCACGTACCTCGGAGTTCCCATTTATCAAGGTAGATGCAGAATTTCTTTTTATGATGATTTGGTTAATAAGATCCACAATAGAATTCAGGGCTGGAAATCTCGACTGCTGTCGCCTGGGGGAAGATTGACTTTGATCCGACATGTTCTTTTGTCTATGCCGATTTACACTATAGCAGCTACAGTGGTTCCTAGGAGGATTTTGCAATCTATTCAGAAATTGCTTGCTGATTTCTTTTGGGGTGATCATGAAGGGAGACATAAAAGGAAATGGATTGCGTGGCACAAAATCAGTGTTACTAAGGAAGAAGGTGGCTTACATGTTCGAAGTCTGGCCGACACTATTACAGCTTTTCGCGTTAAATCCCTTTGGAACCTGATGCATTCTAACTCTTTATGGGCTAATTTTTTAAAGAAAAAATATTTTAAGCCAGGGGTTCCAATCCGAAAGCAGGAACTTAAAGCTGGGGCCTCACCTTTCATGAAAGAATTGTTGATGCATAAAAATTTCATAGTGGAAAACTCCACCTGGATGATTACTAGAGGTAGCGTCAGTTTCTTTGAAGAACAATGGGCTAAGGATGAACTATTTATAAGGAATGGGGACGCGGAGACTAATGATATGTGGCCTTCCTTACGGCAAATGAGCAGGGTTAATTTCAGAATGCTAACCCCGGAAATAAAAAGACGCGCTCAAGAGGCTTATAAGACAATCGTGAAAGGTCATGATGGAGATCGAGACACCAGAATTTGGATGCCCACTAATGATGGTATATTTTCTATCAGCTCTGTTTGTAAAATCCTAGGTGGTAGAGGGACACCTGATTATTTCTGGAATTGGATATGGCACCCTCTTTTGCCTTCTAAAATTTCCGTTTTCACATGGAAAGTTATTAAAAGGGCTATTCCCATAGATGGTGAAATTAGAAGAATTGGATTTCACTTGGCTTCTAAATGCGGTTGTTGTTTTCATGCTGAGGAGGAAACCATTAAACATCTTTTCTTGGAAGGTGATTTAGCTTGTAGAGTGTGGAGACATTTCGATTTGATTTTTGACATTCATGTCCATAGGCCGGTTGAAGTCTATACCATGTTAAAGGCGTGGTTCAGGAAGGCGAACATCTCTACCTTATCAGGTACCCTCACTCATCTCACTCCTCTTTTTGTTTTATGGGAGATTTGGATTCAGCGAAACAGAAAACTTTATGATGGGAAGGAGTGCTCGTTCAGCTATGTAATCATTAAAGTGTATCATTGGATCAAATGTGTTGCAAAATTTTTTATCCCTAAATCAAAGGACAATAATAGGGCTTTGCTCAATAGATTGGGTATCCAGGAAATCAAAGTTAATCTGACTCCGCCCCGGGTGGTGTATTGGACTTTCCCTCCTATGGGATGGTATGTGCTCAATGTAGATGGTTCTTGCAGGGAGAAGACTATTGCTGGAGGTTTTGTTATTAGAAATGAAGAAGGTAACTTTGTGGCGGCTGGTCAACGTTTCTTCGGAGAAGGAACAAATAATTCGGCGGAAACGAGGGCCTTGCTTGAAGGCTTGAGATTTTGTGTTGCCCAAGGTGTCCGACCATTTGTCATTCAAACGGATTCAATGGTGGTTAAACAATGGCTTTTCCATCAATCAAAAATTCCTTGGTTCCTAAGTAATTGGTGGAGGGAGATATGGGCGATGATTAAGGATACGGGGTGGCATTGCATCCATGTGTTCAGAGAGACAAACTCTGTAGCTGACGCCTTGGCTACTTTAGCTCAAAAGGAACATAGTTCTCGGAATTATTCGTGGGAATCGCTTCCTAAAAGAATAAAGTCCCTAATTATTCTTGACAAGAATAAGACGGCATACCTTAGACTTCCGGCTTTTAAATGAGAGTGCTTTTCTACAGGTAGTGTGTTGTGCTATCTTTGGATGCCATCATTTGGTTTAGTATGGGTATGGTTTTGTCGTATCTTGTTTAGAAATATGTTTTGTTTTTTTTTTTTTTTTTTTTTTTTTTTTTTTTTTTTTTTTGGTTTCTGCTTGGTTCTTAATACGGGTAAAGTCGTAATGCACCCCCGTACAGAATGTAAGTCATTTTTTGATATTTAATTAAGGTCTGGCATCCCATAGCTGCCCCTCCCCTCTGGAGGTTTTAAAAAAAAAAAAAAAAAAAAAAAAAAAAAAAAAAAAAAAAAAAAAATCCTTAGAGAAAAAAAAATCTTTTAGGGAGTTGAACTATTATTGTTGATGTTAATTTTTGCTTACAAAATATCGTGATCAATTTTGTCAGGCCTGTCGTGGAAGTACTGCGTCAAATAGTGGAATTAGTAAAATCTCAAAGCAAGCTTCTTTAGCTTTTGTTAAATGTACCATTGCAAGATGTCAGAAATTTGAGGATACAGGCGAAAGTTGCTTTAGGGTCCTTCATTGCGTGACATCATTTTTTCTGCCCCTTACATCAATGACGCGAAATTTCTTGATGGTGTTGGTGCAAATACATGCGTAGAGCCTCATACTACCCAACCAGAGTCCAAGGCATCAGGTGTGTAAGCTAATTGACATTGTTACTTACATTCCTCCACTACAAAAATATGATGTAGGTCTTCTGTTGGTGGCCATCCAAACAGGAAAACATTAAAAGCTTTTATTGGGCTTTTCTCTCAGATACTCATGTTTTGGATTTAAATCTATTTTTATAGTTTTTAATGGATTCGACTGGGTATCTATTTTGCAGCTAGTGATTCTGCTATGACATTGGTTGAGCGACACAGTCCGCTTGGTGATAAGCTTGACCGGGGTTTGTCTGAGGCATTTCAAGCTCCAACTCACTCATCAAACCAGTTTTTGCAAAGAATGAAACAGTTACTAACAGAGGGAAGAAAAACGAAGTGTTGCTCAATGATGTCACTAGTAGTGCTGCCTCAAGAGCCTTAGCAGTTCTTGCTAACACTTTGTTGGGTGGAGCAAAGGGAAGGCGAAGTGAGAAAGATCAAATAAATATGGGTCAACAAGAAATTTTGTCGCTAAAGTAGGTCGTCCAGCAGTGGGCGGTTTTAGGGGTGAACGCAAAACAAAAACAAAGCCCAAGCAAAGGACTGCACAATTGTCAACATCAGGAAATGGTCTTGTAGACCGGGTAGCAGAAATGACACATTCTGTGCACCCTTTTGGTTGTGATTCCATTGTAAAGGGAGCTAATCCAAACGCCAAAGTAAGTAGAGACGGGGGATTTATTTCACCTTGGAACACTTACGAATATGGTTGCTCCATCCTTAGTTGTTCTTTTGCAGATGACAGCAATATGTATTATTGTGTGGGAACCGCGTATGTTTTACCAAAGGAAAATGAGCCCAGTAAGGTAAGAGACAGTTTATTAGTTTCCTTAATTTATGCAAGTTGGAGGATCAAACATTTACCTTTTACTTGTTCTTTTCAACAGGAAGGACTGCATGTTTTAGCCAAATACAGAAGACAATTACTAGTACATGCAGAATTTCAACTGGATGTTGGAAGCCTTTCCGAAGCAGAAGATGGTGCAGCTGATGCTCGATCTTACTCTAATGTATCTTAGAACTAGGCCTATAAGAATTTCTATATGTGCCATCTTTGTTATTTTGTTAACTTTAATGACAATATAGTTGAAGTAAAGTTTTGTTGAATGATTTCGATCAAAACTATCGGTTGTTTACAGGTTGAAAAATGTGATTACAGGTAAAAAAATGTGGTTATATATGCATAATGGAATTGTCTTGAAAATAATGACAGTCATTAGCTAATAATAATATTACCAAACTGAATTTAGCGGAGGTTGCAAACCGTCGCAGTGTCCATGGATGTTGGCGGCGGTTGTGAACCGTCGCTAATATTAAAACAAAAAGTGGGGGGGTCGCTAGGTTTTGCCGACGGATGTAACCGTTGCTATATGGTATTCAGCGACGATTTTGACAATCGTCGCTAAATAACATATAGCGACAGTTATGCCAGCGATTGCTTAAAACCGTGGCTGAATGCTCTAGTGACGCCTTTATTAGCGTCAGTTGCCCAAGCATCATTGTATTATTTAACGACGGTCATAATCGTCACAAAATACATTTGGCCACCGTCGCTAAATTACTATTTTCTTGTAGTGTCTATGGTCAGAATTCATCTGGGGTACTTGACTTAGCCCCTATTCCACGTGTGGGTCATTTGAGTCACAAGGCAGATGTGATGGCAGAACATCTTCGGGGTATCCATGAGTAGGTGAAGCTGGTCATTCACGAGAGTAATTCCAAGTTCAAGGATAAGGCCGACAGTCACCGTCGTCAGGTACTTTTTGATGTTGGTGATTTTGTTTGGGCAACATTAACCCGTGATCGTTTTTCTGTTGGAGAGTATAATAAGCTTAAGGAGCGGAAGATTGGACCCTGTGAGATCTTGCAGAAGATCAATGATAACGCCTACAAACTGCGCCTTCCCAGTCATTTGAGGACTTCTGATGTCTTTAATGTAAAGCACTTGGGTCCTTGGTTTGTGGATTCCGATGAAACTATTGTGAACTCGAGGTAGAATTCTTTCTAACCCGGGGCGACTGATGCAGGAGAATCCAAGTCAGATGATGTTGAGTTGTCAGATAGCATGTTGTTGGCACTGAGATACCTTGAGTTGGAAGATCAGCGCAAAGATGGTAAGAAATCGTGATCTTTTCCTAATTGGGGCATTTTGGATGCGTTTGGGTATTTTGGCCATAACTTTGGCTACATGTATCAGAATCGCGCATCTGACCAAAATCCGGAAAGCTCTTTTCAGTGCGCACGTCATGGCCACTGAGCCATGCTATGGAAACATCTTTTTTAGGCCAAATTCCACTATTTTCCATTCCGAATCCACAATTTTAGTAATTTTTTCCTTTTATGGTAATATTTCATTCATCGTTAAGGAAGTGATTCTGAACCCGATTTGGGCCAAATTTTTTGTAAATTATTTCTTTTATTACGTATTTTGTTTTAGCATGATTATTGTAATTTGCTATTTTTGGTAAAATTCTAATAATCACGAGTTTTACCTATAAAGCTCGGCTTGTGGTCTGAATTTAGAGATACTTTTGATTTGAATAAATTTAATTGAATATCAAATGTGTTTCTCTGTGTTTTTGGCGAATCTCTTGTGTTCTTTTTCCTGTGAATTATCGGTTGAACTAGCCTGCAGAATAATCGCTATTCTGTCCGACGTCAGTTGGTATCAGAGCTTCAACATCTTCTTTGGGTGAGATTTCATCAGTTTCCATGGCTGGTGGTCGTGGTCGTCACGGGCAGGTTCCGAACGAGGAAGCCCTGCACCGTGATCGTAACGTTCAGGATTTGATGATTGAGGATTTACAGAGGCAAGTTGCAGAGTTAACCCAACATCTAGCGGCGTAGGATTTCGGTGATCGTGAGATGGAAGATCACGATTCTAATTCCAATTTCGGAAACCTGTATCACAATCAAGCTCGATTCTGGGAGCACCGTGGATGGGAGGATCGTCATGGGGACCTCGGTTTTAGAGTGGATCTGCCCGAGTTTTCTGGTACGTTACAGGCCAAAGAATTCATTGATTGGTTGAATGAAGTAGAGCGTATTTTTTAGTATACGAAAATTCAAGATCGTGTCAAAGTGAAATTGGTCGCCATCAAACTCAAAGGCAAACCATCTGCGTGGTGGGAGCAGTCGAGGCGATCACGGGACAAGCAAGGCAAAGCCAAGATCACTATTGGAAGAAGATGAAAGGTCACTTCCTTCCTTTCGGCTACACTTAAACCTTGTTTCGGCGACTTCATTCATTAAGGCAAGGCAGAAGATCGGTTGATGATTACATGGAGCAGTTCTATCAATTGATAGCCCGAAATTACTTATCTGAGACGAAGGAGCAGATGGTGGCACGATATTTGGAGTGATTACAACAGCCCTGCATGATGTCCTCAGCCTTCACTGGCTGTGGACCATTTCAGAAGCATACCAGCGTGCTCTTGCTATGAAAAAATAGCAGAACAGGAGGCCAATGATTAGAAGTGATCAAAGTAATCGACCAGTTCGCCCTCAAGAATCCCGTCCTGCTCAGCAGCCATCGCAGGATAATTCTAACTCAAACATTATATGTTTCAGATGTGGTGAACAGGGACATAGAGCGACTGAGTGCATGAAGTCTGATATTCAGAAGGGCAACAATATCCTGATTGAGAAAGACGTGGTAGATGAAACTGAGGAGCTTGGAGAGCCTGTGTATGACAATGATGAGGATGGAGATGTGTTTTACAGGGATGGCCATGAGACTCTAGTTGTTCGTAAGAGCCTACTGACTCCCAAGGGCGATTCAGTGGACGATTAGTTGAGAACCAATATTTTCAACACGGTCTGCACAGTTGCAGATAAAGTCTGCAAGATGATCATGGACAGTGGTAGTTGTGAGAATGTAGTGTCTGAAGAGGATGTCTAGAAATTGCAGTCGAAAATAAATCGTCATCCCAAGCCGTACAAATTGTCGTGGCTTATCATGTATTGTTAGGCAGACTTTAGCAGTATGATCGTAGTGTTATTCATGATGGCCGGAAAAATTCATATTCCCTTAGCATCAAAGGGAAGAAGATTGTGTTGGCACCTCGTCATGAAGGAACCATTCCTACCCTGGTAGCCAATAATACTAACCTGCTTTTTAGGTCCAGGTTTGTAGTTGAGATTGAGCATAAAGATGTAGGAATAGTGCAGCAGACGTGAATCCAGATTTGCCATCAAAGGTGCAGCAGTTGCTAGCAAAGTTTTCTGACTTAATGCCAGAGGCTCTTCCTCCTGGGCTGCCGCCTATGAGAGATATTCAGCATCATATCAACTTTGTTCCAAGGTCCAATTTACCTAATCGACCGGCTTATCGCCTCAGTCCCAGAGAATTTGAAAAGTTTCAACGACATGTGGTAGAGTTATTGGAGAGAAGCTACATCCGCGAGAGTATGAGCCCATGTGTAGTTATTGCTTTGTTGGTGCCAAAGAAAGATGCCTCTTGGTGTATGTGTGTTGATAGCAGAGCAACCAACAAGATTATAGCGAAATACAGGTTTCCAATTCCCCACTTGGATGATATGTTAGACCAGCTGTCCGGTTCTAAGGTCTTTTAAAAAATTGACCTTAAAAGCGGATACCACCAGATCAAAATAAGGCCTGGAGATGAGTGGAATACAGCGTTTAAGACACAACATGGGTTGTAAAAGTGGATGGTGATGCCTTTCATGGGGGAATTCATTGTAGTTTACTTCGACGACATCCTCATTTATAGCCCCACATGGACGTCACATTTTGATCACCTCCATGCTGTTTTTGATAAGTTGAAGACGCTGATTGTTTGTGAATCACAAAATGTGTTCATTCTTCACTACTTCTGTCACTTTTCTTGGTTTTTTTGTGTCCACTGATGGTGTTAATGCAGATCAGTCGAAGATAGATGCGGTCTTGGAATGGCCATAACCTAAGACCTTACACAATGTCAGAAGTTTCCATGGATTGGCGTTTTTCTATCGTCGGTTCGTCAGAAACTTCAGCACTCTGATTTGTCCTATCACAGAGTGCCTCAAGGGACGTGAGTCCTAGTGATCCGAGGAGGCGGAGGCTAGTTTTCAACTGGTCAAGCAGAAGATGACAGAGACATCAATTTTTGCACTTCCTGATTTTGAAAAGGTGTTTGAGGTAAACTGTGATGCATCTGGGTTGGCATTGGTGGTGTTCTGAGTTAGGAGGTGTGCCCAATAGCTTGTTTTAGTGAGAAGCTATCAGGATCAAAGAAGAATTATTCCACCTATGATCTGGAGTTTAAAACCATAGTTTAGTCCCCGAAGCATTGGCGTCACTACCTAGTACAGAGGGAGTTCATTATTCTCACTGATCATGAGGCCCTGAAGTACATCAATGGCCAACACAAGCTGAGTAGACGGCATGCCAAGTGGGTGGTGTACTTGCAGGAGTTCACGTTTGCACTAAGGCACCAAGTAGGGAGTTTGAATTGTGTCGCAGATGCACTGAGCCGTCGTACATTACTGCTCACCACCATGAGCACTAGAGTTGCAGGATTTGAGGCTTTCTTTGATATGTATGTTGCAGATCCTTCCTTCGGGAGGATAATTTATGAGGTAATTGATGGTCAACGTCATGACTTTACTTTGCATAATTGTTATCTGTTTCATGGATTACAATTGTGCATTCCTGATTGTTCGCTAAGGCTACAGATTATTCGTGAACTAAATAATGAGGGTCACTTTGGGCGAGATAAGACGTTAGCCTTGATCTCTTCCCACTATTATTGGCCCAAATTGACCAGTGACGTGGCTCATTATGTGGAGTGTTGTTATGTGTGTCAGTGGTGCTAGGGAGTTCTCACTAATGCGGGCATGTACACACCCTTACCTGTACATGAAGCCCCTTGGTTTGATGTTAGTATGGACTTTGTGTCGATCTTACCCTGTACCTAACGAGCCTGGGATTCTATTTTGGTAGTGGTTGACAGGTTTTCTATGATGGCCCATTTTGTAACTTGCAGAAAAACAATGGATGCTTTCCGGATCGCCCATTTTTATTCAAGGAGATTGTGCGTTTACATGGTGTTCCTCGATCCATTACTTCAGATCGTGACACCAACTTCATGAGTCATTTCTGGAAAAGTTTATGCTAGAAACTGGGGACGAAATTGAATTTTAGCAGCGCCTACCACCCCCAGACGGATGCTCAGACAGAGGTGGTGAACAGGAGTTTGGGGAACCTTTTGAGGAGTTTTGCAGAAACTAAACCGAAGTAGTGGGATTTGGCGTTACCTCAAATAGAATTTTCCTATAACAGGTCAAAGAACAGAACCACATGAATGAGCCCATTTGAGATTGTCTATGGTCAGAATCCATCCGGGGTACTTGACTTAGCCCCTATTCCACGTGTGGACCGTTTGAATCACAAGGCATATGTGATGGCAGAACATCTTCGGGGTATCCATTAACAGATGAACCTGGCCATTCATGAGAGTAATTCCAAGTACAAGGATCAGGCTGACAGTCACCGTCGTCAGGTACTTTTTGATGTTGATGATTTTGTTTGGGCAGTATTAACCCGTGATCGTTTTCCTGTTGGAGAGTATAATAATCTTAAGGAGCGAAAGATTGGACCCAATGAGATCTTGCAGAAGATCAATGATAACAACTATAGACTGCGCCTCCCCAGTCATTTGAGGACTTCTGATGTCTTTAATGTAAAGTACATGAGTCCTTGTTTTGTGGATTCCGATGAAGCTATTGTGAACTCGAGGACGAGCTCTTTCCAACCCGGGGCGACTGATGCAGGAGGATCCAAGTCAGATGACGCTTAACTGCCCGATAAAACATGGTTGGCACTGAGATACCTTGAATTGGTAGATCAGCGCAAAGATTGTAGGAATCGTGATCTTTTCCTAATTGTGGCAGTTTTGAGTGCGTTTTGGTATTTTGGCCATAACTTTAACTACGGGTATCAGAATCGCGCATATGACCCAATTCGAAAAGCACTTTTCAGTGCGCACGTCATGGCCACCAAGCCGCACTCAGTGCACATCTTTTCGAGGCCAAAATCCAGTGTTTCCCCTTCCGAATCCACAATTTTAATAATTTTTTCTTTTTATGGTAATATTTCATTCATCGTTTAGAAAGTGATTCTGAACCTGATTTGGGCCAAATTTTTGGCAGATTATTTCTTTTATTACGTATTTTGTTTTAGCATTATTATTGGGATTTGCTATTTTTGGTAAAATTCTAATAATCACGAGTTTTAGCTATAAAGCCCGGCTTGTGGGATGACTTTGAAGATACTTTTGATTTGAATAAATTTAATTGAACATCAAAGGTGTTTCTCTGTGTTTTGGGCGAATCTCTTGTTTTCTTTTTCCTGTGAATTATTTGTTGAACTAGGCTGCCGAACAATCCCAATTATGTCCGGCGTCAGTTGGTATCAGAGCTTCAGCATATATTTGGGGTGAGATTTCATCAGTTTCCATGGCTGGTGGTAGTGGTCGTCACGGGCAGGTTACGAACGAGGAAGCCCCGCACCGTGAGCGTAACGTTCAGGATGTGATGATTGAGGATTTACAGAAGCAAGTTGCAAAGCTAACCTAGCGTCTAGCGGCGCAAGATTTCGGTGATCATGGGATGGAAGATCACGATTCTGATTCCAATTTCGAAAACCCGTATCACAAACATGCTCAATTCTGGGAGCACCGTGGTCGGGAGGATCGTCATGAAGACCTCGGTTTCAGAGTGGATCTTCCCGAGTTTTCTGGTACATTACAGGTCGAATAATTCGTTGATTGATTGAATAAAGTAGAGCATATTTTTTAGTATAAGGAAGTTCCATATCGTTTCAAAGTGAAATTGGTCGCCATCAAACTCAAAGGTAGAGCATATGTGTGGTGGGAGCAATTGAGACGATCACGGGACAGGTAGGGCAAGGCCAAGATCACTGATTGAAAGAAGATGAAAGGTTACTTCCTTCCTTTCGGCTACACTCAAACCTTGTTTCAGCGACTTCATTCGTTAAGGAAAGGCACAAGATCGGTTGATGATTACACGGAGAAGTTGTATCAATTGATAACCTGGAATGACTTATCTGAGACAGATGAGCAGGTGGTGGCACGACATTTGAGAGGATTACGACAGCCCCTGCAGGATGTCCTCAGCCTTCACTCGCTGTGGACAGTTTCTGAAGCATACCAGCATGCTCTTGATATGGAAAAACATCACAACAAGAGGCCAATGATCAAAAGTGATAAAAGCAGTCGGCCAGATCGCCCTCAAGAATCCTATTCTGCCACTGCCCAGCAGCCCACGCAAGGTAATTTTAACTCAAACATTAGATGTTTCAGATGTGGTGAACCGGGACATAGAGCGACTGAGTGCAAGAAGCCTGCTATTCAGAAGGGCAACAATTTTCTGATTGAGCAAGACGTGGTAGACGAAACTGAGGAGCTTGGAGAGTCTGTGTATGACGATGATGAAGATGGAGATGTGTTGTATGGGGATGGCCATGAGACTATGGTTGTTCGTAAGAGCCTACTGACTCCAAAGGGCGATTTAGGTGACGATTGATTTAGAACCAATATTTTCCACAAGACCTGTACAGTTGCAGATAAAGTCTGCAAGATGATCATTGATAGTGGCAGTTGTGAGAACGTAGTGTTTGAAGAGGTTGTCCAGAATTTTCAGTTGAAGACAGATCGTCATCACAAGCAGTACAAATTGTCGTGGCTGAATAAAGGCTGTGAGGTAACAGTAGATAGGCGATGCCTAGTGTATTTTTCGATTGGCAGACAATATTTTAATAATGCTTGGTGTGATGTTGTGTCAATGGATGCTTGTCATCTATTGTTAGACAGACCTTGGCAGTATGATCGCAATGTTATTCATAATGGGGGAAAAATACATATTCCCTTAGCATCAAAGGGAAGAAGATTGTGTTGGCACCTCATCGAGAAAGAACAGCTCCTAACCCGGTAGCCAATAATACTAACCTTCTTTCTAGGTCCAGGTTTTTAGTTGAGATTGAGCATGGAGACGTGGTCTATGCTCTAATGCCATGTGGGAATAGTGTAGCATACGTGAATCCAGATTTGCCAGTAGAGGTGTAGAAGTTGCTAGCAGAGTTTTCAGACCTAGTGCCAGGGGATCTTCCTCCTGGGCTGTCGCCTATGAGAGATATTTAGCATCAGATCAACTTTGTTCCGGGGTCTAGTTTACCTAATCTACCGACTTATCGCCTCAGTCCCAGAGAATCTGAAGAGTTGCAGCAACAGCTGGTTGAGTTATTGGAGAGGGGCTACATCCGTAAGAATATGAGCCCATGTGCAGTTCTTACTCTATTGGTGCCAAAGAAAGATGGCTCTTGGAGTATGTGTGTTGATAGCAGAGCAATCAACAGGATTACAGAGAAATACAGGTTTCCAATTCCCCGCTTGAATGATATGTTATACCAGTTGCTCGATTCTAAGGTCTTCTCCAAAATTGTCCTTAAAAATGGATACCACAAGATCAGAATAAGGTTTAAAGATGAGTGGAAGACATCGTTTAAGACGCAACATGGGTTGTATGAGTGGATGGTCATGCCTTTTGGACTGTCTAATGCGCCCATCACATTTATGAGATTTATGCATCAGGTTTTACGGCCTTTCATGGGGAAATTGGTTGTAGTTTACTTCGACGACATCCTCATTTATAGCCCGACATGGGCATCACATTTTGATCACCTCCGTGTTGTTTTTGATAAGTTGAGGACGGAGCGCCTGTTCGTCAATCAGAAGAAGTGTTCTTTCTTCACTACTTCTATCACTTTTCTTGGTTTTGTTGTGTCCACTGATGGTGTTCATGCAAATCAGTCGAAGATAGATGCGGTCTTGGAGTGGCCCAAACCAAAGACCTTACACGATGTCAGAAGGTTCCATGGATTGGCGTTCTTCTACCGTCGATTCATCAGAAACTTCAGCACTCAGATTGCTTCTATCACAGAGTGCCTCAAGGGACGTGAGTTATAGTGGTCCAAGGAGGCGGAGGCTAGTTTTCAACTAGTCAAGTAGAAGATGACAGAGGCACTAGTTTTGGAACTTCCTATTTTGAAAAGGTGTTTGAAGTAAACTGTTATGCATCTGGGGTTGGCATTGGTGGTGTTCTGAGTCAAGAGGGGCGCCCAATAGCTTTTTTCAGTAAGAAGCTATCAGGATCAAAAAAGAATTATTTGACCTATGATCTATAGTTTTATGCCATAGTTCAGTCCCTGAAGCATTGGCGTCACTACCTAGTACAGAGGGAGTTCATTCTTCTCACTGATCATTAGGCCCTGAAGTACATCAATGGCCAGCACAAGCTGAGTAGACGGCATGCCAAGTTGGTGGCGTACTTGCAAGAGTTCACGTTTGACTAAGGCATCAAGCAGTTAGTTTGAACCGTGTCACAGATGCACTGAGCCGTCGTACGTTACTCCTTACCACCATGAGCACTAGAATTGCAGGATTTGAGGCTTTTTCTGATATGTATGTTGTAGATCCTTCCTTCGGGAGGATAGATCTGGAGGTAACTGATGGTCAACCTCATGACTTTACTTTGCATAATGGTTATCTGTTTCGTGGATTACAGTTGTGCCTTCCAGATTGTTCACTAAGGCGGCAGATTATTCGTGAACTTCATAATGAATGTCACTTTGGGCGAGATAAGACGTTAGCCTTGATCGCTTCTCACTATTATTGGCCCAAATAACAAGTGACGTGGCTCATTATGTGGAGTGTAGTTATGTGTGTCAGCGGTCCTAGGAAGTTCTCACTAATGTGGTCATGTACACACCTTTACCTATACCTGAAGCCCCTTGGTTTGACGTCACTATGGACTTTGTGTTGGGCTTACCCCGTACTCAACGAGCCTGGGATTCTATTTTGGTAGTGGTTGACAGGTTTTCCAAGATAACCCATTTTGTAACTTGCAGAAAAACAATGGATGCTGCCCGGATCGCCCATTTTTACTTCTAGGAGATTGGGCGTTTACATGGTGTTCCTCGATTCATTACTTTAAATCGTGACACCAACTTCATGAGTCATTTTTGGAGAAGTTGATTACAGAAACTTGGGATGAAATTGAATTTTAGTTGAGCCTACCACCCCAGGCGGAGGTGGTGAAAAGGAGTTTAGGGAACCTTTTGAGGAGTTTGGTAGGAACTAAACCGAAGCAGCGGGATTTGGCGTTACCTCAGGCATAATTTGCCTATAACAGGTCGAAGAGCAGAACTACGGGAATGAGCCCATTTGAGATTGTCTATGGTCAGAATCCATCCGGGGTACTTGACTTAGCCCCAATTCGATGTGTGGGTTGTTTGAGTCACAAGGCAGATGTGATGGCAGAACATCTTCGGGGTATCCATGAGCATGTGAAGCTGGCCATTCAAGAGAGTAATTCCAAGTCCAAGGATCAGGCTGACAGTCACCGTCGTCAGGTACTTTTTGATGTTGGTGATTTTGTTTGGGCGGTATTAACCCGTGATCGTTTTCCTATTGGAGAGTATAATAAGCTTAAGGAGCGAAAGATTGGACCCTGTGAGATCTTACAGAAGATCAATGATAACGACTAAAGATTGCGCCTCCCCAGTCATTTGAGGACATCTGATGTCTTTAATGTAAAACACTTGAGTCATTGTTTTGTCGATTTGGATAAAGCTATTGTGAACTCGAGGACGAGTTTTTTCCAATCCGGGTCGACTGATGCAGGAGGATCCGAGTCAGATGATGTTTTGCTGTTGGATAGCACCTTATTGGCACTGAGATACCTTGAGTTGGGAGATCAGCGCAAAGATGATAGGAAATCGTGATATGTTCCTAATTGGGGCTGTTTTTTGTGCGTTTCAATATTTTGGCCATAACTTTTGCTACGGGTATTAGAATCATGCATATGACCCCAATTCGGAAAGCTATTTTCGGTACACACATCGTGGCCACCGATCCATGTTCGGTTCACATCTTTTCGAAGCTAAAATCCACAGTTTTCCCTTCCGAATCCACAATTTTAGTATTTTTTTTTCCTTTTCAGTTAATATTTCGATCATCGTTTAGGAAGTGATTCTGAACTCGATTTGGGCTAATTTTTTGGCAGATTATTTCTTTTATTACGTATTTTGTTTTAGCATGATTATTGGGATTTGCTATTTTTGGAAAATTCTAATAATCACGAGTTTTAGCTATAAATCCCGGCTTGTGGGCAGACTTTAGAGATAATTTTAATTTAAATAAATTTAATTGAACAGCAGAGGTGTTTCTCTGTGTTTTGGGTGAATCTCTTGTGTTCTTTTTCTTGTGAATTATCTATTGAACTAGCTTGCAGAATAATCTCTATTCTGTCTAGCGTCAGTTGGTACCATAGCTTCAACATCTTCTTGGGGTAAGATTTCATCAGTTTCCATGGCTGGTGGTTGTGGTCGTCGTGGGCAGGTTATGAATGAGGAAGCCCCACTCCGTGATCATAATGTTAAGGATGTGATGATTGAAGATTTATAAAGGTAAGTTGCAGAGTTAACCCAGCGTCTAGCGGCGCAGGATTTTGGTGATCGTGAGATGGAATATCACGATTCTGTTTCCAGTTTTGAAAACCCGTACAAACATGCTCGATTCTGGGAGCACCGTGGTCAGGTGGATCATCATGGAGACCTCAGTTTCATAATAGATTTGCTCGAGTTTTCTGGAATGTTACAGGTCGAAGGATTCGTTGATTGGTTGAATGAAGTGGAGTGTATTTTTTAGTATAAGGAAGTTCCAGATTGTGTTAAAGTGATTCTGAACCCGATTTTTTAGTAAGTTTTTTCCTTTTATGGTAATATTTCATTCATCGTTTAGGAAGTGATTCTGAACCCGATTTGGGCCAAATTTTTGGTAAATTATTTCTTTTATTACGTATTTTGTTTTAGCATGATTATTGTGATTTTCTATTTTTGGTAAAATTCTTATAATCACGAGTTTTACCTATAAAACTCGGCTTGTGGGCTGACTTTAGAGATACTTTTGATTTGAATAAATTTAATTGGACATCAAATGTGTTTCTCTGTGTTTTTGGCGAATCTCTTGTGTTTTTTTTCCTGTGAATTAACGGTTGAACTAGCCAGCAAAATAATCTCTATTCTATCCGACGTCAGTTGGTATCAGAGCTTCAACATCTTCTTTGGGTGGGATTTCATCAGTTTCCATGGCTGGTGGTCGTGGTCGTCACGGGTAGGTTCCAAACGAGGAAGCCCCTCACCGTGATCGTAACGTTCAGGATTTGATGATTGAGGATTTACAGAGGCAAGTTGCAGAGTTAACCCAGCGTCTAGCGGCGTAGGATTTCGGTGATCGTGAGATAGAAGATCACGATTCTAATTCAAATTTCAAAAACCTGTATCACAATCATGCTCGATTCTGGGAGCACTGTGGATGGGAGGATCGTCATGGAGACCTCGGTTTTAGAGTGGATCTGCCCGAGTTTTCTGGTACGTTACAGGCCGAAGAATTCGTTTATTGGTTGAATGAAGTAGAACGTATATTTTAGTATACAAAAATTCAAGATCGTGTCAAAGTGAAATTGGTCACCATCAAACTCAAAGGCAGACCATCTGCGTGGTGGGATCAGTCAAGGCGATCACAGGACAAGCAGGGCAAGGCCAAGATCACTATTGGAAAAAAAAAAAGAAAAAGAAGATGAATCTCTTGTGTTCTTTTTTCTGTGAATTATCTGTTGAACTAGCTTGCAGAATAATCTCTATTCTGTCTGGCGTCAGTTGGTACCATAGCTTCAACATCTTCTTGGGGTAAGATTTCATCAGTTTCCATGGCTGGTGGTTGTGGTCGTCGTGGGCAGGTTATGAATGAGGAAGCCCCATACCGTGATCGTAATGTTAAGGATGTGATGATTGAAGATTTATAAAGGTAAGTTGCAGAGTTAACCCAGCGTCTAGCGTCGCAGGATTTTGGTGATCGTGATGGAAGATCACAATTTTGATTCCAGTTTTGAAAACCCGTAGAAACATGCTCAATTCTAGGAGCACCGTGGTCGGGAGGATCATCATGGAGACCTCAGTTTCAGAATAGATCTGCCCGAGTTTTCTGGTACGTTACAGGTCAGAGGATTCGTTGATTGATTGAATGAAGTGAAGCGTATTTTTTAGTATAAGGAAGTTCCAGATTGTGTTAAATGGAAATTGGTCGCCATCAAACTCAAAGGGAAAGCATCTGCGTGGTGGGGGCAGTTGAGGCGATCACGAGACAGGCAGGGCAAGGCCAAGATCACTGATTGGAAGAAGATGAAGAAGAGGATTAAGGGTCACTTCCTTCCTTTCGGCTACACTCAAACATTATTTCAGAGACTTCATTCTTTAAGGCAAGGCACGAGATCGGTTGATGATTGCACGGAAAATTTCTATCAATTGATAGCCCTAAATGACTTATCTGAGACGGAGGTGCAGATGGTTGCACGGTATTTGGGGGGATTATGACAGCCCCTGCAGGATGTTCTCAGCCTTCACTCGCTATGGACCATTTCTGAAACATACCAGCGTGCTCTTGCAGTGGCAAATAACAGAACAAGTGGCATTGATTAGAAGTGATCAAAGTAGCCATCCAATTCACCCTCAGTAATCCCGTCCTGCACAGTGATGCGGGTTTAACTAACCTAAATAAATTGGTTAATTTATCCCACTCGTAATAACCGCAAGTGCACGGTGCCTAACTGGTAGACAACGGCAAGTACGGGTCGATCCCACGAGGAAGGTGGATTAAATTGAATTTTAGAAATTATCTAAACTAATTTAGAGAAAATGGAGTTACAGTGTTTTTAAAACTAAACTAAAAATTAAATTAAAAATAAGAAAGAAAAAATAAATAAATAAATAAATAAAAGATGGATTTTGTGGGCTTGGTCTCACCAATGAGTTAGCAAAAATATTTTAAATCTAAATTACTGAAAATTTAAACGAGAAGCTTTAGGGATGAGAATCCCTTGCTTGCACCGAATATGTGATCGTTAAAATCCACTTCAAATTATATCATGTTTCTATCAAACATTAAAAAATTATTTCAAGCAAATACGCTCTTACCAAGTATTAAGTGTCTTTTTAGGGCACACTTAATCAAAGTTTAAGCTTAATATTTTTAGCACTGCTTTGAATATAGATAAAGGGTAATTCTAACTACCAAACATATCAAGTTTAATTTCTAGAACATGAAGGGTGAAAGCAATTTATCAAAAATTCAGAAATAAATTGTAATTAACAATTAAGCACACAATTCAGTAAAATAAATCAAAATGAATTATGCAATCCCTTTGGTTTGAGACAAACTCGATGTGGTGGTACTCAGCAGATCAGCAGGTGGTCCGAAAACGAATCCCGAGAAAACATCCAAAACGCTCTGTGGTGGTACTCAACAGATCTGAGGGTGTGAATAGCCAAAAAAATTTTACACAGTCTCCCGCCAATGGCACAGTGCCTCCGCGCTCCGCCTTCGTCTCCAGCGAGCAGTGTCGCTGCTCCGCCTTCCTCTGTGCTCCTCGCGAGCGTCCTCGTCCTCCAAATGTCTCCAGAACCTGCAAAAGAAGAGAGAAGGTGAGGAAACAGTGACAAAACTCAAAAAACAGAGAGGGAGATCGGAAGGAGGCTCCCCTATTTTCGCTGTCGCGGTGGTTGTGCGCCGCGGACGAGCCGCTCTGTGATGGTGGCGGTGAGAGATGGAGACAGTAAGGAAGCTGGAGACGAAGAGAGGACAGAGAAGAGGGAAGGACGGCCTGCCTGGCTCTGTCGCGAGGCGGAACAGAGAGGGCGGTGATGGAGGTGGCTCACGATGTTTAGAGGTGGTGGTGGTTATCGGATGATGGTGGTTGATGGATGATGGACAGGGAGAGGGGCAGGGACGGTGGCAGAGTGAAGGGTTGACGCTAAACAGGGTTGTCACGCCCCTGTTTCGTGGTGGTGGCGGTGACTGTGGCGGAGTTCGGTGGTGGCGAGGTGACTGTCCGGAGGTGGTGGTGGTGCTCGGGTGGCTGATGGTGGATGGAGGTGATTGCTGAGTGAGTGAGAGATGGATGAGTGGTGATAGTGATGAGAATCACTTTGAGAGAAAGAGGGTTTAATTTTATGCAATTCTTCTTTTCCCTTCTCTTCCTCCCCTTTTCTCACCCTATTCTCTTGTATTTATAGAGAATGATCAAAGTGAATAGGGATGAGATAAAGGGAAGATTCATCAAGGTATAAATGAGAGAATATTCTTTAGGGGTAGGATTGGATTTGGGTTTATAGGTAGGTTTTGGGTTTAGGTTTGTGACCATCTGCTTTGTACCACCGCTAGAATCGACCAATTGTCATTCCTTAAATTGTCGCCTTAATACGATTTCATCGTTCACGCTCAAATTCCTACAAAGACATGAAAATGAAATAATTACTATAAAATATAATAATCGAAACACTAACATGTATAAATTAAGGGATATATTATGTGTGTGTGTGGATAGCACTATCAACATAACTTTTCATTTCAGAGTAAAACAATGACTAAATCTCCTGTAGAAAGTTTGTTTTGACTTCAAACTTCTCATGCCGCTCACAATAAAACACTAAGAGATTTGGTATTTCACTCAGTTTATATGTGAGGAAAGAGTAAATAATGGAAAACAATCATCTCACATAGTAATATGAAGAACGGATTTTTCAAGAATGGAATGAATATGATCTCATGGACAGGAATATCAATTACTTTTGGGAATGTTGAATCAAACACCATAGGTCTTGATTATTAAATCTCCACATCTACGGAACCAACCTTTACCTAAGATCAACTAGGACTTTGTTGGGTTGTAACGGGGCTTGGGTAATGCTTAATAAGGAATGTCAAAGGATTCTAAGAAAAATTTCTAGGAATGTATACACCCATTAAACGAACAATTAGGACTGTCAAGAATAAACCAATGTTGCGCACCATCAATTTTTTCTTCATTCTCACATCTTTATCCTCATTGAAGAATCATTTTTTTTTTCTATTTTTCTTTTCTTCAACCTTTTTTTTTTCATAAAGGATTTATGAAATATCTCATATTTTGTTCTTTAATGCCCTTTTGACACCAAGTATATCCATCCATACACATTCCCAGAAAAGTTGGGTAAAGGTTAATGGGTTAACAAATAAAAGTTATTCTAAGGCTCAAAAGGTTACAAAAAGGTTAATGTTATGGGTAAGTTAAAAGGCTAGTTAATGGTCTAAAGAAAAAAATGCCTAGATCATTTCCTAAGTTTGGGTCAGTATTATGACATCTCAATTGAATAAGCCAAGAAGTTCTAGTGTAATAATTCAATTTTGATGTCATTCCCAAAGCAATTGATCAAAAGAATGAAAATAGTGAGATCATCAACGAGATAATGTAGACTCAAGAAAAATCAGAGTTTATGTATAACCCTCAGAAAAATAGAAAGGTTCAAAGCTTTTAGGGTTAAGTCTCCACTATTATTCTAAGGTTTTCTAGTATATATTTCACTCATCAACTTCAAGTTATGCTAACATGGCTCATGGTGCAAAGATAATCGAGTTGAAAAATCTTATGAACTAGATCTAGCTTAAGGATCATACTAAACTTTCAGTCTTTATCAATATACCAATATGTCAAGTTGGCTTGCATTTTCTTGAGCATAAAACATTTAAAATCCATTTTCATAATCGCAAAAGACCAAATTTTTTTGACAGAAAAAGCATTTTTTTTAAGGAATAAGAAAAGAAAACACTACGATTTTTTTTTATATCAAAAGAAAAGAAAATACTACAAAAAATTCACCGACTCATGAACCCTACCCCCAAACCTAATCCAAACATTGTCCTCAATGTTTAACACAATAATTCTTACAAATGAATAAAATAAGTACATAACAGGAGGTTAGAACAGTATTACCGCGGTGAAGATTTTACCAATTTTCACAAGTAATCCACTGATGAGAGCTCAGAGACAAAAGAATTGTGGATTAGTTAATAGAAATAGATAAAATGAAGACTTGACATTAACAAAAAAAACAAGTTGTAAGTCAAAACTGTTATGGAGCTAACGAGTATGAGTGAAACACAACTAAATAGGGTACTCAAAAATCAATCCAGACTAACAGCAAAGACACACAACTAAAACTAGGCTGCCTCCTAGGAGCGCTTGGTTTAACGTCATCAGCCCGACAAAACCCAGAAGATCCTCAATTCTGATACACAGGGTCCTCTAATAAAATCACATCAAACTCGACTTCTAATCGAGGTAACTCTAAGAATGGCTTAAGTCGTTGACCATTTACCTTAAATACATGGCCATCCTTAGGGTTAACTATCTCCACAGCTCCATGTGGGAACACTGCTTTCACAATATAAGGTCCAGACCACCGAGATCTCAACTTTCCAGGAAAAAGTCGTTACCGAGAGTTGAACAACAGAACTTTTTGAGATGGCTCAAAGGACTTACGAAGAATGGATTTATCATGAAATATCTTCGTTCGTTCTTTGTAGATTTTGGCATTGTGGTACGCATCATTTCAGATCTCTTCCAACTCATTAAGTTGAAGCTTACGATGTGATCCAGCCTTGACCATATCAAAATTGAATGTCTTGATGGCCCAATATGCACGATGTTCCAATTCCACAGGCAAATGACATGTTTTTCCAAAAACAAGCCTATATGGAAACATTCCAATCGGGGTCTTAAATGTTGTTCTATAAGCCCAGAGAGCATCACTCAGACGTTGAGGCTAGTTTTTACGATCTGGTCTGACTGTCTTCTCTAGAATGTTTTTAATCTCCCGATTGGAAATCTCAACTTACCCACTTGTTTGTGGATGATAGGGGGTGCCAACTTTATGAGTGATGGAGTATTTCTTTACTAATAGCTCGAAGGGTCTATTGCAAAAATGAGAACCACCGTCACTTATAATGGCACGCGGAATACCAAAATGAGAAAAGATATTATCTTTCAAGAATCTTACCACAACCCTGTGGTCATTCGTTTTACATGGTATCGCTTCTACCCATTTGGACACATAATCCACAACAACAAGGATGACAAGATTGCCAAACGAAGGCGGGAATGGTCCCATGAAATCAATACCCCAAACATCAAAGATTTCAACCACAAGAATATTAGTAAGAGGCATCACGTTGCGACGAGAAATGGAACTCATTCGTTGGCATCGATCACAAGTGGTGCAAAAGGCATGAGTATCTCGAAAAAGGGTAGGCCAATAAAAACCACTCTGCAAAACTTTTGCAGCTGTCTTTCTAGAGCTTAAATGACCACCACAAGCTTGCTCATGACAAAATGAGATGATGTTGTGAAATTCACTCTCAGGAACACATCTCCTGATAACCTGATCAAGACAATACTTGAACAAGTATGGATCATCCCTGAAGAAATGTCTAACCTCAGCAAGAAATTTGGATCTATCTTGTTTAGACCACTTAAAAGGAAGTTGACATGTAACAAGATAGTTCACGATATCTGCATACCAAGGTAATTGGGAGAGAGCAAATAATTGTTCATCAGGAAATGACTCATTCAATGGTAAATATTCGCTAGATGACTCTACCAGAAGTCTAGATAAATGGTCAGCTACAACGTTTTCCGAACCTTTCTTGTCCTGAATTTCAATATCAAACTCTTGTAGCAATAGGACCCATCGAATTAAGCGAGGTTTAGCATCTTTTTTTAGAGAAAAGATACTTTAACGCCGCATGATCAGTAAAAATAATTACTTTGGATCCTATAAGGTAAGATCGAAATTTATCTAGAGCAAAGACTACAGCTAATAACTCTTTCTTAGTGGTGGAGTAATTAAGTTGTGCGCCTTTTAGAGTTCTACTAGCGTAATAAATGACATGTGGCTTTTTGTCCAATCGTTGCCCTAGGACAGCTCCGAGTGCAAAGTCGGAAGCATCACACATAAGCTCAAAGGGAAAGTTCCAATTAGGAGATTGGATGATTGGAGCTGAGGTCAATAATTGTTTAAGCTTCTCAAAAGCTTTCAAACAATCTTCATAAAAAACAAAAACCGCGTCTTTGGCAAGTAAATTGCATAAAGGACGAGCGATTTTGCTAAAGTCTTTGATGAATCTCCGATAAAATCCAGCATGGCCTAGAAAAGATCTAATTTCCTTAACCGTCTTCGGAGGTGGAAGACTCGAAATTAAATCAATTTTGGCTTTGTCGACTTCAATTCCCTTGTGTGAAATTACATGTCCAAGAACAATGCCATGTCGTACCATAAAATGACATTTCTCCCAATTTAAGACAAGATTTTTATCCACACGTCTATTTAACACTACAGTTAAATGATGTAGACATTCATCAAATGAATCACCAAATACTGAGAAATCATCCATAAACACTTCGAGGAACCTCTCAACCATATCGAAAAAAATACTAAGCATGCACCGCTGAAAAGTAGCGGGTGCGTTACACAATCCAAAGGGAATTCTCCGATATGTGAAAGTACCAAAGGGACAAGTGAATGTGGTATTCTCTTGATCCTTGGGTGCAATGGGGATTTGGTTATAACCGGAATACCCATCAAGAAAACAATAGTAATCATGTCCAGCTAACCTTTCAAGCATCTGGTCAATGAAAGGAAGAGGAAAGTGATCCTTCCTTGTGACCAAGTTCAACTTACGGTAATCAATACATACTTGCCACCCCGTGGTCATGCGGGTTGGTACTAATTCATTCTTTTCATTCTTGATTACTGTTACCCCTGACTTCTTTGGGACAACTTGAACAGGACTTACCCAAGGACTATCCGAAATTGGGTAGATTATACCCACATCCAACAATTTGAGAACTTCGGCTCGGACAACTTCCTTTTGATTAGGATTAAGTCTACGTTACATTTCACGCGATACTTTGGCATTATCTTCAATATGAATGCGATGCATGCAAACGATTGAACTTATTCCTTTAATATCCGCGATAGTCCACCCAAGTACTGTTTTATGTTTTTTTAAAACATCTAACAATTTTTCTTCCTGTTCTTCAGTCAATGCAGATGAAATAATAACAGGTAAGGTATTGTCAACACCTAAAAATACATACTTGAGGTTGTCAGGTAATACTTTTAGGTCGAGCTTGGGTGGTTGTTCAACGGAAGAGACTTGATTTGACTCACTGAGTGGAAGAGTTTCCACCCTAGGCTTCCATTTATAACTGGTTTCCATTATAGGGGTAGAATCAAGCAAAACATTGACTTCCCTGATGGAATCATTAATATCGAAGTCTAAATTAAAATGAGTCAAACATGCCTCTAAAGGATCATTAAACTGAGGAAATGAATGTTCCGCCAATCTCTCAATCATGTTAACCTCAAAAGAGTCCTCAGACTCGGGAGGTTGTTGACTTACATTGAATACATTGAGTTCGACGGTCATGTTACCAAATGATAATTTCATGATTCCATTTCGGCAGTTAATGATAGCATTGGATGTGGCCAAAAATGGACGACCCAAAATAACTGGAATGTGACTAGAGGGATTGTGAATAGGTTGTGTGTCCAGGACTATGAAGTCCACAAGGAAATAAAATTTGTCCACCTTAATGATCACATCCTCTAACATACCGCGGGTGACTCGGACAGATCTGTCTGCCAATTGCAATGTCACTTGAGTTGGTTTCAACTCACCAAGACCCATTTGCTCATATACTGAATATGGCAATAGATTAACACTTGCCCCTAAATCTAACAGTGCCTTTTCAATCATATGATCACCAATCACACATGAAATAGTCGGGCAACCAGGATCTCGGTACTTAGGTGGGGTTTTGTGTTGAAGGATGGAGCTAACTTGCTCAGTTAGGAAGGCTCTTTTGTGCACATTCAGTTTTCGCTTTTGTGTACACAAATCCTTCAAAAACTTGACATAAGAGGGAACTTTCTTAATGGCCTCGAGTAATGGAATATTGATTTGAACTTGTTTAAAAATTTCCATTATATCGTTGGCATTTGTTCCTTTCTGCGCCGGAACTAACCGCGATGGGAATGGGGCTCTTGGCATATAGGATGCCTTGGTGGGATTAGAGTCAAGATGATGATCCTCTTGAGAAGATGAGGCTTTATCAGCCTCCTTCTCAGATGGAGGTGTGACTTGCTTTGTTGTGGATTGGGATTCAAGATCAATCAGATTAGGCATTCTAATTTGTTTGTCAACTTGTTTTCCACTCCTAAGGGTGATGATAGATTTGACATCTTCATTGCGTGGCTAAGATGTACTGCCTATTTCAAATTGGCCCTTAGGATTTTGAATGGGTTGACCAGGGAATCTTCTTGCTTCTCTTTCAGGAAAGGATTTTGCTATTTGACTCACAGTCATCTCAAGCTTTTGGATGGCTTGAGATTGTTGTTGAGAATTAGCTCTTAGTTCGGTGATAGCCTGAGAGTTCTGTTCTAGTATGGTTCCTGTTCTCTGCATAAATTGGTTCAATGTATCCTGAAAACTCTGAGTGTTAGAGAGAGGAACATCTTGATTGAATTGAGGCCTATTAGCAGGAATTGGAGCTCGAGGAGCTTGAGGGATAACAACTGGGCCTCCTTGATGCTGACCATGGGCCCATGAGAGATTAGGGTGTTTGGCTAAACCTGGATTGTAAAAATTTGAGTGTGGATTATAACCAGATTGCCTAAAGGTATTGAATGCATTGACTTGCTCAGCAAAATAAGCAGGGTACTCATTTTTCAAGTGACAATCTGATGTGGAATGACTAGAACTTGAACATGCAGCACAAACCTCGGATGGAACATTGGTTTGGACGGATGGGTGAGACTTTTCCAGATATGCATCAATCTTTTGTGTCATTGTCATTACAACTGCTTCCAACCTTGAAGAAGGAGGAAGATGAGGATTAGATGATGTATCCCTTACTTCATACAAACCACCCTTTCGCCTATCCGAGTCTTTTCTTGAATAATCCCATTGTTGAGAATTTTCAGAAATAGCTTCAAAGAATTTCCAAATCTCATTAGCACTCATCTTCATAAGTGACCCACCACTAGTGGCGTCAATCATTCGACGGTTTTGAGCGGTTAACGCGTCTTGAAAGTATTGAACCAAGCGCCACTTTTCAAAGTCATAATGGGGACACCTAGCAATGAGTTCATTAAATCTTTCCCAACATTCATAGAAATGCTCACCCTCTTTCTGTTGAAAATTAGATATATCTCTTCGGATGGCATTTGTTTTATGAATAGGAAAATATTTTGTCAAAAATTTTCCTGATAGGGTATCCCAAGTGTCAATGGTTCCAGTTTCTAAGGAGTTTAACCATGACTTTGCCCTATCTTTTAAAGAAAAGGGGGAACAGCCTAAGACGAACTGAATCATCAGAAAAATTGGGATATTTCAGAGTAGCACAAATGTCAAGAAACTCTTTGACATGAAGATAGGGATCCTCTTTTTCTAGACCATAAAAGGAAAGCAAAAGGTGGATAATTGATGGTTTTAGCTCAAAGCTACTTGCAGTGGTCTCAGGTAAGACAATGCAAGATGGAGTGTTATTGGAATGTGGAGAGAAATAATCCTTAAATGCTCTCTCCCCAGCCATTTCAGTGGTCTCACTCGACAAGGAGAAAGATTCTAGAAGGTCAATGAGGACTTCAAACAACTCTACAGGATCCTCTTTAATTAGTCTAACTCTTGAATCCCGTTCCCAAAGATGCATAAACAAGTCTACACCAAGTGAGTTTTGAAATGTTTACTAACCTTAAAAAAATTCACGCACAGACTCAAACACAATTAGCAACCAATTGATGCACAAGAAAAAATGCCTCCCTAAGTAATCAGTGTTTTTGAGATTAATTATCTTTTTATCCTTGGGGGACAGATTATTTCTTATGTAATATTTATGTCAGAGCAATGGGTGCTACAAGATGATCCTAAGAGTGTATACTTTACACAACAAAGTTCAAAATCAGTAGGCTAGAGTTTTGTTTCAAAGAAACCGGATTATCGCACAAGAGAAGGAGGTCACAATGGTCAAATTAAGTACTTCCTTGTGCTACCGCTCTGTAAGCCAATAGATGTGAGAACGATGTGATGTTAAATGCACACTTGAGGCTTGTGTTCCTAACCCAAAACTGTTAGTTGCACCAATCCTTCTTGTGGATCGTAGCTTACTTATGACTCGGCGTACCGGGTAAATTACCCTTGTGCAGTGGCCTCTCGGAGTTCATTGAATGATTAAACCCATCGTCACTTTTAGCAGCGGTCAACACAAAAATTATTGGATTCACTTTGGTCTTGGTTGTCTTATGAACACCGTACCTAAAAGATTTTCTATCTAACTTGCTAATTGATTTTAATTATGTTAGGCTATTGGTTGCACACAGCTGGAGTGATGAGGTGGGGATATCAAGTCCCACCATTTTCTATTTATAAGCTAGGTCTGCTTATTATGAATTACTAAAGTTTAGCATCCACAATTACAGAAATTTAACAACCAATCACACAATTTCAAACATTTACACCAAGCACCCTGGTCGCTAATACGTTGCGTGTGATAGAAATACTTACAGTGTGCGTATTCCGTTTTGTACAAAAAGTTAGCACAATTCAAAAAAAAGTCCGACTTCTTTTTATCTGTTTCACTCAACACACAAGCACATGAAATAAATTTACTGGTCTTGGTCTTAGAAGTCGGATTTCTAAATCATAAAAATTATTGGGTAACAATTAAAATTGTTTCCCTATAATTTCTTTTGACTTAGAGAATTTAGGGTTTTTTTTGTGATTAAACAAAATGAAAAACAGTAGAGTTTAAAAATTATTACACCACACACTCGTAAAACGAGGTGAAAATGAAATTAAAACTCTCCTCACAAAAATAAAAATAAATTTTGTTTGATGTTTTGCAAGATCGTCCAATTTCCTCGAGAAGCGTGTATTCTGCAAAATTTGATTTTTTTTTTTAGTGATTAGTGAAAATAAATCTTAAATTCAATTACACCGCTACCTTCCCCGGCAACGGCGCCAAAAACATGATGCGGGTTTAACTAACCTAAATAAATAAGTTAATTTATCCCACCTCGTAATAATCGCAAGTGCACGGTGCCTAACTGGTAGACAACGGCAAGTACGGGTCGATCCCACGAGGAAGGTGAATTAAATTGAATTTTAGAAATTATCTAAACTAATGTAGAGAAAATGGGGTTACACTGTTTTAAAAACTAAATTAAAATTAAGAAAGAAAAAATAAATAAATAAATAAATAAAAGATGAATTTTGTGGGCTTGGTCTCACCAATGAGTTAGCAAAAATATTTTAAATCTAAATTACTGAAAATTTAAACGAGAAGCTTTAGGGATGAGAATCTCTTGCTTACACCAAATATGTGATTGTTAAAATCCACTTCAAATTATATCATGTTTCTATCAAACATTAACAAATTATTTCAAGCAAATACGCTCTTACCAAGTATTAAGTGTCTTTTTAGGGCACACTTAATCAAAGTTTAAGCTTAATATTTTTAACACTGCTTTGAATATTGATAAAGGGTAATTCTAACTACCAAATATATCAAGTTTAATTTCTCGAACATGAAGGGTGAAAACAATTTATCAAAAATTCTGAAATAAATTGTAATTAACAATTAAGCACACAATTCAGTAAAATAAATCAAAATGAATTATGCAATCCCTTTGGTTTGAGACAAACTCGATGTGGTGGTACTCAGCAGATCAGCAGGTTGTCCGAACACGAATCCCGAGAAAATGTCCAAAACGCTCTGTGGTGGTACTCAACAGATCCGAGGGTGTGAATAGCCAAAAATAGTTTTGACTCAGTCTCCCACCAATGGCACAGTGCCTCCGCGCTCAGCTTTCGTCTCCAGCGAGCAGCGCCGCTGCTCCGCCTTCCTCCGTGCTCCTCGCGAGCGTCCTCGTCCTCCAAATGTCTCCAGAACCTACAAAAGAAAAGAGAAGGAGGCTCCCCTGTTTTCGCTGTCGCGGTGGTTGTGCGCCACGGACGAGCCGCTCTGTGATGGTGGCGGTGAGAAATGGAGACAGTAAGGAGGCTGGAGACGAAGAGAGGACAGATAAGAGGGAAGGACGGCCTGCCTGGCTCTGTCGTGAGGCGGAACAGAGATGGCGGTGATGGAGGTGGTGGTGGTTATCGAATGATGGTGGTTGATGGATGATGGACAGGGAGAGGGGCAGGGACGGTGGCAGAGTGAAGGGTTGACGCGAAATAGGGTTGTCACGCCCCTGTTTCTTGGTGGTGGCGGTGACTGTGGCGGAGTTCGGTGGTGGCGAGGTGACTGTCCGGAGGTGGTGGTGGTGCTCGGGTGGCTGATGGTGGATGGAGGTGATTGCTGAGTGAGTGAGAGATGGATGAGTGGTGATGGTGATGAGAATCACTTTAAGAGAAAGAGGGTTTAATTTTATGCAATTCTTTTTTTTACTTCTCTTCCTCCCCTTTTCTCACCTTATTCTCTTGTATTTATAGAGAATGATCAAAGTGAATAGGGATGAGATAAAGGGAAGATTCATCAAGGTATAAATGAGAGAATATTCTTTAGGGGTAGGATTGGATTTGGGTTTATGGGTAGGTTTTGGGTTTATGTTTGTGACCATCTGCTTTGTACCACCGCTAGAATCGACCAATTGTCATTCCTTAAATTGTCGCCTTAATACGATTTCATCGTTCACGCTCAAATTCCTACAAAGACATGAAAACGAAATAATTACTATAAAATATAATAATCGAAACACTAACATGTATAAATTAAGGGATATATTATGTAATAATTATGTGAATATCACACAGCAGCCACCGCCTGCTATACAGAAGGCAGTGAGGTAACAGTAGATAGGCGATGCCTAGTGTCTTTTTCGATTGGCAGACAATATTTTGATAATGGTTAGTGTGATGTTGTGTCTATGGATGTTTGTCATGTATTGTTAAGACGACCTTGACAGTATGACCGCAGTGTTATTCATGATGGGCGGAAAAATACATATTCCATTAGCATCAAAGGGAAGAAGATTGTGTTGGCACCTCATCGGAAAGGAACTACTCCTACCACGGTAGCCAATAATATTAACCTGCTTTCTAGGTCCAGGTTTTTAGTTGATATTGAGTATGGAGACGTGGTATATGCTCTCGCACCTTGTTGGAATAGTGTAGCAGACATGAATCTAGATTTTCCAGCAGAGGTGCAACAATTGCTAGCAGAGTTTTCTGACCTGATGCTAGAGGATCTTCTGCCTGGACAGCCGCCTATGTGAGATATTTAGCATCAGATCGACTTTGTTCCGGGGTCTAGTTTACCTAATCGACCGGCTTATCGCCTCAGTCACAGAGAATTTGAAGAGTTTCAACAACAGGTGGTAGAGTTATTGGAGAGGAGCTACAACCGTGAGAGTATGAGCCCATGTGTAGTTCTTGCTCTGTTGGTGCAAAAAAAAGATGGCTCTTGGCGTATGTGTGTTGATAGCAGAGCAATCAATAAGATTACAGCGAAATATAGGTTTTTGATTCCCTGCCTGGATGATATGTTAGACCAGCTGTCCAGTTCTAAGGTCTTCTAAAAATTTGATCTTAAAAACGGATACCAACAGATCAGAATATGGCCTGGAGATGAATGGAAGACAGCGTTTCAGACGCAACATGGGTTGTATGAGTGGATGGTCATGCCTTTGGACTGTCCAATGCGCCTAACAAATTTATGAGATTTATGCATCAGGTTTTACTGCCTTTCTTGGGGAAATTCGTTGTAGTTTACGTCGACCACATCCTTATTTATAGCCACACATGGGCATCACATTTTGATCACCTCCGTGTTGTTTTTGATAAGTTGAGGACGGAGTGCCTGTTCGTCAATCAGAAGAAGTGTACTTTCTTTACTACTTCTATCACTTTTCTTTTTTTTGTTATGTCTATTGATGGTGTTCATGCAGATCAGTCGAAGATAGATGAGGTCTTGGAGTGGCCCAAACGAAAGACATTACACGATGTCAGAAATTTCCATGGATTGGCGTCCTTCTACCGTCGGTTAATTAGAAACTTCAGCACTTTGATTGCTCCTATCACAGAGTGCCTCAAGGGACGTGATTCCTAGTGGTCCGAGGAGGCGGAGGCTAATTTTCAACTAGTCAAGCAGAAGATGATAGAGGCATCAGTTTTTCCACTTCCTGATTTTGAAAAGGTGTTTGAGGTAAACTATGACACATCTGGGGTTGGCATTGGTGGTGTTCTGAGTCTAGAGGGGCGCCCAATAGATCTTTTCATGGAGAAGCTATCAGGATTAAAGAAAAATTATTCTACCTATGATCTGGAGTTTTATGCCATAGTTCAATCCCTGAAGCATTGGCGTCATTACCTAGTACAAAGGGAGTTCATTCTTCTCACTTATCATGAGGCCTTGTAGTACATCAATGGCCAACACAAGCTGAGTAGACGGCATGCCAAGTTGGTGGCATACTTGCAGGAGTTCACGTTTGCAATAAGGCACCAAGCATGGAGTTTGAACCATGTCGCAGATGCACTGAGCCATCGTACGTTACTCCTCACCACCATGAGCACTAGAGTTGTAGGATTTGAGGTTTTCTCTGATATGTATGCTGCAGATCCTTCCTTCGGGAGAATAATTCAGGAGGTAATTGATGGTCAACATCATGACTTTACTTTACATAATGGTTATCTTTTTCGTGGATTACAAATGTGCATTCCAGATTGTTTGCTAAGGCTGAAAATTATTCGTGAAATTCATAATGAGGGTCACTTTGGGCAAGATAAGACGTTAGCCTTGATCTCTTCTCACTATTATTGGCCCAAATTGACCAGTGACGTGGCTCATTATGTGGAGTGTTGTTATGTGTCAGCAGTCCTAGGGTGTCTTCACTAATGCGAACATGTACACACCATTACCTGTACCTGAAGCCCATTCGTTTGATGTCAGTATAGACTTTGTGTTGGGCTTACCCCGTACCCTAAAAGCCTGGGATTCTATTTTGGTACTGGTTGACAGTTTTTCCATAATGGTCAATTTTGTAACTTGCAGAAAAACAATGGATGTTGCCCGGATCGCCCATCTTTACTTCAAGGAGATTGTACGTTTACCTGGTGTTCCTCGATCCATTACTTCAGATCGTGACACCAACATCATGAGTCATTTGTGGAAAATTTTATGGGAGAAACTGGGGAAAAAATTGAATTTTAGCATGCCTACCACCTCAGACGGATGGTCAGACAGAGGTGGTGAACAGGAGTTTAGGGAACCTTTTGAGGAGTTTGGCAGGAACTAAACCGAAGCAGTGGGATTTGGCGTTACCTCAAGCAGAATTTGCCTATAACAGGTTGAATAACAGAACCACAGGAATGAGCCCATTCGAGATTGTCTATGGTTAGAATCCAACCAGGGTACTTGACTTAGCCCCTATTCCACGTGTGGGTCGTTTGAGTCACAAGGCAGATGTGATGGTAGAACATCTTCGTCGTATCCATGAGCAGGTGAAGCTGGCCATTCACGAGAGTAATTCCAAGTACAAGGATCAGGTCGACAGTCACCGTCGTCAGGTACTTTTTGATGTTGGTGATTTTGTTTGGGCAGTATTAACCCGTGATCATTTTCCTGTTGGAGAGTATAATAAGCTTAAGGAGCGAAAGATTGGACCCTGTGAGATCTTGCAAAATATCAATGATAACGACTACAGACTGAGCCTCCCCAGTCATTTTAGGACTTCTGATGTCTTTAATGTAAAGCACCTGAGTCCTTGTTTTGTGAATTCCGATGAAGCTATTGTCTACTCGAGGACAAGTTCTTTCCAACCCGAGGCGGATCCAGGGGGATCCTAGTCAGATGACGCTTAAGTGTCAGATAGCACGTTGTTGGCATTGAGATACCTTGAGTTGGTAGATCAGCGCAAAGATTGTAGGAAATCGTGATCTTTTCCTTATTGGGGCAATTTTGAGTGCGTTTTGGTATTTTTGCCATAACTTTGGCTACGGGTATCAGAATCGCGCATATGACCCCAATTCGAAAAGAACATTTTGGTGCGCACGTCGCATCCATTGAGCCACACTCGGTGCACATCTTTTTGGGCAAAATCCATTGTTTCTCCCTCCAGATCCACAATTTTAGTAATTTTTTTCTTTTTATGTTAATATTTCATTCATCGTTTAGGAAGTGATTCTGAACCGGATTTGTGCCAAATTTTTTACAGATTATTTCTTTTATTATGTATTTTGTTTTGGCATGATTATTCGGATTTGCTGTTTTTGGTAAAATTCTAGTAATCACGAGTTTTAGCTATAAAGCTCGGCTTGTGGGCTGACTTAAGAGATACTTTTGATTTGAATAAATTTAATTGAACATCAGAGGTGTTTCTCTGTGTTTTGGGAAAATCTCTTGTGTTCTTTTTCGTGTGAATTATCTGTTGAACTAGCCTGCAGAATAATCTCTATTTTATCCGGCGTCAGTTAGTATCAGAGCTTCAGCATATTCATGGTGTTAGATTTCATCAGTTTCAATGGCTAGTGGTCGTCGCGGGCAGGTTCTGAACGAGGAAGCCCCGCCTTATGATCGTAACGTTCAGGAAGTGATCATTGAGGATTTACGGAGGCAAGTTGCAAAGTTAATATAGCGTCTAGGTACGTTACAGGCCGAAGGATTCGTTGATTGATTGAATGAAGTTGAGCGTATTTTTTAGTATAAGGAAGTTCCAGATCGTTTCAAAGTGAAATTGGTCGCCATCAAACTCAAAAGAAGAGCATCTGCGTGGTGGGAGCAGTTGAGGCGATCACGGAACAGCCAGGGCAAAACCAAGATCACTGATCGGAAGAAGATGAATGGTCACTTCCTTCCTTTCGGCTACACTCAAACCTTGTTTTAGCGACTTCATTCGTTAAGGCAAGGCACAAGATCAGTTGATGATTACACGGAGGAGTTTTATCAATTGATAAACCAGAATGACTTATCTGAGTCAGATGAGCAGAAGGTGGCACCGTATTTGGGGGGATTACGATAGCCCCTACAGGATGTCCTCAGCCTTCACTCACTGTGGACCGTTTCTGAAGAGGAGGCCATTGATCAGAAGTGATCAAAGCAGTCAGCCAGTTCGCCCTCAAGAATCCCGTCTTGCCCAGCAGCCCACGCAAGGTAATTCTAAATCAAACATTAGATGTTTTAGATGTGGTGAACATGGACATAGAGCGACTGAGTGTAGGAAGCCTGCTATTCAGAAGGGCAACAATCTTCTGATTGAGGATGACGTGGTAGAAGAAACTGAGGAGCTTGGAGAGGTTTGACGATGATGAAGATGGAGATGTGTTGTATGGGGATGGCCATGAGACTCTGGTTGTTTGTAAGAGCCTACTTACTCCCAAAGGCAATTCAGGGGACGATTGGTTGAGAACCAATATTTTCCACACGACCTGCACAATTGCAAATAAATTTTGCATGATGATCATTGATAGTGGAAATTGTGAGAATGTAATGTCTTAAGAGGCTATCCAAAAATTGCAGTTGAAGATAGATCGTCATCCCAAGCCGTACAAATTGTCGTGGTTGAATAAAGGCAGTGAGGTAACAGTAGATAGGCGATGCCTAGTGTGTTTTTCGATTGGCAGACAATATTTTGATAACGTTTGGTGTGATGTTGTGGATGCTTGTCATGTACTGTTAGGCAGACTTTGGCAGTATGATCGCAGTGTTATTCATGATGGGAAGAAGATTTTCCCTTAGCATAAAAGGGAAGAAGATTGTGTTGGCACCTCATCGGGAAGGAACCACTCCTACCCCAGTAGCCAATAATACTAACCTATTTGTTGAGATTGAGCATGGAGACATGGTATATGCTCTGCTGCCTTGTGGGAATATTGCAACAGACGTGAATCCATATTTGCCAGCAGAGGTGCTGCAGTTGCTAGCATAGTTTTCTGACCTGGTGCCAGGGGATCTTCCTCTTGAGCTGCCGCCTATGAGAGATATTCAACATCAGATCGACTTTGTTTCGGGGTCTAGTTTACCTAATCGACCGGATTTTCACCTCAGTCCCATAGAATCTGAAGAGTTGCAGCGACAGGTGGTTGAGTTATTGGAGAAGGGCTCCATCCGTGAGAGTATGAGGCCATGTGCAGTTCCTGCTCTATTGGTGCCAAAAAAAGATGGCTCTTGGCGTATGTGTGTTGATAACAAAGCAATCAACGGGATTACAGTGAAATACAGAGGTTTCCTATCCCCCCCCCCCTTGAATGATATGTTAGACCAGTTGCCCGGTTCTAAGATCTTCTAAAAAATTGACCTTAAAAGCGGTACCACCAGATCAGGATAAGGCCTGGAGATAAGTGGAATACAGCGTTTAAGACGCAACATGAGTTGTATGAGTGGATGGTCATGCCTTTTGGACTATCCAATGCGCTCATCACATTTATGAGATTTATGCATCAGGTTTTACGGTCTTTCTTGATGAAATTCGTTGTAGTATACTTTGACGACATCCTCATTTATAGCCCGACACGGGCGTCACATTTTGATCACCTCCGTGCTGTTTTTGATAAGTTGAGGACGGAGCGCCAGTTCGTCAATCAGAACAAGTGTACTTTCTTCACTACTTCTGTCACTTTTCTTGGTTTTGTTGTGTCTACTGATGGTGTTCATGTAAATCAGTCGAAGATAGATGCGGTCTTGGAGTGTCCCAAACCAAAGACCTTACACAATGTCAAAAATTTCCATGGATTGGCGTCCTTCTACCGTTGGTTCATCAGAAACTTCAACACTCTGATTGGTCCTATCATAGAATGCCTCAAGAGACAAGATTTCCAGTGGTCCGAGGAGGTGGAGGCTAGTTTTCAACTGGTCAAGCAGAAGATGACAGAGGCATCAGTTTTTCCACTTCCTGATTTTGAAAAGGTGTTTGAGGTAAACTGTGATGCATCTGGGGTTGGCATTGGTGGTGTTCTGAGTCTAGAGGGGCGCCCAATAGCTTTTTGCAGTGAGGAGCTATCAGGATCAAAAAATAATTATTCCACCTATGATCTAGAGTTTTATGCCATAGTTCAGTCCCAGAAGCATTGGCGTCACTACCTAGTACAGAGGGAGTTCATTCTTCTAACTGATCATGAGGCCCTGAATTACATCAATGGCCAACACAAGCTGAGTAGACGGCATGCCAAGTGGGTTGCGTACTTGCAGGAGTTCACGTTTGCACTAAGGCACCAATCAGGGAGTTTGAACTGTATCACAGATACACTGAGCCGTTGTACGTTACTCCTCACCACCATGAGCACTAGTGTTGCAGGATTTGAGGCTTTATCTGATATGCATGCTACAGATCATTCCTTCGGGAACATAATTCTGGAGGTACTGATGGTCAACCTCATGACTTTACTTTGCATAATGGTTATCTGTTTCGTGGATTACAGTTGTGCCTTCCAGATTGTTCACTAAGGCGGCAGATTATTTGTGAACTTCATAATGAGGGTCACTTTTGGCGAGATAAGTCATTGGCCTTGATCTCTTCTCGCTATTATTGGCCCAAATTGACCAGTGATGTGGCTCATTATGTGGAGCGTTGTTATGTGTGTCAGCGGTCCAAGATATTCTCACTAATGCGGGTTTGTACACACCTTTACCTGTACCTGAAACCCCTTTATTTGACGTCAGTATGGACTTTGTGTTGGGCTTACCCCGTGCCCAACGGGGCTGGGATTCTATTTTAGTAGTGGTTGACAAGTTTTTCAAGAAGGCCCATTTTGTAGCTTGTAGAAAAACAATGGATGTTGCCCGGAACGCCCATCTTTACTTCAAGGAGATTGTGCGTTTACATGGTATTCCTTGATCCATTACTTCAGATAGTGACTCCAAGTTCATGAGTCATTTCTGGAGGAGTTTATGAGAGAAACTAGGGACTAAATTCAATTTTAGCAGCGCCTAACACCCCAGACGGATGGTCAGACCGAGGTGGTGAACCGGAGTTTGGGGTACCTTTTGAGGAGTTTGGCAGGAACTAAACCGAAGCAGTAAGATTTGGCGTTACCTCAAGCAGAATTTGCCTATAACAGGTCTAAGAACAGAACCATGGGAATGAGCCCATTTGAGATTGTCTATGGTCAGAATCCAACCGGGGTACTTGACTTAGCCCCTATTCCACGGGTGGGTCGTTTGAGTCACAAGAGTATCCATGAGCAAGTGAAGCTGGTCATTCACGAGAGTAATTCCAAGTACAAGGATCAAGCTGACAGTCACCGTCGTCAGGTACTTTTTGATGTTGGTGATTTTGTTTCGGCAGTATTAACTCGTGATCGTTTTCCTGTTGGAAAGTATAATAAGCTTAAGGAGAGGAAGATTGGACCGTGTCAGATTTTGTAGAAGATCAATGATAACGCCTACATACTACGCCTCCCCAGTCATTTGAGATCTTCTGATGTCTTTAATGTAAAGCACTTGAGTCCTTGTTTTGTGGATTCTGATTAAGCTATTGTGAACTCAAGGACGAGTTATTTCCAACCCGGGGCGACTGATGCAGCATGATCCGAGTCATATGATGTTGAGCTTTCGGATAGCACGTTGTTGGCTCTGAGATACCTTGAGTTGGCAGATCAATGCAAAGATGGTAGGAAATCGTGATCTTTTCCTAATTGGGGCAGTTTTGGGTGCGTTTCGGTATTTTGGTCATAACTTTGGCTACGGGTATCAGAATCGGGCATATGACCCCAATTCGAAAGCTCTTTTCGGTGCGCATGTCGTGGACACTGAGTCAAGCTCGGTGCACATCTTTTCGAGGCAAAAATCCACTGATTCCCCTTCCGAATCCAGAATTTTAGTAATTTTTTCCTTTTATGGTAATATATCATTCATCGTTTAGGAAGTGATTCTGAACCCGATTTGGGCCAAATTTTTTGTAGATTATTTCATTTATTACATATTTTGTTTTAGCATTATTATTTGGATTTGTTATTTTTTGTAAAATTCTAATAATCACGAGTTTTGGTTATAAAGCTCGGCTTGTAGGCTGACTTTAGAGATACTTTTTATTTGAATAAATTTAATTGAACATCAGAGGTGTTTCTCTTTGTTTTGGGAGAATCTCTAGTGTTCTTTTTCCTTTGAATTATCTGTTGAACTAGCATGCAGAATAATCTCTATTCTGTCTGGCGTCAGTTGGTATCAGAGCTTCAACATCTTCTTGTGTGAGATTTCATCAGTTTGTAAGGCTAGTGGTCGTGGTCGTCGCAGGCTGGTTCCGAACGAGGAAACCCCGCACCATGATCATAATGTTCAAGATGTGATTATTGAGGATTTACAAAGGCAAGTTGCAAAGTTAACCCAGCGCCTACCAACGCATATTTCGGTGATCGTGAGATGGAAGATCACGATTCTAATTCCAGTTTCAAAAACTCGTATCACAAACATGCTCAATTCTAGGAGCACCGTGGTCGAGAGGATGGCCATGAAGACCTCGGTTTTAAAAGTGGCTATGCCCAAGTTTTCTGGTACGTTACGGGCCGAAAGATTCGTTGATTGGTTGAATGAAGTAGAACATATTTTTTAGTATAAGGAAGTTCAAGATCGTGTCAAAGTGAAATTGGTCGCCATCAAACTCAAAGGCAGAGCATCTGCGTGGTGGGAGCAGTTGAGGTGATCACGGGACAGGTAGGGCAAGGCCGAGATCAGTGATTAGAAGAAGATGATGAAGAAAATGAAGGGTCACTTCCTTCCTTTCGGTGACACTCAAACCTTATTTCAGCGACTTCACTCGTTAAGGAAAGGCACGAGATCGGTTGATGATTACACGGAGGAGTTTTATCAATTGATAGCATGAAATGAATTATCTGGGACAGAGGAGTAGATGGTGGCACGGTATTTGGGGGGATTACGACAGCCCCTACAGGATGTCCTCAGCCTTCACTCGTTGTGGAACATTTCTGAAGCATACTAACGTGCACTTGCTGTGGAAAAACACCAGAACAGGAAGCCAATGATCAGAAGTGATCAAAGCAGTTGGCCAGTTCGCCCTAAAAAATCTCGTCCTGCCCAGCAGCCACCGCAAGATAATTTAACTCAAACATTAGATGCTTTAGATGTGGTGAACAGGGACATATAGCGACTGAGTGCAAGAAGCCTGCTATTCAGAAGGGAAACAATCTTCTGATTGAGGAAGACGTGGTAGACGAAACTAAGAAGCTTGGAGAGCCTGTGTATGGAAATGGAGATGTGTTGTATGGGGATGGCAATGAGACTCTGGTTGTTCGCAAGAGCCTACTGACTCCAAAGGGGGATTCAGGGGACAATTGGTTGAGAACCAATATTTTCCACACGACCTGCACAGTTGCAGATAAAGTCTGCAAGATGATTATTGACAGTGGCAGTTGTGAGAACGTAATGTCTGAAGAGGCTGTCCAGAAATTAGATAAAGGCAGGCAATATTTTTCGATTGGCAGTGAGGTAACATTAGATAGGTGAATAAAGGCAGTGAGGTAACAGTAGTGTCCCAAGCCGTACAAATTGTCATGGTTGAATAAAGGCAGTGAGGTAATAGTAGATAGGTGATGCCTAGTGTTTTTTTCGATTGGCAGACAATATTTTGATAATGCTTGGTGTGATGTTATGTCTATGGATGCTTGTCATGTATTGTTAGGCAGACCTTGGCAGTATGATCGCAGTATTATTCGTGATGGGCAGAAAAATACATATTCCCTTAGCATCAAAGGGAAGAAGATTGTGTTGGCACCTCGTCGGGAAGGAACCACTCCTACCCCGGTAGCCAATAATACTAACCTACTTTCTACGTCCAGCTTATTAGTTGAGATTGAGAATGGAGAAGTGGTTTATCCTCTGCTACCTTGTGGGAATAGTGCAACAGACGTGAATCCAGATATGCTAGCAGAGGTGCCGCAGTTGCTATTGGGCTGCTACCTATGAGAGATATTCACCATCAGATCGACTTTGTTCCGGGGTCTAGTTTACCTAATCGACCGGCTTATCGCCTCAGTCCCAGAGAATCTGAAGAGTTGCAGTAACGGGTGGTACCAGTAGAGTTATTGGAGAGGGGCTACATCCGTGAGAGTATGAGCCCATGTGCAGTTTTTGTTTTTTTCGTGCCAAAGAAAGATGGCTCTTGGCGTATGTGTGTTGATAGCAGAGCAATCAACAAGACTACAGTGAAATACTTGTTTCCAATTTCCCGCCTGGATGATATCTTAGACCAGCTGTCCAATTTTAAGGTCTTCTAAAAAATTGACCTTAAAAGCGGATACCACGAGATCAAAATAAGTCATGGAGATGAGTGGAAGACAGCGTTTAAAACGCAACATGGGTTGTATGAGTGAATGGTCATCCCTTTTGGACTGTCCAATGCGCCCAGCACATTTATAAGATTTATGCATCAGGTTTTACGGCCTTACCAGGGGAAATTCATTGTAGTTTACTTCGACGACATCCTCATTTATAGCCCGACATGGGCGTCACATTTTGAGCACTTTCGTGCTGTTTTTGATTAGTTGAGGACGTAGCGCTTGTTCGTCAATAAGAAAAAGTGTTCTATCTTCACTACTTCTGTCACTTTTCTTGGTTTTGTTGTGTCTATTGACAGTGTTCATGCAGATCAATCGAAGATAGATGCGGTCTTGGACTGGCCCAAACCAAAGACCTTACACGATGTAAGAAGTTTCCATGGATTGGCATCCTTTCTACCGTCGGTTCATCAGAAACTTCAGCACTCTGATTGCTCCTATCACAGAGTGCTTCAAGGGACAAGATTTAAAGTGGTTCGAAGAGGCGGAGGCTAGTTTTCAACTGGTCAAGCAGAAGATGATAGAGGCGCCAGTTTTCGCACTTCCTGATTTGGAGTAAACTCTGATGCATCTGGGGTTGGCATTGGTGGTGTTCTGAGTCAGGAGGGGCGCCCAATAGTTTTTTTCGGTAAGAAGCTATCAGGATCATAGAAGAAATATTTCACCTATGATCTGGAGTTTAATGCCATAGTTTAGTCCCTGAAGCATTGGCGTCACTAACTAGTACAGAGGGAGTTCATTCTTCTCACTGATCATGAGGCCTTGAAGTACAACAATGGCCAACACAAGCTGAGTAGAATATATGCCAAGTGGGTTGCGTACTTGCAGGAGTTCGCGTTTGCACTAAGGCACCAAGCAGGGAGTTGTAACCATGTCGCAGATGCACTGAGCCGTCGTACGTTACTCCTCACCACCATGAGCACTAGAGTTGTAGAATTTGAGGCTTTCTCTGATATGTATGTTGCATATCCTTCCTTCGGGAGGATAATTCTTGAGGTAACTGATGGCCAACATCATGACTTTACTTTGCATAATGGTTATCTGTTTCGTGGATTACAGTTGTGCCTTCCAGATTGTTCACTAATATAGCAGATTATTGGTGAACTTCATAATGAGGGTCACTTTGGGCGAGATAAGACGTTGACCTTGATCTCTTCTCACTATTATTGGCCTAAATTGACCAGTGACGTGGCTCATTATGTAGAGCGTTGTTATGTGTGTCAACGGTCCAAGGGAGTTCTCACTAATGCGGGCATGTACACACCTTTACCTGTACCTGAAGCCCCTTGGTTTGATGTCAGTATGGAAGTTTTGTTAGCTTACCCTGTACACAACGAGCCTGGGATTCTATTTTGGTAATGGTTGACACATTTTCCAAGATGGCCCATTTTGTAGCTTGTAGAAAAACAATAAATGCTGCCCGGATCGCCAATCTTTACTTCAAGGAGATTGTGTGTTTACATGGTGTTCCCCAATCCATTATTTTAGATCGTGACCAAGTTCATGAGTCATTTCTGGAGAAGTTTATGGGAGAAACTAGGGACGAAATTGAATTTTAGCAGCGCCTACCACCCCCAGACGGATGGTCAGACCGAGGTGGTGAATCGGAGTTTGGGGAACCTTTTGAGGAGTTTGGCAGGAACTAAACCGAAGCAGTGGGATTTGGCGTTACCTCAAGCAGAATTTACCTATAACAGGTCGAAGAACAGAACCACATGAATGAGCCCATTTGAGATTGTCTACAGTCAGAATCCATCCGGGTACTTGACTTAGCCCCTATTCCACTTGTGGGTCATTTGAGGCACAAGGCAGATGTGATGGAAGGACATCTTCAGGGTATTTATGAGCAGGTGAAGCTGGCCATTCACGAGAGTAATTTTGAGTACAAGGATCAGGCCGACAGTCACGTCGTCAGGTACTTTTTGATGTTGGTGATTTTGTTTGGGCAGTATTAACCCGTGATCGTTTTCCTGTTGGAAAGTATAATAAACTTAAGGGGAAGATTGGACCCTGTGAGATCTTGCAGAAGATCAATGATAACACTTACAGACTGTGCCTCCCCAGTCATTTGAGGACTTCTGATGTCTTTAATGTAAAACACTTGAGTCCTTGTTTTGTGGATTCCGATAAAGCTATTGTGAACTAGAGGACGAGTTCTTTCCAACCCGAGGCGACTGATGCAGCAGGATCCGAGTCAAATGATGTTGAGCTGTCAGATAGCACGTTGTTGGCACTGAGATACCTTGAGTTGGCAGATCAGCGCAAAGATTATAGGAAATCGTGATCTTTTCCTAATTGGGGCAATTTTGGGTGTGCTTCGGTATTTTGGCCATAACTTTGGCTACTGATATCAGAATCACGTATATGACCCCAATTCAGAAAGAACTTTTTGATGCACATGGTGTGGTCATGGAGCCATGCTCTGTGCACATCTTTTTGAGGCCAAAATCCACTGTTTCCCCTTTCAAATCCACAATTTTAGTAATTTTTTCCTATTATGGTAATATTTCATTCATCGTTTAGTAAGTGAGTCTCAACCCGATTAGGGCCAAATTTTTTGGCAGATTATTTCTTTTATTACGTATTTTGTTTTAGCATTATTATTCAGATTTGCTATTTTTTATAAAATTCTAATAATCACGAGTTTTAGCTATAATGTCCGGCTTATGGGCTGACTTTAGGATACTTTTGATTTGAATAAATTTAATTGAACATCAGAGGTTTTTCTCTGTGTTTTGGGCGAATCTCTTGTGTTCTTTTTCCTATGAATTATTGTTGAACTAGCCTGCAGAATAATCTCTATTATGTCCGGCGTCACTGATTCACTGAACAATTTACAACCTGATCAAATTGCTGAACACAATTTACTGAAAATTACTAATCAAATTCATTCAGCCCGATTCAATGTAAATTACTGATTAACATGATTCTATGTAAATTACTGATCAAATTCATTCATTTGATTCACTGTAAATTACTGATCAACCTGATTCACTGTAAATTATTGATCAAATTGCAACCTGATTAACAGCAGTAAAATTACAGCAGCAAATTACAACCAGACATAATACAGCAGCAGAGCTAGTTTCACTGATGAGAGAATACAGCAGTAGAGCGGGGCAAGCATACTTAGTGATTCAGAGGGACCTATAGTTTGTAAAGTCCATGTCATTATTTGAACCTGGTGATTGCAAAAATAAATAATAAAGATTAACAATGTGGTCGTTAAAAGTATATTAAGCAAACATACAAATTATATACCTGTGAAAGTAACGAGTAGAAATGATCAAGTCCTTCAAATGTAGGACAAGATTGTGAATGGTGTGACCCCGTAGTATCATCCTTGATGACAACAAACATATAAATCATAAGTGGGCAAGCATACTTAGTAATTCATACCTTGTAAATATTAAAAACAAACTTGTGTATTGCTTTCACGGGGCATAACATATGGCAAAACATTGCTTTCACGAGGTGTCATACACTATGAACCCTACAAATGACATGTGTAAATAAAACTTAATATTATTGACTTAAAAATATATATATATTCATAAAACATAGATTGCAAAACACACCAAATTAGTCTCAATGGCCTGATCCTTATGTGTGTGTGTGTGTTTTTACATATTTTCTCCACAGTTGATTTCATCCTTGAATTAGAACGTCGACCTTTGCTACAAACGATTAATGGACTATGAATTTGGATCCCAGAACTAGTAGTATTGGTGCCTACTTCCAAAAACCCCTGTGAATCACCATCATCAGTTTTAAGTTGCTCCATCTGCAAAGTGATCCATTTTTTAACTTGGTATGTCTTATTTTCATCCTCAGCGGTGAAGTCGGCCATTTTATAGAAGCCATTGCATATCCTATAAAATCGTTCATTTTCAGGCTTTATTCCCCAATCTGAATAAACAATTTTAACCTTTGTATGAGCCCTCTTAACATCGTTCCTCCACATCCGAAGAACATATTTATCTGGTACAACATGAATCCTTCTTGAAACAAGATTATCAATACATGTTTGCATAAGATCCCCCTGAACTCAAACAATTGACAATTACACTTGATATTGAAGTCGATGACGTTAAAAGATACTATAAAATTAACTGATCATTGTCTATCTCTTATCACCAAGTCTTGTCTAACAGTGTATACCTCAAAGCCACTCCCATCCATAACTTTACTACGAATTCTGTAACATATATTCTTTGCTTGCTCTTCTTGGAACTCCTTAAATTTATTTGTAATATAAGCAGCTTGAAATTTTTTCTCTATTGCATAAGGAATAATGCAAGGAATCTTTCGATTAAACGATTTATAGTCATCTTCAGCTTCCTTTTGAACCTTACTTCATAGTGCATTCTCATATTGTTCTACGAATTGCTTCAAAGTCGTCTTCGAATTTACATAACCATCAAAAAAAGTAGTCATGCTTTCACTCCTTTAAGTTGAAGCATCCCCGCCCAAAAAATATTTCTTTGAAATGTTGGCACCCAACGCATCCTTTCAAGGTATAATCCACTCAACCAATCATTTTCTTGCAGATTATATTTCTCAATGAAACCATGCAAATTTCCTTCAAATTCTTCATGAGACAGGGAATCATAAACTGTTCTTTGCATTGCAAACTTGATCGCCTCATATTGATTGCAACCGGACAGCTTTTCGGGCAACTTCTTCATTATATACAACAATCACCATCTGTGTCGTGTGTTAGGAAATACAATTTCAATGACCCTCTTCATTGCCCTATCTTGATCAATGATTATAGCAGTCGGAGCATTGTCATTCATACACACAAGCAAAGTTTAGAAAAGCCAAAAGAATTGACTGGCCATAATGATTCACCCCAACAAAAGAAGCAAATGGCATCTCATACTTATTTGTTAAGTATGTAGTGTCAAAAGCAAATGGCATCCCCAAACTCTCTATAAGTTGTTATGCTTCATGCGTCAGCCCAAAAGACATTTCTCAAACTCTCTTCATCATCCAAATAAGGCCATAAGGTTCACACTCGACCAACATTCCTTGCTCTTTCATTGTTAACAATTAAGCCATAAGCCATAAGGTTCATACTTGACCAACCTCCATAGTGTTTTTGCTATAAAATATTTTGATTAAGTAATAAAGGTCTGGTTACAAAAAAATTCTTTTGTAAAATCTTATAGCAATTAAGCCATAAGCCATAGTGTTTTTGCTTCAAGGTACGTGGTAATAGTACAAAATTTGTTTGTAAGCCATAAGGTTCATACACAACCAACCTCCTTTGCTCTTTCATTGTTAGCAATTAAGCCATAAGGTTCATACTCGACCAACCTCTCTTAGCAATTAAGCAAGGGAACTAAACTAGCTAATAAGGCCAAGAAAGTAAGGGGGAAACCAAAAGCAATGGACAATGTGTATCTCTCCCTTCCTTTTTTCTCTCGAAAAGTAATAATCCTTTGACTCATACTATTAGCATGAAAAGGAAAAGACCAATACAAAATTTGTACTGTTACCAGCACTTAGAGAAAAGGGTTGCAAAGCTTCACTCGTTCAGCACTTCAATCGTTGAAAGTCGTTCAGTACTTCAAACGTACCCTATAGAAAAGGTTAATATGACCTTTGATTCTTTTTTGAAAAGGGGAGATGAAAAGTGTTCATTCGTCTTCGATCTGCATTGAAAAAGGGAGATGGGGTGGGTTTCTTCGCCTTCGATCTGAAATGGGTTAGGTTTATTCGAGGTGGATCTGAGAAGAAATGGGTTTCTTCGATCTGAGATGAGATGCAATTATTCTTCTTCAACTAAGATGAAAAGGGAGAAACACTGCTTGGTTCTTCGTCATCGACTGAGATAAAAAGGGTTAGCTCTTCATCTTCGATCTGATCTGATAAAGGGGAAAAAAGGGAGGCCTCCGTTGCTCTCTCTGCAACTTCGAATGGGCATTCATGTTTGGGGAAGCGTGAATGTAACAAGGTAGTACAATTCTTGGGGGCACGCGAATGTAACGCCGTGAGTGAGGGTTTTTTGGTGGATTCTTGATATTCACGTGCAGAGGAGCCTCCCCTGGCATCATCCTGGCGCTAGGGGCTGGCTCTCTAGAATTTTTCTTTTTTCAGCTAACTTTTACTTTTTTATTTTACAAGATTCACATTAAGTCTATTTTTTCTCTTATTGTTTATCAATCATCCTTTAGCAAACAACTTTCCACAATTTGCTTTCAGGCCATGTACCTTCCATATTGAACACCTCTTTTTTCCTTTTAAATCATGACATCACGTACTCCTTTCCATGCAATTAATTGGCTCATGACAGTTACCTTTAATTTTAATAAATATTGGGAAGATCAGGTATGTGTGTCCCTTATTGTGCAAGTAACATGTGAACACAAAAGATAGGGTCAAGGAAGGAGAAGGAATACGCTCTCATTGAGGCAATTTGGTATTCTTCGTCCTTTGGTTATAGACTAAAACAGGGACGATGGATTAAAGTAGTGCCAGATCTTGGCCTTTATTTTAAGGTGAGACCTCTTCCTCATGGTGACTCCTCCAGCCGTCAAGGAGGCTCCCGCCTCCGGCTAAGTTTGGGGGCAATGTAGTAGAGGACTAGAAGCATTCGTTTGCACAAATACTAGGGAAGATACATGTGGAGACAATCATTGAGCTGCCTGTGGAAGGTACTAGGTTCATTAAAGAAGGAGATCCTGCCTTCGGTATCACCGCCAAGGATGAGTTTAAAGGGGAATCCTTCACGGAGAAACATGTCATAGTGCTGAAGTTTTCAAGCTACTGACCTATGTTGGAAGCTACTCGGGATTTTACCCATAGAACATGGGGAATTATTAGAGAATTTTTTATGGGTCAACTTGATCAGTGTCACGTTTTGTGAGGCTACAATCTGAGTTGGAAGCAAAAAAATGTTTTATCAAGGGACTCGCTCTTGATACAAGGAGTTAGGTTTAAAGCTTTCCGCTGGCATGACAATTTTAGTTTGAAATCAGATCCGATATCGGCTCCGTTGTGGGTGGAGTTGCCAAACCTACCGTTGCATCTTTTCCATGCTCAATCCTGAAAGCAATAGGTGACTCCTTTAGAGACTTTTTATGCATGGATGACCATACATGATGCCTAACGCGTCCTAATGCTACCAGGTTGTGCATAGAGATGAGTTTGGCGGAAAAGCTTCCTTCAAGAGTTTGGATTGATAGGGTGAATAATAGGGGTTTCTGGCAGACAATCAAATGCTCGGGTTTCAAATATTGTGATCATTGTGCGATGATTGGTCATCAAGATGATTTCTGTAGGAGACTTCTAGGTCAGAAAGGTAAGGCCTCTGGGATTCCATTGGAGAAGAAGAAAAAAATTGAAAGAAACAAAGTGGATACAAAAATCATAAAACAAGTATATGTGCCAGTTAGGAAAAAATCGAAGGAACTAAATCAAGGTTCGACACCAAACAATGGCATAGGTACGAGCAGGGAAAAAAACAGTCAAGGGGTAGTGGTATAAGTAGGAGATGGAGGAAAACAGTTTTTGGGCGACAAGTCCTTGAATATCACGAATAAGTTTAAGGCATTAGTCGATGATCCTACAGAGGAAGATGTGAATTCAGGACACAAGGAAGAAGAGCAAAATTCAATTGATCACGTAGCGTTGATGGGAAGGAAAGGAATCGAAAACATAGACGACGTGGAAGGGCTTGTTGAGGCGGGATATACAATTAGCGAAACCGAGAGAGCCATTTTGGCTCGCGAAAATTCTGCGAATAAAACAAAAAATAAGAACTACGTTTCAGCTTGCAAAACAGAGCCAAACAACTTTGTTACAGCAAAGAAAACAGAGTCTAGTGACTCTGTTTCAGTCAAAATTTTAGAGAATGTGGTAGAAGACAAAGAGAACGTATCAGTTAGTAAAAGTGAGGCAAGTGAGGCTGTTATAGTCAGGAAATCAAAGAGTGCAACAGTTGTATTACATAAATTGGTAGCAAAGACATGGAAAAACTTACTTAGTACTCCTGTTTCTAAAGGGACTAAGTCGGCAGAAGTGGGGAGTAAGAAGGACAGGGACATGCAAGCAACAACTGCATGTTGTGGCACAACAGACTCACGTTCAGAGCTACATCGTGACACAGGGAAAATAGGCAGCACGTTTGCTTCTCCTGCAAATGAATTGCCAATGACTGTAAGGGTGGATCTCTTAGGGATGCTGAATGCGGTTGAAAGCAACAACAATGAGTGGATATGAGAAGGCATACAGTTGGATTCAAAAGAGGTGGAGAATGATCAGATAATCGGCAATGAGGTAGGCAAGCAGATAGGTCGTGTTGGCTTAGCTACAGGGCAATCAAGGCAGCATTTGGTGGCGGTTCAGGATGCTCTTGAGAAGGAACTAAGGTAGGCAGATATTAGGACATGGGAAGATGTGACATTGAGGAGACCGTTGGAGCAGTTAGGCACAAGCTTAGCCAGTTGTACGAAGGTAGTCAACTTTGAGGTTTTGGACTCGCAATGTCATGTGTTGTAACCGGGTGATAACAAGAATATGGGGGAATTCTTAGACAAAGCTATTAGCTTGGTTAATGAAGGACGTAGGTTACGGAATAAGAGAATTAATCTAAGGAAAAGGAGAATTAATATCAATACATTTGAAAGTGCTAGCGATGAAAGTGATGAGATGGATTCAGATTCAAAGGTGGGGCCTCACACGGCGCTGAGCAAGGACTTGGAATTAGGCTCGTAGTCTGAGTGAGAACATAGTAAAAGAGACAAAAAAAAGTTTAAGATTGGCGATCCCCCCAAGAGAGCGTCGCTAAACCAGACGGGCTACAGATTCATCTTCCCAAGTTTGTCATGATTGAAAACGTTTTTTGGAATGCACAGGGTGTTGGGTATAGGGCGACCAGTTGCAGACTAAAAAAGATGGTAGAAGAACATAAGGTTAGAATTCTCATGTTGGCGGAACCTATGATGGAAGCGAGTAGAAATTTAGAAGTTGGGAATAAAGTTAGATTGGCGGGTTTTACGTCTAATGAAATGGTGGGAGCTAAAATTTGGTTGTTCTGGGCAGCTGATATGAGTGTTACGGTACTGGATCAGTTTGATCAGATTATTCATTGCAAGGTTGCAAACACTAACTCTAGATCGTTTTTAATATCTTTTGTTTATGCTAAATGGTCAGTGGAAGAGAGAAGGGAGCTATGGAAAAATATGAAGAATTTTGCTCTTCGGTGTGACTTACCGTGGATGGTAGGCGGAGATTTTAATATTATTGTTAGTTCTCAATAGGAGATAGGAGGAGAGAATCCCTCTATGGTCAGTACGACAACTTTTAGGGATTGTATTGAAAATTGTGGCTTGCAAGATCTTTGTTTTTTGGGGCTCGAAATTTACTTGGTGCAACAACAGGACTGTTAGAGGTCATAAATGGGTGAGACTGGACAAAATTTTATTGGTGCAACAACAGGACTGGTAGAGGTCTGGGGTTCAATCCTCTCAAGAACAAGTCTGTTGATTTTTTTGTTTAACCTAAAAAAAATTGCACTTGTTTTTTAAAAATAAACCTCCAGTGGGGAGGGGCAGCTATGGGATGCCAGACCTTTATTACTTGAGCAAAAAAATCTTTTACACATGTCGGGGGTACATGACGACTTTACCCGAGAAATAAAAACAATTGGACATAAAACAAAAGAATTCTAAAAACAGTCCATGCATGAGACTTTTCTAACTACTTAACCTTGACAAAAATGCCTAGTTCACCAAGGATAAGACCTAAAACCAAAAGTAATTAAGACCTTATGAGACCTTATTTTGTTCTAGGACTAGGCCTAAAAAACCTATCCCTCATAATAAACAAACAAATAGGTAAGTAGCCAAATGCCTTGACCAAAAAACCATTTGAATCTTACACCTTGATCCCTTCAACTTGCACATAAAGCAGAAAATGCATTCCTAACCACCAATTGAAGATTGCCACTTGAAACAAAAACTGCAACTGGCCTAAACAACCTTGCACAAATAATTGCAAGAATTGTAAGACCCGATTGACAATCACCATCCAGGCCGTTGCAGCCTAGAGCTTTGCCATAAAAATCCACGTAAATTCTGCTCCAAAAAAGGCTTCACCTTGCGCACAAATCCAGCCTGACATTCCTAAGCTTGCAAACTGATGACAAAGCACAGCCCCTTGCAGCAAGTTGCATTCTCTCCTGAGCCTTAAGCACCCAAACTGCAACTTGTTGCATATCAAGAAACAAGAAATAAACACTTGCAACAACCTGCAAGTTGCATACAATAACAACCTGCAAGTTGAATACAATAACAACCTGCAAGTTGCATAACAAGTTATAACAACCTGCAAATATCAAGCCAAGAATGTAACAACTATTTTCAAGCTCCTTAAAGTTTGGAATTTCTTTGCATTGGCTGCAAATTGCAATCCCACATTCTGTCCAGCCCAGAAAAACAGAGCACACTCTGTTCCTTTAAATCCAGAGCAGCCCCAGGAATTCTCTCCAAACAAGCCGAAAACACTGCCGTTTGTCCAGCTCGTTTCCATGTCCAGACTCTCGGCAATCAATCCAGCAAAATTCAGTCTACCAAACTCCACACAGATATTTACACAGGATATTTATTGATTAATTTGTGTAACCAAAAAACTTACACTATGCAGGATGATCACCATTGAACAAGGTTCACACACTTTTTCAATATATTTGATCCTCTTATAGCATAAAAATGATTCATTGTCAGGGCCATGAGAAATCCACTTTGTACCTTCGCTTCATCATCAAAGCCTCTTCGCTACTCCTAACTCTGTACTTATTTAGGTCTGTCTTGTACTTTCTTTATTTGATTTTCTAATGCTACTTTCCTTGTTCAAGCCGGTATTTAGTAAGTAAGTGAATTGGCCATTGGAAAGGAGGAATAGGACTCATTTCATGTATATCTATATTATTCTACTCTCATTCTCTTGTAAGGCAAACCGTTCACTTTTGTTATGTAAAAGCAACGGTTCTCTCTAACCTTCTATGACTCACCTTACTGGAAACCAACCCATTTTCGTACATGGGCATCTGTAATCTAAAAACTTCTCACCTCTGTGCCTTCTATACTTCCTGGCTCAAACAAGAACCACAGTGACTGGAACAACAGGAAAGCCACCTTAATCTGTCAAGCAAGCAATTCAAATAGGGATTATGACCGGGCCCTTACCTTGGCCTTACCCGTTTGATTAATTGTTCTACTAAAGTCGAAGTCGTTTCGTTAAGTCGAATATCCAAGGTTCAATTTTCATTATTATTTTCCATCCTACCAAACAAACCCTTACTTTTATTTTATTTCCTCTAGAAAACCATAAAAATTATGGATATAAGATACTAAGTGATGAGAAAATTGTTCATTCCATGATGTTGAAGAATAGTTATGTTTCTAGTGTTTCCTCTAGAGAAATTTCTTTGGTCTTCTTACAAAGGTTTTTTTTCAGCTGTGTTTGATTGCAGGAATGTGGTTCAACAGAATATGGATAATTTCCTTGAATGGGGAATCCCTGAGAACTTCTTTCTGGGAAATGTAAAATTCGTTTGTTTGAATGTAATTTATATTAAACACATTACCATCAACCAAATCAGAAAAACCAGTTTACTGACCGTGCAACAATCACAAAAGTCCATCCAATCTTTGTCGAGCAGGGAGAACAAATCTTGCTACACATGAAACCTGTCATTACACCTCCCCAATATGTTGACTTTGAAGAGAACAATTGCAAGATTGCAAAACAATTATCTGCCTAAAGCCCCAAACCTTCCCATCCGCTTCTCAACATTGCCATCAATGGAATCAAGCTCATCAAACTCATAACATACTTCATACCAAGGTAGTCAAAGTGTGAAACGAAGGCGAAACAATTTGTAATGCCTTGGCTTTAAGCGAAAAGTGAAGCGCAAAGCGATGGCTTTACGCAAGTAAACATGCCCTAAAAATGATTTTAATATTATATAAAAAATGTTAATATATGCATTTTGCTTGTATCTAAACTTCTAAATATATGCATTCTGCTGCTACTAGATTTAGAGGTCTTAACTCAAGTCAATGTAAGTGTTCATATTGTTTCCTATGCTATGATGTTTGATACCATTCACTGCAATACCATACTTCCAACCAATCCCAAGTACTATTCTCCCTTGTCCTACAATTTTTTTTGATATTCAATCACCTTAAGTAATCAAAAAATAACAACAATATTAATGTATAGATTATTAATGAATAAATAATCAATGTATAGATGTGGGTTCCTTCTTTGGGATCATGACGGCGGAAATTCCGATGAAGCTCTGTTAAAGATAAGAAGATTGGTACCACGAAAAAGATCTCCAACTCATGCTCTGTTGAAGTTCTCTGATTCAGCTGTGAAGCTCTAAAGAGAGAAGGAGAAAGAGAAAAGTATGAGGTGAAGAAAGATAAAAAACGCAAATAAAAATAACTTTTGTTTAATGAAGCCTTGGCTTTGGTGGCTTCACACGTAAACAAAAAAGCTAAAATCGATGGCTTTTGTGGCTTTAGGGTAGTAGTCTGGCTTTGACCAAGGCGAAGCGAGATGTCATGACTTGGCTTGACTTTTGAATTTTGACTTTAAGTGGTGGCTTTGGATGGCTTTAACTACAATGTTTCATACCATTAATGGCATATTTTGAGGAATATATTGATCAAAGACAAAAAGTCAAATAGAGAGAGGAAACATGGAAGGAAAAGAGATGAAGTAAGGTTATTATGCTTGCATACAAAGGTGGAAAAAAAAAAACCAAAAAGGAAATTCGTCTTGATCGATCTGGAAGTAGAAGAACAAAATTTTCATATTGTTGATTTGGTATCTATCAAGCCACAAATATGTTGCAGTTTCAGGAAGCATACATGTAGTGGAAGGTCAATAGTTTTATCCTCACTCCCCCACTTTTTTCTATTTGACCCCCCCCCCCCCCCCCCCCCCACCCTGTTTTAACTATTTTTTAAGTTTTCCATAAAAAAAAAAAATCAAGCACACCCTTGACTTTGAATTAAAAACATAGAAAAAGTTGAAATATAGGTGGAATGGATTTTTGGATGCATTCATTCAGCATGCATCACCACTATCAATGGGGTACCAGCTCAGCTGTAGGCCTATGACAGATGGAATCATAGGTCCAGAGTTTGAACATCTGGGGTGGGAGGGGTTCAGAGATTAAAAAATAAAAAAAATAAACCCAAAAAAATGAATGACCACTAGAATATATTAATTTAAAGTCCATTTGTCATCCCTTGTTGATGTAGTTGATTTTTGCTCTCCTATTTCGCCCTTACCTGAACCTGCACAGGGAATACACGTGAGCCAATGACCACCGTGTGATGGGCGATGGCATTCTGATGCTTAGGTTAGATAAGGCTTAGGAGAGGCTTAAAGAATTGGATTTCTGTAGCGTACATTTGTTCATCGACCTTATCTCCCTTTTATAGTGTGAGAGTCCTTGTTCGGCTTGGCCTTTGATGTCATAGTTTAGGGAAAGAGATCTTGTTGGAAATCCTTTCGTTATTTGGAGTTGTCCATGTAAAGAAATTTTCCTACACGACTTGTGCTCCTAGATATGTGGGAGAGGTTTCCCCTTCTGAGTGTTGTCTATGCAAGGAAGTTTCCTTACCCGACTTATACTTAAGTATTTTCTTCCTAGTAAGAACCAAAGTATTGTTGTTTGCATGTCTTGGGTCGATCCCACAAACATTTGCCTTATCAGGGCTTACGAGTATTAGGCTTGACCACGTGACGTGTGGGCTTAGTGGCGCGTTGCAATTTGGGTCCGACCTTCCGGATCCTGCCAATCGTGGGCTTAACGTTTCTGGGCCTTGCTAGATTGAGCGTGCAATCATGCCTGTTTTGTTCTGTTGACGAGATTGTCATGACACTCGTATTGTGCTAATCATAGGACGGTTTGATGTATCATCAGCTACTCCTCCTGAGTTGGTGGGTCATACCATCGGTCCACCAAGTCACTACATGAAGCAGCTGTGCAGTCATAATGATCGAGTCTGAGTTGTTTCCTCGAGCGGTGAGTTTCATTAATTGGGCGCGTGTCTGCTCGAAAGAGAAAAAGGCAGGAATTATGTTTTCTATATAGATCTCATTTCTACTGAGTTTGGCTTCTTTACTCTTCCGTTCTCAGAGACTTTGCTTTGTCGTACTGCATTTCGTGCTTTTGACTTTGCTCAACCTCTATAATCGAAAGCTTGTACGATCTCTCATGGCGGGCTCGAATCAACTTTTCGATGAACTGTTCGCTAAGGGGTCACAAGTTCTTTGAGGAAAGGTCGCTTTCCTAGACGAGTATGGAAATCCTCTGTAAAACATACAAGATTCCTGAATATCCGGTGCTTTTCACTCTAGGCGTCGATCTAACGATGTTGTCCCTTCCAGAGGGGTTTATCTGTCTTTACTGAGGTATGCTTCAATCGGGTGTTCGCTTTCCTGTTATTAAAGAAATTTGGAATTTCTGGGGTACCTTAGAATTACGCCCACTCAACTGGTGTCGAACGGGTATAGGATTGTGATCGCCATCCTGGTTAGGGCGAATGATGCTAGTGTCTGAGTATCTTCAAGGCAATCAAACTGCTTATTTCCCCTCAAATAAACGAGCGCGTTGTGTATGTGCTGACATCGCCGGACTATTTTGGCAATCTGCCTGATGATTTTAAGTTCTGTCAAAAACTTTATTTCATGGCCTCCTTAGATTCGAAGAATTTCGAGCTTGCTGGTTGAGCGAGAATTCAAGCAACTGAGTAAGTTCAGTTTTGTCTCCTAATCCTGCTTGTGCTAAATGCAAATCAAATTGACCTTTGTGCTTTTTATAGGGAAATTCCCCATTTCATTTCTTTCTGCTGAGGATAAAGTGGCTTTGGACACGTTTCGCAACATGCCTCGTTTGAGGATAAAGGATGTCGTAAAGTCTTCTAATATCAAGCGCAATAGACTGTAGGCTTATTAGCATGAGGCTCTTACTCTTTTTTAGGGTTTTGAAGCCAAGGCCCAAAGGCGTATCTTCCTCGAAGAAGAGGAAGTTACCAAAGATTAAGATCCCAAGCCCCACAATGAGGTCAGAACTAAGTGAGGCGTTTCCTTTTCCTGTTCGTTTAAAAAGGCATCGTGCTGTGTCTAGGCCCACTCGTGGGCGTTCAGCTTTGTCCGAAGGGTGTGAAGCTGTCGGACAGGTTCTTGACTTGTCTGTTAGGGTGGAGACTATTGTGTCTGAGGGGCATGATGCTCAGGCAACGGCTCCCGTATTTCTTCCAAACTTGGAGAGGGAGTATCTGCAAATGGTTGGGGTTGAAGATGTAACAAAGTTGAGACAAAGCAGGCGAAGCATGGAAGCTTCATTTGGCGTGGGATTGGATCATCCATTTTCATTGAAATACTTTATTTGCGGCCCTGCTAGGTCTGCTGAAGAGTCACTTGATTGTCGTCCCTATGTGACGCCGGGCAGAATAGCGATTATTCTGCATGCTAATAGCAACAGATAATTGACAGGGAAGAACACAAGAGAATATCCCAAAACACAGAGAAATTACTTTAATGTTTAATCAAATTACTCAAATCAAAAGTCTCTTACAATATTGAGGAAGAACTATATTTATAGTGCTCAAATAACTTGAATAATAAGCTGCCTATTCCTAAAAGAAAAAATTAGAAATACTAAAATAACAAGCAGTCTATTCCTAAAAGAAAAAGTAAAGTCTAATCCTAAAAGGAAACTGCCTATTCCTAAAAGAAAAATTAGAATCAAATACTAAAATAACAAACAGTCTATTCCTAAAAGAAAAGGTAAAGTTTAATCCTAAAAGGAAACTAAAAAGACTCCTAATTAAATTGAAAGAGCAAATTAGGAACCCTAGAAACCTAAATTAAGAACCCTAGAAACCCAAATTAGAAACCCTAGAAACTCAAATTAGGAACCCTAGAAACCCTTATGCATCAGTTGCCCCGGGTTGGAAAGAACTCGTCCTCGAGTTCACTACAGCTTCATCGAAATCCTCTGGCGGCAGCTCAGGAGGAAGATCCTCTGGTATCAGGTCAGAAAACTCTGCTAGCTGATGCACCTCCGCTGGCAAATCTGGATTCACGTCTACTGCCAAATAGTAACCACTCATCATCCTAACATATCGCTTGATGGCTAGCCTATTGGTGAAATAACCTGGCCAATACGCATTTGTACGGGCTGCATATGGGAAGAAGTCATCAGTGTGAAATGGCCATGTCTCATTTGCTACATGCTTTGCATCAGTATATATCGATGGGGTGGAGTAAAGGGCATTCACGCGCCCATCCATATTGACATAAGGAATGAACTTATCCATCTGCCTGAACCATGTATGAGCATAATAATAATTAAAATATGTCCCCACCTGCCTCAAAGCTTCTTCTAGAGATATTGCTTCGAGAACTGGGAGCTCTATATTGGTTTCTATGGGATTTTGATCCTGGTTGGGCATCTCAAAGTCCTCAAGGTCCCAACCTCCTTCCCCATCAGTTTCTTCGTGCATGCACTTCACCGTCTTCAAGAACAATTCCAACATCCCCATTCTGCAAACCATCTGCATCAACAATATCCAACTCTTCATTAGTGTCATACACAAGCTCTCCAAGCTCTTCAATTTCGTCTACCACGTCTTCCTCAATCAGGAGATTGTTACCCTTCTGAATAGCAGGCTTCCTGCACTCAGTCGCTCTATGTCCTTGTTCAACACATCTAAAACATCTAATATTTGAGTTATAATTACCCTATGGTAGCTGCTTGGTAGGACGAAATTCTTGAGGGCGAACTGGCCAACCGCTTTGATCACTGCTGATTATTGGCCTCCTGCTCTATTGTTTTTTCACAGCAAGTGCACGCTGGTATGCTTCAGAAACGGTCCTCAATGAGTGAAGTCGCTGAAATAAGGGTTGAGTGTAGCTGAAAGGAAGGAAGTGACCCTTCATCTTCTCCCAATCAATGATCTTGGCCTTGCCCTGCCTGTCTCGTGCTCGCTTCAACTGCTCCCACCACGCAGATGCTCTGCCTTTGAGTTTTTTGGCGACCAATTTCACCTTGACATGATCTGGGACTTTCTTATACTCAAAAATACGCTCAACTTTATGCAACCAATCGATGAATCCTTCGGCCTGTAACGTACCAGAAAACTCGAGTAGATCCACTCTGAATCCGAAGTCTCCATGACGATCCTTCCGACCACGGTGCTCCCAGAGTCGAGTACGCTAGTGATACGGGTTTTCGAAACTGAAATCAGAATCGTGATTTTCCATCTCACGATTACCGAAATCATGCGACGTTAGGCGTTGGGTTAACTCTGCAACTTGCCTCTGTAAATCCTTAATCATCACATCTTGAATGTTACGATCACGGTTTGGGGCTTCCTCGTTCGGAACCTGCCCGCGCTGACCACGATCACGACCATCAGCCATAGAAACTGATGAAATCTTACCCCAAGAAGATGTTGAAGCTCTGATACCAACTGACGCCGGGCAGAATAGCGATTATTCTGCAGGCTAATAGCAACAGATAATTGATAGGGAAGAACACAAGAGAATAGCCCAAAACACAGAGAAATAACTCTAATGTTTAATCAAATTACTCAAATCAAAGGTCTCTTACAATATTGATGAAGAACTCTATTTATAGTGCTCAAATAACTTGAATAATAAGCAGCCTATTCCTAAAAGAAAATATTAGAATCAAATACTAAAATAACAAGAGGTATATTCCTAAAATAAAAAGTAAAGTTTAATCCTAAAAGGAAACTGCCTATTCCTAAAAGAAAAATTAGAATCAAATACTAAAATAACAAGCAGTCTATTCCTAAAAGAAAAGGTAAAGCTTAATCCTAAAAGGAAACTAAAAAGACTCCTAATTAAATTGAAAGAGAAAATTAGGAACCCTAGAAACCTAAATTAGGCACCCTAAAAACCCAAATTAGAAACCCTAGAAACTCAAATTAGGAACCCTAAAAACCCTCCTACATCACTATGGTGAAAGGTTCCCTCCGCGTCGCCCGTACCATCCTCCGTTTCGCTCTCGTCCTCGTATTTAGTGACGACGGGTCTGAGGAATAACTCAGTTCCTTCTTCCCCATCAACTAACTCTGAGTCGGCTCATGAGAGAGTGTCGGTCTTTGCAAGTAAGGGGAAAGTTGTAGATGAGGGTCCTAATGCAGTGAAGATAGTGAAGGGTAGCACTAGTGTGATTCCGGTCCCGAATGACCTGCATCCGGATGCGCGGATCAGTGTGTTTGCTCCTGATATGATAACGATGAGCAACCAAACTCGGCATTAAGAGGTTGACATTTCTTACGCTTTCAGGAAGCATATTAGTAGGTGGAATGACTGACTAGCGAACTATGCTCCAGAGCCAGAAAGAGAAACGCTAGGATAACGTATGGATAAAGGGCAGAAGCATCTCGTTCTAAGGATGTCATACCTGAATCAACTAGCCGTGGCTGAGACTGAAGTTGAGGCTGCTCGTGAGTGAGTATATACCATGGATTTGCAAACTTGTAGAAGTCATACTCTGACACTTTTTACGAGATTGAATCATTGAGGAAGCAACTCGAAGCTTGCTCAGATGCTGGAGTGGAGTCCTGGTGCACAAGGTCGAAGACTCAGAAGGTTCGCTTGAAAACGCTTGAGTCTGACCTGGCGGCGGCAGTGTCAGCAAGGGATCGGTTCAAGAATGAATTGAACCTTGCCCATCATGACTTAAAATTTGCATAGGACACTGTGGCTTGAGTTTAGGTTGAAATACAGACTCTGAACGCTGAGAAGACCAAGAAGGAATTTGAACGTGCTGTCTGATGTCAGCAGTTGGAGGCGGATGTTGATTTTAATGCCAAAAGTGTGTGGACCGCAGAAAACAGCTCCTTCTAGCACAAAAATGAGCTAGGTGTTGTTAACGATAAGCTGGGCGTGGAGCTTGCTGAATCTAGGATGCGCGAGGAAAACCTTCTCAAGTCCCAGGTCAAGTTTGAGTTCAGTAGAGTATGCATGGAAGGCTGGAACTGTTGCAGCTTATGAAGGAGGGACATCCTAATTGGGATGTCTTATTATGAAGAGGTAGCATATGCGGAGTTTGGAGTGGCCTATGATCCGTCTAAAAAGGAAGGTGACCCTAATGAGGGCGACCGAGAGGCAGTACGTATAGATGTGTATCTTGCTTCATCACTTGCTAAGTCTAGCTTTGTTGTATCTAACTCCCCTTCTGATGAGGAGTGAACCTAGTATTTTTTGGCTTGCAAACGAATAACATTATGTACTTGATATTTTTCTTTTGCTTTCCCTGCTAGCTTTTACCTGCTTTGTCTTATTACGACATTAGTCATCAGACGAAAGGCTCTGCTAGGTCAGGAAGTCGTATGATTGATCTGCCGATGAGTTTTTCAACTTCCTGTGCTGCAAAAATTCATGAAATCCTAGTAAGAATCCTCTTAGAAATCAGGGAGTGTGATTCACCCTTTGTCTGACAACCTAGCTGTATATCGGACCAGCAGTTGTTGTTGTTATTGTAAACGAACCAGTCAGATTGTAGTCCTAGCACGTGCACCGTCGTGGATGGTCGGACCATAGTCCTCGCACTACAACAAAAATAGTATATAATAGCAATTTTTGATAGCATTACTAAGTGAATGCTATCATATAGTTAGTTGTACATAACATTTCATATTAAAAGTTCCATCAATGTAAAAAAATGTTATCAACTCCGACAAATATGACCTTTAATAACAATTACATGATGGCATTTTCACACAAATGCTATACAAGATTTTATATTGAAAGGACCCATGACATTATTGTCTTGTCAATAAAAATGCAATATACAACAAATAGCATAACCATAAAAATGCTATTATAAATTGCTATAATTTAAGACTACAAACATTATGGTCGTTTTATTTGCCCAAGTCGAGGGTTCAAGTCTCCGCAGTAATATGTTTCACCACTATCTTCACTTCGTTGCTCACACTTTTTTTGTCTTTTTTTTTTTTTTTTTTTGCTTTTCGAAAGGCGAGCACTGCTCTCACTTCACCATCTTCTCCGCACTGCATCTACGCCACTCTCAGAACTTGTTCGTTTTCGATTTTTACTCTTGCACAAGTTCATCATCTACTTCCTCTCATTTCTTCTTCAACTACTTCCTCCCTATCTCTCTCTCAATCGAACACGAGACCGAAACTAGTGAAACATTGCTTTTGTGATGAGTTGTTCTATCTGGTTTTTGTGAATCCAATCAATTGAAGTCGCTTTGATCCGTGAGCGAAAGGCAGGTGAATTGTTTAAGTTTCTTTGTGTTTGCATGATCATTTTTTATTTGGATTTGTTGTTGTATTGAAGAAATTAGGGTTTAGGTTTTGTGTTTGAAGAGGTTTCAATTTCGTTGGTTGATTTGGAGAGATTTGGCTTTGTTTCTTTGGTGATTTTTCCCTGCTTCATTTGCATATTGCATCATTTAAGTTTTGAACCTAAATATTTTATTTTTTAGAAATCTATTAGAGATCCTATAGTTGTTCATAGAAATATATTGAAACTCTCTCTTCCCAGACCTTCTTTCATGGTTTTCAACTATTTGCTTGAATTAATTTATATAGTATTAGAGAAAGTATTAGAGGGTATCAGAGCTCGGCAATTTGGAGGGTAGTCTTGTCCTATTTTTATAAAAGTTTCTATCTATTTTCCTAGCCTTGGGATCTTAGAAAGGCTGGATCTAGACCTTTGGATCTAGGACAACCGTCAACTCTTCCATGGCGGCTCCTACAGCCGGCCCTGGTTTCCCTCCTCTTCTTGGGGATGGCGGCATTCAGAAGGCAGTGGTGATGCCTCCAAGATTTTTCCTTGATGCTTTGGGTGTTGTGAAATTTTCAGTTATTGATAGGACACCTTTGGAAGGCACTCAATTCCGTAAAGAAGGTTTGCTCGCGTTGTCCCTCACAACTACGGATGCTAGACGATTGGATAACTATGCAGAGAAATATATTATTGTTCTCAAGTTTTTGAGGTTTCGCCCATCCCTTAAAGCCATTAGAGAAACCATTCATAAATCATGGGGGTAATGGGGGACTTTACCATGGGGTTACTAGACTCGAGGCATGTTATTGTCAGATTCCAAGCCAAGGAGGAAGTCAATAAGGCTCTTTCTAGGGTTTCTTATCTAATCCGTGGGGTCAGGTTTAAAGCTTTTCGATGGCATCAAGGTTTTAGTTTAAAAGCGGATCCTATCCATGCGCCACTATGGGTAGATCTTCCTAATCTTCCACTACGATATTTTCATCCTTTTTTCTGGAAGAAGTTGGTGATTCTCTAGGCACCTTTCTACGTATGGATGAAAGTACCCAATGTTATACAAAACCTAAGAATGCCCGTATTTGTGTGGAGATGGATCTCTCTGTGGAGTTTCCACCAAAGATTTGGATCGAAACTTCGGGAAGTAATGGCTTTTGGAAATCGATAACGTTTCCGGGATTTAAATATTGTGATCGATGTGCAATGATTGGACACCATGAATCGTATTGTCACAAGTTACTTTGTCAAAGAAAGGCCAATTCCACAAAAACCAACGAATTGGTTAATGGGAATAAAGATGTTTGAAAAAACTGTGAAACAACATTATGTGCCAGTGGCTAAGCAATCCAAAGCCCCGTTGAAAGAAGGAGAAGGACCTAGCGGTGCCAAGGATGGGAAAGGTATAGAAATTAGAGATGAACAAGGTCAAGAAGATAACAATAAAATCTCGAGGGAATCAGGGAACAATCTGATTTTAGAAAAGTTAACAGGGAATAGAATTACAGAGTCTCGGTTACAAATAATTCAACTCCACATAAAACAACAGAACGCAACAGGCTGGTGCGACTGGGAGCAAGCAAAATTTCATTGGTGATGCAGAGAAGGACAACGCCGACGCAAGCCAGCAGAAATATAGCAAAAACAAGGGAGATACAGGGGCATGTAAATTGTAAAATAAATTTGCTGCTCTCGTTGAAGGCAGCAATGATATGGAGGTTACATGCGAGCATGACGACCCTGCTAAACATGCTGATCAGGGCATAAATCAGGCTGTGGAGGGGGTGAACTCGATGCCTATGGCATGAATAGTGATGAACAGTCAGTAACAGAGCAGGTAGCAAAAGACGAGATTCAATCAATTTCCATTGGCTCAGAAACCACTAGAATTAGGGTTGACCTTAAAGGGGCTGGATATGACAGTGGAGAGATACGTTCGGCTTTAAAAAAAAAAGGCAACCAGGGTCACCAAGCAGCATGGCGCTAAGGGAGGAACAAACCAATGAGGTTGTAGGCGTGATTCCGGTTCCATTCGAGATGAGTCAGACTAGTTCAAATCAGCATGATAAAAATAATGGAGATGAACAGCCTATGAAACAGGTGGACTTAGTGTCGTTGGATGTGGAAATCTAGACTGGCATGGTACAAATAAACTCAGAACAGGAAGATATTGTGGCAGCGTTAAAGATGAGGGGTTCGCTTTCGGATCAAGAATAGAGTAGTGGCAGCTCAAATAAACAGTTTATTGAAAATGGTTATGTTTCAAAAGATGCTAAAAAGAAGAAGAACAAACAGGGAAAGAAAAGTAGTATCCCTTTGGGGGAGAGGCGAAGTACGAGAAACAACCCATCTGTTTAGTAATGATTGACAATATCATGTTTTGGAACGAGCGAGGAGTAGGAAACAAAGCCACCCGGAATAGAAAGAAAAAGTTAGTCGAGGAGTATAATGTCACATTGCTGGCCATTGTAGAACCTATGATTGATTCTAGTAGATATATGGAAGTTGGAGGTAAGATTCTTTTGCCTATCTTTTATTCTAATGAGTCAGTAGGAGGGAAAATCTAGTTATTTTGGTCTAATGAGATGCAAGTCAATATATTAGGTGAAACAGATCAAGTTATTCATTGCCAAGTGACGTCAAACAATTTAAAACTCTTTGTTTCTTTTGTTTATGCTAAATGTTCCATAACTGAACGTCATTCTCTGTGGAGGAAATGGAACAATTTAGGATTGGTTTATCTAACCCTTGGCTGATTGGTGCAGATTTCAATGTTATTTTGGATGGGTCTGAAAAACTTGGGGGAAGGGATCCCTCCATTTCGGCTATGACAGATTTTCAGAGTTGTATTTCGGCTTGTGGTCTTGCTGATGTTGACTTTGAGGGCCCTAAGTTCACTTTGTGTAATAATCAACAATGAATAAATCGGATGTGGGCAAGGTTGGACAGATTTCTTGCGAACGTTGAATGGGTACCTTCCAACCCAAATACCAGAATAGAACACCAACACACAACCTGTTCAAATCATTCTCCTATCCTGGTGTCTTTGACTTCAATCTCCCGAGTAGGTATGGCCTTTTTTAGATTTCAAATAATGTAGACTACTCATGAAAATTTCTAGGATTTTGTTGAAATGCATTGGCAGGTATATTAAATTTTACTAGAGCTATGGATAGAGTGGATTTTAAAATAAAATATATGAGAAGGAAATTGAAAGGATGGAACAAAAACATTTTTGGAAACATTTTCAGCAAATTGAAAAGTTAAGATGAGATCAACCAATGGAAACGTGCCTTATTAAATGATTGGGATGTTAATGCTAGTGTGAACCTGAACATATGTTAGGCAGAATATAAGCTAGCTCTGGAGAGAGAGGAAATTTATTGGAAACATAAATCAGGTGAACGGGAAATCAAATAAGGCGATGCTTGCACCAATTATTTTTTGCTTCAATCAAAGCCAAACAAAAAAGGAGATGTGTATCTCGAAAATTGTTGGGTTACAAAGAAACCTGGTTACACATCAAAAGGAGATGCTTGGGGAAGCAAATAAATTTTACAAACATCTTCTGTCTTCGGAGGGTTATAAGGAAGATCATGAGCTTTTGGATTGTATTCCGTAGATGGTGACAAGGGAAAGTTGTGTTTTTTATTAGTATAGCATTCTATGGAAGAAGTTAAATCAGCAATTTTCAGTATTCCTAGTGACAGTGCTTCGGGCCCTGACGGGTTTACTTCTGGTTTCTTTCAGGCTTGCTGGAGAACTGTTTATTTTGATATTTGAGTTGCATCGAAAGGATTTCTTTAATTGTCAGACGATACCTGGGGCTTTCAAGTCTAATTATCTTGCTCTCATATCGAAAGCTGAGGAACCAGCGAAAGTCGTTGAATTTCGTCCTATCAGTCTTTGTAATGTGATCTATAAGGTTTTCAGCAAAATCTTATGTACGCGTATGTCTCCTCTCCTGCCGGATATTGTATCCCATGAACAAGGGGCTTTCGTGAAGGGGAGGTTGATCACGGAAAATATTGGGATGGCTTAAGAATTGATGAGATCTATAGGGAAGAAGGCTGTGGGACATAATATTATCTTCAAATTGGATATGGAAAAGGCACACGATAGAATAGAATGCGAGTATCTCCTAGTGGTCCTGAAAAGGTTTGGCTTTGACAAGAGAATATGTTCATTGATATCAAACTGTATTGCTAGTTGTGGCTTCTCTATGCTCCTCTCGTGGCCTTCGTCAAGGTGATCCTTTATCTCCTCTCCTATTTGTTCTGGCAACAAAAGTCTTAAGTAGAGGTCTTACTAGAGCATTTTATAAGGATGAGATAGGATTTTATTATACTCCCAGGACTAGTGCCCCTGTTACACATTTGCTGTATGCCGATGACTAGCTTTGAATGGGAAGAAAAAATCAGTGATAAGATGCATTAATTTCCTTAGAAGGTATAGTATGGCCCTCTAGGGAAAATCAATAAAGGAAAGAGCTCATTTATGATTGATGCAAAGGCTCCGGCTAAAAGAATTATCCTATTTAAACAGTGGACTGGATTCTGACCTCAACTTTCTAAGTTCAAATATCTTGGGGTTCTGGTTTATCAAGGGAATTGCAGGATAATTTTTTTGATGAACTCACAAACAAAACTCAGATGAAGGTTCAAGGACGAAAGACTCGTCTCCTTTCTGTGGGTGGTAGGTTGATTCTTATCCAGCACGAGCTTTGTTCCATATCGGTCTATACAATGGCTACGAACTGTATACCGGTGAATGTATTGGAGAACATACAGAAAATTATTTTGGATTTTTTTGGGAGATCATGAAGTCAGGCAAATGCGTAAATGGGTTGCTTGGAGGCGTATAAGTATGCCTATGGAGGGAGGTCTGGGGGTTCATGAGTTGTAGCATGTGATAAAGGCTTTCAGAAGCAAGGCCTTATGGAACCTGGTTAACACAAACTCCCTTTGGGCAATTTTCATGCGTAGAAAATATCTAAAAACAAGAGTTCCAATTAGCCAGCAGAAGATTAAAACTGGTATGTCCCTTTTTATTAAAGAACTTTTGGGACATCGTCTATTCATGTCCCAATATACCATTTGGAGAATCGGTCGTGGAAATGTAAGTTTTTTAAAATGAAAATTGGGCACTTTCTGAAGTTTTTGAACGTACGGGATGGGCGGTTGAGCAAAATATTTGGCCATCCCTTAAATCTTTGCACAGGGAAGATTTTGTCTCTTTAGGTCATTATCTACGTAATAGGGCTCAATTTTTTGTTGTGTGAGAGAAGAGATGGAGTGTTTTGCGAGCTGACTGAGAGGGAGATGGACTTGATTAGAGAGGGCTGGCGACATAGATGGATGATGGCGATGATTTGCGAGAGAGATAGGCTGAGACGAGGGTGTGGAATGATGGAGGTTGTGGTTGATGTGGCTAAGGTTTCGATCAAAGGTAGATATGAGGGGTTGTAGGCGGTTGTGATGGGATGACTGTGAATGTGGGTTGCGATGAGGATGTTGTTTCGAGGAGTGACGGCTGCGTGATTGCGAACTGTTGGATAGATGGAGGCTACTTGCGGCTGTGGATGGGTGTTCTCTCTAAAGCCAAGTATCGTCCATTTTATAATCGTGTTTTTTAGGTTTCCTTCCTTGTGTAGTTTCTTTTTGCAATAAGTCTTCCTAATTCAAACCAATTTGCACATCTTAGTTTCTATTTTGAAATCTTGTAATTGAAAACCTACAAAAAAAAACGAAAATAACAATTACTACCATAATTAACAAGAAATAACAAAAATTATTTATAGAAATATGGTACTAAACTAGCATAATTATGCTCTTATTAATTTCCCCACACTTATATTTTGCCTGTCCTTGAGCAAATCAAAGAAACAAAAATAAAAGACTTAAATGACTCAATCTATACTTTTCAACATTTGTCTCAGAGATTTTCAACGGGTCATGACATGATAAGATTATTTACAAACACAAGATTAAATCCACATCATTCGAAAGCTAATACACGTTCATAGCAATTATATAAAAATTCACAACTAAATCAATCCATGCAACGGGTGAAACTCAGACACATGTCCTAAAATAATTAACCCAAAAATCTCACTGGATGTACTCTTTTCTTTTTCACTAATTGATTGGTAGAATCACTTTTTCTAATCTAGTCATATGTGAGAGGATTTATTTAAAAGATAAACAAATAGCTCACATATGATTTAACAAAAAAGGTGTTTTCTGACATGTTTATTTATTTTTATTTTTTTCAGATATATGATCTCATGGAAGAAATGCTACTATTAAAATGCAATAACTAGTGACACAATTTGCTCATACCTCATTCGAATCTCCACATCGTGACATTGCACAACACACTCAATCAAAAGGTTTTAATTCCGGTTGTAATGGGGCCAAGGGGTCAAGGGAAGAAAAATAACGGATAGAGAAATTACAAAGGGATTAAATAAATGGTGAAAATATGCAATAAGATTAGAAACATAGCAAGGAATCGCATAGTTCAAGACATTAAAAGGAAAAGGAAGAGGTGGCCTACTGATAATGAAAAGTTTCAGCCATTATTTTGTATTTACTAAATGAAAAGAACTAGACCTATCTGTATAATAATGAATGAATATAAACAATGGCACGTATCCCTTCTGTAACTTTGTACCAAATTTTATTTGTTTCGTGTTTTTTTTTTTTACTTTTTCTTCTTGAAGTATCTACCATAATGTCATTCCCCACACTTGGTTTTCAACATACCTTGAACCACAATATTGTCTTTGCAACTCAAATTATGCTTAACTCTTCTGATTAGGTTAGGGATGGAAAATGAGGGTAATGAAACAAAAAGATTTAGTAACAGACTCAACAGTAGTTAAAGGAAATATATCATGGATCAGGCTTATTTGGCAATGGTGGAAACTAGGTGCCTTTATCATATCCAAACATGTTGTGCAATTTAATATGATGCTTTAAATGAAATTAATACAAGTTCTAGTGTTTAGTTCTTAATTATGAAAACAATCCAAGTAGCAACCAAAACAAACAAAATTGAGATCAAGTAAGGAAATATTATTGACAAAAGAAATGAAAGATGACCTAACTAAAAACCTTCAAAATCAAAAGAACAATAGGCTCAAAACTCACATATGGGTTATAATGAGTTAAATTCAATTAAGCATGCTATGAGTACCAACTACTCAGTTGGTTACATGTTTATTTGCATATGATAACCATTAACCAAAGAATAATATTAGACCTTAAATCATGCTTATAAATGACCTTAAAGTCAATTAAAAATCAAATCTCATCATTGTGTGGGAAAGTATCCTAAGACTCAAAACAACTATAAATTTTTTTAATGACACTAATACCAACAAAGAAAACAAAACCAACATTTTTTTTTTATTATATGGACTGACACTTTTTTTTGTTTTTTTTTTTAAATTTCAAAACAAACACAAAGATGTTCCCCCCATACTTAAACCTAACATTGTCCTCAATGTTGACATATTATAGCACTTGCAATGAAAGATTTAAAAGAGGAAAATCAAACTACTAAAATAACATAAATAAAATAAAGGGATAAAGAAAGCAAATCTGATTGGTTGTCTCCCAAGAAGTGTTTGTTTTAACGTCGTGCAGCCTGATGGTATCTCCAATTAATCCTTAGAATAAGTGGGAACATAGAGTGATACATCCTCCACATCATGCTCCACAAATGAACTTATAACAAGTTCTCTCAGGCTTCGGATAGTACTCTAATAAGTTCTCACCGGATCTCCTATTGCGCATGGTACCTGAGATAAGAACAAAAAGAAAAAAATTAATAAAAAGATAAAGATAAATTAATAAAAAAAAAACTAATGAAGTAATTAGCAATTTTACTAATCCACGACAACAGTGCCAAAAATTAATGCGCTATGTTACTAGCACACAACTTAATACCCTGCTTTGTAATTGTAGTAAAGAATAAGTATGGATCGTTCTGGACCGGGGATTAGAGGGCTTGCCAGCTAGGACTAAGAATAAATAAAAAACAAGTAACAACCTAATTATTGGGGGATTGGATTTTCTATTTTAAACTATAAAAATAACTACGAAAATTACTGTAAAAATAATAAAACTAAAGGGATGGAAAATATGAGAAATTATCTCCACACACCAAACATATGCTCATAAATCAATTTTAAATAATCACTTTCTAACTCGAGAAAGACAATGCTCGAGTAATCGTGACAACACTGCATTAATCTTAATATTTTCCCAAGTTCGTTGAATTAAACTTAGTGTCGCCTTCAAACTATTCTTATCATGCTATCTAATAAAGAATCGAAAGTTAGATAATAATATAAGATCATTAATTTTTGTGGTATGAACACTGACTAGGCAATTACAAGTATGACAACATCTTGTTCTTACCTAGGTTTTTACTTAACCTTACCAACATTCCTTGGTATTTACTATTTATGAGTACAAGATTGTAACAATTAGGTGAAACTCTCTAATACTCTAACCCCATATCCTAGCATGCTTACTAAGTTGGCCACCTTAACAAACATACAAAGAAAGTTTCTCTATAAAGAAGTTAAACAAAACACAATCATTAATCAGCAAGGAAGACTAAATTCAATTAATTCATAAAACACATGTTCGGGGCTTTGAATGCACCCTTAACTAAGAGGAGTTTAGCCAGACATATTAATAATGTTTAAGAAATACATAATAATATATCCAACTATAAATAAGAAAAAAGAAGGTGAAAAAAACAAAACACTGTCGCCAACTGCGTGGTGGTAGAAAGTGGATGTCTGGGTGCAGATAACAAACTGAAGAAAATAAAATTATCTTATTCTTCCCTTTCATGATCTATTCCTGTGTGTTTCCATGACTAGAGAAAAAATGCGAGAGATGAAGGCTTTTTTGCTGTGTGAGAGAAGAGATGGAAGGTTTTGTGAGCTGACAGATAGGGAGATGGACTGGATTAGAGAGGGTTGGCTACAGAGATGGTTGATGGAGATAATTTTCGTGAGAGAGAGGCTGAGACAAGGGTGTGGAATAATGGCGGTTGTAGTTGATGTGGCTAGGGTTTCGATCAAAGGCAGATATGAGGGGTTGTAGGCGGTTGTGTTGGGATGACGGTGAAGGTGGGTTGCGATGATGATGTTGTTTCGAGGAGGAGGAGTGACGGGCTACGTGATTGCGAACTGTTGAAAGATGGAGGCTTCTTACAGCTGTGGATGGGTGTTCTCTCCAAAGCTAGGTATCGTCCCTTTTATAATCGTGTTCTTTAGGTTTCCTTCCCTGTGTAGTTTCCTTTTGCAATAAGTCTTCCTAATTCAAACCAATTTGCACTTCTTAGCTTCTATTTTGGAATCTTGTAATTGGAAACCTACACAAACACAAAAATAGCAATTACTACCATAATTAATGAGAAATAACTAAAATTATATATAGAAATATGGTACTAAAATAACATAATTATGCTCTTATCACCCACCAAACTTTTCATGAGTCGCAACAATGACATTAAAATCACCCATTACCATCCACGACCCGTTGCACATTTCCACTATGTTAATCATATCACTCCAAAGTTCTATTCGTTCTATTATTGTGAACTTAGCATAAACAGTCGTTATCTCATATTTTCGATTATTCTCTAAATCATTAACAACACAATTAATCAGCTGGTTAGTTGTTTTCTGAATATCAACTTCCATCCTATCATCCCAAAACATCCACAGTTTCCCCCCTCCCTATCATTATAAGCAAAATTTGACAAATTAATTTTTCTACTAACCTCAACATGACAATCCACATGCATCATTGGTTATGCCAGGGTCAATAAACGAATCTTGTGTTCTGTCACTAGTTTTTTGAAATGACATTTAGTGGCTCTGTTCCCAACACCCATGGCATTCCAGAATAAACTATTGTTCGATCTCATTTTGAACTTTGGCAGTCACGGTTCTGGTCTGGGGACGTTCCCTGGCATTCAATATCTGTTTCTTCTAACTCGTTTTCGCTTTACTGATTTTCTCATCACTACACCAAATTGGCATGTAACAATCCAAAAAATAGTAACACTTTTGAGCTATAACAATTCACAAAGCAATTTTACACATTTTCACAAACAAAGTGATTCAATAATTGTATCACCACAAATAGTATGGGCTTACAAGTGATACTATTCATGGTTATTTAATTTATTGTATCACTTTTTTTGTGTAGCTATTTTTCATTTTATTGACTAAATTTAGTTTTGACTTGAAATTGTTTGGTGGATTGTAATAGCTTTTTTTTTCATTTAGAACTTTTATTACTTATCAAAAGATTGATTTACAATCAAAACGGGGATACATTACGACTAGGGGTGGGCACGGGACGGGATGGGACGAGATATACCCATCCCTATCCCATCCCGTTCATACGGGCCAACACAAGCTGAGTAGACGGCATGCCAAGTTGGTGGCATACTTGCAGGAGTTCACGTTTGCAATAAGGCACCAAGCATGGAGTTTGAACCATGTCGCAGATGCACTGAGCCATCGTACGTTACTCCTCACCACCATGAGCACTAGAGTTGTAGGATTTGAGGTTTTCTCTGATATGTATGCTGCAGATCCTTCCTTCGGGAGAATAATTCAGGAGGTAATTGATGGTCAACATCATGACTTTACTTTACATAATGGTTATCTTTTTCGTGGATTACAAATGTGCATTCCAGATTGTTTGCTAAGGCTGAAAATTATTCGTGAAATTCATAATGAGGGTCACTTTGGGCAAGATAAGACGTTAGCCTTGATCTCTTCTCACTATTATTGGCCCAAATTGACCAGTGACGTGGCTCATTATGTGGAGTGTTGTTATGTGTCAGCAGTCCTAGGGTGTCTTCACTAATGCGAACATGTACACACCATTACCTGTACCTGAAGCCCATTCGTTTGATGTCAGTATAGACTTTGTGTTGGGCTTACCCCGTACCCTAAAAGCCTGGGATTCTATTTTGGTACTGGTTGACAGTTTTTCCATAATGGTCAATTTTGTAACTTGCAGAAAAACAATGGATGTTGCCCGGATCGCCCATCTTTACTTCAAGGAGATTGTACGTTTACCTGGTGTTCCTCGATCCATTACTTCAGATCGTGACACCAACATCATGAGTCATTTGTGGAAAATTTTATGGGAGAAACTGGGGAAAAAATTGAATTTTAGCATGCCTACCACCTCAGACGGATGGTCAGACAGAGGTGGTGAACAGGAGTTTAGGGAACCTTTTGAGGAGTTTGGCAGGAACTAAACCGAAGCAGTGGGATTTGGCGTTACCTCAAGCAGAATTTGCCTATAACAGGTTGAATAACAGAACCACAGGAATGAGCCCATTCGAGATTGTCTATGGTTAGAATCCAACCAGGGTACTTGACTTAGCCCCTATTCCACGTGTGGGTCGTTTGAGTCACAAGGCAGATGTGATGGTAGAACATCTTCGTCGTATCCATGAGCAGGTGAAGCTGGCCATTCACGAGAGTAATTCCAAGTACAAGGATCAGGTCGACAGTCACCGTCGTCAGGTACTTTTTGATGTTGGTGATTTTGTTTGGGCAGTATTAACCCGTGATCATTTTCCTGTTGGAGAGTATAATAAGCTTAAGGAGCGAAAGATTGGACCCTGTGAGATCTTGCAAAATATCAATGATAACGACTACAGACTGAGCCTCCCCAGTCATTTTAGGACTTCTGATGTCTTTAATGTAAAGCACCTGAGTCCTTGTTTTGTGAATTCCGATGAAGCTATTGTCTACTCGAGGACAAGTTCTTTCCAACCCGAGGCGGATCCAGGGGGATCCTAGTCAGATGACGCTTAAGTGTCAGATAGCACGTTGTTGGCATTGAGATACCTTGAGTTGGTAGATCAGCGCAAAGATTGTAGGAAATCGTGATCTTTTCCTTATTGGGGCAATTTTGAGTGCGTTTTGGTATTTTTGCCATAACTTTGGCTACGGGTATCAGAATCGCGCATATGACCCCAATTCGAAAAGAACATTTTGGTGCGCACGTCGCATCCATTGAGCCACACTCGGTGCACATCTTTTTGGGCAAAATCCATTGTTTCTCCCTCCAGATCCACAATTTTAGTAATTTTTTTCTTTTTATGTTAATATTTCATTCATCGTTTAGGAAGTGATTCTGAACCGGATTTGTGCCAAATTTTTTACAGATTATTTCTTTTATTATGTATTTTGTTTTGGCATGATTATTCGGATTTGCTGTTTTTGGTAAAATTCTAGTAATCACGAGTTTTAGCTATAAAGCTCGGCTTGTGGGCTGACTTAAGAGATACTTTTGATTTGAATAAATTTAATTGAACATCAGAGGTGTTTCTCTGTGTTTTGGGAAAATCTCTTGTGTTCTTTTTCGTGTGAATTATCTGTTGAACTAGCCTGCAGAATAATCTCTATTTTATCCGGCGTCAGTTAGTATCAGAGCTTCAGCATATTCATGGTGTTAGATTTCATCAGTTTCAATGGCTAGTGGTCGTCGCGGGCAGGTTCTGAACGAGGAAGCCCCGCCTTATGATCGTAACGTTCAGGAAGTGATCATTGAGGATTTACGGAGGCAAGTTGCAAAGTTAATATAGCGTCTAGGTACGTTACAGGCCGAAGGATTCGTTGATTGATTGAATGAAGTTGAGCGTATTTTTTAGTATAAGGAAGTTCCAGATCGTTTCAAAGTGAAATTGGTCGCCATCAAACTCAAAAGAAGAGCATCTGCGTGGTGGGAGCAGTTGAGGCGATCACGGAACAGCCAGGGCAAAACCAAGATCACTGATCGGAAGAAGATGAATGGTCACTTCCTTCCTTTCGGCTACACTCAAACCTTGTTTTAGCGACTTCATTCGTTAAGGCAAGGCACAAGATCAGTTGATGATTACACGGAGGAGTTTTATCAATTGATAAACCAGAATGACTTATCTGAGTCAGATGAGCAGAAGGTGGCACCGTATTTGGGGGGATTACGATAGCCCCTACAGGATGTCCTCAGCCTTCACTCACTGTGGACCGTTTCTGAAGAGGAGGCCATTGATCAGAAGTGATCAAAGCAGTCAGCCAGTTCGCCCTCAAGAATCCCGTCTTGCCCAGCAGCCCACGCAAGGTAATTCTAAATCAAACATTAGATGTTTTAGATGTGGTGAACATGGACATAGAGCGACTGAGTGTAGGAAGCCTGCTATTCAGAAGGGCAACAATCTTCTGATTGAGGATGACGTGGTAGAAGAAACTGAGGAGCTTGGAGAGGTTTGACGATGATGAAGATGGAGATGTGTTGTATGGGGATGGCCATGAGACTCTGGTTGTTTGTAAGAGCCTACTTACTCCCAAAGGCAATTCAGGGGACGATTGGTTGAGAACCAATATTTTCCACACGACCTGCACAATTGCAAATAAATTTTGCATGATGATCATTGATAGTGGAAATTGTGAGAATGTAATGTCTTAAGAGGCTATCCAAAAATTGCAGTTGAAGATAGATCGTCATCCCAAGCCGTACAAATTGTCGTGGTTGAATAAAGGCAGTGAGGTAACAGTAGATAGGCGATGCCTAGTGTGTTTTTCGATTGGCAGACAATATTTTGATAACGTTTGGTGTGATGTTGTGGATGCTTGTCATGTACTGTTAGGCAGACTTTGGCAGTATGATCGCAGTGTTATTCATGATGGGAAGAAGATTTTCCCTTAGCATAAAAGGGAAGAAGATTGTGTTGGCACCTCATCGGGAAGGAACCACTCCTACCCCAGTAGCCAATAATACTAACCTATTTGTTGAGATTGAGCATGGAGACATGGTATATGCTCTGCTGCCTTGTGGGAATATTGCAACAGACGTGAATCCATATTTGCCAGCAGAGGTGCTGCAGTTGCTAGCATAGTTTTCTGACCTGGTGCCAGGGGATCTTCCTCTTGAGCTGCCGCCTATGAGAGATATTCAACATCAGATCGACTTTGTTTCGGGGTCTAGTTTACCTAATCGACCGGATTTTCACCTCAGTCCCATAGAATCTGAAGAGTTGCAGCGACAGGTGGTTGAGTTATTGGAGAAGGGCTCCATCCGTGAGAGTATGAGGCCATGTGCAGTTCCTGCTCTATTGGTGCCAAAAAAAGATGGCTCTTGGCGTATGTGTGTTGATAACAAAGCAATCAACGGGATTACAGTGAAATACAGAGGTTTCCTATCCCCCCCCCCCCCTTGAATGATATGTTAGACCAGTTGCCCGGTTCTAAGATCTTCTAAAAAATTGACCTTAAAAGCGGTACCACCAGATCAGGATAAGGCCTGGAGATAAGTGGAATACAGCGTTTAAGACGCAACATGAGTTGTATGAGTGGATGGTCATGCCTTTTGGACTATCCAATGCGCTCATCACATTTATGAGATTTATGCATCAGGTTTTACGGTCTTTCTTGATGAAATTCGTTGTAGTATACTTTGACGACATCCTCATTTATAGCCCGACACGGGCGTCACATTTTGATCACCTCCGTGCTGTTTTTGATAAGTTGAGGACGGAGCGCCAGTTCGTCAATCAGAACAAGTGTACTTTCTTCACTACTTCTGTCACTTTTCTTGGTTTTGTTGTGTCTACTGATGGTGTTCATGTAAATCAGTCGAAGATAGATGCGGTCTTGGAGTGTCCCAAACCAAAGACCTTACACAATGTCAAAAATTTCCATGGATTGGCGTCCTTCTACCGTTGGTTCATCAGAAACTTCAACACTCTGATTGGTCCTATCATAGAATGCCTCAAGAGACAAGATTTCCAGTGGTCCGAGGAGGTGGAGGCTAGTTTTCAACTGGTCAAGCAGAAGATGACAGAGGCATCAGTTTTTCCACTTCCTGATTTTGAAAAGGTGTTTGAGGTAAACTGTGATGCATCTGGGGTTGGCATTGGTGGTGTTCTGAGTCTAGAGGGGCGCCCAATAGCTTTTTGCAGTGAGGAGCTATCAGGATCAAAAAATAATTATTCCACCTATGATCTAGAGTTTTATGCCATAGTTCAGTCCCAGAAGCATTGGCGTCACTACCTAGTACAGAGGGAGTTCATTCTTCTAACTGATCATGAGGCCCTGAATTACATCAATGGCCAACACAAGCTGAGTAGACGGCATGCCAAGTGGGTTGCGTACTTGCAGGAGTTCACGTTTGCACTAAGGCACCAATCAGGGAGTTTGAACTGTATCACAGATACACTGAGCCGTTGTACGTTACTCCTCACCACCATGAGCACTAGTGTTGCAGGATTTGAGGCTTTATCTGATATGCATGCTACAGATCATTCCTTCGGGAACATAATTCTGGAGGTACTGATGGTCAACCTCATGACTTTACTTTGCATAATGGTTATCTGTTTCGTGGATTACAGTTGTGCCTTCCAGATTGTTCACTAAGGCGGCAGATTATTTGTGAACTTCATAATGAGGGTCACTTTTGGCGAGATAAGTCATTGGCCTTGATCTCTTCTCGCTATTATTGGCCCAAATTGACCAGTGATGTGGCTCATTATGTGGAGCGTTGTTATGTGTGTCAGCGGTCCAAGATATTCTCACTAATGCGGGTTTGTACACACCTTTACCTGTACCTGAAACCCCTTTATTTGACGTCAGTATGGACTTTGTGTTGGGCTTACCCCGTGCCCAACGGGGCTGGGATTCTATTTTAGTAGTGGTTGACAAGTTTTTCAAGAAGGCCCATTTTGTAGCTTGTAGAAAAACAATGGATGTTGCCCGGAACGCCCATCTTTACTTCAAGGAGATTGTGCGTTTACATGGTATTCCTTGATCCATTACTTCAGATAGTGACTCCAAGTTCATGAGTCATTTCTGGAGGAGTTTATGAGAGAAACTAGGGACTAAATTCAATTTTAGCAGCGCCTAACACCCCAGACGGATGGTCAGACCGAGGTGGTGAACCGGAGTTTGGGGTACCTTTTGAGGAGTTTGGCAGGAACTAAACCGAAGCAGTAAGATTTGGCGTTACCTCAAGCAGAATTTGCCTATAACAGGTCTAAGAACAGAACCATGGGAATGAGCCCATTTGAGATTGTCTATGGTCAGAATCCAACCGGGGTACTTGACTTAGCCCCTATTCCACGGGTGGGTCGTTTGAGTCACAAGAGTATCCATGAGCAAGTGAAGCTGGTCATTCACGAGAGTAATTCCAAGTACAAGGATCAAGCTGACAGTCACCGTCGTCAGGTACTTTTTGATGTTGGTGATTTTGTTTCGGCAGTATTAACTCGTGATCGTTTTCCTGTTGGAAAGTATAATAAGCTTAAGGAGAGGAAGATTGGACCGTGTCAGATTTTGTAGAAGATCAATGATAACGCCTACATACTACGCCTCCCCAGTCATTTGAGATCTTCTGATGTCTTTAATGTAAAGCACTTGAGTCCTTGTTTTGTGGATTCTGATTAAGCTATTGTGAACTCAAGGACGAGTTATTTCCAACCCGGGGCGACTGATGCAGCATGATCCGAGTCATATGATGTTGAGCTTTCGGATAGCACGTTGTTGGCTCTGAGATACCTTGAGTTGGCAGATCAATGCAAAGATGGTAGGAAATCGTGATCTTTTCCTAATTGGGGCAGTTTTGGGTGCGTTTCGGTATTTTGGTCATAACTTTGGCTACGGGTATCAGAATCGGGCATATGACCCCAATTCGAAAGCTCTTTTCGGTGCGCATGTCGTGGACACTGAGTCAAGCTCGGTGCACATCTTTTCGAGGCAAAAATCCACTGATTCCCCTTCCGAATCCAGAATTTTAGTAATTTTTTCCTTTTATGGTAATATATCATTCATCGTTTAGGAAGTGATTCTGAACCCGATTTGGGCCAAATTTTTTGTAGATTATTTCATTTATTACATATTTTGTTTTAGCATTATTATTTGGATTTGTTATTTTTTGTAAAATTCTAATAATCACGAGTTTTGGTTATAAAGCTCGGCTTGTAGGCTGACTTTAGAGATACTTTTTATTTGAATAAATTTAATTGAACATCAGAGGTGTTTCTCTTTGTTTTGGGAGAATCTCTAGTGTTCTTTTTCCTTTGAATTATCTGTTGAACTAGCATGCAGAATAATCTCTATTCTGTCTGGCGTCAGTTGGTATCAGAGCTTCAACATCTTCTTGTGTGAGATTTCATCAGTTTGTAAGGCTAGTGGTCGTGGTCGTCGCAGGCTGGTTCCGAACGAGGAAACCCCGCACCATGATCATAATGTTCAAGATGTGATTATTGAGGATTTACAAAGGCAAGTTGCAAAGTTAACCCAGCGCCTACCAACGCATATTTCGGTGATCGTGAGATGGAAGATCACGATTCTAATTCCAGTTTCAAAAACTCGTATCACAAACATGCTCAATTCTAGGAGCACCGTGGTCGAGAGGATGGCCATGAAGACCTCGGTTTTAAAAGTGGCTATGCCCAAGTTTTCTGGTACGTTACGGGCCGAAAGATTCGTTGATTGGTTGAATGAAGTAGAACATATTTTTTAGTATAAGGAAGTTCAAGATCGTGTCAAAGTGAAATTGGTCGCCATCAAACTCAAAGGCAGAGCATCTGCGTGGTGGGAGCAGTTGAGGTGATCACGGGACAGGTAGGGCAAGGCCGAGATCAGTGATTAGAAGAAGATGATGAAGAAAATGAAGGGTCACTTCCTTCCTTTCGGTGACACTCAAACCTTATTTCAGCGACTTCACTCGTTAAGGAAAGGCACGAGATCGGTTGATGATTACACGGAGGAGTTTTATCAATTGATAGCATGAAATGAATTATCTGGGACAGAGGAGTAGATGGTGGCACGGTATTTGGGGGGATTACGACAGCCCCTACAGGATGTCCTCAGCCTTCACTAGTTGTGGAACATTTCTGAAGCATACTAACGTGCACTTGCTGTGGAAAAACACCAGAACAGGAAGCCAATGATCAGAAGTGATCAAAGCAGTTGGCCAGTTCGCCCTAAAAAATCTCGTCCTGCCCAGCAGCCACCGCAAGATAATTTAACTCAAACATTAGATGCTTTAGATGTGGTGAACAGGGACATATAGCGACTGAGTGCAAGAAGCCTGCTATTCAGAAGGGAAACAATCTTCTGATTGAGGAAGACGTGGTAGACGAAACTAAGAAGCTTGGAGAGCCTGTGTATGGAAATGGAGATGTGTTGTATGGGGATGGCAATGAGACTCTGGTTGTTCGCAAGAGCCTACTGACTCCAAAGGGGGATTCAGGGGACAATTGGTTGAGAACCAATATTTTCCACACGACCTGCACAGTTGCAGATAAAGTCTGCAAGATGATTATTGACAGTGGCAGTTGTGAGAACGTAATGTCTGAAGAGGCTGTCCAGAAATTAGATAAAGGCAGGCAATATTTTTCGATTGGCAGTGAGGTAACATTAGATAGGTGAATAAAGGCAGTGAGGTAACAGTAGTGTCCCAAGCCGTACAAATTGTCATGGTTGAATAAAGGCAGTGAGGTAATAGTAGATAGGTGATGCCTAGTGTTTTTTTCGATTGGCAGACAATATTTTGATAATGCTTGGTGTGATGTTATGTCTATGGATGCTTGTCATGTATTGTTAGGCAGACCTTGGCAGTATGATCGCAGTATTATTCGTGATGGGCAGAAAAATACATATTCCCTTAGCATCAAAGGGAAGAAGATTGTGTTGGCACCTCGTCGGGAAGGAACCACTCCTACCCCGGTAGCCAATAATACTAACCTACTTTCTACGTCCAGCTTATTAGTTGAGATTGAGCATGGAGAAGTGGTTTATCCTCTGCTACCTTGTGGGAATAGTGCAACAGACGTGAATCCAGATATGCTAGCAGAGGTGCCGCAGTTGCTATTGGGCTGCTACCTATGAGAGATATTCACCATCAGATCGACTTTGTTCCGGGGTCTAGTTTACCTAATCGACCGGCTTATCGCCTCAGTCCCAGAGAATCTGAAGAGTTGCAGTAACGGGTGGTACCAGTAGAGTTATTGGAGAGGGGCTACATCCGTGAGAGTATGAGCCCATGTGCAGTTTTTGTTTTTTTCGTGCCAAAGAAAGATGGCTCTTGGCGTATGTGTGTTGATAGCAGAGCAATCAACAAGACTACAGTGAAATACTTGTTTCCAATTTCCCGCCTGGATGATATCTTAGACCAGCTGTCCAATTTTAAGGTCTTCTAAAAAATTGACCTTAAAAGCGGATACCACGAGATCAAAATAAGTCATGGAGATGAGTGGAAGACAGCGTTTAAAACGCAACATGGGTTGTATGAGTGAATGGTCATCCCTTTTGGACTGTCCAATGCGCCCAGCACATTTATAAGATTTATGCATCAGGTTTTACGGCCTTACCAGGGGAAATTCATTGTAGTTTACTTCGACGACATCCTCATTTATAGCCCGACATGGGCGTCACATTTTGAGCACTTTCGTGCTGTTTTTGATTAGTTGAGGACGTAGCGCTTGTTCGTCAATAAGAAAAAGTGTTCTATCTTCACTACTTCTGTCACTTTTCTTGGTTTTGTTGTGTCTATTGACAGTGTTCATGCAGATCAATCGAAGATAGATGCGGTCTTGGACTGGCCCAAACCAAAGACCTTACACGATGTAAGAAGTTTCCATGGATTGGCATCCTTTCTACCGTCGGTTCATCAGAAACTTCAGCACTCTGATTGCTCCTATCACAGAGTGCTTCAAGGGACAAGATTTAAAGTGGTTCGAAGAGGCGGAGGCTAGTTTTCAACTGGTCAAGCAGAAGATGATAGAGGCGCCAGTTTTCGCACTTCCTGATTTGGAGTAAACTCTGATGCATCTGGGGTTGGCATTGGTGGTGTTCTGAGTCAGGAGGGGCGCCCAATAGTTTTTTTCGGTAAGAAGCTATCAGGATCATAGAAGAAATATTTCACCTATGATCTGGAGTTTAATGCCATAGTTTAGTCCCTGAAGCATTGGCGTCACTAACTAGTACAGAGGGAGTTCATTCTTCTCACTGATCATGAGGCCTTGAAGTACAACAATGGCCAACACAAGCTGAGTAGAATATATGCCAAGTGGGTTGCGTACTTGCAGGAGTTCGCGTTTGCACTAAGGCACCAAGCAGGGAGTTGTAACCATGTCGCAGATGCACTGAGCCGTCGTACGTTACTCCTCACCACCATGAGCACTAGAGTTGTAGAATTTGAGGCTTTCTCTGATATGTATGTTGCATATCCTTCCTTCGGGAGGATAATTCTTGAGGTAACTGATGGCCAACATCATGACTTTACTTTGCATAATGGTTATCTGTTTCGTGGATTACAGTTGTGCCTTCCAGATTGTTCACTAATATAGCAGATTATTGGTGAACTTCATAATGAGGGTCACTTTGGGCGAGATAAGACGTTGACCTTGATCTCTTCTCACTATTATTGGCCTAAATTGACCAGTGACGTGGCTCATTATGTAGAGCGTTGTTATGTGTGTCAACGGTCCAAGGGAGTTCTCACTAATGCGGGCATGTACACACCTTTACCTGTACCTGAAGCCCCTTGGTTTGATGTCAGTATGGAAGTTTTGTTAGCTTACCCTGTACACAACGAGCCTGGGATTCTATTTTGGTAATGGTTGACACATTTTCCAAGATGGCCCATTTTGTAGCTTGTAGAAAAACAATAAATGCTGCCCGGATCGCCAATCTTTACTTCAAGGAGATTGTGTGTTTACATGGTGTTCCCCAATCCATTATTTTAGATCGTGACCAAGTTCATGAGTCATTTCTGGAGAAGTTTATGGGAGAAACTAGGGACGAAATTGAATTTTAGCAGCGCCTACCACCCCCAGACGGATGGTCAGACCGAGGTGGTGAATCGGAGTTTGGGGAACCTTTTGAGGAGTTTGGCAGGAACTAAACCGAAGCAGTGGGATTTGGCGTTACCTCAAGCAGAATTTACCTATAACAGGTCGAAGAACAGAACCACATGAATGAGCCCATTTGAGATTGTCTACAGTCAGAATCCATCCGGGTACTTGACTTAGCCCCTATTCCACTTGTGGGTCATTTGAGGCACAAGGCAGATGTGATGGAAGGACATCTTCAGGGTATTTATGAGCAGGTGAAGCTGGCCATTCACGAGAGTAATTTTGAGTACAAGGATCAGGCCGACAGTCACGTCGTCAGGTACTTTTTGATGTTGGTGATTTTGTTTGGGCAGTATTAACCCGTGATCGTTTTCCTGTTGGAAAGTATAATAAACTTAAGGGGAAGATTGGACCCTGTGAGATCTTGCAGAAGATCAATGATAACACTTACAGACTGTGCCTCCCCAGTCATTTGAGGACTTCTGATGTCTTTAATGTAAAACACTTGAGTCCTTGTTTTGTGGATTCCGATAAAGCTATTGTGAACTAGAGGACGAGTTCTTTCCAACCCGAGGCGACTGATGCAGCAGGATCCGAGTCAAATGATGTTGAGCTGTCAGATAGCACGTTGTTGGCACTGAGATACCTTGAGTTGGCAGATCAGCGCAAAGATTATAGGAAATCGTGATCTTTTCCTAATTGGGGCAATTTTGGGTGTGCTTCGGTATTTTGGCCATAACTTTGGCTACTGATATCAGAATCACGTATATGACCCCAATTCAGAAAGAACTTTTTGATGCACATGGTGTGGTCATGGAGCCATGCTCTGTGCACATCTTTTTGAGGCCAAAATCCACTGTTTCCCCTTTCAAATCCACAATTTTAGTAATTTTTTCCTATTATGGTAATATTTCATTCATCGTTTAGTAAGTGAGTCTCAACCCGATTAGGGCCAAATTTTTTGGCAGATTATTTCTTTTATTACGTATTTTGTTTTAGCATTATTATTCAGATTTGCTATTTTTTATAAAATTCTAATAATCACGAGTTTTAGCTATAATGTCCGGCTTATGGGCTGACTTTAGGATACTTTTGATTTGAATAAATTTAATTGAACATCAGAGGTTTTTCTCTGTGTTTTGGGCGAATCTCTTGTGTTCTTTTTCCTATGAATTATTGTTGAACTAGCCTGCAGAATAATCTCTATTATGTCCGGCGTCACTGATTCACTGAACAATTTACAACCTGATCAAATTGCTGAACACAATTTACTGAAAATTACTAATCAAATTCATTCAGCCCGATTCAATGTAAATTACTGATTAACATGATTCTATGTAAATTACTGATCAAATTCATTCATTTGATTCACTGTAAATTACTGATCAACCTGATTCACTGTAAATTATTGATCAAATTGCAACCTGATTAACAGCAGTAAAATTACAGCAGCAAATTACAACCAGACATAATACAGCAGCAGAGCTAGTTTCACTGATGAGAGAATACAGCAGTAGAGCGGGGCAAGCATACTTAGTGATTCAGAGGGACCTATAGTTTGTAAAGTCCATGTCATTATTTGAACCTGGTGATTGCAAAAATAAATAATAAAGATTAACAATGTGGTCGTTAAAAGTATATTAAGCAAACATACAAATTATATACCTGTGAAAGTAACGAGTAGAAATGATCAAGTCCTTCAAATGTAGGACAAGATTGTGAATGGTGTGACCCCGTAGTATCATCCTTGATGACAACAAACATATAAATCATAAGTGGGCAAGCATACTTAGTAATTCATACCTTGTAAATATTAAAAACAAACTTGTGTATTGCTTTCACGGGGCATAACATATGGCAAAACATTGCTTTCACGAGGTGTCATACACTATGAACCCTACAAATGACATGTGTAAATAAAACTTAATATTATTGACTTAAAAATATATATATATTCATAAAACATAGATTGCAAAACACACCAAATTAGTCTCAATGGCCTGATCCTTATGTGTGTGTGTGTGTTTTTACATATTTTCTCCACAGTTGATTTCATCCTTGAATTAGAACGTCGACCTTTGCTACAAACGATTAATGGACTATGAATTTGGATCCCAGAACTAGTAGTATTGGTGCCTACTTCCAAAAACCCCTGTGAATCACCATCATCAGTTTTAAGTTGCTCCATCTGCAAAGTGATCCATTTTTTAACTTGGTATGTCTTATTTTCATCCTCAGCGGTGAAGTCGGCCATTTTATAGAAGCCATTGCATATCCTATAAAATCGTTCATTTTCAGGCTTTATTCCCCAATCTGAATAAACAATTTTAACCTTTGTATGAGCCCTCTTAACATCGTTCCTCCACATCCGAAGAACATATTTATCTGGTACAACATGAATCCTTCTTGAAACAAGATTATCAATACATGTTTGCATAAGATCCCCCTGAACTCAAACAATTGACAATTACACTTGATATTGAAGTCGATGACGTTAAAAGATACTATAAAATTAACTGATCATTGTCTATCTCTTATCACCAAGTCTTGTCTAACAGTGTATACCTCAAAGCCACTCCCATCCATAACTTTACTACGAATTCTGTAACATATATTCTTTGCTTGCTCTTCTTGGAACTCCTTAAATTTATTTGTAATATAAGCAGCTTGAAATTTTTTCTCTATTGCATAAGGAATAATGCAAGGAATCTTTCGATTAAACGATTTATAGTCATCTTCAGCTTCCTTTTGAACCTTACTTCATAGTGCATTCTCATATTGTTCTACGAATTGCTTCAAAGTCGTCTTCGAATTTACATAACCATCAAAAAAAGTAGTCATGCTTTCACTCCTTTAAGTTGAAGCATCCCCGCCCAAAAAATATTTCTTTGAAATGTTGGCACCCAACGCATCCTTTCAAGGTATAATCCACTCAACCAATCATTTTCTTGCAGATTATATTTCTCAATGAAACCATGCAAATTTCCTTCAAATTCTTCATGAGACAGGGAATCATAAACTGTTCTTTGCATTGCAAACTTGATCGCCTCATATTGATTGCAACCGGACAGCTTTTCGGGCAACTTCTTCATTATATACAACAATCACCATCTGTGTCGTGTGTTAGGAAATACAATTTCAATGACCCTCTTCATTGCCCTATCTTGATCAATGATTATAGCAGTCGGAGCATTGTCATTCATACACACAAGCAAAGTTTAGAAAAGCCAAAAGAATTGACTGGCCATAATGATTCACCCCAACAAAAGAAGCAAATGGCATCTCATACTTATTTGTTAAGTATGTAGTGTCAAAAGCAAATGGCATCCCCAAACTCTCTATAAGTTGTTATGCTTCATGCGTCAGCCCAAAAGACATTTCTCAAACTCTCTTCATCATCCAAATAAGGCCATAAGGTTCACACTCGACCAACATTCCTTGCTCTTTCATTGTTAACAATTAAGCCATAAGCCATAAGGTTCATACTTGACCAACCTCCATAGTGTTTTTGCTATAAAATATTTTGATTAAGTAATAAAGGTCTGGTTACAAAAAAATTCTTTTGTAAAATCTTATAGCAATTAAGCCATAAGCCATAGTGTTTTTGCTTCAAGGTACGTGGTAATAGTACAAAATTTGTTTGTAAGCCATAAGGTTCATACACAACCAACCTCCTTTGCTCTTTCATTGTTAGCAATTAAGCCATAAGGTTCATACTCGACCAACCTCTCTTAGCAATTAAGCAAGGGAACTAAACTAGCTAATAAGGCCAAGAAAGTAAGGGGGAAACCAAAAGCAATGGACAATGTGTATCTCTCCCTTCCTTTTTTCTCTCGAAAAGTAATAATCCTTTGACTCATACTATTAGCATGAAAAGGAAAAGACCAATACAAAATTTGTACTGTTACCAGCACTTAGAGAAAAGGGTTGCAAAGCTTCACTCGTTCAGCACTTCAATCGTTGAAAGTCGTTCAGTACTTCAAACGTACCCTATAGAAAAGGTTAATATGACCTTTGATTCTTTTTTGAAAAGGGGAGATGAAAAGTGTTCATTCGTCTTCGATCTGCATTGAAAAAGGGAGATGGGGTGGGTTTCTTCGCCTTCGATCTGAAATGGGTTAGGTTTATTCGAGGTGGATCTGAGAAGAAATGGGTTTCTTCGATCTGAGATGAGATGCAATTATTCTTCTTCAACTAAGATGAAAAGGGAGAAACACTGCTTGGTTCTTCGTCATCGACTGAGATAAAAAGGGTTAGCTCTTCATCTTCGATCTGATCTGATAAAGGGGAAAAAAGGGAGGCCTCCGTTGCTCTCTCTGCAACTTCGAATGGGCATTCATGTTTGGGGAAGCGTGAATGTAACAAGGTAGTACAATTCTTGGGGGCACGCGAATGTAACGCCGTGAGTGAGGGTTTTTTGGTGGATTCTTGATATTCACGTGCAGAGGAGCCTCCCCTGGCATCATCCTGGCGCTAGGGGCTGGCTCTCTAGAATTTTTCTTTTTTCAGCTAACTTTTACTTTTTTATTTTACAAGATTCACATTAAGTCTATTTTTTCTCTTATTGTTTATCAATCATCCTTTAGCAAACAACTTTCCACAATTTGCTTTCAGGCCATGTACCTTCCATATTGAACACCTCTTTTTTCCTTTTAAATCATGACATCACGTACTCCTTTCCATGCAATTAATTGGCTCATGACAGTTACCTTTAATTTTAATAAATATTGGGAAGATCAGGTATGTGTGTCCCTTATTGTGCAAGTAACATGTGAACACAAAAGATAGGGTCAAGGAAGGAGAAGGAATACGCTCTCATTGAGGCAATTTGGTATTCTTCGTCCTTTGGTTATAGACTAAAACAGGGACGATGGATTAAAGTAGTGCCAGATCTTGGCCTTTATTTTAAGGTGAGACCTCTTCCTCATGGTGACTCCTCCAGCCGTCAAGGAGGCTCCCGCCTCCGGCTAAGTTTGGGGGCAATGTAGTAGAGGACTAGAAGCATTCGTTTGCACAAATACTAGGGAAGATACATGTGGAGACAATCATTGAGCTGCCTGTGGAAGGTACTAGGTTCATTAAAGAAGGAGATCCTGCCTTCGGTATCACCGCCAAGGATGAGTTTAAAGGGGAATCCTTCACGGAGAAACATGTCATAGTGCTGAAGTTTTCAAGCTACTGACCTATGTTGGAAGCTACTCGGGATTTTACCCATAGAACATGGGGAATTATTAGAGAATTTTTTATGGGTCAACTTGATCAGTGTCACGTTTTGTGAGGCTACAATCTGAGTTGGAAGCAAAAAAATGTTTTATCAAGGGACTCGCTCTTGATACAAGGAGTTAGGTTTAAAGCTTTCCGCTGGCATGATAATTTTAGTTTGAAATCAGATCCGATATCGGCTCCGTTGTGGGTGGAGTTGCCAAACCTACCGTTGCATCTTTTCCATGCTCAATCCTGAAAGCAATAGGTGACTCCTTTAGAGACTTTTTATGCATGGATGACCATACATGATGCCTAACGCGTCCTAATGCTACCAGGTTGTGCATAGAGATGAGTTTGGCGGAAAAGCTTCCTTCAAGAGTTTGGATTGATAGGGTGAATAATAGGGGTTTCTGGCAGACAATCAAATGCTCGGGTTTCAAATATTGTGATCATTGTGCGATGATTGGTCATCAAGATGATTTCTGTAGGAGACTTCTAGGTCAGAAAGGTAAGGCCTCTGGGATTCCATTGGAGAAGAAGAAAAAAATTGAAAGAAACAAAGTGGATACAAAAATCATAAAACAAGTATATGTGCCAGTTAGGAAAAAATCGAAGGAACTAAATCAAGGTTCGACACCAAACAATGGCATAGGTACGAGCAGGGAAAAAAACAGTCAAGGGGTAGTGGTATAAGTAGGAGATGGAGGAAAACAGTTTTTGGGCGACAAGTCCTTGAATATCACGAATAAGTTTAAGGCATTAGTCGATGATCCTACAGAGGAAGATGTGAATTCAGGACACAAGGAAGAAGAGCAAAATTCAATTGATCACGTAGCGTTGATGGGAAGGAAAGGAATCGAAAACATAGACGACGTGGAAGGGCTTGTTGAGGCGGGATATACAATTAGCGAAACCGAGAGAGCCATTTTGGCTCGCGAAAATTCTGCGAATAAAACAAAAAATAAGAACTACGTTTCAGCTTGCAAAACAGAGCCAAACAACTTTGTTACAGCAAAGAAAACAGAGTCTAGTGACTCTGTTTCAGTCAAAATTTTAGAGAATGTGGTAGAAGACAAAGAGAACGTATCAGTTAGTAAAAGTGAGGCAAGTGAGGCTGTTATAGTCAGGAAATCAAAGAGTGCAACAGTTGTATTACATAAATTGGTAGCAAAGACATGGAAAAACTTACTTAGTACTCCTGTTTCTAAAGGGACTAAGTCGGCAGAAGTGGGGAGTAAGAAGGACAGGGACATGCAAGCAACAACTGCATGTTGTGGCACAACAGACTCACGTTCAGAGCTACATCGTGACACAGGGAAAATAGGCAGCACGTTTGCTTCTCCTGCAAATGAATTGCCAATGACTGTAAGGGTGGATCTCTTAGGGATGCTGAATGCGGTTGAAAGCAACAACAATGAGTGGATATGAGAAGGCATACAGTTGGATTCAAAAGAGGTGGAGAATGATCAGATAATCGGCAATGAGGTAGGCAAGCAGATAGGTCGTGTTGGCTTAGCTACAGGGCAATCAAGGCAGCATTTGGTGGCGGTTCAGGATGCTCTTGAGAAGGAACTAAGGTAGGCAGATATTAGGACATGGGAAGATGTGACATTGAGGAGACCGTTGGAGCAGTTAGGCACAAGCTTAGCCAGTTGTACGAAGGTAGTCAACTTTGAGGTTTTGGACTCGCAATGTCATGTGTTGTAACCGGGTGATAACAAGAATATGGGGGAATTCTTAGACAAAGCTATTAGCTTGGTTAATGAAGGACGTAGGTTACGGAATAAGAGAATTAATCTAAGGAAAAGGAGAATTAATATCAATACATTTGAAAGTGCTAGCGATGAAAGTGATGAGATGGATTCAGATTCAAAGGTGGGGCCTCACACGGCGCTGAGCAAGGACTTGGAATTAGGCTCGTAGTCTGAGTGAGAACATAGTAAAAGAGACAAAAAAAAGTTTAAGATTGGCGATCCCCCCAAGAGAGCGTCGCTAAACCAGACGGGCTACAGATTCATCTTCCCAAGTTTGTCATGATTGAAAACGTTTTTTGGAATGCACAGGGTGTTGGGTATAGGGCGACCAGTTGCAGACTAAAAAAGATGGTAGAAGAACATAAGGTTAGAATTCTCATGTTGGCGGAACCTATGATGGAAGCGAGTAGAAATTTAGAAGTTGGGAATAAAGTTAGATTGGCGGGTTTTACGTCTAATGAAATGGTGGGAGCTAAAATTTGGTTGTTCTGGGCAGCTGATATGAGTGTTACGGTACTGGATCAGTTTGATCAGATTATTCATTGCAAGGTTGCAAACACTAACTCTAGATCGTTTTTAATATCTTTTGTTTATGCTAAATGTTCAGTGGAAGAGAGAAGGGAGCTATGGAAAAATATGAAGAATTTTGCTCTTCGGTGTGACTTACCGTGGATGGTAGGCGGAGATTTTAATATTATTGTTAGTTCTCAATAGGAGATAGGAGGAGAGAATCCCTCTATGGTCAGTACGACAACTTTTAGGGATTGTATTGAAAATTGTGGCTTGCAAGATCTTTGTTTTTTGGGGCTCGAAATTTACTTGGTGCAACAACAGGACTGTTAGAGGTCATAAATGGGTGAGACTGGACAAAATTTTATTGGTGCAACAACAGGACTGGTAGAGGTCTGGGGTTCAATCCTCTCAAGAACAAGTCTGTTGATTTTTTTGTTTAACCTAAAAAAAATTGCACTTGTTTTTTAAAAATAAACCTCCAGTGGGGAGGGGCAGCTATGGGATGCCAGACCTTTATTACTTGAGCAAAAAAATCTTTTACACATGTCGGGGGTACATGACGACTTTACCCGAGAAATAAAAACAATTGGACATAAAACAAAAGAATTCTAAAAACAGTCCATGCATGAGACTTTTCTAACTACTTAACCTTGACAAAAATGCCTAGTTCACCAAGGATAAGACCTAAAACCAAAAGTAATTAAGACCTTATGAGACCTTATTTTGTTCTAGGACTAGGCCTAAAAAACCTATCCCTCATAATAAACAAACAAATAGGTAAGTAGCCAAATGCCTTGACCAAAAAACCATTTGAATCTTACACCTTGATCCCTTCAACTTGCACATAAAGCAGAAAATGCATTCCTAACCACCAATTGAAGATTGCCACTTGAAACAAAAACTGCAACTGGCCTAAACAACCTTGCACAAATAATTGCAAGAATTGTAAGACCCGATTGACAATCACCATCCAGGCCGTTGCAGCCTAGAGCTTTGCCATAAAAATCCACGTAAATTCTGCTCCAAAAAAGGCTTCACCTTGCGCACAAATCCAGCCTGACATTCCTAAGCTTGCAAACTGATGACAAAGCACAGCCCCTTGCAGCAAGTTGCATTCTCTCCTGAGCCTTAAGCACCCAAACTGCAACTTGTTGCATATCAAGAAACAAGAAATAAACACTTGCAACAACCTGCAAGTTGCATACAATAACAACCTGCAAGTTGAATACAATAACAACCTGCAAGTTGCATAACAAGTTATAACAACCTGCAAATATCAAGCCAAGAATGTAACAACTATTTTCAAGCTCCTTAAAGTTTGGAATTTCTTTGCATTGGCTGCAAATTGCAATCCCACATTCTGTCCAGCCCAGAAAAACAGAGCACACTCTGTTCCTTTAAATCCAGAGCAGCCCCAGGAATTCTCTCCAAACAAGCCGAAAACACTGCCGTTTGTCCAGCTCGTTTCCATGTCCAGACTCTCGGCAATCAATCCAGCAAAATTCAGTCTACCAAACTCCACACAGATATTTACACAGGATATTTATTGATTAATTTGTGTAACCAAAAAACTTACACTATGCAGGATGATCACCATTGAACAAGGTTCACACACTTTTTCAATATATTTGATCCTCTTATAGCATAAAAATGATTCATTGTCAGGGCCATGAGAAATCCACTTTGTACCTTCGCTTCATCATCAAAGCCTCTTCGCTACTCCTAACTCTGTACTTATTTAGGTCTGTCTTGTACTTTCTTTATTTGATTTTCTAATGCTACTTTCCTTGTTCAAGCCGGTATTTAGTAAGTAAGTGAATTGGCCATTGGAAAGGAGGAATAGGACTCATTTCATGTATATCTATATTATTCTACTCTCATTCTCTTGTAAGGCAAACCGTTCACTTTTGTTATGTAAAAGCAACGGTTCTCTCTAACCTTCTATGACTCACCTTACTGGAAACCAACCCATTTTCGTACATGGGCATCTGTAATCTAAAAACTTCTCACCTCTGTGCCTTCTATACTTCCTGGCTCAAACAAGAACCACAGTGACTGGAACAACAGGAAAGCCACCTTAATCTGTCAAGCAAGCAATTCAAATAGGGATTATGACCGGGCCCTTACCTTGGCCTTACCCGTTTGATTAATTGTTCTACTAAAGTCGAAGTCGTTTCGTTAAGTCGAATATCCAAGGTTCAATTTTCATTATTATTTTCCATCCTACCAAACAAACCCTTACTTTTATTTTATTTCCTCTAGAAAACCATAAAAATTATGGATATAAGATACTAAGTGATGAGAAAATTGTTCATTCCATGATGTTGAAGAATAGTTATGTTTCTAGTGTTTCCTCTAGAGAAATTTCTTTGGTCTTCTTACAAAGGTTTTTTTTCAGCTGTGTTTGATTGCAGGAATGTGGTTCAACAGAATATGGATAATTTCCTTGAATGGGGAATCCCTGAGAACTTCTTTCTGGGAAATGTAAAATTCGTTTGTTTGAATGTAATTTATATTAAACACATTACCATCAACCAAATCAGAAAAACCAGTTTACTGACCGTGCAACAATCACAAAAGTCCATCCAATCTTTGTCGAGCAGGGAGAACAAATCTTGCTACACATGAAACCTGTCATTACACCTCCCCAATATGTTGACTTTGAAGAGAACAATTGCAAGATTGCAAAACAATTATCTGCCTAAAGCCCCAAACCTTCCCATCCGCTTCTCAACATTGCCATCAATGGAATCAAGCTCATCAAACTCATAACATACTTCATACCAAGGTAGTCAAAGTGTGAAACGAAGGCGAAACAATTTGTAATGCCTTGGCTTTAAGCGAAAAGTGAAGCGCAAAGCGATGGCTTTACGCAAGTAAACATGCCCTAAAAATGATTTTAATATTATATAAAAAATGTTAATATATGCATTTTGCTTGTATCTAAACTTCTAAATATATGCATTCTGCTGCTACTAGATTTAGAGGTCTTAACTCAAGTCAATGTAAGTGTTCATATTGTTTCCTATGCTATGATGTTTGATACCATTCACTGCAATACCATACTTCCAACCAATCCCAAGTACTATTCTCCCTTGTCCTACAATTTTTTTTGATATTCAATCACCTTAAGTAATCAAAAAATAACAACAATATTAATGTATAGATTATTAATGAATAAATAATCAATGTATAGATGTGGGTTCCTTCTTTGGGATCATGACGGCGGAAATTCCGATGAAGCTCTGTTAAAGATAAGAAGATTGGTACCACGAAAAAGATCTCCAACTCATGCTCTGTTGAAGTTCTCTGATTCAGCTGTGAAGCTCTAAAGAGAGAAGGAGAAAGAGAAAAGTATGAGGTGAAGAAAGATAAAAAACGCAAATAAAAATAACTTTTGTTTAATGAAGCCTTGGCTTTGGTGGCTTCACACGTAAACAAAAAAGCTAAAATCGATGGCTTTTGTGGCTTTAGGGTAGTAGTCTGGCTTTGACCAAGGCGAAGCGAGATGTCATGACTTGGCTTGACTTTTGAATTTTGACTTTAAGTGGTGGCTTTGGATGGCTTTAACTACAATGTTTCATACCATTAATGGCATATTTTGAGGAATATATTGATCAAAGACAAAAAGTCAAATAGAGAGAGGAAACATGGAAGGAAAAGAGATGAAGTAAGGTTATTATGCTTGCATACAAAGGTGGAAAAAAAAAAACCAAAAAGGAAATTCGTCTTGATCGATCTGGAAGTAGAAGAACAAAATTTTCATATTGTTGATTTGGTATCTATCAAGCCACAAATATGTTGCAGTTTCAGGAAGCATACATGTAGTGGAAGGTCAATAGTTTTATCCTCACTCCCCCACTTTTTTCTATTTGACCCCCCCCCCCCCCCCCCCCCCCCCCCCCCCACCCTGTTTTAACTATTTTTTAAGTTTTCCATAAAAAAAAAAAATCAAGCACACCCTTGACTTTGAATTAAAAACATAGAAAAAGTTGAAATATAGGTGGAATGGATTTTTGGATGCATTCATTCAGCATGCATCACCACTATCAATGGGGTACCAGCTCAGCTGTAGGCCTATGACAGATGGAATCATAGGTCCAGAGTTTGAACATCTGGGGTGGGAGGGGTTCAGAGATTAAAAAATAAAAAAAATAAACCCAAAAAAATGAATGACCACTAGAATATATTAATTTAAAGTCCATTTGTCATCCCTTGTTGATGTAGTTGATTTTTGCTCTCCTATTTCGCCCTTACCTGAACCTGCACAGGGAATACACGTGAGCCAATGACCACCGTGTGATGGGCGATGGCATTCTGATGCTTAGGTTAGATAAGGCTTAGGAGAGGCTTAAAGAATTGGATTTCTGTAGCGTACATTTGTTCATCGACCTTATCTCCCTTTTATAGTGTGAGAGTCCTTGTTCGGCTTGGCCTTTGATGTCATAGTTTAGGGAAAGAGATCTTGTTGGAAATCCTTTCGTTATTTGGAGTTGTCCATGTAAAGAAATTTTCCTACACGACTTGTGCTCCTAGATATGTGGGAGAGGTTTCCCCTTCTGAGTGTTGTCTATGCAAGGAAGTTTCCTTACCCGACTTATACTTAAGTATTTTCTTCCTAGTAAGAACCAAAGTATTGTTGTTTGCATGTCTTGGGTCGATCCCACAAACATTTGCCTTATCAGGGCTTACGAGTATTAGGCTTGACCACGTGACGTGTGGGCTTAGTGGCGCGTTGCAATTTGGGTCCGACCTTCCGGATCCTGCCAATCGTGGGCTTAACGTTTCTGGGCCTTGCTAGATTGAGCGTGCAATCATGCCTGTTTTGTTCTGTTGACGAGATTGTCATGACACTCGTATTGTGCTAATCATAGGACGGTTTGATGTATCATCAGCTACTCCTCCTGAGTTGGTGGGTCATACCATCGGTCCACCAAGTCACTACATGAAGCAGCTGTGCAGTCATAATGATCGAGTCTGAGTTGTTTCCTCGAGCGGTGAGTTTCATTAATTGGGCGCGTGTCTGCTCGAAAGAGAAAAAGGCAGGAATTATGTTTTCTATATAGATCTCATTTCTACTGAGTTTGGCTTCTTTACTCTTCCGTTCTCAGAGACTTTGCTTTGTCGTACTGCATTTCGTGCTTTTGACTTTGCTCAACCTCTATAATCGAAAGCTTGTACGATCTCTCATGGCGGGCTCGAATCAACTTTTCGATGAACTGTTCGCTAAGGGGTCACAAGTTCTTTGAGGAAAGGTCGCTTTCCTAGACGAGTATGGAAATCCTCTGTAAAACATACAAGATTCCTGAATATCCGGTGCTTTTCACTCTAGGCGTCGATCTAACGATGTTGTCCCTTCCAGAGGGGTTTATCTGTCTTTACTGAGGTATGCTTCAATCGGGTGTTCGCTTTCCTGTTATTAAAGAAATTTGGAATTTCTGGGGTACCTTAGCATTACGCCCACTCAACTGGTGTCGAACGGGTATAGGATTGTGATCGCCATCCTGGTTAGGGCGAATGATGCTAGTGTCTGAGTATCTTCAAGGCAATCAAACTGCTTATTTCCCCTCAAATAAACGAGCGCGTTGTGTATGTGCTGACATCGCCGGACTATTTTGGCAATCTGCCTGATGATTTTAAGTTCTGTCAAAAACTTTATTTCATGGCCTCCTTAGATTCGAAGAATTTCGAGCTTGCTGGTTGAGCGAGAATTCAAGCAACTGAGTAAGTTCAGTTTTGTCTCCTAATCCTGCTTGTGCTAAATGCAAATCAAATTGACCTTTGTGCTTTTTATAGGGAAATTCCCCATTTCATTTCTTTCTGCTGAGGATAAAGTGGCTTTGGACACGTTTCGCAACATGCCTCGTTTGAGGATAAAGGATGTCGTAAAGTCTTCTAATATCAAGCGCAATAGACTGTAGGCTTATTAGCATGAGGCTCTTACTCTTTTTTAGGGTTTTGAAGCCAAGGCCCAAAGGCGTATCTTCCTCGAAGAAGAGGAAGTTACCAAAGATTAAGATCCCAAGCCCCACAATGAGGTCAGAACTAAGTGAGGCGTTTCCTTTTCCTGTTCGTTTAAAAAGGCATCGTGCTGTGTCTAGGCCCACTCGTGGGCGTTCAGCTTTGTCCGAAGGGTGTGAAGCTGTCGGACAGGTTCTTGACTTGTCTGTTAGGGTGGAGACTATTGTGTCTGAGGGGCATGATGCTCAGGCAACGGCTCCCGTATTTCTTCCAAACTTGGAGAGGGAGTATCTGCAAATGGTTGGGGTTGAAGATGTAACAAAGTTGAGACAAAGCAGGCGAAGCATGGAAGCTTCATTTGGCGTGGGATTGGATCATCCATTTTCATTGAAATACTTTATTTGCGGCCCTGCTAGGTCTGCTGAAGAGTCACTTGATTGTCGTCCCTATGTGACGCCGGGCAGAATAGCGATTATTCTGCATGCTAATAGCAACAGATAATTGACAGGGAAGAACACAAGAGAATATCCCAAAACACAGAGAAATTACTTTAATGTTTAATCAAATTACTCAAATCAAAAGTCTCTTACAATATTGAGGAAGAACTATATTTATAGTGCTCAAATAACTTGAATAATAAGCTGCCTATTCCTAAAAGAAAAAATTAGAAATACTAAAATAACAAGCAGTCTATTCCTAAAAGAAAAAGTAAAGTCTAATCCTAAAAGGAAACTGCCTATTCCTAAAAGAAAAATTAGAATCAAATACTAAAATAACAAACAGTCTATTCCTAAAAGAAAAGGTAAAGTTTAATCCTAAAAGGAAACTAAAAAGACTCCTAATTAAATTGAAAGAGCAAATTAGGAACCCTAGAAACCTAAATTAAGAACCCTAGAAACCCAAATTAGAAACCCTAGAAACTCAAATTAGGAACCCTAGAAACCCTTATGCATCAGTTGCCCCGGGTTGGAAAGAACTCGTCCTCGAGTTCACTACAGCTTCATCGAAATCCTCTGGCGGCAGCTCAGGAGGAAGATCCTCTGGTATCAGGTCAGAAAACTCTGCTAGCTGATGCACCTCCGCTGGCAAATCTGGATTCACGTCTACTGCCAAATAGTAACCACTCATCATCCTAACATATCGCTTGATGGCTAGCCTATTGGTGAAATAACCTGGCCAATACGCATTTGTACGGGCTGCATATGGGAAGAAGTCATCAGTGTGAAATGGCCATGTCTCATTTGCTACATGCTTTGCATCAGTATATATCGATGGGGTGGAGTAAAGGGCATTCACGCGCCCATCCATATTGACATAAGGAATGAACTTATCCATCTGCCTGAACCATGTATGAGCATAATAATAATTAAAATATGTCCCCACCTGCCTCAAAGCTTCTTCTAGAGATATTGCTTCGAGAACTGGGAGCTCTATATTGGTTTCTATGGGATTTTGATCCTGGTTGGGCATCTCAAAGTCCTCAAGGTCCCAACCTCCTTCCCCATCAGTTTCTTCGTGCATGCACTTCACCGTCTTCAAGAACAATTCCAACATCCCCATTCTGCAAACCATCTGCATCAACAATATCCAACTCTTCATTAGTGTCATACACAAGCTCTCCAAGCTCTTCAATTTCGTCTACCACGTCTTCCTCAATCAGGAGATTGTTACCCTTCTGAATAGCAGGCTTCCTGCACTCAGTCGCTCTATGTCCTTGTTCAACACATCTAAAACATCTAATATTTGAGTTATAATTACCCTATGGTAGCTGCTTGGTAGGACGAAATTCTTGAGGGCGAACTGGCCAACCGCTTTGATCACTGCTGATTATTGGCCTCCTGCTCTATTGTTTTTTCACAGCAAGTGCACGCTGGTATGCTTCAGAAACGGTCCTCAATGAGTGAAGTCGCTGAAATAAGGGTTGAGTGTAGCTGAAAGGAAGGAAGTGACCCTTCATCTTCTCCCAATCAATGATCTTGGCCTTGCCCTGCCTGTCTCGTGCTCGCTTCAACTGCTCCCACCACGCAGATGCTCTGCCTTTGAGTTTTTTGGCGACCAATTTCACCTTGACATGATCTGGGACTTTCTTATACTCAAAAATACGCTCAACTTTATGCAACCAATCGATGAATCCTTCGGCCTGTAACGTACCAGAAAACTCGAGTAGATCCACTCTGAATCCGAAGTCTCCATGACGATCCTTCCGACCACGGTGCTCCCAGAGTCGAGTACGCTAGTGATACGGGTTTTCGAAACTGAAATCAGAATCGTGATTTTCCATCTCACGATTACCGAAATCATGCGACGTTAGGCGTTGGGTTAACTCTGCAACTTGCCTCTGTAAATCCTTAATCATCACATCTTGAATGTTACGATCACGGTTTGGGGCTTCCTCGTTCGGAACCTGCCCGCGCTGACCACGATCACGACCATCAGCCATAGAAACTGATGAAATCTTACCCCAAGAAGATGTTGAAGCTCTGATACCAACTGACGCCGGGCAGAATAGCGATTATTCTGCAGGCTAATAGCAACAGATAATTGATAGGGAAGAACACAAGAGAATAGCCCAAAACACAGAGAAATAACTCTAATGTTTAATCAAATTACTCAAATCAAAGGTCTCTTACAATATTGATGAAGAACTCTATTTATAGTGCTCAAATAACTTGAATAATAAGCAGCCTATTCCTAAAAGAAAATATTAGAATCAAATACTAAAATAACAAGAGGTATATTCCTAAAATAAAAAGTAAAGTTTAATCCTAAAAGGAAACTGCCTATTCCTAAAAGAAAAATTAGAATCAAATACTAAAATAACAAGCAGTCTATTCCTAAAAGAAAAGGTAAAGCTTAATCCTAAAAGGAAACTAAAAAGACTCCTAATTAAATTGAAAGAGAAAATTAGGAACCCTAGAAACCTAAATTAGGCACCCTAAAAACCCAAATTAGAAACCCTAGAAACTCAAATTAGGAACCCTAAAAACCCTCCTACATCACTATGGTGAAAGGTTCCCTCCGCGTCGCCCGTACCATCCTCCGTTTCGCTCTCGTCCTCGTATTTAGTGACGACGGGTCTGAGGAATAACTCAGTTCCTTCTTCCCCATCAACTAACTCTGAGTCGGCTCATGAGAGAGTGTCGGTCTTTGCAAGTAAGGGGAAAGTTGTAGATGAGGGTCCTAATGCAGTGAAGATAGTGAAGGGTAGCACTAGTGTGATTCCGGTCCCGAATGACCTGCATCCGGATGCGCGGATCAGTGTGTTTGCTCCTGATATGATAACGATGAGCAACCAAACTCGGCATTAAGAGGTTGACATTTCTTACGCTTTCAGGAAGCATATTAGTAGGTGGAATGACTGACTAGCGAACTATGCTCCAGAGCCAGAAAGAGAAACGCTAGGATAACGTATGGATAAAGGGCAGAAGCATCTCGTTCTAAGGATGTCATACCTGAATCAACTAGCCGTGGCTGAGACTGAAGTTGAGGCTGCTCGTGAGTGAGTATATACCATGGATTTGCAAACTTGTAGAAGTCATACTCTGACACTTTTTACGAGATTGAATCATTGAGGAAGCAACTCGAAGCTTGCTCAGATGCTGGAGTGGAGTCCTGGTGCACAAGGTCGAAGACTCAGAAGGTTCGCTTGAAAACGCTTGAGTCTGACCTGGCGGCGGCAGTGTCAGCAAGGGATCGGTTCAAGAATGAATTGAACCTTGCCCATCATGACTTAAAATTTGCATAGGACACTGTGGCTTGAGTTTAGGTTGAAATACAGACTCTGAACGCTGAGAAGACCAAGAAGGAATTTGAACGTGCTGTCTGATGTCAGCAGTTGGAGGCGGATGTTGATTTTAATGCCAAAAGTGTGTGGACCGCAGAAAACAGCTCCTTCTAGCACAAAAATGAGCTAGGTGTTGTTAACGATAAGCTGGGCGTGGAGCTTGCTGAATCTAGGATGCGCGAGGAAAACCTTCTCAAGTCCCAGGTCAAGTTTGAGTTCAGTAGAGTATGCATGGAAGGCTGGAACTGTTGCAGCTTATGAAGGAGGGACATCCTAATTGGGATGTCTTATTATGAAGAGGTAGCATATGCGGAGTTTGGAGTGGCCTATGATCCGTCTAAAAAGGAAGGTGACCCTAATGAGGGCGACCGAGAGGCAGTACGTATAGATGTGTATCTTGCTTCATCACTTGCTAAGTCTAGCTTTGTTGTATCTAACTCCCCTTCTGATGAGGAGTGAACCTAGTATTTTTTGGCTTGCAAACGAATAACATTATGTACTTGATATTTTTCTTTTGCTTTCCCTGCTAGCTTTTACCTGCTTTGTCTTATTACGACATTAGTCATCAGACGAAAGGCTCTGCTAGGTCAGGAAGTCGTATGATTGATCTGCCGATGAGTTTTTCAACTTCCTGTGCTGCAAAAATTCATGAAATCCTAGTAAGAATCCTCTTAGAAATCAGGGAGTGTGATTCACCCTTTGTCTGACAACCTAGCTGTATATCGGACCAGCAGTTGTTGTTGTTATTGTAAACGAACCAGTCAGATTGTAGTCCTAGCACGTGCACCGTCGTGGATGGTCGGACCATAGTCCTCGCACTACAACAAAAATAGTATATAATAGCAATTTTTGATAGCATTACTAAGTGAATGCTATCATATAGTTAGTTGTACATAACATTTCATATTAAAAGTTCCATCAATGTAAAAAAATGTTATCAACTCCGACAAATATGACCTTTAATAACAATTACATGATGGCATTTTCACACAAATGCTATACAAGATTTTATATTGAAAGGACCCATGACATTATTGTCTTGTCAATAAAAATGCAATATACAACAAATAGCATAACCATAAAAATGCTATTATAAATTGCTATAATTTAAGACTACAAACATTATGGTCGTTTTATTTGCCCAAGTCGAGGGTTCAAGTCTCCGCAGTAATATGTTTCACCACTATCTTCACTTCGTTGCTCACACTTTTTTTGTCTTTTTTTTTTTTTTTTTTTGCTTTTCGAAAGGCGAGCACTGCTCTCACTTCACCATCTTCTCCGCACTGCATCTACGCCACTCTCAGAACTTGTTCGTTTTCGATTTTTACTCTTGCACAAGTTCATCATCTACTTCCTCTCATTTCTTCTTCAACTACTTCCTCCCTATCTCTCTCTCAATCGAACACGAGACCGAAACTAGTGAAACATTGCTTTTGTGATGAGTTGTTCTATCTGGTTTTTGTGAATCCAATCAATTGAAGTCGCTTTGATCCGTGAGCGAAAGGCAGGTGAATTGTTTAAGTTTCTTTGTGTTTGCATGATCATTTTTTATTTGGATTTGTTGTTGTATTGAAGAAATTAGGGTTTAGGTTTTGTGTTTGAAGAGGTTTCAATTTCGTTGGTTGATTTGGAGAGATTTGGCTTTGTTTCTTTGGTGATTTTTCCCTGCTTCATTTGCATATTGCATCATTTAAGTTTTGAACCTAAATATTTTATTTTTTAGAAATCTATTAGAGATCCTATAGTTGTTCATAGAAATATATTGAAACTCTCTCTTCCCAGACCTTCTTTCATGGTTTTCAACTATTTGCTTGAATTAATTTATATAGTATTAGAGAAAGTATTAGAGGGTATCAGAGCTCGGCAATTTGGAGGGTAGTCTTGTCCTATTTTTATAAAAGTTTCTATCTATTTTCCTAGCCTTGGGATCTTAGAAAGGCTGGATCTAGACCTTTGGATCTAGGACAACCGTCAACTCTTCCATGGCGGCTCCTACAGCCGGCCCTGGTTTCCCTCCTCTTCTTGGGGATGGCGGCATTCAGAAGGCAGTGGTGATGCCTCCAAGATTTTTCCTTGATGCTTTGGGTGTTGTGAAATTTTCAGTTATTGATAGGACACCTTTGGAAGGCACTCAATTCCGTAAAGAAGGTTTGCTCGCGTTGTCCCTCACAACTACGGATGCTAGACGATTGGATAACTATGCAGAGAAATATATTATTGTTCTCAAGTTTTTGAGGTTTCGCCCATCCCTTAAAGCCATTAGAGAAACCATTCATAAATCATGGGGGTAATGGGGGACTTTACCATGGGGTTACTAGACTCGAGGCATGTTATTGTCAGATTCCAAGCCAAGGAGGAAGTCAATAAGGCTCTTTCTAGGGTTTCTTATCTAATCCGTGGGGTCAGGTTTAAAGCTTTTCGATGGCATCAAGGTTTTAGTTTAAAAGCGGATCCTATCCATGCGCCACTATGGGTAGATCTTCCTAATCTTCCACTACGATATTTTCATCCTTTTTTCTGGAAGAAGTTGGTGATTCTCTAGGCACCTTTCTACGTATGGATGAAAGTACCCAATGTTATACAAAACCTAAGAATGCCCGTATTTGTGTGGAGATGGATCTCTCTGTGGAGTTTCCACCAAAGATTTGGATCGAAACTTCGGGAAGTAATGGCTTTTGGAAATCGATAACGTTTCCGGGATTTAAATATTGTGATCGATGTGCAATGATTGGACACCATGAATCGTATTGTCACAAGTTACTTTGTCAAAGAAAGGCCAATTCCACAAAAACCAACGAATTGGTTAATGGGAATAAAGATGTTTGAAAAAACTGTGAAACAACATTATGTGCCAGTGGCTAAGCAATCCAAAGCCCCGTTGAAAGAAGGAGAAGGACCTAGCGGTGCCAAGGATGGGAAAGGTATAGAAATTAGAGATGAACAAGGTCAAGAAGATAACAATAAAATCTCGAGGGAATCAGGGAACAATCTGATTTTAGAAAAGTTAACAGGGAATAGAATTACAGAGTCTCGGTTACAAATAATTCAACTCCACATAAAACAACAGAACGCAACAGGCTGGTGCGACTGGGAGCAAGCAAAATTTCATTGGTGATGCAGAGAAGGACAACGCCGACGCAAGCCAGCAGAAATATAGCAAAAACAAGGGAGATACAGGGGCATGTAAATTGTAAAATAAATTTGCTGCTCTCGTTGAAGGCAGCAATGATATGGAGGTTACATGCGAGCATGACGACCCTGCTAAACATGCTGATCAGGGCATAAATCAGGCTGTGGAGGGGGTGAACTCGATGCCTATGGCATGAATAGTGATGAACAGTCAGTAACAGAGCAGGTAGCAAAAGACGAGATTCAATCAATTTCCATTGGCTCAGAAACCACTAGAATTAGGGTTGACCTTAAAGGGGCTGGATATGACAGTGGAGAGATACGTTCGGCTTTAAAAAAAAAAGGCAACCAGGGTCACCAAGCAGCATGGCGCTAAGGGAGGAACAAACCAATGAGGTTGTAGGCGTGATTCCGGTTCCATTCGAGATGAGTCAGACTAGTTCAAATCAGCATGATAAAAATAATGGAGATGAACAGCCTATGAAACAGGTGGACTTAGTGTCGTTGGATGTGGAAATCTAGACTGGCATGGTACAAATAAACTCAGAACAGGAAGATATTGTGGCAGCGTTAAAGATGAGGGGTTCGCTTTCGGATCAAGAATAGAGTAGTGGCAGCTCAAATAAACAGTTTATTGAAAATGGTTATGTTTCAAAAGATGCTAAAAAGAAGAAGAACAAACAGGGAAAGAAAAGTAGTATCCCTTTGGGGGAGAGGCGAAGTACGAGAAACAACCCATCTGTTTAGTAATGATTGACAATATCATGTTTTGGAACGAGCGAGGAGTAGGAAACAAAGCCACCCGGAATAGAAAGAAAAAGTTAGTCGAGGAGTATAATGTCACATTGCTGGCCATTGTAGAACCTATGATTGATTCTAGTAGATATATGGAAGTTGGAGGTAAGATTCTTTTGCCTATCTTTTATTCTAATGAGTCAGTAGGAGGGAAAATCTAGTTATTTTGGTCTAATGAGATGCAAGTCAATATATTAGGTGAAACAGATCAAGTTATTCATTGCCAAGTGACGTCAAACAATTTAAAACTCTTTGTTTCTTTTGTTTATGCTAAATGTTCCATAACTGAACGTCATTCTCTGTGGAGGAAATGGAACAATTTAGGATTGGTTTATCTAACCCTTGGCTGATTGGTGCAGATTTCAATGTTATTTTGGATGGGTCTGAAAAACTTGGGGGAAGGGATCCCTCCATTTCGGCTATGACAGATTTTCAGAGTTGTATTTCGGCTTGTGGTCTTGCTGATGTTGACTTTGAGGGCCCTAAGTTCACTTTGTGTAATAATCAACAATGAATAAATCGGATGTGGGCAAGGTTGGACAGATTTCTTGCGAACGTTGAATGGGTACCTTCCAACCCAAATACCAGAATAGAACACCAACACACAACCTGTTCAAATCATTCTCCTATCCTGGTGTCTTTGACTTCAATCTCCCGAGTAGGTATGGCCTTTTTTAGATTTCAAATAATGTAGACTACTCATGAAAATTTCTAGGATTTTGTTGAAATGCATTGGCAGGTATATTAAATTTTACTAGAGCTATGGATAGAGTGGATTTTAAAATAAAATATATGAGAAGGAAATTGAAAGGATGGAACAAAAACATTTTTGGAAACATTTTCAGCAAATTGAAAAGTTAAGATGAGATCAACCAATGGAAACGTGCCTTATTAAATGATTGGGATGTTAATGCTAGTGTGAACCTGAACATATGTTAGGCAGAATATAAGCTAGCTCTGGAGAGAGAGGAAATTTATTGGAAACATAAATCAGGTGAACGGGAAATCAAATAAGGCGATGCTTGCACCAATTATTTTTTGCTTCAATCAAAGCCAAACAAAAAAGGAGATGTGTATCTCGAAAATTGTTGGGTTACAAAGAAACCTGGTTACACATCAAAAGGAGATGCTTGGGGAAGCAAATAAATTTTACAAACATCTTCTGTCTTCGGAGGGTTATAAGGAAGATCATGAGCTTTTGGATTGTATTCCGTAGATGGTGACAAGGGAAAGTTGTGTTTTTTATTAGTATAGCATTCTATGGAAGAAGTTAAATCAGCAATTTTCAGTATTCCTAGTGACAGTGCTTCGGGCCCTGACGGGTTTACTTCTGGTTTCTTTCAGGCTTGCTGGAGAACTGTTTATTTTGATATTTGAGTTGCATCGAAAGGATTTCTTTAATTGTCAGACGATACCTGGGGCTTTCAAGTCTAATTATCTTGCTCTCATATCGAAAGCTGAGGAACCAGCGAAAGTCGTTGAATTTCGTCCTATCAGTCTTTGTAATGTGATCTATAAGGTTTTCAGCAAAATCTTATGTACGCGTATGTCTCCTCTCCTGCCGGATATTGTATCCCATGAACAAGGGGCTTTCGTGAAGGGGAGGTTGATCACGGAAAATATTGGGATGGCTTAAGAATTGATGAGATCTATAGGGAAGAAGGCTGTGGGACATAATATTATCTTCAAATTGGATATGGAAAAGGCACACGATAGAATAGAATGCGAGTATCTCCTAGTGGTCCTGAAAAGGTTTGGCTTTGACAAGAGAATATGTTCATTGATATCAAACTGTATTGCTAGTTGTGGCTTCTCTATGCTCCTCTCGTGGCCTTCGTCAAGGTGATCCTTTATCTCCTCTCCTATTTGTTCTGGCAACAAAAGTCTTAAGTAGAGGTCTTACTAGAGCATTTTATAAGGATGAGATAGGATTTTATTATACTCCCAGGACTAGTGCCCCTGTTACACATTTGCTGTATGCCGATGACTAGCTTTGAATGGGAAGAAAAAATCAGTGATAAGATGCATTAATTTCCTTAGAAGGTATAGTATGGCCCTCTAGGGAAAATCAATAAAGGAAAGAGCTCATTTATGATTGATGCAAAGGCTCCGGCTAAAAGAATTATCCTATTTAAACAGTGGACTGGATTCTGACCTCAACTTTCTAAGTTCAAATATCTTGGGGTTCTGGTTTATCAAGGGAATTGCAGGATAATTTTTTTGATGAACTCACAAACAAAACTCAGATGAAGGTTCAAGGACGAAAGACTCGTCTCCTTTCTGTGGGTGGTAGGTTGATTCTTATCCAGCACGAGCTTTGTTCCATATCGGTCTATACAATGGCTACGAACTGTATACCGGTGAATGTATTGGAGAACATACAGAAAATTATTTTGGATTTTTTTGGGAGATCATGAAGTCAGGCAAATGCGTAAATGGGTTGCTTGGAGGCGTATAAGTATGCCTATGGAGGGAGGTCTGGGGGTTCATGAGTTGTAGCATGTGATAAAGGCTTTCAGAAGCAAGGCCTTATGGAACCTGGTTAACACAAACTCCCTTTGGGCAATTTTCATGCGTAGAAAATATCTAAAAACAAGAGTTCCAATTAGCCAGCAGAAGATTAAAACTGGTATGTCCCTTTTTATTAAAGAACTTTTGGGACATCGTCTATTCATGTCCCAATATACCATTTGGAGAATCGGTCGTGGAAATGTAAGTTTTTTAAAATGAAAATTGGGCACTTTCTGAAGTTTTTGAACGTACGGGATGGGCGGTTGAGCAAAATATTTGGCCATCCCTTAAATCTTTGCACAGGGAAGATTTTGTCTCTTTAGGTCATTATCTACGTAATAGGGCTCAATTTTTTGTTGTGTGAGAGAAGAGATGGAGTGTTTTGCGAGCTGACTGAGAGGGAGATGGACTTGATTAGAGAGGGCTGGCGACATAGATGGATGATGGCGATGATTTGCGAGAGAGATAGGCTGAGACGAGGGTGTGGAATGATGGAGGTTGTGGTTGATGTGGCTAAGGTTTCGATCAAAGGTAGATATGAGGGGTTGTAGGCGGTTGTGATGGGATGACTGTGAATGTGGGTTGCGATGAGGATGTTGTTTCGAGGAGTGACGGCTGCGTGATTGCGAACTGTTGGATAGATGGAGGCTACTTGCGGCTGTGGATGGGTGTTCTCTCTAAAGCCAAGTATCGTCCATTTTATAATCGTGTTTTTTAGGTTTCCTTCCTTGTGTAGTTTCTTTTTGCAATAAGTCTTCCTAATTCAAACCAATTTGCACATCTTAGTTTCTATTTTGAAATCTTGTAATTGAAAACCTACAAAAAAAAACGAAAATAACAATTACTACCATAATTAACAAGAAATAACAAAAATTATTTATAGAAATATGGTACTAAACTAGCATAATTATGCTCTTATTAATTTCCCCACACTTATATTTTGCCTGTCCTTGAGCAAATCAAAGAAACAAAAATAAAAGACTTAAATGACTCAATCTATACTTTTCAACATTTGTCTCAGAGATTTTCAACGGGTCATGACATGATAAGATTATTTACAAACACAAGATTAAATCCACATCATTCGAAAGCTAATACACGTTCATAGCAATTATATAAAAATTCACAACTAAATCAATCCATGCAACGGGTGAAACTCAGACACATGTCCTAAAATAATTAACCCAAAAATCTCACTGGATGTACTCTTTTCTTTTTCACTAATTGATTGGTAGAATCACTTTTTCTAATCTAGTCATATGTGAGAGGATTTATTTAAAAGATAAACAAATAGCTCACATATGATTTAACAAAAAAGGTGTTTTCTGACATGTTTATTTATTTTTATTTTTTTCAGATATATGATCTCATGGAAGAAATGCTACTATTAAAATGCAATAACTAGTGACACAATTTGCTCATACCTCATTCGAATCTCCACATCGTGACATTGCACAACACACTCAATCAAAAGGTTTTAATTCCGGTTGTAATGGGGCCAAGGGGTCAAGGGAAGAAAAATAACGGATAGAGAAATTACAAAGGGATTAAATAAATGGTGAAAATATGCAATAAGATTAGAAACATAGCAAGGAATCGCATAGTTCAAGACATTAAAAGGAAAAGGAAGAGGTGGCCTACTGATAATGAAAAGTTTCAGCCATTATTTTGTATTTACTAAATGAAAAGAACTAGACCTATCTGTATAATAATGAATGAATATAAACAATGGCACGTATCCCTTCTGTAACTTTGTACCAAATTTTATTTGTTTCGTGTTTTTTTTTTTTACTTTTTCTTCTTGAAGTATCTACCATAATGTCATTCCCCACACTTGGTTTTCAACATACCTTGAACCACAATATTGTCTTTGCAACTCAAATTATGCTTAACTCTTCTGATTAGGTTAGGGATGGAAAATGAGGGTAATGAAACAAAAAGATTTAGTAACAGACTCAACAGTAGTTAAAGGAAATATATCATGGATCAGGCTTATTTGGCAATGGTGGAAACTAGGTGCCTTTATCATATCCAAACATGTTGTGCAATTTAATATGATGCTTTAAATGAAATTAATACAAGTTCTAGTGTTTAGTTCTTAATTATGAAAACAATCCAAGTAGCAACCAAAACAAACAAAATTGAGATCAAGTAAGGAAATATTATTGACAAAAGAAATGAAAGATGACCTAACTAAAAACCTTCAAAATCAAAAGAACAATAGGCTCAAAACTCACATATGGGTTATAATGAGTTAAATTCAATTAAGCATGCTATGAGTACCAACTACTCAGTTGGTTACATGTTTATTTGCATATGATAACCATTAACCAAAGAATAATATTAGACCTTAAATCATGCTTATAAATGACCTTAAAGTCAATTAAAAATCAAATCTCATCATTGTGTGGGAAAGTATCCTAAGACTCAAAACAACTATAAATTTTTTTAATGACACTAATACCAACAAAGAAAACAAAACCAACATTTTTTTTTTATTATATGGACTGACACTTTTTTTTGTTTTTTTTTTTAAATTTCAAAACAAACACAAAGATGTTCCCCCCATACTTAAACCTAACATTGTCCTCAATGTTGACATATTATAGCACTTGCAATGAAAGATTTAAAAGAGGAAAATCAAACTACTAAAATAACATAAATAAAATAAAGGGATAAAGAAAGCAAATCTGATTGGTTGTCTCCCAAGAAGTGTTTGTTTTAACGTCGTGCAGCCTGATGGTATCTCCAATTAATCCTTAGAATAAGTGGGAACATAGAGTGATACATCCTCCACATCATGCTCCACAAATGAACTTATAACAAGTTCTCTCAGGCTTCGGATAGTACTCTAATAAGTTCTCACCGGATCTCCTATTGCGCATGGTACCTGAGATAAGAACAAAAAGAAAAAAATTAATAAAAAGATAAAGATAAATTAATAAAAAAAAAACTAATGAAGTAATTAGCAATTTTACTAATCCACGACAACAGTGCCAAAAATTAATGCGCTATGTTACTAGCACACAACTTAATACCCTGCTTTGTAATTGTAGTAAAGAATAAGTATGGATCGTTCTGGACCGGGGATTAGAGGGCTTGCCAGCTAGGACTAAGAATAAATAAAAAACAAGTAACAACCTAATTATTGGGGGATTGGATTTTCTATTTTAAACTATAAAAATAACTACGAAAATTACTGTAAAAATAATAAAACTAAAGGGATGGAAAATATGAGAAATTATCTCCACACACCAAACATATGCTCATAAATCAATTTTAAATAATCACTTTCTAACTCGAGAAAGACAATGCTCGAGTAATCGTGACAACACTGCATTAATCTTAATATTTTCCCAAGTTCGTTGAATTAAACTTAGTGTCGCCTTCAAACTATTCTTATCATGCTATCTAATAAAGAATCGAAAGTTAGATAATAATATAAGATCATTAATTTTTGTGGTATGAACACTGACTAGGCAATTACAAGTATGACAACATCTTGTTCTTACCTAGGTTTTTACTTAACCTTACCAACATTCCTTGGTATTTACTATTTATGAGTACAAGATTGTAACAATTAGGTGAAACTCTCTAATACTCTAACCCCATATCCTAGCATGCTTACTAAGTTGGCCACCTTAACAAACATACAAAGAAAGTTTCTCTATAAAGAAGTTAAACAAAACACAATCATTAATCAGCAAGGAAGACTAAATTCAATTAATTCATAAAACACATGTTCGGGGCTTTGAATGCACCCTTAACTAAGAGGAGTTTAGCCAGACATATTAATAATGTTTAAGAAATACATAATAATATATCCAACTATAAATAAGAAAAAAGAAGGTGAAAAAAACAAAACACTGTCGCCAACTGCGTGGTGGTAGAAAGTGGATGTCTGGGTGCAGATAACAAACTGAAGAAAATAAAATTATCTTATTCTTCCCTTTCATGATCTATTCCTGTGTGTTTCCATGACTAGAGAAAAAATGCGAGAGATGAAGGCTTTTTTGCTGTGTGAGAGAAGAGATGGAAGGTTTTGTGAGCTGACAGATAGGGAGATGGACTGGATTAGAGAGGGTTGGCTACAGAGATGGTTGATGGAGATAATTTTCGTGAGAGAGAGGCTGAGACAAGGGTGTGGAATAATGGCGGTTGTAGTTGATGTGGCTAGGGTTTCGATCAAAGGCAGATATGAGGGGTTGTAGGCGGTTGTGTTGGGATGACGGTGAAGGTGGGTTGCGATGATGATGTTGTTTCGAGGAGGAGGAGTGACGGGCTACGTGATTGCGAACTGTTGAAAGATGGAGGCTTCTTACAGCTGTGGATGGGTGTTCTCTCCAAAGCTAGGTATCGTCCCTTTTATAATCGTGTTCTTTAGGTTTCCTTCCCTGTGTAGTTTCCTTTTGCAATAAGTCTTCCTAATTCAAACCAATTTGCACTTCTTAGCTTCTATTTTGGAATCTTGTAATTGGAAACCTACACAAACACAAAAATAGCAATTACTACCATAATTAATGAGAAATAACTAAAATTATATATAGAAATATGGTACTAAAATAACATAATTATGCTCTTATCACCCACCAAACTTTTCATGAGTCGCAACAATGACATTAAAATCACCCATTACCATCCACGACCCGTTGCACATTTCCACTATGTTAATCATATCACTCCAAAGTTCTATTCGTTCTATTATTGTGAACTTAGCATAAACAGTCGTTATCTCATATTTTCGATTATTCTCTAAATCATTAACAACACAATTAATCAGCTGGTTAGTTGTTTTCTGAATATCAACTTCCATCCTATCATCCCAAAACATCCACAGTTTCCCCCCTCCCTATCATTATAAGCAAAATTTGACAAATTAATTTTTCTACTAACCTCAACATGACAATCCACATGCATCATTGGTTATGCCAGGGTCAATAAACGAATCTTGTGTTCTGTCACTAGTTTTTTGAAATGACATTTAGTGGCTCTGTTCCCAACACCCATGGCATTCCAGAATAAACTATTGTTCGATCTCATTTTGAACTTTGGCAGTCACGGTTCTGGTCTGGGGACGTTCCCTGGCATTCAATATCTGTTTCTTCTAACTCGTTTTCGCTTTACTGATTTTCTCATCACTACACCAAATTGGCATGTAACAATCCAAAAAATAGTAACACTTTTGAGCTATAACAATTCACAAAGCAATTTTACACATTTTCACAAACAAAGTGATTCAATAATTGTATCACCACAAATAGTATGGGCTTACAAGTGATACTATTCATGGTTATTTAATTTATTGTATCACTTTTTTTGTGTAGCTATTTTTCATTTTATTGACTAAATTTAGTTTTGACTTGAAATTGTTTGGTGGATTGTAATAGCTTTTTTTTTCATTTAGAACTTTTATTACTTATCAAAAGATTGATTTACAATCAAAACGGGGATACATTACGACTAGGGGTGGGCACGGGACGGGATGGGACGAGATATACCCATCCCTATCCCATCCCGTTCATACGGGATCGGGACGGGACGGGATGGGAAAAACCCCATCCCGACCTCGTCCCATCCCAAACGGGATCGGGACGGGACGGGATCAGCGGCATCCAAAAAATTTGAAGCAACATCCAAAAAATTTGAAGCAACATTTGCCAAATAAATAATTAAATAAAAATGTTATATACAAGAAAGACCCGTTTCCTGATATCTCTGTGTCTTAACAAGAAAGGTAAATTTAGAGAATTCTTGAACATACTCAAGGAAGTTTCCAGCTGAGGAGAAACCCAAATGATGACTAGGAAATCAATCAAATGTCCAACTTGCTAGCTGCCACAAACTCAATTTAGCTAGGTGAAGGCCAAGATAGATGGTTTTAGAATGACAAGGGCTCTAACTTCTCAGTAAAAGAATGGTATCAAGAATTGGCTCCTAGGATCACTCCCCCCCACCTTGATCAAAGATTCAATAACTTACATTCTTCCATTTGGTCATCAGAGATTTCTCTTGTGGACTATATCACGATTTGGCTCCTAGGATCACTCCTCCCCTTGCTCAATGATTCAATAACTTACATTCTTTCATTTGGTCAATAGAGATTTCTATTGTGGACTGTTCTTCATGGTAGGGTGCTCACAGTAGACAACATCATCAAGATGGGCTTTTTAATCCCAAACCATTGTGTGCTCTGTGATCAGCCCGAGAAGATTGTTGACCATTTGCTTCTGGGCTGCGCCATTGTGGCAGAGCTCTGGTCCAAAGCTTTATTTGAGTTTCAGTTGTAAGGCCCTATTGCTCCACAATTAATGTTAACATTTTTATAAAGTTAAAATTAATGTTATATACATTAGTATATTTGTATGGGCATCCACAATTTTAAAATAAATAATTAAATAAAAATGTTAATAATTAATATTAATAAATTAGTTCGGGACGGGACGGGATTGGCGGGATTGAAAATCTCCATCCCATCCCATCCCATTCTAGATCGGGACGGGACGGGATCGGGATGAAATTATTCAATCCCATTAAGACCCGGAAAAATCGGGACGGGACGGGACGGGATCGGGATCGCGGGATGGGATGCCCACCCCTAATTACGACTTTACCCATATTAGAACCAAACAAAAAGCTGGACAAAATACAGTCCATGCTGTGCCCTATCTAACTTGCTTCAACCACAACCATAAACTGGCTAAACACGACCTCGTCTAAATACGCATGCCTGGGCAGACCGCCATCCTAACATTTGTACTTCTCCTCTTATTCCTCTCTCTGTCTAACGTAGCCCGTAAATCCAAATCACTGCACGCTACCTGTGGACCAACCTCAGATTCGGAGTTGACTTCATCACTATCATCACTAGCACTTTTGAGTGTATTGGTATTCAATTTCTTTCGTCGAAGCCGCCTATTTTCTTTGATCAATGATATAGTCTTGTCCAATTTGTCTCCTACTATTTTATACTCCGGGGAATTTTTGATACCGTATTTTTCTAACTGTTTCTTGGCCCTGATCAAAGACTGAAAATCATCATCAGAAGGTCCCTGCACTTGATGTCCATGCATAGCATCCCCTAGCTCTGTGCTAGTAGCAAATTATTGTCCCCCCGGTTTAGTAGCTGAAACCAATTGTTCCGACTGAGTTCCAACATCACCAGGGTCAATATGATGTACTTCATTCGGCCTGGAACTACTATGAGATTCATGCTCAATTTGACTCGTTGCGACGAGGCCCAGTTTCACCGTTGACGTTACACAATTTTTCCCTCTTTCCGCACCTCCCAATTGTTGAGTGTTGGTGTCAAACCCGTCTTTATTCACTGCTAAAACAGGGCTTGCAAACTCTGCTTTGTTTGCTGCTGAAACTGATTGTGCAGACTCCGCTTTGTTACAAAAGTGTTACTATTTTTTAAGTTGTTACAAATATACCAAATTGGTGTAGTGCATCCTCTGACACGTTGCCCGCCTTTACATCCAAACGAAAATCACTATGCTTCCCCTCATCCTCGGATTTTGAGTACTGATGATCATTAACCTCCTCATCCTATTTTCAGTGGCTTCGTCCACTGCCTAACTATCCATCATGTTTTCCCCCATAACCCCAATATCTTCCATGCATTGTTCATCATTCAGGACTTCCCTACATGCTCGTTTAACATGAACTTTTTTTTCGGTTCTCATTGTTGTCTTGTTCGTTACTTACTGTTGCATGCTTGGCCACATTCAAAAGAGAATTTATTTCACCCTCCTCCTTCCCCTCAGATTCCTCAACCGAAAATTCAAATGGCACCTTTATTAACTTCTCCGCAACCTTGTTTGATGAATTTGTAACTGACATACATGATTCTTGCAAAGCACGTTTGACCGTATTCTGTGAATACCCTACGCCCAATAACATATAGCTATTCGTTAGCCTTCGGCCTACTTCTTTTCCGTTGTGAATACCCTGTGATTGTTGTCCCTATTCCAGACTTTGTGAACCCATAATTTCGTGTGTTTCGGCCTCTAACAGCTGATCATCTCAATCATTCCTCTCTGTAGTAAACTCTGCCAATGTTGTGAATCTATTATTCACTTGTTGTTGTTTGCTCTCCACTTTCGTCCCCTTCCCATCTTTGGCACAAATATTTGGATCCTTCAAACCTTCACAATCAGTTTGCAAAACCACCTCCTCCCCCTTCATGTTTTTAGCCCCACTCGGTCCTTCCCCTACCCCAACATGCATATCCTATTTTTCAACCACCGACCTATAAACCTTTTTTGCTTGCTAGAAATCATTGCTCTTAGCTAATCCCCCAATATCTTTTGTTTTATTCGCTTCATCCTTCGGAACTCCCGTTTGTCTATCAGCATTCAATTTCTTTTTTTCCCATTTTTGTTCTACAATTCATTATATCATGGCCAATGAGCGAGCAATATTCGCAGTATTTAAATCTAAGAAAGACTACTTTGCCAATATCCTTTTGTGCCCAAGATATCAATCCACATCCTAGTTGGAAGGGAAAAAGACAAGTTCATCTCAACACAAATCCTAGCCATGCTAGGTCTTGTAAAACACCTAGTTCCATCATCAATACGGAGAAGATTCCCCAAAGAATCCTCGATGCTTTTTAGAATTAGTGGATGAAAAACTTCAAAGGTAGATTCGGAAACTCAATCCACAATGGCGCAAAAATGGGATCTTCTTTCAAACTAAACTCATCGTGCGATCTAAAGGCTTTAAATCGAATTCCCTGAATTAAAAAGAATTCCCTCGAAAAGGCCTTTGTCACTTCCTCATCCAATTGTAGTTGAAATATTACATGCCTTGGGTCCAACAATCCCATGAAAAACTCTCTGTTAATACCCCAAGTTTGATGTATTGCATCTCTGATTTCCTCGAGCGATGGACAGAAGCTCGAAAATTTAAGCACAATGAGGGTTTTTTTCCACAAAAGCTTCCCCCTTTTTGCATCAGAAACCAACAAAGATAAAATCGGGCTCCCTTCTTTCCGAAACTTGTGCCTTCCATTGGTAATTCCCCATATGCTGGTTTCTTGGAGGCACCTAGTATCTGTGCTAATGTCATGGGAGGCTTGCTACCCTCAGCCGAGCCACCTCCCTGCCCAACCGAGGGTTGATCCCCATTGACAGCACCTTGTGCCGCCATGGAAAAAAGCTTTCAACCCTACCTTGGACGTTCCAGATCGTCCCAAGGATAGGATCTAGTGCTCAGGAAATTTTTTGCACACACGCGGATAATAATGCCCTTGAAATCGCCAAAACGATAGCTCTCTTAACCAATCTAGGTCACAGGGTCGAACTCAGCCGACAGTTGTATCAGTTCTTAAAAAAAATCGTACTTGTTGGCGAGCTTAATGTTTCAATTGTCTTCTTCCTCCGACTTTTTTCCTTCCTCACCATCTAGGATCTCAATCCCTTGACTATTTTTTGCACTGCTTGTTCCAATTCCATCCTTTGAATTTCTCATCTTTTTAACCACCAGAACGTATACCTGCTTTACGGGCTTCATTTCTTTTCTCTCCATCTTTTTCACTTTTTCTGCGGGTTTACTTTCATTGCGTTTCTTTGAACTAACACACTACTTAAATTGCTTTCAGTGGTTTGGTGAAGGAGAAAAATATGTCAAAGCAGTCTTTTCACTAGCAAGTAAAATTGCTTTGTGTAATCTTTGTTGATGAGGTTAGTTCAATGTTGAAACATCGTTTTGAGTCGTAACTTCTTAAAATCATAGTCTCTTAAACTTAGGTGTTTACTTCTGTCAATTGAATGTGGAAGTAATTGAGCAATCTTGTTCCCCACAATCATAACCCCCAGTGAAGAGAACTTAAGAAGTAAGACATATTTTAAGATTTTCAACAGGATTTGGGGAATGTTTGTCCTAGCTTTCTATTACAATTTTACTTTTAAATGATTATTTTTTTACGAGGGGAGTTTTATTTTTATTTTATATTGCTTATGTGCTGTTAGTTTTATTCGTTTTTGCAACTTCATTGTTATAAGTTGACAGTCTGCTAGGAAGGCGTGAAAACCCTGGAGAACATGAAGCTATGCGAAAGATGAAAAATGAATTTATGGTAAACTGGGATGGTCTACGTACAAAGGACACATAGCGAGTCTTGGTACTTGCTGCTACCAATAGGCCTTTTGACCTTGATGAAGCTGTGATAAGGCGACTTCCTCGCAGGTAACATTTTGCATATCTGGTTTTGATTAGTAGATAACAATCCTAGGTAAGTTCAATGAAAATATACGTTGTAATCATTACTGCAGGTTGATGGTACACTTACCAGATGTTAAAAATCGAGAAAAGATCTTGAGTGTTATATTGAGCAAAGAAGAAATGGCACCTGCACTACACCACATATCCTTATTGCCAGCGGTGCAAATCAAGCTGGTCCATCAAATATGAGGAATAGAGGGTTTAAGGGACAATTGTTCAATCTGGACTTGCTTATGAATTCTTTCCAGAACTTACAGTTTGGAATGTCTGAAATAAACGAACCAAAATCTGAGTGAGATCAAAATTTCACCGTTCTTCAGATCATGGGAAATACCCTACATTGCTCGGAAACAAATAGTCAAGATCATGAAGGTTGGTGCCCCGAAATGTCTACTTTCATAATTTTTTATAGATGTCATAGAAGGAAATATTGATTAACTACATTTTGTGAACAGATTGAATGATGTTTTGTTATATCTGCTTTTGTAGATACTCATAATGTTGCTCATATCATGTCATGAACTTAGATTGAATATTCTCACTCTCTTTCGCAGTTTTTCTTTAAATATGGTTTGCTTTGATGTATCAGAGATAGCTTTGAAGAAATGCTCTGTGTTTGCTACTTTGCTTTGATGTATTTTTTAGTTAAAATGCTCTGTATTTTGAATGAAATGAATGAAATGTTAATCATTAACTTGTTAATTTACTTTGTTAACTTAGGTTTTGGAACTTTGATTTTGTACTAGAGAGTTGCATGGTGTGTCTAATATGACATATATGGAGTGCCCAATTGTACTGCTCCCTGTCTGATTAGGTTGTTTATGTTGCTTTGTTAGAAAAGTTTGTAGGTGATGATGTCGAAACCTGGTTTAATGTCTGCCTTTATTTTGTTTATGAACACCAAGCTATACTCAGCTGTCTGTTTAGCATACTTCTTATTGTATTTGTTCTTGTTCCTGCTGTATTTGTTCTTGTTCATGCTGTCAGGTTCTTGTTCCTGTTGTATTTGTTCTTGTTTACCATTTTGCTTGTGTTAATGGGAGCAAACAAGCAAAATGGTGGACTGATTTTATGGGCCTAGAACCACTTTTCTATGTGTGATGGAGTATTGTTTGCAGCAGTAAAAAGTTTATGTCCAGATCTGTCCTTGCCTTCAATGTCTAAAATTTTTCAATGTTGAATGAGAACTTCTAAGTTCTAAACTATTTGTTTTCATGGTGCAACAACACTTTCTTCACTTATGTTATTGTTATTAATTTATCTTGGCATAGTAGGTTACAAGATCCAAGAGGTGGACCATTTGATGTCAAAGTTGCGAAGTTTCCGCTTCAGTTACCGGACTACATATTCTGATTGCACCTGCGCAATAGTGTTTACTCCTCCCAAGTCTTTGGGACACACCTTGATGAATACTAGTTAGACATATACATATAACCAGTACAAGTTGCAATAATGTTAATATGTTATAATTTATAGGTTGTAACTGTCAGTGTATTACTGAAATTCTTTTACTTTATAATGTGTGTAAACATTTGGCGGACTATGTCAGTTGTTATTTATGTTCATGTTCTGTTTTTTCAGTATGTTGCATTAACAGTCACTTGTTCATAATCGTCTAGACTGCATACACAATAAATTCTTGTGAGTGCCATCAGTCCAAGTTCTTCTTAATTTCTTTCTCTTGTACTAAGCTATGGGTTGAACCAGTTAAAGTTAAACTGACAATGCTAATTTGTGTTTCATGTAGATTGTTGACAGATTGTTTCATACTTTCATGCAGATTATTGATAGAAAAGTTGGTTGAAGAACAGAGGACATTCGATGTTGTTATTGCTTTAGAGGTATGCCCTCAAAACTATTTTAATATAACTGAAGTACCACAATTTCATGTCCTCTTCTACAACTTTAATCTAAATGCAGAGAATGTATCTGAAATTTGTCCCCGCACTAAACATTGACTTTACTGTTCCTTCCTTTCTGACCTGCTTCAGTGGAGGATTGAAACGATTCATCACGACCACAATGATCTACGGAACACCACCAACCATGACCTTGTTCAAAGCTCAAATGAGAATGTTGAGGAGTTGAACCAACATCAACAATGAAGGAAGGGGAGAACCAAAGCAATGAAGTTGGAAAAGGATTGTGACTCGATGTAATACATTATCTTTATTATTCAACTGAAATAAATGTAGTATGATATTTATTATTTGATAGATTTTGTGACTCGATGTAATACATTATCTTATTAATTAAATTACTTTGCCTCAAAAACGCTATTAATGGGCATTTTTCTTGTAGTGCAATTGCCTGAGAGGAGTATCACCTAGGAAGCACGGACTCTCGGAAAAACCCTCCGAATCCTAGTAAAACGAGTGTCGGATACGGATACGCGTGCGACACGCGGCCGACACGTATCCGACACGCGGTCAACGTATCGATCAACTTGACTTGGTTCGGACACGGTCCAGATTCGGTTGCAAATAATAACTTTTTTTCCAGATCTTAATAAAATCGGACGGATGAGATTAAAAGCCCTAATTCCTCTCCCCGATTTCATCTTTCTCAAACCACAAACCCAACCATTTGCAGAGAGAAGGAGGAACCGAGGAAGAAAATAAAGAAGGAAGAGGAACCGAGCCAGAGAGAGATCGAGCAGGGAGAAAGAAACCGAGCCAGAGAGATCGACTGAAAGAGAAATCGATCGATCGACTGAGCCAGAGAGAGAACGATCGACTGAGCCAGAGAGAGATCGATCGACTGGGAGAGAGATCGAGCAAGGAGAGAGAGATCGAGCATAGAGAGAAATCGAGCCAGAGAGAGATCGACTTTTCTTCACTGGAAACCAACAGATTGGTTTGTTTTTCACTTTTTGTTCTTCTTCAAGGTTTTGGGATTATGACAGAGACAGATACAGAGAGATCAGATTTGTTTGGGGGAAAAGAAAGGGATCGAAAATGTCATTTCAACCTAACAAATGAGAAGATAGGAGATAAGAAAGGTTGGGTTGGGGAGAAGAGAAGAGAATAGATAAATAAATGCAAAGAGTAACACGCTGGTTTTCACTCTTTGTGCAGGTCTCACGTGGCACGTTGTCTCAAAACTTGATTTTCTCTTCTTGCTTATCCATCCCATCCCATCTCATTATTATTATTATTTCTATCATCATCTCTACCTTGCAAAGATATATTGCGCATGACTTTATCATACATAATGCTCTTTTGAATTATTTATTATTATTATTTATATTCATATGAGTTACAAAAAAATATGTTAAAAAAATAAGTTTGACCATATCGCCGAGTCCTCGAGTCCTAATTTTTTGAAAATTGCCGAGTCGCCGTGTCGTATCCGAGTCCGTGCATCCTGCTACTAATCATAAACATTCCAATCAAATCTCCCACCTTTTTCTCCCTCAGATCTCTTCCCATTTATTCACAATATCTGGAATAAATGTACTCCACATTCATTTCACAAATCTTTCCTCACTCTTTGATCTGGTTTTGGATAACTTCCAGATCCATTATTGCTCTTACGCATTGAATATGGAAGAATTAAACCGCCCTCAACAACCATCTCCCTCTCCCCATCAATCTGACCTTAATTCTGCATTGGAGGTTGAACGGGCTGACCCTACCTCCTACGGGCCAAACCAGGCCCAATTATCTCAATATCCAACTATGGATCAACAACCCCACTCATCGGTAGACCCCCTTCCTCAAGCCCAACAGGCCCAATGTCACCCTCACCACAATGCTGGGCCACAAAACCTGTCACAAGCCGAAGGGCCTCCTTCACATCACGGCTTCTCCAACTCCTCCACTTCTTCATTCCTTCCCCTCGTTACTGATCACCAACTAGGTTCGCTTTCTGTGAACCACACTGCTCCACCAGGACTTAATTCCACTAGTTTTGTCTCCTCCTCTTCGACTGTTATTGCAACATGTACTCCACCTCACTCGTCTCAGTCCGTGATCAGCAACGACCACAGTAGACGAGTCAGTCTCAATCCTGAATGTGTTATTCAAAACTCCAGGAGGATTCCATCAATGGGATAGTCCAAACCACTCCTTGACGCAGGAGATGTTTCTGTCACATGGTCACATTTCTCCTCCTGCTGCAAGCTTCCCTCACAGTGCAATGGTAGAAGTGGGTACAACTCATCACATGTTTGACAATACTGAAACGTTCATGGATATGAATCAAGCTGTAGACAACATCCATTCAATTGGGCAGTTCCATCTAAGTACGACTAAATGCGTGACTGAGCAGATATTTGGCCCGCCTTCTCCAACTATTACTGCCGTTTTGGACTCTTTCTCGGTCGAGCCACCTTCTCTTGTGCATAGTGATACCCATTTTAATGTTGCGGCTGAAATTGTGGGCGATTTTGCAGTGGTAATGAGAAGGAAAAGGTGTTAGGAATTAATGGGGTAGATAGGTGTTTAATGGAAGTGAAAGGTTAGGCAAGAGCAAATGAAGAGAAGTAATGGATCTTAAATTGAGGTAGGACAGGATTGGGTCGAAATGTAACTGGATTGTAACTGTAGAGCTGAACCAGACCATCTTCATCATGGAACGCAACAAGCAAGGGACTTGCATAAGCCACAAACACAGAGAAACAGTGAGAACTAAAGCAGAACTTCAAGTGCAAAAGCTGAGGATGGAGAGGAAAAAAGGAGATGAGGGTTAGGAGGGGGAAATGTGGATGCACACTACACCAAAAGGCCTTTTTAGCTACACGTAGATGGCCACGGTTCTAAGCCGTTGCTTTATTTGTCATGGCTAATAACCGTGGATATCGTGGTCAGCGGCCAAAAACCGTGGGTATAAGCGTGTTTTGAACTGCCAACGGCTTAAAACCGTGGCTATAATCACTACCCCATAGCCACGGTTTAAAACCGTGGGTTCATTTGCCACGGCAAAAAACCGTGGCTATATTGGCCAACGGGCTAAAATCGTGGGTATAAGCGTGTTTTGAACTGCCAACAGCTTAAAATCGTGGCTAAACACGAGTGTTTTGCACGTGCGCCTACGTGGAGAGAGGAGTTTCGCGCTCTGGCGAAAAAAGTTTCGCGCTTTGGCGGAAAAAATTGGGGAAAAAGAGCGCGGTCATTGCGAAAAAAATTTGCGCAGGAGAGAATTATAGAATCGCAAGCTCAAGGAGCTCTCCTCACTCGAATCCTCTTCACCTCCTCTCCAATTCTTCTCCGCCTTCTCCAAAGCCCTAATTCATCTCTTCGATTTCCAGCGACTAACTTCCTTCGCCGAGCGGATCGTTAGCTTTGTTGCTACATTCGATGTTTGTTGTTGTGTTGACCCAAGTCGTTACGATGATTCAGATTCTGATGCCTCCTTCTTTGATAACTTCATGCGCTTCCTTCTCGTCGCTTCGGCTTCCGGCAGCAAGACTTGCAGGGTTCGAGAAGGAAGAAGAGGAGATGCAGCAAGAATTGACAGTGAAGATAGCTAGGGTTTTGGACGAAAGCCGAGTCTCCAACGCCATACACAATCGCAAGCTCAAGGAGCTCTCCTCACTCGAATCCTCTTCACCTCCTCTCCAATTCTTCTCTCGCATCCTCCGCACCTGTGGCTAATCTATTCAGGTTCCTTCATTCATTCATTCAACTTCTCTACTCTTCTGTTTCTTGGTACAAGTTGTGGTTAGATCTCTGTAGAACTCGTTTGATTGATTTGTGTTTGTTTGCAGATGGAGATGGACGCATTACGGGGAGCAATGCGACCAACTTCTTCGCTCTTTCCAACCTCTCCCGGTCTGAACTCAAGCAGGTTTGTTCGTTTAGGGCTTTTGATCTCGAGTTGTCGTTTTAGGGTTTGTTTATCAGTTTCTGATTAGTTTAGCTGTAAATTTGAAGTCTATGTATTTAAATACTAATGATTTAAGTATTTGTTATCGAATTGAAACAATCTGAAATGATGATTCAATACGCTTGATAGATAGAGTTGCATTATTACTTTGTTAAAGTTTGATGGACCTTTTCGTTTGCTGCAAGAGCAGAAATGTGTCGTTTTCTGTTCATTTGAGACCTATTGATGTTTACCCCTCATCTAGCTACATAGGAGCTTCTTATGCTCGATTTGTTGTTAGGTTTCAGCTTAGTGATGGTGGAGGTTTCTCTTTTATTATATTGTCTTCATTGACTGTTATTGAAGTAGTCAGTTGGAAAACCCTATCGTTGATGATGGAAAAATGTTGTTTTTGCTACAATTATAGAATCTAAGTGATGGTAGTCATGAATGGGTTCTCTTCTCTTGTACTGTATTATGATATTTTTATTGGTAAATACTTGAAGAGTTTGAGATAGAAGCACAGGATTTATGATCTTGTAGTTGTACTTGCATTAACGATCAAAAATTGGATTAAATCAAACTTCATCAGACCCATGTGTTAATGCTTGAACAACTTTATATTATCAATTTCATGTTATGGCCAAAGTTACTGATGATTGGGCTATTGTTTATTTGATTGTATTTACCTTTTTTTCAGCCTACATGCAATACAATTGTGTAGTAAGAGACTCTGCTAGTATTATCCCATATTCGTTCACTTTTTGTAATAACAATTAGAAAAATGGTTGTTCCAAAGGTATGGGCTATTGCTGATTCCAAGAGACAAGGGTTTTTCAGTTTCAAAGAGTTCATTGCCGCAATGCAGGTTCACATTTCCACTCATTTATTTTTTGTCTACATATTTATTTAACTTTAAGGTGGCATTTATCAACCTTTGTGATAATTGACAGTTAATTTCCCTAGCACAAACATGACATGAAATAACAGAAGGTCTGCTTGCCACTATAGGTAAGTGGTGTTGAACTTCATGGTTTCATGGAATATGTTGTGTTCTAATGTTAAATTTGGAAGATGGTTAATTCTAAACTAAAAATATCTGGAAAGTTTAAGCTGGTGCCCTTATTTTATTTTCCTTCTCTGTTTTTATTTCAGATGGCTTGGAAAGTTTAAATCCTCCAGCAATGGAAAACTTGGATGCCTTATTAGCAGTAAGTACTGACTATGCCTTTTCCATAGATGTAATAGTCTAATATTGATTTTCAGCCATTTAATATGTTCACTGTCTCAGTCTTTTCAGAGAAAGCGGTCACCTAAAAAGCTTGAGCCTGAGTTGAGTGGTAAGAGAAGCTCTCATATTTCACAGCGTGATGCTAAACTTACTATGACTTAGGTATGAACTGGTTGATATGATGCAGTGTTACAAGCCCCATCATCATCAGCTGCTAAATGGTTTACTGCAAAATCAGTGAAGAAGGTAAATTTGTTTGTGGTTATGTAGCTTGTTGATACAGCAGGGAGGGTTTTGGAACTTATTTTGATATTGGAGCAGGTCAGGTTTGCAAGTATTAACTTTATTCTAGTCATTCCCTGCTGTGTTTTTAGTCCTGTTTGTGTTTAGTTTTTTCCCAAGATGTTTTTCCATCTCTTTTTTGTTAGGTTATGTGATGCAGGTTATTTTGTTCACAGCTTAAAATAGATAAGTTGAAGTTGATCGAGCTCTGTGGCACTTCAGAATCTGAATTTAAAAGTGTAAGACAAGCATCAAATTATTACGATGATATTCTTATTCTTTCTGTCTTGTAATCTAATTTTTTTTTCTTTTCAATTTCATTGATATTGTTATTTGAACTACAATTATAGGTCTCAACATCAATGAAAGACCTATGCTTTGATGTTTTGGCGTTACTAAGGAAAAGAAAAACCCAAAAGCTGTGAAAGGCCACAGAGGTAATTCATCAATCTTCCATGGCTTCTTATCAGCTTCACACCTATATATGCATTTTTCTATAACTGTGTACTCTTGGACGTGGTCTTAGCTCTTCATATATTTTTGTTTCTGCATGCACTCACATGTATAACAGTTTTTTGTCATAATACTTTTCATACTTCAAATTTCTTAGTTGAACTAATTGTTAGTTAATTCTTGGAGTTCAAAATAAAAACTATAATTGCTTCAGAAATTGTTGAACTCACGCGGACCAGTGGATGATCCATCACCGGTGGCCTATGCAAGCAGATCATTGATTTTTGGACAGAGCGAGGGTGTGTTATCTTACAAAGCAACCATTAACTTGATAGCATCATCAAGTTGTGATTTCTCAAACTGTGATATTGATCCCCATGTGTTGTTAAATCTCAAGGTAAACCTGGATATTACTTTTTATCTCATAAGCAACATGATCCTTCAATTAGGACTAGAATGGGTTCTGTCACTGTCAGCTTCTTGGGCCAAGTATTGTTATCTTTCATATTGGTTAGAAACTGATTTGATTTATCATTTAATATGGTGATGTTTCATATTGGTTAGAAACTTAGAATCATCAGAGCAAAACCATTATGTGCCTCTGTCAATGAAATTAACGAATGCAAATGCACTCTACTTCAAAGGAGACTAGAGCAGACCATTTGAAGCAGCTAACACCAAAGACAAATCATTTCACTTACAAAATGGTAAAACAATTCAAGTGCCCTTTATGATAGAGGGTGATAGATGTTTCTGATTGTATTTTCTTGTCCAGATTGAGACAGAGAAACTTCTGGCCTACTTAGTGGAAGCAGAAATCAACAAGCGATTGGTAAATTATTACCCCTCCATTCCTGGATATATAGTTTTGGCTATTCTGAAGCTAATTACTTATCCTAATATCCATGATTTTTACACAGAAAGAAGGCACATACAAGGGGAAATTTTTCAATGCCATCTGTCACTTCTTTGGTTATCAGGCCCGTGGATCTTTTTGCGGTTTGATTGCGACTATGCCTTTGTAGGTTTCAATTTGCTTTGGCATTGCAACTTTTTAGTCACTTCTTATTATGCATACTTAGGAATAAGAAAATCGCATTTCCTGCAGTTTAATGCATGCATATTGCTATTTACTATAATATCACTTTAATAAATCTATCTTTTAAAATCTGCAAAGAAATCTTTTTTTCAATAATGCAAGAATCCTGACATTCTAACTTGATAAAATAACAATTAATAATTTGTTGTAGATGGTTTCCATTATATCCACAGGCAGGAAGAGTTGTTTTATTTATCTATTTATTTATTTTAAGTCTCTAGTTATCCCCTCTAATGGGATATTGACATATTGTAATGACAAATATCACAAGTTTTTAACTTCGTTGATCAATTTCAACTATGAGGTCCTTTCAATGTAAGAAGCTGTCTGGATTGAAAAAACATTTCAATGTAAAACAATGGAAAAATAGAGAAGGGAGCACTTGGGCTTGAAGATGTCCTGTTTTTTCTTCAAGTTTTTGGCCTTTTAATGAACTTCTTTGTTGAGATGCAGGGATTCTGATCTTGTGAAGAGGATTGGTGCTGCCACTGCTCTTGAAGTTAGAGCTACTGGCATTCAATATGCTTTTGCTCCATGTGTAGCAGTATATAAGAATAAAAAATATTTAATTTACCGCAAGTACCTTGTTAACTTCAAGAATGATACATTTGATTTCTGATTCTCCATATCTGTTTTTTGCATTCAAGTTTGCCGAGCCCCAAGGTGGGGTAGGTGTTACGAGAGCTATAGTGAGGACCCTGCAATTGTCCGTTCCATTACAGAGATCATAACCGGATTGCAAGGAGACCTCCCACTGAATTCTCGAAAGGGTCTTCCTTATGTTAGTGGAAAGTATATACGTCTCCTCTCATTTTCTTTTATATTATGTTTGTATGTGAGTTTGTAGCCTGTTCCTTAATTTGACTCATTTTGTCATGCCTTTGGCATGTTAGACTTTCTAATTCTTCATTGAGTTGCCTGGGAGTATAGCATAAGAAATTCAAGCATAGAGGATTCTCGGGAGGCAGACTTGCTGTAACACAGCGGAATTCAGGAACTAATGTCTTGATTTGCTATCTGTATGGCTGAATCAATCAAATTTCATTGCAATTGCTATTGGTGTTTTGTATATGTTCTTGTGTCCGTGGTTTGCAATTGTCACATCCATGGGGGTTTGTCGAGAACACGCGAAGATCAGACTTGCTAGTTTTCTTGAAACTGGGGAGAGGGAGATGGTCCAATCAGATGCTGTTAGACGTGTTTGGGAGTACATAAGGGTTAACCAATTAACTGTGTGTGCTCAGTTTCATAGCTTTCTGGTTTCCTTAATTATTTTTTTCTGTTACTAGTCCTTTTTCTTGTTTCCTTAATTAACTGTGTGCCCTTCTCTTTTTTGAAGCAGGTTGGACCTGCCCCTGCTCTCATCAAGGCTGAGGTGCCATGGTCAGCTCGAAGGGGAACTCTATCCGACAAAGATCGTGTCTTGAAGACAGTGAAAGGGTAAGCGATAGAGGGTGGGCAAGTTTAGTCCCCTTGATTTTGGATGCTTTATCTTCTTTTTCAGTCACTAAGTTACTTGGTCATATATGTGTGCTGACTTTATAATTTCTCCACTTTTCAGTATATTGAACAAGCTTACCCCAGAGAAATTTGATCTTCTGAAGGGCCAATTGATTGAGTTGAAATCTTTTCACCTGCAATTTAGACACTTTAGGTACTTGCTGAAATTTAGACAAGTTTATGGACTGGTTTCTGTCCATGACAATGTTACTATTTAATGATGTGGTGTTTGTATGGTCTTTTTTTAATGAAATTTAGACAAGTTAATGTAATTTTTTTTTCACGGTCACACTTGGTTGCTGGAGCAAGCAACAATATGTGCTGTTAGTTGTTAGTGTTGCCTGTTGCATCAACCTGAATTTGTTACAGGTACTTGGTTCAAATTTCAGTTTTTGAGCTGATGTGATAAAATTTATACAAGTTGTTGCTTGTTGTTGCTTGCAGGTACATAAAGCTGTGTGGAGCTTGTCCTTGTTGCAATTATATAGCATTGCTTAGTGCCACAGTTGGCCTTCCGGTTTTTGCCATTTCTTGACAGAATATCATGTTATTGTTCATTATAGCAGAATTTTAACTTTCCATACTATCTTTTGGTTGAACAGAACTATGGCGCACATTATGACAAAGCAGTATTTGGAATAGTAGGTGGTCCAGTTAAGTTACTTGGAAGTTCAAATGCTGGAAATGTCTCGCAGGACTTGTCAACAAACCAGTGGACCTATAAGGTATCTAAGGATGACAATTACATATCTATAGGAAGTAGAAGATAACTTATATTATCTATGCAAGTTCATTCATTGATCTGTTAGTCCTTTGATGTGATAAATTGACTCCTGATGGCTGGGAATAGTCCATCAAACTCTAACATGCATCAATTGGTCTGCAATATTTCTTCGTAGTTGGGGTCTTTCTTAGCAGAGTATGCTTAAGATAAGTTTGTTATGCACTTTTTGCAATATTAGCTAAACGAAGAGTGGTGATCATTTATGAGAATACATGGGCCAACAAGCTGGAGTTGTTTACAAGGCAGAAACTGTTGAAGCCCAACCCATTTCTTCTTCCTTCCCTCCTTGATTAGAAGTCTGTATTAAATCTTGTGCAAAAAAATGATATTCAGTCTTTGTATGTGGTCCCAAAGTTGGTAATTCTATGAATCTAAGAGGCATGGCTTAGTGATTTGCCAGTATTTCGCCTAGTGATTTGCCAGTACTTCAGGCCTTCTTGTTCTCTGTCTCTGATCCTTTGCCATAGGATGAGGGAAACACAACCAATGCTACGATTCTGGACCTCTAGTCACGGTATTATTGGTTATTTCTCTTTGTTGGTTTATTAGTTGCATTAGATCTCTGTGATGCTAAAATTGTGATTGCTAATAACATGATTATATTGTGTTATATCCCATATGCTGCAATTGGTAGTACTTATGTTACTTAATCATGAACATTGGTACAAAGATTTAGAAGCTCAGTTGTCATTTAATCGATTAACAAGCCAGTAATGACATCTTTCCAGGAACTTTTGCAGCTAGACTCGGAAGATGCCTATCCAATTCTCATTTATGGAAGTGGGGCCTTGGTTGCTCTGTGGCTAGCATCAGCTGTGGTTGGTGCAGTTGATTCCATTCCTGTGGTACGTTCTACACTCTATGTGGACTAGCCAATTTTTATGTCTTGTATAACATCTACTGAGATTATTACCTCTGTGCAAATAGGTTCCGAAGGTGTTAGAACTTGTGGGTCTTTCATACACAATTTGGTTCAGCTCACGCTATCTTATATTCAAGGTGGATACTGAGTAGAGGTTTTGAACTTTAGGTACCTTACTGATCAAAACACCAAACTAATTTATATTATCTAAACTATGCAGAAAAACAGGGAAGAATTGTTTGATAAAATTGAAGAGCTGAAGCGGGAGGTTCTCGGTCAAAGTGATGATTGATTGTAGATATATATGAAGATACTTGCACCTCTTGCATAGTTTTGCTTGTCAACAGCAGAGAGAAGTAGATCAATTTAGTTGTCTTTTGACAGTTTACATGGCTACTTCTTAAGTTTTTATAGCAATGTATCTTCAGAATTTCAATTTCGTCATTAGTTGGTTCGAGTGGATGGTTTATTTCGTATGCTTAGTGTTTGTTCTATTGGGTGCCTGTGGATGTTTTGCATATGAACTCCTTCAGGAAGTGAATAACATTTGAATACAAGAGGCACATAGTCTATATAATTTTAGGCCATAATTTTATGATGTCCTGTTGCACAGCCTTTCGAAATGGTTTTTATTTTGAACTGGTTGATTAATTCAATGACCGTTCTTTTCAGCTTCTTTCATTGGAGACCATGGTTCATGAGCATATGAAAGCCATGTAATGGGATCTCTAGTGAGGAGCTTTGACGGCCTATTTTCTTGGTCCAACAGAGAAAAGGGACTGGAATAGACAGATAGTGTCACTTGGGTTGAGGTGTTTTTGCGGTAATGTTGATTTCACCGAGGAGCATACTTGGGTTGGATGTAGTGCGAGGGAAGAAATATCATTGTCAAGTTTGGTCATTTAACAGAAAATAAATATCATTTATTCATATTTAAAGAACCAAATTTCTTTTTTTTTCGATTATGTTAATTTGCAACGGTTTCAAACCATCGCAAAAAACCAAATTTCTTTTTTTTTGAATTTTGTTTTGACTGGCCATGGCTTATAACCGTGGCCATCATCATTACCACGGCTTAAAACCGTGGCCATATTGCAACGGCTTATAACCGTGGCCAGCTTGCAACGGCTTATAACCGTGGCCACTATTGTTGCAACAGCTTAAAACCGTGGCCATTTTTGCCACGGCTTAAAACCGTGGCCATTTTTGCCACGGCTTAAAACCGTGGCTATTATGGTTGCAACGGCTTAAAACCGTGGCTAAATGCAGAAATTCATCACACCTCCTCGAGCATAAAACCGTTGCTAAAATGTTTTGCCACGGTTTAGAGCCGTTAATGATGATTTCGCGACGCCTCTACTACCCACGCCTCTAAGCCGTGACAAGTGATTACCCCCACGGTTCAAAACCGTTGCTGATGGGTATTTTTGGTGTAGTGGCATAAGGGGTGAAGAAGAAAAATAAGAAAAGGATATAAGAAGGAAAAAATGCGATTTGGGAGAGCAAAAATGGGATTGAGAAAGAAGATCCTCAGGGATTGAAGAGTAAAGTAAAGAAGGATTCGATAGGAGGTAATGAATCAGATCAAATAACAAGGAGGATGAAAGATTATAATCGGAACGAGTTAAGAGTTTTCTGTATAATTGAAGCTCTAAGAACTCTCTTGGAAACACTACTTGGTTTGATTGTAAGAAGAGCTCTAAGCAACCACGTTAATCGCTACAATTCATTTCTTCTCTTTCCTTTGTCGGATCTAACTGTTGGGAAAAAACAAAAAAGGGGGGGGGGGAACTAACCGTGAAATTTTTTAGGTCCGTTACACGATATAAAGGAGCCCACTGCTAAAAATGTTGTAACGTGCAAGATATGTGACAAGACCATCACAGGTAGAATTACAAGATTAAAAGAACATCTTGCGTGGAAGGGAGGGAATGTGTCCAAATGTAATGACGTGCCAAATGAAGTGAGAATGAAATGCATGGAAGCATTAATGAGTACACAAAAGAAAAAGTTTGAGAAAGTTAGAGTTGCGCAAATTCTCAACGAAGACACTTTGTTAGCTGGAGAGATTGGAGTCGATGATGATATTGAATAGGGGGCCGAGGGGCAACAAACAATTAGTGGCAATGTAAGTGAAAGTGGTGGTATTTTCATTGGTAGCAAGAAGAGAAAGTTTGTTCCTATTAGTAATGTTAGAGGCCCTATTGATACCATGTTGAGGACCGACTTTAACAAACTCAAGCAAGTAGATTTGGATAAGAATAATCCTCACAAGGAGAAGTTGAAGCATGAATCTTGGCTAGCTATAGCGGATTGGGCATATGAAGTTGGCTTGCCTTTTAATGTCGTGCGCACACCAAAGTTCCAACATATGATCAACACAATTGGGCAATATGGAAAAGGTAAATATATTAAGTGTTTTAACTGTTAGTGTTAGATTACTTACGTTTCAATAAATTAAAAAAAGTTATTTTTATTATTTATTTTTTAGGAATGCCCGCACCAAGTTACTACAATATGCGAGTGACGTTGTTGAGAGATATGCTGAGAGAGACAAAGTTATTTGTCAATTCCTTTAGGAGGCATTGGGAAGCATATGGATGCTCAATAATGTCAGATTTTTGGACAGATGGGAAGGGACGCTCCTTGATCAATTTTCTAGTGAATTGTCCAAATGGGACAATATTTTTGAAATCCATTGATGCTTCGGAACATGTGAAAGACTCTGCGCTTATTGTTGGGATGATGAATGAAGTCATTGAGGATGTCAGTGAGGAGCACATTATTCAGGTAATTTTATAATTGCGTATTCAAATCAAATATTTATTGATTAATATTTCAATTAATTATATTCATGAGCTAATGTTAATAATTTTATTTTGTAGTTTGTTACGGACAATGGTTCTAATTTTAAGGCCGCGGGTGCAGAGCTAGAGAGGCAACATCCTATGCTTTTTTGGACACCTTGCGCTGCCCACTGTATTAATTTGATTCTACAAGATCTTGGTAATAAGGTGGATAAGATACGCAAGGTTTTGCCTTAAGCCAGAGCAGTGGTGGTGTATATCTATAATCATGGGCGAGTTCTGAGTATGATGAGGAAGTTAACGAAGAATAAAGAGTTGCACAGATCTTGTGTAACTAGGTTTACCACATCATTTTACACCTTGCAAAGCATTTGGGAGAATAGGTGTCACGTGCAAACGTTGTTTGTTTCAGAACAGTGGAGGATGGGTTCTTTCTCGACCAAGGTAGAAGGGAAGAGGATAGAGAATATAGTAGCACAGAATGAATTTTGGGAAAATGTTCATTTGGCTTGCAAGGTGCTTGCTCCATTAGTGGATGTGCTGAGATTAGTGGATTCAGAGGAAAAACCTTGTATGGGATACCTCTATGAGGCAATGGATAGAGCCAATGTTTTAAAAGGCGATTGAGGCGTACGCCTTGAGGCGCGAGTCGAGGCGGGGCGACCAAAAATCGCCTCTAAGCGTACGACATGGGATGGTATTTGGAGGCGTTCGCCTTACTGTGACGAGGTGTACGCTTCAAGGCGTAATGAGGCGTACGCTTAAGAAATTAGATGATCATCCGATCTGTTCGGATCTTTAGGCAGATCCAACGGTTGAAATTATAAGTGCATTTGCAAAAACCTAAAACCTAATCGATTTCCTCTTGTGTCATTTGCAGACAGAAGAGGTGAACAAAGGACGAGACGAACTGAAGAAGAAGAAGAGAAGAAGAACACAGAGGAAGAAGAGAAGATCGAGAGTGGAACAGAGGAAGAACTGAAGAAGAAGAAGAAGAGAAGAAGAACAGAAAGGAAGAAGAGAAGATCGAACTAGGATCTGCAGGAATCGGAGTTCAAAGAGAAGTGCAGGAACCTGTTCTGTCGGATCGGTAAGAGGAGCAGGAACTCGGCCGATTTCAGGTACGATCCACTGAGTTACTCTTTGAATTTCGATGAAGGATCGGAGGAGAACCGGTCGGGCGAGTTTTCGCAAAGGAACTTCTCCATCAGATTGTCGGTATCTCCGTCGGAGAACGATGGCGTTGTTATCTCGACGCTGCCATCCATGGCGGCTTGAGAGATCGCTACGTTCAGTTAAGGCTTCGGTTTAGAGTTTGATTTGGTGACAAAGACTGAATGTGATGGTGTTTGGTGACAAAGAAAAGATAAAGTTGAGTCTGTTCTGATTTCGTCATTCCAAAATAGAGTCCAAAATAGATGCAAACAGAAGTTATCTTTTATGTGTGTTGGTTGGAAGGTTTGGGGTCATCATTTTGATTAATAAAATGCTTAGTAGGGGCCAATTTGGTTCATCCTTATCTCCTTTATCTTATTTTCATTCTTTTCTGATATTGATAAAAAATCTGAAGCCAAATCAATGCAATTCAATTAGGTCATTTTCAGGTAGGGATGACTAATTCCTCTGTTATTCAAAACAAACAAAACAAAACAGCGATGTGATTAGTATAAAGCGTGCACGAATTCCTTTTGAATTCCTTACTGAGTCTTCAAAATTTTCTTTGATTTATGCATTTATAGAATTACAATAATAAGGTTAGTCTGATAGTCTCAACTCAACAAACAATACATGTAGGCACATAAATAATAAAATACTGAAATACATAACTCATAAGGTGATAATGATGTGATTTAATTTCTTTCAGTATAATGCTATATTGTTATTAATGCTATATTGCTATTTCACTTGATAATTGATTTTATTTTTATTTATTTGTTTGAATTTTTTATATATATTTTCACTATTTTTTACAAAAAAACGCCTCGAGGCTACGCTTCGCCTAGGAAAAAGCTTGACCGCCTCGAGTCTTAAAAACGCTTTTTAAAACATTGGATAGAGCAAAGGAGCAAATAGAAAAGAACATTGCTGGAAATGATGGACTCCTCAACCAAGTTTGGGGAACTATTGACGTGAGGTGGAATGAACAACTACATCATCCCTTGCATGCAGGTATTAAAGTCAAACTTTATTTTGTTTATATTTACTTATTTAGTCATTTCTTTATTTTTTAAGTTAAAGATAATGAAGTTATATAAATTATTTTTTGTTTTCAGCTGGCTTTTACCTAAATCCTTCAATATATTACAAGAACACTATGAATCAGATGGAGGGAAATAAAGAAATCAAAGTGGGGCTTATGACATGTGCTGCAAGGCTTGTACCTAATGAAGATGAGTATGTTCAAATTGGAGATGACTTGACCATGTATCGAGATGAATTGGGGCTATTTGGGACTCAAGCAGCAAAAAAAACAAGAGATAAAATCTCACCTAGTAAGTAAAAGTAATTTAGACTTATAATTTGTAGTATTGTTTCACTAAGTTTTTTTTTTTACTTATAGCTTTTATTAATCTTATTGAATAGCTCAATGGTGGTTCAATTATGGGTCCGAAGCTCCTATACTCCAAAGGCTTGCAACACGGATTTTATCTCTCACATGTAGCGCGTCACCATGTGAGCGCAATTGGAGCACATTTGACAATGTAAGTAATTATAATTAATATCATTTGTTATTTGTAATTTGCATTTATTTTAATTATTCATTTATTTGTGAATAATATAAAATTATTTTTCCATCAGTTGCATTCCAAAAAGAGGAATTGTCTACTACAATCAAAGTTGAATTATCTTGTTTTCATTCAATATAACAAAAAGTTAGAGCGAAGAAGGAAGGAAAGGAATGCAAACATCAAATCTACGAGTCATGATCCAATTGTGCTAAGGGAGGTTGATGAAAATGACGATTGGCTCATTCCTACAGACAATGAGCTAGCAGAGTTTGTAAGGGAAGGTGATGATCTTACTTGGACACAAGTAAGACAGGCTCGAGGAGTCACTAATTTAATGCCGAATACAAGGAGTCGAATGCAGCAATCAAGTACAACTATAAGTGCACAACTTCGTGATGAAGATGAAGATCAAAGAGAAGAAGATGATGGAGATATTGATATTGACATTGCTGATCAATGATTATACTTTATGATATGTTTTCATTTAGATGTTTTGATATTGACATTGCTACGATATGTTTATGATATGTTTTCAGTTATTCCCTAATGATGTTATGAACATGATATATTGCAACATGATATCTTGCTTTATGGAATTACAATTTCATCAGTTCTTCAATTTCATCAGCTCCAATTTCATCAATTTCCAGTTTTATACATTTCTTCTTCTGTTGTTCAACTGAAATTTATTGAGTATATTTGATAATGTAGATTACACAAATAGTCAAATACACAGTTCAAGGATTTGTCGTGTTGCTGGTGGCTGGTGTTGCGATATATGTTACATCTGTAAGCTTTCCTTCTTTAAATGTTTGTTTACCTGAACAAATATGAGCATTGAACAATGAGTAATGACATGAATTAATGCTTAATGATTAGTTCTTATAGTCTACTAGTCTAGTGAGCAATGAGCATTGAAACTTGATTGACAGTAAAGTAACATTAGTTTCAAATTATATTTAGTGATTTACATTTTTAACTAATACATTAAATCATAAATACTTATTGGAGGTATAAAAATATATTTTTTATTATATACCGATATAATCCAATATAACCTGTAACGCTCCTAGACCGTTATGGGTCCGTTATCCGTTTTAACTGCATAATGCATTAGTAAAGATGATTGGACCGCCAAAGGAGTAATGGTCGAGTGGTTAAGGCCTTGTGGGATTTATCCCCAAGTTCTTGCTTCGAGACCCTCCGGCGGCATAATTTCTTTCGGGGTGATGTTGGCCTATAGGCGGCACCTCGGGGGATAGGTTACGGATCCTATCAAACACCGGCTCATCTTCCAAAAAAAAAAAAAAAAAAAAAAAAAAAGATGATTGGACCATTCACAAACTCAAGTCAGTATATAGAAGTTAAGGGCCACCCAAATCCCAGACAATGAACTGAATTGGTGATGCATTGACGGTCATCTAGATAAGTCCAATTTGAGAAGAATATTCTTATTTTTCAGCCAAATGAATCTAACAATTTTTTGGTTAGAGGTGGTATTTGGGTCTTTTAAACAATAGTACTTGGAGCCCCTCCTTTATGTTGCATGCTGGTCTATTTGACTGGAAACGAAGAGCAAAATGTTCCCAGGGTGGTATTGGAGTATATGAAAGTAATAATGGAAGTATGGGTGTTCTGTGGCATTGTTGCTCTATATGGCTGACACTTTGAGAAATATCCTTTTATTGTTTTTTTTTATTTATCTTTTTATTGTTTGTACTGTACTCTTTCTTAGTATTGATGAATTTATCTTTTTCAGAAAAGAAGAAGCAGGTTTACAGCCCATCTTCTTTATCATATTTTTCTTAGCATAAATTCTAAATGGCGAGGAAACCAGCGAGGGGAGGGTGTGACCGCTCATCCCTCTTGAGATGCGCGCCTGCACCCTCAAGATGTGCAGCAGTGCAAATCTCGAGGGGGTGAGTGGTAAAACCCTCCCCCTCGCTGGTTTCCTCGCCCCTTTCCTCGACAATAAGAAAGGTTCTTTTCTTAGTAATAGTGAAACACAATTACATTTGCTTGCCTTTTAAGCTTTAATTGAGGTGTTATTTTTGGAAATTTCATTCTTCAGATTAAATAATTTATAATATACTGCATAAAATATGCTTTCTTTCTCAATTCCAATAGTTATTCAGTTTTAGGAGAGGGATGGAAAAAACAATTTGATTTAGTATGCTTTCACAATTTAAGTTTTGAGATTTCACATGCATGTAGCAGAGAAATCAATATAAAAAACGACATCCATGCGGAAGCAACAAAAAATAAAAATAAAAATAAAATGTTTCAGGTGCTGCACTTTTGTTTTCCATCACAAATGTGGAGGAAGTGGATTATAACAGTTGACTCCTACACGAGACCAGGAGCTCAAACACAAACATTCAACCTCCTCGCAGAATAGAAGGAATGGGTTTACAAAGAGTCTGTCATGGAATGGAAATAGCCCAAACTTCTTTGCTATTTGCAATAGAATTTGCTATCTCTTCTTCTTTAATGTGCTTGATGATGGTCTATAAATCTGTAGAGTTTTTGGAAAATTGGGTGATTGAAATTAAGACAAATTTGAAATTTTGAGCTTTTATATGTTACATTCGATGTTTATTTTTTCCCAAAAAAATGTGAAAATTGAAATTGAAATCTTTCTTTTTTGGCTTCTCTGTACTTGCTTCAGACTTGAAATCGATTCCGCAATTACTAAGGCAAACAATCTCTAAATTCAGCAATTTTATTTAAAAATGAATAAAAAATATCATAGCAACAAGTTCCTATTTAATTTTACCATATTTAATTTAATTTTTAATTTTTAATTTTACCATATTAAAAATAACATAGCATTCTTGAGAATGCTATGATAGATATTATAACCATGGTATTCCCAAATGCTATGATAGATGATATAATCATGACATTCACAAATGCTATGTTGGGATAGCATTCACAAATGCTATGTTGGGATAACATTTTTATAGTGTTATGTCAAAAAGATAACATGGGCTACTATGACTTGCAATAATGCTATGGTACCTCTTTAATAGAGGATACAACCATGACATTCACAAATGCTATGTTGGGATAGCATTCACAAATGCTATGTTGTGATAACATTTTTATAGTGTTATGTCAAAAAGATAACATGGGCTACTATGACTTGCAATAATGCTATGGTACCTCTTTAATAGCATTTTTGCAATGCCGTAAAAGACCAATTTTCTTATAGTGGAGTATGTTTTGCCTGTCTAGTCTATACTTTATAATATACATCAATCCTGAATAGGAGTTGAGTTGCTGAGGAACTACTTTTCCCCGAATGAGCTAGGCTCTTGTACTCCTCTGGCTCAGTTCTTAAGAGGACCCGCACTGAGAGGAATCTGTTACGCCTGTCTAGGTTAGACTTCATAATATACCTCAATCCTAAATAGGAGTTGAGTTGTTGAGGACCCATTTTTGCTTGAATGGGCTAGGCTCTTGTATTTCTCTGGCTCAATCCTGAAAGGGACTCGCGCTGAGAAGGAATTTGTTATGCCTGTCTAGGTTAGACTCTATAATATACCTCAATCTTGAACAAGAGTTGAGGAACCATCTTCACCCTAACGCAATAAACTCATGTTTTCCTCTGGCTCAGTCCTGAAGAGACTTGCACTGGGAAGGAGTCGATTATGCCTGTCTAGGCTAGACTCTATTTGAGTGGTAAGTTGTCCATGGACTAGGCTCAATTCGATGCGTTGTACCTTGGCTCCTTGGCGAACTAGGTCACATATACGACAAGTTGTCGTCGTCCTGAAAAGGACTAGGCTTGGCCACTTGTGCGCCATTTCGATCCCCGTAGTAGGAACCAAGTATCTTAGGAGCGGTGAGTCGTCCAGGGACTAGACTCTCCTTTCGTGGAAAACTGTCCTGAGACTGGATTCGCTCGCATGTGTGCCAATGTTGCCCTGAGGTTGGATTAGGCTATTTTAGGAGCAGTGAGTAGTTTGTGGACTGGATCACCCATTTTCGGTGAATTGACCGCGGACTGGATTCGCCCCCTTGCAGTGGTAGTGGACTGGTCCAAGTTGCATTTGTGTTGCCTTGGCTCCTGAGGCGAACTAGGCCACTTATGCGGCAAGTTGTTGTCATCGTCTTGAATAGTACTAGGCTTGGCCTTTTGTGCACCATTTTGGTTCCCATGTTAGGATCGGGCAGTGAGTTGTCCGGGGACTGGGCTTGACCTGCCACATCATACCTCGGCTCCTTATACGGACTAGGTCACTTATGCATAGAATCATCGTTGCCTTTAGTAAGGCTGGGCTCGGTTGCTTGTGCGCCATTTCGGCCCACGTATAAGGATCGGGTCTTCCCCTTTAGAAGCAGTTGAGTGTGGAGTAGAGTTGTTTTTAAAGATATATGTTTCAAACGCATTACATGCGACCCTCGTTGCTCCTTAACAATAAGCCATGGGCTTGTTTGTCCATCTTTCTTTGGGGGGACTTGAGCAGATCATGGTTACTTACCCGATAGCTTCATCATCACGTAATGGCATTTTCTAGTTGAAGATTGATCTCCTTTGATAGTTTACGTCTCTCCATTGATAGGGTATTTAATGCACTGGTGTCTTGGTGACTACTACCCCCATCTGGTGGAGCCAAGGTCTTCCTAGGATTATATAATATGTGGAGGAGGCATCCATACAATGAACTTCATCATGAGAAGTTTCACGATTCCCCTGCTCCTACTGGTAGGATGATGCTCTCGATTGAGTAACTTCGAGTGCCGCTGAAACCAACCATCACCTGGTTGTCCGACTTCAGTTCATCTTCTCTCAGTCACATCATCTTACGAAATGCTTCCAGGAACATGATATTGGTTGAGCTCTCAGTGTCCACCAACGACCTTTTGACGCCCTATTTTGATATGGTGATCGTGATAACAAGGGTCGCTTCTTCTTTCTCTTAGTGTTATTTCTTGTCAGAATTAACGAATTCTCTAAGTCTTCCTTTTCGAACCCAATACTCTATCTCGTTCTTGACACTTTGGCAGTCCTGGGTAATGTGGTCGTGATCCTTGTGATAGGCACAATATTTGTTCTTATCACGCCTTGAAGGATCGCATTTGATCTTGGGGAGCCACTTGATGTCCTCCCAGTTTTTAATGGCGGAGAGGATTTTGGCCAAGCAAGAGCTGAGTGGAGCGTACTCAGTGAACCTTGCGTCGACGTCGTTGGTGACCCAGTCATGTTTGGCCTTGTCAGACCCAGTCTTGTTGTCGTTCTTCCTTCTTTTTAACATGCCTCCTCTTCGCTCTTTTTTCCTCCCCTATCCCCGGCCCTAGGATCCTGTTTGGCCTCATTTTTGCCTTCTTTCTTGGCGACCAACATTTCCTTTAGAGTGATGTATTTTGCGCACTTTTCAGTAAGTTTGTTATATCCCTCGGGGGTTCCAAGGTGAGGAAGTTGTAGAACTGACCACCTCAAAGGCCAGAAGTGAAGGTGGTTACCGACATGTTGTCACTGCCAGTGTTCTAAAAATCGGTCTAGGCGGCCGCCTAGGCGGCGCCTAGGCGCTAGAAGGTGGAAAACCGCCCAGATTAATGCCTGGGCGGGCAGTCTGGGCGGTCTGGGCAGTCTAGGCGGGCTAGGCGGTCTAGGCGGCCTAGGCGGGGTCTAGGCGGCCTAGGCGGGGTCTAGGCGGACTCTAGGCGGGGTCTAGGCGGTCTGGGAGATTTTTTTATTTTTTTATTTTTTAATAAGGTTGATTGTGTTCTTATTTTATTTTTCTTTCCTATTTTTTAGAAATAAACTATTTAATTGTTTTTTTAGAAAATCTCGGGAATGGGCTTTGATGATGATGATGATGATATGTCTAAATGTAGCGAAAGATGATTACTTAATGGAATTCTCAAAGGATCTGCCGGTACCAATTTTACTAATGTAGATTTTATCAAACATAACTGAGGTTATTCATGCAATTTGAAGAAAAATAAAAGATTACACAAATTCAAATTTATATAAAGTACCCATCATGACCAACTTCAGTCATTTGAGTTTTAATAAATTTTGTTCACGATTGTTAATTTTTCATGTTTTTAAATTTTGCATATATATTGACATTAAATTGGATGTAATTGATAAGGTATTATGCTTAACTTTTGTAAATTATTAAAGTTATAATACAAAACCTAAGACCGCCTAGGCACCACCTAGGCACCCGCCTAGGCCCCTGGGCGCTAGGCACCTGCTCGCCGCCCGCCCAGCGCCTAGCGATTTTTAGAACACTGAATTTTACTAATGTAGATTTTATCAAACATAACTGAGGTTATTCATGCAATTTGAAGAAAAATAAAAGATTACACAAATTCAAATTTATATAAAGTACCCATCATGACCAACTTCAGTCATTTGAGTTTTAATAAATTTTGTTCACGATTGTTAATTTTTCATGTTTTTAAATTTTGCATATATATATTGACATTAAATTGGATGTAATTGATAAGGTATTATGCTTAACTTTTGTAAATTATTAAAGTTATAATACAAAACCTAAGACCGCCTAGGCACCACCTAGGCACCCGCCTAGGCGCCGGCCTAGGCCCCTGGGCGCTAGGCACCTGCTCGCCGCCCGCCCAGCGCCTAGCGATTTTTAGAACACTGGTCACTGCAATCGTCGATCAGGTCAGCTCGTCGTTGAAATGAGTGACATACTCTCTGAGGGTCTCGCCATGCTCATGCTTGAGACTCAGCACGTAGTAGGGCCTTTTCTGATTCGCTGGCTCCCTGTGAGTCTTGTAACAAACGCCTTCCCAAGACCTGGAACAAATTGATAGATCTTGGCTGGAAACTGTGGAAATAGGTCAGCAGCCTTCTTCAAGCTAGTCGTCGGCACAGGATGGCCTCTGAACTTTCTTTAAGCGTCATCACGTGATGGTAATGGCACCAATGATCTGGCGGATCTGATGTCCCGTCCTAGAACTCAAGCTTTGGCGGGACGAACTTCTTTGGAAGTGGGGCGCTCATGATCTCCTCCAAGAATTGAAGGACGGTGAGGTCGTACAAGACATTCGAATTGGTTGCCCCAAGTCAAAGCAGGCTCCTAACCGTGGTACGGTCTATTTTTAGGTCGTAGTCCCCATGATCTATGTTGTCCCTTAGGCTCTCCTGTCGGTCGATTCTTTGATCCTCCTTGGGGAGGTTTTCACTTTCCTGGTCGTGCTCTCGGGCATTTTCTTTCATGTGGGATCTCCTCCCTCTTCGTGAGGTTGTTTTCAATCCTAAGCGAATCTCTCCTCCACCCGCGCTAGATGATCCATATGAACTAGGATCTGGTCTATGCAGGGATCAGTCGTGGTTGCTACAGTGGTTGGTCATGCAGATGCTATGCCCCTTCAGTTAGATCGATTCGACCCTAAGGGAGGCTTTTCTAGCCGAAGAGTTGTCTGGTTCAACATTGTTGAGTGCTTGAGATTTGATATTTTGTGACCATTTATCGATGCTCTGCTTAGCTTAGAAAGAACTTTGTATGTACGTTTCAAGGAATACTTATTGTCGTCTTCCCCACGGACGGCGCCAAATTGATGCATTCAGATTTTCCCTCATTGATCACGATGATATCAAACCTGCAAAAATGAGCAGCGGTTAAGCCAAGGACCACCGTTGTGGTGGCTGAATGCATTCTGATGCTTAAGTCAGATATCGGTTCGAGAAATAATGAAGATTGTATGTAAATTGCAGTGTTTATGCGTACCTTTCTTCATTCTTTCACCGATTCTTGTAGCGAGTGTTCCCTCCCCAACCGTCCCTGCTAGGGGTGGGCATCCCATCCCGCGATCCCGATCCCATCCCGTCCCGATTTTTTCGGGTCTTAATGGGATTGAATAATTTCATCCCGATCTAGAATGGGATGGGATGGGATGGGATGGGATGAAGATTTTCAATCCCGCCAATCCCGTCCCGAGCTAATTTTTTAATATTTATTATTAATATTTTTATTTATTTATTCATATAAACTTACAGATGACTGACATAAACTCATGGTGTTTGCAGTGGTAACATAAATGTTACTTCAAGAAATAAATATTCATTAAGCAAGAGAAAGATAGCAGACTGTTGCTTGGATTCCCAATAAAAGTGACTCTAATTATTTAACTTCCAAATATTGATAATACTCAGGTGAAGATGAAAAATAACAATTAACTGAGTAATACATATTTAGAAGGGAACATTCAGGGGCAGAGCCAAGAATTTGAGATGCCCCGGGCTGTAAAAATAATTTTTTTAATTACGATATATGTATTGATGGTAAACCATTATGAATATGTTAGAGCATCACCAATAGGTCTATATTTCTTCCCTAACAAAAGATGAAATGTCATTTTGTCAAGGAACCATGAATTTTGTTTCCCACAGTAATGAAATTGTAAAATCAGTTGGGAGGCCATCACAGCGACACAATACTCTTAGTGGGTCCCATTTATCATGTCATTTTCTAAAAGTCAGCCCACTCGACTTCATTGTTAGGGGATTTAGCTGCTACCTTTATATTTGCATGCCACATCTATATCTAATTATAAGAAAATTATTTTTCACGATCTTATATGATGATAATCTTCGCAACAGTCACAGGCAGCACGCTGATCTTGTCCCGTCCCGAACCCGTTTGGGATGGGACGAGGTCGGGATGGGGTTTTTTCCATCTCGTCCCGTCCCGATCCCGTATGAACGGGATGGGATAGGGATGGGTATATCTCGTCCCATCCCGTCCCATGCCCACTCCTAGTCCCTGCGATCAAGGGCGTGATGGAGGGAGGAGAACTCGCATAAGATTTTACATGTGCATGACTGAGTTCTTCGGCACTTGGCTATGTTTAGGACTCAACGCTTGATTGGGCTTGAGTTGATTTCGTGCGAGTGGATCTTGGGCCTATGACAGCTCTGAGATTTGTTGTTCTGGCCTTATTGTCCTGGGCCAAACCCTAAGACCCATGCCTCTTAGGCTAGCGTGTCTTGGGCCTAGGCGCCTGACTTACGGGCTGAATGGTAATCTTGCGCATGGGTCCACTTGGGACTGCGTTGAAGCCTTTTACGCGCTAAGGTTAGTCCATGCCACTTCTATAGCTGTGATTAATGTCTCATCAATAACCATTAAAAAAATTGGTGAATCAATTAAATAAAGCATGTATTTTATATTTTGACATTAAAAAAATAATAATAAGTTTGAAATTTAGATAACTAGGTTGAGTGTCAAAATTTTGACGGCTTAAAACAATCCCAACTTGGGAAGACCAACCATCACAGGGAAAGAGACCACTATTATTTTAGCATTTAACTAAATCAATGTAAACCATTATTAGTCATTTTTGATTTTTTTTAATAAATAATACACGTAGTCATTGTACAATTCATCACCCTTAAGTTTTCATTACTTGAAATAATGAAGATAAACAATTTCAAAACGTTAGTTGTGAGGTTTGTATACATGCATTCTAACTGCGGATGGCTTGAGGGTGAGATATAAAAGCCAAACTTCAAATCCCAACCATTTGATGAAATAAATTCGAATCAGTAATATGTCTTAGTTCTATATACCATTAGATCTAGAATTAAATTTCATTCATTTTTTTATACCTAGAAACATTACAAAAACTGAAAACAACAACAGCACACAACTCCTCGCAGCAGCAACAAATCTGATCGCAGCAGTGCACAACAGATTTGATCGTAGCTTATCCCTCATCTTCTTCTCTTGAGCTAAAAGGTGTGGTTGCTCTCTTATTTCCTTTTACTCTTCTCTCCTCTCTTCTCTTTGCTCATGAATATGGGTTGATTAGGGCTTAGGTTCGGGACGTGGAAGTGATGGAGAAGCTCCATGAACTGACTTTTGAACAAGGGTGGGATTTTTTTTTTGGGTTTCGTGGGCTGTTGGTGCTTTAAGTTAGTTAAATCTTGGCGGAAAAGGGGGTATAGGAACTTCTCACGACTCAATCAGAATACGTGCTCTAAAAGCATGTCATAATTATTGACGTGCACTTTATGTATGTCATCAAAGTAAATTACGAGGACGTGCATATTAAGCAATTCGTAAATGTAAGTTCTCTAAACCCATATTTGTTGTAGCGTTCACTCCATATAATTATGATTATAGCATATTTACCATAGAAATCACTCTTAAAATGAACTAAAAAATGAGGGTGTCATTCTCAACATGCTTGAGTACGTGAACGAAACTTGGTTATTGAGCCGGTGTCCCCAGTTACTAATGTATAAGCATACATGTTTCAGGGTTCATTGTTATCTTTGCTAGTCATTGGAAGATCTAGACAATTGTAGATAAGAGGCAACATGCACGTTTGATTGATTGTATAATGAGATGGAGATAAACTACGAGTTAATAGAAGATGGAAACATTGGCAAGTTTTTGAGAAGTTCGTTACAATAACGGCCATGTTGCATGGCTTCAAATTAAGCATCACCAATCACAAACAAATTTTATCTCATCCGATCAACTGGTGAACCATCAATTTTTTTTTTACTGAATGTCTACTTCTGCTCAAGCTGACACATGCAATCGCTTATCTCTTGTTGCACAAATTGTGCAAATTAATACATACGGGAGACCTCCAGCTTAAAACCCACGGCAAAAGATGATTGCATTTCCACTACTTCAAATAAATGAACTTTTAACAAGTACTCGAGTGAACATAACTTTCTCTCGTTTTCTGTTGCATATCAGATGACAGGTAAAAGAGACGTCTAAAGAGGAAGGGGAAGGACAAAGATAGATAATATTCTTGGTTTGCTTATCGGCATTTTCTTCTTAGCTACTTACGGTCACTTTCCAACCCAATGAGGATCCAGGTTTTGAACAATGTATAGTGTGGTTCAGATTTTCACTCCAAATGTTATTTTCATTGCAAGGACAACACTGCAACAAAATGATCCTTATTACAACAATCAATCATGTTACAGACTTACGGGTACTTAGGCTAATTACTTTTATGCTCTTCGGTTTTGTATGTATAGTATATTCTTTACTTCCAAACACCGACAACATGTTTTGTTGTCCCAAACTTTGCTTCCCCACTGTTGATAATGACAACCAAGATGTGCTTAGTTGATAGTAACATGTAACAACATAAGCTCTTCTATATACTAGTGCTTCGATTATTATACAAAATCTGAGTGCTTGCATAGAAAGTTAGAAACAAATTTCTTATTGAAAAATGGAACCTAAAGCTCTTAAGGCTCTCTTTGTGATTACTATGATGATGATGTTTGCATCGCCTTCATTGGCAGGGTTCAGAGACTGCATAAGGGTTTGCTACCAACAATGTCGTGACCACGGTGGTTCAAAGTACAACTGTGCCATGGATTGCTTCAATGATTGCTTACCTAACTGTAATGGTTGTAGCTCTGACTCGGCCTTCCCCTCCAAATCTGAATCATACTGTAACCTTGGTTGCTTCGCAACTTCCTGCACACACTTGAATCCTAGTATGTATATATATAAATGCTACAATTCTCCTTGCTCTGGTTTTATTTCAACTTAAGCTTACATCACTGATCACTCTCTATGGCTTTTAACTTTCCATGTTATAAATTGAATTAAGTTGGGGTCATATATTTGGGATTGTAAAGCAGATTATTTCTATTGAGTTGCTTATAGTTAGTACTCTCGTATAACAGAACTATTGATTTTCGTGGTTGCAGATGATGAGGGGGTAATGGATGGGTGTTTGAGTTCCTGCTCTAGTACTTGCAATAAGAAAGCGTACAATGGATGAAGTATATAGCTATGGAGACCATGAAGATGAAATCAAAGTTGATGTACCTTATTTATTTTGTGTAATAAAGTGCCTCCAAATTAAAGCTTAATAATATCGATAAAATTTTTAATGAATGGTTAAACGTTTTATAATGAATGGTTATAGTCGAAAAGAAATAATTTGTGGATCAGCATTTCAACATTCGCTATATTAATGATGCTTATAGCAAACTCCATAAGTCCATATATATAATAAACCTCTTGGTTTCTGAATTCTGCTGATTCTTTGTCAAATAATTTTCCAAAGAACAATAATAGCTCAGCAATACAGGGCGTATTTATGCTTTGTGATGAATCTTTCAACCTTCTAAGTGGGAAACAATATTTTGACATTTGAGGTTGATATTCTTGTGGATTTAGCAGGTCCCATATAATCTAAGAGCATCTCTAGCATAAGCTCAAACTCAAATCCTATCTAGCAAAATTTATTTCTACAAAACTTAATCCTGGACTATCATAAACTTGATTAAAGACCATGGACGAACAACATAATATCAGAATTAATAACGTAAAATTGTTTAGTTTCTACCAAAATAAATGTCTTAATAAAAAAGTCCCATAAATCACAATTATGCTCGATATGCTATAACAAAGAAAATTTAGATTAAATTTTATGTTGGTCCCTTGTACTATTAGGGTAAAAAGTTTTAGTACCTTTTGTAAATTTAATTTAGTGTCTTTGTCATTTGTCGTTAGTTGACCATCCAATCAATCGTTATCCTGTGCATGTGCTTTCTCGCATGACATGAAAAAAAGACTTGAACTACTCTCATTTGAGGGAGGGGATAGGGATAGTAATCCAACATGGACAAACCTCTCTCAAATGAAGATAATTCAGGTATTTTTATGTGTATCATATGCATAAGATAACGATTGAATAGTCAACTAACGACAAGGAACCAAGACCAAATTAAATTTGTAAAATGAACTAAAACTATTTACCTATTAGTACAAGAAACCAACATTAAATTTATCCAAAATTTGATAATGCATTTTGAACCATATGTGCTCCAATAATAAAGTCGGCATTAAAGCTTAGAAACAATTTCAAAACCCATCTAAATCTCTGACTTGATCTCCAAATTATTAAATCCCCACCAAATCCAACTTAAGATTTCTTTCTTTTATAGCATTCCAAAAGTAAATCAAGCATAACTTCAACAAAAAAAAAAAATAATAATAATAATAACAAAAAACAAACGTCCTCACCGCAAGGCTCAAACTAAGAAAATTAAAACAAACCCATCGTATTGCAGACTAAATAAAGAAGACTAAGAACAATAAGCGTGTAAGGTGATACACATGAAAGATAAAACCACAACAACCTGCCAAATGTGTGATTGCTCAACAATGGCTCAGTGATTGAGCAGGTGGCTGATGGTATATGAAAAATTAAACAGTGACTTTGATCATCACAAACAGTTCTACGCATTGTTTATACGGTTCTATACACTGTTGAACTATACTGACCATTCAGAAGTGTCCAATTAATGAGGTTTGGGCATTCCACAATTTTTCAAATTGGCTAATGAACTGAGTTTTCAAGCAAACTAAACAAGCTGTAATCACAAACAAATATTTGTCGAGTTTCTCAGACACTATTCCAAATTAGCTAATGAACTGAGTTTTCAAGCAAACTGAACAAGCTGTGATCACAAACAATATTTATCGAGTTTCTCAGATACCATTCGAATTAAATGAGCACTTCTCAATCCATGTCGAGGAAACCAGCGAGGAAATGAGCGAGGGGAGGGAGGTGGCGGGGTGGGAACCGTTCACCTCCCTCGGGATGCGCGCACCAAAAAAGATGGCGCACATCCCGAGGGAGATGAACGGTTCCCACCCCGCCACCTCCCTCCCCTCGCTCATTTCCTCGCTGGTTTCCTCGACACCTAGAATTTCTCATCTACTAAAATGGGTATTATTTTAAGTGATGATTCATATGGAATTCGAATAGAAACAACCCAAATCACTCATGGGTGTCTCAATCATCAAAATCCTTAACTTGACAAAATGTCTGCATAAACACTCCTAAACCTACATCCACATCCAACCCCCGTAAACATCATTATCATCACTGCTCACCATATAACTTACCTTCATTTCCAAAATTTTCAAGTCTCAAAATCAATTAGAATTATAGTGCCTCGTGAAAATACAGGCCTGAGACTACTCTTGACTTGTACCAACTGTGAACACTTGGATATGTATATACATAATTACACTTTCCAACTTCAAATGCATGGCCTTTCCTTAAATATTGTTTGTTATACACTTAAAACTTCATAATGTTAAAAAGAATACATGTTGTACATAACTGTATTAATAATAAATGGCCCAAAACAACCTAAATGCTCCTACAAAATTTCCAAACCGAAGGAGGCTGTGTGATAAATGGTAGCACCCCAACAATTTTGGTTGTATTTAACCAGATGCTCCAGCTGCAGCAGCACCCTTGCTGTTTTCACCTTGCTCCTCCTTGGCAAACTCTTCAATCAATTGGCGTTGTCTCTGAGTCAAGTTTCTGACAATTGGAAAACACATTTTTTTAGAAAATGAGCAGAAATATTTAATCATTTTTTATATAGCTCAAAGAAAGAGAGAACGGGGGGCACTTACGTAGGGATGCTGACACTGAAGTGGACAAACTGGTCTCCGTACGAAGCAGTGCTCCTAGTCTTTATCCCTGTAGGACATCATTGTGAAAGTTGCATCAACTTAATTTTACTCATATGGCATGTTAACAAGCAACATTAAGTCAGTAGTGACAAGGTTGAGCCAACTTAATTTTGCTCACATGGCATAACTTGCACATTATGTCAATCATACTTGGTCACGCGACACAATCAAACTCAAGTTAAAGAGAAAAGCGTATATATAGAGCCTCACCCTTTCTCTTCAGAACAACCTTCTGACCATGTTGAGTGCCAGGACGGACCTATTATGACCAGAGAAGAAAAAATCAATTTTCTCAAATCACTAGCATAAATCATCAACTAAATGGAACACTACTAAACATCTAACAATTTTCCAGATTCGGGATTCTATCGCAGGAATCTGGGAGGTAATAAGTGTTTCAGCTACTTTTATTTATATCATTATTTTTAAAACATTGAAAAGAAATATATTCTGCAATCAGTAAATAAATGTAACCAAGCAAGAACTAGGACCAATCAAAGAAACAGAAAATAAACTCATGAAAGGGATTTACAATGTCGAGAATAACAGTAAATTCAATCTCAATGAACTAAAAATAAACTCGTGAAAGGGATTTCAGAGTGAACCTTGACGACCACATCTCCAGTAAGAGTTGGGACCTGGATAGTTCCTCCAAGAATTGCCTGCCCAAGACAAAGTACACGAATAGTTGAAAATTTTAAAATATTGATGAAATACAGATCCAACAACATCTTGAAATTCTTCCGCTCAATTATACCAAACTCAGTCAGACATGCTCAACCTATGCAACACATGGAAAAGGGACATAAGACTCGAGCTACTCCTTTGTATTACCTATGTAACAAACTTTATCATCTGCAACCGTGCATTCAGTCACACAATATGTCGGAAAACTGGACAAGCCAACAAATTTTAGTGGGACTCAATTCCTATGGGTATGAAAGTTACACTCTTCATACACGTGTCAGACAAACACTAGAGATTTCTGCATTCCCATCAGGGTAGTTCAGTTACACTCTTCATACATGTGTCGGACAAGACACTAGAGATTTCTGCATCCCCATCAGGGTAGTTCACTGAAATTTAGGTCAAGTCTAGTACAGATCTATATGGATGTCCCAGATAATGAATTTATCTCCTACTATAGTTGTGGTTTCTGACAAAATATATTCTTGCTTATTGATATCATTAGCTTCTATACAATATCAATATCATGGTTATCAATGGATGAAAAAATTAAAATCACAACTTTACCTATGTAACTATGACACTTTTTCAAAATAAATAAATAAATGTCCGACACTGCAACACGTATTGGACACTCCAACACCCAGACGCATGTTGGACGTGTTAAATAAAATTTTAAAAAAAAAAAAAGTGTCCAACACCACAATACATTTGGACACTCCAACAGCCATGTTGGACGTTCCAACGGACACTATGCATCATCAACTATTTCACGTATCTTTCAAAACTTACTAGTTCTTTATAAATGCTATAAGTATTGTTATTGTAAGTACACATGTAGTAACATTGATATCAAGTAACATAAATAATATTTATAATAAGAAAAATAAATAACATGGCAATGTTCAGCCATGTTCCTGCATTGGGTTTTTTGAGTCAATGTGTCTCGGCATCTGACGCCTGGTAACATCCATGTCGGAGTCGTTATACAGGACTTTATCAATCCACGAATCTAATTATGCATCACAATGAGGATTAGATCTGCCAAAATATCTTCCCCTTCTAAGGCCCTGTCACATGTTAACCGAAACAAGAAAACCAAATCAGAAGGTTTAGAGATTGAATTACTTGAGTGATACTAAGAACGGCATCAACGTGGATATTAGGGCCCTCTCTTCGAAAGACGGGGTCTTCCTTAACCTGCAGAAGAAACATCACGTCAAAAATCTCATAAAGAAACATGTGTATAAATATATATAACATCAAAACCAGATATACCAGATTCCGACCAAGACAATATAAGACAAATGCATAAAATATATATATATATATATATATATATATAACTTACGTTTATGGTAACATAAAGGTCACCAGGTTGGTTTCCTTCAGGATCTGCTCCACCACTTCTATATATTTTTATAGTTTCATTATCATCAATACCTGCACACACATCAAAAAAGTAAGGGATGTTACTAATTGTAGATATACACACTCAAGTATTGCTCCTAAAGGATCTGGTATTTTTTTTCAACAACAACGGTATGGGTGATAATCCCGAGCTAGCAGTCGTCGAATCACCTACAAAATGAAAGATTCTATCATTGAACTTTTGTGCGTGTTTGTCCACTCACCAGTTTATTTTTGAAACCCCTTTTTTCTTTGTGGTCTAAGACGAAATGCCATAAGCCATAGCTTCTATGAAATTCGGCCACTCACCATTTATTCTTGAAAGCCCTTTTATTTCTCTCAAGCCACAAGATATGTATATATGAATTATGATGGCATCCTAAAGAAGCTTTCTAACACCCCTACCCCACCATTGAATTGCCAGGAAATAATATGATTAGCCACCATGTTAGGAAATACCCAATGAATACCAAAAGGTGATGAAAAGTAATCACAAAACTCTTTGAGCTGAATTGTAAAGGAAGATATGACCCATAGAGTCGGTCACCCATGACCCTCTTTGTCAACTTATAACCATAGAGAGATTATGTTAGTTTATAGAGATATCTGCCTCATCGTCATAGTATTAAAGAGTCTATTTGTTGGTATGGTTGTGGATACTATTGTTGGAAAGGTTTGGGCTTAACAAAGGTGAGATATCACCCTCCAATGTCTATGTGACAGGTCATGTTCTTGGGTAGTATTTTGGTCAGCTTGGTCAGTGTAGTCGAGGCGACCCGCCTAGGCACGCCTCAAGGCATTTTTGCAGAATCCCGCCTCAAAATGAGGCAATGCGGTGCGGTGAAACGAGACGTCCACCTAGGACCGCCTCGCCTCAAAAAATGGTTTCAGCCAGCCCATTTCCAGCCTAATTGCAGCAAAAAGAGGTTACAACCCACTCTATAATATGTTTTATGTTTCTTAGTGTAATATTTGATAAATTTGATAAAAATAAGATAAAACGTTTTCAAGTTTTGATAAATTTGTCACACTTTTTTTATTATTTTTTGAAGAAAGCATATCATATTTTGATCATGATCACCATCAAAGTTCAATAATGTTTATGCTTTTGGAATGTCAATAGTAATCATACTTGTAGATTTTTACAATTTAGTGGATGTTTGTAAGTTACTTGACACTTATGTAGTGCATCTTTTCACTATGCTATACAACTTTATTATATTTCCATTTTAATTCTAGGTAGTGGTGTCATTTTTTGTATATATTTGCTTATGATACTTATCAAAATGATGATGTGTACTACTGTGATGATATATTTTAATTTATTATAAAAAAAATATGTTAAAAATGTTACGACCGCTTCGCTTCACTTCACTACTGAGGCGTTCGCCTCACCCCTACCTCTGCCTCAACTACAATGAGCAAGGTTTCGGGTCAGGAGAGGGGAGATTCATTGTCCAAGGACTTTGCAACAATCCCTTTTTTGCCTGCTTAGTAAGAAGACTGAAAAATGCATTACAAAGCATACATATTCGCCCCATAGACATAATTTAATCAGTATTTTATAATTTAATCAGTATTTTTCTTACTTTTCTTACAATCATTAGAGCTGATTCATAGTTAATAAATAGAAATAAAAGCAGTACCTCATGACAAACTGACAATAGAATTGTTCCTCTCTAATGTGGATATGTCATGTAACTCGCTGAATTAAACTTCACATCAATCAAGAGGTTTATTTTATTTGTTCAGCATTGTTAATAGGGACATTAGCAAAGACATCCCCATTAATTATTATACTCTGAAATTCATTGACCTATTACCAAAATCTGAGTTCAACCAACTTGCAGAAATTCAGCTAAAGTTTGTGGAATGAAGAAACCTGTGCATCTCGAGAAAAGTCAGTGGAAGAGAATTGATCTATGTGTGCATCACTCAATCCAAAACCTCATTAAGCAAATCTAGGAAAGCACTCCTCGTCTGAGCATTCCATCTTCTATACACTTTACACCACCAACCTTTTGAATCCTGACCACCAGGAGTGTATAGAAGGTCTGCGAAAGTCCGAAAGCCAACTACCAGCAAAATTGTTAAGGTAAAAAAAAGTTGCTGATCCGCTGATGTTGGTGATATCCTCTGTTGTGATGTTTATTGAGCTTGTTGAACCTCATTCATATCCAGCTCTGAAGATGAGTGCTTATGGAATTCTCTAGCTCCTTTAGCTTTAAATCTGGGTATCACTTCACCATCAGGAATTTTTGAGCTGATGCTCAGTCTATTCTGATTTAATCTTCTCCACCCAGCTCCTGTTAGTTAAACGGTGTCCAAGAGGAATTTCGTTGTGTAGTTTATTATTCATGGACCAACTCTGACAGTCGAAAACCTCATCAAGTAGGTGTTATTACCAATATTTTCTGTGCTCATTCGGCAGTTCAGTGGGAACAATCAGCGGAGACTTCCCAATAGCTGTCTCACTGGCAGTCTGAGTTTTTCCGCTATATGAAATTGGATGTGGGATTGTTTGTTCTCAGCAACTCTTTGGATGCTGTGGGTTGAACGAAACAGGAAGATTTTTTGCGACAATTTTGGATTTTAGAGATAGTTTGCACGTCTTAATGTTTTGGCACACAGAAGGCAAGTGAGCATCCTTCTTAGCTATTTGATATAAACAAAAGGATGTGCATATCTCAAGTTCTAAAACAATATAAACTTCAAAGATATGGTAACTAACAATACCTGCCATAACGTCTATCTTGACTGTCTTAGGTCCTCTCACAACTCGGTCTCCCTTGCATGACTTGCAGTAGCTCTATAACACGGTACAAAATCACGTATATAAGAAACTGAAGACAGAACCACAGCTAATTTGAAATTACATTGGTCTAGAAGTCACGATATCAATAATGATTCCATTCTCGCATATATAAATATACATATCATCCATGACACTTTGCAATATTCGAATCACGCCGTATGCTAAGGTTACAAAAACAAAAAGCCATACCAATACAATTTTCCCAGTTCCACCACATTGTGTGCAGGTGCTTTGCAACCTAAACAAACCCCTCTGCATGAATATCTGCACATATAGCCAAAAATCACTGGTTAATTTAAACACTAAATTATTTAATTAACTGGAAACGAGTGAATCTCCAGATAACTGACCGTTCCTGCTCCTTTACACGTCTTACAGGTTTCAGGTCTAGTTCCAGGGGGAACACCCGAGCCACCTGCAAAAGAGTATTTCCACAGATGTTGAGAAGGATACCATTTGAAATTACCTTATTACTTACTTAGCTTACTCAAGCAGTGGCATTTAAAACAACAATAAAGTTCAGCAATAAATGGAAGTTATTACTTCGACATTGTGTGCTTGAAAAGAAATTGAGAAATTATAAGGCATAATCAAAGAAAATTAATTTAAACATGTCAAAGTGTTTATGACAGTAGAATTACAGATGGTTAGGTATATAGATATATATGAAACAATGACATATGAATAAGAAGAAAAGAAAGTTGGAAAGAACTTTAAAGAAAAGAAAGTTGGAAAGAACTTTAACATTTCTACAGTGACTACACAGCAGAAAGCTTATAAATAGTAAAACTTGCTTTCGGCAGATAGTTTGTCAACATACCACAAGTTTGACAGGGTAAGGCAGTATTAAAAGTCACAGTTTTGGAGCATCCCTGAACAGCTTCCATGAAAGATATTTCTAGAGCAACCTACAAAAGAAAAATAAGGAAAAACAGATCCATTAGCGTAGCTGCTCACAAAATCCAAAAGAAGCAACTTTAATTTGATAGCAATTCGATCACACCTAAGGTGGCAAGTTTAGTTTGACAAGCAATTCATTCTATTTTTAGTTTACTGATTCAAAAAATATATAAAATAAACAGGTAAAATGAGATTGAGAACCTTGACGTCTTGTCCTCCAAAATTTTTTTGCCTTAGGAAGTCTTTGAAGAACTGTTTTGCATCGTACCATGCGCCCCATGAATCAAGCAATAACCAAATTATCAATTTATTCAAGCAACTAATTCAGTTATTTGAAGGAAAAAAATGATGAGCACGGGTACACGGAAAAATCACAGAGTTATAAAGGAGTTATTACATCATTCATTCCCCCACCACCACCACCGTTAAAGATGTCTTCGAATGGACCGAATCCACCATCAAAAGGACTGCCACCACCACCACCCTGACCTCCTTGCTCAAATGCATCATGACCAACCTGTTGCATTGCCCGTACAAGAAAGACAGTGTGAGAAACATGCAGAGAAAAACTAAAATAGCACAATGACGCCTGAGAGATGTGAAATAAATATTACGAGCAAAGAAACAACCCCAAGAAAGCAATAGGTGAAAATATTATATAATCAATCAATCACAATGCAATAAGAGAAAAAATAATACTTCTCAAGGATTACATCAACGAATAAACAAAGTATCAGCCTCAAAGAAATAAGAATTAAATCTGTGAATAAAATGTTCTAATCCTAAGATACGATAACCTAAGAGTGGAATATTTTAATCATCAAATGGAGGGAGGGAGGGAATCAAATGCAAGCTTTTTGGAAAGGAAAAAAGGGGGGGGGGGGGGGGGGGAGGCAAACAAAAGTGTTTCTGAAAAACAAACAATTGCTATGGCTAAAGGAGTCATTGGAGTTTTGCATAACAGATTCCAGCCTCGGTGAAATGGGGAAATGGAAGTCAATGGCCCCTTATGAAGTTCCTCAGAAACAGATCGTGTCTCTTTCACAGCATCAGACCCACCCACCTATTATAATAAACCCAACAGATCCCCACTCCTGATGTTAACTCTTTACCCATTCTCAACAACTCCACATAAGAGCAATCTATGAGCGTACTCTCATCATCTTCTATACACTCTCCTTGGGTTTAGTTTGCAATGTGAATGAAAAGACCTCCCTGTGAAGAATAGGATAAACTTTCTGATGCAAAGCGAAGGCTAGCCTTCACTTCTTCTACCTTTTGGAACGAACACTATATTTGACTGTGATCCCCATTAAGTCCAATTCCTCAAAAATTTACCATTAACAATGATCCGGTCTCCATTTCCATCTTCTACCGTCCGAACTTACACAGCCCACCTCAACACCTCAGTCAACCATTATGATTCATATCAAACCACACGAATGCTTGACACAATTCCTACCATACTTTTAGATTTCTAACCATCTTGACAAACCAGCTGAATCAACTAAGAAGGTTTTCCCCTTGATCCTAATGCTCACCGTTCCCACTGCAGAGTATATTAAACTTCTCGTCTCTTTCTGAGACTAATTGGTCTCCTTGGGTATGCATTCTCTCCCTTCTTCTCTTAAAGTATTGATTGAAAAGAGAGTAATGGATTGAAGGGTAAAGAAAATCCGGATTTTTTTCTTTCTCATTTGATTTATATATTAAAACCAACCCACTGGCCTGAAACCAATTTGACAATTTCTAGTGCTAGTGGTTTGGCTTGTAGGGGTAATAAATGGAAACCGAAGGTGTCTGTTCAGCTGTCAATTTCAGCTCAAAACCGACCAAATAAAACATGCACAGCCGTATGGCTCTTTTTAGCATCCTAATCTCTTATATTGGTAGTTTTATTGACATCTATGGGCATTTTCTATCTCCTCTAGTGCTCTTCAATCTTCAAGCATGACTCTTCTTGTGAGAGTTTCAGGAGCTACATTTAACACCCTTGCGGTGAAATGTAAATGTTCCAATCCACTTTGGATTCTATTTTTTAATTTATATATAGGCGGTAGCATTCATTAATTAATAACGGGTCGCACTTCATCCCACACCTACAAGTAGCGTCATGTGTCTCTGAATATTTTTGTATCCCACATATAGTGTCATGTGTCTCTTAAATGCTATGTTATTAATGTGGCAAAAAATCGCCGATTAATCGTAATTCGGGTTTTACCGAACTGAATTGGGTGAAATCAGTTGGGGTTTAGCGGACTCCAAAATTGGTAAGCCACCGATTAATCGGTCCAGCCGACTTGCCGATTTATAGCAATAATTTATTTTAACTGATATAACTTATATTTATTTATTTATGAATGATTGAATGCAAATTATTTTTACTGATATCACTTATATCGGTTTATTTTTAATGATTGATGTTAGTTTTAGAGTTTACATATTGCTATTTAGTGGTAGAGTGATGTTGCCAAGTGCTAACTTGTTGTTACTTGTGTTGTTGTGTTGTGTTGGTTGTTCCTAAACAAGTCTAAGTACCTGCAAAATTAAATTCAATTAGTAAAAATTTAATTATATTAATATTTAAAGTAGATCAATTAAATCCGAATAATCCCGCTTAATCGTAATTCGGTCTTGGACCGCGCTGCGACCGATTTTCGATTTAATTGCATAGCTTAAATGTGTAGTTTAGATCTCTCAATTTCCAGAATAATTAACCAACAAAAAAAATTAGCCAAAAATATTAATTTTGCAGCACCTGATCGTAGATGCCCCGCTTTTCCTCGTCTTTTAAAACCTACAAAACCAAAAAGAAGGATTTGTTACTTTGTCGCTACTTGCTAAATCTAAAGAATAACATTTTATATTGCATTTATATCATAAAATACAGGTAATATAGGCGTGCAAGAAAAGAGGAAATCTCAGTCTAGTGTGCAAGCAACACAACAAAACAAATCACAAACCTCATAAGCCTTTTGAACTTCTTGAAACTTTCTTTCAGCATCAGCATCATCTTTATTTGTATCTGGATGGAGCTTTTTTGCAAGCTAGCAAAAGAAAATGAAGAATAAAAATATGATAGTGAAGAGGTTTACAAGGAGTTAAAGTAAAAACCAATGTCAAAACCAGACTCTTTGTCATGAATAAAGCATAGACAACTATTACAATACTGAAACATAAAATAAATTATGCAACAGTGTTTATGACCATCTTTCCATGCAAAATTCGTTTACAAATGTGTTTGTGAGAGTGAAAATGAACTTACTCCATAATAGGCTTTCTTGATTTCAGATTGACTGGCGTTTTTGCTTACTCCAAGAATATCATAATAATCTTTTGATAGCATAGATTTGGAACCTGAAAGAGCCAATCCAAAGTTACTACATGAAGTGAGCCAAATAATATACAAAAATGGTTAAAGCAAACGATATCAAACCAATGAATAAAACACATGCACCAAAACGCATACAAGTACTGAGTCACAAAATAACATGATGACACTAAAATTACTTTTCCAATAAAAGAGAAACGCTGATTTAGCCTGGCTATGAAAATATACAAAAGGGAGTGAAGAATAAACAACGCCCATACCAGTTGCGTGAATCAACCTGAAAGAACCCAACTTTTCGCGTAAAGCTCTACTCCATACCCCACTAATTCTCGCTGAGCATCACCAACAAAGCAAAAAATCAGTCACTGCAGAATGAAAAAAAAATCCCTCGTCTTGAACAAACTTTAAATACCATTGTTTAAATTTCCATGGTTACTGAAGATTCCAGTAACAAATCCTCGACGTAAGGAAGTATCCCACTGCAATAACGCAAGAAAAAATGAACTTTTAAGTAAATACATCAATTCCTATATTGAAGAGAGAAAAAATTTGAAAAGAATAAGAAAGAAGATATCTTACTGTATAGGGAGCACCGTTACGAAGAGTTGACACAAGAGACCTTCGAGCTAACAAGCAGATGAGTTTTGCACCATTAGAGCGAACCATTTGGAATTGCAGCTTGATAACCGAAGCACTCAGCGAGCAAGAGAAATCTGCTTTAGTAAAACTGCATTAGTAAATCTTATAGAGCAGAACCCATTACTATAATTCTACAGTAAACTCTGTTTAGCAGCTTGCTCAAACAATTGTAGATTCAGATAATGCGACCAGCGAAAAGGGGTTTAACCTTCCACCACCAAAAACAAAGTCTTGGCTAACTAGTTCTATTATGCATAACATATAACAAGTTTATATCTTTCGCTGATAATCACAAAAAAGTTGGCTTCTTTTTTTTTTCAATTTATTGCTACCAACAATGGCTTTCACCTATGAGATAATCAAAATCAGAGATTTTTACGAAGAAATTGGGAAGAAAATTGGAAAAGTATAAATACAGATGTCACCTTTGAAATTTGGGTCTATCTAATTCTTCGAAACTTCAAGTTGATTGTTGGTCGAATTTGTGGTTGAGGATTGCAACTTGCGAAACCCTTGAAAACCCCTAAAATTGGTGAGGGAGTGAGGAGGAGAGAAGAGCGAGCTTAGTTGGGTCGCCCCCTACCGCAAGTTAAGTGCGTTGGAAGGCTCCAGAGAGAGAGAGGAGACGAGTTTTATTTTCCCCTTTGTTGCTAAATTTTATTTTCCCCTTTGTTGCTAAATCTGCTAATCTTAATACCTGGGAGGGTTTATTGCCCCTCTTCCTCAAAGAATGAGGAGGGATTATGTGCATTCACAACTTTCTCTTTGTCACGCCATGCACGACTCTTAAAAATTAAAAATTAAAAATTAAAAATTAAAGTAAACATCAAAAATCAAAACCCCCTTTTCTACAGCCTATGGATTCAATTTTTCAGGTCATGAATTTTATGATTTCAATAAAAAAAAATTGAATGACAAGTGCTTTTTTATCCATATTCTTCACAAAAACCATATCCCTCTCCCTCTCTGATGTACCCATAATGTACGATAAAACACCACCATAATAATTAATGTTGATTATTTTATAAGGAGTCACAATTACATGCTTGCTAAATACAACTCACTAGCCGAAGCTTCCAATCGCGGTGGCATTTTTTTGTAAACCATGTGGTAGATCGAAGAGGAAGCTGATTTTGCAATTTCAACATTTTTGCAATTATGTAGTTCCAAATATCAAGAAATCAAACTCTTTCCCTTTCCTGTTTTCTCCTTCAACCACCTCTATCAAATCCTCTCCCTCTTCCCAAATAGAAAACTCGCTGGTTCTCCTTTGTTGGTTTACTGTTTCTCTTTGTGTTTGTTCTTTTTGCAAGTCTCGAGCATTGTGCACTCCTTCTCTATCATCTATTCTTCCTCCACCATTACTAGCCTTAGCTCCTCTTGTAGTAAATACCTAAAACAATAAACTTAAAGCCAACTGTTGCAAGTAAACTAAACACACGACCAAGACCTAGTTCTTGAAAGTGAATGACTGAAAACTATGCTATGAAATAAGCAATCAATAAACAATAATAGAAAATAAATATGACATTGAGAATTTAACGTGGTTCGGCTTTGCCTACTCCATGGACGACGACTCTGTAACAATCTTATTGATATGAAAAACACTTACACACACCGGAGATTACAAGAAGATATGAGAACTAACTCATTGTTTCTTCATCTGAAACATAGCCACAAAAATAGCCCCAGCTACACCCTGTTTCTCACTGTTTCCCCACCAGAAAACAGCCCAATAACGGCTCTATAGCATGTTCTTACACCCTCTTTTTCTCCCTGTATAAAACAGTCAAAGAGGTGGGTTTACGACCTGCAGAAGCAGCTGAAATCTCCTTGTACTTCACGTTGCACACACTGCCCAATTTGTTGTGTACGCTGCCTTTTTCCAGCGCTTGCACACACACAAATACATCCAAAACCACAACCTGTTGCACATTGTACACAGCCTGATTTTCACGTTGTATGACCTGGTTTTCACGTTCTATATGCTGCCGCTTCCAAGCCTTATTTAAAGCAACTAAAAGAGAGAAATCAATTTGAGACATTGTCTAACTCTTCCCTTAAAATTCGGAGCCATCCAAATAGGAAATTGAATCCTTGTTTGAGGAGGACTTTAGTCCCAAACAATTGGGAGTTCAACACCTAGTCTAATTCATCCTTGAAAATTGGGAGCCATAAATAAAGGAGAACTTTGAGTCCTTGTCTGACTCATATTCTCCACCTTGGTGAACAATTTTAGGCCATTACACAAGCATCATAAACAACCACATAAGGAGGGGTGGGCAGACGAGTCGGGGAACCGCGATTTCAAACCAAACCGAACCGTTTTGCTCCAAACGTTCTGGTTCTTATTGTGTAAATTAATAAATGATCTGGATCGGTCTGGATCAGTTGTAAAACAGTTCGAGTCCGGTTCCAATTGTTTAAATTAAAACGGTTTTGTTCCAACCTTTTTTTAACATAACAATATTAACACTTACTTTAACCCTAAAAACTCCAAACCCAAAGGCCCAATCCTTCTTCTCTCTCACTCCCACTCTCACACTTACAGACAATTACAGATAATAGAACTTCTCACGCCAAAAACCTCACGCAACCAACTAGCCACTCTTTCTCTCACTCTCTTCTTTCACTTTCTGTTCTCTTTTGGCGGGGCAGAACAGTTGAAGAGGCCACATAAAAGACTATCACACAACACGATTCTGTAAAAATCAGATTTTTAGGATCCAAGGTTCCGAGAATCCCTCCTGGACTTCATGCGCCAACTAGTATTGATTCGTTATGATAACTCGATTACGTGTTTCACATCCCAAACAACGTAATCGGAAAAATAGTCTTTGATGCACTAATATATTCTAATGTGAATGGATTTTAGATTTCACTTTTTCTAGAAAGCACAAAGGTTGCTCATATGTGATATCCTAAACTTACGATATATCCAGAGACAATAACGTAATAAATGACGATCATATATAACTAACCTACCAAAATTAATTGATCCTTAAACATTCCAAACATAAGAAAAGCATGACTAAGCTTATATGGAGAAGAAAAAGACAACCACCGGAATAATAATCTACGAAGAAATTGATGAAATATTTGTCACTAAAATAACATAAATTCATATATTAAATAAAAGTGAGAATCATAAACACCATTATTCATCGTGAAAGCATAAAACGAATCAAATATTAATTAAGTGTGTTACATCTAGGAGTTCGTCTCTTCACCTTGCGTGGGTTTTAGTGACACATGGCGAAGGTGAGGACATCAACAATGGTGTGGAGCTTCATTGGCATGTCAGCGCGTGGTGAATCAGCGACGCACTTTGTTGCTGTCCTGCGATGCGTTCCCTGTTGTTCTGCGTGTCCATTGCTTCTGCGTCTAGGCTGCCTGTTTGATGCGTTATCTGCTGTTCTAAACAGCGTTTCTGCTGCTGTTTGGACGGCCCCTGTTGTGTGCTCCCTTCTTGTTCTCGGCTGCTGCTGCTGCCTTTTTGTTCCAGCCAAAAAACCTCCTAATTGGTTGCTGTCCTATTTGTGTTAAAAACCAAAACAAAAACCTTCTCCAAATTGGCTATTGTTGTTGTATTTGTGGTAAAGAGAAAATCATCATTGGGCCTAATTAGAAACCCAATACCCAATACAAATGGAAAAACCCAATCCAAATTGGACCCCAATGGAATTTGGAAGCCTAATTTGCAAACAAATGAGTCCCACCCCTTGAAAGGTGGGTTTGGCTATGTTCATCCATACTACTTATTTGTACAACCAAAATTCAAAACTAATTTCCTTTATTTTTTTTCCTTTGGTTTTCTTAATCTTTGGTTCGAGTGTCTCCGGCTCCATTTCGTCAATTTGGCTATGAATCACAATTATTCGCCACGCTAATGCACTTTTGTCATTTAAACTCCAAATCCTACAAAAATACAAAAATAAAATAATTAAACTAAAATACACTATTCGAAACACTAACAAACATAAGTTAGGAGGTATATTATGTAATAATTATGTGAACATCACCCATACCAAAACAATTTTAGATATTTTTATCCCGGACCGGTTGAAATCGGGACAGAATCGATTCCACAAATCCAGTCCCGAACCGTTTCGTTACTGTAGAATAATCTTTAAGGCCCAAAGCTCGAAGGCAAGGGAGGTGAGAAGGATAAGGTCTGTTGGATTATTGGATTTGACTCATTCCTCTCACTCTCTCAAATGTTGTGGTGTTGTTGCTCATCGTGAAACCCACCAAAGCTGGTTATTGCAACTTGCAAGAAACCCTAAAAATCAAACATTTTTCACATCTTTTGTATCTTCCTCAATTAGATCAAACAGTCCGCAAATTCCTCTTTTTCCTCGTCAAGTTTCGATTGAGTTGACAAGGATGAGTCGCGGAAATCAGAGACAGGGATTGGGAAAGGGCAACAACAATGAACAACGGCCAACCCAAAGCCAAAGACGACCGATTAACCTTAGAGCATGGTCGAGAGAGGTTGTTTCGTTATCTGTGTTAGAAATTTGTGCGTGTGGTGTTGGTTTTTGGTGCAAGGGATGCAAAGGCGCAAGTGTTTATGGAGGGCTTCGATCGATCGAATCGATTGACCTATCCATATATGTCATGTTGAGATCAGATCTGGGTGTTTTTGTTATATTGAGATTAGATTTGGGTGTTTTTGTTATGTTGAGATCAAATCTAGTATTTTGGCCAATATAGTTTGTGTTTAATGTGGATGATGATATTGATGAAAAGAATAACCATCTCTCTATCTAAAAAAAAAATTAAAAGCTAGTGAGATCTATATGGTTTCGTTCTACAATTTATTTTCTTACTCCAAATAGGAAATATAGACCTTTGGTTTGGAGTTATGATATTTATTTATACTTTGGTTTCCATTTTTCATCAAACCAAATCACACTTCAGAGAGGCCAGCAAGGAATCATCCACCACCCAAATATGTTATGCCTCATCGTGGCTTCGAGCTTCACGGCAACACCACCACTACCAGCCGTCGCTGCCAACCCATCGTCCATCACCTTCTTCTTCTCCGGGATGGTATGGTTTCCAGTTCATATCGGTCTGGGACCACCCGGTTCTGCCTCCAAAAATCCATAATCCCTGACCGTTCCGTCATGTTACTGTAGAACCCGTATCGGGACCAATTCAATCTCGGACCGTTCCGAACCTTGCCCACCCCAAGTTCACATTCCAAGAGCGATCTGTAGGTAGAAGTCTCCGTGATATATACTCTGAAATTTGCTTCCTAGTTGAAAGTAGAGAAATGTTGTAATTGTCCGTTCGAAGTTGATCATCGAGATATTTGTCTTTTGTACGTGTATTGAGAATAGTTGTGAGACACATGGGCTTAGCAGGCTGTAAGGATTTGGGTCCGTGCGACAGACTGCATTGGGCGGGCTTAGACCCGCTTGGGCTGGATCAGTGCTAAGTTGACGCTAGGACCTAACTTTCTTCAATATCATCATGACACGTGTACGGCGTAGAGTTGAGACCATTTTGGTGTATCATCACATGATAAACTGGAATAACCTTTCAAAAATGTAGATTTTGCTATGTGTGTTACCTTGGAGATGAAGTTGTTGTTAGTTACGTTAGAATTAATTTATGAGGATTTATCCTTTATTGAGATGAACTTAATTGGGTTTAGTATTGTTATATAAGTTAGTAGTTGCCATTTTCCATTATGACTTGAAATATGTGGTTAGTATGTGATCATATTGTAAACTGGCATTTGATTAATATGCAAATTGAATTGTGAAGGAGTAAGAATCACTACACCAAATTAACATATTTGTAACAATCCCAAAGAAGTATCACTGTTGTGTTATAACAGTTCACCAAATAGTTTCACACAATCGGTGACGGAGCCAGGATTTTCGTTGAATGGGGGCAGAGTGGTGAGTCATATTTAACTAATGATAATATAATAATTAAGTACTTTAATATAATTTTTTTTTAATTTTGAATAATACATAAATAACTATACAAAACACCAATTGCTAAACAAAACTTCATCTAATCCATGGGTGAGGAAAATTGATCTAACAATCTACTTTGTAGGTACACAAGAGATAAATATATAGAGGACGGCGGCACACTTGCCTTTCAAATATACATAACAAGGCGAGAACTCGGCATCGTGCAATTTTATTGATCTGGTCAATTCATTTGGTGTATAAAGTTAAGGGCCAAAAATACTAATGGGTCATTTCTCCAAAGTAATCCTATGAATAAAATATTAAACTAGATCTTGATATACAAATTTATCTCGAGAAAATACTTTAAAAACATTATTCTTCTTCAAAGCAAAAAAAAGAGGTTGGGGCGTTGGTGGGAAAGGAAAATAAATCAAACAGAGAGAGAATGAGAGGAAGAGAAGTGGAGGCAGAGCGGTTGTTGTTCTCATAGTAAACATTTTTTTTACCCATAACCCTCCCCACCTCATGCCGCCGACCGAGTTCGAACCCGTGACGTGTGATTCCATACGCTATACCTCTACTAACTCAGCTAGTACACTTTTACCAGTAAACAAATAGAGGGTAAAGAAAATAAGAAAGGGAGGAACGGGGTTGTCAGCGTCACTGAGAATAGTGGAAGAGAATAAGGGGTGGGGCGGGATGGCGTCGTCGATTGCAAGTTAGGAAAATCGAGTTTTTTTTCTAAAGTCAGTGGGGGCAAGTGCCCCCACTTGACCCCACGTAAATCCGTCTCTGCACACAATTTCACAAATGAAGTGATACAATAATTGGATCACCATAAATAATACGGTGCTGCAAGTGATATTATTCATGGTGATCCAATTTAATTTATGATTTTATTTGCGAAATTATTTTTCAAAATTTTGCATGAATTTAGTTTTTACTTGAAATTGTTTGGTGGACTGTTACATCACAAAAGTGATATTGTTTTGGGGTTATTACAAAACTGCCAATTTGGTGTAGTGAATCCTTATATTGAACGAGTTTGATCACTATTGTTTGATAGAAAATTTATTTATGAAAGTGTTATTTGTTTCCTCAATAGAATGAGTGAAAACTGTGGTTGATTTGTTTATGATTGAAAAATTGTCACCTTGTACAAACTTTGAGAATTAGTTGGTTTTTTGCTCATTTCCACAGCTCCAAAAAAAAAGTGAAAAAAAAAGAATGAAAAAGTATGATTTTAGTATATAGACTTGCTTGTATACTTGGTATACGATTTTAGTATGTAGATTTGTTTGTATATACGCTCCGAGTGGTTTCGAAGGCAAATGAGGCACACTTGGGTGAGGTGTGTTCAACACAGGTGGAGAGTGCAATTGTGGAAAAGAAGCGATTTTTTTTTGTTTATGTATGAATGTCTTAAGGGAATAAACTAAATGCTCATTCGATCATTGAATGAGAATTATACGTCTTCCTTAAAGTAAAATGCGTGTTTGTTAATATTTCAATGATAGTGTATTAGGACTATGAGTTGTATTTTGTTGAAAATAAATTGCTTACATAAGTATTGAAATACCAGTTAAAATTGTATTTATGATTGATGCAGTTGTTTTTCGCTCCCTGCTTTGACCTAGTTCCGCTGACCTGCACAAGGAACGCACGTGAGCCAATGACCACCATTGTGGTGGTCGATGATACTTCGATGCTAAAGTTAGATAGGGATCTGAGGAAGGTGTAATGTTGTAAATAGAAAATTTGTAGCGTACCTTAGCTTACCAACATTACATGGTCTACGCAGTCTCCTTAGGAACAGTCGTCTCCTCGTTAATTGGACGAACATGGTCTACGCAGTTTCCTTAGGAATAGTCGTCTCCTCGTTTCGCATGCGGTACTCAATGCTGTTATTTAATGCTAAAGGTCTGTTTGGTGAACCATCATGTCTATATAATGGTGTTTCCCAATCCTTGTAGGCATTATCTTTCGCAAAGTAATCTCCTGTGATGATCTCGCTTGAAGGAAATGCTTTGAATTTTCCAAAGGTTGAGAGAAGATCTCCTTCACTGGAGTCTTCGAATGTTCTGACATTTGCACCGATCATGCATGATCATAATCGTTGTTATGCGTGGTCACCTGTTATGAGCGGACACGTAGTTGATTTGCTGAGATCTTGTAATTCTTACCAAGGGGGATGCCTTGGTGTTACTCTGTGCCGCTTGTGCCCGCGTGTGTGTGGATCCCGTTGCTAACTAATGGCTGATCGAAGTGTTAGAGGATGTGCGATGCTTCCGGGTGTGGTGTCTCTTTGTCACTCCTAGTATCGTGCATGGGAAAATTAGCATCTCTTGACAGCACTGTGAGACCTTGACGGCGTCGTTGCTTGCGGTCATCCTCATCTGCCTTCTTTCATCGGGAGTGAGATGTCATTTGAGGAAGTCAGTTGTCCATTGTAAGGTCTACATCGTTGTTGTAGGGGCACTTTCATGGGGTGATTCAACGGAGCAATCGGCCGCTCAGTCCTTTCAATCCCCTCTGACACATTGTCTTTGATCTTGGGAAGGGGCCGAGCGAAGCCTATTTGAATATCTTTGATGTAACTTGCAGATCGTTCGCATTCGAGAGTCTACACAACCTTCTTCAGATACCTCTCGTAGTTGAATCGTCTAAACGAGTCTTTACTTCATGTCGCACTGGATTCAGATGCTTGTAGTGTGAAGTCTTTTGTATTTGCCTTGGACAGACGCTCGTAGTATGTAGTCTTTTGTACTCGCCTTGAGCACTCCTTGTTACATCTTTCTAGTAATCAATAGAGTTTGCTTCCGTAATTCTTTATTTCATAAATGATTGCAAATCACACAAGTCTTTAATAACTAAAACTCTACATAACTATGGAAAGGGAAATAAACAACTAAAAAAAGACTAGCTATTGAAGGGGAGAAATTGATCCCGGCTCTGATGTGAATTCGGATGGCCTGTGTGGATAGTTGGTATTCTCAGAGGATTTTTGAGCTTCGCCAACATTACAGATGTTACTGAAGAGTAAACCTTGTAGGGGGCTAATCTGCGCACTGACGGTAGGTCGGGGGTGTGTTTCTGATTGTCTTGGCCTCTCTGTTCCGCTTGGTTGAAGAGCATATTGCTCCTATATCGTTTGACTGGGATGCCTCTATTGCCATTCGACCTGGTTCTGGTTCAAGCTGCTCTGCAGAATCCAGTTGGATCTAGAAATATTCTATTTGTTTCAGCGCGGCGTAATGGGAGCCGCTTGCCATAAGTTGGTTTCCACGTATTGTTCTTTCGGATTGGTTAGCAGTGTACTTAACGCACTAGTGAAGGGTGGAGACTACTGCTTCCATCTGGTTGAGCCATGGTCTTCCCAAGATAAGGTTGTAGGTCGATGGTGCGTCTACTACCATGAAGTCCAGAACACGACCTTTCTTAGTTGCGGCTCTCCTGCCATTATTGCTGACCTTATCTTCCCGATCGAAATCATTTCTCTCCGCTGAATCCAATCAGCGGGTAGTCTATAGACGACAGACTTTCCTCTTTGACATCCATACCGCGGAACACGTTGTAGAACAGGACGTTGAGTGAGATTCCTGTGACCACCAGAGCTCTCTTCACCTCCCACCTTGCGATCGAGACCGAGATGACCAAGGCGTCGTTGTGCGGCGCTCGAACTCTTTCGAGGTCCTTGGCCATAAAGGTCCAGGTGGGAATGAGGCTCTAAACCATTGAGTAACAAATGCGTTTGTCCTTGCCGCGGGTTGTGTCCGCATCTTCAGTAGAGTCTGCTTGCGGGACCTGTATGACTTGTCTTCATTTGGTCTGACTCCATGAAAGACATAGATTATACTCAGAGTCTCCTTCTCCATCTCCTTAACTGACTCCTTCGGATCCCTGGTTCGTTCTGGTCGCTTCTTAGAGTTCAGGAATTATTTTAGTTTGCCCCTGTGGATCCAGTACTCAAACTCATACCTCAGACTCTTATTGTCGTTGGTATCATGGACGCATTCTTTGTGGTATGCGTAGTACTTGCCGTTGTTGCGCCTGGAGGGGTCTCCGCGTTGCTTTGGGGGCTACTTCAGATTTCACCACTTTGTCATGGAGTTTAGTACGTCTGAAAGGCTAGCATTGAGGGGTGTCACGGCTCTGGATCCAACGGAGCTGGAGGCTTTTTCTGGCCTGGACCGACTAGGGTCTGACATGTTGTCATTGCGCTTTCTTTTGCTTATTTCCTCATCCTCGCGTCTCTTTCCCTCATTCTTGTCCTTAGGAGCGAAGGGCTTCTTCTCGCCTTCGGTTTCCTTCTTCACGGTTCTCAACTCCTCTAAGGTAATGTGTTTCTGGGCGCTCTTGAGGAGCTCTGTCATGTCTAAAAGGGGCTCAAAGGTGAGGTTTTCGTAGAGTTTCCCCTTTTTTAGGCCTGCAGTGAAAGGTGTCATGGCTGTGTCGTCGCTACAACCGTCGATGAGTGTCAGCTTGTTATTAAAGCGCGTGACATACTCTCTGAGCGTTTCATTGGACCTTTGTCTCAGAGAAAGTATGCAGTGTGCGCCTTTTTGGAAACGCTGGCTCCCAATAAAACACATCAGGAACTTTTTTGCCAGTGTTTTGAAGGAGTCGATCGACCTCGGAAGGAGGATGTGGAACCACGTTGGTGCTGACTTCTTCAAGCTAGTGGGAAAAGTTATGCACATCATCGACTCAGATCCATTTTTGAGGGCCATTATGTGATGGTAATGGCGCAGATGGTCGAATGGATCGGTGGTCCCGTTGTAGAAGTCGAGCTTCGAATGAGTGAACTTCTTCAGGAGGGCCTCATTCATGATTCGGTCCACAAATGGCGAGACAGAGAAATGGTACAACACGTCTGGGTCGTGTGTTTCTCTGCGGAGGGGGTTCTGAGGGTCGAGCCTCTCTGCTCTGGCGGTGGGCTCCGCGTTAGCCACGCAACCTCCTCTAGTCCAATGAGAACTAGCGAGGGCTCGACTCTCCTGTGTTTGCTCCCTGCCATCCTTTGGAGATGGAGGCCCGTGCTGCTCCAGGTTTCCGTTAGTAGGTGGAGGATTTTGTCGTGCAAGAGCCTCCACTGCTTTGGTGATTTTCAAAACATTTTCAAGTGATTCAAGTTGTGTTTATTAGATAACTCATAGTACTACAACTTTTGTATTATGATCAATTTTAGAATCGGTCTCGATCGAGCACATAAGTTGGTCGAAAGTCAGGAATACTATCCCATTTTTATTGCAAGACAGATTTGCGAGACTTTAGTAAAATAATCATAACTTGCTCATTTCAAAACACTTTCAAGTGATTCAAGTTGTATTTATTAGATAACTAAGATTACTACAATATTTGTGTTTTGATCAACTTGAGAATTAGTCTCGATGGTGTACATAACTTGGCCGAAAATTAGGAACATTATCTCGTTCTTATTGCGAGACAGATTTGCACAACTTTAGTAAAATGACCATAACTTGCTCATTTCGAAACATTTTCAAATGATTCAAATTGTGTTTATTAGATAACTCATAGTACTACAACTTTCGTGTTTTGATGAGCTTGAGAATCGATCTTAATTGAGAATTTAATTGATCGAAAGTTACCCTATTTTTAAGTTAAGTTAAATTATTGTTTTTGAAAAAAACAGTTTTTTGGATGGAGGTGGTGTGGGTTAGAAAAAAAGAAAAAAGTAAGCAGGGTTTTGAAAAACGCTTTTGGCGGTGTGGAGCAGTCGTTGGCGTTGCCTTTTAGATATCGCCCATCTCACTAGCAAACATCGCCACTTTACCCATGTGCATGTAATTTTGAATTCAGCAACTTAAACTTCGACATTTGTTTTTCCCCAAATCTTCCTCCCCACCCCACCCCACCACCTATTCTATTTCTCAGTCCTGCAACTCTCTCTCTCGCTCTCCATCCCAAACCCAAAAATTCAAAATTGTCACTGTTCATTCCCTCGTCCTCTCTCCGATACTCTTTCAAAGTTCCTTCGCTTCTCCTCCCTCTCCACCACCACTTCGTTCTTCCTCTTCGAACAAGTCTCGAGCGAGCGCCCCGCCCTAAGAGGAGACCCGGTACGTACTCAGTTTGCTAATTTTGCTGTAATTCACACACAGATCCACTTCAAAAACGCTGTAAAGATTTATACAATTAATTCACTTGGTTTTTGATTATTGGTGAGGTTCAAAGCATGACTAGCGGATGCTCCAAAGTTGGGTTTTTCTTTTTCTATGTTAAATGAGACCAATTGTTCGATTTTCGACATAATTTAATAACATGTATGTAGGTATTGCTTGGTCAGTGAGAGGAAAGAGGGAGGGACAAAATGTCCCTCTTTAGTAGATTCTTCTACAGAAGACCTCCTGACGGGTTGCTCGAATTCTTAGATAGAGTATATGGTAATTTCCTATCACCATTTTCGGTCATTATTAGTTAAAATTCATCTTTTTAGTCTAATCTGTATTGGTCTATGGTTATTTGTGGTCATTTTTGGGTGCAGTTTTCGATACATGCTTTTCGACCGAGGTTTTGAATGCAGAAATGTATGATTTTTACTTGCAAGATATTATAAGCGAGTTAAATGAGGCATTTCCGGACTCTAATTTTCTAGCATTTAACTTTAGAGAAGGTGAGAAGAGAAGTTTGTTTGCTGAAATCTTGTGCGAATATGATGTTATTGTGATAGATTATCCGCGGCACTATGAAGGGTGCCTGCTCCTTCCGCTATCCGCAATTCAGCATTTTTTGAGTGTTTGTGAGAGTTGGTTATCCACGAGGAACAGCCAGAATATTATTCTGCTGCATTGTGAAAGAGGGGGTTGGCCGCTCTTGGCATTCCTTCTAGCTAGTTTTATGATTTTTACTAAATGGTACAGTGGGGAACAGAAAACACTTGACATTGTTCATCGGGAAGCTCCTAAAGGTCTTTTGCACCTTTTTTCTCCTTTGAATCCATTCCCATCTCAGCTTCGTTACCTTCAGTATGTAGCTAGGAGAAGTATATCTCCAGAATGGCCACCTAAAGAGCGATCTCTTTCTTTGGACTGCCTTATTCTTCGAGCCATTCCAAGCTTTGATTCCTCTAATGGATGTAGGCCATGTATTCGAGTGTTTGGCCGAAATCTCCTTAGCAAGGGTGGTCTTTCAACCCAGATGCTTTTCTCAATGCCCAAGAAAAAGAAATCCCTGGGACACTATGGACAGGTAGAAAGGTTGTTGCCTAAAGATCTTACTTGATGTGTTATTTTATCCCTTCAATGAAAAATTGACCACAATGTTATGTAATTTCAGGTGGACTGTGATGTGATTAAGATTGACATCCAATGTTTGGTTCAAGGAGATGTTGTCTTGGAGTGTGTACACTTGAACTTGGACCCAGAAAGAGAAGTTATGATGTTTCGTGTAATGTTTAACACCGCTTTTATACGCTCAAATATATTGATGCTTAATACTGATGACTTGGACATTCTTTGGGATTCAAAGGAGAGGTATCCGAAAGGTTTTCGAGCAGAGGTGAATGTCCTTAAAGTTTCAGGCTAATATCCTTTTAATATTATTTGGTAAATTCATTTTGTTGCTGATTCTAACTATAATTTCATGAACCCAGGTTCTGTTTGGTGAGATTGAGAGCATTTCTCCGCACAGAGCTCCAACTGCAATTTTAAATGGTGAGGAGAAAGGTGGACTGCCTATTGAGGCTTTTTCTAGAGTTCAAGAACTTTTTAGTGATGTTGAATGGGTTGACAGTGATAATGATGCTGCTTTGTGGTTACTCAGGCAAATCCCACTAGATGCTTTGCAAGACAAAATTGAAAAACTAATTGAAATTGATGCAAAAGAATTTTCAAGGTCTCAAAGTAGGGTCAGCATGCAGACAACGCCTTCAGAATCAGAAGATGAGAATGATTCTGCCAAAGTTGCTGATATTATGAACTTTAGGAAAAATGATAAGGTTCTACAGGGGAAAAACATCAAAATCTCAACTTTGGACCAGCTAGACACTTCTGTAACTCGAGATCTTACCATACAGGACACAGTTTTTTCGAAGGATGCTTCAGCTCAGCCTCCTTTTAGTAAAAAGATATATGAACCTCTTCCCCCTCCTCCCCCTCCAAATTCTATAGTAACCAAGTCTAGTCAATCCACAGTAATGCCTTCTCCCACAATGCATAGCAAAGGTCCACCGCCACCTCCTCCACCCATCTCTAGTAAAGGTTCAGAAGTTTCATCTAACGCTCCTAATAATACTGGAAAGCTGCCATCACCACCACCACCTATCCATAGTAAAGTTCCACCAACACCTTCCCCTCTTCCACATATCTCTAGTAATGCTCCACATATTCCTCTTCCACCTCCCTTGCCTTACCATACAGCTTCTAGTAGAGGCCTTCCACCACCACCACCTTCACCTCCATCTCCCATAACTTCCAGTAAAGTTTCTCCACCACCTCCACCACCTCTACCACCTCCTCCATCTTCTAGTAGAGTCCGTCAACCACCTCCTCCACCTCCCATAACTTCTAGTAAAGGCCCTCCACCACCACCTCCTCCACCTCCCATAACTTTTAGTAAAGGTCCTCCACCGCTACCTCCTCTTCCTCCCATAGCTTCTCGTAAAGGTCCTCCACCCCCTATAACTTCTAATAGATCCCCTCCACCACCTCCTCCACCCCCTATAACTGCTGCTAGAGACCCTCCACGACCTCCACCTCCTCCCATGAGTTCTAGTGGAACTCCTCCTGCACCTCCACCTCCCCCACCTCTAGCTTCTAACACTAGTAGTAATCGCCAGCCACCTCCACCACCACCACCACCTCCACCTCCTCCGCCACCACCTCCTCCTCCTCCTCCACCACCACCTCCTCACTCTGCATCTGGCGGTGGTCCACCGCCACCCCTTTTGACTTCTGGTCGTGCTAGAGCACCTCCCCCTCCTCCAGCTCCCTTAAAGTCTGCTCAACAAGGTCCAGCTCCTCCTCCTCCACCACCACAAGCTCCAAAGCCTCCTGGGGTGGCTCCACCTCCGCCACCTGGTCGTGGAAATGCACCGGGTCCACCTCCACCTCCTGGAGCAAAGGTTCCAGGTGGACCGCCTCCACCCCCTCTCTCTGGAGGAAGAGGAAGAGGCTCATCAGGTTCAGCTGCTGGTCATGGAAGAGGTCGTGGGTCTGCAACTGCGCCTAAAAGAGCATCTTTAAAGCCATTACACTGGGTGAAAGTATCTCGAGCAGTGCAAGGGAGTTTATGGGCTGATTCCCAGAAACAAGAAAATCAAACAAGGTATGTGCTAGAAAGTTACATATGCACGTGCACATATTTATGAGGACAAAACAAGCAATACACATGAGATCAGAAGTTTCTAGTACTTGATATGGATTTAGGTTTCATGATACGTATTTGGGTGCTCACATAGTTGGTGTGCTTGTTAATTTTTATGCAGGGCCCCTGAGATAAATATTTCAGAACTTGAAAGTTTGTTCTCATCAAATGTTGCTTCCAGTGCGAGTGGTGCGGATAAAAGTGCCAAACGTGGTTCAAATGCGAACAAACTGGAGATAGTGCAACTGGTAAATAAGTTTTTCTATTATGTTAAGTTGTAGAATAATATTGGTGGACTTAGATCTGCTGTAAGCAATTCAGTTCTGTAATGACGCTGTTCTTGTTTTGATCTTATCTTTGTGTTGCACTTGCATTACACTAGCTTTTAGAGGATTCATAGTTTATCATGGGAATGAGATCATGGATAAAATCTATTTATGTGTTCCATTTGAAGGAGTTCATAGTTTAAGTTCGACATTAAATAGGTTATTATTGTTATTAATTTTTTTTTTATCAAACAGAGCAATATATTAATGATAAGTCAAGAAAAACCTTGTGATTGAGTGGGTCACAAGGCATGATACAACAGAGCAGAAGCTCAATTACATGAGAAAAGACTCTCCCAATCAAACATACAAAATGATGAAAATGTGCGTTCTGAATTAAACCCCCCCCAAAAAGTTCCCTAATGCCAGACAAGAGCTTTAATTTCATTGATATTCCATGGCAGTCCTGTCTAAAAATGCTATTGTTCCTCTCTTCCATAACCCATCAAATTCCCGTACACCCCCTTTTCCAAAGACAGAAACCTTTTAAGGAACAATCATACTATCTGACTATCTGAGTTTTACATATTTGGAGATGAGCTCAGTTTGAAGCTATCTCAAGGTTCTATTGGTATAGTAGGTGATAAAGGTTGACTTTGATCACCTAAATTTTTTCCTATTCCATCGATCTCATTTTGTACATAATGCCTGAGTATTAGTTAAAAATCTTATGAATTAGATAAGATTGAACAAAACAGAAAATAGATGGCAAGACCCGAGTAGGAGAAAATAGTATAAAAGTAGAGAATTGAGAACATCTCCGTAGGTGCTATTTCGGATACAAAGGTATTATATATACACAAATATTATCATAAGTGAGTTCATTATTTTTTAAAAGGTCAAATTCGTTTATGAAGATAATGTGGAATTAGAAGACATCCAACCCAGAGAGTAAATAAGACAAGAATAAATTAATTTATTATGATAATTTTTTTATTTTCATTTTTATTTAATTTTTTAACTACAATAGCTCCAATATATCATAACACTAAGACAAACTAGGAGTTTGTAATGCTTTGAAAACCTGTAGCACACACGTCTCTGTTTATTAGGATTGTCCCTTTGATAGGGACATATAACTGTCATAATTGTGCTTCTATGAGAAGTATACATATTTTGCCTTCACCAATCATGTGGAACCTACTTCTTAAGCGTTTTGGAGTGGACACTTTTAAACGTGTAAATTGATATTTGAGGGACTCGAGAGCAAAACATGCCTGCACGAGTAGGATATCTCATTTTTGTGAAGTAAGATACCATAATTAGTGCAAATCGAGTCTGTGCAGGGGAGATTGGACAGTTGTGTTGTCAGGTTACAACATTGGGTTAATTAAAGTAGATCTAAGGCTAATGTATATGGTTATGCTTGCTAATGAATTGGAGGGTATAATGCAAAGAGAAGGGAGAAAATTGAAATGTTCGTTGATTTCCATCTTTACACAAGTAGATACTGTTAATCCTATGGAGGATCTAGCGTCTGTGGGATAAGTCATTAAGTTCAGTCATAGTTACTGATCGCGTGATTAGGCTTGGTCAAGTGGATTAATTGCATTTGGGTGACGGCCAATCTCACCTTAATATGGAAAGTAGTCTTCTTCTTCTTTATTTAATTTTATTTTTAATTTTTTAATTTTGAATAGAAACTTAGTTGTATATTGCTTAATTCATTTTAAATGATCACTCTTGTTTGACATTTTTCAGGTTGACCTGCGCAGAGCTTATAATTGTGAAATAATGCTTACCAAAATTAAAATGCCTCTGCCTGATATGATTGTAAGTATATATTCTTAGCTCAAACCTACACGGCCCAATAGATGTTCAAATCAAATGTTCTTCGATATGCATCACCATCAAAATTATTGAGCAACGTTGTACATTGTAGTGTCTTATGCAGCTTCTCTCTTATTGTCAATTAACACTTAAAATTTCCAACTGGTTTGTGCTAAAGTTCTCTCTTTTTTTTTTCCCCACCATTCAGTGAAGTTCTTACCTTATCCCCCAAAAAATTGAGGTACACACACATAGGAGACATACATAATCGTTACTCTCCTCACTCAAGTTGGAGCACAGAGATTAAACACGCTTAACTTGGAACGCAAATAAAGAAGTGAACCCTGCTGTAGTGGTTAGGTGTGAATGCCACCTGCATTGATCCACCTTATTTCATATGAAGAGAGAATTTGTTTACGCACCAACTAGTCCTGAATATTGACTTGCCAAGTCAACTGTTCTTGCCACTTACATGCCAAACTTGCTGACATATGGTTATAAGTTATTGTAATTCCGATATGGCATTGTTGATGCACAATTTACTTTTTTTTTTTTTTTTGCTATTGTTCCAGAGTGCAGTTCTGGCATTGGATAACTCAGCATTGGACATTGATCAGGTTGAGAATCTAATCAAATTTTGCCCGACGAAAGAAGAAATGGAGATGCTGAAAGTATGTTCTCTCTGTTTTGCGTTAACTTCTTTGTGTGCTCTAGTTGTGAATTCTAGTTACTATTTTGATTCGCTGATGTACTAGTATTACTGAAGTAATATAAGGTTAATTTGTTACTTGACATCTCTGAGACAAATTTACTGTATTAGCATTTAGCTGTCTATACACTTCCATTCTTACATCTGGAATTCGTGGTTGGCATTTAGGTATGAGTCATGACACATGAAATATGATAATCATTTATGTCTAATCTCGTATGTTGCATTTTGCAGCGTGCATCTTCTCTTGCCATTTGAATTTACTTTGATGCAATTTTTTCAGTCTCAGCATTTTTTTTTGTTTTGTTTATCTCCAAGGCCTATTCTTGTATCATAAGCACTAGTACACTCTAAGGCCATATCAATTAACTATATTTTATCTTTTGGTTACTTGAAGTATGATCAAGCGACTTACCGTGTATTATTATACTCGAAGCAGTGGATGCAGAGAGTTTGTCTGTTCTCATTGCCTCTAAATTAATTGTGAAGGAGGAAAATGATTGTTTCGAAATGGTCAAAGGAAGGTGTGTTCTAGATTTCCTTTTTCAAAGAATGTTTATTTGACTCGTTAACCGGGACAAAGCCTTAACCCTCCTTATCCCTTGAGGGATGTTAATCTTTCTGTGTAAACTGAAATAGTGCTGCCCCCTTTTTCTACTGAAGTTGTGCTGGCCTCTTTTTCTATTAGCTGTCACCCCGTCATCCTTCATTAGGAAACTTATCTTTTAACAATATGGTCCCAAAACAAAAAAGAATTCAAATTAATATCAGATATTGGTAGGGGAATAGGGTGCAGGGCACCAAAATTTTGTGAATCGCACAAATAATTTGCATATGGTCCTATGATTTATACCAACTTTGAGTTTGAGTTCCAAGTTTGTCCAGCTTTAAGTCTGGGTCTCAAGACTACGTTGACCATTAATTCTCCATCCAGTAATTGAATGAATTCTTAGTTTTTATTCTTTAGGTCCCACAATTTATACCGGCTTTCCATTTAGGTCCTATATTTGTAACAGGGAGTTGACGGTCAACGGTGTTTTGGGACTTAGACTCAAAGTTGAACCAACTTGCGACCCAAACTCAAAACTGGTATAAACTATAGGACCCAAACACAAGTTAACCAAAACATTTATTTCCATCTATAGAATGAGCATTGTCAACCATCCGCTGAAAAAGGATAGTGGATCCAATGAACCTTTATCTTATTTATGTTATCAAACTTATAAGCCCCAATATTTCACTGCAAGGCCTCCTTCACTAAAAGAGGGCGTTGTTAACCTGATTTGCATGCAAATGGCAATGAGAGAGTCTGTAGTTGAAGCCGAGTCAACCAGGTCCTTCCACAGCTCTCTGCGCATTCCCTAACAGTACATTTATCATCCTGAAGGTCGCACAAAGAAAATACTATTAGAAATAGAAACTCTGTCCCGCACCTTGCAATGTAAAAACTAATTAGTAGTCGAAAGAGTAGATCTCTCTGTGGCATGATGTTGTCTGGTTGATTTCAAGACCATGTGATTGAGCCGTTGTGATAGCTATTTGTGGGACCATAGATGCCTTAGTAAAGATGTGTTTGAAGATCAGACGATATTTTTCAAGGGTTGGTAAATCCAGCACAGTATGGTGCACAGATTTATGATGATGGTATTTTTTTTTCAGAAGTTTTTTTAACAATATTACCAGCTATTTTCTGGTTTGATGATGACAATCATGGAACATTTTTCATTGCACAAGTATAGCACAGACACAGATGTTTTGATGATGATGATGATGAAGTATAGCACAGACAGATGTTTTGAGGGATGATTCAGAGAAACTGGTTCTTAGCCAAAACCAGGATATTATATTACGAATTGCCTGATAGGGAGATAGGATAATGCTGGTTGAGTTTGGTCGGGCATGTCCAATGAAGTTTGTTCGTAACACCAATAAAGAGTGCTTTTTGTGGATGAACATGTATTTTTTCTGTATGCTGTAATTGATCTCATGTAAGTACTTTGGAAAGTATGCATTTTGGTTAGCTGATACAAAAAATCGCTTGAATCTTCTAAAACTAACAACAAATCTGCAGGATCATCGATGATTTTAGAAATGAAATCTCACCCTGTTTTCAGCATCTGATTACTATGCGAATGTTTGACAGTAGCTGAAATCACTATTGCTGGCTCATCTAAATTTTGCTATAGATAAAAATAATTTTTGATACAGTATCTTTCCTATTCTTATGCATTTGTTCAGTGTGTATAATTCTTGCATTTGGATCTTTGTTAACTGGTTTGTATATTTTACAGAATTATACTGGAAACAAGGATAATCTTGGAAAGTGTGAGCAGGTTTGTTTCAATCTTTGAGTAACTGATGTTCATAACTCATTTAATGTCTAACATTTTGGTTTGCTATTTCAGTTTTTCTTGGAGCTGATGAAGGTACCCCGTGTAGAATCAAAGTTAAGAGTGTTTTCATTCACTATCACCTTTTGTACTCAGGTAAGCAATTCTTTAGTCAGTGATAAATTATACTGTGATGCCCAGCAACATTTTCTTTCATGATGCAAGAAGTCAGTGCAACAATTTCTGTTTTCGAGTATCTGGGTATTCAGTTGTATTTTTATCTTGGCAGACTATTTTTTCGTTCATACAATGTTTTACTTCTAAACCCTCCCTTTGTACAGGTGAAAGAGTTGCAATCTAACTTGAACACAATTAATGGTGCTTCAAGAGAGGTACATTGAATAGATATATTTTTGGTAAGAGAAATTACAGACTATCTCAGCTAAGATCTAATTTATCAAATACTTAATTGTAGGTGAAAGATTCAACAAAGTTACGACAGTTAATGCAGACAATTCTCACTTTGGGAAATGCACTGAATCAGGGAACAGCGCGAGGTATAGTTCTAAGTTCCCTGCAATTTTTTCTGCTATAATGACTTGGACAGCTAGTGGGTTTGTTAGATAATTTTGCTATCTCATTTTGCAGGATCTGCTATAGGATTTAAACTGGACAGTCTTCTTAAACTGTCTGATACTCGTGCAAGAAATAATAAAATGACGCTAATGCACTATTTATGCAAGGTGAATATGGTGGTACTTTTATGAAGCATTAGATTGATTACACTCTGTTGTATACATATCTTTCTTACGCTATCTTGGTTAATAATCTATGTAGTTCAGGAGTAATATGAGATCAATCGGGTTAATCAGATTAGTCGGAATTGATAAACAAACTTCTTATAAACATATTTTTCTCTGACATTTTATTCTTGTAAGTAATGTGTGCATACAGGAATTTTTTTTTTGAATTAATGCATATTGAAGTAGTATCGGGAATGGGCTTTGATGATGATGATGAATGCATAGTGAAGTAGTAAACATCAAATTTCAACATATCCATTTAAAAATTAATGTCATTGTTTTAAGATGGGTTGATCTTGAGGGGAGGCGTTTGTAGTTTCAAATTTTCTAAGTACTTCAAAGTTGACTTGGTAGAAAAACTTTGCCCCATGAATCCCTTGCATACATATCTTAAAAATCAAAAGTCAACATATCTGTATAGAGTTAATGCCATATTCTGAAGATTTAAGGAAACTTATAACATTTTAAAAAGATCCACAATCGATAAATGTAAGTCTCCTCTTCTTTAGTTTTGCTTCTTATTTTCCTCAATTTTTTCCCTCTTCTCTTCTTTCTTCGGTATTTTTCTCTTTTATTATAACATATTGCCATTATCGACTAGTCGGTGAATTTCGGAACTGATTACTTAGTAAATTGATCTAGATATAGGCGATTAATCATCGATAATAGTAATACATTAACACATTCTTGGGTTGCCATAGTCATCATGTATTCATGTTACGCATTTTCATAAGTGGCCAAATTGTTTAATATCTTATTGATTTTTTCCTGCCTTCAGGTTCTTGCCGAGCAGATGCCAGATGTGCTGGATTTTGATAAGGATTTGGCTCATCTGGAGTTGGCCTCGAAGGTATGATATACATGCTGTTAATTGTGAGAGGAAAAAAAAACTTTATCGAACCTAATGAATCTAGAAAGTGGTTGGTTCTTATGATGTGCTGGTTCAAATGACTATATGTTTTAGATTCAACTGAAGGCTTTAGCTGAAGAAATGCAAGCAGTCAGTAAGGGTCTTGAAAAAGTTGAACAAGAACTTGCTGCTTCAGCAAATGATGGTGATATTTCCCTAGGCTTTCAGACGGTAAGGATAAGTTCATTCCATACATGCCTTCACACCAGAATTTGTTTCTTCTGTATATTACACTATCTTGATTCTATTATATATGATGCTATTATTTCTAACTAATGAATAGACGTTTCTGTTCCTTTGCTGGGTTTTATGACATGTTTCCAATTGCCTGTTACCTTGTCAAATGTCAATAATGCATCTAAAATATTAGATAGAAGGAAATGACTCATTCAAAGATTTAGTTCCAAACTTGAGTTGTAACCTTCATGCCTTGTCAGTGTCTTCTGGATCCGGTTTGGAATATTTTTTTCTTGTTGATAAGTCGTAGTTTGTACTCTCTACCTGTATGCTACAACAAAGGGTAATATTGGTAATGGAACATCTGCGATCTGGATAGATCTTTTTCATGAAACTTGAGATTTTCCTTTGCAGGCTTTAAAGAATTTCCTTGATAGTGCTGAAGCTGACGTGCGAACTCTAATATCTTTATATTCTGAAGTGGTGAGTCCCCCTCTTGCTCGTTTTTTTTTTAACTTCCACAAATTATTGATGTTAATTAGAGAATTTTGTCTTTTAGGGAAGAAATGCAGATTCTCTATCTCAATATTTTGGGGAGGATCCAGCTCGCTGCCCTTTTGAGCAAGGTGTGACAGTTATGCATTAACCTAGTTGTATTTCTTTATACCTGCCATGTGAACCCTTTAGATTGTATATTTTACCTTTCTTTTCTTGCTTCAGTCATTTGGTTTTGATTACCATTTCTTTCTTATTTAACTTATAAATCCAAAATCTATATTACACTAACTTATTTTGCACATAAGGATGTAAGATGGATTTGAAAATCCGAACCAAAAATTTCCCCCCCCAAAAAAAATCCGATTCCGAAATGCCTATTTTTAATAATTTCGAAATTTTCTAATCGAAATTGGAATGTCTCTGAAATGTCCAAATACCTCAGATACTTGCCGAAAGTTTTCCTATTCGAAAATTGCCAAAACTATTCCGATTATTGCATTCCTAAGAATTCCAATCCGAAATTTCTAATTCATTTCGCAATTTTCTTAATAAAAAAATCATATATTATACTATAAGTTATAGCTATATATTTGCATTCAATCCTATTAATAAAATAAGATTGTGTTATAATTTATACGTCTTAGCCATATGTTTGCATTCATCGTAAAAAATAAAATAAGATCACATATATTATGATTTGTAAGGGTAGTTTTTTTATATATATTTTTAATACTTTGGCCTCCATTATTTTATGCCCAATAGAGTTTATCCACCATTTAAAACTTGATTGAGTTTTAACCCCCATTATGGAAGGACTCGTTAAGGAAAATTATTTTTATCAGCAAAACAAAGAGATAGTATTGAATATTGAAAGGAAACGAAAGAGGAATCAAACAAAGAAAGCTTTGTGGATAAGACCGACAAAAGTGTACATCAAGTATGTCTGTTCAGTATAAAAGACTCCCGACTAAAATTTTTCCAACTGATACCCCAAAGCCATTATGTGAGCTCTGTGTCCTTCCATAAGGTATCTACATCTTTATGCGCATTTCTGAAAATTCTATTGTTTCTTTCCCTCCAAATATACCAAACTGAAGTATGCCCCAGGTCCAGCTACCAAACTTAGTGAAATTAAAAAAAAAAATTGACTTGCAGTCTTGAAGGCTTCTGCCCAGTCCATGAAAGAGAGAGAGGCAGTTACATGATATTCTGAGAGGGCTTTGGTCCAAAATTGATTGATGAGAGGACAGGAAGTTAGGATGTGGTCAATGGACTCTTTTGCAGTTCCACATAGGACACATAGTGATTAGTGATAGACAACCCTCTTCTGATAATGTTATCTACTGTTAAGATTTTGCCATGAAGGCCCTAGGAGGAATCTCCTTGATCCAGATCCAGGACTGAAGACACTTGATTCTGTCATCCAGGGGAGAAGAGGCTAACCTTGGAGCCAACTGCTAGTAGCATTCAAAAACAGTGAAATAAGAGTTCTTATTGAACCATTTCCACTTGTCCTCTTCATTGTGTGGATGAAAATGGTTGAAAAATGATTTGTAGCCCCCATTAACTCTTATCATTTGATTAACTTCCCAATCATTTATTGGTTAACTTTCCAATCATTCAAGTTTCTTCTAAGTTGGAAGTTCCAACTATTGATATTATAGTCTTAAAAATCTCTTATAGTTCCCTGCCTATTACTGGTAACATTGAAAATAGCTGGAAATACCAGCTTAAGGGTCTGTCCTCCAACCAACATTGATCCCAGACCCTGATCGTGTTACCATTGTGAGCTTCAAATGAAATACTGCTGGACATACAGTCCTTTAGCTTCTTGATTTCCTTCCAAAGAGACCAACCATAAGTATTAGGGAGATCACTAGTAAACCAGTCTCAACAATCACCTTTCTCCAAAGAACATCATGATCAGTGCTAAATCTCCACAACCATTTGAGTAGGAGAGCCTTGTTAAATTCTCTATTTCTTCTCATCTGCAGTCCTCCATTCTCTTTAGGTTGACACACTTTCTTCCAGTAAATGGTACTTCTTGGAGGATGGAGTTATCCCCCAAAGAAAGTTTCTCATGCATTTCTCAATCTTAGCCACGGAGGCAGGGATAGTGCACAAAGACATCATGTGAATTGGAATACTAGCAATGGTGCTTTTAATCAAGGTAGCTCTACAAGCCTTGGCAATGTACTTCTTCCAAGAAGCCAATCTTCTTTCTATTCTCTCCACTGTGTCATTGTCATCCCAAACTCTGATATTTTTGAATTCAGCACCCAGAGGAAGACCAAGGTAAACACAACGAAATGACCCTTTTTACACCCCAATAAAGAGGCTGATTGGTCAATTTCATGCGCCTCACCAATAGCAAACAACTGAGACTTGTGGAAGTTCACTCTAGGCCAAAAACAGCTTAAAACCATAATAAAATGTCTCTAACTGCCCCAACTTCCTCCAATGATGCATCAAAGAATAAGACTGTATCATCTGCATATTGGAGAATTGGAATTGCTTGGGAAGAGGGGCAGACTTTAAACCCAAGAAGAAGGTCGAGGTGATGAGCCTTGGTGGCTAGTGCAGTGAGGCCCTCAACAACCAAAGTGAATAAAAGAGGAGATAAGGGGTCTCCCTGCTGACACCTGTAGAGGACCTAAAATGGCCATTGGGGACATCATTGATTGAATAGAGATGAAGCAGTAGATAGCAAAGTCTGAATCCAGTTGTTCCATTTCTGACCAAACCCATAGTTGGAGAGAACTCCTTGAACATAATCCCATGAGACAGAGTCGAATGCTTTGTAGCATTAGTCCAGGTTTGTTTTGTCTAGTTCTGGAATTCAAGGTCATTGGCAATCAGAACACTATCAATAACACTATATGGGCAACTCCAGCAGATTGAAAAGGAGAAATGAGGGAACGTAGGACAAAATTCAATCTAGCTGAAAGGACTTTAGAAATGACTTTGTACACAAAAGATAAAGGCTGAGAGGTCTGAATTTCTCGATGGAATGGGGCTTGTTGATCTTAGGAATAAGGGTAATTAAGGTAGTATTGAGCCTCATTCTAGGAATTGTCTATGATTGAAATCTTGCACCTCTCCCATGAAGTCATAGAAATAAACTCCCAACACTTGAGAAAAAGGTCAACTAGGAACCCATCAAGACCAGGAGTGACATCATGGTTAAGATTTTTCATAGCCCAGATAATGTCTACAACTGAAATGTCAGCTTACAGCCTCTGAAATCATCTGGACACAGGGATTGGAAAAGGGAAGGATTAATGGAGGGCCTCCAAGACTCTGATTCGGTGTAAAGGTTCTTATAGAAGTGGAGAATGTGGTTTGAGATGACAGCAGAGTCATCAGTGTGCATTCCATGGACATGGACGGAGATAACGAAATTAAAAACTTTTCTCAAAATAGCAAGCTGATGAAATAGTTTGGATTTGGAACATAGATATCCAAATTTATCCCAAGAGGCCCAGCTTTCCTTTTCTAGGAGTGCTCTTTTGAGTAGCTTAGTGGGATCAATTTTGAGGATCATTCTTTGCTCCCACTCAGCATCATTCACGTTTCTTTCTTCTTCAAGTTGATCCAGAGTTTGAATGGAGAGTTGAGTATTATCAATAAAAACTACAACTTTCCAAGGACTTCTCTATTCCAGGTGTCGAGGAAGCTTTTGAGCTGTTTCAGCTTGAACCATAAGCGGTACCCTTTAGTGCCTTCAGCTGAGATAGAGCACGGAAATTATTTGATGTCCTGCATGAGGGTAGGATGATCAAACCACATCCGCTCAAATATGAAGGGGGAAAGCCAAGAAAAGGAGACAGATGGTTTAATCAGGATGACATTATACAGGATAAGTCAGACTGAAAGGTTTCAAGAAGAAGCTCACTCATTTCATCCCAATGATCTCTCCAATTGGTAGAACATATGAATCTGTCAAGTCTTGAAAGAGGAGTTCTTTACTGATTAATTCAAGTGAAGGAGCCTCCTTTTAAGAACAAAATCAGAGACTAAAGTCATCTATGAATTCTGTAAACTGCCTTCTTCTAAAAAGATCTTGAACCAGCTCCCCTCATTTCAGATAAGTTTCACAACATTAAAGTTCCCACCTAACAGCCAAGGATCATCCCATCACCCTGCAATACTTTGAAGTTCTTCCCAAAAGTGATTAGAGTAAGCATTATCAACAGACCCATGCACATTGGAGATGAAATTTTGATTGGAATTGAGTTACTATAATCCAAATTTCGGACTCCGAATTGGAAATGAAATAGAATTCCAGAACACCTGTTTCCGATCTGTTCTGTCTGAAAAACAGGCATCAAATTTCTTAAAATTTCCCTAAATTCCGAAAATTTTGATAAAAAAAATTTCCAATTTTGGAATCGGAATTGGAAGTGAATTTTACTTCCGATATTTTTTGGAATGGAAATTGAAACACCTGTTCCAATCCGTTTCGTCTAAAAAAATGCCCTAACTGCACATCACTGAAAGCTGTAAATAGATCTTGTTATTCAAGTTTGGTGTTTCCTATAATTTTATGAGGGGTTAGCTCTCTATAGTTCTGAAGTTTTTATCAATGTAGAATTCACATACTTGGGCATCTTAATAATACTTGGGACTTCTCCTACATCTGATCTCTGGTTGACACAACTGATCTCACAAGGGTACTTATAGGTTTGTGTGAAGTGTGAGATGAAGATTGTGTGAAAAATGTATAATCTTAGTCCAAGGCATTTACTGAGTAATCAAGGTACATCCTATTTTCATTTTTCAGTCCACGATCATTTGCTGAATATGGTTGGATGTAACGGTGGCATCATATGTAATCATGTAGAGCATAGCAATGTCAAGTACCTAAGGTTGTAATGTAGGTATTTTGGCATATTCATGTTACTAAGGTTATGGTTGAACCTATGACTATGAGACAAACTAGGGGAGAGAAGAATTGCCTTTCATTGACCTAGTACTCTGTGACTTTGAATCTTTGGTTTGGATAGCATGGAATTAGATTGTCATCTGTGAATTTTTTAGTTTATGTAGATCAAGAGAGTATTGTCTATGTTTGTTTGCTCCAAATTACTCCATTTTTTCTTCAAGGAACCTCTCCCCTGGCCTTGGAGGTGAAGTGCTAGGTTAATGTCTATGTAACGAATCATAACCTAATTCATTTTCAAGCTTCAACATGATAAAAAAAATGTAATAGGTAACCATCTAAAAGTTGTACCCTTTATTGAAAGGATCCACTTGTTTTCAGACTTCCCGCATGATAAAAATCTGAAAGAAGTAAAAATGTTAACTTTAATTTTTCTTTATAAGGCTCTGCTGCACAGCACGTCGCCTCACCTAGCCAAGGAGCTAGTGACGGACCTTGACACATCATGTCTTGCCCCTAACAAAATGTATTGTTACAGCAGTTTGAGGATATCACATCTTGCCCCTCACCATTTTTCTCTGTTGATCCTGGAGCTGGAAATAATATCATTACATGTAACTTGGATGTTGATAAAGAGTGCAATTTTTCATTTTGTTCTGATGGTATTCTGATGCTGCATTATGCCCCTCCCAAACCACACTTCTATACCCTTAGTTTTCCGCCTTTTGATTATCTATAAAGAGCAAACATTCCATTGTATACTGCCATAGTTACTTCAAGTTTTAATTTGCCTCGTCTTTTCCTCCTATGCAGTAACATCCATCTTGGTAGTCTTCGTTAAGATGTTCAGAAAATCACGCGAGGATAACGAGAAGCTCGCTGAAGCTGAAAAGAAGAAACAGGAGAAGGAAGCTTTGAAAGAGAAGGCTGCAAGAGCATGAAGTGCTATTTGAATGGGTTAAACAATACAACATCCTGCTGACATTTGCTAAAGATGATTCAGCTAAGAAGGAATCAAACATACATATGGTCGAATCTCCTCAACCACACAACAGAGCTGAATGGATAACAATACAGCTATATACAAACACGATTTTACAGAAAGGGCCTCTCTGTTGTGTATACTGTATACTAACTGAACGCTGCTATCTTGTGAACTGGCTTGGCCATCATTAAGCAAAGTGAAAATGATCGGTTAGTCTCTATTGAATCTAATTCTGTTGTATCATGTACCTGGGGCCACTCATCTTTGGCACAGGGTCAACACAATTTCCCCTGGAGACATTTGTAAAGAGATTCATTTTACTTCTTTTATGAATCAGATCCTTTCGATTCTTGAATCTCCAACTCATGCTCAGGTACCATGATACAAGAATCTGCTTGGAGAGAAGAGCTTGTATTTTTTTACTTTCAACGACTCTTTTGATGCATCCAGCATGTCCATTGTGCATTGGACATCAGGCATAATGCCCACCTGATCAATGTCATGAAGTGCCGGTGATACATATTTTGCAACTGTGATAAACAGAGCCGATCCACCATGTAGCTCAGTAACACTCTGCACAATGAAACTAAAGCATTAAAATTGAGATACAGAAAGAAACCATGTGATTTCCACAAAAAATTGTCAGTGCACAGTCTGCAAATCAATTTGATAAAACTGACATGCACCAGCTTAAACTATAAGCAAATTTGACAAGAAGCTTTTAATAGAAAGTCCCGAACCAAGAAGGATTTGAACTTTGAAAAGATAAAATATAGAGACAATCCCAGAACACAGAACTTCTTTGTTGTGTACTTCAGTTCATTATTGCAAATACTCCTATGACAATTCCATAGATGGTTAATGCTACATGAATACGTCTATGGGTGTAATGCGTGTCAGACCCTTTGGTCATTGCCTAGCCATCTCGCAGCAGGTTAGTGCATGGCAGAGGGTTATTTAGCAGTTAAGGTCGAAAAACAATGCATTCTTAGGCTGTAAGAAACAAGCGCACAAACCTGAATTTTCCCCTTCCCAAAGGTCTTGTGCCCCACCAGAGTAGCTCGGCCATTGTCATGCAAGGCCCCAGCCAAAATCTCACTGGCACTTGCACTCCCTTCATTCACCTGTGTTATACAGAAAATTTTTTGGTACTTGTAAGTTCTATCTTGTTGAATCGCCAGAAAGAGAGCTAAAGGCAGTTTGTTAGTCGATACTATGGATTTTACATTGGTTAAGACATTAGGGTGTGTTTCATTTTTTTTTGTTCCATGGAAAACCATAAGAATAGTAGAGAGGGTCAGCCCATGATATTGAAGATGACTATTTTTCTTGAGTTTTTCATGGATAAATACTATTTGCTTCTAGAAGTTTATTTTCCATAGTTTTGACAGAAGCGGTGGAAGTCACAAGTTCTATCGTCTCCCTCTTCCTTTCTTCTTCCCCACTAATTTGTCACAATTTTACATTGGTTTTGTTTTTTTATTAAATCGATCAATCAAACGTAGCTTTAGTTCTATGGTTTGTATGGATGATGCACAAATATGTAGTTCTACTCTAAATCTGGTTTTCACTTTTCACAAGAGATCTCTAAATTATTTCATGATTTCCACGACAAAAATTTTAGAATGAAGATAAATAGAACTCACAACTCACAAGGACAACAAGAGGATCATGTGTTAAAGCATGACCATTGACCATATTTATTGGTAGCATATTCCCTTCACGATCTATTGTATTCACAAGAGTTTCATCTCCATCTAGCCATATTTGAGCAACATCCAATCCAGCTTTGACCAAGCCCCCCTGTCAAATACATGGCAGGAAAGCAAATCAATATGCTTCAAGACTACTAAAATAACACAAATGAAAAAATAACTTACTGGATTGTTACGCAAATCTAGTATATATGATTGTACACCCTGACCCTCCATTTCTTGAATGGCACTTTCCATTTCATCAGCCGCAGTCTAATCATGACAGCATAGGAGGTTTTCATCATTATGGAATAGCAAATATGAAACTAAAAACAAATAATATTTAAAATTGAAACAAAATGAAAACAAAATAGCTCATACATGAGACAAGGCTGAAAGCTATAACCAGTCTTGGATAGATGGGCATCCGGGGGGCTCCAGGGCAGAGTCAGGATTGCAAACAAATGGGGGCAAAAACAATTAATCATAGATAATTTAATTATTAAAATAAATAGATAACTATGATTAAAACGGAAAATTTGTAATGTATATAAGGGTTAACTGGCTGTCGATGTTAACCCATTGTATATAATCCCCCGCACCTGCACTTCCAAGAGAAAGTTAATCAAAATAATTTCTATGGGCACACAAAATCAACACTATTGCAATGTGGTTGCTCCTAATTTGTATCAAAGAGAACTAAAGTTTCAATCTTAAATAAACAAATTACAACCCCATTGTTCCAAATTAACTCTAAATTTAGAACAAGTACAACAGTAAAGCAACAAAATTTCATTATTTTTTTCATCAACTCGTTCTTGATTTTGATGGGTTTGTGAAGTAGAGACTTCCAATTGAACAAAAAATCAGTTAAAACCAGTGTTCTAAAAATTGCTAGACGTTGGGCAGGCGGCGAGCAGGTGCCTAGCGCCCAGGGGCCTAGGCGGGTGCCTAGGCGGTCTTAGGTTTTGTATTATTACTTTAATAATTTACAAAAGTTAAGCATAATACCTTATCAATTACATCCAATTTAATGCCAATATACATATGCAAAATTTAAAAACATGAAAAATTAACAATCGTGAACAAAATTTATTAAAACTCAAATGACTGAAGTTGGTCATGATGGGTACTTTATATAAATTTGAATTTGTGTACTCTTTTATTTTTCTTCAAATTGCATGAATAACCTCAGTTATGTTTGATAAAATCTACATTAGTAAAATTAGTACCGGCAGATCCTTTGAGAATTTCATTAAGTAATCATCATTTGCTACATTTAGACATATACTGAATAAAAAACAATTAAATAGTTTATTTCTAAAAAATAGGAAAGAAAATAAAATAAGAACACAATCAGCCTTGTTAAAAAATTTAAAAAAAATTAAAAAAATAAAAAAAATTTAAAAATCGCCCAGACCGCCTAGAGTCCGCCTAGATCCTGCCCAGACCCGCCCAGACCCGCCTAGACCCGCCCAGACTGCCCGCCCAACCATTAATCTGGGCGGTTTTCCACCTTCTAGCGCCTAGGCGGCCGCCCAGGCCGATTTTTAGAACACTGGTTAAAACACACCTAGAAAAGTCGAACCCATACTTCAAACACGAAAATATTGAAGACAACAAGAGAGAGAGGGAGTACCTGCAAGATCACACACCTTCGCCGAGATGGTCGATGAAGTTGAATAGAAACCCTAGAATTACACAAAGCTTCATAAATTTGAGCTTCTTTCGTCTCTCCATCATAGATAAGGTAGTGGGTTGTCATGTGGGAATTAAAATCAGAGACACGGAGAGAGGAAGATAGGGGGTTAGACGGTGGCGCACTGGCGAACTGGAATCGCAGAGGAGGTGGAGAACGGAAAGGGAGAGGACAATGTGGGGAAGGGGAGGGAGAAAGAAATGTCAGTGAAAGTTGTCTTTGTGAAGGAGGGGCAACCTCAAATTTAAAGAGGGGCAATATAAAAAAAATATATCACTACTTTGGTGGATTATTTTTAAAAGCTAAGGGGGTCAATTGACCCCCTTAACCAAAGCATGGATCCGCCCCTACGGGGCTCTGTGAAAGATGACAAAACTAGATAGAGGAGAAAACTTAATATACTCACGGGGTAGTGTGACCTTCAAGTAGAAATTGGATAGTTGCATCAGAGAGCCACTTGACGTTAATTTAATCGAGCAGCACGAATAGAGGCATAAGTATTATAGATTTTGGGAATCGTGTTCATGGTTGCAGTGTTGCTACTTTGCAGTTTTAGAGATTGTTTCATAGTTATAAAAACCAATACTTCGCTAGCTTGTTCTTTTCTGATTGTCTCATGTTTGCAGCATCGCTGCTTCACTATATGCTACCTTGAAGATTGTGTGTGGTTCTCGCATCATTAGTTGTTTCTTGTCAAGCATTTCATGATTTTGAATTGCATGTTTGATGTGGTAGAGATTATGTGTGGTAGAGGCATCATCAAGGTTCGTGTTCATAGTTACTTCTTAGAAGTTCCTGTTTTGAGCTGTAGTCAATTTTTTCTATGAACATTTTTCTTGAGGGGGAGATCTATAGAGATAGCCAACTAGTTTAATTGTATTCAGTATCAGCTACATCTAAACACACATCAATTGACACTATAGTAGCCATATGTCTTCTGCATTGTATTAAAAAGATGCAGTTTAGTAATGGATACAATTGCAACACAAAGCACATTTATTCCATAAGTACCTCTCTAAACCCATAATCGTGTTGTGAAGCTTTACTCTGAAAAATCAAAAGCGCTCATTGTGAGTTGTGAAACAAACATATTCAAGTTTAATTACACAAACTAAAACTGGTAAAATATCTTGTAACCATAACAAGGAAACCTTATTGCTACAGAATATGGTTGCACCAAGATTGGGTACTTGAGGCCTTTCGGGTTAGTCATTTTTACAATATCAAACAATTCTTATAAAATGAACTTTTGTTTTATGCTTTGTTGGTGTCCAACATTATTTTCATTTCTGAAAATGAATTACATAATTCATGAAAAAACTTCTTAATTCGAAGACCTAATAAATGGAAAATTAACATCCAAAAAGATTGTATCACAACTTTTCTCACATGAATGCTTCAATGTTGAAATAAATAAACAAAGTTCGACCCTTCAACTTCAATATTGCTCCAGCATCATACCACCATTGCCGTCACTGCCACCATCACTATGACAAACACCACTAGTGTGTTTCAACTGATGAACAATGATGTCTCTAAATGTAACATAACTTCTATGGTGCTACCTATTTTGGTTATCCAGTATCCTTTGATTTATAGTTTTAAATTGTATTGAATCTCTACAATTAACTTTTATGGAATGATTGTTGATGCAGTCATTTTTCGCTCCCTGCTTTCACTTAGTCCTATTGACTTGTTGACCTGTACAAGTAACACACGTGAGCCACGGACGACCGTTGTGGTGGCCGATTGCACTCCGGTGCTAAAGTCAAACAGGGATCTGAGGAATGTGTAATGTTGTAAACAAGGAATTTGTAACGTACTTTAGCTTACCAACTTCATGTCTTATTTATAGTGCAAGAGTCCTGATTCTACCAGGCCATCGAAGGCTTAGTTTAGGAAGGAGATCTTCGTGGAGATCTTTCTCTAATTAGGAGTCGTGTTGTAGGAAGGAAGTTCCTTGTTAGCTCTGTGTTCCTAGATACGCGGGAGATAGTTCCCAATCCAAGAGTAATCCGTAGAAGGAAGTTTCCCTGCGTGGAATGTACTCTGGTATTTGCTTCCTAATTGGAAGCATAAAGCTGTTGTAATTGCCTGTCTGAAGCTAATCATCGAGATACTTGCCTTAGTAGGACTTACGGGTATTGAGGATAGTTGTGAGACGTGAGGGCCTAGCATGTTGTAAGAGTTCAGGTCCGTCTGGCTGACTGAATTAGGCGGGCTTAAAGCCGCTTGGGCCAAATTAGTGTTGGACTGACACTAGGGCCCGTAATTCCTCGAGATCATCATGACACGTGTATAGCTCAAGGACATGACCATTTTTGTGTATCATCAACTACTCCCCCGATTTAGTAAGTTGTCACATCGGTTCGCTGAGTCATCTCTTTAAAAAGATACGCCGCTCATGATGATTGAGTTTGAATCGTTGCTTGAGTCGAGCGCTGCATTAATTGAACGTGCGTTGGTTCAGCGGAAAAGAGGCGGGAACCTAATCCCTACTTAGGTCATCCGTAGTGCTGAGTCTTTTATTTTCTTCGCTTTTGAAGATATTGTTATGTTCATCTTTTGATTAAAAAAGATTTGTTCGTTTTCTTCGTGGCTCAACAAAACCTTCTCGATGACGCAACCTTGGCCAGGAGCCTGGAGTTTTTCGAAGTCAGGTTGCTTTCTGAGGCCAGCCTCGCTGAAATCCATACAAAGTTTGGGGTTTCCGAGGACTCGCCGTTGTATGTCATGAAGGGTGACCAGACACCAATGTCGCCACCGGCGAGGTTCATCTGCTTGCATCGTGGGATGCTTCAAACTGGAGTGTGTTTTCCTGTTTTGAACATGATTTGAGAATTCTTGGATCTCTTTGGGATTTCTCCGGCCCAAGTGGGCCTAATGGATATAGGATTATCCTTCTCATTCTGATCAGGGCAAAGGAGGCTGGTGTCCATGTTACTCCGTGGGTAATCTAGTTGCTAACTTCTCCTCGGTTGAAGGCTAATGTCATCTGTAAGATAACGTCGTCGACCTGTTTCACGAATTTTTCAGACGACTTTAAGTCTTAGCAAAATATTGTTTTTTGCCCCTGCGAATTCAAAGTACTTTCAGTTCAATGGTCGTTCGCTTGAACGAGAGTTCAGGTTGCTTCGTAAGTGTAGCCTTTTCTTTTGACTATGCTATGTTTGATTGCAGGTTAGCTAATCATTGCTTATGTTTCTTCGCAGGAAGGTTTCCCACTACTCCCCTTACCCCGGAGGATCAAAATACTATGGAGACGTTTTGCGGCTTGTCAACGAGGAACGTGGTGGATGTCACATGCGTCCCCAACTTCGTCCGTAGTGGGCTGTGGGACAACTGGCACGTGGCCCCTACTCTGTATCGAACATCGCGAGTTAAGCTTGAAGATAGGGCCCCTTCTAGGAAGAGGAAGGTTGCTGGGGCCAAAGATTTTGTTTCATCCGACATGGAGGAGTCGTCTGAGACACTTGCTTATTTCGTGAGTTTGAAAAAGTCCTGTGACAGAACTGGATTGCCTTCAGCACGACCCACTCCAGTGAGAGAAAAACGCGAGTATGATCGACCCGTCAGGGGCAAAAACTAATGTATTCGGCTAGGAGAAAGATTACCTGCGATTTGCAGGGGTTGAAGACAGGTCGAATCTTAGTGATGCGCAGGCCGAAGCTTTGAATAAGCGGCTGGTGCGAGTTTTAATGGTGGTTTCTGCCGAAGCCGATTCGCACAAAACTGTTCCAATAGAAGGTTCTTGTGAAGATCCGCCTGAGGTTGTGAAATCTGATCGTTCCACTGGTGTGCTATCTAATAGTGGCCATGGTGGCACAGGCCAAGTTTCATGTAGTCTGCATTGTTCACCGTCTCATTCTAGACCATTGCTCGAAGTGTTGGAGGGTCCTTTCGATAACTCGCTTCCTCCTCTCCCTCCGGATCCTGTCAAGTCATCTCGCACTAAAGGGTCGGCTGTTCGTGACAAGGGAAAGGTTGTGGAAGAGAGCCTAGGAACAATGGCAACTGCGAAGGGTGGTGTAGGCGTGATTCCTGATCCGGGAAAGCTTCATCCGGATGCACGGATAAGCTTGTTTGCACCAGACTTGGTAAGGATGAGCACTCAGGTCTGGCACCAAGAGGTTGATGTGGAGTATGCTTCGAAGAAACATATAAGCAGCGTCACAACTAGCTGATGGATTGCGCTCCAAAACCTTAGGAGGATACGCTAGAAGGGTGTATGGATAAGGGTTTAAAGTACCTTATGTTGGGTATGTCTCACTTGAGCCAGGTGGCTGTTGCTGAGACGGAAGTCAAGGCGGCTCGTGAGAGGTATACACCATGGAGCATGTATTCTCGCACATGCAAACGTTGTATTTTGATGCGCTTTATGAAATTGAGCGGCTGCAGAAGCAGGTTGGGGAAAAGGGGCTGGAGCAGTCAACTGTGGTTATCGAGACTCAGAGGGCTTGTCTGGAGGCCCTTGAGCGTGATCTGGAAAAGGCGGTGTCCGAGAGAGACAGACTCAAGCAGGAGTTGAGTCGGATCTGCCTAGACGTAGAGGTTGCGCAAGAAGTTGTGGTTGAGGCGTGTTCTGAACTGCGGTCTCTTGCTGAAGAGAATGCTTCGAAGGAGGCTGATTGGGCTGCTCAGAAACAACAATTGGAATCTGATGTGGAGTTCAATGCCCGGGAGGCAAGGAAGGCCGAGTACCAGCTCGAATTGAAATGGCATGAGCTCAACGCTGTGAAGAGTAGTCTGGCCACAGAGCAGTATCAGGTTGACGCGCTGATACGAAAGTTGGAGCTGTTGGAGCGTGAACTTGCTGATGCGAAGGCGCGAAAGAAAGAGCTTCTGCAGGAACAAGGCAAATGCGAGTTCCGCTGGGTCGTACACGGCAGGCTGGAGCTGTTGGCACTGATGAAGAATGAGCATCTGGAGTGGGATCTCGACCGCTATAAGAAGATGTCATATGTAGACTTGTCTGTTGCTTTTGCGTCATCGGATGAGGAAGACAGTTTGGACCCTGATGCCCAGGCCGTAGTGCGTGTGGACGCGACTTCTGCTCCTTCCCCCGCTAAGCTTATTTCTTCTATTTTTGTACATTCTCCTGATAAGGAGTGAACTTTGTATTCTTGTACCCATTTTGTTTGACTATTAATGAAAACAATTTTATCTGTTTTGTGTTTGTTGCCTCTCTTGTATGTTTTTCGTTTCGCCTTGTCGTCTTGCTTTGGTATAGGCTGGTTGAATCATTAGAACGTCGAGTTGTCGTCTGCTGCCAGAAGCTTGACCGTTTATGTTGCAAATGACTCAGAGTCACTGTTGCATAGTCATGTCCGATGGCAGGCATGTTGTGGACAATTTAGCCTGAGGTTGGTTTGCCCGAGTTGTGCCTTGTCCTCGAGGTAAGCTACTGGAGGCTTGCCTCGCTTATATGATTAGTCGGCTGCAGCTGCTGCTATGGGTGAGTTGCGATTGCCGAGCGTACGCATTAAGGCGTTTGTACCAAGTCAGATGTCATAAGCTCGGGCTAACACACTATGTAGGATTTAATTGGGCACTGGTCGGATGATCTATGTGTCAGTGCGAGTTGTCCTTGCTGGTAATAGAGCATGAAGACACTGACTTAGCTAGATTCAATTTTGCAGTCATTGTTTTGTAGGAGAGCGGTGGTCGCAGGTGAGCTGCTTGGGGCTCCCACCTTTCGAATCATCTATGTTTGAACAATGTGGACTACAAGTTCGGGGAGTAAGGATTTGGTGGCTACACTGAAGAGCGGTAGTCTCGTGACGAGCCGTCGACATCAGTCGATGACTGACTAGTCTCCTACTTTTCGAACCATCTATACCCGCACGGTGGGGGCTACAAGTTCGAGTCAAAGGGGTTTGGCAACCAGGCTGAAAAGCAGTGGTCCCGTGGCAAGCCGTCGGAATTAGTAGGGGTGGGCACGAGACGAGATGACCTCGTCCCTATCCCATCCCATTCATTCAGGATCGAGACGAGATAGATCTCATCCCAACCTCGTCCCATCCCAAACGGATTCGAAACGGAATGAGACCAACATGCTTCATATTGTAAAACAAAAAATTCTATACTCAAAGATACTATACTGTAACTCAAAGATAATATTACTGTAATAATGTTGCTCCATATGTAGATAATATGTATCGTACATATAATGTGACACATGTAGATAATATGTATTGTACTATACTGTACTGTACTGTACGCATAATATGTGACATACGTAGATAATATGTACTATACTGTGACATATGTAGATAATGTTACTCCATATGTTACTTTAACATAGGTAGATAATGATACTCCATATTGTAAATGTTATTGTAACATATGTAGATAATGATACTCCATATGCTATCTCCACAATTGATATTATGTGGGCATCCAAAAAATTGCAATCCTAAAATAAATATGTAAATAAAAATATTAAAATTATTAATAATAAATATTAAAAAATCCATTCGGGACGGGACGAGATTGGCGGAATTGAAAATCTCCATCCCATTCTAGATTGGGACGGGATGGGATCGGTATGGGATTGATCAATCCCAATAAGACCCGAAAAAAATGGGATGGAATCGGGATCGCGGGATGGGATGCCCACCGCTAGGAATCAGTTCGGGACTAACTAGGCTCCCGCCTTCCAAATCATCTACACCTGTGCGCATCAAGCTACAAATTTGAGAGTTTTCGGCGACCACGCTGAAGAGCAGTGGTCCGTGGCGAGCTGTCGGAATCAGTTCGCGACTAACTAGGCCACCACCTTCTAAACTATCTACACCCGCTCACTGGGGCTACAAGTCCAGGGTTGGCAATTAGGCAGCCACGCTGAAAAGCAGTGGTCCCGTGGCAAGCCGTCAAAATCAGTTCGGGACTGACTAGGCTCCCACCTTCTAAACTATCTACACCTGCTTAGTGGGGCTACAAGTCAAGGGTTGGCAATTTGGCAGCCACGCTGAAAAGCAGTGGTCCCGTGGCGACGTCGAAATCAGTTCGGAACTGACTAGACTCCTAACTTCTAAACTATCTACACTCGCAGTGGGGGCTACATGTCTGGGTTTTGATAAGAAGCTTTCGTTGCTAGTCGTCACCGGCTAGACTTACCTAATCGGGTTCAGTGATCATTGACCACGAAGGGGGTAACGAGTCGTCGTTACCAGGCGTGATAGCGCTGATTAGACTCTCACTTCCTAAACCATCGGGATCCGCGTTGGGCGGACTAGGTGTCAGGACGTACCAGAAGTCGTCGTCATCAACCTTGGTTGACTAAGCTTGCCCAATTGGAGAGAGGTTTTGTCTGTTTGAGAGCGTGTGAACCCATGTTCGCTAGTATCGTGCACTGTGTGGACAACATTGCCTTAAATTAAATTAAAAAATAATCCGTAGGTACGATTCGTGCGTCAAAGCTGACTTGGACTTCTGATGCTCGTGCCAAGCATGTGCCAGAATACTGTTTGAATAGTGGGCCGAGCCTATGGGCCTGCAGAGGAAGAGCTAGGGTTTCTTGTACGATTGTGTTACGCGTACGACATAGATCGCTCGGTAACACGTGTACGGCGTAAGCTGCAAGACGGTTGAATATCGTTTACTCCCCCTCAATTGATGGGGTTGCGTGCAACGTCATTAATTGGACGAACGTGGTCTGTGCAGTTTCCTCGGGAACTGTCATCTCCTCGTTTCTCATATGGTATTCAATGCTTGACAGTTAATGTTGGATGCTCGTTTGGTGAACAATCATGTCTATATAATGGTGTTCTCCAATCGTTGTAGGCACTATCTTTTGCAGAACGTATCTCCTGTATTGTTCTTGCTTGAAGAAAATGATTTTGGTTTTCCAAAGGCTGAAGAGAGATCTCCAACAATGGAGTCTTTGAATGTTCTGACATTTGCACCGATCAGGCTCGATCATAATCGTTGTTATGCATGGTCACCTGTTCTAGGTGGGGAACAGGTGACCACGAAGTTGATCTGTTGAGATCCCGTAGTTTCTTCTCATATTGCGGAGAAGTAGTACGGATTCTCTTCCAAGGGAAGAGTATGTCATTCATGTGCTAGTGCCTATCATTGTTCATGAATGTTGTTTAATTTCAAAGATAACACCAGCAGCCATTGTCCAAGCGTCTGCTTCCACCACTTCTCGCTTAGCTCCGTCACCTGCCGCGGGAAGGTGCATGCGTTCCGCGTCCACCTAATACTTGTCCCAAGTTCATCTGGTTGATCGGATCGAGCGTGTGAGTTGACAGTAAAATTTTGCGGTGTTCCTGGTTGCCAGTTTTGTACCACCTCAGACCATATTTGAGGGGTATGTCTGCAGAAGCATTGAACATGAGATTTTCATCCTGCTCTTGCTCATTCCAGTCTTCACAGAGAGGTTGAATAATGGAGTCTTTTTCGGATACCTTTACGTAGTTAGATCGTCTAAGCGAGTCTTTACTTCATGTCGCACTGAATTCAAATACTTGTAGTATGTAGTCTTTTGTACTCGCTTCAAGGCGCGTGTTGTTACATATTTCCATAAATCAATAGAGTTTGTTTTCACAATTCTTTATTTATTTCTTAAATGATTGCAAATCACATAAGTCTTTAAGAACCAAAACTCTACATTGATTATGGAAATGGAAATGAACAATTGAGAAAGACCAACCGTTGACGGAGAGAGATTGATCCTGGCCCTGACGTGAATTCAGATGGTTCTTGTGGATCGTTAGTGTTCTCAGCGAACTGTTGGGCTTCGTTGGCGTTACAGAAATTACTGAAGAGTAAACCTTGTAGAAGGTTTATCTACGCACCGACGGAAGGTTGGGAGGTTGTGTTCCTGTTGGCCTCGACCTCTTCGTTCTGCTTGGCTGAATAGCATATTGCTTCTGTACGGCTTGAATGTGATGTTTTCGCCGTCATTAGACCTGGCACTTATTCAGGCTATTCCGTAAGACTCAGTTGGATCTGGGAGCACTCTATTTGTATCAGTGCGGCGTAATGGCAACCTCGTGTCATAGGTTGGTCTCCACGTATTGTCCCTTTGGAGCGGTTAGCAGTGTACTTAACGCACTGGTGAAGGGTGGAGATTACTGCTTCCATCTGGTGGAGCCATGATCTTCCCAAGATAAGGTTGTAGGTTGATGGCGCATCTACTACCATGAAGTCAAGAAATAGGACATTTCTTAGTTGCGGCTCTCTTGCCACTATTGCTAACCTTATCTTTCCGATGGGGAAACATTTCTCCCCGCTGAATCCAACCAGCGGGTAATTTGAGAACGTCAATTTCTCCTCCTTGAGGTCCATAATGCGGAACGCGTTGTAGAACAGGATGTTGAGCGAGCTTCCTGTGTCCACCAGAGCTCTATTTTCCTCCTACCTTGCAATGGAGACCGGGATGACTAGGGCACATCGTGCGGCATTCGAACTCCTTCGAGGTCTTTGTCTGTAAAGGTTAAGGTGGGAATAGGGTTTTGAATCCTCGAGTGGCAGATGCATCTGTTCCCGTTCGCGGGTTGTGTCCGCATCTCCAGTAGAGTCCGCTTGCGGTACCTATACGACTGGTCTTCACTCGGTCCGACTCCATGAAGGAGATAGATTATCCTTGAAGTCTCATTCTTTATTTCTTTAACTGACTCCCCTCAATCCCTGGTTCATTCTGGTCGCTTCTCAGAGTTCAGGAACTCTTTTAGTTTGCCCCTGCGGATCCAGTACTCAACCTCATACCTCAGACTCTTGCAGTCGTTGGTATCGTGGCCACCCTTCTTGTGATATGCGCAGTACTTGCCGTTGCCACGCTTTGAGGGGTCTCTGCATTGCTTTGGGGCCACTTCAGATCTTCTCAGTTTTTCATGGAGTTTAATACATTCGACGTGCTAGAGTTGAGAGGTGTCACGGCTCTGGATCCAAAGTAGTTGGAAGATTTTCTGGCCTGGACCGACTAGGGTCTGACATGTTGTCACTGCGTTTTCTCTTACTCGTGTCTCTTTCCCTCCTTTTTGTCCTTATGAGCGGAAGGCTCATTCTCGCCTTCGATTTCCCTCTTTACGGTCCTCAACTCCTCCAAGGTAATGTGTTTCTGGGTGCTCTTGAGGAGATCCGTCATGTCCAGATGGGGCTCCAATGTGAGGTATTCGTAGAACTTTCCCTCTTTGAGGCCCGTAGTGAAGGCGGTCACGATTGTGTCGTCGTTGCATCTGTCAATGAAAGTTAGCTCGTTGTTGAAGCGCGTGACATAGTCTCTGAGTGTCTCATTGAACTTCTGCTTTAGAGAGAGTATGTAGTGTAGGCCCTTTTCGAAAATGCTGACTCCTAACGAAACGTGTCAGGAACTCCTTTGCCAGCATTTTGAAGGAGTCGATCGACCTCAGCGAAAGGCTGTGAAACCACGTTAGTGCTGACTTCTTCAGGCTAGTGGGAAAAGTTCTGCACATTACCGACTCAGATCCTTCTTTGAGAGCCATTACATGTTGGTAATGCCGCAGGTGGTCGAATGAGTCGGTGGTTCCGTAGTAGAACTCAAGCTTTGAGGGAGTGAAATTCCTCGGAAGGGACTCATTCATGATTCGGTCCACAAATGGTGGGATAGAAAGGCGGTACAGCACATCCAGATCGTGTGCCCCTCTACGGAGGGAGTTTTGAGGGTTGAGCCTCTCTGCTCTGGCGGCGGGCACAACGTTAGCCACACAACCTCTTCTAGTCCAATGAGAACTAGCGGAGACTTGGCTCTTTTGTGCTTGCACTCTGCCATCCTCCGGAGACAGAGGCTCGTGCTGCTCCTAGTCTCCATTAGCAGGTGGTGAATTTTGTCTCGTGAGAACTTCCACCGCTTTGGCGATCTGTTGTATTTGAGATGACAACATATCTATTCTGGGGTCCGTCGTCGCTGTTGTTGGTGCGGAGGCGTGAGTCTGTTGTCCGAGCATGACCAGAACTGTTGAAAACGGCGATACAGCGCCAGCCTGAACGTTTGACGTGTCCCCCTGTTCTCCGTAGTTGTGTGATCTAGTGGTCATCATCTCTGTGTGTTTCGAAGGGAGATGATGCTAGTGAAAAGTTAGGAATTTTGTCATCCCCACGGACGGTGTCAAACTGATGCAGTCGTTTTTCGCTCCCTGCTTTGACCTAGTCCCGTTGACCTGCTAACTTGTACAAGTAACACACGTGAGCCACAGACCATCGTTGTAGTGGCCAATGACACTCCGATGCTAAAGTCAGATAGATATTTGAGGAAGGTGTAATGTTGTAAACATGAAATTTGTAGCGTACCTTAGCTTACCAACCTCATGCCTTATTTATAGTGTATGGGTCCTGGTTCTACCAGGCCATCGAAGGCATAGTTTAGGAATGAGATCTTTCTCTAATTAGGAGTCGTGCTGTAGAGGAAAAGTTCCCTATTAGCCCTGTGCTCCTAGATACGCGGGAGATAGTTCTCAATCTAAGAGTAATTCGTAGAAGGAAGTTTCCTTGTGTGAAATATACTCTGATATTTGCTTCCTAGTTAGAAGCATAGAGCTGTTGTAATTGCTTCTCCGAAGCTGATCCTCGAGATACTTAACTTAGTGTGACTTACGGGTATTTAGGATAGCTGTGAAACATGTGAGCCTAACATGTTGTAAGAGTCTGGGTCCATCTGGCGAACTGAATTAGGCGGACTTAGAACCGTTTGGGCCGAATCAGTGTTGGACTAACATTGGGGCTCCTCTGCTAAGAAAGCTAAAAAGGAGAACCAAAGCTATGGCTCAGGGACGTTACCGTTTTTGTGTATCATCAATTGTAATGAACCGTCTTTTATTGAAAACCAATACCATCAGTCAAGGAACCGGTAAAATTATTTAAAGGCACAAATGCACCACCAAATGAATACCTTGGTGAATGATAGGATTTGAACCCCTAAGAAGTAATTCAAGTATTACTTAAATTCATAAATGAGGTCTTGATGATTACATTGTGAAGTTTTACTGTGACAGTCGTACCAACACGCCCTGTATCTTCTGTGCTGCTGCTTCACCATCGATACCATCAAGTCTCTCTCCTGAAAATATAACAGCTCAGGCTTCAGGCCAGCACATTAGTGCTCCCAAATAAATTGATCAAAGCAGACTGAAGTTTCGTAGAAATTAGAGGAAATCCAGAAAATTCACGACAAGGATTAAACCCCGCCTAATGACCATGTAAGTAGGGTGTTAGTCCAACATTGAACAGGCAATAGTCACGGTAAAGTCCATGACTGAGGTGGTTCTTCATGATACTGAGGTTTTTTAGTTAGATCCATGACTGTGGTCATGTTAGGGTGCTAAAGAGGAGAACTGCATAGATAATCAAAAATAAATATTATGCAAACCACACACGTCATGTTTTGCTATGCCATATGTGCACTTGTGCAGGAAGTGAGAATTAAGAAACAGACACCTGAAACTCGTACAAGTTTGCAATAAAAACTAAAGCAAGAATTAACTAAGTTGTGTTGTCGCCGTCGGTTTAGGTATATATGAAATACGATATATACCTAAAACCACACAGAAATTCTAATATGGATTCAGATTTATATTTGGCATTTCTTCCCCAGAGTAAAGACCTTCTTTTTGGGTACCAAATTAGCTGTGATGCCCAGCTTATAAGATACAAAGAAGGAAGATGCAGAAAATAGTTATTTCTTAGCTGCCAAAACTGGTATTTCAAATTCTGCGAAGAAAGTGTCAGAAAGTCCACTACCATCAATCTCAGCTAGTTCATCCCCTTCACGTATACCAGCATGGTCAGCTGGGCTTCCCTCAATGCAAGACACAACTACCTGCAGAAGTTATGAAGAAAATCACTTCCGAAAGTGAATATAATATCGCATGAATGCCTAGTTGTGTAACCTACAGGAAATAGCACAGTGATGTGGTCAACTGAATAATTACAGTGAAATTCTAGGGAGTGAGGGAGGCCCCCAACCACCCACCCTCCTCGGGATGCGCACCCTCGCTCATCCCAAGGAAGGTGGGCGGTGGGGGGCCTCCCTCGCTCCCTAGAATCACTCATAATTACGCCAGGAGAGAAAAAGGGAATACAAAATTACATAGATGATTCAGACAAAAAATTGATCACTTTCTTGAAGCAAAGAGACCAATTGTAAGAAAAAATCAAGATCCCCGTGGTTTTTATGTTTTCTTGGTTTCTGTTAGTTGTAGTGTGATAACATTGTCTTTCAATGCCAATGGCATGACAGCTCAACGGTTAGAGCTTGGCGGATGGTACCACTAGGTCATGGGTTCAAACCCAGTTTACGCCATCTTTAGTGGATTCTGAGATCCTATAAAAACCCTGCTTGCCTTTCAAAAAAAAACATTGTCCTTCAAGCAGAAGTGCAATTGAAGTTGAATCTTCAGAAGAAGAATTACAACTATTTTCATATGGCTAAGATAATCTTATCCTAAAAATATTTTTAAAATCATACAAGATTTTGCAATCATGAGCAATGCTTCACCACACACAAATTGGATGTATGGTACATCCACAAAAAGTTACCTCAATGTGCATCAACTTACCACTTGATGTATACATAGTTCATCATAACTTGCTAACTTCTTTATTTTGAAGGGTGAGCATGATTTTGATTGGATTCCATAACCATTAAATGCCTCCAGCAAGGTTCGAACCCTGGACTTGTGATATCATCCGCCACAAGCCTACCAACTAAGCATTGGTCCCATTGGCAACTTGAGAACTTAACATAAATTACTGAAGCATCAAGGATATTATTTGAGAATATATGGCATTGTGGTTGCTTCCGGAACACTTGATAAAAGAAAAAAAAAACAACCACTAACCAGGTGCCCCGAGCTTGGTTCAACATTTATAAAACATTTATAAAGAGACAAACACCTTGCAAGTTTCCATCACTTCCAATTCTAAAACTTTGATATTCCTACATGTTCAAAAACATATTTAGATCTCCTAGGTACTTTCGCTATGATATGCTATATAAATCATCTAAATTTCCAAGCAGTGTTTAAATCTGGGTACATTAAAGGACTACAGCACATACCTTTGGGCTTATAATCCGAGTAAACGGATCCCCCAGAGTGGCAAGCATTCCACTGATCTTGTTATAAGCTGCATCCGCTGATCTAAGCGGAAACATTTCCACCATTGTCTGCTGAAGCTTCAAATCCCAATCTGCAAAAAATGAATAATTTCCTAAATTAACAAAATGGGTTCTTCAGTTTACTCATTAAAAACACAGAACCCATCCTCTTAATCACCTTGATGATTGAAAATCGGGTCTATGAAGGTCTCCCGGATCAAACCCCATGCCTCCACAAGAGTTCTCTGAACTGTATTCACCTAAGCACAACACTTACTAATGAAATTTACAATTGTTTAATCTATTAAACACAAAGAAGAGATTTTTACTGAATTCAACCTCGCGAGCTCGAGAGACCGGGAAAGCCACGGTGAGAGACTCTCCGAAGGCAGGAGAGGTACATGTAAGTGAAACCACAGCAGCTGAAGTAGCTGCAAACCCCACGAATCTTCTCGCAATCAATTGAACTGAACTTCGTTCGGGTTCCTTGTTTTAAGTCTCCTTCTTGCAACTATTGAAAGATTGAACCCTGAATTTGTTGTTCCATTTCTGGGTGATTATTTCGAGTTTGGGTCGAAGGGATCGACATGGAAGAGATGGTATGCAATGGGTTTTCGAAGATTTGAGTTGAAGTGAAGAGAGGGTGAGTAGAGAGAGGTCTAGTTTAGTGGAGAGAGCTTCCATTTTCATGGCGATTTTCATGGCGGAAAGCTTGATTTGGGGTGGAAATTTGAAGAGTGTTTTAGTAGAGAAGAAGAAGAAGTGGACGTGAAGATTCTGTGGGGTCATCTGAATCTTGTGTTTGTGGGTCGGTATATATGCGTCTGTCTGTGAGCATCCAGAAGTTGAGTTGAGAGTTGCAAAAATGAAAATTCTAGGGGGCGAGGAGGCCAGAGCGCGAAGCCCGCCCACCACCATCCATCATCTTCGAAATGCGTTTTTTGCAAAAAATCTAGACAGCCAAGCCGTTATAGCCATGACAGCGACAAGGAATTTGTCCGTGTGATCAGTGGCGGACTCTGAATTTTAGTCAAGAGGGGTGAAATGGCAAGCAAAAAAAAAATTTTCAACCCAAACTAGTAAAATAAGAAAAATACAACAAAAAAAATACATTGCATATACCAAATTGAATAAAGTGTAATCCAATTTTAAGTCAAAATAAGGTCACAATATCAATAACCTTAGCAAGGGGCAAACGAACAAAATAACTATAATATATAACTAAAATCACAAAATAATTAGAATAAGTATCTATTTGTAGCTAAAAAAAATTGAAAATTTACGAACATAATAAGATCCTAATACAATTTCATCGAAAAATGGTATATACGAGTCTCAAATTTTGTATGAGTTGGCTAATGACATATATTTTCATTGAATTTTATAGTTCTTATTTTAGATATTAATTTCAAATATTTTTTTGGTTGAAGATTTTACACCACTTGTGAACATGCAATTCATTTCCTTAATATTTGCAAGTACATATAAAATTACGTTAAAAAGAAAAAAGTAGGAAAATGTCACAATGACAAAATTGTATATACATAAAGAAATCATATGCTCTGAGAGGACCGAAAATAATTTTTTATTAAACTAAACAATTTTTTTTAATGTTTGCAATTACTAATTAAATTGTATTGAAAATAAAAGAAAATTATGCGAGTAAAATTGATGAAAAACAATAATTATCAATAACCTTAAAAATGTATAGTTAATAGCCATAAAAAAAATATGCGCTCGAAGAGTATCGAACTTGAGTTGTTTACAAAAATTACAAACTTCCAACCACTGCACCAATAGAAAAATGCAAAAATATTTGAATGGATAATTTTCATATTGTCTTATACATTATAAATTAATTTTTTAAATGTTGAGTATATAATAAAATTATTTTAAAAGTTGAGGGGGGGCAACTCCCCCCCCCCCTGCCCCTTAGTAGGTCCGCCCCTGTGTGTGATTGTGTTTGAATGGGAATATTGGGCATCTCTAAAATGATGGAGTGCATGGGGCCTGCCCTGGCGCGGGCCTGACCTGACTCTCTAGAATGGTTGTGAGAGTTGAAAGATCAAGAAAAGTTGCAACAAGAGGTTGTGACTGACTGACACGTTTGAAGCAACAAATGGACGGAAGGAACAAAGACTTGTTTGAACTTTGAATGAAAAATACCTCATTTACTCGGGTGTCCTTGGAGCATCTCCAACATACCTAAGTTAGCAAAAAAAAAAAAACTCCAATGAACTCAATATGCATGCTCTATTTTAACTTGCCTTTTTTCTCCCTCTATATTTAGTGTCTTCCATGTCATCTTCAAATCTTAAAAATATGAAGAAAAAAAAAAACTCTCAATTTTTTAATTTGTCAAATGAAAATTAATAATAGTATAATTAAAAACTATCTAAATAATAATATAATAGTATAATTGAAATTAACAATAATATATATTTAAGTTTAAATTAATAATAGTATAATTGAAATTAAGTTGATATAAAAAAAAGGGGGATGATATATTTAAATAATGATAAAAAAATTTAAAGTAGGAAATGTGGTTGGAGTTATGAAGAAATAGAGATCCTAAAATTAGCTTTTGGTTAAAATAGGATATGGTTGATACCCCAATTTAACCAAAGTAAGTTTGTTTATCTTTGGGAGAGAAAAGTGAGACTGTTCAATATTGGAAAGTGGTTAACAAAGTAGGAACTAATGGTGGATCAGTAGGCATTCACACTTAGAAATAATACTCTAATTCATAGACGATGAGTTTTTAATGATTCATGAATCAAGGTACTTGGTAATAGGGACTATAGCAATTTCAATGTGAATCATGTCCAATAGTTTATCACCACTTGTTTATTATGGGTCTCACACCAACCTAACTCTTTTATTTGTATAGAATACTAACATTATTTAAACAGTGGGACTAAAATAAAGAGATGTGATTGTTTGTAGCAAACCACTTTATGGGTGATGATATATCAAATAAGAATCAAATCACGATCGTACATGTGCAAACATCATCTATCATGAGGACCAAATGTTTCGGTTCAGATCCAACCCGCGGAGCCCAGAAAGGCAGGTCCAACTATTAAAGCCCAAAAGGGCCCTTCGGAACAGATCACCATCAAAGGTCAGAATTCGGACCCAATGAATATCTTCCTTAAGGAAGATAGACATTACTAAGGAGACAAGTCATGGTGGGAATAACTCTCCCAATGACGTATATCAATAAAGGAGGAGATTGTTACAAAGAACGTCCCCCCTCATCACGCCCCACGTGCTTAAGTCAATGGTGGCAATCTAACATTATTTTGCTGGACAAATCTCTAGGAAACCGGATTTTGAGCATCAATGGGGGAAAAACAACCACCCTTTAAGAACGACCACATAAATTGGTACCCACTTCAAGGGATACCGTATCACAAAGAGCATCTACATAGAGGAGTGAGTTGAGTTCCTTCACAATCCAAAACAAAAGTTACAGTTAAAAAACACTTTTGGTATTGGCTCTTTCTCTATGCTACCTCCACCTAGAATGGTTACATCCGCCAGAGTACACAGGATCTAGCATGTCCAAGTTGATCATATGACAAGAGACACATCCGACCCTTGGTGGTCATCATTTCATTGGTTTAGTTTAAGTTGGTTAAATTTTATTGCATTGGTCTCGAGATATCCATAAGTGAGATGACCTATGATTGAACAAATAAATATTAACTTTTTTTTTTTTCGGAGAGGCCATTTAATTGGGCATGGTTTCTAATGCACCCAAATGTAAAAGGTTGATGGTTCTGCCGTCTCCACTCCAACACGTGCCAATAAATATGATTTTGAGTGAAGATATTGGTGGAAGGTTACAAATTCTATCATCTACTTGGCTACGTCTTCACATTTTTTTTAATAGAAAAATAAAGTAAAATGGTAGTGGCTTCATCTAAATTGTGAGTGCAATCACCAATAAAAATAACCTTTATTTTGGATAGAAGTAAATTATTGAAATAAAAAGAAGGGTTTTTTTTTTTTTTTTTTAAGTTTGGCACTCATTAGTTTATATCTATTAGAGTTTGACCTTCATTTTAAAACTATTTGAGTCAAACCCTTATTTTCTGACAGAACCGTTAAGTCCATGTCATTGACTGGTCAAGATTAATTTTTGGACCCTTTGACCCTTACCTTAGGTTAAACCATAGTTAAGCCCTAAATCACTAAACAAATTTTCGTTTAACCTCCTCCTCTCTGTAATGCAACTCCTTCCCCCTCCTCCCTACAACTAAGACGAAGACGCACGACTCCAACATATCTCGCAAAAAGATCGTATCTTTGGGCACCTGCAAGTTCACTAAAGGCGGGAACTTTTACCTCACAGTGCAGGCACTCAATCGCCTAGCGTAGAATGCCAAACACAAGGTATGGTTGAAGCCCACTTCATAGATGTCGTTTTTGTATGAAAACTGTGTTTTGAAGGGCGGGTCAGGGAGGATTACTGAGAACACAAATTCAGGTGATGGGGTTCTTGTTTTTTCTCTGTATGATGTGCCTTTGGGGTTTGGGATTGCGGCCAAGTCCATGCATGATTATAGGAGTTGGATCCCGATGGGGTTGTTGTGCTTCATTAGACGAATATTGGGGAATATTTGATAATGGAGGATGAACTCTAAAGGTTGGAGTTTTGTTGGGTTTATGGAGAAATTGTGCTTTTGAGGGAAACTGGTTCATGGTAATTTTTTGCTTCCATGGTTTTATGTTGTAAGTCGATTTTGTGTTCAATTTTAGTTAATGTATCATGTGACTGAAGTTACAAGTTAAAGGCATGGCTAATAGTTGTCCACATTTTATCGGTGTTCTAAAAAGCGCTAGGTGGTGGGCGGGCGACGAGCAGGTGCCTAGCGCCCAAGGGCCTAGGCGGTTTTAGGTTTTGTATTATAACTTTAATAATTTACAAAAGTTAAGCATAATACCTTATCAATTACATCCAATTTAATGTCAAGATACATATGCCAAATTTAAAAACATGAAAAATTAACAATCATGAACACAATTTATTAAAACTCAAATGACTGAAGTTGATCATGATGGGTACTTTATATAAAGTTGAATTTGTGGACAAATTTTCAAACCTACTCTTTTATTTTTCTTCAAATTGCATGAATGACCTCAGTCATGTTTGATAAAATTTACATTACTAAAATTGGTACCGGTAGATCCTTTGATAATTCCATTAAGTAATCATCATTTGCTACATTCAGACATATATTGAATAAAAAATAATTAAATTGTTTATTTCCAAAAAAAAAGAAAATAAAAATAAAATAAGAACACAATCAACCTTATTACAAAAAAAAAAAACCGCCTAACCCCGCCTAGACTGCCCAAACCTGCCTAGACCGCTCAGACCCCGCCCAACCATTAATATGGGCGTTTCTCTAACGCATAGGCCAATTTTTAGAACACTGCATTTTATCCAAAGCCTTTGTTCCATAAAAAATTAAAAAACAAACCTCATCTTCTTATTTTACTTTATTCAAAGAGACAGACCCCAACCCAACCCCAAGAGAGCATTTTTTTATACCAACCCTCTATCTCTCTTATCTTGTCTTCTTTTTTGCAAGGTCTGGCTTTTGCTGATTCAGGTAGATTTTTCAGTCTTTAATTTCGTGAGTTGTTCAAATTTTCTTGTAATTACGTGTTTTTTTTTTTTTTGCGGTGTATTGAATGTTCTTTTTTTCTATGTTTTGTAAATCATCTTTCCCAACAATTATTTTGGGCTTAACTATGATTTAACTTTAATTTAAGGTAAGGGTAAAAGTGTCCATAAATTAATTTTAAGCAGTCAATGACATGGACTTAATGTTTTTGTAAGAAAACGAGGATTAGACTCAAATAATTTTCAAAACAAAGGCTAAACTCTAGCAGGTATAAACTAGTGAGGATCAAATTAAAAAAAACAACCTTAAAAAGAAAAGAAAAATAATTCAACTATTTTTAAAAACAAATAGCCTCGTCGATCTGAGATTCTGAATTGAAAATGAGTCTTGCTACGCTACCTGGTCTTGTGCCTGGTACCATGCCTGGATGGTACCAGGCACGTGCCACTTCATGAGGTGGCATCAAAAGCAAAAAAAAAGAAAAGAAAAGGAAAACAGTGAAGAAACAAACCCACAGGGAAAAGAGATTAGGGCTCCAAACCTCTACCTTCGTCGTCGTCCTCCACGCCTCATCAAAAGCATCGACAGAGTGAAGGAAAAAGAGCGAAGGATCGAAGAGGGCAAAGTAATTCGCTGAAAAAAGAGGGAAGAAGAAGAAGAATACTCTAAGTTACAAATCCAAGTTTCTTCAGCTCTTCTGCAGAAAAAAAATTTCAAGGTGAGTTGTTTTTTTTAATTAACAATTTATTCCTTCTTGGCCTTACTAATCTGTTGTGATCTATCTTGTTTTATAGTTCATTTTGTAGCAAAGGAATTGAATTTGTTTTAATTTTTTTGGATTGAGTAGGTTTTGAAGTGTAGCGTTTTGAACATGTGGGTAACAATTTGTGTTTTCTCTTCTTTGTAAAAAAATTTGTGTATAATCAGATTAGCTTATTCGTAAAAAATTTGTGTATAGTTCATTTTCCATGATGCTCATTTTCCATCAAATTTGTGTTCAATTTATTCCATGATGCTCATTGCCAGTTAGCTTCTTTTCATCCATTTTCCTGTATTTTTGTATAAGCTTCTGCTAATATAATCAGATTCAGAGATATTTATATAGGAGCATGAATTGTTAAGTAATTATAGGTATATCCAAGAACACCATTTTCATGCTCACCAACTGTAAAACAAGAAAACTCCATTAAACTACCTACCTTTATCAAGAAATTCTTTAACTGCATATCCATTTACCACTTCAGTATATTTTTTTAGATGTTTAGCTTGAAATTTCTTTCGTTTGATCTGGTAAAGACTCCATATGCATCTTTTTTTATTGTTTTAAGGGATGTTATGAAAATATTGTATTTCATATTTTCAGGGATGGATACATTAGAAAATAATGAAAGTATGGAAAATGAAGAAATTTTAGAGGAGATAAAAGAGCCTTGCATAGGGATGGAATTTAACAACATTGATGAGTATCAATCACATTATCATGATTATGGTAATAAAAAGGAATTTCCAGTGAGAGTAAGGGCAACTGAAAAAAATGACAAGGAAAATCCGAAATATCTTATTCTTGCATGTGATCGGGCTGGGAATTCAATAAGTAAATCAGAAAGTGTTATAAAATTGTGTGTCTCTGGTAGATGTGGTTGTAAGGCTAAGATTAGAACTCTTATACGCCTTGATGGAACATTGAGAGTGACAACATTAACATATGATCACAATCATGATTTGAGCCTTGGAAAATCGAGATATTATTAGAAAAATCGAGTTATGAGCTAATATGTGAAGAGAGGCTTGAATATAATGATAGGGCGGACATTAGGCCAAATAAGAGTTTTTCTTCGTGTTTGGTTGAAGCTGGTGGGAATGATACTATGACATTTTCCCAAAAAGATTGTTACAACTATCTGCATAAAATAAGGCGGTTGAAACTTTGTGAGGGGGATGCGACGACACTTCATAACTACTTCCAAAAGATGCAAGCTAACAATGCTAATTTTTTCTATTTGATGGATTTGGATGACAAAGGGAGGTTAAGAAATGTATTTTGGGTTGACGCATAGAGTAGAGCAGCTTACAAGAAGTTTGGTGATGCCATTACTTTTGACACTACGTACTTAACTAATAAGTACGAAATGCCATTTGCTCTTTTTTTTTGGGTGAATTATCACAGTCAGTCAATACTTTTTGGATGTGGATTGATCTGTAGTGAGACAATAGAAGAGTTTGTTTGGCTTTTCAAATCTTGGCTTGTGTGTATGAATGATTGTGCTCCAGCTGCTATAATCACTGATCAAGACAGAGCAATGAATAGAGCCATCAAAATTGTGTTTCCCAACACACGACATGATGGTGCTTATGGTATATTATTAAAAAGTTGCCTGAAAAACTGTCGGGTTGCAATCAATATGAGGCTATAAAGTTTGCAATGCAAATAGTAGTTTATGATTCTCTGTCTCATGAAGAGTTTGAAGAATATTGGAGTGGGTTCATTGAGAAATTTAACCTTCAAAATAATGATTGGTTGAGTGGATTATATGATGAAGGAATTCGTTGGGTACCAACATTTCAGAGGAATACTTTTTGGGCAGGGATGTCTTCAACACAAAGGAGTGAAAGTATGAATGTTTTTTTTTTATGGTTATGTAAATTCAAAGATCACTCTAAAGCAGTTCGTAGAACAATATGAGAATGCACTATGAAGTAAGGTTCAAAAAGAAGTTGATGAGGACTTTAGATCATTTAACCGTTGGCTTCCTTGCATTACTCCTTACGCATTTGAGAAAAATTTTCAAGCTGCCTATACCACAAATAAATTTAAGGAGTTTCAAACAGAGATTGCAGGAAGCTTACGTTATGCGGTTAATCATCATGTCATGGAGGAGTACGATTTTCAGGTTTATTATGTTTCGGAAGACAGGTTGATAGGAAATGCATACAGATCAATCATTTGTAAAGTTTATTTTAAAGATGATGACTTCAATATTAAGTGCAATTGTCAATTGTTTGACTTTAGGGGGATCTTATGCAAACATATTTTATCGGTATTGTCTCATAAGAGGATTAATGTTTTACCAGAAAAATATATTCTTCGAAGGTGGAGGAAAAATGTTAAGAGGTGTCATAAGAAGGTTAAAATTGTATATTTGGATTAGGTAATGAAGCCTGAAAATGAACGGTTTGATGAGATGTGCAATCTCTTTTATGAAATGGCTGACTTAGCTTCTAAGGATCAAAATGAGACAAATAATGTTAAACATTGGATAAAATTGAAGATTGGTGAATTAAAGAGATCAAAAGGTGATGGTGATGTTAATGTTGAGTCAGGGGTTTTTGGAAGTTGGTGCTGAAACTATTGGTAAAATTTATAGTCCATTGGTCGTTCGTTGCAAAGGACGACGTTCTACTTCGAGGATGCAATCCACCATGGGAAAAGTTTGTAAAAAGAGCAAGAAAAAGAAAGAAACACAGAAAGAGAGGGAGAAAATGAGAAGTATTGACAAAGAACATGCCATTGAGAATAATTTGGTAATTTTACTTGTTTGTTTTACTTTTATGAATATATATTTTTTCAATTCAAGAATATTAACTTTTAATTTTACATGTCATTTGTAGGGTTCTACCCAAGTTGGATTTGAAGGTTCACGATATATGACACTTCTTTCAAATAATGTTGTGCCATATGGTCAATTAAATTTGAACACGCAGGTTTGTCTTTAGTAAATTGATTGTTCACTTATGATTTGCCCCACTATGATTGTTCACTATGATTAATGTGTTTGTCGTTTTGAAGGATGAAAGTATGGGGTCATACTATTCACAAGCTAGTGCTACAATTGATGGACTTGGTCAGGTTTACTCACTTATAACACAGGTATGTAATTTACTTGCTTAAGATCATTTTAACGACCACATAAAGAATGTAAGCCTTTATCATTTATTTTTGCAGCGTCCAACTTCTAGCAACGACATGGAGTTGAGAGATTATAGTTCATTATTTTTTCCCTGGTAAGGATCTCAAACTATGTTAGTTCTTATTTTAATCCTTTTGAATTAGGCAAATTGTTCTCTGTGGTTATATGTTTGTAGAAATAGTCAGGGCAGTCTGAAATTGTGCTTTTTGTGCTTATATGTTTGTAGAGATGATTTTGTTGCATTTGAACTATCTGTCAGAAGCCAACCCTGAAAGAACTTATTCAAACAAGTGACAGAGAAATGGCAAAGTTTTTTGTGAAAGCAGTTAGTTACTGCAACAATTCTGCGGCGTTGAGGATCTCCACTGACAGTCTACATTGGAAGCAAAGGCTTTTTATTTGTCGTTGTGTATTTGAGGATCTCCACTGACAATCTGCGGCGTTGAGGACCTCCAACTTATTTTTAGGTGCTTAAACTCATCAAACTAGATTATATGGTTTGGACCTTTAATTTTCTGGCAGATTGCAACAAACCGAGTTGATGTATTCATGTAAAATTTGTGGTTGTGTATGGTTTATAAACATAAACTGAATTTTCAGATTCCATCATCATATAATCCTAGTCGATTCGAGCATCATACAATCCTAGTTGCAGATTCCAGCATCATACAATTTGTGCTTAAAGTGCTATATGAATTAGGTGCTATATGCCCACTTGAGCATGGTTGTTTTTTTTTTTTCGGTCATAGTTTGGTTAAATTTTTTTTTTGGGTCAAATACATACTGTAGGAGCAATAAAACCTATAGCTATTAGTTCTATGTTCTTTAGACTGTTAGAACACACTCATTTGTTATTTGTCATGACTTTTTATGGATCAGCAATCACAGTGTTATGGGTAGCAACCACAACTCTTGTACCTCAAATGCAGAAAGGGAATGAAATAGCCAGAAATCTTCACATCGCCTTCAATGTTGTAAATGTTCTACTCTTTGCTTGGCAAATTCTCACAGGACTTGACATCGTTCTCAAAGTGTTTGAGTTCACGAATTGGCCATAAATTACATACGACATCTATGCAGCCTATCCCTTTGGTTCTGTCACTTACATTCTGTGTGTTTTGTACTTGTTCTAGCTCGTATTACCAAAGCAAAATATGAATCATAGAGGAATTGGAACATCACAAACATGTAAGAAGCTCACTGACATAGACAGTGGTTGAATGTCAAATAATCAAGCTTTGGATTTTTACTGTGGCATTATACCAGAGACTAAAACCGAGATGAGAACGGTTTAAGACAAACTTAAGTTATCTAAGATAAGCTTATAGACACCTGCAACTAAGTTCTCATACTTTTTGGATGTTTGTTTACCTGTGATTAATCTTCCTTCATGGATTATCAACCTTAGATTTCCAAATAAAAAGTTCAGCATTGTCACAATTACTAAACATTCGCACTAATACTTGTTGGAAAGGAGAGGAGACTGATTACCATTAAGGCATTAACACATAATTGCAATCTATCCTAAACTCATATTGCGAATTTAATATCCAATCTTAATATTAAGGCCATTTAAATCAATATATGTATTCTTCCTTCTTAAACAATGTAATACCAATAAAAGCATACATGAAGTTAAAATAATGCCAAACAAACTCATTAGAGTGCATTTTAACCACATCCAAAATGCAAAAAGAATGTAAAATAGCAATGTCGTGGAAGCACTGGTATTCTTCATTCAGAACAACATGTTTATGCAAAAAAACTAGAAGCTTGCATTTGCTGATATTAACAAAATATTCATTCATTCAGAACATAACTGAATACAAGTTTGAAATACGACTTACAGAGTATTCAATAAGCCACAAGTTTGAACAAAATAACTACCATTATCATAATAACCACCACTAGCAGTGCATTAATCAAATCCCTTGTCAATGCCCAATGATCATTGTTCGCTTGAGCTTTACCCTCACGAACGCGATACTGATTTTTCATCTCTTCGAAGAGATTTCTTGCCTCGTAGTTCTTGCTCACTTTATTTTTCACCTCTTCAGCTGATTTGTTTGCTTCCCAGTTCTTGTTCACTTTATTTTCACCTCTTCATCTGGTTTGTTTGCCTCGTAGTTATTTTCCACCCCTTCTGAGTGAACCCAAACTTCATAACTAGTATAAGCCTCGGTAACTGAGGCAAAACCCTTGTACAAACTACCTTTATACCCTATTACTTGGATTGAACAATCTTCCCATGTTGCATAAATTTCAGGGACACGACCGCGATATACCACATACGCCTTGTATGCCATTATTGGGTTAAGATCCTTATTTCAACATACAAAAAAAAAAATGTTATTAAGCTATAGATGCCAATAACACATTAATTTTTTTTTTACTAACACAACCATTTGTTTCGCCAAATTCTTACTAATATAACCCATTTTTTTGCTAACACAACCATCAATTTCGCCAAATTTTCATAACTAGTATGACCTATTTTTTTTTTTTGCTTTTGTCACAAATATATGCAGAAATTCTCACATCACATATGCATAATTTCTCACAAATTCACACAAATTATAAGCTTCTTTAATGAAATTCACAAATATAATTGAACTCAATGGACTAGTTCCTCACTTCATAACTTCTTCAATTATATGAACCAATAACAAAGATTAGAGAGAATGAGGCCTTCAGATGGTTTAATGAAATTCACATCCATACAGTATATTCGAGCAATAATGGAGACGACAAAAACGAAAGCAGAAGCAAAAGGAGAAGGAGAAGGAGATAGCAGCTATGGAGGTGAACATCACTTACCTCTTATCGAGCTTCAATCCCTTTCTCGAGCTTCTCCTTCAGTTGTCGTCCTCCACCAGTTCTCGAGTTTCTCCTTCAGTTCTCCTTCTTGAGCGAACCCTGGTCGAGCTTCAATCCCTTTCTCTAAGCTTCTCCTTCAGTTCTCGACCTTCAAAGAGCTTCCTCAGATCCCCTTTTTAGCTTCAAATCCTCTTTTTTTTTTTTTCAAGCCAGCCACGTGCCTGGTACCATGCGGTGCACGTGTCTGGTACATCCAGGCATGCACCAGGCAGCTTAGAATTGTCGATTGAAAATACATACATGCACACCTCAGTACAACACAACACAACACAAATCTGATTGAGAACTACTACGGTGCCTGGACCTGTGCCTAGTGTTGTGCCCGGTGGCCACCAGGCACTGTCCACTTGCCTCGAGATATGCTGGTGGCCACCAGGCACAACACCAAGGCAGTTAAGATTTTTCCAATCTGATTTGATTCATCCCAGTCTAGCCTGCAAGTAGGGTTAGGTTTCGATTTGGGGATCTGCGTTGTGCAAAATCAAACAAGTTCTTCAACCTCTCCCAGCAAGCCACACTCTTGAATGTAAGCTCCCGTTCTCTCTCTCTCTATATATAATGGTAATGGTAAATGGTGTTCTTCAAGTTGGGTTGTCGGGGTTTTCAACTTTACATTTTAATTAGTTTATTTTTCAATATAGTTTTCGCAGTGAAGATCTGAATCTATCTATCTACAAGAGGAGGAGCTATTGGAGTGGAGAAAATTAGGTATTATTGCTTCCATTCTTCTTTGCTTCACACTTGTTTCATTTTTCAGATTATTATTTCATAGTGGGTTTTAGATTTTGTTTCAGAGAAAATGTGCATGAGTTTAGTTCCTTCAACTGCTATGGTGGATGATCTGTGAGGTGTTTGATCAAATTGTAGAATTGTTGCTGTTATAGATGATTTATAGCTGGAATTGTTGTGTAACTGGTGTCTTGCATAGCTGCTGGTCGTAGGGTGATTATAGTTAATTAGGTAATGCGTGGTGTGTTGTTTGGGTTTGAGCTTGGATGTTGTTGTGGTGGGCATGGGTATTCTTAAGTTGCGTACTTGGGATGACATTGAGATGAAGAAGGTTGGTTTGGAGTACGTATTACGGTAATCGGAAGATAATGGAAGATGTTTGTGCTACTGATCCTGAGCTGGTGGTGTCATGACCAGTGGTATCATTGATGGGCACCGGGAAGTTAAATCAACACAATGTGGTCATACGAGGATGAGGAAATTCGTTTTATCCAATTCTAATAGAATTTGTTGTTAGGATTTTGGAGTCCTAACTTGGGACACATTCTTTTGAGATCAGAATTCCACTTATCAATTAGTCACTAGGAAGGTTGGCTGTGCAGTTTTTGGGTCATTATTTGCATGATAACTAAAAGTCATCTTCTTCAATATCAACTGGCAATCACATTTGGGATGACAAACATTTGTAATTGATATAAGAGCTTTCGGATTTTTGGCTGAATGTGATTGAATGTTTAGTGATTTGACTAAACTTTTATGTTTAAAAACTTAAGGGTTTTGAAGATATTGTCATTGATGTTTTCTATCTTTTCTCGTGCAGCTTTGCAGATATTGGTTGGTCTTCACCGCCACGTGGTATACTATTGAACAATCAAAATCGCTAATCTTCTTGATTTTCCACGACTGCAGCATATATGGTCCATGGTGTAAAACATATTGATCTAGTAGTGACTGTGAAACTTCTTGGCTTTTCCTCACTATTCTATATAATAGATTCTGAGTGGAGAAAGCTTCTCTTGAGCTCGTTTGAAGTTTGAATAGAGGTTGAGATTTCATGGCAGGGAAGAGAGGTGGGCATCGACATTTCAAGCAACTCACCGGAGGAATTCGAGGGTTGTTTGGAAGATTATCAGTTGCTATTATAGTTCTTCTGATCTGTTTGATCTCATACTTCTCAACTTTCAAGAGTAATAACCCTGTGGTTACTTCAAAGGTCAGATCCCTTCGTACTTTTTACCTTAATCCATTTGCTTTCTTGATCTGTATCATTGTAGTTAAGGCGTTGAGGCGGAAGCGAGACGAACATGCCTGAAAACGCCGCGTGAGGCGTGAGACGAGGCGAATGCCTCAGTGAAGTGAGGCGGTCTTAATATTTTTTAAAGATATTTTTATAATAAATTAAAACATATCATCATTAGTAGTATACATTATAATTTTGATAAGTATCATAAGCAAATATGTACAAAAAGTGACACAACTACCAAGAATCGAAATGGAAATATAATAAAGTTGTATAACATAGCAAAAAGATGCACTACATAACTGTCAAGTAACTTGCAAACATCCACTAAATTATTAAAAATCAATAATCTTGAAAGAATAGAAACTTTAGAATATTGAGCATTTGTTAGAATAAATTGTTGGAATGGTTAGTAAAAATTCACAAGTATGATTACTATTGGTTTCCAAAAGCATAAAAATTATTGAACTATGTTATGAAAACTCAAGATTGACTGACCAAAACATGATATATTTTTTTCAAAAAATTAATAGAAAAAAGTGACAAATTTATCAAAACTTAAAAACGTTTTATTTTGTTTTTATCAAATATTATACCAAGAAACATCAAACCCTATTATAGAGTGGGTTGCAAACTATTTTTGCTGCAATTGAGCTGGCTACAATCATTTTTTGGGCTGAGGCAATTGAGACGGTGAGGCAGGCGCCTCATTTCACTGCACCGCATTGCCTCACTTTGAGGTAGAATTTTGTAAAAGCGCCTTCAGGCGCGCCTAGGCGGTCGCCTTGACTACACTGATCTGTATACACTATTTTCCCTATTTTACCAGCAATACACAACTTCTAAAAATTATTCCCCCACAACATGTGCTTAGCTACTTCATGCATGGATATGGTAATATGGTATAGCTGTAAATCTCATCCTAGAGGCTAGAACATTGCAATCTTTCATATTGCAAAGTCAAGCAACCATTTGCAAAGTCAAGCAACCATTAAGGTGGATAGGAAACTATTCCACATTGCAAAACCAATAGGGCTATGGACATGATAAGCCAACTCCCTAGTGTGACTAGAAAAGAGCGAAAATTGCAAAAGTAGAAAATTTCCCCAGATAACTATATGATATTCAAAATCGTAGTGTCTAAAGGGGATAACTTGCCTCAATCTTCCTTTTGGCTGGAATGTCAACCATCCTTATAAAGAAGAACACGGAAAATTTTCTCATTCCCACCGACCCCAGAGGATAGCAAAAAGGATAATATGTCACAACCTTTCCCTTTGGCTGTAATGCCAGCCATCCTTCAAGATAAGAAGAGCTCCAAATAGGAAAATGGTAAGTTGGATATCTACCTCCTTCGATTCTTCCCTGTAGCAAGCTTTTTCCTTAAACTTTCTACAACCGGATTCTAAATTGTCTTAAATCTGGTCAAGACTCCAAAGGAAATCCTAAGATATCGAGTGTGAATACTCTTACCCTGCACCCTAAAATGCTAATTGATTCTTACTTGTCATGAACACCTTCCCACCCCAAAGAATCTCGTCTTGTGAAGATTATCCGACATAGCGTTGGAAACCTTAAAGAGGTTGATACGAATAATTCAGTTCCAGACCTGATGCAATCTTGATTAATGAAGAATGAGAAAAAAATTATTCGACAAAAGATTTAGCACGTAATTTTCCCTATCATACTTATAAAACCCAACTAGAAAACTGATACATTTCATTATATAATATCCCTTCCCTTGAGCTAAAAAATTGAATTTGAAACCCCAGTGAAGAACTTTAATAGAGTGGCAGTAGTAATGCTAAAAATTGCTCTCAAATGGGAGGTTGTTATACTCCTAAGTCCTAAGGAAGTTGTTGGCTTAGGCTCACATAAAAATAGAAAAAAAAAAGAATTCAACATTTGTGAGGAAATGACGATGATATATAAATCTAACAACCTAGGGTGGTCGTGGACTATGCAGTATACACGGACATTACTTGCTACTTGCTAGCCGATCTAAGAGCGATTTAGTGAATCATGGACTCATGGAGTTACTTGGATCCCACACCTCCCCCTAACACTAGCCATTACTAATAGGCAATTAGAGATGTCTCCTCATCTAATTCTCCTTGGACTCGCAATTTTCATTAGTCAATGGTTTGGTCTTTTTGATGACCAAACTGCCCTTCTCACTCGAAGTCAACGTTTTCAGCATGTTAATGCCACGTGCGACTATTCCTTTCAACCGCCTCGAGATCATTTTAATCTTGACCATTCAGCGATGGGCTAAACAATTGGTGGAGAGGATTCAATGGATAGAAAAATTTTGGATTTAAAATTAAAAAAAAAAATCCCTTTACTAATGTCATGTGAATATATTTACAATCTTGTGACTTACTCAAACTGTTGCTAGCTTACTATTGAACTCACATTGTATTTTGTGCATTGAAAATAAAGTATATGTTATTCCAAAGAGATCTTTTTAGTTATTTTTCACCCTTGCACCAGTTTATGTTCAAACACAGGTTACAGTAGATGAACTCTGGGGCACTGCTGCTTCTCAAGGTTGGAGGCCATCATCTGCTCCACGGACTGACTGGCCACGTATGTAAATTTCATGGTCCCTTTTAACTGATTTACATCATATAGCGTGTTGTGTGAGCATGATAAACTATCAACTTTGCATTTTAAACATCTTTGTGAGTATGGGTAGTGGTCAATCACAAAATTAGTCTCCTAAGTTCCTTATCCTTGTTGCAGCACCTCCAAGTGAAACCAATGGTTATTTGCGTGTTCGTTGCAATGGTGGTCTAAATCAACAACGCAGCGCGGTTCGTATTAGTTTATTGTTTTACAATTTAATTTCCTTCTGATAAAGTTCAGAGTTGTACAATACCTTTTTATTGAATCACAAAATTTCATGTATCTGACCATAGCTACTTCTTGTTGGCACCTTACGGGATCTCTCTTTCTTTCCTTCTTCTTCTTCTTCTTCTTCTTCTCCTTCTCCTTCTTCTTCTCCTTCTTCTCTGAGAGGAAGTTAAGAAATCCATGATTGGTACTGGATGGAAATAATGTATTGGTGTGTTGTGAGGAAACCACGTATTGGTGTGTGAGTTTTATTTTCTAAAGAATTAAGGACCCATCTCCATCCCTTTTTTGGTGTAACTCACAGAGCTGTTTGATGTTTGCCATTTTTCTTTGTCATTTTTCTTATTTAAACACTTATTAATTCTTTGATGGATCTTCTAGATTTGCAATGCAGTTCTTGCTGCACGAATCATGAATGCTACACTTGTGCTGCCAGAGTTGGATGCAAACTCTTTTTGGCATGATGATAGGTAGTGATTCCTGGGCACACTTGAAAAATGTTTATTTGCATTATATGCTATCGTCTATCCTTTATTCCTTTGTGTATTTGTATAATGTGTAAACTTTCTGTTATGTTATAGAGTTCATCTTAGATACTAGTTTGTTATATTTTGCTTTGTTTATCAAAGCTGTTTGCTTAGGAGAGCATCACCAATCATTTGAGCTTTCCTGTCCGTGAATGCACATTCACTTCCATACACTAACACAGTCATCTGTGATACTCGAGTTCCTGTTCGGGACCATTCCTCAAAAGCTCTCTAACTCTTTCCTCCGCAGAGACTTTGGTGATTTACTACACTCGCTATAACTGAAAATAAAGACTTCAAGTGGTACGCTGTACAGCAGCATCAATTCATGACTAATTTCAACAATGGTCATCCTTGTTCCTTGGGTGAAATGACAGGTTTTTAAGCTGCAATCTCCTCCCAAAGAAATAGTATAGCAGGAACTCATGTAACTCTGAAAACTAGTGGGTTTCTAAGTTGAAACATATATCTCTTTTGCAGTATTAAACTCTCAAATTTGGCGATGTTCTATTCTACTTAGGGTATGTTTGGTTGCATGAAATGTCATTCTATGAAATATAGGAGAATGGAAGAAGAGTGAATGGGAGGAGATAGGAAAGGATGAGAAAAAGTGAGTTTATAAATGAGATTCCAATTTCCATTTATGATGGAATCACACTCCTTGCCTCCATTCTCCCCCAAATAATAAAAAAAAGTGGGAATGTGATTACTGTATTTTGTTAAAGAACTTAAATTTGCCATCACCGCACTCTTGAAAGTGGTTATATAATTGGGAATTGGAACATCATCTAGAACCACACTTTCTCTCTTCCTTTTTCATATGTCCTCCTATCCACTGGGTTTCATTCCCACATTCCATGGAGCTGGATTCCATGCAACCAAACATTCCCTTAAGATACTGCAACTATGAGAAATCGAGGTTCCTGCCATGTTGCAGTAAACATTTTTTTTATTTAAAAAAAATGTATATATATTTCTAATCTGATTATGACATGGGATAACTTCATCCTTTTCCAGAAATTCAAAAAATAAGAAAGAATGGCTGCCATCTAATATTCTGACATCATGCTCCTTTTATAGACTGAATTTAACATAATCAGTAAGTTTTTTATAAGCCATATTTCAGAGGAGTGCCTATTAATTTGGTGTACACTTCATATTGGAATTTTGATTTACTCAATATTTTCTGCTTCAACATAAAAGTTAATAGTTTTGCTATTTTTCTGATAGGATTTCATTCAAAACACTTCATATTGGAATTTTGATTTACTCGATATTTTCTGCTTCAACAGAAAAGTTAATAGGTTACTTTTCTATTTTTCTGATAGGATTTCATTCAAAACATTTAGGGGACACCTTTAAGATTCACTCTATGTTCAGACCTTTAATGAAAAAAACTATAATTTCTTTTTCATTGATAATTGATTTTTCTCGATTAGATAGAAGAAGTGGATTTTTTGGCAAACCAAGTTATATGGGACAAAACTATATTCCTGTTCATGATTTAATCCCATGAGTATATTCCACATGATCACGTTTAATGATCATTCCTCTTTGCATCTAGTGGCTTCAAAGGTATTTATGACGTACAGCATTTCATCAAGTCACTGAGATACGATGTAAAAATCGTGGAGAGCCTTCCTACAACTCACTCAAATGGGAAGACTAAAATGATGAAAGCTCATCAGGTGAGATAAGTATTATATGCTCATGCCATGAAGTTAAAATCTCATTGCTAATTTCTATTTGTTTTGTTTCAGCTTCGGCCTGATAGAGATGCTCCTATAAGTTGGTATACAACAGTTGCTCTAGAAAAGATGAAACAACATGGTGCTATCTACCTCACCCCTTTTTCCCATCGTCTGGCAGAAGAAATCGATAATCCAGAATATCAGAGACTGAGATGCAGAGTGAATTATCATGCCCTTCGCTTCAAGCCACAAATTATGAAATTAAGTAACATGATAGTAAATAAACTCCGTGCAGAAGGTCACTTTATGGCGATTCATCTTCGGTTTGAGATGGATATGCTTGCATTTGCTGGGTATGTTGTCATTTAGACTTATTTCAATTTCGTAAAGCACCATGCATGTGTTTGCAAATTTTAAAAACCATGGATTGCATTGTTGCTTGCTTCATTGCTAATTGAGATGTATGCACATTTTATCCATTATTATAGGAATAAGGAAATATACAACTCTTAGTGTCATCATGTTGTATAATTACAAAAGAGCCTTTAGTAATACTTGATAAGATAATACGTAATAAGTTTATTTTCTATAATTTTTATGAAAGAAACATAAAACATAATCAAACATCTTAATACATCATTATGCATAATTCGTGAACATCCATGAAGTTCACAAGTCATACTCATAACTCAAGCGGCTCACAAGTCTTACACAACACAAGTCAGAGAAGATAATACATGATAATTTGCTTTCTGAATGTATTGTTTGTATGCAGGGCAAGTCCTGAGTATTAGAGGTCCGATGCAAACTCCAAAAATTTGGCCCTAACAATGAAACAAATTAGATAAGATGTAGATGTAGGGGACATTATTCTAACTCGCAACATGACAAAAACTATATGAATACCAGAGCCACAAATTAGATATGATGTGTTAAATTGCCAATTCTCTAAACGTTCGAACTTGTAGAGAGGGCGAATCTAATCATTTATCAAACGGATGCGAGAGTGGAGGCGTGGGACTACAACATATATCGGTGGGTACCAATAATACTACACTGTAAACTCACACAGTATTACCGTGGATAAAACATGAGGCATTTAGGCAATGGACAACTGAAGGAGGCTCATATTCCAACATGATGTAGTATGGAGTCCCCTCTTTGTAGCATATAAATTTGGGGAACCTATGTCTTACTTGATTTTAAAAAGTCTCTAATTCAAATCATACACCACATCTACATAACTCAAAAATTTATAATTCCTTAACTAAAAACGTATTTTTGAATTGGTTGTAAGCAACCCTGCGTTATTTGCACTTATTGAAAAAAAATAAAACCCCAACCTTACACAACTGTGTCCAAGGCGTGTTTGGCCCTTAGTCAAACTTATTTGACTCATTGACCATGAACTAGACTCTTGATCAAACTTCCCCGACTGAAGGACACCTATATGGCGCATGTCTTAGCCGCATAAGGGGCACGCCAGTCACCTATGCAGTTGAGTCGTTGATCAGATCCTAAGCGATCCAAAGGCAATATGAGATTAATTGGCCTATTTTTTCTAAAGTATATCTTTTTGCCTACTCCGATAAATATTATATGTACAACATAAAATTGATGAAGATTATTTTATATTATAGTACACTACCAAATGTCAACATATGAATATCTAGATACACTTCCATTTTATCATAAGTGGGTCATAAGGCATCTTATAAGTTATAGCAAAGTTAACAAAATCAACAAAGTTAACAATAGATAATCCAACTGTAGAGGGCATATGTATTAGGATTGATTGGGGTACAATGTTTTCGCTTTCTATTTTGCTTGCGGGGTTGTGTAATATTGACCTATTAGTCGGGGAGTTGACATAGCGATGTATTATTGACTTGGATCTGATTAATCGTGGAGTTGACATAGCGATGTATTATTGACTTGGATCTGATTAATCGTGTTTCGTTAAGCCCAACTGATTAATTGTTAAAACCGCATTAGTCTAGTCCCATTAAGTGATTAATCCCCAATTTTGCAACATAGTCATGAACCAACAATCACCGAGCTTCGAGCCATCAACAAGGTTATTGTAGCTCGGAGTCAGCTATGATGGAGTCTGCAACAACCATATTTCTAAATATATCTAAAGTGGGACAAAGAACACTACAAGCATTTAATGAAGACCCATACCTCGAGGACATGGTAGCACTCCAAATTTGTTATGAAGTTCCCTTGAAATCTTCAATTGAACCTGCTAAGACATGAACAAAGCTTCCCGCCAACTTGGGAACATAAAAAGGATCATGAGTGATGTCTTAGGGTTGAAACCTTTGTCAATCAACTGTTATAAATCCCATTAATTGTCTAGAATTTCTAGATGTAGGGCTTGAATACCAATTAAAAGTTTGATGAATTCTAAGCTAAAACTAACGCTACACTAAAAATACGGTAAACCCTAAAAGAGACAAATGAAAGACAATAAATTTTATTCAATTCAACCTATTACAATCTAATTCTCAAGCCTTATTTATAAGCCTAATGACTTCTTTGGCAAGTTATTAACCCTAACCGTAAGTAATATCGGCTTTTATTATACTAGGCCTAATAACAAATAATAAGTACTTAATTATCCCTGATTAACCCGCTTACATCACCCTCGTCGGGTTGAAAAAGCTCGTCATCGATCTTGAAATCAAATGAGCATGATCAACTAGTTATGGAACACAAAGCGAAGTGGCACGCACAGAAGTTGACCTCGAACTTGTCCTTGGTAGTTGCTCGTACATGAACAATCAAATTAAAATTTCGCCACCGAAGATGAAGGGAATCATTGGTTCATGGATATCCACTTCATAATTTGAATATTGTGCGCAAACTTTTCCTCAAAATTAGCCATGTAATTATGCCAAATTGGATCTGAAACACTAAGGCAAAATATGACGGTGGTATAGATTCAGTCTGGGAGGCAAATAACCCCCACGAAATTGAATCTTCTTCTCCACACGACTTGGTGTAGGGAGGGGTGCCGTTGGAGGGTCGACAAGGGTCGTCGACCTGTTGGGATGCACTACGCCGCGGGCAGTGTTGCTAGTGGCGCCGGGGCAGTGTTGTTTGGCGCTTTGGGGCAGACGGGTGGCCCTTGTGGGTGCTCGGTTGGTAGGTTTCGTGTAATCAATCATCCAATCTTCTTCATCGCATTTTCTACCGTTTGCGATTTTTGTCTGAACCCATTGTTGCAACCCTACCAATCCTCCTCTCTAGAGTCTTTTTTCCTCTTTGCGGTCTCTATCCCGATCTCTCTCAGTATCTAAGAGATTTTTCGATGTCTTTTAGGCTTCCATGGCTTCAACCGCCTTACATATCTTTTTTCCCTGTCATCTTCCAAGCTTTCTCTCTCGGCGTACACAATAAGAGTGTTTCGGCTCTGATACTAATAGATGAATTCTAAACTAAAACTAAATCTACATTAAAACTAGGATAAACCCTAAAAGAGATAAATAAAGATTAATTTTATTCAATTCAATTCGACCTACTACAACCTAATACTCAAGCCTTATTTATAAGCCTAATGGCTTCTTTGGCAAATAACTAGCCCTAACCCTACTAATATGGAATTTACTATACTAGCCCAATTACAAATAATACTACTTAATTAACCTTATTTAACCGGCTTACATCACCAATATCCCTAATTAAGCCACTTACATCAAAGTTAGAAGGTTAAAGAATAAAAAGAAAACGAATGAGATGGATATAGATAGAAGAAGAAATAAATAATGCAAGAAAGAGAATTTTGGACTCTAACCCAGGACTGCTCACTGCCATTCTTTCATTACAACAAAGAAGCAAATCAACTACTCGATATAGCTTGCAACACTTCGAAGATGATTGGAATTTCTACTAGCTGCAAAGTAATTTTCTTGGAAGCTAATATTTTGTTTAATCGTTCAAGGACATATGGGTTTAATTTGAGATTTTGGATTGAAAGAGCCGAAACTCTAGTCTTGTTTGAAGGATGAATAATGTGCAGTAGTTGAAACTTGAAAGAATAAAGCCTCCCACACCAACTGGAAAGTGATGGTTTAACATTTTAAATTATTATTGTGAAAGATGAGTTTCTCATGATCTTTTTATGGCAGGTGCTTTCTTGTAGGCTTAGCCTTTAAGTGTTATTCCTATTATTAAACTTTTCTACCATATCTGACAAAAAAAAAAAAAAAACTACAGGTGCCTCGATATATTTACCCCTAAAGAACAGAAGATACTAAAGAAGTACAGGGAGCAGAACTTTGCAGAGAAAGAACTTGTTTACAGTGAAAGACGAGCTATAGGAAAATGCCCTTTAACTCCAGAAGAGGTAAATTTTCGTTTGTCTACCTGCTGGAGTTTGACTCCTAGAAAATTTTATCTGCTGCCATTATTTTGAAGTGGCAATCTTTTACAAGAAGGATGAAACGTCATTAGCATCTGTAAATGTTGTTGTGTCTCATTTATTGATTTCTTTGCGATGTTTATGATCGTCATGCTAGCCCACTGATGATTGTCATGCCAGCTAATGAAAATTTCATTTAGTGTAACATTTCATATAAATATAACTCTGACGTGATATTTTACATACACGATGTTCACAAGTACCTGGGATGCACAAGAACTATGAGGAAATGCTTTGGAACGATTGTTATTTTCTCTGTCCTTGCTATTTAGGAGGTGTGTTGATTAAAGTATATATGAAAAGGGATATGGTGGTACTGGTAGCAGGCAGGTTTGGGAATCGGAATGTTGGGTGGATTTATTTATCTGTGTTAACTGAGCTGACAAGTGGGATTTAGAAAATGGTCATTTGGTGGTTTTCCTCTTGGGGTTCCATTTCTCTTCTTTGCAGGTTTACTCTCTTTTATTGTTTGAGCTTTTGACGAGTACTTACTTCACTGCTAAGCGTGTTTTGTCACTTGCCTTGTCAACTCCTGCACACCTTTCATGAGTCCCCTCGGTATATCAAACAATCTGAGTCCATTTACCTCAATCCCTCTGATTCCTTATGAGTGCATAACATACTTGCATGTGCTACAGGGTCTGTCACAGATATTTTAGTTGCTAGTATTGATTGGTACCTCCATTACGTTCAAATCATGTTTGTTATACTTGTTTTCAGAACTTTGCGTTAACAAGAGGCATGATAGTATTTGGAACTGCTTTAACTTTGAACTTATCTTAGGAAACAACTTTAATCGCTCCATTCTGCAGGTGGGTCTTATTTTGTGTGCCATGGGGTTTGACAATTCAACACGCATATACATTGCTGCTGGCGACCTCTTTGGTGGTGAACGCTTCATGAAGCCATTCCGCAAGTTGTTTCCGCGCCTGGAGAACCACAGTACTGTTGGCCCTGCAGAAGAGCTAGCAGAGAACACCAGAGGCCTGTTAGGGTCTGCTGTAGATTACATGGTCTGTCTCCTGGCGGACATTTTCATGCCCACATATGATGGTCCAAGCAACTTTGCCAATAATGTCATGGGTCACCGCCTCTACTATGGCTTCCGCACCACAATCCAGCCTGATAGAAAAGCCCTAGCACCAATATTCATTGACAGGGAGAATGGCCGAACAGCTGGCTTTGAAGAAGCTGTTAGGCATGTCATGTTCAACCAGAAACTTGGTGGACCTCATAAGCGAATCAGACCTGAGTCATTCTATACAAATTCATGGCCCGAGTGTTTTTGCCAAACATCACCGAAGAATCCAGCTGATAAGTGCCCACCAGACAATGTTCTGGAAGTTCTTGATAGCAGGTTACAGAATGAAGAAACTGATGACAAGGAAGCAATGGACTCCATGGATGGGACAGACTCAAATAATGCAAGATAGGAAGCTCGTTTCCATTACACTTTCCCACTCTTCTTAGCCAGTGTGTCGAAATGAAGTTATGCGTTACCTGAAACCTGTGTATAGATGGGGAATATAATCAGCTAAAGTTAAATCATCCAGGCAGTCGAGACTTCACTGTAAATTGGACGAGAGTAAGCTTTCATGTAATGCGATTCATCCTGCTTGCAGTTCCTAGGTCATGGCATGGCGATTTCTTTCTGCCAGGAGTTGGTGGTTGGTGAGAGGGTTCAAGATTTTGTAAAGAGGCAATATCCAAGATTTGTATTTGGTAATTGTTATGTGAAATAAATAATGTAAATATTGTACTCAATTTTTTACTGAAAATTACCTTGCCATGTATATTAGATAAAGACTGAGTATTGATATGTTTTTAAGTCTCTTTTTTACCCCCAACAAAAGTGCCATCTTTTTGGTATGCTGGACCTGTCAGGGCATCACTGAAGGTGCCTCAACAATTGGAAAACCCTGGCCAAGACTTTTGAATGATATAGCCCTTGAAATATTTTCAGTATAAAACTGTGTTGGTAGTTAGCTGAACATACCTGACATTGATGCAGAGAGGGGTGTTGAAAGAAGTTGCAACGGAACTTGTATTAAGCTTGTTGTCGAATTTACACAAGTTTGCAGTGTTTGATGCACCTGTCCCTTTTGCAATGTCTTGATTTTTTAAACTCTATTTGATTTTCATGATGATTCTGTATTTGATTTTATTTTTATTTTTTTGTTACTGCATTGATTCGAGTTCGTTCATAAGAATTTCCGTTAATAAATCTTTATTATTTGTGTTTAATAGAGGATTGTACATTATATATATGTTTGTACTGAGATTTCATCTGTTGCTGTGGTGTAGTGGTTATCACGTCAGTCTTACACACTGAAGGTCTCCAGTTCGATCCTGGGCAGCAACATTCTTGGCCAGTTTTTTTTATTCACGAAATTCTAGCTGGCCTTGGAAAACCGGCCTGATTTCCTGCCTGAGGCGAAAATACATTTTTACCCCTCTTTCTTAAACCCCCTATCGGCTAATTTACTATTCCAAATTCTTTCTTCTTTACAACACCAAAGTACCAAACAACACCCCACCTAACGGCCACATGATTTGAAATCCCAGCCAATAAAAGCAGACACGCCACCATTTTAAAAAGAGAAAAATCATCCAACCAGCTAATATTCTTCCACGTGTCTTTTTAATATAACAAAATAATTGCACAGTGGGGACCATGACAGCAAGACAGCTCGTCTCTATAGAGCAAAGTGTAACGTTCAAGAGTAATCAATTTTATTTTTTGTATAAATTCCTCCTGCTTTCTCTCTTCACCCAAATACCTCAAACTCTCACTTTTGCTCTTTCTTTCCAACAAGTAAACAACCTTTTATTCTTATTATTCTTCTTCTTCTCAACAATGACACAAATTAGCAACACTATTATTGCTACTTTTGTGGTTGCTTTGTTAATGTCTGTAGTGATGGGTCAAGATGGTATTGCACCTTCTCCATCAATGGATGCTGGAGCAGGACTGGCTTTGCAGGTTTCAAGTGTTGTTGTTGCTTCTTCTTTATTCTTCTCCATGATCGGGCTTTTGAAGAACTAAAATGAACTGGGTGTGTTTGATTTGTTTGGAGTTTTGCTGGAGATTGAAAGGGGAAGATTATGGGTTTGTTTGGTTTGATTTGATTCGGCAGAGAGAATGGATGTGATAAGAGTATGGATGTACTACTACATATGATTTTTTTTCTTTAAATTAAATACATATATTTACTTGATTCGCGGAATTTCATTTCTTTTGTTATTTTCGTTATTGGGTTATCTATTTACTTACAGTAAATCAATCGCTCATAAGACTGTTTTTCCACTGAGGTATAGCTCAGCGATAGGCCTGTGACGAATGAAATTACATGTTTAGGATTTGAACTATGCGGTGACATTTGGGGTGGAAGGGGTTAAAAGATAAATTAAAAAAAAAAAAAATTATTTTTCCATTACTCATGAAAATCCAAATTAAATGGAAAAGTCTCGGAATCAAATATCCGAAAATGATTTCAATTTTCATGTATGTTTTCCCTGCAACCAATAGACCCTATGTGATTTATTTTTCCTCCAACTTTTAGGTATGGTTGACTTTGTTTGTACAATTGTTTCCTGTTGAACCATTTAAACAACCCAAGATTACAATGTAGGGAACAAATTGTCCAGTGTTATTGCGATTCAAAATTTGTATTTTAGACTTGAAATTTATATAATTTGGAAGTTGCAAGTTGCATACACAGATGCAGATCATCAAAGTTGGTTTCATGCATATAAAATTCAAACGAGAAAAACAATATCAATCTTTTAAAAAAATCAACTTATTTTGAATGTTGTCAATTTGTTAAAACAGATGTGCCTATTAATTCCGAGTTTTTTCGTTTTTTGTATCATCATTTTTCACAACCCAAATTGAACATGATAAAACCTTTGATTGGATATAATTATTATGATTAAATGGTTTAAATCAACATATTAAGTTTATTCAAAATGCCATAAAAATAATATATGAAAAATAACCTAATCCTATTTTTCTTTTGTGCGCGAGACAAAAGCCCATCTTATCCCATGTCACATTTTCTTTACATACCCCAAAAACTTAAAAAAAAAAAACAAAAAGTATCATTCGAGTTGTCATATGACCCAAAGTAATGTATCACATGACCCCTTGTAGTAATGGATATTATAGTAGTGTGGGCTCAACCAATAAGGCATGGGAGAATTAACACACCCTTGTTCATTTTGCCATCCAAAACCTATTGCTTTTACCATTTTAACCAACTTATTTGATTGTAAATAGGATAAATATTTTAGGGCAAAATAAAGAATCAGGGTTGAATACAACCTTCACTATTCATTGGAGAGAACAATCGTTATATAGTTGAGATTTATAAATGAGATTAAATTTCAAACAAAATTGAGTTCGTGTAAAAGATATTGAAGGCATGTATGAACTTAGGTTTCAGTTTTTATTTATATTTTAATTTTGCACAAAGACAATTTCATTACATCAAAAGAGAGCTACAAAGGTTTTTTATTTTTATTTTATATATATATATATACAACACTAGGTTGCTAATGCAAAAAGAAAATAGGCAACAATTTTGTTAGATTTTACTTAGTTTCTCCAACATCGCAATTTTTTATCATCTCTTCATCACTATTAATTGATGTAGTTGAATTCTACTTTCCTTGACCTTTACCTACATAGGAAACACATGTGAGTCAAAGACTATCGTTATGGTGACCGATAACACTTCGATGCTAAAGTCAAACAAGGCTTAAAGATGTAAATTGGGTTCTGTAGCGTACATTTATTCATCAACCCTGTGTCTTATTTATAATGCGAGAGTCCTTGTTCGGCTAGGTCTTTGGTGACGTAGTTTAGGGAAAGAGATTTTGTTGGAGATCATTTTCTTGTTGGGAGTTGTCCATGTAGGGGAGTTTCCCTGCACGACTTGTGCTCCTAGATCTGCGGAAAAGATTTTCCTTTTGGAGTTTTGTCCATGCAAAGAAGTTTTCATGCATGACTTATACTCCACTATTTGTTTCCTAGTCGAAAGAATGTATTGTTGGTTTTCCCATCTTAAGTGAACCCCCAAATACTTGCCTGATTAGGCCTCACGAGTATTGGGCTTGACCATAACGTGTGAGCTTAATAGGGCGCTGCAATTTGGATCCAACCTTTTGGATTCTGCCAAAATGGGCTTAGTTTGTATGGACTTTTCCAGATTGGGTAGACAATCAGGCCTGCTTTGCTTTGCTGACGGGATTATCATGACACGCGTGCGGTGCAGATTAAATGATGGTTTGGTGTATCAGATACTCCCCCGAGTTGGTGGGCCAGCTCGTTGGTCCACTAAGTCATGTCATGGAGGACATAAGCGGTCATGATTGTTTTGAGTCTGAATCGTCTTCTTGAGCAGTGCGCTTCATTAATTGGGTGTAGGTTTACTCGAAAAAAGAAAAAGCGGGAATTATGTTTTTTTATATAGATCCTCTTTTATGCAGAGTTTACTTTATTTACCCTTCGATTTTAGAGACTCTGCTTTGTCGTTTCGCTTTTCGCGCTTTTGACTTTGCTCCACTTTCGTGATCGAAAGTTTGTGCGTTCTTTCATGGCGAGCAAAAACCAGCTTTCTGATGAACTGTTTACTAAAGGTCGTAAGTTCTTTGAGGATAGGTCAATCTCTGAGTTGAATCTGGAAGGCTTTCGCAAGACATATAGGATCACTGACAATCTGGTGCTATTCACGTTGGGCACTTGTTAGACATCGTTGTCTCCTCTAGAATGATTTATCTGTTTGCATCAAGGGGCATGATGCTCAAGCAAAGGCCCCTATTTCTCATCCCAAATTGGAGAAGGAATATCTCCAAATGGTGAAGGGTTGAAGATGTAATGAAGCTAAGTACTGAGCAGGCGAAGATCATGAGCAACCTTTTTCCTGTAGGCGGGTGTGATAGCTTCGTCTGATGCAGGTCAAACTTATCCTTTTTCGTTGAGGGATTTCATATATAACCCCTAATTGGATCGCGAGTCCTCTCGGCTTGGTAAAGAGTCGTCATTATGGCAAGAAGTCTCCTCCACGTCGCCAGTATTGTCCTTCGTCCTGATCTCGACCTCACATCGAGGTGACGACGAGTCCGAGAGACAACTCACTTCCCTCTTCCCCGTCAGCTGCTTCCAAGTGGTGCATGAGGACCCTGATGCATGAGGACCCTGATGCAGTGAAGACAGCGAAGGGTGGTGCTAGAGTAATTTCGGTGCCAGAAGACCTCCACCCGGATGCACGAATCATCCTATTCGCTCCGAATGTGTTAAAATGAGCAATCAAGCCTGACACCAGGAGGTTGATATTTCCTACACTTCAAGGAAACACATTAGTAGATGGAATGACTGGTTGACGAACTGTGTTTCGACACCAGCAGGTGATACGCTGGGAAAGCGTATGGACAAGGGGCAGAAATATCTCGTGTTAGGGATGTCATATCTGAACCAAGTTGTCATCGCTAGGACAAAGGTTGAGGTTGCTCGTGAGATAGTGTATACCATGGAGCGAATTTTGCGAATTTGTAGAAGTCATACTTTCGATTCTCTCCGTGAAAATTGAATCACTGAAAAAACAACTTAAGGTAAGAAGGTTTGCCCAATTAGCCGTTGATCCGGAGGTCTGGCAGACAAGATCAGAGGCTCAAAGGGTTCACTTGGAAACGCTTGAGTCTGATTTGGCAGAGGCAATGTCCGGGAAGAACAAGTTTGAAAAAGAGCCGAACCTTGTTCCTCATTACTTGTAATTTGCTCAGGAGACTGCAACCCAAGTGCAGGATGAGATGCAAGCTCTAAATGCGAAGAAGGCCAAGAGGGAATCTGAATGGATTGTATGATGTCAGTAGCTAGAGCTAACATTGACTTCAATGCCAAAAAGTGTGAGAACAACAGAACAATAGCTTCTTTTGGCGCAGAATGAACTAAGTGTTGTCAAGGACACTTGAGTGTCGACCAGTCCAAAACTGACACGCTGTCAGGCAAACTGGAGCAACTAGAATGAGAGCTCGTTGAGTTAGGAGTGTGCGAGGAGAAGCTTCTTAAGGCCCAAGACACGTTCGAGTTCAGTAGAGTTGTGCATGAAAGACTGTAGCTGTTGCAGCCGATGAAGGATGAACATCCAGATTGGGACCTCTCCTATTAACGAGAGGTGTCCTTTGCGGAGTTTGGGGAAACCTCCAATCAATCGGAAGAAGTGGGTAATCAAGATTAGGGCATCCGAGCGGCTGCACTTGTGAACGCATCTTCTGCTTATTTTCTTTCCAAGCCTAGCTTTGTTGTATCTAAACCTCCTACGGGCGAGGAGTGAACTTTGTATTTATAGATTATCAATGAGAGATGGTATGTTGAGTAACACTTTGTACTTGTGTATTTATTGAGTTTTCTTGCTGGCCTTTTTTCTGTTTTGTCTTCTCGCGATATTAGCTTTTAGACAAGAGGTTTTGCTAAGTCAGGAAGTTGTATGGTTGATCTGCTGATGAGAGTTCTGACCGCTTATGTTGCGACAATTCAGGCAATCCTGGTAGGTATTCTTTAGAAATCGAGGAATTGTATCACCAAGTCTTGTAGGTGGGCTAAACTCCATGCAAGGGGATAAGCTTGGCTGGTAATAAATTATTCAGACCATGCCCTTATCCATCCTTGTGACCTGCCAATGTAATCCGCCCATTGCGGGCTAGGCTGTAAATCGGGTCAGCAGTGTTGTTGCTAGAATAAGCGATTTGGTCAGACTGTGGTCATGCACGTGCATCGTTGTAAGTGATCGGACAATTGTCCTTGTGAGTTGTTCGAGTTAAGGTTCTTGGCTTTCAAATCCTTTTTGCCCGCTTCTGGCGGACTAGGTTGTAAGGAGACTAGAAGTTATTGTCATCAGTCATGACCGACTAAACTTAGGTCAGGTTCGGCGACCATTGTCAATGGTCCCTGGCAAGTCATCGTGATCAGGTGTTGAGAACACTGACTAGACTACCACTTTCTAAGCCATATTCACTCGCGATTGGCGGGCTAAGGTCTTAGAGCGGACCAGAAGCTACGTCATTAGTCAAAACTGACTACACTTTGGTCAGGTTCGGCGATATTGTCTGTGGTTGGACAATGAACCCTGGAAAGTCATCATGATCAGGCATTGGGAATGCAGACTAGACTCCCACTTTCTAAGCCATCTTCACCCGCGCTTGGAGGACTACGGTCTTAGAACGGACCAGAAGCTATCGTCATCAATTGGAACTGACAAAGTTTTGATAGGGTTTGGCGATCATTATCTGTGGTTGGACAATGATCCCTGGCAAGCCATCATGATCAGGCGTTGAGAACGCTGACTAGACTTCCACTTTCTAAGTCACCTTTACCCACGCTCGGTGGACTACGGTCTTAGAGCGAACCAGAAGCTATCATCAACAGTCGGAACTGACTAAGCTTTGGTAGGGTTCGGCGATCATTGTTTGTGGTTCGACAATGATCATTCGCAAGCCATCCTGATTAGGCATTGAGAATGCTGTCTAGACTCCCATTTTCTAAGCCATCTTCAGCGCACTTGATAGACTACGGTCATAAAGCGGACCAGAAGCTATCGTCATCAGCCAAAACTGACTAAGCTTTGATAGGGTTCGGTGATAATTATTTGTAGTTGGACGATGATCACTGGCAAGACGTTTCAATCAGGCGTTGGAGTGCTGACTAGGCTCCCACTTTCTAAGGCATCTTTATCTGCGCTCAGCGAACTACGGTCTTAGAGTGGATCAGAAGCTATCGTCATTAGTCGGAATGGACTAAGCTTTGATCGGGTTCGGCAATCATTTTCTATCGTTGGACGATGATCCCCGGCTAGCCATCTTGATCAGGCATTAGAGCACTGACTAAACTCCCACTTTCTAAGCCATCGTCATCGGTTTTTGGCAAACTAGGCGTTAGAGCGGATCAGAAGCTATCGTCATCAGTTGGAACTGACTAAACTTTTATCAGGTTAGGCCTCCACTTGGCCTTAGGCTTGTAAGTTTGACTTGGATGTCCTGACTTACTTGATTCACCTAGTAGCCCGACAAGAAGGTCGGACTAATAAGTCTAATTCTAAAGTCGGATCGCCATAGATTGACCGGACTGAATTTCATCCAGATTTAATGAACGACAATGAAATTTTAATAGAGCCTATACCTTGGATTTATTGATAATATCACTGTAGGTGTGCTCTGCATTCCGTGGGTGCTTGAGGCCTTAGCCATTTGTGTCTTTGCATGTACTGAGCCGGATCTGGCGGGTATTCGCTTGGCCCATTAGTTGGCTTGGCCTTGTTGTAAAGATCACCATGCTAGGTGTACGACGTAGATTACGAGACAACTCAGTATCAGTTACTCCCCTAATTAATACGGATGCGTGCAATGCCATTAATTATATGAATGTGGACTCGTGCAGTTGCAATTGGACACGTTGTCTCCTTGTTTTCTGTACGACATTTAATGCTGACATAACCGTTGGTTAACGTCGTTTCGCAAACTGTCACGCCTATATATAGGTTAGTGTTCAACATTTCAAGCATTTCCATGAATGTTGTAGAGAATGCATATCTTCATAAAATATGTTTTGGGTTTTCTAAAGACTAAAAGAAGTTCTTCGTTGTTGGAGTCTACAAATATTCTGACATTTGGAGCGGTAAGTCTTGAAAAAACCTGCTATTACATGGTGCCACCTAGTTTGGGTGAACATTCAGTTGGATCCATGGGACCTTGTAATTTATTCTTACATTGCTAAGAAGAGTTATGGACCCCCCAGGGGTCAAGTTTGTCTTCCATCTTTCGATGCTCCGAGGGCGTCTCATGCCGTCCAATCTCAGAGATAACACCTGCAGCCATTTCTGGGTGGCTATTCCGATTGTATCTATGAAGCCACAATTGGAAGGCAGATTGGCAGAGTGGAGTTTTGATGGAAGTGAGTTGCGGTCATGGGGTGCTAACTCTGCATCATCCCAGGCATTCCTCGTTGGAGAGACATTCTCATCTGCCTTCTTCTATTCTCCTTCTAAATCCTCTTCGCAAGGCAGATTGGTGGAGCAAGGTGTCTACAGTCTATTTCGAGTGTCTTTGCTGCCACTTTCAAATCATCTTTGCAAGACAGATTGGCGGAGCAACGAATCAAGTGCGTAACCTGCAGCTTGTAGCCTACTTTGGGTACTTTTGTTTTCACTTCCGAATCCCCTTCTAAAGACATATTGACGGAGCAAAGTCTTGAAACTTGTTTCAGTGGATCCATACTTGCGCCGGACTTAGATAGTTGTAGTGTGTAAACTTTTGTACTAGTCAGTCGGACAAGCTTTTTAACAACTTTCTTAGTAATCAATAAAGTTTATTTTATTCCATGAATGAATCTGCATCATATAGGCTCGTGCGAACAAATCTTCTAAACTGAAAAAAAAAAATCAAAATAATAAGATAGTTTGACTTTAAGCGGAGACTAAGCTAATATGGCCATAAAAGATACGCGCATGGTCCTGGCTCAGATTGTGTAGCTCCCCGGGCAAAGTGTCACGTTTTGCCAATGCTAGCGAAGTTACTGAAAAATGAATTTCGTGCGGGGGGTCGTTCCTCGATGGTTGTTATTCGTTGGAGTAGGTGCATGTTTGATGAAGTGTTGTTACTTAGCTTTGTATTGGACTGGATTGTGCCTCCAGTGCTGAATTCTGGCTATCTGTATAGTTGAGCCTCGGTTGTTAAAGTTTTTTTTTTTTCTGTCCGCGCGGGGTGATTCTTCCCCCCTCATCTGGGTCCAATGTCTGATATGTCTATCCCGCGGGCCCGAACTGTAATTGCTAACAGTCCAGTTGTTTCAGCGCTGCATAGTGGCAGTCTCTCGCTGAAGGTTGATCTTCACGAATAGTTCCTTGGGCCTGGTTGGCAGTGTACTTGATGCATTGGTGTAGAGTAGAAACTACTACCTCCATATGATGGAGCCAAGGCCTCCCTAGGATGATGTTGTAGGCGGACGGAGCATCGACCACCATGAACTCCTAGACAGTGTATTTTCGTAACTGTGGCTCTCCCACCACTACCATTCGATTGATCTTCCCGATAGGAAAGCATTGTTCTCCGCTGAACTCGACCATGGGATGGTTGGTGAGCATTAAGTCCTCCTCCTTGAGTTGCATATTGTAGAACACATTTAGAACCAAGACGTTTCGAGAGTTTTTTGTGTCCACCAAGTCCCTTTTCACTTCCCACTTTGAAATAAGGATTGAGATGACCAGTGCGCCATTGTGAAAGGAATAGACGCCTTGGAGGTTCTTGTCCATGAATGTCAGTGATGGGATCGAGCTCTGAATATGTGCGTCTGCACTTGTCTGTCCTCGCAAGTGGGTTGCGTCTGCATTTCGAGAAGTGTCTTCTTGTGGGACTTGTTGAATTGCTCGCATTCGGAACCGACTCCATTAAGCACATGAATGACGTCAGGAGCTTCTTTCTCTATCTCCTTGACAACATCTTCCATTTCCTTTGCCCAATCATGCCTTTTGTTCGGGCTCAGGAACTCCTTGAGCTTCCCCTTATGAATCCAGTACTCTATCTTGCTCCTGAGACTTTTGCAGTCCTCAATGTCGTGGCCACCCTCATTGTGAAAGGAGCAATATTTGTTATTATCGCGTCGGAAAGGATCTCCTCGATGTTTGGCGGATCATTTCAACTCTCCCCAATTCTTAATGGAGTTGAGGACGTCAGACAGACTTGAGTTGAGGGGAGTGACAGATTTAGACCCGACAAAGTTGGAGGCTTTATCTTGCCTTGTGTGGCTAGAGTCGGGTTTGATGTCATTGTGCTTCCTCTTTCGATCGTCGTTTCCTGTCTCTGCCCCACTTTATTGTCTCTGGAATTAGAGGGTTTCTTTTCAGATTTTGTCTCCTTCTTGGAGGCCAACATCTCGTTGAGAGTGATGTATTTCTGGGCACTCTTCATTAAGTCCGCCATATCGGTTAGAGGCTCTAGAGTGAGGAAATCATAGAACTCGTCTCTCATCAGACCCAAGGTGAAGGCTGTGACCGAGGTGTTGTTACTGCAACCGTCGATCAGAGTCAACTAATCGTTGAAGCATGTGATGTATTCCCTTAACGTCTCGTTCGATTTCTACTTGAGGGTGAGCATGTAATGTGGGTCCTTTCTGGTTCGTTGGCTGCCGACGAAGCTTGTGAGAAACATTGTCGCCATTGTCCGAAATGAGTCGATGGATCTCGGAGGGAGGTTGTGGAACCAATCAGCGCTGACTTCTTCAGGCTGGTAGGGAATGATCGGCACATCACTACTTCATATCCTTCTTTGAGTGCCATTACATGTTGGAAGTGGCGTAAGTGATTAAACGGGTCCCCTCCCTCGTTGTAAAACTCTGGCTTTGGAGGAGAGAATTTCTTCGGCAGTGGCTCGCTAAAGATGTGATCCATGAATGGGAGGACAATGAGATTGAACAACACGTCAGGATTGGTGGCCCCTAGCCGGAGGGGGTTCTGCGAGGCAGGTTTGTCACCCTGGACGTTGGGTTTCCGTTGGCCACTCCTCCACCTCATTCATAATACCTCATTCATGACCCTGGACGTTGGGTCTCCATTTTTTGCTATAAATAAAAAACATGTGAACTTTTATAAGAAATATTTAGTAAATTGAGCTAGAATAGAATACACGTGTTATTATTTTTATGAATAAGACAACAATAGAAAATAGTTCATACTATAATATAATCCATGTGTTATTATTTTCATGAATAATATTAAAATTATTAATAATAAATATTTAAAAAATCAATTCGGAATAGGCGAGATTGAAAATCTCCTTCCCACTCTAGATCGGGACGAGATCGGGATGGGATTGATCAATCCTAATAAGACCTAAAAAAATCGGGACGGGATCGGAATCTCGGGATGGGATGCCCACCCCTATCTGCGGGAGGGATTTCTTTTTGGAGTGTTGTACATGCAAGGAAATTTCCATGCACGACTTATACTCCAGTATTTGTTTCGTAGTCGAAACTAATTTATTGTTGGCTTACACGTCTTAAGTGATTCCCCAGATACTTGCTTGATTAGGCCTTACGTGTATTGGACTTGACCATGTGACGTGTGAGTTTAATAGGGCGCTACAATTTGGATCCAACCTTCTGAATGCTGACAAAATGAGCTTAGTGTTGTCTAGGCTTTGCCAAATTGGGAAGGCAATTAGCCCCGCTTTGCTTTGTTAACGAGATTATCATAACACACATTCAGTGCGGATTAAAAAACGATTTGATGTATCATCATCAATCATAAACCACATCAGACTTTTAAGTATAAGAAGAGAATATTACTTTTTTTTTTTTTTTACCAATTCACAAAACCATTGTCAAATTATACTTCTTATTACAATACACAAAATACCAACTATTGAGTTTCACGGGAGAAAATTTTGTTGTCACGTGAAAGTAGATTGGATTAGTTTAAGTTGTTCGTTCGGTTCACGTAAATAATACACTATAACGATTCTTATAGGCGTCAAGCCATGTTAAAGAGATTTTGTTTCAAAACTGCGTAAACGTTTTAGGGGAACATTGAACCATAAGTACACTAGGAACTGCCGACATAAACATCCAAGGGGACGTGGGAGCTCCTGTTGTTGTTAATTTATCTTTTTTTTTTTTTTTTTTCACTTTCCGTGAAATTATTATTCTTTAAACCTAAACAACACAACCTTAAGAAAATTCTTGAAAGCTAACGGCTAGCATTCATTGGTGGACATGGTATCTAAATGCCAGATATGGTTTTAAAAGATAAATAAATAAAAAAATCCAGCCATCTAATAGAGCATATATTCTAAAACTAAATAAATAAAAATAGAGCATAGATTCTACTCTTTAAAATCGCCAAATCAATTTTCAATTCCATTAAAAAAAAAAAAAAACTCTAAAATAGGTGCCGAATCAAAACACCATTGGCCCACGCCAGCTCCAAAGCCACCCACTTTTAAGGACCCTCATTAGCCATCCTTTAAAAAGTGAATGCAACGTTGGAGAATGAGTGTGTTGTAAGTTGCAGGTATAAAATACATGTTTTTGTAGTCACACACAAAATAGCACAGACAACAACCACTTCTGTGCTCTTCTCTTCACTGATTAGTAATCTGTTCCTGATAGAACAACCATTACAGCAATGGCAACATTTAGACTTATTATCCCTACCGTGGTAGTTGTGATCGTTACGGCAACACTTATGGGTGCAGTTATGGCCCAAGAAGGTGGTAACATTGCACCTTCGCTAAGTATGGATGCTGGAGCCGGAATGGCGTTGCAGGTTTCCAGTGTTGTTATCTGTTCTCTGTTTTTCTCTTTGATTGGGCTTTTAAGGAATTAGAAGGCTGATGATAAGGGATCTTGTGAGTTTCTAAAATTATTTGAAAGTTTGTTAAAGAAGTTATTCATCAAAATGGCATTTATTTAAGGATGTGAAACAATGAAAGTCTTGTCTAAATTTACCATCTAGTTCAAGTTTCATAAAATCCAAACATGTCCTCTCACAAATGGTTATTATTTATGTGCATCGAACCATATAATTTCTTTTAACGTAAAGTTCTACAAAAAGGCCCTTAGATATAATTTTTGGATTTTCTATTTCGCCCTCCACATTTACATTTTTACAAACGTGGATTATCCCTAACATAAATTATTTGAAGTTTCTTATTTATTTATAAATTATACATAAGCCTTTAAAATTATATACAAGTATTTTTGTTTAAAAATTTAATAATAATGTTTACTTATTATTGAATTGTTGTAATAAAAAATATATATATATTAAATATCCGTAGCACGTAGAGCGCGTTGACGCCCTAGTCTTCTTAATTACAGGCCACAAACACCCTTTCAGCCATGATCTAAAATTACAAAACCACCATTATACAAGTGCAACCTCGTTCACAGTGCCATTTGGATCGTGTGCAATTTACTATTGTCGTCCTCTTGCAATGTAGTTACTAGTTTTTTTAATAAGAAATTTACAGAAAAAGATAATAAAAAGCGCCAAATTTCTCCAATTGAAAATTCCCCTAATATGTTTTTCCAATTATTTAAGAAAACAAAGAAATATGAGTGAGGCTAGGGAACCAAGTTTTGCAACCATGATGATGTGGCATCATGTTTTTACAACTTTGAGATACATATAAACACTTTGGAAATTTCATCATTCTTTCAAGATCACACCACGTCACCCTAATTGCAAAAACCTGGTTGCAAAAATTGGTTTCTTAGTATTTTTTTTAGAAATATATTCTTGGACATTTACATTTTTAAACACTTCAGATATTGTAGTTTTCTTTAAAATAAACTTTATTTTTCATAATTATTGACCTATGCTTTGAGTTATATACCTTTATAATGCATTTCATGATGACAAAGAACCAAATTAAAAAACATAGACTCTGTTCCTACAGTTTGTTGAAAAGTCGAATTCCAGTGATATTGTTTCCCAGGCCGGCTAGAAGGGCTCTATTTGTTTAGATGCAGATGGATGGTGACATCTCAACAACTGACTATAAATAAAAATTCTTCCCTGGAATGGTAGTGTGATGATTTCTTCAGGAATCTGTAAACATAAGCAAACATTTGCCTTCTATAGATGCTTTTGCTTTTCTTGGGTGCTTTGCTTTTCCATCAATATTTCTTTAATTTTTTAATTCAAAACTCATTCCCCCCACACCCCACTCTGCCCCAAAGTCACCATCATCTCCCTCTGTCAACCCCTCCTATCTGCTTTCTTGAAGCTTCTCTGTTCTGCAAGTAAAAAGGTCAGTTTGTTCATCACAAAATATTTATTTTATTTAATCACTTATTTTGGGGTCTTAAGTCATGTATGAAGGTGGAATTGAATGATGTGAAGTGACATTTCATGTGCATGGTGTGATTATCTTGAATCAAAGTTGTATTGCAAGGTGGGAATTTAATTTTTGGCAGATTTCAGGGGAATGGCCTGAAATTCATTTAATGTGATGTTTTGGATACAAAAGTTAGTTTTGAGGTCTGGGGTTATATGTTTTTATGTGTTAATGTTTTGGTTTTGAAGGTTCTTCAATGGAGGTTGCGGAGGATGGGAAGAAATCTAAGATGGAAGAGTACGAAGTGGTAGAGCAGATTGGACGAGGAGCATTTGGGGCTGCGTTTCTTGTTCTCCATAAAGCAGAAAAAAAGAAGTAAGATACTTGTTTGTTTAGACTTTTTTTCTTTATTGGCATTGTTTGTTTATACTGAAAAGTTACTCCATACAGATGTATTGTTGATCTGTTTCTGTCTTGTTTTCTTTTTGTTGCAAATTTAGGTATGTTTTGAAGAAGATACGCCTGGTTAAGCAAACGGAAAAGTTCAAGCGCACAGCCCATCAGGAGGTTAGCTAAAATTTCTTCTATGACAATATTATTATTTCATAACATGATCATATTAGATCACTGGTAATGAAGTAATATCACAATTAGGAGTCTTTCCTATTGTGAAGATTATAATGACGGATTTACGTATCTAAAAAAACTATCATGAATATCTCAAATGAGTCCCAGAGGTAGTACGCACCTGACCAAACAGCCAAGTGGTTGCACCAGGCTTGAACACTATCAGTAGTCTCACTTACTCTCCTGACTTGCATTCTCTTGCAGATGGAGCTTATTGCAAAGCTAAATAATCCATACATTGTCAAGTACAAAGATGCTTGGGAAGAGAAGGTTAGCTCTTATTAACACGATCACAGCAAATTCTATTTTGAAATTCTTACTACCTCAATAGAAATACTAAATCATATGGACTTGGATGAACAGGATTTTTGCATTTGCATTGTGACAAGCTATTGCGAGGGAGGAGATATGTAAGTAATATTTTTACATGTAAGAGCTTTGGTGGTTTTAGGACTAAAGGAGGGGACTTGAGCATCGTAATTATGTGACCAAGCAGGGCTGAGGTGATTAAAAAGGCCAAGGAAAACTTCATTCCTGAAGAGGTAAAAACAAGGAAAATCTTCATATGAAATCAAATTTATTCTAGAAATGTCTACTTAACATTGCTTCATCATGTAGAAACTCTGCAAATGGCTGACCCAGTTGTTGCTGGCTGTGGACTACCTACATTCCAATCGTGTCCTCCACAGGGATCTTAAGGTATTCAACTGTTCATGTCAGCATGAGTGAAGCTCTTCCGTAAAATACTTAACTATAACAACTGCATTTTTTGTAGTGCTCAAACATATTTCTTACAAAGGAGAAGGACATCCGACTTGGTAAGGACCTCCTATTTTCTCATTATGCGGCATGTAAATGGAGCAATATAGCATGTTCATCTTCAAAGTGGTGTTTCTTTCGCATGCTATTTCAGGTGACTTTGGACTTGCTAAATCGCTAAACAAAGATGACCTTGCTTCCTCGGTATGAAATCTTAGCTCTGAAAACATGAGTAGCAACCATCTATTATAAATAATTCAGTCCTCCTTCGTGCCTAGAAATTCATTCAACCGTACCACTAGCAAGCAAATAAATATCAAGAGTCAAAACCAATTTTGTATTCGACTACCTCGAGTTGTAGTCGTTCAACCTCAGTTACATTCTTAAAATGTCCAAAATGCAGCAAATGAAACTGAAAACATGACATGGTAGCTGTTAAGCTTAACTTCATCACAGAAGTTTCATTTCATACTCCAAAAGCAAACTATTTCTTATAAATTTAACTATGATCCAAATCCTTCTCTAACTTAAGAGAGCGTCTGGTAGATACCTTCTCCTTTTGGCAATGGCTACCTGTACATCGTAATCAATACCATGTCCACAGCACAAACTTCTCTCAGTGGGTCATATGCTCACACTCATGCATTTTGGATTAACATATGGTACTAGCTCATAAAAGTTGCCTTAGTCCATTGGTTCACATTGACATAGTACTTTGTCTAATACAGGTTGTGGGAACTCCCAATTATATGTGCCCTGAGCTACTAGCAGATATCCCTTATGGCTACAAATCAGACATTTGGTCACTAGGTGAGGAAACTGATGCTTGCATCTCTTATACTTCAGAGTATAGTAAGGTATAGTATTTGACATGATTCCACGGCTCTACTAGAGCTGAAATCTCACCACTTTCTTAATCAGGTTGCTGTATGTTTGAAATAGCCGCACATCAACCAGCATTCAGGGCTGCGGTAAGTCTCAGCATGAGTGTCGCCTTGAGATTTTGATGAATGGATAAATATCTTGTGTAACTCCTGGAATTTAAGTGCAATCGGTCTCTTACTGATAACTCAACAAACAGGATATGGCTGGACTTATCAACAAGATAAACAGATCAGCTATCTCTCCACTTCCCACTGTGTATTCATCTTCATTGTAAGTTTTCATCTCCAAAATTGATGGTTCATTTATTCAGGATAAAAAAATTCCCTAGATACTTTACAGATGTGAACATATTTCATTTGTCACAGCTATAAAATTATCAACTAAGATGGGTTGCCTTTCTGCTTACAGGAAGCGTCTAATCAAGAGCATGCTTAGAAAGAACCCTGATCATAGACCAACTGTAAGTTTTATGGCCTCAGACTTTGTAAGCAACATTCAAGCATCAACTGGATAGGATGAAAAATAAATTAACTTTAAGTTCCAACCTTTCTACTTCTAGGCAGCAGAGCTCTTGAGGCACCCCCATTTACAACCATATCTGACTCAATGCTGCAACTTGTCCCCTGTATTTCTCCCCGTGAAGTCTGCAAACAACTTAAGTGATAAAACAAACCATAAAAAATCTGCCAAGAGATCTACGGATGGAAAAGATCACAGAGGAAATGATACCAGATTAAATACACCAGAAGAGTTGGACAGTGTTGAGGCAATCCCAGGAAACACAAGTACTGATACAAAAAATGTGCTTGACAGTAACATGAAGGCCTCCTCTTCATGTGACACTGACGAACTCGAGACCGGTACGAGTCTTACTAGCTCTGACCACCAACAACATAGTGCTGATCTGAGTCCAATGAGCAATCTTCCTAGCGGTGGACCGAACGTTCAAAGTGGGAAAGAGTGTGAGATTGACAAACTCGAGACTGAGACCATTGAACCTACTGGCTGTTACCATGAACGAAATGCTGATCTGAGTCTAACAGTCGAGCTCCCGAACAGTGGACCAAACATTCAAAATGGGAAAGAGCCAGTCAATCCCAACAGCAGTCAACAAATCAAAAGCACTGATACAGAACATACAACCATTGGGACTTCAGTAGTTAGTCATGAAGAAACTGCAGAGGGATCTAACGGGTCTAACCTAAGACACTCAGAACTACTTAAAGAACTTGCAATACCGACAGAGCTGTCACTGGAAAACTGTTTCCAGGCAGTGTCTGAGGTAGCTGCAGAGGGGCCTAACCTAAGACACTTCGAGCTACTGAAAGAACCTGCAACAGCAACAGAGCGTTCACTGAAAAGCAGTTCCCAGGCAGTGTCTGAGGTAGCTGCAGAAGGATCTAACCTAAGACACTCAGAACTACTGAAAGAACTTGCAATAGCGACAGAGAGTTTGCTGACTATCAGTTCCCAGGCAGTGTCTGAGGTAGCTGCAGAAGGGTCTAACCTAAGACACTCAGAACTACTGAAAGAACTTGCAATAGCGACCGAGAGTCCCTTGAAAATCAGTTCCCAGGCAGTTTCTGAGATATCTGCAAAGGGGTCTAACCTAAGACACTCAGAACTACTGAAAGAGCTTGCAATGAGGACAGACAGTTTGTTGAAAAACAGTTCCCAGGCAGTGTCTGAGGTAGCTGAAGACGAGAATGAGAAAGCCAGCCTGGAGTACAACGAGAAAAATGAAATGTCCAACCAGGAGATACCAAATTCCCACAGGCCCTACAAAGATGAAGTACCACCACAAGCTACATCGAATCTTGCTCGTCCTTATGATACCAAAAGTGACTCTAGTTCGCAGGAAGCAGAAAAATGCAATATTGATCCAACTTACTCCACAGATAACATATCATCAGCAAGCACACTAACACTTCCATGTGGAGAAACAGAACTCAAGACTCCTCGCCTCTGCCCATCGGAACCAATGAGGAAAGCTGATCTCCACGATGAAAGAACAAAAAACGGAAACTCCTTAATGAGTACCCTAACTATGCTAAATAGTAGGGGTGAAACACGAGGAGAGTGGGAAAGCCTAAGCTCCTTCCACCAAAGAGCTGATGCTCTCGAGTCTCTGCTAGAGCTATGTGCTAAGCCTACTTCAACAAAACAAGCTTGATGAACTATCTGGTGTGCTAAGACCATTTGGGGAAGAAGTGGTTTCATCAAGAGAAACAGCTATCTGGTTGACAAAGAGTCTTATGAATGCACAAAAAAATGATAAGAAAACATAGAATTCCCTCCAACCATTGTCTGGTGTGCTCTCAAATTTCTCAGTGTTCATAATTTTTGTTTTGTTCCCTTACAAAATTGTTGGAGGCCATTGACCCATGTTCTTTAAATTTCTTGCATTATCCTTTGGTGATCATTAAATTTGTTTTGTTCTTGACAAATTGAATCCATTGAAATTTTTGCAAATCGTTTTTTGGACTCGGAAGCTTTCCATATTAACCAAATTGTTTAGAATCCAATCTTCGTCAATATCCCAGGCAGCTACTTAGATTAGTTTGTCAAATAAATGCTGAACTCAAAATAATCTGGAAACTCAAACTAATAATGGATCACTCATATTTCACTATGGAAACATTATTCATTCATTCAACAGCATTCGTAATGCAAATTAAGCACTCATTTTGACAAGATACTAAACAACAAAGCAGACAACATCCCCAAAACACAAGCATATGAAACACCGCGCACTCGGACAAAGAAGACATTCAAACTCTTAGCAATCTGAAGAGTCAATGTCAAAATCTGCAACCTCCCCTGTTCCTCCATTTTCCTAAAGAAGCTCATGGGCTTCAATGAGCTTCTCAACAAGAAGGCCAAGGAGAAGGGAAATGCAAAAGCCGCAAAACTCTGAATTGAAACCTCTGCAAGTGGTGAAGAGTGAGTAGTGTAAGAAATCCAACCTCCACAGCAGAGCTGAGCAAGGCCCAGAAAGGCCACGGCTTTGCTTACATTGAGAATGTTCTTCATCAGTCCTTGGAGAACTGATCGTGTTTCGTTGGCGAGGGCGGAGAGGTCTCGGTCAACTGTTGGTCCATCGATCTCTTGGTGCTTGAGTTCTGGGGGTTCAGTGGGAGTTTGGAGGTTCTGAGGATTGGATGATGGAGGGGAAGAGTTAGGGTTAGGATTAGGGTTTGGGGGAGGTTGGGAAGTGGAGAGGGATCTGAGGGTGAGTGAGAAATTAGGGTTTAGGGGTTTAGTGTGTGAGGGGTATGGGAGGGGTTTTAGTGGAGGGATTTGGTAGATGTGGCGGTGGTGATCTGGGAGGGAGTGAGAAATGAAGGAAGTGAAGGGGGGAGAGTGGTGGTGGTGGTGGTGGTGGTGGGGGTGAGAAGAAGAGAGAATGTTCATGAGAAGAAGGTTGCGAGTGGTGGTTTTGGTGGTGATGCGGCGAGTGCGAGAGAGGAAGGCAGAAGCAGCAGACATTGGTTTTGGTTTTGGTTTTGGTTTGAGGTGTTGGAGGAGGAAGGGAAGGGAAGGGAAGAAGAAAGGTTTTGACGCGGGAGGGAGCGAAGCAACGCAACGAAGATGCTATGTGCATCAGTGCATCTACTTTCTCCGTTTTTTGTTCGTCCATGTAAAAAGCTAGAGTATATCCCGTGCATACCTCTTTCATTATCCCCATTTTGACTTTGAATCAGTATTTAAGTGTAAGCTTATTTTAAGGTAAAAGTATATATTAGAAATTTTAGAGTTAGACTTAATCAAATTTGAATCAGTTGGGAAAAAAAATTTAAACGCCAAGAATGAGTTTTCCCCCAATCTTTGAATTCACCAAAATATGAAGTTTAGAGTTTTTGTTTAAATGTGCATTAAGATGCCAAATTCATTTTTTCTGGTATAATCGGTCTGTCTCATTGCTTTGAAAAATATTAAAAACGTGAAATATTTTATATGTTTTTTAATTATAGAATATATATTGTTTAAATTTTAGCGCTCTTGTTGATCATTGATTTTGTTGGAAAGATCTTAAAAAATGCATTTCAATGATATTAACTTTACCAAAATTCGATAACGATGTAGATAGTTATGATAATTTTCATTTTACTAAAAGTAAAACACAATATTTTCTCTCAATGCTACATGCACATTCCACCAACTTTTTTCAAAAGTTTTTCATTATTTTTGTCATTTTACATGTTTTATGTTTACAAATATGCCATCATGAGAAATGAATCTCAACCCTCAAATTCAATATATTTTCCAACTTTTAATCTTGACCATCTTTTATCTCTAATTCTTTCGATTTGACTTTGTCTCAGTCAGCAATGAATAGTAAAACATCACTCTGAATTGTAATATAAATGGAAGGTGTTATTGGCACCCATAAGAAACTGGGGGGAATGCACAAGTCTCCGAAACCACTAATTCCAACTCTGCACCACAATGACACCGATTTGGATTTCAAGTCCCTCAAGTCACATGAGGGAGCAAATTAGCAGCAAGGAAGTCACATCTCTCTCTGCCAATGGTAGCTTGGTTGGATGGTTAAGGTTGTGGTGGTTAAACCACCACGTCTTGAATTCTATATCCACCGACGGCACGCGTGTCTTTAAAAAAAAGTCAGTTTTGTCTCTGCTACCTATTATTATAATTAATGTACAAAAGGGGTTTTGGAAGACTAACTAGAAGTCTAGAGGGTGCCCTACAAGCAGATCAACCTGTCGAGAGGCCTGGGCTTATTTTTAGGTGGTTTTGGTTCCAACAGCAAAGTTAAACCAAGATGTGAATATATCATACCTCCATAATCGAGTCGTAAAGATCCAATGAAAAAAGAAGAGAAAAAAGATATAACTTTTACCTTTTAACAATTTGGCAGCTGGAAATTGAACGTCATTTTGGTTCTCCCTGAAAATGACCTTCCTCTTTTAGTCCGTTTTGAAATAAATAAACTTGATTGTATAAAAATACACAAAGGATTCTAAAAATATTTTTATTTTAAATAAAGAATATGTAAAACTAAGTCCAATTTCATTACTGGAAATAAAAGAAGGGAGTATAAATACAATCATAAAAATGATATACTAAGTAATCAGATTTTTAATGAATCGTCTATTAAATCCATGGAGTGGATAAATTATTCATTGATTTCGATAGTTCAGCTGTCGGAAGTGGGGTAATGGAGGATTTGACGTATCCAGTGAGACCTGTAGCTATTTTGGATCGCGAGGTTAGGCAGTTGCGGAACAGGGCAGTGAGGTTGGTGAAAGTCCAGTGGAGTGCTCAGGAAGGTGATGTTACTTGGGAGCTTGAAGATAAGATGTAGGGGTGGGCAATGTCGGTTTCGTTTGGTTTTGATACACGAACCGATTTCATTCGATTTGCCCAAAACCCAAACCGAAATCGAAATTTTTATTTGTAAATTGATGAAATCGGTTGGACCGAATTTCGAATCGATTTGGTTCGGTTGGGCCGAAAGATATGAAGCAACAAACAACAAACAAAATAAGATATCGAAGCAACAAACAAGAGATCAAAAGAAAGAAATTGAACAACAAACAAGCAGATCGAACCACAACAAGATAGATCCAACAACAAACAAGATGGATGAAATTGAAAATAGATAACAAGAAGAAGAAGAAGAAATCGAACCTGCAAACTATAATTACACTTTATGATGATCGCTGAGAGAATTAGAGAGGTCAAAAGATGGTGTAGATCTTTAGTGCAAAAGGGTGTTGGAGTCTCAAATGATTAGATCGAAAGAAGAAGATTTAGGTTTAGGGTTTGACGGTCGTTTGGGTTTGAGGGTGAAAGAAAGAAACTGAGACAGAAAAAGTTGTGTGCGTTTTGGATTTTTGTTTTTGGACATTGATTCAGTACAATAGGGTGCACTGCAGGGCATTTGTTGAACCAATCAGGTATTGACACCTACCTATTTTTGTATTTATTTATATATCTAATTAATCGGTCAGTTCGATTTTTAATCGGTCAATTCAGAACCCTAGACAGACTCCGAACCGTTTATAATCAGTTCGGTTGAAATGATTTTCTTTCCACTCATATTTCGGTTCACTTACCGAATCGAAATTGAAAACCGGTCCGGTCGGTTAATCGAATTTAAATCGGTTTTTGCCCACCCATGCGATAGTCCTACCTAGAGTTTTTCTCTTAGGCAATCTCAAGGACGATATTTTTTTTAGGCGTGTATGATGTAAAACCCGTATTATTTCCCTCTAATTAATCTTCAATTATTTTTGTTTTTAAAAAAAAAAGGTTTTGAGGAGGGGTGTCCTGGGGACAAATAGCCACCCAACCTTTAAGAGAAGGGGGCTCCCCTTTTCTTCATTCTTCTCTGATTCTTTTTCCCCTTCCTACGTCTTTTCTTCTTCTCCGGCGACAAGCTCGGTCGGTGACTGAGCTTTGCAACAACTCCCACCAGCCCTAACGCTCCCCAATCCTCTTCCTCTATTTCCCCTCTATTTCTCGTCTGATTTCCATGCCAAAAACAGGTAGAGGGAGAGAGAGCTTGATCAGAGTTATCACCAGTTGTTCGAGCAGCTCAGCTCTGATCCCTCCATCCGGTGGGGTTTGTGTCGACGTACGGAGGCAAAAGTCCCCACATGCAGAGGTGGGTAGGGGTTTTGGCCAAGAATTTATGAAAATCAGAGTTTGCGAGGTTGTCGGGGAGGTTTATTGGCCTGAATCCGGGTTGCCATCGCGCTACTGTGCTACGATCCACCTTCCCGTGGCTCGGTGGTGCTATTCCGACCAGTTCATAACTTATGGCCTTGCATAGTGTGATTTTCGGTGTCCATTTGTCGAGTTTTGGCTTTGTCGGAGTCTCCGACACCCTGCGCCTTCGGTAAGCAATTTTTCAAACCTTCGCCAAGCTTCCCTTATCTTTTTGTTGTCGCCAAACAGGTTTCTCATTGTCGAGACTCTTTTTGCAGTTTTGAGGAGCTTCCTGAGTCGTTAATTCGCTGATCCGCGAATTTGGAGCTTAGGCTAGTAGGATTTGGGTTCGGGAAACTCATTTCCACTTTGGTGAGTGCAGACTCTTCTTATATTTCATATTTTTTCGTCGGAGATTAAAATTTGGATGCTTGTTTGAATGATATTCATAATATTGTGGTGGTTAGCTTGTGATATGGATGTCGGTTCGAGTGGCGATGTATAGCGTAATATTTCGAAAACGATATATTGTGATGCCACGTAGTAGGAAAATATACCATGTTAGTTCTTGATATTTCATATAATTGCATGGATGTGTAAAAACTAGTCAGAATTATGATTCCTGCTATAAAATATGCAATGACAGCGGTTGTATGATGGAATATCAATGGCATGTAGCGTAGGAGTCATATGGTTATTTTAGTTATGAATCCCGTAATTGACTTGCATCATTTAAAAATTATATTTTCCCACAACTCTAGCCAGATGGATATGCATAATGTGTTTGGTGCATATCAGGTGGATAAGCCTAATGTGGCAGGGGCATATCAAGGATATGTGCATACTGTGTTTGGTGCACATTAGGAGGACATGCATACGGGGTTGGTGCATGTCAGGTGGATATGCATATTGTGTTTGGTGCATATCACCCATTCAATACTAGGTACGATGCGAAGGGAGTAGCATCTGTGGCCTAGAGAACGAGGTTTATTTTTCTCGGGTTGATAGTTTCCCAACGCGCGCTATACTTTGTGATGGGGCCGCACGATCGGTTTTTTGTGGTGATATGTATGTCTCAGAGGCGGCACCTCGCTTGGGAACATATATAGAGGCATGTCAGGGTGAGACATGTTCGGCATGATGGAGGATGTGATTGTGGGAAAATATGTGGTTTTGAACTCATGTTGCATCTCATGTGCATACTTACATCATGATTGGGTGTACTGCCAATTTATGTTTCTTCTGTTGATCTGTCTTCGTTGATTGTATGCATTTTAATTGAGATAGATGTATTGGTTCTACTCATTCCAGCTAGTGATGACTCGTTTGCTTTTTTGTGGCAAATGGGTGTGCCCACAATCGGGTACAGGTGGTGGTGTTGCAAGAGATGTGAAGTGAATGAGTGGTCGTCTACAGGGTTGTACAGCTGAGAGGTAGAGTTTGTTCTTAAATCTTGGGTATTTTGAGTTTTGTAAGTCATTGTGACTTAGGTGTTTTGAATGGACATGGAAACCTTTAGGTATTAGTGTCGCCTTATATACTTGATGGTTTCATTTTATTTTATCATGTGCTAGCAAGGGTAACCATTCGCAAGTAGTGTAAGTAAGAGTAAATCAAAAAAAATAAAAATTTGGGCTTTGGAGTCGCGATTCAATTTTCGAGGCATTTAGGTGTCTTGGGATCGGGGTGTGACAGTTTGGTATCTGAGCCATGGTTACACTAAGCAGCAATGTTTAGTTTGTCTTCGGACGTGGGATCGGATAGTGAAGTTAGTGTTGTTAGTGGGTTGTTTAGTCTGTTACTGATTCGAGTTCCCCTTTGCTCTTGAAGGTCATGGTGCGTAGAGGTCGACCGTGAACAGTGCCCCTTTTCGAACTTGCTGGAGACACGCCTAGGGTGGCATTGACCCTCCTTCTTGCGAGGAGAGACTGCGTGTCTATCAGTTAGAGAAGGTCGCTATGGCAGGGTTGGTTCATACATTGAGTAGAGGCCCCCATGGCCAGGACCCTTTTGCTCGATGAAATAAATCTTTTATTGATCTGGGTGGTGAGAAGTTTGACGAATCTAGAGGAGTTGTGGAGGCAGATCGTTGGATTCGTAAGGAGGAGACTGTGTTCTCCAAGATGCAGTTAACAAATGTGAAAAAGAGAGTGATCGCAGAACATCAGTTTGATGGTGATGTTGGGTTTTGGTGGGACTATATCCGATTGAGTCGGGATGTTTCGGTGATGACCTAGATAGAGTTTAAGGAAGTGTTTGAGAAGAAATACATCCCACAGTCACAAAATTCGATGTTGGTGGATCGATTTTTACATTTGAAACAGGGATCCAAGACAATGACAGAGTATGTGAATGAGTTTCATGTGTTGAGCCGCTATGCTCCATTCCTTATGGATACCGAATATAAGAAGAATGAGAGGTTCATCAAGGGGTTGAACCCACACTTGCGTATGTTTGTAACGCCATTGATCAGTGAGTCATTTGATGAATTGATAGATATGACATTACTTCAAGAAGAAGTCAGTGTAGCATGGAAGGTGACCCAACATAATAGAGCCAGTTGGAGTAGTTCGAGATCCGTGTCAAGGCGGAAACTGCCATCACAACAACAGCAGCAATAGAGATACCCAGGTCGTGGTGGATTGGTTAGAGGTAGAGGTGGCAGATATTTGAGGCGAGGTGACTCCCCTGGAGGGAATAAAGCTCAGGTTGGGAGACAGGGTCAGCAAGATCAGTGGCAAAGAGAGGAGCATCAGCCGACAACTTTGCCATCGCCGAGATATCAAGGGGTTTGACTCCACCTTTGTTTTACTTGTGGCCAGCCAGGCCACATTGCTAGAGAGTACAGACTTCGGCCGTTCATCCTACTCCTCATATGCAACCGATCCCTCGAGGAGTTAGAGGTGCACATGCCCAACCGTAGACCGCTCGTGTTTTTGCCATCATCCCTGATCAAGGGAAAGTCAAGGGTAAACTTTGTTTACTCGAGTATGGTCGTTATGCTCTGTTATTATACTTTTAGCATGTTATTGTGGTGATTGGGGTGATACCTTACTCGTGTGATGGGATGAATGTTTTGTTAATTGGCATGTCATATATCATTGCAGATGTAGTGCATACTCCATTTTCTTGATTGAGAGTATTGTTTGACACTGGAACATCGAGATCTTTCGTTTCTAGACAGCTTATAAATCAGGAACGCCTGGACACCATACCCTTTTCCACTCCACTTCGAGTTGTATCCCCACTAGGAGGGCATGTGTGGTTGTATGACTTATGTCCGAGTTTTGAGTTTTCTTTGGTGGGTCGTACCTTTGCTTTCGACTTTGTGGTATTAGGATTTGAGAGGTTCCATCTCATTCTTGGCATGGATTGGTTGACCGGCCACTTTGTGTCTTTGGACTGTGTTAAGAGGGCCGTCACTTTATCTCTTCCTGGCACTACGTCTTTTACCCATTCTTGTGATTCTAAAGATGGCTCCGTAATTTTTTGTTACCTTTGTTCCGTAGAGGTCCCCAAACAGGACATCTATGATGTAGCGGTAGTTAGGGCATTTCCCGATATATATTAAGATCTTGCAATTTTCAGGCAGCTGCAAAAACGCGAGGAAAAGATTGACATTTGTATAATGCAATGTATAGCAGAAGTCTAAACCTTGCCAGCAGAGCATGCTTTCGGTGCGAGGAAAGAACAAATAGCACTACATTCTCTGCAGCGTACGACTCTGTGAGTACTCTATGATTAATACAAACTTTGAGCATGAATCGTGTAACCATTCATAGACCATGTCAACGAACAAATCACATGACTAAGCTTAATTATTGACAAACAGAAATTCATTGGGCAATGCAGATGAACTGTGTTCCTGAACCCTTCATAATCTGTTTTTTCTTTCAAAAAAGTATAGGCTGAAATGAGAAAGTAAATAAAGCAAAAAGTTTTGAGTAAAGATCTTACTAGTATGAGAAATCACCAAAACCAACTCTGATCTCTGCTCCTCATTACCTCTTGTAAAATTTCTTCACAAATAAAAGGAAAACTTATAAGTGTTTTTTCACTCCCCACCACATTTCTTCACGTCGCTCTTCACTGCTGGATCCCTTCACCAGTGTATTTATCCATGAATCACACCTCATGAGCCTTAGAATAAACCAATTCCAGCAATCGACAGACCTATTGGCTCGAGATTTTATACATAGGAAAACAGAAGCAAAGTCCTGATTAACTAAGCTGGTCTCACGTTTGCATCTGGCTTAGATTCTTTACGAACATAGGTGAGACTTCGGGCAGTAGGTGATGGGACACCGTTATTGGAAAGTGCACCAACATTTTGAGCGTTGAAACCAGCCTCATTGACAGTAGCAGCAGGTGCATCTCGCTTCCACTGCAAGCTCCTAGCACCAGGTTTGACTGGAATACGGGTCCTAAAAGCAGCAGGCATGCCTCTAGGGAAAGGAACTCCCCCGAGCCTAGCAGCAAATGGAGATGCTCGAGCTATATGCGGCCAAGTCATGATATTAGAACCTTCCTGATAGGCTGCACTTTTCTTAACAACCTGCAATAAAAAAAATCCAAAACATTATATAACAATGGTGTAAAATTTTAATCAAAACAAATGAACTAGCTAATACTTGTACATGAGAGCGAAACCAAGTCATGATTGGAATTTTCATATCAACATGGCATTTGTGCATATATACTGTTATACATTTCATATGCTCTCTCACATTCATGCAGTAGGAAGAATTAACGTCACAACAGGTTTTTTTTTTTCCTTCTTCCCTTTTGAAAAGTAAGCAATTTTATTCAAAATCTGCAAGCAGATTATCCTCAACCAGAATAATATCTACAAGACTACAAGTCTACAAGCATTCATTTTCTTTTTACTTAGCCTCCTGTAAACTTGAGCTACTCCAATTCAACAGGTAAAAGATCAACTATGGATCGATCGTTTAGTGGCTCAATCTGCCATGCTCTTAGCAGCCACACTGTCTCGGAATAGCTTTTTGCTCGGACTTTTAAAAAAAAATAAAAATCAAAGTTTAATTAAAAAGAGAGAAAGCTTACAAGGGAAAATACAAAGCTGAAAATCCCCAAACCCTCAGTACAATAATAAAACATTAATTACCGCTACTAACGTTTCCCAATCTAACAAAACCCATTGAAACTGAATCCCGTGAAGAATGGGAAGAACACACACATACATACCAAAGAAACCTCATATTTTAATAAGGTGAAAACAAGCCCATCACTAAATGGCCTAAAGTTGATTTATCCCAACTAAAATCTATCCTCTACCCGCATCAAATAGCTCTTCCCAGGCCATGAGCCATCTGCATTCCATGATAATGTTTTGTGGATGCCCCACCACATCCAAGTTCCTAATAGATAATTTAGTCATTATATTTAGGGATGACCGTTTAACTTGGTTTGGTCATGTGCGGAGGAGACCAAGCACGACGCCAATTAGAAAATGTTTAGATTGAAAAGTTAATGGAGGGCGTAGACGGAGGGGACGACCGTTGAAAACTTGGATGAAGACGGTGAATGAAGATATCATTGAGTTTGGATTAGGTGAGGAAATGTGGGAAGATCGCATTGCTTGGAGAACCAAAATTCATGTAGCCGACCCCGAAAATCTCGGGAATGGGCTTTGATGATGATGATGATGATGATTTAGGGATGACAATGGGGCGGATTTTCATGGATATATGCTCCACCCAAACCGTTTAGGGCGGATTTAGGTTTATCTTAATAGATTTCGGGGTGGATTTGGGGATCCAAATTAAATCCGTAAAAAATTCAGGACTGACACGGATTTAACCATATCCGACCAGCGGGTATCCAACCACCCACCCAACCAATTAAATTAAGATCTGATGTAGACAACACAACCTGTGTCAGCACACTGCCACACTCCCTCCCACATGAGTCACTATTTTAATGTCTTCTCAATGTCAGACATCAACAAGCTAAGACTAAGTTGACTTCAGGCATTGAAATAGTGACACATGAGTCACTTTTTTATGCAATCCAGAGAAACTGAAGATAACGAACATGAAAGGAAAAAGAAAATAAATGTTAATCTGACCTAGGGGCGGGCATCCCATCCCGATCTCATTCCGTCCCAAATTTTTTGGATTCTTTTGGGATTGACCAAACTCATCCCGATCCCGTCCCGATCTAGAGTGGGATGGGATCGGGATCGAGATTTTCAATCCCGCACATCCCGTCCTGTCTCTAACTTATTTATTTAATATTTATTATTATTAATTTAATTAATCTACTCTTCTAAAAGAAAGTTTAGGATATGCTTAAATTAAATCAAAGCATCTACTATTTGAAAATTTGTTTGACTTTGTATTCTTTGTTTAGATAAAAACTTAAGTTTGGATATTTTAGGTCAAATAGAACCCATGAAAATTTATACTTTTTCACCTTTTAGATTAGATTGGTTATAGGACAACTATTTTTTGAAGACATTAAAGCCAAATGATGATTTGTTTTAGTTTTGCACTATGAGTTGTATGTACAACTATTGGTTAGTGTATCACACAAATGATGCTTAACAAAAAAAAAATTTGTAAGTTCACTGGACCATAAATTTTACATGACATTTAATATTGTTACAATGATAGGTATATGTACATAAATTTGATATTAAGTGTGTGAGCAATGTGTGACGAAATTCTTTTGTATTCTTCATTAGAATACTATTTAGTACCCACTCATCCCGTCCCGTCTCGTCTCGAACCTGTTTGGGATGGGACAAGGTCGAGATGAGGTTTATCCCGTCCCGTTCCCAAACGGGATGGGGATGAAGTCTGCCCCATCCCATCCCATCCCATCCCATCCCGTCCCGTGCCCACCCCTAATCTGATATGGTATCTTGAGTAGTTAGAGAGTTGATGGTTGAGAGGAACTTTGTTTGTTATGAATCCATTATCCTTCAGACGGTCAGACCTTCTTCATCTACCAAGCTAACAAACCTTAAGATGGTGGGATGATCTCTTTGATCCACAACCACATTCAACCTCCTCCTCACAATCCCTTCCAACTGCTTTTTAGTCTCAAGAAGATCTCTCTGACCCGATTTAACACAACTCAGAGATCGCTCTGTCTATTCTCTCGTTTACTTCATCTCACCATACACAACAGTGATGCAAAGCAAGCAAGTGTGAAATTAGCTTATCAACTCAGCAGCCATGGCGACGATCTCAACTCACTCACTCATGTTCTTCTTCATCATCTTATTCTCCTTCACCCTTTCCACAGCCGAAATTCGATCTCCCAAATCCACTCAGACGACCGATCCATAATCTTGTTCGATGAGTTCGGGTTCACACACACGAGTCCTGGAACTAAATGTGTCGCACATCTCTCTCAAACAGGTGGGATTCTTCTTGAGCACACGAGACTCATGGATCCACGTCCTCCAACTTGATCCAAGACCAGAACTGAACGATTTAGATTTTTCCCCCTGAGATTTTTTTTTCAGTTAAACGGATCGGGGCGGATATTCGTCAATCCATCGGATGCGGGGATGGTTTTTAACAAAATATGATAAACGAATATTCGGGGGGGATTCGGGGATCCGCTATCCCTAGCAGTGCAGGGATTGATTTTCCCAAATCCGCCCCATTGTCATCCCTATTTATATTCATCAACTATAACCATTGTAGTTACGGCGTTGAGGCAGAGACGAGGCTGATGGGCCTAAAAACGCCTAAGGCGTGAGACGAGGCGGACGCCTCATTGAAGTGAGGCAGTCTTAGCTTTTTTAAATATTTTTTTATAATAAATTGAAACATATCATCATAGTAGTATAAATCATCATTTTGACAAGTAGAATAAGCAAATATGTACAAAAAGTGATACAAATACCTAAAATCGAAATGAAAATATAATAAAGTTGTATAACATAGCGAAAAGATGCATTAAGCCAAAGGTGTGATGACCCAGTGGCTGAGCAGTGGCAAATGGTATCACTAAGTCACAGGGTTGAACCCAGCCGGTGGCATCTGGGGTGGGAGGGATTAAGGGATAAAAAAAAAATGCACTACTTAAGTGTCAAGTAACTTGCAAATATCACCAAATTATTAAAAATCAATAATCTAGAAGAATAAAAACTTGAGAATTTGTTAGAATGGTTGGTAAAAATTCACAAGTATGATCATTATTGGTATTCCAAAAGCATAAAAATCATTGAACTGTGCTATGAAAAATCAAGATTGATGTTGATCACAGATTGATCAAAACATGATTTGTTTTTTACAAAAATGATAAAATGTGACAAATTTATCAAAACTTAAAAAAAAATTTATCTTGTTTTTATCAAATTTATCAGATATTACACCAAGAAACATAAAACCCTATAATAGAGTGGGTTGCAACATCTTTTACTGCAATTGGGCTGCAAATGGACTGTAAATGGCTGCAATTGGGCTGGCTGCAACCATTTTTGGGTTGAGGCGGTCAGGCGGGCGCCTCATTTCACCGCACCGCATTGCCTCACTTTGAGGCGGAATTCTGTAAAAAATGCCTTGAGGCGCGCTTAGGAGATCGCCTTGACTACACTGACTATATCTAGTCAAATAGGTAGCGTATGATGATTGTGAATGCAAAATTGATGCTGACTGTTCTTTTGCTAGTCAATTTATCTATAAGCCCAAATGTGTAAACAAAGGTACACAAAGCATATGTTAACAGAATTGGACTGCTACCGCCAATTTTATGCACAATACAATCTTTATGTTAACAGAATTGGACTGCTACCGCCAATTTTATGCACAATACAATCTTTACCTTAAGAATGCGTGACATGAAGGAAGTGCCATTCAGAGATAGAGCAAGCTCTGCAGCCTCTTTGCGAATGAATTCTATGTAAGCAGACCTGCATATAGTGTTGCAACAAACTTTATTATGACAGAGAAAGGGAGAATGGAAAAACATGGCTAGAGGCAAACAAAAAATCTGTAACAACCCACCCTTTAGGTTGCCCAGAAGCTGCATCAGTCACTATAACCACTTTTAGCACTTCACCAAACTTATTGAAATGCCGAGAGAGAGTATCTTTAGTTGCAGCAAAATGGACCTGTAAAGAGAAGCAACTTTAAAGTTAAGGTCGGGAATGTGCATCTATCTTGGATAGTTGGATGTAAGAACTGCCAGTTAGGTAATTACATTATTGACAAAGATGGTCCTAGAATCAGCATCCTCTGAAGGCCGACCAATGGAATATGAGCCTGAAATGCACCAGAAAAAAGACCTTAATATCCCAAGGAGACCAATAAGTATAACAACTTTTAAGATGCAAAGGTAAACGTAAAAACTTACTGGGAACAGATGCTTGGGTCTTTTGAGATTCTTTCTGCATAAGTGCACCAGCTTTTTCCTGTTTAACAGAAAACCTTTACTAGTCCACTATGATGAATGAACAGAAAGACAATGAATGTTGTGCAACTTCCTCGTCATATTTCAACATGCAGATATAACTATAACTAATACAATTAAGACAAACCACTCACATTTTCATTCACAGTCATGGCTGCATTGTTGTTCTCCATCATCCGGACATTAGACTTGCTTGCACCTGCATCATTCTCCAGAACAGCTTCCAGATTCTCCAATTCTCTGACCTCTCTTGGTGCCTGGTAATGAGGTGGTTTCCATGTATTCACATTCACAGATATATTCACAATCTTACGAGAAGTGTTTGCTACAGAAGCAGATGGATTCTGATCTTTTACCCGTGTTCTCCTCACAGCGTCGTTCATGTTGTTAGCTACACTGTACTGCATGTCATTAGCCACACTATAGCGCACCATCAGAGAATCATCGTCCTTGTTTCCATTAGATGTGCCAGTTTCAGAAGCATCCAGAACCCTGTGCCTCAAAGGATTAACATCATCATATGCATCATTATTAACGTCATCACAGTACGCATCATTATTTACGTCATCATATGCATTATTATCAGATGCAGAATCATAGGCGGTAACCCTGTCCCTCTCCAACATCAATGTGTTTCCAGTGAATTCTGGGCTGTATTCATTTCTAACATCATAGTTAGAGTGGATATCTACGGGTGTTTGACCAAAATCTTCATACTCTGCATCTTCAACAACAGTTCTTTTGAAGTCTGCCAACTGATTCGCTATCCCTGATTCATCCATGCCATGACCTAATCGATCAAACACATTTACTGAAGATCTGACCTTAGTCACATCTTCAGCAGCATCAGCTGCAGCTTTGAATGCAATTGCCATTGCACGTGGTAGTCTAGCAACTGATCGAGGTTCATCATCCATATATGAATCTTCAGTAGATGTAGAAACCACAGAACGAAGACGCTTTAAAGTAGGATCTCTTCTCGAACTTGATGACCTTAATGTCCCTACCGCATCTTGGACAGCAAACTGAAGCAGACGACGTGGGGCACCGACGGTTGGACGTGAAGGCACTTCTCTCTGCTAGAAGTTAAAAAATGAATTAAATCAAGTTAGAATACAAAATAAAGTGTGTCTCATTAGTTTAAGTACCTAAAGGATTGTCAACCATTAACATCAAATACTCGAATTGGAAATTTGGTCTTCAGATAACAAGGCAATCAATGTATAAACAGTAATCGGGAATAAAATATAGAATGGGAGAACTTCCTGGGAAAAGGTGTCATCAGATAACCCCAGAATGTTTAGCCCAAGACATTCAGATATACATGAGCACTACAGGTCATATGTAGAGTTTGATGTGAACATTTCTAATAATGAAATTGGTCCATAATGCTTTCTGCCCATGATTCCGGATTGTGATTTACTAACTACTAAGATTCAACAGGTATAAGACTAAACACCATAAACTAGGCTGTGGTATGTGTCCAAAAAGTAAAGACATTTGCATGACAACAAAAAAAATGCAAAACTAATCATCATAATAATAATAATAATAATTTGTCAAAAACTTGTGAGAGGCGCTCATCTAGGCAAGCTAGGCCTTAGGCGACCTACGTGCTTAGAACAGCCTCATCGCCTTACCTCGCCTAGCACCTGGGACTTCACTACATAGACTAAATGTTTTACCAAAAGATTATTGAATTTCTAATTCAAAAAATTATCACGATTCCGATAACAGTTCACTTACTTACGAAGCGTTTTGACAAAACATTGACATTTAACTAACATGATCCAACCATTTGATAATTTTTATTACTTTGTATAGTTTTTTTTTTTTTTTTTTTTACTTTTGAACAGTTTTAATGTTATTTTTCTTGTTTAAATATAATTTCTCAAGATTTTTTATTATTATTATGTATGTGAACAATCCAAACTGGACAGAAAATTTTCCATTAATCATAAAAAACACACACGCATAGTAAAAACAAAAGATGAAGGGTTATCCAAAGCTGTCCATGTACTCGTTCTAGTCAATAGCTTTGTCATATTCTTCTTCGTCACCCCCAACCCAGGCACCACCACCACAATTGTCATCTTCATTTGATTGATCACCATCAGACAATGTCCCATTGAGGTTTTCCTTAGAGGACTCGGTTGGTTTTTACTTTCTCTTGTCTTTATCCATTTCCTCGTCTTTTTCAGTTTTTCTTCCCACTCTTTGTTCCTTTTTTGCCAACCATTGTTTGCTTGGTGTTTGAATTGAAAATTGGTGTTACATAAATCCCTTTTATAAGTGAAAGTCATTAATGGGATCCATTTAACCTCGGTGGATGCATCAGAACCATCACCAAATAATGATTCCAATGCATTAAAGGTACTAATAGGATGTTTTCCCAAAGTGGGTCAATGAAGCAACTAATGTTTCATTAGCCCGTTGTGAAAAGTATCTTCTTAATGCCTTCAATGCATTGGAACCATTCTTTTGGGATGGTTCCAATGCATCCAATTAGGTTAAATGGAATATATTATTGGCTTTCAATTATAAAAGGATCCATTTAACAACAATTTTCAAATAGTGGGAAAAGCAATTATCTATGAAAGAAAAGGATGAACCAAAACATACCAATTCTCTAACAAAAACCCGAGTGGTGAAACATCGTCTAATGGTGATCCACCACATGACGATTGTGGTGGTGGTACATTGGGAAAGGGGAGACGACAAAGACAACGAGAAAGGGGCCAGAAGAGAATAGATGTACAAAATGATATATCATCGTTGCAGATGTTAACTCTTAGGCTTTCGTCTTTTCTTAATTCATGGGTGTCCTCTAGTTTTTTTTTTACTCATTGAAACTTTAATTTTCTAAAACTAATGAAAATTTTATTTCTGATCTGATTGTCCACATACATCTAAAAAAAAAACCTCCATAAAAATACATTTAAACAAAAACACAACAAAAATAAATTTAAATTGTGCAAAATTAAGAAACTATTGTAAGTTTAAAAACTTACTATACAACGGTTTGGAGAACCAAGTCGCCTAAAAGTCAAACGTTTCACCAAATCGGGTACTCATTCCTAGGCCATGTCGTTTTTGATAAAACATGTTGTATAAGCACGCGTGCTTTGCAAAGAGCGTCCCTTTGACAAACACGAGTTATATTTGTTGGCGTTTTCTTTAAACGTTTGATTTGTCCTCCCTGTGGATGTGCTTCACTATGCTTGCAACTCATTTTGGAAAAACATGAAGCACATTTCTCTGTGTTTTTTATTTTTTGTGCTTCAATGAAATTTTATTTATAAACAGTCCATAAAATGTATTTGATATCATTTTTTTTACCCATTTGATTGAAGAGTGAATAAACACATTTGAAACTTGAAACCTTAATACTCCAAACTGAAAGTGAACGAGTGAGAAAGATATGAGAAAAAGAAGATATGGAGAGGAAGAGGAAATAAGTAAGACTGAAGAGGAATTTAATGGTTCAATTAGAGATGAAGCGAGGGAGGAAGAGATGTTGGAAAGGTAGGTCCTTCTTAGAAACGAGAGGTGCATCCTCCTAATTGACGTATGGTGTTTTTCATGTGGTGCCCCTAATACCATAAAGTGGTGCCTTTATCAGCTGCTATTAATAATCATATAGATACAATGAAACGTTAAATTTTATTCTAAATTTTCGGATAATAAAGGAGACTGTCTTCAGTACATATAACATACTGAACACTTAAAGCAGGCTAGGGAGCTATTATGAAAGTAAAAATCAAATTAGTAGAAGCACTGACCTTGTTGTGTTGATGCTCATCTTGCCTGCTCCGCTTGTTCTGGATTAGAGGTTTAGGTGAATGAGCTCGTTTCCTACGTATAGGTTTCTCGTGCCCTTTCTCCTCAGAATGAGGAGATCTCTCGTGCCCTTTCTCCACAGAATGAGGAGGTCTCTCATGCCTTTTCTCCTCAGAATGAAGAGGTTCGATCTCAATCTCAGAGCTCCGCAGAGGAGGAATTTCAGCCACATCCCTAACAAGACATTTCCATTCTCTGTTACGCCGCCTTTTGGAGTCCTTAGTAGATTTTTCTCTTTCAGATCCAGAATCCAACTGATGAGAGTCACTTCTTGCTGCTTGTTGTGCCAACACGGGTTTTGACTTGGCTATTTCTTCTGGATGAGATTCCTGTTGTTGGACATACAAATGCAAATTTGAAGAGAGATGATCCCACAACCTGCATAGCGAAAGCACTATGGAACGTTAGAACCAAACAGACAGTTGATAAATTTCTATACGTATCCTTGTAACTGGAATCATAGTTTGTAAGAGCTAAAGTACCAGGATACAAAGGAATCACTGTCATCCCCCAAGAACACATTGAGCTCGTTCTTTGCCTCTTGCTTTTGTCTGCCATTTCTGAGTAACACAATAACATATTCCTACAGAAGCAAAGCCGATAGTTAGCCAAATATGCAGTAATAATGCTCAACCGTTTTTTTTTTTCTGAAAAGAGCATCGCAATTTACAGATGTGGGCATAAGGGAAAATTTCTCCTCCTTTTTGTTAAGCTAGTCAAATCGTTATCTATCGGGAAAAATTCCCCTTGCAAAGATACTCAATCATCGCAATTTCTGATGTAGCATATGTACTTGCAGTAAAAAAGATTTGAGGCACCCTAATTTCTCATGAAAAAAATTGGGTTCTTTTAGTTCTAAGTGGTAAACAGAATCTACTGAAATATGGTGCTTCAAGCGAAAGTTTCAGTTGTAACATTGCAAATTTGAAAATTGTCTACCGTAGCCTTGACTAACATGTACGAAAAGCCACGAAATTTGCAGTTAAACAGTGTAAATTCAAGCACTAGGGGTAACACTATGTTATGCTCTTGGTTACGTTCAGGTGACACATCAAATATCCAAACTCAATATATTTTAATGCAAGGGTTTCTGCAGCAGTAAAAGGAATTTGATCAGATATTAAAAGTCATGCTTTGGTCATGGGGTAATGTGTGGGGAGTTCTAGGGAATTTTTCTTTCGAAGATTGTACGTTTTCTTGCCATAATTTATTTTGTTGTTTAATTGCCGATCAGATGAGTACTTTGCACTTCTTTGATGTTGAATTTTATTAATATATATCAGTTTACTTGACATGGTCGATGATTCAAAAGTTAATTAATTTTCAATTTTCAGTTAGTCAACCTGACTATTCAAGTCTTTCAAGCAACTCGTAATATCTCAGTCCAATTAACACGTCAAAGAGGGTAAGGGAGCAACCTTAGCCGTCCCACATCAATTGTGTGAGGCTATGTTAAAAGATTAAAGAATGGCCTACTAAAGTAGAGATTTATTATAGTTCTCATGCTGAAATAGGGCCTTATAGATGCCTATCCTTGTCTTGAAGGGACAAAAATAATGAAAAATATAGGCTTTTCTCAATACGAAACGCGCATTGATGCGTAACGATGGGTACGCCATAATTTTTCAGAAAAAAATGATAAAAATATTAAAAAATTATAAAGAAATTAAGAAAAGTATAAAACAATCATTGATGCAAGAGATACATGAAACCAATCATAAAAATAGTTGAGGTGTTAAAAAATAAGAACAATCATCGGGCACATTATAACCAGCACTCAACTTATACGCATTTAAGCGATTGTTAGCCGCTACGAATTGATTTGTACGATTGCAAATAGAAAATAGAGCCAGTGATTAACAGAAAAAAAAAATTTTAATAAAAAAACTAAAAAAAATCCAACAGTCTCAGTGATGGGTTTCTAGGGTTCCTAATTTTGTTTTCAAAGTTATTTACTAAATAACTTATTCGTAATCTTTCAATTTAATTAGGAGTCTTTCTAGTTTCTTTTTTGGATTAAGCTTTACTTTTTCTTTTAGAAATAGACTGCTTGTTATTTTAGTATTTGATTCTAATTTTTCTTTTAGGAATAGACTGCTTATTATTCAAGTTATTTGAGCACTATAAATAGAGCTATTCCTCAATATTGTAGTAGAAATTTGATTTGAATAATTTAATTGAACATTAAAGTTATTTCTCTATGTTTTTGGGTGAATCTCTTGTATCATTCTTTGTGAATTGTCTGTTGAACTAGCCTGTAGGATGATCACTATTCTGCCCGGCGTCGGTTGGTATCAGAGCTTCAACATCTTCTTGGGGTGAGATTTCATCAATTTCCATGGTTGGTGGTCGTGATCGTGGTCGTCGCGGGCAGGTTCCAAATGAGGAAGCCCCAAACCATGATTGTAACATTCAGGATATGATGATTGAGGATTTACAGGGGCAAGTTGCAAAGCTAACCCAACGTCTAACGGCGCAAGATTTCGGTAATCGTGAGATGGAAGATCACAATTTTGATTACAGTTTTGAAAACTCGTATCACAATCGTGCTCGATTCTGGGAGCGCCATGGTCGAGAAGATCGTCATGGAAATCTCAGTTTCAAAGTGGATCTACCCGAGTTTTTTGGTACGTTACAGGCCGAAGGATTCATCGATTGGTTGTATAAAGTAGAGTGTATTTTTTAGTATAAGGAAGTCTCAGATCGTGTCAGGGTGAAATTGGTCGCCATCAAACTCAAATGCAGAGCATCTGCGTGGTGGAAGCAGTTGAAGCGAGCACGAGACAGACAGGGCAAGGCCAAGATCACTGATTGGGATAAGATGAAGAAGAAGATGAAGGGCCACTTCCTTCCTTTTGACTACACTCAACCCTTATTTTAGCGACTTCACTCGTTGAGGACCGTTTCTGAAGCATAAAAGCGTGCACTTGCTGTGAAAAAACAATAGAGCAGGAGGCCAATAATCAACAATGATCAAAGCGGTTGGCCAGTTCGCCCTCAAGAATTTTGTACTGCCCAGCAGCCACCACAGGGTAATTCTAACTCAAATATTAGATGTTTTAGATGTGGTGAACATGGACATAGAGCGACTGAGTGCAGGAAGCCTGCTATTCAGAAGGGTAACAATCTCCTGATTGAGGAAGGCGTGGTAGACGAAACTGAAGAGCTTGAAGAGTTTGTGTATGACACTGATGAAGAGTTGGATATTGTTGATGCAGATGGTTTGCAGAATGGGGATGTTGGAGTTGTTATTGAAGACGGTGAAGTGCACGAAGAAACTGATGGGGAAGGAAGTTGAGACCTTGAGGAATTGGAGCTGCCACCAGAAGTTGATACACCAAGGGCTACTACGAATACCCGCTCTTCAGTATTTGTCACCCCGACTCAAGGCATGCCTGTAAGCCAGATTTGGATCCAACTCTTGCTGCAAAGCATGCAGCAGTGGTAATTTTGATACAGCGATGCGGCTGTTGAACTGACAACTGGGTATAACGAACTTTGCACTTTTGTAGCCCATGCTTCTTGATCTGCACAATGGACGTCATTCATACATATGTGCATTTTCATCCTCTCCAGTGATTTCATTTGCGATGGAGAGCGGGTGGAGTGCGTCGGCGAGCCCGAATGTGAGGGGGCCACTAGCACTTGTGTACAGCTTCTCCCAGCTGGAAGAAAGACTGAAGGCTGGTTACAGAGCCACTACTAATGGGAAGTTCATGGAGGTTGTACAACTGTTTCTAAGTATTTTGCATATTATACCTCTTATTATTGTTGAGTTGAGGAGGGAGGTTGATGAAGTCAAGGAATTGATTATTATAGTAAAGGAGTATGTGCTAGGTTTGCAGATGGAGCTCGAGAGAAGGGAAATGAAAGACAATCCAGTATGCCAGCAGCTAGCAGAGTTTTCTGACCTGATACCAGAGGATCTTCCTCCTGGGCTACCGCCAGAGGATTCCGATGAAGCTGTTGTGAACTCGAAGACGAGTTCTTTCCAATCCGGGGCGACTGATGCAGGAGGGTTTCTAGGGTTCCTAATTTGGGTTTCTAGTGTTCCTAATTTTGCTCTCAAAGTAATTTACTAAATAACTTATTCGTAATCTTTCAATTTAATTATGAGTCTTTCTAGTTTCCTTTTTAGGATTAAGTTTTACTTTATCTTTTAAGAATAGACTGCTTGTTATTTTAGTATTTGATTTTAATTTTTCTTTTAGGAATATGTTGCTTATTATTCAAGTTATTTGAGCACTATAAATAGAGTTCTTCCTCAATATTGTAGTAGACATTTGATTTGAATAATTTAATTGACTATTAGAGTTAATTTTCTATGTTTTTGGGCGAATCTCTTGTATCATTCATTGTGAATTGTCTGTTGAACTAGCCTACAGGATACTCACTATTATGCCGGCGTCACTCAGTTACTAATAAAAAATTATAACCCAACTAAAGATACACAAATAAAATGAAAAGGTTGACTAGTGATGACTCCCCAGAATTCAGTCGGTGAATCAATCAGGTTAAATTCTAGAATCCAAACAAACATGCTAGGTGGCAGATTAAACATGTTGACAAGATCAACGTCAACCAAAACCCGACTTGCTAGGTGGCAGATCAAACATGTCGACAAGATCATAGTCAACCCTAAACTGCTAATTTAGTGTCTTGTTTAAGGTTGGGTTGAAAATCACTGCCCTCGTCAAGCGTGCACACACACAAACGACGACAACAATAAAATTAAAGAAGAGATTAATAAAATCGAAGGGATGCACAAGTAAACAAAAGATAGGACCAGTAGCAATCCCGCAAAAGAATGAGAACCAGGGTTGCAACTTCGGCTGGTCGTTCGATCGGATATGGGACAAGTCTTTCCACGGCAATAGATTTTGTAACTTGAACCGTTCAGATTAGTGATAAGCAAAGGTGATGGTCAACTTGGATGAACTAGGAATAGCTTGTGTATTCACTTGTAACCTTGGGTTTAGGAGATATGCAATAACAAGATGTTTCTAATTAAGATGAGGTGATATTTCATAGAGAGATCGAGGAGGGAGAATAAAACATTAGAGAGATGTTAAAATTTGTTCTTCAGTACATAATCGCTACCTTCTGCAATTAGAATAAATTTGATATCTAGGATAAAGGTAGGGTGACTAACCCAACCTGTGCAATATAGAGATTCTGGAAACCCAGACAATAGTAGTGATGGCCATTGTCACCATGGTTATCCCCATGGTTGAATTGAGTTGGACATGAGTAGAACTTCCCCAACCCTACTCTTAGCTCAAATCAGACCACAGATATAGAAGCAAATACTGGTTAAAAACACACAAGAAACAAGCCCTGGGAAATAGCGCACCAGTTCCAGCTCTACCAATCGCTTTTGATAGAATGCTGCTCAAGCAAGTCATGTGAAATTTAAGGGATTTAACTCCTTCCACCATTAGAACCAATGGATGAGAAAATTATAATATATCACACAGCATCTGCTTCCAACTTTTGAATTATGTACAAACTTCAAACACATAATAGAGGTACAATAAAATACATGAAATATGACCCACGGTCAATGTTTCAAGTGCATAATGGCAAGGTGTTGTTTCCTTTTTTTCTCATTACAATTTGTTTCTTAAAAAAAAAAACACTCCAACGTTTTGAGAGAAGGAAATAAAATAATAACTGAACCCAAAAAAAGAAACTGTAAAAACACATATATAACAACCATCTCGACTTTCACTTCCCTAAGGCCCAATATAGGGCTGAAAGACCTCAAGTACCCAACAGATGATAAGTTGAGGTTGGCACAAGGCAGAAGATCCAACAGAAAATCAAAAGGAGTTATAATTATAAAAGACAGATGCTGATATATCGAAGGGAAGGCTTTGGAGTGGTTTTACCGAGGGGCATTCGAGAATGAAGATCTGCTTAAATGCAAATCCCTAGAGATTGAGGTGAGAATGAGAGTGGTGCAAGACCAATCTAGAACCTAGAATGGGTTATATGCCCAAAAATCTAGGCAAGTTCCACCTTAAAGTGTTCCTCATTAACTCTTTATTTAACACGACAAAACAAAAACTTTATCAACTAGGAGGAGCCATGGGTAAAATGAGTGAGACGCTCACAAACACAAACAACAAAGCAAGCAAGAACATCATCTAATAACAAAAGAAAACCAATCCAGCATTAGGGAAATGAAGAAAACTCCCCATGATTAACCCAATTCAACATAATCTCTATAATACCTCAAATACCAATGAAAACTTGTTGTTCCAATCTGTTAGTGCCCTAAAAATTCTGGGGATTCCTCCCTACCAAATACACCACATCATCAGATGTGGACCTCTACACCATAGTCAACTCCCTTACTATAGTTACCTCTACACCAAATCACCAACCAAACATTTCAACTGTCCACCAATGGCCCTAAATTACTCATTAACCAATCTACTAATGAGTGGTTGTAGGAGATAGAGCTTGAAGTTGATCACGATAAGCTTCTAATCATTGTAGCCAAATTTGGGCTGAGGTTGGACCACATAGATGCAAGACCGACCAACACACCCACCTCAAACAAAAAAAGTTATATTAGTAGCATTTTATCAAGTGTGTTGAATGCATGCAAGGATACTAAAATAGGATTCATCAGAATAGATCAAGGGTTCTCGGATTGCTCTTTCTTCACAATCAGGCTTCAAAATATGAAGAAGTTGTCATGCATGTTAACAACTCTATGGAAGTGGGTGTCCCATCTTCCTTTTTCCTGCGATGCTATTCGACTCTTCACTCTTTCTATACTAAGATTTGGCTTTTCAGACCTTCAACGTGTATTATAAATCCTTTATCACTGTTTTAACGTAAAAATAATAAAATAGGATTTGGTTTTCAATGGAGTGCACATGCAATGATAAATCCCATGCATTTAGCTTTGTGGCATTTGTCCATTAATTCATATTTTCTACTGTCTCATCTGGTTAGCAAAGGTAAATATGTCTACCTTCCCGTAGAAGAAATTTACGGACCTATGCTAGAAATATCAGTTAGCTTCCCTCCTATATAGCAATACACCTTCCTCTAGGAGCAGAGGACAGTAGGAGACAAGCGAGACAAGCAGATGTTGATTAAAAATAACTCAGATGTTGATTTTGACATCTTCGCCATTTTTATGTCCACTTTTACTCTTCGGAATAATTTTTTTTCGAAAAAATCAAGTGTATCCCTTTTATTTGAAACCTTAACATCCCATGAAAATTTGTACCTTGCTTGGGAAGTTGGGCCCCATCCATCAATTCTATGACACGTTGAGACTTGAGAGTTAATTGATAATCACAGGTTTTCTTTACATGTATATCATCCGCTCTCGTATTGTTCTCGGTCTCAAAGTCACAAGATAGTCAGATATGGCAGGAATTCATCTTATCAGCACCTGGTTCTTAGAGGTTTGTTGTACCTTTTGCTTGCTAATTGGCATTGTTGTCTTTGTTATGGAAGATGACCCTGTCGCAATTACGTGTAATTTTAGGCAAAAGCGAAATTTTTGAATATAGAAGAGTTATAGGAGAGTGGAGTAGCATACACTGTGATCTCTAAGAGTCTTCCCTTCCGCAAAACAAAGATGATTTTTTAAGGTACCCCTTTAAACGCTATCTTTTTGGAATGCAAAATGTGACTGCACAATAGAAATGAGATTGGATGAGTTTGTCAGCTATAGGTTATAGCACCTGCTTTGGCTGGGTTGTTTCTAACAACCTGCCTAGTTTTGTATACTTCCACATTGTTTAAAAGCAAAATCAACCTCGCTCCTCCTTAACTAAAAAAAGGGGCGGAAGTAACCTACCCAAGCGAGTGTTAGTTCGTACTCACAAAAGAATAATTCACCACCTCCAAATAACCAAAGTTCACAATCCGCACCACCACCATTTACCATCCAAGCCGTTACATCCCGCACACTCTTATTCCGCTGGAAAACATTCATAACACAACAAATTTTTGCAATATCCGTACAACTTAAAAGAATAAATTCCTAAATTACATACAACTTACAAGGATTTTATCAATTTATTCTATTCGTTTGGGTTGCTCCACTCCAATGATTAGGGTTTGGTAAAACACTAAAATGTCAATCTTTTATATCTAGACTAACGCCTCATCGATAAGTATGCATTAAACAACAAACTTCAATTTAAATTCACGCAACACAAACCCATTTCCATAATCGAATCAATAATCTAACTAAACCAAAAATGCATATAAATAAATCAATAACAGAAAAAACATACCACAAGAGTTTCGTCAGTGTAGTCGCCCATGAACTCCTTCAACTTGTCCCTCACTCTCTCCCGCAACTTCGCCGCCCCATCAATCGAGAAATTAGCCCTAAACGTATGATCCATCCTGTCCATCGCCCAATTCGTTTATGCGGATATATAGACAAAAAGAAAGCGATAAAATGAAAACCCTAGGTTTACTTTCGAAGGGAAATCTGCAGAGAAATCAGGATCTTTGAGAGAGATAGATAGAAGAAGCCAAGATAGATGTCGGTCGATCGAAGAGACGAGTAAAGAAGATGAACAGAGGGGAAGAATTAAAGCCGCTCTTCTTCTCCTCCTCTCAGCGTTCTTTTCTTTCCTTCTTTTTTCCCAGGAGTTAACTCTCCCTCTGTAAAAAGCTGCCCTCTTCCATGATTTCCTAATGAATGAATATACTGAAAAAATAATAATAATATTGCTACGGTGATTTGGGACTGGTTATTTACATTTTTTGGCACCGGGCACGTGCCACTTCATGAGGTAGCATCAAAAAATAAAAAAATAAAAACCCAAGCAAAACAGAGTCTGCATTTTCCTCTTCACTCCACTCTCCCACTGACTTCTCTTACAACACATAAAACAGAGGGTGTTTGTTAATATGAAGGGATACTTAGAGGAAGTTGGTCATCTCACCAAGTTGAACCCACAGGATGCTTGGCTTCTCATTACTAACAGGGGTATTCAATTATGGATTTTAATAAATCATAGAAGATTTTAAAATTTATTAAAATATCGGAGTATTTAATTAAGGATTTAAAACAATACATGTAAATTTATGGGTATTCAAATACAGAATTTAAATGATTGTTTTATAATCCATTAAAATCAGGGGTATTCAATTCATGATTTTCAAAAGTCCACCAAAATTAGGGGGTATTCAAAAAGTAGTGGATTTTAATGAATTTGTTAAAGTTGTGGATTTTGAAGGATTTGTGAGTGAAAAGTATATATAACAAGAGTTATTCCAAGACACCACCACCTTCCCTTCTCTTCTCTCTTCACAAGAGCACCACCACCTCGCCCCACAACTTTCGTCCACACCACCATGCCCTACCACCGCTGGCTGCACCACCACCCGCACTTCCTCTTTTCTTTTGTTCTTGTTCTTTTTTTATTATTATTATTATTATTCTCATTCTCTTCCTCTTATTTTTTCTTTTTCTTGTCCTCTCTTCATTTTTTTTTTCTCTTTCTAAACATTTGGTAAGATTATCTGTATCCAATGAACATTTGGTTTGCTAAAATAAGCTTTGAATTTTTCCAAGTTTGATGCACGGTAATCGTTTACAAAATTCATTTGTAGAAGTTTTGATTACATTTTGCTTGTTGTATATACTTATGAAGTAGAATTTGATGTTATTCCATTTCTACATTTTGCTTAAGAGCCAAAAAAAATATATCAACAATTGTTATTTATATACACATCTGTATTTTGTTTTTGCTTGCACATACAAGTTTAAGGTGTTCACAAAAAAAGTATTAAGTAAGGATCCTCAAAAGAAATTATTTGAATTATTTCTTCTTTTCAAAAGAAAAATAGTTATTTGTATTACTTTTGGACCATATTCAATTTATTTGAATTTTTTTTTAATTTGAAATAAAATTCACGTAGCATACAAACGATTGTTTTATTGATATTTGAGGGATGTTTTATGATTTGTGTTGACATGGATAACAATGTAGGTGACGTTATTTCCTAACTTCCTATGATTAATAGCATATTCATAAGAATTTACAGAAATTTATAAGAATCAATAGAAATCCATAACAATCCTTTATAAAATTCAGAAAATCCAATAATAAAAATCCATCAAAATCCACAAAATCCAGTCACTTAAAATATATCAAAGTTCAGTGGATTATGTAAACTCCTTTGAAATATTTTAAAATCCATGAGATTTAAAAATTTTCACAGCCTATTAAAATCCATAATTGAATACCCCCCTGTAAATCTAGGAATGGGAATGTTCACTATGCTGCCTTTCATAATCTTAATGCTGGTGTTGGGTTTCAGGCCTTGTTTTTGCCTGTTGCCTTTATTTTTCTTGGTTGGTATGTTTAGAATGTAAGCAACCATTAGTGGTGAAAAAGAAAAAAAAAATGCAAAGTATCCAGCTCAATGAGCAGTGCTAAGATTTGTCAAACTTCTGAGCTCATGGAGTTTGCAACAAAATTATAAATCAGAAAACAAAACCTAATAGACAAAACAAACAACCACCACCATTACCACTACCCCACCACCACCAAGTCCCAACCCGCCAGTTCAAATGGGGTCAGAACCTCTTCCATCACCTGCTGCCAACTTCGATTGAAAATCTCCCATCACATGTTAAATGAATCAAAATCAACCCATTTGATTAAAATCCTAAATCCTGAATCAAAATTGAAGGAAGAGGATTCAATGAACTACATGCACTGATTTACTACAACTCAAAATCACAAAACCAGACTATATTAACATGAGATATACAAGATTTTGGATCAAACGAAGCTAAGAAAACAAGATTTAGCTCTCAAGGAACGAAATCATTGAATCTCATCTCATCACTAAACCCTAAATCCCAATCACTCGATGGAAGTCCGAAACATTTGATTAGGGCTAGAGGAAGAGGGGTTGATTGTGTTGCTGCTTCCGTGACAAAGAAGATGGAGTGGGGAGGAGGGTTGCATTGTGTTGCTTGCTTGACAGAGAAGATGAAGAGAAGTGGAGGGTGGTTGCACTGCTACTTGCTTGACAAAGAAGATGAAGAGGAGAGGAGAGAGATCTGCTTGCTTGACAGAGAAGATGAAGAGGAGAGAAGAGTTATGCAGTTAATTGCGGGTTATAACGCCGAAATAACTCACAACGGCCTCGAGGCGTTAAGTTTTTTCATAAAATGTTAGGGTATAACGGAGGGAGTTATAACGGCATATACCGGGCATTATTTGTATAAAACGTTTTTTCATAACGCCGCTATAACGAATCGGTAAATAATAAAAAATTTACTAACCCTTTTTGCTTGAATCGATTGCAGATCTGAGAGGGAGCCCTAACATAGCAGAGAATTGCAGAGAAACGAAAGAATAAGGGAAGAACCCAGTCGATCGAGCGAGCCCTAGCAGAGAAACGTCAGTGCTGCTACGGTGTTACCCTAGTCGATCGAGCCCCGATCGAACAGAGAAGAAGGGAAGAGAAGGGAAGAACCCTAGTCGATTGAGGCCCGATCGAACCCTTGGCCCCTTTTCGATCAATCTGTAAGTCTGATCTCTGGATTTAGACTTTGATTTGCTTTGTTCCTTCTTCTCTGTTTTCCTTTGTTTTTGCTTTGCTTTGTTCCTTCTTCTCTGTTTTGCTTCTTTTTTATTCTCCGATTTGCTTTGCTTTGCTCTGTTCCTTCTTCTCTTTTGTTTTGCTTCGTTCCTTCTTCTGTTTTGCTTTTGTTCCTTCTTCTCTTTTGTTTTGCTTCTGTTCCTTATTCTTTGATTTGTTTTGTTTTGCTTATTCCTTATTCTCTTTTGCTTTGCTTCATTCCTTCTTGTGTTTTGCTTTGATTTGCTTCTTCATTCTAATGACAGACTTACCACTTACAGACTTTACAGATTTGCTAATGACAGATTTGCTTATGACAGACTTACCACTTACAGACATTCTAATGATAGATTTGCTTCTTCATTCTTCATTCTAATTTTGCACAACTTATTAATTACAGACTTAGTAACTTACAGTAAGTTATTAGTTTTATGTTTAGTGATCAATTTATTTTGTGTATGATAGGCATTCATGGAATCATCATCACGAGCTTCAAACTCTGATTGTCGTGCTGGCTCTACAGCCGCGACATCAAATCCCATGAAGCCTAATTCCAGTGACATGGCATGGGAGTGGGGACAATGCAAGGATCCCACTAATAAAACGTTGGTATGGTGCAACTTTTGTGGTAGGAGGATTCATTCTGGAATTACAAGACTTAAAGAGCATCTTGCATGGAAGCTAGGGAATGTGTCAAAATGTAAAAGTGTACCAAGTGATGTGAGAATGAAATGCATGGCAGCATTAAATGAAACAAATTTTTTTTTTTAGAAGTCTAGAGTTGCGCAAATTCTCAACGATGGTGCTTTGTTAGGTGGAGAGATTGGAGAGATTGGAGATGATGATGAATCTAATGATGTCGAACAACAACAACAAACAATTAGTGGCATTGGCATTGGAAGTGGAAGTGGAAGTGTAAGTAGTGGTAAGAAGAGAAAGTTGTTCCTCCTAGTAATGTTAGAGGTCCACTTGATACTATGTTGATGACCGATTTTAACAAACTCAAGCAAACAGATTTGGATAAGAACAATCCTTACAAGGAGAAGTTGAAGAATGAGGCTTGGATGACTATAGCGGATTGGGCATATGACGTTGGGTTGCCTTTTAATGCTGTGTGCACGCCAAAGTTTCAAAATATGATCTACGCATTGGACAATATGGAAAATGTAAATATTTAAAGTTTATAACTATTTAATTACTTATAACTTTCTAAGTTTCAATAAATTAAATACAAATTTTTTATTGTTTATTTTTTAGGAATGCCGGCACCAAGTTACTACAATATGCGAGTGACATTATTGAGAGATATGCTGAAAGAGACAAAGTTATTTGTCAATTCCTTTAGGAGCAAATGGGAAACATATGGATGCTCAATAATGTCAGATTTTTGGATAGATGGGAAGGGTCGCTCCTTGATCAATTTTCTAGTTAATTGTCCAAATGGAACAATATTTTTGAAGTCTATTGATGCCTCAGAACATGTGAAAGATTCCGCGATGATTGTTGGGATGATGAATGAAGTCATTGAGGATGTAGGGGAAGAGAACATTATTCAGGTAATTTTATAATTGCGTATTCAAATGAAATATTTATTGACCACTGTACTATTTGAACTAGTCCAAGTCATCAATCATGTTCTAATTTATAATGTTAATAATTTTATTTTGTAGTTTGTTACCGACAATGGTTCTAATTTTAAGGTCGCGGGTGCGGAGCTAGAGAGGCAACATCCCCATCTTTTTTGGACATCGTGTGCTGCCCATTGTATAAACTTGATCCTACAAGATCTTGGTAATAAGCTAGATAAGATACGGAAGGTTTTGCCCGAAGCTATAGCAGTTGTGGTGTACATTTATAATCATGGGCGAGTCCTAAATATGATGAGAAAGTTGACGAACAACCGAGAGTTGCACAGATCTTGTGTAACTAGGTTTGCCACGTCATATTACACCTTGCAAAACATTTGGGAGAATAGGTGTCATGTGCAAACCTTGTTTGTTTCAGAACAGTGGAGGAATAGTTCTTTCTCGTCCAAGCCCGAAGGGAAGAGGATAGAAAATATAGTGGCGCGTAATGAGTTTTGGGAAAATGTTCATTTTTCTTGCAAAGTGCTTGCTCCATTAGTGATGTGCTGAGATTAGTGGATTCTGAAGAAAAGCCTTGTATGGGTTATATCTATGAGGCTATAGATAGAGCAAAGGAGCAAATAGCAAAGAACCTTAACGAAAATAATAGGTTTATTACTTTAGTTTGGAAAATTATAGACCAGAGGTGGAATGACTAGCTACATCATCCTTTGCATGCAGGTATTAAAGTCAAACTTTACATTTAGTCAATTCTTTATTTTTAAGTTAAAGATAATAACACATTATAATTTTTTTTTCTCTTTTCAGCTGGCTTTTATCTGAACCCATCCATATATTTCAAGAATACTTGGGATCATATGGAGGGAAATAAAGAACTTAAAGTGGGGCTTCTTTCGTGTATAGAAAGGCTTATGCCTAATGAAGATGATCGTGTTCAAGTTGGACATGATTTGAGCCTTGATCGAGATTCAACTGGGCTATTTGGGACTTCAATGGCCAAACGAGCAAGAGATAAACTAAAACCTGGTAAGTTAAGTAATTTAGACATATAAATTATAATATTTTTTCACTTAGCTATTTTTTTGTACTTATAGATTTTATTAATCTTATTGAATAGTTGAATGGTGGTCAACTTATGGCTCTGAATATCCTAAACTTCAAAAGTTTGCAGTAAGGGTTTTATCCCTCACATGTAGCGCGTCACCATGTGAGCGCAATTGGAGTACATTTGACAATGTAAGTAATTATTATTAATATGTCATTCACTCAATTATTATTTGTAATTCATAGTTATTTTAATTATTTGTGAATAATATATATTAACTATTTTTTCATCAGTTGCATTCCAAAAAAAAGGAATTGTCTACTTCAAGAAAAGTTGAATGATCTTGTTTTCATTCAATACAACAAGAAGTTGGAGCAAAGAAGTAAGGAAAAGAATGCAAACATCAGATCTACAGCTCATGACCCCATTATGCTGTGGGAAGTTGATGAAAATGATGGTTGGCTCATTCCTACAGACAACGAGCTAGCAGAGTTTGTGAGGGAAGGTGATGATCTTACTTGGGCACAAGTAAGATAGGCAAGGGGAGCCACTAATCTAAGGCCAAATACAAGAAGTCGGTTGTGGCAACCAAATACAAGTACCGGACTTCGTGATGAAGATGATGAAGATGAGGACCAAGGAAAAGAAGAAGACATAGATATTGACGTTGCTGATCTTGTTATATGATGTTTCATTTTGATGTTTATGAACATGAACATGACATCTTGCTGATCTTGATATTGACATTGCTGATCTTGCTTAATGTTATGAACATAATATGAAATATCTTGCTTTATTGAATTAGTGAATTACAATTTCAACAGTTCCAATTTCATCAGTTACATCTGTTGTTCAACTGAAATTTATTGTGTTTGATAATGTAGATAACATAGTTCAGATATTTAGTCGTGTTGGCGTGTTGCTTCTTGCTGGTGCTGCGAAGCCTGCGATCTCTGTAAGCTTCCCTTCTTTAAATATTTGTTTACCTTAAACAAATATGAACAATGATTAGTGATTATTTTCAAGTTTATTGGCATTATTGGCAAACTAGCAGTAACAAATTTATATTTAGTGATTTATTTTTTGACTCTATAATCTATAATATATTAATATACTTAGTGGGGGTATAAAAATATATTTAAAAAAATAATTCGTTATATACCGTTATATCTCGATATAACCCGTTATAACTTATAACGCTCCTAGACCGTTATGGGTCCGTTATCCGTTTTAACTGCATAGGAGAAGAGATCTCTAGATGACATTTGATATAGTGAAGAAATGAAAAGAAGATCGAGTCTTGCTACGCTACCTGGTCCTTTTTTTTTCAAGCCAACCACGTGCCTAGTACCATGCGGTGCACGTGCCTGGTACCATCCAGGCAGCGTAGAATTGTTGATAATTTAGACGTAATTTACATCTAAACAAACACAATTTTTCTAGAGAGTTAGGCTCGCGCCAGGCCAGCCCAATACCATCCATCATCCTAAAGATGTTGTAAATGGCCCAATCTAGATTTTTTGAAACAATTAGAATATCTCCAATGGTAAAAATTAAAATGGAAGATCAACCATCCCTCATTTTAACCAAAAGTTAAATTTAGGGGTCCCATATTTTGACATTTTCATCATTATTTAAATGTATCTTCCACTTTTTCATCCACTACTCCTTTTGTTTTGATTTTTGATTTTATTTTTTAATTTAAAAATTAAAGATTTGAAATATTTTAATAATATTTCAAAATTTAGGGGATGGTTGGTTGCCCCTAAATTTATGGGCAAGTTAAATGTGACGTTAAAATGGGGAATTGGTGTTTTCAACCTGATTTTCATTTTCGATTTTGCCCTTTAAACTCTATGTTATTTACAAACAAAAAAAAAATCCAAAGTTGGTAAAAAGTACAAGGGGATGTTTATGTAATTTAAATAAAAATATTATTAAATATAATATTTTACCCTCTCACATTTAAACAATGTACAATAAAATCAGTCCAGGTAAATATTAAGTAATTATAATTAAGCCCCTAATATAATTTATTTAAAGCCCTCAAATTATTTGTAAATTATATAAAGGCCATTACATCTAACTTTTGTATTTTCTATTTTGCTCTCCACATTTTATACTTTTACAATTAAACTCAGCCACTCTCAAACATTAACTAGTTATACACATGCCCCTTACATAGTTCATTTGAAGCCCCTTATTTATTCATAAACTATATATGGGCCCTTAAAATTATATATAATTATATTTTTAGAAATTAAATAATAATTTTTTTCTTAATATTTAATTGACATAATAAAATAAAAAAACATTGAACATCCGCACACGTAAGTGCGTCGACGGCCTAGTTTAGTAAAATGGCAACAATTATTTGGCACCACAACTTACTCTCAGCCACACCACCCGTCCAATTTTTTTACGTGCTCTCACACATCACTCATTTAAACCACTATTCATCTTCTTATTCTCCCACCCTCTCTTCTCAAGAACAACAACATGGAAGGGGTGCCAAAGGTGTACCAGTTGAGTTGGTAAAGGTGTGATGGATGGTATTACATGTCATGGGTTTGAACCCGACTGGTGGCATGGATAGGGAGGGTTAAGGGTAAAAAAAGAACAACATGGAAGGGGGTAGCAAGGAAGGAGGCGATCAACTGCGAAGGAATGTGAGAGACGATCGGCAACGACGATAAATAGAGGAGATGGAGCCACAACCACCGTCGCCCCTTCTCCATCTTCTTCTTATTCTCCTTCCCTTCTCCCAGTTCTCCTATTATTACTTTTTTTTTCCCACACTCTCAGTTCTACTATTTTCTTATAACACTATCTTTCTATCCTACTCTCTCTTATTCTCACACAGGTTATCGCCCCTTTCCCTTTCCTTCTTATCTTTCATCTCACACTTTTTTTTTTCTTTTCTCGCACTCGTGGCGGACCGTGTAAGGATGGGTTCCCCACTCGCATAGGCCGCTACGAGGGCAAAAAATGACTCCGCGACTGAGAGTTTTCAACTCGCATGTACTCCACAAGGGTCATTTTTTGCCTTTGCAGCGGCCTGTGTGAGTGGGGGAACCATCCTCACATGGTCCGCCGTGAGGGTGAGAAAAAAAAATAGAAAGTGCGAGGAGAATGAGAATAAGAAGATGGAGAGGGGCGACAACGGAATCGAGGTCGAGATCTTGTAAAGGGTCTAGGTCTTCTTCTTCGACTTCGTCTTTAATTTCGATTTGAGAGGATGGAGAAGATATGCGAGGGGTGCTTTGGGGTGCCTCCGAATGGGACGAAATAGAATAAGATAAATGAGAGAATAAAGTGCAGAGAAGAAGAAAAAGATCAAATTAGAAGACGAGAAGATGAAAGTTCAAAGAAGATAATAGGAAGTTGGGAATGGAGAGTGAGCTTTCGATCATTTTCAATTGTGGGGGGGGGGGGGGAGAGAGAAAGATTTAGAATTTTACTTTTATGGGTGGTTAGGGAGAGAGTGCATGGTGTGGAAAATAAAAAAATTAAATGAGTAGTGTGGGTGAAAGTAATCTGTGGTGCCAAATAGTCATTGCCTTTACATTTTGGGCATGTATAACTTAGAGCTTCTCCAACCATCCCCTTGGCTATTTTAGGGGTTTCATATATTAATAACGTATTCCTAATATTTAATTTTCTAAATTAAAAATAAATCAAAAATAAAAATAAAAGTATCTAAATAATAGTATAATTAAAAAAGTAATTATTAATACTAATTTAAATAATGATAAATAATTAATTAAAAAGTATTAATAGTATAATTAATATTAATTTAAACAAAAGTAATTATTAATTCAAATTTAAATAATGATAAAATTATTAATAGTATAATTTAAATAATAGTATAATTAAAAATTAATTAAATAATGATATAAAAAGTGGAAGATATATTTAAATAATGATAAAATTTTTTAATTATTAATACTATTTTTTTAAAACTTCCAAATTTTTTAATTAGTCAAATTTAAATTAAATTGAAATTAATAATAGTATAATTAAAAAGGTATTAAATAATAGTATAATTGAAAATAATAATATTATATATTTAAGTTGAAATTAATAATAATATTATAATAATATAATTGAAACTAATTAATATAATTATATTAAGTTGAAATTAATAATAGTATAATTGAAATTAAATTGATATATATATTAAAATAATGACGAAAAAGTTAAAATAGAGGATGTGGTTAGAGTGGCGAAGAAATAGGGGGACCCTTAAATTTAGCTTTTGATTAAAATGGGGGATGGTTCATCCCCATTTTAACTTTTACCATTGGAGATGCTCTTAGGCGTAAATTACATTTTGTATAAATTACATGCAATCATGTTGCCTAGGGTCAGATGTGTCACATCTAGTAAAGACTCAAATATGTAACTATGCAAAACTTTTGTATCTAATATGAATTATGCCTAAATTATGCTTATCCAAAATGTTAATAACCTTTGGGATTTTGATTTGGTGCGGTTTGTATTGTAGATGAGCTTAATTGGTTTTATTGAGGATGCATTTGTAATTTCATAAAATAAATTAAAAAAATAGAAAAGAGAAATTTATTGATTGCGAGTGGCAAATTGCTTATTCATAATTCACAACCCTCCCCATATCCAATTGCCAAATTTAGAGAACTAAGTTTTTACAACCAGGTTTCACACTCCAGGTGATGTGGCATGATTTGTAATGGTTTACAAGTATCTCGATGATTCATCCTTATCAAAATACGTCATGTCATCCTTGTTGCAAAAGCTGGATTTCCTAGCATTTTAGCAAGGGGGGACAAAATGTCATCAAAGGAGTAAAAATACATTATATAATGGAATCCTAATTGGACAAAAAGAATTGCACCACTAAGTGGAATAAAATGATTGAACTACCAGGCTAATGTTCATTTTGTCTAAGGCCTGCTATCACAATCTAAAGCTCGTGATATAGGCTATAAGCCCTCCATCACAGTCGTCAGATTGAATCACGAAATTCCTTTATTAACTACTTCATAGACTTTCCTATTTATTCTCATGTTTGATTCTCTCTTATTAACTTCCGTAATAAAATTAATTGTTAAGTGGGAAAGACTCAAAACCTACCTTCTTTTTTTTTCTCCAAAATTTTTAACATAAAACTCTCTTCACAGTGGCTCTGAGTACCCAATATTTTCATGACACGTGGGCTTCAGTAACCATCAGAATTATTGTGATACAGTGATAACAAACATTGTACGGGGATTCAATCAAGCTTTCTATCTTAAAATTTGTGCCAACTTGGTATATCACAGTTTCATACACCACAGAAATATCCTTTATGCACCATCGGGAGGATCACATAAACATAACAAGACCTCAAGACATGTGTTAAGGTGTTTGCCTCGAGATTCACACCATCAATGATAGATATTACTAGTGACACCCTAATATATTTTTGAGCTATTGCAGGTAAAGCAATTAAAAAATTCATTCAGAGTACCCCAATAGTAAAGGGTATTGATCATTGGATTTGCACCACATATTTCAGTTAAGGCACCCCCTATAGTTGGGAAGTCAGACTTGTCACAGTTTATACTAGAGTAAATAGTCATACGGGATACTGCTGAGTCCAAATTGATTGGAAACTAATTACTTGAAGAAGAAGAAAGATTATTTCTTAAAGATGTTATATATAGTTTATTCCTAAAACATGCTAATCGAATAAAAACCTTATTAGGTCCATGTACAAATTATACTTTTTGCAGGAAACATGACTCCAAGACTTCTAGTCCTAGCCAAACTGATACAATCCAGTCTATATACACAAGGTTGCAGGCAGCTACAGGTACAAAACATATCCTTGGTATCTGCAGTATCTCTGAGCTCTTTCTAACTTGAGCGTTGCGTAAATCTATTGGCGCCCACCGTGGGGTTGAACGAATTTCACCCTAACATGGTTTCGATGAGGATGAGCAACACGAGCGATGTTCGAACAATGCTGGAAGCCGACTCAACCCTAGCAAGAAGAGTCGGAAGGAAATGAGTAAGAAAAATCTAGTGCCAACTTATGTGAGTCCTGCAGATCCAACATTTGTGCTAGCAGATCTTGTGTAGGACATGGCGTTGAATAAATAACGCCTTCTTCTGATGGAGGATAGGGAATCCAGCAGACTACGCATGTCACGCCCCGACCAGCCACGGGAATCGCAGCGTGTCGATGCGTGAACTAACCCGTAATACAGGCGGATCGTAACCGGCCACAACATCATAATATAACACATTCTTGATACGAGAATCAAACGGAAATAAAAAGTACGATAAAATTTGAACAAAATAAGTATATTTGATTTGCCCCGCCAGAGTCATAGCGACAAAACCAATATACAAACATCTAGTGTAACAAGATAATACACCTGATAATACAGAGGAAGCAGAACATACCCGTACAGGGTGGACACGACCAAACAGCACAAAACGCGCGACAACAAAAAACTGGGCCTAAACGCCATGATCAGCAGGAACGCCAACACTGCCTGCACTCCAATAGAAGCACACCCCTTACGGGGTTAGCAAAACACAAAGCTAGCTGGCGGGAGCGAACTAAATACAGATAACAGAATAATATACAAGGAAAATTCATGTCACACAATAATGGATAAATAACAGGTTCTAAAGTCTAAATCACACCGTGTCTCTAAGGATAATATTTCTAAGTTCAAGCACCAATACAAGCATTTCAGATTCAACAATAACTACAAGTTTACGAGATATGTCGATCATTACATGTGATTCAAACAAGGTAAATATCAAGCGATGAAAATAAAGACAATCTCATAATTCTTCATAGTCTCCTAGGTATATCAATCAAGTCGAAACCAAAAATTATGTGTAAGTGTCTCATATTGTAGGTATCCGCATACCCTATGAATGTGTCTCACCCAGACACATCCCACAACGTGCACCAGTACCACTTTGGGTGGTTTGTATCCTAATGGGGTGCCATCTGCCAGGATACAAACTTACACAACCCGAACGACTGGCCTAACACGGCCAACCTAACACAAATCAAACTCAAGCGCGCTGGGAGGGAAAGCGAGTAATCTCCAAAGCACGTTCTCCGGGACCCGTCCTACTGCACTCTCTAGTGGCAAGTGCGTGCGAGAGCTCACTGCACCTCAATGTCTGGTGCGAGTCATCTCAAGCACCATCCAATTCACGATGCGAGCAAGCTCCTAAGCATCGGCACAACAGGCATTATAGCGGGGTAAAGACACTTACACTAATATCAACATGCACAAACTACGAGTCTGTATATAATCAAATATAACAGACCCAATCCACCACAATAAATTCATTCGAGTCGAACTATCATACATGTTCAAGACTCGGCAATCTACGGTAAAACATGACATACTATGCAAACTCGAAACCGAAGCATACAAGCCCAATGCCATTATACCAATGCCATTACACCAAAGCCTAATCACACCCAAATTCATCCACTATTCGATTTCATTCAAGTATATCATGCTTTCAGAAAACTCAATACGTAATTCATTCACAAAAGAACCAACACAACCATCGAAATCTCTAAAAACCCCGAATTTCAGACTTGGATTCAATTATACACAATCGACGGTATCATGTAAAAATTAAATTCAGGATTTCAAATAATTATTTCTCAAAATAAATATTATAGTTACACTCACCTGAGCGGAATGGGTTTTCAGAACCCAAATCCTACCAGTCGAAGTTCCCAACACTCAAAACAGTGAATGTGGGACCACGAAATTTTTTAAAACTGCAAGGCGGACTCAAAGGTGAGCAAACTAGCCAAAAACTGAAAAAATAAATAAGTTACCATCGGGCAAATAAAATCTGGCAAACTCCCCCACGAAACCCAAAGTTTGGCGAAAACTCGCCGAAACCCTCCCTACTCCGGTTTGATCACCACCGAACCGCACAACAGACCGAAAATAGGTCTAAGAACACTCGGAGTCACGAATGTGCAGCTCACCCACGCACCCAAAGTCCGAATTCACGCTGAAGAACCTTCCTAACGGACATGCACTCTGATTTTTTTGAAAATCCCGGCCAACCCTGAAGTCACCCTTGCATGTGGGGTCTACTGGCTCCAAATGACGCCACAAATGCCCCTCAATGGCTGATCGGAGCTACGAAATCCGATCAAACAACCCAACACCGATTAAGCCCACACAAATCTAAAATTTTGATTTTTTTTTTAAAATGAAAAACTGAAACAAGAAGGAGGGGGAAAGAGGAAGAAAATGAGGAGGAAGAGGTGAGATTTGGGGCAAGAAATCGGCAAAGCAAATGAGTTCTCGCTGGAGAAGAAGAGGACGAAGGGAGAAATCGTTCCCTGGAAAAAAAAAAAGGAAGAAGAAGGGAGGGGTTTGTCTCTTAAGGGCTGGGTGGCTATGTGCCCCCACCGTATTTTCTGAGTACAACCCCTACAAATAAATATATATATATATATTATTTTTTAAAATACAGATATTACATCAGACACACACTTTCGGCTGGGCCTGGCTCTGATACCATTCTGTAACGACCCAATCCGCACAGTATCATATTGTCCGCTCTGGGCCCATTCGGCCCGCACGGCTTAAAAATGCGTGATACTATGGGGATCCAACCTCGCACATATATAGCACATCCCCCTTCCGCACCCAGGCGATGTGGGACTATCCCTCCTTTGTAGCTTGCCAACCCTCTTGGGCCTGGGCCTATTGGGCCTCAACCCTCACCCATCCCCACAGGTCCGCCCACACAAGGGTCTCACAACGCACTAGTGTTCTACTAGGGAATAAGGGAATAACTTAGCAGAACAAAAGTTGTTCCTCAGTCCACTTGGGTGGTTAGACCCATGAGGTATTGGAAGAAAAACTCAGACAGTTGGCCAGAAAGAAAGATAAGTTGAAGCAGCGACTCAAAAAGCGTCCAAGAGATTAACCATCGGAAGCAAAAAAAAAGTACATATACCGCGCCTGATGATGAAAACAGGTTGAGAGCCGAGAAGTCTAGGTCTCCAAACAGGAACAATTATTTGACCCAGACTACTGACAAGCTGCAGGTCTGAGGGATGTCATCATCTTGACCACCAGAAGCAAAGGTATTAGATATTAGGTATTTGGTCGACTTGCTACCAATCATCAAACTACTGGCCGTGTGACAACCAACACAGATGCTGCCAGACATTGGACTGTTAGCCCTATCATTGCAGGTCTAATATGGTGGAGGACATCATGGTAGAAATCATTGATTTTCACCTATAGTACGAAGGCGATATTCACCAAGACATCTCCCAAGAAAAGATCGATTGAGATGCATAGCAGATGGACGATAATACTCACCTAGGAATCATGAAGCTCACACTGAAATAAGCTCATGTGAGATGGTTTTGCTGCTGGTGATGCTAAATTGAAAAGATTGATCGATGAGGCTGGCTTTGGGTAGGAAGTAGAGTAGGGAAGACAATATACGTGCTTTAACAATTAAAGGAGTAACAAAATCTTTGTTTTGTGGAGCAATAAATAGTGTGTGCCACCCAAACACTTTGTTCCTCTCAGGGTGTGTTTGGTTGCATGGAATCCTATGCCATGGAAATCCATGAGGGGATCCCTACATTTTAGGCTAAATTGATGTATCGTTCCACATCCATCATTTGATTTTGTGATCAATGATGGGAATGAAAGTCCCATGAACATGGGAATCACACTCCTCGTAAGTTGAAAATGTTCATCGTAAGTTGAAAATGTTCATTTTGACCCAGGGATATATTCCGGCATATTGATAACTACGTAAAGTTCATGTAACGTCATATTCTCTGGTATTCAAGCATGAATCTCCTAAAGGACTTGATAGAGGAGGATGAGAGCATGGTCATTAGGTTCAATGGCGAAGGATCAAGGCCAATAGGGAGAATGAAGCTCCCGGTTCGATTGGGACCCTGATGCGTGAATCAAGATTTTATGTTGACGGACTATAAAGCCCCATACAATGCTATTTTGGCCCGACAGTGGATTCACAAAATGAAGGCATTTTTAAAGTTTGAAGTGATCATTTAGTTGTGCATAAGTATCACGAAGACGCAATGGAAGAGTACCGAAATACAGTGCTAACGGGACATATTATCATGCAAATATATCAACGAGCATAGCAATTCCATAAAACGTTGTCATCGACATCTAATGACAGCAGGTATAGGTATGAGCCCCTGACAATGGATAAACTTCAGGCAGTCCAGACTGGAAGACAAACTTACCAAACTGCGTTCATCTTTGTTGTGCCTCTTGACAAGCGGAAATGGCTCATTGTATTGGAAAAATCCAACATGTGTGGGCACACATATGTATTTAATGTGTATTGCTATCTTAAAGTATAACACAATGAATTGTGATCTAATATGGTTAATTGGGCCAGGGTATTAAAATGTCATGGGCTTAATGTGTAGATACACTTAAGCAATTTCTAATTTGGACCAAATTAGAAATTGGTAAGAATAACTGATAACCCAATCAGTTATAAATATAAGGTTGTGGTCCCCAGTTGAGCGTATGTTTTGTTTCTTCTGGAATTCCCTTCTACAGAGAGATATACAGAAAACATACGTTATCAACTGGAAGATCAAGACTCATCCCTTCCTTGAAGTGCTATTATGGATCAAGGTACGCTTCCACTTTATCCTTTATTATTTTTCTTCTCATTGAATCAATATGGAGCATAACTGTATCTGTAAAATAAAGATCTAATAAGTGGTATCAGAGCCTACTCCATGATTGATTCTTTGAGAGATTATGGAATTTATGATGAACTTTTGGCATAAAATCAAGGTTTTTTTTTAAAAAAAATTCTTTGATAGGATTTATTTAAAAATGGTTTTTTTTCGTTAGATCTACATCGTGATCTGCTTGGTTCAGATCTGCATCTGCATGATCTGGTTCGTTCAGATCCACATCATGATCTGCTTCGTCAGATCTACATGATCTGGTTCATTCAGATCTGCATCGTGATTTGCTTCGTTTAGATCTTAAACAATAAAGTAGTTGCTTACTGTCTTGGAGTCCAATTAGTTTTCATTGGGCCACAACTTAATTGAAAAAATATTTGGGCTATTGGGTCTGGGTCTGATGGGTTGCTGGGACAGGGTCAAACCCTGCTGGGTCACCTTGGTCCAGTTCAGAAAACCGGTCCATCATGTTTTGGCTATTTGCACCCAACATAATATGTATGAGCCACCTTGATAATTAAAAAAAATCAAGAAATTAAAAAATTGACCTTACTTCAAGTAAATCCGGTACATTACTTAGGTCCGTTATTTATTTATTATTTTTTATAAAGGCAATTTATTTGAAAATTCAAATATTTTTTGGGATGCATCTAATTACTTATTTAGTTTGTCTAACATTTGATTGAACTAATTGAAATAAGATGTCACCAAAGTGACCTCTCTTATGTAGATTAATTTATTGAGAATGTTAAGATGTTTGTGTTTGTGAGTTCATGCGGATATTACCCGGCCCAAAGGAAGGATAATATTTGGCTGAATTGCATACACACCTGTAGTGATAAATATGTGACAATTATAAGGTTTCCATGTGAATAATAAGCCGATCCAAAGATAGAATTATTGTTTGACATGATTTATTGTCAATATTTGATCACCACACCAAGAGTACCACTTACAAGTTAATATTACTGTCCAAAGACTTGATATTAATGTTGTGCTAGGTATCTTGAGATGTATTCCATAGTTGTTTGAATTTAAAGATTGTTTATTAAGATTATGATGTGAATATGCATGCTCATTAGGTTTATTCTCTGTACAACTATTATGTCTGCTACTACAATATCTGCTCATACAAACAGTATTCCCATGCTTAATGGGACAAACTTCAAGGATTGGAAATAGAACGTCTTAATCATTCTTGGCCGCATGGATCTAGACCTTGCACTAAGGATAGAGCAACCCACTACTCTTATTGCTGAAAGTTCTTCTGAAGAAAGGAAAAACTTTGAGAAGTGGGAACGCTCTAATCACATGAGTCTAATGATCATTAAGCGCGGCATTCTGGAATCCTTTAGAGGCGCAATATCTGAAGGGGTAACTAAGGCCAGTGATTTCCTTGCTGAAATTGAAAAACGTTTTGCAAAAAACGATAAGGCTGAGATAAACACGCTTTTAGCTAGCTTGATTTCAATGAAGTACAAAGGCAAGGGAAACATAAGGGAGTACATCATGGAGATGTCTCACATTGCTTCCAAACTTAAGGCATTAAAGCTCGAGTTGTCGGATGACTTGCTCATGCATTTAGTATTGATATCTCTTCCTGCACATTTCAGTCAGTTTAAGGTCAGTTATAACTGTCAAAAGGAGAAATGGACCCTTAACGAGCTCATTTCATATTGTGTGCAAGAAGAGGAAAGGTTGAAGCAAGAGAAATTTGAAAGTACTCATCTGGCAAGTACCTCTAAGGATAAGGGCAAGAAAATAAAGAAAAATGAAGCTGCTAAGGGTCCAGAGCAAAAGAAACCTAAGGAAAATCAAGGATGTTTCTTTTGTGGAAAGCTAGGACATGGAAAGAAAGAATGTAATAAGTATCATGCTTGGCGTGCCAAGAAAGGTACATTCTTTACATTGGTCTGTTCTGAGGTTAATTTAGCTTCAGTATCTAGAAGCACTTAGTGGTTATATTCTGGTGCTACCACTCACATAAGTGTTTCTATGCAGGGTTGCCTGAGCTACCAAAAGCCAAATGATATTGAAAGATATATCTTTGTGGGCAATGGAAAGTCGGTGGATGTTGAGGCAATAGGTCATTTTAGGTTATTGTTGAGAACTGGTTTTTATTTGGATTTGAAAGACACTTTTGTTGTACCGTCTTTTAGACGGAATTTGGTTTATGTTTCTTTATTGGACAAATCTGGTTATAATTGTTCATTTGGAAACAATCAGTTTAGTCTTTCATTGAATTCAAATATTGTTGGTATTGGTTCATTAAGTATGTTTGATAACCTATATTTGCTTGATACTATTGCATCATCTAATGAAACCTTGCATGTGGATTCACGGGGTACTAAACGCAAGCTAAACATAGAAAACACAGCAAAATTATGGCACAAGCATTTGGGTCATATATCCAAATCTAGAATTGAATGACTTGTGTCAGAAGGCATTTTGGATTCACTTGACTTTTCAGACTTAGATGTCTGTGTTGAGTGCATCAAGGGAAAACGGATCAAACAAAAGAGATTAGGTGCTAATAGATCTTTAGACGTCTTAGAATTGATACATACGAATATCTGTGGACCATTCCCTACGGCTTCTTGGAATGGTCAACGATACTTTATATCATTCATAGATGACTACTCACGTTATGGGTACCTTTATCTCATTCATGAGAAATCAGCGGCACTGGATGTATTCAAGTCTTTAAAAACTGAAGTTGAAAATCAACTCAGTAAGAAAATTAAGTGCGTTAGATCTGATCGTGGTGGAGAGTACTACGACAGATATGATGGTTCAGGAGAACAACGTCCAGGGCCATTTGCTAAATTCCTAGAGGAATGTGGAATCGTCCCACAGTACACCATGCCAGGTTCACCTAGCATGAATGGTGTCACTGAAAGACGAAACAGAACACTTAAGGATATGGTGAGAAATATGATTAGTCATTCTACTTTACCAAAATCACTCTGGGGAGAAGCAATAAAGACAACAGCTTATATCCTGAATAGAGTACCAACTAAAATAGCTGCCAAAAGTCCTTATGAACTTTGGATAGGCGAAAGCCTAGTTTAAAGCATTTTCACATTTGGGGATGTCCATTTGAGGCTAGGCCTTATAGGCCAAATGAAAACAAATTGGACTCCAAGACAGTAAGCAACTACTTTATTGGTTATTCAAAGCGATCTATGGGCTACAAATTTTATGATCCTGCAATTAGGTCTATTTTTGAAACGGGAACTGCGACATTTTTTTAGGATGTTGAGTTTGGGGGGAGAAATAAGGTTAGAAACATTGTCTTTGAGGAGGAATTGGTTTCGACTCCTACTACTATTTTTGACAATGTACATGTTTCTGTACCTATCATTGATTAAGAAGCAGATCTGGAACCTCAACAAGACAATGTTGAACAACTCCCTGTTCAAATTGAAGTAAATGTTCCAGAGGAACAAACTCAACAACCTCAAGGACAAATGCCATTAAGGAAATCCACGAGAGAAAGAAGAAATGCTATTCCGGATGATTACATAGTTTTTCTCCAAGAACATGAGGAAAATGATGGATTGATGGAAAATGATCCAATCAACTTCCATCAAGCTATGCAAGATTCTAACTCTCAGCAGTGGATAGATGCTATGAATGAGGAGTACAAGTCTATGCAAGACAATCAAGTTTGGGATCTTGTCCCATTACCTAAAAATACAAAGCCCATTGGTTGTAAATGGATATTCAAAACAAATAGGGATTCGAAAGGTAATGTGGAGAGACATAAGGTTCGTCTTGTAGCTAAAGGCTTCACTCAAAGGGAAGGCATCGACTATAAAGAGACATTCTCTCCGGTTTCAAAGAAAGTCTCATTTAGGACAATGATGGCACTTGTTGCGCACTTTGACCTTGAGCTACATCAGATGGATGTTAAGACAACATTTCTCAATGGGGACATTGATGAAACAATTTATATGGTGCAACCAGAAAACTTTGTGTCTGGAGACCCAAAGAATATGGTTTGCAAACTAAAGAAATCCATCTATGGGCTCAAGCAAGCTTCTCGTCAATGGTACCACAAATTTCATCAAGTAATTTCTCATTTGGTTTCGAGACAAATGCAGTTGATAATTGTGTGTATCATAAGTTCAATGGGAGTAAACATATCTTATTGGTTTTGTATGTTGATGACATATTGCTTGCCACTAATAACAAAGACATGTTTTATGAAGTTAAGAGATTTCTATCAAAGAAATTTGATATGAAAGATCTTGGTAAAGCTTCTTTTGTTTTAGGGATTCCGATACACCGAAATTGCTCGCGGGGTATTATTGAATTATCGCAAAAGTGCTATATAGAAAAGGTGCTTAAAAGATTTGGCATGCAAAATTGTAAACTAGGAAACACCCCTGTAGCTAAAGGAGACAAATTCAGTCTTAAACAATGCTCTAAGAATAAACTTGAAGTTAAAGAAATGCAAGAGATTCCCTATGCATCAGCTGTTGGGAGTCTAATGTATGCTCTGGTTTGTACACGTCCAGATATAATATTCATTGTTGGAATGCTAGGCAGATATTTAGAAAACCCTGGGATGGATCACTGGAAAGCAGCCAAACGGGTTATGAGATATTTACAGAGAACTAAGGATTACATGCTCACATATAAGAAATCAGAACAGTTGGAGATCATAGGATATTCTGATTCTGATTTTTCTGGATGCCAAGATAGTAGGAAATCCACATCAGGCTACATTTATCTGTTAGCTGGAGGAGCTATTTCTTGGAGGAGTGTCAAACAGACTCTCATAGCTTCTTCCAATATGGAAGCAGAATATGTAGCATGTTTTGAGGCATCCAATCTTGGATTATGGCTGTGAAATTTTGTCACCGAGCTGCGCATTCTGAGGAGTATTGAAAGACCACTAAAGTTATATTGTGACAATAACTCAACAGTTCTACATGCCAACAACAACAACATGAGCTCATCTAGGTCAGATCATATTGACATAAAGTTCCTGGTTGTGAAAGAGAGATTACAGAATAACAGATTTCCATAGAGCACATTGGGACAAACTCCATGATTGCGGATCCGCTTACTAAGGGATTACCACCCAAGGTCTTTCATGAGCACATTGCTCATATGGGTGTTGTATCATTTGAGGATATTTTGGTTTAGTGGAAGTTTGTATATTTGATTGCTCTATATTGGTTTTTTGGACACATTTTGTGTATTTGGGTATTTTCTGTAGAAATAAAGTATTCAGTTTATTCACACTCTTGTTTATTGTGTTAAAGTTCGATCTCAATAAAGTTTAAAGTAGGACCAGTTGGAAATAGGCATGTTTAGATCACGTTACATGTAATTTCCATGCTACGCATCTATGATTGATCTATGTCATTTGATTGTATGGGTATACGTGACTATTGATGGATTTAGTTGTGCTAAATGTGATGGAAGTTCCTTTAGTCCTATATCTGTATAGTCAATGGACGAGATTGTTTGGAAATACCTTCATATGTGATAGCAAATTTTGAGCTCATTAGGTTATACACATTTTTAAGGTAGCATATGTGGCCCAAGTGGGAGATTATTGAAAAAATCCAACATGTGTGGGAACACATATGTATTTAATGTGTATTGCTATCTTAAAGTATAGCCCAATGAATTGTGATCTAATATGATTAATTGGGCTAGGGTATTAAAATGTCATGGGCTTAATGTGTAGATACACTTAAGCAATTTCTAATTTGATGAGGGACAAAATTAGAAATTGGTAAGAATAACTGATAACCCAATCAGTTATAAATACAGGGTTATGGTCCCCATTTGAGCGTATGTTTTGTTTCTTCTGGAATTCCCTTCTACAGAGAGATATACAGAAAACATACGTTATCAACTGGAAGATCAAGACTCATCCATTCCTTGAAGTGCTATTATGGATCAAGGTACGTTTCTGCTTTATCCATACCCACTCCCAAAGATAGTGACATGGTTGACGCAACTGCTGGTTTTAAGAGGCTATCATTCATGGATGGGTATTTTGGATACAATCAAATTCATTTTCATCCAAATGATCATGAACACCCACCTTTTATTATGGATGGAGCTATTTACTAGAATCGAGTGATGTAGTTCGGATTGAAAAATGTTGGTGCTACATTTCAGTGGTGTATATTGATGACATGGTCGTCAAATCAAAAGAGAAACAATCACACCTGACCGACAGTCAAATGAATTTCAACAAGCTGAGATACAAAATGCGGCTCAACCCGACAAAATGTTCTTTCGGGCTCAGCTCGGGGAAGTTTCTGGGATACATTATGACACAATGTGGAATCGAGTCAAATCCTGATCAAATCAGAGTAGTTTCTTGAGATGTCATCACGAAGGAGTAAGAAGGAAGTGCAACCGGGAGACTTGCGACACTTAACCATTTTATATCATAGTATTTGGACAGATGCAAAACCATTCTTTCAGATTTTGAAGAAGGCAACAACTTTGGTTGGGATGAATATTGTGTAAACACTTTGTTGGAAATCAAACAATATTTGACCTCACCATCAATTCTGACTAATTCAAGAACACGACAGATAATTGGAGTATCCTTAGCAATAACTATGTTGTTAGTGCAATGTTATTTGTAATAAAGCCAAAGGAAAAACCATTGTATTTTATCAGCAAGACACTAGCTGGAGTAGAGATTCAATATACTAAAACAAAAAAGGTAGCTCTGGCGTTCGTTCATGCGGCTCGAAAGATTAAACCATATTTCAAAGTTTTAACAGTGAAGCTCTACACTAAATATCTACTAATAAAGGTTTTGGGCAGGGCTAATGATTCTAACAGACTGGCAGTATGGTGAACTTGCTTAGGCATATGATTTGCAGTATGAGCCTAAAACACAAAGAAAGGTCATGCATTGGCTTCCTTGGTGGCCGATTTCCCTGTTAAAGACATCAAAGTTGCTACGAAGCTCATGAAGGAAGAACACCTACCAGATTCAACCTTTCTACCATTCGAACAAGCTCATGGAGATCAACTAACACACACTGGGGCGACCATATGGAAAGAGTGGAAGCATAGGATGTGTGACTCAACTTAACTGACAAGTCTTCAAACATCAGTGGAGCAGGAATTGGTGTTTGTATTGATCCCTCCAGAAAAACTAAAGATTGAAAAAGCAGTCAGACTGGAATTCAAAGCCACGAACAATGAAGCAGATTATGAAGTTGTGGTCCCTGACTTGAAGATAACACTTCAATTGGAGGCGACAAAAGTCAAGTTGCAAACTAACTCAAAGCTAGTGGCAAATCAATTCGAAGGTTCTTTTCAGATTATGTAAAGAATTGTATTGTAATATTGTTATATTGTAATTGTCTGAATACAAGCTTATAAAGCTAACTCTGACCTAACTTTGTGGATATAGGAAACCTAAGACTTCTTATTCTATTTTGACTTTCCTAACATATTCTATTCTGTAATACTTTCCTATTTTGTAACATAGGTAGACTTCTATTCTTTAACACTCCCCCTCAAGTTGGAGTATATGTTTGTAATACCCAACTTGCTAAGAAGATTATCAAATTGATATGTGCTCAAAGCTTTAGTGAACAAATTTGCCCGTTGATGTAGCGTTCCAACATGCTAAGTTTGAATAGTGCCCTCTTGTTTCTTTTCTCTAATCAAATGACAATCAATCTCTATATGCTTCGTTCGCTCATGAAAAACCGGATTAGATGCAATATGGAGTGCAGCCTTGTTGTCACAAAACAAGAGAGCTGCCCGAGGGTGATTAATGTGCAAATCCTTAAGAATGTACCTCAACCAGGTTAACTCACATAATGTAGAAGCCATGGCCCTATATTTCGCTTCAGCTGTAGATCTTGCTACTATAGTTTGTTTATTAGCTTTCCAAGAAATTGGTGAATCACCAAGCATGACACAATAACCTGTAATGAATCTCCCAGTATCCCTACATCTAGCCTCTGCATCACAATAAGCTTTCAACTTGTAATGAGCTGGTGGAAGAGAAAAAAATACCTTGTCCTGGTGAAGCCTTGATATACCTCAAGACCTTGTGTGTAGCATCCAAATGTGGTATTCTAGGTTTGTCCATAAATTGGCTTAGGACATGTACTGAATAAACCAAATCTGGTCTCATAATCGTTAAATATATCAACCTTCCAACAAGTCTGTGGTATGTTGCGGGATTTGGTAATAAATCTCCATCATCCTGTGTGAGCACCAAGTTTTGATCCATAGGATAACGCGAAGACTTTAATCCAAGATATCTTGTGTCCTCCAATATTTCAAGTGCATATTTTCGTTGAGATAAAACAATCCCTTTGGATGACCTCGCGACTTCAATGCCAAGGAAATATTTCAGTTTTCCTAAATCTTTGAGCTTGAATTTTGCAGCCAGAAATTTCTTTGTTTCTTCAATGTATTGGAAATCATTATCTGCCAATATTACATCATCAACATATACAAGAATTGCAGTAAAGCAGTTACCCTTGGATCGGATGAATAATGAGTAATCAGCCTTAGACTGATTGTAGCCGGCTGATATAAGAGCAAAGGATAACTTAAGGAGCCATTGTCTCGAGGCTTGCTTGAGACCATATAAGGACTTGCATACTCGAGTCTCCCCCTTTCGGCCGAATCCAGGAGGAAGACTCGTATACACATCCTCAAAAAGATCACCATAAAGAAAATCATTGTTGACATCAAGTTGACATAAATGCCAACCCTGTGTGGCTGTAAGAGCAAGAAGGATACGAACAGCAGTCAATTTAGCAACATGAGCAAATGTCTCTTTGTAATCAATACCTTCAACTTGACTGTATCCTTTAGCCACAAGACGGGGTTTGTAGCGCTCAACACTACCATCTGGATTAAGTTTGATCTTATAGACCCATTTACAACCAATCGGATGCTTGCCAGGAGGAAGAGGTTGTAAAGTCCAAGTGTTATTGGTTTCTAGAGCATCAATCTCACTTCTCATGGCTTGACGCCACTTTGGATCCTGCATAGCCTGCATAAAACTGGTGGGTTCTTTGACTAAAGAAAGGGAAGTGGTGTAAGCCTTGTGAGAGGTGGATAAATGGTCATAGGAAAGAAAATCAGAAAGGGGGTAAACAATACTTGTAGAAGGTCCAACGTTCGAAGCAGATGAGTGAGACGACCGAGAAGGCAATCGAGCATCAAGATGATATTGTTGAAGATAAGGTGGTTCACGGGTAGCACGAGTGGAGGTGCGAGGTGGGAGAGGAGGGTCTTCTAAGGGTGGAACATGGGCAGTTTGCACCCCGGGTTTACTTAGTACCACCACAAAAAAAAAACCCGGCCACCATGGCCAACAATACAAACAGTGGTTCGAACACCACCACATCACCATACAACAAGTCCAAGGCTCACAATATTTGTAATGACTTTTCTATTACAAAGTTAACAGGTAAAATACTCTCTCTCAAATCTCATGGCTCTCGTTCATCTTGGATCCTTGATAGCGGTGCCACTGATCATATAGTTCATAGCTCTGATACCATGTAAAGAATTTTATTGTAATTGTCTGAATACAAGCTTATAAAGCTAACTCTGACCTAACTTTGTGGAGATAGGAAACCTAAGACTTCTTATTCTATTCTGACTTTCCTAACATATTTAATTCTGTAATACTTTCCTATTTTGTAACATAGGTAGACTTTTATTCTTTAACAGAGGATGAAAGTATTCAGAAGTCGGTGGCTCAATTCAAGAAGATATCCAATACCAAACAATCCAAGAACAACAACTGACATACAGATGCCATAACCTATGTATTTGCAACAATAGAATCAGAACTTACCAGGTTTATATTGGTTGAATTTTAACGAGACCCTAGCATACACGAACACCATTCACAAGTGGCACTTGTACATGTGAGTGGGAGCGATATAGGTGTGATATACCAGAACGATGCTAGGGTGACCTGGACGCAAAAATGGAAGATGTAGCTGTTGATGCTGAAATGACAATGCAGATGCTAAAACTGTTCGAGACTGGAGGGAGCCCTACATCTACTTCATCAATTTGGGAGAGCTTTATAATGACAAATACCTAGCTGGAAAAGGTAAAGAAACATGCAATTAAGTATACATTCATCAATGACACTCTTCAGGAAGACAATTGCATTTGAACCTCAAAGAAAATGACTAAGGAAAATGTGTGGAATGTAAAAAAAATGTTAAAACTTGAAAGAAAATGGGAAATTACTTTTGCATTAATTGAAATAGACTTATAACTTGGAATGAAATGGGGAGATTCCCTTCTTCTCTAAAAATAATCTAACTCCAAGAAATTCTCTATATACTTCAATAAGAAAAATTCTCTTTATAAGTTGGTATGCGATTCGATGGTCCTGATTCACTTAGCTATCAAAACAGATGGTTGAAAGTGATTAGGGTTAGGGTTTGTTGAGAAGATAAATGAACAAATATTCAAAATTTTGTAATTAAATGGAATACTCTGAGAGTGTATTTGGATGGATTTTGAGGAAGATAATTATGGAAAATGATAATTGGGATACGTAAGTATCAAATGTGATATATTTGAAGGGAAAATAAAAATAAAATAAAATTTGGACTTCAAATGGGTTAGAGAGTAAATAAAATTGGTAGGGATTATTTGGGATTGGGTTTGATGGCTTAAATGGATCTGGGCCAATTAATAGTTTTTATAATGGGTTTTAGCCATTTGTGCTCGACATTTTCTCTTTTGATCTTCAAATTCTCCGGGGCTTCATTGAGATTTGTGGACTAGTCACATTCATCTTCTTCACCCGTAGTGTCGCTTTAACTTTTACCAAAAATCTGACTTTATGCGTCATTTTCATTTTCGAAGTCAAATTTTCCCGAGTGACAAAACAGTAGAGAATTATGCTCAAAATAACATATTAAATAACTAATAAATATGAATTAGAAGTAATAAATCTTAATAAATATGTGCTTGTCAATATTGTAGCAAGGGGAAGAAATTTTGTTTAATCAGACTAAATTAGCAAGGATTTGGGTTTCCCTTAGCTATTATGAAGTGGCAGTACACTACAAAAAAAATCCTCATTTATAGCATGCCAAAAACGCTATCACTTGATATGATAGCGATAAATGACATGCTTTTACAGCCCTCGTTATTAAAAGTCTGACCACTATGATAGCGTTTTTGGTGCACTATTAAAAGTGCACTTTTAATAGCGTTATTGTAACACTTTCAATAGCGCTTAAAACATGTTGTATAGTGTTAAACACTGTTGTAACATTTTTCATAACGTTTAATAAATATTGTTACATAGTTTTATGCGGCATTTTTAGAGTGTTGTAAAATTAGTTAACCTCGACACTTTAAAAGTGTTATTAAAAGTATACCACATTTTTTTAACTCATTTATTTTTAGCTATGTTGGTATCATTTGCAATGTTGTACCTGCTATAACATAATCTGACAATGTAAGAAAATGCAACAGTAAATAGAATTCAACAATATAAGAAATTCTTCATTCATAGCATAATCATACTAGTTTAATACACGATAAACTAAAACTTCATTAGTTATTACAAAACATTTAAACATAGCATGAAGTCATTTATTCAAAGTATATATATAAACTCATATTTCCAGTCATTTTCTTCTTCTTCTTGTTCTTCTTCTTCATCCAACCAAATAAACATAAAGATATATCTAGAGGTTATAAATCTTGTTAGAACAAACAATGATCCCTCACATAAGTAAAAGAAATAAACCACAGGTTAAAGGATCCCTCATTTGAGAATGTGGGTGTCCATAGTGACACTTCAATGGGATTCAATCAAAACACAAAAGTTTCAAGATTCAATCAAAACACAACCTCAATTAACAACTCTAGTTGTTGCATGCCCTCTGTAAGCCTCACACACACAGAAACACACCTTCCACTGTAGAGCTTGAACTTGAGATAAATAACTTGCAGTGCAATACTATTGCATGCATAATGTGTCTATGGAGATGATGACAATGTCAAGGCTGTAATAACTTTAACATATAGCCATTGTTTCATGTTTGAAGGTTGGTCTTGCATTTAGACCACACCACACAAATCCAAGAAAAATATGATTTTTTAGATAAAAAGGAAAGAAAAGAAGGTACAAAGGAGGGGAAAAAGACCGGAGTCTTTTTCTTAAGGTTTATTCCTGATAAGCAAGAGGTAATAAATCTTGCTAGAACACACAATGAATTAAAAGAAAATAAAAATATTGTTGAATGTTTGTATGCAAGTTGATATGAATATTTTCAATCCATCATTTCCTCCAATTGATTATCTGGGAGCAAACTCTATAAAACAAAATAACATATTCTCGTTCTTATGGGAAAATACGATATATTCAGATTGCACATGTAATGGCTCAAACTAAATTACACTATTAGATAATCTAACCATCAATAATGAGAAAAACCAATTCATGAAGAATATAGAACAACATATGGTGTCATTTTTTAATTCCCTCCTGCTACTGTTAGTCATGTTAACCCTACCAACTCTAAAAAATTGATATCCTTCTTCTGAATACTTGTCTAATCTATAAAAACACAGGTTCTAATAAACATTTGTGGCATCTGACATGCAAGAATAAAAAAACCTAGGGTACCTTTTCTAATTTCCCTTGTAGTGCAGCCTCTGCAGATAGATCACTAATAGTGTTGGCTGAATCAAACAACAAAGACCAAGTTAGCTAACTTTTCAATGACATATTTTTTCATTGAAAAATCAATTGGGCTATTAATTTACCTATTATGGATTCAACTCCTAATTGTGAATCCAAGCCATTGTAAGATTTGTACCTTCATCAGAATCATTCTCTATTGAAACTGTGCTTATGACATCACCCACTTTAGTTTCATTACTTTTATCCAATCACCAGAAGTCTTCTCATCTGCTTCGATTTCAACAACCAAAGTCACAGGTTTAGGCTTCTTCAACAATGGGATGTCACTGACACTTTACTTGGGTTTCATTGTCAGTGACAAATTTGAAAAAGGTGTTGAGCTTCCTTGAAGATTGATGGGTCTCTATATCGTCTTCTGGATACGTGGTAACTGGCTTCCGCAATGCAACATTAGGAATTGCATTGCTTCTACCTTTAGTATCATTATCTCTTCTTGGGTATAATCTGACTTATGTCAACTCTTTCCCACATGGCAAGCTGAATATTTGGATGCGATGGCTCCTCTTCATTTCCTTCACCTGCAAATTTTGAGATTTTTCATTATGTAGGTGATCTGCAACAATAGAACTACAGCAAAACAAACTATGAGCAGAGAATGAGTTTTTGCTATACATTGTGTCAAGATAGCGAAATATATATAAACCAAGAAAGAAACATAAAAGCATATCAGCAGAAAATACCAAACATAGCCAACTCTCTGGTAAATACTCCTGCTTCAATTTCCCGCTAGCAGGCTGCTAGTAATGGACAACAGCATAGAAAAAGAATTAAGATTAAGTATTTTAAAATGCCCAAAATAGAAGTAACAAATAAGTTTAAGTTCAACAATCTTGTGCAGTAAGCTAAAAATCATTAAATCACAACCGAATGGCTGTGGGGTATATCATGTGCCCCCACCATACATTGCAACATCATGAGACAGGCTTCAAGCATTATAATCCCTGAACTGTGTACAATATATCTTATGCACAAACTGAAATTGCAATCTAAGAATAATAAAAGTAGAACTAAAAGGTGAAAGTTGGGGTCCTTCCATATAATCTGTGATTATTGTCGTGCAAATCACCATTAAGGTAAGCCAAATGTGTTGCATGTGTTAGAACTCAAAACCTAAAGTTGACTGCCATCAAATTGCAAGTGAAAAATGGAAAGAACAAAAGGATCCTTTCACTCTTTCCATGATTAAATGACTATAAACCACCACCAAGGTAAGCCAATAACTTTTGAAAGCATAGTGCAAAACTTACACACCAAAACATTAGGAACATTGTAAGAATGCAATCTAACATAACGGCCATGAGGGAATTGGGTTGAGGACAATATCATAAACATTGGTTCTTCTAATCAAAATACATGGGTAAGATAATAGATGTCAATGTCTAAACTTGACTTAACTTTTAGACCAAAAGGAAAAACCACATGCATCTAGTGAGATGAGTTTGTGGAGTATAATAGAAACCAAACTATAACATAAATTTATAGCTAAACACAATAATGTTGCTTGCATCATTCTAATTTGGGGTATTCAAGTACGTACATGCACATGCACACCAGGAAGGATATAAGAACTAGATGAGACATATATGAACATTGTGTGTTGTCTATGATTATGTTGATAACTTGAACCTGGCCTCTGGTGAACATATTGACCTGTAATGTTGAAAACTGGAGGCACTTAACATCTGATGATATCTTAAAATCATGTACAGTGCAATATAAAATAGAGTATAGATCATTATATAGAAGAATATTAATAATAGAAAGAACATGCATACTTTGCATGGTCAATCCGTATTTCTTTGGACTTGAAGTTCCCTTGCGTTGCTTCCCCGTTTTAAACCCTCCATTGTTACTAACATATTTTTCACTGAATTAATCACACAAGTTCCTTTCATGAAAAATCCAACTCTTCAAACTTTTAACAATCTATGGACAAGATAATGGACAGTTAGAAAAACTTTCTTGATAAAACGGAAATAGAACATAGTACTTTCTTAAAAAAATTAAATGAATTAGGAATTTAAAACTTGAAAAGTTGTATAATTTATAACTTGAAAGTTTCTATCAAGTGATGTTTTATTGCTACATCTGGCCAATCATCCATATCAACATGACAAAGCATGAGCATAAGTTCAATTGCATTAATGCATATCCATTACCTTAGCATAAATATCAAGCTAGAATGTTCAAGCATTATAACTGAGGCATCCATCGGCTTGGGTTAAAAAACAAAGAAAACCACTATATGTAAGCGGAGTACCAAATCTGATGATAGCCACTAGCCCAGTTATTTCCTTTGCCACCTCCATGATATACTATAAGCATTAGATGAATTTCAAATGAGTTTCACAATCAATACCATTCAATATATATGTTTTTGTTTCTTCACCTGTAAATCTAGAGACATTGGTACTTCAGTATCTTCCATTTTGGCTGCTAGAGATAAACAAATCACAACTAACAATTGCATCATCCAAGCTTTATCTCTTTATATACACAACAAACGCATAAAAAAAATGTAAGTCAAACACCCAAATGAAATTGACCCTGCATTATAAATCACAGAACATTAATGGCAATGAAGTCATGCATAGTGGAAGTTCATAAGCTGAAAGGATTCTATCCAAGTAATTGATTGATAAATAGGCACTCAATAAACCAAAACTGTAATGGGCATGAACATGTTAACACCAAAGAGCACAACATATTAATCTTCAACATAAGCAAGAGTACATTGAGAAACCACATTGATTGTGAAATCAATTTGAAAATCAAGATCCATTTCTTAGAGACAAGAATGAAAAACAAATTCCAATTGAGTAATTACATGAATCTTACTGAAACATCACGAATGATAAATTGATAATTAGAATCATAAGATCCAGCTTAGATCATCATAAAGAAACAAAAGCTCCAGAAACAAAAGAAAAAAAATCCAAAGAGCCATTTCAGTGAGAACGTGATGCTCATTGAATAAATCATAATTAGAAAGGTCGATGATGAAAAAGAAAAACCCAGTTGCCCATTGGAGATAAAAATTGAAATCTTTTATCAGCAAGATGAAACCCAATTACAAATTGTCAAAAACTAAGATCAAACCTGAAAAATGAATAAATCAAAGACTCCACTATTCAATGCAACAAACCACAACATGATCTGCCGTAGTGTCTTCTTCAGTGCAAGCCTCACAAGAGATTGACAACCCCCAATCTCCTCAATCCCCTCCTCCTCCTTTTGGGTCTCAGCCCCTCCCCCATTCCAAAATTGAGCCCATTATTAAGAGGGAAAAAAGTAATAATTGACCTAATTCAACTTGGAATTGATTGGTTGTTATGAATTCTCAATAGAGATATATGAAATTACCCGATTGAAGAGTTGAATTTGAGCTTGAGAGATGAAAAACTAACGATCAATATGAGAGAGAGAGAGAGAGAGAGAGGGGAGCACCACAGAGAGACAACAACTACAAATCGATAGCGAGATCGAGCGACATAGAGGGAGAACGATGGAGTGAGGGAGGGAGAACAATGGAGAGAAGGAGGGAGACTGATGGAGAGAGGGGGCAGGGCGAGAGAGAAAGAGCGATGCACAGAAAGTAGAGAGAGGGAGGCATTGTTCCATGTTCTCCCCTTCCAGGTTGGATAGATATCGAGCGCTATTTCAAAACTTTTGGTGAAATTATAAGCGGTTTCATGTATTTCATTTCCCGCTTTTGTTCATAGCGTTTTTTAGATTAAAATATTATTACAACTAGGGTTTTTTCATAAGATAAGTATAAAAATGTTATTATCAAATGCTATTAATACACAATTGTGGTGTAGTGGTACAATAGAAATAATGAACACATATGATGGAGAGCGAGGCAAACTGAACCTAATCTGTGTGTGCCAAGCATTTGCAATTAGATAAGGAAAACTAATCCAAGTTCCTCATGTAGCGATGTTTAAGAAGCTAGAGAACTTAGCCATGAAGATTCTTATTCTTACATAAAGGAATAAACTTATTGAAACAAAGCTCCGCTTAGTAGTTGTTGATTTTGAAGTTTTGAATCTAGTGGAAAATTGGATAATGACATGCAAATGGTTAATTGGGGATGGATTTTCTGAACCCTTGACAAATTCTTTCCATGTCTCAGCCATTTAGACCATGGTATATGATACCACAGAAGAAGCAAGAAGCAAGAAGCATTCCAGATGCACTCTATTATATTTGAGACACAAAGTAATAAGTTTTGGAAATGTATTCAAAAGAGTTGGTGAAACTTTGTAAAATTCAAGATTCACGAATTCATGTGCTTGCATGAGTTCCTATCAAATTTAGTTGGAGATAAGAAAAGTAAAACATCCCAACTACTTATAGGAGCTCGTTTCTCGTGGATGCCCAATGCCACATAAACACTAAGCATTATATACATCGCTTAGCATCAACAAGTGCCACACCTGCGAAGATCCTCTGTTTCACTCCTTACATAAAGTTCTAGCATAAAAGGTGAGATTCCACATTAACTGCCCGACTTTATTGAGATTGGAAACAACTTCCATGACCACCACACTTCCAAAGTGGACACCGATATAACCCAAGCTACCTCAAACTATGTAAGAAAGAAATCTCACACCCTAGAAGCAACCAGTTCCTCAAAAAACTGCACAACACAAAAACCATTGATGGTTATGCCCCTGTCATGATCACATCTCTAGTAGGCGAATGAATGCCCAAAAAAAAATGGAATTCCAGGAGGGATAAACAACCCTCATTGATAACATTATATTTGCTTTCCTGCAAGGATTGTGGACAGAGGTTCAAATAGCTTTCCTCTTAAAGTTCACGAAGCTGCAAAACTCTGTTACTGATTGTGCAAAAACAAAATTTAAAAACATTGTGCAAAAACAAAACTTAAAAACATGATCGTTATCCTTACATCAGAGCTGTACATATTACATTACATCATTCGGCAAAAAACTTAAAAATAAATAGTACAACTAAGATAATAATTACTGTTATCAAAGTGTTGATTAAGTCCCTCGTAACAGACCAAGGATCGTTGTTGCCTTGGGTGTCATTTGTTTGATAATTGGATGGACTGACTTCATCGTCAAAAACATGATCGTTATCCTTGACATCTTCATTGTTGTTGAATTCCTCTGAATCTTGTCTCGCCGCTTCTGAGCGAACCCACAACGCATACGCTTCTTCAGCTTCAGTGACTGACCTATACCCCTTATAACAAGCACCCCTATACCCTGATACCGCAGATAGACATGCTTGCCAGCTCAGGTATACTCCAGGTTGACGACCTCGATACACAACGTACGCTGTGAATGCCATTCCTGCATTTAAAAATTTTGTATTCATAAGATATATGCATGGACGGGTATGCAATATATATCAACAACTTTTTCATATAGTTTTTATTCTATGTGGAGGCTATATATCATCACTGAGCAATGCATGAAGTAGGAGCAGTATTATGGCTAAACAAGAGTAAACACAATAAGAAGTCTGGTTGACAATTACATACGGAGATAGATTGTCGATTATTAGTTGCTTTATGATGCATTGCAATTATTTCGGAAAGCTAATGAATATGACCTATGGGAAATGATTAATGTTGCAAAATCTTAATAAGGTATATTAATATTAAAGAGCTTTCCCACAAGACCAAATGATGAGCATGGCCCTTCATTGTTATTTTTCTTGCTTCTGCATCTGTGCTAGAGATCATGGCATGTGTGCCTGGTATTGGGGCAATAGAATGAGAGTCTGTTTAGTCGAAAAGTTCACTACGTTGCTTAGAGATACACACATTATGTAAATCAGAAAGTTATGTATCATCTTTATATTAATTAACCAACAGTAATGATAATCCGAAGAATCTCGAACTCGAATGGTGTAAAATATATCAGAAAATTGTAGAGGTTACAGTATGTTTTCAATTTCAGTCCCATCCTGAACTAAGTTGAACTCAAATGATCTTATTTGGACCTAATCCAAATGAGGAGCCAATGAAGCAAATCATCACTTCAGATTCTAAAAATGAAACTGCTTTTCAAATTAGGGGAATCTCTACCAAGATTGAAAAACAGTAATAAGATAGCAGTCCACACCACAAATCTAAAACCCCATTTGTTCAAAATCCATAAACCCATCAAAATCTTGTCTCAACATAGAAATGAAGAATATGAAATCGAATTTTTGTTTTTTTTGCTCGATCTAGGGTTTCAATTCAATATCAAAGCAAAGAAACCCTAGATCTAGTAGAAACCCTAGATGTAGAAATCCCCAACAAGAAATCACACACAAAGAGGGAGAGAATGAGAGGGAAAATAAACTAAAACAAAGGTAGTAGCTTTACCTTTTGGGAGAGGGTATTCGTCTTCGTCTTCTCAGGGACTGTCGAGCTTCGTATGGGGAGAGGGAGAGACTGTCGGTCTTCGTTGGGGTAGAGAGAGTGGCTTCTCTGTCGAGTGGGAGAGGGAGGGCTTCCTCGGTGTATTCGAAGGGGGAGCTGCTTTCTGCTCTATCTCTGTCTCTGTCGAGATGGAAATGGGGAGAGGTTCCCTCCTTTTCTCCCCCAAAATTTCGATTCCCTTTTTTTTTTTTTTTTGAAACGATGCAGGAGCACGTGCGAGGCACCCTCCCTCGCCAATTTCCTCGACATCTAGAATCACTCAACTTTGTAATACAAGTTTATGTTTGAAACCTTGCAACATGATCATGACTTAAAACTGGAAAATATTAATGTTGCAAATACTCTATTTTGGTGTATTAAAATAATTAGTAAAATAATATTAAAGCTATTATTTATAAAATTATTAATAGTAACTTAAATCAATAATTAGTAACATTTTTTGGGGTTACAAGACTTGTAACACAATAAAGAGTTACAAATAAAAAAGTATTGATGTTACTAATTACCCATTTTGGTGTAGTGACAATTTTATGTACAACGGTCGATTACGACACATACGACAAAGGCATCGTACCGTGCGACAGTTGCTCTCTAATGGCATAATGTCCATTGAATTTGTGAAATCAAAAGATAACCTAGCAGATTCATTTACTAAAGGTTTATCTAGAGAGCGTATAGACTGCGCTTCGTGGGGAATGGGTTTAAAAGCTTATTACACACGAATTATCATATACGGAACCTTACTAAGTGATTAGTGAACCCATGGACTTAGTTCAAAAGGAAAACTAGTGATGGATAATTCATTGTAAGCAGTTAAGAGTATAATACTTTTTTCCATTTCTATGAAGCACCAAGTGCAAACCTACTGTAATCAAAAGGATAAACAATGATACATTGTTTTTAACGACGTTTATATCTTGCAAAAAACAAGTGGGGTATTGTAGGATACCTTTTATAGAAGCGGTCACCTATGTAAGTGTGAGCTGGGTCGGCTCTACGAGATTTTTATCAGGCTAAAATCTCTAGTAGCACTTATAGAACCGAGAATTGTTCAGGACCAAAATGAACACAACCAAGAATAGAATTTGAATGGAATAATGCCATGTAAAGTCTATTGACTGGTTTTATATCAACAACTAACAGTTCAAGATGAAATAGTTTACTGATTAGTTAAGTATTTTCGATACTCTTTTACTAAGGAAGGTTCAAAGTGAAAACTACCTATCCTGATGTGGTATTAAACCACGTACTCTTGAGATGTCACGACTTTCTCATTCAAGTGGAGGATTGTTGGAAATTTTGTATTTCCATATTTATTGAATGAGTAAATCGCACGTTATGTAAACTCATTACATAAGGTCTTTTACGTAAGTCTTTAGACCAACAGATTTATTGGTTCAATTGTGTCTTCTAGGAGCAGGTAAGTAGTGTTTCATTTACTATAAGTAGATTCTCAAATTGGCCATTGAGATATCCAAAAAATTAGCAATTCATCATTACTAATGCAGTCATTTTCCGCTCCCTGTTTTGACCTTGACTAGCAAACCTGCTGACCTGCACAAGGAAAACACGTGAGCCACGGACCACCGTTGTGGTAGCCGATGGCACTCCGATGCTAAATTTAGACAGGGATCTGAGGAAGGTGTAATGTTGCAAACATGAAATTTGTAGCGTACCTCAGCTTACCAACCTCGTGTCTTATTTATAATGTTGGAGTCCTGGTTCGACCAGGCCATCAATTGCGTAGTTTAGGGAAGAAGATCTTCATGGAGATCATTCTCTAATTAGGAGTCGTGTTGTAGAGGGAAGTTTCCTTGTTAGCCTTGTGCTCCTAGATACGTGGGAGATAGTTCCCGTTCTAAGAGTAATCTATAGGTAGAATCTCCATGTGTGACATATACTCTAGAATTCGCTTCCTAGTTGGAAGCAAAAAGTCGTCGTACTTGCCCATTCAAAGCTGATCCTTGAGATACTTGCCTTAGCAGGGCTTACGGGTATTGAGGATAGTTGTGAGACACGTGGGCTTAGCAGGCTGCAAGAATCTGAGTCCGTCTGGCGGATTGCATTGGGCGGGCTTAGAATTGCTTGGGCTGGATCAGTGTTGGGCTGACGCTAGGGCCTGTTATTCCTTGAGATCATCATGACATGTGTACGACTCAGAGTTGTGACCGTTTTGGTGTATCATCAGCTACTCTCCCCGAGTTAGTAGGTCATCACATCGGTTTGCTAAGTCATTTCTTGAAAAGATATGCCGCTCATGATGATTGAGTCTGAATCGTTGCTTGAGCCCCACGCTTCATTAATTGAATGTGCGTCGGTTCAGTGGAGAAGAGGCGGGAACTCAATCCCTATTTAGGTATTCCTTCATGCGGAGAATAACTCTTCTATTTTCTGTGCTCTTAGAGATTTTGCCATGTTCATCTTCTGATTAAAAATATTGTTCATCTTCTTCATGGCTCACCAAAACCATCTTGATGACGCAACTTTGGCCAATGGCCTTGAGCTTTTCGAAGATAGGTTGATTTCCTAATCGAGCCTTGCTGAAATCCAGACAAATTTTGAGGTCCCTAAGGACCTACCATTATATGCTCTGAAGGATGATCAGATGCCAATGTTTCCACCGGCAGGGTTTATCTGTTTGCACCGCAGGATGCTCCAAACTGGAGTCTGCTTTCCTGTTCTTGACGTGATTTGGGACTTCTTGGATTTTCTTGGAATCTTTCCTACCTAGTTGGCACCCAATGGGTACAAGATCGTTCTTCTCATTTTGATTAAAGCGAAGGAAGCTGGCGTTCGCGTGACTCCGCGGGTGATCCAAATGTTGACTTCTCCCCGGATGAACGATCATGCTGTTTGCAAGATGACGTCGCCGACTTGCTCTGAGAATTTGATAGATGACTTCAAGTCCTGGCAGAAGTCATGTTTCTTGGCTCATGCAGATTCAAAGTACTTCCAGTTCAAGGGTCGTTCGCTCAGACGAGAGTTTAAGCCACTTCGTAAGTATAGCTTTATCTTCTAATTTTGTTGTGCTGATTGTATGTTAACCGTTGCTCGTGTTTCTTTGCAAGAAGGTTCCCTACCAGTCTTCTTACCCCAGAGGAGCGAAACACTATAAAGAAGTTCCGCGACTTGCCGACGAGGAATGTTGAGGAGGTCATATGTGTTACCAACTTTATTCGCATAGGGTTGTGGGACAACTGGCATGAGGCCCCCACTCTTTACCGATCGTCGCGAGTTAAGTCTGAAGGCGGGGCCCCTTCTAGGAAAAGGAAAGCCACCAGAGTTAAGACTCCCACTTTGTCTGACACAAATGGGATTTTTGAGACGTTTGCCTCCTTTGTAAGTTCGAAGAAGTCTCGCGTTAGGACTGGACCGTCTTTCAAATGATCTGCTCTAGTAAGTGAAAAGCGTGAGCCTGATCGGCCTGCCAAGGCAGAGGCCGAAGTGTGCAATTGGGAGAGGGACCACTTGCGATTAGTAGGGGTTGAAGATGCATTGAATCTTAGTGCGGCGCAGGTAGAATCTCTAAGTGAGAAGTTGATGCTGGTTGCTATGGTAGCTTCTACTGATGCCGATCTATCTGGGACCGTTCTGATAGAAGGTTCTGATGAGGATTCGGCTGAGGTTCTATTAAGTCGTCTTGCACCAAAGGGTCGGTTGTTGGTGACAAGGGAAAGGTTGCAGAGGAGGGCCTGGGAGCAGTGGCGACTACGTAGGGTGGAGTTGGTGTAATTCCTCATCCGAGATAGCTTCATTCGGATGTGCGGATAAGTTTGTATGCCCTGGACTTAGTAAAGATGAGCAATCAGGTCTGGCACCAGGAGGTTGATGTGGATTATGCTTCAAGGAGGATACACTGAAAATGGCATATGGATAAGGGTTTAAAGTACCTTATGTTGGGAATGTCTTACTTGAGCTAGGTGGTCGTCGCTGAGACGAAAGTCGAGACGGCTCGTGAGAGGGTGTACACCATGGAGGGTGTTTTCTCGAATATGTAGAGACTGTATTTTGACACGCTTTATGAAATTGAGCTGTCGAGGAAGCGAGCTGAGGAGAGGAGGCTGATTAGGCTGTTCAAAGACAACAGTTGGAGTCTGATAAGGATTTCAATGCTCGGGAGACGAGGAAGGCCGATGACCAGCTTGAATTGGAGCAACATGAGCTTAGTGTTGTAAAGAGCAGTTTGACTACGGAGTAATCTCAGGTCGACGCGCGAACAAACAAGCTGGAGCTGTTGGAGCGTGAACTTGCTGAAGCGAATGCGTGCGAGGAAGAACTTCTCCATGAACAAGGCAAGTGTGAATTCCGCTAGGTTGTACACGGTAGATTGGAGCTGTTGGCGCTGATGAAGGAGGAACATCAGGAATGGGACCTTGATCACTATAAGAAGATGTCATATGTAGACTTATCAGTGGTTTCTGCGTCATTAGACGAAGAGGCGATTTGGATCATGATGCTCAGATTGCGGCGCGTACAGACGCAATTCCGGCCCTCTCCTCCGTTAAGCTTAGCTATTCTATTTTTGTATCCTCTCTTGATGAGGAATAGATTTTATACCCTTGTACCTCTTTTGCTTTAACTGTTAATGAAAATAGATTTATCTTGAATACGTTATGTATCATTTTCATGCTCATTTTTCCTATTGCGCGCTTTCCGTTTTACTTTGGCATAGGCTGGTTGAGTCAATAGGAAGTCGAGTGGTCTATTTGTTGTTGAGAGTTTGACCATTTGCGTTGCAAGTGACTCGGAGTCACTATTGCTTAGTTACATCCAACAGTGGGCAATCCACGGATGGTTCAAAAGCGGGTTATATGCTGCTCAATTGTGGTCCATTCTTAAGGTAAGCCACTGAGGGCTTGTTTTTCCTATCTGACTATCGGTCAATATTGCTGGCATGAGTGAACTGTGATAGTCGAGCACATGCATTGTCTCTGAATTAGAGTGCTTGTCTCGAGTCAGGTTTTGCAAGCTCATGTTGGCTTTCCATGTAGCACTCGTTCGCGTGTTGGCAGAACGATTTATGGGTCGACGTGAGTGGCCTTTGCTAGTAACAAAATGTCAGCCCGTGTGAGTGTGAAGACGCTGCTTGAGCTGTGATTTATCTTTGCGGCTGATGTTTCGAAATAAAGTGGTGGTCGTGTGGTGAGCCGTCTAGGGCTCCCACCATTTGCGTTGCAAGTGGTGGTCGTGTGGCGAGCTGTGATTTATCTTTGCTTGGTCATCATCGTCCGTGCGCAGTGGACTAGGCGTTGGGCACCAAAAGTCGTCGTCATCAGTTGCAAACTTACTAAGCTTACCTGATAAATTCAGTGACCATTGTCTATTGGGGAGCAATGATCCCTTGGCGAGTCTTCATCAGGCGTGTGAGCGCTGACTAGATTCCCACTTCCTCGGCCTTCATCATCCGCGCGTAGCAGACTAGGCATTGGGCACCAGAAGCCATCGTCTTCAGTCGCGAACTAACTAAGCTTACCTGGTAAGTTCGGCGATCATTGTCTATTGGAGAGCAATAATCCCTTGGCGAGTCGTCATCATCAGACGTGCGAGCACTGACTAGACTCCCACTTCCTCTGCCATCGTCATCCGTACGCAGTGGATCTAGGCATTGGGCACCAGAAGCCGTCGTCATCAGTCGCGAACTAACTAAGCTTACCTAGTACGTTCGACGATCATTGTCTATTGGAGAGCAACGATCCCTTGGCGAGTCATCGTCATCAGGCGTGTGAGCACTGACTAGACTCTCGCTTCCTTGGCCATTGTCGTTCGCACGCAGTGGACTAGGCGTTGGGCAATATAAGCCGTCGTCATCAGTCGCGAACTGACTAAGCTTACCTGGTAAATTTGGCGACGACCATTGTCTGTTGGAGAGTAATGATCCCTTGGCGAGTCGTCGTCATCAGGCGTGTGAGTGCTGACTAGATTCCCATTTTCCCGGCCTTCGTTGTCCACGCGTAGAGGACTAGGTGTGGGGCACTAGAAGCCATCGTCTTCAGTCGCTAACTGACTAAGCTTATCTGGTAAGTTTGGCCATCATTGTCTGTTGGAAAGCAATGATCCCTTGGCGAGTCGTCATCGTCATCAGACGTGCGAGCGCTGACTAGACTCCCACTTCCTCGGCCATCGTAGTTCGTGCGCAACGGACTAGGCGTTGGGCATCAGAAGCTGTCGTCATCAGTCGCGAATTGACTAAGCTTACCTAGTAAGTTTGACAATCATTGTCTTTTGGAGAGCAATAATCACATGGTGAGTCATCGTCATTAGGTGTGTGAGCGCTGACTAGACTCCCACTTCCTAAACCATCGACATCTGCATTGGGCAGACTAGGTGTCAGAGTGAACCGAAAGCCGTTGTCGTCAGCCAAAGCTGACTAAGCATGCCCGGTTAGGTAGGGGCTCCGCCAACTGTGGGCGTGTGAGCCTATATCCGCAAGCGGAGTACGTTGTGCAGACAAGTTATGAAGAGACAGGGAGTACCTTGAATCAGCTGGTGATATGCAGGTGCGATCCATGTGTCAGGAATGACTAGGGTTTCTAATGCTCGTGTCAGGTATGTTTCTAAGCCCATAGGCCCGTAGAGTGAGAGCTAGGGTTTCTTGTTCAAAATATGTTATGTGTACAATGTAGATCGAATGGTAACACGTGTACGGCGTAGATTGTGAGATGGTTGAGTATCAGTCACTCCTTCCAATTAATGGGGTTGTGTGCAGCCTCATTGATTGGACAAACGTGAACTTGTGCAAATTCATTGGGAACCGTCGTCTTCTCGCTTCCCATATGGTATTCAATGCTGATAATTAATGCTGAAGCGCCCGTTTGGTGAACCATTATGTCTATATAATGGTGTTTCTTCATCGTTGTAGCCATTATCTTCAGCAGAGCGTGCCTCCTGTAATGTTCTTATCTGAAGAAAATGATTTGGGTTTTTCAAAGGCTAAAGGGAGGTCTCCATCGTTGGAGTCTTCGAATGTTCTGACATTTGCACCGATGAGTCACGACGAGAATCGTTGCTATGTGTGGTCACCTGTTCTGGGTGAACATCTAATTTGTTTACTGAAATCTCGCAATTTCTTATCATTTTGCGAAGAAAAAGTATGCACTCCCTTCCAAGGGATGAGTCTGTCGTTTATTTGCCTGCGTTTTGGTGTTACCTTATGCTACTCTGCCCGCAGGTAGACGGTTCCTACAGCTAGTTTATGATTGATCAAAGTGTTGGCAAATGTGTCGTTGCTTCCGGCGGTGGTGAGTCACCCCAAGTATCGCGCATGGGAAAAGTGTCCTCGCTTGGCAACATTGTGAACCTTAAACGTTTTATCGCTTGCGGGCATATTTTTCTACCCTCTTCTACCTCATTCGGGAGGCCGAATGCCATTTGAGGAAGTTTGCAACTCGTTGCAAGATCTGTATTGTTGTTGTCGAGTCACTTTCTTGGGGTGATTTGGCGGAACAATCGGCTACTTTGTACTTTCCGCCCCTTCTCGCGCATCTGTCCTTGATCTTGGGACATGTTTATTGGAGAAGTCACTGGGCGAAGTTTACTTGGGGTTCCTTTGTTGTCGCTTTCGAATCTGCTTATGTAGTTGGATTGTTTAAGCGAGTATTTACTTTATGTCGTGTAGGATTCAGATGTTTGTGGTATGTAGTCTTTTGTATCCGCCTTAGGGCGCCCGTTGTTACATTTTTCCAATAATCAATAGAGTGTGTTTGCGTAATTCTATTTTATTTCTTAAATAATTGCAAATCACATAAGTTTCTAAGAACTAAAACTCTACATTGACCATGGAAAGGAAAATAAACAACTGAAATAGACTAACTGTTGGCGGAGAGAAGTCGACTCGGCCCTAAAGTGAGTTTGCATGACCTTTGTCGGATCGTTGATACTTTCAGCGAATTGTCGAGCTTCGCTGATGTCTCTGAGGTTACTGAAGAGTAAAACTTACGTGGGAATTAATCTCCGCACCGACAGAATGTCGGGGGTTGTACTCCCGTTTGCATTGACCTCTCCATTTTGCTTGGTTGAAGAGCGGATTTCTCCTGTATCGCTTGATTGTCCCCCGTTTTTGAAATGAGACACCGCTGTTGGGATCTCGTGTGAGTGGAGTGATGTAGGGGTGGGCATCCCATCCCGCAATCCCGTTCCCGTCCCGATTTTTCCGGGTCTTAATGGGATTGAATAATTTCATCCCGATCCCGTCCCGATCTAGAATGGGATGGGATGGGATGAAGATTTTCAATCCCGCCAATCCCGTCCCGTCCCGAACTAATTTATTAATATTTATTTTATTTAATTATAAGATTGACATCCATCAGATGCGTAGGATGAAGATTAGTTATTGAATGATTCATGTCCTGCAATTCAGCAGTTATGCTAATTCTGCAATTCAACAGTTTGGTTTCTTTGTTTGGTTTCTTAGGTAATTCTGCAATTTAGCTGTGATGCTAATTCTGCAGTTATGATTCATGTCCTGCAATTCAGCAGTTTGCTAATTCTGCAATTCAGCAGTTATGCTAATTCTCTGTTTGTATCTATCACCTTTTGTTTACCTAAAATGCTAGTTAAGCAAACAATAACATATTTTTTGATTTAGCGTGAAAAGTAAAAGCATAAAGAAAGGATATTGAATAATTGCCAAGACTAGGATACAGCTTTGGGATCCCCCAAATCTGCATAAATAAATTGAACCCTTCCAGCATCTGGAAATAGTTCCTGGAGAACTTTAACAGCACCCAAGTTTCCTCTAGAGAGATTGTCCTGTCAGAATAGGACACATGTGCCAGACAAATCAAGCATTCAGTATTTAAAGAATTGAAATGTGGATAGAAACTTATCAATACAATGGAAAGGAAGTAATACCACTATAGTTACGCGATATGAATCCTTTAGAAGTCGAAGTGCAGCATGTGAACCAATGTAGCCAGCACCTCCAGTTACTAACACATGAGTTACCCCTGGTTCGAGTCGTGAAAACTGGGTACACAAGGAGGTGTGAGGATTAACAGAAACAACATATAAAAAAGAGACAAACCAAGTATTCTTCATTTTCATTTTGACAAGTAATAGGAAATACAATAGGGTGAAGGTTTTACCACACTGGGACTACTGAATCTAGATGACTGCTTGAACATAGCAATGCATAGAAACGTAAGGAGAGCCCCAAAAATAATTTTAACAGTTAGTTAAAGAGGGCAGCAGTTCCAGGCCAGCAGACTGCAGTCCAGCAGTTCCAGCAGACTGCTCAGACTCAGACTGCAAGTGAAGAAGATTGGCACGCTGATCCCGTCCCGTCCTGAACCCGTTTGGGATGGGACGAGGTCGGGATGAGGTTTTTCCCATCTCGTCCCGTCCCGATCCCGTATGAACGGGATGGGTATATTTCGTCCCGTGCCCACCCCTAGAGTGATGTGTCTACAATCACAAGGTCTGGTTCTGGTTCAGATTGCATTGTGGGATTTGGTTGGATCTAGGAACATTCTATTTGTTTCAATGTGGCATAATGGCAGCCTCGTGCCATAGGCTGGACCCCACGTATCGTTCCTTCAGAGTGGTTAACAATGTACTTAACGCACTGTTGAAGGGTAAAGACTACTGCTTCCATCTGGTGGAGCCATGGTCTTCCCAAGATAAGGTTGTAGGTAGACGGCGCATCTACTACCATGAAGTCCAGGAACATGACCTTTTTCAGTTCTGGCTCTCATACCACTACTGTTAACCTTATCTTCCCAATCGGAAAACATTTATCTCCGCTGAATCCAATCAGCAGGTAGTCTGAAGACGTCAAGTTCTCCTCCTTGAGATCCATACTGCGGAACTCATTGTAGAATAGAACATTGAGTGAGCTTCCAGTATCTACCAGAGATTTTTTACCTCCCACTTTGCAATGAAGACCGATATGACGAGAGTGTCATTGTGCGGTGCTCGGACTCCTTCAAGGTCCTTATTTGTAAAAGTTGAGGTGGGGGTGGGGCTTTGCACCCTCGAGTGGTAAACACGTTTGTCCTCATATGCGGGTTGTGTCCGCATGTCCAATAGAGTCCGCTTGCGGAACCTGTTTGACTAGTCTTTGTCTGGTCCGACTTCGTGAAGGACATAGATTATGCCCGGAGTCTCCTTATCAATCTCCTTGACCAACTCCCCCTGGTCCCTGGGTTGTTCTGGTCGCTTCTCAGAGCCTAGGAATTCTTTTAGCTTGCCCCTGCAGATCCAGTACTCGATCTCGTACCTTAGACTCTTGCAGTCATTGGTGTCATGACCACCCTCTTTGTGGTATGAGTAGTACTTGTTGTTGTCACATTTGGAGGGGTCTTCGTGCTGCTTCGGGGCTACTTTAGATCTTCCCAATTTTTCATGGAATTCAGGACGTCCGATAGGCTAGAATTGAGGGGGGTCATGGATCTAGATCAATGTAGCTGGAAGCGTTATTTGGCTTGGCCCAGCCAGGATCTGACCTGTTGTCATTTCGTTTTCGCTTGCTCTTTCTTCATCCTCATGCCTCCTTCCCTCATTCATGTCCTTAGAAGCGGAGGGCTTATTCTCACCTTCTGTTTCCCTCTTCACAGTTTTCAACTTTTCTAAGGTGATGTACCTCTGGTCGCTCTTAAGGAGTTCTGCCATATCCAAGGTGGGTTCCAAGGTGAGGCATTCATAAAGTTTTCTCTCCTTTAGGCCTGCGGTAAAAGCCGTCACGGTTGTGTCGTATCTACAACCGTTACTGAGGGTGTGTTTGGTTGCATGGAATGTTATGCCATGGGAATCTGTGAGGGGACCCCTACATTTTAAGCCAAATTGATGTATCACTTCATATCCACCATTGATTTTTTGATCAATGGTGGGAATGGAAATCTCATGTTCATGAGACTTTCATTCCCACCATTCATCACAAAATCAAATGATGAATGTGGAGTGATATCTCAAATAAGCTTAAAATATAAGGGTCCCCTCATGGATTCTCATGGCATAGAATTCCATGCAACCAAACAAACCCTAGTGTCAGCTCGTCATTAAAGCGCATGACATACTCTCTGAGTGTCTCATTGGATCTCTGTTTCAGAGAGTATGTAGTGTGGGCCTTTTCGGAGGCACTGACTTCAGAAAAATGCGTCAAGAACTCATTCGCCGGCGTTTTGAACGAGTCGATCTACTTCGGTGGGAGGCTATGGAGCCATGTTAGACTTCTTCAGGCTAGTAGGGAAAGTTTTGCACATCATCGACTCGGATCCTTCTTTGAGTGCTATTACATGCTAGTAATGGCGTAGGTGGTCGAATGGGTCGACAGTCCCGTCGTAGAAGTCAAGCTTTGGAGGCGTGAACTTCTTTGGAAGAGCCCCGTTCATGATACGGTCCACGAACGGTGGAACAGAGAGACAGTACATCCCGTCTGGGTCGTGCGCCCCTTTGTAGAGGGGGTTCTGAGGGCCGAGCCTTTGTGCCCTGAGAGTCGGTTCCGTGTTAGTTGCATCGTCTCCTCTATTCCAATGGGAATTAACATGAGCTTGACTCTCCTGTGCTTGCTTTCTGTTGTCTTCCGAAGATGGAGGCATGTGCTGCTCCTGATCTCCATTAGCAAGTGGAGGGTTTTGTTGTATGAAAGCCTCCACCGCTTTGGCTATTTGCTGTATTTGAGATGACACCAAATCTATCATGGGGTATGTTGTTGTCGTGGCTAGCGCGGGGGCAAGAGTCTGTTTTTCGTGTGCCGCTGACACCGCTGAGAGCGGTGGTATAGTGCCAGTCTGGGTGTTTGACGTGTCCCCTTATTCTCCATTGTTGCGTGATCTGGTGGTCACCATCTCTTTGTATCCCGAAGAGAGATGATGCTAGTGAAGGTTAAGAACTTTGTCATCCCCAAGGACGACTTAAAACTAATGCAGTCATTTTCCGCTCCCTGTTTTGACCTTGACCTGCAAACCTGCACAAGGAACACACGTGAGTCACAAACCACCATTGCGGTGGCCGATGACACTCCGATGCTAAAGTCAGTTAGGGATCTGAGAAAGGTGTAATGTTGTAAACAGGAAATTTATAGTGTACCTCAGCTTACCAACCTCATGTCTTATTTATAGTGCAGGAGTCCTGGTTCGAATAGGCCATTGATGAAGTAGTTTAGGGAAGCAGATTTTCATGGAAATCCTTATCTAATTAGGAGTCATGTTGTGGAGGGAAGTTTCCCTGTTAGCCTTGTACTCCTAGATGCGCCAAAAATAGTTCTCGTTACGAGAGTAGTCTATAAGTAGAAGTCTCTATGTGTGACATATACTCTGAAGTTCTCTTCCTAGTTGGAAGCAAAGAGCCGATGTACTTGCCCGTTTGAAGTTGATCCTCAAGATACTTGCCTTAGCAGAGCTTATGAGTATTAAGGATAGCTATGAAACACGCGGGCTTAGCAGGTTGCAAGAATCTGAGTCCGTCTGACGGACTGCATTGGGCGAGCTTAGAACCGTTTGGGTCGGATTAGTGTTGGGCTGACGCTAGGGCCTGTAATTCCTCGAGATCATCATGACACGTGTACGGCGCAGAGTTGTGACCGTTTCGGTGTAACATTGAAGAAGAGTTTACATTCAAATCAAACAGGTTCTTTCCTGTTCATCTCAAACTCAATTCTTATTTCTACTCGCCTGAGTTTCTGCCTAAAGTGCATTAGGAACATAGACGAATTTGTTGTATCTTGGGAGACTAACGACCATCAACGTTGCAACGAGACGGGTCGAATATTTTCTTAAGGACATTGCATTAAGCAAGCCTCAGATTATCATATCCTTCCACTGTTACAGATTGTATTCACCATTTATATGTATTGATGCCATTAGAAATGCAGAGGTTTCATGACTATATTACGCCAAATTATGGAAGTAATAGTGATCCACAATTGCCAATGTTTTGTAGAACTGCTAATGCTGCTATGACAATTGGAGGTCCATTGGTTGTAGAAGCCACCGTTGGAGATATTGGTTCAGCTAGCCACGGTTATGCTCATTGGTCTAGTGTGTGTCTTGAAACTCGCTCGAAGGAACCAGAGACAATATGAGGAACTGAATCTGACATTAAGGCTCTAATCCTTAAAGCTTGGGTTTGATAATGATGGGGTATTGGGGTGTTATTCAAATCTTTTGCCTTGTCACGATTCTATCCCAACTTCTGTTATCATCAATAAAAATTCAGTTTTGAAGTGCTTATGTGCATTAAAGAAATTTATTATGACCATATTTTCTTCAACTTGTTTGGATTAATTCTTTATGTACCACATTTAGTCTGCGAGAAAACTAATAATCTCTTTTGATCGATTTCAATGAATAAATAAATCCAGTGATGTCCTGCACGTACTGTGTTTCTTCTATATGAAAAATGAAAAAATGGTTTATCTGAATTATTGTATGAATGCCTTGAGAAAATGTACAACCAACTTTGTATTCTTTAATTTGATATGTTACAAACCAGGCAGGAAAATGAACCAAACTTTGTTTTTGTTAACAAAATCAACCCAATCCATATGGTTCTTTGTTTTATCGAATGGATCATTTCAAGAACTATGAAGAAAAACTTAGATTTCATAAAGTTTCGAAGAAGCGTTTTGTTAGATATGGATCTTTAATGGTATAATGTTTCCTTTTTTCATTCATCATGATATAGATATTAACCATGAAACATCTTAAGTAAAAATAAAATGAATATTAATTATCAAATGAGTTAGAAAATGTGCACAAAATTTTATGAGTACCCAAGCATGCCTCTATTATTGTTAGCCACCCACAACTTTTACCTTGCACCGCTGCAAGTTACTATTTTTTTTTTTTACCTTGCAGAGTATATGGGGAGAGGGAGGGGGTATTTTGTTTTCCACTAGGCAGAGTACCTTCTACTGCAAGTTAACTGTTGTACAAAAATGAGTTCTCTGCAAGAAGGAAACAATTTTACAACAGAGGGATCCATAACTTTCATTCAAGCCATTTATGTACCTAAGGACGATTTGACTAACCTCGCTCCTACCACAACATTTGCACATTTAGATGTCACTATAGTACTATCCAGATGACTAGCTTCCAAATGTATCTATCCGACAGTCTTTTGGATTAACGTAAACTATGTTCCAACCTCAGCTCGTTGGTGACAAACATATGAAATCGGGCAAATAGTTAAGCAAACTTCAAAACGTTACAAAAAACTTTAGGATATTATAGCTGATGTAGTCGAATCTTGTTCTCCTTGACCTTGACCTGCACAGAGAACACACGTGAGCCAAGGACCACCGTTGTGGTGGTCGATGGCATTCCGATTCTAAAGTCAAACAAAACTGAGAAATGCTTAAAGCTGTAAATTGGGTCTGTAGAGTACCTTTATTCATCAAACTTGTGTCTTATTTATAATGCAAGATTCCTCATTTGGCTAGTTCTTTGGTGGCATAGTTTAGGTAAAGAGATCTTGTTGGAAGTCCTTTCCTAATTGGGAGTCGTCACTGTAGAAAAGTTTCCCTATAAGACTTGTGTTCCTAGATCTGCGGGAGAGATTTCTCTTTTGGAGTGTCGTCCATGCAAGACTTATACCCGATATATATTTCCTAGTCGGATCTAATGTATGGTAGTCTGCCCGTCTTAGGTGATCCCTTGGATACTTGCATGATTAGGCCTTACGGGTAATAGGCTTTACCATGTGACGTGTGGGCTTAGGAGGACGCTGCAATTTGGATCCAACCTTATGGATTCTGCCAATGAAGGCTTAATATTGTCTAGGCCTTACCAAATTTGGTGGGCAATTGAGTCTGTTTTGCTCTGCTGACGAGATCATCTTGACACGCATACAACGAAGATTAAATGACGGTTTGGTGTATCATCAATAGCTATAATTGGGTTGGATGAATCATCCAAAGATGATCGTTTAACTATAACAAGAGCACGGAAAATTTAGTGTTTCTTCTCACAACTCTTCTTTATAGAAAATATGTATCATCAATATGTTGGTCTAATAGAAACAATAGGAGGTTTCATTGAATTTACCTCCAAAGACATCCTTTCTTGGTGCAAATTAGCCCCTCTTCGAATTCAAGTTGCAAAATAATCATGTTTCATTGTTTTGGAAATGATTATGGGCTCAATGACTGAGTTAAGTATGAGCTTTCCTCTAAAAGTGTTTTGTTGTTAATGCTAGATTATTCACGTTGAATTCATGATACAAATCGTGGTTTATTAGTGGAAGTCATCGTCTTAAAAGAGATAGTGAGCTCAAATATTGTATGAAGCAGAGATTATTCTCCCTATATTCTTTGCAAAATCACCTTTTTCGACTTCTCCACTATTTGAAAATAACAACAATTTTTTTTGAACAATTAACAAACAACAAATTTTTAGGGACTTCCAACCTCAAACTCCAATTAATGCAAGATACTTGTGGTTATGGAGTATATTTTTACTATGGTTTTGATTCTTTTGAAAGAAAACTTGTTCCAAAAAAAAATATTTTTATACTAACAATTATCTCTTTTTTTCTATCTCGACTATCAGTTGTTATGAAATTTACCATCAAAATGCATAATGCTTAGGCCTGATTCTTTTGCCAATTGACAAAGTTTATGTCCTTATTCTCGTTTCTCCCATTATTTATCAAAGTCAATGTATTCAAACAAAAATAATAAAATATAAGTAGATGTTCAATAGGTCAACATGGTCAATAGGGTACCCGGTATATAGAATCCTAATTTAAGACAACCTCATGAAAATTCGACTATGGCACTATGGTGGTAGATAGAAAAACTGCGGTCGGCATATAGTATGCACCTCCCAAAACCTGAACAAGAAATGTACAATCTGAGACTTGATTGGTGAAATCCTCGGGCAGAAGCATCCATTTTGGGCGGTGTATTTCTATTCTATTTCCAAGGCACCAAATAAAACCCGTTTCTTCCTCATCGAAGATTAAGTGATCCATCAATGGTGAAAGCGTAGAGGCAATACCAGCACCCATGGGAGCAGGTAACCTCCGCCTCGTGTCGTAAATTCACCGACCCCGAAAACAAACGCACCCTCTCACACATCCTCGAAGTCGACACCCTAAACCGGTCCGTAGACCGGGAGACGGGCAAACTCTACACGACTCGGGCCATCACGGTGCACGCGTCCGGGCCGTGGTTGGTCCGCAGGATCATCGGGCAGGACATCTGCCACTGCGTAGAGTCGGCGGTGGTGGACGCCCCGGGCCGGTCGATGCAGCTCTCAACCCGCAACGCCAGTCTCCTCAAGTTGTTGGAAGTGGAGGAGAAGAGCTGGTACGAGCCTCATCCTGAGAGGCCCGAGTCGTGGACGGTTTGTAAGCAGGAGACGAGCATAAGGATCAAGCCTCTTTCCGTTGGCTTCCATGGCGGAGAAAGTCGAGCAACGGTGTGCGGAGAGGTTCTGGCATAATAGCGTTAAGGGGAGGGAGGTGATGGAAAGGATTTATAAGTATCTTGAATCTGAGTTATCTGGAATCTCTATCTGATTTTGAATCAAACCAATTTTTTTTTTTTTTTTTTTTAGAGTAACTTAGAAAATTCTTGCTCCAATCATCACTTGAAAATAGCTCCACCTACAAGTTTCCTTAAATCTAGGGAAAAAGTTAATCATCGTTATTTTTTATATAATAATAAAATATTTTAAATATTTAATTTTTTAACTAAAAACAATTCAAAAATAAAATCAAAAAGAAATTAAATTAAGTTGAAATTAATACTAAAATTTTAAATAATGATAAAAAAAACTTCCAATTTATACTTAAATTAAATTATATTATATTTAAATAATGATAAAAACTAATTGTTAATATATATATTTTTAACTCCCAAATCTTTTAATTAGTTAAATTTAAATTAAGTTGAAATTAATAATATCATAATTAAAATTAAATTGGTATAGAAAAGTTGAAGATATACTAAAATAATGATGAAAAAGTTAAAATAGAGGTTGTAGTTAGAGTGATGAAGAAATAGGGACCCTAAATTTTGCTTTTGGTTAAAATGCAGGATGAACCATTCCCCATTTTAACTTTTACCATTAGAGATGGGGTTGGAGGGTGATGTTGTTAATTAGAGAGTTCACAAAATTTTAGTTTTTTTTTTTTTCACATTTTGAAAATGATTTGAAAAGCATTCTGAAAAATTCCTATTTCACTGGTAATCCCATTGCCCATGGGTTTTTTTGCCTATAAGTCCTATATTGTCCTTAAATGGGAAGATGGTGTTGCAATAGTGAAAGAATGTTACTAGTCAAAAGTTTCGTTGCTATTGGATCCGAAACTATTTAAGTTCCACATCTCATGCGTCAACAATAATTTGGATTTAATTCAACACTTATTTTGACTTTTCACAGATCTGGACCGTTAGATCTATTGGACGGTTCAGATCTGTGGATTTGAATTTTGTTTTATTTCACAGTTTTTGGAATTTGGGGTCTTCTGGGTTGGTGAGTTTCAGTTCATTTTGCTCAATGGGGTTCATTAATTTTGCATTTTTATGGTTTCTCCCTAAAATTCCAATTTTTATATTTCTATGATTTCTTTGGTTTTCTCAAGTTAAGTTGAATAATAAAGGTTGAATCTTGGTGGCTAATCCCTCATCAAGGGTGTGGATTGTTCTTGGTTGGTGATTCTCTTGTTAGTAGCTCAATGTCATGGATGCTCTGATTTGCAAATGAAAAAAATTGATAGGCATGGGGGCAGCTGAAAAAAATGATGAAGTCCAAATTGTTAGGCAACCTCAGACGCTTCAGGGAATGAAAGTAAGCTCAGGAAAGTAGAGCTGAAAAGTGATGGGTGTAAACAAAAGCAAGCTCAGGAAAGCAACCCCATTTTAGCTTCATCCTTGGAAATCTTGTCAGAATCCAATGTAAACAAAAGAAATCAAATCTCGTAACTTTGATGATCAGATCATCTCCATTTTAGAGGACTCAGGTCAACAACTGTGAAACCCCAAATACATCAAAGGCTCAGCCAGAGACCTTATCAGGCGTGGACAAACAAAACCCCCAACTCCTAGGTTTAGGAGGCGAAACTCAGAACATTTCATCCAACAAACTAGCCCCAACTCCTTGGTTTCATCAATCCTTCAATAGATCGAAGCACCCTTTTAATGGGTTTGTGATATCAGAGCGAAGAGATGGGTGTATTGGCGCAGTGAGCTAGTTGAAGGAAGAGGAAGACGAAGGATTTGGTTTATGTCTTGTATTAGACGAAGGATTTTAAGTTGCTTGGTGCAGTGAGTAAGAGAGTTCGAACATGGAGAGAGGTGGAGAGGGAGGACTTTGCTAAAAACTGTGCACATAACCCCCCCCCCCGCGGATCCAGCACATAGGGCCTAGTGTACCATGTTAACTCTCCTTGTCACAGTCATGCTTGCAGCAGTAACACCCTTTCCACTAATGTCTATTGACCTTCTTTTAATTCTGTAGTCTAATTGTGTATTTTCAGAGCTTATCTTTTGGGAATATGATTGTTTAAACACTGACCGGAAACTCTTATGATTGTGTCATTGTCTTCTTGTTGGAAGTCGCTAAGCATCTCCCTGACTATTCCATTTACTAGTATATGAGTGTAGCAGTTTTTTAGCATTGCCTATGAGAAATGTTAATATTCAGTAGTTGGTGTGGAATAATTCAAACCGCTGAAACTTGCATGTCATTGCTTTTTCAGAACTGCGACGCTAGAGAGCGAGGAAACGGGCGAGGAGAGGGACGTGGCGGGGTGGGAGCCGTCCACCCCGCTCGGGATGCGTGCCGCAATTTTTTGTGCACGCATCCCGAGCGGAGTGGACGGCTCCCACCCCGCCACGTCCCTCTCCTCGCTCGTTTCCTCGCTGGTTTCCTCGACATTTAGAATTCCCCTTTTCAGAATGTATGGGAACTTGCCAAATTGTCTTCATTAATTGGGTGTTACAAACTGGTATGGGGTTTGGTTGAAGACTACTGACAACATTCACATGCACCTATGTCAAATTCATTCGCTTTGATTCATTCCTCAAAAGAATACACACTTCCCGTAGATTCATGGTGACCCCCTTTGGTTCAAGTTGCTGCTCACCTATAATTGCTCACAAATATTAGTAGATAATGTGTAGCCAGGTTTCATGCGCCTTCCATATAATTCTAATGGGTGCGATTACTGGGTTGGAAACTAGTCTTGTAGTGATAAGAGTCAACAACTCAAGGTTCACCCGAAATTTCTAACTATTTTTTTTTTTTTCATCAAGGGACTAATACTACTCTAAATTTGCCAATTTGGCCTTAGCAAGGTTTTGCACTTACACCATTTTATGCTCAGGAAACTATACGATTCAATGTAGGCTTTCCAGTATTGCGCGGCTGATAGCCTTCAAAAGAGAGGATCTTTACCCGAGAGAAGATTTAGCGCAGCAGCACCTGTGACAAAAACACACCTGACATCATTGGAAGTTTTCAAACTGGTTTTCATTTTGGGATCAGGTTCTTCATCACACATGAAACGTGAGGCAAATCATTCCAACTCCCCCGTTGTGGTTCATCATTGTCTTAAAGGTAACGTGAAAATAAATAAATTGCTCTTATAATCTGTATACATTCTTACATGAGAAGGTGTAAAGAAAAAATGATTGATTTCCTCAAGCTTAGACTGAAATGAAATGGGGGCGCATGGAGTTTAATTTTTTTTTTCCTTGGTTCATGCCAGAAAGCAAATGACATGGAGTTATCTTGTGTTATTTTTTTTTCCCTGGCATGAAAGAGTCTCAGAACAACAGTCAAAGAAAGTCACGAAATTGTTTGATTCCTCGAATGTAGAAGGCTTAATGGAGTATTAAATTCAGTGGGTGGCTGTCTGTACTCCTATTAAGGTGTATGATTCTAGCAAAATTTATATTTCATCACCCCATGGTTAAAAGACCTTACTCTCGGTTGAGATCTTAAATTATGCTTCCTAATCAGGTAATGAGATATACAACCATGTTAGTGCTGAGAGGGAGTTGTCCTGCATTGAAGTCTGGAGATTAACATGCATAGATCTATAACGTGTTCAAGGTGATGATTTTCCTTTGCAATAATATTTGTGAACAGGTGTGATGTTAGATGATGATGTTATGCTCCTTAGAAATTATTTAAGTTGTGGGTTTGAAGTAGATAAACTCTGCAGGGGAGGCTCTGCATGTATAATCTATAATCAGATACCAAGTGTTCGATATCAAAATTGAAGTTTACGGGGATAGACATGGAGGCAGTTCTTACTGTAGTGCATATTCTGTCATGGATGCACGTTTTCTTTTCTGCCACTCAAGGTCCCGGAACTCTCTGTTCCATCTTCTGATTAAAACACAAGGGTCATGGCCAGAGTTTAGCCAAGATTTTGTGCCACTCGTTACACCGTGTTGATGTGCTCACATTGGTGACGCATTGGATGTATAATTGTCATTTGTTTTCTCTTTGTTAGTGTGGCATATATGTTGCGTCCAAAATCCGTTCCCCAGTAAGTGTGACTTGCAAAACAAATGTTACATTGTCAAAGACTTTTTTTGCCGAAGGCACTTCGATGCTTAAGTCAGTAACTCAGTTGGAAATGGAGATAAGTCTAGACAGAACTCAGTTAAAGTTACATACCTTTGTTGAATGTTTCCTTTACCTTATATAATGGTCGTTGTTAATTCCTTGAGTGACTTAAGCATGTGAGGCGTAACGAGATGAGGCATTTTCTATACATGAAGATACATCGTTGGAGGTGTAACTCCCTCCACGACTCTTTTTCTCTGTAACGTTCCTCCCTCTTTAAGGGAGAACTTTATCGGACTTGGATTTGGGCCTTTAACTATGGTTTATTCTAGCGGGCCATGTTTGGGCTTTCATGATTGAATTTGTCCTTTTTGAGCTTTATGAATTGGTCTGTTCCTATGATACTTAATCCTTGTAATGGACGATCTCAGCCATGTGTACGGTTGTGACATCAGTCTTATTTTATGTATCATCAGTGACATAGCCACTAACTGTGCGACGGTTGGATTTTCGATTTCACCATCGCGGCACATTTAATGTCGTTACTAGCTGTTGCTGCGTTTGTTTCTCCGATGTCTCCTCTGTCTGTTCACTTCGGCGTGATATTTGGGATTTTGCACGACCATCGTGTCCCGCACATTTTCCTGGTTCGACCCTATAAAAAGGAGGATGTGGATACTATACTTTCTTTTTTACGCTCTCTTCGTTCCCAGGCTTTGATATCTTTCATTTTTTGTCTCATAACAATGTCTAGCTTCAAGGTTCTAAGTGATGATGTGTTTGCTACCTGTGAACTTACTTCTCGCCTACGCAAACGACTCTAGATAGCATTCATTACGATTATTCGCTTCTTTCTGACCTCGAGATCATTCTGCCTAAAGAGGGTGACAGTCCTTGTCTTTCAAAGCCTGGCTATATTGCGCTATACTCAGGAATGTTTCAAGTAGGCGTTAGACTTTCGGTTCCAAAAATCTTCATTTCTTGGGCATTTCTCTCGTGCAAATGGTTCCTAACAGTTGGAGGGTAATGATCACAACTTTAGCGAGGGTTGTCTTATCTAGGATTTTGATGAACGTCAGGGTTTTGCACTCTGTGTGGGGTTTAGTGTAAACGCGAACCACACTTGCTATCTCTGTGGTCCATTCTATTTAGAAAATCTCTGAGACGGGTATAGGGGCTGGTCAAGGCCCTGGTTTTAAGCATCAATTTCTTATGGTTATTTCAAGTTGCGCAACATACAAATTCTGCGATTATTCCGAGAACCCATGAGGAATGAATTGTTTTTGTCTGTAGAGGAACAAGGGTTCCAAGATCGATTAATAAGCTGCCCAAGTCTTCATTAAAAGCTTTTCGTATTACGGATGTCCTCGACCGCAACGGTCTGTATATTCTGAGCGAGAAAAATCTTGCGGCGCTTACGACGGCTTGTGTTTCGGAGATTACTGTTGCGTGCATCGGCAATTGTCGTCATTTCTGTCGAGGGGCAGGAGCGTACTCCCCTGGCTGTAGTTGGCGACGTAGACATTGATTAGGAAGTGAGCTTCACTAAGAGGCCTTTGGGTAGTGGTGCCATTAATGTTGGCTAGAGCGTTAGGAAGAGGAAAGTTCATAGGCTCACTAGTCCATTGAAGTTGTTGGCAATCAATTCTGGTCATATCCCGAAGAAGAAAAAGCTCGCTACTTCAATTTTTGGTATTACCAGGCCTTCTCCTCTTTCTGTATCTTTTGGGAAGGACGATAGTGATGTTATGGATTTTATTGCCCGAGAGGTTGAGGAGATAAATCAAATTCTTGAGATGAGCAAGAAAGAGGTTTTCGTTTTTTGGACAATCGCGAGAAGAGCCTCGTCTCCTTGTATGGCATACTTGATTTCGTCGGCTTGTCCATTGACAATTCTCGTGTTATCGACAACAAGATGCTTCAGCTTGGTGTCGAAATGTCTAAGAATCCGGACAGTACAAAGACTATCTGATTTCGAGTTCGACTCCTCATTAGGAGATCAAAGTTCTAAGGGTCATGTTCTTTCCGTCACTGCGGGTACCTCAGAGTCGCTTGCTACCCGTCCAACTACTTTTACTTTTAAGAATTTCAGTTGGTCTTCTTAGCTTGACGTGCAAGACAATGCTCGTAATCTCCTCGTCAAATGCCACGGGCAATTGGTCGGAGGGGCTCCTATGCCCGCGTATCCGCCACGCAATCATATCGATGAAGGGCTTGAGCGTCTTATGGAGGTCATGAATCACCTCGTCTATGCTGGCGTTATCGGGTCAGATTATAAGGCCTGCACATGATAAGGTTGTGCTTATTAAGCGAAAGCTGGCAGGGCACGCCTTGATTCTCTCTCATGTTTTTCGTAAATCTGATCTACTAAGAGCGCAGTGTGCGGAGTATGTAAAGGCTGCGGAGGCAGCACAGACTTCGCTAAAGGAAGTCGAGGATGTTCGGAATAAGTTTGCATTCGACCTCCAAGGTGAAATTGGATCAAATGCGTTTTCAGTTGAGTACTGCTGAGAAAGAGTTGTCCGGTCGAGTGGCTGACTATGCCGATGTCAGGCGTTTTGCTGCAGAGTGTTCTGCCAGTCTGAAGGCTTCTGTGGCGCAAGTTGCTCAGTTGAATATCGAGTTTGCTACTGCCAAATCGACAGCTGCTGCTAGGCTTACTACCGTTGAGAGCGAATTCGCCTCGACTCGGGTTGAGCTTACGATGGTTACCGATAAATTAAAGGCTGCAAAAGCAGCGGATTGGAGGAGTGTAGTCGATGGTTGCCACGACTTCTTAGACTATATCGAGTCGCAAGACTTGGATTTATCTAAGTATCATTGCTACGCTGAGCAAGTATTTGAGGATGAAGAGGAATCCATTTCGGCTCCGCTAATTCACCCTATTGATGATAATGCCTCTTCTTGAGTACCTTTATTGGACCCTCTTGTCTTCATATAATCTTTTCTGATGTAATGAACTTGGAAAGTCAATGAGAATCTCATTTATTTTTATTATCTGTGCGCAATATGTCTTTCCATTTATCTTGTTAGACTTAGCTTTTTTTGCTTTTGACATTATTGGCATAATTCTGACTTATTCATCCAAATTTTTACAAGTGCTTCGATGTTTGACGTATTAGTCGTGTAGAAGCTTTTTATGAAATCTGACTCTTCATGTTTGGATTTCGATGTCATACATTATAGTCGACAGAAGGAAAAGTTCGGCTCATGTGTCCATGTACTTTATTACTTCATGGTTGATCAGACCAGAAGTTTCATGTTTATGTCCGACTTATTTGTCCTAATACACATATTCAGATTTTACTCGTAGCTCGATGTTTTGGTCACGCTTTGTGTTCCTTCGAATAAAACTTTTAGTCTGACGTCTTTGTCCCGACTTGACTTTGTCGCTTATACGAAAAATGGAGGATGTAAAGGAGTTTTATTGATAATATTTTTTCAAATGCTCTACATTTCACGGTCATGGTAGTTGTTTACTCTTCATATTTTCTAACTAGTATGTCCCTGGTCTGTTAATATTTATTATTTTGTATGGTCCTTCCCAATTCGGATTTAGTTTGCCTGCGCCTAGTTCCTTTGTGTTGAGTTGGATTTTTCGGAGTACCCAATCACCGACATTGAACGTGCGAGGCTTTACTTTCTTGTTATAATAGTTGGCCATACGTTGTTGGTAGGCTGCTGCTTTGATAAAGGCTTTTTCTCGTTTTTTTCTATGAGATCTAATTCGACTCTTAGTGCTTAATTGTTATCTTCTGCTCAAAATTCTTCTGTTCTGAATGTTGCATACCAATCTTTATGGGTATCATCATTTTAGACCCGTATGCGAGGGCAAACGAAGTTTCTCCTGTTGGAGTCTTTTTCCCCGTTTTGTATGTCCAAAGGATGCTACCTCAATCCTAATGCTTCAAGTTTTTTTTTTTTATCGCCTCTAGGATCGTCCTGTTGGTGACCTCGGCTTGCCCTTTTGCCTATGGATAGTCGGGTGCTGAGAAGTGTTGTTGGATGCCTAGATCCCCGCACAACTCCTTAACCTTCTTGCATTTGAATTGTTTCCGTTGTCCGTGACAATTACCCTTGGGATTCCAAATCTGCATATTGTCTTTCTAGAGGAATTTTCAACTTGAGTTTCTCCTATATTTGCAATGGTTATACCTCCACCACTTAGTGAAGTAATCTACCACTACAAGGAGGGATTTCTTTTTGTTAGACATTGGGAGTGGTCCTACGATGTCCATCCCCATTGTGCGAATGGCCATGACATGCTCATTGGGGTTAAATTTTGGCTTGACATGTGAGTATATGGGGCAAATCTCTAACATTTGTCACAAATGAAAACGAGTTTATTTGCGTCAGCTTGAATTGTAGGCTAATTGTATAGTGTTAGGGCTTTGTGGGTTAGCATTTTTCTTCCTGGATGGTTTTCACATGTTCCATGATGAATCTCTCGCAAGACATAGTCAGCATCGTTGGGTGAAAGGCACCTTAATAGTGGGCTAATGGCAGATCTCCTGTAGAGTTTGTCGTTGATCACTGTGTATCGTATGGCTCGGTTTCGCATTTTTTGGGCTTCCATCATGTTTGCCAGAAGTTCTCTGTTTATTATATACGAGAGTATTGAAATTGTCCAATTATTTTCCTAGCATGTTGCGCATACCTCTTGCACTTGGTTTTCCAGTATGGAACTCTCCTGCATCGTGACGAGTGGATTATCATTTTCTTTAGTTCGTAATGCCTCATTGGCTTGCTCGTCAGCTCTTTTATTCTCCGCCCTTGCACATCGCCGAATGGTTGCAGTCTGAAAATTTTCTATCTGCTCAGTAGTCTTTTGGTGGTATGCTTTCATCCGAGCATCTTTTACTTGAAATTCGTCGTTTAGCTGGTTGACCACATTTTGGAGTCAATGAAGACGATGATCTCTTTTATTCCCAAGTGTTTTATTAATTGTAGCCCAGTTATCACTACTTCGTACTCGGCTTCGTTGTTCGAGGCTTTAAAATTGAATTCTATTGCCTTTTCTAACGTTACGCCTTTCGAGTTGTATATGATCATTCCAACTCCACTTCCCTCCTCGTTAGATGCTTCATCACAACGTAGGATCCATTCATGGAAGGTTTGTTCCTCTTCATGGTTGCCATCTGGCTGGCGATCGATGTTGCCTGTGAATTTTGCGATGAAATCTGTCAATTCTTGAGTTTTTATTGCGGTTCTAGAGGCATAGCTGATGTCGAATTACCCAAGTTCTATTGTCTATTTCACCACACTTCTGGATAGCTCTAGTTTGTGGAATACTAACCGAAGTGGTTGTCCGGTCATGATAATGATTGGGTGAGCTTGGAAGTATAGTCGTAGCTTTCTTAAAGATACGATCAGGGCAAGCGCCAGTTTCTCCAAAGTTGGGTAGTTGATCTCTGTATCTGCAAGTATTTTGCTGACGTAATATACTGGCTTTTGTGCGCCCTTTTCCTCCTGTATCAATATTGAACTTACCGCATGGTCAGACACGGATAAGTATAAATACAACGTTTCCTCGATGTTTGGTTTTGACAGCAGCTCTGTGCTCTCCATGTACGCCTTCAAGCTTTGGAAAGTCTTCTCGCATTCTTCATTCAACTTGAATGTTTTGTTCCCTTTCAAGATTTTGAAGAAAGGTAGACATTTGTTCAAGGACTTGAAAATAAATCTGTTCAAAGCCGATATCCTGTCATTGAGACTTTGCACGCTATTTATATATATGTATACACTCGATAGTTTTAGTTTCTAATAGTTATTATTTTGAACCATAACATACAATATTAATTAACCAATTAAAGATGAATCTAGAATAAAATTGCACAAGTGAAGAAAATCACACCCAAAAACACATAAAATACCATACTTGGCTACTAGATAACCAAAAAAAAAAAAGCCACAACAATCCTTAGTACCCAATTCCACGTGATATTGTATGGTAGAATCAAATTTTGGTGGTTTAACACAATTATCATATTTTAAAGTTATTTTACGTGTATGGTTTGACTACAGTTCCATATATAGCTTTTGAAGTTATTTCACGTGCATAGATTTTTTTTTTAGCTGTTTTAGTTGCTGGTGCCCATTGATTATCGTTTCATTATTCGAACTTATTCAATAACCTTTTGGGCCACTGAGCTTAAAGTTAGTGTTTGAACTGTGACCTGTGAATAACTTTGGATGACAAGATTAGTGACATTCAAAGGCAAGATTGAACTTTTTTTTAATACATATATCAATAAAAGTTAATAGTTGCAGTTAAACACATTTATAGAGAAGCTAACAGGGTAGTGCTGACTCGTTAACCTCCTTGATGGTCCTGATTGCCTTGTCTTTCTTCTCGATAAGAAGCTATGTAACTTACTCATCAAGATGCTCGTGGTGTACATGTATACAAGGGACTAGCTGCTTGCACGTGATTAGAGGGCTTGATGAGTTAGCCCCCCTTGATGGGTCCTGATGGTTTTAATTGCCTTGTCTTTCCTTGCTTGCTTTGAAAAAAAAAAAACTAAATTCATTTCCATTAAAGAAAAATATTATAGCAATAAAGTCGACCACTCAACTCTAACAACTCATAATACAAAGCAAAAAAATGTTTTTAAGTTTTACAATATGTCAAGAGTTAACAATAATTTTTCCAAAGTTCCTTAAGTTTCTCAAACTTGTAAACAATTGATAGAGGAAACCCTAAGTGTTCATTTCAAACCTAAGTATCCTTTCAAACAAACTTAGTGCTTGTTTTTAACAGTCTGCATCTCCATCCATTGATCAATTTCGTACTCAAGTATAGGTGGACAACTACTCAAGAAAAATATAAAACTCTCTATGAAGAGATCAGTTGGCTGATTTACACGAGTGGTCAAAATTGTGAATCTTCATAACTCATGTTCTTGTGAATCTTCATGATCGATGATCTGAAATTGTAATTGCTAGGTCACGTCAAATTATAGTTTCTGTGTGGACCCATCTTACACATGCCTTGACACCCATGTTGGAATTTCTCGAGATGTGTGACAAGTATTGATGCAAATTTTATTAACCTAAATTAATAGATTAATTGACCTGATTGTTGCGCGCACAGTTGTCTAACTAGTAGACAATGTCAAAATACGGGTCGATCCCAAGAGGATTGAAGACACAATCGAAAACTACAATTTATTTAAACCAATTTGAAAAAGGGGTTACAACAATAAAAAAATTTAAAACTAATGGAAAGTAGAAAATCAATTGAAATTTGAGTTTGAGAATCAAATAGAGAGATACTAAGGCATTCGAATCATCCATCAAGTTCATAAAAGTATACTTATGTCAATTATTGTCTCCTAGCAATGTAGTCGATTGATTTTAGCACAGATGCAAACCCTAGCATTAATTGTTCATTTAAGGCATAACTAATCACAGGTTAAACTAATACAAATAAAACATGTTTAAATAGAAACATAGAAGAATTCTAACTACCATGGATGCATGACATACACGGTGAAAGTAATATGCATTTGTTCACAAATCAACCCAATGTCAAATTATACAATGTATCGGAAAACAATAAAAACCAATAATTTTTTTTACTAAGCCTAAGGAATCATCTACGCCCTAGCGAATGGTTTAGAAACCCATGGTGGTGATGAATGTCATGTTACATGGGTGAAATCCTTCAGCTCCTCACGCGGTGCTCTGTGGTGTTATAGACTAAATCTCAGGATGCAAATAGAGACAGATTTAAAAATATGTTTTTTCCCTCATTTCTTCATTTGTTTTCCTATTTTGTTTATTCGTTCGTTGTGTGACAGGGACGACAAGAGAGATGGGAGACCGTAATGGTGGTAGACAATGGCAAATACGGGTCGATCCCAAGAGGATTGAAGACGCAATCGAAAACTACAATCTATTTAAACCAATTTGAAAGGGGGTTACAACAGTCATAAATTTCTAAACTAATGGAAATAGAAGAACAATTGAAAATTGAGTTTGAAAATCAAAGAGAGAGTTACTAAGGCTTTCGAATCATCAATCAAGTTTATAAAATTATACTAATGTCAATTATTGTCTCCTAGCAATGTAGTGGATTGATTTTAGCAAAGATGCAAACCCTAGCATTAATAATTGTTTTTTTAAGGCACAACTAATCACATGTTTAACTAATACGAATAAAACATGTTTAAACATAAACATAGAATAATTCTAATTACTATGGATGCATGACATACGCGGTGAAAGTAATATGCATTTGTTCACAAGTCAATACAATGTCAAATCAGAAAACAATAAAAACCAAGAGAAAACTCTACTAAGCCTAAGGAATCATCTATGCCTTAGCGGATGGTTTAGAAACCCATGGTGGTGATGAATGCAGCAGTTACATGGTGAAATTCATCAATTCCTCACGTGGTGCTCTATGGTGTTACATACTAAATCTCAGGGTGAAAATAGTGATAGATTCAAAAATATGTTTCTTTCCTTCTTTCTTCCTTCATCTTCCTGTTCTGTTTATGCGTTCGTTGTGCGACAGAGATGGCGAGAGAGATGGGGGGGGACCGTGATGGTGGTGAGAAGAGAGGTGGCAGCCATGCAGCAAAGTTCTCTCTAGCGGCGACATGGAAAGAAGAAACAACGAGAGAATGTGGTGATGAGGTGGTGGCGGACTGGCTTGCTCAGGTGATCAATTGTGAGAGCAGATGACGAGGTGGTTTGCTGGTTCATGATGGAACAAAGAGGATGCACGAGCGAGGAGATGTTCCATAACTGTTAGGTGGTGATGTGGTGGCATGGAATCTGTTTGTTGTTGTGACATGGATGACGAGGGAGTGAGAAGAGATGAAGCAAAGGTGCAAGGAAGAAATAGAAATGATGCAAGGCGAGGTGGTCTGGTGATCTCTCTAATGAGCGAGATCCGGTGATGAAGAAGAAGAAGGGAGACGTGAAGGATAAGAGGTGTTGGCTGGTTTTGGGAGGAGGGGGTTGCCCCCCAACATAGAGGGGAGAGAAGAGAGATCCATGTTTTGGTTGCCAAGGAATTTAAATTTTGGGGATTTAGGTTAGGCTTGGGCTTGGGCTTATGTTAAGATGGGTTTAGGTTTTGGATTTCTATTGTGTAACACCTTTCAACTTCACCGAAACAATCTCTTTGGGTTTGTTCTTCCAAACTCGCCGCACTAACGCAATTTAATTATAAATTATGTGAATATCAAATACTCCCAAACCTAGATTTTGTTAGTCCTCGAGCGAAACAAAAATAAAAATTCTAACTCACTTTCGCAAGAATCATTGGTTGCATTTATCTTAACATGCAACAAGGCTTTGAACACCTTGATTACCTCTAGTGGACGAGTTATAGTTTTATGAGGGTTTCCAGAAATGTCACCCACAAATATTATTGACTCAATAAAAGAAAACCTACTTTAAAAAAGAAATTGCAAAAACATGGTCAGATGGACACTTTCCTTTATTTTCCTCAGAGTGATTATCTAATTGCCAATTTTTTTAAAGAAAAATAACTAATAGTGCCACAGTAGTATATCAACAGATTTTGACAACCATTTAATAATATCCAAATGTTAAATAAATTTCATCATCATTCTCAACTGGAAGAGTGTGTGTGTGTGTGCATAGCCTCATCAACATAAATCTCCATTTCACAGTAGAGACACGACAAAATAACCTTTAGAAAATATACTTCAACTACAAATCTTTCATGTCACTCAGAAATAAATCACTTAGAGATTTGGTATTTATCACTCAGTTTATATGTGAAGAAAGTAATAAATTCTGGAAACACAATAATCTCACAAATAATTATCATGAAAAACAAAATTTTCAAATAATGAAATGAACATGATCACATGGATAAGATTATCAATTACTTTTAAAATTATCGAATCATACACCATAGTTCTTGTCTATTCAATCTCCACATCTATGAACCAAACTTTTGCTTTAGATAAATTAGGTCTTTATTAGGTTGTAATGGAGCTTGGGTTATAGTTAACAAAAACGAAAAAGGATATACAAAAATTCTTTGAGAATTGATACATCCTTAATAAACACATAGAGCACTGAAGAATAGACCAAATGTTGTACACCATTAATTTTTCTTCCGTCGAAATTTTTCTTCGTGTATATATATTTAAAGCATCATTTTTTTTCTTGTTTTTAATTAATGACATTTTTCCCCTTCTGCACAATGAAACATTTCAGTCTTGAGGATTCATGAAATATCTAGTTTCAGCTTTTTCTATTTACTCATTCCAATCATACACATTCTCAAAGAAATTGGGTAAAGATAAAAATAATATGGGGTATTACTCCATAAGTAGAGTAGGTAATGGAGATTGGGTTAGCAAATAAAATGTTGCTCAAATGCTCAAAAGGGATGCAAACGAATATTTATTATTGTGTAAGATGGTAGAGATGGTTCAAAGAAAAATGTCTATATCACTTCCTAAGTTCCAATCGGTATTATGACATCAGAACTAAATAAATTAAGAATTTTTAGTCTAATGTTTCAATTATAGTGTCATTCTCAAAGCAATTAATAAGAGAAATAAAAATAATGAGATCATCAACGAGATAATACAGAATCAAGAAAAATAAGAGTTTATTAAATAACCCTCAAGAAAAATAGAGTGGCTCAAAACTCACTAAGGTTAAGTCTCCACTATTATTCTAAGGCTTTCTTGTAAATATCTTACTAATCAACTTTAAATTATGCTAACTTAGCTTGTAGTGCAAGAACAATCGAGTTGAAAAATCTCATAAAATACATTTAACTTAAAAATAATATAAAACCTTATGTCTTCCTATTAATATCAATGTGACAAGTTGATAGCATGTATTTTCTCAAATTTAAAAGCATGCTTGAAAGCATATTCTCTTCATTGGAAATGAACTTTGATTTCGAATGCATTTTCGTATCGAAAAATTTTCACAATTACCATAATCATTTACTTATTCAATGAAGATTGAGTAAAATACAATAATTAATCAATATAGTTGTGAAATACATTTCAGCTCAAAATTTTGAAAAATACACAAAAACTCATAAACTCCTCCCCCAAACCTAAACCAAACATTGTCCACAATGTATAAAATAAATCATGACAAATGAAAGAAAAAGAAAATATGAGAGTTAGAGTGATATTACCATGGTGAGTTGTTACCAATTTTGAAGAGATCGTCAACCAATGAAAGCTCAAAAACAGAAGAATTGTGGATTTATCATGAGAAACTGATAAAACACATACATGATAAAAAAAAAAATGCACAAACGATAAAAAAAAATTATACATGTACCAGTTGTAAGTCAAAATTGTTTTGGAGCTAACAAGTATGAGTTGAATGCAACTAGAAAGAACTCAAAAATCAGTCCAGACTAACCATAATGACACAACGGAAGTTGGGTTGCCTCCCATGAGTGTTTGGTTTAACGTCATCAGCCGGATGTGTATTCTTTTTCACAAATGATGTACCCAAAAAATGAAGAGGAAAAACATAGCGAACACTTTCTTCCAAACCTAGACACTTAGTCCATGATGTAAACTAAATCAAAAGTGCCAAAAAATTGTATAGTAACAACCTAAAAAGTTTATAATCAATCAAACAAATAGTATCAATCACATGCGGCGCAACATATACTAACACACCCCAAAAGTTGCGAAGGCATAATGCAAAATAATAGAGAAAAATGCAAATGAACTCGCATTTCTAAAAAATCTGCAGGGACCTGGAGTGGAAAGGGGTCACAAATAATGATATTCAACAAATGACTCTTACCTACTCCTAAATGGGGACATCCTAAGTGAGGTGTCAAATCATAAGATTGAATATGTTTTACAATAGGATGGTCAAAACTTAAATCATCCCTTAAAAACAAGGGATCCACATAAGTAGAGTCAGTCAATGTGAAAAGGATGTAAAGAAGTATGTCTATAGATATTTCGGGTGGTACAAGCTCATCATAACAAAATGAATTGCACAAAGTCGATGGGCTAGACAACTCAACAACACCCCCAAAGCTGGAATCAACACTACTTATGACATGTAGTTTCTCATTAGATGCATATTCTGATAACGCCCTAACTATTTCTTGATTATGGGGTCATTTGTATTGTGAAAATAGTCGAGACAAGACTCCAAAAAATATTGAAAATCAGACTTCTTGCACGAGTCACTAGGAAGGCATACATCTAATGAGTAAACGTGAAAATATTAGGAGGGGAATGGGTTAGGAAGCAAAATAGTTTCAACAGAAAGGACCAGTTTTGACTTATTGGGTGGAAGGAATTCCACTTTAGGCTTCCTTGTATAACCAAGATCCATAATGGGGTCTGAGTCAAGCAAAACATTCACTTTCCTAATAGAATTATCAATATCGAAGTCTAAACCGAAATGAGTCAAACAAGTCGTTATGGGTTCATCTAACGCAGATTGCAAAAAGAATTTTCCACCAAACTTTCAATCATGTTAACCTCACAAACATCATCAGACTCAGGAGGTTGTTGACTTACATTAAAAACATTGAATTCGATGGTCATGTTACCAAATGACAATTTCATGATTCCATTCCTATAGTTAAAATAATAGCATTAGATGTGGTAAAAAATGGGTGACTCAAAATAACTGAAATGTGACTGGAAGGGATTGTGAACATGTTGTGTATAGAGAACTATAAAGTCCACTAGAAAATAGAAACTTTCAACCTTAATGATCACATTTTCTATAACACTGTGGGAAACTCTGATTGACTTATCTGCCAATTGTAGTGTTACTTTAGTCGGTTTTAACTAGCCGAGACCTAACTACTCATAAACAAAATATGACAATAAATTAACACTCGCTCCTAAATCCAACAATGCCTTATCAATCATATGATCACTAATAACACAATAAATGATCGGGCACCCGAGATCCCTATACTTAGGCGGAGTTTTGTGTTGAATAATTGAGCTGACTTGCTTGATGATGAAGGCTCTCTTTTGCACATATTGCTTTCGGTTATGTGTGCAAAGATCCTTAAAAAACTTGGCATAGGTAGGAACTTACTTAATAACATCGAGCAATGGGATATTAATGTGAACTTATTTAAAAATTTCCATTACATCCTTGACATTTGTTCATTTCTTTGCTAGAGCTGATCGTGATAGAAACAATGCCCTAGGCAAATAAGATGCCTGAGTGTGGTCATAATCAAGAGGAACATCTTTAGAAGGCAAGGCTTTATCAACCTCCTTGTCAGATGGAGATGCAACCTGCTTTGACTTAGACGGAGATGTAATGAAAGTCAAATCGGGCATTTGTACCCAATTGTCAATTTGTTTGCCACTCCAGTAGATTGGACATCTTCATGGCATGGCTCAGATGTGTTACCGGCTAAGAATTGACCCCTTGAGTTTGGAACAGGTTGACTAGAAAATCTTCTTGGCTCTCTCATTGAATGACTGAACAATCTTACTCACAGTTATCTCAAGTCTATTGATGGCTAGAGATTGATGTTGAGTCGTGGCTTTTAACTCTGATATAGCCTGGGAATTCTGCTCAAGTATACTTTTTGTGTGTTGCATAAAACGATTAACCGTTTCCTCTAAATCGGATGTGTTGGATGAAAGAGCTTGGTTAACATGAGGCTTAACAGGGCTAGAGGCTTGAGGAGCCTGAGAGACAACAACAGGTTCCCCTTGGTGTGGGTCATGAGCCCAGGAGAGATTTGGATGCTTGACAAACCCTGGATTGTAATAGTTGGGTTGTGGATTATTATCATGTCGTCGAATAACTAGGGGTGGGCAAAAATCAATTTAAATTCGGTCAACCGACTGAATCGGTTTTCAAATTCGGTTCGGAAACCGAACCAAAATATGAGTAGAAAGAAAATAATTTAAACCGAACCGGTTATAAACAGTTCAAAATCGGTCTACGATTTTGAACCGAGCGAATAATAACCAAATCGGCCAATTAATTAGATATTTATAAATAAATAAATAACATGTAGGTGTCAATACCCGATTAGTACAACAAATGCACTGCAGTGCACCCTGTTGCAATGAATCACCCCCTTCTCTCTCAGTTTTCAATTTTGGGCTAAAAATTGGGTCTGTCAAAAAATTGGGCATGTTTTAATGAAAACTTTCAAGTGCTTCTGCCCGAAATTCCAGCCAAATCGAACCAGACCGATTCGAAATTTGGTTCTACCGATTTCATCGATTTACAAATACAAAATTTGGTTTCGGTTTGGGTTTTGGGCAAACCGAATGAAATCGGTTCGGGGCTGAAAACCGAATCGACATTGCCCACCCATACGAATAACATTAAATGAATTGACTTGCTATGCAGGATAAGCATTTTTCAAATCACATTCAGCTATGAAATGACTAGGACTCGAACATGCAACACAAACCTCAGATGAAACATTCATGGGAAGTGTAGGTTAAGTCATTAAAATTTCAACAATTTTCTGAGCCATAGTCATAACAATTGCTTCTAGCTTTGACATAGAATGAGAGTGAACGAATGTATCTCTAACTTCATATATACCACTCTTATGCCTATCAAAATCCTTTCTCGAATAATGCCATTACTGAGAATTTTCGAAAAGCGTTTCAAAGAAATCCCAAATCTCATTAATGTTCATCTTCATTAGTGACCCACCACTAGTGGCATCAATCATACATTGGTTTGAATGGTTAAATCGTCCTGGAAGTATTGAACTAGACGCGATTTTTTAAATCCATGATGGGGAGGGACACTTAACAATGAGTTCATTGAACGTTTCCCAACATTCATAAAAATGTTCGTCTTCTACTTGTTGAAAATTAGGCATATCTCTTCGCAAGGCGTTCATTTTATGGATGGGATAATACTTTTATAAAAACTTTCTTGACAACGCATCCCAAGTTGTGATGGATCCTATCTCTAAAAAATTTAACCACGAATTCACCTTATCTTTCAAAAATAGGGAAACAACCTAAGATGGACCGAATGATCTGAAAAGTTTTAGTACTTAATGACAACATAGATGTCAAGAAATTTTTTGACATGAAGATATGAATCTTTTTTCTCAAAACCATAGAAGGAAGGGAAAAGATGGATAATGGATGGTTTGAGTTCAAAGCTATTTGCAGTTGTCTCAGGTAAGACAATGCAAGATGGAACACTACTGGAAAGAGGGGAGAAGTAGTCCTTAAAGGCATTCTCTTCAGCCATCTCTTTGGTTTCAATAGACAATGAGGGGAACCTATAAATATTTTTTTTAAGCCTAACCTTTATATGGAATTATCTAACTTTAAATAAAAAATAAAAATCAAGGAACCCTAAATGACACCTATATGATGGGCAAACAAGGTGAATGACAAACGACCCTAGAGTTTTGTTACTAATGCAGGGGTGAAATTCAATTTACTTTACCTAACCGCAGGAAAGGCACAATAATTTTCTATCAATCTGCTACATAATTGCTCCCACCTTTTTTTTCACTTTCCAGCTCAAAGTGAAATGTCAGTTCAAGAACTATTCCAAGATAGGATATGTTCCTTCACTTGACTACTTTAAGCTTTCAAACTTCCAAAGAGGGATCTTATAAGTGAGAAACATGTCCTAGACAATTATCTTGCTACAAATTTTAAATAGTGAAGGCTTAGGTTCTTAACCGTAAATAGATGGTGGTTAACATGTCCACGGGAGAGGGCACATAAGTTGCAAATCAATCCTGACACTATTCAAATGCGCATGCAATACTACCTAAAACAACCAAAACACAAGTGATCACAACAGAAACCGCGTGCATATGCGGTCGAGAGAAGTTACCTCCAGCGTGAACCTCTTTCGGGGTACTTGCGTCGTCGACTAGAAGTTGAGTTGTCGTCGATCACTCCTGTGAATACCTATGTATGATTGTCTGTCAAACAAATACAAAAAAACTAAAAATTCAACTACTAACAAATAAAAAAAAAAACAAGTGACTCCTAACACTGTTCTTAAATAAAGAAAAACATACATAATCTCATAAACTAGTAAAAATAAATCCTAAACTTCAATTGTACTGTTGCAATCCCCAACAACGACACCAAAAACTTGATGCAGATTTTACTAACCTAAATTAATATGCTAATATGACTCGATTGTTACACCACAAGTGCACGGTTGCCTAACTAGTAGATAATGACAAATACGGGTCGATCCCACGAAGACTAAAGACACAATCGAAAACTACAATCTATTTAAACCAATTTGAAGGGGGGTTACAACAATCGAAAAATTCTAAACTAATGGAAACTAGAAAAACAATTGAAAATTGAGTTTTAGAATCGAAGAGAGCGATACTAAGACTTTCGAATCATCCATCAAGTTCATAAAATTATACTAATGTCAATTATTGCTTTCTAGTAATGTAGTGGATTGATTTTAGCAAAGATGCAAACCCCTAGCATTAATTGTCTATTTAAGGCACAACTAATCACATGGTTAACTAATACGAATAAAACATGCTTAAACAAAAATATAAAAAAATATTCTAACTACCATGGATGCATGACATATACGGTGAAAGTAATATGTTTTTGTTCACAAATCAATCCATTGCCAAAACAATGTATCGAAAAACAATAAAACCCAAGAAAAAATTCTACTAAATTGAGGAATCATCTACGCCTTAGCGAAGGGTTTAGAAACCCATGGTGGTGATGAATGCAGCAATTACATAAGTGAAATCCATCAGCTCCTCACGTGGTGTTTCTGTGGTGGTATAGACTAAATCTCAGGGTGCAAATAGCGATATATTCAAAAATATGTTTCTTCCTTCTTCTTTCTGTTTTTCCGTTTGTTGTACGACAGGAGAGATAAGGGGGCTTGATGGTGGTGAGAAGATAGGTGGCGGCCAAGCGGCGAGGTTCTCTCTGCGGTGGTGTGGAGGGAAGAAACATGGATGGAGGGTGGTGATGAGGTGGTGGCTGACTAGTTTGTTCCTGTGATCAATGGTGAAAGGAGAGGACAAAGTGGATTGCTGGTTCGTGATGGAACAAGGAGGATGCATGGGCGACAAGATGCTCGGCTACTATTAGGTAGTGATATGGCGTTGTGGAATCTGTTTATTGTTGCGACGGGGAGGATGAGGGAGCAGGAAAAAATGAAGCAAAGGTGCAAGGAGAGGTGGTCTGGTGATTTTTCTAGTGAGCGAGAGAGATCCGATGATGAAGAAGAAGAAAGGGGACGTGAAAGAGAAGAGGTGTTGGTTGGTTTTGGGAGGAGGAATAAGAGAGGAGGGTTGTGGCTGCCCCCCAAAGCAGAGAGGATAGGAGAGAGATCCATGTTTTGGTTGGCAAGGAATTTAAATAGTTTGGTGATTTAGGTTAGGCTTGGGCCTGGGCTTAGGTTATGATGGGTTTGGGTTTTGGATTTCTGTTGTTGTAGCACCTTTAAATTTCACCGAAACCATCACTTTGAACTTCTTTTTCTTCCAAACTCGCCGCATTAATGCAATTTCATCGTTAAGCTCAAATTTCTAAAAAACACAAAAAAATGAAATAATTAGAATAAAATATGATATTTGAAACACTAGCAAATATAAATTATAAAGTAATTTGAGTATAAATTATGTGAATATCAAGTACACATAACCTCACAATGGATATCACACCAAAAGTTAAAAGTCATTAATCAATCAACCAGGTTCAGTTAACCATCTACTACTCGAAGACTTGAGAACGACTAGTAAGTGACTTAAGGACGACTAGTTGGTGGCTAACAATTGACTAGCCCAAAGCGTGGACTAGTTGTTGAATGAAGAACGTTGATAAAACTACCAAGTATTAGCCAAAGTCACAACATGGACAATACTCCATGACTAGGGACTTCCATTATAAACAATTCTCCGTGAGGAAAGAGTCTCAAATTAACCATTGGTCATTGCAGCCACGATGTTCACACGTCAATGACATTTCCTCCACTACAATGTGAATCTTGGAGCGTTCAAAGATGTAACAACTGCATGGACAGTTACACAATTCTGCTTAAAATACAATTGTTAAAACACACTTCAATGTACACAATCTTTCCCATTTGTACTTGTACACTTCTAGAGCTCTGAACTGACTTGAGCGTCAGAGTCTCTTTGCAGGTACAACTCGCAACTTGTCAATCGTTGTAAGTTAGATAATTCCCAAATCTAACAATCCCGACCATTCTACCTCTTGGTGGACATCTCGAGAAGTCAAAGGCAGATTTGCTCTCATAGTCTCAATAGGAAGAGACAATCAAATATTCGTACACTAGAGCATCTAAGTATTGCAATTTTTGTATTTTATGAATTTTTTTTTTTTAAAGGAATTTGTTGTAGGTTCCAAAACAAGTGCCAAGGGTGCATATGTATATGTCCATTTCCCTTGGACACAGCCGCAACAAGCGCACACAACAACAAAGTCGCAAACCTAAAACCCAACAAAAACCACCCATCCATCCATCAAAATCAAATTCCCTCTTGTTTCCGTCTCTCTCAAACGACGCCTCTACTCTCCGAAGAAGAACCACCACTGTGCCCTAAACCATCCAAGAAGAAGAATAATAATAATAAGAAGCTAACTCACTTGCGTTTTACGATCTTTGGATCGCTCAGGTACTCTTTATTCTCTCTCTTTCTATTAGCTTTTGCTTCATTGTTACTGTTCAACAAATATAGAACTTTTGTTCTCCCCCGTCTTCGATTAGTAGTGATTTTATTGGGTTAAATTGGGATGTGATTACCCCTTTGAATGTTTTTTTTTATTATCTGCGTCGATTGCTCGTTAATGTGAACATTATTTCGTTGCTGATTGTTAATGTTGATTGTGAACATTATCTGCGGGCCTTACCCCTTTATTGCTTTAATGTTGAATATAAATATTAGTTTCAGTGTTCGAAATGCACTGGTAGTGATGTTTAGGTTGAGATGATATTAAATTGCTGTCATAGTTGTAATGTCGTTAATAAATATAAATATGGATTACAGTAAAAACCTAAGAAGAACCCTGCGTGACCCAAGTATGTAGGCATGGAAAGCGATGTGTTATTATGGTATGCAACAAGATGAACTTGGGACTTATGAATACAGAGAAGCAAACCCGACTAGTATGGAGTATGGTTGTACCAAAACCATATACTCTGATTTCATACGTTGAAATTATTGAAAGCTGTTCAATGGGGTATCAACTCAAATAGAAAATTTACATAAAGATGAATAACTCTGTCATACTCTAGATACAAATACTTGCAATGATCTTCATTCAAGTGAAGGGCAGGCAGGTACCCTTCTTTTGTTGGAGGTATCTGTACCAGATTCCTGCTAATACTATAATTTTTAAGGGAAGGATAGGTGTATCAAACTGCCGATATTTAGTTAAAACAAAACCACCAACAAAACAGTAAAGCTATTGTAACTCAATGTTACTACTGTTCAATAGATTACGAAAAGATGCAGGAGATGAAATAGATAATAGGAGGCACCAGGTTCTTGAGAGAGAATTTTGTTGTTGAAGTAGAAAAAGAAACCAAATCTGTGGGTTTTTTAAGGAAGAATCTGGATAACCACAATTTCGGCTACCCCAGTGATGGCCTTTATGCATGGCTTAAGCTTCCTAGTTTTATACATACCCCACATTGGAATTCATAATAGAGCTAGCTCATTTTTTTTTTTCTTTTCGGAATCACTATAATAATTCTCTAGTGATTTAGTTGGAGTTTATGGTAGATTGTGGAACGCTTGTTTCATTTTTTCATTTTTTCATAGATGATTATAATCTCATCTGATTATGAACCCAATTTGTTAAAGAATGAACATTTGTACGACTTCTCGTTGCAACTTGGAATGAATTATTTTATACTATTCTGAACATCTTGATCAACAATAAAATATGTACTGATAAGGCAATAACCATCAACTTCCATCACTTTTGCAATAGTTATCACTTACTTATGTTAGTTGCACATAGAAGGGGAATTTATGGTCTAATGTTTAACTTTTTCGTCAGGAGTTGGAATCTGTCATTTTCTCGTTTCCCTTTCTTCTTCGTCTTAAATTTTTTATTTTTTTTTGTTAAATTTGTGCACAAATTTTCTGTTGCATAACACTCAGTAGTTTCCTGTCCTTTTTTTTTTTGTATTTCCTCTGGCTAAAGAATCCAGACACATTGTTAGCTTTCATTTACTGTAAAGCAATTTTTTTTTTCCTGGTTTGTAGATAAAATTTCTATGATCATGTTACACGAAGTTTGCTACATTGGATTGATGCGTCATCGTTGGGTACTTGGGTTTTGTTTTTATGTTTGTCATTTGAATACTGCGTGGCATGGCTGCTGTAGGACAAGGACTCTAAATCTGTGTGAGACATCGCTTAAATGTGAATCTCATGTATTTGGATTATTTCATGGTTTTGTCTACTGTTCCCCCTTTTTTTGCAAGTAAAGGGCTTTATTGTAAATAATATGAGAAACTGACCTGGTCTAATCCGCTTCATCTGAGGAGATAATGCGACGTTTTGGACCTTTTGGTTTTTTTGATTGGAAGCAAGTCGTTTACCTTCAACATGGATTTACAATTACTTTATTTATTTATTCATTGGTAATCAGTTATTTTATGGTTTGCAGAATTGATGTTGCAAATTTCAATCTTCTAAAGTATTTTTCACTTCATTCCAATACGTAGATTGACTTTTTTCATTCTATAATTGTTTGCAGGTGATTTTCTGAAACGGTTTAGGTAAATGACCTAAGGGCTTGGGGGGAATTGAAAAATGGCTCCTAGTCAATTGTCAGTTGATCTAGATAACCAGATAAAACCAATCATTGCTTCCAAAACCCTTGCAGCTCATGTTGATGAGGGTCTGAACTGTATTAATAGCTGTGAAGGTGCTGCTTTTGAGAAGAAAGCCTCATCAAATCAACTTCTGGTACTGGCCTCAACCGAGGGTGCGGAAGTTGATATCATCAAATCTACAGATCCTACTGATACCAGGTTGTTTCAACCTGATGATCCTAATGCAACTGATTACTCAAGCTCGTTCAGTGGTACTGTCTCGGGAAATGAGGATTCAACAATGAGTGACACTGAAGTTGAGTCCCGATTCTGTGTTGACAATGTGCTGGATACTGATCTCTTCGATGGCTTTGATAGTCTATTTCGGCTGAGGTAAATATTTTTGGTTATTGTTATTATAAGAGTGGTTGTCTATTATCTCTAAAATTAAAAAAAAAAGTTCTGTAGTTTCTTTCTTTTGCCTAGTCATTATATTGGTAACTATGTATTTTTAGCTGGACATTTTTATTGATTGTTGCCATTTCTCTTTTTAGATTTTTTTAAAATTTATTTTTTCTACTTGTAGTTGGTTCTCTAGACCTGCTTCTGTTATTCTATGCTATGCCATTTACTTCATTTCTGGTTGATACATTTTTTAATGATAGATAGACATGATTTTTTTTTGTTGTGAAATTCCTCTGTAGAATCATAATTTGAAAGTATTTAATTAAGGGCTTGTTCTTGATTTATTGTTCTCAATCACTGTATCTGAGAATTGTAAACCCGATGCAAAATGGAACCCTGCTCATTTGCAATGCCCTTGGGATACTATTCTGAAGCTAAGAATCCTGACTGAGTTGCTCTCGTTGGATGCTGTCCCTTGGGAAGAATCTGATGAGGGAGGACGAGAGTACCCTCTCATAAGAGGTGATTTGATTGTAAAAGTGCTGAGAAGTCAAGTCATTCATTTTGTGATCTCCACTTTTCCCCATACAAGGAGGGTTGGTGGGAATATGCTGGAGTAGTTCCTTATCTGGTCTTCCTCTTAGTTTTGTTCATTCCCCTTGTGAGTTATGGGAGCTGTATATAAATATTGGAAATTTCATGTCTTTTTTTCCTCATTTGAGATAGGTTACCCTTGGTCAACGTATATTAGGTTGTGAGAGTTCCATTTGAGAATCTTATTTTTGCATAGATCAGCTACCCTGTTACATTAAACAAACAAAGATGATAGGTTTGGAATTTTGTTGGAACTAATGTTTAGACAACATAGGTCTAGATCATGAGTTTTTGGGCTTATGAGAGACATCTTAACCTTTTTTTTCTTTTTGAAGCACCTGATTATTTCTCAATATATTTCTTGTTTGATTGATAAAAAACACCTGATTATTTGTTGTAACTTTTCAGGAAGAAGAAGTTGACAGATCATTGGAGGAGTTATATACATCCTCTGATGTGGAGATGTAAATGGATAGAACTGAAGATAAAGGAATTTCAGTCTCAGGCAATAAAATATGATAGAGAACTTGCGTCGTATGACCAGGCAAAGCAGGTAGAGTTAGGAAAATGCACATTGGAAGATTGTGATATGAGATCATTGCCTTTTGGCAGACAAAGTTACATGAAAAAGGTCATGAAAAGGAAACACAGAAGGAGAATGGAAGACAAGGTTGATCTACCATCATATATGTCACACCATAACCTATTCTCTTATTATGGTATGGCTCTCTTGCATTTTCTGCTGCTTAATTAAAACTAATTTCTTTTTGAGTTGGCATAAATTCTGTGTTTTTCACTCTATTTCTATTTCAAAATGCCTACCGTTTTTCTCTGCTATCTTTTCTGACTCTTTAAGTAAACTTTCATAGATTGGATTTAGAATGCTGACTCGTATCATCTGAATGGCCTACATTCTGGTTATTCGAGGCTGAAACTGTTATCCCGAAAGTCATGAAGAGGCTCATGGATAATTTCTTAGGGATCTTCATCTCTCCATATGATACTCCAACCTTAAGCGTTGTGTATCATTAATTTATCCTTCATATTTCTAGTTATCAATTTTTTATTTTTTATTTTTTCTGACTCAATAACTGCTTTATCTATTTTTTGGTGATGATCACCATACACATTGTGATTGAACCGCAAATATTATGTTTACAATGTGCACCTTGCAGAAAACAAGAGGTCTGATGCAGATGGCGCTTTGGTGGATGATGATTGCGTTCTTCAAGGTGATAACGTTATGCTATTATATATTGTTTGTGTAATTTGATATTCTTATGTCGTAACTATTTATTTGAGCAATGGGACATGTGAATAAATATTATGAAAATTTTGCAGGAGTCTGAACATTTATAATTGAATATGTAGCATTCACTTGGAAATTTTTAACATGAGCGCATTAAACTGTCTTTACCTTTATTATTATTTTTTTTTAATGTAGTGAGCAAAGCACTATTTTATTTTTTCATTTTGGTCATTTTCCTCGGGGCAAGAATATCTAATTCTTGTGCGTCTTGGGCTGTGACAAAGTGTGACTGTATCTTTCTTCTCCATATGATTTCTTTTCTCTTCTTCAAATTGACTGCCATACATTAGTCATTTTGTGCTTATCATTCCATTTTATTTATTCCTTTTAATTGTTTTTCTTTTAATAAATACCACTTATCATTTGTTTATTTCTAATTTTGTTTCAACTTCTAGAATATTATGTCATGGTCCAAATTGATTACCTCGTCACATGTAGTATCATTGCTACACATAGACCTGTTACTTTTTAGAAGGATCAATATTATTGAGGAGAAAAAGAATTACAAGGAAAAACTCATCTTAAGCGATGAAGCCCCAAAACTGACACATCCCAATCAAAATCTTAAGCTTAAAAAAAAAGGAAAAAAAAAAAAATAGATGTAAGGTGGGGAACACACCTGCAAATACAACTGCGATGTCTATAACAATCCCTCTAAACTCCAACCTTATTTTACCTTTCGATCTATCCATATTCCAACTTTCTCCTCATCTTCTCCAAGTTGTGAGGGAGTGAAAAGTTGCTCTCATCCTCTTGATCCAGTGCCTTGCACTGCACTAAAGTTTCCATGTCAAGAAGCTTCCCTTCCATATAGGACGAATAGCTTTAGTGATGCATGCTGAAGGAAATACATGAGTGCCATGGTGACAGCTTGTGAGGATTTTGTGTGGCAGCAGGTTGATGGGGATGGATTTTTCCAAGGAGATCCAAATAGAATGGGTGATTGTGATTTTGGGGTCTGTCATAACTATTTTTTGAACCCCATAACAGTGGATCTTGCTGGCAGAGATCTGAACTTTGGTGGGATGGTCAAATGGCTCTTTATGATCCATGGAGGACGGGTTGAAAGGGCACAAGTCAGGCCCAAAGCAAACAAGGGTTTGCAAGTGGATGGCACAACTGAATTTGAGTTCTCTCATGGAGGTCTTAGGCTCTGATCTCGAAGACGAGAGGAAAGCAAGCTTGGAGGAGGCTGATCTCGAGGACAATATGAGATGGGGATGATGTAGCTGATCTGGTAGGCTACGGTAGGATGTTTAGTTTAGGAGGATTTGCAGGTCATCATTTTGGATTATTAACGAATCATAACTTGAAAGTAAAGAAACTAAGAGAAATAAAAGGAGTGTAAAAGAGTATCATTTTGTGTTTTTACTAGCTTTTCTGTTTATAACTTTGATAACGTCACTACTTTTGCATTGATCGACACGGTTGTCAATTTGAATCAAACTTCTTTCTAACTTAAGATATAAGCCAATGCTGATAAGAAATTTGAAAAAAAATGGATAAAATTTGAAAACAAGGTTAATTGGATATTCTGACTACAAATTAAAAAAAAAATATTTGTGTTTTTAGTAGGATATGCTTAAGATGAGTTTTGGGCCACTCAAGTAAATCTTGCCAGAAGCATTGGCATCAAAGAATGATACAAGCATATGGCCTTTTACATCTTCTTTCTTGTCTCAAATTTGATAAAATTTGGAATGAAAAGTGCCCATTGTCAAATGGATAGGACAAAGGTTTTCTAAATCTTTGGTATAGGTTCAAAATTTCAAATCCTATTGGACAAAATTGAATTCCAAATTCCATTATACTTGGATACCTATCTGTATACTTGCTCAATATGTAGACCATTTTATTGGTGAATGACGCGATCCCCCTCTCTACTTAATTTCATCGAGTACCTATACAGTTACATTTTTGGAGTCTGCCCCCTCCAAGTTCTCACAGGAACTCACCCTTCATTTCCCTTTTAAGGCTTAAAAGTGTGGCATATTTACGGGGTCTTCCAAGACTTGTTTGTTCTCTCGTCCATTATGCCTTTTTGTGGGCGACTTGGTTGGGAGGGAACAAAAGGATATTCCATTAAGTAACGTTGCTCAAGTGATATTGGAGGTCCTTGGACTCTCTTGGCATTGGGGTTTGATTTATCCTTGCTTTAAAGGGGTCTTATTTGTAATTTACTTGTGGATGCATCCTTGCTAACAATGCTCGTTGCCAAGTCTTGTGGCGGATGGTATCATGCCACAACACATTCATGTTCTAGGATCCATAAAAACCTTTATTGCCTTGAAAATAAAAAATAGAAAAGAAAGAAAGAAAATGACAACTCATTTAAGCACAAGCCCTAATAGTTCTTGTGGGCTCTCATTTTTCTTGCTTTTTGTAACTGTTTTCTTATCAATAGAATTTTATCTCCTCACTAGTAATAGTCCTATGTTGTCAAAGGCGACACATTTCTCAAGAGAAGTTGTATTTGTCTCACTTCGCTTAGATGCCAGGCTTTTGATTACTTGATTATCAGATTTTTACTCTACTTTTGCTTTTGGATTAGACGTATGTTTATACTTTCTAGCATGCCATGGTTATGGTTGTTGATTGACTTTTATGTTTATGGAAGATTGATTGCAAATTTGGAATGGATCACGATTCATGGATGTTTGATTCGTATGTTTATTTCTTATGTTATGTTCTTGAGTATAAATTAGGGTAATTTCATGTAGAATTTTTTTTTTGAGGAATATATGTAGACAGGCATTAAAAAAATAATTAAAATTTTTTTTTCTTCTAAATGCGTTCTGGACTGCCTAGTGCCACATACATCATAGAAATTGAAAAAAAAAAATTCTAAATGGTACATCCGTGTTACTAATCTTCTACCACATGCATATAGTTTGTTCAATAATGCAGTAAAATAACCTTAAAGGTTTACCTCAGTGAAGCTTATATTATTGTGTTGTTCAACATTATGTTCAGGCGATGTCAACAGCAGTGATGACCTTGAAAACACCCATGCATGGCCATCATGTCAACCCAGAGATGATCAGAATTCTTTGGAGAAGGTTCTTCATCAAATTGAAACTATCCAGTGTCGGGTGAAAAAGCTTAAGATTCAGCTTGATGAGCTGCTAACACAAAATGCTGTGAAGTTCTCTTCAATGGAAAACCTGAGCCTGCTTGCGCAAAGTGACTTGCCAAGCAGCTCTGCCCAAAGTCCTAATGTATCTCAGCTAGATGGAGACACAATGCCGTTAGGAGCATTGTATACTCCTCCGCATCATATATCAGAGTGTGACTTCAGAGATCTGGTTATTCCTGAGAGTGCAATTTCATGTGATGGACAGGGACCTGCTCCTGACATAATAGAAAGCACTATAGGGCCAGTACCTACTGCAGAAGTTCATCTGGATGAGATTGGAGATTCATGTGAAAATGTAAGAAAGTCCTTTTTAGATTTCTTATTTTCTGATGAAAATAAGGATTAATTAGTATTTTATTAATTCTAAAATATATTTAGTTTGGTCGGGCTAGTATAAGCCCATGCTCTATTTACTTGGGTTTGGCCTTCCTTGATCTGTCTAAGGAGACTTGATTGCACCCATTTTAGTAACTGTGCTCGATTCCAAGTTTCCATATATCGTGATGGACTTGAGTCTGACTCTACTTCACTGATGTCATCTTTACTCTCATCAGCAGTGTATTATTCTTTGTCGCCCTTGGAAATGTTTCCCTCTACAGTCTCATCCTCGAGGAATTTCCATTCTTGTTATTTCCTTTGGTATTTCCTTTCATTATATCATTCAAGCTGTTTCATTTAGTAGTTGTTCCTTGAATAGCATTATTTTCTCATTTTGAATCTTGATCCATTATAGATGGAAAGTGCCACATCTAATTTATGGACTTTCGAACGTTTCTTTCAGAGGTACTTTGTAACATAAAGATGCAAGAAGGGTGTAATTTTAGAGTTGTCCTGCTGGTTTCTCATATATATGTGCAATCACGCCTATGACCTATGTCATTTCTGTTATAGTTCCATCAGTCAACATATGGTTTTGGCCTTTCATCGTCTCTAACCTTTTTCTGAGTTCTTATGGGAGCTGCTTTATCCAAATAAAATTCTGTTTGATAGTGAGTGGAATGCAGATGATGTTTTTTCTGCATACTTGAGTGAAGTCCAATATTAGCACATGTTTGAAAGGTCTTTGTATTGATTTATTCACTAATTGCATTTAAATGCTCTTTGTATTTGCAGACGCTGGACGAAGTCCTAACCCATACAAAGAAGGCTGAGAAAGGATTAAATGATATTAAAAAGAGTAGTGGTTTACCCATAGATAAGCTTCAAGCAGTCGTGAAAGAAGAAAAGGTGACCATAGATATGCCTTCTGATTCACCTTCCAAGCCTGAGTCAACTGAAGAAGCAAAGATGGCTCAAGATCAATCTGTTTTAAATTCCTGTTTAGCCTCCAATTTTCTTGTTCCAAAGAACAAGAGAAAGCGAGACCATCGCAAAGCTCGTTTGGGTGTATGGAATGCCGGTAAAATTTCTAGATCCAGTTCACCTTGTGAAGCCGATAAGAAGTGATTTTTGCAAATACTGTTACATTCATCATATGACTGCAAGGGTTGTTTCACCAAACCTCCCCCCCTCTTTTTTGTTAAGTACGTACTTTGATGTTGTCAAAATTACATGATTTCAACAGGTCAATTTAACACGTAGATGTTTTGAGACTTTCTTGAGTAAATAGCCTACCCTTCACTTGTTGGGTTTTCTTAACAGTGTTATCTTTCCAGCTTATTGGACAGTTTTAGATCAGCTCCAATTGCAGGTTATGATTTTATTGACAGAAAGTGTTGAGGTTACGTTAAACCATTGGAAAGTGCCTATTCGTATTTCCTAATGGTGATAATGAGAATATGGGAGGAAATTTAGGGGGATATAGATTTTTACCGGCATCTCCAAGATAAATCACCAATACAAGGTTCACACAGTATTTAGCCTAACAATTGTTTGTGTTGGTTCGTCACTTTGGTCAGTGCACGCTAGAATCACAGGATTGTGTGCTCTATTTAGTTTGAGTATTATTTTTGCTACAAACAATTCTGGGTGTATGTGCAAATTCAGAACTTTTTATTCTTAACAATTTCTAGGGTTAAGTTGCGAATTTTCAATATGTACACAAAATAATGTTTTCAAAGTAACCAAAGAGCTTTGCGTTTGCGCCAAGTTGATTGTTGTCCGCCATTTTTAGAACAAATTGATGCGTTCTTGGATGAATACTAAAAAGTTGCATGTTCTCGAATGAATACTAAAAAAAAAGTACATTTTAATGGAGTTCATTTGACTAGAAAAACAACCTAAATGGAGTTCAATTCCCTTGAGATAAAGCTTTAGAGTTCAATGCAGTTCAAATTTCATCATAAATTTTCATTAACCGGAGGTATAAACATAAAGCTGTCACAGATCTACTACTATTAGGAAGAAGCATCATACAACAAAGCAATGGTCCATGCAGTGTGCTAACGTGCAACAACGCTAGACAAGCCTAAGAGTTCGATAATCTACATACTCGATATGAATCCAACATATGATCGTGGATGAGCCACAAGACTTGAGACTTCTCCAATGCCTAGCAATCATTCTGGGCTGAGCCAAGCATAGGAGGCTAGCTAGCAAGGCTTTTTTCCCCTATAGTATATGCTAGGCATTTGAACAATTTTCTAAAGGTAACATTAAAGTTCAAGAAAAAGGGAGGATTATTCTCATGATCCGCATGCGTGAGTCAATAGCTTGTGTTTTTTAGTGTAACAACTTAGCTAGCCCAATGCATGCATGAGCATCCTACGTGCATCCATCATATGCTCTATTTACTTGGATTTGGCCTTCCTTGATCTGTTTACAGAAACTTGTGCTAGTAATCACTACAACAATTAAGGTATTTTTCAAGAAAAAATGTCCTTGACAAAAAATTTTGTTGAAAACTACTTTTAACAAGGAAAAAATTTGTTAGTGGGTTCCTGGAGGCATCCCAGTAGCTAAAGGTATTTGCCAAGGAATTACAGTTTTTGTTGGTAAAAGGGATGCTAAGTCAAGAAAATATTTTATTTTACAAATTGTTTGTTGCAAGAACTATTTTATTTACCAACAAAATTTTCCTTGAAAAATCTTAAAATCATCAAGAAAAATTGTCGTTGGCAAAGGTAACAACCTTTATCATAGAACTTTTTCGTTGGTAAAATGCATGAATATCAACGAAAGTTGTCATCGGTATCGTTACCAATTACCAAGGAAATTATTTTCAATAAAAAAATGATATATTAAAGTTGTCTAAGAGACGACCTAATCTAGGTCCCAAACTCTAAGGACACCACCCATTACCTCCCAACCTATAAGGACACCACTTTTGATGATAAGCCCCCACTATGAAATTCCATATATAATATATTTATTTTTAGGCTCAACGAGAATCGAACTCCTGATCTATAGTAAAATCTGTTGCAATATTTACCAATTGAGCTATTTGAATAATTGTGTTGTGTGAAACAACTTTATAGCTTATTAAATCAAATTACTCATTTTTTGCAATAAAAAATATCATTGCTACGTATATAATAGAGACCAATATATAATATTTCGTCACTATAAATTAGAACTAAATATTTTCACGATTATAAGATTTATGTTAAATATCTACCACTTTTAGCAATGAAATTTTTTTCACAATAACACCATTATAATTAGCAACAAAATAGTAATAGCATTTCAATGCTATATGTTATTGAAATTGGTTATATCCCCAATGAAATAAAATTAAATTGTTGTAAATAAGAAAATGAGCCTTAATAAGAAAAAATTTCATGGAAATTTTATCAATATTTAGAAATGAAATAAATTGTTACCATTAATATTATAATTAACAGTAAAATAATGTTGTATTGTTAAACAAATTTTATTTGATTTTTCAGATGAAATAATATCAATGCTACTAATAAAAAATTTCAACGAATTGATATTTTTCCACTATAAAGAAGCTAGAAGCTTTAAATATAAAAAAAAATTCATGAAAAAAAATTCATTATAAATAACCAAATAAATCGTTGCAATAACGTGGTAATTAACTAGAGAAAATTTAGTTTCATTGTTGAAGAGACACGAACAAGTGTTATAGTGCATTTACTAAGAAAATGTTTATCAATAATATTAATATTTATTAGCAATGAAATAATTTATTGTAAATGACGTCATTATAACTAACAAACTAAAATTTTTTAGAAATAGAAATATTTTGTTGCTAAATAATGTTGGTAGGAAATTGGTTTTGGAATAAATATTTTTCGCCACCTCTTTACAAAGAAAAGTTGCCAACAAAATAGATTTTGTTACAAAAAGTGACAACTCTATGGTTTTTTCAATGACATTTATTTTTGTTAGAAATAGTAACATATTAACAAGGAAAATAAAATTTGTTAGTAAATAAAACATTTTTTGTAGTGAGTATACCAATTTCCAACAAAATAATGACTTGTCGCTATAAAATAATTAGTGAACTTTAATGATAAACAAATTTTCATGAAAATAATTATCAGTTTTTACCTAGAAAACAATTTTTTACGAACAATGTTATAATTACTAACAAAATTTTATTTCATAGCTACAAAGATTTCATTAAAAAAGATATTGTTTCCAACAAAATAAAAAACGTTGCCAATAGTGTGACAATTCTCAATGAAATATTACGTTGTTGCTATAAATTAATAAACGAGCTTTAACAAGAAAAAACCTAATGAAAAAAATTATCAATCATTATCAACGAACCGAATCATTACTAATAATGTGATTATTGTCTAGGAAAACATATTTCCTTACTAAATAGGGATGAATAAGATTTAATATTCGTTAACAAGGAAAGTGATTTGTTGTTAAAATTAGTCTTCTTTAGCAACAAAATATTTCATTCCAGATGATGCCATAACTACCAAGGAACAAGTATTTTGTGGCCATAAAAATAATTTCATTGTTAAATCAATTTAGAGAGAAATTGGGTTTGGAGGGAATGTTTCCCGCCACCTATTTAACAAGGAATGTTTCCTACAAAATATATTTTGTTGGAAAACAGTAACAAGTTTATGGCATTTTCAAGGAAATTTTTTATTCGTTGACAATGCTACAATATTAACAAGGAAATCAATTTTCGTAGCAATAAATTTGTTGGTAAAAAATAGATTTCTTGTAGTGAATTGTGCTCGATTCTAACCTTCCACATATCCTATGGACTTGAGTCCAACTCCACATCAATGATGTCTTCTTCATCCTCTTTATTTGAATTATTTATCTCTACATTCTCATCCTCAAGGAATTTCCATTGTTGTTATTTCCTTAAGTTCCCTTTAAATTTAATTTGAGTTTTTCTCCTTCCTATCAGTTATATGATTCAAGTTGTTTCATTTAGTAGTTATTCCTTGAAAACATTATTTTCTCTTCTTGAATCTTGACCTATTATAGATGGAAAGTGCCATCACATCTAATTTATAGAGTTTCAAGGTTTCTTTCAGAGGTACTTGGTTGTCCTGCTGGTTTCTAGTATATATGTGCAATCAAGCCTATCACTTATGTTATTGCTGTTGTTTTCCATCAGTCAACACATGGTTTTGGCCTTTCATCATCTTTAACCTTTTTCTGAGTTTTTTTACAGGAGCTGTTTTTTCCAACCAAATAAAATTCTTTGTGATAGTCAGTGGAATGCAGATTATGTTTTTTCTACATACTTGAGTGAAGTAAAATATTATGACATTTCTGAAAGGTCTTTGTATTGATTTAATTAGTACCCGCAGTTTGACACTTTGTAGGTACTAACTCTCCACTGATTGCATTTAAATACTTCTGTGTTTGCAGATGCTGGACGAAGTCCTAACACATACAAAGATGGCCGAGAAAGGATTAAATGATATTGAAAATATTTTTGGTTTACCCATAGAGAAGTTTCAGCTTCTAAACCTGAGTCAACTGAAGATGGCTCAGCATCAATCTGTTTTAAATTCCTGTTTAGCCTCCAATTTTCTTGTTAGCAAGACCATCACAAAGCTCGTTTGGGTGCATGGAATGCAGGTAAAATTTCTAGATCCAGATCATCTCGTGAAGCTGATAAGAAGTGATTTTTTTTCCCAAGGAAATACTTTGATGTTGTCAGAATTACATAATTTCAACCAGTTAATTTAACAAAAGATCTTTTGAGACTTATTTAGTAAATACGGAGCCAAGGGGCCGGAGTGATGAATCATAGTTAATTAATGATAATATATTAATTAATTAATTTAACAATTTTTTTTTTAAATTTGAACAATATATAAATAACTATGCAAAACACTAATTGTTAAACAAAACTTCATCTAATCTATGAGGAAAGAAAATGGATCCAACAAACTACTTTGTAGGAATACAAAAGATAAATATATGGGGGAACGAATCAATTTGGTATATAAAGTTCAGGGGCATAAATTAATTTGAAATATAAAGTTACATGATTACAAAATCGATTTGCCCCTATAAAAAATAGCTAATTAGAGGTTACCCCTAATATTTATCGCTATTGCAGTCTCCTCAAAGACTAGCAGCCAATGTGTGTTGATTGTCAAAATACTTACATTGATTATCAAAATGTCATTCAAACAATAACTCATAGATGAACCTCGAGATACAAACATGTATCTTGAGGAAAAATTAATGTGTTGAATTTTTTATGTATCTACAAAAAAATCGTATGAATAAAATACAAAACTAGATCTCGATATACAAAATTCATCTCGAGAAAATACTTCAAAAAAACTTGTTCTTCCTTAAAGCAGACAAGAGAGGAGAAAAGAGAAATATGGAGGGCGAGTGTTGATCTCTCACTAAACAGAAAGAGTGAGCAAAAAAGAAGAAATGGGCAAAGTGGAGTCGTAGGCATTGCAAAAAACAAATGAAGAGAGGAAGGGGCAGAGCGAAATGTCGTATTCGTGGGCAAATCGCAACTAACCCAAAATATTTACAAAAGTCAATGGGGGCAAGTGCCCCCCTTGCTCCCACCTAGATCAGTACCTGCCTTCACTTGTTGGGTTTTCTTACAATTCTATTTTTCCAGCTCATTGGTAAGTTTTACATCAGCTCCAATTGCAGGTCATGATTTTTTCTTAACAAAAAAAAAAGTCTGACTTTAAGACGTTACATTGATTAAACCATTGGAAAGTGTCCATTCCTATTTTGTAATGTCGATAATGAGAATATGGGAGGGAATTTTAGGGTGATATAGTTTTTTAACCTCACTTCCCCTAGATAAATCACAAATACAAGGTTCACACAATATTTAGCATAAGGATTGGTTGTGTTGGTCTGCCACTTAGGTCACAGTGTACGCTAGATACCCTTGACAGTGTGTTCTATTTGGTTTTGAGTATCATTTTTCCTACAACCAATTCTGAGGGAATAAGCAAATTCATAACTTATTATTCTCAACAACAGTACTAGGGGTTAAATTGCAAATTTGCTCATCCCTAAACTTAGACAATTTGTGTTGCTTTATGAATTTTGTTTCTACTTGCACAAAATAAACGTTTTCAAAGTAACCACAGAGCTTTACGCCAATTTGATTGTTGTCCACCATTTTCAGAACAAACTAATACCTTCTCGAATGAATACTAAAATCTTACATTTTAATGAAGTTCAATTTGAATAGAAAAACAACCTAAATGAAGTTCAATTCCCCTGAGATAAAGCTTTAGAGTTCAATGGTGATTAAATTTCATCATCAAATTTCATTAAACGAAGGTGAACATATAAATCAAACTTGCATGTTATCATGGATCTAATACTATTAGGCCAAACCATCATACGACAATGGAATGATTTGTGCGGCATGCTAGCGTGTAACAACGCTAGCTCAAGCCTAAGAGCTCGAGTATTCTACATAAATCTAACATACGATCACAGATGAACCACTATAATAAGATCCCCCAAGACTTAGTCATGCTAAGCTAAGCCAAGCATCGGACACAAGCTAGTAAGGTTTTTTTTCTATAGTAGATGCTAAACATTTTGAGCAGTTTTTTAGAGGGAACATTGAAATTCAAGACCATCAAGAATCACTAGAAATATATGATTACTCTCATGATCAGCATGACCAAAACTCAATAACTTGAGTTCTTTAGCGTAAAAACTTAGCTAACCCAAGGCATACATAAGCATCTTATGTGCATCCATTATAAGCTCATCAATCCCTACTCTGCTCCAATACTTACTTTGCTTGACGTGTTGAGCAGTTAAATTACTTGTTTTGCTCCAATACTTACTCCTGATACACGCATTTGACCTAATCATGTGAGTTTGCAGAGTTCGTTTCAAGTTAATCCCTGGAATCTGGGTGTTAATCATGTCTAAGTATGTCATGAAGTTGGGTGTGGGTAATTATGCGGATGTACTTCATATTCCTCAGCTAGTTATTGACCCAAATAAAGAAAGTTTTGATTGAGAATTTTCTTAACGAAAAAGTGTTTATTGACGACTTTTTACTTCCATTTTAGGTTTGATAACTCTAGTAACTCTTCAAAATCAAGTTTTCCATTCTTAAAATCATAAAGGCAGCAACTATTTCACACCACCTAAAGTACTGTCCCACACCACCATATCAACTTTTTCTCTCCCACACCACCAATAAAAACTCATAATTTAAAATTTTCTCTCTCCTCCCCTCTCTTCATTTTCTTTTCTTCCCTTCTTCTTATCTTCACTCTTCTTCTCCCTCCCACTATTTTCCACATGACACCGTCATCACCCCGCCATATCACCACCACCCCACCACCGCCACCTTTCTCCCTCTTTTCTCCATCAAGCACCACCACCTCTGTCCCCCTATTTGTCTCTGAAAATAGGGTATTATGCCTAACTTTGGTTCAACTTATATATTTGATCGAGACCGATTCTCAAGCTCATCACAACACGAAAATTGTAGTACTATGAGTTATCTAATAAACACAATTTGAATCAATTGAAAATATTTTGAAATGATCAAGTTATGGTCATTTTACTAAAGTCGCGCAAATCAGTCTCGTAATGAAAACGAGATAGTGTCCCTGATTTTTTGCCAACTTATATGCTCGATCGAGACCGATTCTCAAGCTCATTAAAACATGGAAATTGTAATACTCTGAGTTATCTAATAAACACAATTTGAATCACTTAAAAATGTTTTGAAATGAGCAAGCTATGGTCATTGTACTAAAAAGTCACGCAAATCTGTTTCACAATGAAAATGGGGTAGTGTCCCTAACTTTTGGTGAAGAAAATAGAGAAAAGACCGTTAAGAGTTCAAGACAGATCTTAGTGCTCTTCTTCAAAAACACGTGATTCATTTTTCATGTGGATGTGCTGAATAAAATCAGAATGCATTAAACCTAGGATTTGTTGAAATTTTGGTGTGGGTGTGTAATGGTGTTATGGTCGAGTGGTTAGGGCTGTGTGGGTTTATCCCCTACGTCCTAGGTTCGAGACCCGCCGGCGGCATGGTTACTTTCATATGGTGTTGACCTGTAGGTCGATGAGGCTTTTGCCAAATAGAGGTACTTATAAAACTCTCATTGATGGGTATTGTAAGGTGGGGAATTTGGAGGAGGCGTTTAGGATTAGAGAGCGAATGAGATCGGAGGGAGAGAAGGGGATGAAGCCCAATGCCATAAGCTACGGTACTTTGATAAATAGTTTATGCATGAATGCTAAGCTTCTTGAGGCTGACATTCTCCTTAGGGATATTGCAAGTAGAAGAGTCTCACCAAATGCACAAATTTATAACATGCTTATTGATGCTCATTGTAAAGGAGGCAAGTTGACAGATGCTTTAAGGTTGCTCAGTGAGATGACAGAAAATGGCACTTTACCGACTCTTGTAACTTGTAATTCTCTGATTAATAGCCAGTGCAAAGAAGGAAAACTGAAGGAAGCTGAAGAAATGGCTCTCACATGAAGAAGTAAAGGTTTTAGTCCCGATGTGGTCACGTTCAATTCCTTGATTTCTGCGTATTCTCATGTAGGAAAGTAGGAACGAGCCATTGAGTTATATGAGACTATGACTTTGAAGACATTCCATGCTCTTATAACTGGAAATAGCAAGGAAGGAATGGTGAACGAGGTCGAGGAGTTGTATCAAGAAATGTTAAAGCAAAATCTGTCTCCTGATAGGTGTTGGTAATTGCTGTAAAGAATTCAAATTAAAAGATAGGAACGAAGGTACCAATTATTCTTGGGTTGAGTCGCGGACTAGGTCGCTCTCTTTAAGACGTTTCGCGGCTCTGCCCAAAATTGTGCAAGCAGTATAGTAGCCCCGCCGTCCCCAGGATAAAACAGCCCAGAATCTTCTCTGTCTCATTCAAACAATTGCACTGTTGATGAACGGAAAACTATCCACCCTTATTTGCTCGGAATCACCAATACAAATGATATAAATCAACAACAAACAAAAACTCCTTTTTGATTTAGATGCAAAACGAAAACGATTTCGAAAGAGGAACTCTTGTTTTTGCAAAACTCTCTTCTTTGTTCTCTCTGATTTCGAAAAAGAAACTCTTGTCAAAGTGTATTTGTTTTTTCTTTCTGATATTTCAAGCTCTGAGTCTATAGGGTATTTATAGGGACATTCTCCCTCGTTAGACATTCAAAAATTATTTTCATTTAAATAAATTTTCAGCAAAAAAAATGGGTTGCTCTCTAAATGACCCGACCCGACCGAACGGACGGCGGCGGCGGCGAGAGTCTATCTCTCCTCTCCTCACAAAAGTGTGGTATCCCCAAGGGGTCCAAATCCAAGTCCAAACAATCTCCTTATAAACTCTACCACAAAGAGTTGTATAATAGATATGAGACTAAAATTAGAGAGAGATCCATAGATCAAAATAATAGAGAGGTCCAGGGTTCAAATCCAGGTATACACCCATTTTAATTTATTTTAAAAACCAAATTTTCAACAATAGGGTTGTGTATAATGCACTAATTCGTTTTCATGTTAATCATGGAGATGTGCACAAAGCATTTACTCTTCATCAGGAAATGGTGGACAAAGGAATTGATCCTGACATGATGACTTATAATAGCTTGATTATTGGATATTGTAGGGAAGCGAACCTTCAAGAAGCAAGTAATATCCTTGGTGAATTGAAGGCCAAAGATTTAGTTCCCAGTGCCATTACTAATAGCACACTGGTTGAGGGACATTGCAAACTACATGATTTTTCTGGAGTCTATGCTTAGTATAGAGAGATGTTTGATATGGGGTTTCTTCCCAGCACTCATGCTTGCAATGAACTTGCGACTGGCCTCAGAAATGAGGGAAGGATGCAAGAGGCAAACATCCTCTTCTTTGAGTTAAAAGAGAAAAGGGTTGAATCTACTGGTAGTGAGGAGGATTTATCTGCTGCTGCGAAAATGTAGTTGGGAACACTTTCTCATCTTGTGCATGGATTCTTCTAAATCCACGATCACCTACGAGATAAGCAGGTAATATATTGGAAAACCTTTTCATGTACTATAGCGACTTTTTGCACTTCTAAGTTCCAACTTTTATTGTTTCCTTGATTTGATTAGGGGAATAAGAGAACGAACTGTAATTTTGAAATACTGGTGTATGTTGGAATTTGGAAACCACATCTTTTCAACATAAATTCTAGGGAGCGAGAAGATAAGCAAAACTGCCTTGAGATGCGCGACATTGCTTATCTCGAGGGGGATGGTGGTTACAGCCATCCCTCGCTCCCTAGAAGGGCTGGCTTTTCAATGCTTTTGCAATGAGGTAACTATCTTGTCATGAACTGTTTGTTATGTATTCTGACTTAAAACTAGAACTAAATCTACAAAAGAAAAGATAAATAAAATAACTCAATTTTCATATTCAATCAAAACCAACTACAATCATAGTTTTATGGCTTATTTATGGAGCCTACTAGCTTATCTAGCAAATAATCAATCTAATCTAACCCTAATATGGCTAGTGCCGTAACTTTAATATGGGCCTTAGTGAGTCCAGCCCACCTACTAACATGTTTAACTAATACCTAATTACATCACCCTTTCCGGCTTAAAAAAACTTGTCCACAAGCTTCAAGAGTGCATGTCGTGCCTTCAACAACCAAGGAGATCAATTCGCCTTCACCATCAGTGGGAGGCACACCCTGTTCTATGCCTTCCTGCTCTTTCAGCTCATCAGTTAAGAGGACTGACTTTCTTTAGGGCAATTATGTTGAACATGGTCAGCTTGGCCACATTCGAAGCACTTAAGCGAAGCATCAAAGGTTGGTGCACACTAGATTCACAAGTTTTTTTCACCATTCGACCATGAAGTTGAAGTTTAATTTCCGCTCGCTTGGCCATGTTTTCTGCATACAAAAGAGTATCAAATTCTTCCAAAGCCAAAATAGATTTACTTAATGTATTTAAACCATGGTAAAAATGATAAGCTGTGTGACGTTCTGATTCCTGAGGCTTCATGCGCATGTTCAAGGTCCAAAATTCGGTGGCATATTCATTAATTGTGCGTCCAGTCTGATTAACTACCATCAATCTGGCAAAGAGGTTATGTTCGTAATCCATCATTACAAAGGATAAATGCATCAAGTCGCAAATTATCACATGTCATCACAGGGGTAAACACACAACATTGCGTCATGCACACTCCTGCCACCAAATGTTTGTTGTTCCTTTTAGCTTTGTGATTACTAACTTGACTATTTTCAGTCCCCGTGTGTTTATAAATTCTAGAATGTGATCTATCTTAGTGATCAGTCCACAAAAACATCACTCAGTTCAGCAATATCGCACATAGGAACATCCAACTTCAATCCAGTGTCATCCCATCACTCCATAGCAACCAATAATCTCGCAAACTAGTCATTCTCCTCAAAGGGGCATCCCCAAAAGCTTGATCACCTAAAGGAGGGGGACAAAAATGTTGATTTCCTCCCCTCCCTGCTAGCTTGTCCTCTATCCTGCATATGTGCCCATGGTGGATGTGGATCTCTCTGTTAATCTTCAACCTAATATCTTAATGTTTCTGTAGATATTTAGTTAAATCTTCAACTGACTGCTGCAGAGAGATGCTAAACCGTCCCCGTCTTTCTTCTTCGGAATCAATAGGGTGGATCTGTGGAGGGATATGATGATTTGTAGGTAACGTGGCTTGATGGGGAAGTTGGTAATGCGATAGAAAACTTGGATTCAACCAACTACTCAAAGTAGGATCGAAAATGGATTGCCCCAAGGTGGGTTACGATGGCATAAGGATTAAGAGGTACGGTTTCAGGACGAGGTCGTGGGGATGGGGTGCTTGAAACAAGTGTGGTTGTGAAAGGAACCCACCCAACGAGACGGATAGAGTGGAGATGTGTGGCGGTGGAGTGGATCGTGGGAGGGTGGACGAGGTAGGACGGTGCACTGGGCTGGAGCGACAAGGGCGTCCAACCGTTTGCGGTCAGCGCCAATCTGTCCTAATAGTGACGTCAGGGGCTGGTCGATGGTGCTCAGCGACCACGTGGATGGCTAGTACTGCTGCAGAGTCATGGGTTGTTGATTCTTCTTCATCTTCGCTTGTACAACCTGCTCAATCTCTTTCTGAAGTCATTGTTGCATCCCAGCTGATGCGCTATTTTTGTAGCACACAACTTAATACCCTGCTTTGTGATTGTAATATAGAATAAGTAGGGATCGTTCTGGACCGGGGATTAGAGGGTTTGTCAATTAACACTAAGAATAGCTAAAAGACAACTAACAACCTAATTAAGTAAATAATGGGGGATTGGATTTTCTTTTTTTTTTTTTTTTTTTTTTTTTTTGAAAGGCAAGCCGGTTTTTTAGCAAAGGATCCGTAACCTAGTCCCGAGATGCGACCTACTGGTCGAACACCACCCCGAAATAAAGATGCCTCCAGTGGGTCTCGAAGCAAGGATCTGTGGATCAAGTCCACAACGCCTTAACCAATCGACCACAGCCCACTATGAAAATAACTACGAAAATTACTACAAAGATAATAAAACTAAAAGATGACAAAGATGAGAAACTAGCTAAGGGTTTATTCCCATACACCAAACATATGCGCATAAATCAATTTTCAATAATCACTTGCTAACTCGTGAGAGACAATGCTCAAGATTAACCGTGATCAGCACTGCATTAATCTTATTATTTTCCCAAGTTCGTTGAATTAAACTAAGCATCGCTTTCAAACTATTCTTATCATGCTATCTGATCAGGAATCGCAAGTTAGATAACAATCTAAGATCATTAAGTTTTGTGGAAAATATGAACACTAACTAGGCAATTACAAGTATGATCAACATCTTGTTCTTACCTAGGTTTTTACTTAACCTTACTAACGTTCCTTGGTATTTACTACTTGTGAGTACAAGATTATAACAATTAGGTGACATTCTCCTATACTCTAGCCCCAAATCCTAGCATGCTTATTAAGTTGGCCACCTTAACAAACATATAAAGAAAAATTCTTTATAAAACAGTTAAGCAAAACACAATCACTAATAGCAAGGAAAATTAAATTCAATTAATTTATAAAACACGTGTTCGGGGTTTCGAATCAACCCTAACTAAGAGGAGTTTAGCTAGATATATTAATTATGATCAAACAATAATTCATAATCAAATATCAAGCGAAATAAGAAAAAAGTTAAGAGATGAAACAATGTCGCCTGTGTGTGGTGGTAGAGAGAGGAGTGTTGGGGTGTGAATAGCAGACTGAAGAGAAATAAATTTCTCTCGTCCTGCCTCACACGATCTTCTTCACTCACGATCTTCATTCTTGTTGTACGGTCTGCTTCTTGCGCCAAAATGGTTTCGACTGGTGCGAGGAAGAGAGATTGTGCAAGAGAGAACAAACGTTGATAAAGTTGAGATGTCGAGAGATTGACGGTGATGGCGATCTGTGGTTGCGAGATTGTGATGAGGTGGTTTCTGATTGGCGATGAACAAAAGAAGAAGGAGATGAACAGGCGAGATGGAGAACGAAGGATTTGATTGCGACAAACATAAAGAGACGCGCGAGACTGTGGTGATGATGCTCGACGGTGATCTGATAAAGAATGCAATGGTCTGTGACTAGGTTGGTTGATGCGAGGAGGATCGTGGTTGTTGTTGTGAAGAGGAGGTGTTGGCGGCTGTGATTGCGAGGAGGAGGCTATGGATGGATGCGTAGGAGGCTGTTGCTGGATGGATTTCTCTCAAAGCAAGGTATCGTCCCTTTTAGATTCGTTTTCTTCTTTGTTTGGTTTCTTTCTTTGTGTGGTTTCCTTCTTTGTGTGGAATCTTGTTATTGAAAACCTACACAAACACGAAAATAATAATTAGTACTATAATTAACAAGAAATAGCTAAAATTATATATAGAAATATGGTACTAAAATAGCATAATTATATTCCTATCACCAGCTTGTTGTTTAGTCCACTTTTCCCTCTGTCTTGACCACTCTTAATCTCTATGAAGCTTATCCTGTTATCTTTCGTGGTTGAACATTGTTGCATCCCTGCTTGTTGTTTAGCCCACTCTATTCTTTGTCTTGCCTATTCAGTTTCCATGGTTTTCCTTGCAGTCCTCCATCCTTCCATGGCGTCCATTGCTCTAGATCTTTCTTCCTCAGTCATCTTCCAGGCTTTCTCTTCTGCATATTTTGTGATCTTGGTTTGTGGCGGCATACAATCAAAGATTTGTTTAGCTCTGATACCAAATTATGTATTCTAACCTAAAACTAGAACTAAATCTACGAAAAAAACATAAATAAAATAACTCAATTTTCATATTCAATCAAAATCAATTATAATCATAGCTTTATGCCTTATTTATAGATCTTACTGGCTTTAAGCCACCTACTAACATGTTTAACTAATATCCAATTACATAAGTTTTTGTCTATGTTTGTTTTGGCTGATAAAGCTCAAGGAAAATAAGAGGCGTTTCCTTATATATCCATATGTGTATATATATACATATTTTTTCACAAGATTGGGGCAGTAAAAGAGGGTTAGAAGACGAGAAAGGGAGGCAGGGGAGGTTAGAGTAAGGAAAGTAGGGAATGTAGTTAAAGCTTTTATGAAATTGTCCATGTTTCAGTATAATAAGAAAAACTTCTCGTCTATCTACTACAAGCTCAGGAAGTGTTAAACCCAATTAGTGCATTTCTACTTGTGTTGCTTACTTGGCTGAGTTTAGATCATTAGAACTTGTGAAAAATATGTTGCATTGGCTAATTAGCATTTCCTTTTAACAATTGTTTAGGTCACCTAGATACCATCTTAGATTCAATTGTATGCATGGCAATATATGTAACAACGACACAAATATGTCTGCATTTAAGTATTATTTGCCTTTTCAACAATAAGTTTTTAATTATTAGTCATAATCATTCACCTTGTAGGTCATTATTGCTAGATATGTACTACTTAGAGCATCCACAATAAATATTCTTGAGTAAGAAGAAACACAAATGCCTGTTAGGAAAACTTTTTTCTAACCCAATGGGCATGGTTGCGGCATGACCACCAATTTTTTTTTTCCTGGGTTTGCCTACAGAGAGGCCTTTGGCAAAGTCCTAATGCGGTCTTCCAGTGGCCATTTGACCTTTGAAAGGCCGTGGACACTATTCAACAAGCATAAAACAATTAAATAATATGTAGGAGAAACATAATAATTAAATAATAGGTAGTAAGGAGACTTTGACTTCTATGAGTTGGCTATCCATTAAATATTATGCTTGTAACATTTTGTGAAGAATTGAAACTTTTCAATGATGTGTGCAATAGTTGATGATCTGAAGTTTCTGATGGGAGTATCTAGGGGCGTTACATGCGTATCCGTCACGAGCGCATTGACACTTTTTTTAGGTGTGTGTAAATAGAGTATCATTGTTACATAGGTGGCAGTAAGGTCCGGTTACATTATCCACATTAGGGACAACTTTCCTTGCCATAAAAGGTCAATTTGCAGACAAATCAACAAATACTAGAGCCATCTTACTAAGATGAGTACTGTAATTAGTTTTGTTGCAACTTCATCGCATGGTTTCTTATACTACTTATTTTTTCTAGAAAATTTTCAGTTGTCCAAGTAAGTTTAAAAAAGTAGTTGCTATAGAAAAATCTGCACCATATAAGTTTGTCGGTGTGATATCTCTATTCAATATTCTTATTGCCAAGTCAGATACTCGTGACAAGCAGATTTCTGTTTGTTGAAAAATGAAAGGAAATTTTCTATTGGCTGAGCTGCCGGTCAGTTGCATTTTCAAAGAATACAATACAGAGCTTGTTGGGCAACTTGATCATAACTGGAGTTTGTCGAAGGGTTTATGAAAACTCTTTTCTTTTTGTTAGTGAAGCCCTTCCTCTACCCTTCAAATAAAACAGTTATGATGCTACACAGATCTGAAGATGTTATTCATCCACGGTCTTTGCATTTACATTATTCCAAATATGAATCATCAATTTGGTAAAGTAATTCACAGTTATATAAAGTAGCTTTGGTGGATCTAAAATATTCTATTATCTTAAGCACTGTATTTGACAAATTCCCTGGATAATAAATTTAAATTCTCTTACTAGATTGTTTGAAAGGTTTTTTCATGATATTCTCCCATCTCTTTACCAGAAAAGCTTATTAGGGGTATAGGACAATCAAAGTTAGAGGATCTACTCTGAAATATGGTACTATACTTGAGAAGGAAAAGATGGTGATAAGGAATATGCAGGCTCCTTGGAGGTGTTTAGGAGTTGTTGATACAAAAGAGAAACAAGGTTAACTTCTTGGATTTCAAGTTCATCCATGTTTTCAGAGAAGCCAACCAACCAAGTTACATACCATCTATCCCAGCTGGGGAATAGCAATATATTGGTGTTTACTCCTCCACAATGCAAGATAATGTCCAAGGTCACGGAACAGGTGTAATACCCTGAGTGGGCAGACTATGAGGCTGACGGGCTACCTTGTGTAGGCGGGCTCTAAGGCTGACAACTCCATGTGTGGGCGGGCTCAGAAGGCTGGCAGGCTACCAAGTGTGGGCGGGCTCAGAGGCTGGCAGGCTACCTCGGTGTTATAGTCCCACATCGCCTGGGTGAGGGATGAAGAAATACTATATATGTACGAGTTTGGATCTACATGACACAACGTATTTTAAAGCTGTGCGGGTAGTTAGGTTGGGCCCAGAGTGGACAATATTGTTTCATGTAGATCGGGTCGTGACAGAATGGTATCAGAGTCGGACTCAGCCAGAAGTGTGCCAACGAGGACGTTGGACCCTAAGGGGGGTGGATTGTAATACCCTGAGTGGGCGGGCTCTGAGGCTGACAGCTCCATGTGTGGGCGGGCTCAGGAGGCTAACAGGCTATCAAGTGTGGGCGAGCTCAGAGGCTTGCTGGCTACCTCGGTGTTATAGTCCCACATCGCCTGGGTGAGGGATGAAGATGTATTATATATGTACGAGTTTGGATCTACATGACACAACGTGTTTTAAAGCCGTGCGGGTAGTTAGGTTGGGCCAAAAGCGGACAATATTATTTCATGTAGATCGGGTCGTGACAATAGGACTCCCCGGAGGCTTGGTTTATTAGAATGAATAGAGTGTGCTTGTAATTGGAGAGTTTATGTTTACGTTCCTCATGGGTGAAAACTAGTTAGGAGGTTTGAAGGTGGCTCTTGATACAAGTTCATTTCCTTTTATTTTTGTCTGTGGTCTTCGTTGCAGGGTGTGGGTATGTACACCCTTGTTTCTTTTCATTTTAAATATAATTATTCGGTTCACTTTAACCCTTGTTTTTGTTCTGTTCTTGTTTCTTCATTTTTAATAAATACATTGGATTTATTTCAACCCTTGTTTGCCTTCTGCGAAAAAATAGATGAAACTCAACCCCCAAAAAAATAAGCATCCCAAGTAGACAGTTTAATTTACGGTTTACATTTTCTATTTGGTGTTTTGCCTTAAAGTGGAAGACAATAAAATATGTCTTGTCAGTTCAGAGGATATCCAATATTTACTATGTTATTTGAAGTGAACTAGAGTATGCTCTGTGTCGTTGGCACTCTACATAATTTTATTTTTGCTAAATATTTTATACTAAACACCTCCATCACTATCCCCATTTTCGCTTTCAATTAATATTGAAGTGTAAGCCTATATATTATAAATTTTAGGGTTAGACTCAGTCAAATTTGAATGAGTTGGGGGGGGGGGGGGAATTTAAACGCCGAGAATGAGTTTTCCCTAATTTTTTGAATTCATCAAAACCTGAAGTTTAGAATTTTTGTTTAAATGTGCATTAAGATGTTGAACTCATTTTTTTGTATGATCAGTCCATCTCATTGCTTTGCAAAATATTGAAAAATATTACAGGCGTGAAATACAATATACGTTTTTTAATTATAAGATATATATATTTAAAATTGCAGCGCTTGTATTGCTCATTGATTTTGTTGGAAATATCTTCAAAAATGCATTTCAACGATACTAAGTTTATCAAAATCCGACAACGATGTAGATAGTTATGATAATTTTCATTTTGCTAAAAAGAAAATACAATATTTTTTTTCTCCGCTACATGTACATTCCACCAACTTTTTTCAAATTTGTTTTTTAATTATTTTTGTCATTTATTTTATATTTACAAATATGTCATTATAGAAAATGAATCTCAATTATCAAATTCAATACATTTCTCAATTTTCAATCCTAACCATCTTTTATCTCCAATCCTTTCGATTTGACTTTGTCCCAGTCAGCAATAAATAGTAAAACACCACTCTGAATCGTAATATAGATTTGTTAGCTTGAATGATAATTTAGCCTGCATGTTCTTTAGTTATGTATTACAAACTTAAAGGATGTATGTATGAACGTTGATAGTCATTTACTTCGCAATCCTCAAACATGGTCGAACATCACAACTTAGAGTTTTATGTAACTAGAAACTCTAGTGTCTTAGGAAGGTGATTGTTTTCTTTTGAGAAAATCCTATATTACTTGAAGTTGTGTCCTCACTTGTTCTATATGATATTTGCTAAACCTCTAAGGGATTTTCTCATTCAAAGTTAGGAAGAGATTTGATAGAACTTTGTATCTGAAAAGAGTATCTCACCTTTAGTTTACCCTGAGTTTTACGAATTCTTTTTTGAAAGTTTTATGTTTATGATTTTCGGTCTACGATATCATAAATATTGAGGTTCTGCAAATCCTCCTCCACATTTTCCATTCACATTTTTTCCCTCAAGGGAAGCGGAGGGGGTTCCAACCCCTAAAGTCAAGAGCTTGATGAATAAACAATGAAATCCCCTACACTAGAGAAGTACCATTCCATTCATTAACCATAATAAAAGATTGGTTTTTGAGATTGTGACCATATTTTTGCTTGTGTAGGAAGCTCAGGAAGGGAAAAAGAAAGCAGAAGGAAAATGGAAATCTTATTGAACCATTGAAGTGAGTAGAAACATTAATTAGAACAACATCCTCCCAAGTCTTGTTTACAAGGCAAATGGGTCTTTGAAAGTTGAAATAAATCATCTTTAGGAAGGTGTTTTGATGGTAAATGCAACAAATACAGTGATTTCTATAACTCCAAGGTGAAACTGGTGATTGCTGTTAAGTTGGTATCAGTTTGTCAGTCCTGCTCATGTAATACTGGAAGGCTTCTAGGCAGTGGTGGAGCCAGGATGCTCACAAAGGGGGCAAAGTGGATGGGGCAAGAAAAAAATAGCAAAATTATAGAGGGGCAATTAGTTAAATATATCACAATTACCCACAATTCACTATACTAAGTCTGAATTTCAAAAAATTTTGGGGGGACAACTGCCCCCCCCCCCCCCCCCCATGTCTTGTGTATGTGGCTCTGCCACTGCTTCTAGGTATTAATTTCAAAGGCAAGGAGGGGGTCACTTGTTTGATGCAAAATACATTGCTATTGTGTTTAATTCAATGATTAGCGTAATTCTAACGGATTGATGCGCATTGCATGCTTACTTGTAGTAGGGTTTATGGATAATAAACCTTTCAAGCTATATTTTACAGGACAACAACAATAACATGCCAACTTTCTTGAGCTCCCCGAGGGCGGTGTTTGTTGGATCAAGTGGGATAAAACAAATACCAATATTATGGTTTCAATTACGAAAGTATTTATGAAATATGAACAATTTAGGTCTTAAAAGCTCTAATTGTTTTCCGTTGGTTCTGAAACGGCTCATTTGCTGCAGTTGCATGGGCCCTTCTGGCATGCCACAAATGGCCTACTAATAGGAAAGATCCTAACAAAATGAGTAATAATTAACCAACTTCTAGGAGAAACATATATGATTGCATTACCCAGAGCAAAAGAAACGGTGATTATAAACTTTATACATCCCAACAATTGCACAAGCGTTTGTAGTCCAACGGTTAGGATAATTGCCTTCCAAGCAATAGACCCGGGTTCGACTCCCGGCAAACGCATTTAATATATTTTTTGTTGTTTGATTTGTCCAAACTAAAATGTTAGAAAAGAAACAGGAAGAAGTGTATATGGAGAGCACAAATGATTCCATTCAGTAGCATCAACAGTTTAAAAGTGGGGCTTTAGCACTGTTGTAATACTTTGCTTTCTTTAGCATCAACGGTCTAAAAACGTGTTTTGGCATTTCTTGATATAGGAATGTTTTTCTTTGTTTTTTGTTTCCTTAATAAACATCTTCGTATTTGACAAAAAAAAAATATTGTGATAATTTGGAAATTCCATAATGTCACTAACGATGATAACCTTGGAGCACAATAGTTTCAATGTTTGGAACTTTCAAAGTTTTCCTAATAACGCATCTCACTTCATACCCAATTGGCCAATTCACCTCATCTTTTTCTCTAACAATCTCCAGACCATAGTTGAGTGCTCTCCAAAAAAAAATGAAACTTTTTAGCGTGGACTTTCTATCAACAATGACCACACCAAGAGAGTACAAATGCCGAATTTATTTATTATTATTATTATTATTATTTGAAAAGGGAACTGGGTTTTTAAGGATTTCACAACCTATCAACCTATATGTCAATGCTGCAAGTGGGTTTTGAATCTAGAACGTGAAGAACAAACCCATACAACCCTAACCATTGGATCATAACACCTGACAAGATTAAGGCCAAGTTGCCCCTTTTTCATTCATCCTCCAGCAATATAAATACTGTAGTCAAAATACAATAGGAAATCACCATCCAATAGGAGACCTACCAAACAATGGAAACAAATCCCCAGCCAGAGGAAAGTCTCCTAACCCCATATTACTCTAACAAATATGCTAAAATAGAATGGAATATATTTTCCTAACAATAGGATATATTTTCCTAACAATGGAATATATTTTCCTAACAATAGGATATATTTTCCTAATACCCCCCTCAAGTTGGAGCATGAGGGTTAAAAATGCCCAACTTGCCAAGGAGATAATCGAACTGCGATTTGCCCAAAGCCTTTGTGAATATGTCGGCCAACTGATTAGTCGTCGGCACATAAGAAGGAGCAATAAGACCATCCTGAATGGCATCACGAACAAAGTGACAATCAACCTCAATATGCTTCGTACGTTCATGAAATACAGGATTCTACGCAATGTGTATGGCACACTGACTATCACAAAAGAGGGGAACGACCTTGGGATGAAGTACCCCCAAACTCAATAATAAACCTTTCAACCATTTCAACTCACAAGTTATTGCTGTCATAGAACGATATTCCGCCTCAGCCGAAGAACGCGAAACCGTATGTTGCTTCTTAGTTTTCCAAGCAATCGGAGAATGGCCCAAAAACACCAACCACCCCGACAGGGACCGCCGAGTAATAGGGCAAGCAGCCCAATCAGAATCACACCAACCTTGCAAAGACAAGTCACTTTTCGAGCGCAGTAGAATACTGAAACCCGGAGTACCTTTCAAATAGCGGACAACGCGCAATGCCGCATCCCAATGCTCCTGTTGCGGTTGCTGCATAAACTGAGATAGCACATGAACCGAGTACGTCAAATCAGGACGTGTGACCGCCAAATAGACCAAACGCCCCACCAAACGCCGATAAGACTCAGGATCCGAGAGAAGAGAGCCCGTGACACGCGCTAGTTGATGATTTTGTTCAATCGGAGACAGAGCAGGCTTCGAACCCAAGAGACCCACCTCTGAAATAATATCAAGTGCATATTTACGTTGACAAAGAAATAACCCTACAGAGTTGCGGGCAACCTCAATACCAAAGAAGTATTTAAGAACCCCTAGGTCCTTCATATGAAAACAGAAGCCAAGGTAGCCTTTAAACAGAGTCAAAGCAGCAGAATCATTCCCAGAGAGTATTAAATCATCAACATACACGAGCACATTAATTTGAACATACCCCTTCTTATAAGTAAAAAGGGAATAATTAGAATAGGACTGTAAAAAACCATACCCCTTTAAAGCTGACACGAGCTTAGCAAACCAACATCTAGGAGCCTGTTTCAATCCATATAGAGATTTACGCAACCGACATACCAAACCAGGTTCATCAGATGTAAAGCCAGGAGGGAGTTTCATATAGACATCCTCATCTAGATCCCCGTGCAGGAAAGCATTGTGTACATCCATCTGATGCAACTCCCAATTTTTAGAAGCCGAAATCGTAAGGAATGTACGAACAGTCGTCATCTTTGCCACCGGAGCAAATGTCTCGTCATAATCTATCCCTTCTGTTTGATGATTACCGAAAACAACTAAACGAGCCTTCAATTGCTCAATACTAGCATCAGATTTGTACTTTATCTTATACAACCATTGACTACCAAGAGCCTTCTTCCCTGAAGGTAACGGTTCCATAGTCCATGTCTCATTGTCTTCCAAGGCCCGCATCTCTTCTTGCATAGCTGCGCGCCACCCTGCATCTTTTACAACCTCCTTAAAAGATTGAGGCTATTTTCCAGCTGTAATAGCTGCAATAAAATTTCGATGTTTCACAGAAAAACTGTCACAACTAACATAATGTGCTATAGGATAAGGCGTACCTGAGGGAGGTGAAAATGTAGAAGCAGGCAAAGCGGAGGATGGACTATTTTTCTTCACTGTAGTGTGTGTAACAAAGTCATGTAGCTTAACCGAAGAATACTTTTCCCGAAAACCACGACCTAAATGCTCGCTTGGCGGAGCATCTCCCGACACTGCCTCCCCGAATCATCCGTATGAGAAGGCGTAGGCAAAGTCGTTGGCGGCGGTGTAGTGAGCACGGGCTGCAACGGCGTGGCGGAGGGCTGTGGTGTGGCTCGCGGCTGCTGGTCAGACGCAGTTCTGGGTGTGGACTGTGTGGTGGCCTGCGGCTGTTGGTCTGGAGCACACCTGGGCGTGGTAGGTCGTACCTGCTGCACCTCCTCACCCTGTTCTAAAAACTCCGTAAAATCCACGCCACCTCTTCATCCAGATCACCATGAATGTCATTGCGAGGAGCAAAATTAGTAACCTCAACATCAAGATATGGAAACACATTCTCATAAAACTTTACATCCCTTGACACAAAAAAATTTTGCTTGTCCAAATCAAACAAATACCAACCCTTCTTGCCAAACGGATATCCCACAAAGACACATTTACGACTCCTACTGGCAAACTTATCACCCTTCGCCTTCTGATTATGAGCGAAGCACAGAGAACCGAAAACACGCAATTCACTAAAGGAAGGCAGACTACCAAACAAGACTTCATATGGAGTTTTATTGCCAAGAATACTAGAAGGTGTCCGATTGATTATATGAGCAACGGCAAGGGCACATTCCCCCCAAAAATAAATCGGTAGACCACCCTGAAATCGTAGTGAACGAGCAACATTCAAAATGTGTTTATGTTTCCTTTCTGCCCGGCCATTTTGTTGAGGAGTCCCCACACAAGAAGTTTGAAACAGAATTCCATTGACCAAAAAATAATCCTTTAGGCAATTAAATTCAGTACCATTATCACTACGAACAATATTCAATTTCTGAGAAAATTGTCTATCAATCATAGCTATAAATGACATAAACATTTTAAAAACTTTCGTTTTATCAACTAACAGATAGATCCACACAGTGCGGGAGAAGTCATCCACTAGTGTAAAAAAATAGCGAGCCCCACAAGACGAGGGTGTATTATATGGCCCCCATAAATCACAATGGACTAACTCGAAAATGCGAGTAGATTTATTGTCACTTAACTGAAAACTATCCCTAGAATGCTTAGCACGATGACAAACTTCACATGCTTTATTCAACTTACCACTAGAATTGCTAAACAAAGGAAGCAACTTCACCACTTTTCTCGGAAGGATGCCCCAATCTGCGATGCCATAGCTCCAAAGAAGTTGAAGGATCAACTGAAACTGCTTTCACCTTTGTCTCCTCCCGTAAGTAGTATAGTCCATCCCTTCTCTCACCCGTTCCAATCACCTCCCTCGTGTGACGGTCCTGGATAACACACAAGTCGGAGTTAGTTATGAATTCACAGTTTATATCATCACTCAATTGTGAAGCCGAAATTAAATTACAATTTAATTTTGGAACATAAAGAACATGGTTAAAAATAATTTTGTCAGTAAGCTTGACAAGTCTTTCCTTCAAGGCAACAACGTTCTGACCATCCGGGAGGCCAAAAGAACAAGGAGTCACATTTCTTAGATCCGACAAATCTCCCGTAACATGATTGGAGCACCCAGTGTCAATAATCCACTTACCATTCAACCGATTAGGGGGATGGTGAGGAGTGCCGAAAGCAGCCATGAGAGCCTGCTATTGTTCGGCAGAAAAACCTGGAAGAGGTGCAGCCAACAAAGAACCTGGCGGTGCGTTCACGGCCTGGTCAGACGTGGCCTTGTTGGCCTTGACGTTTCCGCGGCCACGTCCAGCAGCAAGTGGTGCAGCAGTGGCCTGTCTGTCACGCACAGCAGCCCCCTTCGTCGCACCTTTAGACCCATACTTTTCAATGAACCAGTCTGGAGTGCCGTGCAACTCAAAGCAGGTGGTGTCGTTATGACCCGTCTTGTGGCAGTGTGAGCAGACCAGGGCAGCCTTCTCGACTCGAGTAAGGCGTGGTTTGGAACGATTGTCCATACGTACCGCAAAGCCCGCAACTTCAAATGCCTCGTCTTTAATACGTGTTATCCCCCTAACTCTTTCCTATTCAGAAACCAAACCAAGCAGAAATTGATGTAATCGATCTCCCTCACGCCTTTCCACATGTTGTTTACCTACACCACAAGTACACCTGCCACACTTGCAAGAGATTAAGGGTTCGTGATTATCAAGTTCATCCCACAACATAGTCAATTTGCTGAAATAAATCGCGACGGGCATAGTCTTGGACTGCTCACAGTGATTTATGTCAGATTTTAGTTGTTGTATTCTTGGACCATTGACAAGACAAAATCTTTCATGCAAATCATCTCACAATCGTTTTGCATCATCATAGTTTGATAACATAGATTTTACCTCAGAGTCTATCGTGTTCATGAGCCAAGAAACAAGCATGCAGTGAATCGTAATCCAATCATCCTTCGTGCAAGGGGGAACCAGGTCTTTAATGGAGCCATCAATGAAACCAAATTTTCTGCGGGAAGTAAGGGCAACACGAATTGCGTGAGACCAATCATCAAAGTTGTCGAGTTTGAGGCGAATCGGAGTGATAAAATCCCCAGGCTTATCTTACGGCCCTAGAAAGAATGGTGAATTAGCCTCGATCTTTGGAGGCGGTGATGGAGAAGTTTCTTCACCAGCCATAACAAGCAATCAAGAGGGAAGAAAGTTTTAGGTAGGCTCTGATACCATGACAAGATTAAGGCCAAGTTGTCACTTTTTCATTCATCCTCCAGCAATATAAATACTGTAGTCAAAATACAATAGGAAACCACCATCCAATAGGAGACCTACGAAATAAAGGAAACAAATCCCCAATCATTGAAAAGTCTCCTAACCCCATACAAATTTTTACCCCGTACAACTCTAACAAATATGCTAAAATATAATGTAATATATTTTTTTAACAATAAGATATATTTTCCTAATAACACCGTTGACTACAAATGCCGAATTAGCTATAGAAAATGTTAATATAGTACGAACCCTTCTAGGTAGCGTGGGAAAGAGAATCTAAGGTGAAACCGTGAAAAGTAGGAGTTGAAAAGTATTTAAGATCGCGACGAGTGATAATATGAAGCAGGTAGACTTTCATTCATCTTCTTTCTCCAAATTGTCAGCATCACTTCACGGGTCCTGTTGTTTCAAAATTTGTTTTTTTTTTTTGTCTTTTTTCACTCTCAGATTTATTTAATATTCATGTAAGAAGAGTATGAAACTTTTCAATTTGTCAATTTGTGTGTGTCAGTTTCTCAAGGTCAAGCTAAATGGATGCTGATTTAAGATATAATACTCAATTTTCCGATTTATTATATTGCAATTTTAGTAGTCTGGGAGGAGATGGAGATGGAGATGGAGATGGAATCATCGTCTTTGCTTCATCATGAAAGCATGAGCTTACCAAACACCCTTCAGTACTCTCTCTGTCACTCACACTTCACTCTTTACCCTTCCTTGAAACAACCCCATTAAAGAGAAGCTTGAAACAACAACAAGAACAACAACCCAACATTCTCTCCATGGCACCTACCACTTCCAAAGCTCCTCCTCCATTGGCCTTCTTTCTATTCTTCTCTTTTTTCATCCTTTCATCCAAAGCTCTACAAGTGACTGATATTTTTCTCACTTTCAAGGACTCCATTAAAGACCCAATGAACACTCTCTCCACCTGGTCTAGCAGCTCAGGAGCCACCCATTTCTGCAATTGGACCGGTGTTACTTGCAACACCTCCTCCTCACCTTATCCAACACCCACTTCTCTGAATCTTCAAGGACTCAATCTCTCTGGTGAGATTTCCACTTCAATCTGTCAGCTCCCCAGTCTCTCTGTTCTCAACCTTGCAGACAATCTCTTCAACCAACCAATCCCACTTCATCTTTCACAGTGTAGTTTATTGGAGACGCTGAATCTCAGTTACAATCTGATATGGGGGACAATCCCAGATCAGATTTCTCTGTTTAAATCACTCAAAGTTCTTGACCTGAGTAAGAACCATGTTGAAGGAAGGATTCCTGACAGCCTTGGATCTTTGAAGAACTTGCAAGTTCTCAACTTGGGGAGCAACTTGTTTTCAGGTAGTCTTCCTTCCTCTGCTTTTGGTAACTTGAGTGAGCTTCTTGTTCTCGATTTGTCTGAAAACCCATTTTTGTTGAGTGAGATACCAATAGAGATTGGAGGGCTTGTGAAGCTTCAACAGCTTTTGTTGCAGAGATCAGGCTTTTATGGTCAGATCCCAGATTCTTTTGTGGGGTTGAAAGAGTTGGAGGTTTTAGACCTTTCACAGAACAACTTAACTGGTGGGGTTCCTCTTGGACTTGATTTGGGTCTTAAGAGCCTCATTTCATTTGATGTTTCACAAAACAAGCTCTCTGGGGCTTTCCCTACTAGTATCTGCACTAGCAGTAAAACCCTTGCATATCTAAGTCTCCATAAAAATTTCTTCACTGGATTGGTACCCAAATCACTCAACCAATGTTCGAATCTTGAGAGATTTCAAGTGCAGAACAATGGTTTTTCTGGGGATTTTCCCACTGGGTTATGGTCATTGCCAAAGATTAAGCTTGTCAGAGCTGAAAACAATAGGTTCTTTGGAGAAATACCCCATTCGATATCTGTTGCCACACAATTAGAACAGGTTCAGATAGATAACAATAGCTTTACTGGCAAAGTTCCTGCTAATCTTGGATTACTTAAGAACCTGTATAAGCTCTCTGCATCCCTAAATAGTTTTTATGGAGATATTCCTCAGAACATTTGTGATTCGCCTGTAATGAGTATACTTGATCTCTCGCAAAATTTGCTGTCTGGTAGGATTCCAGAGCTTACTAGATGCAGAAATCTAGTCTCATTGTCTTTAGCAAACAACAGTCTCGATGGAAACATACCGAATTCCCTTGCTGAATTACCAGTCCTAACCTATATTGATCTTTCCGATAATAATCTCACTGGCCCAATCCCTCCAGAGTTAGAGAACTTGAAACTTGCCTTGCTCAATATCTCTTTCAATAGGCTATCGGGCAAGGTTCCGCCCGCATTAATTTCTGGCCTTCCAGCTTCATTCCTTGAAGGAAACCCAGACTTATGTGGACCAGGATTGCCTAATTCGTGCATTGTTGAGAGACGGAACCCTGATCATCCAACCAAACAGACCAGCATACTTATACCAGTAGCTTTTGCTGCTGGAGTTATGGCAGTGGTTGTTGCATTTTTCATACTATATCGATCTTCCAAAAAGAAATCTCTACTGGGCAGTTCAAATATGGTGCTTTTCTATCCAATACGAATGACGGAACATGATCTCATGATGGGCATAAATGAGAAAACAGCTTTAGGCAGTGATGTTAAAACATTCGGGAGAGTTCATCTAATGAAGCTGTCAAGTGGTGAATACATCGCAGTAAAGAAACTGATGAACACTGGTGTTCTGTCTTTGAAATCTATGAAAGCTGAGATGAAGACGTTGGCAAAGATCAGTAATAAAAATGTGACAAAACTTATGGGGTTTTGTTACTTAGATGATGTGATTTTCCTGATTTATGAATTTGTTCAGAATGGAAGCTTGGGAGATCTGATTTGCAAATCAGATCTTCAATTAGAATGGGATGTCAGGTTGCAAATTGCTGTTGGAGCTGCTCAAGGTTTGGCATACCTACATCAAGATTATGTTCCGCACTTGCTTCACAGGAACATCAAATCTAGAAACGTTCTTCTTGATGTCAATTATGAACCAAAACTCACAGATTTTGCACTTGATCGAATTGTCGGTGAGCAAGCCTATCAGTTGACAGTTGCCTCAGAACTTGGTTCCAATTGTTACCTTGCACCAGGTACTCTCTAATATTCTCCATTGTATTATTGCTAAACTCAAATACTATCTCTTTTGGCGTTTTTATAATAACAACCTGATGAATTACCATAGTTAATCAAAATGTTACCCAGAAATCATTACCAAAATAAACTAAGAGGGCATACTAACTTTCAAAACAATTAAATACCATAACAAGAACGCTCCCAACTTTCGACCAGTAGGTCGCATCTCGGGAGTAGGTTACGGACCCTATGCTGAAAAAACCGGCTTGCCTTTCAAAAAAAAAAAAAAAAAAAAAAAAAAAAAAAAAGAAAGAACGCTCCCAACTTTGCTAGAGGAACCAACATATCACACCGAATACTTCTTCAAGACTTGTTTATCTACCATTCATATATTTCCATAGTCCAAGTAAATTAATGAGTTTCATTGGTTGTTTACAGAACACGGATGCAGTAAGAAGGCTACAGAGCAAATGGATGTTTACGCTTTTGGTGTGGTACTATTAGAACTTGTAACTGGTAGGCAAGCGGAACAGGAAGAATTGGGGGATCCCATTGATGTTGTAAAGTGGGTTCGGAGAAAAGTCAATACGACCAATGGGGCAATTCAACTTCTGGATCCAAAGATTGTCAAGACATCCAAACACGAGATGTTAGGTGCTCTAGATATTGCTCTTAGTTGTACTTCTGTTATGCCTGAAAAAAGGCCCACAATGTTTGAGGTAGTTAGATCACTCAAGGCCCTCAACACTAAGACCAACTTTTCAGGTACATCTACCAACAATGCTGAGTTCCATTCTCTGAAAAGTGTGCAGCCCACGTAGAAGATGACTCATAGAAAGTCATCCTTGAAGTTTTTTTATACAACTCTACTCGAGTTCAGATGCTGTAGTTGGCATTTCATATATCTTAATATACTACTATGATATAGAGCTCACATGATGCATTTGCCATTATGAAATTTGTGCAGAGAAATTGCAATTTTATTTTTTGTAGTCAAGTGAGTATTGCCTCTCTCTTCCTTGCACGTGACATAACATATACACAGCTTCCTTTGCCTCGCGCAGTCCCCTGTCCTCAATTCTATCTCACATGATAAGAAGCATTTGATAACATAATCAAAAAAAATTAAGTGATTGTATTAACTAAGACCGGAGATTCTTCGACAAATCAGTCCATCCAATCCGCAACTCAATTTTTTTTTTTTTTTTTTCATTTGAAACGAAACACAAGGTAGCCTTTTGTGTTTCCATCTTCCCTTCTTGTATATCCTCTCTTTTTTTCAACTACATACTCTTTAGGCTCCGCTTGATATTCGGTAAAAGAATGTATATGCAAATATTTATGATGATTACATAAGCTTAGGTATTTGGTTGACTTTGCGAAAAGTAGTTACTGGAATTTGAATTCAGACCTCTACATTTTCTAGTTATAAAAATTTACCAAATTTTGCGAGACAAAATCTTCCGCATTACTTTGCAAAACTCTTGTAGCCTCCTCCTACTTGAATTCTACTCCCAGCTCCTTAAAAACACTCCAACCATCATCACCACAACCACCATAGCCATCGCACCACCTCTACCACCATAACATAACCACTTTCACCACCACCGCCACCTCCATGATCACACTATCATATGCGATTAACCACAACCATCACCAACTTCACTACTACCACTATAACCATTATCGACACCACCACAACTACCATAGCATAACCACCACCACCACCACTATAGCATAATCACCACAACTACCACCATCACTACCGTCACTGCTACGACCACCATAGATACCACAACCATCCACTGCCACCATGACTGTCGCTACTACCACCCCCACCATTATATCAACCGAACCACCACAACCACCACCATTTCAACAACCACCGTCATTGCCACAACCACCATTGCCCACACTTGCAATCACCACACCACAATCAATTTTTCGAGTTGACTTTGATTTTCTTTAATTACTACCAAGCGCTTGTAAAATACTGCATTGCAAACAAATGCAATGCAAATTAATACATTTGCATTAATTTACGAAATACATTATTTTACAGTGTACCAAACGAAACCTTAATTTGAACCCAAACAAAAAAGAATCCGTTTTAAGTTGTTTTCTTCGAAGAAATATTTCTATTCAAGGGGATAACTTAAAATGCTAGACACCATGGTCCAAGTATTAAATAGTGCAAGTTCTAGGGGATTTTTTTTTTGTCCACTTTAATTGACTCACACCAGACATTGTTTGATACCGGAGCAAAAAATTCCCCATCTCTCTTCATGAAAAACAAATAGATATAAGCTCGACAATAAGTGCCTGACATCGACATCTAAGAAAATAGTAATGTTGTTTAACATTTATTGATAGAATACCAGACACAAAAGAATTGATTTGTGTGTATTGTCTTGTGTGTTTCTCATTCTATTCTCATGTTTATATACAAACTAATCAAGAGAATATTGTGAGAATATTCACAATATAATCTGCTAACTTCCTTAAAACTATTATACAATCTTGACTCAATAAGCAACCTTCCTAATACAAATATTCTAGTTCCTATACAATCAATCAGAATATTTTCAATATATTCTCAATACCCCCCCTCAAGTTGGTGCATGGAGATCCCGTATGCCCAACTTGCGAAGTAGATACTCATATTGTCGCTTGCCCAACGCTTTTGTGAAAATGTCAGCGAGTTGCTCATTGGACGGGACAAATGTGGGATTGATATGTCCAGCAACAATGTCATCACGGACAAAGTGACAATCGACCTCAATATGTTTTGTCCGTTCATGAAATACGGGATTTTGAGATATATGGAGAGCCGCCTGACTATCACAATGAAGAGACATAGGACGTGTGTGAGGCATCCCGAGGCTAGCTAGAATAGCTTTTAGCCATTTCAACTCACATGTAATCATAGCCATAGACCGGTATTCCGCCTCTGCGGAGGAGCGGGATACTGTATGTTGTTTCTTTGTCTTCCAAGAGACCGGCGAGTTCCCAAGGAACACCAACCAACCAGTGAGGGACCTCCGAGTCAAAGGGCATCCGGCCCAGTCAGCGTCACACCACCCATGTAACTGCATGTCACACTTACTACTCAAATGTATACCTTGACCCGGATTACCTTTTAAGTACCGAACCACCCGCAAAGCAGCTTCCCATTGGTCCGCCCGAGGATGTTGCATAAATTGAGATAAAACATGAACGCTGTAAGATAATTCGGGTCGAGTGAAACACAAATAAATTAGCCGTCCCACCAAGCGACGGTAAGGCTCCGGGTCAGCGAGCTCTGGACTCTTGGACAAGGCGAGTCGATGATTCTGTTCCAATGGCACCGCCGCGGGCCTTGCCCCTAGCAAGCCGGCCTCAGAAATGATATCAAGCGCGTATTTGCGTTGACAAAGCACAAACCCATCTGGTCCGCGTGCCACTTCGACCCCCAAGAAATACTTTAAAGGACCCAGATCTTTCATGTGGAAACAAACACTGAGGTAACCCTTGAATTTCTGTATATCCCCCGGATTACGCTCAGAGATGATAAGATCGTCGACATAGACAAGAACACTGAGCTGAACCGCACCTCTTTGTAGAGTAAACAAAGAATAATCTGAATAAGATTGCCGAAAACCATAATTCTTCAAAGCAGTTGACAGTTTAGCGAACCAGCATCGGGGTGCCTGCTTCAGCCCATATAATGATTTCCTAAGCTTGCACACCTTTCCTGAAGTCCCCACCTGAAAACCGGGTGGTAATTTCATGTAGACCTCCTCCGTAAGGTCACCATGTAGAAATGCATTATGAACATCCATCTGATGGACTTCCCAATTCATGGCAGACGCAACGGCAAGAAAGACCCTTACTGTAACCATCTTAGCTACTGGAGCAAATGTCTCTGTATAATCAACTCCTTCAATTTGATGATTCCCAAGAATAACCAGCCGAGCCTTCAATCGCTCAATGGTACCATCAGAGTTATACTTGATCTTGTATACCCACTTGCATCCGAGAGCTTTCTTTCTTGGTGGCAATTCTGTTACAACCCAGGTTTCATTAATCTCAAGAGCCTCAATTTCTCGTCGCATGGCATCCCTCCAGCGGCTGTCTTTCTCGGCCTCAGAATAGCACACAGGTTCCCGATTTGCTGTCAAGGCTGCAAGAAAATGTCTATGTCGCATAGAAAAATTATCACAATTCACATAATGTGCTATAGGATAGGGTGTACCTGAGGAATGCAGTGGTACGGGTGAAGGAGGTACGGATGGACTCATTTTCCGAATGGTATGAGTAACATAATCACGGAGTCGTATCGAGGCTTGTCTTCTGCGTTGACCCCTGCCCAACACATCTTCCTGACTTGCGTCCGGGTTGTCCTCCTGGTTCGCACAAACCGGCTGCCCAGCAGCCTCATCCGGCTGTACAAACGCCTCGGCACCAACATTTGCCCCATCCTCGGCACACACCGACTGCCCAGCAGCTCTATTTGGCTGAACAAACTCCTCGGCACATGCCGACTGCCCAGCAGTCCTATCCGGCTGTACAAACTCATCGACACCCCCCCTCAAAACAGGCATAGATGTCTCCTCAAAGTCCTCTTGAACCGCCTCGATATTAGGCAGACCATCGTGGTCTAAATTAAAATTATCTGCAAAGGGAAAAACTCCTTCCGAGAATACAACATTACGAGAAACAAAGAAATCTCGTTTCTCCAAGTCATACAAACGCCACCCCTTTTTTCCATAAGGGTACCCAACAAAGACGCACCTTCGACTTCTACTGGCAAACTTATCCCCCGTCTGCACATGCGCATAACACAAGGACCCCAAAATGCGCAAGTGATCGTAAGTGGGTGTGCTGCCATACAAGACACTATAAGGTGTTTTCCCATTCAAGACCAAGGAGGGAGTCCTATTTATCAAGTATCCAGCCGTCAACACACATTCTCCCCAAAATTTAATAGGAAGAGAGCCCTGAAAACGCAGTGCCCGAGCTACGTTCAAAATATGTTGGTGTTTCCGTTCAACCCGCCCATTTTGTTGAGGTGTTCCCACACAGGTCGTTTGAAAAACAATCCCATGATCAAGAAAATATTGTCGCAGGCAAGTGAATTCAGTGCCGTTATCACTCCTCAAATTTTTACCTATTTATCAAATTGTCTCTTAACCATCGAAAAAAACATTTGAAGAGTATGTGAGACCTCTTTCTTATCAACAAGTAAATAAATCCATACAGCACGGGAAAAATCATCAACAATGGTCAAAAAATAAGAAGCACCACAAGAAGAAGTTGTTCGATAAGGTCCCCATAAATCAGTGTGAATAAGTTCAAAAATAGTCGAAGCTTTATGTTCACTAACAGGAAACTTATCTCTACTTTGCTTTGCTCTCTGGCAGACGTCACAGTTTTTATTCAAGCGATTTTTCTTTTCACTAAAACTTACTTCGGGAACTAACTTTGTTACCTGTAGAGATGGATGACCCAGTCGCTGGTGCCATAGATCAAGAGACACCACACTATTGGCCTTTATTGCGTGAACCTGTGGCAGCCCCCGGAAGTAATAGAGTCCATCGCGTCGTTCACCCACACCAATCAGCATCCTCGAAGTGCGGTCCTGTATAACACACAGATAATTAGTGAATTGGACAAAACAGTTATAGTGATCAGTCAATTGCGACACTGTCGCGCCCCGATTTTCGAAGGAAACAAAAATCCCAAAAGCCACGTAGGATTATCCGTTTCCCCCAAAACTCGGGACGTGAGAATTCAATAATAACAGAAACAAATAGCAGCATCAACTAAACAACTAAAACGAATAAAAAGTCTAACCCGGAGAAGACTGGCATGACTAGCTCACTAGCGGAACTCCAGTAATGCAGCTCAAAATCTCTAAACCTGAAAGACTACTCGGCTACATTCCAAAAGGAATGTACCCAAGAAGCAAAAGCTCACTCGGATCAGCAATAAAGCCGGTGTGAGAAATCTTCATCCCAAAATCAATAAATCCACACGTGACAACATTAAAGTAAACCAAACAATAAATGACCACACCATCAGGTAGTTCCTCAATGAGGCAATGGTGTTATCATCCTAATAAATAAATATGCATTATTTATTACTAATAAATAAAATTTATGAGTTATCAATCCTCATAAATGCAACAACAATACAATTCATACTCATATTAGGCTATTATTGAAATATTAAACAAACACATTTTTCTACCTTTAGGAAGACATGTAGTTCTCATTCAATGGTTGAATGAGCATTTAGTTTCTTCCTTTAAGGTAATCATGCACATACACAAAAAAATAAGAAATCTCGCTACTTTTCCACAATCGCACTCTCCTCCTGTGCCGAACACACCTCACCCAAGTGTGCCTCCCTTGCCTTCGAAACCACTCGGAGCGTACAGGTTCCAAGTGGGGTGCCACCTCGAGGAACATGTCATCTCACCCGAAGTTCGATCAATGGCAAACATTTTTCCTAAATCTACACGTACAACCGAACACACATGGAACGGTGCACCGAACACACCTCACCCAAGTGTGCCGCCCTTGCCATCGAAACCATTCGGAGCGTACATGTTCCAAGTGGGGTGCCACATCGAGGAACATGTCATCTCACCCGAAGGTCGATCACTGGCAAGTACACTGATATGCAAGCAAGTCTGCATACCCAATAATATCACAAGTATACAAGCAAGTCTGTATACAAAAATTCTTTTCTTTTCACATTTTTTTTTCGGAGTTGTGGAAAAGAGCATAAAAATAAATAAATCCTCAAAACTCTTTTATGGTGACGCTTTGTCAACCATAAATAAATCAATCACAGTATCCACCATTCTGTTGGGGAACAAGTAATATTTGACACATTGTCAATTCACATATCTCATATCTTTGCATCATATGAAAACAATATGCACACCAATTCACATAACAATACAAATACTCAAGCTAAAACAAGTGCTCAGTTAAATTTCAGCCAATACCTATTACTAGAAAATTTTCTTCTATTTTATGTTATGCAATTGGGATCAATCTCGCCAGTTATGTAAATAAGTCCAAAGAAATTCTCCAAAGATAATATCTTCCAATTTGCGTAACACACTGATAATCCAATTAAGAAAAATTAAATACAGACTACAAGCCTACAAACACTGAATGCAATTAGCAAATTGTCATAGCAACACAAATGGAAGGGTTAAATACTATATTATATTTGTGTTTGACAAAAGTACACAATGAAAGGATTAAATACTATATTATATTTATGTTATAAAATTGGATACCCAATCATGCTTTCTCCTTACTTAGCCATAAAAATCTGTCCTAGTCTTCTACTCTCATATGCCCATCCTACAAAAGTTTATGAACATTCAAGATCCCATCTAACCTGTAATGTGTACATTGGCAAAGACATATCCATAATGGTGTGAGGTTCTAACTTAAGTACCGCTTATGTGACACACAAATCCATATGATTTTGTTATAGAAATCCTACTATGCGGCAGGAGTTTGAAACATCAAGCACCCAAAAATGTGAAACCAAACATCAAAACGAGTTCATCATTGCTTGATTAAGAATTCAACCTATATACAAAATATTGTCCACTCAAAGACAATGCAAGTAATTTTACTTGCAAAAATAACAATACCCAAAGTTGCTGCATATGTGGCAACAAATGGGGTGCTCATGTTTTTCAAATCGAGGTCAAAACAAACAGCTCTTAAGACCCATTATTCTTTAATACCTATAATGGTAAAGTTTAAGCAAAATGAGCAATGTGGATGAAAGTAAATGAAGGAATAGGTTGAATTATTAGTGGGTGAACATGAAGGGGATAAGATGCCCCAAGTGTAGGAGGGTCCTCTCGCAGTATACAAGAATCTCATTGACATACTAAAAATATATTGTATATTTGGCAATCCAGATTGAAAGAAAAACAAAAACACTCACTCACTCATCTCAAATCACATTAACAAATACTTGACCCACAATCACCAACAAGAAAACACGTACACGAATTGTGATTTAGGGGTTTGACAACACAAACAAAATTTAGAATTTAGAACGGCGAAAACCCACATGCAAGAAAGGAATGGAGAAAACTCACCTAAATCGCAAAGGATTGCGTAGCCATCGCAAGCATCCCAAATTGTCTCCTCTCCTACTCGTAATGCTTATTCAAGGTCCAGACCCCTATCTCCCAGTGTGTCACCTGAGTGTAACAAAGCCTGTTTTCTTAGAGCTATTATGAGGATCAACAGCGAAGCGAATTTCATGCATCAGCCTTTCTATCATGCTAATAGTATATGGACGTTGAGTTTCTGTATTGATTGTCTTCTGCATGACTATGGTTGCTATATCTCGAAACTGACTTGATAACTGAGACTCCCTTTCCTTGCCAGCAACTTGAAGTTCTCCTTTCTCCAAAATTTCCAAGCATATCTTTGCCTGATCGTCTGTCGAAAAGGCTTTAATTAATTCTTTCGATTTGGCAAGTACTCCTTTAAAAACATTTGAGTATACAGTCTGCGACTGCAACACCTCGTCCAAGTCCTTCTCTACTCCAGAACGCCATGAGAGGACCTTGTTCTTGTAGCAGGCGATCTCGAATCGCATTCCACCACAGCGACGTTCGTCAATCTCTTTTGGCCTACCGACTGAACTAGCGTCCTCGACATTATTGCTACGCTTCTTCTCTCTCTTTTCCTTGTCTGCGCTGCCTCTCTTAACTTTTTCAACAATGCCCAACTGTATCCAGGCTGCTTCATCACTCCATTCTTTGACATAACTTCTCACTTTAGCTGATTCTTGCCATTGCCCATAGCCGCCATCGAAGAAGAAATGGTGAAGAAGAGAGGGAGAAAAAGAGAATAGGGTTGGCACAAGAGAAGAAAGAAATAAGGGTTTTGTTTCTTTTCTTTTATATGGTGGGTGGTTATCCACCCCCACTGAAATTCTGAAAACACCCGCCCTCTTTCACAAAAATAAAACCCTACTTATTAGTTTAATAAAAGCCTAAAACCAAGCCCAAATACAATTGACTAACAACCCATCAACATTAGGGTTTACAAAAGAAATTTTTTTTTATATTTATTTAATTAGGCGGGTATTACAGACACAGAAATTAAATTGCAAGTTAGCCCTAGCACATAAAGAACATTTTGCAAACAGAAATTTCTGTCAAGAAGGATCGTCCCCTCTTTAGTGGCGATAGCACTACTCCCATCTGGCAATCCCACGAGACATTGAGCAATCTCCCTTAAGTCACGGAGATCCCCGATCGTGCCAGTCATGTGATTCGAAGCTCCCGTGTCAATAATCCAAGGCTTACCAATCATCTTATCGGTCGTTGCGAATTTTGACCTGCCCAACATTTGGAGAAGTGTCTGCCACTGGGTGGTATTCAGCCCGGGCAGTGGAGATGCATTTGTCTCAGTCACTCCTGCCCCAGAAGAACTTGTCTGAGCAGCTTTGGCACCGCCAGCCATGAGCGATGTTCAAAGAGAAATCTCGAACCGTCGTAGAAAGAATCAAAGCTGTACTCACGACAGCCAGAGAAGATAAACTCTACCTTTTTTTTTTTTTTTTACTTAAACAGAAACATAAACAAAGAACCAGAGAAACAGAGAACCAGAGAGAGGTTCTGACTCAATAAGCAGCGAGAGATTCTTCGATCACAGCGAGAGGTTCTTCGATCAGGTTCAGTCTTCGATCAGGTTCGATCAGGTTCAAAGATTTGATCAGAGGTTTCGATCACAGCGAGAGGTTCCTCGATCAGGTTCTTCGATCAGGTTGAGCGAGAGAAAAATCACAGCGAGAGGTTCTTCAATCAGGTTCGATCAAACATAAACCAGAGAGGAGGAGATTTCTTCTTCGATCAGTGTTCAACCCTGAGTTTCAGAACTTCTTCGATCAGTGTTCAAATCGCAAGGGTTCAAATCACACACCCACCTGCTTCGTCTTCTTCGATCAGAACTTCTTCGATCAGAACTTCTCCAGAATCTCCACACTTCTTACACAGTATCTTCGATCAGGGGTTCAATCAGAGGGTTCCTTGTTATTCGATCAGGGGTTCAATCAGAGGGTTCCTTCTTATTCGATCAGAGGTTCAATCAGAGGGTTTCTTCTTATTCAATCAGAGGGTTCCTTCTTCGATCAGAGTTCCTTCTTATTCGATCAGGTCAGAGGTTCAATCAGAGGGTCGATCAGGTTCGATCAGCGGTTCGATCAGGTTCAATCAGAGGTTCGATCAGCCGATCTTTCTTCTTCTTCTTCGTTCCTTCTTATTCGAAGAAGGATCCCTGATGCCCTTTGAGACTGCACTCCGAGATTACAAGGCCCAGTTAGAGGAAGATCCAATCGTTCCAATCGTACAAAGGTACTTTTCCTCCCTTTATGATACTCTTATGATTAGCTCTGATACCATGATAGAATACCAGACACAAAAGAATTGATTTGTGTGTATTATCTTGTGTGTTTCTCATTCTATTCTCCTGTTTATATACAAACTAATCAAGAGAATATTGTGAGAATATTCACAATATAATCTGCTAACTTCCTTAAAACTATTATACAATCTTGACTCAATAAGCAACCTTCCTAATACAAATATTCTAGTTCCTATACAATCAATCAGAATATTTTCAATATATTCTCAATATTTATTTTCTTGGATTCTTCTATGCGATTTACAAGGAGCTTTGGTTGACAATTCAGTGATGTAAATAAAACTAATAGGGATGTGTGTGAGGATGAGGAGTTGATTGCTTTAAAAGGGCATGTGGTTGGCAGTGTCTAGGTTTTAGAGGTATATAAGAGAATTGATTTAACACTTGACACTAAACCAGAGTCAATTAACTATAAACATATGGCATATGGGCATTAATTATATAACGAAGTGGTCCCTGAACTTTGACTTCCTTCCCAAAACCCAAAACTTTGTTTGATTGTTCTCACACAGGAGGGAAACTTAACTTGTTTTATTTTTTTTTAAACAGATGGATAGCAAAACTTAAACTTATAATATGGAACCATGAGGACCGTGACAATAGAATCTACAAAAGTTGACTGAACGAGGAAAGAAGCCTCCAAATTCTATACATCATGTAAGGTTGACATATCTATGAAATGCGGTCTTTTTAGACTGAAAAATATAGGCAAACACTGGTCAATCTCCATGGATCCAGTACACCAATACAGAAGTGAGAAGAATATTGAAGAATTATAAGATGCCTCCCATCCAGAAGTGAGGCAATGTTGAGTACTAGGCCAGCTAATAGGTCGGATTTGATTCCGGGTACATTAAATAGGTCGGACAAATAAGTAGTAACAACATGTGTTATTAATTGCACTGACCACACGAAAAGGTTGTGCCATATAAGGCAAGTTCCGGCCATCAAGCCTGAACAAGACACACTATTTTAACTCAGAATCCCTTATATAAACACAAGAAACAGGTAGAGAAAGGCATTTGATCCACGCAGGGTGGACCTTATACTTGACTCTTACTTGAATTATCTTATACTTGACCATTTGCAGACTATAGTTATTTGTAAGTCGAGAAACTACAAAGAGATCGGTATCCACTTGATCCCAAGGGTAAATTTCACATCAACAACTAAGAACATCTTTTATTTTCGCAGTTTCTGTAGTAGTAGCTTTAGGTGAGTATAATTGTGAAAGGATGGGAGTTTCCTTTTTAACTTTTATCCATGTGGTGTTTTCCTCGATGGCCTAGATAATGCCTCTGCTACTAGGAAAAAAAAGGTACCAAGATAAGGGATCTCCTTTGCCAAGTACTCCAATAGGAATAGAAGATTGGGTGATCCGATTAAGAAAACAAAGAATGGTGTTCAAGGAAATTACAAGGGTGTCGATAGGTGAACTTTATTAAGTCTTGATTCAACCCAGTTTAAAGAGAATTGCATGCTAAGAGAATGTGCAATGTGAGGTCTAAAAAAACTAAACATTGTTACCAAAGCAAAAGGAAGAAAGGATTCAAACCAAGATGTTAGACGAATTCAAAGTTAAAACCAGTCAATCTCAAGTAGAATCTCCTTAACAAAGAGCATATGCCAGAAGCTCAAACAAACAGATGAAGAACATGAGAAGCAATGTCTACAAAAACTAGTCGAGGAAGAAGATGATCACAGATAAAAACTAGTAATATCTCAACTAAAATCTCGATAACATGTCTAAAAAAAAAAAGCTCTCAACGTAATACCATAACCTATAAGAAAATGGCCGTACATTAGCTTATTTATACTAAAAGTAAGTCTAAATACAAAAATAAAAGGAGTTCCAATAGAATTAAACGACCCAAGGATCATCCTTTAGAACTGCAGTTCTAACTAGCACTGTTTTGAAATGCCAGGAAATAGAGACCTGAACAGGGGATCACATCCCTTGATGCAGGGTTTGAATTTGTTTATTTTCTTGAGCTATTTGAGCTCCTACATCACCTCTCAGTGATTTTTGCATGTGTGGCAAAGTTAATGTACAACTCACATTGATAAATACTGAACTCTCGGATGGATTATTAGAAAGGAAAGATCCGTTAGATAATGAACTATTGGTTCTGAACCTTCTTTGGCGATGAATCAACAATTCAAACTGCTTTTTAGTCATACAAACTTTCTGCTATGGAAATTTGGTGAAATTGATTTCTGAAATAGCATGGTAATACAATGGTCTAAACAATCCATACTCTTCATAGTGAAACAAACCAACTGTTCTGATACAACTGAGATGCAATGATTCCCAACTGTCAAGAGCCTAACGGAAGCTGATACAACTAATGTTTCCAAATTCCTAACTATCAGGTAAATATTAGAAGCGATGAACATCAGATAATCTTTTCACAGTGAATAATATGTTTACCACACTTCACTTCTCTTCAAGAATTTAGCAATAGAAATTTGAAACTATTTCTGGAATACAGATGCACCAGTTTTCCAATCAATCGCATCAACCTTTCCTTACTATCTTCTAATTTTGGTTTTTTATTTTTTTATAAAATATATTTTAAAGCTCACAGGTCATAAAAGTTGATATGATTCATTATGTAAACCAAAAAATTTCTGGTAACACAAATTTGACAAGAAATCCATAATGACCCAACCCAAACCATAGTTTTGGTTGACACAAATTTGACAAGAAATCCAGAAAGACCCAACCCAAACAGGTTTATATCGTTTCTGGTTTGCAGGTCTGGGTCACATTCCCCTATATCAGATAAAAGGTAAAAAATTGTGCTAGAACTGACTTCTATAGAGACTTGCAATTAACAAAAAGGGGAAGGTGTGTAAGTTCTGGGATAGCAATTCAGACTCTTTAAATATCCAGCTTAGGAGGAATCTTAATAACTGGGAAATCCCTTAATTTGCCAACTTGCTAGCTCTTACAGATAACGTGTCTTTAGCTGGGGAGGAAGACAAATGGGTACGGGATGGGAAAGGTACTAATTACTCTGAAAGGGCATGGTATAAACAACTATCAACACCTGTTCCCAACTATAATTTTCAAGATAGAATCTGGAAGCTATTCTCTTTTATCTGGATGAAGGAAGTCCCATATAGAGCTACTTTTCTTCTGTGGACTCTCATTCATGGCAGGGTTCTTACAGCTGACAATATTATCAGAAGAGGCATTTGTCTTCCTAATCATATGTCCTATGTGAGCTTCATTAAGAATTTATTGACCACATGTTTATTTCATGCCCCTTCATGAACCAGTTTGGGAATATGGCTTTGTCATATTTTCGTGTTCAAGGAACTCTCCTCATTCCTTCATTAACCTTTTGAACATATGACTACAATACTTTGTTTTTCTGATAAAAAATATGGTGTACAAAATGCAACACAAGTCAATGAATTGGTTTAACCTATTGCTCACAGGAGAGTCTTGACTACATGCAAACTGGCACAGAGGTCTTACTATCATCAATAAGTGTCGGTTGTGTGGAATCAACTAAGAGTCCATGACCACTGGTATATGTGATGCCTTTCTCAAGTTTTCTACTCCCAAGGGAATTGCGTGCGAGATAAACGTCTTACATTGACCTCGGGGAATTATGGCCAGAGAAAAAAATAGAAATATTCCGAGATGAGTTAGATATGGATCAGTTTTGAGATTATCAAGTCTTGGTGTGGCACTGAGCAGGCACTTAGGGAGCTTCCTTTTACTGATGTAATTGACAATTGAGATCGAACAACGTCTGTTATCAATAGAAAGTAAACTCAGGTGGCTGATAGTGAGAAGTGAGAGGAGGTAAAGAGAAAAAAGGGGAGGATTAATACAAAAACATGAATTTGATGATCATCTCTATTCTCTTGGTGTTTCCAAAAGTAGTGGAATATGTTGTCCAGAAGTACATGTTATATTCAACCACAAGCTAGAGAACTTTTTTCCACTTTCTCAACCCACCACCTCCTCTTTTTTTTGGGTAGTTTATCGATGAGGTATTTTCCTTAGAACTAAACATAGCCTTAGATAACAAAAACTACAAACACAAATGAAAGAAAACCGCAATGAATATATCATGATAAACAAAAAAATATGCAAAAGAAATTTCACAAATAAAATGAAAGATTAAAAGAAAAAACCACAAAAAGAATCCTTAATAAATCAAACAGCCCTACAATGATCACCATATTCCAAAAGCGAACAGATACAAATTCATCAAAGATATTATGATATGATTAAGAGAAAGAATATTAATAAGTAGAAGTTAAAACAAAAATATAAATGTAAGAAAGTCTACTTGATTAAAAGAAAAAGCATTTAAAATTGACAAAAAAAAAATTACATTATCTTAGTAAACAAGGGTTTTTTTTTTGTGGGGGGACTCTATCCTCATTGAACCAAAAAAATACATAAAATAAATTGAAAGCTCAAACAAAAATTGAAGGAAAATGTTGAAACCTAAGAATTTAGAAAAAATAAACTCCACATAAACCATTGGCAAACTCAACAAATTATTTAGAAACACACAAGAGTAGCTAAATGAAAAATAATTAATACTAGAAAGGTGCATGTCAATGTGTCATACAAAAAAAAATAAAAATAAAAAGATAACCAAATATCACATGATAAAGATGAAAGATAACCAAATGTAGCACCAAATGAAAGAACACCATAATCCCTTAAATTGTGTAAAGGAAAAAAGAAAAGGGGAACTAAAATGAAAACAAAAAAATAGCTATGAGCGGAATGAGAACTGCAAATAAAATATTCCATTCATAAGAATTACGACATAATTAAAAAGGAAAATACCAATAAATCAAACTAAATTATAAACCCGACAAACAATCAAGAAAAACCACAAATAGAAGGATGGATAAATGGTAAAACTGAAATTTCCCTAAAAAAACTACCTAAAAAGCAAGAAAAAAGTTTGACACTAAAGGTGTGTTTGGTTGCATGAAATCCTATGCCATGAGAATTCATGAGGGGATCCCTACATTTTAGGCTAAATTGATGTATCACTCCATATCCACCATTTGATTTTATGATCAATGGTGGGAATGAAAGTCCCATGAACATGAGAATCATATGCCTTGGGGGACCAAGGAGTGAGATTTCCATGATCACGGGACTTCCATTCCCACCATTGATCACAAAATCAAATGGTAGATGTGGAGTGATATATCAATTTAGCCTAAAATGTAGGGGCCCCCTCATGGATTCCCATAGCATAGGATTTCATGCAACCAAACACACCCTACATACAATGGAATACATTCTTAAACACAAAATTCTCAATAAGATGTTAATAAATGTACAGGTAAATGGGATAGCATACTAATAACCCATTCAACCACAAAATAATTAGGAAAATTCTAAAACAAGCATTACAAAAACAGTAATAACTTATCATATATCAATATATAACAAACTTCAAAAGAGATAGGTAAGAGAAATCAAATCAACATATGGAGCCAAAAATCTAATAACCCAAAAGGTTTAACTATAAGATAAGTGATAACACAACATATCTATCAAACGAAACATGAAATGATACAGAAAAAACTCAAAAGAGTTTAAGTAAATCAAAACTATACACAGAAATCGACATCAATAACTCTTTAACTTGTATAACTGGAACACATTAAGACTTGATGTAATCAACAAAGAATAAAATAATGAAAATCCCAATTAAATAGTTATATAAAAAAACAGAAGCTAAATCTAAGGAAAAATAAAAAATAAAATAGCAAAAATAATACAAAAAGAAACGTGATAATTTAATCAAAATATAATGGAAAAGCTACAACCTCAGTGAAAAATAAATGGTAAGCCAAAAATAATAATTTCCTAAACCATTATTTTAGAAAACCAAAACACCTCCAAAGTATCTAAAGGATAAGAGTAACATACACATACATACAAAATTGAATTAAAAAAAATGTAAAACGTTTATCTACAAATTTCAAAAGTGAATTGCAAATGAAAAATATTTAAGTCACTAAAACTCGGAATATCTTTAAATTAGCTGAATAAATACATAATTAAATAAACAAAAAACATATCATAAAGATTGCGATAACTAAAACCTGACGAATTTAAACCATCCAACTAGATTTCTTGCGCTTTGGGCAATGCCTCAAGGTTAGAAGCTACAATTATCAAATAAGTAGCGCACAAACAAGGCTTTTTACATAGTGTTCTTGCATGTCCTTAGTCCCCAAAAAGGATACTCCCAACACATTAAGTCCCCGCAATAGTGTCCGCACAAATTGAATCATGACTACCTTCTAACGATTAGCCAAACTAAACTCAAGTCAAATTCAAATGGCTGGACATACTATGTGGGATGAAATCGTTGTAGTCGACTCGACTCGACTCCTAGATCAATCAAATTCATTAGGCTGGACATATTATGCGAGATGAAAATTGTTGTTAGTAAACGACTGAACTCACTTTATCCAAGATTTGATGTTTCCTTAGACTGTTCATTGATGTCTAACTGGGTTCCTGATGGCTTTTCTATACTCAGTTTCAGAGGATTACCATAAATGACTCATGTAAGTCACAGCTAAACCAATTTTAAACTAGACATAAGTTGCATCCATAAAGCAATATCGGTCGCATGGTTTTAACCAAATTCTCAGGAGAACAGAAGAGACACACAACAAGCGTTTGAATTTTGAAGGCATACATGTTGTGTTTAAAGCAGTCAAGAAAACAAAACAGTCCAAGAAAGAAGAAACAACATATGCAATCTAAAAAGAAGCCTAAATCAATTTCAAGAAATGTAAAATCGAGCACCAGAAAACCTAATAAATATAAAGGCAAGAAACAGGTAGAGAAAAAGGCATTTGATCCACCCTTATATTTGACTCTTACTTGAATTATCTTATACTTGACCATTTGCAGACTTGAGCGTCAGAGGCTCATCAATTTTAGTTGTGAGTTATTTGTAGTTTGGGAAACTACAAAGAGATCGGTATCCACTTGATCCCAAGGGTAAATTTCACATCAACAACTAAGAATTCATCTTTAATTTTTGCAGTTTCAGTAGTAGTAGTAGTAGTAGCTTTAGGTGAGTACAATTGTGAAAGGAGGGGAGTTTCCTTTTTAACTTTTAACCATGTGATGTTTTCCCCTTTTTCAGATGGCCTAGATAATGCCTCTGCTACTAGGAAAAAAAAAGTTACCAAGATAAGGGATCTCCTTTACCAAGTCCTCCATAGGAAAAGAAGATTGGGTGATCCGATTAAGAGAACAAAGAATGGTGTTCAAGGAAAAATTACAAGGGCGTTGATAGGTGAGCTTCATTAAGTCTTGATTCAACCCAGTTTAAAGAGATTGCATGCTAAGAGCATGTGCAATGTGAGATCTAAAAAAAACTGAACATTGTTACCAAAGCAAAAGGAAGAAAGGATTTAAACAAAGAAACTAGTCAATCTCAAGTACAATCTCCTTAACAAAAAAAAGCACATGCCAGAAGCTAAACCAAATAGAAGAACATGAGAAACAATGTCTACAAAAACTAGTCGAGGAACAAGATGATCACAGATAAAAACTAGTAATATATCAACTAGAATCTCGATAACATGTCTACAAAAAAAAGCTCTCAACGTAATACCATGACCTATAAGAAAATGGCCCTACATTAGCTTATTTATACTAAAAGTAAAGTCTAAATACCGAAAATAAAAGGAGTTCCAATAGAATTAAACGACCCAAGGATCGTCCTTTAGAACTGCAGTTCTAACTAGCACTATTTTGAAATGCCAGGAAATAGAGACCTGAACAGGGGATCGCATCCCTTGATGCAGGGTTTGAACCTGCTTATTTTCTTGAGCTATTTGAGCTCCTACATCACCTCTCAGTGATTTTTACATGTATGTGTGGCAAAGTTAATGTATAATCCACATTGATAAATACTGAACTCTCGGACGGATTATTCGAAAGAAAAGATCTGTTAGATAATAAACTATTGGTTCTGAACCATCCTTCGCGATGAATCAACAATTCAAACTGATTTTTAGTCATACAAACCTTCTGCTATGGAAATTTGGTGGAATTGATTTTTGAAATAGCAGGTAATACACTGGTCTAAACAATCCACTCTTTTCATAGTGAAACAAACTGTTTTGATACAACTGAGATGCAATGATTCCCAACTATCAAGAGCCTAACGGTAGCTGATACAACTAATGTTTCCAAATTCCTAACATCAGGTAAATCTGAGAAGCAATGAACATATGATAATCTTTTCACGGTGAATAACATGTTTACCACACTTCACTTCTCTTCAAGATCTTAGCAATAGAAATTTGGTCGGACATCCACTCTCTTTGTGAGAGGTCGCGGGTTCGAGACTTACCAATTAGGATTTGTGAGTTTTTGCCCGATTATTAGGAACACATGTGCTCCACCGTTGATAAGCCTTCGGGTATTGAATGTAGCTGCTTAGATGGACTAGATCGGAGCGAAGCGAAAGCGAGTCTTCATGCAAGGTGGAGGCGATGGACCGGAGCGAAAGAAAGTCTCTATGCGAGATTGAGACGACAAGGATATTAAGTGGCAACAATATTGTAGCCTTAGGGCTTGGTTTGGTTAACCCTATAGGATCAGTCATGTAGCCTTCGGGCATTGATTAATAAATAAATAAATAGAAAGGATCAACGACCCAATATCCTTAAAGTGTTCCAAATAAAGTGTTGTATAAACCCTATAGGGCTTGGTTTCGAGTCATACAACACTTTATTTAAAAAAAAATAAAAAAAAATTGCACATGATATTGTAAAGTTTTTGTATTTGTTAGTGACCTTCACTAACCTTTTGAACATATGAATACAATACTTTGTTTTTCTGATAAAAAAAAATATGGTGTACAAAATGCAACATAAGTCAATCACTTGGTTTAACCTATTGCTCACAGGAGAGTCTTGACTACAGGCAAACTGACACAGAGGTCTTACTATCATCAATGAGTGTCGGTTGTGTGGAACCAACTAAGAGTCCATGACCACTGGTATATGTGCTTAGTGTTAGTGAATCATATTGTAAATAGTAAGATTTTTTAATTAATTATATATATATGCCTTCATTTTGGAATATATCATTTTTTTTTACTTACATTCTTTGTACTCTTTATAGGTTTCAAAATTACCTGGAACTCAAAGTGTATTCAGCGTGGCAAGTGCGAAGTGCAAAAACCTAGGTTTACAAAAAGTTCATTGGGGATCGTTTTTGCACTTTATAAAAGAAAAATACACTATGGAAAATAAGGGTAGACCAGTTATATTATGTTTCTTTGAGGGTTTAAGTATAATAATTAATAATAATAAATTATTTAGGAGTCCCTGACCTTCATATAGAATGTAAACACAATACACAAACAAAAATATCACAGCAGCAGAGTCGAAACGAGAGAGAACTTGCAAAGAGTCGAGAAAAATTTGATTCATACAATTCTTGAGAAAAAATCGAGTCATACAACACTTCTTGAGAAAAATCGATTCATACAACACTTCTTGCAGAGAGTTCTTCAACAGTTAGAGAAACAACTTCTTCAACATGGAACAAATCCTCCTTCTTCAACAATCCTTCTTCTTCTTCTTCTTCTTCTTCTTCAACAACAATCGAGTCGAAATGACTTCTTCAAACCAATCTGAGGCAAAAATAGCTCGAGAATGAGCGGATATGATGAATTGGCCTTGAGAAACAATGGATTTGAGCCGGAGCCTAGGGAAAGAGGTCACGACGAAGCGGATCTGAGAAGGTATGTCTCTGATTTTTCTTTCTCAGACTCCTGTTGTTGTTCTTCTTCCCTGTTGGTTTTCTCCCTTTTGTGCGAAGCATATAAATCGGCCGCTTGTGTTTCAATCGCGATGTAACAATTTCACCACTGAATCGGTGGTGATTCGCTCCGATTTGGATGAAGTCTGATTTTTGGGATGATCTAAACCGTTTGCATGCCGAGTCGATTCATATCGGCGATTTGAATCGCGATTTACACCGATTCATACAACACTGTATGTGCTGCCTTTCTCAAGTTTTCTCCTCCTAAGGGAATTGCGTGTGAGATAAACGTCTTACAATGACCTCGGGGAATTATGGCCTAAAAAAAAATAGAAATATTCCGAGGTGAGTTAAATATGGATCTGATTTTGAGATTATCAAGTCTTGGTGTGGCATTGAGGGTACTTAGGGAGCTTCCTTTTACTGATGTAATTGACAATTGAGATTGAACAATGTCATGTTAGCCCTTGTTATCAATAGAAAGTAAACTCAGGTGGCCGATAGTGAGAAGTGAGAGGAGGTAAAGAGAAAGAAGGGGAGGATTAATACAAAAATGTGAATTTGATGATCATCTTCATTCTCTTGTTTTTTCCAAAAGTAGTGGAATATGTTGTCCCGGAGTACATGTTATATGCAACCTCAAGCTAGAGAACTTTTTTGCACTTTCTCAACCCACCACCTCCTCTTTTGTTTGGTAGTTTATCGATGAAGTATTTTCCTTAGAACCAAACATAGCCTTAGATAACAAAAACTACAAACACAAATGAAAGAAAAAACGCATTGAATATATCATGATAAACAAAAAAAATATGCAAAATAAATTTCACAATAAAATGAAAGGTTAAAAGAAAAAAAACCCAGAAAGAATCCTTAATAAATCAAACAGCCTTACAATGATCACCATATTCCAAAACTAACAAGTTAACAGATACAAATTCATCAAAGATATTATGAAATGATTAAGAGAAATAATATTAATAATTAGAAGTTAAAACAAAAATATAAATATAATAAAATTTATTTAATTAAAAGAAAAATCATTTAAAATTGACCAAAAAAATCACATTATCTTAGTAAAAAAAAGGGGGTTTTTTTTTTTGTGGGGGGTTGGGGTGGACTCTATCTTCATTGAACCAAAAAAATACATAAAATAAATTGAGAGCTCAAACAAAAAATTGAAGGAAAATGCTGAAACCTAAGAATTTAGAAAAATAAACTCCACATAAACCAAGGGCACACTCGGCAAATTATTTAAAAACACACAAGAGTAGCTAAATGAAAAATTATTAATACTAGAAAGGTGCATGTCAATGTGTCATACAAACATTAAAAAACAGGATAACCAAATATCACGTGATAAAGATGAAAGATAACCAAATGTCGTACCAAATGAAAGAACACCCATAATCCCTTAAATTGTGTAAAGGGAAAAAGAAAATGGAACTAAAATGAAAACAAAAAAATAGCTCTTAGCAGAACGAGAACTGCAAATAAAATATTCCATTCATAAGAATTAAGGAATCAATAAAAGACAACAACTTAAAATCTCTAAAACAAACAATACAATTATTTAGAAAAGGCTCAAGAAATTGAAAGTCAAATCATAATTAAAAAGGAAAACACAAATAAATCAAACTGAATTATAAACACGACAAACAATCAAAGAAATCCACGAATAAAAGGATGGATAAATGGTAAAATTGAAATTTCGCTGAAAAACCTACCTAAAGAGCAAGAAAAAAAGTTTGACACTACATATAATGAAATACATTCTTAAACACAGAATTCTCAATAAGATGTTAGTAAATGTACGGGTAAATGGGACAGCATACTAAAAACCCATTCAACCACAAAATAATTAGGATAAGTCTGAAACCAAGCATTAAAAAAACAGTAATAACTTGTCATATATCAATATATAACAAACTTCAAAAGGGAAAGGTAAAAGAAATCAAATCAACATATGGAGCCAAAAATCTAATAACCCAAAAGGTTTAACTATAAGAATAGATAAATGATAACACAACATATCTATCAAATGAAACATGAAATGACACACAAAAAACTCAAAACAGTTTAAGTAAATCAAAACTATACACAGAAATTGACATCAATAACTCTTTAACTTGTATAACTGGAACACATTAAGACTTGATGTAATCAACAAAGAATAAAATAATGAAAATCCCAATTAAATAATTATAAAAAAGCTAAATCTAAGGAAAAATCAAAGAAAAAATAAAAATAAAAATAATAAAAGGGAAAATAATACTAAAAAAGAAAAGTAATAATTTAATCAAAATATAATGGAAAAGCTACAACCTCAGTGAAAAATAAATGGTAAGCCAAATATATATATATATATATATATATATATACTAAACCATTATTTTGAAAACCAAAACTCTTCCAAAGTATCTAAAGAATAAGTGTAACATAAATATACATCCAAAATTGAATTAAAAAAATGTGAAACATTTAGCTACAAATTTTCAAAAGTGAATTGCAAATGAAAAATATTTAAGTCACTAAAACTCGGAATATCTTTAAATTAGCTGAATAAATACATAAGTAAATAAATAAATAAAACATATCATAAAGATCACGATAACTAAAACCTGAAAAATTTAAACCAACCAACCAGAGTTCTGGCGTTTTGGGCAATGCCTCAAGGTTAGAAGCTACAATTATCAAATAAGTAGCGCACAAACAAGGCTTTTTACATAGTGTTCTTGCATGTCTTTAATCCCTAAAAAGGATATTCCCAACACATTAAGTCCCCGCAATAGTGTCCACACAAATTGAATCATGACTACCTTCTAACGATTAGCCAAACTGAACTCAAGTCAAATTCAAAAGGCTGGACATACTAGCCATTACTTGGACTAATCTTCAAACTGTTACTTTCTTTGAATATACCAATTCTGCATCCTATTTCATCCAAGTACTTGTTTCAAATGGAAATCACAAAGTTGATTATGATGTAAAGTGTACCATACAGGAATAGATTGAATAGTTTTGATCAGAGAAACTGTGATCAAAGTTTCAAAACAGCTAAACTAACTGTAAACTAGACATAAGTTGCATCCATAAAGCAATATCGGTCGCATGGTTCTAACCTAATTCTCAGGAGAACAGAAGAGACACACAACCCGCGTTTGAATTTTGAAGGCATTGTCATGTTCGTGACTCAATTGCTAGAAAATGGAAGAATCAACTATATTGAATAAGAACTGGGAAAGAGTTACATAAGGCAAACTTCTAACAAACTTTTAACATTGGCAAATCACAGATGGCCACGTGTGTGTGCCATGTGATGGCTTAACTAACATAAGGCAAAATTACAACATTGTCCCTTCTTCAAACATTTGAATTTGGCACCACCTGTTGTTCCTGCTTATTTTGGCGCCATTGTTCCCTCATACAGTTCCCGCCTATTTTTTCATTTTCTTTCTTCTTAATTTTGATCGTGACAATGCCTTCTCCTTGAGATGATCTTTGTCCTCAAGGATTAAAATGAGGGAACATAGCTTGGATGTGAGGCCAATCTTCCCAAGTAGCTTCTTTCGGGGTGGAGTTGGTCCAATGAATGAGGACCTGTGTCATGGCTCGATTGTGGCGTGGTACAAGTCTTCTGGCCAACACTGCGTGCGGATCGACTCTGAATTTTCCTTGTGTATCCACTTGGGGCAGTAGAGGAGCAGGAACTATGGAGTTGCCAATCTTCTTTTTTAGCTGGGAGATGTGAAACACAGGATGTATCTTGGAGCTTTGTGGTAGCTGGATGCGATAAGCTACTGCTCCTATTTTTCCACTAACCTGAAATGGTCCATAATATCTTGCTGAGAGCTTTAAGTTTCTGCGTAAATTGACTGAAGTTTGCCTATATGGTTGGAGCTTCAAGTACACCCAGTCGTCTATCTCCAGAGTTTTATTAGTGCGGTGTTTGTCTGCGATAATTTTCATGCGTTCTTGGGCCTTTTGAAGCTTTTATTTGATTATATTGAGCATATGATTCCCGTCCTTGAGATATTATTGCACATCAGCAATTGAAAGAGAATTAGTTGGTGGGAGTGCTAAGAAAGGGGGTTAATACCCGTAGAGAGCCTTGAATGGGGGTGGTCTGAAGGCTTGAATGGTAAGTTGTATTAAACCAATATTCCACTAAGTAAAGCCATTTCGACCACTGAGAGGGAGCATTTCCAGTCATGCATCGTAGGTAGTTTTCTAAGCAGGAATTGGTGCGTTCGGTCTGACCATCCGTTTGTGGATGGTAGGCTGTACTCAAATTCACCTTGGTTCCTAGGGCTGAGAACAAATCCTGCCAAAATGCGCTTATGAACACTCTGCCTCTATCAGATATAATTGTTGTTGGCAGGCCATGCAATTTATATATGTTCTGCAAGAAGACTTCTGCCACCGTAGAGGAGGTATATGGATGTGTAAGGGCAATGAAATGACTGAATTTTTTCAGTCTGACCACTACTACTAGCACCATTGATTTGTTGTAAGAAGGGGGTAGTCTTCTATGAAGTCTAAGGACACTTGCTGCCAAACATGATCTGGAATAGGGAGGGGCAGAAGGAGGCCACCGTAAGCTGATTGTTCTCCTTTATTTCTCTGACAGTTGTCGCATTCTGTGATATGTTTAATCACTTCTTCTTTCATTTTAGGCCAGTGGAAGTAGTTCCCCAGTCTTTGCAGAGTAGCTATAATGCCTGAATGACCCCCCGTGACAGAGTTGTGTAGGCTTGTGATAATGTTGGATCTGAGTTGTCCTGTGTTTCCTATATTTATGAGCCCCTTGTACCTGAGAATTCCATTGATTAAGGTATGATTTGGAACAGTCGAAGGATCTATCAGCAGTTGTTGCACAATGCCCTGAACCATAGTGTCTGATGTATAGCTATCCATAACCTCCTGTAGCCAAGTAGGTGATATAGTGGATATAGCAGCACATGAAGCTTGATATTCTGAATTCTTGGATAGTGCATCCGCAACAACATTTTATGTGCCCTTTTTGTAGCTAATTTCATAGTCGAATCCCATGAGTTTGGATAGCCACCCTTGCTGCATCATTGTAGTAACTTTTTGAGTTAAAATTTTTTGGAAGCTTTGGTGATCAGTGAAGATGAATAACTTGGAGCCTAAAAGATATGACCTCCATTTTTGGATGGCCATGACAATGGCGAGCAACTCATTCTCATAGGTCGATAGGGTCAGATTCCTAGGACTCAAGGCCTTAATAAATTAGGCAATGGGTCTATTTTGTTGGGTTAGGACTGCCCCAACTCCTTGGCTACATGCATCAGCCTCAATTATGAATGGAATACTGAAATGAGGAAGTGCTAGTACAGGGGAGTGACACATGGCCTATTTCAACTGTTGGAAGGCCTTAGTTTGGGATGGAGTCCATTGAAATGAGTTTTTCTTGAGTAATTCAGTCAATGGCTAAGCAAGGTGTCCATATCCCTTAATAAACTTCCTGTAATATTTTTTCAAACCCAAGAAGCCCCTCAATTGTTTGATGTTAGAGAGTGTTGGCCAATCTTGCATTGCCTCCACCTTCTTAGGGTCAGCCTCCACACCTTGTACACTGATAATATGCCCCAAATATTCCAGCCGAGCTTGAGCAAAATAACATTTGGACATCTTGGCATATAATTGGTGCTCTCTTAGTGTAGAAAGAACCACATGAAGGTGGGTGAGATGTTGGTCCATAATATGACTGTAGACGAGAATGTCATCGAAGAACACTAATACAAACTTCCTGAGTTGATCTTGAAACCCTTGATTCATTAAGGCTTGAAACGTTGCGGGGGCATTGGTGAGGCCAAAGGGCATGACCTTAAACTCAAAATGGCCATGGTGAGTTTTGAAGGCAGTTTTCTGGATATCATTTGGGTGGATAAGTTTTTGGTGGTACCCTGATATCAAATCCAGCTTTGTGAATATAGAAGCCCCATGCAATTCATCTAGTAACTCATTTATTAATGGCATTGGGAATTTGTCCTTAAGTGATCTCATTGAGCCTCCTGTAGTCCACACAAAATCTCCGAGTCCCATCCTTTTTATTGACTAGTAAAATAGGTGCAGCATACGGGCTATGTGAGTATTGGATGAGGCCAGCATTTATCATTTCCTTGACCAACTGTTCAATGATAGTTTTTTGCATGTGTGGCACCTTGTAAGGGTTTTGTGAAGGTGGAACAGTTCCTGGTTTGATAGGGATCCTATGATCCAAGGGTCTGGTAAGAGGTAGCTCGGTGGGACTGTGGAATACATCCTGAAATTCAGAGAGTAAGGCTGTCACCTCTTGGGGAGTTTCTGGGTCTGTATGAGCATCTGAGATAGCAAAGAAGTGTCCTATAAAGGCAGGGGTATGTTTCTTTAGGAATCTTGTAATCCCCTTGGGTTCCATCATACATAGTGAGCTGCTGTCTGTGATACCTTGGAGGGTTACTGGTTGCCCTTGGAGGTTCATTGTTAATTGTAGTTTCTCTAAGTTTATAGTGATGTCCCCAAAAGTTCTCAGCCAATCTCCTCCTAGCACCGTATCATACCCACCTAGGGCTAGTAATCTTACACTGCCTTGGAAAGGAATACCCTGCATTGTCCACTGTAAAGAGCTGCATATTGCACTGCTGTGTAGTTGTTGTCCATTGGCCACTCTTACTATCATATGGGGAGTCAATGTGGTTGGCCATTTGGTTTCCTTGACAACCTTTGGGTCTATAAAAGAGTGGGTACTCCCTGTGTCAATTAGGATTGAGATAGGCCTCTTCCTAAGTATTCCCTTCAATAGGATGGTGTTACTAATCATACTGCCATGAATAGCATGGAGAGATATCTCCATGTCTGACTGTCTCTCTTCAATCAAGTTCTCTGTCTCTATAGAGTTTTCTATGGCATCACTCCCTATGTCTTCCTTAGGAACTAACATGTAGAGGCGTTGTTTCTGTCATGACCAAGTAATCCAATGGATTTCAATCTAGAACCATTGATTTAAGTTCCCTTCGACGATCTTAATCACCATTTACTCAGCCATGAAATCAATCCATGGCATTTTGGTACAACTGAGAAGCAAAAGGTCTAGAAACCTAATTATACAAGTTTAGTAAATTAAAATGACCTACATATTATGGATGCTATTAAAATATTTACCGAATAAGATCCTCAAATATGAATTCTTAGTAAGATGGGTTTATATTAAAGCCAAATAAGGAGATTGGTATGATCCATTGGACTTGTCGAGAATTTGGGAAATTGAGAAATTTGTCTTATTTATGTTAATCAACATATTCCTAGAATGTCCATCATTTATTTATTTTTTTCCATTTTTTCTCTTTTGAGATTGGAGGGGGTGGTGACCTATGTTTATTTTGGAGGGGTTTTCAGACATCCCTTTCCCCCCAATGTTGACGAATTAGTATGACCCACTGAAATGACTTTTTTTTCTTTCAAAACCTTATTTCCCATGCCTAGATTACCGCCTTACCCAGTTGAGATCAATCTAAATCTTAGATGGGGTATTCAATGGCCTGGAATCCATTTTCAAAGTTGTCGTTGAGCAGTAGAATTTAGGGCTAGACTACTAGTTTGGAGCTTTGTCCCTTATGAATAGAGGTCTGAAACCCTAAGTAATAACTACACTTGTTCAAGTCTTACTTTTTTTCGTCAAGTTAGTCTCATTCACCATGCAGGTATTAATTAAGCCCTAACTTTCTTGTTTGCGTACTTCTTGATGGTGGGTTAGTCACATTCCCGACCAGGTATGGTTTGTTGATGATGGGGAGGTGTTAACTCAAATTCGAAATTAACAGTGGGGGTTTAGTCATTTCATGTCCGGAGTTTCATGGGGTATCTCTAATTAATATTTCTCGCCATGATCTCTGAGGTGAAGTTTCTTCATTTTCTCCCACATCACTGTCAACCGTGACTCTCTTTGAATACTTCAATAAATGCTTGGTGAAGAGGAGAAGATCACTAAAAAAACCTAGAAATGAGAAGCGACCAAGGAGAACACACCTTTCTAAAGGATTTGGTGTTGCAGACTACTCTCCTACTAGTTGGCATCATAATCCAAGTAGTTAGAAGAATAGATCTTTCATTATGAACCAAGTGCACGGTCCATTTGGAAAATTTCAAATCCAGGACAAACATAGCGCATGAAATCCCAAAAATTTTAAAGGAAAATAATGTTAAATTAAATTAATATTTCATTAATATCATCTATGTCAAGAAGATCTTGATTATATATTCTTCTCTCTCCTAATTTTAGAACACACGATATTATTTGCACACCCAACTAGAATTTTACATTAGCTATTTAAAATTCACTAGAAATTAATTAAATAATTAATTTGATGATTATATTTTAGCTACGCATATCTAGATTCACTTTTCTCATCATCAAATCAATTTACTCAATTATTTTGTTATTGACGAAGCCGCTAATTCATTTTTGTTAGGTTATTATAATATTTTTTGCAGGTTTCAATATATCTTGAATCTTGTGAGTCAACAAATACAAGGAAATAATATGGGTTCAGATTTTGCTGCCATACATTGCTATTCAATCCCAGTGCATCTTCTCATCTTGCACAATACAATACTATATACACTGAAGACATCAATTTTTTTCGAAATTTTGTAATTCTTTTACTAGGTTTTCCTTTTATATAATTTCATTTCAATCTGACAAAAGAAAATCAATAATTTTATTGCTCTGGCCTTCATATTTGTCCTAATTGATTTGTACCATGCATTGAAACTTCTTGATTTAGGTTGATATTATTTCGTGTCAAAATGTGTGTTAGACTAGGTGAGTTCTATACGAAGTCGAATATGGAGTACAAGTCAACAAGTCAGAATGGTTTTCATCAGTTAAAGGTCAAGATGAGAACACAAATTGCAACACCCATATGAAAATGGATTGAATACTTTCAATTATAGAAATTATTTGAAAATAATTCAATTAAAAATCCTAGAGAAATTAATGTTTTGGATCTTTAAAAGTGTCGACGAGATCTTTAAAAGTGTGAGCAAACAGATCAGAATGAGAGCTTGACCTATCAAGCACACAACTCGAAAGATGAGCTCATCCAGTCAAGTTGATTTCAGTTTGGAGTTAAAAAGCTTCTACTTTGAACATCAAAAGAGATAGTTTTTTAGAGTTTTTTGCATCTGTTTGAAAATAATACAAATCTGATTTTTGCAAAAACTTTCATAGACTTTCATGTGTTAGAAATTTTGCATATCGTTACTTGTGTGTCCAAGTAGTGTTCCAGGTCTTGGTACGTTACTGAGATCGTGGAGGAAGATCATTGAAGCAAATATAAATTTGTTACAAGTGGAGAACTCGCTCATCTTGAAACCTTGTATGGTTTGGTAAGTGCCTTGAGGGAACAATCTTGTAATCGTAATATTGTTTCATAGTGAATTTTTTTTTTCCGTGAATATATATAGCTTATAGAATTGGTGTTTAAGATTCGGTAAGTTAACTACGACATATGGTGTGTGGTTTGTTTTTCTTGCACTTTATTTGTGTGTGATTGTGCAAAACATTGATAAACATCAAGATATATTTTAACTTTGGATTTACTATTCAATATTGATCCAAAGATCTATAATAGTTAGGGCGCCGCGCACCTGCACGCATCCCTTGGTTCACTATACATACCAATGATATTTTCCTCAACATAAACACTACCATATTGGCCACCATCATGGGCTTTAATGGTGTGGGGTTTTCTCCAAAAGGCCTCGTTGCTATTAGGGAGTGGACAACCTCCTTAAAATCGTCACACATCCTACATTCCATTCGCCCGGTCGACAACATCTCAAAGTAGACCTCCACCTTGAGTGTCTTGTTGACACAGGAGGGTTTCTAGGGTTCCTAATTTGCTCTCAAAGTTATTTACTAAATAACTTATTCGTAATCTTTCAATTTAATTAGGAGTATTTTTAGTTTCCTTTTAGGATTAGGCTTTACTTTTTATTTTAGGAATAAACTGCTTGTTATTTTAGTATTTGATTATACCTTTTCTTTTAGGAATAAGCAGTTTCCTTTTAGAATTAACTTTACTTTTTTATTTTAGGAATAGACTGCTTGTTATTTTAGTATTTGATTCTACTTTTTCTTTTAGGAACAGGCTGCTTATTATTCAAGTTATTTGAGCACTATAAATATAGTTCTTCCTCAATATTGTAAGAGACCTTTGATTTGAGTAATTTAATTGAACATTAGAGTTATTTTTCTTTGTTTTTGGGCGAATCTCTTTTATCCTTCCTTGTGAATTGTCTGTTGAACTAGCCCGCAGTTTCTATCAGTTTCTATGGCTGGTGGTCGTGGTCGTCGCGGGCAGGTTCCGAACAAGGAAGACCCAAACCGTGATCGTAACGTTAAGGATGTGATGATTAAGGATTTACAAAGGCAAGTTGCAGAGTTAACCCAGCGTCTAACGGTGCATAATTTCGGTGATCGTGAGATGGAAGATCACGATTCTGATTCCAACTTCAAAAACTCATATCACAATCGTGCTTGAATCTGGGAGCGCCGTGGTCGGGAGGATCGTCATGGAAATCTCTGTTTCAAAGTGGATCTACTCGAGTTTTCTGGTACGTTACAGGCCGAAGGATTCGTGGATTGGTTGAATGAAGTAGAGCGTATTTTTTAGTATAAGGAAGTCCCAGATCATGTCAAGGTGAAATTGGTTGCCAAAATCTTAAAGGCAGAGCATCTGCGTGGTGGGAGCAGTTGAAGCAAGCACGAGACAGGCAGGGCAAGGCCAATATCACTGATTGAGAGAAGATGACGGGTCACTTCCTTCCTTTCGGCTACACTCAACCCTTATTTCAGTGACTTCACTAGTTGAGGAACGTATCTTAAGCATACCAGCGTGCATTTGCTGTGGAAAAACAGCAGAACAGGAGGCCTATGATCAACAGTGACCAAAGCAGTTGGCTAGTTCGCCTTCAAGAATCCCGTCCTGCCCAGCAGCCACCGCAGGTTAATTCTAACTCAAATATTAGATGTTTCAGATGTGGTGAACAGGGACATAGAGCGACTGAGTACAGGAAGCTTGCTATTCAGAAGGGTAACAATCTCCTGATTGAGGAAAATGTGGTAGACGAAACTGGGGAGCTTAGAGAGCCTGTGTATGTTGATGATGAATATGGAGATGTGCAATATGGAGATGGCCATGAGACTCTAGTCGTTCATAAGAGTCTACTGACTCCCAAGGGTGATTCAGGGGACGATTGGTTGAGAACCAATATTTTTCACATGACCTGCACAGTTGCAGATAAAGTCTGCAAGATGATCATTGACTGGGCAGTTGGAAAAGCACTTGCTTTTACTACATTGCTAGTGGCAGGTAATGATGTTCGGTTGAGTGGCCAAGATGTTGAAAGAGGTACTTTTAGTCACAGACATTCGGTAGTCCATGACCAGGAAACGGGTGAGAAATATTGTCCATTGGACCATGTTCTCATGAACCAAAATGAAGAGATGTTTACCGTCAACAACAGTTCGCTTTCGGAGTTTGGTGTCCTTGGATTTGAATTGGGCTATTCAATGGAAAATCCAAATTCATTGGTTATACGGGAGGCCCAATTTGGTGATTTCGCTAATGGTGCTCAGGTGATATTTGATCAATTTTTGAGTAGTGGGGAATCTAAATGGCTCCGCCAGATAGAACTTGTGGTGTTTCTTCCCCATGGTTATGATGGTCAAGGCCCTGAACATTCAAGTGCAAGATTGGAACGTTTTCTTCAGATGAGCGATGATAATCCATATGTTATTTCTGAGATGGACGCCACACTTAGGAAGTAGGTCCAGGAGTGCAATTGGCAGATTGTCAACGTCACGACTCTTGCAAATTATTTCCATGTTTTGCGTCGCCAGATACATAGAGATTTCCGTAAGTCACTCATTGTGATGTCTCCCAAGAACCCGCTTCGTCACAAAGACTGCAAATCGAATCTCTCTGAGGTTGATGAAGTCAAGGAATTGATTATTATAGTAAAGGAGTATGTGCTAGGTTTATACTCCTAGGTTTGCAGATGGAGCTCAAGAAAAGGGAAATGAAAGACAATCCAATACGCCTGTAAGAGCTAGCAGAGTTTTCTGACCTGGTGCCAGAGGATCTTCCTCCTAGGCTGCCACCAGAGGATTTCGATGAAGCTGTCGTGAACTCGATGACGAGTTCTTTCCAACCCGGGGCGACTGACACAGGAGGGTTTCTAGGGTTCCTAATTTGAGTTTCTAGGGTTCCTAATTTGAGTTTCTAAGTTATTTACTAAATAACTTATTCGTAATCTTTCAATTTAATTAGGAGTATTTTTAGTTTCCTTTTAGGATTAGGTTTTACTTTTTATTTTAGGAATAGACTGCTTGTTATTTTAGTATTTGATTCTACCTTTTCTTTTAGGAATAAGTAGTTTCCTTTTAGAATTAGGCTTTACTTTTTATTTTAGGAATAAACTGTTTGTTATTTTAGTATTTGATTCTACATTTTTTTTTTAAGAATAGGCTGCTTATTATTCAAGTTATTTGAGCACTATAAATAGAGTTCTTCCTCAATATTGTAAAAGACCTTTGATTTGAGTAATTTAATTGAACATTAGAGTTATTTTTCTGTGTTTTTGGACGAATCTCTTGTATCATTCCTTGTGAATTGTCTGTTGAACTAACCCGCAGGATAATCACTATTCTGCCTGGCGTCACTTGTGCAACCATGACCCTAAGAGTAGTACTCAGTGTACGGGTTCGACTATTCCCGATGTTGTTGGCTCCACCTAGTTGCAACTACCGCATCAACTTCACATCGGTCAGACTTGTAGGACACTCCCTCTTGGCGTAGATTTGGAGCCTCACCCTGAATCGTTCACCTAGAGAATCTGCTCTCCACCTGGACCAGACTTGCTGCCCTGCGCCTACTCTCCTTTAACGATATGCCACCTGCACCTCCACCTTGCCAAGTCCTATCCGAACTGTCGGCCCTGATACCACTTGTTAAGGTGTCGCACACCTAAGCCTAATATGATGATGATGTTTAAATTGGGGATAATATCATTACTATGTATAATGAATCAAAGGGTACACGCATAAGTGCGCAACACCCTAATGCGCACCATAACAATAATTTGTAAGAGATTTGTTAAAATCTTAAATCTACAAAATTCAAAATCCTTAATTGATTAAATCTATTTTAGTTCACAATTTCAATGCATAATCGACTTCTTTTAATTCATTGAATAGTTCAACTTTCTCAAGTGTAGATTATATTCAATGACGTCATTTTATCTATAGAGTATTGATGATAGTTAATTAAGGAATTTGATGATATTTAATCAAGGAATAAATAACATTTTCCATTTTTTTTTTTATTGAGTGAGATAGAAAAATGAATATGAATGAGTAAATAAATAAATGGTTTAGATCATGCAAATCCTGGATTTTTTTCTTTCTTTCATATTTTCATTATATTTTGGCTAATTTATTATTTCAATATTATTAATATTTCCTTCGTATTTTCAACAAATGGTCACGAATTGACTCACTAGACCATCTGTTGTTGCAGTGCTTATATACCTTAATTTGTTTTCATTCGAAGAGTCTGAATTTGTTGACAATATCCAAAATGCTAGACATGAAAAATATTATATTATGTTCTTTTTTAAGTGCAGTACTGGAAAACAATTTCCTCATTACGATCTAGTACCCAACACTTTATAAATGCGTGAGAATGCAATATCTCCAACAAGATCGTTGTTTTATGAGGTTGTCAGATCTTCTTCTTCTTCTTCTTGTATTTAAACTGTGGATTTCAACTCAAAATACCATTTGAACCCTCCAACAACCGGCATAGGGTGGAGAGGGTTAAGGGTAAAAAAAAATCCGACCATGAGTTTCTATAGCAGCATCTTACATTAATCATCCATGATAACCGATAAAATTGAGCAGAATAACACTGAAACCCAAAGCATAACCCATAGATGTTTTTCCCCCTTTTCACCGATTCTTTAACCAACCACAATATTAGAAATTTGATATTGAAATAATCAAAGAATGGCTAACTATATAGTCTATGCAAACCATTTTTAACATATGGTTCATACAGATAATTTATACTATGTGGTCAGGTGATATATGCCCTACCCATAACATATAGGGTTATTTGAATCAATGACGTACCATTTGATCCTTGCATCTCTTTTTCTACACTCAGAGACTTCTAAACAGTAACTCGGTAAGAAAGGATGGGTATGGAACATCTATCCCACTAAAGATATTTTTCTCAGAGGTTTTTGTCCTTGGAAAAACTTTGACCAAGTGCAGTTTCCAATTAAGTGGTCAATGTCTTGCTAACTTTGGGAACCTAACAAACCACCCTAGTCATTCTTTAATTTCATTTGAATTCCATTATAATGCTTCTTTATTCAAACACTTGCATTGCATTTCATAAATTAATTATCCGAATAAATATAAAATTTGGTACCTTTTTTATTGGTTTAATTATTATTTGGTTTAGGAAATCAAAGGTTCCCCTATGATCCTTTTAAACAATTGCATATCCGTACACTTGGAAACACATGCATTGGCACAGTTCACAATCTAACTCGATCAAAATAGATGGCTGTGATAAACCCAGTGTTTTCCATACTTATAATATGTGCCATGCATGTGGTGTGATCATTCTATATAGTCCCTTAGATCAATGTAATATGAATTTTAAATACAAATATTGGTAGAGAGAAGAAAAAATAAGAGAAAGGTTGGTAACTTTGTATATGAAGAGAGAGGAGTGAAGTGATGTGCAAAGAATCGAATGCTGGGTGAAGGGGTGTCATTTATTGCAGAGACCAAGAATGGGGAGTTCCAAGAAACCAAATGGGATGTAGTGTTAAATGAGAAACCTCAATTAAACTATTCAACACACCCCAAAACGTTTCTTCTTCTTTTCTGTATTGTGATTTTGTTTCCTAAGACTGAGAGAGAGGCTTCTTCAATGGGTCTCACATGTTTGATGATCTTTTGTAGGTTTTTTGATCTTTTTGCGTACTTGTATTGGATTTCACCTTTTGGGTTTCAGCAGAAACGCTTACACATACATATTACTTTACTATTTTATTCTCTAATATTATCTTTGATTTCAGTATAACAGCAAATACCCATTACTCCTCTGTCTGTGTTTAGACTGGTCTGATAAGATTAGAAAAAAGTGATGATAGAAACAAACAAGTCTACTTGATATGTTGCTTATCATGACCAATGAGAGTTTGGTTTTGTAGCTAGGGTTTGAAATATCAACAAAATGTATAGTGACTTAGTTTAATATTCTATATATTGTTCTGTCTTCCATCTCTTTCTCTTCTCTTCGCTACTCTCACATCTTCGTTACAAGTAGAAGAGTGAGAGCGAGGGATTGAGAAAGTGATAGAAGGGTGTGTCTATCTTCTGTTACAAACCATTTTTAGTCTCTTTGGTAAGCATCTTTTCGTTCAAGTACTTATAATATAATTCAAGAAATTTTAACATCTTTTTGTTCTTTTTCTTTGATATCTACTAGAAACAATTTTGTAGGTTAACAGCTCTGATATAGAACCTCATCAAGTGAGTTTGTTTCATTAAGAAAAAGAAGAAAAATGGGCTCCATGAACTTCAACAACTGGCTACCATTCCCGCTCTCCCCATCTCACCCTTCTTTGCCTCCAAATCTCCAATCATCTCATTCACCTACTCACTTTGCCTTTGGATTGCTTAATGACACTATGGATCAGTGTGAAGGACACCAAGGTATATGTGTATATATGTGGCACTCTTAGATTTTATGTGGAGTATTTTTCTATATATCATTTATTTTTGTCAGTAGTTATGATTCTAAACTGATGAAACTTTTCAGATTGGAATTTAAACAACTCTATTGGCGGCGGCGGAGAAGAAGGAATGAAAGCTGAAGATTTCATGGGTATTGGAAATACAGGGAATCTTACAGACCTTACTATATTCAACCAAATCCAATCATCAAAGCAGTCTGATCAGTTCAACACTAGTTTAATTCCTGTGGAAACCTCTACTGATGAAATCAACATTAGTCAAGGAAGTGTTGCTACCTTGCAAACTTTGACACTGTCTATGGGAACTGGTAAGACTACTTTGGCTAATGTTGAGAGCAGTGCTAGCGACAGTACTAGTGTCACTGAATTGACACCCAAGAAGACTCTTGATACATTTGGGCAACGAACTTCAATCTATCGAGGCGTAACAAGGTAATGTAACTCAAGACTAAATGCTTGTTTCGCAAATGATATGTTATTTAGATTGGAAAACAAAAAGGATTATATAGGAGTGCTGGAGTTTAGGCATAGGTGGACTGGGAGATATGAGGCACACCTATGGGACAATAGCTGTAGAAGAGAGGGACAAACCAGGAAAGGTCGCCAAGGTATAGCTTCGTTGCACTACCATGATTTCAGGTTTCATAAAGTTGTCCATACTAATGCATTTGGATTGGTATATGGTGCAATTTTCTGCAGTGTATCTAGGTGAGTGAAAATCAGTCATGCAATCAGTTTGTACACACACAGGAAAGTCATTTTTAGTTCTATATCCTAATTAGATATGTTGCTCATCATGATGTAATTTCATTGATGTTTCCAACCTTTAATCGGTAGGCGGTTATGACAAAGAGGAGAAGGCAGCGAGGGCATATGATTTGGCTGCTCTGAAGTACTGGGGAACATCTACTACAACAAATTTCCCGGTACATTCTTTTTGTTATACACAATGACGTAGATCTGCTTCTTGTTGTTAGCTGATTACCTTGTTGTGAATGTGCGTTTGCAGATTAGTAACTATGCAAGAGAACTTGAGGAGATGAAACATATGACTAGGCAAGAATTTGTTGCATCTCTCAGAAGGTAAACTATATCATATGCTAATTTTGTTTCATTCAATTCATATTATTCAATATATATGTTATCTGAAACATCTGATTAAAATCAGTTAACTTTCAGGAAAAGTAGCGGGTTTTCTAGAGGGGCGTCGATTTATCGTGGTGTTACTAGGTACACGGAGCCTCTTAAAATTTTTTAATCACACTCTCTTCTCACTTACTACTCAAACAACTTAACATGAAAGTCATTTAACAGGCACCACCAACAAGGAAGGTGGCAGGCCAGAATTGGAAGAGTGGCTGGAAATAAAGACCTCTACTTGGGCACTTTTGGTAATTAGTCTTTTCAAATATAAGTTCATGTTAAAGCTTTACTTTCAAAGTAACTAGTATCCTCGATTAGCATCCACATTAATTCATACTCAAATCCAGCGAGCGAAGAGGAAGCAGCGGAGGCATATGATGTTGCTGCAATTAAGTTCAGAGGACTTAATGCAGTGACAAACTTTGACATGAACAAGTACGATGTTAGAAGCATCATGGAGAGTAACCTACCATATGGAGGGGGAAATTCAAAGCGGTTGAGAGAGGCGCAAGCTATTGAAGCGGCAAGAAAGCGAGAGGAGATGAGAGCTCTCAGTAGTTTTCATGATGCTAGCTTCCAGGGATACACTTTGATGCCTCAGTTAGAGCAACCTCAGCCATTGTTGACTCTACAAGACTACCACTCTCCTCTAAACAATCAAGATGTCCAGTACCACCAAAACTTTATGAATGTCATGCCTTCTTTGCATCAACAAGGAACATCCATGTATAATCCCAACCATGACTTTCATAGTTTCATTCCTTCTGTTCACGGCTTCATGAGTATGGGATCGTCTTCCTCTCTCATGGGAAGTGAAGGGAGCTTCAGTATTGGATATAATGAAGCAATTCCGGCGATCCCATTGAATGGGATGTTGATGGCACCAAATTCTTCCAACATGGCAGGAGGCCTAGGGATTGGACCAGCATCTACAGATGATGGCATTAATGTTAAGGTTGATTACGACATGGACTCTGGGAGTTATGGCAGCTGGTCTTCAGATCCTGTTCATGGAGGAGGGAATTCTGGAGCATTTTGAAGTGCTAGTGATAGTGATAGAGTAAGAACTGTTAGCTTTGGTTGGCAAAAGAAAACAATTTATCTTTGTAATTGAGTTTTCTTTATGGTTTTGCACTCATGTTTTGGTTGGAGGTTTTATTCCTCACAAACGGCAAAGCTCTACAATTGCATTGAGATGGAATATGAGTACACTTTTCTTAGATATTAATGGGATATTAGCATTTAATTGTTTTTTAAATAGGTTTGGGCTAATGATATGTAGATCTTGTTCTTTTTTATAAGATTTTTCATTTCTAGCAATGATATATCAACATGGATATATATATATATATCGGTTATAGTTTAGAAATGGAATTGAGAGCGATGGATCCAGGTGATAACAAAGCTAAAGGTCGGAAAAGAAAAAGAAGGTAGTCAATATGAAAAACTGGAGAGTATTCAAGATGATTGCAAGGAGGTTGAATCCAATATGGATGATGGTGGACGAACAGTGAACATCTGGGACATGGAAATGGGTACCCATTCGGAAGGCGAACATGGGAAGGAAAAAGAGAGTCTAGTATAGGAGCAACCCCTACAGGAGAACATCGAGTGACTCGGCAGAATCTTGCTCAAACCCAACCTGATGATAATTGAGAGCATAACGTTCTGGAATGCACGAGGAGTCGAAAATAGGACCACCTGGAGAGCAGGATTAGAAAATGGCACTAGAGCTAAAAGTTCATATTTCTAATGATCGCATAACCTATGATAGGTGTGAGAAGACATTTAGAGTTAGACAATAAAATTTTATTACCTTGTTTTGTTTCTAATGAGGAAATGGATGGGAAAATCTGGATATTATGGGCCAACGATTTGCCAATTACCGTCTGATACACAACAGACCGGGTTATACATTGCAATGTTGTTGATGTAAGTAATAGGCGAGCTTTTGTGGTTTCCTTTGTTTATGCCAAATGCTCAATTCAGAGAGAAGATTGTTGTGGTAAGATTGGAAAATTTTGTCAATGGCCTGCAATTCCCCATGGATGGTTGGCAGAGATTTTAATACGCAGTAAAAATATGAGGATCTGAGCCCTCAGTTGCAAGTATGACAAAATTCTCGGGACTCATTGAAGCATGTTGTTTGATTGACTATGGCTTTATGGGTTTGATTCATACGTGGTGCAATAACGGATGAGGCAGAGACCGTATTTGGGCTAGATTAGATAGAGTCTTAGTGAATTATAGTTGGTTGACTAGCATGCCAAATACTAGAGTGGAACATTTCCATCACACTTGTTTAGATCATGCACACTGGCCTCTTTATCTGCGCAAGCAAGGTTAGGTGCGCCCTTTTAGATTCCAAAATATGTGGACTATGCATCCTTCCTTATTTGTACTTGTAGAAAATATTTGGAATGTTGATTTAGGGAGTCTGCAGGCTTTAGACATAGTGGATGTTAAACTTAAAAAACTACGTAAGTCTTTAAAAGTTTGGAATAGGGATGTCTTTGGCAATGTTTTCAGTGGGTTGAGACGGTTGGAAGATGAGATGAAGATGAAGCAATGGGAAGAGATCCTATTTTGGGCTACGGTGATAATGATTTTAGCCGACTCTATGCTAATGCAACTAGTAGTTTTACATGGCTGTTATGTAGAATACAAATAGCTCTGAAACAAGAAAAAAAAAATACTGGATGCAAAAGGACGGAGAAAAGGAAATTACGGAAGGAGAAGTCTACCTAAAGTGTTTTTTATGTTTTGGTAAAATCCAAATAGAATTGAGTTCTATTGTCAGTGACAATTACTTTGGTGACTCTGAATCTGCATATTATATCCTTTCAAAGGAAATTTTCGATATGGGCTTCTTCTATCTTCGCCAATGGTTCTACTTATACCCATTTGGTGAAGTAGTCTACTGCTACAAGGAGAAAAATTTTCCTTTCGAATACTGGAAGTGGGCCAACAATGTCCATTTCCCATTGCGCGAATGGCCACGGACTACAAATCGGGATTAAGTTTTGGCCTGGCATGTGAGTGTACGGAGCGAATCGTTGACATTTGTCACCAGTCCAAACTATTTCATTTGCATCTTGTTGCATTGTTGGCCAGTAGTATCCCAACGTTAAGGCTTTGTGAGCTAGTGTTCTCCCTCATTGTAGGTCCTGCATATGCCGAAAATGAATTTCTCGTAGAACATAGTTGGCGTCACTGGGTGAAAGACATCTTAGCAGCGAACCCATGGTAGACCTTCTGTATATTCTATCGTTGATCAGTGTGTAACATGCTGATCGATTTTGTAGTTTATGGGCCTACATCTTATCCATTGGTAATGCTTCGTTTTGTATGTACGTCAGGATTAGAGTTATCCAATTGCTCTTTTGATTTGTTGTACCAATTTCTTCTGCTTGGTTTTTCAGAATGGAGCTCTCTTGTAATGTGACGAATGAATTATCAGTTTCTTCAGCACATGATGCCTCTTTAGCCAAGCTGTTTGCTTACTCTTTTTTCGCTCTTGCGCATCATTGAATGGTTATTGCTTTGAAGCTTTCAATCAGTTCACTTGCCTTTTGATGGTAGGTTTTCATCAGCGCATCGTTCACTTGAAATTCACCATTCAACTGGTTTACCACCAATGGAGTCAGTGAAAATGTTGACTTTTTTTTATTCCTTGGTGTTTGGTCAATTGTAATCCGGCTATTACTACTTCATATTCGGTTTATTGTTTGAGGCTTTCAAATTGAATTTTATTGCCTTTTCCAATCTCACTCCTTCCGAGTTGTATAGAGTTATTCTAGTTCCACTCACTTTCTCATTGGATGCTCCGTCACAGCGCATGATCCATCTGTGAGTGTTGGTTTCGGCAATTTCTTGCTCTTTATTGCTATCTGGTCGATATTTGTTGAAGCCTATGAACTCAGCAATGAAGTTCGCTAATGCCTGAGCTTTTACTGTAGTCTTAGGAGCACAACTGATTTCGAACTGGCCGAGCTCTATTGCCCATTCACCATTCTTTCGAATAGCTTTGGTTTATGTAGAACCGACCGAAGTGGGTGTTTGGTCATGACAGTGATGGGATGGGTTTGGAAGTATGGCCGTAACTTTCTGGAAGATACGACCAGGATGAGTGCTAGTTTCTCCAAAGATGATTAGTTGACTTCTGCATCCACAAATGTTTTGCTGACGTAGTAGACTGGCATTTTGTGTTGTTCCCTTCACGAATTAGCGCCGAGCTGAATGCATGTTCGGATACTGATAGATACAAGTACAATGTCTTGTCTGGTTTTGGCTTTGATAGTAATTCGATGCTCCTCATGTATGCCTCCAGGCTTTGGAAAGCTCATTCACATTCTTCATTCCATTTGAATGTTTTGTTCCCTTTCAAGATCTTGAAGAAGGGAAGGCATCTGTCCGATGATCTGAAGATGAACCTGTTCAAAGTTGTTATCCTGCCATTGAGGCTTTGTACACCTTTGATGTTGGTAAACGATTGCATGTTGAGGAGTTTTTGTATCTGTTTCGGATCAGCTTTGATCCTTCTCTGATTGACCATGTACCCGAGGAACTTCCCTAATTCTACTCCGAACGTACACTTTTCTGGGATGAACCTCATTTTGTACTTGTAGAGCCGAGAGAAGACATGCTCAAGGTCTTTGATGTGGTCATCTTTACGTAGGCTCTTGACTAGCATGTTATCAATGTACACTTCCATGGTCTTGCCAATCTGATATTTGATCTGTTCACAAGATGTTGGTACATAGCTCCCACATTCTTTAGTCCGAATGACATCACTCGGTAGCAGTACATACCTTTTTCTGTTATGAAAGATGTATTCTACTGATCAGGCGGGTACATTTGTATCTAGTTGTTGCCAAAATATGCGTCCATGAAGCTTGAGAGTCTGTGTCCGGAAGCGACATCCACTATTTAATCTATATAAGTGGAAAGTTATATTTCAGGCATACTTTGTTGAGGTTCGTGTAGTCCACACATACCCTCTATTTTCCATTCTTTTTCTTGACCAGAACTGTGTTGGCCAACCAATCTAGGTAGTGGGATTCCTAGATCATCTTTGCATTTATTAAGCGATGCACCTCATCGTTGATTGCTTGATTACGCTATGGGGCAACTGACATTCTTTTCTGTCAAACTGGCTTCTTATTTGGGTTGACTTGCAACCTGTGAGAGATGACGGAGGGGCTCAATGCCTACCATGTCCTTCATTGTTCAGGCGAAGACGTTCTGGTTATCCTTCAACAGTTGGATCAGTTGTTTAGTAGTTCTGGGTAAAGCTTCGTGCCAATCTGAACTATTTTACTCCCTTCTTCACCGTCCAGATGGACTAGTAATATTGTTTCTTCTTTCGGTTGGCCAATATTTGGTTGACTTCTTGGACTAATTGGAGTTGTATTGTCCTTTGGGAGGTCATGATCCATCTGTAGTTGACTGGGTTGCTATGATGCCTCCTCTGGTCATGACTATGATTGCTATCTATTGGAGGCCTTCATTTTTGCATAATGACATTCACGCGTAGCTAGCTGATCTCTTTGATGATCCTGACGTTGTCGACAATATGATACTTCAGGCATTGATGTAGGGTGGATGATACTACACCTATTTCGTGTAGCCAGAGCCTTTCCAGAAGCATATTGTATGTTGAAGGTGCGTCGACAACGAAGAAATCCATTAACAGAACTTGTTGTTTACGTGATGTTCCTACCACAACTGATAGTCAGATTATGACATTGCTCCCCACTGAAACCCACCATAGGTTGGTTAGTAGGTATACGTTCTTCTTTGTTGAACTGCATCTTGCGGAATGCCGTCAGGAACAGAAGGTTGACCGAGCTACCCGTGTCGATGAGTACTTTTTTGACTTCCCACTTGGCCACAGACACTGAAATCACCAGGGCGTCATTGTTGGGTTTAATGAACTCCCTATGCATTTTTCTCGGAAAAGGTTAGAGTTAGGTGGTCAATTTTGGTGCATTTAACTAGAAGGTTCGAATACTGTATCCTCGTCTGTAAGTCTCGGATGGATCGCTTCTGTGATCGGTTAGATAGTTCTTTTTCTTCTGCTGCGCCATATAAGACATATATCAGTTCTATGGGCTGTTCATTTGACCCCGTGGTAGTGTCAGCTTTCTCTTTCCCTTTTGTCTTCTTTTTTTCAGCCCAACTGATGATATAAAAATTAAAAATAGACCGACCATCACGGCCGTACACGTGGCATAAAGCCCCAATCACGAGGACACATCAAACAACCTACGGGGCCAACTTGTGAAACCCGAGAGAAATAAAGCTAATTCCATAGGACCAAACGAGACCCACCTCTAAGGAGGCGTAAACAAGATCTGAATCCAAGCTCAGACGAATCAAAGCCCAAATCCAAGCCAGTCACACATTATCTCATTAAGAAGAAGAATGTTGTATAAAAAAATAGCCGTGGAGGGACCTACGCCTCAACGAATGATCTCCATTAAAAAGGAGATTGTTACAAAACATCTCTTTTCGTTGCGCCTTACATGCTTAAGTCACGCATTAACTACGACCATTATAAAAGGTAAATGGAACATTCGACAAAGGTATACAACTTTAATCGAGTTTTGTCCAGATTTACATTCATTCTTCCAACAAAGTTACTGACTTAAGCATCGAAGTGCCTTCGGCCACAAAAAAAGTGGTCATTAGTAGTCTAACAGTTGTTTTGCAGGTCAAACTCACAGGAGAACGTTTTTGGATGCATGAGTTTGGCGCCGTCCGTGGGGACGACAAAGTTCCTAACCTTTCACCAGCATCATCTCCCTTCGAAAAACTGAGAGATGGTGACCACTAGATCACGCAACAATGGATAACAGGAGGAAACGTCGGGTGTTTGACCTCGCAGTGCTCCAACACCCTCGACAGTGCAGATAATGCGTAAACATCAAATTAGCGCTTCTGGAACATCAACAACATCGACGGACCCTGAATCAGATCCAATGTCACTTTTCATACGTCAGGCTTCGTCAATGATAAAGGCACTCAAATCGATGAAATAAAAGCCTGACTACATTGAAGGCGTATTTAACCCGCTTCAACAGTGAGATAACCACCGTCAACAAGTGCAACGACACAACGATTGTCTCAGTTTTCATAGATGGTATGGGGAAAGGAAAGTTCTATAACTTCCTGATTCTGGACCCACTAGCAAGAAGAACGAGCGGCCAGGAGCGAAGTCGAACCCTGGGAGAGATCTGCCAACAGGATATGCGTGTTTCTAGAAGCCCATTCCGAGTCTGAACTGTCAAACAGGTATAGAAAAAAGGCTCTCCGAGGTATGATGATCCAAGCGATATGCGGCGAGCAATTAGGATCGCATGCTCAGAAGCATGACAACTCTGTGCCATTGGTATTTACGGAAAATACGATTCCCCGTGGGAAAGATACAACTGACGGTAACAGCGGGAGAAAAGCTAATGAACCGTGCGATCGATACACTAAGGGGCTACCAGACAGCTGCCAGGAAACACCAGTACATGGCAGCACTGCCGCCCAATGATTCTCAATTGGTGACTGGCCCCGCAACTAAGATGACTCTCAATTCCTTTCGGGAAGCAAGAGAAGAACAACCCATCACAAACAACGAGGTTCCAGTAAGCTCTCAAGGCAGTCCAATGTCGGCCAGCCGAAAGAAGAAACCATCACGATCTATCTCGACAGCTCGCAGGGCTGTTTAAATTGGTTCCCGCTTGAACAAAGAATTGGCGAGACAACTCATGAGTTTATTAACCTAAATTAATAAGCTAATAAACCCTACTTGTAATACCGCAAGTGCACGACTGTCTAACTAGTAGACAGTGGAAAATACGGGTCGATCCCACGAGGATTGACGAGACAGTCGAATTCTAAGACTTATTTAAACTAATTTAGAGTTGGGGGTTACAGCCGATGTAAATTACTAAATTAAGAGAATGAAATTAAACACTTAAAGATTAAACTGATAAGATGATATGAGAGTGGACCGAGACATCGAATCCACCACAGGTTCTTCTAGATTTGTGTAATCCAAATTATTGTTTTCAAGAATCAACGCGACTAACCTAAAGATTAATCTAAGTTCGCAATTGATTTCAGCAAAGGCATAAACCCCTAGCATTGCATGTCTTTCTACGTCACACACAATCACAGGTTTATTTTAACTAATTTTAAACCCCTAGCATTGCATGTCTTCTTACGACACACACAATCACAGATTCGAATTAAGTGATTAAAGCAGGCTTTGAATATCAATAAATGGAACTTCTAATTACTGATTAGTCTAGATAACTATTCTGGATATAATCGGTGAAAGCAAATTATTGAAATTCAGAAATCAACTGTGTTTAACATTCAAGCATATAGAAAACAATAAATTTAGATATGACAAACTCTAAGAAACCTTGTGGTTTCATCTTCGCCTCGGCGCGGGGTCTAGAAGATCATGGTGGCGGTGCTCACAACATCAATGAAGGTGTAATCCATCACAGCACGAACACGCATCCCGAGAAACTGTTACAAACGCTCTGTGGTGGCTCAGAATAAGCACCGGGTGCAAATGGCCAACTGATTCAAAAATTAGTTGGCCCGCCTTTTCTTCATGCGCTTTCTTTTTTGCTGAGCTCCTCATGAGCTTTTCCTTCCCTGTTGCTTCTTCCTCCGTCCGGTATACCTGCAGGAAAAGAGAGGGAAACAAAGAGATTGAGATGCGAAATGGGAGAGAGATGGACGAGAGAAGAAGGAAACAGGAAGAGTGCACGAAGAGGAGCAGGGAGGTGCCTTGCTCTGTTGTTGCTCCCGTTATTCTGTTTCAGTGCGAGAGAGAAGGTGGTGATGCCTAGTCTAGTTATGATGAAGGAGCAGAAAGAGAGAAGTGGAGGAGGAAGAGACCGTGGAAGATAGAGGAACATGGGACGGTGTGGCCGGTGGTGTTATGGTGGTTTGCGTCAGGGATGGCGAGTGCGCTGGACGATGGTCGTGCGTGGGACAGGGATGGTAATGAGCGAGAGGTGTTGTGACGGTGTTGTTTGGTTGAGACGGAGGAACAAAAAGAAGGAAAGGAAGGGAAACAGAGGGAAACGAGAAAAACAGGGAGTCCTCCCTGGTGCGTCTTTTGTCTGTGACGGGAACGGGAGAGAGCTCCAGTTATTGGTGGTGGTTGTTTGTGACGGTAGTTGCGACAGGGACGTGGAGTGAGATGGCGGCGATGGTCGTTGGTTAGTGACGAGAGACGAAGGTTTTTATGTATCTGCCAAGGAGGAGAAGAGAGGAGAGGCGTGGTGGCTGGAAAAAAAATAAGGAGGAGCAAAGAAATGTGGAAAAGAGAGATTCCTGAAGAGAAGGGAGAGAGGAAACCTAAATAAGGTTCCCCTATTTCCTTGTTAGGTTGGGTTTGGATTTCTAGGTCAATTTTTGGGATTGGGCTTAGGTTAAATTAGTTGGACCTAGGTTTGTTTGGGTTAGGTTTAGAGATGTGACCTGCTACTTTGTACTACCACTAGAATCAACCAATTTATCATTACTCAAATTGTCGCCTTAATGCAATTTCATCGTTCACGCTCAAATTCCTACAAAAACATGAAAACGAAATAATTAGAATAAAATATAATAATTGAAACACTAACATATATAAATTAAGGGATATATTATGTAATAATTACGTGAATATCCAAGTTGCTACAACAGAACCAGGACATCTTCGCCTGGACCAAGTGAGACATGGTGGGAATTAACCCAAGAACGCGTTCAGCCAATCTACCCGATTGATCACCTAAGACACTTTCACCATTTGATGGCTCTAAAGGAAACCACATAGTCGATCCTGTCCAGAATGTTCCCATCCAACAATGAACTGGTTGAACAACTCACTGTCAAGGTCAATAGATTCTTTCCAGGCCTTAACCACTGCTTTCATTACCAAATTCACCGGGAGCCAGCGAATGAGGAAAGGAGCCCATTACCTTATGTACATCCGACAAAAGCCGAACAAAACAATACGGGAATATGTTACTCGTTTCACCAACGAACTATTAATGATTGATGGATGCAGTGACGACACAGTCGCTGCGAGTTTTGTCGCAGGATTGAAGAAGGTATCTTTTTCGATGCCCTTAATTTGGAACCTCCAAATGGCTTGGCGGTCAGGCTAAAAATAGCACAAAACATATTTCACTCGAGGAAATAAAAGTTGCGAGGAGAAATAACGACTAGGGGAGGGAAAACCATTCAAAAAAGAAATAAAAGATGAAAAAAGACGAGATAGCGGATCACGGGAGGACAACAGTCATTTAAGAAACATCGAAGCGATGGAGTCCAACCAGCGTAATGAGGAAGAAGTATAAACCATACACAACCCTAAAAGCAAGCCAAACCGACATCTTAAAACACATATCAAACTGGGAGAATGTCAACTGATCTACAAGAATGAAAGGAAACTTAGAAGGATGAGACAAGAACAAATATTGTTCTTTCCACAAGGATTATGGGCATGATACTAGGGATTGCTACAAATTAAAAGAAGAGATCGAACATCGGATCCAAAGAGGATGACTGGATGAGTTCGTCGGCACATCAGATAAGTAGTTCAAGGGCAAGGAAAAAGCGGACATTACTTTCACGGGATCAAAGGAGCAATCAAGGAAATTAATATGCTCTACACAACATTCGCCCTGGAAAATAAGCACCTCCCACCCGAATAAACCTATATCGAAGTCACGCCAATGCTCAAAAGACCTTAACAACAGAGACAAATTCAGCCAAAATCAATTGCAAAGGAACTAACAAACTACATCAGGCCACAACAAGCAGGGCCAAACGGGGAGCAGTAACCAAGCGAGCAAATAAGGTCATCAATTAGAAGGAATAACAGAGGCATGAGTGCCAACACAAGGGTAAATAACAACAATGTAGGAATAAAGAAGAAACGCTCCACGATGTAACGGAGCCACTCTAGGAGAACAACTGCTAAAATGGTTGAAAAAAGTCAATAAAGTTTCATTTTCAGAATCGACATCTCACAAAAGAAAAACAGTTTCATAGCAAAGCTACAAAAACAATGGGCGTAAAAACCCACAAAGAATCAATACGCAAGTCAAATATTCACGATAAGCTTCTGGTTTGATCAACCAAAGAAGCAAGAGTTGGACATCCGAGTCAAACTGAACAAAAACTTCAAATTGACCGAAATGTCGAGATAACGAAGTAAAGGTCGGATACCCAAGTCACCTAAACATAAAAAACTTCGAATCGATCCAGGTGTTGAGTTAACAAAGTAAAGATCAAACACCCGAGTCACCTAAACATAAAAAACTTCGAATTGATCGAGGTGTCGAGTTAACGAAGTAAAGGTCGGACACCCGAGTCACCTAAACATAAAAGACTTCGAATCGACCGAGGTGTCGAATTAACGAAGTAAAGGTCGAACACCCGAGTCACCTAAACATAAAAAAAAACTTCGAATCGACCAACATATCGAGTTAATGAAGTGAAGGTTGGACACCCGAGTCACCTAAAAGGCAAACAAAAAGTCTGAGCTAAGGGAACGAATCAACACAGTCTGAAAGGATACAGGCGATAAGAAATCATTTACAAACAAATCAGAAAAAACGACAGTGGCCAGTTGCTAAACAAGAAACAAACACGAAAGCAGCCTGACAAAAAGCTAGGATAGTTACAAAAAACAAAAAGTTAATATGTATTGATAAACACTACTCTGTTACATCCAAAGAAGGTGATAAAAAAGCAGGAAAGGAAACAGGAGCAATGGCATGATCAGTCTAAGTTGGAACAGGAGAGGAAATCTTTTAACGAGAAGGGGGGTCAACGGCTTCAAAACACTTGATGATAAAAGGGAAAGTGACTCCTCTGCTACTGGAGTAGGTTCCTCAAAATCATCATCCTCAAACGCTTTACCAACCAAATGAAGATACTTAGACAAATCTTCCCCGAGCTCTTCGATATAATCAAGAAGTTCAACTCGCCCATCAACAACTCGCTTCCAATCTTCAGCTTCGACCACATGAAGCCTATCCTTAGCAGCAGCGAGTTCATTTTTTACTGCAGTAAGCTGCTCTTCAGCAGTGGAAAGCATACCAGAAGCATCTGCCTTGACATCATCAAGCGCAACGGTTATTTGTTTCACCCGACACTCAACAGCGTCACACATAAGGGATTTCTCCAATCTAGAACAAAAAACTTCATCAAAAGCCGCTTTTTAAGTGGACAGTTCCTTTTCCACATCACGAAGAAGAGGGCAAACCGCATCTAGCTTAGCATTCAAGGAGTTAAGATCAGCAACGAACTTATCCCATAGATTCTTCGCCTCCACCAAAGATTCTCGGGCAGCCACACCAACTTTCTCCAAACCCGCGCATTGCATTTTCAACACATCAAATTGGAAAAAGGACATAAGAAAATACCAGCAATAATGCAACCCACCTCTTATCTAAAAGAACCACTTGATCACAACCAGCTCGATAAACGGAGCCCATTACCTCGGCGTAAGCAAGATGATTCATCCCGTTCATTATCTGCTCAAGACCATGGTCGATATGATCAAATGGGTCAAGCACGAGCATCGAAGGACTCTCCACCAACCGTCTGTACCATTCATTTACCTGTCTACGCGCACCATCCTGCACGTCGAGCTGGGTAAACCAACAGAACTTGTCATCAGACTTGATACGAATATCCTTCGGCCCAGGCTCAATCCAACTAATTCGTGGATGGAGGACGTGAGGATCCGGAAGCACCAAAGAACAACCTCTGACAGTAGGGAGAACATACAGAATAACAGTAACAATGGAGAAACCACATTTACCCTCTCGACGAGAAGTATCCGCGACAAGGGAAGGATTGGCGGTAGCGACAAAAATAGGAGAAACCTGTCGATTAGGAGAAAAAACTAGAAACTCTGCTGCTTCGCTAACGTCAATAGAAGGAGAGCGAGAATTATCCATGAGACCCCGAACACCAACATTGCTTTTAGACTGCTCCATCGCCTACTGGAGCAATTTCTCATTTATGGCTCGAGGATCGTCATTAGATAACTCGCAATGTTCGAAACACCATAAGTAAAAAGAAGCTTCATCTCATCATCATCCAGTGGATGAATAGTCTCTTTCTCACTCCTCTCCAATGTGAGTCTTAACTCTTCAGCCTCTTCGAGAGATTCACAATCCCCTTTTTCATCATCATCGCGAGACAGACCCGGGTGAGAAGCAATATCTCGAATAGAACCCTGACGAGTCACAAACCGAACAGAACCACGATTTGAAAGTCTTTTCTTCCTCGAAACTTGAAGGGCAATTGCCTTGATAGACTGGTAGACTTAGCAAGTTTTCTCTTTCGCGAAACAGGAGCGGAAACACTGACAGGAGCATTGAGATCTGTAACATCTCGGACGGAGCTCCCTTCCCAATCAATGCTAGCATCACTAACACCAAAACGAGCAATACGGGCAATATAAACCTTAGCACGCACCTTAGTAAATAAAGCTCGTTTTGCTTCACTCATAGTGTATAGACCACTACGCTCCAAGATGCCATCGAAAAGAAACGCCTCAACAAGAAACGGGCAAGCTTCAAGAACTATCCACCTATCTTCTATTCCTCAACTGATAAAAGAAGATTCTTCCACCTGTTGGGAACCCAAAATGATCAAAAAATCAACCGACCTCGCAATCGAAAGTAGCCAGAGTTCACAGAAGCATATAACCAAGACCGCAACCAATCACGAATGTCATCACTAAGGTTTTCAAAACAATCAGGAGAACGGAGGAAACATATCTTCTTGTTCACTAACAGACCGACCACCGAATGCAGAATCCTAACAATTAAAGGAATACTAGTAAGGGTAGCCCTTGCGTAGGAAGAGACCATCACCTTCACCATCACCTTCCAACCATTGGGATCCATTTGGGCAAGAGGAATACCCAAGAAATTCAGATACTCCCAGAACAACTCCGGAACAGGGAATCGAAAGCCAAAAGAAAACATGCACAAAATATAGTGCGATGTATCCGACCTTTGGTTTACAAGGGCTATCATCCGATTCAGGCAGAATAAGCTCGAGGTCGAACGTAGATTATAATCAGAACGAAGGCTCTCCAGAGTCGACTGAGAAGCTCTATTTGGAAAGTAATGAAATTAATAAAGAGTCAGCGACTTGCCACTCAATTTATCACCAATAAACATCGTTGAGAAGCAAATAAGCAAGGAAAATGAAGAAGATGAAGGAACAAACAAGTCTTAAATTCAAAGATAGCACGAAGAGGGAAAACGTATTCACCACATTTCTTTTTATATAGCTAAGCAATGAAGAGATGACTCATAGGACAACGTGCGAGATATGATGGCGATGTGAAATCCCAAAAATGTGCGCAAGAAACGAACGAACAATCAAAGGATCGAGACACCAACTAGCGAAAGGTAACTGACAGCATTAAATACAAGGCAATGATAAAATGGAAATGCAAACCGTCACCAAAGTTAGTAACCACATCAGCATGTCCACTAACTAAAGGGGGAGTAGCTGATGATACATCAAAATAGACCGACCATCACGACCGTACACGTGACATAAAACCTCATCACGAGGACACATCAAACAACCCACTGGGCCAACTCGTGAAGCTCGATAGAAATAAAGCTAATTCCATAAGACCAAACAAGGCCCACCTCTAAGGAAGCGTAAACAAGATCCGAATCCAGACCCAGATGAATCAAAGCCCAAATCCAAGCCCGTCACACATTTTCTCATTAAGAAAGAGTCATGGAGGGACCTACGCCTCCACGAACGCATCTCCATTAAGGAGAAGATTGTTACAAAAGCATTTCCTTCCATTGCGCTTCACATGCTTAAGTCACGCAGAGAGTTAACTACGATCATTATAAAAAGTAAATGGAACATTCAACAAAGGTATGCAACTTTAATTGAGTTTTGTCCAGATTTACATTCCTTCTTCCAACAGAGTTACTCACTTAAGCATCGGAGTGCCTTCGACCACCAAAAAGGGGTCCTTGGTAGTCTAACAATTGTTTTGCAGGTCAAACTCACAAGATGGCGATTTTTGGACGCAATCGTCCTATCTGGATCCAATATTCAATTTCATTCTTTAAGTTGTAGCAGTCTTCCGTGTCGTGTCTTTGGTCCTTGTGGAAAGAATAATATATGTTCTTATCTCATCCGGCTGGATTCCCTTAGTTTGAGTAGCCACTTAACGTCTTCCCAGTTTGCCATGGACTTCATAATAGTTGTCAGACTTTGTGTTGACCATTCATGTCTAGCTCTTTTGGATTGCAGCTTTCCAAGTTCCTGTTTGTTGAATTCAGACCTGTCATTGATTAGATGCCTTTTGGATTGTCTGCTTTCCTCCCGCGGCCTATCATCTCTCATTTTCTCTTATCTCCTTTTAGTTGGAATAACATTTTCTCATACTCTTTTTCCTCTCGGCAACCCACATCTCCTCAAGGGTAATGTACTTCTGAGCACTTTTCAACAAGGTCTCCATGCTTCTCGGAGAATCCAAGTTCGAATAGTTGTAAAATGGTCATCCCTTTAGTCTGGAGGTGAAAGTGGTTACGGCTTTGTCGTCGCTGCATCCATCGATCATGGTTAACTCATTACTGAAATGAGTAACATACTCCCTGAGAGTCTCATTAGACTTTGGCTTGATGTGAAGTAAGTAGTGAGGGCCCTTTCTGATTCGTTGACTGCCAGTGAACCCTGTAATGAAGGTTGTAGCCAATGCTCGGAAAGAATCTATCGATCTAGGTGGAAGGTTAATGAACCAACTCATTGTTGTAGATGTGAGGCTAGTCGGAAAGGTTATTCACATAATGGACTCTGTGTTTTCTTTCAGTGCCATCATATGGTGGAAATGTCGAAATTGGTCTGACGGATCAATAGTGTCATCATAAGTTTCAAACTTTGGCGTAGTGAACTTGTTTCGGCAAAGGGTCTTCATGATTGCGCTGGAGAATGGTGACCTAGCCAACTCTTAAAATACATTGGGATCTGTAACTTCAATCCTGAATAGAACCTATGGGAGAATTTCATCAGATTGTGATCCATATCCCTGCAGTTCGCTTCCCTTGAAGTTTGTTCTCTGAAGCTCTGCAAGAGCTTCGTGGTTCTCTCGAATGTGGTTGGCGGAGTTTTGCTGAAGTGGTGTTCGGTCGTGTTCGACAGGTGGAACACGCTCCTGAATGAGCTTTTCGACCACTTTAGCTAGATAATCCATCTGGGCCAAGAGTTGGTCTACCCGAGGATCCATCATTGTACCGCTGACTGTATGGGCTTATTGGACCACCATATCGTGTGATGATACTATGTTACCTTGTATAATTGGTTTCCGCAGTGCTGGATTTGGGGTATGCCTGATTTGTAATTCAGTTTCACTGGTGGAATAATTGCCTTGATTGTTGCTAAACTGAGAATTGTAGGAGGTTCCATTTGCGCTATATCTTTTTGTTATTGACTTGCGCTAAGGAAACTACCAACAAAAGATTTTCTTTTTAAAAAGGAAATTGTCGTTTCCCACGAACGGCGCCAAACTGATGTGTCCAAATCTATCATCCTAGAGATCTGACCTACAAAACGGGGTTAGACTGCCAAAAACCACCTGTTTCGATGCTTAAGTCAGTTAATCTATGGGAGAAAATGAATTTGGACAGAGTATAGTTCAATTGTGTTTGCATACCTTTTATCGAATGTTCCCTTTATCCTATATAATGTACGTAATTGACTCCATGTGTGACTTAAGCCTGTAGGGCGTGATGAGAGGAGGCGTTTCTCACATCATTGAGATACGTCATTGGGAGAGTGATTCTCGTTATGACTTGTCTCATTCGTAACGTTTCTCTTCTCTAAGAAGGGAGACCCATTGGGCTTGGACTTGGGCCTTTGATTATGGTCTATTAGGTCCTTTTGGGCTTTAATGATCGAACTTGCCTTTTTGGGCTTCTGGGACCGGGTCTACTATCTGTGTTGAGATTAAAGTGCATGTTCCTCATGATGAATGATCTTTGTCACGTGTAGAGCCGTGATTAAGGGATAATTTGATATATCATCAATCATAATATTATTATTTTATTAATTACCCAATCCTTGATTAATATGGCCAAAAGACTTGAATACACGATCGGTGATTTTGAGCCTGGTCCTCGATTAAAAAAAGTACTGTAAAAAGGTAAACTAATTAGCTAGGTGCATCACCTGTGTATTTTATTATACTTAAACAAATTAATATTAGTCTCTCTCTCTCGAATTTATGCTTACACTTCTAGGGGTAGTCCACAGTTTAGCGCAAGACACATATCATGGAAACGAATTTAGGATTCAGGGAGCAATAGAGCAGCCTTGAGCCTATTGTACGCGGTTTTGTTACAGGAAGGGATCTCAGATGTAGAATTCAGCATTTAACCTCGCATCTTTGTTTGGGGATCAAACTGTTGCCCTTTTACGCATTCCCCCCTTTACTTCTTATGGAATCTGATTCTAGCCATGTGCTATACAACTTGCATGATGTTCATCACTGATGACGATTCTATTCTTAAAAAAACAGAGCCTCCCCTTTCCATAAAGGCAGAATAAAGTTTCAGATTATTTACCTGTTGAAGGCTAACACTTCATTCTTCAAATGAGATGAGAACAACAAAAAGCAACCAAATATTCCGAGCAGCAGATGCATGAGTACTTAAAACACGTACACCTCACTGCATGTTTAATTTGTCTAGCTAATTCAGTTCACTTTCTCCACAATGGACAAAACAACAAGCGCACCTGCAACAAGTGTGGCTGCACCACCGTCTACTCCTGAGGAAGTCCAGAAGAAGACCCTCGACCAATTTAAAGCAATCAAGATCATTAAAAAGGGAACAATGGGCACCGTCTTCTTGGTGTACAAAGTAGATGATCCGCGTTGTCCGCTAGCCTTGAAGATTGTCAAGAAATCTGAAAAATTCACCAAGTTTGATTTGGAACGGAGGGCACGTTGGGAGATTCATGTCCTTACACTTCTCAATCATCCTTTCCTCCCGACCCTTTTGCAGCACACTATAGATACCAAAGATTTATTAGGTTGGGCTCTTCCGTACTACCCCGGTGGAGACTTTAAAAGTCTCCTAGACGGTCAATACAATAAAAAAATCTCTAACTTAACACACATTCGTTTCTATGTGGCTGAAATCGTCTCGGCTCTCGAGTACCTGCATGGTAAGCAGATTGTATATCGCGACCTCAAGCCTGAAAATATTCTCCTTCAGGCGACAGGCCATCTGGCACTCATCGACTTTGAACTTAGCCGGGCACTCAAAGCCAAAATATCCAGACCACTGCCCATCAAATTCACCAATACCAACAACAACTGTTGTGGTGGTTTCGGGGTGGCCATTTCGCCCTGTACACGCCGTGGTAGTACAACGAATTTGTATAAAGGAGTAGAAGCTTATACTTTTGTTGGTACAGAACAATACATAGCACCAGAGGTCATAAGAGGGGATGGGTATGGTTTTGGTATTGATTGGTGGGCACTCGGAGTTTTAACGTATGAGATGTTGTACGGTAGACCACCTTTCGATGGGAGTGACCGACAGCAAAAGTTTTATTCAGTTCTACATGAAACACTTTATTGTAGAGATGTGCGAGATGCTAAGGCTTTGATTGAGTTGATCAAAGCTTTGTTGGAGAAGGATCCAACTAAGCGTTTGGGATGCGAGGGAGGTGCAAAGGACATCAAACAACATAAATTTTTTCAAGGGCTAAATTGGGATATGTTACCTCATACATCACCACCGCTCAACTATCCCCATGACGACTCATCATTGAAAACAGAGGTAGCCGAATTTCTTATACAAGATCATTTTGGGATAAAAGTTGATGAAAAAGACCGTAAGCTCGAAAAGGCATCAAGTAAAGTTGGGAAAGGCCGATAAGCACAGCGAAGTGAAACAGGTTAGGAGAAAGGATGTTTAAAATTGTTCGTGTCATGTATGCAAGAATTTGTTTGCTATGTATAGGTTTTCTTCCTTTTTATGTCTTCTTCTTCTACTTCTTCAGTTTTTTATTGTTAATTTAGATGCATTGGTGTACATACTTATACACATACTAATTACCAGGAAAATATTCTGACATCTATGACGAAAACTTGGGAGAATAGAGACTTGGCAGCTGGGATGCACGTACTCGAATACGCGTGTCGTATCGGATACGACACAGCGACTCGACAATTTTTAAAAAATTAGGACTAGGCGACACGTCAATCAAACCTTATTTTTATTTTTATATTTTGTTAAAAAACTATTAACATAATGTCATAACTCATAAACAATAATTAATAATCCAAACATATAAAACATCAAGATGCATTATAGATTGATAGTTAGATACATAACTCAAAAGTATCAACTTTAAGTCCCAAAAAAAGGAACGTCAACAAAAAAAAAATACATAGATTTTCACTATTCTATGTCTTGATCATCGATCGTCCTCGACACACTCCCATCGTTAAATAGCACAGATTCTAACTCAGGTTCATCAAGAGAAAGATTGGCAACTTCAAGTATGCCAGCAACATCCAAATCCAATGAATCAAGTGCATCTCCTCCGATATCCCACATCCTTGTCTCACCTTCTTTGTACTCTGGATTTCTTCTTGACAAAAGACGAAGATTAGAATGCACATATACCAAATCTTCAGCTCGTTGTGGGGTCAACTGATTCCTTTTCAACGAGTGGATGTTGTTATACGTACTCCAATTCCTTTCACAACAAGAAGAAGAACAAGGTTGCTCGAGCAATTTCAAAGCCAAGGCTCTGAGTAATGGTGCAGAAGAACCATGAGCAAGCCACCAAATGTTTGCTTCTGGGTGTGCTCTATTTTCTAAAGAATCCCTATCTGCAAATTGTCCCACACCCCCTGAGAACTTTGCAAACTCTGCTGTTACTATTCTTTTTTCCTCATCATTAGGAAAGTATCTCTGAAAGCATTTATTCTTCTCCATTGAAATGTCAAAATCACAATCTGGGGAAACACGATTAGTAGCCCCTTCAAGCCATTGTCTGCTATAATACCTAAGCAATCACAAATTAATATTATAAACCTAACCCAAGTTTTCTAAATTAAGTAGAATAAAAATACTGCAAAACTTAAGTTACCTTGGATTTAAGGAATGTGCTAAACAATGTAGTGGTGTGTTGCTTTTCTCCCATCTATCAACCAATATATGATACACCACTATATAAAAGTATGACTCCTCATCATTTGTCTTCCCTTCATGACGATAAATAATTTGCTTCACTTTTTCAATCATAGTATCCCACATTTCATACACCAAGTGAAGACAGGGCTCATCGGTATCAGCCCTCCGCAACATTGTATATATAGGTTCTGTGAAACAAAGTATGTAGTCACTTTGTCCCACCACAAGTCATTCAATAACTTTCCCTTGACAAACTGTGCTTTCTCAACATCATCTTCCCTGTAGGAATCCTACTGACCACCAATCACCATACTTTGGAGACTACTTTTAATGTCTTTCAGCCTTTTGAGCATAATTATACTTGAAGCAAAGCGGGTCTCTGCAATAGAAAGCAACATCAAGTTTGAATGCTCATTGAACATGTGCAATCTCATAGAATGGTTCATGACAAAAATTTTGATTTGCATGCCGTTCCCAATAATATCAACAATCCAACTACACTCGCTGTAGGCCTTTTCATTTGAAGGTGTGTTCTTTGGGGCACATATGTTTTTCAAAACAAGGTTGAGAGTGTGGACTACACAAGGTGTCCAAAAGATTTGAGGGTATTGACTCTCAACAAGTAAACTTGCAGCTTTGCAAACTGGAGCATTGTCGGTTATGACTTGGACCACATTATTAGGCCCAACCTCATTAATAGTTTCTTTGATCAAGCCAGCAATGAAATATTTATCTTTAACCGCTCCTTCACAATTCACAGCCTTCAAAAACATTGGACCACCCTCATTAATTACTATGAAATTAATAAGAGGCCTCCTTTGAGCATCGCTCCACCCATCACAAACAATGGTTGCTCCTTTAGCCTTCCATGTGAACTTTATTGTCTCCAATAACCTTTCAATGTTATCTCTTTCTTTTCGAAGCAAAGTCGTCCTCAATGCATTGTACCCAGGTGGCTTGTAACCACTAATAGACTTAGCTTTATTTGATGAAAAGGTGAAGGCATTCTGATAATACGGATTCTTTGCAAGGTTGAAAGGCAATGCAGCTGAGTAAAACATCCTTGCAATCAAAGCATCTAATTCTTGCCGATCATTGAGATTGAAAGCATCCGCAATCGGATTACTTGTTACTCTCCTTTTCCTTGAATCAGAGGATGAACTTACGCCAACACTCATACCTGCGCAACTACCTTGAGTTGAGCCCCTTGAAGGAGGTAAAGGAACAACACGTGTACGAGCATTTTCTACTCTCAATGCAGCTTCATCAACAAGGTTTTGTACCTCTATAGATTGTTCGGAAGAGATCTTATCGCAAATAGCTATCCCACGACCTCTTTCCTTCAACAAATGGTGCCTTAGTCTAGTATGGGATCCCGTATATTCATTTTTGCAAAAGTTACTCCGCCACCTTTGATTCCCTCCACCTTCACTTTATTTTCTTAATCGCGTGACATGCCTCCAAAAAGGAGAATTATCATCTCCGCTCATTTGGTCTAAAACTTTACATGTAAAAACAGGAAAAGAAACATGGATTAAAAAAAAAAAAAATTGGTTGCAGGTAGTATTGCTAGAATAGGTATATAATTTAATTTCAACTTGCAAGTAGTATTGAAGACTGACAATTAGTTACGTGTTGCAAACTTGCAGGTAATATTGCTAGAATATTTTACGGCAAATGGACAAGCCGAAAAGGACAGGAGAAGAACTTACAAGAAGAGAAATACTGCAGCTACCAGCTAGTAAATGAAGAGTTGAAGACAAGTTGGACAACAATCAGATCCAGATGTGATCTCCTAAAAAAAAAAAAAACAACCCATTGTCAGAAATTGAGTGTGGTAGCTGGTAGGCTGATTCAAGTAGCCTTTGATTTAAAGAATTGAATTGCAAAACACTTCAACCATGCCCAAGTTCAAACAGCCTTCGAAGATAATATTGTACATTTGTAAATGTAATAAGAATAATTGATTAATTGGAAAACCAATTAGCAATAAACCTACAAATCTACAATAAAGATACAAAGCAAAATCTTGTTATACACTTATACAAAATCTGAAGAGATTAGGACTAAGATCTGAAATTTGATTATGTAAAACAGGGAAACGATTAAGTTACCAATTAAGCAATGCTGAACTTATACAAGCATGAGTTGAGTTCAAGGTGCAGCCATATAAACTCTTAAATACTATTTTAATTAACAAAGATCAATTACAACATCTTCTCCATCATGTTGCTTCACATGTTTGCATCATTACATCTGAGACTGAGATTCTGCTTCTATTACTAGATACCCAACCTAATCATATTATTGCCATGAGAATTTGATTTAACAAAAAATGCTAACATTTCTGTATCTGCTTCTTCATTTCAGCCCTAATGTCCACTACATGCTTAGGTTAACCCAACCATTATTGCTTCTTAATTCTAGCAGTAGAAAAGATGACGAGAAATGCATGAAGATCTCCCTTGAAGATTTTTTAGTTTCCAATTGTAACTAATATTTCTGTTGCAAGTGGGTGACCAGATGAAGATGAAAAACGTAAATATATGTACATAGCGCCAAATACTGATTGTGAAACACTGAAACTTAATCGTATGAGAAAGCTGAATGAGGTATACCTTGTTGTCAAGTGATTCTCTCAACCTCTTCAATCCAGCCTGAGATAGTGAGATTTGAAGAAGTGAAGAGCAGAAGGAGTAAGGACGACAGATCAGTGACACTGTGACAGTGAGTGACTGAGTGAAAAAGACAAACTTGAGCTAGTGAGCTTCAGTCCGACTCCGACAGACTCCTCTAAGGTAAGCTCTTTCTTATTCTTCCCTTCCTTCTTTCTCTTCTTCCTCTTCCTTCTTTCTTTTCTTCCTCGCCTCCTCGGTTCCTCCTTCTTTTTCTCTGGTTGTGTGGTTTGAGCAAGAACCGACTCCGACATACTCCTCTAAGGTAAGCTCTTTCTTCTTCTTCCCTTCCTTCTTTCTCTTCTTCCTCTTCCTTCTTTCTTTTCTTCCTCGCCTCCTCGATTCCTCCTTCTTTCTCTCTGGTTGTGTGGTTTGAGCAAGAACAAGAAAAAATCGAGATTAGGTTTTAATATTAGGGCTTCGCATCTCAGCCGTCCGATCTTATCAAGATCTGAAAAAAAATTATTAGCAACCGAATCCTGACCGTGTCCACGCTGTATCCTGACCAAGTCAAGTTGATCGATACGTTGACCGCGTGTCGGATACGTATCGGCCGCGAATCGCACGCCTATCCGTATCCAACACACGTATTCCTAGGATTCTGAGGGTTTTTCCGAGAGTCCGTGCTTCCTAGCTTGGCAGCAACACAACCTCCACCATCATTATAGACATCAGAATAAAAACTTTTGATTGGGGTCTAAATAGCCATCTTCTACTGGACACCCTTAAATCTTTATATTTTGCTCTCAAACTTGAAGTTATGACATTTTGGGTTGGGGAGCAAATCAAATTCAACCTGAACCCAACCCAAAATTTTCAGCTTATGAATCAATTGTTTTCAGTGAAATTGCAATTTATCTCCCTGAGAACTTAGCATTTAATCAAAAACCAAACACATAGGTTCGTATTACCTCATATATGTTATAGAGCCCTCGCCACTTGAGAAGATTCAGGGTAGTTGGCAGTGAACGTTCGGACATTAATTGTTCTTTAAACTTGAGAGCACCAGAATCGTGGAATGTATATATAAAATAATAATGTAGATTGGTTTACTATATTGGTTTAGTCTCCAGGTAACAAGAATATAATGTAGATTAGTTTACTTTGTTAGTTCAGGCAGGCTCCAAGGTCCATGCAGGAGATTGTTGAGGTTATGGAGCCTAAACCCTTTTTGCACCAAATTGATATTGGCAACTGATGCTTGATGAGGTGGTACATTGAAGTGAGGTATCTGTCACACATTCCATCAAACTTGGAGCATAAGTGAGATTTCATTGGCGAATGTAAACCTCAACTCTAGATTTATAATATTGGAATGATGGTTCTATCGGTAGAGGTAGGCAAGATTGGTCAAGACATATTGAGTTTTTTTTTTCATTTTTTTTTAATAAAATTTTTTGGAGTGTCCCTAGCTAAGGGAATGTAGCAATCCATTGAGGGTCTCATAATAACATTAACAAAATTCTAAAAATCAACAAAAATGACTAAACCCTCAACTCGTAGAGAACAAAACTCAGAATCAGTCATCATGTTATTGTTGTCTTTTTTTTTCTTTTTTTTTTTTTGGAAATTGAGCAGGGGTTATTTAGGATCCCCAAACCTAATAAAATAAAAGCAAATGCTGAAGCAAACTCTCACAAGAGAAATGACTCACCAAAACAAGCCTAGACTATAAACAAACTCAACCTTTGTACCTTTTGTTTGCTTTCTTAGTTCTATTGGATTTTCGGGGACAAAGGCTAAAATCTTTGGTGTGAGTGTTAGAGAACGTCTTTCCAACCGGTTCTGTAAACACATCATCATCGCTGGAGAGGCCTGGCTCATGCTCTTCTTCAGGAACTTGACAATTTACTTGTTTCAATCTATTGCATGTGCGATTCTTATCTTCTTCCCATACATCTTTTAACCAAATATAGTCTGCCTTCACTGAATTTTTACCACGACTAGTAATAGCTTCTTGTAATGTAGAAGGAACTTTGTTTCCCTTTTCGTATTCATTTATCATCGTTAACGTATATTCAATCTCAGGAAGGGTAAGGATACCTTTCGCTTTATTCAGTTCTGCTTCGGTGAATTGTATCACACTGCAGTTGCCGAATTCCTCACCATCATTGACATCCCGGGAGATGTTGTCTTTCTTTGCACTTGAAATATTGGCTGCCAGCATGTTGTTGATTTCTCCTACTTTATCATCATCGATTGAGTTGGGCACAATTTCATTTGGGTACTTACTTCCATGTTCTTCCACCAATTCGTTGTCATTCTTTTCTATTGCTAGGTCTTCTACAACTGTTGTCTGATTTTCTTCTGTCACTGCAACATTGATGTCACTCACATTATGGGCACAACTGTTGAGCATAGTTGTGTCATATTGAGTTGTTTCTCCTTGCTTTCCAATCACTTTTTCAATCTCACTAGCTGTATACCCCGCCTCGAGAAGGCCTTCAGTCGTTGTTTCTTGAGAGGTCGTGTCACTGGCAGAAAACTTCTCCTTACTAACCAACTGATTATCTATTTGGTTATTCTCATCTTCGACAATGTTCTCCATAAGTTACTCGAATTTGTTTGACAAACTTACTTTCACCGGATCGTTGGTCACTGACTGCTCAACCCCAACTCCCTCCTTGATTTCCTCACCTTGATTATTCTTTTCGCCACTCGTACCAACTTCTGGTTTTGTCGCTTTATTTTTGTTAGCCACTGGAACATATTGTTGTTTGATAATTTTGGCTTCCACCTTTTGTTTCTCAGTTTTCTCTTCTTTCACCAAGTTAAAGGTTGTCACATTGCCTTTATGACCTAACTTTTTTCTGCAAGTTTCCTCTTGATGCCCTAGCAATGAACAATAATCACAATATTTGAACCTCGGGTATTCAATTTTCTGCCAAAAGCCCCTATTGTTAGCCCTGTCTATCCAAATTCTATTAGGTAGCTTATCTGCCAAAGACATCTCCACGCAAACACGGGCAAAATCCGGGCGAGATAAACATCGAGTATGATCATCCATGTGCAAAAAACCACCAAAAGAGTTCAAATATTGTTATTGTTGTCAAGAAGAAGAGATAGATGCTCTTGGGATAAAAGGCTTGTGTCCTTTCCATGAAGGCATCCAAAGTTTCAGATTATTTGCTTATTCAATGCTAACACTCCATTCTCTAACCAGAAGGCAAGAAAGCAAGCATATATTCCAAGCAGATGCACGAGTGCTTAAATTAAACCTCTCTGCATCTATAGGCAGCCCTGTCTTACCTATCTAGCTATAAAATTCCCTAGTTTCTCTAGCTGATTCAATTCACTTTCTCCACATGGAAGCAACAAGTGCCACCGAAACCCAACTCCAAAAGTTTAGCCTTCCACGAATTTGATCATGCATGCTCATCTTTGAATCGGATGGAACAAAGACTAATTGATTGGCCCCTTAACGATTCTTGGATAACCCTCCCCCTAACCTGCAAAGTTGCATAGCTATGAATCTTTAGTCTTAGGTGGTTCAATTGTGTTATTGTCAACATTATTGTCAACTTAATGTATCAGACTCTTACCAACATATAGTAGTTGACCATGGATGTCAAAATTAGCACATAAAGTTGCATTGAAGCTAACTAAAAACAAGACGGAATTATGCCTTATAGCCATAATTGGTGCAGACTTAGGGGCGAAATCACCAATGCTCACAATGGTTGAAGAGGGTAGGGAGGACCCTCCGAGTTCTACCTAGAACTCCCATCATTTTCACTTTCTTCAAACCAACTTAGACTTCAGAGTTTATCTGCACTGATTGACAGTGATTCAAAGATGATCCATTTGCATCACCTGCAACTAATAACCTATCTTTTGAATTAACAGTGATTCAAAGATTACTGCAGGACCCATTTTGATTTCAGGTTTTGAGGCTCGAGTCAATGGTTGTTGGTATCCCTTGAGTACCAGGTGGGTGTCAAGCCTGTTGGTGATAATGATAGAAAAACATTATTTTCTTCTATTCTTTTTGTTCATAAAATGAACTATTATTGATGTGGTAGTTAGTAACTTAACAGTGTTTTTCGTATTGATGGTGCAAGTAGCGGAATTAACAAGTCTCCTTTTGCTGAAACCCATGGTTTTCAATTGCATTACACTAAACCTTGTTCTTTTTTTTTTATGGCATTTTACAATGAAACACAGTGATCTCAGTGTCGTTTAATGAGAGGGAATTTTGAGGTGCACATTGACAAAAATTGTTAGCTAGATCACATTGAGAAAATAGGATTTCCGAAAATTTGAAAAAAAAAATATGAGGATAAATGCCATTTTCAATCTAAAGCTATTCCTTCTTTGTCCCTCTTACTTCGCATGATCCCTTCTCCTTTGGACATAACCATTATCTCATGGATGGAGTTTTGGTCAATTCTTTGGTATAAACTTACCAACTTTGAGTGCGTGGATGCTCTAAATATATGTTTACCAGACAACTTAAATAGGAATTAAATCACTGTATGCAGTTCATTTACAAATGTTTCTCAATAATGGGGATTCCGCGATGTTTGAAGAAACAAATTTCTATAGATGAGGGAAATGATGATGAGAATTGGATGACCATCCTTCAGATTGTTAAAATTGTCTTGTCTTCAACTTCAAGTGAGGATTGATCAACAATCAAATGATGCTTTGGGAGCCATTGTTGTCCCCTGCCCTGGCCATATAGCTTTGCCCCACTGTTGTTTGTTAGGCCATTCTAACATCTCACCATTTACCAAAGTTTATTAATTAATCCAAGAGAATAAAACCAAACCTAATGTAGGACTTTGTTTTGTTGACTTGAGTAAACAAGATCCTTTACCAAAGTTTCCCCCATTGGCCCTTTGAAGAAAAGTGTTCCCTCTACAAAGCCAACCCAACCCACCTTCTTCCTTTTCTCCCACTTTAGGAAACACAAATCTTGTAAAAACTATTAACTTTTCATATGGTGATGGACATGACATTTCATCAAATGCTTTCTTGTCTGCCATCATGGAGATGAAAGACAAATATACAAATAACATTCCACCAAAAACCACAGTGAATACATGGAGTCTATATAGACTTCAACATTTTATATACGATTCTAGCTTCACCAATGTCAAAAGTTGATGAAGAGATGCTTGTGTCGGCCATGGAAGAAAGAAAGAAGCCCATTGTGTTTTTATCATTTTAAAGATGAAGGGATTGTAAGAGAAGCATAAATTCTCAAAACACATTTGGCACTAAAGAATTGCTTTTGTTTCATTCTCCTTTGTTTCTAGCATAAAGTCATTATAAGTGTTATTCCCTGACTCCCCATGAATAAAAGAGTGCTCATTGATCCTTTGAAAAGTATTTTGATCACTTGTAGCTAGGGTTTATGGCTTTACTTGAGAGCTACTCGATTGATGTATTAAGTGGGTAACACGAGCGCATATTATAACTCTTATCATGTATGAATCATGGATGGAAAACCCAGCCTTATCCAACCCGATTCGACCAGAAATAATTTATAGACCCACTACTATGTGCACCAGATGGATTGAGAACTAGGTCTATACCAAAAAATATTTAAGACATAGTTCTTATCCGAGGCGTGTGAGGTCATCTCAACTCTACATGTCTCTAGATAACTCCTTCATGACCATACCTGAATATGTATTTTGGGCATCTAATTTTTGTAGTCCAAAGTGGTATAATTAAAAAGTATGATTCCCACACCAGGGAGCCGGCGATTTGAACTCGCTATGGAAATTCTATAGACGTACTACGAATTTGTGACAACGTGCACGTGTTACGTAAATAGTATTAGCAATATTACGAGTTAGTTTAACAATATAATTATTAAGAATAATTGCGCATATTTAGTAACAATAGTAGTTAGGACATTATTAGCCAATTAGGGACAAGTTTGTTAGCTTGCCATAGAAGTATAAATAAGACAAGGGTAGGCAAGGGTTGTTCATTATTATTCGGTTGATTATTGAAAGAGAATTTGATTTCTCAGTTATTTTCCTTAAGTCTGTATTATTGTTGTTGATGCAGTTTTTTTCCGCTCCCTCTTTGACCTAATCTTGCCGACCTGCTGACCTGCACAAGTAATGCACGTGAGCCACAAACCACCGTGAGGCGACCGATGACTCTCCGATGCTAAAGTCAGATAGGGCTATGATGAAGGTGTAATGTTGTAACAGAGAATTTGTATAATACATTAGCTTACCAACCTCATGTCTTATTTATAGTGCAAGGAGTTCTAGTTCTACTAGGCCATCGTAGGCATAGTTTAGGAAAAAGATCTTCGTGGAATTCCCTCCCTAATTAGGAGTCGTGCTGTAAGAGAGTAGTTCCCTATTAGCTTCGTGCTCCTAGATATGCGAGAGATAGTTTCCAATCCAAAAACAATCCGTAGAAGAGAGTTTCCCCGTGTGAAAGATACTCTGGTGTTTGCTTCCTAGTTGGAAGTAGAGAGCAGCTGTAGTTGCCCGTCTGAAACTGATCCTTGAGATACTTGCCTGAAGAGGGCTTACGTGTATTGAGGATACATGTGAGACGTGTGGGCCTAGCATGCTGTGAGAGCTCGGGTCCGCCTGGAGGACTGCAGTTGGGCGGGCTTAGAACCGCTTGGGCCGAATCAGTGTTGGGCTGTCGCTTGAGGCTATAATTCCTCGAGATCATCATGACACATGTACGATTCCGGGGTGTGGCCTTTTTTATGTATCATCAGTTGTTATTTCAAGTATTACTTCGTTAAATTCAGCTTTACTATTTCGTTTATTCCTTTAGTTCTATCAATTAGTATCAGAGCCGAAACGATTCCAATTATTTTGTTAGATTTGAAAAAACAAATTGTTTAAGAAGAAATAACTTGTAAGATTGCCAATGGCATGACAACTCAACGGTTAGAGCTTGGCGGATGGTACGTACTACTAGGTCATGGGTTCAAACTTAGCTTGCGGCATCTTTATGGGTTCTGGGATCCTATAAAAACTATGCTTGCCTTTCAAAAAAAAAAACTTCTAAGATTACAGAAGAAGATTGGAAGAACCATATTGAGACAAAGGTAGAGACAATCTTAGAGAAGATAGAAAAGGCAATGGAAGAGAAGATGCAGAGTATGAAACTGATGATCACAGAAGCTATTAAGGCAGGCATCAAAGAGGCCATGGGACATACACACAACACCACCGATGGGACATACAGGGATGTAGGGACACTGCCAGAGCACCGATGGCGATCGAACCCTCCACACTCTGGTTCAATCGATCGAGTCCCTGCCCCCTCTCGCGATCGACCCTCTTCCCTTCCGGCACGATCGACATCCCCGGTTGACCACTTCCACCTTCCCTTACCGATCGCAAGGACTGTGATTTCTTTTAAAAAATGTCAAAATTTCACGAAATATTTATCTTTTTAGTTATCAAAATTTCTTTCGAAATCTGAAATATTTGTTTTTTTCATTAGGCCAATCACAATTTTCGCATATTTTAACCCATTATAACATTAATTTAGTATTAAAATTTTGTTATACAAGTGATTCTTATACAATATGTAGTTTGTATGACATTATGAGTCTTGTGGTACTCATTATGTAATATGTAAGAGATTAAAATGCTTAAATTATATTGATAACTTCAAAATTACAACCAATATTTAGTTTTTTTTTACTTTTTTCTATACACATGGAAACATTTATAAAAATCAACTTACCAAATTACCTAGAAATCACGATCCTTGAAAGACCGCTAACACCCCACAAAACCCTAATCACACCCAAACCCAACACAGAAGACAAACAAAAGAATAAAGAAGTGTGGAAACCATACTGTATGTCGACCAACACCGCTCCCATTGTCACCAATGGATCTGATGACTAGACTTGTCCATCTTGCGTCCGATTGCAGTCCAACAGGCCATAGTGCATATACCTGAGTTGCCACTGGTCTATCAACATCTTTGGCTTGGTCATAATCCACCGCGATGTGGCCTACTCAACCCCCACCGTCACAACTCAAATCCACCAGCTCCTCATGCGCACACGAGCTCTATTTGTTGCAGAAAATTTGAACGAAATGCACTCCATCGTGGTGAAGAAGAAGCATATTTGGGTTAAGTTATTTACACCCCAACAAACATTTAGTCCCACCAAATGGTTCTAAATCATCTTTTGATGAGGATCAGGACATTTGCAATCGAATGGAAGGACATGTACACCACAAGGATCTAATTTTTCTGGTTATGATGTTGCAATTATTCCCCATCACAGGATGGATAATATAATACTATGGAACAATATCTATAATCCAATTTGGGTCATTTTTTGGCAAATTTTGAGGACAAGTTTTCGCACAGCTTTAGAATCAAAGATCTATTCCAAAACTCATAATTCTATTGGACTTTATTTTTTGTGATAAGTTTGTAATTTAACTCTTTGGGATATGAACAACTACAAATGAAAAGTTTGAGGTCAACTTCTGCTCATGCACTTCACTATGTGTTCTCTAAGTGGATGTTTATGCTCATCAGACTTCTTCGACTTCAAGCTCGAGGATGAGCTTCTTCAACTCGGGGAATATGATGTAAATAATATTAGCAATATTATGGGTTAGTTTAGCAATATTAATATTAAGAATAATTGAGCTTATTTATTAAGAACCCAAAATAGTAGGTAGGGAATTCAGACAATTATCAATAAAGCAAGGGTTTTTCATTGTTATTTGGTTGGTTACTAAAAGATATTTGATTTCTTAATTATTTTCCTTCAGTTTTTATTAATGTTATTTCGATTATTGTTCGTTATTTTGAGTATTACTTCGTTTAATTTAACTTTACTGTTGGTTTATTCCATTAATGAAATCCTGACATAACCCTTCAGATAATAAGATCTCCCCCAACCATATTTTGAGCCCTGTTACGGAAACCAACACTAGGATCTTTCAATTGACCCAGGCCCAATTTTTCTCAGTAAAAAATCACAGACTTAATACCAGATCTCTCATTGCTAATCCCCTTCCTGACATCCTCTACCCGGATACTATCTTAGTCACTTATGATGCCAGCTTTTTTGCCTCTTCACAGTAGGGAACATTAGGGGTATTTTCAACTACTTTACGAAGCTAGGTGCTTGCTCGGGTGGTGGATCCAATTGCTGGAAAAGTTATGGACAACACAATGACAAAATGCTATGCGGCGGAGGCAGCTTTGATTTTGATTCAAGCTCGACAATGGAGAACATGTCTTCTTCTAGGCGATTCAGGGAATCTTTACTCAATCTTACAAGAATCACACCAAGACATGAGAACAGAGATGCACTGGGCATGGAAACCTCTTATTACTAATATTAGAAGAATGCTTGCTTTAAATACTTTATTGTTCTGTAATTTTATTATTCGAGAACTCAATTATGAGGCTCACCAGCTAGCTCCGCCAACACTGTATGCAACATTATTAACATATATGTGATTATGCTATATGCTTTAAAATAAAAAAAATAAAAAAAATCAATGTGGCAACGTGAAATTTTTTGAAATGGCAATGAGGGGGAGTTGCATATTTTTGTTAAACTGTCAGTAATCTCATTCATGAATGATAAAAGATAACTTTTGTTCATTACATTTTAGAACCATCCATGTTTTAAAGAGAAAACACAATTTTGGCAAAAGGAAACTTAAAGAGACGAAAAATATTGTCTATTGAGTGTCACTAAAGAGAAAATCACTTTTGCTCCATCAAGTGCTTTATGTCCAAGTCTTCAATTCTCAATATTTTGTGGAAACATTAGGTACAAAAAAGACCTCTCAAGGAATCAATTTCCCTCTTTTTTTTTGCTCTTTAGGTAGGTAACATTTTCTTCTATCAACAATACCTACCATCTTTTTAGGAAACTCAGTAAATATTTCATTATAACTTGGCATCCAATACACACTAATATTAATGAACGCTTGATTTTTTTAATTAATTGTGAATCGATAATGATGTAATGCCAGACATTCACTGCTCTGCAATTTGAAGCTGTAATGATAATTACCTGTAGTTTGGCAAACTTTATAATCTTCAATTCGCGCTTTTGATGAAAGGTAGGTCGATAATGCAACTCATTATACGACAAGTAGTTCGTGCTGCTCCACTGCCTTTAGCGACCGAAACCATTACCTTACAGCAAACATCAATCTTTTTTCGATTTATTTGAATCTATTTTAATGATCAAGTTGATTATCCTTAACTAATCTTTAAAGTCAATTCGGTACTGTATTTCTAATAGTGCAATACACGTGCCACTAATATTGTAATGAAACAAAAATCAAGAAAAGGAAGATTGAATTTCAGCACCCATTACTGATTACACTAACAATGACAGAGTATTTAATTAATTGGTAGGGAATAATTGGATAGGTACAATTAGGTACATCCCTAAAAGAGTATAATATGTATATAGTGAATAAAAGTCCAATTTTCTGTGGGATAATAATTTCATAATGTTTGATGGTTTAAGGACAATTTGATCTTATTTTCCTTTATTTTTTAATTACAATAATCTAGGTCTAAATTAAGTTATTTATCAGTTCAATTTTTTCTCAAGTTAGCTCTACTAATCCATTTTGTCATAAAAATAGTGCTCATGTCTACACTAAATAATTATTTATATATCTAATCATAATCAATTATGTTATCTGTGATGCGTCCAAAATTCAATCTCCAATAAGTAAAACCTGCAAAACAAATGTTATATTTTCAAATACCACCTTTTTTGTGGTTGAATGCACTCCGATGCTTAAGTCAGTAACTCAGTTGGAGACGAAGATAAAAATGGACAAAACTCAGTTAAAATTGCATACCTTTGTCGAATGTTCCTTTTACATTTTATAATGGTCGTTGTTAATTCCTTGCGTGATTTAATCATGTGAGGCGCAACAAGGGGAGACGTTCTTTGTAATAGTCTCCTCCGTTATGAAGATACGATTGTGGAGGCGTAACTCCTTCCCCAAATCTCTTTCTTTGTAACATTCATTCTCCTTAAGGGAAAACTTTATCGGGTCTGGATTTGGGGCTTCTGATTACGTTTTATTCTAATGGCCCATGTTTGAGCTCTCATGACTGGATTCGTCTTCTTTAAGCTTTATGAATTTGCCTGGTCTTGGGATGTTTGATCCTTGTGATGGACGATCTCTACCACGTGTGTGGCTATGATGACGGTCTTATTTGATGTATCATCAGCTACTCCCCCTTTAGTTAGTGGGTATGTTGACGTGGCCACTAACTCGGTGATGGTTGGACTTTCGATTTCATCATTGTCTCGCATTTAATACTATTAGCAGCTTTTGTTGAGTTGATATCCTGATCTCTTGTTCGTTTTTCGCACATATTTTCGGATTTCGTGTAGTCATCATATCTCGCATGTCGTCCTATGAGTAGTGCCTTAGTTGTTCGGCTCTATAAAAAGAGGCGTGATTGATGTGTTTATCTCTTTACACTATCTTTGAAATTAAGGCTTATTCTTCTTTCTCATTCGTTTTCCTTGCTATTTAATTCCTTAATGATGTCTGTTGGTGATATACTAAGCGGTGAGGCACTTGTTGCTTGTGAAGCTTACTTTTCGCCCAAGAAAGCTTCTCAGGTGATGTTGGACAATGCTCATTCAGGCTATAATTTGCCATCCGACCTCGAGATTATTCTACTTAGGCAGAATGATAGTCCTTGTCGTCCAAGGTCTGCGTATGTTGCACTCTATCCATGCATGTTCCCTTTCGGCCTTCGATTCCCAGTTCCAGAGTTGTTTTGGGAGTATCTAGAATTTTTTGGCATTCTTCTTGCTTAAATGGGTCCTAATGGTTGGAGGGTTATAGTTTCTACTTATGCGAGAGCCATTATCTCTGGCATTCCCTTGACTGTTAGGGTTTTGCATTCGGTGGTTGGTCTGCTGGTGACCAAAGACATTTGCTTCCTTCGTTATCCTGTCTGTTTTGGGAAGCTCAATGATGGTATCAGAGATTGATCGAGGTTCTTGTTTTATGCTTCTATAAGTTCTGGCTACTTCAAATTGCGAGGTCATTCGATAGTGCGGTTGTTCCGAGTCCCTAACAAAAGAACTACAGTTAACTAAGGAGGAGCAAAAAATCAGTGACCAATTCTTGAAGCTTCCTAAATTTCTCGTGGATGCATTTCTCTCCAAGGACATCTCGGAGGGTAGTGGCTTGTACAATATGAACTAGGCGGAGTGGGCTTTGCTCACTAAATCTCGTGCTGAGGAGATCGCTGCTCACGCTGATCCTATTGGAGTTAGTGATGCTAGCATTGATTGGGAAGTGAGTTCGGGCAGACATGTTAAGGATCTCGATGCTCCTGTTAGCATCAGTGTTGTTGTCCCGACTTCTAGGAAGAGGAAGCTTCTGAGGCCCGCTAGGTCACTGAACCAATGTTGATAAATCTTGGTTGTGTTCCGAAGAAGAAACGACTTTCTACTCGTGGTGCTGCTCGGACTGCACCTCGTTCGAGTTCTTCTGATAAGAATGTTGTGAACGATGATCGTTTATCCCTTGAGGAGGTTGAGGAGATGAACTTGGTACTGGAGGGGAGCGAGAAGGAAACTACTCATCCATTGGACGGTAATGAAAAAAGGCTTCTTTTCGCCTATGGTGTTCCCAACGTTGCTGAATGGTCTACCAACGACCCTCGGGCTATCAATGACAAGATGCTCCAGTCGGAGGTGGAGCGTCTAAGGAGGTCGTTGATTGTGGTCAAAATTTTGAGGTTCTTCCTCCGTGATCTCCTTCCATTCGTGTCGATGACGTAACTGGGTTCTTAGTTTCTTCTCCCACTTGTTTGGAATCTTCTGTTCTTGCAGTCACTACTACTTGTTCTATTCCTGCTACGACTACTCCGCACCAAGACGACAAGAGTGGTTTTTTGTTGTCACCGTTGTTCCGCCTGCCTTTCCGGCTGTTGGGGTGGTTTCTCTGTGCTTTTGGATCCCCACATCCTCCATCCACTAATTAGTTGGAAAGAGCCTAACCCGGAAGACATCCATATCAAATATGATGGAAAATTTGGTTGGTTTACTTAGCTTGACGTGCAGGATGGTGTGCGTAGGTTGATCAATGAATGTCACTGGTGAGCGGTGGAATGGCCTTCGATGCAAGTGTTGGATCCTAACACTCATCTCGATTATGATCTTAAGCAAATAATGGAAAAAATGAATCACCATACTTATGCTGGGGTGATGGGGTCGGAGTACAAGGCTGGTCGTGGTTGCTCTTGAGAGGAAGTTGGCGGCGTTATTGTTGGTGTTTTCTCACGTCCTTCTTCAGTTTGACGTGGTGAAAACGCAGTGTGCATAACAAGAGAGGACAACTGAGGTTACCCTTGCCTTTCTGAGGGAATTGGATTGCGTGAGATTAGTCTGTTACGGAGCTTGAGTCTTCAACGACTACTTTGGATGGGGTTCGCGCACGGCTGGACGAGTTGGAAAAGGAGTTATCTGTCGAAAAAGTTGGCCATGATGAGGTTTTGCATTCTGTGATTGAGCAATCTGTCAACCGTAAAATTGCTGAAGGGCGGGTCGAGCAATTAATAATTGCACTTGATGAAGTTAAGTCGAACATCTCTGCCATGCTAACCACCGTTGAAGGCCAGCTTATCTTACACTAGAAATGAGCTTGCTACGACAAAAGACAAGCTGGAGATTGTGGAGGCGAAGGATTGGAATAAAGTGGTTGACGGGTGGTTCAAGCTTCTTGACTATATTGAAGAGCTTGGCATTGATTTGTCTGAGTATCGTCACTTGGTAGATCAAGTCTTCAAGGATGACGATGGTGAGGACAATACTCCGGGTCTTTCAAACGATCCTATAAAAGAACAACATTAATTTCCTTTCCGTCCTGGCTTCATTGTCTACTCCCGCCGTTGAGGAGTGAGCCTCGTCTCCTCCTGGCACTGGTGTTGTTGCTTTTTTTTCCATCAGATGCTTTTGCCACCTCTATCATATCTTCTCTGAACTTTCTATTTTCTTCCCCCGGATGTTCCATCTCCTTCTTCGGATGTAAATCTTCTTATCCAGATGTAACAAAGTGATTTTATGAATGAAAATACCTTTCCTTTTGACAATGTTGTATTGCCTTTTATATTATTTTTTGATTCGCATGTTTTCTCTTTGAAGTCACGATTCATCTTGGGTCATTTTTTGCGACTCATTATATATACGACGTGTATGTTCTCCTCATCAAATCATTCGTAGTATATTGGTAAGTATTGGCAATCTTGGCTTATCCGTACTTCTGTTTTTGCGCTTGCTTATCGACCATCCAAAGTTTTTCTTTCTTTGTTCTTGTCAATCGAGGGATTTTCCTCATTCAGATCCTCCAGTATTCAAGTCGTGGCCAGGTGTGTTGGTTGTTCCAAGAGATTTATTATACGCCAAAGTGTTTCGTGTTCTGAAGTATTGGCTGATTTGGGATGGTTTTGTAAGTGAATTGACTCATACCTTTTTACTTTTAGGACTGTCGTGGTTATCAAAGTAAGTTGTATTGTGTATCTTCAGCTTTCGCTTCTTGGTTCGATATTTTGATCGGCCAGAGGGCCTCTCAGCTACATTTTGACTTATGTGTCTGGATTCTTGATCTGATATATACGGATGAATAAGTTGATTTGTTCATCCTTGCCTCATTGATCTTACATGTTAGTTGACCCGAGGTTTTTTTTCGGGTATGTTGACTTGTTCATTCTTGCTTCGTTGGTCTGATGTGTTAGTCGACTCAAAGTTTATTTAAATAAGTTGGCTTGTTTGTCCCAACTTTTACTCCGTTGGTTCGACATATTAGTCGACTCAAAGTTTATTTAAATAAGTTGACTCATTCATCCCAACTTTTGTTTCGTTGGTCTGACGTATTAGTAGACTCGAAGTTTATTTGAATAAGTTGACTCGTTCCCAACTTTTGCTTCGTTGGTATAACGTATTAGTCGATTCGAAGTTTATTTGAATAAGTTGACTCGTTCGTCCCAACTTTTACTTCGTTGGTTTGACGTATTAGTCAACTCGAAGTTTATTTGAATAAGTTGACTTGTTCGTCCCAACTTTTACTTCGTGGTTGATCAAACAAGAAGTTTTGTGTCTGACTTATTCGTCCTGGCCTTTTGTTTGTGGCTTGGTATGCCAATTGCTTCTCATTGTCTGGCTTAATTTGATGTCGCAATTTGGGGCGTAAGATGGAGATTTTTGAACTCGAAATTTTATTGATAACCCCGTTTCGGGTGTTTAACAATCTACAGTAGTAGTAGTAGTAGTAGTAGTAGTAGTAGTAGTAGTCACTCATTTCTCATAAAGTTACGTTATGTTGTGGAGTCTGCATTGTATATTTCTGATAGTTGCTCGATTTGTTCTGCCTTGAGTGGTCTTAACAATTTAGCTGTAACTTCTTCCTCCATGATTTTCTGTAATTTTGTTGTTCATATGTTGTTGTCGTGAGGTAGCTAATAAAGTTACTGGGTGTGTGCCATTGATAGGTTGGTTCGAATTAGCGGAATAGAATGTAGTCCCAAATTATCCAATCATGCTCACATCAGTACTTGCTGCCAAGGCTTCATTCACCGATTCATAGAATTTGTTTGTATTGTCTTCGTTGTCAGTAATGTAGGAGGCGTTGTTGGCCTTGTCGTGGATAATGGTCAAGCTTGTAAACTTCTTTGGATTTTGTAAGTTGGTTGACCCCCATTCGAATTTCCAATTTTCTCCGCGTTCCTCGTTTGTTAGTTGTCGTATTGATTTATCTGGTCTCATTTGATAGCGTTGGCGCTCCTAGTTCTATATAGATCAGCTCGAGTGGAAGATGTTATGGGTTGTCTTTTCGATGGGTTTGTCTGGTAGCTTTCTACGCTACATAGTGTAAGGCGTATATCAACTCTCTGGGTTGTTCCTTTGATCTTGTGGCGGTGTCCACCTTCTCCTTCCCTTTGGGTTGTTTATCAAGTAGCCCGACGACTTCGTCGAGTTGTCCTCTTTGAACCCAGCACTCAATTTCATCTTTCAGGTTGTAGTAGTCTTCAGTGTTGTGCCCGTGATCCTTGTAGAGAAAAAGCAATATTTTCTTTTGTCTCGTCCCTCTGGGTCTCCCCTCATCTTGAGTGGCCAATTGACAACTTCCCATTTCGTCATGTGTTTCAATATGTTCGCTCGACTGGTCTTCAAGGTCGCATATTATTTGTATGTCTTTTTGCCACGCTTGTCACTCACTCATGTCGAGGCCTTGTTGATTACAACTTTCCAGATTCTTGCTGGTTGAATTCGGACCTCTCATTAGTTTGGTGCTTATTTGACCGAACATTTTCCTCCCAGGGTCTGTTGTCTCTCCTTATTTCTTCCTTCTTTTCTCGCCTCTTTGAATGGGTTTCCCTTCCGGATTCGTTCTTCTTCCTAGCAGCTATCATCTTCTCGAGAGTGATGTGTTTTTTCAGCGATCTTCAATAGAATCGCCATGTTCTTTGAGGGTTCCAGGTTCGGAGCATCGAAAAAATGTAATTTTTTCAGTCTGGCGGTGAAAGTAGCGGTGGCCGTGTTGTCGCTACATCCGTCGATCATGGTTAATTCGTTAGTGAAACGAGTAACATACTCCCTTATTATCTCCCCGGGCTTCTATTTGATGTGGAACAAGTAATGTGGCCTCTTCCTCATCCGTTGACTGCTGATGAACCTTGTAATGAAGGCGTTAGCCAACGCCTGGATTGAGTCTATCAACCTTGGTGGTAGGTTGTTGAACTAGTTCATTGCTGTGGAGGTGAGACTTTTCATAAATGTTCTGCATAGGATGGATTTTGTGCTCTCCTTCAATGACATCATGTGGTGAAAGTGTCGTAAATGGTCAATCGGATAGGTGGTACCATCGTAAGCTTCAAACTTTAGTGGGGTGAACTTCTTTGGCGCAAGAGTCACCATGAGTGCATCGGAGAATGGTGGTCTGGCTAGTTCGTACAGTACATTGAGATTTGTGACTCTGATCCTGAATGGAATTTCAGCAGGGGTCTTGTCGCTCTGGGGGTCCCATTTTGAAGTGGTTCGCTGCTTTCGAGATTCACCTGTAGAGGTTCTGTAGGAACTTCATTGGCTGAGTTTTGATGGGGTGGCGCTTGGACGGGTTCGGCAGGTTGCGCACGCTCTTGGGTGAATTTTTCCACCATCTTGATCATACGGTCCATCTAGATGATGAGTAGGTCTACACAAGGGTTCGCGATGGCACTTGCGTGGGATGTTTGAGCCATCGCATGTTGCGGTTCTCCGTTATCGGGCATGATCGACCTGATGTTCGTCGCTAGGTTTGAAGTGTGTACCGTTGGCAGTGCAGCTTCTTTGGTGGGAGGATTACTTTGATTGTTGTCGGATTGATGGTTTGTAGAGTGTTCCATCTGTTCTGAGAGCTTTTTATTACTGATCAAAACTGAAGAAAATTTCTACTGCAGACTCTCTTCTAAAATGGAAATTGTCGTTCCCCACGGACGATGCCAAACTGATGCGTCCAAAATCCAGTCTCTAGTAAGCACAACCTGCAAAACAAATGTTACATTGCCAAATACCACATTTTTGGTGGTTGAAGACACTCCGATGCTTAAGTCAGTAACTCAGTTGGAGATGGAGATAAAACTGGACAAAACTCAGTTAAAATTGCATACATTTATCAAATGTTCCCTTTACATTTTATAATGGTCATTGTTAATTCCCTACGTGAGTTAAGCGTGTGAGGCGTAATTCCCTCCACGACTCTCTTTCTTTGTAACGTTCCTCCCCCTTATTGAGTTTGGATCTAGGCCTCTAATTTCGTTTTATTCTGATAGGCCTTGTTTGGGCTTTCATGACTGGATTCATCGTCTTTGGGCTTTATGAATTGGCATGGTCTTGGTATGCTTGATCCTCGTGATGGACGATATCTATCACGTGTGTGCCTGTGATGATTGTCTTATTTGATGTATCATCAATCTATTTTTGTTTTCTATATTTTCTATTCTTAATTATTAGGAGTTATCTTTACATAGTTTGGCTATGGACATTTTGTTGCCTGGGCAAGTGTTAAAAATAAATAAATAAAAGATTTTCAACTCTAATCATTCCATACCGCACGATTGATATGACCAGTTAAAACATTAGAGTAACATTTACGTTCTATTACCATGCATTGGAATTCTAATCTAGGTTTTAAGCATTTAAAGCGGTTGTCAAGAATGTCTAATAGTTGTTTTTTTATTAAATCAAAATTAGTTTTTTTTCTACAACAAATCTAGCTAGCCTTGTTTCCTAGTATTTTCTTGGCATTTTTTGGATTTTTTTTACACTTTTACTCCTTTTATAGATAATGTTTGTGATTGTATTTTAAAGAGAATGGGTAAAATGTGTAAAAACTTTTAAAAAATGTCAAAAAATGCTAGCAAACATGGCTAGCTAGACTTGCTCTTTTTTCTAACAGTTCCTTTTAGAATGTTTCAATCAACCCACATTTATTGTTTTAAATATAGGCAGAAGTAGAAGTTAGTTTCTAGTTAGAAGTGAGGGCTATTTACATCTTGGGTAAGTATAATTTAGGCATATTTTATATTGGGTACAATGTTTTTTTGCATAATTACATATTGTATACGAAATTGGGTCTTGCATGTTTGTTCAATGATACTGACAAAGGTTAGACGTGCCACATTCATAAAGACACAAATGCCCCCAAGTAAAAGAGCATGTGATTCACATGAGAATAGATTCCAAAATATGTTAAACATTTTTTGATTAATTATGTTTGTTAAACATATTGAATCGAGTGAGGCTACCTGTCGAGGGAGTGGGCGAGGAAATCAGCGAGGGGGGGGGGACCGTCCATCCCCCTCAGGATACGAGCATGAAATCTGATGGCATGCATCCCGAGGGGATGGACGGTCCCCCCTCTCCCTCGCTGATTTCCTCACCCACTCCCTCGACATTTAGAATTTTCGTATTGAATCAGATAGATTCCAATATCCAAAATGCTAAACCTATGCCAGCCACATTATTATCCACGAATAATAGTATTGTACCGTTGACAGTGCATACGGATTAATAAATCACTATGATTAAAAACATTTTTTTATGATTAATCAAACTAGTTCTTGTTTTTAGTTTGGGTATTACAAGATTGTTATATTAAATAGATTGAAATCTGATTACCAATAATACAACCACCACATAATTTTCTAGTGTTAGCACAAAAACAACAAGATTCTAGTTCAAAATTCTTGCAAAATAATGATCAGGTATGTTTCTATTCAGACATGCATTCCAACTAACCATATACCCACCCTTAGATACTGGAAATCCCACGTGCGTATCTCATCACATGTTGTTGAGTTAACCCACGTCTATATCTCTGTCTTTTTGTACGTTTCTTTTGCTTCTCTCTCATTTCCGCCCTCACACGTGTGGAATAACTTTCGCCGTAACTGACTCCCCCCCCCCCCCTTAAATTAGCATCATCATCTCCATCTAATTACCATCATTACATTAATCTCATCTCAACCGTCCAATCATTTTTTTCTATTAATAGGTCCCACTGATGTGCTGGTAGTAGGATAAAGGAATGACAGCGGGGAGTATGAGATAATGTTGTTTTTTTTTTGCGAACCATAAAAACTAGAACACCGAGTATCCAGTGCTTTTCAGCTATCTCAAGGACACGTGGCGGTTGCGCCATATTGGATGAACGAATTCGGTTCAGCTGAGTTGTATGGTAGCATACACGCATGAACAGAAAATATATAATGAATGACTACTTACATTTCTCTAAAAGCAAAACCCATTCTCATTATTCATCATCATCACAGAGGAGAGATCAGAATCCATTCTATTTCAATCTCATCTTTATCTTCTTCGTCCTAACATTACATTTCCGTCAATGGAGAAACCGCCGCGGAGACCATATAGATCGATAATTCCAGCTCAAGCAACGCCACCTGCACAGCCGGTGGAGCTCAATCTTGACAAGCTCACGGCTGTGAAGATCTTAGGCAAAGGAGCAATGGGCACCGTGTTCTTGGTGGTGGACAAAGAATCCGACCCAGCTAATCGGTGCCCGTTTGCTCTCAAGGTCGTCGACAAGACGACCTTTCATACAAAATTCGACCCAGATCGGCGTGCCCGGTGGGAGATGTCCGTGTTATCTCGTCTCAACCACCCATTTCTTCCTACACTTATTGGGACGTTAGAGACAGATGAATACTTAGCATGGGCAATTCCTTATTGCCCTGGTGGTGACCTGAATGTCCTCCGTCATCGTCAAATTGATCGCGTTTTCTCTCCTACCGTAATTCGATTCTATATCGCCGAGATCGTGTGCGCTCTTGAGCATTTACATCGGATGGGGATCGTATACCGCGACCTCAAGCCAGAGAATGTCCTCATTCAACAATCCGGACATGTCACCCTGACGGACTTCGACCTGTCTCGGACTCTTAGACATAAGAATCCAAAGTCTGAGTCCGTCCATGTTCATGCAGACGATGGCCCGAAAAAGCGCCATCACCATCGCAGAAACCTGACACGCATGTTTTTTTCTGCATCAGAAAAAGGATTGAAGAAGGTAAAATCGGCTAGGGTTTTGCCTGTGAGCAGACAGAGAGCAAGTATATCAACCGGAGAACGATCCCACTCGTTCGTCGGCACCGAGGAATACGTATCACCCGAAGTGGTACGTGGTGATGGGCACGAATTCTCCGTCGACTGGTGGGCTCTTGGGATACTCACATACGAAATGATGTACGGGAAAACCCCGTTCCTTGGGAGGAACAGGAAGGAAACGTTCCGAAACGTTCTGTTGAAGACTCCAGAGTTTATCGGTAAAGAATCGGATCTCACCGATTTGATCAGACGGTTGTTAGACAAGGAACCAACACGGAGATTGGGGTACAATAGAGGAGCGACTGAGATCAAAGAACACAAATTCTTTCGAGGGATGAGATGGGACATGCTAGCTGAGGTATCGCGTCCGCCTTTCCTAACGGAAAGATTTACGACCGATAAGTTAAAAGGTACTGTTGGTGGGGTGAGCATAACAGAGTACTTTAGGCCGAAGCCGTCACAACCATCATCGCCATCTACTCCGTTGCATAGGAGGTCTTCATCTGAGTGTGAAACGGTAGAAGAATTTTAACACTCATCATACGTACCATCCCACAAAAATAATTGTAAATTTTATTTTTTCAATGTATAATGTTGAGGGCAAGGATGGGTGAATGTGGAAATGAAATGTGGTACATGTATGTTTTATATATAGAAGGGAAATGGAGACAATAATTGAAAGGGAAAAGGAAATTAGAAATGAAGTAGGAGTAGAGAAATTGTAAGGCAGTGGTACTTTTTAGTTAATACATGCAATATATTGAAGTACTTTCAATTCTACATTGTGCATTTTTGGTTCATAGTGTTATTGTGTGTAGTAGATGAGAACAATTTATATTATATGTAAGTACGAGTTGAGAAGGTTGCATAAATCTCTTCAATCAGAGTGTATATAAGTTGGAGATGATATTATTAGGTGGTGAAATTTGAATTCCATCTTTTTCTTAGAATTTTTTTAGAAACGATGATGCTTGTGGGCAAATTGAGGGTTGAATTTGAACATAATTGTTTATTAAGTTGTGGTTAGAGCATCGTTAATGTGGGTTAGGCACTCTTTCAAAAGGCACATATACCCACTTTTTAAAAAGCACAGGGCACCCATACAAGATTAGCTCCCAAGCGTCAGTTCTTTTATTTTTACTCTCTCTCTCTCTCTCTTTTTTTCAGTCAAGGCACCCTTCCAACGAAAGAGCATGTAAATCCACTCCATAATTGACAAATGTTATCTACCTTTTCATCTTTCTAGATAGATCTAATAATAGGTGATAAGATCTAATAATAGGTGATAAACTTTTCATCCATCTCTCTGTACGGTACGTGGATGCTCTTAAGTCTTAATTACAAATGACAAGGTCGTCGACAAGTTCAAATTAAGAAATACACATACAAACATCACATGCATGCATGCATGGTTACCAAGTTGTTCAAGAAAAGTGCAATACTGTTTGGCTTTTGGCTATGCATTTAAGAATGTGGTTTTGAGGTGGTGCCTACCGTTTTATATTCTATTCTCATATAGTCCAACAATCCTTTGTTTTCAAGATTAAAAAAAAAAAAAATTAGCTCTCACATGTGAGACACATCCGGACATTTCATTAAATTTTTTTTTTTCTTTACCAACCATTACTCAAATTTGGTTGTTTAGTTGGACCTAACTGTGTATACATACAAGATTCTATACAAATCAATCAAGCAAACATGCAATGTGCTGCGAAATTCAATCAACAAGTAGTGACAAAACATATTAAAATCTGGTAGTGTTTATACTTGTCTATATGCTACAAATTATATTACACAACATGACAAGACTAATGGAATTTCCTCTGATGGGGACTGCCAAGGATGCTCGAGTCGATACCATCTAATCTAAGTTTTGGAGTATTTAGCCCATAATAAGCACCCTTTAAAGTGGAGTGGACATTAAGAGAAGTTCTACACGTCGAGGAAGTGGGCGAGGAAAACAGCGAGGGGATGGACGTGGAGGGGGTGGGACCATTCATTCCCCTCAGGATGCGCGCTTGAAAAATGGAGGCACGCATCCCGAGGGGGAAGGACGGTCCTACCCCCTCCACCTCCCTCCCCTCGTTGTTTTCCTTGCCCACTTCCTTGACGTTTAGAATTTTTGGGACATTAAACTTCAGCTCGTCCACCACAATGCCATTCCAACTTTGCTTAAACTAGCTAGTTGTTAGAGTCACAAATCCGTTGGAGTTTGTATAGCAAATAACAAATATTCAAGAAAAATGATGTGTCTGAATTAAGAAAGGATATGTCTGATCAACACACCCTTTTGTTTTCTATAAATTGAAGAGAAAAACGACTTCTTGAACACATTAATTTTTTCTAGAGTTATTTATTATTCTTCACTTCTGAGAGAGATCACATTCGGTAAATTCGCCAAAGCCAACACCTTTGTGCTACGGTGTTGGTATTAGATAGTTGAATCCTGGTAGTCAGACGCCTAATGAAATACAACACCGAGTAGGGGCGAATTTTGTCTATACGACATAGCGTATCTGCTAGCCTCTATCCACAAATCAAGGCGTACTAATTTCGCCAATTCAAGATAGCGATATCTGCAATACAAGTTAGTATAATTATTTATTTTATTTGATTTCGTTGTAATCAATTTATAATGCAAATAGTATTTGTATTGTTATATTATTTATTTCAAATAAATTTATACAATGTTCTGGTTGTTCTACAACAATCTATAGACAGAATTATGGAACAATCAGTAAATGATGTCAAACCCAATGTTGAGAAACCAGACAAGTTCAAGGGTATGAATTTCAAACCCTGGTCACAAAAGATGTTGTTCTATCTAACAACCATGAACCTTGCTCATATTGTCAAGGAAGATGTTCATGTCATTGAAGGAGATGATATTTTGATGTATAGAAGGTTTTTAGGGTTCCTAATTTGCTCTCAAAGTTATTTACTAAATAAGGGTTTCTAGGGTTCCTAATTTGCTCTCAAAGTTATTTACTAAATAACTTATTTGTAGTATTTCAATTTAATTAAGAGTTTTTTAAGTTTCCTTTTAGGATTAGGCTTTACTTTTTCTTTTATGAATAGACTGTTTGTTATTTTACAGGGGGGTATTCAATTATGGATTTTAATAGACTGTAAAAAATTTTAAATCTCATGGATTTTAAAATATTTCAAAGGAGTTTACAGAATCCACTAAACTTTGATATATTTTAAGTGACTGGATTTTGTGGATCTTACAGAATCCACTGGATTTTGATGAATTTTTATTATTGGATTTTCTGAATTTTATAAAGGATTGTTATTGATTTCTATAAATTCTTGTGAATATGCTATTAATCATAGGAAGTTATGAAACAACGTCACCTACATTGTTATCCATGTCAACACAAATCATAAAACATCCCTCAAATATCAATAAAACAATCGTTTGTATGCTACGTGAATTTTATTTCAAATTAAAAAAAATTCAAATACATTGAATATGGTCCAAAAGTAATACAAATAACTATATTTCTTTTGAAAATAAGAAATAATGCAAATAATTTCTTTTGAGGATCCTCACTTAATACTTTTTTTGGGAACACCTTAAACTTGTATGTGCAAGTAAAAACAAAATACAGATGTGTATATAAATAACAATTGTTGATATATATTTTTTTTGGCTCTAAAGCAAAATGTAGCAATGGAATAACATCAAATTCTGCTTCATAAGTATATACAACAAGCAAAATGTAATCAAAACTTCTACAAATGAATTTTGTAAACGATTACCATGCAGCAAACTTGGAGAAATTCAAAGCTTATTTTAGCAAACCAAATGTTCATTGAATACAAATAATCTTATCAAAATGTTCATTGGATACAGATAATCTTACCAAATGTTCAGAAAAAAAAAAAAAAAAGATGAAAAGATGACAAGAAAAAGAAAAAATAAGAGTAAGAGAATGAGAAGAACAAGAATAATAATAATAATAAAAAAGAAGAACAAGAACAAAAGAAAAGAGGAAGTGCGGGTAGTGGTGCATCCAGCGGTGGTAGGGCATGGTGGTGTGGACGAAAGTTGTGGGGCGAGGTGGTGTTGTTCTTGTGGAGAGAGAAGAGAAGGGAAGGTGGTGGTGTCTTTGAGCAGATCACAAAAAAAAATGAGATGGTGGCGTTCTTTAGCGAAAATGGTGGTGTTATTTAACAATAGCCAATATAAATCCGTTGAAATATGAGGGGGGGAGGTTGAATTTGGAATAACTCTTGTTATATATACTTTTCACTCACAAATCATTCAAAATCCACAACTTTAACAAATTCATTAAAATCCACTACTTTTTTGAATACCCCCTAATTTTGGTGGACTTTTGAAAATCATGAATTGAATACCCCCTGATTTTAATGGATTATAAAACAATCATTTAAAATCTGTATTTGAATACCCCTAGATTTACATATATTGTTTTAAATCCTTAATTGAATACCCCGATATTTTAATGGATTTTAAAATCTTCTACAGTCTATTAAAATCCATAATTGAATACCCCCCTATTAGTCTTTGATTTTACTTTTTCTTTTAGGAATAGACTGCTTATTATTTTATTCTTTGATTCTACTTTTTCTTTTAGAAATAGGCTGCTTATTATACAAGTTATTTGAGCACTATAAATAGAGTTCTTCCTCAATATTATAGGTAGACTTTTGATAATTAATAAACTTGGTATATTTTTTCTGAGGAGATTATTACGTTCTTTTTTTTCCTACTTTTTGGATTATTGTTGCGCCAATCAACGAATTGTAGAACCCTTGTTTCCGGATTATTGGTGAGCCAATCAACGGATTCAAGCCTATCAGTTAATTTGTTCTCATCCTTCTTTTTCTCGTTTCTCGTTAATTACGATGGCAAGTGGAAGAATTGTTAGACAGAGGTTTTATTCGGGAAAATCTTAGTCCATATGCGGTTCATGCTCTTCTTACTCTGAAGAAGGATGGTTCGTGGCGGATGTGCGTTGACAGTCGTGCCATCAACAAAATTATTGTGAGGTATAGGATCCCCATTCTGAGGTTGGATGATTTTCTTGATCAGTTGCGTGGTGCTTCAGTCTTTACCAAACTTGATCTTAAGAGTGGGTACCACTAGATACGAGTTAGACCGGGGGATGAATGGAAGACTGCATTTAAAATACGCGAGGGTTTCTATGAATGGATGGTTATGCCATTCGGGAGAAAAGTTATTTGCAGCCTTGAAGAAGTGTTCTTTCATGCAGGATCGTGTTTTATTTCTTTGCTATGTCGTGTCAAAGGATGGGATTTCTGTTGATTCTGATAAGGTGGAAGCAATCTGAAAGTGGTAGCAACCGAAGAATTTATGTGAGGTTCGTAGATTCCATGGCTTGGCCTCATTCTATAGGCGGTTTATACAAAACTTTAGTACCATCATGGCTCCTATTATAGATTGTATGAAGGGAGGAAAGTTTGTGTGGACTACTGAGGCCACTAAGGCCTTTGAGGAGATCAAACAGAAGCTAACTACGGCTCCTGTTCTAATACTAATTGATTTCACCAAACCTTTTGAGTTGCATTGTGATGCTTCCAAAGTGAGCACTGGAGCTATTTTGAGTCAAGAGGGAAAGTCGATGGCATATTTCAGTGAGAAATTGAATGGGACTAAGTTACGTTACTCTACTTATGATGTTGAGTTTTATGCGGTAGTACAGGCTTTGAGACATTGGAAATCTTATTTGCTACATCAGGAATTTGTGTTTTATACTGATAATGCAACCCTTAAACACATTAACTCTCAAGAGAAGTTGTCGGATCGTCATGCCTCTTGAGCTGCTTACTTACAACAGTTTAATTTTATCCTCAAGCATAAATCATAAGTTCTCAATAAAGTAGCTGATGCTCTTAGTCGACGTTCTATGCTCATAACGACCATGCAGACAAAAGTGTTGGGTTTCGATACTTTTTCTGAGTTATATTCAACTGACCCCTTCTTTTCTCTTGTGCTTGAAGAAGATAATGATGTAAAGAGGGTTTCTAGGGTTCCTAATTTTCTCTCAAAGTTATTTACAAAATTACTTATTTGTAGTCTTTCAATTTAATTAGGAGTCTTTTTAGTTTCCTTTTAGGATTAGGCTTTACTTTTTCTTTTAGAAATTGATTGCTTGTTATTTTAGTCTTTGATTCTACATTTTCTTTTAGGAATAGGTTGTTTGTTATTCAAGTTATTTGAGCACTATAAATAGAGCTCTTCCTCAATATTGTAGGTAGACTTTTGATAATTAATAAACTTGGTATATTTTCTCTGAGGAGATTATTGTGTTCTTCTTTTTTTCCTACTTTTCGGATTATTGGTGCCCTAATCAACGAATTGTAGAATCCTTGTTTCCAGATTATTGGTGAGTCAATCAACGGATTCAAGCCTATCAGTTAATTTGTTTTCATCCTTCTTTTTCTCGTTTTCGTGCTGCATCAGTTGGTATCAGAGCCTAGTACGTTATTGGATTATGGCGCCTCGTCAACCAAGGAAAGCGACAGTTGAAAACATATATGAAAGGGGTGCAGAGAGGCAACGTGCCAAAGCTGGTCGAATTCTTCAAGTTGAGGCGCATGTAGCACAGGTACAAGCCCAACTTGAAACCACAAACGCTAATCTTGAGATCACAAACGCTAACCTCACGGCCTAACTGAACAAATCACGAGGCTCTTACGAATTCACCCTGGTAGACAACCAAATCGGCAACCACACGCCAAGGAGGGATATGTCGAGTTTGATGATCACTTTGAAGGACCTCTGAGGGGTCGTGGTGGGAGGCATGGTACTAGAAGACGAGGCTTCAATAACCGTCAATATCGTCATGCGTATGAAGAGGACACAAATGAGGACTTCAAGAATCCTTTCGGAGGACGCGATGGAGGACGCGAACATTGTGGAGGTGGTCGGGGTTTTGCATATAATCAAGAGCCTAGGCGATGGGAATCTGGTCTAAAAATAGAAATATCAAAGTTTCGTGGGAATGGTCAACCTGAAGAATTTCTGGATTGGTTGGCAGCAGTTGAGGAAGTACTCGAGTATAAAGAGGTTCCGAATGATACACGAGTGACTCTTATTGCTACAAGGTTCCGTGGGAGAGCAGCGGCTTGGTGGCAACAATCAAAACTCACTCGTCAACAACAAGGAAAGCCGAAAATTGCCTCTTGGGAAAAGATGATGAAGCATATGTGCGCTCAATTCCGACCCCATAATTATTCAAAGTTGATGTATCAACAACTTCAGAACTTGAAGCAAGAAGCGCGAACGGTGGACGAATACACGATAGAGTTTTACAAATTGGTGGCTTGAAATGACCTCGCTGAGACCAACGAACAATTGATCGCAAATACATTGGGGGTATGCGTGATAATTTTCAAGATACTCTTAACATGTATGATGTTTTTACGCTTTCAGAAACGCATCAACGAGCCTTACAGTTTGAGAAACAATTACATAGACGATCCACTAACCCTTCATGGGGATCGTCTAATAGTCAGACTAATACCAACAACCCTCAACCCACACGAGCTACAAATCCTCCACAAACAAACACCACGAAGGCTCCTATAGGCGGGGTGCCAGGCAATAGGTCCCAACCGAACAGTTCAACTTACAGTTGCTTCAAATGCGAGGAAACATGACATCATATAGCGAATTGTCAAAAGGGTGACAAGAGCGGAAAAGGTTTATTCATAGACAATGAAGAGATGGGAGAGGACGAGTAGTTCCACGTCAACTTGAATGAGGGTGAACCACTATTTGATTCAAATGTTGTGCAAGAGGAGGTTGTCGAAGGAGACGAATGTCAATTACTTGTAGTCCGACAAGCTTGTTTTACACCACGAGGAACATATGACAATTGTTGGTTGAGGAACAATATCTTTCAAACCACTTGCACAATGGCGGGAAAAGTGTGCCGTTTGGTAATAGACTTGGGCAGCTGCAAGAATGTGGTATCCAAATAAATGGTTCACAAACTGGAGATGAAGACGGAAGACCATCCGAGTCCTTACAAGCTATCTTGGCTAAAGAAAGGCAATCAAGTAACAGTCTCTAAGCGTTGTTTGGTTTCATTTTTTATTGGTTCAATTTATAAGGATAATGTGTGGTGTGATGTGGTGAACATGAATGCATGTCATATTTTCTTGGGGCGTCCATGGCAATTTGATAGAGCTGCAATACACGATGGTAGGAGAAACACATATAGCTTCTTATTTAACCAAGTCAAAATTGTCCTAACTCTGGCTAAGGAAGAAGCTCCAAAAGTGGTACAAAGAGAATCCAAATTTATTGACTAAACCATCGTTTATGGGACAATTACAAAGGAATGAGATTGTGTTTGTATTGATTGGGAAGGATAGTGGTAGCGTTGTACTCGACATTCCAAAATTGGTCCGTCCACTTCTTGATCAATTCCAAGATGTCTTCCCAGATGATTTACCGCAAGGTTTACCACCCTTACGCTATAGAATAGGAGCGAGAACTTAAAAAAAAAGTAACTGCCTCTATTTCACTTCAAATTTTAGAAAACCCCTCCCCTTCTCTTTAACGAAAGGCACACATAGAAATCGAGGAAGAAAGAGAGAGAGGGGGCGAGTTACACCAAGTCTTTCTCTCTCTGTGCAAAGCAAACCCTCATTTTCTTCTTCGCATCTCTCTCCTCTTATTCAACAACAACAATTCTTCTTCCCTCTTGTTTCCCAATGGTGCATTCAAAAGTTCCAACCTTTCTCTTCCTCTCATCTGGTTGTACTCGATTGAATAGAATTGCAAGACCTGTTGTGAATTTGGATCGAATTCGATCCAAAATCTTGGCCAGTTCAGCTCAAGTGATGGAGCAGTCCTTCTCAAGTAAGACCGACTCTAGGGTTGCAACCACCATTAATATCGATTTGGGGGACTGTAGCTATCCGATCTACATCGGATCCGGGCTTCTTGACGAACTCGACCTTCTTCAGAGGTACTATTTGTTGTTGTAATTCCTCAATTGACTTCAGTTTTTTTCTTAAAGTTGAGGCCTTTAGGTTATATTTGATTCCTTTAGGTTAAAATTGAGTCCTTTAGATAAAAAATGAGTCTTTTATATGTAATTAAGGTTTAATTATGCTCATTCCATGAAAATCTTCAATCTTTGTGATTTTGTATTTGATTATATGAATGAGAGAACACTGGGGTCCTTTGTGCTTTCATTCTTGCTTTTCAAATGGGGTTTTGGTTGTAAACCCACAACTAGTATCGCCATTTTTCTTGTTTATCAACTCTCCAAAAGTTGTAATGCTTGTGTTGTGATTTGGGTTTTGTAGGAAAGTTAAATGGGTGCTTTACATTTTCAGTTTTTGGTAGCATTACTCTAGATAACTTCATTTCTATGCTTTTTTGGGTATCTGAACTCGATACTGACCTCTAACCCACTTTAACTTGAAAATTTTAGTTGGGGTCTTTCGATTTTACTTGAGATTTATGATTTTTTTTTTCTTGTATAGTTATCTATGGAGGTGATTTGAAATTTGGGTATTGTGATGTCTGGTATACTTGGTGTTTGCATTTGATTTGATTGTTGGGGATCTTTTTTATTAGTAGAGAAGAAGAGAAAGAAAATGGCAGGAGGAGCAGCTCCAGCCCCTAAACAAAATGAGTTGCAGCCAAATCCAGTGAAGGATCAACTACCCAACATTGCTTACTGCATCACTAGTCCTCCTCCATTAGTTTTTTTCTCTTCTTTTGTTGTTTATGCCCTTTTTAATCACTCATCTTTTATCTACTTCTTATTCAAGATAAAATGTTGCATTATATGTTTTTTAGTTGGGGTTTTCCAGTTTCAGGAGCACTTGATGTGTGATTGTTTTCTTTGATATCTCTCATTTCTAAAGCAAGAGTTGTTTTCTTTTCTTTCCTAATGGACTAATCTTGGTGCTTTTTGCATCTTTTACTGCATTTGTTGTTATATTTGATACAAGGTGGTTTTTCCTAGGGATGGGCATCCCATCCCGCGATCCCGATCCCGTCCCGTCCCGATTTTTCCGGATCTTAATGGGATTGAATAATTTCATCCCGATCCCGTCCCGTCCCGATCTAGAATGGGATGGGATGGGATGAAGATTTTCAATCCCGCCAATCCCGTCCCGTCCCTAACTAATTTATTAATATTAATTATTAATATTTTTATTTAATTATTTATTTTAGAATTGTGGATGCCCGTACAAATATATGTGCATTGTTAGTTAAAGAGGGCAGCAATGCATTTTGATACACACTAGTGAGGACTACATTTTCCATCGAATACATTCCTTAATGCAATATGCAAACCAAGACTACATTTTGATACACACTCGGAACTTTTTTTGTTTTTTTTTTGCTACAAACTACCCACTTGTGTTTGGGAACACTAAAAATAAAACTTCTTAGTAGTAACTTTTAATATAAATCTTAGCCAAACTTTGTTGCTTTCTTTATGTTAGCTTAACTTTTGGAAGTCCCTCACATGTATACTCAACTTTTTCTCTCTCCTTGTAATTGTTGCTACTGAAAGTAGAAAGTAAACTTCTTACGTACTTTTTTGGAGACACATTCTCCTGTGCAAAGCCAGGTGAGTTGGCTCCTGTTTCAAAAGGCCAATGATTCAGCATGTAGGTATATCAGTGACTAAATTTGTGCACTTCAATTACTTTAAGAAGCAATAACAACTGTGAAGCCACACATATAGATGCAAGCATGTGCAGGAAAAATAGAGAGATGTTAGCGGAATTCGAGTACTTTATTGTGAAATTCGCTTGTTAGTTAAAGAGGGCAGCAGTTCCAGACCAGCAGACTGCAAGTGAAGAAGATTAGCACGTCGATCCCGTCCCGTCCCGTCTCGTCCCGTCCCGAACCCGTTTGGGATGGGACGAGGTCGGGATGGGGTTTTTCCCATCCCGTCCCGATCCCGTATGAACGGGATGGGATAGGGATGGGTATATCTCGTCCCATCCCGTCCCGTGCCCACCCCTAGTTTTTCCCATTTTTTTATGGACTACCCATTTGGATATAATCTTAGCATTTTGGTAGGGTAGAGGAATAGAGAGGGCTTTGTGAGTTTTATGTTCTTTGCTAAAACTCCTTTGAGCTCTCTTTCCCCCTTTCCATTCATGGAGATTTTTTTTTTTCTATTTCTATATGGTTTACTCTGTTCATCAATTTCCATATGTTTGGTGGAATTCCAAGCCAAAACTCAATAGGAACTATATTTTGGTTGTAGCCCACTTTGAGTTGATGAAAACATTTTGAGATTCTCTATGAATTACACCTTGCTAGAGTTTCATTACACAATTTTAATACCATTATTAATAAATGTTATACGTATGCAGAGGAAGCTATACTCCTTGGTTTTCAATATTACCTAGTGTTGCTCGGTACCACGATTATCATCCCCACAACTCTTGTTCCTCAAATGGGAGGTGGAAATGTAAGTAAATAGAGAACTTGGTATAATGCTATGTAAGGCTTGCTCATTCATTCTCTATGAATTTGTATTCCATAATTATGATACTAACATTTTTTTAGAGGGACAGATAGATGCATGTTAGCTTCATTGAATGTTGCATCATTAGAGTTACATTTTTTTTTTGTTCGAACCTCCAGTGGGGAGGGAGAATTGTGGTTTCCCATACCTTTGATTACTTTACTCAAAACAAGATAATACATTTGAGATTTTGAGCTTGCACTGTCTGCATTAGAATAACCCAAGTTTTGCTTTTCTTGACATCTTCATCAGAATTCACTATATGCTTGCCACCTTCAGAACTACTAGTTTTAATTAATCCCACAAATTTTGCATAAAACTAGTGCATTGTAACTCTACTGAAATTGATTCTATCAAATGCAATTTGCAAGTTAAGAGAGCATCAGCCTAGTTACGATGCTTATATGAACCAAGCTTTGGACAGGCATCACCAGAGGCAAAGAACAAGAAGTGTACCTACTTAAAGAATTATGATTATAGATTGCTCCATATTGAATTCCCATAAGTTTAATTTTATCTACAGCATATTCTCTAAGGTTCTACATTGATTGATTGTATTATGCTCGATAGGCATATGTATTGGAATCATCTGAGCGCTTTATATCAGATGTTTACAACTGTAACTACTGTAATTATTGTGTAAATATATACGGTTTTATCTCTGTGATCCTTGGAAATCTACTGCAAATTTATATTTTCATAGAATTTATATTTTGTTCGATAAACTTGATGAAAGTACGTAATTATGCTTAGTTCCTTGTTAAAAAATTCCTATACTTATCAAAATCACACTATCATCATGAAAGCAAAAAAAAGAAAATGTAAAAACCGAAGCAATAAATAGTTAACTAAAAATGTGCATAGAACTCTTAATTCATAATTGAAACATTAACTAATTCTAATTCTAATTTTGCTGTTTCCGTTATTCGTTCTCATCGTCTCCTTCTTTTTATTGTTTTTTCTTAGTGCTTCCCATATGTAGTTTGTATGTTTAACACCTTTGAATGTTTCTGCCGCTTTGCAGGTAATGAAGCTGGGTATGAACTGTCCATCAACCTTAAGGTAAGTTCTGGTGCTGCTCTGAACTCTATTTTGGTTTTGATGTCGGAGAGTGAAGGATCCTGGGATCATACATTTGTGTTTTTTATACAAGGCCGACTCCTGATTTATCTCATTTTTCTTTGAAACAACTATCTGGTGAATATGTTTGACTGGGTACTTGTTTGGATCTTTCCTTAAGCTCCTCTAGTGAAGAAACTATTGGATTCAAGCTGATTTATGTTAAGTATAGTAGTTGAGAGGTAATTGCATGGTTTGTTTGCCATTTTTTTTTTGGTACTTGTAAGTGATGCATGTACAAAAATTGACTTGAATTTTGAAAGATTTTTGTATTTGATTCAACTCTCTTTGGCAGATTATAAGAACAATTTTTATGGATGTCACTTCTTCTCAAGCGTATGTACTAGGAACATCAGTCGACAAGTCTTGGTAATTTTCTCTAGTCAACATTTATGTGTTTAAGCTTGAAATTCACTATGTTATCATTTTCTGATTTCTTTGTTAGTTTCGTGAATCTGAATAGCATGAGCTAATTATTAACTTTTTGTTGTATATAGGGTTACTTTCTTGCAAGATTTTTTAGTCTTAGTTGTTTTATTGTCTGCATTGCACAATTTTTTGTGCATGTCTGACTCAAAACTGTTGGCAGCACTTTAATATCAAAAATGAATATGCACTACTTACAATATGTGTTTTAGTCCATCTGATTTGAATGTTGTTTTAATTGAGGCAGAAGTGTGTACTTAGGTCTGTTTGATACAGAAATTGAATTACTGTCATTGCCTGTTACAAGGCTCAGGGGTAAAAGCACTAGTTGTGCTAGATAGCAGTGTGTAGTGGTATTGCTTTTAATAATAGTCTTCTCATTTGAATGTGTACGTAGATGCATGTTTAGACGTATTATGGATGAGTCAGGCACATATGTGTGCTATCATCTCATTATATAATACACAATCTTACTGTAAAATCTGTCTTTTTACAATGTGTGTGACATATAGTTGTCATATTTGTTTAGAAAACTTAAGCTAAGTTGACTCAAAACTTTTGGAGGTAGCACAATGTGAGAAAGTTGTTTAGTCTAAACTATTACTTTTTTAATTAGGTCTGTTTGTCATATTTGTTTAGTAACACCAATAGTCTATACGAAAGTGTTAAGTGCTGAAAATTTTCAACATATTTTTATGTTTTGTAAATGTAATTTAGGTCTGATGCAAGTGATATAGGAAGGGAGTTATGTGTTTTAATACTTGGCCTGGGATTCGAGTGTTAGTGCAAATTGTTTAGCTGATCATATCCTCAACTACACCACAATTGCGTATTAATAGCATTTGATAATTGCATTTTATACTTATGTTATGAAAAACCCTAGTTTTAATAATATTTTAATCTAAAAAACGCTATGAACAAAAGCGGGAAATGAAATACATGAAACCGCTATGAACAAAAGATGGTTTCTCAATGTACTCTTGTTTATGTTGAAGATTAATATGTTGTGCTCTTTGGTGTTTCATGCCCATTACAGTTTTGGTCCATTGAGTGCCTATCTATTAATCAATTACTTGGATAGAATCCTTTCATCTTATGAACTTCCTGTAAGTTCATTGTGCATGACTTCATTAATGTTCTGTGATTTATAATGCAGGGTCAATTTCATTTGGGTATTTGACTTACATTTGTTTTATACGTTTGTTGTGTATATAGAGAGATCAAGCTTGGATGATGCAATTGTTAGTTGTGGCTTGTTTATCTCTAGCTGCCAAAATGGAAGAGACTGAAGTACCAATATCTCTAGATTTTTAGGTGAAGATATAAAAACATATCTATTGATTGTGAACCTAGTTTGAAATTCATCTAATACTTATCGTTTATCATGGAGGTGGTAGAGGAAATAACTGGGCTAGTGCCTATCATCAGGTTTGGTACTCTGCTTACATATAGTGATTTTCTTTGCTTTTTAACCCAAGTCGATGGATGCCTCAGTTATAATGCTTGAACATTCTAGCTTGAATTTTATGCTAAGGTAATGGATATGCATTAATGCAATTGAACTTATGCTTATGCTTTGTCATGTTGATATGGATGATTGGCCGATGGATGCAATTGAAGTTTGGCTGCTGAAAGTAACAGGTTGGAGTTTCGGTTGCAGAGGACGTGATCAGCAGGCAATAATGGAGAGATTGCAGATTAGCAGTTCTTGGTACAGTAATAGGACGTGCAGGAGATTTGGGGGTTTCAAGTTTTTAACTCTTCTAAATTTGATTTTGTAGGTGCTTGAATTGTGCTTTATAAGTACTTTTATTGACCTCAATAAGGAATTATTGTTTCTACAATCACCACGGTGCCAAGTATGAGACTACCCAACAACTTTATGTCAAATTCATATAATGGTGGGAGTGAAGAGATCAATTTTCATTGAGATATATTGTAGTACTTTTGAGACAAATGTTGTCATTGAGATAATACTTTTATCATATTGTATTCAAATCGTAATGGTAGTTATTATGTTTATGAGATGATTAATATCTATTTTTGGATCATTTGGATGCTCTACATATAATATATGCAATATTATCTTCTATGGTTAAAGAAATCAGTGTTATAAAAAGTCATTTAATAGCACTTGATGAGTGCTATAAAAAAAGGGACTTGAGAAACGCTATAGAAACTAATATAATAGCATTTGTTAAATGCTACCTGAGGGAAGACAATAGTGTTTCAGAAATGTTATTGGTAACTAGACAATAGCATTTCTTAAGTGTTGTCACAAGCTAAACAATAGCATTCTTTAAACGCTATTACAGGTTTAACCATAGCATTTTTAAAACGCTATTACAAGCTAAACAATAGCACTAGAAAAATGCTATAAATGGTCTACTTACAATAGCGTTTCTAAAACGCTATAAATAATCTAGTACCTATTATAGCTCCGGCAGACACATCGTTTACTAAAACGCTATGATATCCTACAATAGCGTTTCAAAAACGCTATGAATAAGCATTTGTGGTGTAGTGAAACTTCCCAATAGACCCCATTATCGGATGAGTCCGACTGAGCATGAAGAAGTTACTACAGGCCAACGATCAGATTTTCTATTACATAAAGGTTTCTTGTTCAAAGGAACATCTTTGTGTATTTCTGACTCTAGCTTACGAGTCAAAATTGTGTCTGAATTGCATAATGAGTGACACATGGGGAAGGACAAGACGTTTCAACTCATTTCTCGAACATTCTATTGGCCTACTTTGAGGCGAAAGGTGGAGTGTTTTGTTCGGAATTGTCGGGTGTGCCAAGTTTTAAAGGGTACTTCAACAAATGTTGGACTTTATGTGCCTCTTCCTATACCTGAGAAGCCTTGGGTTGATGTGAGTATGGACTTTGTTGTTGGGCTTCCTCATACTCAGCGAGGAGTAGATTCCATTATGGTTGTGGTGGATAGATTTTTGAAGATGACACATTTCATTGCTTGTAAGAAAACCACCGATGTTGTTAACGTTGCCCAACTGTATTTTCGGGAGGTCTATCATTTACATGGCCTTCCATTATCTATTGTGTCTGATCAGGATTCTAAGTTTCTTGGTCATTTCTGGTGATGTCTTTGGAGGTTAGTGCGTACAAAACTTGATTTCAGTAGTGCTTATCATCCTCAGACAGATGGTCAAACGGAGGTAGTTAATCATTCTCTTGGCAATCTGTTGCGGTGTTTGGTTGAAGAGAATGTGAAGACATGGGATCAACAACTATTCCAAGTTGAATTCACTTTCAATCGTTCTGTTAATCAGAGTACGGGTAATAGTCCATTTATTATTGTGTACGGTTATCAACCACGAGCTCCAGTAGAACTAGCTCATATTTCAGATATGAAGCGTGTTCATACAAAGGCAGAAGATTTAATGCATAATTTGCAGCAAATTTACCAACGGACACGAGCAAAGTTATTGAAGTCTACGGCTCATTATAAGTCCATAGCTGATCAAAACCGACGTATGGTGGAATTTGAAAAGGCGATTTAGTGTGGGCTGTTTTGTCCAATAATCATTTTTTAGTGGGTGAGTATAATAAGCTTTCTGCTAGGAAGATTGGACCTTTGTAGATCATTGAAAAAATCAATCCCAATGCTTATCGTCTCAAGCTTCCTAGTCACATCAAGACCCATGACGTGTTCAATGTCAAGCACCTCATTCCATATACAGATGATTCTAGCTGTTCTGAAATTTCAAATTCGATGGCGAATTCCCTTCCACCCGGGGAGGATGATGTAGAGAGGGTTTCTAGGGTTCCTAATTTGGGTTTCTAAGGTTCCTAATTTGCTCTCAAAGTTATTTACTAAATAAGGATTTTTAGGGTTCCTTATTTGCTCTCAAAGTTATTTACTAAATAACTTATTTGTAGTCTTTCAATTTAATTATGAGTCCTTTTAGTTTCCTTTTAGGATTAGGCTTTACTTTTTCTTTTAGGAATAGACTGCTTGTTATTTTAGTCTTTGATTTTATTTTTTCTTTTAGGAATAGACTGCTTGTTATTTTAGTCTTTGATTCTACTTTTTCTTTTAGGAATAGGCTGCTTGTTATTCAAGTTATTTGAGCACTATAAATAGAGTTCTTCTTCAATATTGTAGGTAGACTTTTGATAATTAATAAACTTGGTATATTTTCTCTGAGAAGATTATTGTGTTCTTCTTTTTTTCCTACTTTTCGAATTATCGGTGCGCCAATCAACGAATTGTAGAGCCCTTATTTTCGAATTATTGGTGAGCCAATCAACGGATTCAAGCCTATCAGTTAATTTGTTCTCATCCTTATTTTTCTCGTTTCCGTGCTGCATCATATTTCCACAGATCAATTTAATGCAATTGATGCATGAAAACATAGTGAGTTTTTATGCAGGAACTATATCCTAAACAGTCTCGATGATACGTTGTATGATGTGCATAGATCATACAAAACAACAAAAGAACTTTGGGATTCCCTGGAGAATAAATATAAAATTAAAGATGTTGGTTCAAGGAAGTTTATCATTGGGAAAATTTTAAAGTACCAAATGATAGACTCGAAGACTGTTGTGAACCAAGTAGAGGAACTCCAGATTATTATCCTAGAACTTGCTACAGAGGGAATGTAATTGCCACACCAATTTGCAGTCGGGGCTGTCATTGATAAATTGCCTCCATTTTGGAACAATTTCAAGATTCATCTCAAACATAAGAAGATTGATATGACAATGGAGGATTTGGTTATCAAATTAAGGGTTCAAGAAGATCACCGCAAGAGTGAGAGAATGATTACAATAAGTATTGTTATGTTTATTTACTACATACCAAAGATGAGGCTTTGAATATGTTCAAGACATATAAAGCTGAAGTCGAAAATCAATTAAACAAGAAAATCAAAATTCTAAGATCAGATAGAGGAGGAGAATATGACTCCAATGCCTTTATAGAATTTTGTGTTTTACATGGAATTATTCATCAAACGACTACACCTTACACTCCCCAACAGAATGGGGTTGCAGAGCGTAAAAATAAAACTTTGAAAAATATGATTATTTCCATGTTAAATAGTTATGAGTTGTCATTAAAAATGTGGGGTGAAACCTTGCTTACTACAAACACCATCTTGAATAGAATCCCACCAAAGAAAAGTGATCAAACTCCATATGAAAAATGGAACAAAAGATAACCAACCTATAAGATGCTGAAAGTGTGGGGTTGTCTAGCAAAGGTTCAAGTACCACTTCCAAAAAGGGTTAAACTTGGACCTAAAACGGTTGACTGTGTGTTTATTGGATATGCCAATAATAGCGCAGCATACTGGTTTTTAGTCATTAAATCGGAAATTTCAGATATTCATACAAATACTATCATTGAGTCCAATGATGCTGAATTTTTTGAGAATATATTTCCCTACAATGATAGGCTTACTGGAAATAAAAGAAAAACACATGATTTTAATCATGCTAATGGCACTTCATCATCCGGTGTTCAAGAGAAAGATTTGAAACTGAATGAGTCTACACCGGTTGTCCAAGAACAACAAGTAGAGCCAATGAGAGGGAAAAGAGTCAAGATTGCTAAAGATTTTGGACCTGAATTTTTAACGTTCCTCACTGAGGGTGAACCACAAACCTACAAAGCAGCTATCACCTCTCCTGAATCTATTTATTGGAAAGAAGCAATAAATAATGAAATTGATTCTATCTTACAAAACATACGTGGGAATTAGTAGATTTACCTCCAGATTATAAGCCAATAGGTTACAAATGGATATTTAAAAGAAAGTTAAAGCCTGATGGTACAATAGAAAAATAAAAAGGCTCATCTAGTAGCCAAAGGATACCGTAAAAAATAAGGGCTAGATTTATTTGACACTTACTCACCAGTGACTAGAATTACATCCATTAGGATGCTAATTGCAATTGCTTCTGTTTACAATTTCACACAAACAACATTTTTAAATGGCGAATTAGATGAAGAGAAAAAAGTTTGTAAGCTTGTAAAGTCTCTTTATGGGCTTAAACAAGCACCTAAACAATGACATGAAAAGTTTGATCAAACAATGATATCACATGGATTTCGGATCAATGAATGTGATAAATGTGTTTACATCAAACAATTTGACAATGGTTCTATTGTCATTGTATGCTTGTATGTTGATGACATGCTCATCATGGGACCAAACTTGGATATCATAAACTCAACTAAGAAAATATTGAACTCGAGTTTTGATATGAAAGATATGGATAAAGTTGATGTAATTTTGGGAATAAGAATTCTAAGAAATAACGATGGATACATACTTACCAAATCACATTATGTGGAAACAATTTTGCAAAAATTTGGTTATTTTGATAGCAATCCGGTTAAAACACCTTATGATCCAAGTTTTCATCTCAAGAAGAATAAGGGAGAAAATGTCTCTCAATTGGAATACTCGCGTATCATTGGGACACTACAATACATTACAAATTGTACTAAATCGGATAGTGCTTACTCGGTAAATAGATTGGCTAAATATACTATCAAACCCTCCAAGGACCATTGGGTAACTTTGGTCAGAGTGTTGCGATACTTGACGTTCGCAATCAACTATGGATTACATTATACAAAATATCCTCCAGTTTTGGAAGGATTTACGGATGCTAATTGGATATCCGATAAAACTACGAAATCCACAAGTGGATATGTATTTACACTTGGTGGGGCAGCAGTGTCGTGGAAATCACAAAAACAAACGTGTACAGCACGTTCCACAATGCAATCTGAATTTATAGCCTTAGATCAGACTGCTGAAGAAGCAAATTGGATGAGAAATTTTTTATAAGATATTCCGTTATGGCCTCAACCTATGACTGCTATATGTATTCACTGTGACGGCATGACAGCCATTGCACAAGCGAAAAATAACATTTATGATGGCAAGTCTGAGCACATAAGACGACAACATAAGACTATAAAATAATTGCTCAAAATTGAGATCATTTTAATTGACTATGTGAAGTCAAAGGAGAATATTAAGGATCAACTTACAAAGGGTATACCAAAAGAGCAAGTGTTAAAATTATCGAGGAGAATGAGTTTAAAGCCAATCCAATGAGGAGTATACTTGGCGGAAACCTAACCTAGCCAAATGAAATTCCAAAGCCTAAATTCAAAAAGGTAAACTAGTTAGGTGAAACTCAAAGAATAGAGTGTATACACTTACTCATTCCTATGATAAAAAATGTATACTACATGTGATTGTCGGGGTGAATATTTATTTATTCTTAATGACACTAATTTCTTGAGAGATAAGATGAATACAACAGGGTATTAATAATATAAGTGTCACCTGTATGAGAGTAAATGTGGGGTCGCATTTATGAGAATGATACGGATGATTTCTCTAAAGCTCTTATGAATCCCGGATTTGTTCAAGTCCAAAATGAACACAACTGTATGAATTGAAAAATGTGAAGATATGATATGTGAGATGCTCATTGTCTTGATTTACTAAACATGGTGAACAATTCAATGTCTCCTATACACACTGCGTCACTGGTAAATCCGATAAGTATTCATTAAGGAAGTATTCTCTCCAGAAGACAACTCTATATATTTACTATACAAATGTAGGGTATAGTTGGAATTTGTATAGCAAATAACAAATTGAAGAGAAAAGATGTGTTTGAATTAAGAAAGGATGTATCTTTTGCACTTCAAGCCTTGTTTTGAATTAAAAAAAGATGTGTCTGATCAACACACCATTTTGTTTTCTATATATTGAAGAGAAAAACGAGTTCTTCAATACATTAATTCTTTCTAGAGTTATTCATTCTTCTCTTCTGAGAGAGATCGTATTTGGTAAATTTGTCAGAGCTAACACCTTTGTGCTACGATATTGGTATTAGATAGTTGAATCTTGGTAATCAGATGCCTAAAGAACTACAACACCGAGTAGGAGCGAATTCTGTCTATAGGACATAGCGTATCCGCTAGCCTCTATCCACAAATCAAGACATACCAATTCCGCAAATTCAAGATAGTGATATCTGCAATACAAATTAGTAGAATTATTTATTTTATTTGATTTCGTTGTAAACAATTTATAATGCAAATAGTATTTGTATTGTTATATTATTTATTTCAAATAAATTTGTACATTGTTCTGATTGCTCTCCAATAAAACCAAGGTAAAAACCTATAAAGTATCGATGTCTAGCAATCGACAGTTGCAATCTTGGCATTACACATTGGCTTCCCTTGATGTACTACACTATTTGGAAACTGTTGTTGTTGTATGAGAATTAGGAATGTGACCTCTTTGAAATTAGAACCCCACATTTGCTTCCAAAATCCAGTAAATATCAGTTTCTGTCCTCTTCATTAATGTCTTCTTTGTCTTCTAACATGTTAACAGAAATGGAAGTAATAGGGGCCTCCCACAAAGTACAATCCGTGCTTTGTTTGCTTGGGATTGAGGCCCCCCTTTCAACCATTTTCCCCCACATTTTATGCACCTATGCTTCTTAGTTGATTGGTACATGTGAGAGCAAATCAGAAAGGTTCATGCACCCACGATGGGTTGGAGAAATTGGTTTTGTTCACATCAATTTGGATAGCAGAGGACACTGTGGACGTTTATCTATCAACCTGGTATGGTATGGTATCGTATGGCAGGAAAAGCGTTACGTTCCCTGATGAAGTCCACAAGTAGAAATGGAAAGAAGTTCCTCATGACAAGAATTTGCTCAAATTTCATTTCATTCGAATTTGTAGTTCATGTTGTTTACTTGCTTTCAAAGGACTTAAAAAAGTGGTAGTTCTTATCCTTCCTGCATGAATTATTGATCTATACAACCAATCTATCATACAAAGATTCTAACTACGTAGATAAAGCGAGAAAACAAAGAGATTTTCTTATTTCTTCTAACAATAACTTAGCTCATCTAATTTGGAGGCGTCACTCTCCGACTTGACTTCATGCTGCAATGTTGAAATACACGGTATAAGATTCGTCTCTCAAGCTTAACAATGGCATTAGCAAGAAATTCCTCTTCACCCCCTTTGCCACAAAACTCATGGGATTGTACCTACTAATTCCTTCCCTCAAGGTAAAGCTAGCTCCCTGTTCAAAACCAAGATTTTGAGAGCCTGATTGACAGCTCAATGTAACCCTCTTACCAACGCTGTAGTCCTCTCCACTGTATAGGTAACAACCCTTTTGGCTCTCCGACTCAAAAGAAATTGAATTGCTTTTCCCGTCTAATCCTGCAGCCACCTTGAACACAGAGAACCCCTTGTCGCCACCTGCATTTGCTATTGCAAGGTTGCGATTTCGTCCCTGTTGTACTACCAGCATTCCAGGGTTGTCAAATGGCTCTAGCATGATCGACTTTCCAATTAGACTTTTCATAGACAAATTAGAGGAATCGGCATCGAAAATGAGCCGGAAGGTGGCATGAACAGCAGAATCTGTGCCAGCCTCTGGCACCCTCTCCATTGTGATTGAGTCATTAGAAGTTGAAACTATGAAATTTGTACTGCTGGAATGTTGGGAAAGACTAATCAACTGAGAATTATAAGTGGATGGTATTGCAGTTATCCAATCTGACGGAGAGTTATCTTTGCCAGTTTTAATGTCCCAATCACCTTTGCTCAGCCCAGCAAGAAGGTAAGGACCATAAAGAATCGCTTGAATAGAGGCATACTCCGGCCGCTCATCTACAAGTTGCATTTCAGTGGTTAGCCCTTAAAAAGATTAATACTGTATTTCAGTAACAAAATCTGTTTCTTCTTTGGATAAGTTTCAAGATATACCATGATAACACTACAAGAATAACTGCTTCTAAAGCTAATCAGTCACCAAGAATTATAAAAGAGTAAATAAATACCTTTGATGGTCTCTGTCTGTATATGCAATGGAAGTTCTAGGTTCAATATATCACCGGTGTTCCATTTCCTACTTACAGACAGGAAATTACCTGCTTTACAAGAACACGGGGTCATTAAGAAACATTCTGCTTCACCCAGTTGAAATGTACATTTCCGACAATTGTTTGGTTAAAAATTCGGGCCAGTAATTCACACCTGGAGATGGTAAAGGCACAGTCTCAGCATTTAATGTTGCCTTCGCACCACTGGAAATGGTCCAGGAAGGTACCCGCACGTTCAATGTTGAAGATTGAACTTTACTCTGTTTAGATAGAACTAAACCATTTACCACATCAAAGCTAAAGAACACCTTCTAAGAATGAGTAAATAATTTCTTGGTTCCATATCAAATCAATTGACAGGTTTCTTGTTATGTGGTGGTGACAAATTAGTCATAGAACAGTAATGTCCAAGAAAAATCAAAGTGTGAAGGATATTTCATTAAACTTCAAAACAAGGTGCACGATCTTCAATAATCACTAACCTCGTCTGCAGAGAATTTAAATGTGACTTTGAGAACAGGATCCCATGAAGTAACAGGCTTCACTCTCTGATTTATCATGATGCCTTCAGATTTCCAGTTAAACGAACTCGATATAAATTGTATGATGTAAAGTCCCACATTTCCTTCTTCTTCGAAGTATATGGAGTCTCCCAATTTTGAAAATGATTCAATTCCTGGAAAAATGAAGTTCAAATATGAAATATCAGGATTTGTCAAATGGATACATCATATATGATACAGTATCACCATCCAAATTTCAGCTTAACCTATTTAGAAGTTATGGAATAAACTGGCAAAGGCTTCTCCTAATCCTAACTCCAGGGAAGTCCACATAAACAGCACAAGTCTATACGGCTCTCCCCAATTACATTCGAGCCGGTTTGGTTAGCCCTAAAGGGTCAATCATGTAGCTTTCGGGCATGGATTAATTAAAAAAAAAAAAGGTCAACGACCCAATAAAACAAAATAAAATAAAAACTGAATACAAGACACTGATTACTGAATGCCCCATGAAATTGGTGGATACATTCAAAGAGGAGCATCAGAGTTTCAAAAAGTAACCTATAGAAAAGAAAGAAGATGAGTAGGGGTTTCAGCCCAAACCTGTGCCGTAACAGCACCAAAAAGAATCAAACTTTGTTCCCCATCCATGGTAGCTTCGAGCCTTGGAATCTCCACGGCCCTGAGGAAGCATATAAATCATAACTCCAGGCTCCCTTCCTCGCTGAATACTCAGCACTCCATTTGTGAGGGCACGCTCATAATAATCTGCATACGCCATTTCTTTGGTCCATCTGAATAAGTGGCGTGAGACCTGCCGAAGCACACATGAGCTAACATTGAGTAACCTAAGAATGATATACTCTTTGTTGAATTAAGAGACTAAACATATGCTAAGATAGATTAAGCCACTAAATAAAGACTTTGAAAATCAGATTAGACTAGGAAACTTTCAGCCACCCTCAGCTACATGAAACACAAGTGATCTTTCTTATGTAGTCAGACTAAATCTCATGTCATTGTCTTTATTCTTGGTATAATGTGGCCTTACTTGAAATTTTTTTATTTCTAAGAAGCCACAGTACATACATGTTTCAAGTTCTCCTAAGAATTTTGACAGGAAAGTAAGAAAGCAAATTAGCAAACCTTCAGCATGTTGTAGGTAGTACAGGATTCTTCATTTTCTGTTTGTAGAGTATTTGCTAACCGTTTTGGGTCGGACCTGCACATCAATTTGGGCAAGGAAGATGATGAAACAATAGATCCAGGACATCTTACAGGAGACTAACATTCACTAAAGGTTGATGATCAAAATTTGCTATTCAAATTCTAGCAAAGCAACAGAGATCGGCAGAATCAGAAAAACACATGATCTTAGGAAATAATTAAATGCATAAATGCTACTTCTAGAGACTTACCAGAACTCACTGACTGATGTCCCTCCAGTTGCATAGGTATGAGAAGAATTGACAATATTCATAAAGAACGTTCCTATATCCTGCCATAGAAAGTCACATTGAAAATAGAGTTTTTGAGTATTTCAGGTTGGAGATAAAAGAAGGCTGCGATTTTTACCCAAACATAAAGATCTAACGGATCACAAAGAGGGAGCTTGGAGAAAGAAGTTTTCTAACTTTTATGCCCCAACCAACTCTAACCATCACACATCTATAGGCTCGGATTGAATTTGAGTGCCGAAGGTACGGGGAGTACCCTAGTCTATATAACAAATCATAATGGTGTTTTTAGGTTGGAGATAAAAGACGGTTGAGATTTACCCAAACATAAAGATTTAACGGATCACAAAGAAGGAGGTTGGAAAAAGAGGTTTGTTTAACTTTTATGCCCTAACCACTCTAACCATCACACATCTAAAGGCTCAGATTGAATTTGAGTGCCAAAGGCACAGGGAAACCCTAGTCTATATAACAAATCATAATGGTGTTTGAGGTTAGAGATAAAAGACGGTTGAGATTTACCTAAACATAAGAATCTAACGGATCACAAAGATGGAGGTTGGAGAAAGAAGTTTTTTACCTTTTATGCCCCAACAAACTCTCATCATCACACATCTAAAGGCTCATTATGAATTTGAGTGCCAAAAGCACAGGGAATACCCTAGGCTACATAACAAATCAGAATGGTGTTTCAAGTTGGAAATGAAAGACGACTGAGAATTGCCCAAACATAAAAATCTAAGGGATCACATAGAGGGGGAGGGGAGGGGAGGGTGTTTGACTGAAATTTATATTTGCATAGGACTGAAATACCCCTGGCCAAAGTTTAAAATTATCGCCCTACCACACACATTTTCTTATCCATAAGCAAAACAATTTGAGTGTCATAGGGACGGGGAATACCCTAGTCTATCTTACAAATCAGCAGGTGTTTCACTATTCATAAAGAGTTGGAGATAAAATATGGCTAGAATTGAAAGTTGGAAAATATGTTGAGGGTTGAGATTCATATCCTAGCATGTTTGTAAGTATACAACATGTAGAAGGGCAAAGAAAATGGAAAAAACGGTGAAAAAAGTTGGTGGAATGTACATGTGGCGGGGAGATAAAATTTTATGTTTTTTTCTCAAAATTAAAATTGTCAAAACTATTTACTTGGTTGTCGAATTTTGGAAAACTTGGTATCGTTGGAATGCATTTTTAAAATCTTTTCAATGAAACCAATGATCAATACAAGCACTAAAAATTTAGAAATAATATATTTAATTTTTTTATTATTGAAAAACATTTTAAAGCATTTCATGTCATTCGTATTTTTCAATATTTTTTCAAATGATGAAATGGGTATCTTAATGCTCATTCAAACAAATATTATGAATCAAAGTTTGGGGAGAACTTGCTCCTACGATTTTATATTTATTTATTTTCAAAAATTTCAATTGAGTTTGACCCTCATGCCCCAACCAACTTCATATCGTATCAACGGCATGGGTAATACACTATTTTTTCAACAAAATGATATTGGCACCATACGTCATGAGAACTCAAAACTTTAGACTCCAGTGTACATTACAAATATGGAAAAGAAGACTGCAGTTCCTAGATATTTATGTACTTCAACACACGAAGCTCAGAAACATGACATGCACCTTTCAAAGACTAGTCAAAAGTAAAAAATTCCAAAAATATTTTTCCACCTCATGACCAATTAAGTTCTAAGTTAACTATTAGGTAAATTACTGGAAAAGGTGTACTGGACCCAGGGGCGCGCAATTGCACAACGTCCAACACTTAGGCATTAGAGTGACTTCGATCTTAGTTGACATGCAATGCAAACACACATACATGGACGAACCTACTAAGGGGCAAGGGGGCAGCTCCCCCCCCCAATTAAAAACCTGGGTCCGCAACTGCACATACACATTGCAGACATAACTTATAAACACAACACCATGTATCTGTTTAGGACATTGTTAAATGTAGCCATACTTATTACGTAGGTGGCGACCATCTTAGCAATCAATTTGTACAACTAAAAGGAAATGTTCATAACTGCCAAAAATTATTTACCTTATACAGTGGATCACCTGTAACTTCATAACGCATCTGGGATCCAATAACAATAGGAATATGTGTATTGGCATGAAAACCTGAAAGACTGTCTGCCTGCAAAGCATATTTAAAAATGAAATTGGAACTGCATTATTATTTTATAACTGAGAAGAGGAAACAGCTGAAATTCTGAGGATTCTCTTTCCAAGAGAAATATGAATGATTGGGAAATTACTATCATAATAGGTTGTATCTTCCCTACATAACAATTGTGTTTCACTCAGAAGGTTTAGGTTGATAATTCAAATTATAACCGTGACAGTCCTTTTACTTTCCCATCCTACACTCTATCATGTTCTACAATTAAAAAAATATAGAGGTATATAAATAACAAAGCAATCATAATAACCAGGCACAAATGATCACCTGAACGGCAAGCATGCCTAGGAAGCAAGGTTTGTCAAACAGATGGGCCAACATTAGATGCTTTGGATCACCCTGCATCAGTTATATAAAAGGTCATACATCCAACAAAAATTTGTGCACATATCAGATATAAATAGCCTGCATACCCAAATTGAGAGTAAATAACAATCTGTGACTACGGAAATTGCAGATTTACAACTTCAATTTTTAATTTGTCCTGCATATTTCTGTGTAAGGTTATCTTTTAACAGAGTTTTTATGACACAATTGCGTCGCAATCATATACTAATTTTGGCAGATCACTAATTTCATCTTGTCGAGGACAAAGGTCAAGTTTTTAGACAGCATTGCTAAATATGGTGTGATGTTTCAGTTTGTAATTCAAAAATACATTATATGCACACTTGTATAACTGCAATAAGCCTGCACAAATCCTATATGAAAGACCTAGCAAACCTTCAAAATTGAAATTAGACAGTGTCACCAGAGCATTGGAATGCAACAAAATGGATTCACCCATCTAGAAGAGTGCAGATGTTCAAGTTTATCATCACCATTCACTCTATATAATGGTTTTGTTTCCTCTATTAAAATAGTTAGAAAAGAATATTATTTCATAACTTGCCATATTTATCACAAAGGGAAGAAAACAACCAAAAAGCTAATGGAAATGCAAGGTGCCATCCAAGCCAGAATTATCGGCTGCATCAGTGATAATATAAATACCCATATGTTGTGTCGAAACCCAAAGGAGTATCAAAGGAGTAAAACATACTATAGAGGCCTCAAAAACGGGATGTAACAATTTCCTTTCTACATAATAATTTAATGCAGCAAGCATTTTGCTATGACAAAAGTAAATGTGACCACACTCCATAGTTGATGCAAACATTAAGTCCATATTATGAAAGTTGAATGGAGAATCATAAATAAATTGAAGTCACTGTTGATAAATAGAAGACAATTTTTTTTACCGTAACAGTGAAGAGCTTATAAAGAACATCATTCATGCCACCTGTTTCTTCATTCAGTGACGTGTAGTGTCTCTCAATACTGTATTTCGATATTACATTTTGCACTCGGTTGTTAAAGTAGTCAACCATCCATACCATCATCTTTAGAGCTTGAGAGTCATTGGCAAACAAATATTGGTCCAAAAGGCCAGCCAAGATCTGTTACAGTAAACAAGAGTTCAGATTAACATTTATACAACAAACGAAATTGAAAGTAACCAATATATGCAAATACAAATAAACTTGAATCTACCTTGTGTATTGTATAGTATGGTGCCCACACAGGTTTGATAGCTTCAAAATGGTCAAACAACTCTGATGGGAAAGCAGATAAGTAACCTGTGCCCATTTTCTTCTGACATTCGTTGAGCGAAGAAACCACCGCAGACATTTTCTTTTGAAGAGTATCATTGTGAGTACTAGCCCACATGTGCGCTGCCGCACTCAGGTAATGCCCTATGGGTCATGGATATCAAAACATCAAGAAACCATAAATGAAGTATCATATTTCATTCAAGAAAGAGAAAAATAAGCTATAATGAAAGAACTTAACCAAACAAATCCACAAGCCCTACAACTAACAATTAACTAAAAAAAAAAAAGTTAAAAAATTAATAAAACAGTAAAATTGAGTAATATATTAGGACAGGAATGAAGTAGACTAACCAACAAAATGACCGCGAAGTTCGACACTAGGAGCCTCCCATCCTCCATAAGGCTTCCCGGGGGTCAACAAACCAGCTGTCTTCCTAAAGCTCCATACCAAGCTATCAACATCCAACAACAACAAGTACTCTAGATTCGTGAGCTGAGCTCGCCCGTGAATCGAATTGGGCTCCAATCTCACATCATGCAACGAAACTTCCTTCAAAAAATTCCCTCCTCCACCTCCTATTCCTGCTTTCCCATTCTTCATTCTCTTATACATGATTGCCCAATCCAATTCATCCCCGTCTTTAAGAACCCTCCTGGGAAACAAATTAAACCACGCCGAATCATCTGGGGGTGTCAAATGGTAATGTGAAAACACCTCTTCCCTCCATGACTCATTCTTCGATGACAGTAACTCGTATCGGTATGTATGCGCGGATATTGCAGTGGGTTTATTAGTACATTCTTTTGCTCTGGCTTCTTCAGATAAGAAGAAGAAGAACCCAAAATAGAGGAAGATTGAAAAGTTCATGGTTTTTAGCCCTAATGAAGAATGGATTAAAGGGGTGGTGAAGAACTATTTATAGAGAAATGGGTGTGAGATGAAGTGATAATTGAAAATACAAAGGTTTAGGCATCTCGTGAAAGATAAGGCAAGTGTGTGTGTGTGTGTGTGTGTGTGTGTGTGTGATTAGCAGGGAGAAGTAAGTGGTCAGTGTTTGTGAGCTGAATTTGGTGATAAAAGAGATGGAAATTGAAGACAAAAAACAAAGGGGTATCGATCTTTGTTGCATTGATTAGAGTAAAAGACACTGAGACAAACAGAGAGTGAGAGTAAAGAATGGCGGATTTGTAACAATTTGATGTCTTTTTGTCAACTATTTTACCAATTTGGTCTTGTTTTTGTATGAGTGTGTCTGTTGAAGAAACAGAGGAGGCTTGCAATTTCCAAGCGGGGGGGGGAGAGATGAAATTGTATTTTATTTACAAAAAAAGAGAAATTTGGGGTTGTGGAGATGGTCATGGTGGGGGAGGAGAGTCTATTGAGATGAGTGATTAGGTGATGATGATGTATTATGTATATATTGAGGGGAGGGGTGTTTGTGGCTGTTATTTTAGAGATGAGGGAATTGTGCATTCATTGCTCACGAGTTAGCGGGAAGCCCCACAGATATAGAAGGAGGAGCTTCCCTACCTTGACTTGGATAAAACTTACTACAAGTGGAGAGCGTTTTGGTGATGTCTTGTCTTACTTAGTTTGCCACGAAATTATTTGTTAGCTAGTAACTAATTAATTAATTGTTTTGTTATGTATAATGTGTAAGTATTGCATTTTCCTCGCTCGAATTTAGAGACAGAAAAAAAAAATGTCAAAATACCTAGAGAATTAGTAAGAAGCTCTTCCGTTTATATTATTACATTATATTTAGGAAGATTTCTAGGGGAGTGAATGGGAGACGTTTTGTATAAAAATTGATGGTGATGTACACCAACACTGCCTAAGGTCATCTTCATTGGCGTGGAATTTGTATAACTTTTATGCATATACTACAAAAAAACAGGTCTCCATCCTCAATAAAGTTATCGACTTAATTAAATCTTCAAAAATTACATGGGTGCATGTAGTGGCAAAACTGAAGGTATTCTAACTTCTAAGTGTGTGTAGTCAAGGTTTAAGTGTTTTCATCAAGTGTCCTGGAAATCAAACCACAGCCTGGAATCATATATAAAATTGCATTTAACCAATGTGGCTGGGATGTCGAATGTATATTTCTTAAAACCAAAAATCATAGCAATGGTTAGTTGACTACCACGACAGTAGCATAAGCTCCAGCTTACATTTGATGTTGTATGATGTGAATTACAAAGTGGTGTACAGGATCAATATACATAGTTTTATGATGTCTGGTTTGGAAAAATAGGGTTGCCTTTTGAAATTTTTTGGAATCTGGGGCCTATTGAGTGGGGGGAGATTCTTTCCTTTTGTTTAGATGTTTAGAGGGAAAAAATGCCTGAAAGTTGGTACAGGTAGTTTTCAAACTTAATCATTTCTCAGTAACAAACATGTTGGCTACAGTGACTCTCGATTAACCTTTTGTTTAGCTTTCTATCTTTGACAAGTAGTGATTAATGATGGTGCCCATGCACATGGTCCTAGAGGGTCAACCTTAATCCAACCCTTTAATTTAGTGGAGAAATTCGGCTTTGTTGGGGGTAAAATCACCAGATTTTATTAAACCAACTCAGTAGCTTGTGTTTTTTGGTAAATAACAAAATTAGTAGCCAAGTCAAGATAAAATTGTCTACTTTATTCCAAAGTCCCTCACGAGCAGGTGGTGCTGGGTAAGTTCTCAGCAACAAACATGTTTGCTCCAATCACTCTCAGTTCACCCAATGTTTAGCTTTCTTTAACAAGTCATGAATGACGATTCTACAATTACAATGTCATTATCCAAGCTTTCTTCGTGTATAATTTGAGAAACGGTGAGATTTTTTATTCAGCAATTAATAGCTAAGCCAAGATAAAATTATCTCCTTTCACATCTACCAATCCAAAAGTTCTTGACCAAAATTGTGAACATGAAGCATTCTTTCTAGAAGAGGGCAAGCCAACCTGAGGAACAAACTAGCAAAAATATTTAATTTTATGATGATGATGATACAAAAGAGATTAAACATAAAATTTTCTGATCATTGTATTGTTCTCAAGTTGTAATTGACCACACATAATAATTATAGAACCAAAGAATCACCAGGGAATTGAGATCTTCTACCATGGTGGCACTGTGTACTATGTAAACTCCCATAAGAAAAAACTACGAAAATAAGTATTCAGTAAAAATTTAAAACGTGCCGCTCTCTTTCTTATTGTACAGAGCACTAATACTGTTTTAAACAATATGATGATGATGCAGATTGTGGTGGCATGGTCCTCTAGCTATCAAGCTATGGATTCGTAACTTGGACGGGCAATAATGTAATATATTGAAGTGGTCCATGAAAGCTCAGATACGTATTTCGTTAGCTCACATTCTATCTTTATTATGCCCAGCCTGCAATCAAATAGAACCTTGGATCGATGTTAATTAGAAGACATTATATATGCAGTCGTATGCCTACTTCATTTTGGAGATGAAAAGAATATATATTTGAAGCTGTCGACACTTCTACAGATAAAAACAGAGAATTTTGTTGGAAAATGTTGTCATCTAAATAAACACATAACTAAAGTGTATGGTGAGTAACTATCCATCTCTTCAACTGTCTGATGAAATCAATAGAACCAAAACAAACGTTTAGTAGCGCTGTTCTAGCTCAAGACAGAAACAGTTTTGCTTATAAATTTGTGTACAAGCAACAACCTTATCTTGATCTTTTAATATTACTTATCCAAGAATAAACATAAAACTTGGATTTTTTAAATGCGCATCCAAACTTAATTCAACTTTGTGTCCTCCTATTTCTAGTATTGTTTGGAACTTTTTACCTAAATCTGTTTTTTTAAGGACGGGCAGATGTTAATTTGTCTTAACTTGTGATACAATCCATTATAAGTCTCACCAGCTAAGTCAGCATCCATCAATAATATAATGGATAATACTTGAGGAGGGATTACAAGTTAAGAAGAAAATCTCCCCATTGCTAAAAAAAAACCCCTTGCGTGGTCCTAGTATGCTGTACGTGGCTCAGTTACTTATGAATGTTGTGTTGCCATCTGAAATGGCTTAGAGAGAGAGAGAATCATAACAATAATGAATTAATAATAACATTCCGACAGAAATAAAAAAGGACACAACTGAAGACAATGAATGGTCCAAATTCTGTCCTATTAATATAGGAATGAAGGAAGGGAGAGTTTATAGTGTTGGATTGGCATAGTCATAATGATAAGCTCCCCCTCTCTCTCAAAGTCCCTAGAGGCTAGAGTTCATCTTCCATCCACCCATAACTTGAACATAACTCCAGGGGAGGAGGAGAGGACTGAGAGGAGAACAAGTGAACAACAACAAGGACTCTTGTACCAATCAAACTATAACTCTGCTATCAGTTTCACTACCATTAGGGCTGAAAACTGAATCGACAGTTCGGTTTTTCACCTAAACCGTGAACCGAACCGACTTAGGTCGGTTTTAAAATTTTCAAACCGAAACTGAACCGATTCTAATTTATGCAAACCGTAACCGAACCGAACCGACTAAAATCAAACCAAAACCGAAATAAAATCGAACCGACCGACTATTTTAAACATATTGTATTATTTATATATAAAATATATATTATTTATTATATATATTCGGTCGGTTCGGTTTGGTCGGTTAAAATCACATAGAAACCAAAAACCGAACCGACCACTTTGGTTTTGAATTTTTTAAAATCAAAACCGATCCGAACCGAATTTAAACCGAACCGATTGGTTCGGTTTAGATCGGTTTGATCGGTTTTTTGTTCAGCCCTAACTACCATCCCCCCAACCAAACAAGTTGATGCCTCATCCGCTTGATGCGTCCAAATCCTGTATCCTGTAAATTTGACCTGCAAATAAAGATCACATGTTTGATAGCCGAAGGCACTTCAATGCTTAAGTCGGTAACTCTATTGGAGATGGAGATTAACTTGAACATAACTCAGTTAAAATTGAATATCTTTGTCAAATGTTCTCTTTACCTTATATAGTAGTTGTTATTAATTCTCTGCATGACTTAAGCATGTGAGGCTCAATGAGGAGAGACATTTTCTGTAACAGTCTCTTTCTTTATGAAGACGTGTCCTTGGGGGAGTAACTCCCTCCACGACTTTTTTTTTCTCCTGTAACGTTCCTCCTCTTTAAGAAAGAGCTTTATCGAGCCTGGATTTGGCCCTCTGACTGTGATTTGTTTTGATGGGCCCTTTTTGGGTTTTAATGATTTGATCCACCCATTTTGGGCTTTGTGAGTTGGTCCGGTCTCGAGATACTTAGTCCTCGTGATGGGCGATCTCTGCCACGTGTATGATCGCGATGATAGTCTTATTTGATGTATCTAGTGTTCCTATGAGCAAGGTGAATCATGAGGCACTTACGACAGCTTGTGCTTCGAAAATTACCATTGCACGTACTGGTAATGTATTAGTTTCTAACAAGGGGTAGGAGGGTACTCTTTCGGTCGATGCGAGCATTGATTGGGAAGTGAGCTCCGTTAAGAAGATTATGGGTCTCGTTGCTCCTATTATCGCTGGAGATGTTGTTAATGTTGGCTCGAGCATTAAAAAGAGGAAGGTTCCTAGGCCTGCCAGTCCATCTAAGCTATTAGCGATTAGTCCTGGTCATGTCTCGAAGAATAAGCGACTTGTCAGTTCGGTTCATGGCACTACCAAAGCTCCTCCTTATCCGATATCTCCCGGAAAGGGTGGTTGTGAAGTTGTTGACCCTACTGCTCGAGAGATTGAGGAGATAAATCAAACTCTTAAAAGGAGCAAAAAGGAGGTGTCTCGTACTTTGGATAATCGCGAGAAGAGTCTCGTTTCTTCGTATGGCAAGCCCGCTTCCGCCATGTCATCTGTTGATGATCCTCGTTCTCGACAACAAGATGTTCTAGCTTGGTGTCAAGCTGTCTAATAATCCGAGCAATGTGAAGACTTTGGCCGATTTTGCTCGTGGTCGGGGTGTGATGTCTTATTTTCCTCCATTGTTGCTGGTATTTTGGAGTTGCCTGCTTCTTCTTCTTCTTCTTCTTACTACTATAGCTAAGAAGAAGGATGTCCCTACTGTGCACTCGACTTCTGGTGGCGGTGCTTCGGTTCTTCCTGATCCCTCTATTCTTCATCCACGAGTGAGTTGGAGAGAATCTAACTCCGAGGAGATTCGTATCAAATCCAACTGAAAGTTTAGCTGGTTTTTCGAAATTGACGTGCAAGACAGAGCACATAATCTCATTGTCGAAGGGCATATGAGGTTAGTCGAGAGAGCTTTGATGCCCGTGTATCCGCTTGATAGTCACCTTGATGAAGGTCTGAATTAGATTATGGAGGGGATGAATCACCTCGTTTACGCTAGTGTAATAGGGTCAGATTATAAGGTCGTGCACAATTAGGTGTCATTTGTTGAGAAGAATATGGTGGGGCATGATTTGGTTCTTTCTCATGATCTCCATAAATTTGATCCACTAAGAGTGCGGTGTATCAAGCATGCAAATGTTGCTGAAGCTGCTCGGGCTTGGCTAAAGGAAGTCGAGGTTGTTCCGAAAAAGATCGCTTCTGAACTTGAGGCTTTGGAAGCGGAGTCGAATAAACTTCGTGCACGGTTGAGTGTTGTGGAGAATGAGCTATCCGGAGAAAGAACTGGTCGTGATGAGGCAACGCATTCTGCTGCTGAGCATTCTACCAATTTAAAGGCTTCTATGGAACGAGTTGCCTAGCTGACTACTAAACTCGCTACTGCTAAATCTGCAGTTTTTCTAGGCTTGTTGCCATTGAAGACGAGTTTAAGTCAACTAGGGATGAGCTTTCAACAGTCACTAATAAATTGAAGACTGCAGAGGCATCGGACTGGAAAATAGTTGTCGATGGTCGTCATCACTTCCTTGACTTTATGGAGTCGCAAGGCTTGGATTTGTCAATGTATCGCTATTTTGCTTACCAGGTCTTTGAGGACGAAAAGGAATTCGTTCCGAATTCGCGGAGTGGTCCCGTTGATGGGGAATAATCATCTCTTCATCTATCTGAATCTGCTCCATTAAGTGACATTGTTGTTGATATGAATACTCAACCTCCTCCTTATGCCTTTTTCTTGAATGCTCCTACTCCCTCCAACCTATGTAACTCTTATGATGTAATGATGTAAAGAATCAATGAAAATCTTGTTTTATTTATCATTGTCGTTTGTATTCAGTATGTTTTTTCATCTTACTTGTTAGACTTAATTGTTTTTGCTTTTGACATTCCTGATTGAATTCTGATTTGTTTGTCCAAATTTTACAAGTGTGTTTCGTGGTTCGACGTATTAGTCGTGTAGAAGCTTTTTATCAAATCCGACCTTATATGTCTAGATTTTCAAATGTATTTTGACGTCGTACATTTTAGTCGACAAAGGAAAAAGTCTAGCTCATATGTCCAATTACTTATTACTTCATGGTTGATCAGACCAGAAGTTTTTCGTTTATGTCCGACTTGTTTGTTCTGACACATATATTTTAACTTTACTCGTAGCCCGATACATTGGTCGTGCCATGTGTTTTTTCGAGTAAAATCATAAGTCTGACTTTGTTGTCCCGACTGAACTTTATTGCTTGAATGCGAGATTAAGGGTGAAAACTTTGAAGTTTTATGGATAATAATTTTTTTCAAATGTTCTACGTTCCACGGTCGTGGCAGTTGTCTGCCATTCATATTTTCCAACCAGTATGTTCCTGGTCTGTTGATTTTTACTACTTTGTATGGTCCTTCCCAAATCAGATTCAGTTTACCCGCGCCTAATTCCTTTGTGTTGAGTTGAATTTTTCGAAGTACCCAATCAACGACATTGAATGTGCGAGGCTTTACTTTTTTGTTATAGTAGCTAGTCATCCGTTGTTTGTAGGATGTTGTTTTGATAGAAGCCTTTTCTCATTTCTTTTCGAAGAGATCCAATCTGATCTCAATGCTTCATTGTTATCCTCTGTTCGTCTTTGGTTCTGAATGTTGGCATACTAATTTCTATTGGTATCATATGCAAGGGCAAACAAGGTTTTCCCTATTGGAGTTTTTTTTGTTATTTTGTAAGCCCAAAGGATGTCTGACAATTCAGACACCCACAATCCTTTTGATACTTCACGCTTCCTTTTGACTGCCTCTAGGATTGTTCTGTTGGCGACCTCGGCTTGTCCATTTGCTTGTGGTTGGGCGGGTGCTGAGAAGTGTTGTTGGATGCTCAAGTTTTCGCACAACTTTTTAACCTTCTTGCTTTCGAATTGCTTCCCGTTGTCTGTGACAATTACTCTTGGGACTATGAATCTGCATATTATATCTTTCCAGATAAACTTTTCGACTTTAGCCTCTCATATCTTTGCTAACGGTTCCACTTCTACCCGCTCAGTGAGTAGTCTACTGCTAAGGAGGAATTTCTTTCTATCGGATATTGGAAGTGCCCTACGATGTCCATCCCCCATTGTGCGAATGGCCATGGACTGTTCATTGAGGTTAGATTTTGGCCAGGCATGTGACTATACGGGGCAAATCTTTGGCATTTGTCACAAACGCAGACGAGTTCATTTGCATCTGCTTGCATTGTTGGTCAATAGTATCCCAGTGTTATATCTTTGTGGGCTAATGTTCTTTTTCCTTGATGGTTTCTGCATATACCATGATGAATCTCTTGCAGAACATAGTCAGCTTTTTATTGAAATGCGTCTTAGTAGCGGTCTAATAGTAGATCTCTTGTAGGGTTTGTCATTAATCATCGTATCTGTGTTGCTCGATGTCGCAATTTTTGGGCTTCCATCTTATCCGTTGGAAGTTCTTCGTTCATTACGTATACGAGGATTGGAGTCGTTCAATTGTTTTCCTAGCCCGTTGCACATGCTTCTTACACTTGATTTTCCAGTATGAAACTTTCTTGTATTGTGACGAGCGGGTTAACGTTTTCTTCAGCCCGTGATGCTTTCTTAGCTAGTTCGTCATCTCTTTCACTCTCTGCCCCTTGCACATCGCTGAATGGTTGCAGCCTGGAAATTTTCCATCAACTCGGTAGTCTTTTGGTGGTAGGCTTTCATTCGAGCATCTTTGACCTGAAATTCATCGTTCAGCTGATTGACTACTAATTTGGAGTCAGTGAAGACGTTGATTTCTTTTATTCCCAAGTGTTTAGTCAACTGCAACCCAACTATCACTGCTTCGTACTTGGCTTTGTTGTTTTGAGGCTTTGAAACTGAATTTTATCGCCTTTTTCAACGTTACTCCTTCCGAGTTGTACAAATTTATTCCAACATCACTTCCTGACTCGTTGGATGCTCCATCACAGCGAAGGATTCATTCATGAACAATTCGTTCGGTTTGTTCCTCTTCGTGATTGTTGTCTAATTGGTGGTTGTTGTTGCCTGTGAATTCAGTGATGAAGTCTGCCAATGCTTGAGCTTTTATTGCAGTTTTAGGAGCGTAGCTAATGCGAACTGCCCGAGCTCTATTACCCATTTTACCATTCTTTCGGATAGCTCCGGTTTGTGCAATACTGACCGAAGTGTTTGTTCGGTCATGACGATGATGGGGTGAGCTTGAAAATATGGTCGTAGCTTTCTTGAAGATGCGATTAGGGCGAGCGCCAATTTCTCCAAAGCTGGTTAGTTGATCTTCGTATCTGCAAGTGTTTTGTTGATGTAGTATATTGGCTTTTGTGCACCATTCTCCTCTCGGATCTGTGTTGAGCTTACCGCATGGTCAGAGATGGACAAGTATAAATACAGTGTTTCTCTTGTGCTCGATTTTGATAGCAATTTTGTGCTCCCCATGTATGCCTTCAGGCTTTGAAAAGCCTTCTCGCATTCTTCATTCCACTTGAACGTCTTATTTCCTTTCAAGATTTTGAAGAAATGTTGACATTTGTCTGATGACTTGGAAATGAATATGTTCAAAGCTGTTATTTTGCCGTTGAGGCTTTGCACGCCCTTTATGTTAGTTGGTGACTGTATGTTGAGAAGTGCTTGTATCTGTTTCGGATCAGCTTCAATTCCTCTTTGATTAACCATGTATCCAAGTAATTTCCCTGATTCTACTCCAAATGTACATTTCTCTAGATTCAGCTTCATTTTGTATCTTCGGAGCTGGGAAAAGGCATGTTCAAGGTCTTTGATATGGTCCATTATGCGTAAAATTTTGACCAACGTGTCATCAATGTACCCCTCCATTGTGTTGCCTATTTGGTCTTTGAACATATTGTTGACCAGATGTTGGTACGTGGTTCATGCATTCTTCAGTCCGAATGACATTACTCTGTACTAGTACGAACCTCTTTCTGTTATGAAAGACGTATTTTCTTGGTCGGGTGGGTGCATCTATATCTGGTTGTAACCGGAGTACGCATCCATGAAGCTCAATAGTTCGTGTCCGACATTGGCGTCCACTATTTGATCTATACAAGGGAGTGGGAAATTGTCTTTTGTTCAGGCTTTGTTTAGGTCTGCGTAATAAACACATACTCTCCACTTGTCGTTCTTGTTTTTACCAACACTATGTTAGCTAACCAGTCCGAGTAGTGAGATTCCTTGATCATACCTGCAGTTATCAGTCGGTGCACCTCCTCGTTTATTGATTGGTTGCGCTCTGGGGCAACTAGCCTTTTTTTCTGTCGGACTAGCTTCTTGTCTGGATTGACTTGCAATTTGCGAGTAATGGTAGAGGGATCGATTCCCACCATGTCCTTCATTGTCCAGGCAAAAATGTCTTGGTTATCCTTCAACAGTTGGATCAGCTTCATAGCTAATTTTGGGTGGATTTTTGTGCCAATCCAAATTGTTTTGTCTATCTCTCCATCATCCAAGTAGACTACTATTGTTTCATCTTTCTGATTGTCCAATATTTGGTCGATCTCTTAGACTGGTTGGTGTCGTATTATCGTCCGGGAGGTTGGGGTCTATTCGACCAAGTTATTGCAGTGGCTCCTCGGGTCGTTGCAGTAATTGTTATCTATGTGGAGCTGTCAATGTTGCATCCCTTGCAGCTGGCTAGTTTCCTTTGATTATCCCGACGTCATCGTCAGTATGGTACTTCAGGCATTGATGCATGGTGGAGGACACTGCACCCATCTTGTGTATCCAAGGTCGTCCAAGAAGTATGGTGTACGCGGATGAAGCGTCGACAACAAGAAAATACGTCAACAAGACTCGTTGTCTTCCTGGTTCCCCACTTCAACTGGTAATTGGATCATTCCGAGTGGACGACACTATTCTCCGCTAACCACCATTGGTTGATCATTGGCCGAGAGAGCATTTCTTCAGTGAATTGCATTTTCTGAAATGTTGTTAGGTACAGAAGGTTGGTTGAGCTACCCTTGTCGACTGATCTCCCACCTGGCTATCAATACTGAAATTACCAGAGCATCGTTATGAGGGAAATGGACTCCCTTTGCGTCCTCGTTGGAGAATATCAAAGTTCGCTGTGTCGTTCTTGCGTGTTGCATGAAACTCTCTGGATATCGGATCTTTGTTCGTAAATCCCGAATTGATTGCTTCCGAGATCAATTGGATAACTCATTTTTTCCAATTATGCCATGCAAGACGTATATCAGCTCCCTTGTTTACTCCTTTGATTTTGTAGTAGCGCCTGCTCTCTCTTTCCCTTTGGACTTTTCCCGCCTGATGAACTCTCTGAGTCGTCCTTTTTGGATATGGTGTTCGATTTCATCTTTCAAGTTGTAGCAGTCTATATTATCGTGTCCATAATCCTCGTGGAAAGGGCAATTTTGCCCCTATTTCGCCCATCTGGATCTCCTCTCATTTTGGGTGGCCATTTCATGTCCTCCCACTTCGCCATGGTCTTCAGAACCTCAGCTCGACTTGTTTTCAAAGTTGTGAACGGTTCGTATGTCGTGTTGACTGTATTTGTCGACTGTTCATATCTAGATCCTCCAAGCTGCAGCCTTTCGGATTCTCGTTTGTTGAACTTGGGATTGACACTAGTTCGATGTCTTTTCGACTATCCATTTTCCTTCTGAGGTCTGTCATTTCTTCATCTTTCTTCCCTTCTCTCCTGATTAGCTTAAGCATGTCTCTTTTCGGATTCATTCTTCTTCTTAGCAGCCACCATCTCCTCGAGAGTGATGTATTTATGGGCGGTCTTCAATAAAGTCGTCATGTTTTTTGGAGGACCTAGGTTCAGAAAATCGTAGAATGGTCCCTTTTTAATCTGGAGGTGAAGGTGGCTTTGGCCATGTCGTCGTTGCACCCGTCAATCATAGTTAACTCAACGGTGAAACGAGTAACGTATTCCCTGATGGTTTCCTCCAGTTTTTGCCTGATGTGCAACAAGTAATGTGGACCCTTTCTCATTCGCTGGTTGCCAATGAATCTCGTAATGAAAGCAAAGGCTAACGCTTGGAAGGAGCTTATCGACCTGGGCGGTAGACTGTTGAACCAGCTCATTGTCTTGGACGTGAGACTGGTTGGAAAGGTTCGGTATATAATGGACTTTGTGCTCTCTTTCAAAGCCATTATGTGGTGGAAGTGTCACAGATGGTTTGTCAGATCGGTGGTGCCATCATGCGCTTCGAACTTCGGAGAGGTGAACTTCTTTGGTAGGGAGTTCTGATGAGTGCGTTGGAAAATGGTGGTCTGGCCAATTCGTACAATACATTGAGCTCTATGACTCCGATCCTAAACGGAACTCGTGTAGGGATCCCATCGTTCTGGAGGCCATCCTCTTGTAGTTTGCTGCCTTCGAGATTCACTTGTTGAAGTTTTGCATGAATCTCATTGTTTTCTCGAACACGATTGGCAGAGTCTTGTTGCGGTGGTGTTTGAACATGGTCGACAGTTTGAGCATGCTCCTGGGTGAGTTTGTCCACCACTTTGATCAGACGATCCATCTGGGCCATGAGTTGATCCATGCGGGGATCCGCAGTGGTGCCGGCAGATGTTTGGGCTACCACTCCATGTTGTGACTCTCTGTTACCCGTTATGGTTGGCTCGATTATCGCTAAGTTTGAAGTATGCACTATCGGTAATTCAGCTTCGCAAGTGGAAGGATTGCTTTGATTGTTGCTACGTTGGGGGTCTATAGTGTGCTCCATTTGTTCTAAAAGTTTTTTAATCGTTGATTGGAACTAAAGAAGTTTCCAACTACAAACTCTCTCTTTGGAAGGAAACTGTCGTTCCCCGCGGACGTCGTCAAACTTATGCGTCCAAATCCTATCTCCTGTAAACCTGATCTGCAAAACAAAGGTTAAATTACCAAAGGCTATCTGTTTGGTGGTCGAAGGCACTCCAATGCTTAAGTCAGTAACTTTGTTGGAGATGGAGATTAATTTGGACAGGATTCAGTTAAATTTGCATACCTTTGTCGAATGTTCCATTTACCTTATATACTTTGCGTGACTTTAGCATGTGACGCTCAACGTGGGGAGATGTTCTCTGTAACAGTCTCCTTTATGAAGAAGCGTCATTGGGGAAGTAACTCTCTCCATGACTCTTTTTCTCTGTAACATTCCTCCTCTTTAAGGGAGAGTTTTATCGGGTCTGGATTCGAGCTTCTGACTATGATTTGTTCTGATGGGCCATTTTTGGGCTTTAATGATTGGATCCGCCCTTTTTGGGTTTTGTGAGTTGGTCCGGGTCTCGAGACACTTAGGGTGTGTTTGGTTGTATGGAATCCTATGCCATGGGAATCCATGAGGGGACCCCTACATTTTAGGCTAAATTGATGTATCACTCCACATCCACCATTTGATTTTGTGATCAATGGTGGGAATGGAAGTCATATGAACATGGGAATCACATGCCTTGGGGGACCAAGGAGTGAGATTCTCATGTCCATGGGACTTCCATTCCCACCATTGATCACAAAATCAAATGGTGGTCAAATGGTGAATGTGGAGTTTAGGCGAAAATATAGGGGTCCCCTCATGGATTCCATGCAACCAAACACACTCTTAGTCCTCGTGATGGACGATCTCTACCATGTGTATAGTCGTGATAATAGTCTTATGTAAAAGCACCTAGCTTGTGTTGTTACTTTTGGGGATATATAGTTTCATTAATAATAACCTATCTACTTTTTCTTCATTTACTTCTTGTGATAATTAATCTAGACTTTTGCAAATCATGCTTAAATTGTTGCATCTGAAGACAAGTCAAATAAATATCATAACTCGCTAAGAATGTTGAGAGTTCAACGTCAGGGTAAATAGAAAGCGAAGAGATATATTCTTCAAGGCATTACAGATTCACTCTGCCAATTAACTTCATCTAGTAATGTTGAAATAGACAGTATAAGATTCGTCTCTCAAGCTTAGCAGTGGCATTAACAAGAAATTTCTGTTCAACCCCTAGGCCATAAAACTGATAGGATGGTACTCATTAATTCCTTGTCCAAAGGTAAATCCAGCTGCCTGTTTAAAAACATCGTCTGCAGAGCCCGACTGGCAACTCAGCTCAACATTCACACCAGCATTATAGTTCACCCCACTGTATACATAACAGCCTTTATAACTGTTCGTCTCCAAAGAAACTGTATCAAGTTTTCCATCTAATCCTGCAACCATGATGAACACAGAGGACCCATCTTCGCCATCTACATTTTCATGCGAGGTTGCCATTCTGTCCCTTTTGCACCACCAGCATTCCCAGACAGTCAAATGGCCCTATCATAACTGACTTTCCAATAAAACTAGCCTTTGTATTCAAAGACATATTAGAGGAACCCATGTCTTTGAAAATCAGCCTGAAAGTGCATGGACAGAAGATTCATTGCCAGCGGTGCAAACTTTTTCATTGTGATTGTATTATTAGAATTCGATAATACAAAGGTTGCATCGCTAGGGTGCTGAGAAAGAGAGATCAACTGGGAATTGTAAGTGGGTGGAATTGCTGTTATCTAATCTGTCTGAGTAAAAACTGTCCCAAGTTTGAGTATAGAAGCATACTCCAGGCGATCATGAACGAGTTGAACATTTTTAGAAGAGCAGTTTACATTTTACAAGATCCTTCCATTGCTATAATTAAAATGTGCAACTTCTACAAGTATATTTAGATAGCTTCAAGATATACCATATATATATATATATAGTGATGATACATCAAAATGGACCAATCATCATGGCCGTACACGTGGCATAGAGACTCATCACGAGGATATAGCGTCAAATTTATTTAGCCAACTCATAAAGCCCAAATAAAATAAAGCCAATTATAGAGGCCCAGATAAGGCCCGCCAACGAGAAGACATAAACAGAGCTTGAATCCAAGCTCGAACAAATCAGAGCCCGAATCCAGGCCCGACACGAGTTCTCTCTTAAAGAAAATGAATGTTGCACCAAAAAGAATCGTGGAGGGAGTTACGCCTCCACGGACGCATCTCCATTAAGGAGGAGACAGTTACGAGAAACATTTTCTTCTGTTGTGCCTCACATGCTTAAGTCGCGCAGAAAATTAACCACGACCATTATAAAAGATAAAGAGAACATTCGACACTAGTATGCAACTTTAATTGAGTTTTGTCAACACTTACTTCCTTATTCAAACAGAGTTACTGACTTAAGCATCGGAGTGCCTTCGGCCACTGATGCGGATTTAACTAACTGACTTAAGCATCGGAGTTAATTTAATCCACTTGTAATAACCGCAAGTGCACGGTGCCTAACTGGTAGACAACGGCAAGTACGGGTCGATCCCACGAGGAAGGTGGTTGCAATTGAATTTTATAATTTAATTTAAACTAATTTAAAGGATAATGGGTTACAGCATTTTTAAAACTAAACTAAAAATAAGAGAAAAAAATAAAATAACAGAAAAGGTGGATTTTATGGGCTTGGACTCACCAATGAGTTAACAAAAATTATTTAAATCTAAATTCATGAATTTAAAAACGAGAAGCTTTAGGGATGAGAATCCCTTGCTTACACCGAATATGTGATCGTTAAAATCCAATTAAATTAAATCATGTTTCTATCAAACATTAACAAAATATTTCAAGCAAAAGCAATTTATCAAAAACTTTCAGAAATAAATTGTAATTAACAATTAAGCACACAATTCAGTAAAATCAATCACAATAAGTTATACAACCCATTTAGTTTATCGCAAACTCGATGTGGTGGTACTCAGCAATTGGTTCGAACACGAATCCCGAGAAAATGAAGTACAAAAGCTCTGTGGTGGTACAGAACGGGAACCGGGGGTGCAAATAACGAATATTAGAGTTTAAATCATTCCCGCGCCTCTGCTACAGTGCCTTTCGTCTCCAATGCGACAGCGCCGCTCGCGGTGCTGTTCTTCGCTCCTCGCGAGCGTCCTCCTGCTCCAACCTGGTCCGGACCTGCAAAATAGAGAAAGGGAGGGAAAATCAGTGAGATAAGTGTAATGAAAACTCAAAAGAAATCAATACAGAGAGCGGTGGCGGAGCCCTGTTTTTGCTCCTATCGCGGCGGTTGCGTGCTGGCTGACGCGCCGCTTGCGACGGTGGTCGTGAGAGAGGGATACAGGAAGGAATTCGAGATGAAGAGAAGCCGAGAGAAGAGGAGGAACAGTGGCGGTGGCGAGGCGGAACAGAGCCGCGGTGAGGCTCTGTTTTGCGGCGTGGTGGTGGTTCTCGGTCTGTTGTGATGCGGGAACAGAGAGAGCGAGGTGTAGGAGGGATAAAAACAGGAAGGAAGGCCAAGAGAGGGGAGTAAGGTCTGTGGCGAGGCGGAGGTCTGACGCGAAACAGGGTTGTCACTCCCCTGTTTTGTGGTGGTGGCGGTGCTCGTGCGGTGGTGGCGGGGTGAGGTGGTGATGGTGGTGGCTCTGGTGTGATGAAAATCACTTTGTGAGGAAGAGGGTTTGATTTTCTGTAAATTTTCTTTTCCCTTCTCTTCCTCCCTTTTCTCATCCATTTAATTTTTGTATTTATAGAGAATTAGGAGAAAATGAATATGGACAAGTTCAGGGGAGGGTTCAATGAGTGATTTAAGGCAAAAATAAATCAGAATCTTGAATAATTGAGGGAATGTGTCTAGGGTTTGATTGGGCTTAGCATTGGATTTGGATTTAAGTTATGGGCTTGGTTTTGGGTTTATGGGTTAGGTTATGGGTTTAGGTTTTGGGTTTAGATGTGTGACCCTCTACTTTGTACCACCGCTAGAATCGACCAATTGTCGTTCTTTAACTTGTCGCCTTAACATGATTTCATCGTTTACGCTCAAATTCCTACAAAAACATGAAAACAAAATAATTACTATAAAATATAATAATCGAAACACTAACATATATAAATTGAAGGATATATTATGTAATAATTATGTGAATATCAGCCACCAAAAAGATGGTCCTTGGAGGTCAAACTCACAGGAGAACGATTTTTTACGCATCAGTTTGGCCCCGTCCGTGGGGAACAACAAGTTTCCTTTCTAAAAACAAGATCCACAGTGAAAAAGCTCACCATAATCTGATAAAAGATCAACAAGCCGTCACAACAAATTATGCACTCTACAGATCCTCAACCCAGTTGATGATACACCAAAACGATCCCCACTCCGTGTCGTACATGTGTCATGATGATCTCTAGGAAAGATAGGCCCTAGCGTCAGGCCAACACTGATCCGGCCCAAACGGTTCTAAGCCCGCCCAATGCAGTCCGCTAAACAGACCTGAACTCTTACAGCTCGCTAAGCCCATGTGTCTCACAACTATCATCAATACTCGTAAGCCCTGCTAAGGCAAGTATCTCGAGGATCAGCTTCGGATAGGCAGTTACAATAGCTTTCCGCTTTCAACTAGGAAGCAAATACCAGAGTACATATCGCACAGGGAAACTTCCTCCTAAGGATTACTCTCTGATTGAAAACTATCTCCCGTGTATCTAGGAGCACAAGGCTAACAAGGAAATTCCCCTCTACAACACGACTCCTAATTAGATAAGGATCTCCACGAAGATCTCCTTCCTAAACTACGCCATCGATAGCCTGGTCGAACCATGACTCCTTCACTATAAATAAGACATGAGGTTGGTAAGCTAAGGTATGCTACAAATTCCCTGTTTATAGCATTACACCTTCCTCAGATCCTTGTCTGACTTTAGCATCGGAGTACCATCGACTACCACAACGGTGGTCTGTGGCTCACGTGTGTTCCTTGTGTAGGTTTGTAGGTCAAGGTCAAAGCAGGAGGTGAAAAACAACTACATCAGTTTGGCGTCGTTCGTGGGGTCGACAAAGTCTCTAATCTTTCACTAACATCATCTCCATCCGAAATACGGAGAGATAGTGACCACTAGATCATGCAACAATGGAAAACAAAAGGACACATCAAACGCTCAGACTGACACTATACCGCCACTCTCAGCGATGTCGGTTACACACTGGCAACAGACTCACACCCTGTGACAGCAACAACAATGATAGACCCCAAAATAGATTTGTTGTCATCTCAAAAACATAAAATCGCTAAAGCGGTGGAGGCTCTCGTACATCAAAACCTTCTACCCACTAATGGAAATCAGGAACAGCACATGCCTTCGTCTCCTGAGGATGACAGTGAAGAAGCACAAGAGAATCAAGCCCCTACTAGTTCTCACTGGACTATAGGAGGTGGCGCAGTTAACGCGGAACCGACTGCTAGGGCAGAGAGGCTCGACTCTCAGAACCCCCTCCACAAAGGGGCACACGACCCAGATGTGCTATACCGTCTCTCAGTCTCACATTCGTGGAGCGTATTATGAACGAGGCCCTTCCGAATAATTTTACGCCTCCGAAGCTCAACTTTTACGATGGGACCATCGACCCATTCGACCACCTGTGCTATTACCAACATTAATGGCCCTCAAAGAAGGATCTGAGTCGGTGATGTGCAGAACTTTTCCTACTAGCCTAAAGAAGTCAACACTAACGTGGTTCCAGAGATTCCCATCGAGGTCGATCTACTCCTTCAAGACGTTGGCAAAGGAGTTTTTGATGAGTTTCTCTCTCTAAAACAGAGATCCAATGAGACGCTCAGAGAGTATGTCACGCGCTTCAACAACGAGCTGACACTCATTGACGGTTGCACCGACGACATAGCCGTAACGGCCTTTACTGCGGGCCTAAAGGAGGGAAAGCTCTATGAAGACCTCGCATTGGAACCCCTTTTGGACATGACTAAACTCCTCAAAAGTGCCCAAAGGTACATTACCTTGGAAGAGTTGAGGACCATAAAGAGGGAAACAGAAGGTGAGAAGAAGCTCTCCACTCCTGAGAACAGAAATGAGGGAAGGAGACGCGAAGATGAAGAAATGAGCAAGCGGAAGTGTAATGACAATAGGTTAGACCCAGGCTGGGCCAGGCAAGAGAAAACATCCAACTACATCGGATCCAGAGTCGTGACCCCCCTCAATTCTAGCCTGTCAGACATACTGAATTTCATGAAAAATTGGGAAGATCTGAAGTAGCCCCCAAAGCAACGCAGAGGCCCCTCCAAGTGTGACAACAACAAGTACTGCTTGTACCACAAGGAGGGTGGCCATGATACCAATGACTACAAGAGTCTGAGGTATGAGATTGAATACTAGATCAGCAATGGCAAGCTAAAAGAACTTTTGAGCTCTGAGAAGCAACCAGAACGATCCGGGGACCGAGGGGAGTCTGTCAAGGAAATAGAGAAGGAGACTCTGAGCATAATGTATGTCCTTCATGGGGTCGAACCAGACGAAGACCAATTGAACAGGTCCCGCAAACAGACTCTAGTGGAGATGCGAACACAGCCCGCGGATGAAGATAGACATGTTTGTTACTCGAGGGTGCTAAGCCCCATTCCCACCTTAACCTGTACGGATAAGGTTCTCGAAAGAGTCCCAGCACCGCACAACGATGCCCTAGTCATTTTGGTCTCCATTGCAAGATGGGAGGTAAAGAGAGCTCTAGTAGACACAGGGAGCTCACTCAACGTCCTATTCTACAGACAAGGAGCCCAAACACTTCGGAGTACTCAACCAACAGACTCCATGGGCATTAAGACGAGGAGAAGTCAACAAGTGGATTATCCGCGGAGCAACGGATGGCCAACAAGATTGGCCCTGATAAGGACAGCAATCATAGTCCTGAACCCGTCAAACGCAATTTGAACGGGAGGAATAAGAAGATGCGCAAAGAAGCGCCAAATATCTTCCGAAACTGGAAAATGAAGCCCTACTTGGAACATGTCGTTATGCAAGGCAATGAACCCCTATGGAGGCGTCAACGGATTGTGAATAACACTCAACAGGGTAAGCTGCAAGTCTTCAGGAACCCATAGTCCTCACGAAGCTTATCCAAATCAGACCCCTTATGTTCCCAGTAAAAAATATGGCAAACATAGAGCTTGTTCTGTCCGGGGGTAAGTTCGACAATGTCTGCCATGAAGAGAAAGTTTTAACTTTAGAAAAACAAAGAGAGATTTGGAACTAAGAATGCAGAGAACAAAAAGGATGTAGAAGAGATACAAGGTAAAGAGACTCTCTCTCAAAAAGTGGCGGCTTATATAAGCACCAGGAAGTCATGCCCCCTCTTCTTACTGAACAATCAAGAACTCATTTAATGACGCCACTCGAGACAATGTTTTGGGTTCAATCATCACAACTATACAGAGTCTATCAAAGCGATTTAGTGGCCCGATTAGATGGCCCACTAACTCGGGGGGAGCAGCTGATGATACACCAAACCGTCCTCTAATCAGTATTGTACACGTGTCATGATAATCTCGTCAACAGAACGAAGCAGGCCTGATTGCACGCTCAATCCAGGGAGGCTCAAATAGCACTAAACTTATCATTGGCAGAATCCAAAAAGTCAGGTTCGAGTTGCAATGAGCCAGTAAGCCCACGCATCAAGCAATCAGGCCCAATACTCGTAAGACCTCTAAGGCAAATATCTAAGAGATCTGCCCAAGACAGGCAAACCACCAACACATTGGATCCAACTAGGAAGCATATATCAAAGTAAACCTCCTTGCATGGACAACACTCAAAAGGAAAACCTCTCATGTCGATCTAGAGGCACGAGTCATGTAGGGAAACTATCCCACATGGACAGCTCCCAATTAGGAAAGGATCTCTACAGTAAGATCTATTTTCCTAAACTATACCACCAAAGGCCTAGCCGAACAAGGACTCCTACACTATAAAAGGTAGATAAGGTCGATGAACTAAAGGTACACTACATAATCCCAATTTACAGTTTTAAGCCTTATCTAACTTAAGCATCAGAGTGTCATCGTCCACCACACGGTGGTCCTTGGCTCTTGTTAGCTACATGTGCAAGTCTAGGTGAGCAGCAAGGAATGAGAGTAGGAATCGACTGCATCGCTAATAAAAAAGAAAATAAAGAAAATAGTGTTTGAGAGTGACAGTGAAGGGAAAGAAAATGAGGAGGGAGAAGAGAATGAGTTTGTCAAGGAAGGGAAGGTGAAGCCTAACATTCTGAGTTTGGTAGTCATGTTGCTTCATGCTATTGGATCTTTGAATATGACAAAAGAATGTTCTGACATAGATTAATTTTGGATTAAAAAGATATTTCTCATGGCTGCCATCAACTAGATGTGTTTGGTTTAGACTAAAGAATGGCTGACAAAAAAAATGTAGGAGACAAAAAGTACAAGATAGAGAAGTAGGGGCCAGCGGACGGTAGCGTTATTTGGTGGGGAGAAAATAATGTGGCGATGAGTGAATGGAAAATGAATTATTTCACTAAAAGTCCATAAAGAAATTAATGCAACAAGGAAGATCCAAACACTCCAAAGAGAACTAAAATGTGAGATGATGAGAAGTATGAGTTTTGTAATGAAAATAAATGATGAATGAGAAGGAGAAGGAGAAAAATGAGAATAAAAGAAATATTGAAACAAGGAAGATCATTGTGAGATCTGAAATCGAGTGGAAGAGCTTTGGTAGGAAGAAAGTAGTTGTTCAACCATTTGATGTTAAACTGAAAAATAAAGAAGAAGAATCGGTCATATCTTCATTGATTGTTGAATCTTTAATTGTTGATGATGACGGAGGAAGAGAATAGGTGTGTGATAAAGACACATACAGGGGAACGAGTGAGGAGAGGGAGATCCAAGCTAGGGAAACAAAAGGAGAAGGATTACATGGCTCCTTCTTATGAAAAGAGGAACCTAGGGCTCTGATACCATATTAAGTTTAGAACAAGAAGAAGAACTTTATTGTTGGATGTCTTACAAGAGACCCAAGATGGGTTTATATAACCTAAACAAAAACTACATTTAGAAACTGTGAGACAAGGACTCAACTTATGAGTCAGAAAAGGACTCAAAGTCTTTGTTTTCTTTGTGGCTCCCAATTATATGGGAAGAATTGGAGAAGGACTCAAAGTTCTTTACAAACAAGGACTCAAAGTATTTTTTTCTCTCTTTAAGTAGCTTTACACAAGGTGTGAAAAAGCAAGGTCATGTGACGTGAAATGGGCAGCATACACAACATAAAACATAGCAGCGTGTGTGTGGCAAAAAGTGTCGATTGTGCGACGTGAATCTACGTATTCACGGCGTGAAACGGTAACCAAGAATAAGGGTTGAAATCGGGTGATTTCGGGTGTTATTTGATTGCATAGTTTCTTCAAATCTTGGGGTTCCTTTTGGGTTCTACTTCCATTGTAGGGAGGAGTGGAGGGAGGAAGATTGAGAAGAAACTCTTGTTGTTTGGTGGTGTTGTTAGTTTGAGATTGGGTAATCTCAATGGTCGTTGTTTGACAACGTTGTAATCTGCAATACTTTTTTCACAAATCAATAAGATCTAAGAGAGTCATCATCCGTGGAGTAGGCAAAGCTGAACCACGTAAATCCTAGTGTGATCTTTACTTTTCTGCATATTATTTATTGCTTGCTTGTTTCATAGCATAGTTTTTTTTCAGTCATTCACTTTCACCATCTAGGTCTTGGTCTTGTGTTAGATTTACTTGCAGCAATTGGTTGTGGATTGATTGTTTCAGGTATTTACTACATAAACAAATACAAATCATATCAAATAAAATAAAACTAGAATAGAAGAATGTCCTAGCAAATATTATGCTAGGATATGATTAGATAATTCATATTTTATAGAGGTCAGTCGATCTTGGACTTGGGCTTAACTAGGATGAGTTCAAGACCTACATATTATAACACTTTGTACATGGACCTCGAAATGTGGGCGATGATTGCAATAGCCATAGTGGTAGAACATGGTTCCAATGATATTGTCATGTGATGCAAATAATAATTGTTAAAAAGACGGTGTTAACTATGATGGAGATGAGGATGATGGTGATTCTCTATAGGTGGAGCTTGGAGCTCCTATATCTCATACAGAGCATGATGTTCTTTTTACTAGGGGAAGAGGTGATACAGATATGATGCCTGATTAGACAGTGGCAGAATATGAGGATCCTATTGACAGGGACATGGATCCTACACAACAACAAGTTCAACAGTTACAAACACCATCTTTAGCAGTAGGTAGAGAACCCAGAGTTTGTGCACCACTTAGATTTGGCTATGAGAAGGGTGCAACTTGCGCATTTTCAGATCTTGACGGGTATTGATGCAATCGATTTTCGCTCTCTGCTTGATCTTGATTTGCTGACCTACACAAGGAACGCACATGAGCCACGGACCATCGTTGTGGTGACCGATGACACTCCGATGCTAAAGTCAGACAGGGATCTGAGAAAGGCGTAATGTTGTAAACAGGGAATTTGTAGCGTACCTTACTTACCAACCTCAGGTCTTATTTATAGTGTTGGAGTCCTGGTTCGACCAGGCCATCGGTAGCGTAGTTTAAGGAAGAAGATCTTCGTGGAGATCCTTCTCTAATTAGGAGTTGTGTTGTGAAGGGAAGTCTCCCTGATAGACTTGTGCTCCTAGATACGTGGGAGATATTTCCCAATTAAAGTGTTGTCCATAGATAAAAGTTTTCATGTGTGACGTATACTCTGGCATTTGCTTCCTAATTGGAAGCAAAGTGCTGATGTCTTGCATGTCTGAAGCTGAACCCCAAGATACTTTCCTTAGTAAGGCTTTCGGGTATTGGGGATAGTTGTGAGACACATGGGCTTAGTAGGTTGTAATGATTTGGGTCCGTCTGGCAGACTACATTGTGCGGGCATGAAATCGCTTGGGTCGGATCAGTGTTGGACTGACGCTTGGGCCTGTTATTCTTTGAGATCATCATGACACATGTACGATATAGAAAATAGGTAGTTTTGGTGTATCATTAGCTACTCCCCCCGTGTTAGTGGGTCATCGCATCGGATCACTAAATCACTTCTTGAAAAGATACGCCACTCATGATGATTGAGTCTGAGTCATTGATTGAGTTGTCTGAGTCGTTGATTGAGTTGTGCGCTTCATTAATTAAACGAGCATCGATTTAGTGGAAAAATGGCGGAAAACCAATCCCTATTTAGATCTCCCTTTCTGCAGAGATTGACTCTTCCATTTCTTCGTTTTTAGATACTCCGTTCTATTCGTCTTTTGATTGAAAGTTTGTTCACCTTTTTCATGGCTCGCCAAAATCATATTGATGATGAGCTCATAGCCAAGGGCCTCCAGTTCTTTGAAGATAGGTCAGTTTTTTAATTGGGCCTTACTGATATCCGAAAGACATTCGGGGGTCCTTGAGGACCTGCCATTCTACACTCTAAATGATGATCAGACGCCGATGTTTCCTCCGGAAGGGTTCGTCTATTTGCATCACAGGATACTTCAAATTTGAGTATGTTTTCCTGTTCTTGACGAAATCTGGGCTTCTTGAATTTTCTTGGAATCCCTCATGCCCAGTTGGTACGTAATGGGTACAGGATTATCCTTCTTATTTTGATCAGAGCAAAGGATGTTGGTGCCCGCGTGACTTCGCAAGTGATCCAGTTGTTGACTTCCCCTCGGCTGAATGATCACGTCGTTTGCAAGATGAAGACGTCGGCTTGCTTCAGGAAGTTTTCGGATGACTTCAAGTTCTGGCATAAATATTGTTTCTTGGCTCCTTCGGGTTCGAAGTACTTCAAGTTCAAGGGTTATCTGCTTGAGTGGGAGTTCAAGCCACTTCGTAAGTACAGTTTCACCCTTTGATTTTGTTGTGTTGATTGTATGTTGATCATCGCATGCCTTTCTTTGTAGGGAGGTTCCCCACTACCCTTTTTCTTCAGAAGAGCAAGTCACTATGAAGGCATTCTGCGACATGTCGTGGATGAGGGTGGAAGACGTTATCTGTCCTATTAACTTCAGTCACAGTGGACTATGGGCCAATTGGCACGTGGCCCCCACTCTTTACAGGGCGCCGAAGGTTAAGTCTGAAGGTGGAGCCCCTTCCAGGAAGAGGAAGACTTCCAAAGTTGAGGCTCCTACCCAGCCCGGCACTGAGGGGGCTTTCTGAAATGCTTGCCTCCTTTATAAGTTCGAAGAGGTCTCGCGCTAGGGCCGAACCAGCTCCCAAATGGTCTACTTCAGTGAGGGAAGAACGTGAATTTGACCAGCCTGCCAGGGCGGAGCTCGAAGTATTTGGTTGGGAGAAGGATCGCATGTGATTAGTAGGGAGTTGATGATGCGTCGAAGCTGAGTATCGAGCAAGCTGAAATTTCGAGTGAGAAGTTGATGTTGGCTGTTATGGCGACTTCTACTAGTGCTGACCAATCCAAAACCGTTTTACTGGAAGGTTTTGATGAGGATTCTTTTGAGGTCCCAGAGTTCAATCGTTTTGCTAGTGGATCATTCGACAATAATTGTGGTAGCGTGGGTCATCCCTCTTATAGTTCGCAATGTTCCCTGTCTCGCTCCAAGCTGCATATCAAGGTGATGGAGGGTCCGTTGGGCAATTTGCTTCCTTCTCTTCCTTTGGATTTCGCTGAGTCGGCTCGCAATAAAGAGTCGGCTGCTGGTGACAAAGGGAAGGTCGTGAATAAGGGCCTAGGTGCGGTGGCGACTACAAAGGGCGGTGCTGGTGTGATTCCGCATCCGATAGAGTTCTACCCGAATAAGCGGATGAGTTTGTTTGTGAAGATGAGCAACCAGGCCTGACACCAGGAGGTTGATGTTAACTATGCTTCAAGAAAGCACATAAGCAGGCGTTATAGCTGGCTGATGGACCATGCTTTGAAGTCCGAGGAGGATACGCTGGATAGCATATGGATAAGGGTTTAAAGCACCTTATGTTGGGGATGTCCCATTTGAGCCAGGTGGTCCTCGCTGGGACGAAAGTTGAGGTGGCTCGTAAGAGGGAGTACACCATGGAGCGTGTCTTCTCGACTATGCATAAGTTGTATTCTGATGCACATTTCAAGATTGAGTTACTGAGAAAACAGATTGAGGAGAGAAGGTTGGAACATTTAGTTGTTGATGCTAAGACTCTGAGGGTTCGTCTGGAAGCCCTTGAGTCTGATTTTGCAGATGTGATGTTCACGAGTGACAGATTCAGGCAAGAGTTGAACCTGGTCTGCCATGATCTGAAAGTTGTGCAGGAAGCTGCGGCTAAGATGCGCTCTAAGTTGCGATTTTTTGCTGAGGAGAACACCATGAAGGAGGCTAAATGGGTTGCCCAGAGACAACAACTAGAGGCTGATATGGAATTCAATGCTCGGGAAGCGAGGAAAGCTGTGGACCAACTTCTCCTGGAGCAACATGAGCTTAGCATAGTTAAGAGTAGCCTGGCTACGAAACAATCTCAGGTTAATGTGCTGACAGGCAAGCTGGAGTTGTTGGAACGTGAACTTGTTGAAGCAAAGGCGCCCAAAAAAAAGCTTCTCAAGGCGCAAGGCAAATGTGAATTTCGATGGGTCGTGCATGGGAGATTAGAGTTTTTGGCGCTAAGGAAGGAAAAGCATCTGGAATGGGACCTTGCTTATTATAAGAAGATGTCTTATGCAGACTTCGGAATGGTTTTTACGTCATTAGAAAAATGGGGGCGATCTGGACCATAGCGCTTAGATTGAGTCGCGTACGGACGCACCTTCTGCTCCTTCCTCTGTTAAGCTTAGTTCTCCCGTATCTGTACCCCCTCTGAACGAGGGGGAGATTTTGTACACTTGCTTTGTTTCAACTGTTAATGAAAACGGGTTTATTTTTAGTATGCTTTGTACCCGCATTATGTTCGGTCTCCCTGTTGCGCGCTTTCCATTTTGCCTTGTCGTTTTACTTTGACACAGCGCTGGTTGGGTTAGCAGGAAGCCGAGTGGTCTATCCACTGTTCATAATTTGACCATTTATGTCGCGAATGATTCTAACCTGCTATTATGTGAGGTCTCAGAGTCACTATCGCTTGGTTACATCCAATAGTAGGTGTTCTGCGGATGGTTTGGCAGTGGGTTACGCTACCCAGGCCGTAGCTCATCCTTAAGGTAAGTCGTTGGAGACTTAAGTTGGTTACATCCAATAGTAGGTGTTCTGACCGCCAGTTGCACTTGCTTGCATGAGTGAATTTTTGCAGTCGAGCACATGCGTTGTATTTGAGCTAGAGTGTTTGTCCCGAGTCAGGTTGCATAAGCTCGAGCTGACATCCCATGTAGCATTCGTCGCGTGTCAACTGGTTGATTTTTGAGTTGGTTCGAGTGGCTATTGTTGATAATAGAATGTCAGCATGTGTGAACGTAAAGACTCTACTTGAGCTGTAATTTACTTCGGCGACCGCTGTCTTGAGAATGAGCAGTGGTCACATGGCGAGCCATTGACATCAGTCGGGGCTGACTAAGCTCCTACATTCTTAACCATCTATACCCGCGCGGAGCAGATTACAGGTTTGAGATGTGAGAATTTGGCGATCATGGTTTGTTGGAGAGTGATGATCCCGTGGCGAGCCATCGACATCAGTCAGAGCTGACTAGACTCCCACCTTTCAAACCATTTACACCCGCACGGAGCGGGCTACAAGTTTGGGATGTGAGAATTTGGCAATCATGGTCTGTTGGAAAGCGATGATCTTATAGCGATTCGTCGACATCAGTCAGAGCTGACTAGACTCCCACCTTCCAACCATCTACACCCACACGGAGCGGGCTACAAGTTTGGGATGAGAGGATTCAGTGACCATGGTCTGTAGAATAGCAGTGGTCCCGTGGCAAGTCGTCGGCATCAGTTCAGGACTGACTAGGCTCCGACCTTCCAAATCATCTACATCCATGCGCATCAAGCTACAAATTTAAGAGTTTTCAGCGACCATGGTCTATAGAAGAGCATTGGTCCCGTGGCAAGCCGTCGGCATCAGTTCGAGGCTGACTAGGTTCCCATATTCCAAACCAACTACATCCACGCGAAGCGAGTTACAAGTCTGGGAGTTGGTAATTCGGCAACCATGGTCTGTATAAGAGCAGTGGTCCCATGGCGAACCGTCGACATCAGTTGAAACCAACTAGGCTCCCACCTTCGAGGGTATCTACAGTTGGTGATATGCAGGTGTAATCCGTGTGTCAAAAGTGACTAGGGTTTCTACTGCTCATGTCAGACACATGGTAAAATACCGCTTGAATAGTGGGTTGAGCCCATGGGCCCGTAAAAGAAGAGCTAGGCCATGTCGTAAGATCAAGACGCTACGTGTACAGCGTAGATTGCATGGTGACACGCATAGACGTAGATCACGAGACGGTTGAGTATCGGTTACTCCTCCCCAATTAATAGGGTTGTGTGCAACATCATTAATTGGATGAACGTGGTCCTGTGTGATTTCCTTGGGAACCATCGTCTCTTCGTTTTCTATACGGTATTCAATATTACCCATACGCAACCCTTTGTATAGGCGTTGGGGCAGACAAACACTAAGACGAAATAGGTCTGCACCTCTTTAGATGTTCTTACTCAAAGAATATGCTTTGGGTTTTCCAAAGGGAGATCTCCAACGCTGGAGTCTTCGAATGTTCTGACATTTGCGCCAATGAGTCACGATAAGACTTGTTGTTATGTGTGGTCATCTGCTTTGGGTGAACACCCAATTGCTTTGCTGAGGCCACATAATTTCTTCTCGTATTGCGTAGAAGAAGTACAGACTTTCTCCCAAGGGATGAGTATGTCGTTTACGTGTTGGTGCCCTATTGGTTCTTCGAATTGCCTAGTTTCAGAGATAATACCAGCAGCCAACCTTGGAGCGGTTGCTTTCTTCACTTCTCAGCTAGCCCCGTCATGTTGCGTTGCGCTGGAATTCAGGATTGTAGGGCGGATTGGAGTTGGACATGGCCTATCGGAGTGGGCCATTGACTCCTAGATGCCCTTCTCATCCCTCAGCGGGAGGGTGTGCTCGATCTGTTTCAAACTGATACTTGTCCCAAGTTCGTCTGGTTAAGCAGATTGAGCATGTGAGTTGGCAGTAGATTTGGTTGGCGTTTCATGTGGCCTCTGGTTGATGATTTTGTACCACCTCAGGCCATATTTGAGAGGTGTGTCTATAGAGGCATTGAATTAAATGTTCTATTTCATACTATTTTTGTTCGTGGAACATCTTCTTTGGAGAAGTCGTTGAGCGGAGTCTACCCTGGGTACCCTTGCCATCACTTTTGAGTCTTCTTCTGGAGTCGGACTGTTTAAGCGAGTCTTTACTGTATGTCGTATCAAATTCAGATGCTTGTAGTTTGTAGTTTTTTGTACCCGCCTTTGGGCGATCGTTGTTACATCTTTTCAGTAATCAATAGAGTGTGTTTGTGTAATTCTCTTTTATTTATTAAATGATTGCAAATCACATAAGCTCCTAAGATTTATAACTTTACATTGATTATGGAAAGAAAACTAGACAACTAAATAGATTGATTGTTGGTGGAGAGAGGTCGACCGACCCTGAAGTGAATTCGCATGGCCCTTGCTTAAATCGTTAGTACCTCCAACGAACTGCCAAGTTTTGCTAACACCGTTGAGATTACTAAATAGTAAACCTTGCGTGGGAGGGTCCTTCCACGCCCACTGATAGTCGTGGGGTCGTGCTCCTGTCTACAATGACCTCTCGGCTTTGTCGGGTGGAAGAACGGATTGTTCCTGCGATGCTTGAATGTTTTTCGCTACTAAGTTGAGCCACCGCTATTAGGATTTCGTCTCCATGTGGGTGGAGTGACTTTTCCACAGTTACTGGGTCTGGCTTCTGTTCAACTTGCCATGTGGGCTCCAGTTGGATCTAGGAACATTTTATCTGCTTTAGTGTTGCATAATGGCAGCCCCGTGTCGTTGGTTGGTCCCCTCGAATTGTTCCCTCCGAGTGGTTAGTGGTATACTTGACGGGCTGGTGAAGGGTGGAGACTATTGCTTCCATCTGGTGAAGCCACGATCTTCCCAGGATGAGGTTATAGGTAGATGGTGCGTCTACCACCATGAAGTCCAAGAACAAGACCTTTCTAAGTCGTGGCTCTCTTGCCACCACTGCTAATCTTATCTTCCCGATCGAGAAGCATTTCTCTCTGCTGAATCCAATCAGCGAGTAGTCGGAGGATGTCAGGTTCTCCTCCTTGAGGTCCATACTGCGGAACGCGTTGTAGAACAGAACGTTGAGGGAGCTTCCCATGTTAACCAGGGCCCTCTTCACTTCCCACCTTACGATAAATATCGAAATGACAAGAGCGTCACTGTGTGGTACGTTGACACCTTTGAGGTCCTTATCCGTGAAAGTCAAGGTGGGGATGGGGCTCTGCACCCTCGAGTAGTATACACGTCTGTCCTCATTTGCGGATTGTGTCCGCATCTTCAGTAGAGTCCATTTGCAGGACTTATTCAACTGGTATTCTTCTGATCCAACTCCGTGAAGGACATATATTATGCCCGGAGTCTCCTTCTCAATCTCCTTGACTGACTCTCCCTTTTCCCTGGTTCGGTCCTGTCGTTTCTCTGAACCCATGAATTCCTTTAGTTTTCCCTTGCGAATCCAATATTCAATCTCATACCTTAGACTCTTGCAGTCGTTGGTGTCATAGCCACCCTCCTAGTGGTATGAGCAATACTTTCTATTGTCACATTTGGAGGGGTTTTCGCACTGCTTTGGGGGCCCTCGTGTGTCACTAGCACCGCTGGGAGTGGTGGTATAGCGTCAATCTGAGCGTTTGATGCGTCCCCTTGTTTTCCATTGTTGTGTGATCTGGTGGTCACCATCTTCTTATATTCTGAAGAGAGATGATGCTAGTGATTGGTTAGGAACTTTGTCGTCCCACGGACGGTGCCAAACTGATGCAGTCGATTTCTACTCCCTACTTGACCTTGACCTGCTGACCTGCACAAGGAATGCACATGAGCCACGGACCACCGTTGTGGTGGCTGATGGCACTCCGATGCTAAAGCCAGACATGGATCTGAGGAAGGCATAATGATGTAAATAGGAAATTTGTAGCGTACCTTAGCTTGCCAACCTCATGTCTTATTTATAGTGCTGGAGTCCTAGTTTGATCAGGCCATCAGAGGCGTAGTTTAGGGAAGAAGATCTTCGTGAAGATCTTTCTCTAATTAGGAGTTGTGCTGTGAAGGGAAGTTTCCCTGTTAGAATTGTGTTCCTAGATATGCGAAAGATAGTTTCCAATCATAGTGTTGTCCATAAATAGAAGTTTCCATGTGCGATGTACACTCTGGTATTTGTTTCCTAGTTGGAAGTAAAGTGTTATTGTCTTGCCTGTCCGAAGCTTATCACCGAGATACTTGCCTTAGTAGGGCTTACGGGTATGGGGGATAGCTGTGAGATGTGTGGGCCTAGCAGGCTGTAATGATTTGGGTCCATCTGACAGACTGCATTGTGCGGGTTTGAAACCGCTTCGGTCGGATCAGTGTTGGGCTGATGCTGATGCTGATGTTTGGTCTGTTATTCTTCGAGATCATCATAACACGTGTACGGTATACAAGAGATGGCATTTTGGTGTGTCATCAGGTATGATGATGTTTCTACCACATATCCGCAGGCTTTATGAAGTGTTCACAAAGAGAAGTGGAATGAGGCTTTGGATGAGGATACGTTATCTCTTCAGAATAATCATACATGGCAGCTTATGACACTCCCTAAAAGAAAGAGGTCGATTGGGTGTAAGTAGGTTTTAGTGAAAGAAGGGATTCCAAATTTCAGGGGTATTTGTACAGGTATACGATACTAAGTGAGATTGGTGGCAAAAGGATATGCACATCAAGAAGCTGTGGACTACAATGAAGTATTCTCTCCGGTGGTAAAACACGCTTCTATCCAAATCCTTTTGGCTTTAGCGGTACAGCTTAACTTAGAACTCGAGCAACTTGATGTTAAGACTGCCTTCTTGCATGGAGATTTGGAGGAGGACATATACATGTCTCAGCCCGACGAATATGTTGTTGTTGGTCAGGAAGAAAATGTATGCAAACTGAAAAAGTCATTGTATGGGTTGAAGTAATCTTCGAGGCAGTGATACAGGAGGTTTGATACTTTTATGATTGAGTAGGGATATGCGAGGAATTGGTGTGATCCTTGTGTATTCAACCAGAAGCTCAAGGATGGGTCTGTCGTGTTTCTCTTACTTTATGTTGATGACATGCTCATTGTTGCGAAGAACATAGAAGAAATTGATAAATTGAAGTTGAAACTTAACATGGAGTTTGAGATGAAAAATCTTGGTTCGGCGAAGAAGATACTTGGAATGGGGATAGTGAGAGATAGGAAGAAGGGAAAACTAACATTGGAGTTTGAAATGAAAAATCTTGGTTCAACGAAGCAGATACTTGGAATGGAGATAGTGAGAGATAGGAAGAAGGGAAAACTAACATTGTCACAGACACAATGCTTATAGAAGGTTATTCATCTTTTGACATGGATACATCTAAGCCAGTAAGTACTCCTTTGACTTCTCACTTTAAGCTCTCGAGTAAGTTGTTTCCTAGCACAGAAGATGAGAGGGAATACATGTCACAAGTTCCCTATGCTAGTGCAGTTGGTAGTCTTATGTATGCCATGACTGCACACGTTCATATATCGCTCATGCAGTCAATCTGGTTATATGTCAAACCTGGGAAAACAACATTGGCAGGTAGTGAAATGGATATTGAGGTATCTTCGGAGTACGCTAGATGTTGGTTTGGTATATGAGAGAGGAGACGTGTCAAATATGATTTGAGGTTATGTTGATTTGGATTATGTTGGTGATCTCGATAGGCGCTGGTCTACTACAAGTTATTGTTTTACATTGGCGATGGGTCCGGTGAGTTGGAAGTCTCAGTTACAGTCTACGGTTGCAATCTACTACTGAAGCATGAGTACATGGCTCTATCGGAGGCGGTGATGGAAGTCATTTGGCTTTGAGGCTTGGTTAGTGATTTGGGTATTACTCAGAATGAGGTGACAGTGTTATATGACAGTCAGAGTTCTATCCATTTGGTGAAGAACCAGGTTCATCTTGCCTGGACGAAGCACATTGATGTGCGGTATCATTTTCTGAGGGATGTCATCAAAGATGGCGAGGTTCTCTTGGAGAAGGTGAGTACTCAAGACAATTCAGCTGATATGTTGACAAAAGCGGTTCCAGTGATCAAATTTGAGAATTGTCTCAACTTGATCAGTCTCTCTCAGTGTTGACTCCTCAAGAGGGAAGGGCCCTTAGGGGCATGACGACGATTCTCATGACCGAGAAATGGGTCTTGGCGATTTTTCATGCCAAGGTGGAGATGCTTATGTGGTTGTTTGTGATGTCTGTATGGTGGCCTGAAATTGTTCGCAAGGTGAAGATTGTGAGACAAGGACTCAACTTATGAGTCAAACAAGGACTCAAAGTCCTTGTTTTCTTTGTGGCTCCCAATTATATGGGAAGAATTTGTTCTTTACACACAAGGACTCTTAAGTCTTTTTTCCTCTCTTTAAGTAGTTTTACACAAGGCATGAAAAAAGCAAGATCGTGCAGCGTGAAATAAGCAGCGTACACAACGTGAAACAAGGTAGCGTGTGTGCAACGAAAGTCGTAGGTTGTACAGTGTGAATTTGCGTGTGCGCGGCATGAAACGATAACCAATAAGAAGGGTTGAAATCGAGCGATTTCGGGTGTTTTTTTATTGTGCAATTTAGTCAAATCTTTGGGGTTCCTTTTGGGTTCTACTTCCATTGTAGGGAGGAGAAAAAATAGGAAGATTGAGAAGAAACTTTTGTCGCTTGGTGGTGTTGTTAGTTTGAGATTGGGCAATCTCAAGGATCGTTGTTTGATAACATTGTAATCTACAATATTCACAAATCAATAAGATCTAAGAGAGTCGTCGTCCTTGAAGTAGGCAAAGTCGAACCACGTAAATTTCGGTGTTATATTTACTTTTCTGCATATTATTTATTGTTTGTCTGTTTCATAACATAGTTTTTTCAGTCATTCACTTTCACCATCTAAGTATTGGCCTTTTTTTAGATTTACTTGCAGCAATTGGTTTTGGATTGATTGTTCAGGTGTTTACTACAGAAACAAATACAAATCATACCAAATAAAATAAATCTAGAATAGAATAATATCCTAGCAAATATTATGCTAGGGTGTGATTAGATACTCCATATCTTGTAGAGGTGAATCAATCTTGAATTTGGACTTGTCTATGTTGAGTGCAAACCCTACATATTCTAACACTTTGTACATGGACCTCGAAATGTGGGCGATGATTGCAATAGCCATAGTGGTAGAACATGGTTCCAATGATATCGTCATGTGTTGAAGAAATTGTCAAGCAGATGGTGTTAGTCAAAGCTGGATCATCACTTGATTCTGGGCTATTAGTGGGTGATCTCGTTCTTTTAGAGACTGGTGTTAATCGAGTATCAAATCCCAATACACACTGATTGTTGTAATTCTACCCTTAGCATTAATCCAACATCAAATAGACTTTTGGAAAGTAAAAAACTTTGTGGTAAAACATTTTCAGAACATAAAATTCTAAATGGCAAGGAAAGGGGCGAGGAAACCAGCGAGGGGGAGGGTGTGACCGCTTATCTCCCTCGAGATGTGTGTCTACATTCTCGAGATGCGTAGCAGCATGAATCTCAAGGGAGATGAGTGGTAAAACCCCTCCCCCTCGCCCCTTTCCTCGACAATAAGAAAGGTTCTTTTCAGAATGAACACTAAAGTTTAAATGAGATTTGGATGAAAGTATGAGGATGGGAGGAGAGTATTTACACAGGAGGGGGAAGAACTGTATGACATCTTAATGGCAACTGAACATGGATGTTTGACAATTTGTTGATTTCTCACAGAGAAAATCTCATATTGGTATCAATGTAGATACATATATGCACAAGAAGACCATAAATTGAACCTTAAAAACTTAATCATTATATAGATGTAATTAAAGATTACACAATCAAGGTTGTAAGGATCTATTTATATTTTATAAATAATTAGGGACTTCAAATAAATTATATTAGAATTTTATGTATAATTAATCATTGTTTGAAATGAATTGATTTTTATTGTAAAAATTATAGAATGCGAGGGGCAATATGAGAGTACAAAAGTTAAATGTAAAGGTCTATTTATAGTTTTTATATAATTGACAGCTTAAAATAAATTATAGTAAGACTTAATTATAGTTAAGTAATATTTAAAGGAGTTGATTTTAAATGTAAATAAAATTAAGTTGGATAGGCTATTTGAGCATTTAAAGCTTTTGAAAAAAATAAACATTCAGACCTCTCCCCATGTGGCATTTGCAAAAATCAAGAGTTTAAAAGTTGTCTATGATTTAATTAATTTTAAAGGAGAGGTTAGAGAGAGATAGTTGAGGGGGATGGTTTGGGTTTTCTCAATTTTAGGCTAGGGCATTTTTTTTAGAGAAAACTAGGGCATGACGTATTTATGGACAAAAGCAATGTTGCTCCGCTTAATTGCAGTTATAGATGTAAGTGATGAAACCGCTTTGAATGTCATTTTCATGTACACAAGGACCTGTAGAGTCGAACACAGTTTACATTATAGTATTCTGTTTCAAGGGAGTCTTCTGTCTTCAATTTACTTTCCTTTCTATGGCTTTCTTTCATAATATAAAACATGAAGATATGGCAGTCTCGATGTCACAATCACAGACTCCAAACTTCACGAAGGAGCTCAAACCTCAGACTTGCTCCACTGTAACTTGTGTTCTCCTTACATTTTCCATTTCCATTCCCATTACCTGGAGATGAAGGCATTTTGTCGATGATGGATGTCAAAGGGGAATCCAACTCATCTAAATCATCATCACTGGTATAACCTTTCTTTTGTATGATGGATGCATTTTTGCCCAAATGAGACTTCCCACCAGCATCACCCACCTTCTCTGCCACATCTTCTGAAGAAGGTGGAACATAAATGACAGGGGCAGCATTATATGGGAAGCTGCTGGTTGATTCGCCATCTGAGGATCTACGATCCAAAACACTCTGGATAAAATCAACACATGTAAAATCAGACATTTGTTTATATAACAAAAATCACTTCAGAGAAAAAAATATTCAACCTATATTTGTCTCATCCTAGAAGCTGAATTTTGCAGGAAAGCAACTAGAAACGTATGCAAAAGTTTGGTATGCCGATAACAACTGAACAAGGTTTAATGCAGTCCTTCAACGTAACATATGTTTATCACTGCCCATTTAATACCATTCTGCAATGCGTACATGAAATAAGACAATAAAATATTGCTCCATGTTTGTTATCCTGATCAAAAATTAGTTGTAGCAATGAGATTATTTTTTATACAATCTGAGTAAGGAGATTATTAACACTGCTTTAAAATAAATAGATAAATGACAACAAGATGATGCCCAGTTAGCCTATGAATGTTGGCCCATGAAAGTGCTGATTAGTAATTTCTAGTCATCATACTGCATTTCTGCATCATGGGCTTCAAAATAAACTTCATATCAAAAGGGTAGTTCATGGGCTTCAATTTTTACGAGCCTTTTCCTTTAAAATCAGGATCACAACTTAGCTCTCAAGTGCTTTCTTGCTTGTATTTGTAAGCCCTAAAAGAATGACAGCATGAAAATAAAAATAAAAAGGCCCCTTCATCTTTTCCCACTACTAAGACGCAACAATTTGCAACCATTTTGACCGCAATGCAGAAGTCATTAATGTATTCAAATCTGTACCTCAACATTCAGAGCCTCCAAAACAGCTCCTGGGACAGCATCTGGGCAGAAGTCATCAGGAGTAAAGTTGCAAAGTATCCGCATAACCAAGGGAAGACCAATTAAGGGGCACACCTTCATAAACAAAGTTGAAGGTTAGATTAAGCACCAGGAAGGTGGGTAGAACCTAAGGAAACTTGGTCTTCAAGGACACACAGTGTTAAATTCCACCTCTTTTCGGATGGATCTGTCCATAAGCATGTCTTTTGGGAGCATGAGAAGATCACTCAAGGAATTAAGTAGGCGAAAAGACTTGAATTCAGCATCTATATCTCGTCTATCATCGTCCTCACCACTAAGCTCATTTTTAGGGATTTCATCAGTATCCATTCCAAACAGATCAGTGAGCCATCTAGACCAGTTCCCTACCTGCATATAAAGACATTCCTTTCAGCAACCATGAGCATCATACTGCCAGTATGTGTTTGCAGCAGGAATTTTGTAAAGTTCAATAAAAAACATACATGTTGACAGCGACAATGGTGGATTGTTCCGAAGAAACTTGACACTTAAAAAGAAAGACAAATCGCAAACTAACCGTGCAATAAATCAACTTAAAATGTACACCCTAAACATAAAAGAAAATCATTTCAGACGTACAGAATTTTTTAGTTGAGCACCAGATCCGAAGCTCAAGTCCCCAGCTGGAATGGGGAGAACTCTGGAATCAACAATTGGGTCTGATATCGGATCCGTTGGGATCTCATCAGCTGACTCACGCAAAATTGCATTGAACATGGCAACATCTAATCTGGCCACACATTGCTCCATTACCTGATAATATAAGATTAAAAAAAAAAATTATAATCCTCCAAAGCAGAAGCAGATTTAATATTAAAGCTTGCACTATTTCAGTCAGGTAGTAACGGTCTAATTTTTGTAAGACAAAGATCATGTATTCTGATGGATCTTCGTTACAACATCAATTTGCATTACTATTGAGCTGACTACAAAGCATTTAAGTATACATTTTAAGAAAAGCATAACAGCAAACGAGCATTTGGAGATACCATTCTGGCCAATATGGGCAAGCAACCACATTCATGTCCTCCTGCTCGAACAGGACAAAGTCTCTGAAAAGCATCCTGGAAAGCATTCTTCCACAAGTTGATTGAAAAAAATCCTTGTTGCTGATCTCCTAAACTTGGTCCTAGCAGCTTTCCATAGCTTTTGCTGGAGTACAGGTCCTTGACTGGAGGTTGCATGTGAGGAGTTAAGGTCTGAAAAGCCCAAACATTACAGTCAAAATGCAAGAAATAAACTGAGAAAAATATTAGAGACAAAAAAACAGATATATCTGGTTTACCAATCAATCAAACTGACCATTCAAGTTTAGTTTGAAATAAGCATGGAACTTTTGCTGGTAAACATCTCATATAATACTATAATAAATATATAGTTCAAAGTTGAATGCAGTTTCATCTCACTTATTTACCTGCCACCAGACAGATTCAACAATCCGAGAGAAAATCCATGATTCTACTTTTTCTAATGCAGCCGTGAATGTCCTTGTTTCCTGCCAATCATCCATGAACTGCATGAAACCAATTTTCACATGTTTGCTACCAGCACCACCCTTCCGGTTTAATAGCGAAGGCATCCCATTGAGACTCTTACTGCTACCATTTGAATCAGACACACTAGCAAGCGAACTTGCCTGAACCGAATTACCAAAGGCTTGACAAAGAATTTCTCTCAGGACCACGGTGTTGGACAACCAGAAAGTTAACCTACAACAAATTACGACAAAATTATTAGTGTGGTGCGAAAAGTAAAGATATCATTCCCAGATGCTCAATGGTTGTATATTTGCTATACCTGGGAACATCATTACCACAAGACTTTGCTACCAGTACAAGGCCAGACACTGTGTTTCTAGCAACAGTCGCTCGCTTGTCTTGAGTCCAGTGCTTACAAGCATGGATATACAATCGAGAAAGACGTCGAGCAGGGGTGTGAACCTTATGTGCAGAACTCCCATGCTCCGGTACCACAGAATACAGAGAAATCTCAAGAGCAGCAACTTCTCTTAGTTCCTCTTCAAGTTTCTCAATTCTTGATTCCATTTCTTTAATCTTCTGATGATCTACTGATTCACAGTCTCCATCCAGACCTTTCTCCCCGAGCCCAGTACTTTCATTGTCACTTCCAATGCTCTGAGAACTGACTTGTGCCTCATCCAAGACATCTCTCTCTTTCAACTCTTCGAACGACTTATCATCAAATCCCTCGGATGAATCTGATGAAGGTTTGGGGTGTACTTTCACATTCTTGGACTTTTGTGCAGGGACACTCTTAGGAGTATGTTTAAACGACTTCCCATTCATTTTTGCACCCTTCTTTGGGGTACTATTTGGTGCTTTGACTTGGATCTTACTGCCTTCCTTACAGTCTGTTCTTGCTCTTGATCCACGAGGAGAACTTTCTAGACCATCCTTTTGTGCATGTTTATTTGGGGCTCTTGAAGCCCTGTCAACCTTGCTATCTTCAGTTGCATGTGCATCCTCTTTAGATGATACTGAATCTTTTACAGTCTCAGAGTGAGACGATTCTTCTTCTTTCCCATTGTTTGTTTCTTTCTCCATATTACTTGAATAATCTTCTCTGTCTTCTTTGCTCTGCTTTGGTATCATTTCATCAGCTTGTGAATCACTTGATCCCTGTTCAGACATGTGCATGTCATCGCATAATGTATAACCTTGTTATCATAAACATCAGAGAACTTTGTGCCTGCATTCAAATCACTTACTGTTATGTTGGAATCTGGGATTGCCTGTGACGCCTTGATATCAAGTTCATTCACACTCAAAATTTTGTGCCCATTTTCCTGCTGCACTTTGCGCTCTCGTCTCCCTGCCTTAATGGAATTTTTGTGTGGTTGTTATTTGGTATAATATTCTTCTTGTTCATATCCTTCCTACTCCTTTAGTATGACTGTACAACCAAACTTAATAGCTATTGATGACAGGTGCATGATAATCAATTCACTCCAGAAAATTCAACTAATAGAAAACTAATAGGAAAGGGCTTGAGGTAGGAGATAGTCATTCACACCTATGTACTTTCACTTGCTTACATCTAAGTTGAAGGTAAATGTTTCCGCATGCAAAGCACACCTCGCTGACCTACAGTGTTGAGATATATTAGTGAATTATGCACTTAAGAAAAGCTTACACGATCACAACTTGCTTACAATAATTAAAAGATAGTGTAAAGTAAATTATGTATTTACCACAAGAATTCAAAGAGCAAAAATTGAAACAAAATGGCATCTGATTAAAGTTTTAATGAAAAACAGCGTGATAGAATAGGCATTAGAAGAATTGAATCTTCTCAATTGGGCAACTGCAGAGGAAGACCATCAACTTGAGGGAAATCAAAATTTAACTGCAAATCTGTTTGCTTTCAATTTAATGCTCATCAAGCTACTTGTATGATACTATAACCAATAACGTTCTAGTCAAATGTGTATCAGAACATCCATGTAAGTTCAATAAAACTTATTCTAAGGTACTGTGAAACTGGTAGTTTACCGGGCATCCTCATATCTCTGTGTATTAAATCATGAGATGCATCGGATAGTTCCATCTAAACAACAGAATGAACTTTCATCTACCTTAATAAGAAGAAAATTCACATCTACAACATGGCTTTTTTTTGTCGGTAATATATAAACCTACAACTATAATATTATCTCAACTTAGCTTACTAACCGCATTCATCAAAACTCTAAACATATTCCAACTTAATATTATTGCATAGATACGGATAGGGAACAAATACACAGTTACACAGGTACATGTTCGAACTAGTTCTCATCGATTCAATCTCAAGTCACAATTCATTCCAATATGAACATAACTCATTTCAGTTGACTTGAGAATACAAAGTACACATAAACAAAAGCATTGGTAATTGGTCAAACAAAACCATTGGTTTCTTAAAAATGATTGATCTGAAAATGAAAAATGAAACAATAGGCCCTTTGTATGTTTCGTCTAAAATGAAAACAAACAGATTTGCATTCATTAGCACATTTCCATACTCTTCATGACTCAGATTTGAAGCACTAAAATATCAAGGCAACAACTGAGAGAAATTATGCTTGAACAATTCAGATCCTAACTGTAGACAGCATTTTCGAAGAATAAACCAAGCAAAGATATCTATGAAGATGTTCAAGCTCTTTCTTAGAAAACAATTGAGTTGTCAAGATAAAAGCTTGTAATTGAATGGAAGATTACATCAACTCTAACAAAAGGAAGGAAAGATGGAGCAAATCATTAATGATGCAAAGAATCATAAACATGGAAACTCTGCTGCTTAGTACAACAGGGAACATAATCTCACCTAATATACAATCAAATTATTCCCAAATGCAGCTTCTACCAACAAACCCCAAAACTTGATCTGCTCAAACTGAACAACAACTAACTTGAAAACTCAATATTTCCACACAAATCTGAACAAACCCATATAATACAACTTATAACATCAAATTAAAGAGCATAAAAATGAAAATTTTATATCAGAAACGCCAAGATCTCTCTTTTAAGAGATTGGGTTCAGATCACAGAAGAAGATTTTGAAAGCAATAAAGCCACCCCATTTCCTCATTACAAGATTGGGACCGCAACAAAAGACGAAACCAGCTTTTACCCATAAACAAACAAATGGTGTGTGTGTGTGTGTGTGTGTTAACTCACTCACCAAAAGAGCTTCTTTGATCTTGAGAAAGAGAGAACCACAGAGCTTGGTGTAATGCTTCAACGGAAACAGGAGGACTCGATGAAAGCTTTCTTCTTCTCACCAAACGTTCCAATTGTGTGTGTTTTTATCTGCGTGTATGTTTTGTGTGTGTTGTGGCTTAAAGAAGCTGTCTTGCTCTATCGCTCTCACTCTCTGTGAAGAGCCTTGACTCATTGGTTGAATATTGGGATTGTGGAACCGAAGACCTGTTAATGCGGGTTCAACTATAACGTACGGTCAGTTTCAGAAAAGTGTCGGTGGGATGACTTTTACCGGAGATCAAAGGTCAAATGCTGACTACAGTGTCCACAGTGGCAGTCACCACTCAGTCTCCTAATTGTTGCAGAAGCGGCAATAGCTGCTATTGGCACCCTCCTCCTCTTCATAGGCACCCTCCTCCTCTTCATACCTAACGAAACACATTGTCCAAAGCTCTCTTATACACGTGTTTGTCCTAAACAAGGTTAATTAAAACTAGAGTGGACGCGCTCGTATATTCATTTTATTTTTATTCAGTAAGTGAAAATTAAAATTGTAGAAAATTTTGCTAAAGATTTATTGGCAAAATAATCATAAAAATTATTTATACTTTAATTTTATTAATTAAAAAGGTTTAAGAATACTATACAGTAAAATATCAATTTTTAAACAATTCAAACTTAATATACAACATAATGGCCTTTTATACCATATATAATAATATTGATATTTATATTTTAAATATCAAAAATTACTACCTTAATATAGACATCATACTAAGTTTTCAAAATTTATATTTGTTATGTTCTTTTTTTTTCCTCCTCAATAAGCAAGTGTTGCAGGTTTTGCATGTCATCGATCTCTGCTATAATTATTTTTATCTTGGGTTAATGTATTAGTGTTTGATAGGGTTTTTGAGTATAAAGTTTGAAGTTTAGAGGGCAAAATAGGAATATCAAAATAACAAATGCTTATACTCTCACTATTGTAAGGGTTTATTTTTAGTTCATAGATAATTGGGTGGCCTTCATATAAACTATGTTGAGCGCTTCGATAGAATTAATCAATGTTTGAGAGTGGTGGATTTTGATTGTAAAAAGTAGAAAATGTGAAAGGTGAAATGAAAAATCCAAAAATCAGGTTGAAGACACATACATATAATGTGGGAAATCAATGTTCATCTTAGCCTTCAGTAGCTATACAGTCAAGATATATATATTACAGAATAGGATGGCGTTTGAGGTTGGAGATAAAAGACGGCTGCTAATGGATCACATAGAACTTAAAGCTTCAAGAGTGCTTGGGTTTGATTCTCATACCCAACATTTTAATATTTATGACTTTTTTTCAATTGTTGATGGTGGTGATTATGCATGTAAGTATGAATGATGAAAACTTAAGAATGATCAATAATATACTGGCTTAATCAAGTTTTGACAAGTTATAACGGGGTGACAAGTTATAACGGGGTGTTGATGCTAGAAAAATAAAGTAGAATAAACTCTATTTTCATATTATATTTTTATCGTGTCAACGGCACGGGGAGTACCCTAGTTTATCTTATAAATAAGCTAGATGTTTCACTATTCATAAGAAATTGGAGATGAAAATGGCTATGATTGAAAGTTGAGGAAGACATAAAGGATTGAGATTCATTTTCTATTGTGGCATGTTTGTAAATATGAAGCATGTAAAAAAGGCAAATAAATGCCCCACTTGGTACAACGTAAAGTAATGTTTTTGCATTATTTTACAGGTAGTTACACAAATATAGGCGTTTGGTATGATTTGCAAAAAGTAGTTTATAGAATTCAAATTCCACACTTCCATATCTTGTAGTTAAATGGTCCCGCAAATCTTTACGGGTTAAAGTCTACCGTAAAACTTTGCAAGTCTCGCTATTTCCTTTAACTTCTACTTAGACAGTTCAACTTTATAAGGAAACAAGTTTTTTTAGAACTCTTTCATGTGTTTGCTTGTGTAGTCATGAATGAATAATTTTAGCTAGATTTTCATTAGTGTTTGGGAGCATATTTTGACATTATATTAATAGTCATTAGTGATAATTTATGTCTGTGTATATATATATATAATTTAATAAATCATTTTATAAAAATAATGAATAATAGTAGGGGGAAGAATTAGTTAATTAGAATTGTTTTTCAATTTTGATTTAGTTGGTGTTTGCATAAATGCAATATCCAGACCAACCAAGCAAACATTGGGTGTATGCATTATTTTTCATTAATTTTTACCAAGCAATTGTAAAACAATCCACTGCAAATTAATGCATATGCAAACTAATGCAAATGCAAAATTTTGTTGAATGCAAAGTTTTACAGTGTACCAAGCGGAGCCAAAATAAAATAAGTCGGTGGAATGTACATGTGGCGAGAAGGAATTTTTGTATGCTTTTGTATTCTCAAAATTAAAATTGTCGTATAATTTTGGAAAGCTTGGTATCATTGGAGTACATTTTTTGAAGATTTTTTGAATGGAACCAATAATCAATACAAACGTTACAAATTTTAAATATATATTTTATTATTAAAAATGTCTAATGCATTTCAAGTCGTTACTTTTTTTTTTCAAAGAAATGAGATGGCCCAATCATACCAAAAAATGGGGAAAAAAATGAGACGAACGTTTTAATGCACATTTAAACAAAAATCTTGAACTTCATGTTTTGGCGAACTCAAAATTTGGGAGAGAACTTACTCTCAGCGTTTTCCCAACTGATTTAAATTTTGTATGAGTCTAACCCTAAAGCTTATAGTATATATATTTACCTCATAATATGTTTGTACTTTAAAACTAATTGAAGACAAAAGTGATGATGGTGGCAAAGGTGTTCAGTACATGATATTTAACAAAAACAAAAAATATATTTGGAGTGCCAACGGCATGGAGAATATCCTAATATATGCTAGATTACCCTTCTCTTATTAGAGATGATCCGAATAACCTATACATCACACTGGGTACTTTGATGGTTGATTAATATAGAATTAAGCATAAAAGGAGGTCGAAGAAGCTTGGATCATGTGCATTACATAGCACAAACATTGAATATTGGCTTGGTACTTTTACTATTATGAGAACAAATTACAAGACACACGAAGCATGAACACTGTAATCAGTTTCTTAATGAGGTAACTATTGGTTTTATTATGAAAATATTAAATACCTCAAGTTATCTCATCAAATCCAATGGAGTTGTGAAGGTAGATAAAGGATATTGTGGAGACATATTACAAATCGAGATGATGTTTGAGGTTGGAGATAAAAGATGGTTGAGATTTACTCAAATATAAGAATCTAACGGATTGTATAGAACTTAAAGCACCAATAGTGCATAAGTTCGATTTCATACCCAACATTTTAATATTTATTTATTTTTCTTCAATTGTTAATGGTGGTGATTAGGCATGAAAGATGGAAACTTAAGGGTGATCATGTTTTGACAAGTTTTAAATTTTTATCTTGCCAACGACACGGGGAATACCCTAGTATATCCATATTACAAAACAGGATAATGTTTGGGGTGAGAGATAAAAGACGGCTCAGATTTACCCAATTATAAAAATCTAAAAGATCACATAGAACTTAAAGTACCAATAGTGCATGGGTTCAATTATCATATCCAACATTTTGATGTTTATTTATTTTTCTTCAATTGTTGATGCTGATGATTAGGCAGGTAAGTGTCAAAGATGAAAACTTAAGGGTGATCATGTTTTGACAAGTTTTTTAAACTTTTATCGTGCCAACAGCATGGGAAATACTCTATCTATAATACAGATCAAAATGGTGTTTGAGGTTGGAGATAAAAGACGGTTGAGATTTACCCAAATATAATAATATAACGGATCATATATAACTTAAAACACTAAGAGTGCATGGGTTCGATTCCCATACCCAACATTTTGATATTTATTTATTTTTCTTCAATTGTTGATGATGGTGATTAGGCATGTAAGTATGAATGATGAAAACTTAAGGTCGATCATGTTTTGACAAGTTTTTAACTTTTATCGTGCCAACGTGACGCTGGGCACTCCTGCATCATACCGCTACGGGGAATATCCTAGTTTATATTACAAATCAGAATGATGTTTGAGGTTGGAGATAAAAGACGACTGAGATTTACCCAAATATAAGAATCTAACGAATCACATAGAACTTAAAACACCAAGAGATAAGTTTGTAGATAAACATAGTTCATGGTTGAGATTCGTTTCATCTAATGATTGAGACTTAAAGTTAGTCTTTATGTCTTACCTTCACTCAATCTAAGAGTGCATGGGTTCGATTTTCATACCCAACATTTTGATATTTATTTATTTTTCTTCAATTGTTGATGGTGGTGATTAAGCATGTAAGTATGAATGATGAAAACTTATGGGTGATCAATAATATATTGGCTTAATCAAGTTTTGACAAGTTATAATGGGGTGTTGATGCTAAAAAAATAAAGTAGAACAAACTTTATTTATCATGTTAAAATTTTATAGTGCCAACGGCGCGGAGAGTACCTTAGTCTATCTTACAAATAAACTAGATGTTTCACTATTCATAAGAAATTGGAGATGAAAATGACTATGATTGAAAGCTGAGAAAGACATAAAGGGTTGAGATTCATTTTCTATAGTGGCGTGTTTGTAAATATGAAGCATGTAAAAAAGGCAAATAAAATAAAATAAGTCGGTGGAATGTACATGTGGAGAGGAGAATTTTTATTTTGCTTTTGTATTCTCAAAATTAAAGTTGTCTAATTTTGGTAAGCTTGGTATCATTGGAATATATTTTTTGAAGATCTTTTGAATGGAATCAATAATTAGTACAAACACTACAAATTTTAAATATATATTTTATTATTAAAAATGTTTAATGCATTTCAAGTTGTTATTTTTTTCAAAGAAATTAGATGGGCCAATCATACAAAAAAAGAAAAAAAAAATGAGATAAATATCTTAATGCACACTAAAACAAAATTCATGAACTTCATGTTTTGGCGAATTCAAAATTTGGTAGAGAACTTACTCTCAGTGTTTTTCCAACTGATTTAAATTTTGTACGAGTCTAATCCTAATAAAGCTTATAGTATATATTTTTACTTTAGAATAGGCTTGCATTTTAAAACCGATTGAAGGCGAAAGTGAGGATGGTCAGTACATGATATTTAGCAAAAACAAAAAATGTATTTGGAGTGTCAACGGCACAGAATACCCTAATATATGCTACATTACCCTTATCTTATTAGAGATGATCTGAATAACCTACACATTACATTGGGTATTTTGATGGTTGATTAATATAGAATTAAGCATAGAAGGAGGCCGAAGATGCTTGGATCATATGCATGACATAGCACAAACACTGAATATTGGCATGGTACTTTTACTATCATGAGAACAAATTATAAGATACACGAAGCATGAACACTAAAATCGGTTTCTTAATGAGGTAACTATTGTTTTTATTATGAAAATATTAAATACCTCAAGTTATCTCATCAGATCCAATGGAGTTATGAAGGTAGATAAAGGATATTATGTAGGCATATATTATATTCTGATTTCCTCCCTTTATCTTTAGGGTTTGAAAAGTGGTAATTCGGTGATTTGAGATAATATTGATAGGCTGCTTACTATCCCTTCCTTTTCCAGAAGAAGGAATATGATATGGCGCACCGACGAGGGACATGGACTTGTTATTATCTTATGGAATGTATATTTTGTGTTGACAGATCTCTCTACCCACTTTTGTCTTCTTCGCTTTAACATTAAAGACGAGCCTTCATGATATCACCTCCCAACTTGTCCCTTTGATTTTTTTGTTCTTAGCTAAACCTCAAGTGATTGCAACACCAAGGAGTGGGGTCTTACTACTAAAGATGATAATGACACAAAAATATATGTCACCATATTGATTGTCCTCGTGGGTAATGTAATGTGGGGGCAACCAGCTCTGATTTCCCTTTTTTTTTTTTTTTTTTTTTTTTTTTTGCAGTAATTGGCACATTAGGGACAATAACTAAGTGGATCCATGTTTTTCCCTAAATGCAGAGTGGGCCAAATTATGCGTTGTGTATAAACAAGATGAAGTCATGAGCTACTTTTCTTCGTTTTAGATATATTTTTTTTACTGTAAATGTAAACGTGTACACCTTCGAAATTGCTACAGCTGCAATAATAGACGTTTTAGATACTCATGACTGTAAATGTAAACATGTACTCCTTTAACATAGCTACAGCTACAATAATAGATGGAGGAGGAACTGCACAGTCTCTTCCAGTTAATCAATGGCCAATTCGGGTGACACCCATACCTGTAATAGATTAGTGTGAGAGACACCAGCCTCAGCTTGAGTTGCCACACCCCATCACTAGCTCAAACATGAAGTTACTGAATTAGTGCAAAAGAGCTTTTGTCCCTAGCTAGATGCAGAAGTTACTTGGGCAGAAACGCTTGAAATTTGCAACTTGCCCCTATTTCTCTTTCATTTTGCAGCACAACTGTCGGAACAATACAAGCCTCCTTGAAACAAAGCTGAGAAATAACCTAGAATGATCGCACTACTTGAAACAATATTACTCTCTGAAGACCTTTCATAGAGTCCGATGGCATCATGAATTCTACCAGCTTTTGCATGCATATGCATGTCTAGAATAGAGCAACCAACAAATATATATTCATAATCGAATTTGATTCCAGAGAGTGCACTGGCTTCCATCGTCCAGCCAACAAAGAAACCGAACAAGTAGTAACAACGGTAGATACAGTAAACTCATAATGCTATGTACTAGCCAGAACTTTTATAATAGTAGAGTTGTAGAAAGCAGGTATCTGAAACTAAAATAACTAACCCAGGATTTGATAGGAAAATTACAAAATAAAACGAAAAATCAGAGAAGGGCAAAAATTACAGATACACGACTAGCCAGCTACAACATTGCCCCAGTTAACTTATACAAACATTTCGTGAAAATATACAACCCTCCTCACTCCCCATATATTTCCCTACAGCCGCACGGTGGCTTTGATATTGTTGCAAAGCTAATTAGCATTTTGAAGGCAGGAACAGTCACTTGCCACTTTATTATTTGTCTGCCCTCAGGATGTAACAATTTGTGTGGTTCTTAATTGGAGCAACAATCATCTTCTCCATCTTATTCAATTCCCCCTTCGTCTCCTTACCCCATTCCACCTTTTGTAACAGTACAAATAGAAAGGTAATGATGATAGAGATAAATGACAAACGCTTTCACATGATGTTCTTCAACTTGGACTGAAATCTAGGTAAGGGATATGGTAGATGCAGGAGATAGCTAGCGGGTACTTTCACTGGATTACTTCTAAATCAATGGTTAATGCTTCTGCAAGAAAAAGCAAACCTCTCCGCCCTGCAGTGTCAAAACAACTTAGTGAATTGTGCTTTGAGAAAAATTTAAGCAATCCGAAGGTCCTTAGGGATATAGTTAGTAAAAAGTTAACTTGACAATGTTATCATAAAAGTTCTGGTGTAAACAAAAGGCAAAAGCTATTTTCAGACAAACACCAATGAAAATAACTAGGTTTTCAAACCAAAATTACTGGATTGTAAGGAAGGTTGAGGCTCACTTGCATCCTCCTCGGATGGTCTTGGTTCAGATGATGGGAGACAGGAATGAGACTGGGAGATCTTCCAAGAATATTATGATTTTATCCTAATTTCCAGCTAATTAAGTAATTTCATAAATAGCTAGGCTTGCTTGAGAAGCAAGTGCTTGCTCTCTATAGACATTTTGCCTTTAGGATTATTTCAAGGATTAGATACATTTATTCTACGAGAAATTCAGTTTTAAGGTTCTATAATAAAAGCCTAATTTGTCAATGAGTATTGGTTTCTTCTTAAATCTGACTGTGATTATTGATTACGCTTCCTCATCAATACACATATCACAAAATGGTTTCGTGAGTTGTAGCACCTCGTATTTTTTAAATATTTATTAAATTTTATAATATATATTTGTGTGATTGTTTTCATGAAGTTATGGGCATATGCATGAGCTATTTGTTTGTCCATGTGATGTGTGGTTTATTTCTTAAGGAGGGTTAACAGAAAATCTATTCTGGATTGGCTTATTATTTGGACTTGTTTCATTCGATAAGTTGTTGGCTTATCGTAGAATCAGGGGCGGATCTACAGCTTGGGTAAGGGGGGCAATTGACCCCCTTAGGTTTTGGAAAAAATCTACCAAAGTAATATAAATTTTCAATCTTGCCCCCCTTAGAAATTTTATTTTGCCCCTCTTATAAAAACAAAAATCTCAATTACATGTCACATTTCATAATTACAATCCCTAATCACAATTCAAGAAAACAAAAACAAAAAAAATTGATGCTTCTAATCTCCGCCTCCACGCTTTCGGTACTCTGCAATAGCTTCTTCTCCATCCCTGTGAGACAAGGTGAGTTTTTTTTATTATAGGTTCTAAATGAAATCAACAGAACAATTTTTTATTATAATCTAAACACTGATCGAAACCCTGATCTAAACACTGATCGAAACCCTGATCTAAACTCTGATCTAAACTCTGATCTAAACACTGATCGAAACCCTGATCGAAACCATGATCTAAACTCTGATCGAAACTCTGACCTCTGATCAGAAACTCTGATCTAAACACTGATCGAAACACTGATTGAAACTCTGATCTAAACCCTGATCAGAAACTCTGATCTAAACACCGATCTAAACCCTGATCTAAACCCCGATCTAAACTCTGATCTAAACACTGATCGAAACCCTGATCTAAACACTGATCGAAACCCTGATCTAAACTCTGATCGAAACTCTGATCTCTGATCAGAAACTCTGATCTAAACACTGATCTAAACCCTGATCTAAACTCTAATCGAAACTCTGATCTAAACCCTGATCAGAAACTCTGATCTAAACACCGATCTAAACCCTGATCTAAACCCCGATCTAAACCCTGATCTAAACCCCGATCTAAACACTGATCGAAACCCTGATCTAAACACTGATCGAAACACTGATCGAAACCCATATGAAGAAGAGGGAGCTTGAGCTTGAGTATTGACTGAGACGAAGAAGATTGAGTTTGAGTGAGATGAAGAAGACTGACCTTGATTGAGCTTTCTGTTTGAGTGAGATGAAGAAGACTGACTTTGAGTGAGATGAAGAAGAGTGAGCTGTGAGCTTGAGCTTGAGTCTTGACTGAGACGAAGAAGATTGAGTGAGATGAAGAAGAATGAGCTTGAGCTTGAGCTTGAGCTTGATTCGCTTGAATCTTGACTGAGACGACGAAGAAGATTGAGTTTGAGTGAGATGAGGACCTTGAGCTTTCTGTTTGCTGTTTGAGTGAGAATTCCAGAGCCTTCTTTCTGTTTGAGTGAAATGAAATGAAGAGCAGAGCTTTCAGCTTTCAGCTTTCAGCTTTCCTTCCGTTTGGGTGAAATGAAATGAATAGCATTGACTTTGAGTGAGATGAAGAAGAGTGAAGTGACGCGTGAGGGTTGAGTGTGGGTGTGGCTATGGGTTTGGTTTGGCGTAATCTATGGGGTTGGGTAACTTGGGTTTGATAGAAAAGAGAAATGAGAGAGAGATAATGAAATTATGAATGGAGTGTTATTTTTAAAATTATTTAAAATATTATTTTAATCATTCAAATATATGGTAAATTTCTTTCATTTGTACCATATTTGTTTAAGCTTTAATGAGGTATTTCATATTTGTTTAAGTATTTAATTTATTATGTTATCTTTATATAGGAATATTTTATATTTGATTTTTAATTTAATTTAATTTGTTTATTTGTTTAGGATTTGACAAAGCGAGTATTTGATCCTTAAAGCTTAAGTGAGTATTTAATTTCATCTCCTGAAAAGGCCATTATCTCAAGTTCTTAATATTTGGTAAAGTTTCTTCTCTTTCATGTATTAATTATTGATTTACATTACAAATTTGATAATTTGGGAATCTGGGATAGCATTTATTAATATGAATATTGGGATTGTGTTGTTGTATTTGTGTAGTTAAATATTTGAGCACTTGTGCTGACGAGTGATGGATAGATACTTTAAAAGAATAAATGATGTGAGTTCTAGTTCTACTGCTCAAGCTGTCACTGATAGGTTTGATAAGGAGCTTCCTAGTTCCAAAAGGAGTTGTATTGAGACTAAGTTTGATCCAAAAACTCTTCCAGCAGACCCTGGATTACGTAAGTCAATCAAGGAGTATCATCCCAACATAAGGGATGAAATTCGAAGAACATACTTGCAAAAAGGTCCTTGCCAACCTCGGACACATAACTTTAAGCAAACTTTGCAAGGAAAAGTTTTACGGCGTTTCAATCCTTCATGGTTTGATGAATTTCCTACATGGTTAGAGTATAGCATAGAGAAAGAGGCTGCATACTGCTTGTGTTGCTACCTTTTTAGATCTGAGAGTAAAGAGCATGTGGGTACTTGTGATGCTTTTGTCGTTGAAGGATTTACCAATTGGAAGAAAAAGGATAAGTTACAAACACATGTTGGAGGGTCTAATAGTGATCACAATCAAGCTTGGAGTAATTGTGAAGCTTTAATGAATCAACAACAACATCTTCGGACTGTTGTGATTAAGCAAACAAATGAAGCTCGAAATGATTACAAGGTTCGTCTAAATGCTTCTGTTGTTTGTATTCGATTCTTACTCCGACAGGGATTAGCTTTCCGTGGTCATGATGAATCTTGTGATTCAAACAACCGAGGGAATTTCTTGGAAATGTTACATTTTCTTGGTGATCACAATAAAGACATCAAAAGGGTAACTTTGGATAAATGTCCTGGGAATCTCAAATTAATAGCACCAGAAATTCAAAAAGATATTGTGAATGCTTGTGCAACCGAAACCACAAATGTTATCATTCAAGACCTTGGAGATTCTTTGTTTTCCATATTAGTTGATGAAGCTCGTGATGTATCAATTAAAGAGCAAATGGCTTCCGTGATCCGTTATGTGGACAAACAAGGGCATGTGATTGAAAGACTTTTAGGTATTGTACACGTTTCTGACACTTCTGCTCTATCTCTAAAGGCATCAATTGACGCTTTATTTTTCAAGCACAAGTTAAGCATTTCAAGACTACGTGGCCAAGGGTACGATGGGGCAAGCAATATGCAAGGTGAGTTCAACGGTCTTAAAGCATTAATCTTAAAAGAGAATGGAAGTGCATTTTATATTCACTGTTTTGCACATCAACTTCAATTAGCACTTATTGCCGTTGCAAAGAATGAGGATTTCATTGTTTTATTATTCTCTTTGATCACGAGTGTTGTGAATGTGGTTGGTGGCTCATGTAAGCGTCATGATATTCTTTTAGAAGCACAATCTATTAACACTCTAAAAGCACTTGAAAGTGGTGAACTTGCAAGTGGAAGTGGCCAAAATCAACAATCAACTCTTAAAAGAGCCGGAGATACACGTTGGGGCTCACATTACAATACTTTGATAAGCTTGATTAAGTTGTTCAATTCTATCATCGATGTGCTTGAGTGCATTAAGGAGACCTCAAAATATGCTGAGCAAAGAGTTGAAGCATGCACTTTATTAGATTCACTACTATCGTTTGATATTGCATTTGGACTTCATTTGATGAAAAATACATTAGGAATCACAAATGAATTGTCACAAGCATTGCAAAGAAATGATCAAGATATTGTGAATGCCATGAGTTTGGTCATAGTAGCTAAGAAACGCTTACAGTTGATGCGAGATGATGGATGGAATAATTTGCTAGGTGAAGTTTCCTTATTTTGTAGCAAACATGCTATAGAAATGCCTAACCTGGATGAATTTTATGTTGCTCGGGGACGGTCACGACGTAATGTTGAAAAGGTGACAAACATGCATCGTTATCGGGTTCAGTTATTTAATGTTGTGATTGATTTGCAACTTCAAGAGCTCAACAATCGTTTCAATGAAGTGAATACTGAATTGCTTTTATGTCTTTCATGCTTGAGTCCAAATGATTCCTTCTCGAATTTTGATAAGGGAAAATTGATTCGTTTTGCTCAGTTTTATCCAAGTGATTTCTCAGAAGTACAACTTGATGCTCTTGATAATCAGTTGGAGACATTTATCATTGATGTGAGGTCGAATAGCGAGTTCTTGAATTTGACAGGAATTAGCAATCTTGCTGAGAAGATGGTAAGGACAAAAAAAAATATTTTGTATCCTTTGGTCTATAGGCTTATTACTTTAGCCTTAATATTACCAGTTGCAACTGCCAGTGTCGAGAGAACGTTTTCTGCTATGAAGATTGTCAAGAATCGATTACGTAATCGTATGGGTGATCAGTGGATGACAGATAGTTTGATTACATATGTTGAGAAAGATATATTTAATGGCATCGATGATGAGGTGATTATGCAGCATTACCAGAACATGAAAACCCGCAGAGAGCTTTTACCTAAATCTACAGCGCATCTACATTGACTCAGTATGTATGTTTATCTTGTAACACTTTTAAAACTCTATTTCAATCATATTTATCTATTTATTTTAGAAATTAAATTATATATAATTTTTTTGCCCCCCTTTGTCTGCAATCCTAGATCCGCCCCTGCGTAGAATTAATTACCTAGTTATCACATCTACCGAATCCTGGGACGAGATTCTTTTGAGGTGTATATATTATAACACCCGTACCTTTTCAATTACTATAATAAATATTTTTGTAAATAAAATTTCAATTTATTATTTTTGTGCTCTTTTTAAAATAATATGGATATACACATGTAGCTGCCTCGTGTCTATGCATGTGATTGTTATGTGGCTTTGTATGAAGTGGAATTTTTCTATGAATATAAGCTTTGAATAATTATTCATCTAAGATGTATTTCTAAAACCTAATTTCGTTTGCCAAATGTATTTTTTTATTCAAAATTCACACGACTCCCTTACTTTCCGAATCTCGGGTCGAGATTCTTTTATGATGTATATATTGTACATCCACATTTTTCCAACTATAGAAAAATGTTTTTTTTTTAATACTTTTACTATTTTACTTCCCTATTTACAATGATTGATGCGTTATTTAATGGTACTAAAGAGTATATAAATAAAAGACTAGTTATAATGTAATGGAAATATAATATTTGTGAAATGCATAAAGTTGACATTGGTGAATTGCCAAAAGTAGTTAATTATCATAGAGTCTAATTAAATAAAATTAGTGATTATTATGTATTCATTCAATTATATTATTTTGAAATAACTCAAGTGGATGCAACCAATAAAATTGAGTTTGGATTCATAATAGACTTGTGTTATTACTGAGCTTGGTGATGCAGAGTCAAGTTTTGTTGTGACGGGTCGGGCTTAGTTTAGGTCCTCTAGGCCAATGAGCAGGAGTAAGTAAAGCCCGTGAGCCATTAGGGAATGGGAGTCTAATGCCTTATCCAATTGTCTTCTCGTTTTTCATAAAAACCTAATTTTAATGAGTCTTCCTCATTTGTTGGTTGGTGTCCAGGAGATTGAAATAAAAAAAGGGAAATGGAGAAGAGGGGGATAAAAAGAAAACGAAAGAGAGATAAGAAAAGGAGAGTAAGAAGACTTTTCTCTGTACATTAAAAGAATGATGGAAGATGAGAAAGAGAAAAGAAATTATTTGGTGAATCAGTGGCGTGAAGGAAGAGATAGGAAAGTTGATAAGGTGATGAGGAGATGACGTTGCGTAGTGGTGATGACTGGCTTTGGGGAGTCTCGTGGGTGGAATCGAAATAGCATGAGGTGAGTTTTCTCGCTTTCTTTCATTATATTTTTGTTTAGGTATGATAAGGAATTTGTATTTGTAAAATGGTTAGACATTAGTAGAAATGAGTTCTTCATTCTCTTGTGTATATTTAGTTTATATATATATATTAAACTTCAATAGTTAAAAGAGAACCCAAAATGTTAAATTTCGTAGTACAAACAGCTCTGCGCAGTATGAAGTTTCGCAGTAGATCAAAACCTTCCTGTGGTTAACATATTCTCAAATTAAATTTGTAATTTAAAAGCATCCATATGAAAATTATAGCGTTGGTTTTGAGTCCATCCAATGGTTGGATTTCCCTCGAGGTAGGTAAAACCGTCAATGTTCAGATTGTAGGAATCCTAAGATTTTTATCAAGTCTATTTCGCGGTGTACTTTGACTTACGCGTAAATGCAATCAAAATTGATATTATCCCGACCGATGATTTGTACTTCACATGACATAAAAAAAATTTGTAGAAGAGCTAAGTGAGTATTTCTCACTCTTTATATTATCTTTTATTTTAAGTTTTCATTTACAAATAAAATTCACATTTAAGTGAGTTTGAGAAATTATAATATTATGTTTAAACTAGAATTACTGCTGAACTTTTATACATGTGGAGTTGACAATATGTTTGAAACTAAACCATTAAAGTAATTTATTATTTGTGTGAGAATTATGTGAATATGATATGTGAAAATATTATGACTATGGTAATAAATACATTTTTTTGCCGAAATTAGATGTCTACATTATAACTTGTGATAATATTTGCGAATACAGAAATTCTTAATGGCCTGGTTTCCCTGCCTGGGGGGGGGGGGGGGGGGGGGGGGGGGGGCGAAAATACAATGTTGCCCCCCCCCCTCTTTAAACACACACTCCAAAAAGGTGTTTAAAGGGGGGGGGGGGGGGGGCAAAATTGTATTTTTGCCCCCAGGCAGGGAAACCAGGCTGGTTTCCCAAGCCCTGTAGAAGTGCTATTGCAAATATATTTTGTTGTGTGTTCAAGTTTAGAGGATGAAGTTGTAAAGTACGTTGAAATTAATTTTCGACGTTTCATCCCTTGATGAGATGAATTTTAGTCTGTATATTGTTATGCAATTTTGTATGTGCATATCATGACTTGAATTTGATTGGTATACAAGATGATAAGTCTACTAACCTTATTCATTTATTTCTAACCGTACCGTGCAGGATGGTAAGTCTACTAACCTTTATGCAAGTCTGACTTATCATGTTGTGAGTGTTGGATAAGTAAATGTTACTTGAATATGGTAAACTTATTAGTATGACATGTTTGCCTCATGGAGGAACTACCACTATGTGATGTGTTATTTATTGTGTGTGAACTTTTCATGCTAAAGCGTCTAACTTATTTTATTTATAAGAGATGGAGATTTCTCATACCAGCTAACTCGCTGACCCAATTAAGTTTATGCTTCTTGGGTACGTTCTTATTGGAACGTAGTCATTTAGTCTTTATCAGATTATAGAGTTTTGGGACGGCATCTATGGCGATTTATTTTATGGAGCGATCATCTCCAAAGAGTTACCTAATTAGAATTTTTATCTATGTTAATTTTATTTAATGTTTCTGTTGTTAAATTTTCACGTTTCGAGTTTTCGGAAAGCAGATAATCCTAATCATATGTGCATATAAGGATTTTTGTTTTCTCGAAAATCGAGGGGTGACAGTTTGGTATCGGAGCATTTGGTTAGCCTAGGCTGGGGTAGAGTCTAGGTGATACTCGAAATGTGGTTATGGGTGGTATAAGGGTAAATGTCTAGAGATAAAGTGACAATGGTGAACTTTGAACCTTTAGTATTTGATCACTCCATAAAATAAACCGCCCCAAAACTCTATAATCTGATAAAGGATAAATGACTATGTTTACACTAAGAACGTAACCAAGAAGCATTAACTTACTGAATCTTGTGCTGAGAAAATTGCCACTCGCGCTCTCTTACTGGCGTTAGTGGTACTAACTTTGATTGGGAAGTGAGTTCGGACAGGTGCGTTACGGATCTCAATGCTCCTGTCAATGTCGTTGGCCCGACTTCCAGGAAGAGGAAGCTTGCGAGGTCTGCTAGTCCGTTGAAGCGATTGTTGGTAAACCTTGGTCGGGTTTCGAAGAAGAAGCTACTCTCTACTCATGGTGTTGCTCGGATTGCATCTCGTCCGAGTCCTTCTGGTAGGGATGTCACGGAGACTGCATCTCGTTAGAGTCCTTATGGCAAGGATGTTATGGAAGAGGATGGCGCATCCCTTGAGGATGTTGAGGAGATGAGGTTAGTGCTGGAGAGGAGCGAGAAAAAGACTACTCGTCCGTTGGACGATAATAATTTTTTTTTTCTGCCTACAGTGTTTTGAACGTTGCTGAATGGTCTAACGATGACCATCAGGCTATCGATGACAAAATGCTCCAGTTGGCGGTGGAGCAATCTAAAGAGGTTGCCGGTAGTGATCGGAGTTTTGAAGTTCTTCCTCCTCGGTCCCATTTCATTAATGTAAGTGATGCGGCCAGATTCCTAGTTTCGAAATTATGCTCTTGCTATGGTTGCTCTGCGCTGGGAAGGCAATAATGGTTTTTTTGTTTTACCGCTGTTACGCCTACCCTTCCGGCTATTTGGGTGGTTCCTCTGTGCTTCCGGATCCTCGTGTTTTTCATCCCTGAGTTAGTTGGAATTAGCCTAGCTCGGAAGATATCCGTATCAAATCAGACGAAAAGTTTTGCTGGTTTACTCAGCTTGACGTGCAAGATGGTGCGCACAAGCTGATAAATGAATGACACAGGCAGTCAGCAGAAAAACTTTCAATGCCCGTATTGGATCTGAGCGCTCATATTGATTACAGTCTTAAGCAAATAATGGACGAGATGAATAATCTCACTTTATGCAGGAGTAATGGGCTCAGTTTATCAAGCTGATTGTGATCAGGTGGTTTCTTTGGAGATAAAGTTGGCAGCGCTGTTGCTGGTATTTTCTTACGTCCTTTCTCAATTTGACTCGTTGAAAACACGCTGTGCAGAGTTGGAAAAAATTATCGGGGCTACTCGGGCCTCGTTGAAGCGGAAAGTGAGCGAAATAAGTCTGCAGTTGAGCTCAAGTCCTTGAGGACCAAATTGGATGGGGTCTGTGCCCATTTACGTGATGTGGAAAAATAGCTATCTGTTGAGAAGGCGGCTTATGATGAGGTTGCATGTGTTGTGATTGAGCAATCTATTAATCGTGATATCGCTGAGAAATGGGTGGAACAATTGACAACCGCGCTTGACGAGGTCAAGGCAGACACTTTTGTTATGCTTAACACCTTGCTGCAGCCAAAGACGAACTTGCGACTGCCAAGGACAAGCTTCGCATTGTGGAGGTTGAAGATCAAAAGCGAGTTGTTGATGGGTGGATTGAGCTTCTTGATTATATCGAGGGGCTCAGTGTGGATTTATCTAAGTATCGCCACTTGGTTGATCAAGCTTTCGAAGATGATGACAGTGGTTGAAGAACCATTGCTTCTTTTTTTTTCGAAGAGAGAGCTCCCCCCCCGATGTTGTGGTTGCCTCTATTTCATCCCTTACTTCTTCATCTTCTTCCCCGGATGTAACAAAATAGTTTTATTAATGAAAAAAACTTCCCTTCTTGGTATTCTTATTTGCATGTTTTCGTAATTTATCTTGTCGACTCGTTGCATATTGTTTGTACCTTTTTTTGGTCAGTCGTAGTTGTCGAAGTAAGTTGTACTGCGTATCTTCAGTTTGATTTTTTCGACCGGCCAGGGGGCCTTTACGGCAACATTTTTTTATCATGTCTGAATTTCTTGACCCGAATTCCTTTATGGCTATTTTGTGTTTTGACGCATTGCTTGCCTCGAAGTGGGTTGGCTTTATCCTTTATTCTTGATGTGTTGGAGCTTATTTGAGCAAGTTGACTTTTTCGTATCGACTTTTACTTCACATTGGTTGTCCCGAAGCTTTTAGGAGAAAGTTGGTTTGTTTGTCCAACCTTTACTTCGTTGGTTTGCGTACTAGTCGACCCGAAGTTGTTTTTTAACAAAGTTGACTTGTTTGTCCAACTTTCACTTCGTTGGTTTGACGTACTAGTCAACCCGAAGCTCTCTGAATTAAGTTGACTCGTTCCTACAACTTTTACTTTGTTGGTTTGACGTGCTAGTCAACCTGAAGTTGCTTTTTAACTAAGTTGACTTGTTTGTCCAACTTTCACTTTGTTGGTTCGATGTACTAGTCAACCTGAAACTCTTTGAATTAAGTTGACTCATTCGTCCAACTCTTACTTGATTGGTTTGACATGCTAATCAACCCGAAATCATTTTTTAACTAAGTCCAACTGTTATGGAGCTAACGAGTATGAGTGAAACACAACTAAATAGGGTACTCGAAAATCAATCCAGACTAACAACAAAGACAAACAACTAAAGCTAGGTTGCCTCCTAGGAGCGCTTGGTTTAACGTCATCAGCCCGACAAATATTCTTCCTAAAAAATGGTGTATGGAAAAGTGGAGAGGAAGAACATGACAAACACTTAGTCCATGGTCGTATATCAACAACCTAAACAGTTGAGGATCAGTCCACTCAAAAATAGCAATCACATGGGGCACCAAATACACTAGGACATTCCAAAAGTGACCAGTAGTCATACACAACAGATGATCCTTGCGTGCTCCAAAAAGGGAACATCCTATGTCTGGTTCCAAATCAGAAGATTGAATAATTTTCACAACAGGATGGTGAAAACTGAAATCCTCACTACAGCACAAGGGATCAGTGAAAGTAGCCTTAGTAAATGGGAATGTGATGCAAGTAGATGAGACGATGGATATATCAGGTGGTACAGGCTCATCACATGAATCACATAGAGATATTGGTCTAGACAACTCATCACCTGAAAATGCATACCTGAGGGTGTCAGGTAATTGTTTAAGGTCAAGCTCAGGTGGTTCAACTGATGGGACTAGTTTTGACTCACTGAGTGGAAGATGCTTCACTTTAGACTTCCATTTATAACTAGGATCCACAATGGGGACTGAGTCAAGCAAATCATTGACTTCCCTAATGGAATCATCAACATCAAAGTCTAAACTAAAATGAGTCAAACAAGCCTCTAAATGGTCATGTGTATCATGAAAACAGTCAAGGGGAGACTCTAAAAAATGTTCACAGTTTGATTCGATGCATGAGTCACTAGGAAGACATGAGTCAACATGGGAAGGAGATGTCTGTAGTGTCTCAGAATCTACAGGTTCATCAATAAATGAGGCTTTATCAGCCTTCGTATGAGAGGAAGATGCAACCTGTGTAAAATTGGGTGAGGATATAATAACACTTATGTCAGGCATTCCTACCTGATTGTCAACCAGTTTTCCACTCCTAAGGGTAGTAGTAATGGATTGGGCATCTTCACAGTCCGGCTCAGATGTGCCACTAATTTCATATTGACCATTTGGGTTGGAAATAGGTTGGCTAGGGAATTTTTCTGACTCTATCTCAGGAAGTGACTCAGCTATTTGACTCAAAGTCATCTCAAGTTTTTTGATAGCATGAGAGTTTTGTCGATAAATAACTGTCAATTCTATGATATCCTGAGAATTTTGCTCAAGAATTTCTCCTGTTCGCTGCATGACATGAGTTAAGGCGTCCTCTAAACTAGATGTGTTAGAATGAGGAACAACTCGATGAAATTGAGACTCATTATCAGGAATGAAAGCTTGAGGAATCTGAGGAGTGTCTAGAGGTCCTTCATGGTACTGACCATGAGCCCATGAGAAGTCAGGATGATAGGCTAAACCTGAGTTGTAATAATCTAAATATGGATCATAATCAGGTCGTCGCATGTCATAAAATGAATTGACTTGCTCGAAAAAATAGGCTGGATAATCCCTTGTGTTCAATTTTTTTTTTTATATCACTAACTCTAAACAAAATATACACAGACTCACACGCAATTAGCAACCAATAAATGCACAAGAAACATGCCTCCCTAAGCAATCAACGTTTTTGAGATCAATTATCATTTTATATTTGGGGGACAATTATTTCTTATGTAATCTTTATAATAGAGCAATGGGTGCTACAAGTTGATCCTAAGAGTGTACACTTTACACCGCAAAATTCAAAACCAGTAGGCTAGAGTTTTGTTTTAAAGAAACCGGATTATCGCACAAGAGAAGGAGGTCACAATGGTCCAATTAAGTACTTCCTTGTGCTACCGCTCTGTAAGCCAATAGATGTGAGAGCGATGTGATGTTAAATGTACACTTGAGGCTTGTGTTCCTAACCCAAAATTGTTAGTTACATCAATCCTTCTTGTGGATCGTAGCTTACTTATGACTCGGCGTACCGGGTAAATTACCCTTGTGGCAGTGGCCTCTCGGAGTTCATTGAATGATTAAACCCATGGTCACTTTTAGCTTTGGTCAACACAAAAATTATTGGATTCACCTTGGTCTTGGTTGTCCTATGAACACCGTACCTAAAAGATGACTCCATCTAACTTGCTAATTGATTTTAATTATGTTTGGCTATTAGTTGCACACAGCTGGAGTGATGAGGTGGGGATATCAAGTCCCACCAGTTTCTATTTAGAAGCTGGGTCTGCTTATTATGAATTACTAAAGTTTAGCATCCACAATTACATAAATTAAAAAATCAATCACACAATTTCAAACAATTACACAAAGCACTCGGTCGCTAATACATTGCGTGTGATAGAAATACTTACAGTGTGCGTATTCCGTTCAGCACAAAAAGTTAGCACAATTCAAAAAAAAAAATGTCCGACTTCTTTTTATCCGTTCGTTGGTTCGACGTACTAGTCGACATGAAGCTCTTTGAATTAAGTTGACTCGTTCATCCAACTTTTACTTCGTTGGTTTGACGTACAAGTCAACCCGAAGTTGTTTTTAACTAAGTTGACTTGTTGGTCCAACTTTTACTTCGTTGGTTCGACGTACTAGTCGACCTGAAGCTCTTTGATTAAGTTGACTCGTTCGTCCAACTCTTACTTCGTTGGTTTGACGTACTAGTCAGCTCGAAGTTGTTTTTTTAACTAAGTTGACTTGTTTGTCCAACTTTTACTTCGTTGGTTCGACATACTAGTCGACCTGAAGCTCTTTGAATTAAGTTGACTCATTCCTCCAATCTTTACTTCGTGGTTGATTAGACCACAAGTTTCTTATATATATCCGACTTGTGTCCTGATTCTTTTAGCTTGATATGTCGATTGCTCTATATTGCCGAGTTTTGATGCCTTTATTCAGTTGTCCATGCGTAAGATGGGGATTCCAAACTTATAATTTTATTGATATTACTTTCTCGATATTCTGACCAACCCTAGCGGTTGTTATTCTTGAAAAATTACGCTAGATTGTAAAGTGGTTTGCTTCGTCCTTTTGACCTTTGCTTGGTTGAAGTTGATCCTCGTCTTGCTAGAGATTTACATCTTTGTCGCTTTGTCTCGCATCGCCTATATCTCCAAGTCGTCAGATTTGCTAGTCGTTACGTTTCATCAATCGTTTCGAGGTGCCTTTTGACTTGGTAACTGAGCAGTGTTGGATTGTCCAATCATGCTCACATCAGCGCCAAACTGTCCAATCATGCTCACATCAACGCCAAATTGTTCAGTCATGTTTGCATCGGCACCAACTGTCGAGGTTTAATTGAGTTTGTTGTCATCAATTCAGTCGTTGATGATTCGAGTTGGGCTCGCATCCATCAATAGGTTATTTAAATTGTGTTAGTTGATTAGTGCAATCCTTTTTCCATGTTTTTCTACCGTTAATCGGTAAAATGGTTTGCTCGATTTTATTTGGCGTTAGTAATCCTACGTCGATATAGACCAGCTCAAGTGGGAGGTGTTTTGGTTGCTTCTTCAGTTGGGTTGATCGTTTTGTTCCCTTTGGCTATGCGGTGTAGGGCGTATATAGTTCCCTGAACTGTTTTTCGATCCCGTAGCGGTATTTGCTTTTTCTTTTCCTTTGAGCTGCTTGTCTGGCATTTTGATGAATTCGTCAAGTCGTCCTCTCTGAACCCAATGCTCAATTTCATCTTTCAGATTGTAAGCAGTCTTCGGTATCGTGCTCGCGATCCTTGTGGAAGGAACACTATTTGTTTTTTTCTCTTCTTTCTGGGTCTCCTTTCACTCTGAGTGGCCATTTGACTTCTTCCCATTTCTCCATGTATTTCATTATATTGGCCCGACTCATTTTCAAGGGCGTGTACGGTTTGTATGTCTTTTTCATCACACTTGTTACCCGCTCGCGTATGGGCCTTGCCGACTGCAGCTTTTCGGACTCTTGCTGGTTGGATTCGGGTCTTCCATTATTTCGATCTTCTTCGACTGAATGTTATCCTCCCGGGGTCTGTTGTCTCTTCTTATTTCCTCCCTCATTTCCCATTTCTTTGAGTGGTTTTCTTTTTCTTGGTCAAATTTTCTTCCTAGCGGCTTTCATCTCCTCAAGAGAAATGTATTTTTGGTTTCAACAGGATCGCCATGCTTTTTGGGGGTTCCAGGTTGAGAACATAAAAAAGGTCATCTTTTCAACCCGATGGTGAAAGTAGTAGTGGTTGTGTCATCACTGCATCCATCGATCATCGTCACTTCATTAGTGAAACGAGTGACGTATTCCGTTATCGTCTTTTCAGGCTTCTGTTTGATGTGAATGAGGTAGTGTGGTCCTTTCTTCATTCGCTGGCTTCCGATGAATCTTGCGATAAAGGCGGTAGCTAGTGCCTGGAAGGAGTCTATTGACCTTGGTGGCAAGCTGTTGAACCAGTTCATCACTGTAGAGGTAAAACTAGTCGGAAATGTTCCACATAAGATTGACTCCATATTCTCCTTTAATGCCATCATGTGGTGAAAATGTCGCAAATGATCTGTTGGGTCGGTGCTACCATCATATGCCTCAAACTTTAGTGGAGTGAACTTATTTGGCATGGGCATTATCATGAGGGCGTCAGAGAATGGCGGTTTGGCTAGCTCGTACAATACATTAGGATTTATGACTATGATCCTGAACGGGATTTCAGTGAGCGTTCCGTCACTTTGTGGAGTCTTACCTTGGGGAAGTTCATTGTTTTTGAGATTTCCCTGTTGAGGTTATGTAGGAACCTCATTGCTTTCTCGGGTTCGGTTGGTAGAGATTTGTTGAGGCAACGCTTGGTTAGGGTTGGCTGACTGAATGCGCTCTTGAGTGAGTCTTTCCAGCATCTTCGTCGTGTGGTTCATCTGGGTCATAAGCAAATCTACCCGAGGGTCAGTAGCAATGTTGTCAGACGTTTGGGTTGTCTGAGTTATTGTATGTTGTGGCTCTTGATTATCGGGTGCTATTGGCCCGATGGTCACTGTTGGGTCTTGATCGCGAGCTGCTGGCAATATAATGTTGCCAGTAGGAGGGTTATTGTGATTGTCATTGAGTTCGGGTCTGCAGAGTTTTCCATCTATTCTGATAGTCGGTCGATCGTTGATCAGATTTTGGTGAGCTTTGGATCTTCTTTTCATAAAGAAAACTTGTCATTTCCCACGGACGACACCAAACAGATGCATCCAAATCTCATCCTCCCATCAATTTGACCTGCAAAACAGATGTTAGATTGCCAAATACCACCTTTTTTGTGGTTGAAGACACTCCAATGCTCAAGTCAACAACTCTATTTGAAGAAGGAAGTAAATCTAGACAAAACTCAGTTAAAGTTGCATACTTTGGTCGATTGTTCCCTTTACCTAATATAATGGTCACAGTTAATTCTCCGTGTGACTTAAGAATGTGAAGCGCAACAGATTGAGACGTTCCACGTAACAATCTCCTTCTTTATGAAGATGTGTCCGTGGATACGTAACTCCCTCCACGACTCTTTTCTTATGTAAGTTTCTTTTATTTATGAGAGACTTGTGGTTTTGCCTCCTTGAGTTATATGAGCTGGCCCGATAGGTGAGGTATTTGATCACCATGATTGATGTTTTCTGCCACATGTATGGTTGTGATGACGGTCTATTTTGATGTATCATTAGATATGATTTCTCCAATGGAATAAAGGTTTTTTTCCAAGAAATTGTAAGAAATTCAAAGGGAAATGACAAAGGAGGAGGAAGTGTGTTTTTTCTTCTTCGTCTTACTATTATCGAATTCGAAGGGAGATGGGAGGTGTTCGTTGTCTTACTGTTTTCACTGTCCATCACCCCGTCAACACACAACCCTTCCCATGAACCCACTAATGGAATGGGCTCGATTCATCTCATCTCGCCATTGAAACCCTAACTAGAGTTTGACTTGAAGACAACGTTGACCTTAGAGAAACCCCCCAAAAGAGGATCTCACCACCGCGGAGATGTTGCGAGCCATTCAGTTGATCTTGTTGTCTTCTTCTGTTTGCAGTTAATTGGGGCTGGGCAAATATCCGCCAATCCGTATGGGGTGGGATGGTTTAAAAAAATTATCTAAACGGTTATTCGTGGTGGATTTGGGGATCCGTGATCCCTTGCAGGGCGGGGCGGATTTGGCAATATCTGCCTCAATTCACCCTGTTCCCATCCCTAGGGCCTATCTATTCAAAGTTCAAACACTACAGTTTTGGCTTTTTTGCACTTTTTGGGCTTTCTCATGTGAGAGGGACATGAAACATTATTTTTTTGGAAAGGGGTTCTTATACACTTTTCGTCTGGGTAGTTAACTCATAGCGACTCAGTCGGGGACCGAACACTGATTACTTGGAAGTTTTGGAAAAAAACTTGGATTGTAATATCAATAGTTATTTTTTATCCCAATTCATAATAACACTTACATTAGCAAAATAAATATAAAAAAGATCAACATTCTGACATATATTATATATAATTGAGCATTACCATTGTCAAAATGAACTTCTAATTAACTGAACTTCCTAGTTAAAAAAAACCTACCCAAAAAAAGAAACTATTTCAAGTTTTCCAATTAAATGAGTTTTCTTCACTCGGATTTTTAGTAAAAATTTTCAAAAAACATAAATCGACGATTTTGCTCCTTAGCTTTTAGGAGAAAATATGCAAAAATAGATAGTTGTACATGGTCTCCAACAAGCATCAGTAACACCCATCCAAACCATGGGATAGATATTTGAATCATTGCTTGGGGTTTATATTATACATAAACATGCCCTGGTCACCCGAAACACAAGTGAGGAATCCATATGAATGATCAGGACATATATTGATTGATCAATTGTGTTTTGATCAATCAACATGTTACTTCATGAGATTGTGATATGCTATCAAAGTCTTTTTGTGTTATCTTCGTTGCTATGATATATATTCCAATTATGTACATCACATTACTCACTAGGACTATGTTTGGCATTAAAGAAAGAAAGAAAGAAAAAAAGAAAAAAAAGGAGAATGCAAAAGTTGTCACCTGTGTTTGAAGTGCAGGTGACGTTCCACAGTGTCAGATGTTCCATCACATTGCACAAACTTTACCATTTGAAACTTTGAGTGTAGGAGCTCAATGTTCATTACCCTTTGAGTTAGCGGTGACCTTTCCATGCATGCACCTCAAAGCATCTTGAGCAGTGGATCTCGTCTTCTTTTTTCCCTGCATGAAGAACAATTATATTATCATCCCCTCCGCACCAACTTCTTCATGTCAACTCATCTAGAGCCCTCGCTTCCAGCAAGTGCTCCCTCTCCAGAAATGGGATCGCCCCAAGCTGTCTGACCTCTTCACGGGGAGCTTCGTCATTCTGGACTCCTATACTCCCAAGTGCATGTGAGTGTTGCTCTTCTTATTCAATCGGGTCATCCTTGTCGGTCTCCTTCAAAGCGGCTACCTCAACAGCGTGTGTTTGCCTCGTGTTTTCCATTTCCTCACGCATCTTGATCATGTTCTTTGCATTGGATGATCTTAGCTTTCCTACCCTATTATCCATGGTTTTCCTCTCCCCCATTCTGTGGCCTTGCCCCTTAGGACGCCGTGTTCCTCGTGACCCTAGTTGGTTGAACGTCAGCTGAGTTATGGATCGTCTTTATGGGAGGCATGATCTAATGCGTTCAATCAAATGCTAGAATATAATATCCCCATAATATATCCGGTTTTCTTTTCCCCTCTATCTCAATTGTTTGAATTGCCTTCCTTCCTTGTCCTTCCCCTTTTTAAGTACTTATCGCTCGCACCGTAATATCTCATCAATCTTGTCATCCAATGAGCTAAGTTTCCTTTTGTGCTGAGATCTTCTATTTAGGTTCAATGGACTTGCGGATCCTACTATGCACGTGCTTAAATGCAAATTGTCTAACTCGTCCACGTTATTTGCCCATGTCTGCCACATAAGACGGTTGAAATATCGAATATGTTCTTGGTGTACCAAAGTTACCCATTGAACTTTTGATTTGAATGTGGAAAATATCTTATTTCCATCCACTTTGAATGGGAATAAAAAGGAGGAATATAAAGTGGATATTTTCTTCATAGTATGGATTCAACTTTTCTAGAGAGTCGGGCCAGGCAGTTAGGCCCGTGCTAGGCTTGGCTCTTTTATATGGATTTGTTCATCCTTAACACGTGTGAAAGCAAAAATTTTGCCTTTTTTCTTATGGAGGGAAATGGCCATCGCCTTGGGGTGGAATCCAATTTTTTTTTTTTTTTTGCTTTCCACCCCATGGTAGGGGTGGGCACGGGACGAGATGGACCAATCCTTATCCCATCCCATTCATTCGGGATCGGGACGGGATGGAATAGACCTCATCCCGACCTCGTCCCATCTCAAAAGGATCAGGACGAGACGAGATGGGATGAGCACGTATTAAATAGTCCTCAAATAAAAAATAAAAAAAAAGAGTTTTATCTCACATTACTCACACACCAATAATGTCAAATTTATATACATATAACTTACATCATAAATAATAATAAATATTAAATAAATAAATATCAAACTTTTTTAGAAGACAAATAAATATTAAATTTCATTTAGAATTAATGATTCAATTCATTTAGATTTCATATAGAATTTCATCTTACATTGATTTAATTTCAGTACATCATAAACTTTAATTTAGAAGAGTATTTTGATTGAAATTAATAATAATAAATATTAAATAAATAAATTTGGAACGGGATAGGTGGGAATGAAAATCTCCATCCCGATCCCATTTTACTCTAGATCGAAATAAGTTTGATCAATCTCAAAAGAACAAAAAAAAAATCGGGACGGAACGGGATGAAATACCCACCCCTACTCCATATGGGTTGGAGATGCTCTAGACGTGTGGTAAAAACGGAAAATTGTCCTTTCGAGCCAATACCCTGATTTCTTTTACGGTTTCCTAGAACCCCAGTTGACCGTGCATATGAAAAAGTGTCTCGAGTTGCTCACCGACTGTACTCTTCACTCTCAAGGACACTCGCACTAAGGGAAGGAAAGAAGTAGAAACTATCCTCAATGGTGAGAAGGCAAGCAATCGAACTGCCATTAAAGCGCTTCGATACGTACACCTTCATCTAACTTCTTCTCTTCTAGCCAAGCTTTAACTCCGCCCTCCCTCCCTCCTTGTCTCTCCTTCAAATTCTCCTATCCTAAACCCTCGTAAAAACGAACCTAAAACTATCATAAATGCCCCTTTACTCGTAGCCATAAAGTGCACCTTCACTGTTGGACAAATTGTTTCAGCGCGCTTTCACTACTCGAAATCGAAACCCTGTAAATCGATCGATAGATGACGGAAGACCTCTTTCACGCGGCGTCGACACCGCCACCGGAAAACGGCAGTTCGTTCACCGCGCTCCTCGGACTTCCGGCGAATCAAGCCATGGAGCTTCTTCAAGACGAGAAGAGCTTCATCTCCATAAGCTCACCGACGTTTCCTTCTAACAAAGATCTCGCTGACCGAGCTGCTAGGTTTTCAGTCTTTGCTGCAGATTCGCCTGAGATGACTCACTTTCCTTCGATTTCAAGCGAGAGATCGAACCAGACTTTTGCCGATCCGGTGACTCCGGATTTGAATCGGAGGTCGATGAAGAGGAATGTGAAGGAGAAGAAGGTAGGTATGGTTTCTGTTTTCGGTAATTAGCTTCTGTAGACCTAAAAAATTGAAATTAATTTGCTGTTAATGGAAATTAGGGGAAAGAATCTGCAAAGAAGAAGTTGAAGACTGAAGAAGGACAGAGTGAAGATTCGAAGAAGATACCTTACGTTCACGTTCGAGCTCGTCGTGGCCAAGCTACTGCAAGCCACAGCTTAGCAGAAAGAGTAACACTCTTCTTTCTAAATTACAAGAGATAATATTGATGATAATTGTGCTTATTATGGTTGGATAGATGATTATTTGTTTATTGCTTTTTAATGTTGTAGGTTAGAAGAGAGAAAATTAATGTGCGGATGAAGCTGCTTCAGGAGCTAGTCCCGGGATGTAGTAAGGTTAGTTCACTGCAATACTGATTTAAGACGAATTATACAATACTGATTTAAGACGAATTATACAATACTGATTGTGACGAATTATAATACTGATTTAAGACGAATTATACAATACTGATTTAAGACGAATTACAATACTGATTGTGACGAATTATGATACTGATTTAAGACGAATTATACAATGTACAGTTGTTTCATCAAGTGGTTCCCACTTGATGATTGTGAAATTTAGTTAGTGTTTATCAATTGTTTTCTAATGAAATAGTGATTAAAAAGAGAAAGCGAAGTGATAGTGCTTTATGAACCTGATATTTTAAGAGAAAGAATTAAAATGTGCTATAGTTTATACGTTGTGGTCCCAATAGAAGCTAGAATCAGACGCAACAGCTGTGTCAATAACTGAGCAGGTAAGCTACTAATTGACAGTCCTTTGATACATGGCTAGTTGTCTTTGTCTTCTTATGGAGTCATGTGAATACAAATTTTGTAACTATTATGGCGGGTGTTGTCCACCACAGGAGCCTCTGGTGTAGATATTTATGAAATATATGTGGTTTGTTCTCACATTTAAATTTGTACATAAAATCTTAATGGTTAGGAATTATTAGTGGTATAAGATGATCTCTATAATGAAGATATCTAATTATCTTCCCGAAATAGCATTTTTCTTTCATCATTATTATTATTATTATGACGAGTAAGGTTTTTAATAGATACCAAAACCATTTGCCTTTAGTGGGGTTCGAACCCTGGACTTGTGCTATCAACCGCAAGTCTTATCAGATGAACTAGCACTCGTTAGCATCCATTGGCTTCTAGCCACTTTATAAATCTGAAATAGCTTAAGTTTGTTTACCAAAAAATGAGCATCCTTATTTTTATATATTTGTTTTTCAAAATTTAAGAGTTTGTATATGTTTTCATAAACTTTGTGTTTTTCTTATTGTGGAGTTTCCTTTTTATCCCCTTCCTTTTTTCTGTTTGTCTTTACCCTTTCGAAAGTCATTTTCAATTTGCTTAAGAAGTAAACCTTTTAGTCAATGTGGTCAAGCTAGAAATGGGACTCTTGAAGTTAATGGATTTAAATTGTGGTATGAGCAAAGGCCCCACTTCTTCACAAAAAGGGAGAATGATGCGACCTTGAAATTGAAGAGTCACATGTTGGGCTGAGGTTGGGTTCGGGGAAATAGATGTTCAATGGAATTGGATGATAATAGGATCAGTTGGATCGAAAAGGTTTAGATGGATTGGTTTATAAGGTAGGGCCATATGGGATGGTTGGATTTAATTAGATGGGGTTTGCATGAGAAAAGAGATGGAGGTGGATGAGGGTTTTAGCGAAAGGCTAGATAGCTAGAAACCACTTATCTTCTCACCCTCAATGAGGATGATTAATTGTGCCCCAATTCTTCAATCCAAAGATCTTTTATTGTCTCACCTGGAAGATGTGACAAAGATGTATGCAGTAAGCAATCTTACTATCTTTAACCTTGGACCGAGAATCTCAATAAAACTCGTTCAAGGCAAATTAGTCAAATTCTTATTCAATGGTTAGCAATTTTATTTATTTTCTTAAAGTTTTAATTAAAACTCAATAAAGTGAAATTAAAAAACGTGAATACATCATGGGTGGAGTAGATCCAAAACCTCTAAAAAGACTAAGAGCATCTCCAACCATCCTCCTTACAAGGAGCTCCTTGTCTAGGTGGCAACATTTAGCTAGTGGAGGATGAAAAAAATATGCTCCAAGAGACTCCGTATGAGAGACTCGTGTCCTAGGTAGCATAGGGAGCTTCCATGGAGTTTTTCTTCACTAGTTAAATGTAGCTAGCCATTTTGGTTCCCTAATCTTAGTTTAATATTTTATTTTGTGGACTCTACTCACTTTTAACATTCGAAACGAATTTTAAGTTATTGATCTCATCCATTTTAAAGATGAGAAAATAAAAATGCAATGTGAGATACATTTAAGGAGTGGATTTGGGGAGTCTCTTGGAGAGCAAATGCTAAAAAGCCTAGAGAGTGAACAAGGAGTTCCTTAGTTTATATTATTTTATTAAATTTAGAGAGTCTCATGGGGAAGCTGTTGGAGATGCTCTAATAACATAACATCGGAGCACTAAATAGAGCATCACTTGTGAAATAATCGCCTCCAAAGAGGTTGGCACACCATAGATCATCACTACCAATTGCACAACATTGATCATTTCCAATATATGGAGTAGCAATCTTATCAAGTGTCACTAAGCCCTTGGGTTTTCTCGTAAGACATTATATAAGTATGTTAGATCACTTGTCTCCACGTGCCATTATTACCAGAGCATCTGTTACTGAGTTCGCTTCTTTTAACACCCAAATTCTGTGAGGTCTTCCATAGCTTGTATGCGTTATTGGACCACAAGCATCATGTCATTCGGGATGTCATAACCCAGGCGATTGATGGATTCTTTTGAAATTTGGGTTTTAGAAGTGACTGAAATTAGATATTATTGTTTCTCTAGTGAATGTGGGTTAGCCACCTAACTTAGTCCCTTACATTCAATGATATTCAATGATACTGGTACTGTTTTAAAAAGTGATTGGGCGTACGAGTCGACTCGAAGCTCCAGAAAATCGCCCCAAGGCGTCCGCTTCATGTGTATTGAACAGGGCGAACGCATTTTCCTCCAGACTCGTACGAGTTGAGGCATACGCCCATACTCGGTTTGAGGCGTACGAGTCACACACGTGGATTTCAGATCTGTTTTCAAGATTGAACAGTTGAGAGCTACCCCAAATGAAACCTAATAACTCAGATCTTTTCTTGCCTCTCATTTTCAGAAGAAGAAAGAAGACGATTAGAAGAAAAGAAGAGCTCAAACTGAAGAAGAAGAAGTGAAGACGATTAGAAGAGAAGAAGAGGAGCTCGACTGAACTTACTAGGAGTTGGATCATCTGCTTGAGCTCGGCTGCATTTCTTGTATTTCTTCTTCAGTCTATTTCTTCTTCTCTACTTGCTGCTTGCATCTTGTACCTCCTCTGTTTCTGCTTGAAGATCATGTAACTTTTCAAGTTCATCACGTTCAATTCGTTAGTCATTTGACTCGTTTCTAGTTTGTTTGAATTTGAATCAAGTGAGTCATCTCTTCTATGTTTGTTTTACTGTATTGACATGAAAATTTTAGCAAAGAATGTGCTATTCTCCTTTTCTGTAACTCCTCTCTGTTTCTACTCTTCTACTAGTTTCTGTGTTGTACTCTATTGAGTGTGAGAATGGGACGACCTTTTGAGGCTTTGATTCCTTGCTAACCTAAAAATTTTAGCAGTCAGAGAATTGCACATGCACATCTTATATAAATATATAATATATTATATTAGGCATGCTCATTACTATTGACAATCTTATATTTTTATTTGTTTGTAATTTTAAATATTTTTCTCTTTTTTTTTTAATAAAAAAAAGCCTCGCTTTGCCTCGAGGCGTCGCTTCGCCTCGAAAAAAGCTTGACCGCCTCGAGGCTTAAAACCGTGTTTTAAAACATTGGATATTGTGGTTTGGATTGACGACAAGTCAAATAATTTCATGTCAAATGTTATTACCAGGATTTGCTCCTTGATTGTTATCACTGTTTCACTTTGAGTTAAAAGGGGGTCATGGTCCTCCTAGAGTGGCTTTCTTTGTGTGGTCTATGATAAGATTTAAACTCCAGATAACCTAGAAAAAGGAGGAAAATTACAGTGAACACTTGTCCCTTATGCATGCGGGAATCTGACGACCGTCCATCTTCTTATTCATTTTACTTTTGGTATACTTTTGATATTCCTTTCTGATAGAACAATGATGATGCCATGTAATGATGTAAGGCGAGAGAGTTGGATCCACTACTTTCAATGGTAAGAAGTTTTGGAGTCCTCCCTTACTCTATTATGTGGGGTATTTGGTTGAGGCTCAATGGTAAAGTTTTTGAAGGGGCTTTGCATGAGGTTGACCACGTTATCTTGGATAATAAGCAATGTTTTAAAAAGTGTTTTTAAGACTCGAGGCGGTCAAGCTTTTTCCGAGGCGAAGCGTAGCCTCGAGGCGTTTTTTTGTAAAAAATAGTGAAAATATATATCAATGGATCCCTTAAAGAGAAATGAAGTACCCCAAAAACATGTACCTAGTTAGAGGGCTTTGCCATTAAGCATCTTAAATGGACTTCTTAATTTTGATGCATTGTTTCACAATATCAATGGATTTTCAAAAATGATTAAATACTTCTTTCTTATTTTCCAAAAAACTCAATAAAAATATATAAGGGATAATAAGTAGGACGAAAGTTTTTTATTGGCATGCGTGTTATATACTTATGGTCCATTACACGAAAAAAAAAAAAAAACTCAGAAAAAACTTCACTATTATTTAATGATGTCTACTATGTTTTATTTGCATTTTAGCTTAATCTTGAGTTAATTAGTTAATTAGTCGTGAAACCATGTAAATGTCCTAATCAAAGAGCAGAGAACAGGTCATATTCCTCCCTCCCACAAGCCCTAATCAAAGAGCAGAGAGCAGAAAGCAGAAAGCAGAAAGCAGAGAATAGAGAACAGAGAACAGAGGCAGAGAGGGAGTCGACTCGAGCCTCGAGGGTTCGATCGATTTCGACAGATCCTGGTTCGATCGAAGCAGAGAACAGAGGCAGATCCTGGTTCGATCGACTTCAATCGATCTTCTTTCTGGTTCAATCGACTTCTTTCTGGTTCGCAGATCTTGGTTCGATTAAGTTGTTCGATCCTGGTTCGCAGATCCTGGTTCGATTAAGTTGTTCGATCGACTTCAATCGACTTCTTTCTGGTTCGCAGATCCTGTTCTCTGCTCTCTGTCTCGTCTCTGTTCTCTCTGCTCTCTGCTTTCTGGTTCAATCGACTCCATCTGTTCTCTCGAGGCAGATCCTGGTTCGATCGACTTCAATCGCAGATCCTGGTTCGATCTTCTTCTTCTTCTCTTCTTCCTTCCCCTCTTCTCTGTGTTCTTCTTCTCTTCTTCTTCAGATCGTCCTCCCCTCTTCTGTCTGCAAATGAAAAAACAGATGAAATCGATTAGGTTAGGTTTTGGCAAATGCAATTTTAATGACAGTCGTTGGATCTGTCTAAAGATCCGAACAGATCGGATGATCCCATAATTAAATAAGCGCACGCCTCACCACGCCTCGAGGCGTACGCCTCGCCACAACAAAGCGAACGCTTCTAGATGCCACACCGACTCGTACGCCCAGGGGCAATTTTTGGTCGCCCCGCCTCGACTCGCGCCTCAAGGCGCGCTTTAAAAACGCTTTTTAAAACATTGATAACAAGAGTTAACTTTGTTGCTTGTGTAGGGTTATACTAGTGTAGGGTGTTTGGGGAGCTCTGAAGGTACTATCTTGACTCATGAAGAGTGTATGTTCTATTGGAAAAGCCTTTTGTTCTTGAAATGCTTTTGGATCGTTTTTGTTGTTTTGTTTCTATTATAGATTATCTCAGCTTCCCTTGTAATCATTTTTAGTTTTCACGCGATCATTGGAATTGTTAGAAAATAACCCATTAGAGCATTTTCAATGGATCCCCTAAATTAGCTAAAAAGCTAATTTTGGGGTCTCGTGTGGAAAAAATCATGCTCCAATGGAACCCCTCTCAAGCTCCTATTTTAACTTGGCCTCCCCTTTTCCCTATATTTGGGGCATAAATACCATCCCCAAAATCTTGAAAAATATTAAAAAAACTCATTAATAATAAAATATATTTAAGTTGAAATTAATAACAGTATATATTTAATAATAGTATAATTTATATTAATAATAGTATAATTATATTAAGTTATAATTAATAATAGTATAATTGAAATTAAATTGATATAAAATATGAAAGATATATATTTAAATAGTGATGCAAAAGCTAAAGTAGAATGTGGTTGGAGTAATGAAGAAATATGGATTTCCTAAATTTAGCTTTTGGCTAAAATGGGGTATCAAATTTATTTTTTACCCTTGGAGACGTTCTTACTGAATAGTGAGATAAAAATGGAAATCATGTGTAGTGAAGGATCTCTACCCAACATGATCTAGAAGCAATTAGTATCTTAAACGACAGAATGAATAAGTTTTGGCTCAAGTATTTCCCTCCGAATAATTTTTTTGGGGTTATTTACCTTTTGGTACCCAATTTGTTTTTTCAATTACTAGATGATACCCAAATTTACTCGACTATTAGGTCAATAATGTTGACCACCAACCAAATCATCCACATTTTTTCTAATGTCTTAAATGCCCATGATTCAGATCTAGATAGAAGTAAATACACATCTTGAGGTGTATTTATTCGCTAAGGAAGCAAGTAGGGAGAGGGAGGTGGGGGTTGTTAAAGATGGTGGGTGATCAAAAGGTTTTATTGCTTTATGGGCGGATAGATGCACCTCAAGATGCATATTTATTTATATCTAGATGTATCATGATATTTGTCATTAGAAAGAAAGAATGTGGGTGGTTTGGTTGGGTCAACATCAATGACCTAATCATCGAGAGTAAAACTTGGTACCAAATGAGCATCATTAGGGTTGGGCACGGGATGGGATGGGATGAACCTCATCCCCATCCCGTTCGTTCGGGATTGGGACGGGATAGACCTCATCCCGACCTCGTCCCATCCCAAATGGGTTCGGGATGGGATCCCAAACGGGTTCGGGAGGAAATAAAACATTTTGTTAATTTCACATTGATGTTATTCTTTGTTTTCAAATGTAAATAACTGTATTAGATTTACTAGTACTTATATGAAATTGTATATACATATGATTTGTATATATGAATATGTTGTGCTATGCATTTTTAGCATGTGAACTTTTATAAGAAAGATTTAGTAAATTGAGCTTCCTGTGAATGAACATTATTTGGTATACAACTTGTGTTTTATCTAGAATAGATTACATGTGTTATTATTTTCATGAATAATAACAACAATAGAAAACAATTCATACTAGAATAGAATCCATGTGTTATTATTTTCATGAATAATATTAAAATTATTAATAATAAATATTAAAAAAATCAATTCGGTACGAGCTGAATTGAAAATCTTTATCCCGATCCCGTCCTATTCTAGATCGGGACGGGACAGGATCAGGATGGGATTAATCAATCCTAATAAGACCCAAAAAAATCGGGACGGAACGGGATGAGATCGGGATCTCGGGATGGAATGCCTACCCCTAGGCATCATAATCTTTTTGGGTATCATCAGGTAATTTAAAAATCAAATTGGGTACCAAAAGGTAAATGACCAATTTTTTTGCTTGGTCGATACTTCTTGGGAGTATTCTCATGGCTGAAGGCCTGATTTAGAGGAAATTTTGTGGGTAGTTTGCGATCCATTCAACATTTATTGTTGGAGTGTAGCTTTGCGAGGAAGCTTTAGGAAACCTTTATGCTGAATTTTGAGTCAATATTCAGGTCAATGGTTCGCTAAGTAATTAGGTTGAGGCTTGGTCTTGCAACAATTTAATGCCTCTTGGGGAGTGGTTGTGGTACAAAGGACCTTGCGTTATCTAGTGGAGTATTTGGGAAGGAGCTCGATATACACATCTTCAAAGGGGGAAGATAGATCAGATAAAAAAGTTTACTTATGGCTGAAAGTGATGTTTCAGAGGTGTTTCTTGGAACTAATTGTCTTCCATTGCATGTTTAATTGGTACCAATTGGTGATTAGTGTATTTTTCTTTGGCAATGAATTGAAAGCCTCTTGGGGAGTAGTTGTGGTACAAAGGACCTCACGTTATCTAGTGGAGTATTTGGGAAGGAGCTCGATATACACATCTTCAAAGGGGGAAAGATAGATCAGATAAAAAGGTTTACTTATGGCTGAAAGTGATGTTTCAGATGTGTTTCTTGGAACTAATTGTCTTCCATTGCATGTTTAATTGGTACAAATTGGTGATTAGTGTATTTTTCTTTGGCAATGAATTGAAAGCAACTTGTTGTGTGCTATGCAGTTAATACGGATAACGGACCCATAACGGTCTAGGAGGGTTATAAGTTATAACGGATTATATCGAGATATAACGGTATATAACGAATTATTTTTTAAAATATATTTTTATACCCCCACTAAGTATATTAATGTATTATAGACTATAGAGTCAAAAAATAAATCACTAAATATAAATTTGTTACTGCTAGTTTTTTAAAATAAATCACTAAATATATTTTTATACCCCCACTAAGTATATTAATGTATTATAGACTATCATACACAAAATAAAATTGATCACTAAACATAAAAATAATAACTTGTAATTAATAAGTTATGCAAAAGGAAAATTAGAATGAAGAATGAAGAAGCAAAGCAAAAGAGAAGCAAAACAGGAAGAGAAGCAGGGACAATTAGCAAAAGAGAAGCAAAACAGGAAGAGAAGCAAAGAATGAAGAAGCAAAGCAAAAGAGAAGCAGGAACAGAAGCAAAACAGAAGAAGCAAAGCAAAAGAAGCAGCAAATAACAAAGCAGACTTACAGATTGATCGAAAACGAAAAGGGGCCAAGGGTTCGATCGGTCCTCGATCGACTAGGGTTCTTCCCTTCTCTTCCCTTCTTCTCTGTTCGATCGACTAGGGTAGCACCTTCTTCTCTGTTCGATCGACTAGGGTAGCAGTGTAGCACCGTAGCAGGCTCGATCGACTGGCGGACTGGGTTCTTCCTTCGTTTCTCTGTTCTTCTTTCGTTTCGATCGACTGGCTCCCTATCAGATCTGGATTCTGCAATCGAGAACGAAGGTGAAAGGTTTAGTAAAAAAATTTTTATTTTTTTTTATTTACCGATACGTTATAGCGGTGTTTTGAAAAAAACGTTTTATTAAAATAACGGCCGTTATAACTCCATCCGTTATGCCCAAACGTTTTATGGAAAAACTTAGCGCCTCGAGGCCGTTATGAGTTATTTCGGCGTTATAACCCGTTATTAACTGCATAGGTTGTGTGGTGCTCCTTAAACAACTCCCTCTTGTTTGATAACTAGGCAATGGACTTGATGAGTACTTGCCATCATGTTGGCATTTTCCCTGCGCGATACTTGGTTTAGTCAACCAATTCAACAAATTTTCTACTCGACAAGAACTTGGTGGAGACTTTACCATTTTTTTTAAAAAAAAAAAAACAGCCAAAAGGCTAGTCTGAGTCCTAGGGGGGAGTTAAGACCAAGTACAAGATCAAAGGAGTAGAAAAAGAATGATTCTTGATGAGGATGATGAAATAGAAGGTGAAGGATAGGTAGTTTACACAGTGAGTAATCGTCGTGTACTTGCCGAGTAATTAGTATCAATAATTTGGCCATGGTTTTAAAATTGAAAATCAGACTCCTTTCCTCGGACTAAGTTACTTGCTGAGTAATGATAAACTCGGTCGAGTTTTGGAACTCGATAACGGATGAGTACCCGAGTTCAACTCGGTTGGGTTTTTTTTCCCTTCAAAGTTTTTGCCCTTACCCACCCGAACCCCTAGAGGTTGAGAATTTTGATCGAGAGAGGGTGGGAGAAAGAGACGCGAGACTTCACTATATGCTACTGGCTGTTGTTGTTCGCCATTTGTTGTTTGCTACCGTTGTTCGTCGATTGCCAACAGACTACAATCTCTTCCTCTTCTCTAATCCAAATCCAAATCATGGGTAGAAGTGCATCGCTCAGAACCTTGTGCACACACCCCCACCATAGCAATTCACAAAAATGCGGCCGAAGCAACAATTTGAAGATCGATTAGCATCATTGATAAAAAAAAATTACACTAATTGGAAGTAACAAATATATATGAGAGAATGGCAAAATTAGAGAGAATGGAAGAATTAGTGATTAGTTCGTGAGGTAGAGTGATTTAACTATACAACGAGATAAAAGAAGGGATCAAGAAATTTTGTGGGGTTTTCTTGCTATCTGAAGCCCTGGTGTGTTGAGTGAGTGAGTTGTTTAAGAGCTTGAGAAGAAACTCATTTGAGTGTGGAAGATTTAGATAGAAGCAAACATATGTTGTTTGGGGTGTTTTATTTGGGATGAGCTCAGAGCGCTAAAATACCATGAACCACCGCAAAATTGTATTGGATGTTAAACTTGCTGAATTAATGAATTTATTATGAATATATAAACAATAGAACTCATGGGATGAATTGTCCGAGTGCTCCTTGGTTGACTCGTTACAAGCTCCTCTACCGAACCATTGCCGAGTAGCGTGTAAACGAATAATTACAATCTTGACGTTGATATTGAGTTATTATGATGACCATTTTAATTCATGTAGGTATTTTTTGCCACTTGAATAATTTCAATGTTAACTCATATGTTGTTAAATACTGTTTTTGTTGTACTAGATATTAGTTGCGAATTTTCTCTTTTCTTTTTGTGTGCTTGTGTGACCTGCTGTTGTCTTTATTTTATTTTATTTTATTACTGAATTTAATGTTACTTAGAGGCTACGAAAACCCTTAGTTGGGAGAGTTGGATGAGTAATTCCCGATTACTCCCTGAGTAGCCGGGAGCAGCTTGACGACTCACTACGAGTAGCAAGTGATGTCCATGTAAACTTCATAGGGAGAGTTGGATGAGTAATTCCCGATTACTCCCTGAGTAGCCGGGAGCAGCTTGACGACTCACTACGAGTAGCAAGTGATGTCCATGTAAACTTCATAGTTTGACACACCGCTCCCCCGCCCCCTCCCTCCAAAAAAAAAATAATAATAATAATAAAATTTGAACCTGTGTGAATCTTTATGGAACTCAAACTCAGCTCCTTGCAGCCCCAACAGCCCTCCAACATACTTTTTATTTTGCTACTTTGTTCAAACCTTCCCCAAAATAACAACCATTAGCAACTAGACAGACACCCGATCATTCATTGTGATTACTTCCTGTTGCCTCATTAAAAAAGCGGTCAACATTGATTCTCCCAAAAGATAATTTTGTTTCTCTCATGTGCAATAACCAAGTCTCACATTAATTGGCGCCCATCCTTTTGGGGATGAATAATATAGGGATAGCACAATTTTTTGAGATCTTGATGCTGACCCATCCAGGTCCAAAGATCATATCTTTATTCAAACTTTTGTTCCTTTTGACTCTGGTTTCCTGTAGGATGAGGAAGGATTTAAAAGCACCCTACATGTGATTTCATGTTAACCCTCCATCTGGATCTCACGAGTGATATAAAAAGTAGCTTCCAAGTGCCTCCACACCTGCGAGACTAGATTTTTCAAAAGGTTCAGTAGTAATAATGGGGAATAAAGAATGTACATCGAGCAATGCATTCAAACACCAGGCAGGCTGAAACGTCTTCCACAAACAAGTGTCAGACAGTGAAATTTTGATGCCAAACTAACTCTACACTGCTCCATGAAGCACTCTCGATAGGAACACAACCACTTTATTCGGCACAATTCGTCTCTTTATGCTTTGAATGATCTGTTTGGGACATTCTTTTCACTCAAAATCTCATATAAACTTGCCAAAGGTCGTGTAACATCACATGAATGTGTGATCTAAGTCTTCGACTAAAGAATTCCAACAATAACACATTTCCATGACAAGCTCAGATACTGACATAGGCATTCATTCACAAAACCTGAAACAACCAGTTCTTTTGGCAGCGAACCATCTGTGAATTGGGTCAATGCTCGGAAGCATAAAAATTTGCAATCCTCAATTTTCACCAAGGCCCTGTTCTAAACATGGCTATAGTTTCCAGCATGAGTTTTCCCCATCTCATCTCTGCATGAAAATAGCTCCTTCCACAATTTAGATGCACCAAGGGTTGTGTTTAAGGCAAATTTGATGAAAATAGCTCCTTCCACAATGCATGGAATAGAATCCATGGGGACCACTTATGTTTATGTTTATGTTTAAGGCAAATTTGATCAAAATTTGGCGCCCACTTATCATCAATTCTAGATTTTTTTATCTAATGTGGGAGTTGAGATCCCATGAACGTGGGCTTTGCGGGAGCAAATCTGTACACTTGTGCATATAAGTGTTTTAACAACTTTTTTTCCCTTTAATTTATCAACTATGACATCTATATATAGGTTGCACTTTAACATTGAAGGTGCCATACTTTTATTTATATATTTTTTTTTTCTCCCTTTTATATAGTTAATTTATTGCTTGATAAAAATGTTTGAAGATATTGCTTGATTTGTCTGAATTCCGGACATTTTTGACACTTACTAACTGGAAAGTGTTGCAGATTTCAGGTACAGTGTTGGTGCTGGATGAGATCATCAATCATGTGCAGGCCCTACAGCGACAAGTAGAGGTCAGATCAGGACCCACTACCAAAAAATGACCAATGTTTTTCTTTAGCCGGTTTTCCTGTTTTAAGTTAATTGTTTTGCCAGGGTCCAAATGGATGGGTATTCTGCACAATGATATGTTAGTAAAGGTTCATGTTAAAAAAAGAAAAGGGGAAAATCTTACTAAATCTTAAGATTGAATCCATTAGTCCCAATTAGCTCTGATCTATGTATTGAAAATAATCCATTCACATTGAAACAGTTCCTCCATTGCAGCTTCTCTCAATGAAACTTGCAGCAGTTAACAGTCAAATTGAATGCAACGTTGACAGTCTGTTCAGTAGAAAAGCATGTGAGCTCTCATCAGTAAGTTTTTTCGTCGTGTTCTTTGAATGGAATTACAAAGTATAACTGAATACAATTCTGCTTCTAGGAAAAATTTATGGGAGAACTTGCACATGTTTAGTTCTGCATTATAGAATGTTAAGATCCAAGCAAAAACAGCCTTCCTGTTCAGCAATCCTAAATGCAATTTAAACAGAGAGAAAGTACTACTGAAGTTAAAATCTCCAATAAAATCTGGTACCATAGGAGTTGATTACATTAGTTCAAAGTTATTGCAGGATGGATGTTCAACAGTTAGGATGGTTAACTTGTCAAGCTTGGTTGGGTCATCAATAATGCGGCCTGAAACCCAAATCAGCGACCTTATGGAGCATCATCAGCAACTGTGGCACCTTGATGCATCCCAACCACCGTTAGCTTGGGAAACAGAGGAGAACCGTACCTGTATTACTAGCATGGAGGATTCAGCTTCTGGACAGACCTTGTCCATGAATCCAGGTAAATTTACTTTTTGGCATTCAGCAAAGTAAGAGTAACTTAATACATAATGTAATTTGGCGATCATAACTTGAAATTATGCAAATTCGTGATAACAAATTCTTGGTTTCTTAATGTTACTTTTGTTAGTTTAAAAATATTAATAAGGGGCATTGGGAGTTTAGGGATAAAAAATGATTTTTGCTAACATAGGAGGGGACCTTCTTAGTTTTCATTGTAAATTAAGGACTATGAAGTTTTTATTATTCGTTTGAGCTCCATTTGAGCTGAAACTTCCAGGAAAATTAGGATTAATAGTAGAAACAATGTCCCAAAATTTTAGATCGTTTCGACACTGTTCCTTGAAATACGTATTAAGGTCCCTGCCATTAAATATCTTGATAAACTATCTATTTGAGTTTTTAAGGACCACCTTTTCGGGTGGCCTTGGACAATGTGCGCTAGCTGGGCGGTTTGTGTCGCACCCAAGGTGGGCCCTCCCTCGCTTCATGATGTTAATAGAGAAACTTCCTTTATCCCACTTAGCGCGGATCTCTAGGCACACATGTCAAAACAAGTTCGAAGTTTTGACACATTGTTTATGATGTTGGTCTTTAATTTTTCTCAAAATTTCAGCTAAAACGGAGCTCAAATGATGTAGTTTTCATTTTGTTATGTGTATACTGTTATCTGTTTACAATAAAAACTAAAGGGGTCTCCTAGATTAGTAAAAACTCTTTGTCCTCAATGTACCAATACTTATATTGACAATTATATTGGGTTTATTGGCTAAAATGTGCAACCATGTCATTTTTTAAAATCGTCATTTCTATTGAAGTGTTTCTTTATTTTTTTTTATTTTTTTTGAAGAATTCAATTCCATCATTTTAATTATTTATTATTTGTTTTGGTGCAGCAAACGCCATTCCCAACCAATTGAAGACGGAACTCTGAAGTTTCGTATCGAAGAGAGCTTTGTTTCAAGAGAGTTCTGTTGATAGCTTGTGTATTTTGTGTAGATAGTAAATGCCATTTGAATGTTAGTAGAGTAGTAAAGTCCTGAAATTCTTGTTAGGTTTTGTGCATTGTTAGATTGTAATTATCTGCATCACAAAATGAAAACTGACATCTCACCATATATTGTCAAGGTGTGATGTAAGGATATGCATGAACAAGGGAGATCAGTTCGAGAGAACATTTTAGAATAGCTACTATCTAGGAATATACTAGACTTCTATGCAGTTACAGGTTATGTATCAGTGTAATTGATGAAGACGTTAATTTTGATCTATAGTTATATACCAATGGGAAAATTATTTAGACTGTTAAGCTCTGTCCAATGTATTTACACATTTTCAAGTGCAGCTTTAGATGAGCGAAAGAAGACTTCATTCGTTGTACCGGACAAAATGGAAGATTTAGCTGTAGTAGCAGTGTAGCACCAATTCCTCTCTCTGGTGGCTTCATGTTTTCTCACCAGTATGCAGTTCAAGAGGTTTCCCAGCTACTCTGGGTTCATTGGACACAGTTCAGTTATGATGATGTGATCCCTGTGCTTCAAGTTTCTGGCCTATCATTTTGTTACAGTTCTGTGTGCTTGTTACAGATTACTGGTGAAACATTAACAAACATGATTCGTCCATGTAGGCTGATAGAATGGTTCAAGATGAGTAATTGAATCTGACATACTCTAGTCTTAATCTCAAATTGCCCTCATGGTTGCTGTGGCTCATTCGTTAAAGGTGTTGAAATATGAGCAGGAACAATAGGGATGGCGCTAGGGCTGAAAACCGAACCGACGGTTCGGTTTTTCGACCAAACCGAAAATCGAACCGACTAGTATCGGTTTTGTTTTTTTCCAACCGAAACCGAACCGACTATATGTAAAACCGAACCAAACCGAACCGCCTATTAATTTATGTAAACCGAACCGAAACCAAACCGCTAACATATTAATAAAACTGACATAAAAACCGAATCGACCGCGTGATGGGATGCATTATTCTCCTCCTTGGTATGTGTAAATGTTTTCCTGTTGTTTGAGTATGTTTGCACAATTGTAATATAAATCAAAACATTATATTACAATGGTAATACAATAGATCACATGCCAATTCATGTCTAAATCAACTTACAAGAAATAGTCATTACAAGAAATATGTACACCCCTCCCCTTCCTAACCAATCTGAATTTGGCAAGGGAATGTTACTGAGGCTTGCTGTAGGCCCCAACTCTCATTGGTTTTCTTCCATTGACTGAATGAAATTCTCGACATCTTGGCCTCTGCAGAAAGCTACCAACCTGGCAATAGCTTCCTTCCCACCTTCCTTAGATCTAATATCTAACATTTGAGAGATGGACATTATATAGCATTTTAGCTTCAGTGAAGAAGAACGACAATGATAAAACTTCCCCCATTTTTTGTTCTCCTATGAAATCAAATCCTTCCTAGGCCAAAAACAAGAAAAGTGAGTTGGTTATGTTCAAAAAGGATTATATGCCAATCAAGTTATAAAGTGATCTCTCAGGTTTCAACTGAGAACCCACACCACCCTCACTTGACAAATCTGATCCCCACTTCCTTCCTAGTGAACAATAACAAACTGGATTATGGAATTCCATTTCATCACCAACATTGATCAAACCAGCATTTTTTTATTTTTATTTTTTATGAAAACAACCAGTTCCTAAACCTAGAATCGCTAGTCCGAATTGAAAGCATTAGGGTATCTGCAGAAACAAAATCCAGTTGATTTAACACAACACAGTATTAAATACTTACTCTAGGTTTAAGACATTACAAAAAGAGACTTAGACGCTCATTCCTCGTCTTCCTCGTCACCATCTCCTCCACCAGCAGCCTTCTTAGCAGCTGCTTTCTGGTTCCTCCTCTTCACTCGACCAGGGCGCCCACCACCCAATGGACTTGTGAGAGAGAAATCGATATGCTTTTGGGAGTCCATCCTCACCATGAATGATGGGACATTCACCACTTGCCTCCCCACCCTGATATGCCTCTGCCTGATGAGCACACGAGCATGGTGGATGGACTTGGCCAAACCAGCATGTTTATGTTCATATGGACATGGGCTTCATTACAACTTTTAATAGAGCTTTGCTGAAAAAAAAAAAAAAAAACGTAACAAAGAAAACTCACTGTTTAGCAATTTGGCATTTGCTACTTCTTGAAAGGTTGAAATGTAGATGGAAAGAGAGCTTGAGAGGATGAAGATGAAGGGTTTAAATTTTGTGTTGTTTAGACTTCATACATCTACACTACCCAAAAGAGAGAAGGCAAACAAAGTTTGGCTTTTCATTTCCAATTTCTAGATGAAATCACATTGGAACCCGAAAAAGAGTAAAGTGAGAGAGAGGGTAAAGTGAGAGAGAGAAAATAAACTAATAAAGGAAGAGAGAGATTTGAATAATATAAATAAAATTTACTCTATATACATAGGTTTCGGTTCGGTTCGGTTTTTTTGGTTAAAATCACTTACAAACCGAAAACCGAACCGACCCTATCGGTTTCAAAATGTGTCAAACCAAACCGATCCGAAACCGATTTTAAAATCGAACCGATCAGTTCAGTTTTGATCGATTCGATCGGTTTAATCGGTTTTTCGGTTTTTTTGTTCAGCTGCCATCCTTACCTATTACAAAGTGATTTGTACAAACATTAGGGCAAGTCACATTCCCAGCAACACATGGCACATGACAGTACCAAAGTTAGAAGGTGGACGGACAGAAGAATCAAAGTATGGATGTTGATCGTGGAAGCTTTAGATGGAAATGGAGATGGAAAAACATGGACTTTTAGTTCTCTAGTTAATGGTACTCGAATCAGGGACTTTAACCTTCAACTCCCAAGTAATGTCTTTTATTGTTCCAAAAAATTTAGAGAGCGAGGCCTGTGTCAATACCATCCATCATCCTAGAGATGCTGGAAATGGCCCAATCTCAAGGATGATGGGTCGTATTGGGCTGGCCTGGCTTCATTACTCTACCAAACTGCGGTCACTAAATGAGTTGGCATGGTTGCACAGGTATTGCCAGACTCGTGCTGAGACCACCATTTTCCTGGTTCTTCCAGCTATTCTATCTTCCAGGAGTAATGGAGCAATTATTCCCAACTGAAAAGCAATGAACCCTGCAGTGTCACACTTGAAGTTTTTTTTTAACAGAGGTGGTAGGCTGTGTAGTATAAATGTGGATGTGTGATAGAGATTTCAATATGGAGTCACGGGTGGGGTTTTTCATTTATGAATGTGGGTGGGTGTAAGTAGTTCTTTTTTAGGTCACTATTACAGCCATGCTTAAAACAGGGATCTTATTCAATGATGCACCAAATCTAGTGTTTAATGTTGATCCAAAGGACTCTTCATTGAGTTTCTCAGGTAGGGATGGATAATGGAGAAAGCAAGTAGGTTGGTGGACTTTCACTTTCAATATGAATAGTGCAGTAACTACAGAGAATAGAAGAGCCTTATTATCCACTGTATCAATAGGATAAGTTTGGGATTCTTGTTTGATTTAGATATTTGAGTCAAGACATATGTACTGATCACTACACCGTTTATATGCTCAAACTCCCAAGTCCATGCATGCGGCCTAATTAATAAAGCACTCTCTCAGAGTCAGACCTCAGCACTGGATTGCTTTGGAAAGGTGATATGGATTGCGGTCATATCCCTTTATCAAATATGTTCTAGAGTTGGGCAAGAAACTGAGTGGTGCATTCATTTTTTGTTTTTTCAAATGATCCAGATAAGATAGGTCATCAGATTTCTCTGTTTTTTTTTTGACACAGAATATTATTCGGTATGGCGATTTTAGTTTACGACCATCTCTAACTCAAGAGTGTTGATAGAGTTGGAATATTTAGTACCATAAATTTCTCACCAACTAAGCTAGTACGTATCTAAACATGTATGCAAACATTTGCCTTCGTGTCAATCTCCACAAACAAAAATACCCTTCAAATACAAAATGGTGTAACCATAAAATGAATGTTTGGGAACAAAATACAAATGAATAGAAGCCACTTAATTATATACTAAAAAAGCATCAGCCTAATGATAACCTAAGACATGCTTAATCTCCCAATTATCCAACTTTTAAGTTAAAAAAAAAAAAAAAAAAAAAAAAAAAAAGGCAATAATTCCTCTCTTTTCAGACCATCCCATGTTCACCCTGTCCCCCCTTTCCTTCTTTATTTATTTCTCCCTGACTACTTTCACGTGCATGCACCCTCTCCAAATCTTATTAATTAAATACGTATTCATTTCATTCATCATTACTATATCCATTTTTATATTTTTTTCTTTCTGAAATCCCATAAAATAATAACATCATCATCACCACAATTACAACAAAGTACACACATGCCTGCCTTTCAACCCTAATCTAAGAAATCGAACCACCTATAATTCCCTTGATTCATAAACACACCCAAAAAACAAAAAAACTCATATTATATTATGGTAATTATTACCACCTGAATTCATCTTCATCATCAAGCTAGCTCATGATCAACATCTCTTGAGAGGAACACCACAGAGGCAATCGTTGTGAACGAAGGACCATGCCTCGAGATGATTGAAGGGAGATCCAGCTGGAATCTGACCACAGAGATGGTTATCTCTAAGATCCAAATGACCAATGTATGAAGCAGTAGAAATGGAGTTAGGAATAGGTCCTTTGAGGTTGTTGTAGGATAGATCAAGAGCAGTGAAGTAAGATCTTGGTCCAAAGACGTTGGGGATGGTTCCTTGGATCCCATTTCGACTCAGGTTCAGTATGCTAATCCCTGATCCACTCAACAAGGTGGGTGGAATTGATCCGGATATTCTATTGAAGTCAAGGTTGAGTGTGGAGAGCACAGCCATTTTTCCTATAGACTCTGGGATCATTCCGGTGATGTGGTTCATGGAGAGATCTAGATCAGCAAGGCGGTAGATGTTGGCGATAGAGGTCGGGATAGGGCCGGTGAGCTGGTTGTTGCTCAGTAGAACTCTGCTCAACATCTTCATCTTCCCCATGTTAGGTGGGAGTGAGCCTGAGATCTTGTTATTCCTCAAGTCCAAGTGCATCAACAAAGCTAAACTCACTATGGAAGGTGGGATGGTCCCAGTGATGATGTTGTCGGCAAAGTTGAGTACTTTGAGGTTCTGGAGCTTGCCAATGTCAGCTGGTAATTGTCCGGTGATTCTGTTTCCGATAACATCGATGATATGTAAGTCTTTTAAAGAAGTAATGCAGGGAGGAATGGGGCCGGAGATGCCCTTCCAATCAGCAATAATGATGCTGGAGAGACGGTCAAGCTTACAGATGGCCGGGGATATGGTTCCTGTCATGTAACCAGAGCGGTGGGCTTTCTGGAAGATAGGGTCTTCGGACTCACCACGGAGGGTCAGATCAGCAACACGGTGAGTGTTGGGATCGCATTGTACGCCGTACCATTTGTTGCAGCAGTCGTTGCCTGTCCATGAATTGAAAATGCCCAAGTATGGTTCTTTGAGTGCCGCTTTGAATGCGAGGAGAGCTGCGCGGTCCGATGGCGGACAGGCGGTGATGGTGGTCGACAGGAAGAGGAAGAGGAAGAGAGTGAGTGTTAAGACACCCATTTGGATCAAGTTTTAGTAGTGAAGAAGAAGAAGAAGAAGAAGCAGGCAAAAGAGTTCTCAAGTGTCTCAAGGGACTTAGGAGAAGGTTTTATAGGTGCTTTGTGCCGGATATGCCCCTAAGCTTTTGGCGAATTTGCAATTGCATACCAGAAGCCAAAAAACATCCTCAAGATTCTCTAGTGAATTGAGAGGGAGGGGTATGTATGTATGTATCAGTGTAAAGGTGTCATTCAACTAGTCATAGAACCCTATTCAACTTATAATGATTGAATTGATATCATGTGATTATGAAAATGACATGAGTTTACTTTTATGGATTTAGGAGAATAGAAGATAACCTCTAAAATTACAAAAGTTGGAGGGTGCATTTTTTGGTGTTGTAACTATGGCCTAAAAGCAAGTTTTAGCTCAAACCATTGCTAAAAAATAGTATGGACCAGTCTCATTTAAGGCACAAAAATAATCCTGGCTGAACTGTATTACATGCATAACTTTGTTTAAAACGGCCACAAAAAAAAAAAAAAAAAAAAAAAAGTAGTTAAAATCCATACAAGGTTGTTCAATCAAGATCAAAGGGGCTTGTTAAAGTGTTCAAATATTGTTCCAAGCAATCAAAGACGCCCATGATATACTCCACCAATATCAATCATAATAGGAAAAAGTGGAATGTACAGGTTTTCTACAATTAACTCAAGCTGATTTTTCCATATTAATTGTTAGATTATATTTATTGTTTTGCAAATGCCAAATAGAAATGAAGTTAGATTTAGTAAATGTGTCCTCATTTTTTTCATTATAAGCTTGGAAAGTTGTGTTAAAGCTTAATGGACACATCAGACATTTAACCACTCCAATCCATTGATCGATTCAGGTTGCTAAAAACACACCCACCAAAAAATCAAAACTTTGGGGTAAATTAATAATTACGGACAATTGTAAGTTTCATTATTAAAAGTTTTTGTCTAGCTCCCACATCCCTTTTTTTCATCACCTAACTCTCAGGCCTTCATCATCAGTTCCCACTTCCCAGAAATTTCGAAATGCAGCATTGAAAATTGCATCCACGACGTGAGGATCACACTTGTACACCTAGAGATGATGCCGTATCTCAAGAGATATGATTAAATCAAAGTTAAGTTCATCTCCAGATGTGTTGCCCATATTTTAACTTTTGATTTAATCGTGTATCCATTTGTTTTGTCTAGAGATACGGCCATTTGATACAAATTCCTGAAGGGCATGGAGGCTTGTTACAACCTCATTTCGGTGATATTTATTTTCCTCCTGTAACTTCCAATCTTATGGACTATTATTTGCCAACCTGCACATCATAATATCTTTTGATAAAACTCCAAACTATACGCTTGGTCAAATGGTCGGCGTCAGACAGTAAATGGAGAATCCTTGTTTTATGGTGCTGCAATAGGCTTTTCCCACATTTAACACTAGTGTTGGAATGGAAATTACTTTCTAAGTAAATGCAAACTTAATAATGGACAGGAGTACTGGCCCCTTCACGCCAATAGATCAAAGTGTCGTAATGTGTGTTAAGTTCATTTTACCCTGGCCGAAGGCACATGTGCAGCATTACAGTCCATTAATTCATTGGCATTTTTAGTTTTTTTTTTTTTTTTTTTTTTTTATCTCTTCATTTAATACATAATACCAACAGATGATGAAATGGAGTCAATATAAAGGAAGAAAAAAAAAATAAAGAATTATGGATATGGTTCCCTGTATAAAATAGTGTTGTGGCCATGGAGTCAATAAATTTGTTTTATATGGACTATGGATATGGATATGGATATCCCCTTCCCCAGAAAACGACATTCTTCTTGTTTACTATATATGTTAGATGTGCATATGCAAGTCAATTATCAGCAGTACCACCAGTGACATTATTTTCTACTTGTTGAAGCAAGCAAAGAACAGATAAGGTGGAGAGAAACTAGGTCCTGAAATCACGAATTTTAGCTGGAGATGATCGATGATGGGATTTCCACCACATGTTTAGATTGAGTGACTTCACTGAAAACCTCCGACAACACCTTTTTTCATGATTTAATTATGGCATGTTAGAGTAACATGGGTGTGGCAACCTTGGATGAAGACACTGTTTACCATCCTCCACGTGCAACCCCTACACTACATGTTCAAATAGATTTCATTATGAGACCTTATTGTTAGCGAGGAAATGGGAGAGGAGTGTCAGAGAGAGATGACGATCGATCCATCTAATATAGAAAAAAGCGAATATAGAAAACATATCAAGTGTATCAATTAAATGCAATGGCTATAGCTGGTGATGTTTACAGGTCGGCAAACCATAATCATCCAATGCCATGGAAGCAACCTCAACTCAAATCAGTCTTATTCAGACAGATAGAGAGAGGAGCTCAAATGAGACATGCATGTGTTTGTAACTTTTAGAGAATGGAGGATTAGTTTGCAAACTTTTAGATGATTGGGGCTGCCTTTGTTTTGTTTTGATTGCTTCAGGAAGGTGTTAGTGGTGGTATCACCTATCAAAAGTTGTTTTTTTGATCGTTCTAAATCTAATTTTGCATTACAAGCTCCAGCTAGGAAGAAGAGCTTGTACTCTAAGCAAATGTTGAATGACCAATATTCATACGATTTGTTAGTTGCTGCCCCATTTTGATGCAGGAGAGTTTTTAGGGTTCTTATAATTTGAGTTTTTAGAGTTTCTAATTTAGGTTTTTAATTTGCTCTCAAAGTTATTTACTAAATAACTTTGAGTAATCTTTCAATTTAATTAAGAATATTTTAGTTTTCTTTTAGGATTAGACATTATTTTCTTTTAGGAATAAACTACTTGTTAATTTTAGTAGTCTTTTTTTTTCCCTTTATAGTAATATTTCAATTATAGTTTAGGAAGTGATTCTGAACCCGATTTGGGTCAGATTCTTGGCAGATTATTTCTTTTATTACGTATTTCGTTTTAGCAGATTATTGGGGTGTTGTCATTTTTGGTAAAATTTCAATATTGATGAGTTTTAGCTATAAAGTCCGGCTTGTGGGCTGATTTTAGATAGACCTTTGATTTGAGTAATTTGATTAAACATTAGAGCTATTTCTCTGTGTTTTGGGCTATCATCTTGTGGTCTTCCCTGTCAATTATTTGTTGCTATTAGCCTGCAGAATAATCACTATTTTGTCCGGCGTCAGTTGGTATCAGAGCTTCAGCATTTTCTTGGGGTGAGATTTCATCAGTTTCTATGGCTGGTGGTCGTGGTCGTCGCGGGCAGGTTTTGAACGAGGAAGCCCCTCACCGTGATCGTTACGTTAAGAATATGATGATTGAGGATTTACAGATGCAAGTTGCAGAGTTAACCCGGCGTCTAACGGAGCAGAATTTCGATAATCGTGAGATGGAAGATCACGATTCTGATTCCAGTTTCGAAAACCCGTATCACAATCATGCTCGATGTTATGATCTAACCTTGTTTATTGATCTCTGCAGACGGGAAGCAGTTCAAGCATAATTCATAACAGAAGCCAAAGAGAGGAATAGTTGAAGATTTCAACAATCAATTGTTGGAACAGAAATTGTATTGATATTACTGAAATTGGGATTACAAGATTCAACTCAAAAGAGTGAATTACAATGTATTATGCACTGAATGATGTAGGTTGTTCGAGATGCCTTAATCTCCTAATGAGAATATGCTCAATTGTACAATGTCTGATATCATGAATCAATACAATGTTATTGTCATTCTCCTATTTATACTAATACCTCACAGAGGCCTTTGGCAAAACAACTAACAGAGCATTTGCATTCTAACAGAGCACTCTTCTCACCACTAACAGAATATACTAACAGAGAATACTGAAAGCCCTTCTAATTCCTCATCTGACAGATTATTCTGCAACCCTTCTTAGCACTTGCAATCTCCACCATCTGCAGCATATTTCATCAGTAACAACTGGAGCATCCACATTCTACATTAGTAACAACTGGAACATTCACAGTCTATTACTCATTCCCTGATAGTCCTTAATAGCAGTTACAATCTGTCAAACCAAAACAATCTGTTAAACCATCCTACTCTTTCGCCTAGTGTATGTGAATCGTATAGGGGGCCTATCATTACTCCCTCCCCAAAAACGCACCTTGTCCGCAAGGTGAAAATCTAGAAATTGTTGATGTAGCTGATCAAAAGCTTCCCAAGTGGCTTCATACGCAGGCAAACCCCTCCACTTGATTAACACGTCAATCTCACCTGGCCTACCTTTAACAGTCTGTCTGATATCCAAAATTGATTCAGGCTGGACCATTAACTCCAATTCATCTGTTAAGTAAGAAGAAAGAGGAATCATATGGGAACAAGGACCCTTAACACGCCATAACAGGGACACATGGAACACATGGTGAATCAAAGAAGAGTCAGGCAAACCCAGTTTATAAGCTACTGACCCAATTCTGCTTAGAATGGTATAAGGCCCGTAGAATTTCGATGACAACTTTTGATTGACTCGCCTTGCCAAAGATTTTTGTCGATATGGCCAGATCTTCAAAAATACCTTGTCGCCAACCTAAAAAACGTCATCCCTTCTAGATTTATCAGCAAACTGCTTCATTCTCTGCTGAGCACACTGCAAGTTCATCCGAAGAACTTCCAATACACTGTCCCTATCAGATAAAATCTGCTCCACTGCTGACACTGCTGTCTTCCCAGCGGTATACCGAATCAAAGGAGGAGGGTCACGCCCATACAACACCTTAAAAGGAGTAAATCCTGTAGCGGAGTGACAAGACGTATTATACCAATACTCCGCCCAACACAACCACTTAGACCATTGTTTAGGTCTGTCAGAAATGAAGCATCTGAGATATGTCTCCAGGCAGCGATTTACCACCTAAGATTGCCCATCCGTCTGAGGATGATAGGCGGTGCTATACTTCAACTTAGTACCTTGTAAGCGGAACAATTCACGCCAAAATTGACTCAGAAAAACACGATCTCGATCAGAGATAATGGACCTAGGAGTTCCATGAAGCCTGATGATATCTGTAGAAAATACTTTGGCGACCCCTTCGGCGGTAAACGGATGCGTTAATCCAGAAAAGTGAGCATATTTGCTGAGGCGATCAACCACGACCAATATAGTGTTCATCTTCCCGGAAGTAGGCAACCCTTCAATAAAGTCCATTGTAACCTCATCCCAGACTTGAGTAGGTAAAGGAATGGGCTGAAGGAGCCCAGCTGGACTAATGACCAAACTTTTGTTCCGTTGGCAGACATCGCATTCACTGACTAACTTTCGGATGACGACCTTCATTCCAACCCAATAAATCTCCTTGGCCATCGTCTGATAAGTCTTAGTTTCCCCAGAATGTCCCCCTACTGAAGATTCATGGAATTCCCTAAAAATTGTAGGAATAAAAGAATAATTTTTAGGAAGAACTAACATGTTTTTATAATATAATAATTCTTCTATGATGCGAAAACCAGGACGACCCGCCCCATTGCGCACGGACTGAATAAGCAGTTGTAGGTCAGAATCACCCAATATTTCGGCTTTCAAAGCATCCCAATTTTGCCATGAGATCATGCTGATCTGAGAACAGAAAATGAGGGGATAAATTCTGGACAACGCTTCTGCGGCTCGGTTAGAAGCACATGGCTTATACTGAATCTCAAATTGATACCCCATGAGTTTACTCACCCACTTTTGATACTCCGGACCAATCACGTTCTGTTCCAACAAATATTTGAGACTTTTTTGGTCTGTTCTCACAATGAATTTACGCCCTAACAGATAAGGCCGCCACCTAGTGATGGCAAACACTATTGCCATGAGCTCCTTTTCATAAATCGGCTTGAGTCTAGCCCTTTGCCCCAACACTTGACTAAAGAAGGAGATAGGTCGTTGTAATTGCATAAGAACGACCCCCACTGCAAACCCGGAAGCATCGATTTCGATAATAAACTTTCTGGAGAAATCCGGCATTGCTAATACAGGTGCCTTAGTCATGATCAACTTGAGTTTCTGAAATGCCAACTCAGTTTCCTAATTCCAAGCAAAACAATCTTTCTTCAATTGGGACATCAATGGCCAAGCAACCTGACTGTAATCTCTGATGAACTTTCGGTAGTAGCCTGTAAGGCCCAAAAACCCCCTCAACTTGGTAATATTTCTCGGTTGAGGCCAATCCAACATAGCTTGGATTTTGGACTGATCCACTGATACTCCTTCACTTGATATCACATGACCCAAATATTGTAGTCTGGAACACCCGAACTCGCATTTCTTCTTGTTCGCATACAGTGTCTGCTTTCGTATAACACCCAACACCACATCAAGATGCTCCACATGCTCTTCCAACCCCTTACTATAAACCAGAATGTCGTCGAAAAAAACCAATACGAACTTACACAGATACGGCCGGAAGATGGAGTTCATCAGCGACTGAAAAGTGGTCGGCGCATTAGTGAGCCCAAATGGCATCACCAGAAACTCATAGTGCCCTTCATGAGTGCGAAATGCGGTTTTAGAGACATCCCCTTCCCGTACCCGAATCTGATGGTAGCCGGCCTTAAGATCCAACTTCGAAAAAATTACTGACCCGTGAAGTTCATCCAGAAGCTCTTCTATAATTGGAATGGGGAAGCGATCAGGTATCGTTTGCTTGTTCAGAGCTCTATAATCAATACAAAATCGCCATCCACCATCTTTCTTCTTCACTAGCAAGACCAGACTCGAGAATGGGGATACACTCGGTCTTATAATTCCTGCCTCCAACATTTCTGCAACTAATTTCTCGATCTCATTCTTCTGAATTTGGGGGTAGCAATACGGCATGACATTCATTGGATTGGAGCCTTCATGTAGAACTATGGAATGTTCATAACCCCTTATGGGAGGCAAACCTGATGGAGCCTGAAACACATCTAAATATCTATCCAACACTGTCGAGATCACTGATGGAGCTTCTACAACTTCGTCCACTGCCACATCCACATTTTCTAATTCTATCATAAATACATGTCCCTCTTGTTTTATAGTATGAAGCATGGTCTTCAATGAGACTAAACTCCGTCCCAAGGATGGATCTCCCTTGAGAATAATTGTATCTGACCCCATCTTGAAACATAAAATCTGATCTTTCCAATTAACAGAAGTCGTTCCCAATGTTGCAAGCCACTGAATCCCCAGTATGACGTCTGAACTTCCGAGCCCTAATGGGAGAAAATCTTCCACAATCTCGACTCCTTGCACCATCAACTGTACTTTTTGACACATTCCACTTCCTTGAACCGATTCACCTGATCCCATTGTTACCCCGTACACCCCCGTAGACGTGATTGGCAACCTGACTCTTTCAACTATTTTTTGAGAAATGAAGTTATGAGTCGCACTGCTGTCAACCAACACCACTACGGACTGGCCTGCGATCTCTCCTTCCATCTTCATGGTCTTTGGGTTTGAGAATCCCATGACCGAACTCAATGAAACTTCAATGATTTGGCTGATCTCGGCCATTTCTAACTCTGTCTGTTCCTCGCTTTTCTGATTTTCTTCCTCTTCGGATTCATTTTCTTCTTGAGCAAGAAGGATACTCACCTCCTTCCTCTTACACTGATGGCCCGGAGCGTATTTTTCGTCACACTTGAAGCACAAACCCTTCTCGCGTTTGGCTTGATATTCGACATCAGAGATCTTCTTGAACTTTCTGCCTGAAGAACTTCTATCAAAAATTCTTGGAATGAAAGGTTTGGAGTAGCGATGGAGATCAGTCGTTGGATTTCTATCGAAATCTCTCGAAGCTGCTGGTTTGTGAAACCCTAATGGACCGGACCCCGAGTGTTGTTGCCCTAGCATGGGCCGAGTTTGCTTATTTTGAAGGCCCATCTTATAAGAAGTAAACAAAAGTTGTTTTTCCTCCACCTGATGGGCAAGATCCATCGCCCGACCCAAAAAAATCGGCTCCAGCATCCTCACCTCCGCCCGAATTGCAGGTTTCAAGCCATTAATGAACTTGCTCAAGTAGATTTCTTCATTGAGTGTCTCTAATGGTGCCGCCAATGTAACAAATTGCCTTCGATACTCTGTCACTGATCCCTCTTGCTTAAGAGCAAGAAATTGTTCACATAGGGATCCTTCTTGGGTGGTTCGAAATTGTTTCAACAACAAACCCTTAAGCTCTTCCCAAAACAAGATTGGACGTCTTTTACTTTCCCATTGATACCAAAGAAGTGCATCAGATTCAAACGATATAACCACGGCTTCGATCTTTTCATCATTCGAGTATCGATGTAGGTTGAAAAATCTTTCAGCTTTGAGGATCCACCCATCAGGGTTTGATCCTTCAAAAATGGGCATATCTAATCTTCTAGGCTTCCTGTCAAACTGTCCTCCTTGTGATGAAGACCCACCTATCCCACCATTGGGACTCTGTGGTTCCACGTTGATGGATGGAATTTGCTCCCTCACTGAATTAGAAGCTGTCTTTTGAGTATCTTGTTGAGCCTTCATGATCTGATCCAATCTGTTCATCACTTCTTGAAAACCCCCATTTAAAGAATCTAGTTTTTCTTGCATACTTGCCATTGTTTCTTCCATAACTTCCATTCTTGCATTAGCACCAACACCTTTTCCAGCCATCAATCCTAGGAATCGAAGTGCTCTGATACCAAGTTGTTATGATCTAACCTTGTTTATTGATCTCTGCATACGGGAAGCAGTTCAAGCAGAATTCATAACAGAAGCCAAATAGAGGAATAGATGGAAGACTTGAAGATTTCAACAATCAATTGCTGGAACAGAAATTGTATTGATATTACTGAAATTGGGATTACAAGATTCAACTCAAAAAAGTGAATTACAATGTATTATGCACTGAATGATGTAGGCTGTTCGAGATGCCTTAATCTCCTAATGAGCATTTGCTCAATTGTACAATGTCTGATATCATGAATCAATACAATGTTATTGCCATTCTCCTATTTATACTAATACCTCACAGAGGCCTTTTGCAAAACAACTAACAGAGCATTTGCATTCTAACAGAGCACTCTTCTCACCACTAACAAAATATACTAACAGAGAATACTGAAAGCCCTTCTAATTCCTCATCTGACAGATTATTCTGCAACCCTTCTTAGCACTTGCAATCTCCACCATCTGCAACATATTTCATCAGTAACAACTGGAGCATCCACATTCTACATTAGTAACAACTGGAACATTCACAGTCTGTTACTCATTCCCTGATAGTCCTTAATAGCAGTTACAATCTGTTAAACCAAAACAATCTGTTAAACCATCCTATTCTTTCGCCTAGTGTATGTGAATCGTATAGGGGTCCTATCACTCGATTATGGAAGTATGGAGAGCATGTGTATGACGATGAGGAACTTGGAGAGCCCGTGTATGACAATGAGGAGCTTGAGAAAGACGTGGTAGACGAAACTGAATAGTTTGGAGAGCTTGTGTATAACACTGATGAAGAATTGGATATTGTTAATGCAAATAGTTTGCAGAATGGGGATGTTGGAGTTGTTATTGAAGACGGTGAAGTGCATGAAGAAACTGATAGGGAGGAGGCGATCTTCCACATCGCTAATCCTGGATTCTGCTACGAGTATCAACTAGTGGAACCCACAGACCCCCTGTTTCTCTCACCTTCCCCTGTTTTCGTATCTCTTCACCTCGCCATCGTCCAGCATCCACACGGCCGAGCACCACCATCAAAAGCCACCACCTTCTCCTTCCTGTTTCCCTCTTTCTTGGCCACCGCCCCTGTTCCACCTCGTGACAGAGCCGCCACCACCTTGTTTTCGTATCTCTCTTCACCTCGCCACCGTCCAGCATCCACACCACCCAGCAACAAAGAAGGTCGCCACCACCTCCTCCTTCTTGTTTCATTCTCTCTCGGCCACCGCCACTGTTCCACCCCGTGACAGAGCCGCCACCACCTTGTTCCACACTCGCGAAGAGCCCCATCACCATCTCTTCGTTCCTTCTCTCTCGTTGCAACCATATCTCCCTGTTCCCTCCTCTCTCTCGTCCATGTTTCTCTCTCCCGTTCCCATCACAGGACAGAGACGCAACACGAGCTCCTCCCTAGTTTCTCTCTTCGTTCCCTCTTTCTCTCACCCTTCCTTCATCTCTCTCTCTTATTTGCAGGTTTCGGAGCTAGTCGCAGGAAGAATACGCTCGCGAGGAGCAAAGAACTAGGCGGCGTAGAGCGAATCTCGCTGGAGACAAAGGTGCAGAGAATCTGGCGGGAGAAAACGGTTTTTCAAATCAACTTGGCTATTCGTACCCCAGTCCATTACTTTGAGCTCCCACAGTCCACCAGCAGTCTTTTCTCGGGATTTGTGTCTGTGCAGAAATGAATTCCACCTACACCAGTGTTGTGACGTCATCCACCCTAATTTTCTAGCCCCTGCAGACGTGAATTCAGGTTTACCAGCAGAGGTGCAACAACTAGCAGAGTTTTCTGACCTGATACCAGAGGGTCTTCCTCCTAGACTGCCGCCAGAGGATTCCGATGACACTGTTGTGAACTCGAGGACGAGTTCTTTCCAACCCGAGGTGACTGATGCAGGAGGGTTTCTAGGGTTCCTAATTTGCTCTCAATTGAGTAATCTTTCAATTTAATTAGGAATCTTTTAGTTTCCTTTTAGGATTAGACATTATTTTCTTTTAGGAATAGACTGCTTGTTAATTTTAATAGTTTTTTTTTCCCTTTATAGTAATATTTCAATTATAGTTTAGGAAGTGATTCTGAATCCGATTTGGGCCAGATTTTTGGCAGATTATTTCTTTTATTACGTATTTCGTTTTAGCATGATTATTGGGGTGTTGCCATTTTTGGTAAAATTTCAGTATTGATGAGTTTTAGCTATAAAGCCCGGCTTGTGGGCTGATTTTAGAGAGACCTTTGATTTGAGTAATTTGATTAAACATTAGAGCTGTTTCTCTGTGTTCTTCCCTGTCAATTATTTGTTGCTATTAGCCTGTAGAATAATCGCTATTCTGCCCGACACCACATTTTAACACATAAGTTGTGAGCTACCCCCACCCAAGACTGTTTGTATATATTGTAATGAATTTTTAAAATATATTACCTATACATCATGTGATTTCGAAAGTTACAGGAAAATTAAATGGCGCAAAAGTAAGATTATGAGACAACTTAACTTAATTAATCCTGCCCAAAACTGAAAACTTCCACAATATTTTTTTAACTTGTCTATACAAAGTTATGTGTCTTTGATTAAATTTTTATTACAAATATAATACTGAGTAACTAAATATTAAATTAGTATCATTAGAATAAGAATATTACAACTTATCAATCTGCAATGGACAAAATAAGTATATATATATATATATATATATATATATATATATCAAAGTTTTAAGATCGAGAAAGCTAGGCATTTAACCCCAATGTTCCCATAAAAAAAATGGCCAAGCAGAGCATAAAAATCAATAACTTGAAAAGAGACTAAAAACCGCCAAGGATAGCTAGCTGAAGAGCTACATTTCTTCATCTTTTAATTTTCTTTTTGCCGCTATGTGCGGCGAGCACAGGTATTCTTTAGTAAAGAGCGAAACAGTTTGCCAATATTGCTCACTGTGTGGCTGCGTTAAAGAACTATGTTGCTCTTGTAGACCTAGAAATAGCTATATGTTCAAGTGGAAACTTATAAGTTTCAAGGTTTAATCGGGTCAGTTTTGGGTTTGGTTCGGTCTTGAGGTTAAAAGGTGGGAAAAAATATGGGCAACCAAACCCAACCCGAACATTTTGACCCATTCGGACTCGGATTATGTGGGTTGTGGATTTACCTTTTGGGCGGGCTACCGCTCAACCGAGTCCAGATTGTCTGCACCCAAGTGCAGAGATTTAAAATCTACACTCTAAAAAAAAAACACGTTATTATCGTTTTTTAGAGATGAAAGCTTGGTGGAACAACTCAGTAGTCTCTGACAGAGGAGATGAAAGCTTGGTGGAACAACTCACTAGTCTCTGGCCACCTTGGCTAATGTTTATGGTGAAAACTTAAGGCACTCATATGCAACCTTAAAAGTTGGAGGACTAAAGTTTGGGGTAAAACAAATTTATGTATTCAAAATATTTCTGCTTTAATTGCTAACATTGATGTTGATGAAGAGATTAGAGATCTGACTGCCGAGGAGAGGTCTTGTAGAGTGCAGTTGCATCGAGAGTGGGCAACATTAACCAAAAGAGATGAGGAGTTTTGGAGGATCAGATCAGGGGTCAACTGGGTTTGTCATATGGATCAGGGGTTCAAATTCTTTCATAATTTGGCTAACAGACACTGACTGTTTAACTCTATTAAAGCTCTTAGCATGGGTCAGGAGTTGGTAGTGGATGAAGTCAGCATCAGAGAACTCTTGATATCTCACTTCAAGGAGTTGTTTTATGAAAAGGAGGAGTAGCGACCTTTCTTCTTGGGGATTACCTTTAAGTCTATCTCCCAGTCTATGGCTACCTCCTTGGTAGATAATTTTTCAGAGATGGAAATTAGAACGATAATAGAAGAACTTAAATCTGAAGTTTCCCCAGGTCTTGATGGTTTCTCAATGGTGTTCTATTTGAAAATGTGAAAGGTAATCAAAATTGATTTTCTGAAAGTTATTGAAGATTTTAACTCGAGAAATTTTCTTGATTGGCGGTTGAACACCACTATCATCTCGCTTATTCCTAAATGTGCGAGAATGCGGACAGTCAAAGATTTCAGACCTATCATTATTTTGAATGGGGCCTATAAGATCATTGCAAATGTGTTGGCTAACAGATTGAAAATAGTTTTTCATGTTGTCATTTCTCCTTTTCAAATTGCAGCAGTCAGTGGAATACAGGTGGTTGATAGCCCTTTGATTGCCAATGAAATTATTGATTCTAGGAAAAAACAAGGTGTTTCAGGGCTCGTTCTCAAATTAGATTTCTCTAAAGCCTTTGACAACATCTCTTGGAAATACTTGAATTTGGTAATGGCTCGCATGGGGTTTGACTCCAAATGGATTCATTGGCTTCACACTTACAGATCTACAGCTAATTTCTCTCTAAAGATTAATGGTCAGTTGCACGGGTTTTTCAATAGCTCGAAAGGTTTGCGTCAAGGCGATCCCCTGTCTCCTCATCTCTTTACTATAGCAACAAAAGGTCTAACCCAAATGATTCTTGAAGCGGTTGATGTTGGCCTAGTGAGAGGGTTTTCTGTCGCAGAGAGTAGTCCTCAGTTTTCTATTATCCAGTATGCGGATGATATTATCCTCTTTTGTGATGTTTCCGCTTCTCAGGTTCTTGCTCTTAAAAGAATTATGATTTGGTTTGAAGTTATTTCTGAAAATCAACTTTCACAAATCAGTGGTGTTGCCTATTGGAGAAGTCCCTCATCTGCACCAGTTGGCGGGTTTATTGGGTTGTTCAGCGGGTCAACTTCCAGTTAAGTACTTGGGCATGCCTTTGGGTGCTAGTTTTAAAAGTAAAGTTGTGTGGGATGAGACGATCGAAAGGATGAAATCAAAATTAGCGTATTGGAAACTCAAATTTATCTCTAAAGTAGGCAGGATAGCTCTTGTCCAATCCACATTAGAGTCTATCCCTTTGTTCATTCTGTCTCTTATTAAGGTTCTCTCTTCAATAGCAGCCAAGATGGAACAGATCATGCGCGATTTCCTTTGGGGTTCTACTCAAAAGTCTAGAAAGATGCATTTAGTGGGCTGGGAAAAAATTTGTTGTCCTAAATCTCGAGATGGTTTAGGCATTCGCCAAGTGCTCACTTTCAATTTTGCATTACTTTCTAAGTGGCTTTGGCGATTTGCAGAAGAAAATGACATTTTATGGAGATCTCTCATTATGGATAAATATGGGCGCAATAGATGGGTTTGGGAAAAGATAACTAAGTACACTTCCTACGGATGCTCTTTGTCGAAGTCCATCTCCCGGTGCGCAAGTGGCTTATACCCTCACACCTCTCTTCAATGTGGGAACAGTGACCTCATATCTTTCTGGCATGATTTTTGGTGTAGTAACCAATATTTGAAGGATCCGTTTCCAATGTTGTTTATCATTAACAACAATCAATATGGGAGTGTGAACAATTTTTGGTTTAATGGCAATTCTTGAGATCTTTCATTTCGAATACCCCTAAATACTGGGGAGCTAGAGGAGGTCGCCAATTTAATGCATCTGTTGGATAGACAGATGCTCTCAGAAGGAACTGACAGTTTGGTGTGGAAGGGTAAAAATGTGGGCTTCTCGGCGAAAGAATTTTCTGATATGTTGGTTGCCTCTCATTATGAGACTCACTCCAACCCCTTCATTTCCTCTCACAAGGATTTGGTATGGGTGAAAAACATTTATCCTTGGATTAATTTCTTTAGTTGGTCAGTGTTGCATGAGAAGATATTGACTAAAGATAGGTTAAGGAAAATAGGAATCCACACAGGGAGTCTTTGTGTGCTTTGCAATGAAATTGACGAGACGCTGGATCATTTGATGCTTCACTGCAGATTCTCCAAATCAATTTGGAGCAGTTTCTTGTCAGAATTTGGTTTGAGTTTGATGTTTCAAGGCTCCATTTAGATTAGCTAAGTTGGTGGTCCCAAGCTAATCCTTCCCGACGGGCGGAGTGGTTATGGCGTAGGATTCCTCACGTACTCATGTGGTGTGTGTGGAAAGAAAGAAATAGGAGGGTATTTGAAGGGCTCAACATATCAGAGCACTTTATCGTTGGGTTTGGCTTGTAATTTGTTTAGGGATTTGGTTTTTGACACCTTCATGGTGTCTTGGCATTCCTTGATATATGAATGATTTTCTTTGTATTTTGTTTCCCTTTCTTTATTTCTTTAATAAACATCTTCGTGTTTGAACAAAAAAAAAAAAAAAAAGATTTTGGTAATAGATAAAATATACAGATATGTTTTCAATTAATTTCTTTAGGATGTAAATGTCGAAAACCTTACACTTATAGGTATCACCATTTTCACCCAACTTGATGGAGTGGAATTAAAGTTAGGTTATCCAAGGTCACCGTCAGTGTCATTTATACAATTGATGTAAGTAGTGTTATAAGCATATAATAGGCTATAGGTATACAATTAAAAAAAAATGCAAATAAAACCATGTCCCAAATGTTAACCAAATTTCAGGCACCAACTTGCATGAATTATGTTTTTCAATTGATAGTTTGAGTTGAAAATTTGAGGAATCAAAAATATTAGAGAGATCCAATACTCAGTGAAATAAATATTGTGGCTTCTGTCTTATTCAATAAAATCATCATGCAATAAATCAACCCTACCCAAGGTGACCTCTCTTTCCCCCTCCAATTTACCTACTACGGTATTGGAGTGAATATGATATCCAACAGACATACACAACGCTTTAGTTGGTACATGGAAATGTATATCATAATTTTTCTGTCTATCAATAATTGCATGCATTGCACGAAAGATGTGAAGAAGTAGACCATTATCTAGGCAAATGAGCTAAGCTAGTATTTGCAGTAACCCCCTCCCATTAAGTAGTCATGCATTACAATGAGTACTCTCAACTCTATGGCAAATACAACCCTTTTGATAGAGGTGGATAATGTCGGTTCGGTTCGGTTTTGAGCCCCAAATCGATTTTGAACCGATTTCATTCAGTTTGCTCAAAACCTAAACCAAAACCGAATTTTGTATTTGTAAACCGATGAATTCGGTTGAACCGAATTTTGGATCGTTTCGGTTCGGTTGGGCCGAAATTTCAGGCTCAAGCATTTGAAAGACTTTCATTAAAACATGTCCAATTTTTTTACAGACCCAATTTTTAGCCCAAAATTGAAAACTTTGAGAAAATGGGGTGATTCAGTGCAACAGGGTGTACTGCAGTGCATTTGTTGCACTAATCAAGTATTGACACCTACCTGTTATTTAGTTATTTATATATATCTAATTAATCGGTCGGTTCGGTTATAAATCGGTCGGTTCAAAACAGTAAACCGATTTTGAACCGTTTATAATCGGTTCGGTTCGGTTAAATTATTTTATTTCTATTCATATTTCGGTTCGATCGGTTAACCGAATTTAAATCGGTTTTTGCCCACCCCTACTTATAACCAAGACAAATGTACCGACAGACATGGTCACCAATGTTGAATATAAGAAGTCTTTTATCAATCTAATGTTGCACCACATCTCACGAACTTTGGAAAAAAATAACAGCCTAAGGACCTCCAGGGACATCTAATGACAATGGCCTGAAATGCAATTAAGTTTTACAATTTGAATGGTAATTACCAAGGATCGCCTGGGGCGCTCATGGGATAGCAAAGGCCTAAGTTTCACCTCAGTGATGGTAATGGCCTGTGATCTGGGAACGGCCTGGAGGCATCCTTACATTCAAATTGGCTTCAGTTATGAGAAGTTCACATCTTGGACGGAAGCAGCAAGTATTGGGGGACGGCAATGGCCCAGATACAAGAACTTCCAATTTTCACATGGGAAGTATAGAACGCATCGTTTTTGGAATACCAAATTGGAATGTAAATGTACAGGTGAGTTTAAATTGGTATTCACCACTATGAGGTTAGGAGTAGGACACACAACTCTTAGTAAGTCTGGACCAGGTGCGCCAGTAACCAATGCTAATAACAATTTACTGACACTATTTTGAATCTCAACTTAGACAATACTTGAGGATTGATGTTCAGATCTAAATTTAGTATATTCAATTCAATGCTAGATCATTCACGTCAACCACTTGTTATATATAAGTTGGCACAAGAATATGTATTCCTAATTAATGAAGAATGTACAACTAACCTTCTGATTTGTCTCAGATTCCTTCTCTATTAATTTGCTAAAGAAGCAAAATTCTACAGTTCCTAAAAGAACTTCCCTCTATCTTCAAAGTTTCTGAACACGTCAAAGCTAGCACAAGCTGGACTTAGTACAACAGCATCTCCTGCATTAGTGAAAAAAATATGTTAATGAGCTCGTAATCTCAACTCATGATCATGATGCAGAAAAGAGAAAATAAAAAGAAAGGACTGTTTGTAAGCGTCATTTAGGATTATCACTTTTTTTTTCATATGAAGCCATTTGGGAGTTATCACTTGGTAAATAATATCACGTTACAACTCGGAAAAATATAAATAGTCCAAATTTCACCCTTTTAATAAAAAGACATTGCTACTTCTTGGTTCTAAAATATATAAATAAAAAGATGGATGAACTTGCAGACTTTTGATAAGGAAAAGAAATGACTCGAGAAAGGGAAAACGATGATTTCAAAATCATTCTTTTTACACCTGGATATAGGTGAAAGCCAAGTTAACTTGATTTTATTAAAATCAAGATTTTAGATGATCAGGCTGTCTTTGTTTTGTTTGATTGCCTTGCCTCGAAAAGGTATTAATGGTGGCATCAGCAATCAAAAGTTCCCTTTTGCTTATTCCAAATCTAATTTTGCATTCCAATATCCAGCTAGAAAAGAGCTTGTCAGCTAAGCAAATACTGAAGTAACAAGATCCATAGAATCATGGACATTTTTTTTAGTTCTAGTGCATAACCCAAGGACCATAAGATTTGAGCAAAGACTAAAGAGTATGGTTTATTTGTTATTTGGATAAAGAGTCCTGTGTTTATGAGACAGTTTTGAGTGGGCAGCTCCAAACAACCACAAAATAAGTTATTAAGTAATGTAGCAAAATATTTTAGGTTTGAACCCTGCCGGTGCCATTTGGGGTGGGAGAGGTTGAGGGTTGTCCTATTAATGCGGCCGAAAATCGGTCAAAAAGCGCTATGCGGGGCTGGACCGAAACGCACAGGGTCGACTCGGTTGGCTTTAAGCGAAATCAGTAAAATAGGTCAAACTCAGTCAAAAGCGATAAAAAATCGGCGAGCCAGCGCTTAATCGGCCCAGCTGACTCGCCGATTTGTAGGTCTTTATATATGAAAAAAAAAAAAAAAACCTAATCGATCTGTTCTTACCTTTTTGCAGCTGACTGAAGAAGGAGCGACAACTTGTAGATCTGAAGAAAAAGAATAGACGAAGAAGAAGAAGAGAAGTAGATATGAATCATCAATCTCTCTTCCTCCCTTCCTTCAATCGAAATCATCAAGTACGAAGAGATTGGCTGCTGAATCGATCAATTGAAGACGACAAAGAGATTGGTTGCTAACTTCCCAAATCAGGTAAGCTTTCCCTCTCCTCCCAGTCCATTTGTTTCTTCCATTCGCTTCTTCCCTCTGCTGAGATCATTCAGTGAAATGTTATCAATCAATGAGATGTAAGTCGATGATGACCGATTTAAGGCTTGTTTCTCAAAGAACATTCACAGTGGCCGTCCAAGAGTTTTCCCCTTCGTCGGGCTTGAGAGCTTATGCTGTTTTATCCTTCCTTAGATGTCTGAGACTCATTTTCTAATGGTTTCTTAAATGCTAGTTTTGATTGTAAATTTGTAATGTGTTTTTTAGTAAAATATAGCTCGTGTCCATGTTTGTTAATTGTTATACAGAGAATTCAATTCTTTAGCACACATGAATTCAATACACATGATGCTATACTTGTTTGAGGTTTATCTCTGATTCTCTCAAGTATGTTCAATAGTCATTAGTCAGTTATGTGCAATCTCTAGTGTGGATCAAGTGATGAGAAAAAAACTGCAACAATATGATGTAGATTTATTCCAACAAAGATGAAACACTCTGATTAGATTATTTTACATCCATGATTATTTTACTTATTCTTGTTTCGTATTTGTATTTTGTAGATTATGTCGTCGGGAGGTTCAAATCCATTTGCCAATGCCAATGCCAATTCAACATCCATTTGCTATGCCAGAATGCCTATGAGTTGTTGTTGTTGCTTTCGTTGTATTGGTTGTTCGTAAACAAGTCCAGGTAACTATAAGTGTTCCAACCTGCAAAATTAAATTCATTTGATTAATTAGTAAAATAATACATGACTATGATTACATATTTACACCCTTTTGATTAATTATTTATTTTGTAATCTATGACTATGATTAAATTTAAAAAATATATACTTTGAAAAAATTATCCGCATAATTTCGCTTAGTCCCGTATAATTATGAAAAATCGTAATGCGATCCTGACCGCTTTCCGCATTAACTGCATAGGTTGAGGGGGAAACAAAACCATAACATGTCTTTGGTGGGCTAAAACCTGATGTTATCTGCCACAAGTCTTACCAGCAGAGCTAGCACCCACTGGCAAACAAAAACTCAATATTTTGCGCCAATGGTACTCATCCTTAAAATGTTTGAATATTTGTAAAACTCAAAATAGGTCAAGAATGAACATACCTTTTCTAATAGTCTATATATTGTGATGAATTTTTAAAGGAGATTGTCCATGCATCATGTGATTTAGAAAGTTTTAGGCAGATTAAATGGAGCATAAGTAAGAATATGAGTCAGATTAAATGAGTTAATGAATCCTTACCCAGAACTGAAAACTTCCACTTATAAATATAAAATTCTATATAAATAACTAATATAGTAATGTTAAACTAGAATCCATAGAGTAAACCATCATAAACTTATCAGTCTACCATATAAAATTGGGGAATTTAATATTCCCAAAGTTTTAAGATCAAGAAACTGCATTTAACCTTAATATAATCAAAAGAAATGGCAAAGCAGAAATGCCTAATTGATAACTTTAAAAGAGAGACTAAAAATTGCCAAGGAAATCTGAGCTCACAAACTACATTTGCTATAACATTACTAATCTAATAATTACCACATTAACAAACCTAATGACAATAGCCAAATGACAATGACCTAAGATACAATTAAATTTTACAATTTGGACAGTGATTAATTGGAGCGCCCTGGTATGGAAGACCTAAGTTTCATATCAAGGATGACAAGGGTGATCTGCTAAACAACATAGACGTGTGCTTAGAGAAAATGGCTACAGATATGAGAAGTTTTATATCTTGGATGGAGGCAGTGAGGATTGGGGGATAGCAGTGGCCTGAGATACGATAACATTTAAAACTTCACACCAGAACTTTAGAAATGCTTGGATTTGGAGTAAGAAAACCAGAATATAAATTGGTGTTCACCACTATAACTTGTTTCCTACTATATGGAGGATAAGAACTTACAACTCCTTAATAAATCTGAACCAGACGTATGAACCACCAATACCAATAATCATTACTGACAATATTTTCAATCTTGACTTAGACCACACTTGAGGATTGCCATTTCAGAACAAAATTTGAGTATAAACCTTCCTGTCAACCACTTGTTAGATGTGAGTTGGCACAAGAATATATAATCCTAACTAATGCATAATGTACAACTAACCTTCAGATTTGGAGGATGATCTGCACTCAAATTCTTTCTCTACTAATTTGTCAAGGCAGCAAAACTTTACAGGGAAGCAAATTAGGCCAGTTCTTGCAAGAACTTTCCCCTATCCTCGAAGTTCCTGAATTCGTCAAAGCTAGCACAACCTGGACTTAGAACAATGGCATCTCCTACATTAGTGAAAAAGAATATGTTGATGAGCTTGTAATCCCAAATCATATGATCATGATGCAGAAAACAAAACCAAACAAAAAAAAAGACTGTTTGTAAGCGACATTTAGGAGTTATCACTTCTTTTTTCCCTTTTATTCTTTTTAAATTTATGAAGCCATTTAGGAGTTCTCATGTGCTGCATATAATCAAGTTACAACTCAAAAAATAAATAGATATATAAAGTCAAAATTTCACCTTTTTAATAAAAACATCATTTCTTCTTCTTGGTCATGCAACAGTTTTAAAATACATAAATAAACAATGGATACACTCAAAGACTTTTGAAAAGGAAAAGAAATAACTCAAGATAAGGAAAAAGGACAATTTCAAAATCTTTCTTTTTCTACCTGGATAGAGGCGAAAGCCAAGGTAATTTGATTTTATTTAAATCTAGCTTTTAGGCTTTTTGATGATTGATTTTTAGATATTTTCATTATATGTGAAGTAAGGTAATGTCAGCGATCAAATCTAATGTTTGATTATGTGTGTCTTCAACTAGAACTGAATGTGCATCTAATACAGTTAATGTTGACAAAAAGTACCGCTAAAACATCTTGCGTCACCCTATAGTCTTGTCGACAATAACATAATTGATATCAACAATACTAGATGCAAAATCAAATCATTACTATGAAATAGTGTAAAGCCTAAATTTTAATATTTGATAACTGAAAAGTAACTAGATACATTGCTATGAATTTAAATACATTTTAAGATCACAGAATCAATATCAAAGCCTAAACTGACATCTAAAAAGAAAAAAAACAAATGAGCCCGCCTGTCAATGCTACCTGGGCATAGTTTAGTATTAGGGATGATTCTGAAAAGCTTCGGGCACTCTTCTCATTGAGCTTTTCTATTCCCCTCATCACCTTTTCTCAAGTTGTATATATATATATATATAAGCCGTGCAGCCACGAAAAAGAAAGGCCCTTTTCGTTAAATACCCAACCTTCCCAACAATCAAGCAGTTTACTGCGAGGACCTTATTGACAGACTTAGGTAGAACCGTAAGAGATACAAAGCCAGGGGTGGGAATAAGAGTTTCAATCTCCTTGTAAGCCCACTAATCCAAGCGTTTAATCTCCCCTCTCTACACTTTTACTGCTGAAATTTAACACGTTACTCCTATGCTAATCCGCACAAACACCTCAAACTTTTCAGCTGAAACGGATTAGCGAAAAAGCACAAGTCATTGCAAGTTGGTCCGTGAAATGACATGTCGATGCGTATTGTCAAATCAAGCCAAAACTGACACGTTAGTGTTGATGATGATAATACACACAATTCCTCAAAGTTTTAGCTCAAACGGATTAGCAAAAACATAGTGGTTCATGTGCAAGTTGGTCCTTGAAATTTGGTTAAACTTGAAAATTATTTTGTGGTTTGGGTTTTATCTAAAAAAAATTCTGAAACTGGGCCTTTAACCATTTTTTTCATTGTGACTTATTCAAAATTTGGACTTGTAGCTAAAAGCAAAATTTTAAAATACTATTGGGTGTTACATGCATAATCTGCCTTAAGCCAAGGTCCACCTTACATACGACTTTCCCACATCAAAGAAAGTAAAAAACTACAGTATGGCCTTTATATCAAGTATTACAAAGATGGAGGAAATTATATTCAGATTTAAATTCAGTAAAAGGCAGAAACTTAGTGCAAAAAGTATCACAAAAAAAAAATTCTTAGCATTTGAGAGACGAACCAGATTTTGCTATGTTCCTAGCACAATTCACTGCATCAGCTAAGTTTGTTGCTGCAATACAGGGAATGCTAAGACCAGCAGCACACAGCCCCCTGTGAATCATCATTCCTGAAAACCCAAACTTGAAATAGACATACGAGGATTACGACAATTATCCCATGAAAGTTCATGAAAGCAAGACAACGGCTAAAGCTTGTGAAAAATGAACATCAACTTTACAAAGGCCAATTGGATACCGTTAGTTTGGGGGCCTCAATCTTTCAAAGGTTCCCTAATATAGCAAATATTTCCAAGTTCTCTATCAGTAATATTTTCTCAAAAAAAAAAAAAAAAAAAAAAACAGTTGCTACCAAAGAACTTGTCCAATGAAGAAAGGGACACTTACAGTAATGACACATCTATGGTACTTGAGTTGAGAGGCTCTACCAGCAGTTCAAAACCAGTGGATCCTTCAATATTTACGATCTGAAAAAGGGAAGGTGCAATAAACAATAAATGACAATGTGCCCGAGTTCTATATCCCATTTCTCAGAATATAAACGTTAATCCACAATATGTAGCTCTGGAAATCTTGGCTTCATGTACATGCAGAGCAACACATTCTAAAAATCAAAAATTAAAAAATCCCACCAGATTGAAGCTTGCAAAAGGGAAACAAATACAAGTACAACAAAAAATTCAGCACTAATCCACCAACTTACAGCCACACTTGCACGTAACAATCCACTTATAGCCTTAAGTGGATATGAAGAAACATGTTGCTTGTTTGTTTATTAAATTAAATAAATAAAAAATGAAAACTGTACTTGTTAGTAAGGAGCATGAGGAACAACTGTCACCTACAAGTACCTTAACCAAGTTCAAGTTGGTGACTGGAACAGCAGAAATGAAAACTCTGTTTGAAATGACAACTCCCTTAAAAGTGGTGCAAACAATCACCTCCTTAAGTCTGAGATTATTTTGTAGAAAATGATGAGAAACACAGTCTAAAGAGTAGATAACCTTTGCGAGGCCCCCAATTAAAATAACCGACTTCTGTTCTCTAAGACCCATAAGTCCAGTATATGTTGCTTCGACATTAGTTGCCTTGCTGTCATCCACCCATGTCACCCCACGAGCATCTCTACAAACTACAACAATAAATCCATGGAGTAAAAACAGGAACAAGTTGAGAATTAGTATAGATTTTCCTTCTAACAGAATTGCAATAAATTTTGTCCAGTCAAAGTGCACATTATACAAAATGAATTAGCAAGAAATCTTGCAATTCAAAGAAAGGACCGTTTTACCGCCCTCATTAATGAAGGGAATTCTAAGGACCTTCACAAACTGAAAATAGGAAAGGGACAAAGGGGGAAGGGGAGTGAAGAAAAAGAAAAGAAAAGAAAAGAAAGAGTAATCCCATATTCTAACATTGACCCAGCATGTGAAATCTTCTAGGTTGTATGCATCTAAGAAATTGGACCCAGTGAAGAATGAACTGCCGATCTCACAACATTTGTCGTTGAGCCAAAATGCCTCGGTCTCAAAAGAGTGCAGGTTCACACTTAATATTCATTACTCCCAAAGCTGCCTAAATGTTGCGTCAACCATCACAACCTCTCAGGCTAGATGTCTTTTGAACACACCACCTAATGGGACCATCACTACTCTATGGGCTAGGTACCTATCCACCGGGGCGTCACAATCATGTATTGAGTAAGGAACTTGATAAAGCTTTCCTTGCAAAATATGATAATCAAGTTTGGCATGATTGATATCTTAGAGGCAACTTGTAGGGGAGTGTTGCAAGCAACATTTTTGTTATTATCGTATTCTACAAGGATAATATTAAACTTTCTTTATATAAAAACACACGATGTGGATCAATGGAGATAACATTGTTCTTAGGGGTGGGTACGGCCCGTACGGGACGGGATGGACACCCATCCTTATGCCATCCCGTTGTTTTATCTTCGGGATGGGATTGGGGTGGGATAGACCTCATCCCTATCTCGTCCCATCCCAAATAGGCTTGGGACAGGACGGGATGAGTTGGTTCAAAGAATATAATTTTTTTTTCAAAACTTCATATAAAAAAAATAAGAGTAGAACTTTTAATTCCAATGCGACTAAATATCCAAATTAAGAACATAAATTCATTTTACTATCAAATACCCAAATTAAAAATAACAATTCCTTTTATTATCGCAAGAATATAACAGTGTGGTATCCTATTTTAGTTATATGAGACAAAAGCAAAGTATCATTGAAAAACAGTGTCATTATTGACCAAAATGCTTACTCTTATCAATTGTGTGGTAATGCAAGATAATTTGGGATGGGGGTATTCTTCTTTATGTGCATATTAAAGAGGAATCGTGCTTTTCATTTGGGTATGACGAGAAATTTCATGATATTTCTTCCATAAATATAAATGTCCACGGCTCAATAAAGCACATTTACAATAAAAGGGTATTCTTAGTTATTATGTTTTTTGGTTGTTGGAATAATAATTCCAAATTTTATATCTAATTGACTTCTCTTTTGGTTATAAAATTAAAATTGATAATAATAAATAGTAAGTAAATAAGTTCGGTACGGGATGGGCGGGATTGAAAATCTTCATCCCGATCTCATCCCACTCTAGATCGGGACGGGACAGGATTGGGATGAGTTTGATCAAACCCAAAAATACCCAGTAAAAATTGGGACGTGATCTGGATCGCAGGATGGGATGCCCACCCCTAATTGTTCTCACCCTTTCTCCATTATTTTTCTCTTCCTTTTTACCTCTTTCTTTTGTTTATCTCCTCTTTACAACCTAAACAATTAGTTTGAGAGTCTCTTAAATTCAATATTAACCCCCAACAAAGTCCCAACACTCATTGGAAAAATCCAAGAAACCCATCAACGCCCGGCACATTGTCACTCCCACGACTTTTAACCGGTTCAAGGATTACCTCCGGGTTCAAGACATTGTCAAAACATTTCGTTCTCCTTATTTGAAAGTGTCAAACTCCAAACCTTTTGATTCCTATTTTCACTCTCCAGGATTCTAATTACTGGTTAATAGTCTTTTGATCAATTAACAACCTATTGTCTTTTCATTCTCGTTCATTCGATATCCTTTAAAGAGGCGTGAAAACATGAATAATATTTTATTGTTGTCACTTGTCACCTTTTAAGAGCCACTTCATTCTAGATTTGGGGATCTGCTTTTCCTGACGGAGCGGGGATGGATTTGCTAAAATCCGCCCCAGTCCACCCCACTGCCATCCCTAGTCATGACCAGCCAAACCTAGAAGAAGCCTCAAAAGAATAACTTAAGGAACTGTACTAATCACTGAAGGATAGAAGTATTTGTTTTGGATTTGCATTTGGTAGCTGCTAACCTCCACCACTGCAACCTGAAAATCCTTCATGTGAGAGACGGAGAAAAGATGCATTGATTGCAAATATAAACAAATTCGCAACAATTGCTAGGAGCAACAAAATAGGAAAACATAAGGTATGCCTCCTAAATGCAATTCCATGGTCAGGATGACGGTCGGAATAGAGCTTGCAAAATGTAGAATCAAAGAAAACAAATATATACAAAAAGGAAAAATACTGCTTAAGGTGATGAATTTAATAGCAGTCAAGGAACTACAGTAGCATATGGAAAATATGAATGTCAAATACAAAAATAATTAAAGTGATACCTTGCCTCAAAACTGGGTGTCAAAGAAGAGGATGTTAAACCTCGAACTGCAGCCTCTGAGAGGGGATTTCCAAGGTTTCCCCCAACAAATGCCTTGATGCCCAAATGACTAAGCATCTGCACTGATGCGAGTATAATAAGATGTAAAGTGCTGAAAACTCACCATCACTTCCAATCGTACTTGATTAGAAAAGGGACAGAAAGCAAAATAGGATGTGTGCTTAACATGTCATGTAAGTGATTAACAAGAAATGAGGGGAAGAGATGAACAAAAATACCTATCAGGACCATACTCTCATTTTTTAATCCAATCCCAAGACTCCTCCACGCATGTTAATTGCATATAAGACAAGAGAGGTGAAAGTGAGAACCAGCTTTCTTCACATTTTTCCTTATAGGTGAATAAGTCCAAACAAAGACTCGGGGAGCTTTTTCTCGTTTGTTAATTGTGGGGGTGGGCTAATTTTGGTACATGTTTTGAGTGTTTTTAAGCCTATTATGATCAACTGTTGAGAATGGTAGTATTTCATACAAAACAGTGACACAATTTTGATTTGCAAGATTATGCAAAAGTAGTTGACTCTAGGGCTCTGCTGGGATGAGTCATCTAGCATTCCAAGCTCAAGGCACTAGCACCCGTAGCTAAAGGCAAGATGTCCATTGTGTTGTAGGTGTATATGATCCTGCATCATTGGGATGAAAAATCCATGCACTACAAGCGGAGCTTTCTTTGTTCTCAAACCCTAAATCCTCTCATAACCCTACTGACCTAGTGCAAAAGTTGGTTTATTGATGTGTTCATATGGTTATTTGGCTTCATTTTACATCATCTACAATACGTACAAGGCCAATTAGACACCAACTCCTTCTCCCTCTCTTTTTTCCTCCTCTGCCTTTCCCGCATTGATTTTTCTTCCTTTCCCTGTCCTTCTGTGTTTATATTTGCCAACTTTTCACTCTTATCTGATTTCTTATCTTCTCCTATTTTTCTCTAGTGCCTTGGACCTATTCTTGTTCCCATATCTGCAATCTTTCTTCATTTTCTTCTGTCATTGACCATCAAAGGTGATATAGTACTATTAATCAATCTAGACCATCCAGAACCATGATTTTAATGACTGAATCTTGCTAACAAGATAACACCTCAAAAATACAAACTGAAAGCTGTAACATATGACGAATAAAAAAGATAAGCTAAACAAAACAAAACCTGTCCAGCAAAAGTGGTAACTGTAGATTTTCCGTTGGTTCCTGTGACTGCAAGAACCTTAACAGATTTGGGAAGAACCTCAGCAGCGAAGTCCAACTCAGACATCACTTCTCTTCTCTGTATTTAACACAAAACAGCACATGGTTATTCCAAATCTTCAAGTGGCCATGATGAAAAATGATAGATTTTCAAGCAGAACTACAAATACAACACCAGCGTATCCAGATTTCGAATAATAGTACTCAACTTACAGATTGCAGTAACACTGAAAGACCATAATTCTCGATAGGAACACCCGGGGAAACCACCACCCTATCTGCGTTATCTAGGATCTCCTGATCAAAATTTCCTAAAATTGTTTTCAAAGAACCATGCTTCTCAAATGCAAAATCTTGCTGCAAACACACATCTTTTTTAGCAATAGACAAAGAAATAACCCAAGAATTTTATTGCACACAGATGGCAATAACATACTTCTTCCAATGGAACCAATACAACCGAGGCACCTCGAGTAAGCGCAAGCCTTGCAGCAGCACCCCAGATATACCAAGGCCTATAACCTGCATCACACACAAACCACTCATCATCAAAACTGAACCCCCACTGTATTATTTCACAGAAACTTAAATATTCAATATTCCCTAATTCATACGAGTGGTAAAAAGAAAAGAAAGACTTACAGCAACAGTTTGACCTTTGAGGTCCTGTTTACAACTACAATAGCAAATCCTTGCATGGGTAGCTCCTCTGGTTGAAGAAGAACATGATATCAGCCAATTCGCCTTCATTTCCTCTTCACAAACAACAGTCTAGGCTTTCGAACAACATACCAGAGATACAGACACACAAATGGGAAAGTGATGAAAATGGGTGCCTTGTACTCAAACTTGTGGTGCTAATATCATCAACCCTTCTTCTTCTCCTCCTCCCAAAGGTCAAAACTGTCATTGTGTCTGACATTTTCAAATTTTGCCACGTCACTCATCCACCTCGAAATTTCCCCACTCTACAGTCTCCACTGCTGCACAAAAGAGCCCTGAGTCTCTCTCACTCATCACTCTTCACTCACTTCTAGTCTTCTTCTTCTTCTTCTCTACCTCGTTGCAGCTCAAATGATCCAAAATTAGCTCGCCCCATTGTTTCAAAATCAACAAGGTTCCAACCTTTATCACAAAAAATGGACCTTTTTGAACACTCACTTCTTCTTCTTCTTCTTCTGGTCCCCTCCTCTGTTTCCGCTCTTAACTCGGAAGGCCTATCACTCCTAGCACTCAAAGCAGCAATCACCACCGATCCAACTCACTCACTCACCACCTGGTCCGAATCGTCCCCCACCCCGTGCACCTGGTTCGGCATCACCTGCAACCCACACGGCCGAGTCACCCAAATCCGCCTCACAAACCTCCGCTTCAACGGCTACATTCCCTCCGAGCTCGGCGCGCTGGTCTCTCTCAAACACCTCTCTCTCTCACACAACAACTTCACCAAAACCATCCCTTCTCACCTCTTCCACTCCTCCTCCTCTCTCCTCTCTCTCGACCTCTCTCACAACTCGCTCACCGGCCCGATCCCGACTCAGATCAAAACCTTAACTTCGCTGGTCCGTCTCGACCTCTCTTCGAACCTATTCAATGGCTCTCTCCCTCCCGACCTCCCCGACCTCCCCAACCTCTCCGGCTCTCTGAACCTCTCTTACAACCAGTTCTCAGGCGAAGTTCCGGCATCCTTCGGCCGTTTCCCGCTCACCGTGAGCTTAGATCTCCGGCACAACAATCTAACCGGGAAAATCCCCCAGATCGGCTCTTTGTTGAACCAAGGACCGACAGCATTCGCCGGAAACCCTAATCTCTGCGGTTTTCCGACCAGAACTCCGTGCCCAGAGGCCGGAGACCCTGGAATCCTCCCGGAGAACCCCAGAAACCCTGAAAACCCTAACTCTAGGTTCGAAAGCGATCCAAATAGACCACAATTAGAGAAACCCAAGGGAGGGAGCTTGGTAACGGTTCCGATAATTTCAGGCGTTTCGTTTATAGTCGGAGCTGTTTCGGTGTCAGTGTGGTTGTTTCGGAAAAAATGGGGTACAGTCGGGGGTAAAATGGGAAAAGATGATTTAGAGAAGAAGGAGAAGGTGAGGGAGAGGGAGGAGAAGGAAGAGGAGGGGCACAATGATGAGAAGTTTGTGGTGATGGATGAGGGATTTGGGTTGGAATTAGAAGACTTGTTGAGGGCGTCGGCCTACGTGGTGGGGAAGAGTAAGAGTGGGATTGTGTATAAGGTGGTGGCGGGGAGGGGATCCGGTGGAGTTGGGGGGATGGTGGTCGCGGTGAGAAGGTTGAGCGAAGGTGGTGAGATATGGAGGTTGAAGGAATTTGAGGCGGAGGTGGAGGCAATGGCGAGGGTGCAGCATCCGAATATTGTGAGGTTAAGAGCTTATTATTATGCAAGTGATGAGAAGCTGTTGGTGTCAGATTTTGTTCCAAATGGGAGCTTGTACTCTGCGTTGCATGGTAATGTGCTAACCCTTTTATGATTAATCTTGAACTACTTATGTTGATTATGTTACGTAAATTAAACATTGTTTCTGTCTGCATGGACATTTGAAAGTAGATCTTACCGAAAGTAATTTGAAATAGTTGAGGCTGTGAGCTGACAAGCCATTGCCCTTGGTTTTACTATCTCATACTAGGATGTAATTGTATGAATGAATCCAGTTATGCATTTAGCTCATTCGGAAACATAATTTGGATATGGTTTTGTGGATTACCATCTTGCTATGGCAGATAATATATAAGAATATTGGATATGGTTTAGGTGATGTTCTTTTTTGTTATGATCAGAACCAAAATTTTGTTTTGAATGCAGCAGAGATTCGGTATCAGACCATTTAAGAGGTGCATGTTTTTGCTTCTAATTACTAGCAGAGGTTCAAAATAGCTTTTGTATCTAGCGTGGCGCATCTCAATAAGCAAGCACCAAGGAAGGTTTTGATCAAGTGCTTACTTCTGAAGGCTTGAAAAAAAATAAAAACATCTCCTTAGTTCAGATTTGACCTAGTTTTAGAAAGCAGAGGCGCTATTCAATGGCAGATCTACATAGTGGTGAAAGGGGCGACTGCCCCAATTATTTTTACTTTTTTTTAAACTTATATAGCTTACATAGCTCAATGCCTTGGACTTTTCTTCACTCCCTTGTTTATCCCTCTTTCGCTCCATGTTCTTATCTCTTCCAGCAGATTAATTATTGTCTCTGGAAACACTCACCAGTACTATCTTTTATCCTCTAAACCCTAAACCCCTCGAGATGAGGTGATGGTTGTGTCAAGATATATCACCTTAAAACCTCATAGCTAAATGACCTGTGTCGATATTCAACCCTAGATGTCACGGGGAATCATTTTGCTCGCAAAAGTAGTTACAGCTGTGATAGTGGTTTGCTAATACTAATAGTCTTGTTACTATTTTAATATGGTTTTCTTTAGTATAGTGATTGTGGTAAATACTAACACACATTTGCTGGAGCTTATAATTGAAACTATAGCTGCTACTGTAAAAGAACAATAATTTGTTTCAATTGAGAGGCGTTTTACAGAAATTTTCTTTCTAATTAGGTTTTGCAGGAGTGGCTTCAAATTCCCTGTCACCCTTACCATGGCCTTCTCGGTTGAAAATCGCTCAAGGTATAGCAAGAGGTCTCATGTACATTCACGAGTGTAACCCTCGCAAATATGTTCATGGAAGCATTAAATCATCAAAAATACTTCTTGACGAGGATCACCACCCATATATCTCTGGCTTTGGTCTCACCCGGCTCATCTCCAGTTCCAGCAAACCAACAAATTCAGCTTCTCGGAAACAGAGCTCTAACCATAATGCATTATCATTTGGAATAAATTCAAAGGATTTGGTATCCCCATGTACCAGTTACCTAGCCCCAGAGGCTCGAATCTCTAGCGGCAGGTTGACACAAAAGTGTGATATCTACTCATTTGGGGTGGTTCTTTTGGAGCTTTTAACTGGTCGGCTGCCTGAAGCGGGACCAGAAAAGGATGAGAAAGAATTGGAATGCTATGTGAGGAAGGCATTTCGAGATGAATGTCCTCTTTCAGAGATCATAGACCCTGGACTTGTACACGAAGTTTATGCAAAGAAACAGGTGCTAGCTGTGTTCCATGTTGCACTCAATTGCACAGAGTTGGTTCCAGAAATGCGCCCAAGGATGAAAACGGTTTTAGAGAATCTCGAGCGAGTTGAATCCCTCTAGACTTTGTTGTGAAGCACTGAGGCTATTCCATCCATTTCATTCTAATCTCTTTGCCAGGATTTTGGATGGGAAGGTTTCGATTGTTTTATTAAATTAGAACTGTGTAAATCACTGTAGTTGCTTTGGTAGTTAGGTTTGTCTTGAAAGCCCTGGACGACAACATTTTGTTGACTGCTATGTAGGCAAGTTTTTGAGATGTATAATTCTGCAAGTCTACACCCAGACAGACCCAACTTCTGGATGGAAATGCTATCGGGGTTTTCACTTTTAGGTTTACAGTTTGTTTGAGCATGCTTGTATCAAATTTCTGCAATTCTTTGATCTTTTTAAATTTTATCGACTTTTGAACTAGCTAGATAACAGTCAAGAAGACCTATGGAAGAAGTGCATCGGCCAGTTGATATGCATTAGCCCTCTGGTTTGGACATAATGCCTTAGAAGTCATCAGTTATTCAAATTCCGAGCTTTGGAGGATTGGTTCACATTTGTTTTGCAACAGTAGAAAGTCCTCTCTTTAGTTGCAAAACCATATCATCTCGCATGTAATTAGAGTTTCCCAATGTGTCTGCTCAGGCTTCTTTGGCACAAATTTCTTTTATGTTTTCTGAGATTCCTGTCCTTGTCACAGATGATATATCATATCCATAAAATTTAACAATTCTGAAACTTAACAGCCAGTGTTTTTTACTGTTGTAAATGAAGAAATGGAAATTTCTTGCTCGTCATTTTAATGGTGGTACCAAAAGTTGGAGCAGCTTTTGTTGCACGATAGGAAACTCACAATAATGGTTAGTTTCAGAAAAATCAAAATGGTCCACAGTACAAAGTGAAAGCAATCTTACAGGGTTCCACACTTCCACTGAAGCTTGGGACCAAATATTTTCAAGATTGAGCAGGTGTGAACCACCCCCACTCACTCCAGAAGCTGACAATCAAACATAATGAATGACTTGTTGGCTTCGTATTCATTTGATTTTTTTTTCCCACCATAATGTTTGCTGCTGCAGTTACAGTAGTAATTCATGATGAGGGCATTGACCACCAGTATCTCTAGCAAATCCTGGTTGTTCTTGGATATTAAGGAATCATCTTCAGGGTTTCTGAAATCTAGGCCCTGTCTTTTGAAAGATGCCTTTTTTTTCTCCTTAAATCCTACCTATGTGTTGGCAATAGACTGATGAGTAAAATTGTTAGTAACGGCATTCACAAGATAATGAGACTTGCATTCGAGCCTAATGAACCAGTTAGTTTGAAAACAAATCCAAAAATAAGGTTTAAAGCAGCAGGATGCCAACGCCCATGGTGATGCGGTTACAGTTACACGATTGAAAATGTTCCAAGTTGGGTTGTAAAAGTACCATTTAAAAATCAGAAATTCTAGGCAGCCTGGGTTTTGCTGTTTGGTTTGCTGCCTGGGGAGGCGAAAATACATTTTTGCCCCCCCCCCCCTCCCCCCCTTCTTTAAACACTTTTTTGGAAAAGGGTTTTAAAGAGGGGGGCAAAAATGTATTTTCGCCCCCCAAGGCAGCAACACTAATTCCTCATGTAACACTAAACTAGCATTAGCTACTCTCTCATCTCATACCACCTTTTTGGTTGTTTTCAAAGACACGAAGAAAGTCTCTCTTGTACACCCCTTCTTGTTCTCAGATTCTTCTACAACATTTCTGGAAATTTTCAGGGAACAACTTTTTTCCTCTTGGCAATTGAAAGACTTCATAACAATAAACCACAACATACTTCTAATTTTCAGAATAGCCTTGGGCATTCTCCTGTACAATAAAATGCAGAATTCATCTCGTTCCTTACCTTTAATGCTCCCTTTCTTAGCATTAGAAGCTCTTAAAAAACAACCTTGCCACTTCATGTATGGTTTATCTACACATTGCCAGTGTTAGTGAATTGTAAATCGTAACGTGTAAGATTTAGATTTAATCGTAAATCGTAAGATTTATATATATATATATATATATATATATATATATATATATATATATATATATATATATATATATATATATATATATATATATTTGCCTTCATTTAGGAATATATCATTTCTTTTTACTTACATTCTTTGTACTCTTTATAGGTTTCAAAATTACCTGGAACTCGAAGTGTATTCAGCTTGATCAAGTATAAAAGTGGGGCAATAGATGTGGCAGGTGCGAATGAGATGACCATTGTGATTGAAGAGAAATTGTTAGAATAAAGATGAATGAATGTAATCCAAGTTCAACTTTGCTTTTGTGATGAAGAATTACAAAAGAATTGATCAGTTCCAATAGATTGTTGTTTGTGCAGAATATTGCTTTTATCAAGTCTTTTTGAAAATTCTAGGAAAACAAATAAAATATAGTAGAGCAAAGTGGACTTCATTTTCCAAAAAGTAAAAGATTTCACTTGCCAAAAAGTATAAGACTTCAACACTTCTTATTCATTCTAACATTCTATCCTATACGCAAAATATACCCAAGAATGTGTGGAAGCGTATACAAAATGACTCCCAAAAGGCAAAATATAAACTATTAAGCAATAATAACTATTAAATTATAAGTTAGAGTATTTCCCTGGTTCCAACTTTGATCCCTTCATGAAGTAGTTTCATGCTCATCGATAATTGCATAAATAATTGCAATGTCTGCATTATCAATGACATCAATCTCATCTTCCAAGTCACAACCTTTTTCCTCCTCATCTTCAATGACTTTGTTCTTTCCCTTTGTCGACTTCGTTAAATTTCTTGGTCATATTCACATTAAAGTTTGAAAGTAGTAACTATAGTAAACAACTAGAAGTAAATTTGAATAAATAAAGCAAACAAGTAATAAATTATTAACTTACGACGTCGTTTTCGGCTTGGCTCCGTTTCATTCTCAACGAAACAATCTATTATGTCCAACCATGAGGTATCATTGGGGAGTGTCGGATCTTCTTGCTCTACAATCCATTCATTGTCATTATCTAACTCCGACAATAGAATGAGATATGTGTCTTGTGTCCTATGTTGTTGGCGTTGGTCAAGAGCAAGATTGTATTTGACAAATAAAAGTGCATTCAATCGCTTTTGTTTTAATCGATTTCGCTTCTTTGTATGAATCTACCATGCATAGAACATATTAGAAAGTTAAATTACTAAATATCCACATCATACATGACAACTAATTAGTTAAAATATGAAATAGACGAACAATAAGTTTTTGCTCACTTGATCAAATGTGCTCCAATTACGTTCACACCCTGTAGTACTACAAGTCAAGCTCAAAATTCTCTTAGCCACATTCTGCAATTCCGGACAATGGCTTCCAAAGCTTTCCCACCAATAAGCTACAATAATAATATCATAATTTTAATACGTAAAAAGACATAAATATGTAATCAATGGAAATGTTCGTTAAATAAACATTAAAGATACCAGGTTGTTTCGTGGTCCTTGCCTCAATGGCAGATTGTCTCCCAAATGTCCCAGCACCTCTTCTGAACACATCAAGTTGTTGGTCAATGAGATTCATTTCTCGTCTCGATGAAATCAAACGCTCAATTGTTTCATAATAGCCATCCATGATCTCTTCATCCGCTTGAAAATTGTCATTATAATGGAAACGATGATTAAGATAGTATGTTGCCGCATGTAAAGGGCGATGGAGTTGTAGATTCCACCTTTCATCAATGACACTCCATATTTTCTTGTATCTCGACTCTTTGTTCCCAAGATTCTTTGCAATTTTTTCCTTGGCTTGATCCATAGCTTCATAAATGTAGCCAACGGGAGGTCTATCATCCGCATCAACTAAACACAAAACACGAACCAATGAAGATGCACAATTAATACTATACTTCACCCCGGGCCAAAATTGTTTATCCCCCAGTATAATATACATTACCTCAAGTGCCTCTGACTTTGTTGAAAAAATGATACTCTTCCCACTTCGTTCAAGTAAACATACTCCTCAAGCCAACCCTATTATCAAGAATGCTTTGTAATGTGAGGTAGGTTGTGGCAAATCGAGTGATGGTTGGCCTTGCTAACTCCCTACCATTAGTGTGCTCTCTAATGAGACTCAATACCCACGTGTGGCTATAAATGTACACCGTTACTTTTTTGGCATTTTTTACGGTTTCACTTGGGAGGGGCAAATCACCAATGCCCGAAAGTATAAGATCAATAAAGTGTGCTGCGCAAGGAGACCATAAGAGGTGTGGCCTATTTTTCATAAGGTATTCCCCAGCTTTGACATAAGTCGAGGCACTATCCGTGCACACTTGGATTACATTTTCTTCACCTACTTCCTGTACCACTTCATCCAACATCAAGTACAAGTTTTCAGCATTATGAAATATGTTTGATGTATCAAGGGACTTCAATAAAACAATTCCCTTTGGCCTATTAACAAGAAAATTTGTAATGCTTCGACTTTTACCATCGGTCCACCCATCGAACATAATAGTGCATCCATATTTCTTCCAATCTTTCTTGTAGGTTTCAAGCTTCACATTCACCTCCTCCACTTCCTTCTTCAAGTAGGTGTTCCTAACTTCATAGTAAGTGGGAGGTTCTAATCCACTCCCAAACTTACAAATTTCATCAATCATCTCTTTAAAATATACACTTGTCACAATGTTGAAAGGCAAAGAACATCCATAAATGAACCTAGAAATTTTGACACAACATTTTTCCCTATCAGTTGGTTTCCATATCTCATTCATGGTAGTTTGCTTTTTTTCACCTCCATAATCAACTTTGCTTCCACCTACATTTCCATCATCCTCATACGTTGGAGCATTCATTTCCCTCCTTTCAGCAACCTTTGCAACCACTTTATCAGTACACATATTCTTGAATAGTAAATAATTCTTATCTGAATTGCTCAAGCATGGTGAAGTATCCTTGTTTGTTCTTCCAATATGATTTTTCATTCGAAAAACCCATCCCCACATCTCTTTTCCACAATAATTACACTTAACATATTTATTATTATTCACAACGACACAATGTTCCCAAGCTACATCTGCCATAGTGATAATAGTAAAGTAATCTAATGAAAAATATCAAAAGACAATGAAAAGTAAACTTTTTTACCTTTGGTTGAAGCAAAACTTCATTTGTTTGGTGAAAACACTTAATGTATGAAGTAGAACACTTTGGAAGAAGTTAAAGAAACAATCACTTGTTGGTGGTTGCCATTGAAGAACATTGAAAGAAGAGATTTTTCATAGAAAAATGAAGTTTGCAAAGGGTAGGGTTTTCTTTACTTGGGAAAAGTTGGGTTTATAAAAGTTAATTGGGGATTGATTTTGCACTTTAAAGATGAAATACACTCTGTAAAATAAGGGTGCCTCTGGTATATTATGTATCTTTTGAGGATTTAAGTATAATAATTAATAAATAAATAATTTATTTAGGGATCCCTGACTCTGACCTTCATACATAACGAAAACAAAAAATTGATTCATTAACAATTGCAGAGTCGAGAAAAAATTGGGGCAGAGAGTCGAGAAAAAACTCAAAATCGCCTTCTTCTTCAACACGGTACATGAAAAAATCGACAAAATCGCCTTCTTCTTCAACAATCGACTCGAAACTTCTTCAATAGATCCTTCTTCTTCTTCAACAATCGAGCCGAAACGACTTCTTCGAACCAATCTGAGCCGAAAATAACTCGAGAATGAGCAGATCTGAGCCGGAGCCGAGGGAAAGAGGTCGTGACGGAGCGGATCTGAGAAGGTATGTCTCTAATTTATTTTCTCAGACTGCTATTATTCTTCTTCTTCCCTGTTTGTTTCTTTTTTTTCTTTTTTTTTTGTTTCTGTTGGTATTCTCCATTTTGTGCGAAGCATATAAATCAGACGTTTGTTCTTCAATCACGATGTAACGATTTCACCACTGAATCAGTGGCGATTCACTCCGATTTGGATGAAGTCCGATTTTTTAGACGATTTAAACCGTTTGCATACCGAGTCAATTCATATCGGCGATTTGAATCGTGATTTTCACCGATTCGTACAACACTGCACATTGCTATTACCGGGGAAGAGGAAGTATCAAGAAAAAACAACCCCTCTCCCACTCTGAACTCCCACTCTGAACTTTGTTCTGAGCATTGTTAAGTTGGAAGATGAAAGCGTGTCACAGAAACTAGTGGATGTCATCCAATGCCTCACCATGTTGCAATACAATGAAAGAAACCTTCAGTAATGCTCAAAGTAACAAAAATAGAACATAACGAGCTTGACAGATTATTTTGGAATAAATGGATATTGAAAAGGAGAGCAACTACTACAAAATTTTGATACTGACAAATTGAATACAATATAGTTGGTCAATCAGGCATATATATCTTCAGCAATGAATGGTTCTTGGTCATGAATACAATCCTCAGATGAGTGCTGAAGCTGCTCATAATTTAGCTGCCTGGAAGCTTCATACAGAGCAATGCCCACACTCACAGATAGATTCAAACATCTAACATAAGTATCAACCATAGGAATCCGAATTGTCCCACCGCCAAAAGTTTCACTTGTGCAGTCTGCCAAGACTTCAGATGATAATCCAAATGTTTCTGCACCAAAAACAAGCCAGTCTCCTCGTCTGTAGGAGAAATCCTGCAATTATAAAATGTGGTCATTAGTTGGAACACATTTATTCGAATATGACCATTGTATAGAGATTATCACCTTCCTCATCTTATATGGTAGACAACACCATTTTACCTTTCTAGCATGATCACCATAAAACTGAAATCTAAAGGAAGCAGACAACATGAAAAGTATGCTTTCAGACAGTGCACTTGTAGTAGACTATCAAGCATTTCTGTGAATTGAGATGCTGAAAGCAGATATCTTCACCATATCCATTACGAAATGAGATGATATCATTTCGCATAGATATGGGTATTAATTTTAAATACGGGGAAAGTAGGGTTAACCTTGGCTAATTGATGAATTTAGCGGAAGCTTACAAACCAAAACATAACTGATCAAGTTTCACAACTTGAGTAAATTCACAAAACTCAAACTAAACTAATTACCGCTTTTGATTAAGCCTATTTAACCAAAATAAAACCATAAACCTAAACTAATTGGACTCGTACTTCTAGTTGGGCCTTCACATGGACCGGCCCAATTATTAATTAATAATAATAAATACGAATAACCTAATATTACATCATTCAACCCCACTTCAAAAAGCTCATCCTCGAGCTTTGAGGATGAAATCTCCGAAAAATACAATGCTAAGACTTGACCTCGAACTTTGCCTTCGTAGTTGCTCGTATCATAAACAATTAAATTCAAATTGTGCCACAAAATATAAAGTTGAAGATGACTCCCCGATTCAAATGATACCTATGGCAAAATTTCTATGTTTTTGTGCGCAAACGTCTTCTCGAATTGAGCTTCAAAATTGTCCCAAATCGAATCACAAAATTTGTCCTGCGAAAATACATGGCCTATCATGTGGTGGTGGTGAATAGTCTGAATATCAAAATCAAAAAACTCATAACACTGAGGTGGTACACACTCTCCCTGAGCTGGCCAATAACCTTATCCTTATGAAAAGAGGATTTAAACTCAAATGGTGGTACAAAGACTGTTCCGCAACTAGCATCAGATAGGTGTGGTGTTACTGACTGATTTTCGTGGGGTAAAATAACCACCTCGAAATTGAAGTTCATCTTCTTAGAATGGACTCGTAACGAACAGTTCGATGAACCAAATTTTGTTATTGCAAATTCAGTAGATAATAATGGTTAGCCGATGGCAAATCTGGTGGCTGCGGTGGAATCGATTGAGTTGTGCTCTGATTCAATGGGCATCAACATGTCGCAGGCTGTTGGCGATGACGGGAGGACTCTTACTGGTTTGACTTAGGTGTGGTTTCGTTAGTCATCACCCCATATTCTTCTTCCACAACTTCTATTCTTCTTCTACTTTAGGTTTGGGGGTTGGGACAGGCATCCATCAATTTCTTTTTCTTTCTTTTTATTTTGACCACTTCTTTCTTGCGGAAATTGCTATTCGCAATTCGAATACTTAGGGAAATTAGGGTTATCATCCTTGTTCGTGACAACCACCTCGTTCTTGCGAACTTCTTTGATTTTCAATTTTCTTTCGCGTGAAAACTTGCAAAATTTTCGTTGTGTTGCGGTCTCACAATGCAATAACTTGTGGATACCATATCTCCTTCGTACACATCAAACACAGGTGGTTTATCCCAATCAACATTGATCATCTCCACCTCTTTTTCAAACGAATATGAAAATATCTCATCTCTTCGTCTAGCCTCACAACGTGATTTCTCACGAATAGCTTCAGGTTCTCGATATAGAACCAAGACAACAGCAAGTTGCTTTAAGATAGCAACAAGGGTTTGGTCAAAATGATCCAACCTCACAATGGTGACTCTTCGCAACATTTTTTCCAAGATTTTATCCACTATGAATACCAAAATTTGATGGGTTCAGCGGAAGCTTAAACCAAAACATAACCGCTAGATGGACAAAGTTTCACATAAATTCTCAAAACTCAAAATAAATTGATTAAACTTTTGAATAAGCCTATTTAACCAAAATAAAATCCTAAACCTAATCTAATTGAATTTGTACTCCTAGTTGGGCTTTAACATGGACCAATCCAATTATTAATTAATAATAATTACGAATAACTCAATATTACATCACTAATGAGTAAATGCATACTGTGGGAAAGTTGAGAAAGAAAGAAATTCAAGCTATCCTATCATCAATGAAGATAATGATGTGGTTGACCCAGAGTATTTTCTAGACGCCATTTACACCAATAGTCTTGGCATGGGCATTCAAGGAGTTGTTAACTGGTTATTGGATGAACTAGGGCACAATATTTTATTCTATAAATGATGATGGAGCGGGAAGGGGGGGTTTGGAAAAATGCTAGTTCTATCTTGTGTCCGTTTTGGCCTTTGAGGTTGGTTTTCCTTTAGGTATACTAATTTTGTTGGTTTTAGTTTGCTTTGGTTGTTCCCAAGTTCTCCTGAGTTCACCCAAGTTTCAAGGACTCCATTTAACTTATGTTTAACACTCGGTTGTACTTTCTGATTTTTTTTTAATAAAGGGTTACTTTCAGTTTGAATATGTAAAGTTTAGGCATAATTCACATCGAGTACAAAAGTTTACCATAATTACACATTGTACAAATTTGAATCTTGATTGTTTATTCAACAACGCTGACCAGGGTCAAACGTCTCAACATTTGTAAAAACTGAAATGCCCTTTGGCAACTATGTACGTGATTCGCTCATGACTGGGTTCATGATTTAAAGATATCACATGCATTTTGTTACACGACTCAATGGTGGGGATTTATATAAAATAAAAAAAAAATATTTTAAAAAAATTACAAATAAATAAATATATATATATTCTTTAGTTCTCCAATCGAGACCTTAACCCCACGCCGACCTACCTCCATCATCCCACCCTGTGAATTGAACCCACCCACCACCCCACACAATCCATATCCACCAAAAGATCAACCACATCACCAACCCCATGTTTCCTGAGATCTTCACCCACCCACACACAACTGAAACCATAAGCTCCATAGTCTCCTTATCCACTCTATTCTTCTTCAACAGTCATTGAAACACCTCCAATGCACACCAAGAATCCCTCACTTCTTGCAAAAAAATACACTAAAACCAACTGAAATTCGCTAGACAAAAAGTCGATTATTCATCTCTTCAAGAATCTGTAGGCTCCCTCACTGTTCTCTCCATCTCTTCAAAAAACCCTTCACTCATTTCATCCTCCTCGACAATTGTCAAGAACTGGCTCAACTCAATTGACCCAAATAACTTGAATTCCCATCCCCATTTCTTTTCCTCACCAATCACCACGAACGAGCTCTCTTTCAACCCATTTGTTCTTGTCGATACCCTAAAACGAGATTGCATCAAGAAACCCAAACTGAACCCCGAAACAACAAATTAATACCTTAGGAACGAACACGAAGAGGTTCTTGAAAACCCCAATTCAATCAGAAAAGCTAATCCATGAGTAGAAGCTGTGGATCCCACTCACCAATCTCACAAATTTCGATCTTTACAGCAAGAAATCGGTTAGGGCTTCTTCTATGGAACTCAAATTTGACGAATGGGGAACCCATAAACAATGAAAAGGAGGATCTTTGATGAAAAATCTGAGAAACCCTAATTTGAATTTGGTTTTAAAAGGTTTGAGTTTCTTTTTTACCGCATGTAAGCTTCAAGTGATAGAGGGTTGGGGTTCAGTCTCATTGTTGAAAAAAGAAAATAAGTTTTTTTTTAATAAATTCTCACCATTGAGTCATGCATTGAGATGTGTGTTGATATCTCGAAACCACTATCCCCCATCTTGTGCAAATCAAGTGCACACTTAACTAAAGGCACTTCAATCTTTACTATTTTTTAGACGTCTGACCTTGGTTAGCATCGTTAAACAATCAGTCATGATCCAAATTTGTACCCACTGTGTAATTATGGTAAACTTTTATACTCAATGTGGATTATGCGCTCATTATCGTTAAACAATCAGTCATGACCCAAATTTGTACCCTATGGGTAATTATGGTAAACTTGTATACTCAATGTGGATTACGCCTACACTTTGTGTGCCCAAACTGTAAATAACCCTTCTAATAAAGTCAAAACCAAATTGGACGAAAAAAATTAAGAAGCTCAAACGAGTACATGTGTCAATGTTATCATGTTAGACAGAAGTAAGAGGTCTCCAACACCAATTAAACCCCCAACTAAAACTAGATTTTCTTTTTCTCTCTCCAACTAGTAGATCAATTATTGCTATTTCCGTATAATTATCTTGCCAAATTTATTCATGACATGTGAAAAAATGGATGATCCCAACAGCCATAACATCCAAACCAACATGTTAAAAACATGTAGACACAAACTGTGGAAACAAAGTGTACTTTTTAGGAATAAAGCTCTATTGAAAATAATGTAGAAAGCATAATGGAAATGGAAGACCAGAACCCTTAAAAGATTTAGTGTTATTGAAATCAACTTGCAAATTTACAAACTAAATGCTAAGCGGCCAAGAATCTCCATAACCACATGTAACATTCCTAGATCCATTCTTGAAGAAATTGTGTTTCCCTGTAACCAAATCACCCAACATATTGCCAAATAGTATACTTGTCACATTGAAAATAATTGATTCCTTAACACGGTGAGGTCACTTTTTTTTTTTGCCCAAACATTACATCAAATTTTTGTCATCCTTCCCAAACTTTAAGATATTGAACTGAATAAATACAAATTTGATGGGATGGTACTATTATTATTCTGCTCCCATCAGGAAAACTCCTTATTGGTGATACATACACAACTGCATTAGAGTCCATCTTGCAATTGAAAAGCAAGGTTGCGTGTAAGCATGCAGATAAACACACAACACAAGGGTTATACTCTTCTATCAATATTTTCTTTATTTTTGAATATGCTAATTGGTTTAAGCATCTCTTAGATAGGCACAACCACTTGCCATTTAATATCAGTATGAACCATTCCAGTCACTTATAATGTTATTCAACTCAAGTTCAGTAAGTACTACAAAAAAACTGAAAATAAAAATAAACTAATTATGCATATCATAGTGCCATGAAGAAAGAACCAAACAAAAGAAAAACCTAGGCAACTCAAAGCTGCTCTAAGGGATGACAAACTGACCGAATGAGCTGATGTTCCTCTCTTCGTCAATGCCAACAAACGGTTTTCACCCACCTATAAAATCAAATAATATTGTCATAATCAGAGATGCAGAAACAAGGAACAATAGATATATGTTATAGAATGTAAAACAGATAATATACCTGTTGCCCGAAATAATCTCTGAACTCTGCCCATGAGCCATGAATCTTCACAACTACATATCTAATTAGTTTGTTATTCTTGCATCAATAGTAATCTTTGGCATGTCAAAACAGTTAAACAGGCAATTTGTAAGACAATCATGCATGCAAAGACACAGTGACTTTAGTTTTTATTAAGCAGACACTAAGCAATCCTGACAAAGCAAATGTAGTCAAATAGAGGATACGGCCAGTAATCCAATCCTGCACGCTTTAGTTTTGTATCATCCACCTGAAAGCCTAGAGGCTGAAAAGAGGAACAGAACAAGAACATCAGAGCTCCAGACCTTAAAGACATTGAATTACCAGTTAAACATTCCAAAGGAGGACAACCACACAGATTCCTTCGTTCAAAAAAAAAAATTTATGCTTGTGTACTGCTAACCTCAACAAGGTGCAGCCCCACAGCTGATGCTGCACATGTTCTAGCTATGGATCCTACATTCCCTGGTATCTGAAAGAGCGAGACAATATCTTAGTGCCAACAAATTTGAGCTGCATATAAAGAAGTTGAAACGTCAGTCTCCAGTTGGGGTTTCATGGACAATATGAGTTAGGGGGATTTTATTTGACAATATGAATCACGAGGGTAGTACATGTCAGACAGTCAACTGTATATCATCTCACTGAAAATCATGACGTGCAGAGCAAGATCATGTCGTGAGAATTGAAATAGTTAATTGTATCAATTTAGATTCTTCTTTTTTTGCACTCACATCTTAAACTTAACAACCAAATGGTAAAGTTAGCATTAGTCTAACATTCCCACCAACAGACATACGGCTTCAGGAACAGATTCTCCTTCAACCTTTAAGTATGCTGTGTGAGTCACAGTTACATTTGACAATTGTTTGATTGAAAATAAGAAGAATAAAAGGAACATGGACCCTTTGTCAATGTAGTCTCGGGTGATGCCTAAGAGCACTGGGCTGGCAATGCTTGACCTCACCGCCTCACCTAGCCTAGGCACCGCCTAAATGTTTAAAAAAAAATGTAGTCAAAGGCGAGGTTTTTTTTTTTTTTTTTTTACATTGACTTGTAGCCTTTTGCCCAGGGTGTGATAGGTAAACACCAAGGCGAGCTAGCGCCCAGTTAGGCTCCTTGCCTAGTGCTTGGGCCTACATAGCCCCGTGCTCAGAACATGTTTTAGATATTAAAGTTCAGTTCGTCCTAGTGTTCACCGGCATGACAGCCATCTGACTGTCTAAACTCATGGTGATCGACACAAGCTTAACAGATTCCCCCGATAGAAATCATTCAAATATGGATTACCAGTTAGGAATCACACACTCCGATTGGGTCTTTGTGTCCATGTTGGAAAATCATGTGTCATGTGTTGGCATGCCTCTGGACACTTTTTTGACACTCCTCCTCCAACAGTCTCATGATGCTTTGGATCAATTTCAAGTTTGACATATGGGGTTCGCAGAAGGCTAGAAGCGGATTAACTCGAGAGGCAGTGAGCATTTTGCGATGTGATTGAGGTTCCTTCCCTTCCTTATACCTAGGTCTTACATTTGGTGAGATGAGTAAAGAGTTATGAGTTATAGAAGCTCTTGAGTATCAGAACAGGTTCCAGAAGCTGTGCTGGAGAAAAAGCAGATCCGGAGATCGTTCCCAATTCGTTAATCCTAGAGTGGAGGCTATGTGATGGAGGTGGAACCTTAAGCCTTCAGTTTATCTTTGGCAAAATATGGCTTATATGTGCACTCAACTTTGCACCGAGATTCAAGTTCTTGCTGCCATGATCAGCCTTCCAACCTACCATTCTCTACCATCCATCAAAATCCCACCACCTTCAACTCAAATCTGACTATGTTCACCCTCAACCCTCCACTAATCAATCAACTCCTAGTTGAACAACTACACAAAAACACGACTACCAATTCCAAACTACTTGTAGATCATGACACCTTCCAACATACCATTCTCCACCTTCCACCAAAGTCCCTCCCCCTCCAACTCAAATCCGACCACCTTCACCTTCCACCCTCCACTAATCAATCACAATTACCAATTCCAAACTCATCGCTTTTATTGGTGAACCTTTTCATCAAACTCCTCTTCATGTTTCTTCCACTATGAAACTCCCCCCACAAACTCCAACCTTAAACAAAAATCTTAAACCACTCTCCCCACGGTCCCAGAACCGACCAAGTTTCTCCTTCCGCATCCCAACAAGATGACCGTGCGTTTGAAAGCAGTGGTTGTGGTCAAGTTCGAGTCCAATCTGTTTGAATTAGTCAGTGTCTTGTTGAAGAAGCATGTTGTTTCTTCGGGTTGTTTTGATTCTGTTTCAATAAGACCTAGTCTATAGGACTAAGTTACTGCTTTCGATTTTTAACTAGTAGTGGTCCATGATTATAGGGTTGTTAACCGTGGATCTTATTCTTGTTTTTCAGACGTGGTTGCAAGGCTATTTAAGCCAGTACTTTGCTTTCAATTAATGATATATCAGAGTTTCATTCACTCTACTACTTCTGAGTTTGTTTGAGACCTTTGATATCCTACAGTTTGGTATCAGAGCCACCACTGGGCCTGATAATAGAGAGAATAGAGAAGAGTTGCGAGGTTGTTAGAAAACAGAGAGAGAAAAATGAGTGAAGAAAAGAGTGAAGGTAGTCTCACAAAGATTCCTCATTTTGATGGTCATCACTACGACCATTGGAGTGAGCTGATGGAGAATCTGCTGAGAGCCAAAGGGCTATGCAGCCTGGTAGAGAATGGTTTCGAAGAGCTGACCAACACACAGCAGGCGCAGCTAGATGACGCAAAGATGAAGGACCACAGAGTCAAGCACTATCTGTACCAAGCCATAGATCGTGTGACCTTTGAGCAGATTCTGGACAGACGTACCTCCAAAATCGTCTGGGATTCCTTGAAAAGTAAGTTTGGTGGCAATGAGAGAGTGAAAAGGTCCCTTCTCAACACCTTGAGAAGGGAATTTGAGGTGTTGGAGATGAAGAACGGAGAGACGATCAAGGAGTACTTTGCTAAGGTGATGGCTGTAGCGAATGAGATGAGGAGCAATGGAGAGGCGATGCCTGACTCTATGATGGAGAGGCGATGCCTGACTCTATGGTGGTGGAGAAGATTCTAAGGACTCTGACAGAGCGGTTCACTTATGTGGTGGTGTTGATAGAAGAGGCAAGAGATACACGTGCCATGTCGATTGATGAACTGCAGAGTTCTTTGTCTGTGCACGAGCAAAAGTTTAAGAGGTTGGATAGAGAAGAAGATCAGGCTTTAAAAGCTGTTGTTGGTGATGAAAGACTTGGAGGCAGTGGAAGGGGACGTGGTACATACAGAGGACGTGGAAGAGGCAGAGGAAGATCTTTTGACAAATCTCTTGTGGAGTGTTATAAATGTCACAAATTGGGGCATTTCCAGTACGAGTGTCCGAGTTTGGAAAGCAAAGCCAACTTTGTGGAGCTAGATGAAGAGGAAGAGCTGCTCTTGATGTCATATGTGGAGAAGCAAGATTCAAAAAGAGATGGTGTGTGGTTTCTTGATTCGGGATGTTCGAATCATATGTGTGGAAACAAGATGTGGTTTTCACACCTGGATCAAAGCTTTCAGCACACTGTCAAGCTTGGAAATGATACAAGAATGGCAGTCACGGGGAAAGGAAGTGTAAGATTGGAGATTGGAGAGTCAAACAGGTGATTTCTGAAGTTTACTTTGTTACAGAACTGAAGAATAATTTGCTTAGCATGGGACAACTTCAGAAGAAAGGGCTTGGTATTCTGATTCAGGGAGGAGAATGTAGGCTATATCATCCACAAAGAGGGCTAATTGTGACAACAAGAATGACCACAAATCGGATGTTTGTGCTTCTAGCTACTGTTTTACCAAGCACAGACTCGAAGCTGCTTACTCCATCATGCTTTCAAGCTGCCATAGAGGATGCTTCTCACCTATGGCACTACAGGTTCGGTCATTTGAACTACAAGAGTTTACAAACAATGCAGTTTCAGAAGTTAGTTCGTGGCTTACTTACAATTACCACGCCAAGCAAAGCTTGTACTCACTGTCTAGTTGGAAAGCAACATAGGAAGAAGATGTCAAAGAAGAGTTCATGGAGAGCATCAAGAAAGTTGCAGCTGGTCCACTCTGATATTTGTGGACCGATCACACCAAACTCGACAAGTGGGAAGAGGTATTTACTCAGCTTTATTGATGATTTCAATCGTAAAGTTTGGGTTTATTACTTACGTGAGAAGTCAGAGACACTTGGAGTATTTAAAAGCTTTAAGAAGTATGTTGAGAAGGAGTGTGGTGGGTCCATAGCATGTTTACGCACAGATAGGGGTGGAGAGTTTACTTCTCATGAATTTAATGATTTTTGTGTGGAGAATGGTATTCAAAGACAGTTAACTGCAGCCTACGGCCCCCAACAAAATGGGGTAGCAGAGAGAAGGAATCGAACCATTATGAACTCGGTTCGAAGCATGTTGTCTGAGAAAAAGGTTCCAAGGGAATTCTGGCCAGAAGCAGTTCAGTGGTGTACTCATGTGATGAACAGGAGTCTGACAGTAGCTGTGAAAGGGAAAACACCAGAGGAGGCATGGAGTAATATCAAACCATCTGTGGGCTATTTCCGAGTGTTTGGGTGTGTTGCTCATGTACACATACCTGAACAAAGAAGAGTGAAGTTGGATGACAAGAGCTACAGCTGTGTTTTTTTTTTGGTGTTAGCAATGAATCCAAGGCTTACAGATTGTATGATCCAGCCTCTAAGCGTATCGTGGTAAGCCGTGATGTTGTCTTTGAGGAAGATAGCTGCTGGGATTGGAGTCAAAATTCAGAGAAGATGAGCAGAGAGCTGGAATGGGGAGATAATGATTTTGAAGATAATGGGGACAGCAAGAGTGAAGAAGACGCAACTGAAGAAGAATCAAACATGGAGGAAGCAGCTCAAGCTTCTCCAAATGAATCAATGCCAAGTCCAAACATTCCAGCTGCAGCTCAAGGGAGGACTAGAAGAGAGAACAGAAGAGCTCCGGAGTGGCAAAAAGACTATGTGAGTGGCGCGGGATTAGGTCTTTCTGATGAAGATGAAGAAGCTAGCAGCCTGGTTCTATACGCCACTCTAGACCCGATCACTTTTGAAGAAGCTGCTGGAAGTGAAAAATGGCTTGAAGCTATGAAACTTGAGATTCAAGCCATCGAGAAAAATGAAACATGGGAATTGGTGAAGCTGCCTGCTGGTGCAAAGAAGATTGGAGTAAAATGGGTGTTTAAGACCAAGCTAAATGAACTTGGTGAGGCTGACAAACACAAAGCACGATTGGTGGCGAGGGGATATGTCCAGAGACATGGAGTTGATTACAATGAAGTCTTTGCGTCGGTTGCTAAATGGGATACTATCCGAATGGTGATTGCAATGGCAGCACAGAAAGGTTGGAGTATTTGTCAACTTGATGTTAAAAGTGTTGTCCTTCATGGAGAGCTGGTGGAGGAGGTTTTTGTTGATCAGCCACGTGGTTTTGAGAAAGAAGGAGAGGAACACAAAGTCTACAAGTTGAAGAAGGCCTTGTATGGCCTTAAGCAGGCTCCAAGAGCGTGGTACAGTCGCATTGAGTCCTACTTTACTAAGGAAGGTTTTGAAAGGTGCCCATCTGAACCTACTTTTTTCATTAAAACTGATTTGAAGGGTAGTATTCTGGTTGTTAGTTTGTATGTAGATGATCTCATATTCACGGGGAATGATGAGGGGTTGATTGAAGTGTTTAAGAATTCTATGATGCAAGAATTTGAAATGACTGATCTTGGAAGGATGAGGTATTTTCTTGGTGTTGAAGTTTTACAGAATGAGAAAGGTATTTTCATTAGTCAGAAGAAGTATGCCAACGAAGTCCTTGAAAGGTTTGGCATGTTGGGGTGCAATTCTGTTAGAAGTCCTATTGTTCCAGGAACAAAACTTGTGAAATATGGAGTCAAAGTAGATGTCACTGGTTACAAGCAAATTGTGAGAAGTCTTCGATATTTAACTGTGACCAGGCCAGATTTAATGTTTGTGGTTGGATTGGTGAGTCGATACATGGAGAAACCTACTGAACTTCATCTTAGTGCAGTGAAAAGGGTTCTTCGATATGTGAAGGGAACCTTGGAGCTGGGCATTCTGTACAAGAAAGGTGGAACTGGAGACTTAGTTGGCTACACAGATAGCGATTATGCTGGGGATCTAGATGACAGAAGAAGTACTTCAGGGTATGCGTTTCTATTTGGAGAAGGAGTTGTTGCGCGGTCTTCAAAGAAACAACCTGTGGTGACCTTGTCCACCACCGAGGCAGAGTTCGTAGTAGCAGCATCATGTGCATGCCAAGCAGTTTGGATGAGAATAATCTTAGATGCTCTCAACCACCCTCAGAAAGAGAGCATCACGCTGTATTGTGACAATGCTTCCACTATCAAACTTTCAAATAATGCAGTACTACATGGGAGGAGTAAACACATTCATATAAGGTACCACTTCCTTCGTGATTTGTCCAATGATCGAGTTATTGAGCTTGTTTATTGTGGAACTGGGGAGCAAACAGCGGACATCATGACCAAAGCGTTAAAATTGGAGGTTTTTGAGAAGCTTAGAAAGCAGCTGGGAGTGTGTAGAATCACAGAAGTAAACTGACTGCAAGTATGCAGAACAGTTTAAGGGAGGAATTGTTTGAATTAGTCAGTGTCTTGTTGAAGAAGCATGTTGTTTCTTCGGGTTGTTTTGATTCTGTTTCAATAAGACCTAGTCTATAGGACTAAGTTACTGCTTTGGATTTTTTAACTAGTAGTGGTCCATGATTATAGGGTTGTTAATCGTGGATCTTATTCTTGTTTTTCAGACGTGGTTGTAAGGCTATTTAAGCCAGTACTTTGCTTTCAATTAATGATATATCAGAGTTTCATTCACTCTACTACTTCTGAGTTTGTTTGAGACCTTTGATATCCTACACAATCGAGATAAGGTATTGGGATGTTCGGTTGATACCTTTTTCTGAAAAATATCCACACTAACCACAACATAGTGATAGGTCGACAAAACAATTCTTCAAGAAATACTCAAAAATCCAAAGTGTTAGTAGATGATATAATTTCAGGCCTGGGTAGTCCTTATTAATCCCAAGCAGTGTATATAAAACTATTTGGATGGATCACAGGCAGTCTGAATTTCGGAGCTCGAAAGTGCAAAATCATGTCTTGGTATTCCTATTTCTAGTAGAATTTCATTAAAAATACAGTCTTCCTTGTATTTTCTAAGATTGTTATACCATAAAATGAGAAAATTCATAACAAACCTAACATATAAACAAGGTTCGAGCTTTGAAGATACCTGTGGAGAAACTAATACTACTTGAAGAAGCTTGCTATGTCTTGATTCAGTTAATGCTTCGGCCCCATAAGGGAGGGAACGCACTGTAGCACTTTTAGCTGTTTGGAAAAAGAAAGAAAATTAGTCCCATTGAAGAGAGAGAAAGAAATATGCAAATTTTAACAGAGATAGATGGAGAGAGAGAGAGGGGGGGATTACATGAACATGAGCACTGCCTGGTAGTGGTGGTGGTGGGATGGAATGGATGGGATAAGAGAGAGATGTAGTGTTTCTTGATATGTGGTAATGAAAATGAGGAGAAAGGGAATGTTTTGGAGCGGAAGAGATTGAGGGGAGATGATATCAAGTTTAGGGTTCTCAAGCTGCTTGAGTCCATTGTTCTCACTTCGAAGAAGCACTGGTTAGGGAGGAGGAATGGAAGAATGTTGTGTGGTGTGTTTATCCATAATCTTGAACTTGCAGCAAAATTAGGGGTTTTTTCAGTGGATCTAGGGATGGCAGTGGGGCGGATATCCATTTGGGGCGGTTTTGGATATGGCTGAATGGGTTTTCGGGTGGTTTCGGGTATCCAAAAAATATTCGTTCACTATTCGGGGCGGATACGGATTTAGCCATATTCGCCCCGCAGATATCCGTTTAGTTAGGGAAATTACTAAAATACCCTCGATTAATTAGTGAAATTACAAATATACATTTACTATATAAAAGAGAAATGGATTCCCTCATCTCACTCACATTCTCCCCCTCTTTCTCTGTCTCTCACAGCAATTAGCGGAGGCGGAGGCCGTGGCCGAGGCCGAAGCTCGAAGGGTCGTCTTCGTCCTTCTTCTCCTTCTCACAGACCCTCGAAGACGAAGGGATTAATCCTCCTCCCTTCTTCTGCTGAGATTTCGCAAGGAAGCTCCATCCTCCTCCCTCTTCCTCCCTGCTGCGACGGTCTTCCTCCTTCCTCCTCCTTGCTGCGACGACGATCTTCCTTCTCGCGGTGATCCCCTCCCTTCCCCTGGTCCTCTTCGTCCCTTCATCTCAGATCTGATCTCTGAGATCTCAGATCCCAGATTTGATCTCTCATATCTGATCTGTGAGATCTGATCTTTTGATCCGTGATCTCTGATCCTGATCTGATGAGATGAGATGAGATGAGATGAGATCTGCGATGAGATGATCTCTGATCCGATCCGTGATCATCTCTGATATGATCTGGTCTCGAAGACATCCGCCTTCCTCTCCCCATCTGATCCGAGATCTGAGCTCAGATCAGAGATCATAGAGTATTTTTTTTAGATCAAAATTTTTTTATTTTTTTTTTGTAATTTGTTGTATGTTTTTTTTGTAATAATTTTTGTATTATTGAATGATGTATTTTTTTGTGTACAAGTAACTTTTACCGTGTTTGTTTATGTATGAATGAAAATTTTTTGTAATCCCTGAATCTCTGTAATTTTTGTAATCTCTTTAATTTGTTGAATGATTTTTTTTTTATAATTTTTTGTAATCTTAACTGTTATGTAAATTTTATAAATGAGAAATTTTTTTATCGGATATGTGGGCGGGGCGAATATCCGCCAATCCGTGCGGGGCGGAGATGGTTTTCAAATAATTTTGTAAACGGATATTCGGGGCGGATTTGGATATCCGTGATCTCCAGCGGGGGCGGGGATGGATTTGTCCAAATCCGCCCCAATCCGCCCCGTTGCCATCCCTAAGTGGATCCTTGTCGGAGCGGATCGATGCAGGTACGGACAAATTACCTATATGCTATGCAAATTTTCAGTGGATCAGTGAGTCCATTGTACTACTGTTGGAATATTAAACGCACTCTAATTATTCATGGGCCTAAAAATGTTCATGTATTTATCCACGGTAGTACCGTGTGAATTTACGGTGTAGTTGTACGATTGGTACCCACCGATATAGTTATAATCTCACGACTCCGCTCTCGCTTCTACTTGATATATGATTGGATTCACCTTCTCTACAAGTTCGAGCTTTTAGAGAGTTGGCAATTTATCATGATATCAGAGCATTGGTCCTCGGAGGTCGTGGGTTCAAGTCTCGTCCAGTGCAATTGTTGCGAGAATTTTCAGTATTTTCCTCGCGCTTACGCTGAGGGGGAGTGTTGGAATATTAAACCCACTCCAATTATCCATGGGCCTAAAAATGTCCATGTATTTATCCACGGTAGTACCGTGTGAATTTACGGTGTAGTTGTACGATTGGTACCCACCAATATAGTTATAATCTCACGACTCTGCTCTCGCTTCTGCTTGATATATGATTGGATTCACCTTCTCTACAAGTTCGAGCTTTTAGAGAGTTGGCAATTTATCAACTACTTTTGATATACAAATTTTATTTACATTCTAAGCAAACTTAGAGTACTTTGTTAATTTGCCTGTTGCTAAAAAGTTATTTGTAAACTTCAAATGGGGAAATTCTAAGGGGGGTGTATTGTATATGGATTCTTATGGAATTGATAAATAATTTGAAAAGTCCACGGACTCTTTAAATTGTCCACAAACTCTTTAAATTGTCCACGGACTTCTGCTGATTTCTTAAATCCATAGACTTTTGCTACAGACTTTCTAGAGATTTATGAAAATCCACGGACTTTGTATGAACGACTTTTACAGATTTCTAATTATTTGCAAGATAAAAAAGAAGTTGGTAAATAGTGATGAAACAAAAAAAACGTCCGCATATAATTAACAAAAGTGCCTTTCCCTTGTCTTTTGCTTTTTCTGGTACTGCCAAAACTTTCTTCCCCTTGTCTATTATTTTTTTTGGTACAACTAAAACTGCCTTCCCCTTGTCTATTGTTTTTGCTGGTTCAACTGAAACTGCCTTCCCCTTGTCTATTGTTTTTGCTGGTTCAACTAAAGATGCATTCCCCTTTGTCTTTTGTTCTTGTTCCAGTCTGTCTTCTACGGTAAAACATAGTAATCTTGGAACTTTCGAGATCAACATCAACTACAGTTTTCACAACATAATTCAACGTTCAGGGTTTGCACTAATTGGTCTATATGAAGTTTTCAAAGCTAAGAGATGCAACATTAGAAAGACATATATTCAAGAATCCAACTCTCAAGTTTTAAGTCTCATTGCAACAAAAAAATGAAGTTGCAATGCATAGTGATATTGATCTTTCACCCTCTGGATGTTAGCAATACATTTAAGATCTAAAGCCAGTGATATGACTCTGAACCTTGGGCAAAATTGTGAGGTTGCTTCAAATTAGGGATGTTGTCACCCTCCTAGAAGAATAACAACAGTTAAAGGTCCAAATTGAGACTGCCAATTGCATTAAAAATTCGCTTCGCATTATACAAAGTCTTAAATGCCATCCAACAGTCTAAACTAAAGAAAACCTGAGTTAGGGATGTTTTTCATCTCTTACATTGGGAAAAAAAAATCTAGCCATGAACAAGCCAATAATTAGATTGACACTGACGTAGATTGATAACACGAAGCCATGGAAGTTCGGGAACCCATCAAATACCCAAAGGAAATTTCAACTTATCTCTATAGCAATTAGCAACTAATAATATGACTTGAGTGAAAATATGGAAGACATGATCCAGCAATGACTCAATGTATCTCCAGTCTCTGAACTCAATTCTATAAACCCATTGAAGAAAATCCAAAATTCTGTAACACTTGGGAAAGAAGATAAAAATCAAGGTCTAGAATAGTCGATCATCTCCAATCTTCAAAAAACATTTGATCATCTAAAGGAAATCGTAAAATAATTAGCTCATCCAAAGCAATTCCTTGTCCGTGGAGTTAAAGAGAAATCCAATGATTTGCAGTTGTTAAGATTACAAATAAAAAATTAATAATAAAGAGGGGGGATCTAAATTAATCATCTCAAATCTTTAGGCAATCAAGGTCTAGTTAAAACAAAACGTATTTTTCAGCAGCAATTACACACTACAGTACAACATGGAAGTGACACCAAATAAAAATCCAGTAATCACTAGTTAGGAAACACACAAACAAAACGAAGGGGTGTTTTTTTTCCCTTGCCTCCTAGGGAAGAGAGATATATGAACGATGCAATGAAAACATGTGGGTCTCTTACTATTTCCCTGTGGGTCTGAATTTCTTACTATTTCATTGCCTGTGGGTCTCTTACTATTTCCCTTGCCTCCTAACACCCTAATTTAATCCAAACCCTAACCCAAAATCATCAACGATGCAACTATGAACACTTATGCAAAGATAGAAAAAGAATCGAGAAAACAAGAGGATGGGAACCAACTTCTTCGCGGCTAGCACAAGGAAGAACTTTTGGAGACTTTTTTTCACGTTGAAATCTTTGATATGGAGGCTGGCAAACTATTGAACTTTGTTATTTATACCTAACACTACAAAGTCCATGAGAATCCATGATTTTCCAAATCCATAAATATGAATGATATTTTGAATACCCTAAAACTTTTGTGGACTTTCTGAAACCCATAATGAATACCCCTGGACTTTGTGGATTTCAGAATGACTTTTTAAAATCCTGATTGAATACCCCTAGACTTTTGTGGACTTTTTAAAATCCAAATTGAATACACTTGGATTTTCAAAATCCATGAAATTTATTAAATTGCCCACAAAATCCAGATACAATACACCCCCTAAGTGTCGAGGAAACCAGCAAGGAAACCAGCGAGGGAGGGAGGATCCTCCATCCCTGGCTGGTTTCCTCGACAGGTAGAATCACTCCTTCAAATGAGATGTTCGGTTTCGATTCTCAGGACTATCCTCAATCCTCCTTATATGAACGAGTCTGCGGGATACTTTTTTTTTCATAACTTGGATAGTAAATCAGTTCAACCTGTTGAACATAAAAGTCTCAAAATGAAAAATGTCAAATATCGCTTAATTGTAGTAGCCTATTCTGATTTTGTCCAGACAACAATTTTTTCCAATATGATTTACTGTAAACCATTCCCCTATGAACACTCTAGTCAGTATAAACCATTTAATTATTTAATTCTATATCATTTACCAATTGTAGCTAAAGCTAAATTACCATCAACTCAACAATTGCATTGTCCAATCCAAATGGATATTGTGATACCCTTGTGTGAGCGGACCTAAGGGGGAGGGAGAAGCCCAAGAGCCCATGGATCCCAAGAGGGTTGACAAGCTACAAAGGGGAGATCATAGTTGCACATCGCCTGGGTGCGGGAGGGTGATGTACTATATATGTACGATGTTGGATCTACAAAGTACTATGCATTTTAAAGTCATGTGGGCCTTGGGCCCAAAGCAGATAATATAGTAATTTGTGGATCGGGTTACGACAGAATGGTACCAGAGTCTGACCCAGCCGAAAGTGTGTCAACGAGGATGTTGGGCTCCCAAGGGGGGTGGATTGTGATACATGTGCGAGGCTCGCAGAGGACATGGGAAACTCGACCCTCGCAGAGGCTCCTGTGAGTGGAAAACTCGCAGTTGTCGAGGACATGATAGGGGAAGGAGAAGGAGATGGAAAGGGGTGACAACCTGTGCGAGAAGAAAAGAAAGTGGGAGAAGGGAAAGGGGAAGGATAAAAAGGAAAAGGGAAATGAACGACGATTTGTGGGAGAAGAAGAGAGAATGAAATGATGATGGTTGTTGTGGTTGTCGGTCGTTGCAATGGTTACTATTGCAGTCCCATTTCCTATATCTCTCGCCATCGCCTGTCATCTCTCACCGTCCCTCATAATTGATCGCCCCCTTCCATGTTGTTGTCGTTGTGGGAAGGGAAAAAATAGTTTGGTTTTTCCTTTTTATGGGTGGTGTGAAAGAGAATTGTGGTACGAGAAATTAAAAAATTTATATGGGTGATGTGGCTGAGAGTAAGTTGTGGTGCTAAATAGTCATTACCTTTCTTGTATAAGTTATTCTTCTTAATACGACGTTTCGTACTCTACTTGGACTTCTAGAGAGAACCTACAACTACCCAACCCGACCCATTGGATATCCATAAAAATTTCGGGTTTATTTAAAAGCCTTCTCCTTCCAAAGCCTTAAAGAAGTTTTTATTTTCTTGTGATAGTCGCGGATCATTCCGATGGATAAGAGATCTGGAAGCCTCTTCACCAATGATCGCTCCTTCATGGAGAAGTTCAAGAAACTCCAATAACAACAACAACAACCCAATTCATCAAATCTTTTTTCAATCAAACCCAATTCGTCTCTACCCTCAAAAGCGTGCCGGTGAATCCACATAAGTGTGTCATTGAATCAACAAAAGTGTAAGTTCTTAATGAACCAGGGACGAGGACACAAAGCCGTTAAGGATTACGAGCGGGCCCGTGAAGGTGATCTTTTCCACCGGGGGAAGATGCCTAACATTTACAACGCTTTGGTAGTTAAAGGCAAGAGAGCAAAAGCCACTTACAAATGGCTTGTGACTTCAGTCGTCATTGATTCGTGGGGGGTCATGGATGAAACAATATTGGGTTCGAATCCCATAGCCCCTTTGTGGCGAAAAACTCAAATTAAGCTTACATGCTATTAAATTCACAAGATTATTAAAGCTTCACTTGTATCACGTTAAAAATAAAAATAAAATAAATTGTTACCTTAGTAGCAAACTTATAGTAATTTGTTGATTTTTACCTTATGAGTTTGGGGTAATAACGACTGCATTATTTCTCGAAATTAACATGAATTAGAGTAAAGAGATTACATATTCAATCATTTGTTATCTCAAAAAGGTTATTAATTTAATGTTACAAATCAAGTTTTACAGCTTTAATGATAAAATTGTTAAAATTGGTTCATTTTTTTATATTTTTTTAAAGTTCACATATATATGAAACTAAATGTTGCATTTAACTTTTTGTGCATTAGAAGGAAAGATAATTACACTTGAATAATAAGTAAATTGCAATTAACTTTTATCTCAAGAAGTTGCATGACATCTTATTACAGATTGTGAGATGACATTGATGAAAATAATTTGTTCGGTGTTTATGGATGCTATAATCTATGCATTTTTTATATTTAAAAAAACTTGTCAACTAAATGAAAAACATATTTTGAAACGAAAAAAGGGCGAGCAGTTAAGTCATTTGAACGAGTTACAACATTTCCCGTTTATATTATAATTGTAATGTGTGTGACAAAGATAGAAAGAAGTGTTTGATATTTGGGCAAACATATGGAGGTTGCATCGGCTTCAACAAAAAAACTAAAGGGTCGATACTAGTAGATGGCGTGTCTTCACTAGTAGATGAAGAACCATATGTGCTATAGTAGACAATAATAAGGAGATGGTTTTGAAATTAACATATGGAGTAGTGCCTATAACATGCGTTTTTGTTATCACAACCTACGAGGTTTTTACTGAAAGCATGATTGTATTAGCCTTTAAGAGCATCTTCATTTTAACCAAAAGCTAAATTTAGGGGTCTTCTATTTCTTCACCACTCCAACCATATCCCCTATTTTAACTTTTTCATCATTATTTTAATACATCTTCAACTTTTCTATACCAATTTAATTTCAATTATACTGTTATTAATTTCAACTAAATATAATTATATTGATTAGTTTCAATTATATTATTATAATATTATTAAATATATTATTATTAATTTCAACTTAAATATATAATATTACTATTTTCAGTTATACTATTATATAGATATTTTTTTAATTATACTATTATTAATTTAAACTTGACTAATTAAAAAAATTGGGAGTTTAAAAAAAATAGTATTAATAATTAATTTTTTTATCATTATTTAAATATATCTTCCATTTTTTACATCATTATTTAGATAATTACTATTAATAATTTTATCATTATTTAAATTTGAATTAATAATTATTTTTGTTTAAATTAGTATTAATTTGTTTTTAATTATACTATTAATAATTTTTAATTAATTATTTATCATTATTTAAATTAGTATTAATAAATATTTTTTAATTATACTATTATTTAAATACTTTTGTTTTTATTTTTGATTTATTTTTTATTTAGAAACTTAAATATTTTAATATTTTAATAATATTTGAAATATAGGGGATAATTAACTTCTCCCTAAATTTAGGAGGAAGTTGAGGCAAAATCTATTATAGGGGATGAGTTAAATGGATGGTTGGAGGGGTATTTTTTTCAATCATCCCTGGCTATTTTAGGGGGATGATTGGAGATGCTCTAATGAGTTCGCCTCAACAATTTCTTGTGCAAAATAGGGGTGGGCATCCCATCCCGTCCCGTCTCGATCTATAATGGGATGGAGATTTTCAATCCTGCTAATCCTGTCTCATCCCAAGCTGATTTTTTTTTAAGTTTTTGTTAGTTTGACACTCATTAGTTTATACCTATTAGAGTTTAACACTCGTTTTGAAAATCAATTGAGTCTACCACTCATTTTCTGACGGAACAGTTAAGTCCACGTCATTGACTGGTCAAGACTAATTTTGGGACCATTTTACCCTTACCTTGGGTTAATTGAGATTAATTTTTGGATAATTAAGTATTTGAACCCTAAATTGCCCCCACCCCCTCATTTTCCCCTAAAACTGTGTTAAATGGATCTATTAATATATGCAAATAGCTTCTAAGAGACACATTTCATCTAACTTTATATCCATATCATGAAACAAGTTCATGCCTCTAACTACAAAAACAACATTTTCACAAACCTCAATGCATTTCCGCAAATCCATTTAACGCAATTTTACCCTGAATACTCATAGACCACCCCTATTGAATTCTCCTTGACCAAGTTGGGGCTCTCTAGCTCCACCTTGAAATGAATCTTGCTTGCCCATCATGTTTGGTTGAGCACCCTGCTCTTTTCTTTGCATTGGTTATCTCCTATCAACCGACATTGTTCCCTATGCCTATCATACCTTGGGCAAGGTCTGCGATTGTTTTGCTACCTTTGATCGAAACGATATTGCGGCCTAGGGATGACTTTCCCATCAATAAACAAATTCCCTAACACACAAAAACTTGCACATATTTACGTTCATACCATCAATTTGAACAAAAAAATGTAAATCAACTTGACTTGATGAAATACCCACCTCCATAATCTGTGTTGGGACAAGTGGGAGAGCCGTGAAATAACTCAAATTTGTTTACTTGCGAATGAATGCTGGGCTACCTCGAATGACGTGAGCAGCATGCAGGGAGACCCCCCGCGCGTACTGTTTTTAGGAAGATCTAGCCGAAATACCAGCCGACGCCCACCCAACTATCCAGATAAGAATCCTCACTAATACCCATTGCCCAAAACACAATAATTCATCAGAAATATTCAAAATTGAAAACGAAAATTTCAGAATTTTTTCTTCTTCACAAATACCGATTATTTGAAATCCAACAAAAGTACAAAACATCAAAAAGTTCACAAATAGAAAATAAAATAATGAAACACGTTCATCTTCACTAATACCCATTGCTCAGAATACAAATAAAAATCAAAAAAATTCACAAATTGAAAACAAAAACAATGAAATTTGCTCATCTTCACTAATACCCATTGCCCAAAACATAAAAAAGATTCAAAATTGGAAGCAAAAATCGAAAATTGAGACTGAAACAATAAATAAAAACTGAAACTTCCAACAACAACAGAAGCAAGGGTCTTGACATACGAAGCAACCATCTCCTCTTCAAAGGGTTTGGGGTCGTTCTGAAACTCCATAACGATAAACCAGTGCTTGTAATAACACCCATCGAGGATAATGGTTTGGTGAAATTGACGAATGAATAGGAAAGGAAAGGTGGTAGCGGTGGTTTCAGGGGGTCTCTGTGTGTGGAGGTGGTGGTGGCAATGGGGGGTTGGGATTTAGGGATTGGGTTTTTGTTGCATAGAGTAGAAGAGCTGTAGAGAGAAATAAGAAAAAAGAAATGAGGGGGGTGAGGCAATTTTGGGTTATGGGATTTAAAAATTAGACTCAATTATCCAAAAATTATACTCAATTAACCAAGGTAAAAGCAAATGATCAAAAAATTAGTCAATGACGTGGACTTAACGGTTCCGTCATAAAACGAGTGTTAGATTCAATTAGTTATCAAAATGAGTACCAAACTCTAATAAGTATAAACTAATAAGCGCCAAACTAAAAAATACCCTATTTATTATTAATAATTTTAATATTGCAAGGAAGATTAAAGATTTGAGAAGGAAATGTTTTAGTGTTTTTGCAGGTCGATTAATAAACAATTTAACTTTGGAGATTATAATATATTTTTTAGCAGCAAAACATAAGAGCAAACATTATATCTTTCTGACAATATTAGGTGTACAAAAATTTGTATTATAGGTTCATTCCCCTGTCAATTGCGTATGGTAGGTATGGAAGAAAAAACTGGGACTCAGTCACGTCCTCTTTGAATTCCCCAAGTTGGTCATAGATCACACCTTCACATATGATAACACAAGGTATAAATGCACTAAATCAAACAAATTGGTCAATTAACTTTTGTTTAGTAAGCCAACATGATGAAGATGTCTGAAAGCACATAAAGAAACACATAAACTAAAAGGAGTGCCAAGGGTTAAAGAAACACATAACCCGAATCGGGCGCTCGATTTCGTAGTCTCCCCTATCCCTTTCATTATTCTCCAGTTTCTGTTTATTTTCTCTACGAGGGCAAAAAAATTGGACCCTCGCAGAGGCTCCTGTGAGTGGAAAACTCGCAGTCATGGAAGAAATGATAGGAGAAGGAAAGGAAGATAGGTGACAACCCGTGGGAGAAGAATAAAAAGTAGGAGAAGGGAGAGGGGAGAGGGGAAGGATAAAAAGGAAAAAGGAGATGATCGATGACCTGTGGGAGAAGAAGAAATAGTGGGATGATGATGGTTGCTGTGGTTGTGCGGTCGTTGCGATAACCACTATCGCAGTCTCGTCTCCTCTATCTCTCGCCATCGCTTGTCATTTCTCACCGTCCCTCACAATTGATCGCCCCCTTCCATGCTGTTGTTGTTGTGGGAAGGGAAAATAGTTTGGTTTTTCGTTTTATGGTTGGTGTGAAAGAGAATTGTGGTACGGGAAAGAAAAAAAATTAGATGAGTAATGCGACCGAGAGTAAGCTGTGATTTTGCCTTTCTTGTATAAGTTATTCTTCTTGCGGTGATTCTAAATGGCGAGGGTGGGGGATGTGACCCTCCATCTCCCTCAAGATGCGCGCCCGTGTGAATCTCGAGGGGGATGGGTGGTCAAACCCCCTCCCTCGCCCGTTTCCTCGCTCGTTTCCTCGCCGCCTGGAATGACTCTTCTTCTTGATATGATGCATCATACCCTACTTGGACTTCTAGAGAGAACCCACCGAGCTTTGCTAACTGGCGAGGAAACCAACGAGGAAAACAGCGAGGGAGGGAGGACCCTCCATCCCCCTCGCGATGCGTGCGTCCCATCCCTTACACGCATCGCGAGGGGGATGGAGGGTCCTCCCTCCCTCGCTGTTTTCCTCGACAATTAGAATTGGGGGAACCCACAACTACCTGACCTGACCCATTGAGCATCCATAACAATTTCGGGTTTATTTAAAGAGTAATTCTACCTGTCGAGGAAGTGGGCGATGGAGGGTGGTGAGCACGTGCAGAGCTGACGTGGTTAAAATAAAAAAATTGGGGGGAAATCGAAAATTTGGGTGAGAAGAAGGAGGGAATGGGGAGCTATCTCCCCATTTTCAATCGACAGATAAGCTCTCCTCCCTTCCCCATTTTCTCCCTCTCCCTCTCCCCATTTTCCATCTCGACAGAGATAGAAAAGGCCCCCTACCTCTCCCCCAAACGAAGCTCTTTCTCTCTCTCTCTCCACCCTCTCCCCATCATCGTCATCGACTCAAACGAATGAGAAGAGAAGAAGCTCCAGAGGTAAGAGCTTCAATTTTTTTTTTTTAATTTCAGCTTTCAAAATCTCTCCAGAGCTCTCCATATCTGGTTTTTTAATTTCAGCTTTCCAGAGCTCTCCAGATCTGGTTTTCATATCGAGGTCTAGCACGGATTCATGAAGATATAGAGGGGTTAATAGGGAAAGGAGATACGCAGGGTTCTGCAGAGTAGTGGTTATGTTCTGACCAGTTGTCATCTATGAAAGCAATAAGTAATGGTGTTAATAGAAAACGCAGTTAGAGGAATTGGGGCAAGGAGAATGGGTTGTCTGTTGTAGTTCTAAGTTGCTGCTTGAAGAGAAGTTTATGTTTCCTCCACTCCCCTATATTCTTTGAAGGAGACCATGTCTCTTACCAATGTTGGTTTCAGTAGGAACATGACATCAGATGCAATGAAGTTCTTATCCAAGGTCCTTTGGGGCAAGGTTTCCACATCAACAATGTCTTATAAGCTTCTTTTGAATGAAGGGATTGAATATGACTAAAAGTTCTTTTTTCTTGGTTTTTTTTTTTTTTTTTTTTTTTTTTTTTTTTTTTTTTTGGGGGGGGGGGGGGGGGGGGGGGGGGGGGGAGCAAATTTGCAACTTGAATTACACTTAACTTGTCGTAGCTTAAAATATGTCACTTTGAATTGCCTCGATGGGTTCGGTTATTGATGATTCAGACAACTTCGAAGAAGAAATTAGCTTTCAAGTGCAGGATATTTATGAGGACATGGGGAGAGGGGAGTTAAGTGAATGTAATTTGTTTTTGTTCTTTGTGGTGACACCTTAAAGTGAGTTTTGAATAGCCTTTTGCTTTCTGTGTTAATCTAATGGAAAAGCAAGACAAATCTTTCATATAAAAGTACACGTATAAGGTTAATGGCCAATGCACTGTGTATGTGATTCGGGAATATTTTGTCTATGATAGGCCCCCTATACAATTCACATATACTAGGTGAAGGAATAGGATGGTTTAATATGAATGCAAGGCTATTGTTAATGGTTTTAATGCAATGCTGAAATGCTGTTAGTAGTTTCAGAAATGATACAATGTTGTTAGTGGTTTTAATGCAATATTGTTAGTGACTGTCAGGGGTTGTTAGTGGCTTTAATGCAAGATTGTAAATGTTGTTAATGATAAGGACCTTCAGGACTGCTCAACAGAATATTCGTGCTCCAGTTAATACTGATGTAAGGTGCTGCATATATAATAGACAGAAGAATGCAAATCTAATGGGTTGTAGAGTGCTCTGTCAGATGGTGAAGAATGTTCAATACTCTGTTAGTATATTCTGTCAGTGGTTAGAAGGTCTGTTAGTGGTTAGAAGAATGGTCTGTTAGAATGCAAATGCTCTGTTAGTTGTTTTGTAAAGACCTCTGTGAGGTATTAGCATAAATAGGAGAATGACAATAACATTGTATTCATTCATGATATCAGACATTGTACAATTGAGCAATTGCTCATTAGGACATCAAGGCATCTTGAACAACCTACATCACTTAGTTCATATTACATTGTAATTCACTCTTTTGAGTTGAATCTTGTAATTCTCAGTTCAGTTCTATCAATACAATTTATGTTCCAGTAATTGCTTGTTGAATCTTCAAGTCCTCCAGTATTCCAATCTATCTTCTCTCTTTAGTTTCTGCCATAGATTTATGAGGGAATTGCTTCCAAATCTACAGAGTTCTAACAAAACAAAGTTAGATCATATCAGTCTAATCAAACGTTTGTATGTGCATCCCCAGAATCAACACTAAATTATTATGTCTTGGTTCAAGTAAGTTACTGTCCATTTAATTACACGAATATTTTACTAAGTGGTACTTGCAGTTGCTCATGAAATTAAACTGCACTCAAATAACCAAAACAATGAGAAAGTTGCAAAGACTAAGTAGCACTACTTGCATCAGTCCAACTTGCAGACTTCTAGCATATAGCATTACTTGCATTCTTCGAATATAGCACTACTTGCATTCTTCAAAGCCCTCATTGGTTCATTGATTTATACCTCTTTCTTGTAAAAAATACATAGTCACTATCATATAAGAAAGACAATAATCACGTACCTGAAGTTCAAAACCATTAGTGGCAAAATCACCAAAAGTGCTTCCATTTTCACAGTTGCCAAGCATCTCATCCAGAGAATCTGAGGATTCGGGAGAGTTTTTAATCGCCTAGGTCATTTCAAAAGGTATAATCGCCAACGGAGGTTAAGAACTTATGAAAGAATACAATAAATAAAAAAAAAAAAAAAAAGAGTTTTGTATGTGTCAATTCTTGATCAGTTTCACATAGACAGATCGAGATGAAACATGTGCAGTTCCTTAGATGAACTAGTTATGTATGACTAATAATAATAATAAACAATAACACAATAAAGCAACAAACAACAGTTTCATGTGATCCATATAAGTAGTATGTCATGCAGACAAGATAGAGGTACCTTGACTTCTGGCCTGTCAATAGCAAAATCAGGTGAACTGCCTCCATTCCTACAATCACCAAGTACTTCATCCAAAGAATCTGGGGACCCAGGACTTGTTTTTTGGTTATCCTAATTCATGCAGAGAATTTCAATACCAACAAATGCATGTAATTGCTAAAAATCATGAAGCAATTTCAATTACACCATTCAACATGCCTATATGAGACCACAACTTCAACTAGTATTCAACTGATGGACTACTTATGAGACATTAATGGTTCAAACATGAAACCTTCACAAGCATTCATCTATTTCTTCTTTTATTCAATAAATGGAAGCTTCAAAAGTAGAAAGAAGAATAAAACAGTTGGTCACCACAAGACAAATTTCTTAGTCAAAAACACAAAAACATACATGTGCCAATCTTCTAATGAAGGGCAAGAACCCCATCCCTACAAAATAGGATCTTACTCGACTATGCGAAGAGCTTGCAATATTTCCCTGGATCAAACAAGCAACAAAAAAGTAAGCAACGTGTTATGTGTTTGAGATTTGATGTCTTAAAAATACTCCCAACTCCACAAAAATATGTTTTTTTGAGCAAATATATGGGATATACATTTTATTGACTCCACAATAAATTTTGACACCCATGATATCTGAGAAATGCTAAAGTTTGCAGTTTTAATAGGTGAGGCTGTTTTTCATTGCAAAGGGGAAATTTTCATGGGAATAATTTGTAAAGGACCATGAATTAGATCTCAATCAATGAAATGTTCAACAATTTCAACGCCACCAAAAAAAAAAAAACTCTACCAACCCAAATCAATGACGAAACCGAAGCAAACACGAAATCCCTCCAAAACCCTAGAATTATACACCAGTCAGCACAAAATGGATTGAAAATGAAATTGGGAGTATGAAGTTGCTCAGGTGCCTGGTATCCTCCTAACCTTGCAGTGGCATGAACTGGATTTAAAAGTAATGACAACTCGAAATCAGATATGCAAGCAACACCATTCTTGTCAAGAAGCACATTCGATGATTTAATGTTTCCATGTGGTATCTTCAAAACATTATATTCTTCATGAATCCGTGCTAGACCTCGATAACACTATATTCGATGATTTAATGTTTCCATGTTTCCAAATTTCGTACCTTGCTAATGAAATTATTAAGGATTATATGGGGATAAGCCTCGGACATGGTTCCCATGGACTTTTTGTCTTTAATATCATGTCTTGTAACCTGTTTATCAATAGTATATCAGAATTTTCAACCATGACATTTTAAGGAACATAGTATAAAAGAAAAAAAAATCAGTCTTAGACTGCATACCACATTGAGCAATCCAAAGTATGCAGTTGGACCAAATGGTAAATGGCAAACAATCAATCCATCTGGTTGACCATGATGCTCATGTACCAAAATAACATCTGTAAAATCATGTGCCGGCAAGTTTCAATAATTTCAGAGATAACCTGCAAAGCGAATCGGAATAGGCATTTTAATTATTCGATACCCAGTAAAAGTGGGACAAAAATGCAAGAGTTAAACAAATAGAACTTTTAAACAAATTTATCATGTATACAACATAGACCAAACTACATGAATACAGGTTCTCAGGGGTGGGAGGGGGGCTATATAAAGTTCAATATAATCTCTTGTAAAAGTAATACTCCACTGAAATTTTATGTCTGCCTTAAAAGTACAAAGATTACATTATTTCATACAAAGGTAAGTAATTCATAATCAATTTAGGTTAATAATGAACACCAACATCCAAAGAGCCAAGGAAAAAGACTACACAAGATAACACATAAAGCAAAAGGCTATTCAAAACTCACTTTAAGGTGGCACCACAAAGAACAAAAACAAATTACATTCACTAAACTCCCCTCTCCCCATGTCCTCATAAATATCCTGCACTTGAAAGCTAATTTCTTCTTCGAAGTTGTCTGAATCATCAATAACCGAACCCATTGAATCAATTGCCCCCCCCCCCCCAAAAAAAAAAAGAACCTTTAGTCATATTCAATCCCTTCATTCAAAAGAAGCTTATAAGACATTGTTGATGTGGAAACCTTGCCCCAAAGGACTTTGGATAAGAACTTCATTGCATATGATGTCATGTTCCTACTGAAACCAACATTGGTAAGAGACATGGTCTCCTTCAAAGAATATAGGGGAGTGGAGGAAACATAAACTTCTCTTCAAGCAGCAACTTAGAACTACAACAGACAACCCATTCTCCTGCCCCAATTCCTCTAACTGCGTCTTCTATTAACACCATTACTTATTGCTTTCATAGATGACAACTGGTCAGAACATAACCACTACTCTGCAGAACCCTGCGTATCTCCTTTCCCTATTAACCCCTCTATATCTTCATGAATCCGTGCTAGACCTCGATATGAAAACCAGATCTGGAGAGCTCTGGAAAGCTGAAATTAAAAAACCAGATCTGGAGAGATCCGAAAAGCTGAAATTAAATTTTTTTTTTTTTTTGAAGCTTTTACCTCTGGAGCTTTTTCTCTTTTTCTTCGTTTGAGTCGATGACGATGATGGGGAGAGGGTGGAGAGAGAGAGCTTCGTTTGGAGGAGAGGTAGGGGGCCTTCTCTATCTCTGTCGAGATGGAAAATGGGGAGAGAGAAAGGGAAAAAATGGGGAAGGGAGGAGAGCTTCTCTGTCGATTGAAAATTGGGAGAAAGCTCCCCATTCCCTCCTTCTTCTCCCCCATATTTTCGATTTTTCCTCCATTTTTTTTTTTTTTTTAACCACGTCAGCTCTGCACGTGCTCGCCACCCTCCATCGCCCATTTCCTCGACAGGTAGAATTACTCTTATTTAAAACCCTTCTCCTTCCAAGGCCTTGAAGACGTTTTTATTTTATCGCGACGGATCATTCTGATGGAGAAGGGATCTGGAAGCCTCTTCGTCAACGATGGCTCCTTTATGGAGAAGTTCAAGAAACTCCAAGAACAACAGCAGCAACAACAACAACAACAACCCAGTTCATCAAATCTCTCTTCAATCAAACCCAATTCGTCTCTACCCTCAAAACCCCTTCCAACACCTCCATCCAATCAACGCAAGGGCGCCACCACCGCAGGTTCTTCAAGCGGCAAACTCGCCTTCAGCTTGAAGCAGAAGTCCAAGTTGGCTACCGCATCGGTGAAATTGGGCGGAGACGAAGATGAAGCGGATTCAGAAACCCTAATTGGGGACGGACCGGCCAAGCGTCATAAATTGGGGCAACTAGATGCGTCTGCTGATCCGTCTTCAGAACTACAACCACTTGGGGATGTTGGTAAATACTGCTTGTTTTGCATAACTTTTATCTTGTTAGTTTCAGTTTCAATTATATGGAGGTATTTTTTGCATAAGAATGGATTTTTTTGACAATCTATTCATGGGATTCACATAGGAAAGTTTTTTGTTTTTGTTTTTGTTTGTTTGTTTGTTTTTTTTCAGACAAGAAGCATGGTTATTGTTTTCGTGAGTGAAGAAAGAAACTGTATTGGAAATGGGATAGTTTAGAGCCAAAATAAGTATAAAGAAAATTTAATCATTACAATGTCCTCCTCGAGTAGGAGGAAAGCCTCCAAGAGAGAGAAAAAAAAACCAGGTTGTGCCCAATGCATAACATCTTTGAAGTTTCACTTGAACATGATTCTTTTTTTACTCCTTGTCCTAAGCTTTTGATATATTCTCAGTTTATTCATGTTGAGCCGAGCTACAATTGATAAACATAGTCTGAAAAATGAGAGTCAAGTGCAATAGTGTCTCAACTTGAAGTTCAAATTATGAAAAGAAAAACAATCTTTAGAATTTCAAGAAGTTTGTCATTATTCATTTTATTTTTATTCAAACAACAAAAGAAATCAATCAAGGGCCAAACAACAAGAAATTCAAGGCATCAGCTTTTTCACATTGGGAGTTCTTAGAAACTGTAGAAACTGAGTAGGTTGCCATTCCACTTCTAATTTTTAAACGGAGTATTTGTAAGACCAGATACATACACAGCGACAATAGGTTATTAAGAAAATGTGTATTTTACTGTTAATAATGAGACAATAAATTTCATATGATGCTAACAATGCTAACTTTCATGTCTGATATAAATTTGGATTTATTAGTTTAAAAAATTGATGGCTTGTAAAACGTTGGCAAGCCTCAACTACAGAAGGAATGTTGGGTATTTTATTTATCGGTAGGGGTTTGATTTTTACTCTGTCAGTTAGCATGCAGATGTTGCATATTCATATTTGAGGTTCCACCTTCTCAATTCTGCCATTGTTGCATGAGGGGAGCAAAAATTCTTGAAAGTTTGTTGTCTCATGAATGCAGCTTATGTCTTAAGTGTCTATCGACTTTGGTGGAAAGAGATCTTGAATGAAAGAATTGGAAAATGTGGCACGCCTGCTACAAGAGTAATTTGCATTCACTTGTTCATGCTCTTGGTATTAATCAGTTATTTAAGTGACATGCAGCCCCAGCTCCCCCGAGTGATCCTACCGTAAAGAATGTTGCAGACAAGTTAGCAAATTTTGTGGCTAAAAATGGGAGGCAGGTTGAACATGTTACAAGACAAAGGAATCCCGGCGATACTCCATTTAAGTATGTTCTTTATGGCACGACTACATTAATGTATGTATTATAATATTCAGCCCATGTATTCATTCCTAGCCACTAAAACTGAGGTCAACTTTGATTTCTTATTTCATATACGATTTATCATTTATGCCTTTCTGTTATCAGTGATTAAATTACCTTTCTAAACCGTGGACACACCACTTATGAATTATATATGATGGTTGGTTACAAACTCCCTTCAGGCTAGTATCAAGTGCCACTTGTCATTTTTATCTTTCATGGTGGCAGTAGTTTGTGTTATTTTTTCTTCATGTGATTATTGGTTATCTTTTTATTTTCATTTGGTAACATGCACTGATTCGGTTCAGAGACCTTTTGACCTTTCTGGATATATTGTAATGTTTCTTGGGCAAAAAAAATTCAGTTTGCTCGTGTTATTCATATTTCTGAATGCCTGTTGCTCTGAAATTTTTTCGGTTTGAATTTGGATTTGAGTTTGCAATTAAAATATTTGTTATTCATTGTTTCATATCAATAAAAGAAATGGCACAATTTTTATTAGGTTTTCCGGCTAGTACTTTGAGTTATCAGCATTCAGAATCTTCTGTATATTGAACTTCTGAGCTGCAAGTTATGTTTTCATCATGAATTTCATGTGCAAAATTTGATCCTGAGTTGTGCACTTGCAGGTTTCTGTTTGATACAAGTTCCTCAGATTACAAATACTATGAATATCGGCTGCTCGAGGAGGAGAAGGTTCTTTCACAAACTAGAGATTCTCAACCATCGCGCAGCAGTGGTTTGTAATCTCTTTTTCTCATAAAAGTATCTTAGGTAGCACCATTGCATTAACTGGTGTGACTTCCTTTTCCGTTTTTGAATTCTGATATATCATGCATGTTGTGGTATCCTATGCAACAACACTTTATTTTCAAAAAGTTCCCTTGTTGGACACTCGTTGGATACTTTATGCTAAGATTGTCAATTTTTTTTGACATATCTTTCAGTCAATGTCCCCAACGAGTCTCCTTTATGGAACTCTTGTATTTTGTCTATGTGCTTCTACAGTGTATGGACATGCTCCCATATATAGGGTATCAACACACTCCCAGCTTGATTCGCTTACTGGTAGTCCTTTCTATTTTATCAAATACTCTGTGTATGGCATTACTCCTCTTCTCGATTCGGGGTCATCAACCATGGTATACTCGACATCGTTGTCAAAGAGGTGGTCATGGTCATAGGTGCTCTTGTGGAACACAAGATGTATCTTCAACTTTGTCGGTAGTTGGAGACACCTTTCCAACCTTCTTCATTAATGGGAAGGGACGCTCATACTTTCATATCAGCCTTGTGTACCTTCTTGAAAACCTTGAACTATTGGGGCTAGACATTCATCGTCGCAAAATTTTCCTTGTTTTATTCCATACCCCGTCTCTTGTGGTCTGAGCATTTCTTCATCCCATGAGTGACTTTCTCCAACTAGGACTTTGCAATTTCTCCAAGTAAGACTTGGCAATATCAAAAGACATGTTCTCTTGATTTTCCTTGAAATTAGGGTTATCAATGGATATCCGATGGATTTTGAATTTATTAAAGATACCTATGCTAAATCCAAAATGAGATTAAAATCCCATCCGATGAAAGGTAAAACACAAATGCGATGACACTAATGGATCTCCGATTGACATTATGTATTTATTTGATAATGGTTTGAATGAAATAACCCAATTGGGTCATGGAACCCAAGTAGAGGACTCATGAATGCTCTAGAAACCCTTGATCTCCAAAGGTTTGGGACATTTGGAGAATTCAAGGAGGAAAATATTTGGATAAGTATGGAGATTTTTGGAGAATTCTAGACTGCTCCAACGCCCACGAACCTTTTGAGTTTTCTTGAGCATTATTAGGTTCTCTACTTGGGTACTGTCATGACCCTAGCCTTTAGACACCATCCATGCAAACTCGAGTATTTCATATCAATAATACTCCAGTCAGCCTGGTAGTACTTAGCGACTTTACTCGAACTTACTAAATACCCCCACTGTCACACTCAAAAGAACTCACAAGGCATTTGAGGAATGAACCTGTATTGCTTGAATAAATCTACAAGTGAAAAAAAACATGACTACTAGTATAAAAATTATTACCAAAAAGAATAGATAATATTATGATGTACATGTGGGTCAACACATCCAACACCTCGTATCCCTGTCCGAGACCATGTATCCATGTCGTTTCACAGCTGATGTCACCCATTTAAAAAAAAATGAAATATTCAAGTTTGGAAGCATTTTGGGTGAATCATCATGCCATTTCTATCAAAATTCCAATAATCGTGTAATATGCAAATATACTCGAATCTATTTATCGAAATTGACACATGGTTCAAAAGAGTAATTTTTCTTAGTCAGGTTTTCACCTTGTTATTCTCTGATAATTTGTCTGATCATTTATCATTGATTGTAATAGTTCTAATTCAGTTTCTTGTTTTCGGTGGAAGCCTTTTTATTGATGCTATATGGGCCATATTCATATATTGTTATTTACGTTATCCCTAACAAGAAAAGAGGTTTGTGCCTTTGTATCTCAGAAACCTGCTAACTGTAGATCCTTGATTCCTTGTTCCCTTTCAGGAAGCTCAAGTATTTTCTCTAGAACATCAGGTGGTCCTCAGAGGAATAATTCTAATTATCAAATTCCAGCGTCTGCTTTGTATGAACCTGATGAAGACACTGGATCTCCCATCACTTCCTCACAAGGTGCACCAATGGGGAAAAACTCCAATGGTATGTATCAGTTTTTCTTTGCACATTCAGCATCATCTTACAACTTTGGTTTTTGTCCATCTCTTTTTGTTCTTATTCCTATTATCCCATATTTTGTAGTGAACTAGCATTTTTGTGATCTCTATATATTTACTAGGACCTTGCATATTCTAAAGTTCACTCTTCAATCGCACTGTAGTTTTGCTTGCTTCTAAAAATGCCAATCACACATGAGACTTTATCTTCTCTAGCAGGCATTTTAAGCTTAGGTCATACTTCCAATTTTATAGGTCTATAGCCACTTGTCAAAAGCGAACTTGTCTTTGGATTAGCCTGTTTGTAAATTGTTTGGTATATCCTTTATCTCTTGAACTCTTTTGAGTGTTTCTTTGCAAGCTTCTCGCTTGTTTTTACGTAAAGAGGAAGAATTAGTTCTTCAAAACTCTTAAAACATTTCAAGCATATTGATGAAAAACAGTACATATTATCATGTAAAGATGATTTGATTAAAAATACCAAGGCCAGCTTGGAATCCAAGACATCCTCAGTCGCATGAACCAGAACTTTGTTACAAATTCTTGGTGTAAGCTTCAACAATTAAATACTAAACAAAAGGGGACAAAATTCTCTCTTTGAGGGCTTGGGCTTTATCTATATAGTAAATGCGGATAATGGACCCTTTGTAGTTCAGGACCGATTTAAGATTAAGCGGATTAATTGGTCTACTTTTTCAAAATATACATTTATATACCTCAATGATGTAAATTATAATAAATAACATATCTTGACAATAAAGATTAATTTGACAAGTATTATAGAGCAACAAAAGTCATATTATAGAACAAATTATGTAATCATATCTAAAACATCACACATTATAGAGCAACAACAACCACCACCCAGCAAAACAATCTTGATTTATCACCGACTTCTCACCGATATCTCACCAATTAATCGGTGACCACTAAATATCTAATTCGGATCGGTTTACTCCCCATTTACACTAAATTGCCTATTAATCGCCGCATAAATAACCCATGACTTTATTTATAATCAAATAAATGTAATTGCAATCAGAAACCGTGTGCTCTATTTTCTTCCTAATCTTTACAGGATGAGTTTCTTGTAAATATAGTTTTTTAACAAAAAAACTATAGCTGCATGTAGAACTGTAGAAGTCAATTCATTTAAATAACATATGTGAAAGTTAAAGTAGTAGCATGCTACTACTGTTTAATGGCCAATGGTTGGTGTGTTCTGTTATATGTCTGTTACACATACATTAATTTCCTTATCAGGAACTAAGACCAGTCACCGAGAATATGAATAGGATCTGTGTGATGGAATTAGCACTTACAATATGTACGTATCTCCTTGTAGGCGAATCGAGTGGACCTTCTGCTGCAGATCCCATTGCAATGATGGAATTTTACATGAAAAAAGCTGCACAAGAAGAGCGTAGAAGGCAGCCTAGGCAGTCGAAAGATGAGATGCCTCCACCTGCTTCGCTCCAAGGTTGGTTTCTTTTGTTTGATTTTTCAGCATGTATGTTGTTTTTGTCGTTTATTGTTGCTCCAAGCTTGGTAGTCTTATATAAAGGTCATTTGGGGCTAAGATAAAGTTTGATTGTTTTGTGTTTTGATGAAAGAATTGTTGAATTCGTGAATGAAGATTTGTGTTTAGCGTTTAGAGAGGAGTTGCTCCCATTTGAGATCTCTTTGGGTGAATCAAATTGTTAAATTATATATGTTCACATGAACTTTTCTGATTCTATTTTGACAGGTCCATTGAAAAAGGGCCATCATATGGGTGATTACATTCCTCAGGAAGAACTTGAGAAGTTCTTGGCCAGTTGCAATGATGCTGCTGCTCAAAAAGCTGCAAAGGAAACAGCAGAAAGGTCAAGAATCCAGGCCGACAACGTTGGGCATAAGCTGTTGTCAAAGATGGGCTGGAAAGAAGGTACTTTTGTTTCAAAATACCCCTCTCTAGATTTCTACTCCATATACTTTGATTTGATTGGAGACATTTTAAGACCTCAAATTTATCCACACTATTGCAAAGAATACAGGGTGTGAGCACTTTGAACCAGGATTTGTTCCTCCCATTTAATTATCGTTTTTATTCTGTACTTCAATTATTTACCATTTTCTACATGCTCACAGTTATTCCAATTTAACGCCACTTCTTTTTGCTCATGATCACCTCCACCAAACTTTTGTGTGCTTTATGGTTTTTATATTCACCGAGGAGATTATATAAATCTTTCTAGCAGGAGATTGATTTTGGTTCTTTGGCAGGACTAATCTCTGTCCATAATTTGTATCAAACATCACTTTAATTACTTTCCTCGACATTAATGTTACTACTTTATGATAAGTTTTTCACCCTATACTGTTTAGATGCCATGGGCTTATGGCATTTGTTTTCCGCACATCAATGTTTTTGGAGATGCCAAACAGCCAAGTTTACAATGAACAACTCAAGACACTATTGAATTCTGATAATATTCTCACCAGTCACCAAGTGAGAAAGATAATTCTGTTAAAGTATCTCAGTATCTCACCAGTCACCAAGTGAGAAAGATAATTGAAAAAAAAATAAAAAAAAATCTGTTAATTGAATTCTGATTATATTCTTCTTTTACTTATGACCCCTCGTAGAATTTTAAAATGGATAGGAGCAACATCCTTTTTTTAAAATAACAAGACTATGTTACTTCCCTTTACCTTTTGTTCAAGTTTTTTATTATGGAAGAAATGTAGGGCGTGCCTGTTTTTGTGTTAAAGGAGATTTTATTCGTCGTATTGCCTTGCAAGGTTTTCAATAGTCTAGTCTTATTTGTCCTTTTTAATGCTCAATTTAATAATATCAGATAGGGTTTATCTTGCGAGCGTAAATCTTTGTGTTCTCATCATTTCTTAAATGCACCTTATCTTAGGGGAGGGTCTTGGAAGTTCTACAAGAGGACGTGCAGATCCTATAATGGCAGGTAATGTGAAGACGGACCACTTGGGGGTTGGAGCAGAATGTCCTTCGGAAGTAACTCCTGAAGATGACATATATGAGCAGTATAAGAAACGCATGATGCTGGGCTACCGTTACAGACCCAACCCTCTGGTAAGACATCTTTGTATTGATGCCTGTTTGTATTTCTTTTCTTTTTATTGGTAGCATTGATACACTTTTACCATCAAGAATTTTTGCTTCATTTGGTTTTACATATAACACATTTGTGGTATTACAGGGCAATCCCCGCAAAGCATATTACTGAGACTGGCTGGCATGTTCGTTGTGCTTGTGAGCTTTAATGTATTGTAAAACTGCCTTGAGAGATTTGGAGTGAAGAAAAGAAAGGATGGACATTTGTGGGGGTTATTTGAACTTATTATGATCCATTCTCTGTGGATGTTCTGTTAATAGGAACTCAAGTTTTCCTTTTACGCTTCTTAACTTGGTCACAATACTGTAAGGATACATGGATGTTATACATGTTGCTTGCCTTGTCTGACATGTCAAAAGACTTGGTGCATTCATAACTCTAATGATTGGCTTTGATCTCTACCCCATTTCTGATCTGTGAATCTGTGATTTCATACTAAACCAAAACTTTTGCATCCATCTAAGATCACCCTTGGTGGTTGATAACCATTTAAATCAAAGGTTACGCCATGAAGAGGTGCAGGCGGCAGTGGTGACAACTAAATTAGTATATTGTGGAATCATGTTCGCATGAGAAATTTTTATTTATTTTTGGTTCCAAACATGAAGATTTTTATTGAAGATAAAGAAGAAAAACAAAAAACAACCATCCCTATGTCAAGGAATGTCAAGACACCATGAAGGTGTTAAAAAATAAGTCTCTAAAGAGACTACAAGCTGAATCTATCTTTCACAATAATTTCCTAATCTTGATAAAGATCGAAGCAAAAGATGAGTGCTTTGATCTGTCAAGTCCTTCAAAAATTCTCATATTTCTCTCTTTTCATGCGCATCACATGAACACATGAGGAATCGTATGCCATGCACCGGGATGGATTAGCTTGAGACCACTAACTTAGCAAATCCCTTCAAATGGATTTGAAGAATCTGCAATGAAGCATCAAGTGATCCAGAGTCTCGGCATTTTCATTACGTAGCACACAAAGACTTTTCGTGAGGATTCCTTTCTTCTTCAACCTATCTTTAGTCAGGATCATCTCATGCAAAATGACCAACAAAAGAAATTAATTCGAGAAATTTTTTTTATCCAAATCAAATTCTTGTGAGAGGAAATGAAGGGGTTGGAGTGGGTCTCAAACCATATTCTTGTGTATTTGCTTGCATTAGACAAAGGCTGGAAAATGAGATATTTTGTGTTGATGATAAGGGGGAGGAAAAGGTGGGAAAGGGAGTAGGAAAAATACCTTTTCAAATGTTCAACTGGTATCTGCAATGAGGTCATAAAAAAGAAGAAAAGTTGATGGGAATGCAATTGTTATGGGCAACCTTAAACGTTTTGTATATTTTCGAAAGCTTAGCATCAACTAATGTCAGTGTTTTCATACAAAAAATTATTTACCGACATTCATTTCTATTTTTTTTTTACAGAAATATTGTATTGTGGATGCTAGGATTTCATTTTGTATCAATCCTGTTACTCGTGCAATAACATTTTAATATTTCAAATTATACCTCGCTTGGAGATTTGTTCTCCGTTCCATGAGCAAGAAAGCATCTTAGCAGTTTTTATTTTTTTAATTTTTTTATTACGGGGATTGAATCAGCATTACTATTTGACTCCCTCGCATTGACGAATTGTCATTCATGGGGATAACATGCTTGAATAGAACTTGGGGTTTTTATTTTTTGTTGTCAACCATGCCCCTGTTGTGTGCCTCACAAGGCCATTGAATTATGCACCCCCTTCTTGATATTATGGAAAAAACAAAATTAATGGAAAAAATTTAAATGAAATAACTTGATCAAGCCTGAGTAATGAAAGGAATGAAACAATAATTCACTGACATGGTACAAAAAGCGAAGCAGAACCATTATAGCAATATTCATTCCCCTTGTGGAAAGGTAACTGATGAGATTGGATATTAGTTGTAAGTTGTAAGTATGTATTTTTCTAGTGTAAAGCCTGACCACAAAACAAAGAGACCAATAAGAGAGAGAATTGAAAGGTGACATTTAATGCTGTATGGATAAGTACACGGGCATCTGATCCCAATTAGAGAGGCTGAGGCCAGTTTTTGTTACAGTACTGAGGAAGAAGAGACCGAATGAATCTTGGCTTTTCTTTTTTGTGCTTCAGAACTGATCCGATCCCTCCTTCACTAAATACAACAACAATAAAGCTAAAAAAGAGCAGCATTATCAGTGTCAGGGTTCTTATGCAAATTTAAGATGATTAACCCAGCCTAGATAGCAACCAAACCAAACCAAACCAAACCATTTCTCCATTCAGTTCATTGACGTACTAGGACAACTTATCGTATCTATCTTATCTATAACACGATGCATCTCTCTCCCTTTCGCTCTCATTTTCCGGCTTTAGTCGCTATCTGTTCATCTTCATGGCAGGCAAGACACCTCCGATTGCCAGCTTTTCTATATATCACGCGTGATTCTTTTCTTGTTGTTCAATTAATGTTGAGGCAATGAGGTACCATATGGTTAGCTGCTGTTAATAATATTCATGTAGCCTTCGGACAAGATAGCTTAATTGTAATAAAAGATATTTTTGTTACAAAAAAACCAATGTACTTGGAATAATTTGAAACGATTCTTTCAATCCAAGCTGCATATAGTATATATTTGAAAAGTGAGATTTGGGTGTGTTATCATTTTGCATTTGAAGACGCGCGCGGAGGATTTTGTCTTAATGAGTTTGCTTAGCCAGTAGCCACTACATTTTTTATACCACTTGTTAATAACTCTTTTATATTAAAAGATATTATTTAAAAAAAAAAATAGGAGATATTATTAAATAAATAAAAAAGTTTCACTTAAAGTGAACTAATATATATATGTATGACGCCATGTTTATTTTTCTTAATTGTAGTTAATTTGCATAACACTAACTAACATCCAAAGATGATTTGACAATAAGTTTTAGATTTTTTTGGAGAAATAATAAGTTTGTTTACTCTCCATATGATCTTTGTTGTGGCATGCATGTTTCTCTTCACTATTGGCTCCTTTACTTGTATGTGCCGAGGTCTCTCAAAAGGCATTAATTTCTTCCTTTTTTAGTCTTTTATTATTTGATAAATCACCACTTGAATACTATATTAATCTCAAACTCATATCGAGTTTTGCAAAATATCAAGCTCAAACTTCATAATAGAAGAAGAAGATATTATGCATGGGCCGGGTAAGATGCATGGTACTGTAAATTCACATGAAAATTACCGTGAACATATATGGTTTGGGGACATTGATAACTCTAGTCGGTCCCATGAACATATGGGTTTTTATTCGATTTCTTTACTAATCCCTTTCTAAACTTTTTGAGGAATCATTCAGGAGTATTGAATGACTGGTAAAAAAATAGTGAGGCAGCAAGATTTATTAAAAGCAAAAATCTTGCCTATTTGATGAAATTTTGTTAAGCAAATCTCGCGGAGCATCCATTTAAACATGATATGTAGTTAGAGACATGCTTGTCAAACTTATTGTTGTCAAGGTTGAGTATCTAATTTAGGTATAAATCTAATTTCAGTGCTCAAGAGTGATATTTTATTCACCATTTTTTGCAAATTGAAAAAGACGTGAAGAAGAAAGGAAGGAGAGTGAGTGAGTATTAGTATTAGTATTGTTCACCAAATTTAAAAGGGTAGGCCAAAAAACATGTAATAATATCCCCACAAATTAGTACAGAAATCAATGCTCCCCCTTTGCTTTAGCATGCATCACGTGCACTAGTTTTACTCAACCATGCATATATAGTTTTACAATGCATTGCATTGCATTGCATTGCATTGCATTCAGGAAACAAACCCTTCCCTTCCAGTTCCAATCCACCACACAGACAAGTAGACGACCTACAAATGTACTCAACCAAGGAAAGGGGAACACAAACCCTACAAGTTAAGTTACCCCTTTTGGCTTGGCCTGGGGTCTCCCTCCCTCTGACTCTCTCTTGGGCTTTGCATTAATTAACTTATGGGATCCCTTTCTCCAGTTTTATTGCCAAGTATCATCATCTCTCTTCACCACTCATCTTTAACTTTGAATCTCAGATAACATTTGAACAAACCTTTTGCTTAATACCATAAAAGGATAAAAAGCACCCAACAAAAGAAAATTCCAAAACACGCACTGAACTCCTCCTCCTCTTTACTCCCCTTGCTCCAGGGCATTATAGTCCTTTCATCTAACACTCTGGGGGATAATAGTGGAAGTCAACAAACACATACTACAGTTGAGGGTAATATTGGAAATATAGAAAAATTAATAAAGTATAATGATGAGAGATTGACACAAGGAGCGGAGAGGAGAGGAGAGGAGAGGAGAGTTCTCTTTCACTCTTTCTGTCTAGTGTTACTGCTCGTTGGTTGGATTCATAAAGGAACCCACTTTTCTTGCTTGCTTGCTTTCTTATTTATTATTTACTTTTCTTTTTCTCTTTCAATTAGGCTAAGCTACTTCTGTTTTCTCTTTCCTCTCTCTCTCTCTCTCTCTCCCCCCATTCACTCACACAAACACACACTCTCTCATCTAAATCCCTCCACCTTTTATTTTCTTTTCTTTCACTGCCATCAACACCGACCAACAGTTGAAACAACCGTCCAGCTTTTATACAACTCTCTTAATTCTGTTCACTCGCTTGAGATTTTGAAACAATTGTGTTTGTTTGATGATTGATGAGAGATTTTAAAGTCGTCAGAAATGGAGATTTACACTGAACTCGAAGGTTGATGAAGAAGATGGAATTTGATTTGTATCGGTGGTTGTGATTGAAATTCTAGGGGTTCGGTTTTGCTTTTAGTGAGTGTATGCTGTTTAGATAAGATTTGATTCGATTTCAAGTAAAGAAGGAGATAAAAGGCGAACAAAAGCAAGATCTGCAATCTATCTTTTCGTAAATGGATACAAATCTTCTTCGTCAGCAGCAGCGGCAGCAGCAGCAGCAGCAGATGAACTCGAGCTTAATGAGGTACCGGTCGGCACCGAGCTCGTTGATAGCTACCTTGATGGAAGGAGAAGTGGAAGGATGTGATGATTTCATACCTACGTCTACGAATCATCATCGATCTTCGAGTCCGGAAGCGGAGACTATGTTTGCCAGGTTTATGACTTCTTGTGCGGATTCAGGGTCTCCAGATCTTAGAGAAATGGAAGAGAAATTTCCTCAAGCAAATGGTAGGAGCTCTAAATACTTGAACTCAATTGAGCATCATGGAGGAGTGGAGCAGAGCAAGTACTCTTCGCCGACACGAGGAGGTTCGCAGCAGATGATCTATAGAACACCTCCACAGCAGCAGCAACCGCCACTGATGTTGAATCACAACTCGGTTGTAGGAGAGAATGCTTACAGAGTGGCGAATCCGATGGCTCAGCAACAGGTGAAGATGAGTGGTCCTCCATCTGCTTCTGTTGGTGCTGCTGCTGCTTCTTCTTCCAATCTAATCAGACATAGTAGCTCTCCTGCTGGCTTGTTCTCCCATTTAACTGTTGAAAACGGTACGAATTCGATCCCCGCTGAAGAATTTTGTTAGAAAGATAGTATTTTGTGCTTGGATGTTTTGTAGAATTTTTTTTTTCCCTCTTCAGTTGATAGATAGATTTGAATTTGTGCGTGGATTTTAATAGGTTTTTAGTAATGTTTTTTAGACTCCTTGTCTACTATATTAATTAGCACATCGCCTCAATGTAACCTTCTTAAATGCAACTATTAATAACAAATTTTAATGACAGATTCAGCCGAAGCTGGTTAAAAAAGGGGGACATTGGTACCAAAGTTATATTATATTTTAAATTATTAAAGTTGTCTGTAATTTCGCATATTACTTCAGTTCGTATCTAATCTAAGAATTCATGCAGAATACTTCTAGAATTTTGAAATTATCTAATCTAAGAATTCATGCAGAATAGTTCTAGAATTTTGAAATTTTGTATTTTCATTTTATCCTAGTACTAATAGTAGTTTAAATAAGTTTGATTCCTAAGTTGCGCCCAGTTCTTAGAAACATGCGTGAATAAAATCAATCAAATAGTTGACCTGGAAAATAAATGTATGATATGATACTAGTGGAATTGAAGGAATTGCTGAAAAAGTTATTCTTTGCAACTAGCAGGATTCGCTGTAATGAGGGGAATAGGCAATTCCAGAGGCGGAAATGGTACTAATGGAGAAGTAGCTGCATCAAACAGCAGGTTGAAGGGTCAAATAAATTTCAACTCGGGGACGCCTTCTTCATCGGGTATAATGTCTCAGATTTCCGAAATTGGAAGTGAAAGCATGGGAGCCAGCAGCGTGGATGGTGGAAGCTTGGGCAATGGCAATAACAGCAACCATTACATGCCTACCTTTCCAATCAGTTCTTGGGATGATTCCCCATTAGAGAATTTCTCCGGCATTAAAAGAGCCAGGGATTCTAGCAGCAAAATGATGTCTGGATTGAACTCGTCAGAGGCTCAGGTAGATCCCCTGTTACAGATTGTATTGCTAATTCTTTCTAACTCTGTCTCTAAGTTGTATGTCACTAATTCTTGCATGTAATCAGAATGGAGAAGGTGGGAATCGCCCTGGTCTGAGCCACCATTATAGTTTGCCCAAGAATTCGGCTGAAATGGCTGCCATTCTGCAATTCCAGGACTCTGTTCCTTGTAAGATCAGAGCCAAGCGGGGTTGTGCTACTCATCCACGAAGCATTGCCGAGAGGGTAAACATTTAACCTTCTATATCCTGACTCACACTTCTCTTTCTAATGATAATCATTTACATGGATAGGATTTGTACTTTCAAGAACTATAACATTCATGACCTTATTATGTTGGTCAACAGTCTCTTTCAGCTAATACCCCTCGCTGAACAATATCCCCTATGTTTTCAGGTTAGAAGAACCCGGATCAGTGAAAGAATGAGAAAGTTACAAGAGCTTGTTCCGAACATGGACAAGGTAAATCTTCCTTCAAACATTTGTGTAAAAATATTGACAAAAATGGACTCCTATTGTTTAATATAATTTATATAGAGAATCCCTTATTGTTGCAACAGAGAGATCGTTGTCAGCCTAATTAGAAAGTAGTAATTCATACTAATATGCTATACGTTATTGAAGATCCCACACCATTTTATATCTGCGAGTACATCACTGATGAATTTGTGCTATTCATCATATATTATATAATATGGCACTTAAAAATGATCTGTGCAAAGACTAAAATTTCTTGTGCCTGTGGACAGCAAACAAACACAGCTGATATGTTAGACTTGGCCGTGGAGCATATTAAAGATCTCCAAAAGCAAGTCAAGGTATTGAGGACTCGAGAGTATTCCATTCCCATTATCTCTTAATTTTACTTAGCTTTTTGCTTGACCAAAACTTCTTTCAACTTGCAGACACTTAACGATGGTTGTGCAAAATGTACGTGTTCAAGCAAGCAGAAGCCATACCAAAACCCTAGAGCATAATAGTCATCACTTATGTACAGAAAAATAAAGAAGAAAATAGGGCAGGAGCAAATAAAGAAAGATCAGAGAATGTGTGTTTCTGTTGCTGCAAGGACGATTGTAGCATAAAGGTTAGTTTAGTGATGATGATGCGTGTGTATGAAGAAGATCGATAGCTAGGCTGGCCAAAAAATCCAATAGACTTTCCGTTTTCAGCTGCAAATCCAAGTAGGGATAAGAGAGAGGTGGTGCCCTCTTGACGCCATATAATTAGAAAAACATCATGTTGTATAGCACATGGTCCAAGTTGTAGTACTTTTGTTGTTGTTGTACTTAATTGTTACTCGTTTGGCTGGATAAGTTCAACCAACCTATCGACCTTCTCTTGTTTTCAGTATAATTAGTTGGTTTTGGTTACCCCCATTTGTGATGTCTCACTCTGTGTGGAAAATTTGTCGCCGAAATACAAAACTTGATTGATGGGTTGATGAAGCTGCATTTGCGGGGATTTGAGTGGGTTAAATGGGGGCAAAAGATTTTGTGTAAATGGATTTTAGTCATGGTTCGAGGAGGAAGCTAGGTTGATTTGTTTATAGTTTCCTGGCATTTTTACTTTGCTTAAAATGACTTAAACTTGGATTGAGTGAGATATCTTTGAATTCAATAGTCTTGTCTTTGAACTAAATAAATTAATGTTTAATTGCCAGCCCTTCCCTTGCCCTTCAAGTTTTTTCAACCCTTGCGATTCACATGTAAGTTATATATAATATACTTTTGTCAATGCACTTGCAGATTTCATTTGCGCGGGTTTTTTGTTTCCCACTTTGTGTTTGGTCATCGTTTCCTTGCGGTTTTCCCAACTTAGCATAACAGCAACTCCCATAATACCTCAACCTGATCAGTTTGTGATCTCAATTCCTGGCAAAAGATTGTCTCAGCGCGTACATTTGGCCAAAATGGTAAAGATACAAACCTGGGTCGGATGGCCTTGTGCCATTGATATTTAAGATCGTCACCCTTTGGGCTAAATTCAGGCCCAAACTTGTCAGAAACATCTTTGGGGAGCCGTTTGGACTTTGGATCGTTTAAGCTTTTGGTCCCGATTAATGGAGATGAAGATATAGGAAAGGACGGGGAAATGAGGTTTGATATTTCAATTGCATTTACGGAATGTTGCGCGGGTTGCATTTACGGGGAAATGAAGAACCTCATTCCAATATTTTACGAGAAACATAAGAATGTTAGGTTGTGTCTGGTTGGATGGAATCTTATGTCATGGTGGATGATGTGTGATACATCAATTTAGATACGTGATTCTCATTTTAATGGAAATTTTATTCCCGCAATTGATTACAAAATTTAATAGTGGATGATGAGTGCTACATCAATTTAGCCTTAAATGTAAGCAGTGGTGGATTTACTAAAGGGCGAGAAGCTGCCTCTTCAACTTTCAAAATATTTTTAATAAATACTTAGCCTTAAAAAAAATATAATATAGTAATTATTCATTCAATTATTTATATATGTTTCTCTAGGTGTAGTTGTTAAAAAGATTAATGTTTTTAGTATACAATCCGAGTTCGATACTCTTGGAGCGTATGGATTTTTTTTTTATGATTATTAACAGTTACTATTAACTATACAATTTTTATGTGTAATTGCAAACATTAAAATAATGAAATATTTATTCACAAGTGGTATAAAACCTCTCAAAAAATATTTGAAATTAATATCTAAAATACTAATTATATAGTTCAATGAAAATATATACAATTAGCAAACAAATAGAAATTTTGAAGCTCATATAAACCATTTTTTCCTATGAAATTGTATTAGGATCTTGTTATGTTCATAAATTTTTGATTTTTTAAAGCTTCAATTAGATACTTATCCTAATTATTTTGTAATTTTAGTTATATACTTGCTAACATTATAAATATTGTGACCTTATTTTGGCTTAAACTTGTATTACATTGGATTCAATATGGTATTTGTGATTTACTTTTGTTAGTTGTATTTTTTATTAGTTACTAGCATGGGTAAGGAATATTTTTTTTGCTACGCCTTTGATAACTACTATTATCTAATTATTTGTCATTGTGTCCCACCTGACTAAAATTCCGAGTCCGCCACTGAATATAGCATTCTCCTTATGAATTTCCATAATATAGGATTTCATCCAACCAAACACACAATTACTGCTATTTTATATAAAGTCAAGGCTGACAACGAGCACACTCTCGGAAAACCTTTGAGATAAGGGACATTCCTAGGATTCTATATGCAAACAAATATACACCAACATTTATTCAGTTTTGATTAACTCTCAATCTTTAAATTTTCACTTTCATATTGTTTCATTGGAACGTGTGATTTTAATTTTAAACCTTTTTTTTTTTTTTTTCCTTTTAACACGTCTTACAATTTAAGAAAAAAAATTATTTTGATTACTCTATTTTTTGGTTAAGAGGTGCACCCAATTTTACGCCTAGCACCTCCAAAAATCTGAGGGCCAGCCCTAGATTTAGGAAATAATCGTTTCATCAGCTGATGAACAAAGTAACGAATCAGAATTTAAAGATCAGGATAAGAAGTAAGGCATGCGTCATTCATTAGGTCATCTAATATAATTGTACTCTCTTCTTTTTCATTTTTCATATAAATATGTTGCATGCAAATCCAATAACTATAGGTTGTGGTGGTGTGCGTGGCCTCTCACTGCCCACAAATGCACACTTTTACCATCTTTTACAGATTGCAAGCAAGTGCAATACTACCATGAGAGATAAAGACACGTTTTGATAAAAAATATCTATCTATCGATCTTTTACAATATGGAAACAAAAGCTAAAGAAGCAAGAGAAAGAGACAGATGAGAAGGAGCAGTACATTTCCTCTTATTATAGTTCAGAGAAAGAGAGTTTATATCATTATTAATTCAATGGAGATGGTGCATGGTAGATTACAGCACACACATGCATGCATGTATCAGAAAAATTTAAATTAGGGTCATTTTCTCTCCTATTTTAGGTTGTGTGTTACTCTTTCATTGAGAGGTAAAGACAAGTTCTATATATAAGTTCATCTCTCACACCAGTTTAGATTATGTTAGTGATGGGTGGTAATGTGAGAGGTAAAAGAACGAGTTTCGTCTTTTTGTCGCTAACATACCAAAAGTAGTATTGATGTGATCAAATCTCGTATTTCTGTAAGTTTGATCAGCAAAATAGATGTTAAACTGCTAAAGATCACATTTTTTGTAGCCGAATGTACTCCGAGGCTTAAAGTTGCATTGTGTAGATAGAATAATCGAATCAAATCCCTTTCTCATACAATTTTTTTTTTAATCTTATATAATGAGTGCATTGATGAAGGCATAGAACCATTTGCATGACTTAAGCTTGATTTGTGTGATGAATGGGGACATTTATTATAATGGTTTTTTCCTTCATTGAAATGGAATTATTCCTTCCATCTCATTTGTAACGGTCCTCCAATATTTATGATGGTTTGTGCCACGTGTATGGCCATGATTAGGTGACGAATTTATGTATCATCAAGTACTCAAGTATGTACTGTCGTACATTATTTGATGAGGTCTCTTATCTCAAACTTTACTTATAATTTTGTAATCTTATAAAACGCTCATATTTCAAATCTAAACCCCGAATCGCACTCTGTAAAGAAAATAATCCAGCCTCAACTGATCACTATGTTGGAAATTATTATGTTACAGAATAAAATATCCAATTGGATCATTAAAGTCTTGGAGCTCCCAACTCTGGCTTCTAGCTGGTCTGTGAGCTCATGGTGTGGGCTGTGGGCTGTGGGCTAAGGGTTTGGGCTCATGGTTCAAAGTTATAACTTCATCATTTTTTTTATTGAAGGTCAAACATCGTTTTTATTGACATGGTTTAAAACTGGACTTGTGACGCAATCTATCACAAGTTTAACCGGGTTATCAGTTGGCAATGAAACTTAAAACTTGGGAAGCCGATTGAAATTCAGATTTAAAAAGGAGGGGTCACAATTAGGATTTGTGGTTATAATAAAAGTTATTGCAGAATTTCTTTCATACGAGTCTACTGTAAATTTTACGTAATCCATTCATATCATACACCATATGTTGCAGTAAAAACAGAGAAATGGCTGCCTAGAATTCCATTTCATTCTCCCTCCCCAAACCTCTATCTCTCTCGTTGCTTTGTTTTGTTACCAGCTCCGCTATTTTCTCTTTGTAATGAAAATATTAGAATGTATTTTTATCATGATTTCTTTCTAATACAAAATTTAGAAAGTATTTTATCATAATGCTTCTTGTGACTTTTCTCCACTTTTCAGTTCAATGTTCATTTTCTTGTACCAAAAATTGCATCAATTCCAACCCACTTCCGTTCACATTCAACTTCTAATGCTTTCTTATTTTTCTTCCATCTTATATATGTATATATTTGCAAATAATTCATAGTGGGGTTATGACATAGGTTTATAACATCAATCTGTTGTAGCTTGGAAAGATGTTAGACAATCCACATAACAATTCAGAGTTGTTTTTCCTCCCTATTTCTAACACTGGTTGATATTCGGTTAATTATTTGGATAGTTTGAACACTTCAGAAGTTTTTTTTATTTGAAAGGCAAACGTGTCGTCGGTGGGTATAGAATCCAAAACGTGGGGTTCAAACCACCACAACCTTAACCATTAAACCAGGTTACCATTGGCAACACTTCAGAAGTTACCATTTCAGTAACCATAACTTTTGCTGACCCAGCCTATTATATAGAGGGAGATGAACACAATGGCAGCAAAGATTCAAATGCACATTATATTGTTGGTTGTTACATTTTTTTTTAATATTTATTTCCCATAAAACTATCTAAAAGGTGGATCATCGATTGACCGGTTTCGTTGACAAATCAAATGCACTGAAAAGTTGTTGGAACGTACGCACAAAACAAAAATGAACTAGCAATATCATATGTCTCAACTCGTATTTCCTTAACCCATTCTTCCGGTCTTTCTTCTGCCATTAATAGATTTTGTACTATTTTCAGGATTTTAAACAAACGTAGATGTATGTGCTTGAAATTTGATGATGCACTGGGTGAAGAAAGTATCAAGACATGGCTAAATTTTAACTTCAAAGTTACCTATAATGTTTTGTTGTGAATAGAACACAAATATAGCAGTACCAGATTATTTGGTTTAATCCAAACCTAAAACTTAACTTATTTGGATTCATATTTTTATTTTTACTTCAAACAAGTTTTGAGACTTGGCCTTAGTTGCTTTTATCATGTGAGTAACCTATGTATATAATATATTTATCCTACTTGCTGGTTCCGTGTTTGTAACAGCACAGAAAATACAACTATCATGCAAATGGTCCATGTTGTTTGGTTAATTACCCCTTTTTATTTACAAGAAGAGAAGCTCTGTAACGATTATTTCCATTTTACCCACTTAAGGAGTTAAATCAATTATTATAATTTTCTCATTTTCTTCATCCTATGTTTATGGAAGGTGTCAACAAGTATGATTCCGATCTCTCCTAATAATTTTTATTATCAGTGTAGGTCCGGAGTAGTTCATTTAACATTATGATGATTCCTTTGTAAGCCTTTTTCTTGGTTAGCATTAGATGAAGTAATAAAACATAAATTCTTAGGATTTATAAATTTTTATTAAATTGTTTTTTTTTTTTTTTTTTATAAAATGTTTCTTTTCCGCATTATAGGTTTAATGCAAAAGTTCCAAGTTCATCATACCCTCTTTTGTTAGGGAATTGGGATGAGCACGCTACCCTTTATTGTTAAGGATTTGGGGTAGTAGCCATGCTCAAGGAACATGTGTACACCGAGAGAAAGGTGTGATCTAGGGTTCGCAACTAGGTGAATCTGGGCAGATATTGCCATATCCCACCCTGCCTTGCGATGTAGGACAGGATTTTATTCCAAATAGAAACTAAAAACTATGGAAACTAAAATCTTATTAGAAAATAGAAATTAAAATTCTATTGAAAAATAGAACTAAAATCCTATTTAAAATAAAACTTTAGTTTTTTTATTTGGAACTAGAATCCTGTCCTACATCACCTTGCTAGGAAAAAAAACTGTTCCTCCTGAATCTACCCCGTATAACCGATCGGGGATCCCCGCACTGCTAATTCCCCATGGGCCTACTTTTTTGGACTTTAAGTTATTGGATTTGAGACTAAAATTAAACTACAGTGTATAATTAAATATATAATATATAGAAATCATAATTGAATGGTTCTTAATTTTATTTAGTTATATAACCTATATAATTTAAGAGATTTAAAATATATTTATAGTCAGGGCAGGGCGAATATGGCCAAATCAATCTCCGCAACGAATTCGTGAATATTTTTACGATCCGCCGTTAAGCCACCACCAAATCTGCCCCATTAGGGGTGAGACGGGGGATACATGAAAAACGGATATTTCTGCCAAACTGTACTAAGATTGCTTGAAACTTCAGAGACAAATGCTATACAGGCATCATGATAAATCGGAGATCTAAACAGGAATTTATGGATCGAAATGGAACAGATGAATTCACTGCCTAATAACCAAACAAAAAAGTAAAAGGTCACTTGCACCAGGAACTTACATGGGAGCATTCTATTGAGCAATAAATTATACAACATTTTTTTTTCATCAATATAATACAACATTGATCAAAATGGTCAAGAAGAAACAGTCAAATGACCATTTCCACCACCATAATTATACAATAAGAAATTAATACACTTAAAATTCCATTATACGCTCAGCTTTGGTCGATACTCTGAGCCTGCAAATGACTTTGTGAAATCATCTGTACAAGCCATCCGAATTCGTTCTGGGTTTGCAGGACTATCAAGTGGAAACCATTCATTGCATCCAACCTATGCTCTTACAGCTTTAATTGCATCCTTGATAGCAAAAAATACCAGGAAGCAAGAAAGAAAGGAGGCTCACCAACAGCTTTAGACGAGTGTATTGCCTTTGTATTTGGAGTATCCTGTCAGTTACATGGAAGCCAAGCACAGAAATGTCGGGATGTATAAAATGGAAACTTTTCTAAAGAGCCAGGCCAGGCCCAGCACCATCCATCTTCCTATATATGCGCATCTCGAGGATGATGGATGGCGCTGGGCCTGGCCTGGCTGGCTCTCTAGAAAAACTGAAAATGGAATGAATAAACACAAGGAAAAGGATTTGATGGTGTTCAAATGCATGTTCTCAAGGACATGTGACCTGTTCCAATTGACGTGATGAAATCTTAGATTGCTGCATTGATGGTGAGGTACATATCAACAAAATGAACTTTATCACATAAGCTTGGTGGACCTCTATACGGATCACATTCAAATAATACACAGTTTACTGAATAGTTAAGGTCTTGAAAGGACTACGTCAAGGAGAATAAAAAGCAGGTTTTATGCCTGCCTATAGGTCCAATGGTGCTATGACATAATTTTTGTTGTTAGCTCTGAGAGACAGGCAAGCGAACCTTTGGTTTGACAGGAACACAAGTGATGACTACTGGACAAACAATAGAGTTGGCTTATCCTTACCCTATAAGGATTCCTTGGCTGATGATTGAGGAACAGTGATTTGGGCAGTGTATGTTTGTCAGGGACAAAATTGCCCTCAGCCAAAGTTTCAAATTTCATAAGTATCTGTAAGGTCATGTACAACCAAATATATCTGAGGGGTATATCGGTACAGCCAATTTACTCTAATAGTTTGCCAACGTTCTACTCACTTTTTTTTTTTTTTTTTTTTTTCCATTTCCCAACTCAAAAAGTTGCCCATTGGGTCCCAAAACAAACATACATGATCCCTCAATTACATTTCTAGCCTACTCTTTTCATCTTCATAAATTAATTCGTACACTTTAATTAAAATTTGAAAATAACAATAAAGCCGTAATGTAAACCGACTATACTACAAACTCGGAGTGTGAGAAAGGGTGCTAGTGTTTATAAATCCTCATTACAATAACAAAAGATGGTGGGAATTGAAATTTTTTCCCAATACTGCACATCTAAATTGATGAAAATTGCTCATTCATTGTAGTCCCATGCCAATGAACCAACACTTTATGTTTTCCCTTGAAAAATCAGGCTCTTTTTACCAAAAAATGACTGATGTCCTGCTTGGACATAGCCTGGGTTGCACAGATAAGGTATATGTGTTGGACTCAGACACGAGTGTGGGTGTCTCTCTCTCTATATATATGTTATGAATGCATACTGAAAATAAATTTTATTTTGAAATTGCAAAAACAACATTTTATGTTTTTCCTAGACAAATCAGGCTCTTTTTACCAAAAAATGACTGATGTCCTGCTTGGACATAGCCTGGGTTGCACAGATACGGTATATGTAATGCATACTGATACGGTATATGTAATGACATAGCCTGGGTTGCACAGATACGGTATATATATATTATGAATGCATACTGAAAATAAATTTTATTTTGAAATTGCAAAAACAATAAAGTACTAGGCCATAAACCTTTCAGTTTTACTATATATGTAACCTATATGTCAAACACTCAAACTGTAAATGACAAAGTGCCACACAAGAGAGACGTTGAATTAATGGATTGCAATTCTTACCTTCAGAAGAGAGACGTTGAATTTGAGAGGAATGTCATTCACAGAAGGAATTTTGTAAGTACCAGGACAACAAGTGTATAGATAACCAGGTGGTATCCATTTGTGATCTGCATCTCCCCATTTTAGCTCTTCCAAGGCAATCCAACCCAAACCTTGAATAAAGGCTCCTTCAACCTGAATATGAAGAGTGAAATGGGAAAACTTGATGCAAGAACTCCAAAGCAGGAAAAATAAATAAACAATGCACAATGTCAAGTCAAATCATCTGAAAGGGGGGGGGGGGGGGGGGGGGGGGGGGGGTTATCCAATTCTAAGTAGTTTTCACTTTTCAGTCCTCTTAGTAAGGACAATTGAAAAGAGACATGCGGGTGAATCAAGAGAATAAATTAAGAAAATGTTGAACTTTAGAACTTCGAGAATACATTTCATTGAAAATTTCTGGGTTTTTTTTATCCAATTCCAAGTAGTTTTCACTTTTCAGTCCTCTTAGTAAGGACAATTGAAAATAGACATGAGGGTGATAGCAACGAGCTATGCAGTTAAAACGATGTTATAACCCCGATGTAACGCTTAATGGGGGTGAGCCATTACGTTTTGACATTATCACATTTTGGTATCATGGCTCCGATATAATGGCCATTATTGAGATAACGATTTTTAATAACGTTTTGTTCTAATACATTAAAAAAAAAAAAAAAAAACTTTGAATTAAAACCCTTGACTCGGAGGAAAGATGAAGGACCAGAGCTCGTTGTCATTGATTGACATGGAATAAGACCTCACCGGTCAACAGAGAACGAGAAAAGAAGGGAAGAGTCGATCGCACTCTTTGTTGCGATCTCACTCTCTGTTGCAATTTCACTCTCATACGAAGGGAAGATGTTTTTTATTAATGTTATGAACATATTTACTTTTTTTACTCTATAATACATTAATACTTACTGGGGGTATAAAAAACATATTTAAAAGATATTTTGTTGCATACCATTGTATCCAGTTATAACCTATAACACTCTCGGACCGTTATAAGTCTGTTATCCGTTTTAACTGCATAGGCAACGAGAACAAAAAAAACCAATACCATTTACCTAGTCATCATCCCCATAAATACCATTTACGGTTGACTGTTAATTGAATTTCATTTGACAACTTTATCAAGTCATTTCTCCAACGCATGTTTTTACAAACATTTTAAGGAGTGTCTTCCTTAATCTAAGAATAGGAATAGTTTCTTCCTTGGATGGGTTTTCATTAACAATTAGGATAAAGAAAATCCCTATAAATATAGACGTATCGTAATGAAAATGTTTGTTTATGTCTTGGCTTTTGATAATATAGTAGAAAGAATTGGAAAAACTCGGATTGTGTCTTATTTCTACATATTCCGAGTTGTTTTGTATCATGAGTATGGGAAATATATTATATTTATATTCCTTTTAGAATGGACAATATAAGGAAGGTGAAGTATATATTCTGTTCTTACATACTCTTATAAGTTCGGCAAAGTTGGTTTAAAGCATGAATGAATATGAAAGATAAAAAACCAACAAAGACGAAGGCACCAATCAAACCCTGAACTGACCTAAACTGAGATAAAACAGGCGTAAAAAGAATATGCATTACTAAAAAAAGCAGTAACAAAGAAAAATACAAGATATGTAAGCAACCTGAGTCGATGAAATCATATGAACTGAACTTCATTACCACCATCCATTGTCCAAACCAAACTGCTGTGAGTCTCCAGGTAGAAATGTTCTTGACCTCCTACATGAACCTCCCCTTCTATAACCACATCACATGCATCTGACTGGAAACAGTGTTCCACATCCCCTTTTGACAAGCATCTCTCAGTATTAGGATGGAAACTGTTTGCTTTAAGGGCATCCTCTATGGAAAGAATTGCTGGAAGCTCTTTATATTCGACATGGACTTTGCATGCAGCTATCTTAGCATTTTCCAGTGTATCAGCCACAACCACCCCTATAGGCTACATATGAAGGGAAACATTTTTAGCAAAATGGGATCGGAATACAAAAAAAATGCACAGTGAAGGAAGAGAGAAAAAGAAAAATACTGAAATACTGAAAGGGCAGTACCTGACCAACTCATGTGACAGAACGTGAAGCAAATAACTCTTCATCATCAATAACTGGGCCAATGTTATTACCTACTGGAACACTTTACAAGGAATAATCCTACAAATCCTGGTGAGGATTTGGCCCTCGAATCATCTATTGAGAGAACATGTGCATGAGACTTTCTACTCAATACTAAAGCACCATGTAAACCATTTGGAGGCATTGGTGTATCATCAGCATACTTGGCGTCACCAGTAACCTGGCCATGATTATGATATTAATCTAATAAAGCCGATGTGGAACTGCTTTCTTACTATTAACAACTTATGAAAGTTCATAGAGCCAAATTCAAATGCCAAGGGAAATTTAACATTAAGGTAATTCAGAAAAAAGAGCACAGAATCGCACACCCTGATTCAGTGCACGATTCCTCACAAAAATAAAAGAATATTGACATTAAACCATACCAACAAGGTACTATCAATATCAGCTAAAGGAACTGTTGATTTGTTTCCTGATAAGAATGCAAGTGCGACAAAAGTGCTCGGGGAGATCCAAGAAGAATTGAGTAGCACCTTACTCTAGTACAACCTTTATTGTCCCCACTTAAGGTTTTACTTTTACTCAAATTGGTAAACTAGTGTTTGCAAAGTTCGAACGCCAAATTTTGTTGTCATCAACTACAAAAACCAGTTAACATTTGAGTTGAAAAGGAATCAGTGTCATTTTAGTTAAATCTAAAACGTTCACGAATTTTCACTTGGACAGCTTCCAAAGCGAGGGGGGGGGGGGCAGCAAATCATCAGCATTTCCAGTAAATCACCACCTCCTCGAGATTTGGGTGTCTCGCATCTTAGGTCTGAGCTGTTTCTAGCTCTTATTATGTTCAACAAGTTGTTCAAGTTTTAGTTAATCTAAACACATGCCACCTCAAGTTGTTCAACAAGTTATCCTATCACAGTTCCTCTGTATGTTCCGAAGAGCAGCTGTAATGGACGATGTTCCTGTGGAAATAAGTCAGTACCACACACTCAGATGAAAGATATAAAATGGAAGAACGTAAACATTCGACGTACATCATAATTACTTGTCTGATCTTTGTCTAGACACTCTTTTGCAGCTTTTAAAGTGATGTTCACTTTAGCCTTCTGCAAGGGAAGATCAGCAAAAAGCTCTGAAAATACATGAAAATTACTATTTCCGTGGGCTTGGTTTTTTTCCAGCCACCTGAGAATAAACATTCCATCAGTGAAATTCTGTCTCTCTGAATTTCTAGAATTAAAGCACAATCCTTACAAACACAAGCATGTTGAAACTTAATGACTTCTTCAGATTAGCTCAAGTACTAGATGCTAACGAATTGGTATTTTTCTCTTATAATTTTCCTTCTGAAAAAATAAACGAATAAAATGGCTTCAGAAAACTATAAATAAGTTTGTAAAATCAGGGGGGCCTTACTTGGATCTTGGATGTGGCTAAAAAATCTTGATATGGCTTACAGTCTTGTTGCCATTTTGAGAATTGTCTATGGAGTAGTTTGTCCACTTTCACCTCGTTGGAGTCGAATTTCATTGGAGGAAAATCAAAATTCAGCTTTATAGGGCAGAGATCATCAAACATCTCTATACCAACTGCTTCCTCTGGAGGATTGGTAGTAGGATGCTTCACACGTCTTTTGGCAATGAAGGTATCAAACTTCTCATCTTCATTAGGGATGGCAACGGGGCGGATGTTGCCAAATCCATCCCCGCTCCGCTAGGGATTGTGGATCCCCAAATCCGCCCCGAATAACCGTTTAAATATTTTGTTAAAAACCATCACCGCCCCGCCCCGCCCCGATTAACCGAAACAGAAGAAGATGAACACCTCGCCGGTTAACACCTCTCGTAGCCCCTCCCTCATCCTCTGTCCTCTCATTAACAAATCTCTTATCTGAGAATAACAAATCTGTGAATTACAAAAGATCTGATCGGTCTCTATAAAGAAGTAAAGTCGGAGAAAGAGGGAGTTCCAACAGACAAGATTAGGCTGATTCTAGATTTGAAAGTGAGAACTTGAACCGCCCTTTCTTCCTTCTTATACTTGAACTCAATAATGGAATTAATGGTGGGTTGGTCAAAACCCACAGTGGTGATGAACCAAATGGGGATATCAAGAAGTGTGGGGTAGTTTTCATCAAGAAATTCTTTGTGATTTCAGTCTGAGGTGGTGTTGTTCTTCGGCTTGGAGAACATGGTGTAGCAGTTAACAGAGAAAGCAGAGTGAGATGGTGTGGGGAGGCGTGATGGGGAAGTGGTGACAGGTTCTCTCAAGTGTCAACAAAGGCGAATTCTAGAGTTTATTATGAGGCTGACAGAAGGACTGATAAAGGCTCAACAAATAAACAACATAGAGTTTATTATGAGGCTGACATGATGGCAGACAAAACATGTCTTGTTAAGTGGGAGGGTCACATGGGTGGCTGGGTTTTTAATTTATTAATCTCTCGATCTTTAGAATCTATTTACATTTTACACTATTATTTAATAGAATTAAGTGGGGCGGATATCCGCGGGGTGAATGTGGTTAAATCTGTATCCGCCCCAAATTTATGGCAGATGCAATTTGGATACCCAAATCCGCCCCAAAATCCATTAAAGTAAACTCAAATCCGCCTCAAACGGTTTGGGTGGGGCGGATATCCGTGAAAATCCGCCCCACTGCCATCCCTAATCTTCATAAATAGGATCTTTCTGTGAAATATCCGTGTTCGACTTGTTTTTCCCTGAAAATGCAGTGGGTTTATAAAATAATAAAGACATGGGTTCTTTGGAACCAACCCATTTCTCCTCTCCGTCATTGGCAAGGGAGACAACACCGGAACCATCCAAACCATGACATGAATCATTCAAACCAGGACAAGATTCTGATGAAAGCATATCATTAGCTGCCCTCATGACCACATCACATTGGTGGGTCAGTTCTTCCACAGTCGAAAATTTATTTACTTCATCTTCTGATACCAAACAATTCTTTACATTAAATTCATGAAGAGTGAGTAAAAGAGGCAGAGGAAGCAAGGGACTAATAAGGGCATCCTTACGTGGCTTCTTGTGTGACACCTTGTGGCTCCTGCTTGAAGGCGTCCTTTGGGAAAATGGTGGCATTTGGGGCATGTCTGGAATGTCTATAAAATCCAAATTGATCGTTCTATGGTCTACAAGAGCGTCCAAGACTTCTAAACAAGCGGTAAATGCCAGCTGTAATAGATCTACTGTTAAGCCTGCCCAAATCCTATTTGAGGCAACTTCATGTATGCTCATCGGGCAACCAATAGCATTAGTAACATTGGCAATCGCAGGAGGTGAACCCAAACTGTCAACTCCACCGGCTTTTAACATATCACATATGAGTTTGCACCTGTCTTGAGTAAATGACATTGTTTTATAGGCATCAGAGCAGGGGTTTTGCACTTTTGAAAGCAAGATGCTAGAAAGATCGCCATTCAGGTATCCAAGTAGATAGTTGAGATTCAAGTATCTAAATCTCCTTACAAATTTGTATTTCTCGTCACCAAGAAAACAGGGAAGAGAATTTTTCACCCTTGATTTGTTCAATTCCTGACCACAACAATCCCATGAAGCGTGGTACTGTTGTGATTCTAGCCTTCCAGAGGAAACACGCCTTATTAATGTGAACCCACTAAGCCCATTAGGTTCCGGCTGTGTAATGATACAAAACCCCAAAATCCTTTCTTTTCTCGGTGGGGGAAATGTTGCATTAGAAAATATATCTCTCAAGAGGAAGTCTCCACAACAACACTTATTGATAAGTAAAGCTTTGAAGGTAACTCCCATGCATAGAAGGAACTGCTAAAGTTATAAACTTTAGAAGCTCCTGACCCATAAGGTACTGGTGAAGGTGGTCCATAGCAGAAGAGAATGAACTCGCCACTTAAAAAGGATCCCAATAAAATGGCAAAACCAGAATCAGTGGCCCACTTATAATCGTCCTCCTCCGCCAATGACCTTAGCTCTGACAATTTGAAGACATTGATGTACTGGGAGTTATCAAGCTTATGAGTCCATTGCAACAAAGGGGACATTGGCTTTCTAGTATCTAAGAGGAACAAATAATTATCAGTTGCCACACTGTAGTAGAACCCATTGGAATCAGCCTTGCAGAATGCAATAATCTCCTCATTACCTATGGAATGATTCAAAACAAACATTTCTATTTTGACTAATATGTTGACATTGCCGTCGTGAAACCAGCAATCAACAAGAAAAACAGCTGAGAAGAACAAACAACAAAAATGCGAGGATGCCAAGCAAAGTCACAGCTGACCCATACATCCTTAGAATCGAAATCATTGAATGAATAGTTAATTCTAGTTCCTTTCAACTTGGTGGTAAACTTATTGACTGAAACAATCACCCATATCAAATAAATACAATTCACCATTCTCTAACAAAACTAAACATTTCTTCTATGTGTGGTACCCAAATAAACTAAAACAGGTTTCACCAAATCAGGACCGCACTTGCTCATCTCTACTCTATACCAGTGCACAGCATACAAGGTAGTAGCCGAAAGAAAGCAGTGAATTACCTGAAGAAGAAGAAGTAACCGAAATTTGAAGAATCCGACAACTGAACTCCTGGTTTGCCACATACATATTGCATTCATCAACGGATAATTGGGGTTGGGGCTTGGACCCTTGTTGTTGTTCTTCTTCTAGGGATAATAATTTGACAAACCCAACCCGATCCAAATTATGGCCAGTAGGGCAAGAAAGTTTTTGGCATTGGGAGGAGGACATGATTGTTGTTAGCCATTGTTGTGGGGTCATTGGACTGGATTGGGTTGAGAGAGGGAGCGATAAGAGGACGTGTAGACATGCGAGGGAGTGAATAATCGGAAAGGAGAGATGGAGAAGAGAGGAGGATGTTTAAGGTTTGTGAACAAGGGGTGAAGAAGAGAGGATGTTTAAGGTTTGTGAACAAGGGGTCGATTGACTTCCATTCTTTTGACAAGTTCATCTCTCTCTCTTTTGCTTTAGCGGTGTTAAACCCTAAACCCTCTGGTCTTTTATATAATGGTGAAGTAGGGAATGCGCTGCGATGAGGCGAGGAGGGAGATGAAGCGAGCGAGAGAAAGAGACAGTGAGAGAGAGGTGAGGGTGGTGTGATGATGGCGACGAAGGGCCTATGTGTGTGCTGTGCTATGGATGAAAGGGGTCTGTGCGAGGGAAAAGATGGTTGTGAAACGTCTAGATACTGCGAGGGAGGAGGATCCGATTCCTGTTCTATTTTATAATATAAAATAATAGAAGTCTACCTATGTTAAAATGTTACAGAATAGAAATCTATCTATATAATAAAATAGAAAAGTGTTATAGAATAGGTTAGAAAAATCAAAATAGAATAGAAATTTTAGGTTTCCTATTTCTATTAGATTATGTCAAAATTAGTTATATATAAGTTTGTATTTTATTCAATATTTTTACACAATACACAATTACAATAATACAATTATTTACATGGTATCAGAGCGAAAAGTTCTTTGGTGACATAATTTATATCAGTTTATTTTCTTCTTCTTGTGGGACTTGGGCTTTGAGAGCCAAGGTCAGATCTCGACTCCATATGTTGTAATTGGTATGAGTGAGTGACTGTGAAACAAGCGTCATCCCAGGTATATGGTGAAGTGGTGGTGTTTGAACCATTGTTTGTATTGTTGGCCATGGTGGCTGTTTTTTTTTGTATTTGTGGTGGTACTAAGTAAAGCCGTGGTGAAAATAGCCATTGTGTTTTATGACAGTTTGAAGAAAATTTTCTTCTTTCCTTCTTCTCCTGGGACTTGAATAAAACAAACTAAGAAGGTCATCATGGCTCGATGAGCTCGATGGTGCGGAGGATCTCCGGCTCGATGAGCTCGATTGCAACTCAGATCCGGTGGATCTCGTTCAGATCTGAGAGCAAGAGCTTGGTTGCTTGAACTAGAACAGAGCGAAGGAGTGATTGAAAGAAGAGAAGATTCTTTTTTTGGTCCCTTATTGTTGCTTCGTTTGAAGAGGAGATGAACTGCTTTGTCGGTTGCCTCCCTTATTGGCTGCAAATTAACTCATGGTGGCTGCTGTTGTGATCTCTTTGTTTGCCTGGCTGCGATCAAACTCTCATTGAGATCTCTGGTTGCCGATTCCTTCAGCAATTAGATCAATTGCTTCTAACAAGCTCTCAAGCTGGTATTTTCTTATTGGCTCAACGATTGTTCTGATGGGTTGATGTTGATGATGTTGTGTTTGGCGGTGCCGATGGTGTGGTGTTTGGCAGTGTTTGTGTTCTTCTTCGCCCATTGAAGAAGAATAAGAGTTGCATTTGGGAGCTGCAATCTGGAAGGAGAGTTGTCGGCTGTTGTGATTGTTCTGTGAGAAGAAGGGAAATATTGTTCGATTGCTTGATTGTTGATGATTCGAGATCGACGAGGTCGATTGTTCTAAGATTCGATGTTGAATCTGAGGTTGTTCTGAGATTGATGATTTGTGTTGATGATGTCTCGAACAACCAAGCTTGCAAGATCAACTCTTGTTGCAAGATGGATTTTGATATTTGTTGGATGGATCGATATTCTGATGGATCGATATTGTTATGTTTGATGAATTGATGATGGATTGATTTAGTTGATGATGATGATGATGGCGGCCTCTTGTTGGCGATGATGATGGTTGATCCTTGTTGTAGGGAGGAGGTTGATCTCCTTTTTGGTTGCTTTTGGTGAAAGAAGAGGCGTGTAAAGAATTGTATTATTGTAATTGTGTATTGTGTGTTGCTGTGTGCGCGAAAGTAAGCAAGGCGATGACTTGTGATTTTCCTTCCCCACCTCTCGATCAAAGTGCGTAGTTGTCGGAGGCGGGGAAGAGTTTGAGTCCCCGTAGTTGTTTTATGTCACCAAAGAACTTTTCGCTATGATACAATGTAAAGAATTGTATTATTGTAATTGTGTATTGTGTAAAAATATTGAATAGAATACAAACTTATATAGAGCTAACTTTGACATAACCTAATAGAAATAGGAAACCTAAGACTTCAATTCTATTTTGACTTTCCTAACCTATTCTGTAACACTTTCCTATTTTATAATATAGGTAGACTTCTATTCTATAACACTTTCCTATTTTGTAACATAGGTAACATAGGTAGACTTCTATTCTTTAACAGATGGTAACGAACAGAGAGAGAGTTTGTTTGTTGCGAGAGAATGGTAAAGAAAAGAAAAGAGAGTTGTTGTTCGTGAGTGGCTGGAACAATGGGGACTGAAGGAAGATGGTTGGCGGCGAGTCTGTGGTTGGTGTTGCGAGGAGAAGGGCAATGGTGGCTGTGAAAGGCTGAATTGCGAGCAGAGGTGTCTGCAATGTTGTGAGCATCGCGGGGTGATCTCTCTCTCTCGTCTACCAATACCATACCTTCCCAAAAACCTCAGTAATAGCTTTCTCCTCTATTTTATGTATGTTCAAATATAAAAAGATATGACACGCTTAATAGCTTTCTCCTCTATTTCCTCTATTTTCAGTACCTTTTTTTTAATGTTATTATAATAATTTAACGATATGTCTAGAGAGCCAGACTTGCGCCAGGGAGCCTCAATACCCTCCATCATCCTAGAGATTCTCATAATCCATCAATCAAATACAATCACTTACACAGAGAACCTCCCTGGTGTTGTCCTGGTGCTAGGGGACTGGCTCTCTAGAATTTTTTATAATTTAATCAACAAGTCTACAGAGCCAAGTTTGGGGCTATGCACGTGCGGGTGGAGAGAGAGTGAAAATCATGGCCCCCAAACTTATTGAGATACAAGAAAGAATATAAAAAAAAAACCCAATCAACCAAGAAATAACCCTAAAATTTTCTCTCCATTTTGAATCATAAATGTAGAAATAAACATTTGATCCTCATGGTGGTGGTATGCCTCCTCTTCCACCACCACCACAACAACCATCTTCGTCGTCTTCAAAATCATCACGACATTCGACGTCTTTTGATTCAGCCAAGACCATACCCATCAATCTAGAACAACAAACAACTCAAGAGATTAGCAAAATGTCTATTACCCTCTGAGGAAGAACATCAGACACTACCGTCGCTTCCATTTGGAAAGTAGTTTAGCTGTTGATCTCTCCGGTCCTTTGTTCACTAATGAAGAACTGCAATCACCGTACCATCACATGGACAAATTCAACCCCACCCCTTTTTTATCTTCTACTACTGAAACTCGGCTTTTACTCTCTCTCCACTCGCACGTGCATTGAGACATGTCCTGGTGCAAACATAGCATTGAGACATGTCCACGTGCATTGGCTCGGTAGACTTGTAATTTAATAATAATAAAAATGAATCACATGGTTCAAGACATTAGCAATGAAATTAGAGACATTAGTGAGGAATCACATGGTTCAAGACATACAACGTAAATGAAACATAGATACATCAGCTCATGTAGGAAAGGGAAGAGGTGGCCTACTGATAATGGAGAGTTTCTGCAATTATTTTGTATCTACTGAAAATGAAAAGAACTGGACTATCTGTATAGTACTGAAATACTGAATGAGTATAAACAAGGGCTTGTATCCCTTTTGTAGCTTTGTACTAATTTTTTTTAAAGGAAGACGTAGCCATTGCGGATGGGGTGCCCAAGTTCTTGAAGAAATCGATCATATTACAGACATTTGGGGTTAGATACAAACATCCATGTCAAGAAGTTGAGAATGTGTTGATTCCACCGTACATTCCACCGAAAAGAGTTCTCGCGACACTCAGGCGCAGGTGGTGCACAAGACATTTTTGTGTTCTTTAGGGGTAAAATGGAAGTTCATCCGAAAAACGTCAGTGGACGATTTTACAGCAAGTAATTTTCCATCGTTTAGTTTTAGCATGTCGAGAATCATGCAACATGTTGAAAAAATTGTTTAGCTGAAATTCCTAAAATGGCCTTAATTCGATGATTTCAGGAAGGTACAGATGGTAATATGGTACAAGTTCAACCGACACAAGAAGTTTTATTTGAAGCGTCACAGATTTGATAGATATCAGACGGTCAGTATTATGTTTATGTCCACTTGGGTGGTCCCCGTGGAGTCCGAGACTAGTTTAATCGATAGCCCTTGGATGGCAACATTAGGTTTTGCTTTAGGCACTAGAGATTGTGAGTTGTTTTGTTTTGTTACCAGCGCAACTATTTTCTCTTTGTAATGAAAATATTAGAATGTATTTTTATCATTATGTTTCTTGTGACTTTTCTCCACTTTCAGTTCAATCGTTCATTTTCTTATACCAAAAATTGCATCAGTCCCACCCCACTCCCGGTCACATTCAACTTCTAATGGTTTCTTATTTTTCTTCCATCTTTTAGATATATATTTGCAAATAATTCACGGTATGAGTAGGGTTATGACTTTGGTTTATAACATCAATCTTTTGTAGCTTTTTGGAAATATGTCAGTTTAACTGGTTCAGCCCACAGCTCAATTCGAGAGAGAAATTACGAAGAGCTTGGACTGATGGCACTCACAGGAGGCTCTCATCTCGTTCTCCTCCGATAACAATTTTACCAGAAACCTTGTCCTCGTCCAATAGCTTTGTCAAGCGCGCAAAGTGTTTGGACTTCACAACATGGGACAAGTCTTTTGATTTCAGTGGATCTTCCCCAAAGAACTCCTCCAATATATCTTTTAAAGCATATATCTGATATAGAGATGGGTTTAAGCAATAATCCAAAAAAAAAAAAAAAAAAGATTATCTGGCTATGTGCAAATCCCATGACATAGTTACCAGCTTTGGAGCAAAAGCTTTTGTGGTTATGATGTAATCAGGAGCAACACAGGTTTGTCCATTATTGCATCCCCACTTCCCGGAAACAATTCGTCTGGCCGCAACCTTCAGATCACAAAGATAAACATACATCAAACTACAATCAGGGAATCGTGTGGTACCAAAGAGGAGTCACATATTCCATCTCTACACAAAAGAAACTATCTACCTTTAAATTCACATTTGCATCAACTACAACGGGAGATTTCCCTCCAAGCTCTAAAAGTACAGGTGTTAGGTGTTTTGCAGCAGCAGCCATCACAATGCGTCCAACTCTTCCATTACCTGCATTTTAGGCAACCAATCAGAATGTGTGATGATCTAGGCTAATTGAGCTATACTCAAGAATGAGAAAAGGAAAAGGTGGGGAAGGAGACCACGTATTTGTCAAACTCTGTTTGTAGAACTCCAAATAACAAGGACACTATTGGTGTTGGGCACAAGTTTGAGCATCTGACACATCACTAAGAAACTTGAAGAAGCCAACAGATAAGTATATATGCAATTTTTTATTAGGTACATTATTCTAGTTAAAAGACCTAAGCTGCTATACCCTGCACCAACGTAATCTATACAAGTGTAACTGTGATCATAAATATATGGCTTAACTCATGTTGTTACTTGGCAGGATAGACTTTTCCTAGTGATTTGTTGACCTTGTAGATTACATATACAAAGTTTGGAAATATGAGGAAAAAAAATGAAATATGTCCTAGAATTCCTTTGACAACTAAAGTTCAATAACAGACATGAATTTTCAACTCCAACAAGATTCATCTCATCAATACCTCAACAGCAGAATAATTCTTTTATGTATAAATATGCCAAGAAATTGAGGAAAGAAAACATAGAGAGTATTAATAACCAAGTCAGAAAAGTTTCCAGATGACTTGCAGGTTTCACTATCTAGCAAAACAGGGAGTGCATGCTACACATGTTCCTATTTAGAAAACATCCTACTGAAAATAACAGGATATAACAATCTTCATCATGATACTTTTATTGTATTCATTGAACAACTTAATATAAACAAAGCGGTAGTAGTATAGAGTAAAACATGTATACATAATTTTATCCCACTTCTGCTCCAATAGTGCAGATGTTTCAGAAACAACACCTTCAACAACTCTTATAGCAGAGCTATCTAGATACTCCTCTACGAATCTTGCAACTAATGAAGACGTAGCTGGAGAAATTTCTGATGGTTTCAAGACCACAGTATTACCAGCTGCTATAGCTCCAATGACTGGATCGAAAGACAACACTGAAACAAAATAAAAGAAACTTTAATTTTTCTTCACAAAATAAAATAAGATAGTCATTATGGATGACTACAGATGTAACCAACATGAGCAATTGTAACATAAGAAAGTATAAAGGGTGTTGGGTGCCAAACTTATGTCAAGTAAAAAAAGAAAGTTGAAGTCATGCAAGATCATATCCAATTTTACAATGCCATTCAAGTAAACTATAGGAGTACGAGTATCTGAAAGACTTGCTGCCTACAGAAAGGGTAGTTCCATGTTGAAATGATCAATATAACGCCTAATGGTTCTGACACAATTCAGCTATTGAAGGGAAAGTTGTAATTGTTGTTTTAGCCTGAAAAGTATTAGAAGATTCACATCATATGTTTGTGGCAGCTACAGAATGAACTGCATAGCATGATTGATAATTATTTTCACATCTAAACTTATGGAATGGTTCTAGAAGCATTACCTTTTCTGGCTTCATCCAGTGTTTTAGTTCTTTAAGAGTCACGGTACATGAAGTCTTTAACATGGAGACCTGCATTGCAAATCACATCAGCTTTGATATAAGTATAAAACTGAGACATACAATTATTCAAGTATACAGATAAAAAGAATAATAACCATTTCCTCTTGTACAAATTTCATTGACACGAAGCTCCTTTCCCCCTCCCAAACCAACACAGAGATAGACAGAGCTTCCCTAACTGAGCTGTGAAGCACAGGACATGGATACAGCATGAATATATAAAGTAATTGACTTTTTTATTTAATTTATTTAAGTAGGTAAAATGGTTAGGGATATACTTCTAATTTGTTCATGTTGATGTAGCATTCATGTCCAAACTTCATTCCTTATATTAAATCCATTATGTTGAAAAATCAAAGATATATAATACAAACATATCCATCCTTTGACAAGTACATTCATGAGTAAAAGATCCCATGACCCCATATCGTTCCAATCGAATATAAAACAAACAAACAAACAAACAAACAAACAAACAAACAAACAAACAAACAAACAAACAAACAAACAAATAAATAAGAGATAAGAGGTATCCAAACTGGTTAAGGAAATGGTTTGACTAAGTACATTTTTGAAGATAGAAGTGAAAAACTCAGATCTAGGATAAGTAAGTGGGATCACCAAATACCTTGCTTTCTTTCTTCAAGTAATTGGTTGTCATTTGATGTTTGCAGTGTACGAGGTAAAGGCATCTGCGCAACAATTTAGGTTGGCTTTTGGATTGTCTCTGAGACAACTCTAAGTACCTACATAGATATGAAGATCCGACTCCAATGGTTAAAATTTTCCTTTCATACTACTCTCTTTTCTTTGGTTCTGGTTTCTTGTTTTAAAGCTTGCATCTTATGGTGCAAATACTTCCTTCCTTTTTGAGTTTCCATCTTCTTCTCAACTCTTTTGAGCCTCTCCCACACTGTCTCTGCCTCATCTCGTTCATGTAAACCACTTCTAAAGCCAAACCCCTATCGTCTTCTAAATGTTCACAATGGCTCTCCGCTCTCCCTCTTGCAAAGCCCCAACACCAAGCTACTTGAAGAGAATTAACCGATTGGACTGAAAGCAGCCAGCAAGGAGGGAAGAGCAGGGAAGGAGGGGAGGAGGGAAGTCGAGGGAGGAGAAGGGAAGTCGAGGGAGCAGGGAGCAGGGAAGTCGAGTGGAGGGGAGCAGGGAATGAGGAGCTTCGAGTGGAGTGGAAGGGAGCAGGGAGGGTCGATGTCGAGTGGAGGGAGTAGGGAAGGAGGAGCTTCGAGCGCCAAGTAAAAGAAGAGAGGAAATAATCAAGCGCCAAAAAGCCCGCCCAATTTTTTTTCAGCGTTTTTAGTGTAGCCACGGTTTTGAGCCGTTGGTCATTATAGCAACAGTTTTGAGCCGTGGCCATTTTTTTTTAGCCACGATTTTAGGTCGTTGGTCATTATAGCCACGGTTTTTTGCCGTGGCAAATAAACCAACGGTTTTGAGCCGTGGCCATTGTTTTAGCCACGGTTTTAGGCCGTTGGTCATTATAGCCACGGTTTTTTGCCGTGGCAAATAAACCAACGGTTTTCAGCCGTGGCCATTTTTTTTTAGCCACGGTTTTAGGCCGTTGGTCATTATAGCCACGGTTTTTTGCCGTGGCAAATAAACCAACGGTTTATAACCGTGGCCATCTCGGCGTAGCTAAACAGTCCTTTTGGTGTAGTGCCAACTCATCTCTTTGGGTTCAATTCTAGGAAACTATGTCTAATATTTACAACCTTCAAACTCTACCAGGACTTCTCATTGAGAACTTAAATGTTATCCTAAGACCTGAAAAAAAAATGGGAGGGGGGCAACAAACCTACCTTTTCAAACCTTAGCCATCTTGGGACATTTATTGATAACTATAATCTTATAGACTTCCCTCTCAATGGATCCCAATTCACCTAGAACAACAAACGTAAGGATAAGAATACGGTTAAGGAGAAACTTGATCGCATCTTGGTGTCTACTGACTGGATGGATTTTTTCCCTCAGCCACGACCTGCACTATTCATACTTCTACATCGGACCATAGAGCAATCTCTCTCCAACTCGTCTCCAACATCAATAGGGTCCCAAACTATTTAGATTTTTTCACATGTGGACTAGGGACCCCAGTGTCGCCATCTGGTTAATTCTTACAGGGCTCCCCACTGTCATAATACTCTTCCTGCTCACAATTTCCATCTTAAAACTAAAAAGATTAGTTATAGTCTGTCGAGATGGAACAATAATGATTTTAAAAATATCCAACTATGTATTTCAAATACCCAAAAGGTCCTAGATGAACTTCAAAATGACCATCCATCTAAGGATAATGCCATTACCATCTCTGTTTTGGAAGACCAACTTTTCAAATTCTTTGTTAGAGAAGAACTCTTATGGCGAAATAAATCCAATCGTTCCTAGCTTAACGAAGGAAATAAGAACACCAAATTCTTTCATCTTGATTTATCGAAAAAAAAAATCTTATTCTTCGATTGAAGGATGATAGTAATATCTGGCACTCCAACCAAAAAATTGTTGGGAATGTTCTCAACTATTACTTCGAGAATATATTTCAATGTTCTTGTCCCACCCCCAACCCTGTAATTTTTTTTCTTTTCGGAGGACAATGAGGTTCTCCTCTTCGTCCCAAGTGCAACAGAAATCCAAGCCATCATCTTTGATATGGGCAGTCATAAAGCCCTTTGTTCTTACAGCTTTCATCTTTCCTTTTTTCCAATACAAATGAGACATTGTGAAGCATGACGTGATCGAAGTAGTAAATTTTTTTTTTACTACCAAACAGTTCAACCCAAAACTCAACGAGACTTGTTGCCTTGATCCCTAAGGTTGGTAAACCTATCACGCCGGATAAATTTCGACCCATTGGACTCTATAATGTTATCTATAAAGTCATCTAAAAAAATTTGGCGAATCGGCTAAAACCCTTGCTAGATAACATTATCTCTCCTAATTAAGGAGTTTTTCTTCGAGAATGATCTATTGCGGACAATCTTAGCCTCACCCACGAGACTTTCTATCAAATGAAACATTTTCACAAAAAAGAAACAGGGGTGGATGACTATCAGAATTGACATGGCCAAAACCTATAATAGAGTTAAATGGTTTTTCTTGCTTCAAATCCTCGAGCAACTAGATTTTGCTGAGGGGTGGATACAAATGATTGAACAATGTATTTCCACCTCTTCCCTTCAAGTTTTGTTGAATGGGTCATCCCTCCCTTCCATCAAACCTTCTACGGCTATGGCCTTACTAAAGGTATCAAAATTAAAAAGACATTCATCTTCCATTAACAATCTATTTTATGCAGATGACCTCATGTTTTTCTATCGGACCTCTTTAGTTGAAGATCATATTGTTAAAGATATCCTCCACCATTATTGCCTAGCTTCGGGTCAATGAGTAAATTATGACAAAACCTTGGTCTTCTACAGTTCTAATGTTCACCCAAAACATTCAAAGATGATTAACAGGATTTTGGGATCAAAACTTTTCAATCCAAGGACAAATACCTCGGATCCCCGCAGTTTTTTTCCAAAAAGAAAGACAGTGACTTCCAGTTCTTGATTGACAATGCTAATGCTAAAATTTCGAGTTATAAATCCAAAGTACTCTCTTAGGCTAGTAGAACGATAATGTTTAAAGCGGTCTTTAATTCAATCCCAATTTACACTATGCAAATGTTCCTCATTCCCTGTGTTATTTCCACTGAAATTGATCACCTTGCTCGCAACTTCTTGTGGAATGGTGAGACGGACGGCAAAGCCAGATATATGTGTACTTGGGATCGAATATTGTTGCCTCGTCATCTAGGAGGGCTCAACATTCCTTCTAACATGAATAAAAACCTTTCCTTTATGGGAAAAAAACATGTGGCAAGCTATTTTCTCACCTCACAACACTCGTATTCTTCAACTCAAAGCTCTTTCCTTCAAAATAAAGAGTATTTTCTAAATCTCCAAAGCTCTTTTTTTAGTATTTTTTGCTTGGAAAGGTAATCTCACAGTTCTATCCAAAATGAAACGTCATATCATATGGCAAGTGTTATTTGGCTATTTGGTGACCATATTGACCTCTGGAAATAATGTTGGGTTAAGCTAGGGTTGATGTTGGTAGAGTGTATCCCCAATCCTTCATCTCCTAATCTGCCTACCACCATTCAGGATTTGTGGACCACTCCTTCTCGTCAAAACCTCTAATGGAACGCGGAATTAATCAATTACTTGTTTCCTGAACCAGTGGCTAGGGATATACATGAAATTTTAATAAGACCCAGCTCGGATTGTCCCGACATACTTCTTTGGCTCTTTGACAAAAAAAGTTTTTTCTCTGTTAAATGTGTCACCCAAGTGTTCACTAAAGAGCACTTTGAGAGCTCCACCTCAAACCCACCCAATCTCACCATTGGTGCTAATCAGCTCAGAAAGTTGTTGATAATCAAAGCTCCCCCTGCGCTATTTTCTTATTATGGAAAATCAGTCAAAACATTCTCCTTACCATGACCAACCGGGTTAGGCTCCACACGCCTATCGATGATTGCATGCAACATACGAAAAATGTCAATCACATTAATAAATGTTGGCACCTTTCGCGTCTATCTATTGATAGGCTCAATGCTAACTTTAATCCCCTTTCTACTTTGAGATTCTTTACTTTTACGTGGGACAAAGCTAAGGCCCATCTAGCAGCTAAATATGAAAAGTTGACTCAATTTACGGCAGTTCTAGATGCTATCTGGCAGATTGGCAACAAAGCGATTTTCAACAAGACTAAAATCTACACTCAATTGTTCCTATCCTCCTTTCATCAAACCTAGAATTCCTGTCATAATCTTTGGTTCAAAACTGATACACCTTCTCTAACCCACGCTCATATCAACTCAAGAGATACCACCACCAGTATTCGCTTGATTCACCAAATTCTTGATACAACTAAAACAGACAAACAAATTGTTTTCGCCACCTCGACAACTCAAACCCACACCACATTTGGCCCCCTTTTTTAGAATGTGACTTCTCAGATTGCTTGATTCAAGCCCAGATCCAGATAGCACGACACCACATAATTAATTGTCAATCCTTTCAGTCCAGCCCCGTTCCCATTATTTTCGAACCGGGCATGATTTTTGTCACTTTTGACGCTTGCTTCTTTGACTCCACAAATAAGGGTACGATAGGGGTGTTTGCAATTTATATTCAAGGCCAGGTTTTAGCAAAAGTGGCATGCCCGATTGTAGGAAAGTTGATTGATTGCACCATGGCGGAGTGTTATGCAGTAGGGCCAGCCCTTCTCCTTATACAAGCTTAGTAATGGAAGACATGTTTTCTTTTCGGAGATTCAACAAACCTGATTAATCCTTTCCATGACGATGATTCTCATTCTGGTTTTGCTATGAACTGGTTTGGGGTCCAATCATTAGTAACATTCGTCGCATGTTCTTTTTGCTTCTCTTGTGGAATTGTAAGTATATATTTAGAGACCTCGATATGGAGGCTCATAACTTGGCTACAGCCGCAGGGCGAGAAGTATGTAATCACTATTAGTTCTATTATATTAAGCATGTGGCTTTAACAAAAAAACAATAATTGTGCGTGATTGTGTGAATCTAATTTTCAGAAACATAAAAAAAATCTTATCACAATATCAAATGTAACCCCTCCCTAAAATCCAAAAAGTTTATACATATAATTTTTTTCAGTTACTTAGTTCATATTAATTTATCAACTGTAATCCGCCCCTAATATAATTGTTTAATAAATTTGACAAAAAAAAGTATATATTAATTGTTAAACTTGGATTGTGTTCATTTGACCTAGTTGAATAACTCATAAGTTTCATGATCCGCCCTTATGCTAAAACATTGTCAACCTGCATAAGTTTGGGTTTGATGTCCATGTTTTAAGAAATCTTATGTTGAAATTATACAACGAATTCAAGTAAAAGTTGTATCAGGCAGATTATGAAGGTTGAAGCAGTCACGGTAAAACTCGCATTCAGTTTATGTCGTGTCGTTTGACACAAAAAAAGATGATCTAACTATCACAATATCATCTTCTGTGAACAAGAATTGTATCGTGACATAGTAAACACGACGTTCACTTTGAAAATGCAGGTGTATCTACAAATATACCACCGTAAGGTGTCCTAAGATAAGATGACCAAGAGTAAAAAGGGTGAACAATCTCTTTTTGAAATTTTCTTTGAAAAAAAATTTCAAAAAAAAAAATGCAAAGACAAGGAAATTAGATGAACACTTTGTTGTTTCTCCGTGTTTAAAATCTTCTAAACCTAAACATCAATAACAATGTTCAAACATAGGTGGGGCTAGATAGAGTATGAAATAATTCAAATTCTATATCAAATTCAACTCTATATCAAATAACAATGTTCAAAGATATAGTATGAAATAATAATGTTCAAAGATAGGCGAGGCTAGATAGAGTATGAAATAATTCAACTCTATATCAAATTCTATCACAAGTCTTGGGATCTAAATTCAAGATTTAAGGAAATACTTTTGCAAAGTGGATCCAAGGCTTGGTGCATAAATCAAGCGAGCTAACTCTGGTATGATAAACTCAAAACATGAAAGATGAGATGCCATAAGAAATAAGATATATAAGCAGACATGCGTAAGTAAATTAAAGCGATAGTAAGCTACAATTCCACCCAGATATAACGATGTTCACCTATGTCATGCTTTGATTGGCCCAGACCAAGTACTTTTTCGGTGGAAAAGGCTAAGAAACCACTAGTCCTTATTACTAGGGTTGTTAATTGGTTTCTGAAAATCGACCAAACCGGTCGAATCGAATTGAATTGAACCGATAAATAATCAAACCGAAAAATAACCGTAATCGAATAGTAAAAACCGAATCGAATGAAGTTCGGTTCGGTTTTGATTTTTAAAATTTTGAAGACCGAAATAAACAAATCAAACCATAAAAAGAGAAATTCCCCCAATTACCCTTACAACCCTAAATTGACTAACTATTCTCACAAAGTTCATATATAAGTATTCATTCACTCTCAATTCTCAAAGGCCAAAAAGCTACCGCCTCCTTTCCTTCCAACTTTTCTCTCAAATATCCACTCCCTTCCCATAGATCTCATATTTTATTCATCTTCTTGTTTGAGTTCCTTTGATCTCAGAACTCGTGAGATCTTTCTTCAGCTTCAGGTTCGTTATCATTTCTTCCTAATTTTTTCTTAGTTTTTTTTTTCTCTATCTCAATAGCTAGCCAAGATCTACTATTTTTTATTTTGCTTTCAGAGATCACAGAGGTCTCACAGCTTCAGATCAGTTGAAGAATGCAATAGAATAAGGATTTGTTTCTTCTCAAGACCATGTAAGTAATTCAACCCCTCAATCTCTTATGTTTTCTCGATTTCTTCTTCTTATTCTTCATTTTTTTAGTTCCATGGTCCTACGATCTGTGGGGTGGGGGTTTTTCGCAGATTGCACATCGACATCGCAGGTTGGCGATTTGTGGGGTGGGGTTTTTTTGCACATCACAAGTTGGCGATTTGTGTGGGTGGGGGTTTTCGCTTACATCGCAGGTAGGTGATTTGTGGGGAAGGGGTTTTTTTGCACATCATAGGTTGGCGATTTGAATAAGATGAAGGTGAAAGAGTGGAAATGGGTTGACGAAGGCCGATGGATTGGTGACAGTGGCGCTGGTGGAGTTTCGATTGAGGAGGTGACGAGTGGAATGCGAGCTCAAGCAGCAGCAAACTCCTCTCTATCACTCAATTACCATAACCAGTTCTTCCAAAGTATAGTCGTCCTTTTTTTTGTGAGGTTGTGTCCCTTCTCAACCTTAATTGTTCCTCATTGGTTGTAAACTTGTAATGTGTTTTTTGTAGTTTTTTTTTTTTGTTCTTTGCTGACTATTTTTAAATAATGCTGATTGCAGTCAATCCCAATGGTGATTACGAAGAAATCAGAAAGTTCATAAAAAAAATTAACATTGTCTGAGGTAAACATAAGTTAATATCGTTTGATTTTTTGTATGTTTATGTTAAACTTAATATCAACTGATTTTTTTATATGGATTTATGCAGACAGAAATTGTAAGTCATTCATCGTCACCTACACTTCAATCTGACTCGACATCAAGCCAACAAACTCCAAAGGTGAGTGAATGCGGAGGTGGGTCGAATGAGGCATCAAATCTTTTCACTAAATTGGAACTACGACAACGGTCTCATGTTTGGGATCATTATGAGAGGTACATATCACCTGCTACTGGATTATGTAGGGCTAAGTGCAAGTATTGTGGGACTACTTATGTTGCTCGTTCACTAGTAAATGGGACATCATCATTACGTGCTCATAATGATAAATGTGTCAAATATCCTCCTAATAAGGAAAAAATGTCAAGGAAACAAAAGGTCTTGTCCATTGATAACCCTATGGAAGTTGCGGTTGAGTTTAATCAAAAAGAAATTACCAAAGCATGTGTTGATATGGTAATTGTAGATGAGCTTCCTTTTAGTTTTGTCGAGGGGAAAAGGGTTTAAGAAATTTTGTTTGAAAGCATGTCCAAAATGGAGAGTTCCATGTCGTCAAACTATTGCTAGAGATGTTTTTTCCATGTATTATGTTGAAAGGCAATCATTGAAGGAGTTGATATGTGGATATAGAATGTGCATAACAACTGATACATGGACATTTCTTCAAAACATTAATTATATGGTTGTGACTGCACATTTTATTGATGATGATTGGATATTGCATAAAAAGATTCTGAATTTTTGTTTGATTCTAAGCCATAAGGGTGATTCTATTGGGAGGCTTTTGGAGGAATGTTTGAATGAGTGGGGCATTGAGAAACTTCTCACCGTTACAGTGGACAATGCTTCTTCCAATGACTCGGGGTTGAGTTATTTGATTAAGAGAGTAGGGAATTGGCCAAAACCAAATGCACTTTTGTTGGGTGGGGAAAATTTGCATGTTAGGTGTATTGCCCATATTCTAAATTTGATTGTAGATGATGGGTTGAATGAGTTGAATACTTGCATTCAAGGCATTCGTAATGCTGTTAGATATGTTAGGTCATCTCCTAGGTTTGAAGCATTTAAAAGTTGTGTGGAGAAGGTTAAAATAGCTTGTAAGGGTCTTGTCATATTGGATGTGCCAACAAGGTGGAATTCTATGTATTTGATGTTGCAATCCGCAATTAAATTTCGTAGGGCTTTTGATAGGTTGCTAGATGATGATAGTAGCTATCAAAGCTACTTTGCTAGTGAGATGAGGATTGGGCCACCGGATAATGATGATTGGGATTTGGGGGAGGTGTTTGCTTCTTTCTTGAGACCTTTTTATGACATCACATTAAGATCTTGTTGTTCAAATACACCGACAATTCACCATGCTTTTATGGATGTGTTGAATGTGTATGGTCTCTTGCATGAAAATAATTGTGATAAATTGTCATCTATTACTCTTAACATGAAAGCTAAATATGACAAGTATTGGGGTTCAATGGATAGTGTAAATAAATATTATTTAATAGTCATTGTCCTTGATCCGCGTCATAAAATGGATAAGGTGATTGATTATTTTGAGATTATATTTGGTGATGAAAATGACAAGGTTGAAGCTCATACAAAAAATGTGAAAAATATGTTGATTAGTCTTTATAACATCTATGAAAAGGAGGAGATGTCCATGCATTCTCATCTTGTGGTTACTCCAAGTAGTGGTGGTCAAGCATCAAATGATGGTGATATTCCAAGTATGGCCTCAATCGATATAGAATGGAAGTTGGAAGAAAAGAAGAGGTTGAGAAAAGCTAAAAAATGTGGGATTATAGTGAATGATGTGGATAGATATCTTGAAGATCCTATTGAAGATTCAAACAATTCAAAAGTTGATATTTTGAATTGGTGGAAAGTGTATGGATCATCAAAATATCCCATTTTGGCAAGAATGGCACGTGAGATCTTAGCCATTCCAGTATCGACAATAGCTTCAGAATCTTGTTTGAGCACAAGTGGATGAATAATTAATTCATTCTGAAGCTCGTTGAGTCCCAAGGTGGTTGAGGCTTTGATTTGTACTCAAATTGGCTTTTGAGTAACCATGTTGCCTTACATCATGAGCCTTCAATTGAGGAGATGGAGTTCTATGAAATATTGAACAATGTAATTGATTTTTAATTTTTACATTTACTATTAAATTGTTTCTATTGTTTATTTAACAAAGATTAATATCTTTTCTTTATGTAGAAATTAAAAAGGCTTCGATGTTGCCTCCAAAGTCCAAGCCTTAGAGAGTTCGAGTTTCAAGTAAAATGTAAGTCAAAGCCTTGATTTTTAATTGATATCTCTTCAATGTTCTTGTTTATGTGGGAATATGAGTATGAACATAAACAAAAAATGATAACAATTGCTTCTACTCCTCCTAGCAGGGGGTTCTTGGTGTTTTTTTGTTGATGGAAAGGCGCTCCCAAAGGTTGCTTCTTTTTGGTGTAAATGACTAAATGTTGTAAAAATGGTGGTTTTTGCTTATATTCCTGAACATAGCAGGGGGTTCAAGTTTGTATTTTGGTGTAGATGACTAGATGTAGTAAACTAAAGTTTGTATTTTGAACTCAAAGGGTTGAAGTTTGTATTTTGGTGTAGATGACTAGGGAGTAAAAGCTAAAATTTGTATTTTGAAATCACAGGAAATCACAGGGCTGAAGTTTGTATTTTGAAAACACAAGCTCTGTAAATTGAAGTTTGAAATCATATATATTGTATTTGAAATGACAAGGCTGCAATTACAGGGATGCATTTTGCTATTTTGTATATTAAGGACTGCAATTATAGGGCCGCAACTGTAATTTTGCTTTTACGTATGTTGAAATAATAGGACTGCAATAATCCAGGGCTATTCTATAGGACTGCAATAATCCAGGGCTATTCTTCAGGGCTGCATTTTAGGACTATTTATAGGACTGAATTTTAGGACTGTATTTTGAAATTACAGTGAAACATTTTGTGATGAAAAACCGAAAAAAAACCCGAATTGAATCGAACTGCATGGTTTAGTTCGATTTTGGTTTTTTTTTTATTTAAAATTGGATAACCGAACTTGAACTTGGTTCGATTTCGGTTTTGGTACAAAATTGAACCATTTGAACCGATTAACATCCCTACTTATTACTTGTTCAAAAGATAAGTAAACCCTAAATCAAAGTTTCACAAACTTGCAAGGTCAAAATCGTCATGCTCCCACAAAACTTACTGACATGAATCAAATGCGTCGTTTCGTGAGTCTTACGAACACCTTGGTGATCACCAATGGGATGCAACCACAACCAAGTCTTATGGGCATGCGCTTGGGATCCCAGAGATACCAGTCATATGATCGTGTTTCATGGGACTTATCGATTTACCAAGGATCATACAAATATGGAATGCTACACAACCAAATCTTCACCTGGATCGGATCATCGGGTGACACTTACTTGTACGAATCTTCTACATGAATTTAAGAATTCATATAGAGTAAGGTGAGTTTATCAAGCTAACACTTGGAGGAATTCTCTGATAATGTCTCCCAAATTAACAGATTATAAAATATTTGAGCTCGGAATTTTCACTTATTTATATTATAAATTAAATCTTTCACCCTTGTAATATAAGTCGACAATAAATTTTTTTCTTGGATTTTTTTATAATTAAAGTTTCCTGCCTCTAATTGTCAATGCTCGAAAAAAAAATTTAATATGGTTTTTGAAAATGAAAAGGAGAAGAGCAACACAACAATGACTTTGTTGAAATGATCAAATCTACTCAATCCTTTAGCAAAAGCTCTAATCAATTGTTTAGCAAAAAGAACTGGTCAATTGTCTAGCAAAAAAATCTAGTCAATTTTGTTGGTAACCTAAAAAATTCGGGTGTTTCAAAATCGTGAATTTGCAAACACTGATATAATTCCTACGCAAGTTCTTAAACCCGAATGCATATTCACATCCCAATGAATGAAAAAATGGAAAAATGATATGACTTGATATCCATCAATGTTGCAAAATCGTGAAAATTGGAAAATGATACGAAGAAAAGTATAAGAATTTGAAGTGACAGATGTGTGTATGTGTGTGTTTTTTAAAAAAAAATTAATGTCAATACTCATTCCTATTTTCATATCCAATTTTTAAATGTAAATATTCTTTGTTTTATTTATTTATTTATTATATTATCCAATTTTCTTCATCCCTAAAAACTTCTAAGTTGACAAAAAAGGAACAATCATAAAAAAAAATGATACTAATCCAAGATGCGTTTAAGGTTGTGGATATGAAGGTTATGAGGGGTTTATGTATTGATGACATACCATTTAATGTATTGGGAGAAATCCTTAATTTCATGAAATGGTTACGCCATAAATAAAAGGCCTAAGGGTTACAAAGATTTTTCTTATGAAAATGGTAGAACTTACCTATTGGATACTTACAAACATAACATAGAAAGTGAGTTGGCTCCAATTAAAGACATGTGGTATACTCATGGAGTGTCTATTTTAACAGATTGGTGAACAGATGTGAAGTGTCTACCACTATTATTGTCATTGTTGCCAATAATCGAGGAGCTATATTCTCGTGTCACATGATATGCTAGGGATTGGAAAGATTGACAAAGAAATTGCTCGTTACTTGGTTGATGCAATTGAAGAAGTGGGATCATACAATGTTCTTCAAGTTGCGACCTGACAATAGAAGTAATTATATTGATGCAAGGGGAAATACAAAAGGGCCACGAACATATTTTCGGTCATCACATGTTGTTTATACTTTGAATCTCATTTTTAAAGATCTTGCAAACATATTTAAATGGCTTACAACTATTTATAAAACTGTGAAGTTAATTGTCAATATTTTTCTAAACCATACACATGCTTTGGCAATATTTAAGAGTGTATCGAATTTAAAGTTATTGAAAGTAGCAAAAACAATATTTGCATCACATTTTATCTTGTTAAAGAGGTTAGTTGATTATAGAAAAGCATTACAAACCAAACTACCATTGTTGTTGAAACATGGAAGGATTGGTTAAAAAGTATAGATAAAGACACAAAAAATGTAGTTATTTCGGCTGCAAATAATGTGCAAGATGACAAAAATAAATTTTAGATTGTGTGGAGGCAATAACAAGCTTCACAAAGCCAATCGATTCTTTGATAAGAATTGTTTATGGTGAAGGCAAAAAATGGTTGAAATTTATGACAGGATGAACAATATGCTTGAATAAATAAATCTTTGCAAAGAAAAAGAAATCAGAATTCTCGTGGCGAGTGTTTGGATATATGAAATTACAATGACCATTACATGTGATTTGATCAGGTCCTGAATAATCAAGAAACGATATCATGAAAAATGGAGTATATGCCGACTATTATCCCGTGGTTGAAGAAACTGTGCTTCGTAAGTGGGAAGATATGAACATTGTTATGCGTTGTCTTGCATTTCTCATAACACCAATTTTTTTATGAAGCTTATTTTAGTCAATTAGCATCCGTAAGCACAATAAGAAAGATGTATAATGAAGACAAATAATGTATAGAGGTGTTCTAAAAGCTATTGAGATGATATTAGAAAATGGTAGTGAGACAAGTTTGCTGCGAAAGCAATTCGCTTTCTTCCATCAACGAAAAAGTTTTTATGCTACATTTGAGGCCCAAATAGATGTTGTGGTTTTTGATTGGTGGAGAAACATCAGATTAGCATAGGTAGCTAAAAGGATAATTATATTTTAACTATATGTTAAATTATTATTATTATATTAATTATTAATTTCATTAATATTTTTTTATTTTCCAATGAAAAATGTGCTTGTTCAACCAATATCAAGTTCATCGGTTGAAAGAGTTTGGAACACAAATTCCTACATCAATGATATTAAGAGAAATCGATTGAATTGTGTGAGAGCTGATCATCTGATCTGTCAATTCTAGTCTCCATTTAAAATCACGTATCAGTAAAAGCTATCGAGATGGGCCTTTCAAAAAATGAAACATTAATACCGAAGCTACATATTTAGATGATTCTGCTGATAAATTAGAGGAAACGAGATGGAAAGACTTCAAGGGTGATTATATAGATTCTTACAAATAAGCATCATCCCCACAATAATTTAAAGGGGCTCAAGCTCAAAGAACATGACAAAAGATAAGGGGAAACATGTTGCATAAAGTTGTTATTTTTATTTCAAGTAGTTTGAATTTTAACTTTGTTTGGTTTGAAAAACTTAAACTTTCTTGTAATTTTATTTAGTAGTAACCGGTTGGCACAATTGCTACTCCGCCTCTCTCTTCAAATCCACGTACCTCTTACCTCTTCATTCGAAACAAATTTTTTGAAACCAGTTTTCTGAGAAATTTAACCCCAATGGTTTGAAAAACAACAAAGTCTTTACTTAATGAAAGCCCAACAAAAGAAACAACTAAAGGGTCGAACACCCTTTAAGTTCATCTGATCAAAGCCAACATATATACGAGGTAAACCAATGATATTGGTGATGAAAACTGAAACTGAAACTGTTACTTGTGGAACGATCTTGTTGTTGATGGATGGGAAGAAGTGGAGAACACTTCTACCTCTTGCCATTAGTTAATTTTATTTGTGTGTGCGACTCTTGATTCATGGAAGAAAAAAAAGGGTTGTAAAACATGTACCATTTTTATAATATGATTCAAATCTGCCCCAACTCAAACAATTTTTTTTGAAAAAAAAACCTAACAGTTCAAAAATATCATTTTACCCCTTGTTTAAAACCAAATTGAAAACATACAGAAAAAATTATCCCTGACGATCGCCGAAAGCCTTTTATTCGTCAATCTCTCACCAGAAACCAAATCCACATGTGGAGGTTACTCCTCACTTTCTTCCCCTCTTCTATCAGAATCAGGAATGCAAGTGAAGGCGAAATCGAGAGGGGCGACGGTGGTGATTCTTTGTTTTGATGGTGGAATTTGCGGTGGTTTGATGTGGCATGGATGAGGTTGAAAGAGGAGTGGTCATGGTTTATTTGATGGTGGAGGTATGATCAAATGGTGACCTTGCTTCCCAAGGGAAGTTGTGATGGTGTTGGTCGTTGGTAGTGGTTAAAGGTAGGGGTGGTGGAGAAACCCTTATCTTTCAAGTATAAAGGCAAAAATGGAATTAAGCAAAGTGAAAAAATAATCAGTCAAATCAAGGGGGTGAATTCTAAGAATATTGTTTGAATAGATTTTATTTGTATAATAACTATTAAACTAGGTTTTATGCAACAATTAAGTTGGGCACAAATATTTTCTAAGATTTTGTATGAAACAAGACTAGAGCCCAATTCCATGAAGAAATTGATGGAAAAATCAAGGGGATGAAAAACCCTAGATCTGATTCTTTTATTGGAAAGATTCAAAACAATCTATCAAAGAGCGATCGCTGTAATGAGATTTGTTTTTCTACTGCGCATCTTTTTTTCTCCTCCTTACTGTTTTGTTTAGTGTTTGGTTCTTCTCTTCTCCTCCTTAATGAGGAGTTCTTAAAACAATCCTACCAGGTAGGGGTGGGCACGAAACGAGATGGACCTCATCCTGATCCTATCCTGTTGTTTTATCTTTGGACGGGATAGACCTCATCCCCTCGACGGGACGAGATGAACATGGTTCAGAAAATAAGAATATAACTTTTTATTCCAAAGCGACTAATTATCCAAAGTAAGAATACAAAATCATTATATAATGAAATAGCCAAATTAATAATAACAATTCATTTTATTATCGCAAGGATATAGCAGTATGGACCGTGTGGTATCCTGATTTAGTTATATGAGACAAAAGCAAACTGTCTTTGACTGCATAATATCATTATTGACAAAAAAAATTACACTTATCAATTGTTTGACAATGCAAGCCAATTGGGGGGATTCTTCTTTATGTGCATATTAATGAAGAATCAATAACTGTAAATATAATTGATTTCAAATTTTGATTTTCTTTTTCTTTTTACCTTTTCTAAAAAAAAATTTCTCTTCTTCGCAATGTTAGATGATCTATTCACTCAGAAAATTCTCAGACCTTCTATTGCATGACATTTCATACAACATCAAGGTTCTCTAGTCACAATTGTTAACTTAAATTTTGGCTCAACCCAATTGGATGTCACTGTTTCCTTACTTTTGGCAGATAAAACTAACAATTGAGTGAATCATGCTTTCATTTTGGGTATGATGAGAAGTGTCATGGTACTTCCTCCATAAATGTAATGTCCACAGCTGAATAAAACACATTTAAAATAAGGATATTGTTATTTATTATGCTTTTTGGTTGTTGGAATAATAATTTCAATATTTATATCAAATTGACTTCTCTTTTGCTTATAAAATTAATAGTAATAAAAAGTTTGGGACGAGACTGGATGGGATGGACGAGAGTGAAAGTCTCCATCCTGATCCCATCCCACTTTAGATCGGGATGGGTTTTATCAATCCCAAAAGGACCCAAATAAAATCGGGACAGGACAAGACATGATCGTGATCACAGGATGGGATGGCTACTCCTAAATCCAAGTCGTGAATGGGTACGTACGACCTAGTTTGAAAACCACATTCTCGTCTTTCTTTGTTCAGTAGGAACTTGGTTAAAGTCATTACCACACTATTGCCTCGATTCATTCTCTTTTTATTTGATAATTTGTTTGTCTTACTCGATAAAAAAAAAGTAATTACCCAAAAGCTATTAATTTATTGTCAACTTAAGCCAAAAAGGTTGGTTGTAATTATCCATTCTAGAAACCCCAACCACCGCACCCGATTTACTGAGGATAATTTCTATTTTTTTTAAATACCTTGAGTTAATTCATATTGGAGTTTTCTCTTCATTTTTTAAGATTCCTAAATTGCCCTTATTAAACCATGTCCGCGTCGACAGGCCACCACCTCTGATTCACCTCAGAGAGAGGGGGCTTCCGATCTCGTCATCATCGCTCACACGTGATGCTTGGTTAAAGAAAAGAAACATCAACATAAAGATATAGAGGGCTTCCGACCGCTGCGCCAGTTAAGTTCACACATAGGTTGTCTTTGTAATGATTAGTATTTGCTAATCTTTTTTTACCTATTAATTTAGTTGGTTGTGCAAGTTATTTAGGAAGAAGAAAATGAAGGTCGTGAAAGTTATGAAGAGAGTGGTTTTTATTTTATTTTATTTTATTTTAATATTCCCTTAACCCTTGTCACCCCAATGTCGTCGACAGGGTTCAAACCTTGAACTTGTGACACCATCCGCCACAAGCCTACTAGCTAAGCTAGTACCCCCTTGGCATTTCAAGAAAGCAAAAACATTTCCAAATTTAGATGAATTTCCATTTATTTTAAAGGCATTTCATGTAAATTCATTTAGTCCCAAAACTTTCATTATTATTGGGTGGAACATTCTAGCGAGACAACAAAACCAGACTCGAAAATTTGGTTACATACTTTGATACAGAATCTGCAATCACAATCAATTAAGTGAATTTTAAGAATTTGGTGATGATGATCAATCTAGTAAATTTAATCCATCTTGATATTATTCTATCTGGAAAAAAAATATTTTTAGTAAAATGAATAAATATATTTGTAATAAAGCGAACAATAAAGTTTTAATGACTGGAGAAATATATCTAGTTGTCTGCTAGAAATGACTATATTTGTAGGAACAAACTCCAACAATTATCCATTGACTAGAGAAAATGAACATTCTTAAAAATGAAATTAAAAACAAAAATCATCGTATTTTAGGGCATGGACCCAATTTTTTGGCACCACAAAAAGAGAGTAAGAATCAAAAGGTATTTATTTTATGTGTGAGATTTGTGCATATACCATTTTAAAAAAATATATGTGTACTATGTTTCATACAATACGTACTAGGATGGTAATGTGTCAGATACGGGGTTAGCATTTTTTAATAGGCTGGACCAGAAAGCACAATCATATGAAGTTGGTAATAAAAAGCCTAAAATAGTTCATTGTCGTTTTTATAACAATAAGCAATTATCTTGATCAGTGAAAATTTGATGATAATGATGTCGTTCATGTGGTTCGTTATATTTTATTTTATAGTTAACATTTTTTATCATGTGAACATTTGTCATCATCGTTTGAGGGTATGAATATGGACTCGAGTCATGGATACACTTATCAAGTACCACCACAACTATCTTATTATCCGCATGAACAAGTGCATGGGATTTATCCCACCCAACCACAAGAGTAAATCATAAAATAATTACAATTACGACAACAACTCGAGCAACGATATGGTGATATGAACTATCAAAATAGAGATTACAATTCTCAAATTTTGCCAGGTAAGTTCTATTATTTGTCGATAAATTTGGAGTCATACCCTTTATTAGTGATAATGAGAAATTTGTTTTTTATCATGTGTGAATCTATATTCGAGAATATTTGCGTGGTCCATTTGTCAGTATATCGCGGGAACTATATTGTCAGTATGTATGTCACACAACCTACAATGTGTACAATAGTGGTTGTCACTCTTTTCAATGGTAAGGTTACTAAATTCAAGTCTTTGGATATATTATCAATTTCTAATATATTTCATTTACTTTTTTATGCTAAGGACTAAATATTTTTTCTATCCTTGTGGTTGATTTTTAAGAGATTTTAATCAAATAGCTCCCAGTGGAATGAACTTTATTTCTCATTCATCGATATAATAAGGTCAGATTGGTGATTGAAAACCTTAATCTAATTTAGTGGCAGATATTTCACAATATTAATTGAAATCCCCCATCATCACATTTTTGTGTTATCAACAATACTTTTGATATTAAATAAATACCACAAAATAATAATTAACCAATTACAATGGTTCATCAACATTTGCAATAAAGATGTTGGAAGACATTGTTGGATTCATTTTTCTATTTGCCATTGTACCATTGATTATATAGTTTCCATTAATTCACATATGAATTTAGATGAATCCTTTATATCAATAGTGAATGAAAGTTTAAAAAACGAATTAAAAAATAAATGAATAAGTTAAATACTTTTCAAGTTGTCTAATTGTATTTAAATACGTGATTCCATACACACTATTTTTTTCATTCCAACTAAATAATAGTCAGCCACACAACTAGAAAATTGTTATAACAATTCCAATGGAAAACCAGAACCCCACATTTATATTCCCAAAATTCCAATAGGAAAACACAAACTTAATTATAAAACTGTGTTATCGTGTTAAGTTTCGTGAAATGGAAATATAACAGACATCAAATTGTGAAAGAAAAAGTTTCATCATACATGAATGTTAGTTGAAATATTAATTACCATGAATTTTCCTCCCCACCACCAACAAAATTGATTTTATCTCCAATGTTACCATCCACAAAAGGAATGAAGTATCTGGCCTTCAACTTATTATAACAATCTAATCTATAACCATGAGAATATAAGAACTACATGAGAAGAAAAGAAGAATACGGATTGCCTACATCATTTACTGAGACATGTGGAGAGAAAGCGAAGATACGTATTGTGAGATCCTTGAGTGGGCGGACTTGAGGGTGAGGGTTGGAGCCCAATAGGCCCAAGAGGGGTTGGACGAGTTACAAAGGGGGACATAGTTCCACATCACCTGGGTGCGGGAGGGGGATGGACTACTTATGTGCGAGGTCGGATCCCCATAGTACGACGCGTTTTAAAGCCGTGCGGGCCGATTGGGCCTAGAGCGGACAATTTCGTACTGTGCGGATCGGGTCGTTACGGAATGGTATCAGAGCCTGACCCAGTCGAAAGTGTGCCAACATGGACGTTATGCCCTAAGGGGGGTGGACTGTGAGACCCTGAAGTGGGCGAACCTGAGGGTGAGGGTGAGGGTTAGAGCCCAATAGGCCCAACAGGCCCAAAAGGTTGGACGAGCTACAAAGGGGGACATAGTCCCACATCGCTTGGGTGTGGGAGGGGGATGAACTACTTATGTACGAGGTCGGATCCCCATAGTACGACGCATTTAAACCCGTGAGGGGGAGGGTGAGGGTTGGTGCTCAACAGGCTTGTGGATCCCAAAGCGGACAATATCCTATCATGAGAGGGTGAGGGTTGATTGCATTTTTTCTTAAGAATTTTTTGTTCACGACTTTTACATGAAAAAATGAGTTGGACAAGGTTATTGATGATACACCAAACCGTCCTTCAATCCACACCATATGCGTGTCATGATGATCTCATCAGCAGAGCAAAGCAGGCCCAATCGCCACCAAATCTGGCAAGGCCCAGACAACGGTAAGCCCAATTCGACAAAATCCAAAGAGTTTGGCCCAAGTTGCAATGCCCTACTAAGCCCACACGTCACATGGTAAAGCCCAATACCCGTAATGCCTAATCATGCAAGTATCTGGGGGATCTCCTAAGATGGGCAGACTAGCAACACATTGGTTCCAACTAGGAAACACATTACAGAGTATAAGTCGTGCATTGGAAACTTCCTTGCATGGATAACAATCTGAAAGGGAAACCTCTTCCACAGTTCTAGGAGCACAAGTTGTGTAGGAAAACTCTCATACATTAACAATTCCCAATTAGGAAATGATCTCCAGGAAAATATGTTTCCCTAAACTACACCACCAGAGGCCTAGCCAAACGAGGACTCTCACATTATAAATAAGACACAGAGTTGAGGAGAAAAAGTACTCTACAAAACCCAATTTACAACTTTAAGCTTTCCTCGAACTTTATCTGACTTTAGCATTGGAGTTCCATCGAAGCAGAAGCCAGAGCGGCGAACGTTATATACGCTCTGCATCGAGTATGCTAAGAATCAGAACAATCCAACAGGTCCCGACAGAAGGCGCTCTGAGATATGCGGACACAATCAACATACGAGGACCAATACGTGCAACACGTTCGAAACCAGAGGCCGACGTTGTTGTTGGCTTTCACAGATAAGTACCTCCAAGGCGTCCAATCTCCGCATAACGACGCCCTGGTAATTACAGTCTTCATAGCAAACTGGGAAGTGAGGAGATATTTGGTGGACACCATAAGCTCCCCAAATATTTGTTATTCACGGTATTCCGCAACATGCAGTTGAAGGAAGAAGACCTAATACCTGCCAGTCACCCCATGGTAGGGTTGAGCAAGTGAAGTGTTTTCCTGATGGGAAGATCCAATTGAAGGTAATAGCGGGAGAATCGCAACGTCAGATGGTCCTATTCCAGGAGTTCATGGTGGTTGATGCCCCGTCCACCTACAACATAATCCTGAGAAGGCCTTGGCTCCACTAGATGGAAGTTGTGGTTTCTACTACTTGCACCAGTGTATCAAATACCCTACCAATCAAGTGGTAGGCACCATATGAGGGAACCAGCGGAAGCTAGAGACTGCTACTATGCTTCCATGAAACTGCTCGACAACTACCACTACAGTCCAAGCCAACAACCATGGCGCCTCAAAGCCCGAATCCAGAGATTAAAGAAGAATCTTCCAACTGATAATGAGACTCCAATCAATCCATGGGGGAGACCAAATGTCATTCAACCAAAAAAGGAGTCTATCACTATCTACCTTGACAACTCGAGCAACAACAAAGTCGTCTAGATAGGCTCTCGCCTAGAAAAAGAATTGGCAGAACGGTTGATAAACTTGTTACGACAGAATCAAGATGTCTTCGCCTGGACAATGCGCGACATAGTGGAAATTGATCCCTCTGTGATCACTCATCGGCTGGAGGTTGATCTCACGCGAAAATCCGTCAGGCAAAAGAAGAGCCCGACGAAGTCTACACAACAGATGTAGAGACAAGCTGGATGAATCCCATCATCGAGTATACCAAGAATGGAGTCCTCCCAACTGAAAAGACAAAGGACGGAAGGCTAGAAAACAAAGCAACCTGGTACTTTCTCCTAAATGACAAGCTATATAAAAGGTCTGCCACGAGACCCCTCCTCGGATGCCTCACTCATTCGTAAGTGAATCGTGTTCTTAAAGATATTCATTACGATGGGTTAGAAAGTGAGAGTCTAGTCAGTGCTAACGCAGCCTGATGATGATGGCTTGCCATGGATCTTTCCCCGATTGTGGGGAATGTTCGCCGACCTCATCACTCTGACACCTTGTCTGCCAAGCGCGGATGACGATGGGTTAAAAAATGGGAGTCTAGTCAGTTCATTCAGATTAATGACGATGGCTTGCCAAAAATCGTTGTTTTTCCGTAGATAATGACAGCCAAACTTGACTAAAGCTTAACCAGTTCCAATTGACGGCATAACCTAGGGCCTAGTCCGCCATAAATGGATTAAGGCAGTCTATGAAATTCGAAGTAAAATGACTTCAAAATCTATTACGCAAGTAACGGGTCGAGGAGCCCGACGCTATAGCATGACAACACAACTAAGATTCAGAGAGTACAAGTAAGAAATATTACATAGCAAACTTTATTTATATCATCTCTTAAAAATTACAGTTGTTTTGGAAAATCCGCTCCAGATGCTGAAGAGCTAGATACATCAGAAGGAATAACGGGGAATAAGTTAACATCGTCCAAAGACGATTCTGAATTGTTGGTCGGGGACGTAGGATCGAATGCTTTTAACTCGTCAATCTTTCAGTAAGCGTCATTTCTGTAGCGCGCAAAGTCAAGCTCAAAATCGGGGTTATTTTTTCAATCAAACTGAGCAATTCTAGCCTACCCCGGACGATATTAAGAAATTCTGAAGTTACTCACTGATCCTATTCCTGAGCTCGTCTCCGCCTTTGTTAGCCTATATGAGAGTGCAACCACATGAGATTGCTCTTTCGCTAGTTGTTGTCGCAACAAACCTAACTCAACCAATGGAGATACAACTTGAGTATCTGCTTCATGGACACGTTGACGCCTGTCAACCAACTCAGATTCAAATTCACAGCGCAAGGCAGTCCACTTGGACTCAGCTTTTTCCTGTTCAGCGACTCAGGCTTGCAGATTAGCCTGAACTTTGCTTGCCATCTCTTCCACGTGCTTCAACTCTTCATGAGTGCGCCCCAACTCCGCTTTAGCGGACACCAAGCCAGTCTTGGTCAGATTCAACTCGACCTCCAAGGCTTCCAGTTTGGCCTTAAGATTAGCCCGAGCGGTATGCAACAATTCAGAGTTCATCCCAGCACCATACTTTTCCAATCGCTTACTATAGAAGTTTGACCAATATAGCGCGTCCGAGTATGACTTCCGCATGTTAGCGAAAGCCTTCTCCAAAGCATGGACTCTACTGCGAGTGCCAGGGTGCACCTCACCCTGATCCGATGGCACGCCCGCTCCACCCCTGAATGTCGACACTATCCCAAGGGGACCCTTCAAGGACACCAGCTCCGCAGCTGAAGGCTTTCTCAGCTAATAGTTCACTCCGACGCTCAGCATTGAAGTCTAAGTGCGGAAAAGAGGGAGAAGATCCACTCCCCAAGGCTGCAGCTTCATAGAGCAGGGAGTATCATTAACTTTATGGACAAAATCTAGAGCTTCAACTTTGCCGAGGTTCACCACCTCTGAACAAGCCCTATCCTAAATAACTACGGGAACAGGAAGTTCAAGCACAACACCATGCTTTGCCAAAACTATCTCTTGAGTAGATTGATTGGATCCAGACTCCACGACGGTCACTTCCTTCCCCAACGGAGCCAGTTTAGAAGAAGAACTAGTTTTACGACCGGCTCGCTTCCTCTTGGGCCGACCAATGGGTGGCATGGCCGCCTCCAACTCGTCATGCCTTGAGAGGCTAGGTATTGTAAGCTTCATCTTCTTGGAACGACTACTGCCAGCTTCCTTGGGCAATGACCTAAACAAAATAGGAGCTACATGGAAGCACTCGAACAATCCATTCCGCACGATGTTGTTTGAAGTCATAACCTTCTTGATGGTCATCAGAGGAAGCTCATTGAATGTTTGCCTCATAGATTCATCCTCCTCAGTAAGGGTTGGAGTCTCAAATTTCCTTGCAAAAAAATAATAAAATGACATGTCAATAACCGCAGAGGTTGGACAAGGAAAAAAGGAAGGACATTACGTTCACTAAGATCGAATTTGAAGTATTTGACAATCGGACGCCCCTCCAGTTTAAAGTACGAAAAGTTTGAAAAAGCCAGAAAACAATACTTTTGCCAAAACTTGAAATCATCCAATAGAGAGCCCAAGTAGATCGGTGTGCTCAGCCAACAGGCTCAGTGACCATTCAACTGCGGGGAAGTCAACAGATGGATCACCTTCGGAGTTAACCGAATGCCAACATCCTTTGCTCGGATAAGAAAGCTATCAGGGTTCTAAATCCGTCTGACACCATCTAAGCGGGAAGATGCAAAGATACGCCAGGAAGCGCCAAACGTCTTCAATAACCAGAAGGCAAAACTCGGATTGAAACATGCCTTTATGCAAGGCAATGAATCCTTGCGAAGGCGTTAACGGACTTTGGGTAGCACCCAAAAAAGAAAGTTCCACGTCTTCAGGAATCCGGTACTCATTCTGGAGCTTAACCAGATCAATTCGCGGACCTTTTGCTCCCAATAAAATTTAAGACAGACATGAGACAACTCATGTTCAAGGGTGAGTTCAACATTGTCCCCCATGAAAGAAAGTGTGACGTTTGAAAACACTTGTAGCAAAACACACAGAAGCAAGAAAGCGAAAAGGAGTTTCAGAATAATTACAGAAGTAAATAAACTCTCCTCTGTATAAGCAACAACTTATATAATGTCAGGGATTCGTGCCTACTTTTTACGAGATGCCACATACCCATTTAACGACGTGTGCCGCTCGAGACGACTTTTCGAGCTCAATCATCACGACTGTACAGTTCGTTAGAAGTGACTTAGTGGACCGAAGTGATGACCCACTAACTCGGGGGAGCAGCTGATGACACACTAAACCGTCATTCAATTCGCACTGTATGTGTGTCACGATGATCTCATCAGCAAAGAAAGCAGGTCCAATTGCCCACCAAATCTGGCTAGGTCCAGACAACAGTAAGTTCAATTTGGTAGAATCTAGAGAGTTGAGTTCAAGTTGCAATGGCCTACTAAGCCCACACGTCACATGGAAAAAACCCAATTTCCGTAAGGCCTGATCAGGCAAACATTTGGGGGATCTCTTTAAGACGAGCATGCTAGCAACACATTAGTTTCAACTATGAAACACATCACATAGTATAAGTCATGCATGCAAACTTTCTTGCATGGACAACACACTAAAAGGGAAATCTCTGCCGCAGATTTAAGAGTACAAGTCATGTAGGGAAACTCTAATACTTAAACAACTCCCAATTAGGAAATGATCTCCAGCAAAATTTATTTTCCTAAACAACGCCACCAAAGGCCTAGCCGAATGAGGACTCTCGCATTATAAATCAGACACAAAGTTGAAGAGAAAAATGTATGCTACAAAATCTAACTTACAACTTTAAGCTTTCCTCCAACCTTGTCTGACTATAGCATCAGAGTGTCATCGGCTACCACAACGGTGGTCCTTGGCTCACGTGTATTTCCTGTGCAGCTCCAGGCCCAGATCAAGGTCAAGGAGAGTAGGATTCTACTACATCAGTCATGTTGTTTGATTTGTTTAGATGAGTATGCTTTTCAAGTAATTGATTTGATTTTTAAGAAATTTCAATCATATGCTGAAGAAATTGGATTATTTTATGAGACTTTCATGGATTATGGATGTAATTCGGCTGATACGATGATGTTATGTTCTTTATCTCGGATTGCAAATTTGGAAAAAATGATAATATTCCATGGAAAATGATATTGATAATCAAACAACATATACTGAATTTTGATCAATATCCTTTTCCTTGGAGGCAAAATAATATTTTCCTTTTCCTTCATTTTGCAATCAAATGGATCCTAAGGGTAAATTTTCCTGCTCTAATGGAGAGCCCCAAACTCAATAGGTTTTAGATTTTCAGTCAAAACAGTTGCTAGAATATGTTATGGACTGGTTGGATTTGGGAGAAGCCAATGAGTATTATGCGTGGTTTACTAAAATGACCAATTTGATCCTTTATCCAAAAGGCAAATAGTATAAAACGACTATTTACACCCCAAAACAACCCATTGAAGACTTCCCGGCCCTCAACCTCGAGTCAAATTGGTCCAGATTTAGGGATCACAACGGGGCGGATTGGAGCGGATTTGAGCAAATCCATCCCCGCTCCGTCAGGAATAGCGGATCCCCAAATTCGCCCCGCCAATCTATTTACAAATTTATTTAAAAATCATAACCGCCCCGTACGGATTGGCCGATATCCGCCCCGCTCCGCCAATCCGTTTACAGATTTGCTAGTGGACACCGAGATGAACAATACCAAAAATCGATTAAATAAAATAAAACCAATGAAACTGATTATTTTGATTCTCATCATTACATAAACAAAATTATTTCATTCTCATCATCACAAAAACAAAATTAACATCTTCAACCATTTCATTCTCATCATCACAGAAACAAAATTATTTTGGTATCACAGTTTTGTACACATCTTCAACACATCACATTAACATGACTCCCTCCTCTCATCAACACCGAGTTTTGCCATTACCTAGTGTGAGTTCAAGATCATCCACACCAACTTCATGAATCCTTTCACCTTCCCAAGCCTCAACTCTACCTTAACTTCATGAAAAACAGAAAGAGAATGGAGATGAGAGATCCGATCTTATCTGAGCCGAGTGAGAATGTGAGATGGGAGATGGGAGATGAGATCGTTGAGAGTCGAATCGAGCTTGGTTGATATTGAGCATTGAGCAGGGAGATGAGATTGTTGAGCAAGGAGGGAGCAAGGAGATGAAGATCCGAGGGAGTAAGGAGGGAGCAGGGAGATGAAGATGGAGATGAGATCTGAGATCAGATCTCATGTTTGTGAGAGCCGCAGGGAAGGAGCAGGGAGATGAGATCTGAGGGAGTAGGGAGGGAGCAAGGAGATCTGAGATCTCTCAGATCTCATCTCTGTGATAGCCGCAGGGAAGGAGGGAGGGAGCAGGGAGATGAAGATCGGGAGTAGGGAGGGAGCAGGGAGATCAGATCTCATCTCTGTGAGAGCCACAGGGAAGGAGCAGGGAGATGAGATCTGATGGGAGTAGGGAGGGAGCAGGGAGATTTGAGAGATACAGATCTCATATCTATGAGAGCCGCAGGGAAGGAGGGAGCATGGTTGAGTCGAACCCCAATTCCCAAATTGAGATGAGAGATCCGATTAGGGTTTCTTTTCCCTTTATAGACCAGGAGCAATTTAGTAATTTCAATGGTTAAACGGATATCCGTGGGGCGGATATGGCCAAATCCGTATCCGCCCCCGAATAAGAAACAGATACAGTTTGGATATACGTATCCGCTCCAACCTCCATATAGTCTTAGCCAAATCCGTCCCAAACAGGGCAAGTGGAGCGAATATCCTTGAAAATCCGCCCCACTGAGCTAAAGGACAAATTATGGGGCTCCGCACACAAGACTCGTACAATTTTATCGTCATCTATTACCCTCCCTCCCTCCCATCCCATCCCATATGACCAATCCCAACAAGGCATCTCCTCCAAATGTGACAGCTGGGCATCTTCCCGAAAAGTCTGTACTTTGTCTACAATACAGCTCTTGGGGGGCGCCCTAATATAAATAAGTAAATAATGGTGCTTTATTTAGGCTACAGTGGTAGAAGCAGATTTCATTTCCACCAAAGCAGAGGCAGATTGTTTTTCACGCCGTCTCCACTTTCAACTCCATCGTCATCATCACTCTCATTATTTCACTCCAAAAAGTGCAATAGTAGATCAAGACTCGCAAGAAAAGGAGGTGTTCGTCTTAGGGCAATGCCTCATTCTTCTTCCGCTTCTACTCCTGCTAATGATGGGAATGGATCCGCTCTTCGTTCTTTCAAACTAAACGAGTCCACTTTCTTAGCTTCTCTAATGCCCAAGAAGGAAATCGGTGCCGATCGGTTCATTGAATCTCATCCTGAGTTCGATGGCCGTGGCGCCCTAATTGCAATCTTCGGTAAATCATTAATCCCCATCTCTTCTTCTAGCTTGAAACTCCATGTTTACTGTAGAATCTTTCTAGGGCTTTGATGGCTTGTAAGCAATGTTTCTGTTAATTCTCTTTGATTTTTATTGCTCATTCTAGTCAACACTCACATTTCCAGCTCTAGTTCAAAACCCCCTTCCTGATTGTGTTTTTGGTCGTGGGAAAATGAATTCCCCCACTGTTTGGTTTGCTCTAGCAGGAAAAACTTTCCCCACTTGATCAATTCCTTACTGCTACCCCAATTGTTTTTTTGCCCAATTATGAATGATTCGCTCATGAAATCAACCAGACACAGAAATGTATTAGACCACTGGCACTAGTTCTATTTATGTCGACTATGTTTACTTTTTGCTAGAAGATATTATAAGTGTCTCTAAGTTGCATGTTCTAAACTTACTTGTGAATGGAACACAACTTTATGGGTTATTTTTGGAATGGTTTTAGATTCTGGTGTCGACCCGGCTGCTGCTGGTTTACAAGTTACCTCAGACGGGAAGCCGAAGATCCTAGATATTCTCGATTGGTACTATTGGAACTCTTTTTTACTTTTGGCTTCAATTGACGCATTAGTAGTGTTAAGTACAAGGTTTTTTTAAGTGACGGTGTTTCTCTTTTACAGCACGGGTAGTGGTGATATTGATACTTCAAAAGTGGTGAAGGCTGATGCTGATGGTTGTATTGTTGGAGCTTCAGGTTGGTGGGAAGGAATGTTACTTGATTCATTGTAATTGCATGAAAGTCTATGAACTTCGGAATCTTATTGCATACAGTATTCTACCCTTTCTTTTTTTTGATTTTGTAAGGAAGTCATTTTATTAAGTGGGTTCCTTGTTGAACATTTATAATTTATCTTTGCTTTTTTGTTGCTGAAGACAAAGGCTTCACACAATCTGTTCAATCAAGTCTTATTGGAATTTTAAGTCTAATTGCTCTGGTTGAAGATGATTGGATGCTGAAGTAATTTGAAATAAGAATCCTGGAATGATATTCTGTATTTTTAACTAATTCTGATCTGTTATATCCCAATCTTAGGACCGAGTATTGTTCGTTTCATTTTCAATTAAATAAACTTCGTGAGTGAAGCATTAGTTGTTGCAAGGCTGCTGTTCTTTTTTCTATTCATTTGCAACGTTCTTGCTTTCACATGATTATCTTTTTATTATTTTCATGGATAAACTCTTACCTAGACTAAGCAGAACTGATTGAGTTGTATATGATTGTCAGATTTAGATCAGTTTCACATTTTAGCCATATTTGTGAGTCAAACTCCTAAAAATTTGTTATTTAAAAAAAATGGTCCTACCAACATACCACATGCTTTCATTGATCAGCATGATTGGGTTTAAGATCACGTCCGATTACTATAAGTATTTACTGAATTATTATAAGATATTGTCATATCGTCAAATGGATGGTGCATTCTGACACAGCAAGGCCCACTGACCTGTTTCTTTGAAAATGTGTAGGAACACACTATTTGATGGTAACCGATGATATAACTTTAGTAATATAATAGATGATGGCAACCATCAGATATATGAGAACATTAGCCATTAAAAAAAATGTGAAACCAAAAAAAGAAAAAAACATCAGATAGACATACTTTCTCTACTTGTTATGGTATGGTCAAGAATGTGACAAAAAAAGAAAAAATGATACGATGAAGTCGAAGTTATCAAAAGCGCTTCGAGTTGCACCTAACGCCAGTGTTGTATGAATCGGTGTGAATTGCGATGCAAATCGCCGATATGAATCGACTCGGCATGCTAACGGTTTAGATCGTCCCAAAAATCGGACTTCACCCAAATCAGAGTGAATTGCCACCGATTCAGTGGTGAAATCGTTACATCGCGATTGAAACACAAACGTCCGATTTATCTACTTCGCACAAAAGGGAGAAAACAAGAAAAAAAAATAGGGAAGAAGAAGAAATACAAGAGTCTGAGAAAAGAAAATCAGAGACATACCTTGATCAGGCTCAGATCTGCTCCGTCACGATCTCTTTCCCTCGGCTCCGGCTCAGATCCATTACTTCTCAAGGCCAATCTCTCAGATCCGGCTTAGATCCGTTCATTCTCGAGCTATCTTCACCTCAGATTAGTTCGAAGAAGTCGTTTCGACTCGATTGTTGAAGAAGAAGGATCTGTTGAAGAAGTTGTTGAAGAAGAAGGACGATCTGTATGACTCGAATTTTTCCTCAAGAATTGTATGAATCGACTTTTTTTCTGGACTTTGCAAGTTCTCTCTAGTGTAAGCTCTGCACTGTGATATTTATGTTTGGGTTTAAATTCTTTATGAAGGTCAGGGACCCCTAAATAAATTTTTTGTAATAATTATTATACTTAAATCCTCAAAGAAAAGTAATATAACTGGTGTACCCTTAATTTTCAGAGTGTTTTTTTCATTTATAAAGTGCAAAAAAAATCCCCAATGAACTTTTTATAAACCTAGCTTTTCTCAAGTAAAGAAGACCTTTGCAAACTTAACTTTCTATGCAAAATCTCTTTCTTCAATGTTCTTCAATGGCTACCACCAACAAGTGATTGCTTCTTAATTTTCTATGCAAAATCTCTTTGTTCAATATTCCAAAATGAAGGCAAATATATATATAATTAAAAAATCTTACGATTTACGATTAAATCTAAATCTTACACGTTACGATTCATTAACACTGCCTAACGCAATGCCGTGACTAATGTTTCATTGCATTGGGTCTCCACACTAAGTTTGGTGTGCAATGCTAATTTTCATTCGTTCAACTCAATTTGCAGTCTAAGACGCTTAGGTGCACCCTTCTATATGCTACGTTGTCGGGGGTGAGGTGAAGCATGAGGCGCTTAGGTCAGCCACTAGAGCCTTGGCTCATGCTTCGTTGCGGTAGAGCCTTTTTTTAAAGAGTAGTGATTTTAGTGTGGTAGGCCTCGTCAGGGGTGAGGTGAGGCATGAGGTGCTTAGGTCAGCCACTGTCAAGGCTCGGGCCTGTGCAGTTAAAACAACGTTATAGTGGCGATATAACGCTTAATGGGGTTGAGCCGTTACGTTATGACATTATCACGTTATGGTAGCACAGCTCCGATATAACGCCATTATTGAGATAACATTTTTTTTTCTTTCAATAATGCCGTTTTAACGTTTTGTTATAATATATAAAAGTAAAAAAATAAAAATAAGATCACCCATTTCATTCTCGATCGAACCAAAACCCTAGACTCATAGGAAAGAAGAAGGACCAGAACTCGCCGTCGCCAATCGACAGAGAACCAGGGCTCGTCGGTTGACAGAGAACGTGAAAAGAAGAAAGGAAGAACACGAAGAGCCGATCACACTCTTTGTTGCGATCTCACTCATACTAAGGGAATATGTTATTAATTTTTCTTTTTTTAAATTTAATATTATGAGCATAATTTACTTTTTTGACTCTATAATACATTAATACTTTGTGGGGTATTAAAAATATATAATATATTTGAAAAACTATTCCATTATATACCGTTATAACCTATAATGCTCTTGGAACGTTATGGGTTTGTTATCTATTTTAACTGCATAGGCTCAGGCTTCGTTTTAGTGGAGTTAGTTTTTTTTTTTTTTTTTAAAGAGTAGCGATTTTAGTGTGGTAGGCCTCATCTAGACTAGTGTATGGCTCTGTGGCGCGCTCTAAGGTTGGGCGAGGTGCTTTAAATAAAAAATGGAGCCTTTAGAACCTTGGCGGACACCCCGACAACGTAGGCTACATGTATCAATTGTATATGTTTGTGTCTTTGTGAATGTCAGGTGGCACTTTATATGCTAGGGGACCTTGGGATTTATTTCCATCCTTATATATATATATATATATATATTTTTTTTTTTTTTAAACTCTCCTTGAATACCTCATTCAAATGAGAAATTGCTCGTATTGGCCAGGAAGGGTTGAACTTCGCCCAACCATTTGCATTAGCCTATATCTTATATAGTTTATTAATTGAAAGAATTTACTATTCATATCTTAATAGTATGTGTTGATTCTTCATAGTACGCCTTACTATTCATTTCGTATGATATGTCTTGACGACTTAAATTAATATAGGAGTATCACTGGCTGTGAACTCTTCATGGAAAAATCCTTCTGGTGAGTGGCACGTTGGTTGTACATTGGTTTATGAGTTTTTCACAGACACTTTGACTTCCCGCCTAAAGGTATGCCCCTTTTCTTGAGCTATTTTTTTTGATAGACTACGTATTTTACATCAAAAAATTATGTAATATTTTGACTGAATATCCTTCACGTCTGAGTTTTTGGTAATAAAGTAGAAGCAACTTGTAATCATTTGTTTGCAGAAAGAAAGGAAGAAAAAGTGGGAGGAGAAAAGCCAGGAAGCAATTGCCAAGGCTGTAAAGCATCTCGATGAATTCAACGAGGTTGTAAGCTATACTCTGTGCACTTACCTTGAAATCATATTTCAGCATATTTCATTTGTTTCAGCAAGTTTATTGTTACAAGGTGATATTTTTATTTGTCATCCGATCAGATTTCCGCCTTTATTAGGAAAGCTTAGATTTAGGCAGAACCCGACCAGATTCTATTGAGTAGGGAACTAAGGATTTGAGGAGAAGAGGCATGAAGGTTTTTTGCTCTACGTTATAATATGTGGAGAAGATGAGTCTATTTTGGACTTGCTCTTGAATTGTTCTTTGGCAAAAGTGGTTGGGAATTTATTCTTGTACCAGTTTGGAGTTTTGTATTTCTTGATGCTTCCAAGATAGTTTGATTAATGTTCTTAACAGTGAAAATATGAAGGCTTCTCGAAACGGGTAGGCGAAGTGGTTTGGAAGTTGGTCTCATATACTATTTCATCAAATAGAAGGTTGGAAAGGAATAGAAGGATCTTTCAGGGTTGTGAGTTTGAAGTGAAATTTATTATGAAGGCAATGGTTGCTCACTTACTCTTTGGCATTGAACATCAGCATGGTTGATTCTCAAAGGAGTGATCTGTGATCAATTTTTGTAAATTGCAATAGATTCTTTGTAAAAAATAATCCCTCTTTATCGTTTTATGTTTTGCATTCTCTTTTTCTTTGTATCACTCCTCGAAGCAATGCAATTTTACCTTTTACAAAAAATTTGCTACAAATTTTACCCATGAAAAAACCCCCAAAGCATTTAGAATTTCCGATTTAAGAAGGCATTAATGTGAAATCTGATTCTACAAGCTTTACATATTTTATGACTTTTTCCCCTTTTTAGTCTGATTTCATTAACTATTGCATCTTGAATGTGTTCAGACATTTGGGAGAAAAGGAACACTCATGAGAGATCACCAGTCAACTTATTGTTCTTATTAAACTTTGCTAGTTATGTGTATGGTGGCTACTCACATGGGGAGCTAGAGAAATCCTAAATCAAAATGTTCAATGAGGCGACATAATGCGTAATAGTCTGAGTGGCAGAATCGGTTTTTCTGTTGTAATACCATCGAGCATTGATTCTCCTATAGCATGTTAATAAAAATCCATTTATCTTCGTCAGGATTGATCTATCCTTTTATTAGGCCATGCAAAATCGTCCTTTTCTTTCATGCCAAATCAACCTTGTAATAGCAATAGGTGTTAAATGGTCATAACACCTTTTTCCTTCCTTTGACATAAGCTTGACAACCCCATTGCTGAAAAGTATTGACAATTGGGTTTGGAACACCCAAAGTAGATCCAAATTTACTGTGCAAAGCAACAACCCAAGAAAGGCGATCATGGTTATGAATATACATGATATCAACTTAAATATTTATGTTTCAAAGATCCCTCTTCATATGAGGTTCCAAACTCCCATCCGCTTTCTTCCCTACTGATAGGGTGGGGGTAGAAGAGCAAGGCTTTTGAGCACATTAGAACACTAGAACAGGGATTCCAAAACACAGGAGGTTGAGATGATTATCAAACTGAGATCGCCGTACCAATCTAGATTGAAATGGTTGTATATATTTTCCATGTTTACTTTAGATAGTATCCTTTTGTTATTGCTTCATGGAGTTCAATAGATTTTGGGTGGTTGCTTCAGGAGATTTGTTGGATTATTACTGCCTGCTTTTGTTCATTTTCTTATATGCTTTTTCTGATCAACATACATCTATATTTTATAATGAACGAAAAAAAATAAAGAGAGAAGAAAAAACATAAATCATTATATCCATACAGATAATTTCGTATCTTTAATTTATTCTTCATATAATTTCGTATAAGTTTACTGTTTGCAGAAACACGTTAAATTGGAGGATAACAATATAAAAAGGACGCGTGAAGACCTCCAAAATAGGGTTGAATTTCTTCGTAAACAAGCTGAGGTGAGTGATAGACGCTGAAAGTTTTAATTCAATAACAGCTGCATTTCAAGGTACTTTTTTTTAACAATATATATTTTTTACACCAGAACTATGATGATAGGGGACCTGTAATAGATGCTGTTGTGTGGAATGATGGAGAGGTGTGGAGAGTTGCTCTTGACACACAAGGTCTCGAGGATGACTCAGAACGTGGGAAACTGGCCGACTTTATCCCTTTGACAAATTATAGGTGTGTATCATTTGGAAATGACTATTCTAGGTGGTTGAAGTATTTTACTCATAGGTTTCATGAAGTTCAGAGGAAAATTCATATGCAACCATTGTTCTGAAAGGTCATTCTCCTCTCCCACTTTAGTGTTTAAGGTGCTCTGACTGGAAAAAGTGTATTCTTGTACAGTGGTTGTTATAGTCTACCCTGCAATATTTTTCTGAAATAGTAAGACCTTGAAAAATAAAATGTTTTGGGGTGACGTTGGGAGGAGAAACAGATCATTTCCACTGTTTACAGCTTTATGATAAATCCAAGTCTACTATCTCTTGCTATTTTGTCCTTTCTATTTGTAGGACCACATGAAGTTAAGATTGGAGAATCCTATAAAAAATGAGGTGTCCTTGTGTATCATTCATCAGCACCCGACTGGCCCCAATAAACAAATTGATTATAATTTACATCAACAATTTTGATTATTAAACTTCCAGGTCAAAAATTTTCACAAGTCTAGAAATGTAGGGATGAAATTCTTAATGAGGTTTGTTTGCACGTTATCCTATTCTAGTCTGGATATGGATACAGGTACCAAAATGACACCATATGGATACAGGTACCAAAATGACACCATATGAACAAGCGACATGAAATTTGTTAAGGTAAAAAGGATTATAGTTTGACTTAGAAAGATGTGAAAACTGGCACCCAAATTAATATTGTTCCTGACGCAACAACAGTTTTGGTTGAAGGAAATTTTCTTCATATTATTCTTGATTTTGACTGCTTATGGATTTACTTAAATTGTTAATGGGAATCAAATTTCCAGTAATTGATTCTTCTATACTCTAATTGTGTTTTAATATAATCATACAGGCTTGAACGTAAATATGGAATGTTTAGCAAATTAGATGCTTGCTCCTTCGTCACAAATGTATATGACGAGGGAAACTTATTAAGCATCGTGACAGACTGCTCTCCACATGGCACTCATGTTGCTGGTATTGCTACTGCTTTCCATCCAAAGGTCTGGAATGCTTACTAATACTACCTTCTTTTTTTCTCTCTCTCTTTTTTTTTTTTTTCCTATTTCTTGCAAAAATAAATATTTGTCGGCCATACCGGTTGACAAGTGGGAAACTACACCAGGGGTAATCAACAATAATGATAATTTGTTGTGTTGAACCTCGAAGCCAAAAGAAGACCAATCACCGGCATAATCATCTTCCCTCCAAATGGAGGAGATCCATCAAATCAATAACTTTATTATTTTCATAGAATTCAGTTTTTCCTATACTCTATAAATAGTGAATCACATTTTTGTTATATATAGTAGATTCAAAAACTAATAAAAATATTGATTCGTTGGATCTCTTGCATCACCTAATGCTTGAGATTCTAGGAATACGCAAGTGCTTCCAAAGTGATGAAGAAATATCTTCCTATCAGCAGCAAGTTACTCTTATTTACCCAATTTTGTCATCGTCATCATCATCTTCTAATTAATTTATGTGTTGTGATAGGAGCCCTTGCTAAATGGAATTGCTCCAGGTGCACAGTTGATATCTTGTAAAATTGGCGATGCTCGTCTAGGTTCAATGGAAACTGGAACAGGCTTAACTAGAGCATTGATAGCTGTTGTGGAGGTAGGATCGGTCAAATTGATACACTGACTGATGCTTTTGTTTGTCTGTGTGTCAGTTTGTACTTCTTTTGCTCACCCATTATTTGTTTATATATGTACTTTTACGTACCAAGTTCATGCAGCTGTTTCCTTTGGTTGCATGTCTTAGGGTGTGTTTGGTTGCATGTCTTAGGGTGTGTTTGGTTGCATGGAATTCAATTCCAAGGAATCCATGGGAGACCACTTGAAGTGATAGGGGGACACTTGTCTTTAAGGCAAACTTGATTAAAATGTGGGGAATCACTCGTGTTTAAGATAAATTTGATTAATATGTGGTGGACCACTTACTATGAATTCTAATTTAAGATCAAAGGTGGGGAGTTGAATTCCCATGAAATATGAGAATCCAATTCTTTAGGGGCGGTGATGAGGGAATTTTCTTGTTTCGTGGGAGTTCAATTCTCACCATTGATCAAAATAGCGGTCCACATTTTGATCAAATTTGACTTAAACACAAATGGTTCCCCATATATTTCATGAAATTGGATTCCATGCCACCAAACACACCCTTAGTTCCTTTGAGGTACCTTTAATTTCTTTGAGGTGATATTAGGATTTAGGAATGCTTTTTGAACTTTTAAAGGAATGGAGGAATGGAATGAGGCTTATTTCCTCATTTATAATCTTTAGTGGATACACAAAGAGTTTGCCTAGGAGCCTGCTTGATAACCATAAATTTTATCACTTAAGATTTCATTCTAGAAAATTCAGTGGCTTTCCTATTAAGTGGTGTTTGTTAATGAGTTTGAAGCTGAATTGGTTAGAACCATTTTTTGGTGCCGAATTAAGTTTTTAGAAAAGAGCAACATTTTCTTTCTTATTTCTTAAAATTGCAAGTGTTCCAAACCCTTCAATAGTCATCTTATATTTCTCTTTTTGACATCTTTACCATGTTAATTTTTTTAATTAATAAATTTTAGTCATCTTTATAATGAAACCAACTAACAAAATTTTCAATTTTTTTTTTGGTATCATCATTCAATATAAGCCTTAAGTGTCAACTTTCAATAAAAGACTTGAGCTTCAGTGTTTAACAAACAGGCTCTAAGAATTATCAAGTGAACACAAACAAACTCACTGGGTAAAACCAAAGATGCATCATCTTCCCAGGGAGTTCGGTGGGTTTTGGGCCTTAGGAGCTTCTTAAGAAAGGTATTGGTGTCGCCCACTAGTATTGACTGTATTGTCGATATTGTTCCCACTTAGTCACTCATGTTGATCTGGATTCTTGACATTAAAAAATAAATTGGTGCTGGTGCGGTTTGAACATCAGACTTGTGGCGACATCTACCACAAACTTTGCTAGTTTGAACCGATGATGAATTGTCAATATCAAGACCTTTTTTTGGGGGTCTTAGCCAAATGTCTGAAAAAACCAAACCCAACAGAATGTGACTCAAAAGCCCCTGTTAGTAATCCAAGCCAAGGCACATAATTTGTTTGTTTTTGGACCACGCCAACAACGTCATTCAAGACATCAATATGATATGTAAACTTTTAGTTTTTTGGGTTTGAGTGAAATCAACTGAATTAGTTTGTCTTTTGGCACAAAGTCCACGAAGAGAAATATAGTAACCGACATTTTGGATGGTTCACTCACCCCATCTCTACTCCATATGGCTGCTCCCTGTGGAGAATAATCCTAATCCTCAGCGACAGGCAAAATTTTGACAAACACAACTCTAGTAAAGTGGGCAATGGTAGTAGGATTGATTCTGGGGTTCCAAATGGCCATTAGATAGACCTCTCAAGTTGGAATTCAGCAATATCTTCTCCATGTTCAACTCCAAACAAGGCACTGTTCATGATTTTCTTGGCCACTGTCCGGCTGGTAGCCCGTGGGATTTAGATCTGTGAAGAGAGCTGAGAGATCACTAGGTTCCTAACCTTGTTCGTCTGTTTGAGATGCTTAATAGTCATGTGGGACGACAAGGGTTAGAAGTTCGCAGTCCATCTCCATGTTCAACTCCAAACAAGGCACTGTTCATGATTTCCCTGGCCACTCTCCGGCCGGTAGCCCTTGGGATTTAGATCTGTGGAGGGCTGAGAGATCACTAGGTTCCTAATCTTGTTCGTTTGTTTGAGATGCTTAATAGTCATGTGGGACGACAAGGGTAAGAAGTTCGCAGTCCACTGATGTTATAATCATCTCCTGAATAACTTGAGCAGACCCCTCGTGAAGAGCCTCAAAGTTAGATTTACTTTGGTGGCTCCAAGAGCCAACTTTTTCTGTTTGGTGCACTACATGGTGAGAAACTCGCGAGTGAGAGCAACCAGGATGGGTTTGGAAATCATTAATCACCGTGTGATGTCAGGGCATCAAGAAGAAATTGTCCAACATATATTTTTCACTTGTTCCCTTGCTAAGGAGGTTTGAGTGTGGCGGGATCTTCCCGAATGATGTTCAGCTCCAGCCATGGTTGAATCATTAGCATAAGGTCCTCCCACCAAGCCAACTGAATTGATTACTTATTGCAAGTTGTTGGGTGCTTTGGAAACAACGGAACAACAAAGTGTTTCAAAACAAGGCCAAGGATACAATATAGATTTGCATTGATATATATATATATATATATGCATATGTATTTGTGTGTGTATATGCATTTTCGAGTTTGGGTCTTATATTTGTCTAGCTTTGAGTCCGGGTCCCAAGATCACATTGACCGTCAACTCGCTGTACAAATATAGAACCTAAACACAAACTTGGTATAAATTGTGGGACATAAAGTCAAATTTTTTCTATACCAAAGTCAATATACTTCAAAAAAAAAAATAATTCATTCAATTACGGGACGGAGAGTTGACAGTTAACGTGGTCTTGACAAGACAAACTTTGGACCCAAACTCAAAGTTGGTATAAATTATGGGATTCAAAGACAAATTAACCTTTATGTATACGCACATTATTTTTTATATTTATATTTATAATTTTAATTTTATGGGGCTTAATTAATCGTAAGATCAAAAGCTATGTAAGTTGTACTCCCCTTGCACTATGGGTATCACACTTGTAGGCTGTTTTCTAATATGTTTTACTTCTGTGTTTCGATGACTAAAAAAAAGACTAGAGATCATTTTGTTATGATGCTTTTTGGTGTTTCCATACTAGACTACTAGTTACTAGTTACTAGTTAGTCTTACCTCCTAAGATATGAACAAAATAGCAAACATACATTGCCTTTCTTCCACAACAGTTAACATTTGACTCCACTCCACAAAAGTTTGTGAAAGTGTATCAGGTCTATATGGCTCAAGCTTTATGATGGTCAATGTTGGTAATGAGCAACATTTTATGTGACCTATTTCCGATTGCTTCATTCTTTCCAGCTGTTGATTTAATATCTTTCGAGCCAGTAATTCAATAGGTAATGGGAACATATCATGTCTGTTCAGTAATGGTATTATATGTGTGTCGAGCCATGTGGGGCTTGTAGTTGTATGTATAGTTCACCTTTCTTTGGATAGGAATAAATTTGATTCTCTCAAAGACTAAAAGTAAAAAGTCAAGTGAGTCAAGCCACGAGTTTTTCCTACGTTTTTATTCTTCAAGATTTTCATGTTTTTTCAGATATGACCATTGACCATCGATATGTTATCTGCAGCATAAATGTGATCTCATCAATATGAGTTATGGAGAGCCTGCTTTACTGCCGGACTATGGTCGTTTTGTTGACCTTGTAAATGAAGTATGTATTGGTCACAAAAGTGCTGTTGTCCTTGATATTTAACTTGCCTCTCATTACTTAATATTTTCAGTTTTTATCTCTTACACCATTGACTTTAATTTTAGGTGGTTGACAAACATCGTGTCATATTTATCAGTAGTGCTGGTAACAGTGGTCCTGCCTTGACCACTGTTGGGGCACCTGGTGGCACCACATCAACCATAATAGGAATTGGTGCATATGTCTCCCCTGCCATGGCTGCTGGAGCTCATTGTGTTGTTGAACCACCTTCAGAAGGGCTTGAATACACTTGGTATATTCTTCTCATGAAAACTAAAGTACTGCAAATATCATGCAGTTATTGCAGATTGGCAATGTGCTTTTCCTTTAGCATGCCTCCTATTATTTTTCTGTAAATTGTTTACTAGGATTTTTGGATACTGGGGTGCAGGTCTAGCAGGGGCCCAACAGCTGATGGGGATCTTGGTGTCTCTGTGAGTGCTCCTGGTGGCGCAGTTGCTCCCGTACCCACATGGACTCTTCAACGACGGATGCTTATGAATGGAACTTCCATGGCATCTCCATCTGCTTGTGGAGGGGTTGCTTTGCTGATTAGTGCAATGAAGGTTCAAAGATATGCTGCCTTCACCGTATTGTCATGTCCACCTTTTTTAACAGACGACAAAGTTCCTGCTAATACCTTGGTTCTATGCAGGCAGAAGGCATTGCTGTAAGTCCATACAGTGTGCGGAAGGCACTTGAAAACACATCAGTCCCCATAGGTGGCCTTCCAGAAGATAAATTATCGACAGGACAAGGGCTGATGCAAGTTGACAAGTAATTCTTTTCCGATGCACTTTTCACTGCAGGAAGCATTATAGTATTATAAGCTCTAAAATGGTTTGTACAATTAATTTTGTGGCAGGGCGCATGAATATATTCAACATTTTAAGAACAGTCCACATGTCTGGTATAAGATAAAGATCAATCAAGTTGGCAAAACAAGTAAGCTCTCAACATCTTATATCTACTAACGCGGCAACAACTCAATTCGACTCTAGTATGTAGAAAGAAAATGACCTATTGACACAACAACTCCATGTGGTTCCATATGAGTGTTTCAGACTTTAACCATTAACCTTCTGACTTCCAAACAATCATTTTTTTTTCTGCATTCCTATGAGATTTATCCTGATAAACTTATACCTCCACCATTTACCCATGCCTCCCTCTGTTCCACTCCTACTCTCCAGGATTTCCTGTGAAACATTCTTTAGCTGCTTTGAACATTGTTATCCCCTTCTCCCCTGTCATCTAATATGTTGTTCATTTAATTAAAATTTCACAAGGAGCTTTGGCCCCAGATTCAAGACTGCCAAACCCTTTTACACTTTTATCTATTCTAACATTCACCATTTCTCACATTTCCCTGATGTCTTTTGGATCATCCTTTTCTTGAAGTGCGAAACTGGACAGAACATGACTTTATCCACCATTTAGTTGATTCACAAATTAAAGGTGGGTTTGATTGCAGATCTGGATTCAAGCCATATCTATGCATGAGGATGTCACTTTTTAACATTATGACTGTATAGCTCACAGCTGTTTGACAGCCTACCAATTTTTTGACCTATATGTAGAAAACCAGTTTGAATGTTGACTTTTAGCCATTGGATCTTTGTCTGTCCACCATGAACATCAGAGGTGGTGTTAGTGATGGATTAGGAAATAGTAACTCACAGTCAGAGCTTATATGCTTTAAAATATTTAATATTCAGTTTGTGCATGCCAGATGAGTGATCATTGTGGAGTTTTTCTTATTGCAGAACCTACATCAAGAGGCATCTACCTAAGGGACAGTAGCTCTTGTCATCAAACTTCTGAGGTGAAATTTTGAACATTTATATGTTTTTTTTGTGGGAAGTTACAAACATACTAGTTGTTCTCTAGTATGTGTATAACGTGCCTTTTTTTTTGTGCGCGTGTGTGTGCTAAATAAGAATCACTTCATGTTTGTGCTGAAAACGAAATTGACATGAGGTCAAGGTTCAATAATCTTTCAACTTTCATTGATTTGGGGTTTGAGTTTCACTCCTTTTCACTCGAATAGTTTGCAAATAAATAATATGCAAATGCCAAAGCTAAGGAGATTAAAACAACATTAGGATTATATCATGGCGAAAGAGATTGTACATGGTGTGGACGTGTTAATGAAACTACTGTTTCCATTTACAACGTTTACATTCCATGCAGACTATTGTGTGCTAATTTTTCATTGGCATATGAAATAAATGGACTGCCCTTTGCATGTGAAGCTAAAAATTATATATATGTATATATATATATATAAGCAATCATTTATTTTAAATATCACTGTTGATAACATTAATAGGAGGGGAATACATTTCCCAACCATTGTGTTGTGTGATCAAGATGAAGAATCTATTGATCACCTTATGCTATCATGCACTTTGATGGAACAACTGTGGGTGCTTGCCTTGTCTGAATTTCATGTCCAAGCAACCTTCTCCCAGTCCTTCCTTGCATGGGTGGAACATTAGCACTCTATCAGCCATCCTCCTTCCAATTTTCATCCTCCTTCCAATCTTTCTCCTTTTGGAAGGTGGATTTGGGAGAGATTGTTCCATGCATTCGTTTGGGTTGTTTGGAGGGAGAGGAACAATAGAGTCCTCAGGGATGTCAAAAAAGGAAGTAGGAAGTCTTTTGGACTGATGTCAAAGTAACTTTATGGTTGTGTTGTGGGCTTGTGATTGGGATAGATTTAGAGAAATGTCGTTCTCTTGTATGTTTAATTTGGATTGTATAGTGCTTATCTGATACACACTATAGTGTAAAACTTTTGTAATCGTCAGTGCTTTGCACTAATCTTTTGAACATATGAATACAATAAAAAAAAATTTCGCGGCGACTCCCGGGGCTCCTGAAGAGCCTGTTAGCGCTTCGCCCACTTTGTGCCCCATACAACCTGGCACCCCAATTTACCAATTGAATTAAAAAAGCTTTGTGTGAAGTGCAACTCCACTCTTTCACTTGGATGGCTTCCTGACGTCGTGTGGGATAAATGATAAATCTTGGTGGAATAATAACCACATTTTGCACTACGTGCCTTTCCAGCACACTCGGAATTTGGGTGTTACATTAAGGGTACTTAAATCTTTAGTAGCTGCATGCTATCATTTTATTGTAAAGGAATTCAATATTAGTTCTTTTTAAAGTTTTCAGCTCATCTATTTATGTATTGAATTTGATGGTCTAGAATTCCTCGTCTTATGTACTATTTTTTTTTTACTGAATTTACAAATATTTGAACTCTTGAATTATTTTGTAGGTGAGATCTACATGATGATGAAAATATCACCGGCACAAAAAATTTGTCTATTCAAAATTTCTAAGTGGGTGGATTGCGGCTCACTAGGAACTTTAGCGAGAAACCTTTCATGTCACACACACACACACACACACACACAGTCACACTCACTGACCCACCTATATATATTCGAGACCAGTTATTTTGACACACTGTACACACTTTCATGGGGCCACATCTAATAGGATCACAAGTTATTTTTTATGGGGACCATCAAATGTTTTATATGGCTTACTATGAGGGAGTGAAATGAATTTTGGTGAAGATGATCTACATAGTGGGGAGGTCATCTTCACAAAATATCAAAATTCACTTTTACGTGCCCACAAAAGTATGTCAAACAAAAGTTGTGGCAAAATAACCTGATCCTATATATCTGTATAGTTATGTATGGATGTATGCATGTATATTGTGCCATTATAAAATCTCTGTTGACGGTTTCTTTCCTAACAGTGGACCGTGCAAGTTGACCCGATGTTTCATAAAGATGCAAGTAATTTGGACGAATTGGTTCCCTTTGAGGAGTGTTTACAGTTACATTGCACTGCAAATGGTGTAATCAAGGCTCCAGAGTATCTCCTTCTCACCCATAATGGGCGTAGCTTCAAGTTAGTTTCTGAGCTCAATGCGTCAGTTTTAATTTTATTGGATAAGATTTTCATCAACATATGCATGTTCATACATTTGGATATGCATATGTTCATTCATCTTTCTCTCTCCCAAAATGGATGTGATTTTTGGTGCTTAGTCCTTGTTTATGCTCAACTGGCTCACATGATCCTAATCTTGCTTTTTCCAGTATCGTCGTGGATCCTACCAAGCTTAGTGATGGTCTGCATTATTATGAACTTCATGGTATAGACTGCAATGCGCCATCCCGTGGTCCACTTTTCAGGATTCCGATCACTATAACAAAGCCTATAATTTTAAAGGATCAACCACCACGAACTACTTTTTCAGGGATGTCATTTTTGCCAGGTAGTGTTTCAGTATCCTTTCATGTCAATCTTTAATTTAAGCTCATCTCATGCTAATATTAATTATTCAAAAGTTGATTGCTATAGTCCGTACTTATATAGTTACTTAGAAGTTCGATTCAACATTCTGTATTATATTTCAAAAGTTAGCGGGGTTTTCTGTCATTACTTCTTCAAGTGTTATCAGTAGAGTGGATTACCTGGAAGAAACTGCTGTTATCCTTCATTAGTTTGAGGACTGATTCAGAGCTACGGTTTTCTTCGTCTTGATAATATGATTTTATTAAAAAAGGAAGATGAAAGAGTTAAAAGATTTGAGGATTAAGATTATAAGATCATTCTGTGGGGGTACACCCTTCCTTTGTGGTAATATGGTGTTTTAAAGGTTCATTATTTATCAAATGATAGGTTTAGTGGAAGCTTACAAACTAAACATGGAAACTTGTATTTGTCAAAGTTTATGATTAAGCCTTTTGATTACAACTAAAAAATAAACTGATTACAACTTTATGATTAAGTCTTTTGAACCATGGATTCATACTCCTTGTTGGGCCTTGGGCCTTAACATGGACTGACCAATTACAATTAAATAACACAAATAATAAAAATAGCCATATTACATCATTTTTTTTGGGTATATGCATTGATGGAAAAAGTAGAAAAAGCAATGGAAGCCATAAAGAGAAGCCCATGGTTTTCTTACACAAGAAGAGGCCCAATCAACATACATAGTTTCAACTTTCAAAAAGTCCTTTTTTTGGAGAAGTAAGATAACATTATTAAAGTGGAAGAAGAAAAATCAAGTGAAACCCACTGCACACATATACAAGAGAAGAAATCAGGAACCTATTTCACTACAAAGGTATCCCAATCGAACATAAGAATCAAGCAATTGACTCCATCTCCATTAAGGTTTCTTCATTAAGTAATAAATTTTCAACTCCTACTGTTGACTGCCTTATTGTGGAAAATTCTTTGCATTTATTTGTTTCATACTCCTGAGATATGTCATAAAGAGAATCTCCCAAAGAAGATCAGTCTGTTAGTGAAGGACTTTGGACGACATTTCTGGATGCAAACAAGCAGCATGATAGTTTACTTTTGGTTTGCAGTATCTGTTTTCTCTATGAATGATGTTCATTGTTGTGGATTTTTCACTCTGACAAACCGGTTTCTTTCTGGTAAAATCATGGTATGATAATGTTAGCTACTTAGCTTTGCTTCGTCATACGGTCAGTTTTGATTTTACTGTTAGCTGTACAGCAATCTAATTTGTTCATTTTTGGTTCTTGCTATTGACTACAATTTTCTGCACAATAATCCCAGTCTGCATCGACTAAGTAATGATGTTGCGTGCATGCTGTGGAATTTCTTTATCTTCTTTAAGCATCCTCCTTTACTGATAATTGTCTATCCATACAAACTTCCGTGTTGGTGTCTTTGTGCGCTTTTAGGGGTAATTAGTTATACTGTCTTGTGTAGGTCACATTGAAAGGAGATATATTGATGTACCAAATGGTGCTACTTGGATTGAGGCAACCATTCGAACATCAGGGTTTGATACTCCTAGAAGATTTTTCTTAGACGCTCTCCAGGTACTGCCTGCACTGAGAAACCATTTTACTTTTGTGGATAGGCTCTGACGTGCTACCTATGCAGATTTGTCCTTTGAAAAGGCCTATTAAGTGGGAGAGAGTGGTAACATTCTCATCATCTTCTTCTAAAAGCTTTGCTATTCCTGTTATTGGTGGACGAACTATTGAGTTGGCTATAGCTCAATTTTGGTCAAGTGGTATAGGAAGTCAGGAAACCACCAATGCCGATTTTGAGGTACTTTGTTAGTCTGTTTTCCTGTGATGGTCTTGTCTTTGCTTTCCTGGGTTTTCCGTATGGTTATTTACTACCTAATCCTCCTTGATAAGATTGATTTCCAATAATTCTAAAAAATGCTAGGTCTTAGCTGCTATGGTATTGATGAGTGTCATGGCTTAGCACTTTATTATGATGCCTTTGTCTATTTGTTTTTGTTTTCATGAAAAATAATGAAATATGACTTACACGGTCTTCAGTCGTATAGCATGTTTAGCATCAGGATGCTTATCTATACAACTCTTTCTTTTTGTAATGAAATACTAGGAGAATGAGAAATTACTTGAGAAAAGGTTCATTAATAGATTCAATAATTCCAATCTTCGTAGTCAAATGTGTAAAAGCTTGATTTCATGGCAAAGTCATCAAAATTTTTAAATATAGTTTTTTAAAGTTCACTCAATCATGATCTCTGTAACAACGACACTTTCTAAAAAAAAGCGTCGACATTCTATACTAATGTTACATGCATATTATGGCAAGCTAGTAGCAGATTAGCAGTATATGAGTAGCGATGTTGACCTACAAGCGAATGATTATGATTAATAATTCAAAATTTATTACTTAAAGTTAAATAGTAAAAAAAAATGTACACACGTGCCTAGAATATCCTTACTATCTTTTTTTGCTCGATGTGTCTAACACTTCGGATACATATGCTTGTATTCATGTCGTTGATACATAGACCCAGATGAATCGCTAAGAAGTTTGTAATCTATCGAAGATTGACGGGTAACATCCTGATGAATAGCTGAGAAGTGAGAAGTTTGTAATCGATCGAAGATTGACGGGTAACATTTTGTAGTTGTACAAGGAGGTCACAACTTTGGGATTTACTAAATTGAATTCTAGAGTGTTTCTAAAAATCTTTCTGGATAGGAAGGTGGCGGTGGAATGGTTGACAAATGGTTTGTTTGCATTAAACGAACGAAAACAAGTTGAAATTCCAAGATCAACAGGTTTTGTCGTCATATCATGGTCCACAACTCATTGTTTCAGGCGATTTTTATATAGTGCCAAATCTTATCAAAGATGGAAGGGTTAACACTACTTCAATACCCTGTTTGCATGAATCACAATTGCACTGTCCTCGAAGTTTAGGTGGTCTAAGTGGCTAGGCCGATACTCTCACCAATCTTCAACTGAAAGTGCAAAATTTGATTGAGTTAGTCACTTACGGATTTAAAATTTTTATTGATCTAACATGTCTTTGAATATCTCAATACTAGATCTAATCGAATTGTCATTCATTGTTTGATTTTTATTAGTACTTTGCATAGTCACACAATTGGAAGTGCTAGAATAATGAACACAATAATGTGGTTCACTTATAGAGTTTGAAACGCGAACTCTATAAGCTACATTCACGTAGAAAAGATCACTAAATAATGATTACAAATGACTGTTCACTCAAACCACACATTCACGTAGAAAAGATCACTAAATAATGATTACAAACGACTGTTCACTCAAACCACTTGCCAAACCTTACCCAATTTCACAATGAGCGCATTCTCCAATTGTAATAAACTTCTATACTAGGAAGTTTGCTTCAATTCCATGATCTTAGTAACATATGATGACCAAGAAAACCACTTGCATGCATACATGTGAGATGTAGATGTGTGAAATCTTTAACAAACATAAATCTTTGAAACAATCTGATGTGTATTCTCTTAAAAATGATGCAATAGACTAAAAAAAATCACACTTTTTGATGTTGAAGTTGAAGGATGGTGCTTATTAACCGCAAAAAGTTCAATGTTAAAAATCAACCTGCTTTCCAATTTATAGAGTTATGAGCGCAATTTCGATTTGTCGACTTGTACTTCATCTACAACTCATTGAGGAACTCACCTAATTTACACTCATTTTGACACATTATTGAGGTTTCAGAGAGCCTCGTTCACCTTAGTTGCGCGAAGATAACACCATCACCAATTTCTGTATTGGACTCCATATCTTTTTAGAGGTCCAACTCATGTACATGAAATTGCTAGTGGATTGGATCATAAGCGAGGAACTCAAGAATGGAATCTAAGAATCCCCTTAACCTTTAATGTTCCTTTGCTCTACTACTGACCCAACCTATCCTCCCACCCAAACGTCCTTAGTTTATAAGGCAGTGGTAAGCATAACGGTTACGAGGAACATGAAATCGTGGAGACGCACGTGGCTTCTCTGGACTGTAGGCAACTCCACTAGTTATCTAGCAAGTGACCCCTTCTTGGGGTAAGGGCATTTAGGAAAATATGACCCCAAGAGGATATCCCAAGCATTTTTGGTCCAAGAGCCTTTCAAAATTTAAATCGCTAGAACTTTTACGACCGAAACATTGGCACCCGCAACCATGAACATGACCTGGCTAGAGTGGAAGCTTATGGTCATGAGAAGGTTAGAATCATTCGAGATATCTGAGGTTGGAGGGGGACACACTCAAATATGTATCTCGAGACAGATTGAGGAGGAAACTTTTGGGTTGATCATCTGTTAACAAGTCCAACTCTTTAAAAAATAAGCTACAGAGGAAAACCAAGCAAAAGACCATCTCTTCAAAGCTTGGGAGAGTTAAAGGATAACTGGGTTAAAACGGGTTTTGGGTCAGGTTCCACTTTCCGAAGAGGGCTCGCTCTGACCCGAGTAACCCTAGAGTCAAGCCCAAGCCCATTAAGTTCTGTCTCGTGTGACGTGTCTCTCCTTTCAAGTCTATTAATGCAATACATGTTGAAGGGGATGTTAACATAGACGCTATTACTCCAACGACTTTGTTAGTCACACATCCATCTAGTTCTTGATCTGAAGAGAAGTGAGCTTGAACCACTGTTTTAAAAGGCTATTGATGCATACACATCAATGCGCGATTGATGCGAAGCGGCCAAAAATCGTTTCGGTGCATTACGAGTTAATTATTGGTTATAATGTGCATGATGATTGTTCTTATTCTTTAACACCTCAACTACTTTATGATTGGTTTCATGTTATCTCTTACATTCATATTTTTTTTTCCTGATTTGTTTATGTTTTTAATATTTTTTCTTCATTTTCCCTTTTTATGAAAAGTAGAGGTGTACGCCTCGTTACGCATCGATGCACCGCTTCACATTAAAAAAAATTTATTGCCTCAGTACTGGAAAACACTTTTTAAAACATTGGCCTGAACTTTTAGAACCGTGCTTTAAGAGGAGCTCATCCTTGATCTCAATCAAGTGGCTAACTTCGGTTGACCCCACCGAGTCTTCCTCGGATCCGATGGAATCTTCTAGGTAGCAGACACAACAAATTTGGAGTAGTCCTTCAACCTTCGCATGTGAAAATTGGTGGGAGTTTCCGTGGACTATAAACAAGTGTAATCCCTTCAACTTGTGCAAAGAGCAATGGATCATAATCGAAGGTCTGTTGAGGCATATACATTAAGTAATTGGAAATCATTTGCGATGAAGCTTAAAGTCCTATTGTAAAATGCAAGGGGTTTAGGGTTAGAAGAGCGGATGATCAAACTTCAAGGGCTTATTCAGACAATAAACTGGATATCTCCATGATTCCAGAAATGAAAAAAGTCGTTATAAATGCATATCTGATTAAAAATTACTAGGGGTGGACGCGCTTTACGTGTGCAAATATTTAGTACTTTTTATTTTAAGGGCTTATGTATAATTTATAAATAATTAGAAGGCTTCAAATAAACTCTTATGAACTTAAGTATATAATTAATCAATGTTTCAGAAGAACTTGTATTGATTGTAAAAATATGAAATGTGGATGACAAAATGGAAAATAAAAAGTTAGTTGTAAGGGCCCTTTTATAATTTATGGATAATTGGGGGGAGGGGTTTGAAATAAATTATGTTAAGGGCTTAGATGTAATATATCAATGTTTAAGAGGTGCTGGTTTGGATTGTAAAAGTTATGAAATGTGAAAGGCAAAAGGGGAAATCCAAAAGTTAAATGTAAGGCTTATTTATAATCTATAAATAATTGAAGGGCTTCAAATAAATTATGGTAGGGGCTTAGGTATAATTAATGAATGTTGAAAGGGGCTGAGTTTGTTTGTAAATAATCTGAATTTGGGTGGCAAAAGTGTAAACAAATGTAATAGTTTTTTTGTTTAAAGACTCAAACACCCTGTCACTTTTAATACATTTTGATTTTTCTTTGTAAATATTATAAAGTTGGGAGGGCATTGTCGGAACCTGAAAATTAGGTTGAAGACAATTATGTAATAGTGTTTTTCAATTAAAAGACCCAAATACCCCTCGCTATTCATTGGTATGTTGGTTTCGCTTGTAATTATTAAGAATAATGGAGAGCAAAATGGAAATAAAAACCAGGTCGAAAAAGTGATGTATAATAGTTTTTTTTCAATTAAAAGACACAAATACCCCTGACAGTGACAGTGTCCATTGGTCTGTTGGTTTCCCTTGTAATTGTTAAGAATTAGGGAGGGCAACATGGGAATAAAGTTCAGCTTGAAAAAGTGATGAGCAATGTTGTGTAATAGTGTTTCAGTCAAAAAACATAAATACCCCTGGAATTGTTCATTTGTCCATTATTTCACTTGTAATTATTAAAAATAAGGGAGGGCATTTTGGAAAATGAAAATTAGAGTCGAAGACACGTGCACTGTTCCTAAGCTGAGCGCGCGTTATGTAGTTTAGATATGGGGGGTGGGGACTAAGTTAAGTGGGATGATGTTCTAGAATAGGTAACTCAAGGGGTTTTACGACAGTATGGGCTGGCAACTTTCTATGGTCCTTAGATAACGATTTCAACTAGATCCTTAGCAATATCTATGGTCCATCAAATAGATTGTTCAAAGATAAATTTTGGGATGAAACTGGCATTATACAAGGTTGGAATAAGGCACTAGGGGGTTTTGGAGGGGAGTTTAACGTGTTCAGTAACAATATTGAGAATAGGGGTTGCATGCTGAAAATCATCATTTCAACCAGTTCATCAGTAACTTCGAACTCAGAGATGTTTGTTTAAAGGGGGCATTTTTACTTGGACTAGTATGAAACTTAGCCCCACTTTCGTCCGTCTCAACAGGTTCTTGGCTTTTACAATTGGTGTGTGGAATTTGGTTTCATGAACAAGTGGCTGTTAGAACATACTGGACCCCACCACCAAACAGTCTTCTCCAATTATCAGACCGTTGAGATTAGAACTGATGCCGTTCAAGCACGGATATTTTGTTAAATTTGTGGAGGAGAGCTGGATGTCTTTAGTTCTTGTTGTTCACTCAAGTTTTGTTTTGTGGTGTAAAATGAAACAATTGAATCCTCTTCTCATCAAAGGTATTTGGTAAGCTTGATACTCGTGTAAACACTTATCGATCAGATCTCAATAATTATTGACATTGAAGAAGTTACGGATCAAGTGGACTTCATCTGTTGGAGAAGAAAACCTGGAAAATTTTGCTAAGCATTGTTTGTTATTTATTTATTTCTTATTTTTTTGGTTAGATAGAAGTTTTCATTAAGAAGTAAATATGTTTTCACTGATTCCTTGATGGGAGGGCATTTTATCTCATGAAGTAAAAGTTGTGCTATAGCTCAAACCATAAATGTTCACCATATTAGAGATTTGTGCTAATACTATTCCACTCACATGTTTTCTGTAGTTTATAACAATAACGAGATTGTTCTTATATTTGTTGTTGTTTTTGTTGGGTTTTTTTATTATTATTATTTTTATCTTGTACACATACCATAAGATGAATTTAGATTACGTTTATCTTCCTTATTTGTTTGTAGATATTACATAAATAAATGAGAAAAAAGATAAAGCGAATTGACCTTTTAAATACAACTTGTAGGTTTTATTTCATGGGATAAACATCGACAAAGAGACAGTGTTGCTTGATGGAAGCGAAGCACCTATCAGACTTGAAGCCAAAGCTCTACTATCCTCTGAAAAACTTGCTCCTGTTGCTATTCTTAATAAGGTAGGTTTGGTCTCCTCAATGTGTATCCTGTTTGTCAAATGCAAGTTTGTTGATATTGCAAGTAAGGACTCTGCCTAGTCATGGTGGGTTCCTTTTAGAGAGAAATTTATCTTAGATTTAGTTATTCGGTTTCAATTTGTATCAGGTTGCCTAGCAAGCATTTCCTTTCGGTGTAGGATTAGAAATATTTTATCATCTTTATGTTTCCTATATCTAGTTAGTTTGTAAATTCGTTTTCATTGCTAGCATGTTACTCTTGACGTCTAAATAGGCAAGCATTGTAAACCTCTTGGCTCACCAATTAGTGATACAACTCCAAAATTTATTATTTTATTTCAATTTCTCTCTTTGATGTAACACTTTTCTATCCCCCTTTTTTTTCCTTTTTCTTTTCTTTTTGCAGGTAAGGATACCATATATGCCTTTTGAGACCAAACTAAGTACTCTTCCGACTCAGCGTGACAGACTACCTTCCGGCAAACAGACTCTAGCCCTAACATTAACGTGGGTTCATGATCTTGTTGGATCTGATGTATCTTTTTTTGGCTTCCAATAAATATATCTCATCCTTATCCACTTTTTTTTTGCTACAGTTACAAGTTCAAATTGGAAGACGGAGCGAATGTAAAGCCTACTTTTCCACTTTTAAACAATCGCATATACGATACAAAATTTGAGTCCCAGTTTTATATGATTTCAGATTTGAACAAGGTATTTACTTTATATCTGTCTGATGCTTTTTCCTACTGCCTTTGAGAAACTTTCCCTTTGTGGTATCTTGTTTCTTATTTGATTTTATGTTCGCTAAATTGGTTGTGTGGTTAATTATGATTTATGAGATATCTCACATGCAAATTTTTTTTATGTTTATTTATGATGGTATATCGGCATGTGTTACATCTTATGCAAACCTGCAATGTTTGGCTTTGCAAAAGAAAATCCAGAAGAAATTATGGATTTCTAGTCTTGATTCTGAATTGCAGTCATTTCTTGAACACAACGGGGCTGATTCTATTTCATTCTTATTTCTATTTCCACTACAGCGTGTCTACGCAAGGGGGGATGCCTATCCAAAATCAAAGAAACTCCCTAAGGGTGAATACAACTTACAGCTGTACCTAAGGTATCCTGCATTTTCACCTACAATATGCTTTAACTATCGAGGGTTGACTGACAGAAGAGTTCAATGGAAGGACAGGATCAGTTCTCCCAATCAATGGCACTTCTGATGTGGCTTTACACAGTTATTGTTGTTGCATATTATCAGAAAGCTATTAAATTGGCTATGTTTTTTAATCATGCGAGCATGCATTTGTAGTATGCAAATGTGAATGTTGATTGGAAGTCTTGAACGATTGATGCTCTTTAAAGCATGGTTCAAACTATCAAAATCGCTAGGGTATTTCGGTCCTTGACAAAGGGATATTTATCGTGGATATTGTGGATAATTCCTCTGATATCTGGATATCTCATGGATATTTTCACCTAAAAATGGACAAATATCATGATATATCAAGTTTAACCATGCTTTAAAGGACTTAGTTTATTATAAGATTGATTGATCTACCTAGGCATTTGTCAGAGAGCTTCCTCTTTTCTTTGCTCATTTTTTTGTTGTTTGTTTGGGTAATGGTGCATATTTTTTGGGATACTGAAAAGCCAAAAACAGCACGTACATCCCTAACTGTGCAGGCATGCATGTGTTGTTTGTATTTTTGTCTCAAATGCCAAACTTGGAGTTTAAAAAGCTGCTCCTTAAAATGACTAAGGCCCATCACTAAAACTCCTATTTGCATACAGGCAATTAAAGTGTTAAAAAAAAAAAAAAAGACACTTGCAAAAGAAGGGTGATGAGCCACCCAAGTCCAAAGGTAACCAATAGCTGGATAACCACTCCTGGAAAAATGTCTAATGAAGACCAAGGAACGGATGATGAAAACCTAAAAAATGTGTAAATAGTATAGAAACTTCAAGAACTAATTTTGGTTATTGTTTCAATTCATATTCTTATTCTTACATTACAGGCATGATAATGTGCAATACTTGGAGAAAATGAAACAACTAGTCATGTTTGTTGAAAGGAACCTGGAGGAAAAGGTATGTCTTTCTCGTTCATAAGATCAAGTCATAGTTTTGAGTCCTGTATGGTTGCGTATGCACGTGCACAGCCAAGCATCATTTTGCTTTAGTGACCCAAGAATATGTTTATATTTTCCTTAAATCACTAATTCTTAATTTTAGGATAAAAGACAAAACTAAAGTAAAATTTCCTTGAAGAAATATGAAAGCTTCTCAAAGATGCTCAACCACAGAACAGAACTCTAAAAATATCAAAGATGGGAAAGTTGAAGCTGTTGAAGCTGTTGAAAGGTGTTTGTTGATGCCACTTATATGGTCAGTTAAAATGGATTAGTTCGTTATTCCGCTGAGGAAGGCTAGCGACTAGGACTAATGAGTCAGGGATTAATTAGCCAATTCAAACATTAGGGTTTCCCATCCCTTCATATTATTCCCTTTAAGGAAAATACGAAGCTAGCAACCTCTGATGTTCTTGTCATTTATGGATCGAAAAACTTTGTTTATCTTTTTGGCTTTCAATTTGTCTTTCCTATTGAAAGCCTCTTTATTTTTTTACTGAATCAATATTTTGGATAAATTTATAATTGGGATGAGACTTTGTTTTTACAAAGGTTGCATCTTTAAATCCAAGAGGAGACCAATTCAAGTTTTCAAATGACGTAACCGTTGGCATCTGTAGAGGTTGAATATCACGATGTACGTAAATGATGAAAGCTGTAACTACTCCAAGAAATTTAAGAAACATTCGGGAAAAGAGAGATGCACTGCAGGTCTGCAACACAAATTAACTTAAAAACACAACAAGATGGGGGGATGGTTGTGCAATGGAAGTATTGTATGAATGAGGAGTTGAAAAGAAGAGAAGAAGGAAATAGAGAGGAGAATCTGGGAATTAGTATGCAGTGTCAAATAAGGAGGTGGGGTGTAAGAAGAGCAAGAAAGAAAATAATTAACATAAAAGATATATGTTGCTCGTATCATGCTAGTGTTAACAATTTCCTCATTTTCTCTCCTTTTTCCTCATCATTTTCTTATCCTCTTCTACCTATTTCTTATTTTTCATTATTCTTCCTTTCACTTGAGAAAGAGTTATATTAGGGTTGGATGGTGGAAGGGGTTTAGTTTGAAAACAATTAAAATTAAAATTAAAATTAAAATTGATTACCAGATGACCCGTTGATAATTGGTTTACTTAACCGATTAATAGGGGATTAAATTGGTCTGACTAGCTTGTGCTGATGAATAGCTTGTATGAATCAGTTCAACGGCAACTACCAACTAGTCAGAGGCTAGTTGAGGATTAATAAGGATTTAAAAGCACATATACTTATAGAAAGTTGTGTTTTCAACCACCTCTTATCATGCTCGGCCCTAGGCATGTTCAACAAGTTCGACAGCACAGGCCTCGAATCCAAAGGACTAAGGCACATTAGTTTGTGTTTACGTATTCAACAAGTTGTGTCATCAACTACCCATTAAAAATCGTTCAAAATGCATTCTAATTTTTTGTGGATAATGTTTTGTGGAACGCTTGTCACATTGTAGCATAATGGTTAGGAGTTCAATTTGCTAGCAGTGTCATTATTCTACTTTGTTTTTTAACTGATATTTTGTGTGTAGGATTTCATTCGATTGAGCTTTTTCTCTCAACCGGATGGCCCTATTATGGGAAACGGTACCTTTAAATCTGCAGTCCTAACTCCTGGGTATACTTGCTTCTCACTGCAGCTATTTGTTAGCCATTTCATTCTGATAAAATTTGCAGACTTACATCACATTGTCTATGATCTTTTTATAGAGCTCCAGAAGCATTTTATGTAGCTGCACCAACCAAGGACAAGCTCCCAAAGGTAATTCCATTGCAAGTGGTTTGTTACTCAACTTTTATTTTTTTTACATCTTATTAACATTTTCCAGTAACTGTACAGAATTGCGCGGCAGGATCTTTATTGGTTGGTGCAATTTCGTATGAGGATGTATCAAATGGTGTTAAAGAACAGTCGAAAAATCCTGTAAAGAGAACATTATCCTATCGGATCTCTTATCTGGTTCCACCAAATAAGGTTGTTCATCATCCATTCCTTGGTCTCCATTAGATATTTTTCTCTTCTTTATAGTTGCTACTTTATAAGAAGTTATTCTTGAAAGAGATGACAAAAACTACGAAGATAATGAGATACACGCGAAGTCTGGAATTGTCAAAACAAATTATCGTAAACATAAACTCTTAACTTAATGCTCCCGTGACACACCTGTGCGGCTGTGCCCAGAAACTAAGTACATCTTATTATCTGAATGTGTGGTTTTTCAAGTCCAACTGTAGTGCCTGTTTCTGAAGTGAAGAAGTAAGTATATTACTATGAATATCTTCATCTTCGTGGCTGAAAATCCCTTTGACCCTTGTCTTGCCAAATCAAATAAGCGTCGAAGTGGAGCTAATTTACGATATCTGCTATATAATAGCTAAAGATATACTGGAAGTTTTAATCATTAATTGTAGAATGGGTTTGATACTAACTGTTCAAAACTCCAATGAGGAAACTCAATAGTTCTTTCTTCTTCTTCTTCTTTTTCTTCTTCTAAAACAAGCTTTTTTTTTAAAGGATCTATGAAGCATTTAAAAACATTCGAAAGGGTTAGAACCATGGACACTTGATACCTACCACAAGTCTTACCTGCGAAGCTCGTATCCATTGGGAAACAAATAGGTTTCCCTTAGATTGTTAAAATTGACCTTTGGATGTCCCAGTAATAGAAGCTTTATTTACAGTTAACCCAAACTTTCAAACATAATAGACTATATAGTAGAAATCGTTAATGAAATAGAAATTAACTGTCACAATCCTCTAAATAAGTTGACTGATCTTGGTTGGCATGCTACAAGAATGTAATTCCTCCCAGCATTTACCTGATTATCCTCGTGACAATTCAACCCATGTTCAAAATATTCAGATATATGCTCAATGTTCACGGTTTGTATCCTAAAATCGGGTGACGATCTCATCAATATCTGCAATATATCAACATACATACATACATATATATATATATATATATATATATATATATATGAGAAAATAACCCTAAGTATCCTGATTTTTCCCCTGAAATCTAAGGTTCTAAAAATCGCTAGGCGGTAGGCTGGCGGCAAGCAGGGACTAGCGCACAGAGGCCTAGTCGAGGGGCCTAATCGGTTTTTTTTTTGTATTATAATTTATTAAAGTTAAGCATAATAACATATAAATTACTTCCAATTCAATGCCAAAATAAATATGAAAATGTATAAACATGAAAAATTAAGCATAATAGCATATAAAATAATGAGTAACACAAAAATGGTCTTATGAGATGATGAATTTTTTTTCAGCGGTATCATATATTACAATTATATTGTTTCTATTCTTTACCTTTTCTCAAATGAGATGCAACCTTTTAATCCGTTCATCTGTTTTGCACTTTTAGCTTGATGAAGAGAAGGCAAAGGATCCTTCATCTGGTAGCAAGAGTCTGACTGAGCGGTTGGCAGAAGAGGTATTTGACATGTACACATTCTCATTGTTTTTTTTTTTTTTTTTTTTAAATTTTAATTTTAATTTTAATTTTAATTTTAATTTTAATTTTAATTTTAATTTTAATTTTAATTTTAATTTTAATTTTAATTTTAATTTTAATTTTAATTTTCTCTTCTCTTTTTTTGTGTGCGTGTGTTGTTGAGAGGGGTAAAGTTGTATTGATCCATTCGTTTTCGAGCATACAACCCAAGAATTGCCTTAAGGAATCAAGGTACAAATGTACTATGTTCCCCTTGTGAAAGCTATACATTTCCAACATTTGAAGAATATTGGTGTCAGAAGCTTGTGAGAAGTTGCCCACCAAATGAAGATGTCCTTATGTTTAAGGAACCCCGTAAGGAAGCCCAGCCCAAATCTCACGAGGAGCCTGAATGTAGAGATGATTACTGTCTTTTATACCCTGATTGCATTTACCACATGCTTGCATGTTTATGCTTTTCTAGAAGAGCATCTCTCATGAAGAGTTCATTCCAAATTAGTCCGCAAGAAAAAAGAAATCATATTGCATGATAATTGGTTGTTTTCATCGTTTAGAAAAAAATATTAGGGGCTCAAACAGTTAGAAGTGGGTATTATTTCCTCCAAAGTTGTGCTTTGTTGATGCAAATTGATCCCTCTTTGAATCCAAGTTGCAAAAGACCTTATACTAATGCGAGAAATGCCTCATGCTTTATTAATGATTGAAATATTGTTTTGTTTTCTCCTCCATAAGTCGAACCTAATTTAAGTCCTTCCAAAGTCACCTGTGGAAGTACACAAAGGATCTTGAATATGCTCAATGAATTTCTCACTAGCTTAAGAATTTGTCACGCAGTGACTTGTAGCATTGATTAGAGTACCATAGACATCCCAGCATCAAACTGGCCTAAGTGGGAGATGAGGGGAGAAAAGTATCATGTTTGAAATGCTGAATGATTTCTATTGTAACAGTTTCTTCGTCAATTGATCCTCCACTGGCAGTGCATCCCTTGTTTCAAAGCGATCGATGTCATAGTTAAGAAAATGATATGTTATTGTTTGTATGTATGGTTTTATATGGAAAATGATGCTATGCCTACTGCTTGGTCAGGTTCGTGATGCAAAGATAAAGGTCTTTGCAAGCCTGAAACAGGGCACTGAAGAAGAACTCAAGGAATGGAAAGACTTGTGTGCTTCCCTCAAGGTAATGTTAAACAGAAAATTGTGAAAGCTTACTAATGTTATTTTCTTATATATAGCAATCTTGAATTAGAAGGTATAAACCCTTTAATTTAACATTCAGTTTTGATGCATCTAAAAGTAATAGACTAAAAGCACCTTTTTTATTTAAGGTGTGTTTGGTGCAAAGGAAAATTTCTCAAGAGAATTTGCCAAAAGTGAGAAGGGAGAGAAGGGGATGGAGAACAAGAATTTTGTGATATGTCTATCCTCTTCTCATTTATTTTTCTGTTTTCCAATGGCAAATTTTCCTGAAAATCAAACACACCCGATTACATATATTTTCTGGAGGTACATAAAATTTCTGTCCACAAATATAAGTGTATTATCGAGCATTCCATCATTATTTCTTGCATAGTGATGTTCATTTCTTTTTATACAGTCCCTAGCCAAAATCTGTTGTCTAATGTGATTTGTACCGAATGTTGTAATAGACGTCATGTTATTTCTCATTTTAAATGGGAACTTTGACATGATTGCACCTTATTGATGCACATACTCCAAAACCTGCAACTACTTTCTCTAACTTTTTAAGACATCCATTAATTTCGCCCCAAAAGACTTTGTCCATAAGTTGGAGCATATTTAAGTTAAGTCTTAGTTTCGTGACTGAGACATCTTTTCTAAACAACATTGGTTCTTTCGGAGTCATCTATTTCAAGCCATGGTATAGAAAAATTTCTTTTCGGATATCACGTATTTGACTGGCGCCTTTCTTCTTGCAGTCTGAGTACCCAAGATATACACCATTACTAGCAAAGATCTTGGAAAGCTTGGCTTCTCGAACCTGTGACAAAGACAAGATTCAGTGTAATCAAGAGGTAGTGGTCATTGATTAAAGAAGATGAGTTGAACAAGATTTTATGTAATGATTGCTTTCACAAGTGTTAAATATCACACTGATCTATTTTAAGGAATCCATTCCGGTTCCGATGTTAATAGTTCGGTTCAAGTTTGTTCGGCTTCTATAAAGCGAGATTTATCCCATAAGTTCCTCCTCATGAGATTGCAGGTAATAGATGCAGCAAATGAGGTTATTGATAGTATTGACAAAGATGAATTAGCAATGTATTTTTCAGTTAAAGCTGATCCTGAAGATGATGAGGCAGAGGTAAGCATCTATTTGATTTGGATTGGTATTTTTTGTGAGTGGTCTTAGAATCAAGGCATCAAACATACAAACTTCTGTTTGGTAGGTTTCTTGAACAAGTAATAGATATAGTACGAACCACAACCTGAGCATGTGGTATTTTTTTTCTCCCTGTAAGGACTTCGATGATTCTCATACACTTACTCTCTCAAATACATGAATCTACCGTTTAACATTTGTTTCCCCACTTTGTAGATTCTACAGCTGATGCAGTTTTTGTACATGTTTTAGAAATATGACTTCCTTGGTACAATATCTCTGTTGTTCCAGAAAACTAAAAAGAAAATGGAGGCAACCCGTGAATACTTGACTGAGGCCATTTACAGAAAAGGACTGGCACTTGGAGAGATTGATTCTGTTAAGGTGAGCATGAATGCCCTCGCTTCATTACTAGATTATTTCTCCATTCTAGTGGAATAACATATAATCTTATTTGCATTTGTTTCAGTTTGAAGAATAAATACGTCTGATAACATTAGAATCTTGCATTTTAAAGTTTTACTACAAAAAATTTGTTTAACCGTGAGTTTAAAGGTATACAAGCAATTTTTGATGTGAAGAGATATGAGTTTTAATCTAGAGGAGAGCGGGGCGGGGGACGGGTGGGGTGTTCCTCAGTTTTCAGTTTCTTGATAGGTGCAGCTTCCTGAGGCATATGATTGAGCTAAGGATATATACATCTAAGGACAATTGTACATATTTGATTAGTATTTACAAAACAATTGAGAATTTCTGTAGCCGGATGGAGGTTTTCATTAAAAAAAGAAAAGAAAAACCCTCTCCGTCCATGAAAAAGAATAAAAATCCGGGCTCCATTACTGATACAAAGTAATGCTTGATTTTATGGATGTTCTTCCAACTTCAAAGTTGTCTTTGTTTCTCATTTCACATTAAAGAAAACGATAAACATACTGAAACAAGCCATTTGAATTCTTTGTGTTCATGTTCTTTTGCATCCTTTTTTTTTAGGGTGAGAAGCCACCAGTAGTAGGTGCACCTGCAAGCGTTGACGATTCGAAGAAAGCTGATGAATCTCAGCCAGACAATTCTGAGCAGACGGATATGTTTGAAAATAATTTCAAAGAACTGAAGAGATGGGCTGATGTGAAGTCGTCCAAGTATGGCATGCTCTTAGTGGTGCACGAAGTGCGTTATGGAAGGCTAGGAACGGCATTGAAGGTACTTATCATCCCACCGGGGTATGTTCTTTATGTTAAAAATGAACGGCCTATCAAAGAATCGAAGCTCCTTTTCATCACCTCCACAAGCTTTTCTTCCTTATTCAGTATCTACTTTATTGGATTTCCCCGTCCCTCTCCAGAACTAATGTTTCCATAACTCCCTTGAACTTTAGATAATATTGATCTGAAATAAACTGACCTGCTTCCAACGAGTTTTTTCTAGAGTTTTGGGCTCAAGTTGTTTCCAATTCTTACAGGTACTGAATGACATGATTCAAAGTGATGGGGAACCTGCAAAGAAGAAGCTTTATGATCTAAAGATTTCTTTGCTTGATGACATTGGATGGAGCCATCTGTCATCTTATGAAAGACAGTGGATGTATGTTCGCTTTCCTTCAAGCTTGCCTTTGTTTTGAAGTATGTTTCTTCTTTTCTGCTGCTATTCAGCATGACAAGCTTTCATGTCATTTGTGATAGTTTGAATAATAGAACAATCAGGGAGGATTTCCATGTCATTAGCGTCTCATGATAAACATTTTCGTTTTGCTAAAAAATGCTGTACAAGTATTTATGCACTTTGCATTATTTTTTTTTCCAAAACATGTTTAGCTCTTCATCGTACAAAATCCATAATTATCACTCCATAACTGGTTCTAATAGATTTACTGTAGGCCTAATCGCTTTTTAGTCCAAAAGTTTTTATGTGAGGGGACTTCTTAGAATATCATCTCCAGTGGTAAGACTCATCCTTATTGACGGACTATTTGTGAGAAATTTTTTGTTATTTAGCATTTGAGCTGTATAAGATTGTATCAGTTTTGAGTTTGGGTCTCAAGTTTGTTCAACTTTGAGTCTGGGCAAGAAGATCACGTTGACCATCATTGACTGTTACTTTAATAAAAGAATTATGAAAATTGAAAAAAGATGTAACTTTGTTAATAGGAATAGTTAAGTGACGCGTGTTCGCATCATTGGATTCCGATCCTCCACCTACGATTTAATGAAAACCAAAAATTCTAGAGAGTCAGGCCCCTAGCGCCAGGGAGGCTCTCTGTGTGATTGTGTTCAATTGGTGGATTATGAGGGTCTCTTCTCTAGGATGATGGAGGGTATTGAGGCTCCTTGACGCAGGTTTGACGCGCTTGGCCCGACTCTCTAGACCGACTCAATGAAAACATTGATTATAAAGTCCTCAATTCTCTCCTCCCACCAACAACCAGATGAAAGGGTGGATGAGAAATTGGTGGTGGTGGCGGTGCTGGTCGCAAGAGGGGAAATTGGTGGTGATGGCGGTGTTGGATGCTAGTAGCAGAGAGGAGAAATTGTTGGGGATGTTGGTTTGTTGTAGCAAAGAGGAGGGGAAATTGGTGCAATAACGGTACTGGTAGAGATAAAAGGAGGGTAAATTGGTGGTGGTGGCATTGGTCGCTGGTAGCAGATAGGATGAGGAGGTGAAATTGGTGGTCATGGTGTTGTTTGCGGGTAGCAGAGAGGAGGGGGAGGAAAGGAAATTGTTAGGGGTGGCGGTGGTCACTGGTAGTAGAGAAGAGGGGCAATCATTGGTGGTCGCGTTGCTGGTTGTGAGTAGTAGAGAGGAGGAGGGGGCACAGTAGTGGTGGTGGTGTTGTTGATCGCTAGGCAGAGGAGGAAATCGAAAAGGGAGCCATATTTGGGGCTCTGTTGAGAGGGGGTTTGGAAGGAGGTTGGGGTGGGTTTTTCTTTATTTTTAATTTGGTTGTTTGTACCCACAAGATTGCCTATCCAATAATAAGAGAGGGTTTTTTTTTGTAATTGCTAATAAACTTTAGGGAAAATGGTCATTTAGATGATTGATTCTTCACGGTGAATCGGGTCAACGTGGTCTTGGGATACAGAATCAAAGCTGAAAAAATTTGGAATCAAAACTCAAAACAGGTACAAATTATAGGGCCCAATTGCTAAACAATCCAAAAAAAGTTGTAGCTAATATATTTCTCTCGTAACTAAACAACCATTTAATTGTTGAAAATGCTTTATGCTTGGTGTGTGGTGTGGTCGAAGATGACCTTCATCCTCATGTTTCCTGCACTTTGCATGTTTTGGATTTAGTTTCTTATGAGAATTCAAATACTTGAGAACTTGATGATCTGAATATACCACGAATTCTTGATGTAATAAATAATGTTACCAATGGTGAAGTGCTTGCGCGGGGACGAAGAGTTTCATGGTAATTTCGTGTGCTTAATTTATGAAGTTTCTCGTAAAGTATGGGAGTTGATCATAATTCCAGCCAAGCTGGTTCACCTATTTGTCCTATGTAACAAATGATGCTCATCATGGTCTCTAATCTACCATGGGTTTGAACTAGTAAACTTCTCCTTAAGAACTCTTTATCCCCCAGACTTATTATGATGGTAACAATTTGTTGGAAAATTACACATTAGTGTTCTCTTTAACAGTATCCAACTGTCGCTTCTCCTACACTTCATGGACGCTTTCACTAGAAGACCAATGCTTATTTGTCAAAACAGAACATGAGGCTCTCTTTATATCATCTCCAGGTTACCTTGCTGGCTTTCTCAAACTAGTGATGTTTACAACTCAGTAAAGTGTGTTCCCTGCTTCAAAAACCTAAATGGCATTTGTGTAGAATCTTCTTTTTAGCCAAGCCACTAACATCATGTACAGCATTCAAATAGTTATCTTGTAAGTTTTGCAACTTTCCTTTCTTCATCTTCCAAATGGAAAATTCTAGGGGTCGAGGGAGGGAACGAGGGAGGGAGCGAGCGAGGGATGGGTGGTAGCCACCCATCCGCCCCGAGATAAGTGCAATCGCGCATCTCCAATCCGATGCGCTTATCTCGAGGCGGATCCTTTCCCTCGCTCCCTCCCACGCTCTGTAGCAAAGCTCCAAATCCAAATATACATCTAGCACGGGAGAAAGGTAACAATGACCAAAATGCACTCCCAAAAGCAAATCATCCCATCCAAAAGCAATGATTACAGTTTAAAATGAAACTAGGTATATTTAAGGCAACGACTAATTCACACCACCAAAAGCGCTTTCTCACATTATCATTGAGGGTTTTTTTTTTTTTTTTTTTTTTCTTACTCACCATCTAAAAATACAGTTTTTTAAAAAAAAATTTAACTTAAAAACAGGGTAACTTTCGACAAAGTTAAACTCTCAATCGAGATCGATTCTCAAGCTCATCAAAACACAAAATTTGTAGTACTCTGAGTTATCTAAAAAACACAACTTGAATCACTTGAAATGTTTTGAAATCAGCAAATTATGGTCATTTTACTAAATTCGCGCAAATCTGCCTTGCAAAAAAACAGGATAGTGTCCCTGACTTTCGGCTAACTTATATGTTTGATCAAGATTGATTCTCAAGTTGATCAAAACAAAAACGTTGTAGTACTCTGAGTTATCTAATAAACACAACTTGAATCACTTGAAAATATTTTGAAATGAGCAAGTTATGGTCATTTTACTAAAGTCGCGCAGATATGTCCGAAAAATTTTGCTGAAAATTTCCTGTTCGCCCAGAACAATGCGAGATTTTGTAAAAATCTCGCATTGTTCCAGGCGAGGTTAGCAAAAGTTTTTACTATTCGCCTATATCAATCTTGTATTGCATTGTCTCATGCGAACAATAGTTTTTTTTTTGTGATTTCTGAAAACTTTTATGAAGTTTTCCATGAGATTACTTTGTTTTTCAGAAAAGTTTTGGGGAGGTTGCGATTTCGGGTTCGATTTTTAAGAGTTTCGATTTTGAGGGAGAGGGAAGATATTGGTTTCGATTTTGCAAGAGATCCGAGGGAGATAATATTTGAATGGAGAGGAAAAAAATGTTGTTTCTTTGTTTATATAGATGGTGTGAGAAAGAGTGATGGTGTGGAAAATAAAGTAGGCGATGTGGAAAAGTTAAATGGTGTGAGAAAACACTTTTACTGGTGTGAAGTAGGGCTGAGCAAGTACGGGTAACCGACCCAAAGTGTAAAAACCGAAAACCAGACCGAGAAATTCGGGCCCGTGTTTATGAGGCCCGAAATCGGACCGAGTTGACCGGTTAACCGAGGTCCCGGTTAACCGAATTTCGGGCCGATCTCGTTCCTAAGAGCAACATCCAAATTGGATACAATTCATGGTGAGACACTGAGACAAGCAAGCCCATTCTTCCCATCGATGTTCATCGCGCAAGAACCATAGATTCCCTCGCGGCAGGATCAGTGGAAGGTCAGAGACGGGTCGATCTGATCAAAGATCTGAGAGTGTGGATGATCTGATCATTGCAAAAAAATCTCTGAAGAATCTCAGATCTGATCAAGATCTGAGAGTGTGGATGATCTGATCATTACAAAAATGGGGAAGGGAGGGGATCTGATCATTGCTTTCCTTCTTCTGTGTTCCAGAGTGTGGACTGTGGATGATCATTGCTTTCCAGAGTGGGGAAGGGAGGGGAGAGGGAGGCGGCTCGGCCTCCGCCTTTGCTGAGAGAGAAGATGGGAGGGTCGGCTCGGCCTCCGCCTCCGCTGTGAGAAGAGAAGAGGCGTCGGTCGCAGAAGAGAAGAAGCGTTGTGAGAAGAGAAGAGGCGTCGGTCGCAGAAGAGAAGAAGCGTTGTGTCGCTGTGAGAAGAGAAGAAGCCTCCGCGGCTTCTCCTTCGCTGTGAGGAGAGTCTCAATGAAACAACACTGCAAGAACTTAACAACGAAACAACCATTAACCTATTTAACCTGGGCCGGGCCGGTTAATCGACGGGTTTCAGAAAGGGAAACCGAGGCCCGAACCAAAAACTTCGGGTCGGACCGGGTTTTTACAACCGAAATTTTTTTAATTAATTAAAACCGATCCAAACCGACCCGATCGGTCCGATTGTCGGTCCTAAATGCCCACCCCTAGTGTGAAGTAGTTGTTGCCTATATTTAATGCAAGTGACTTTTTGACACCCTCCCCCTTCCCTGTTTTGTCTAACACCACTACCAGTTGGGTGACACCGCTTGGCGCTTTTTGAGGTAGTGGTGTCAAGAAGTTAGAATAGGTGGTGTCAAAAGCCACTGCCGTATTTAATTTAACAATCATTACTAAGTCAGAATTTAATTTAACTCCATTAAACATACAAAATTGTTTCCAGTAATATCGAGAGCTTGCTGTTTGTAGGGACAATAAAGGATATGATGCAAGCTAAATAAAAACAAAAATGGGTACAACTCTCCTAGCCTTTGAGAGGCAATTGAGAAATGGCCATCTTAGAAGGCGATCTCAAAACAATTTAAAGCATTATTTGCTCGCACAATATTTTTCATAAAAAATAAAGTATTTCCATAGTAATTTTTCTTTAGCTGTTTGCATCCACAGAAATGGGGTCATTCAATCAAAAAGATTAAAACGTAGTCTTCAAATAGAAATCAAAAGGAAACTGAGTATTGCTTGTTATAACAAGTAACTTTCTATAAAGCTTCATATGGGTAATACAAGCACAAGGAAAAGACAAGTATTGATAGTACCCATTTGTACTGCTACAATGCTGCCTATCTATTTCAATGTAGTGAAATTCAACAGTTGAATCTTTTTCCCGTATTAAAATCCAACTCCTCTAATCACTGTAGCAAACAAAAGCTCAAACTTAGACAACAGACCGATCCAAGATTTTCATTCTGCAGCGCAGAGTGATGGTCCACAGTACCAACCAATAAATGTTTTCCTCCGTCTTTGGAATGATAAGGACTTCCTTGTAAGGTGTGCTAATGTGTTTGAGATCAGATGGAACTGATTGTGACATGAACTTTGATCATGATAGGAAGCTAAGCTTGCTGTGATAGTTCTGATGTTTTCAACCATAAGGGTCTCCCCAATATAGTGCTTCCATGGACAGCCAAGTAGGCAGCATTTAGCCTAATAATAAAAAATCAAATTTTCACAGTTAAAACACAACTAATGAGAGAATTGACGGAAGCTTAAAATGAAGAGGATAATCTTACTTATCAACATCAGGTGTAGCCAAAGGATCAAATGGCTCCTCCCTTTGTTCAACAGATGGAATAGAGCCTGCCATGGCTGCCATTTCTTGCCCTTCTGCCTGAAAACATGCAAATGAAGCATGGAATTAGTGATATTTCCATGAGCCATTTTTGTTATTGTTAAAAGTATTCTAGCATATCAGAATCCAGTCACAACCACCACAAGATTCAAGATATTAACCTTGTAAAGTTGTAGAATATAAAAAACGAGAGTGGGGAGGGGGTTGGGGGTGAACTGGGTAATCCAAAAGGAACAAAGAAAAATAATCTGCATTCATCGGAAGATAATCCCTTCACCAAGTGCACCTGGAGGCATAAAGATGCACCATAAGCATCTGTGCGAACCAGACATCTTGCTGAGTACATAGGAAAAGGATGTGAATAGTATAATTGTCAATCTATCCTTCATCTTCCTTTCCAGCCTCCTTTGATGAGTCTGGTGTGAGGATTCACACGATTCTAAAACCTTTTTCGAATCATCAGAAGGTTAAACGACTTGAACATGCGTTTTAGTGAGATGGGAGAACATCTGAAGGACGATAATAGGTACAGGTTTCAGAATTATTCATCAATAAAATAAGGCTTCTCTTGGGATAATAGATCCAGGAAGCTGCCTCCTAGTACAAGTGCAGTTCGGTTGTGCTCGAGTCTCTAAACTTTGATAGCAGTGTCAAGGAGGCATCCTGTTCAGATATCAGAGATTTTACAAATTATCGCAACTACTATAAACACCACCTTAATGTTCTGGAAAATGCGTTCTTGACTAAAATAGTGGGTCTAGAGAAAATGGTCAATTTGCAGACAAACGACAAGCAAACTAGAAATTAGCTTTTTAACAGAATTATAAGCACGTGCAGATTTTGTATAGCAAACAGAGCCTGACATTAGTTTCCATATGCTAGGCCCCACTTCTCAATTTGCAGCCCAACCATAATATTCCCTAAATAGGGGTAGTGAAAATTTGTAGTGGATTGAGGCAGTCAAATTTACACCAATTTTATTTCACCAACACGGAAATTTCAAGGATGTTTGTTTGTTGTACAATTGTTTTCATATGAAAATCTCTTGGTTTCTTTTATGGTTGGGATCCAGGGACACAGATTTGTGACCCACTTATAACCCAAACTTCATTTCACTCAGTTGGGAATTTCAAAAGGGGTTCATCTTTTGTAGAGAAGAGTATATAGATCACTTCCACAATAACTCACCCATTCAATTTCAACCATTAACTTGAACACCCCATTTCGTGAAGTTAATAGTTTCAAAATTTGACGTCTTGGAGGTGATCTACGTATTAAGGAAATCATCTCCACAAAAATGAACTTCTTTCAAAATTCCCAAGTAGGTGAAATAGAATTTGGGTCTAAATTTGGGTCACAAATCTGTGTCCTAATTAACCCTCCTTCCTCAACTGAATTTCTCTCTATATATGCTATCCATACTAAAGCTATACCTCCATCACCTAATAAACCTCTCAATTGAAATGGTTACCGTGCAAAACCTTGTCATTCTCAAACAACAAGATAAGGAGATCACCGAGGACGGCTATGAAACACTCCGGGAAGGGGAAAAAAAGAAAGAAGAAGAATGCTCATCTTCCAGCAGAAATGTTTGAGATTCTAAATGCAGAAGCTGTAGCTCACTTAGGAACACTGACAACAACAATAAGATATTGATTAAGCACTCCCCCCAGACTGAATTTCCTGTGGACTGTTATCCAAGGCAACACTCTCACAGTAGACAATTTGAAGAGGGATGCAAATTTCTACGCGTTGTGCGGTCAAGATGAAGAGACAATTGACAATATCCTAGTGAATTGTACATATGCCAAGGAGATTCGTTAGGTAAGTCTCTCACTTCAGATAGTGTTTGTTGTCTTTGAAGGAAAACATATGGCAATGGGGTTTTGCTCTCAAGCTATACAGAATGCAACTTTTGATTTATTTATGTTCAGTTGGGACAAGCTCCTAGCTTTGCAATTGGTTGTTTGCCTTTTCCTTGTACTGTGAGCTTCTCACTCACCTTTTTTCATTCTTCATCTATAAATGTTTGACTAAAAAACAGGAAAAATCCAACAGATCTACGCATATATACTATTACCAAAGACTAACAGGATTAGATGTAGCCATCAAGAGATCAATAGGAACATTCCACTGCAACATACCAGACTGATTTGGTTTTTTCCACCTCTGGACTTGTAGTGGATCTTTATAATAAACAGAAGTTTCAGTTAAATATTAGTAGAGATCAAGGGAGAGGAATCATTCTAAAGAGGCTCATATCAAGGGAAGAGAAAACAGAGCACAGGGAGATGAAGAGATGAGTATGATTCTTTTGCCTGACTTTGTTTGCCCTGAGTTTATTAAGAAAAATAAGAGCGTAGTCAGCACTTTATGTTCGTTCTTCAAGATAGATGTGTGAATTCCGTATGGAAATCATTCCCATGTGAGTAAATATTTACGGTGGTTTCTTGTCATAATCACAAACCATTAGAAAACAAAATCTTTGGGGTTCCTTGAACATTTTGATACTCTATATAGGAATAAACTCCACTTAGTCATAAAAGATTGTGGTCCCAATTTGGGCTAGTTATAAATAGGAATAAACTCCATATTGTAATATGTTGTAATTTTTTAGGCCACGTAGAAAGTTGCTTCTACATAATAATAATTGTCAATAACATTTAAAAAAAGTAAACATTATAATTAAAACTTGAGATTGAATAAAATATTTCCCTAAAATTGTCAAAACAATGATTTATTCTTTAGAGTTGATGTTATGTCCTTGAACTTGCGGGTACATAATAACTCGTCAACATAGACACCTTCTTATTGAAGCCAAAAGCTTCTAGCTTTTCAAGCATGACTAGCTTCTTGACATGAAACTTTTGGGATTTCCTTTCACTTGTTGCCTCACTGCCGCAATGATTTATTTTTCAATTAAAGTGTACACGACTTGTTTCTCATTTTAATGATTGAAGAGTACATATCCATTTCTAATTGTCGAATTTAATAATTCAGTTCTTCAATTGACTCTTTCATCATTTGATCTACTTCATTTGTAACTTGCAATTCATCAATATCCGAGGTCCTAAGTTTGCAGTGCCTTAAGCACCAATTTTTGTAGTTATACCTTTATTAAGTTATAACCTCCTTATGGTAATAAAATTGGTTTGATCCTGACATTATTACTAAATAGAGGTTTTACTATAGTTCCATAATCATTATTGGATAGTTTCAAATAATTAATTTCGACAAATATGTAGTAAACTTGAAAAGAGCAATCCTAATGAAATATAAATACATGAGAGTCTAATATGCAACAACAAGTGCGTAATATACCTGTTGTGGATACTGCCCATATCCTGCATATGCCCCATATGCATATAAAGAAGGATCTTGAGTAGCCCCATAAGCATACGGATCATAGCCTTGTCCATAACCATAATAGGCGCTAGACCATTGATTGGGATCTGTTGACTGACCCCATGTGCCAGGTTGATCCTACAATATGTTCAAAAGAGAGTAATTCAAAGTCAATGCAAAAAGTAGAACCCAAAAACTTTCAGATTCTTTTTTTTACATTTAACCCTCCCCAGTCCCCACCCCATGCCGCCGGCCGGGTTTGAACCCGTGACGTGTGATTCCATCCGCCACACCTCTACCAACTCAATTGGTACACCTTTTTTTTTGCAGGTTTTGACAATGATATGCTAACATACAAAGAAATTGCTGCATGCATGCAATTAAAAAAATGTGCAAACAATCATTCTTCTTATTGCATCAATTGTGAAGATCAGAGCAACAGAGGAATACTATTCAATTGTTGCTGGACAAGAAAGGTCCATGAGAAAAACAACAATGAATATTTAGAAAAAAAAAAAAAAAAAAAGATTCATAGCCCGTATTTGCTTTGAACTTAATCTTTACAGTAAAGGATGGTGTTTGGTTAAGAACTATAGTGTTAAGAACCGCCAGGGAAAAGAAAAAAAATGAAGATGTTGCTGCCCAACCATTGTCCAACAAGGCATTTGGGGTCAAAATGATTTGATTGGTAAATATCAAGTGAAGTATAAGATGTGATACCTGCTTAGTTGTCATACTTCTCCCCCAGGAAAGGCGGATAGTTTGTTGACCAATCATAGTTCCATGTAACCTCTGAATTGCTTCTTCGGCGGACGCCCTAACACGAAAATATAAAAGTACTTCAATAAATGCGTGATATCAACAACTGAAAACTATAAAAGTGATAATGGTATCAAATCATAAATTAGTGATGTTGAAGAAGAATAAACTACAAATTCGAATCTACATCTTTGATATCAAATAACTGTTTTAATTTTATCATTGATGATCATTTGATATTTGGACTTACTTATTTTGATGGAAAGAAGTTAAAATAAATCAACCAGTGGCCATTCCAAGATTAGGAAAATACCTAGTTCCAAACTGTACAAAGCCACATCCTTTACCCGGTGGTATCTTAACAGAAACAGGCTCCCCAAACTGTGCAAAAATTTGCCTCAGTTCCTCATCTGTGACATTGGGGTCCAAACCACCAACGAATATCTGCAGCAAGAAAAATACAATGTGGGAAATAGGATATCTTGAAGAAGATGGATACACAGCTAAACAAAACCAGTTTTATACTGGACTTACTGTTGTGTTATTGATATCATTGTCTACTGCTGGAAATGCCTGCACTGCTGGAACATTGTAAGCTGGTGCTGGATAAACTGCTGCAAAAAAGTGCACATGACAAATTTGCAACTCATTCTAAAACCAACAAGCTAAAGAAATATACTTTCAAGAGAAAGACAAGCTAAGAAACTTTGAAGGCATTATTATCGAGTAGACAATGACACCGATTTATCCTATAACTCTGACGCATAGTTATCAAATAATTATTGTATTGTGTATCGAAAACCTAAATTTAAGATATGTACATCGTACGTAATGTATCGTAAGATATGGTGCAAAAATAAATATATAGGTATAAAAGTACATATTATATATTTAAACATATAAAAGACATACAATAAAGTTTATACATAGGAGATCCCCAAAACACTTTCATTGATATCTTTATTAAAAGGAGGTCCCAAAACACTTAATATATGAATTAGTGATGATTTGTGTGACACATATATGCAAGCTATTGCCTATTATCCAACCATTCATTTACGTCACTTGTACAAGGAAAATACATTCATACATCATCTTATTTCAGTTTATCGTAAGATATTACGAACGATACATATCGTGTACTGTATGGTGCATATCGTAAGATATTGATAACTATTGAAAATATGGTTTTTTAAATAAAATTAAATGGGTGTGTACCTAGATTTGAACCCTGGATCTCTCTCTTATTTTGATCTATGGAACTCTCTCTCTAATTTTAGTCTCACATCTTCTATACAACTCATAGTGGAAGAGTTTATAAGGAGATTGTTTAGACTTGGGTTTGGACCCCTTGGGGGTATCACAATTTTGTGAGGGGAGAGATAGACTCTCGTGCCCGCCGCCGCCGCCGTCCGTTCGGGCGGGTCGGGTCATTTAGAAAGTAACCCATTCTTTTAGCTGAAAATTTATTTAAACGAAAATAATTTTGAATCAGAAAAGGGAGACTGTTCGCCTTACGTTGCGCTACAGTATTCTCCCACGTTTTCCACACTACGTATCCAGACGGGTTCTTGTCCATGTATCTGGACGTTTTCTTAAAGCCAACGTTTTTCACGTTTTTTTTATTAATTGCGTTCTCTACGAATGTATCTAGCTGCGTTTTCGTTTTTCAATGAATGTCACTTTTCACTATAAATACAACACAAAAATCATAGTTTTACACATCAGAAAAACACACAGTTTTCTTTCAAACAAAAGTATTTCGTTTTGCAAAGAAGTGATTTTTAGTTTTGCAATTTATGTTTTATTGGTGATTCCGAGCAAACAAGAGATTAAGGGTGGATGGTATTCCGTTCATCAACTGTGCAATTGTTTGAACGAGACAGAGAAGATTCTGGGCTGTTTTATCCTGGGGACGGCGGGGCTAACACACTGCTTGCACAATTTTGGGCAGAGCCGCGAAACGCCTTAAAGAGAGCGACATAGTCCGCGACTCAACCCAAGAACAATTGGTACCTTCGTTCCTATCTTTTAATTTGAAGTCGTTACAGCATTTCCAACAATTTTAAGACGAGTTCTATTTCTGCCATGACTACACTTACCGAACTTGCTGCAAAAGACCTTAACAGGCCCTTTCGCTTTGAGGGCCAACATTTTAAAAGATGGAGACAAAAAATGTTGTTTTTCCTAACAACACAAAAGGTTGCATATGTTTGTAATACTGAAAAACCTAGATTGCCTGCTGAACCTGATGAAACCCAAACTAAAGAATTAGACCGTTGGATTGAAGATGATTTTTTGTGTAAAATTTTTATCTTGAATGGTCTTTCTGGTGATCTATATGATTATTATTGTTCTGAAAAAACTGCTAAGGATATTTGGGAAGCCCTTAGGAAAAAATATGACAGGGGAGGCTGGCACAAAAAAATATGTTGTCAGCCGTTATCTGAAATTTCAAATGATTGATGATAAGTCTGTGGAAACCCAATCACACGAGCTTCAAAAGATTGCTCATGAAATTATATCTGAGGGAATGACTTTAGATGAGCAATTTCAAGTAGCTGTTGTGATATACAAATTGCCCCCTAGCTGGAAAGATTTTAAGAATGTCCTTAGGCATAAAACCAAAGAGTTTTCCCTAGAAAGCCTGATTACCCGACTTCGTATTGACGAGGAAGCCAGAAAACAAGATCAGAAAGATGAAGTTCTGATTATTTCAAACCCAAAGAAATCTACTCATGTGGCTCTGAAACCCAGTGGAAAGACTATGAAAAATCAGAGTCAAAATAAAAATCGGAACCATCAGAACCGGAACAATCAGAACCGCAACTAAAAGAATCAGAATCCTCCGCGAAATCAGAATGGACAAAAACACCCCTCAAGGACTGAATCAGCACAGTTCCTATGCTACACCTGTGGTAGGCCAGGGCATATGGCCAGGAACTGCCGGAACGGATCTCGTCCTGCACCTCAGGCGAACCTAACCGAAGACCAACTTATTGCCATGATCTCTGAGATCAATTTTGTTGGTGGATCCGAGGGATGGTGGGTTGACACTGGTGCTTCTCGACATGTCTGCTATGATCGAGAAATGTTCAAGTCCTATTCTGAAGCTGAGGACAAGAAAGTGTTGTTGGGTGATTCCCACTCCACTATAGTTGCTGGAACTGGAACTGGAACAGTAGAACTGAAGTTTTCCTTTGGAATGACTGTTATTCTGAAAGATGTCTTGCATACTCCAGAGATGAGGAAGAACTTAGTCTCTGGTTACCTTCTGAACAAGGCTGGGTTTACTCAAATAATAGGGGCTGATTTATATACTATCACAAAGAATAATGTATTTGTGGGAAAAGGGTATGCTACTGATGGAATGTTTAAGTTAAATGTTGAAGCTAATAAAATTTCTAGTTCTGCTTATATGTTGTGTATTTTAATATTTGGCATGCTAGACTCTGTCATGTTAATAAACATATTATTAAAAACATGAGTAACTTAGGACTAATTCCAAAACTGTCCTTAAATGATTTTGAAAAGTGCAACTATTGTAGTCAAGCTAAGATAACCAAAACACCACATAAATCTGTTGTTAGAGAATCTGAACCCTTAGATTTGATACACTCAGATATATGTGAACTTGATGGTATCTTGACTAGAAATGGAAAACGTTATTTTATTACGTTTATTGATGATTGTTCTGATTATACCTTCGTCTACTTAATGAAAAATAAGAGTGAAGCCTTTGACATGTTTAAATTATTTTTTACTGAAGTTGAAAATCAATATAATAGAAAGATTAAGAGACTTAGGAGTGATAGAGGCACAGAATATGACAGCAGTACTTTCATAGAGTTCTATAATTCTCAAGGAATTATTCATGAAACAACTGCACCATATAATCCTGAGATGAATGGCAAAGCTGAAAGGAAAAATAGAACTCTTACCGAGTTAGTAGTTGTCATTCTGCTTAACTCCGGTGTTGCATCGCACTGGTGGGGAGAAATTATATTGACGGTCTATTATGTGCTAAATAAAGTCCCCAAATCGACAAGTAAAACCTCTCCCTATGAGATTTTGAAAAATAGACAACCAAACTTGTCATATTTGAAAACTTGAGGTTGTTTAGCTTATGTTAGAATTCCTGATCCTAAAAGGAATAAGCTTGCCAGTAGGGCATATGAATGTGTATTCATAGGATATGTCATGAACAGCAAAGCTTATAGATTCTATAATCTTAAAGATCAAGTTATTATAGAATCAAACGACGTTGACTTCTATGAAGATAAATTTCCTTTTATTTCGAGGAATAGTGGGGGTACATCCTCAAATAACGTGCCCTTGATCAGGGTTAATGAAACTGATATAGCCACAGAATCTGAGCCTAGAAGAAGTAAACGGAAACGAACTTCTAAAAACTTTGGCCCCGATTACTGTCTTTTCAGTCGAGGAGGATCCCCTTAGTTTTCAAGAAGCCTTATCCTCTATAGATGCCAATTTTTGGGAAGAGGCTATTGATGATGAAATATACTCTCGAGTCTAATAGAACCTGGCATTTAGTTGACTTGCCACCAGGTTGCAAAACAATAGGATGTAAATGGGTATTTAAGAAGAAATTGAAATCCGATGGTAACGTTGATAAGTTCAAGGCTCGTCTCGTAGCCAAAGGGTATAGACAGAGAAAATGTTGACTTCTTTGACACATATTCTCCTGTTACCAGGATTACATCTATTCGAGTTTAATTTCTCTTGCTGCAATACATAATCTAGTATTGCACCAAATGGACGTTAAAACTGCGTTTCTTAATGGCGATTTGGAAGAAGAAATTTACATGGACCAACCTGAAGGTTTTGTTATTCCAGGGCAAGAACATAAAGTTTGCAAACTTGATAAATCACTTTACGGTTTGAAACAAGCTCCAAAACAATGGCATGAAAAATTTGATAATCTTGTTATCGCACATGACTTTAAAGTGAACGAAAGTTACAAATGCATTTACTATAAAGCTGAAAATGGCATTTGCACTATTATATGTTTATATGTGGATGACTTGCTTATCTTTGGTTCTAATATCCATGCCGTGAAAAAAGTGAAACATTTATTGTGTGCGAACTTTGATATGAAAGATCTTGGAGAAGCAAGTGTAATCCTTGGTATCAAGATTACTAGGTCTGAAAAGAGAATTTCTTTGGATCAATCACACTACATAGAAAAGATCCTAAATAAATATAATTACTCTGACTGTAAACCTGCATGTACTCCTTATGATTCTAGTGTAAAGTTGTTCAAGAACACCGGTAACGGTGTTAGACAATCTGAGTATGCGAGCATCATTGGTAGTCTTAGATATGCTACCGATTGCACCAGACCCGACATAGCTTATGCGTGGGATTACTATGCAGATTTACCAGTAGACCTAGTATACAACATTGGCATGCAATTGAAAGGGTCGTGAGGTACCTGAAGAGGACTAAGAACCTCGGATTATATTATCAGAAGTTTTCCGGTGTCCTTGAAGGATATAGCGATGCTGATTGGAACTCCCTCTCAGACGACTCCAAAGCCACCAGTGGCTATATTTTCAATATAGCTGGTGGAGCTGTTTCTTGAAAATCGAAGAAACAAACCATACTGGCACAGTCCACGATGGAGTCAGAGATGATAGCACTAGCCACGGCTAGTGAAGAAGCAAGTTGGCTGAGAAACCTGCTAGCAGAGATCCCTTTATGGGAAAGACTGATTCTAGCTGTCTTGATCTAGGGATGGCAACGGGGCGGATTGGGGCGGATTTGGACAAATCCATCCCCGCCCCGCTGGAGATCACGGATATCCAAATCCGCCCCAAATATTCGTTTACCAATATTTTGTAAAACCATCCCCGAACCGGACGGTTTGGTGGATATCCGCCCCGCCCAAAAACCCGGAGAAAAAAAAAAAAAAAAACAGATTATCAAATATCAAAAGAATAACCAACAGATTCTCATATAATAAAAACAATTATAATTATCGAATCACACCACAAAAAAACAGATTATAATAGATTTGGTTTTTGTGAGATCTTACAAAAATTCCAGAAATTACAAACAATACAAAAATTAATAAAAAAAAATTAACAAAAATCCGATCTCTGAGATCAGATCTTGATCAGATCAGATTTGATCAGATCTCAGATCTTGATCTTTTTCAGATCAGATCTTGATCTTGATCTGATCAGATCAGATCTTGATCAGATATTCATCAGATCAGATCTTCATCAGATCTTGATCAATCTTGATCTTTTTCGATCTCAGATCTCGATCTCAGTCTCAGATCTGATCTCTGATGGGGGGAGAGGAACTGAGGAAGAAACCCTTTTGATCTTGATCTCTGAGCAGGGAGGATCTCGGCGTCTCGCGGCGTGAGGGGAGGTTGCTCGAAGGGAGGTCGGTCGAAGGGAGGTCGCTCGCGGCCTTCGCTGAGTCGGTCGAAGCCTTCGCTGAGTCAGTCGAAGGGAGGGAGGTCGAAGCCTTCGCCGAAGCCTTCGCTGAGTCAGTCGAAGCAGGGAGGGAGGTCGAAGCCTTCGCTGAGTCGCTCGAAGGGAGGGTTGCTTGCTGTTGAGGGAGAAGAAGGGTGAAGGGAGACGAAGTCGCTCCTCTGGTATGAGAGCTGAGGGTTTTTTTTTTTTTTTTGTTTCAGAAGTGAATGTGATTGAGAGAGAGAGGTGAGAGGTGAGAGGTGAGAGGCGAGAGGGTGATGTAAATTTTTTTTTTTTTCAGTATATAAAGGGTTGAGGGTATTTTTGTAATATCAACATTTAAACGGATATCCGTGGGGCGGATATGGCCAAATTCGTATCCGCCCCGAATATTTAATGGATGTTGTTTGGATATCCGTATCCGCCCAAAAAACCGTTTAGGCATATCCAAAACCGCCCCAAACGAATTGGGTGGGGCGGATATCCGTGAAAATCCGCCCCACTGCCATCCCTATCTTGATCCATTGCGATAGTACCGCGGCTATTGCAAAAATACAGAACCGTTATTATAACGGCAAGAGACAACAAATACGTCGTAAGCACAGTACAGTTAGAGAGTTTCTATCTACTGGTGCTGTGAGAGTGGATCATGTACGGACTGATGCGAACTTGGCTGATCCTTTGACGAAAGGATTAGCTAGAGAGAAGGTTTTGAAAACCTCGAAAGGAATGGGACTAATGCCCTTAGATTGATGAGTTATTCATGACGATAACCCAACCTATAGACTGGAGATCCCAAGAAATAGGTTCAATGGGTAATAACAAGTCGTGAATGATATGATGTGAATCATGCTGACAAAATAGCAATCTCATTCCTAGATTAAAGCATGAATTCCTGAAGCGATAGTAGGATGAGTTAAAAACTCTTAATGAGGTCTATACTCTAAGTGGAGTGGAGTACCTAGTTACAGGAGTACTCTTGATAGACTCACCTAAGTGATTGTGGAAGTTTGGCCGCTTCCTATGGAATTTGTGGGCAAAATTCCTAGAGCCTTCACTATACTGGGATATACGTGCATGGCCGTAAGGCACGGGCTTTTTAGACTTCACCCTGGTAAGGTTGTGCGTGTAATGTCTGTTAGAGATAGAGTTCAAAACTACGAGTTACTCTAGTATAATCTAAAGCATGAACACTACGCAAGAGTTCAAGTCGAAAGACATTTTTGCTTATGCACAATCTTATATTTTATAGATTGCTCGATGAACATTGTTTTTAAAAAATCCAAATGGGGGATTGTTGAAAATATGGTTTTTTAAATAAAATAAAATGGGTGTGTACCTGGATTTGAACCCTGGATCTCTCTTTTATTTTGATCTATGGACTCTATCTCTAATTTTAGTCTCACATCTTCTATACAACTCATAGTGGAAGAGTTTATAAGGAGATTATTTGGACTTAGGTTTGGACCCCTTGGGGGCACCACAATTTTGTGAGGGGAGAGATAGACTCTCGCGCCCGCCGCCGCCGCCGTCCGTTCAGGCGGGTCGAGTCATTTAGAAAGTAACCCATTCTTTTTGCTGAAAATTTATTTAAACGAAAATAATTTTGAATCAGAGAAGGGAGACGGTTCGCCTTACGTTGCGCTACAGTATTCTCCCACGTTTTCCACACTACGTATCCAGACGGGTTCTTGTCCATGTATCTGGACGCTTTCTTAAAGCCAACGTTTTCCACGTTTTTTTTATTAATTGTGTTCTCTACGAATGTATCTAGCTGCGTTTTCGTTTTTCAACGAATGTAACTTTTCACTATAAATACAACACAAAAATCATAGTTTTACACATCAGAAAAACACAGTTTTCTTGCAAACAAAAGTATTTCGTTTTGCAAAGAAGTGATTTTTAGTTTTGCAATTTATGCTTTATTGGTGATTCCGAGCAAACAAGAGATTAAGGGTGGATAGTATTCTGTTCATCAACTGTGCAATTGTTTGAACGAGACAGAGAAGATTCTGGGCTGTTTTATCCTGGGGACGACGGGGCTAACACATTGCTTGCACAATTTTGGGCAGAGCCGCGAAACGTCTTAAAGAGAACGACCTAGTCCGCGACTCAACCCAAGAACAATTGGTACATTCGTTCCTATCTTTTAATTTGAATTCTTTACAGCATTTCCAACAATAACTATGCATGTAAGCAAGCACAAGTTGAAAGATAGCATAAAATGAATGAACTAGTAAGCTATGTAGTTAAATCGTTAATGGACCCTAATCGGTTCATGAGTGGTATGATCAATCGGGCAGAACAAAGTCAAGTTGATGGATTTGATTATGTTGGAGAAGTTCCAAAGAGGGACCAATTGTTGATGTCACTCCTAGTGGGTGGGATGAGATAGTTGATTATTTAAAAAACACATTTGAAATTTCTTATAAGGATGAGCTTTAAAAATGACAGACCTTTATTTTTCAGCCTCACGTTCATCCATATGTAGCTTTTTGTGATCCTTAACTAGTAGATTGTGGGTTCCCTTCAAGGTGTCAAGTTCGTACAACAATCTATTCTTTTTCATAGATTTTTAAGAAGATTTTTAAGAGATGTGAAGAAAAGATGAAAGCTTTCTAGAAATATTCTTCTCCAAGCTCTTGATCATGATTCCCTTGTCATTCCGATGCGCAACTCGAGAGCGAGTTGCTTTCAAGAAGGGGAACTAATGTAGGAGATCTAAAATATCAATAGTTTTATTATTTCCAGAAAATTCAACTTTTATTTGATTTCTTCTTTTAATTAGGATCTAGTTGGCTATTTCAAGTAAATCAAAAAGTTTATACTTTAATAAAAAAAAAATCCATTTTTCTTATTTGAGGCACTTTCAAAAGTGCCTAAAAGTGTCCAAAGTGGGTTATAATGGGGTTTTTGTATGATAGATAGCTTATGAAATTTATTTTCAATGTTTTAGGAAATTAGAAGTTGCTAGGATGGAGTTATCTACATAAAAACCTCCAGTTCCGAATTTTGTCATAACTATCAAGTGAATATTGTTTTTGATTTCTAACTTTCTCTTCATCTTTGTCTATTTTTCCTCTTTCGAGGCTTTTCTTATATTCTACTGTGACAATAAGTTACCTATTGTCAACCCCAACCCAGATGATTAGTAAAGGAGATATTGTTGATTAGTAAGGAGCTATCACAGAGTGAGCAAGGTTTAATCTAGAAGATACAAACTTAGAGATGACTCTTTTGGTGGAGGGAGGAGAGTTAGTCTGAACTACTCAATAAGAGAAGGTTCCTTCTTCTTGGACCTATGTTATTACATTGGTGGTTAATCGGCGATTAATCTTCAATTAATTTGTTCTCGCTAGTGGAGCATTTTGATTTTCGAATTAATCATTTCAACAATATCTATCCCGAGTACTCGGCGATTTCTTGCTGACTAATCGCTTTCAAAATTCACTGATTAATCGGTCACCGGTATATATTATAAATAAACGAGAGAAAATTAATGTTAATTTTTCTAATTTTTCCTTAACCTCGTGAATACTCTAACCCGTAAGGCAATAACTAGTGTGTGAAAATGTTTAAGAGAAAAAAAAATTATATATAAATATAACAAGCTAAGCTAAAAAATACTGCAAGGTGCCTATATCTAACATTATTTTTTATTTTGTTATAATTTTCCTTAAATTGTGATATGTGATGTCTACTACTTCAATATACATTAATTTTAAAAAGAAATGTAGTAAAATATTATAGAAGAATAGAGAAAAATATGTGTATAAAATGTAGACCGATTAATCCCGATTCCCGATAACTCTCATAACGCTCCTGAACTAATTAAGGTTCGATTAACAATTTAACTACATAGCTTGCGACAACCAAGCATATCACAGTAATTTGTCCTCACATTGATGATCAAAACCAGCGAGTGTCGCTAGATCCATTTTTAAATTTTTTGGTGATATTTCAAGCTCGAGGGCAAAATCTTTTGACTATATGATTCATCTAGAAGGGGAGTGTTTGAGGATGACTGGATATGTTAGTCTTAGTTTGATTTTATATTTTCAGAGTCTCTTGATATTGTCACGTTTTCTATTTGTCCAACTAACCAAGTTTACTTAAGGTTCCTATATGTTTGAGACCCTTTACTAGTAGAACTTTTGTAATGCATGGAATTATTGTAATTAAATGCGTCAAGATCAGACCTAACAACTTTAATCATGCACATGGCGATTACATACACTAGGGAGTCAGCTGATAACTGTGTATTTTTATGTCTTGACTATGTCTTCTTCATCCGTGGCTCACTCGGTCTACATTACTTGTCTAAGTTTTATATTCTCAGTCTAATAGTTTTCCCATCTTTGACAATCAAATTGCATCTGTTTATTTAGTGATAAAAACAGAAAAAACACATTAAATCATTACATTAAATGATAAGTAAAGTGCAGCCCTTTCATGTCATAAGGTTTATCAATAAAATGATTACCTTTAGCTGCAGTGTATGGCTGCTGAAAAGCAGAAGTCTTCTTCGGAGTTGCTGCACTGATACGCATTGGCCTGGTTGAGCAATAGACACCATTCATTTCAGACATAGCACGATTTCTTTCTGCCTCATCAGAAAACTTAACAAACCCATAACCCTTTGAACGCCCAGTATTGGGATCAGTAACAACCTTAGCACCTCTCACCGATGGGTATGGACCACGAAAGGTCTCTTGCAACAGATAATCCGTCACATCAGGTGCTAAATCCCCAACAAAAATTGAATGCTCAGGTCCGGCATCTGGACGTCTTTCTCCAATCCCAAAAGATGCCCAATTTAACCTAAACATCTGTTCAGTTCCAGGCATTTGTGTCCCATTGTATGTCTGTAAAATTCGTTCCGCTGCAGCATGAGAAACAAACTCCACAAACCCGTATCCTTCAGGTTGACCAGTGATCTTGTTACGTATAATTTTTATAGAAAGAACCTAGCACAAAACAAACTTTCAAATTTAGGATCCTACACTTGCACCAGATAATTTTCCCCAAAATATTGTTAATAGTAATAAAATCTAGATCAGTGAGATTTAGATGGACATCACACACTAAACCATCAATCAGCATATGTCCACGGACCTTTCGATGTTTTGTTGGGGTAATATTTAGTTGCATAATTTTATTCTTTGTTCCTCTTTAATTGTCCTGTGAGTGAGTCACCTTAGTTACTGAATGTTCATGAAATACTACTGTCTGAAATTTCTAGACAAGAAATTAAATATTTTTATCTTGCTAAAATACGGGTTTTCACTTCAAATTTTTGGCATAAATGGATTTTGTTTACAATTTCTTATACACATCATTTTTTCTTTTCCGTATGTTCATTAAACGGGTAGATGCTGCTGCTGCCTTGCACATAAACGAGTAGAAAAAGGTAGGTTTCTACTTGCAAAATGTAAAAACAAGCATGGACGAAACAGAAAACCCTAGGAAGCAATTAGTGTATGAAGCATGTTGAAGGGTGGGAGTTTGAACAAGCATTTGAGATAAGGAAGGTAAGAAGCAAGCAGATAGAAGAGCGAAGGAAAGTAAGTACCTCTCCAGTGTGAGAGAAGCAGCTATGGAGGTAGTTTTCGTCGACCCAGTAGTGGAGGTCGCCAATCCAGAGAGTTCTGATCTCTTCCACGGTGGTGGGTTGGTGGTAGGGCATAGAGGGGGCAGCCCATGTTGTAGCCGTTTGAGCCTGACCGCTCATCATACTCCATTGCTGCTGTTGCTGTGCTGTGTGTGCATCCATTCTCTTCTCTTCTCTTGTTCAAACTTTCTCTCTCTCTCGCTCTGCCGTGGAAGGCTTAAATTACAGGGTGGGTAACTCTACTCACACCCCAAGTTTCTATCATGATTTCCAATCTGAAAAGCCATTGCTATGTGCACTCATCATTTTCATTTTGCATCTCCAAAACTAAATAATGTCCTTAAAATTTCAACCCTAAGATTTTGATAGGTGAAATGTTTGATTTAAGATGTTATATATAATATCAAATATTTCTCACATTACTTGGAGAATTCAACTCTTTAGGAGGAGTAATGAGTTGAGATTTTCATGTTTGAGATCAGAAAGTGCCACACACCTAGAATTGAAAGAGGATGCGCACCAATGAAAGTTGAGATTTTCAAGGGTAAAAGAAAGTAACATACCCATAATCACATAGGATGGTAGGAGTGGTGCGAAAAATCAGTGAACATGCCAATATAAGATAATTACATAATTGAGAGTGTCTCCAGTTATTACTTTTTTCTCCCTACCAGAACGCTGGGGAAGGGGTAGGCAAACCTTGGACCTAAATAAAAAGGTAAGCATAACCAGTTATTACTTGAAACCAATCATTACTTAAATTTTAATAGCTTTCAAGTATCCAAAATTAGGATTAGAGAAATGTTTGCGTCCCAAACTTGAAAAAGAGTTATTGTACAACAAATTGTATTGAAACCAGTATTTTAAGGTGCGAGAAATTATGTTGAGTGATGATACTTTTGGCCATTGATTGTGAGTTGCCTCAGAAGTATTATCCCACTTTATAACGGGGTTGTGACTCATTGATGAAGATGACAAATTTGAAAAGAAAAAAAATCCAACATGTAAGAAGAAGTATGTGGATTATTGGCAGTGCCAGACCTGGAAATGTAATTAAGAGGAGGGCAAAATGGCAAAAAGTTATTGATTGGTGATAGTAATTATTCAAGGTGGAGCCGGAAATTGTTTATGTCATAGGTTGATAATTTAATAACATATTCCAAATAACACTCACAAATAGACATAAAATTATTAAATGTAATTTAGTGCAGTGCATTTATCTAATAAGTACAAATATAAAAAAAAATGTAAAAGTGCAAATATATATATATATATATCTAGTTGAACCCCTTACAATCTTATTTGCCATAAGGTCACTTTGTTGATAATCATGGCAAAGACAAATGAGTGTAATAACTAGAATACAAAATTAAAATATAATATAATTAAGATTAAGTTTAAAGTAACGAAATATGCGAATGTAATAAGATTCTAATACAATTTTATAGAAAAAATGGGTTTTACGAGCCAATCTAACCCTCAAATTTTGTATGAAATTACTAATGATATATATTTTTATTGTGTTCTATAGTTATTATTTTAGATTTTTAATTTGAACATAGATCAATTAGTAAAAAAAAACGGTTAAATAACAAACCACTAGACCAAAGAGACATATATGGTAAACTTTTATAAATGTTTTAAATGACCTAATGTTGTGTTATATATTAAAGTTTTTTGGAAATGCTAGATATATACTCAAACTGTTTTGAAAGTTGAAGGGGTGGGGGCAAGCACCTTAACGGGCCTCTTCACCCAACAATTCAATTTGCCTAAAAACAAAAAGATTTATGATTTGATTTCCTAGTTCATAATATTGATTGAAAGAAGTTTTACACTGTTAATGAGTCTAGTTTTGTGGCATATGTGATTTTGTAATAGCATTTAGGAATTCATCAAATTTGAGGGATCTTTACAACATCGTTTAACCTTCTAAACGAGAATGCTAAAGTTTAGCATACAAAAAGTCACCTAGTGGACCTCTAAACAGAGTTCTAAAAATAAATTTTGGAACTCTTCCTTTCCCCAGATAGAAAGACTATTCTTTGTTGACAAGTGGACATTTAAAAAAAAAAACTAGCCTGGTTGTGAAGAATTGTGTGGATTTTCAAAACACACATGCTCCTTTAAGGGTCACTGCTATTTATTATTATTATTTATTTTTATCTATAACAAATACTCACCCCTCCTCCCTTATAACCCCCTCATTCCACCACACACCACACTTCACTTCTCAAACAAAAGTTCTTTTGTTTTATTTTCCATATTCGTAATTTTATATCGACGATGATGCAATAGAATTCAAATTCTATTAGCAGAATTTTGTGAAGAGTGTCCACTACATCCCAACATCCATTTGACGGACAATGAAGTTGTTAATGTTGAAGCTTTAGAAACTATATGCGAGTTATTTTATATAACGACCCCATAAATTTATTATTTTATAATTGATGATCAACGTATACAAGGTATGTGAAGGTTATATCATAACATTGATAATCTTCATAAATATGATTTTGATGTACATTTTTTAAGATACCATACATTAGAATTATAACAAGTTCAAAAAAGAATTGCAACTGGCAGATTCAATTGCACGAATGCTGAAGCAAGCATAAAGAAATATTCAGTATGCTTATTTTGCATCACTTAAAGAAAAATTGATGATCTTGAAGGCACAATTGGCAGATGCATGAATGAGTCAAGCTGCTAGAAGAATATTTGTGGTATAAACAACAATTGCTAGCGGCTAGAGTTGTAAAATAGCAAAGTCAACGTGATATCTGATATGCATCTACAAGCGGATGACACCTAAATTCAGTGGTTGAATATAGTGCGCAACGAAGTCAAAATCTAAAGTCCACTGAGAAATTAATGAATGTTGCAACTCAACAAATCAATTTTTATAGCAGTTATTTGTTTATGAAATGTATTTTATTTATTATGTAGTTCAATTAAATGTTTGTTTTGTTTTATTAAATGTATATTTTTTATTATGTAATTCAATTAAATTTTTTATTATGAAATAGATTTTCTTTATTATGTAATTCAGAAATAGATATTATTTTAATCGACATGATAAAATTTTAATTATATAATTTTTTAATTAATTCAGATGAATACAAAATTATATTCCACGTCATAAATAATAAAATGGATACAAACCATATTTCATAATAATCCACATCATATTATAGATTTCATTAAATATGAAGAACATAATTGAAATGATATAAGATTAATATGTCAATCAGTTTAATTGCCCATGAGATCCGAATAGATCTCAAACACGTATTCACGTGTATCATCACCGCCATGATGCATATATTGGACATTGAAAAATGTCTTTGGAGTGACATTCCAATGTACCCCCGTTTCCAGAAAATCCGCATATTACCCATACGGAGATCTTGAACCTGTCGAGATTAGACATGTGTAGGAAAACTTGCACTGTCTTCGAGAGGGAGTGGTAAAATTTCCCAAACCTAGAGAATGTGATGTAGATGCCTCTCCCAATAGGCCGCGCTTTGGATAACTTTCTTCCATCAATTTTCGCACTCGTGACTACCGATTCCTATGAAGGTTGCCACAACTATTAACTTGTGGACAGAAGATGGAGAAGTTTCAATTGCACTAGTTGTTAATTAAGACAACGCTATTGACAAGTGCCACACTCCTTCAATCAAATTTTTCTTTCTACAGCTCAATAATGGTATGCATATTCTTTGTGTCTAATCATAAAACATCTTCAATCGTGTGAAACCATTTGGTTTCCTTCAAACGCATGCACATTTTACATTGTGCTACAAAAGTGTTTCATTGTACCTGAAAACAAATACATATTATTTTCAATAGTTATTAATCTAAACAGTTAACGTACTACAAACAAATAATTAATGAACTTATTTAAATACCTTAGAAAACGTGTCTGGATGTAGTACAATGTTGGAAGTGGCAGGTGGCTCAATTGTAATTACTTTGGACCCATTTTGTAGATCTTCAACCATATAATACCATACAGGTTGTACTTCTGCAACATCTACCGTCGTGAACGATGGTTGGGTGGCGTACACCTCAGCAGCAAGGTATCTAGGTGGTACTTCGGACTACTTCACTCTAGGGTTTTGTAAACTCGCAAATGCAACATCTGCTTTACCATATCAGAGTGATCCCAATTATGGAAATCAACCTCCACCACACCAAATACATGTGGTTGGTGTTGAGATATTCAAACTCGTCTGTGCGCCACCATCCTTTGGGTCTGTACTAATTATATTACTTGAAACTGTAGTTCAACATGGTAATCAGGGGGTTATCGGGTACGACTACTTGCCTGGTCAATTGTCACCAACAACGAATGCCTAGGTACCAAACAACCTGAATATTGAAATACAACATTGTTATTCTGACACATTTCAAATGATGAAATATATAAATATGAGAAAAAATAAAAATCAACACTTAACTGACGTTTGGTGTCAATAATTATTCGTTTATAGCATGATAATTGATGCAGTCATTTTTTGCTCCCTACTCTGACCTAGTCTCGCTAACCTGTTTGACCTGCACAAGTAACACACGTGAGTCACAGACCATCGTGGGGTGGCCGATGACACTCCGATGCTAAAGTTAGACAAGGATCTGAGGAAGATGTAATGCTGTAACAAGGAATTTGTAACTTACCAACCTCATGTCTTATTTATAGTGCAAGGAGTCGTGATTTAACCAGGCCATCGTAGGTGTAGATTAGGGAGGAGATCTTCGTGGAGATCCCTATCTAATTAGAAGTCGTGTTGTAGGAGGGAAGTTCCATGTTAGCTTTGTGCTCCTAGATACGCGCGAGATAGTTTCCAATCCGAGAGCATTTCGTGGAAGGGAGTTTCCCTGTGTGGAAGATACTTTGGTGTTTGCTTACGGGTATCGAGGATAGTTGTGAGACGTGTGGGTCTAGCATGTTGTGAGAGTCCGGGCTCGCTTGGTGGGCTGAAGTTGAACGGGATGAGAACCGTTCGGGTTGGATCCGTATTGGGTTGTTGCTTGAACCCGTAGTTCCTTGAGATCATCATGACACGTGTACGGCTCAGGGGTGTGACCATTTTTATGTATCATCAGCTACTCCCCCCGAGTTAGTGGGTCGTCACATCGGTTCGCTAAATCATATCTGGAAAAGATGTGTTGCTCATGATGATTGAAGTTGAATCATTGTTTGAGCCGCGCGCTACATTAATTGAACGTGCATTGGTTCAACGAAAAATTGGCGGGAACCCATTGCCTATATAGGTCATCTGCAGTGCAGCGTCTGACTCTTCTACTTTTCTTACTTTCAAAGATATCGTTCTGATTAGAAGAGTTTGTTCCTTTTCCCCATGGCCCGAGAATATCTTCTTGATGATGCTGTCTTGGCCGCGAGCCTAGAGTTTTTTGAAGACAGGTTGCTGTCTGAACCTAATCTTGCTGAAATTCGTACTAGGTTTGGAGTCCCGAAGGATTTGACGTTGTACCTTCTAACGAGATACCAGATGCCAATGTCGCATCTGGATGGTCTTATCTGTTTACACCGGGGGATGCTTCAAACTGGAGTGTATTTTTCAGTTCTGGATGTGATCTGGGAGTTATTGAATCTGATAGGGATTCCCCCGGCTCAGTTGGGACCCAATGGATATAGGATTATCCTCATGATTCTGCTTTGTGCTAAGGAGGTCGGCATTAGCGTGACACCGCGGGTGATCCAGTTGCTTACCATTCCTCGACTGCAGAGCAATCTTGTCTGTAAGTTGAGGATGTCGAAGTGCTTTGGCAGACTGCCTGATGACTTCAAGTTCTAGCAGAAGTTTTGTTTCTTGGCCCTTACAGATTCGAAGTATTTCCGAACCATAGAGCAAATCAACACTTACCTGATGTTTGGTGTAGATAAAAATCAACACTTACCTGTGCGAGTGGTCTTCATTCGGTCCGACTCCATGAAGGACGTATATTATCCCAGGAGTCCCCTTTTCTACCTCTTTGACTGACTCCCTCCGTCCCTGGTTTGTTCTGCCTGCTTCTCAGACTTTAGGAAGTCTTTCAATTTTTCCTTGCAGATCCAGTGCTCTACTTCATACCTCAGACTTTTGCAGTCATTGGTGTTGTGGCCGCCTTCTTTGTGGTACGCACAGTACTTATCGTTATCCCTTCTAGCAGGGTCTCCGTGTGTCTTCGGGGGACACTTCAATTCCTCCCAATTTTTCATGGAGTTGAGTACATCCGCAGACTAGCATTCAGGGGTGGCACAGCTTTGGATCCAACGTAGTTGGATGACTTCTCTCACCTGAGACGATACGGATCCAGTTTGTTGTAAGTGTGCTTCCTTTTGCTTCGATCTTCTTCCTCGTGTCTATTTCTTTCCTTTTTATCCCTCAAATCAGAAGGTTTTTTATCGCTTTCGATTTCTTTCTTGACTGTCCTTGCTTCCTTCAGGGTGATGTGTCTCTGAACGCTTTTGAGGAGCTCCGCCATGTCCAGAAGGAACTCCAAGGTGAGGTCCTCGAAGAGTTTTCCTTCTCTGAGGTCCGCAGTGAAAGTCATCACGGCTGTATCGTCGCTGCACCCATTGATGAGGGTCAGCTCGTTGAAGTGTGTGACATACTCTCAGAGCGCCTCGCCAGACCTCTGCCTTAGAGAGAGTATGTAGTGTGTGCATTTTCTGAAATGCTGGCTTCCGACGAAATGGGTCCGGAATTCCTTCACCAATGTTTTGAAAGAATCAATTGACTTCGGCGGAAGGCTGTGGAACCACGTCAATGCAGGGCCTTTGAGAATGGTAGAAAAGGTTCTACACATGACGAATTCAAATCCTTCTTTGAGAGCCATCGCGTATTGGTAGTGGTGTAGATGATCGAAGGGATCGGTGGTCCCATCATAGGAATCTAGCTTTGGGGGAGTGAACTTTCTTGGGAGGGCCTCGTTCATTATCCGGTCTACGAATGGCGGAACAGAAAGGCGACACAGGACGTCAGGATCATGCGCTCCTCTGCATAGGGGATTCCTGGGGTCGAACCTCTCTGTTTTGGCGGGCGGATCAGCGTTATCCGCACAACCTCCCTTAGTCCAATAGGAACTGGCAGGGATCTGAGTCTCCTGTGCTTGCTCCCTATTGTCCACTGGAGGTGGAGGTCCGTGTTGTTCCCGGTCTCCATCAGCAGCGGGTGGATTCTGTCTTGTGAGTGTCTCCACTGCCTTGATAACCTGTTGTATTTAGGATGTTGGCACCTCGATTCTGGGATCTATCGTTGGTGCAGGGGCGTGAGTAGGCTGCCCGTGCATGGCAGGAACTGATATAGGGACAGCCGGAGCGTTGGTCGTATCCCCTAGTTCGTTGTTGCATGACCTAGTGGTCACAATCTCTCTGGGATTTGGTAGGAGATGACGCTTAGTGTAAAGTTAAGAATTATGTCGCCCCACGGATGGCGCCAAACTGATGCAGTCATTTTTCACTCCCTACTCTGACCTAGTCCCGCCGACCTGTACAAGTAGCACACGTGAACCACAGACCACCGTGGGGTGGCCGATGTTACTCCAATGCTAAAGTCAGACAAGGATCTGAGGAAGGTGTAATGTTGTAACAGAGAATTTGTAGCGTACATTAGCTTACCAACCTCATGTCTTATTTATAGTGCAAGGAATCTTGGTTTAACTAAGCCATCGTAGGCGTAGATTAGGGAGGAGATCTTCGTGGAAATCCATCCCTATCTAATTAGATATCGTGTTGTAAGAGGGAAGTTTCATGTTAACTCAGTGCACCTAGATACGCAGGAGATAGTTCCCAATCCGAGAGCATTTTGTGGAAGGGAGTTTCCCTGTGTGGAAGATATTCTGGTGTTTGCTTCCTAGTTGGAAGCAAATAGCAGCTGTGGTCGCTTGTCCGAAGCAGATTCTCGAGATACTTGCTTGAAAAGGGCTTACGGGTATCGAGGATAGTTGTGAGACGTGTGGGTTTAGCATGCTATGAAAGTCCGAGCCCGCCTGGTGGGCTGAAGTTGAGCGGGCTGAGAACAGCTCGGGCTGGATCCGTATTGGGTTGTTGCTTGAACCCGTAGTTCCTCGAGATCAACATGACACGTGTACGGCTCAGGGGTGTGACCGTTTTTATGTATCATCAATAACTCATCAGCATGTTGACAATAGGGTGCAACTTGGTGACCCAACCCCCGAAATATTTGGCTCCGGACAACCCATGGGTTCACAACACATTTTAAAATGATGAAATATAAAAATGTGAGAAAAATAAAAATTAAGACACATACCCGATGTTTGGTGACAATAATTATTCGTCTACAGCATGAAAACTCATAAGTATGTTGACAATAGGGTGCAAGTTGGGTGAACCAACCTGAAAATTTTGGCTCATGGCCTATAGAAATGTGAAATCGAACAACCCATGGGTTCAAAATTTTCAGCCCGATCGAAATTCGGGTTGGGCTTGGCTTAGGGTATTGGAAACTCGAGCAACCCGAAAAATCCAAAGAATTTCAAATAGTTTATAAATTTTTCTATATTACGTGATTTATAGTGAATTATTTAAATTTAAGGGCATTTCACAAATAATTCATAGCTTGGTGGTTTTGTTCATATACAAATATGTGGTAGGTTGTGGTCTAAATCCTCATTCTCCTCCAAATTCTAAAGAAATTTTTAGAAATATTAGTACTAATTTGAGAAATTTGGGCAACCCGAGCACAAAAATTTAGACTCGGGTTGGGCTTGGGTTGCTATGCTCGGGCCCACGCTCGAGTTGGGCGGGTTACGAGCTCATCTATGTAGGCTTCGGGTTGGGCCTGGCTTGTCCAAGTTGCAGCCATAGTTGATAAGAAACATTGTTCCGGATAGTTTCACATGTTTGATACGGATTTCATTCCATGTGTTTCTGCATTTTCATTTGGTTTCTTGCAGCAGCCAAATTGAATTGTACCGCTTTAGCTCTTTTACTCGTTTACCACCTTAGTAGTATGAAAAACTCAGCTTCTTCTGGTTTGATCAATGTCGGTGAATATAAAGCAAAAATGCTCATAGTACCAACCTATTTAAAAAAACAATACATGCTCTCATTATAAACTATAGTATATAAATATGCTTAATATATTTAATTAAAATATACATATAAACTATAGTATATGCATTTGCTTAATATGAACTATACTATAAACTATAGTATATACATATACTTGATATAATTAATAAAATAAATATATTGTTAAAAAATGTAAATTTACTTACCAACATTATCGTCCACTTGCTAGATAACGTCTTGTACTTCAATCTACTAACAATGTCGAGCATCTTGTGGGATCGACAAAATTTTGGGCTCCCCCAATCAAACTCATGAATAGAGTTTATAGAGTGCACCACCAGTAAATATGAATGTTTGAGTAAATCACAATTGTTCACTAAAAACACTTTCCCAGTCATCTCAAACACTAATACCCTGAAGATCATATCTTTCGCAACTCTATCTCCATTCTTGCGTTTTGTTTTAGCAAATACTTAAAAGTCAACTCATCTTAATCCCCTAAGTATCATAATGGGTAGGATATAAATTTGTAAATATTTGTTGTATTTGTTGTAGTGAGTAGTGACACCATGATGGACTCGTACTCCAATGCCTTACCCATCCCGATTAGAAGACCCGTAAGATACGTAAAATCGTTAGGCGTAAACCATATATCAAATTGTGGTAGGTGAAATGTATGCATTCTATTCCACTAGAGCTCGAGCAACGCAACTAACAACTAAGGATCAACTCGATTATCATGAAATTAAAAGGGCGAAAGAAAACCACTCTTTTCTATCAAACTTTTGATACACATGTTTTCTCATAAAACTTCCACCAACTATGCAAATCCATTTCAACTCCCCTTATATTTGAAAGTCATTTTTATGAAGCTGTTGCATTTTACCATGCCATTAGTGTGAAATTGTCGTCTTCTAAAGCATCAACTGCTGACAAAAAATGACTATCAGGGATAGCACCTTGATCATGACATTGACATGCGTCCATCACATCTTCGTATGGAATACCTGAGCTTTCACAATAGACTTCTTCATTGGTAGAAATGACTTCATTGTAATTATGAGCATCCATATCTTCATAAAAAAGTCTTCATCTCGATGTCATTGTTTCTGTGAGGTTCTTCATATGAGGGTTGAACATTGATGGAGGGTTCAACATTCATGGATGAAGATGGATCGACTAGAGGAATAGGAGGTGCATTGCTACTTCTCCTGCCCCTAGATGAATGAAAATTTACAAAAAAGAAGAAAACATGCTTGTGATCCATATTTTTACTCTGTTATTGTTGGTGGTGGAAGTAGTGTTGAGGTGGTGGTGGTGGTAAAAGTAGTGTTGAGGTGGTGGTGTTACTGTTGGTGGAGAAGAATGGAGGTGGTGGCAGGGGCGGAGCTACATACAAGACATGGGGGGCAGTTGCCCCCCTAAAATTTTCCAAGTCTGATTTTTCTATTATGAACAGTAGTCAAACAGTGATGAACAGTAATTGAATTTAACTAATTGCCCCCTAAAATTTTGTTATTTTTTCTTGCCCCTTCACTTTGCCCCCTCTTCATGAAAATCCTGCTCCACCCCTGGGTGGTGGTGGTATTGGAGGTGGTGTTGGTGGTGGTCGTTGGTGTTTGGCGGTGTTGGTATATCAAATGAAAAGAGGTATTGAGGTGGTGGACTTATGGTTGGGTGGTGGTGGTGGTGAAATCACTAGTTTTGGCTGCTGGGGTGAAATCACAAGAGATTGGGTTTTCAGATTAAGAAAGTGGTGTTGTTGGGTGGTGGCGGTGAGATCACTAGAAAGGAAGAATGGAGGCGGTGGTCCTGTTGGGTGGTGGTGGCTGTTATTGTTGGCTGTTGGTGGTGAAATCACAAGAGTTTGGGTTTTTAGATTGAGAAGGTGGTGTTGTTGGGTATTGGTGGTGAGTGGGTTTTCAGATTGAGATTGGGTTGGGTTGGATTTTTAAGAGAGAGGATTGAAGAAGGCGAGAAACAAAATCCAAACCAGTTGCAGAAATGAAGTTTATAGTATATCAACACCACCACCGCATCGTCGAAACACCTCTACTCTCCAATATTTCTTTATTCCTCTTCTTCTCGTCTTCTTCCTCTTATTATCCTCTATTCTCAAACAACATGGACGGAGCAGCTGCACTGCCCCACCAACTTATTTCTCCCTCCTCTGTGTTTTTTTTCCTTGCACAGGCAGAGCTGCAAGCGGGGAACCCATCCCCGTAGAATTCTCCGCAAAGATGGGTTTCCCACTCGCAAATGCCTCTGTGATGGCCAAATTTTTTGCCCTCGCACATGCCTTCATGAGGATGAAACCCATCCTCATGCTGGCTCGTGCGAGGGCAATGATAAAAAAAAAAACACATAGAAGAAAAGGAAGAGAGAAATATACGAGTCCGAAGAGGGGCATGATGGTGCAACCAACAACAGGACAGGCTAGCTGCTGGTTCTTGTGAATATAAGAGAAGAAGAGGAAGATAAGAGGAAGAAAAGACACTTTTATTGGTGGTGTCCTTCAGCGCATAAAAAAAAGAAGGGTGGTGTCAAAGAGTGGATGTGGTGGTGTCAAAGAATGGGCCTTCTTAAAAACATAAACTATTTTAATTTCTAAAAGCCATGAAAACAAGGGGAAATTCAATAAGGTTAAGCTCACGGGACTCGGTGAGGTTAACACTTTTCACCATTGGATCTAATAGATTAATCTTTGGGCTATATTCTACTATTTAATGATAGAAAAAATTATGGTTAAAGATTCTCTCCACGTTTCCAATTAGCTAATCATTAACTAAAAATAGGAAAATTAGTTTAACTAGGTCTCTCTTCCCGCTTTAGTGTCTCTCCCTATACACAAGAACTCATCTTCACATTCACAAATTCTGCAAGGCAACTGAGAAGAGAATCCAAATCAACCCCCTAACCTATTTTTTTTGGTTAATGATTAGCTAATTGAAACCAAAATCCATGTAGCTGACCCCAAAAATATCAAGAATGGGCTTTGATGATGATGATTAGCTAATTGAAAACGTGGAAAAAATCTTTAACCATAATTTTTTCTATCGTTAAAGAGTGAAAAATAGTTCTAAGATTAATCTATTAGATGCAATAGTGGAGAGTGTTAACCTCACCAAGCCCCCGTGAGGTTAACCTCATTGAGAGGAAAGTTAATAAAATGCGGAAAATGGTCACAAGTACAACAAAAAATAGTGTTTCCCCTAGAACACACATAAACAACCTGAACTTTAGCTTATTCATTGGTATTGGTAACAAGTATGCTGTCCTTGTATTTGTGTAATGAAGATTTTGATTTTATTGTTCTTCTTCTTTCTACTTTATTTACAATCTTCGTTGTTAAAAATAACTTTGGATTTCCCACATGGGAATCGCTGTGTCGGATCAATGAATTTCTAAACATCCACATCATCCATAAATTTTATCTTTGAAGGTGAACAATGTAGTTGAAGTCAATGTCCACTCCTAGATATGGCAACAATCAACTTGTGACTTTAAGAAAGCACCAAGGCCCACTTCCAGTTCCAATCCTGCAAATTTTGGTACATAAAGTTTAAACAAATTGATAAATAATTCTGAATTATGACTGAGAACAACTGTAAGAGCAAAACACTGAAATTGAAGCCTTATACAGAAATGGTATGGAAGGATTATACTTAAAAGTTGATACAAACCCTCCCTGAATGTTGAACAGAATATCAAAGTTTGGAAAATTGTTTCTTCAACTCATTATAATGAGAATAAACTTTAATTGACGTTTTACTATGCTAATGATGAAAAAAAATTGATGACGTTACCTCGCAAAGCCAGCAAAGACACGCAAACTCATATAGATGGTCAGAGCAACCCAGATTCCAACAAATCCATGACTATTAGAGAGAAGAAACAAGCACGGAATGCTCACTGTTGCAACCAGAAGCTGAAGAAAATAAAATGGATAAAATGTAACTCTTAATAATTAATCAAGTGAAATCGAATGACTAATCATTTTGCAGGTGGAAAGTAGACATGCCGTGGAGATTGCAGCATATGCAAAATCTGATGCTCCATAGTTGATACCATCCAGAACGAACGCTAAGGCATTGATTGGTTGTGTAGCTGCTACAAACTAACAAGGGAAAGAAACAGCTGTATTATTACAGGATCAATTTGAAATGAATTTAAGAAAATATTCTCATTATATAATTCACGGCAAATACATACCGGGATGCCTATCCTTACGATGCGCAAAACATCAATATCCTTGGTAAACACTCTTGAGCTAAACTGCAAACCAACTCCAAGGGTAAAAGAAAGTACCAAACCCATAATCAAACCAAGCTGCAATGCCCATTCACAACAGTTAGGCTACTAATATATCAAACAAAGAAAGCATGTATGGTTTTTACTTTTTCACAAGGAACAAACCTGCAGTACCCGAGCTGCAGTTGCTATCACCTTTACTTGATCCTTTTCAGCAAATGCACTAGCCAGTATTGCCTGAAGAAGCTCAAAACTATTACTCCTATTCTTAATACATAATATGTGAAAAAAGTATGCAATCTATGAATACTAATATTCAAAATGAAAACCCTTTAGAGGGCTTCTTGACAACTAAAATTTGATAGCTTGTCCACTAAATCTTATTTTGTCCTTCAAAACACTATATGTTGGAGATTGTTGGTAAACCAATTACTTCATAATCGGATTGCTTCATATGCAAATCATACAATCCCTTTTTCATTGGAAAATGTCCAAAAATAAGAAAGGGTTTTTTTTTAACTTACCCCCCAAAATAAATAGCTTATTCAGGATTAGTCCCTAAAAGATATCGTATTGCAGATGCTCCCAGACTAGCGGTCCACATCCATTGACTGTTATTTTTCAAATGGGCAAAGATTTGATAGCTAAAATGCAAATGATTGATTGGCTGAGATTAAAATGTTGCCCTCGAAAACTGATAATTGGTATCTCGAGATGAATCAATGGTTCAAAATGTTTTAAAAAATTTAATGGTATCTCGAGACACATCTAATGGTTATAAAATAAAACTTCATCTTCTTCCTCCCCTCCCCTTTCTTCCTCCCACCTCCTCTGGTTCGCAACCCCGCCCCTCCCCTTCTTCCCCCACATCTATGTTTCGCAACCGTCGACCACCCCACCCCCTTCTTCCTCCCTCCCCCTCTCTCTGGTTCGCAACTTGTTGTTTCTTTCTCCCTTCCCCTCTCTGTCTCCCCCTCATATGAAAGGTTTTAATGATTTCATATGAATAGGTTGGGAACCCCTCTTTAGGATTTGTGGGAACACAAAACAAAAAGTTGAACCCATGGCCCTTACATTGATTCTCAAATTCCCATCTCTAATTCTCCTTCCTAAATCACAAACACAACAAAAAATAGACACGAGTTCTTTTTCGTTGTTCATTGGTATTCCTTGATGACCACATTCATGTGTCTCATATCCCAAATTTGGCTCAAATTGAACATCGAAAATCAAAATATAAAAAATCAGAGGTCAAATTGAACATCAATGGAAGATGAACCTTAACCCTTGCATCCTCCAGATTGAACATCATAGGGGAGAAAGAAGATGGATTTTTTTTTATAACCAAATGTGTCTCAAGATACCTATTTTAATTTTTTACATTTTGAATCATTGATTCATCTCGAGATACCAATTATTAGAGGCCCACATTTTAATATAGTTATTCAATCATTTAGGGGCATTTTAGTCATCATAACTTTGCCCATTTGAAAAATAACAGTCAATAGATGTGGTCCGCTAATCTTGGGGGAGATCTACAATACGATATCTTTTAAAGACTAATCCTAAATAAGCTATTTATTTGGGGGGAGGGGAGTTAAAAAAACCCCAATAAGAAATTTATCACTTTTATTTTTATTTTTATGATAAGGGACTTGTGTTATTCATATAGCGGAGACATTCGATAAAATTAAGAAGAGTGATACAGGTTCTTTTATGACTATATGGTCCAATGTTTTCAAAGGCTGAACGTAGAAAAGAAGAAAAGAAAACAAAGAAAAAGAACAGAGATAACCAAATAAAAAAAGAAGTCAAAATGAAGAAGAAAAAAAGTGAAGAACATATGAGAAGACGAAGAAGAGCCTGGTGGTTGTTGATCCCGTCGTTGGAGAATGAAGAGAAGATGAAGAACAGGCCGTGGCTGCTGATCCAGCTGTTGTTACTACCTTTTTGGAGAAGAGAGAGCAGAAAACAAAACAACCATGCCCTAATTTCCCAAGTTCATTTGCCCCCCCCCTCCAACCCCATGGTTGTTTGTTTGCCCATACCATTAGTTGCACTCGCAAGTGAAGCTCACGCCTCACCGAGTTTCACACGCATCACCTGCATTTTTTACTCACCTGCGCCTCACGTGTAAAAAGGTTTCAAGGTGTCTCTCTCCGATATGTTTTCCATAAGCCTCTCCCTGAGGCGCGTTTATAGCTATATTATTGTTAATGCTTATTTTAGATTCGCCAGTTTTGCGTAATGTTTATTAAAAGCCCTTCTGCAGAAGTGAGTCCATGGAGTGTGCTTGAATATTGGAATAATAGTATAATACATGTTAACTTCATAAAGAATAAAAACCCTAGTCGCAGAGCTTCAAGGAGGAGGCTCGTCGCAGGTGTCGCAGCCGCAGGGCTCGTCTACGCAGCTGCAGAGCTCATCGCATGACCAATCAAAGCCGCAGGGCTCGTCACAGTCACAGAGAGGGCTGCTCTAGATCCGAATCAAGGGAGGAAGGAAGAGGGAGGTCAGATCTGACTTCTAGATCTGATTTTCCACCCCTTCTCCGATCTATTGATTGAATGACAAGAACAAATGGTGGAGACGCAATCAGTGAGAACGTGTTTACACAGGAGGTGTTCATGGATTTTGAGGAGAAGTACAACATTCATGGCAATGGATTGCTACAGTTGCTCACAAATGAATATCAAGTGGCTGTAAAAAATGGAGATAAACTAGGTGCAGAAGGACTGAAAATGATGATAAACCCCAAAAACTAGGCAATGCTAACTGCAAGGGTGCCAGCCAGTCAAGAGCAGGCTGCAGTGCAAAGGAATGAAGAGGTTATGCATAAAGCAGATGAATGTACAATGCCAACCAGTGTTGCATCCTCTGGCCCTAGCAAAATTCAAGAAGCAATGGCAATGACAAACCCTGCCGTTGCACCAGCGAGGATAAGTTGGGCATCAAAGCTTAAGCAAAGCAAGCATACGGGCTCTACAAAACTTAGGTATGAACCTCCAGCTACTGTTGAAAGCAGGAAAATAGTACAAGTGCAAACTGTTGACTTTGCAAATAGGATAGAAGAATGTGAAAGGTTGGTTATTGGCAGCTTTGTGGGCAAGCGCTTGGCATATGGTTATGTCAAAGAGTGGCTGATAAGGACGTGGGAAATTCGAGATTTTGAGATGAGTATACACGGAGAAAAGAATTTTGTATTCAAATTCAAGAATGAAGAAGATAGAAGTAAGGTATTGGAAATGGGACCTCTGCATATTGCAAGTAGGTTGTTCATCCTCAGGGCCTGGTCACCTTCTATGGACGAGGATGCCGAGGTACTTACCTCGATACCTATTTGGGTTACACTGAAGAAAATTCTTTTATTCCTATGGAATCCAGAGGGTATTCAAAGGATTGCTAGTTTTATTGGAGTGCCTATCATGTTTGACAAAGCTACTGAAGAAATGACAAGATTAACGTATGCAAGGGTGTGTATGGAGGTGGATGTAAACAACCAATTACCCAAAGACGTCCCTGTGGTTATTAATGGAGATAAGAAAAAAATAGTTGAAGTTGAGTATGCATGGATTCCTGTTAAATGCAATTCTTGTGCAGTTTTTGGCCATACAAAACAGCAGTGTTCAAAGAGCAAAGAAATTAATACTCCAGGCCATATGGTATGGCAAACTACGGGTAAGACCCAACCACTAGAAAGACAAAACTCTGATGGTTGAACGATCGCCAAGGATAGACATACATTCAAGTCGAAGACTCAACCCAGTTTAGAGGGGAGTCCAGGGCCTATCTCAGGAAAAGCAGGGAATGTAACTAGTATAGAGACTGCCAATGTGGCAGCGCATAACATAAATGATGACCAGAGTGATGCCATAACGCAGAGTCCACAACCATTGATTCTTATCAACCCAATGCTCGAGCGTAGTGCTAATGTGGAGGCAAGTGAACACACACCGACTCAGGACAAAGAGAACACCACAACAGATGAGCAGAGTAGTAACGAGGAACATGAGCAAGATCCTTCTAGTGAAGAGGTTGCAAGCGATTTGTTTTCAAAATCTTGCACTAAAGATTTTAGTCTCTGCCCTCGAAGATCCTCTAGGGCTAAGAAAACAAACAAAAAGTACAAAGATTGAATCATTTCCTCCTTAACAAAGGAGACAGGAATAAAAAAAAAACAAAAAAAACAAGAGGTTTCTTCTATGGCCGATGCTAGTTGAAGATTTTTATAGGCCTAGTAACCATGTTCACTCTCACTAGACTTCTCTTTCTTGTGATAGTTTGTTTCTGTTTTTCTCGTTAATTTTGCTTTTGTTTCATTTATATAAAGGTTTTGAGGTCCTTAAAATCCAGTTCGCTTTCCAAAAAAAAAAAAAAAAAACCTTCATAAAGAATAGTACAGCTTTTACCTGTCCAGCAATAGCCAAACCATCATTAAGAAGAGATGTAGCCATCCAAATCTGCAAGCAGATTTGAAATGCAGCCATGGGTGTTGTGCCAAGGCGTGCAGCCAAAGAAGCGGCCAAGGTTACACAAAATGTGGTAGATATTACCCTTAACAGTAATAGAGAACCTGTTAAAAGTATGGGATGTCAGTAAACGATTTAGAAAAATGGTACCATTCAAACTTGGAACAGAAAATCAACTCAATTGTACGGATAAATGAATTCATTAATGCCAGTTAAACATTAAAAAAAATGTCACGAAAATTGGATTCGAAAAGCAATTCAAATGAGATAAAAACTAGTATCATCATTTACTTTTTGTTTTTAAATGTTCTAAGCAATTTAACTTTAAAATTAACTGCTTTGAATACCACCAATTCATGGGTTATCTTCTGAGTTCCTCAATTCTTTCAGATTTTTGGTGATTTTGTCAATGGATCAATATCTATCAACAAACCCACTTGAATATTAAACCAATTTCTAATTAGGCTTGGACCATTGATATTTCAAATGATTTCATTTACTCCATGATCAGTCCTCTGTAATTTCAGAAGACATTATCAACTAACTATTTTTCCCCCTTTCCTAGGAAGACTGTTGGTCATTTTGATTTTTCCATCCAGTCCATGATTGATGATCCATAGTTCATGTCCATATAAGAAGATATAACCAACTAATTATAAGAAAGTGCCTCTTTTTTCTTACCCTCCCAGTGTCTAGCTCTCTCCTCTTCTGGTTTTCTCTGTGCGTGTTCTCTTTCTTTTGCAGTTTGGGAACAATAAAAGACGTCTAGATCCGTTTTGAAAAGAGATGGCGTCATTGAGATTTAGGAGACAGATTCTAGACTTGATTCTTGGGATGTGTGTCATGCACGCAATAAAATTTTGATCATGTAAAGACAACTATGCAATTAAAACGGATAACAGACCCATAATGGTCCAAGAGCGTTATAGGTTATAATAGGATAGATCGGGATATAACAGTATATAACGGAATAGTTTTTTAAATATATTTTTAATACCCCAACAAAGTATTAATATATTATAGAGTCGAAAAAGTATCATGTTCATAACATTAAATTCAAAAAAAAAAATAATAATAATAAAAAACATATTCCTTTTATATGAGTGAGATCGCAACAGAGAGTGTCATTGACTCTTCGTCTTCTTCTCTTCCTTTTTCTATTGTTCTCTGTCAAACAACGAGGTTTGTCTTGTCAATTGGCAACAACGAGCTCTAGTCCTTTTTATTTCCTATGAATCTAGGGTTCTGGTTCGATCGAGAATGAAAATGGGTGATTTTTTTATGTATTAAAATAAAACGTTAAAACGACGTTATTGAAAAAAAAACGTTATCATAATAACGGTCATATAACGCCATTATATCGGAGCTATGATACCACAACGTGATAATATCATAACGTGACGGTTTACCCCCGTTAAGCGTTATATTGAAGTTATATCGGCATTATATCGCCGTTTTACTGAACAGAAAGATAGGACAAGAGTGGGATTAAATCTGGGCAATGCAAAACATGAATTCCCGGGATTAAACTACTAATGACATTTTTGAAGGGATTAATTTGTAATTAAAAATAGGTGCTTAATAAAATCTCCCAAGAAATCAATACTAGTTACACCATAACCTACTCACTACACCCATCAATAGTCAAGTTCTAGAATAGTAATCAGTTTTATGAGTATATTTTTGGAAAAAATTCCTACAACTCCTGTAATACTGCTTGTTTAACAAGAGCACTTAGTAATTAATTTTTTAATATAAAATTGTTACTTAAGAATGTCATAACATAATTATAATGAGATATAAATCTAGGTTTCATAAGCACAATTAGTTACTAGTATGTCTGTTAACTGAAGGAATGAACCATACCACTTTTGAGAAATCGTGCAAATTGAAGATCGTGAATACTTTGAGGTAAAAGATAAATTCGCTTCCTTAATTTCCATAGAAGTATTATCGAAATTAGGTACCTGTAAAACCGAAAGTAATGTGAGTGAAATTTGTTGCACGATTGCACCAAAGATAATGAGATCATTAAAAAATAATAATAATATTTTTTTTTAAAACGAAGGCAGATGTACTTACTGAGAAATTATATGTGCAATGGCTGCACCACTGACACCCATATTGAAAATGAACATAAGTATTGGATCTAAAATGATATTTGCAACATCTCCCACCACTATGCCAAAAAAAAATAAAAAATCCACAATTAGATGCATCCAGAAATTCACTGAGGAATTAGAAAGCACACAAACTTCAAAATCAATCCTATTTAAATAAATATTTCGCTAATCAAGGATGGGGTATATTTTATTACGCGATAGATTAATAGAACAATACGTTGCAATGAAGAAGTTTTTGACTAAAACTTAGGTGGTACCATCAAGCATTTTTATGTATGAATTCATTAAATGGAAGAGAACCTCAAAATCAAATCTATCATGAACAATTTATCAATTTATTTCAGTGAAATCACAACCAACACTTGTCTGTTTGAGGGAAAATTTCAAGTTTCCAACCATTCTTTCATTAAAAAAAATCTCAACCATTCTAAGTCATCTCCTCCAAAATCATCCTAAGACAACAGTTTCACAAATTTAATAAAATTATTTCTAATCTTATCAACATAGAAATGGAAGTGGAATATGAAGACCAGGCCTTTTGTCTTTGTCCTCATTTCCCACTTCAAATGAGAAACTACAAACAAAAACAAAGAGTCCACAGAGTTGGATGATGTTCCAAAACTTTTTGACTAGAAACAAAGAAAAGAAGTCTTGTGGTAATGATGCACAGGCTAATAGTTTAGTCGCTTAGAGAACACAGAAGAGAGAAAAAATCTCGATCGAAGTCAAAGAACCAGAAATAAGTTGTGAGTTACCAATATCACTATAAAAGGGGCATCAATATTATTGTCCAGAGCTGAAGGCTAAGGAACAATGTTCTTAAAAACGACCTAGGTGGCGCTCAGGCGTTAGAGAAACGCCCAGATTAATGGCTGGGCGGTCTAGGCGGTCTGGGTGAGTTTTTTTTTTTTTTGAATAAGGTTGATTGTGTTCTTATTTTATTTTTCTTTCCTCTTTTTGGAAATAAACAATTTAATTATTTTTTACTCAGTATATGTCTGAATGTAGCAAAGGATGATTACTTAATGAAATTCTCAAAGGATCTGCCGGTACCAATTTTAGTAATGTAGATTTTATCAAACATGACTGAGGTCATTCATGCAATTTGAAGAAAAATAAAGAGTGGGTTTGGATATTTGTCCGCAAATTCAACTTTGTATAAAGTACCCATCATGAACAACTTCAATAATTTGAGTTTTAATAAATTTTGTTCATGATTGTTAATTTTTTATGTTTTTAAATTTTGCATATGTATCTTGGCATTAAATTGGATGTAATTGATAAGGTATTATGCTTAACTTTTGTAAATTATTAAAGTTACAATACAAAACCTAAAACCGCCTAGGCCCCTGGGCGCTAGGCACCTACTCGCCGTCCGCCCACCGCCTAGCGCTTTTTAGAACATTGCTAAGGAAAATGTAGGCAGAAAGGAAACTGAAGCAACTCATGTTCAGAGGAGAGTTTAAGTGATGTTCTAGAATTTTGTTGTAGTGACATCAAATGGTAATCATTTGGAACTTTATTCTGGTTGCTGTACTCTTTCTCCAAATACTGGCTGCTTTTGGTAAAACTGTTCTCTTGACAGCAAGGGCAAGGGCAATAAATAACTTTATGTCCAAAGAGAGGGCTTGAATGCTAATAACGATTAGTAGAGAACATAATTTCTTGAAAGAAACTATTTCTCTATCTAGGTTTCACCTTGCACCGTTTCCTGATAAAAGATAAAAGTTTGTATACCAACTTTAATGGTAGGGTGATGCCATATAATTTTGGGCAACAGGTCAATGGTTGATTGATCATTTCAGTACTCCCAACATGCTAAAACCATTTTGTGATTTCCTATAAGCATCATATTTTTATTGAGTCTGAATTTTCTATTTTACATTAATTGAAGTCTATGCAACCACAACATATTCAGGATGTACGCAAAAGTTACATACAAGCTAGACATGCTGCATTCCTTTATCATATGACATTGAAAATTATCAAATGCAGGAAATACTAAGAATAGTGTAAATTAGCCAAACTCTCCTTACCAGTAGCATACAAAGGAGTTTTTGTATCTTTAAATCCTCGGAAGATCCCTTGCATGGCCAAGGAGAGAAGGATTGCAGGAGAACCAAGTGCCCTCAATGTCAAGTAATGTGTTGCTGGTGTTAGCATAGGGGAGTCCTATACCAGAAAATGCTTAATTGTGATTTATGACGCGCAAGCTGGTACTTGAATAAAAATAGTTTTTCATTCCATAAGATGCATATCTATGACAATAGTTTTTCATTCCATAAGGTAATCATGCCAAATATCAGAAGTGTGAAGCATTCCTACAAAATTGCAAATGAAAATGCAATTGAAGTAATTTTCACTCATTTAGAGTCAATATTTAACAACTACCCCCCACCAAAAAAAAAAAAAAAACCTAATATGAGGTTATATACACAAAAAAAAAAAAGATAATGCATCATCATTCTTGAAATATATCAAGCACCTAAAATTCCACAGATGTTGATATTCCACAATACACAAAGAGAAATCTAAAAAAAATACATATTTTAAATGGTGTTTTATTAGAAATGCATAAAAGAAAAGGAAGGGAGAGAATAAATAAAGAATAAAAGAGGAGAAAGTCAAGGGGACTATAGAAGAGAAGGAGAGGGTGTTGATGTTACTCTATCTGTATGTCAAGACACATAGGTTGGGTGAATGAATACACAAAACAAAACAAAGGAAAAGTAAATTGGAGCACACCACCTTGAGATGGTGAATAGATGTCAAACATGCCCAACTTGCTACTAACTGAAGTGCCCTGCCTATTGCCTCTTTCAGAACTCGGTCAACTGTTGGGGTGCAAACAATTGTGATGCAAATCTTCGATGATGAGAAGTTTTATCTTAAAAAATGAAAGTTGACTTTGTTTGTCTAGTTTTTTTGTATTTTGATGACGAATAAGGTGACAACTACACCTTATGTCAAGTTTAAAAATCAGCTATGAGATGTCCTTTTAGCTCATGGTTGTTTCTCTGCTATGTGCTTTGAGCTGGACATGTTTGATTTGCATGAGGGGTAAAATTGGAGTCTTTAGCTTCCTATGTTGAGGTCAGTATACATAACAGGTGAATGAGTTTAATATCAATGGGAATCGTATTCTTTAGGGGGAGCAAGGAGCACAATTCCAACCTAAATGGGAAATAGAATCTCGTCCAGCCTAACTTTATCTCCTTTCCTATCCACTCCTCTTTCATTACCATACATTCCATGGAACGAGATTCTATGCACCCAAATATATCCTAAACTTCATATAAGCTTGAACTTCATATAAGCTTGAGAGGAACTTAAAAAGCAAACTGATGTAAGCGGATAATTAATTAGTATTATTAGAGTTAGTTTACTTGCCAAAGAACTACTAAGCTTATAAATAAGGCATAGAGTTGAACATTGTAGTTGTAGTTGGTTGATTGATTAATGAAACTTATGTTATTTTATTTATCTCTTGTATAGGGTTTATCATAGTTCTAGTGTAGAATTCATTACAAACATAATCCAGCCTTGAACATTCCTACCTAAGCTACTCCATGGGACCCTTGTGTTTCCATGTTATAGATGTTGCTTCCTTCACAATGCTACAATGAAGGCCTCCTATCTGCAAAAAACCCCACTAAAAATCGCTTCCAAAGGCAATGCCCTTCTCATCACCTAGTCTTTTGTATGAATGAACACAGTAGAGAAACTCCTAACTGACGCAACCAAAGTGGTTTCACTCTATGTATGATTAATGTGTTGAAATCACCAACTTCATACAGAGGATTATTGATTGGCTGGAGAAGGGCAGGTGAAAACAATTGAAAACACCTTTGTTACTGGGAAAAGTGCCTAGGGTTGTTCTAACAGTCAAGCACAATATAATATGATGACGAACTCTTCCTGTTCATGTCAAATATAATTATGATTAGGATATTTGATTTTTTGTCCCGCTATATGTATGAACCAAATAAGTAAATTCCTTTAGTATTCTAATAAAAGCACTTACAGATTCCACGCCCATGAAATTCAAGAGAGGTTTTGCTCCCAAAATAAGGAAGACGGTTTGGAGAAGGCCGAGCATCCCACCAATAATGAGTGCAGATAGTGCAGATGAAAGATGCTTCTTCTCATATTCAACTTTTGCCATCTTGAAATTTCCTTCAGTATGGGATGACAAATGTTGGAGTAGTGAGCGTGACTCTGATTGAAATCCAAAAAGTGAAGCATGTTATATCACTGAATCATTGAACAGCTCAGAAATCTATCCAATAACTAAAATATAAATCAACATAAAAAATAAAAAATAAAAGTTCTGCAGAAGAAGACATTGTACAGAAACATAAAAAGACCTACTGAACCAATTCATGCATTTAGTGAGAAAACACAAATCCACTAATAACATACCGCCTTCTGCAGTTAACTCTTTCATCTCTTTATTTACAGAATGTGCATTTTCCAGGTTATCACTTTCTTCTTGTTCAGAGACTCTACTGTAAGTGTCTTCCTCTGCAACAAAAGAAGTTGTAACACTGGAAACTGGGAATATTGTAACTCTTGATACTTGATTAAAGATAGCAATGGAAACTCCAACAGCAGCAAGTTCCACTGGTCCTGTAACAATTGAAACAGAGAACTTTTTTATTTGTATAAGACTTACGGTATCACTAAGTATTCTGAAATGAATAACGACCAATATGCTCAAGAAAAATTAAAACAATTGTCGTCATAGCAAAAGTTTCAAACATAAACCAATGGTAGCAAATCTTCATGAAAGAAAAATTAATAATAACAACAAAAGATGAAAACAATAAATAAAAGGAAAAAGAACAGGAAATTTGGGTTAAGGCATGATATTTGGCATTGGTACTCACAAAAAGGAAAGATAACTACAAGGCTTCTCGTGTTTGGTTGGAACATAACTAATCCCAGGGAAATGAAGGAAGAGAGCTAACACTAGTCCAAGATGAACCTTGAAAATTGATCTTTAGAAAGCTTATGATAATATTAGATGGGATACCATAATTAGATTCCTTCAAATGATGGGTTTCCCTAACATGTTTACTCAGTGGATCAAGGAATGCATCACTACCCCATTATGAAATGGTAGTCCAATAGGAATTTTTTGAAAGGAAAAAGGGTCGAGACAGGGAGATCCTATTTTTCCAACCTTGTTTGTTACAGTGATGGATGCCTTGACCAGAATGTTAGTAAGACAAGTGGAAATGAAAAGAGTGTTACTGGGTCTCAAATGTGCCATTCCTCAGATGGTAAGCTTGTGCTTTGCCGATGAATTGATGTTCTTTACTAAACCAATAGCTTCTTCTGCCCAAAGTTCAAGGACGCAGTGACTGACTTCTCCACGATCTTGGGATGAAATCAAACTTGCAGAAGAGCTGCATCATGGTGGGTGGTTGAATCAAGAGGAGGCCATGCACATTGTTAAAAACTCTGGTTTAGTGCTTCAAAACCCTCAATTGTCTTGGCATTTCATTGATAACTTCTAGGCTGAGCAAAGGTGGCTGGCTGGCTGCTACCTATCAACTGAGAAGGTGACCTCTAGGATGAAAAACTGGAAGACCAGGTACATAAGCTATGCTGGCAAGCTTGTGCTAGTTAATTCAGTTCTCTATGCCATCCAAGTTGATTGGTGTAGCCCAGTAGGATCATGATCCGGCCCAAACCAGTGATAGATAAGCTGATTTCCTTGAGCTCTAAATTCCTTTGGAGGCATTGAAATGAGTAAGAAAGTGACCCATACAAGATAGAGGAATATAGCTACTGAGGAACATCAAAGGTTGGGAATCTCTGATGCTAAAACCTGGAATCAGGCTGCTTGCTGTGCTCACTTGGTGAAGATGGTTAATAAGGAGAAGTTAGTTTGGGTGCAATGGTTATAGGACTATACAACCAAGGCAGGGCAAATTCTGGACAATGCCTATTCCAAATGAGTGATCCTAGATATAGAGAAACATTCTGAATGAGACAGAATGACAAAGTGATAGACTCTATGCTAGATCTAAAGCTATGCTACACTACACTATGATAAACCCTAGCAAGAAATAACAATAGATAAATTAAAATAACTCAACTTTCATTAATCAATCAATCAACCCCACTACAATCTAATTCACAAGCCTTATTTATAAGCCTAATGGCTTCTTTTGCAAGCAACTTACCCTAACTCTAACTAACATGGACTTTAATATACTAGGCCCAATTACAAATAATACTACCTAAATAATCTTAATTAACATGCTTACATCACATAGCCTAGTAAATCATTTAGGAGATGGGAAGGAAACCTGGTTTTGGCATGATACCTTGGTTTAATGCAGGGATTCTTGATAATCAGAAACAAAGTATAGGTACAGAGGAAAATGCTAAGGTGACAAGAAACCAAGGGCTTGGACTATCAAGAACTGCAGATCCCCGTATTAGAGGTGTGGAACACTGTGTACAACTCTGTACTAGGGAACAACGACAAAGACAAAGTGATCTGGATCAGAAACCCTTCAGGCAGATTTTCCATAAAGGCAGCTTATAGAGACCTCAAAAGATCAGAGGATAAGTTTAGTTGTTGTTTCATGATCTAGGACACCGAAAACATTCACCACCCATTCTTCAACTGTCTTTACGGTAAACACAATGTTAAGATTCAATACCAGAGGATTATTTTGTATCCTTCCAATGTATGCCAGTGGATATATCAAACATCTGAATACCAGAGGTTAGTCTCTCAAGAACTTTATTCTTAGAACCACCTGAAAGAACTGTGTTTACCATGTGCGGAAAGAAAGAAATGATGGAAGATTTATCAATTCCAGTACCTCCAAACAGATACAGAGGAAGTGTAAGATTAATATTAGGGAGCATCACAAGGTCAATGTCATCAGCAATATAACTAAAAACCGATGTCAGTATCATGTTTGGGGTCTCTTTGTCAAAGGTTGATTCAGCTTAAAATTACATATAGCTGTTGGGAACACCCTCAAGAAGGCCATGTCAACCTGAGCTTAGATGGATCATCTAAAATAGTATAAGTTGGCTTGATCAGAGACAGCTGAGGGAATGTGATGATCGCCTACACGGGTTCTGATGGAGTTAAAGACGTTCTCGTGCTGGAGTTGTTAGCTTTCAAATGTAGCATTGAAGTGGTCTGCAGATGGGTTATAGGATATCTGAAGAAGCTATGGCAAATAAACAGGCTGCTAACACAAAAAGTAACATAAGGCATGTTCCATTCAGCAAGTCTCAACTGTTGGATGAGATTACTGGGATAGTTGAACAGCTGGAGAGTTTCTCAATTAATCATGTGTTTAGAGAATGCCAGATGGGCATTTGTGGTTTCAGCAGATTCATTACTCCATTTGAAGATGAGCTATACTCTTTCATCAACGAGGATCTGGAGCAACTTATCTATACAAGACAGATAAACATCCTCTAGCCCTGAAGATGGTGACTCCCTAGCTTAAGGTTTGAGTTTCAATTTGATTATTGTGGGGAGATCACTTTTAGGCTAGCCTGCTTCTGTCTTTACGTTGTTTCTTCACTGAGTCTTCCTTCTTGTCATTAGTTGCTATTTTTGATAAAGGAAGGACCTTATTCCTAGCTTATTGTTAAAAAAAGAGAGAGAGAGGAAGATAGAATTTGAGGTCACCTACAATCTCATGTTTTCTCTCAAAATCGTGGACATAACTTCCTTGGAGAGGGCCCAAGGGGCTATACCAGGGCAAAAGATAAATTAATTAATTAATTTATATAAAGAGGTTATAATCAACCTCAAATTCTCCCTTCCCCAAAACTGTACCTCTCTTTTCGATGTTTCCTTGCATTAGTTTCTCTCCAACTGAACACAGTTAGTCACAAAATGTCATTTTTTGGCCTTCTTGTCAGATCGACATGATAGTGTTTCTGAAACATGAATCAGAAATAGGTTACTTCCATATTTGAGCACGTCTAATTCCATTTATTTGGCCAGGGATAACTGTTACCTTATCTTTCTATACAAGTTATTTATTTCATTAAATAGAAGCCTAACCCTCTTTGACAATTGCACATGTTATTTAGTGGTATGATAATGTATCCTTGTCTCATTTTTTCTCCCATTCCTCTATTATAAAAAATAAAAAAATAAAAATTTGATCACTCTTAGTACAATGGGAATCATTGATAAACTTCTCGAATGAAAATCTTCAGGAACAACATGCAATTTTTAACCACCATTTGAGTAAGCAACAACACTCTGTAAACTGTATGACCAATTCAGTGAGAAATAAAATCTGGGAACAGAATTGCCGGCAGAAAAGATGTAAATATGACAACATTGGGTCAACAATAAATACGTAAATAACATATCACCATCCAGAGTAACAATGTGAGTCAAAACTGATGGGTGGTGCACATTGATATTTCCTATCGCAAGTCTTTTAATGTTGTACATTTAATATATGTTATCTCTGATTAAATATTCAGAATTTGTGAAAATGACTTAATGAAGATCAATGTTTTCCCCCCATCTCCACCAGTCTAGTAAGATTCTCCATGTCAAATTAATGCTAAAGAACAAAGAACAAACCTATATGACCGATGAATGCTGTGTCAATCAAAGAAGCAATTGGATCAGCTGTTAAAGCCAGTGCTGCAGGCAATGCAATATGAAATATCTCCATGCCAAGATCATCCTTCTCAAAAACAAGCCTGGCCATGCAATTATGGAATGATTAGATTAGCTATGAATTGAGCTTTAGTCCCTAGTCGAATTGACTCGACATGGATTCAGTCCCAACATGTAATACATAAAGCAGTATGGCGATAATGGCATAGCTAATTTATTTGACCATTGACTAATTCACTTACATATAATGGAACTTTTGTCAAATACAACAAATAACAAAGGATACCTTGCATTCTCAAAGAAAACATGAAGATACATCTTCAACTTCTTCACAGACACCTTCAAGCTATCTTCTTCGACATTCGCATAGCAGAAATGATAACGCTAGGTGTCCCTAATGAATATAAAATGAGAACTTACGGTTTCCCTTCTTAATTCTCTGTGAAATTTACCAACAAATGATTCTAATCACTAACCAATCAATCCAATAGAACAGGAAAGAAAGAAAAGAATACCCGTCCACACAGACGAAGAAAACAAATGAAGAACAAGGTTCAAACAACCATAGTAACCAAAACACACGCAGACACACAACTATGCCCCAAGATGAAGAACAAGGTTCAAACAACACAACAACAACAACAACAACAAAAAATATCCAAAGACCTCAAAAAGTGGCTGTGCAGAACAAACGAGAAAGGAAAAATACATACCCATGTGGAGAAACTGAAAATTTTTGGTGTAAATCTCCAGCAGTTGAACAACAACCTGAAGAAGAACTCAAATTTGGCACTCTAGTGCATGACTTTTTAGATAGTAAAGTTAACCAAAGCACACATACAACATTTACCAGAGAATAAAAGATAAGGGTGGAGAGAATTGGTTTGGTTTGGTTGATAGCCATACAGAATTTTAATCAAGAACTGTGAAGTGGGTCCCATTATTTCCATCCTAGGAGAGGATCCCCACGCAAATGGCTTCAGCAAGACCCTGCTTTAGAAAAACCGTCCCCACTTCAGCAAATCAAATCAAATAACTTTATTCTTTTTTGCATAGGGAAAGGAGAGTCAGGAAAAGACCTCCCTGGGTTCAGCCAAACCAAACCCCAAGAAAAAAACATTTCGAGGAAGGTTCGCATTTTTGGGGTTCAGCCAAACCCTTCTTCAACACACCCAAGTTACATTTTTTCTTGGCCAGGAAAAAAAAAGATTCGAAGCAAATAAAGCTAACATTTTTTCTTGGATAGACAAAAACAAAATAGAGATAGAGAAAGCAAAAAAGAAAGTGTGGGGTTTGGATAACTCATCAAAGCTTTGCCATTGATGACTGAACTGACCCATTCCCATTGTGATGTATGTAAGACAAGCTTATGACTATTTTCATCAGTGGCTTCCAATTCCATTTTAGAAACCCAGAGAGAGTTTTTACAAACAAGAAAGCATTTGAATGGTTGTTATGATCCTAGTAATTCCACACCAAGAAATCACAAATAGAATTTAACTTTGATTCATTTAACACTCAGACAAAAGTAAAACAGGGGATTCTCTCTTCTCATAGAGCCTCTTCGATTCTCTTCCTACTACTCTCTTTTTCATTCCTTTTCTTACACTTATATAGTGAAACCCTAATACATAAAGCTAGATAGATGGAAGGAGGGAACGACGCGTGCGTGATGATCGAGAGGCTCAAAATGGCTCTGCTGTAACAACCTTGCTCTGCGGTACTCTGCTCTGCAACAACCTGCCCAGCTGTAACAACCTTTAACCGATTTTGGGATCACATGCTAGCCGCGTGGAGTAACAACCTTTAACCGTTTCTAGCCGCGTGGAGAGCCCGCTGCAAACCACGTGTTGGTCCCATTAAGTGATCACGTGCGAGACATGCGTGATAACCGAATTTGTGAATCCAAATTCCAGTTAGTTGATCACGTGCGTAACACGCGTGATAACCGAAATTGTGAGTTCAATTTCCAGTTGTTTCCCGCCAAGGCTTGAGTCCTCCTTTTCATCTCGATTCGTGACATTACCCCCTTCTTGAGACCATCCTTGTCCTCAAGGATGAAAGGTTGGGAAGCGGGCGTGGAGAGTGGCCCAATCTTCCCAAGTTGCGTCAGCCGGCGAACCAGACGACCATTGCACCAGGACTTGAGTGACTGGCTAGTTATGGCGAGGAACCAGACGTCTGTTCAAGATAGCCACAGGGACAGGGCGGAGTGAACCCTCTGAGTCGGTCGATGGTAGTGTGGAGGAGCTCCATTGGTGCGATCCCAGGTGTTTCTTGAGCTGGGAGACGTGGAACACGTTGTGAATTAGGGAACCTTCAGGGAGTAGTAAACGGTAAGCGACCTGGCCGATCTTCTCCAACACTTGGTAAGGGCCAAAAAAACGGGATGCGAGCTTCAAATTACGACGGAGTTGAATGGAGTTCTGTCGATACGGTTGTAATTTAAGATACACCCAGTCACCTTCATTGAAAGAACGCTCAGTGCGATGGCGATCTGCGAACCTTTTCATTCGTTCCTGGGCTTTAGTTAATCGCTCCTTGAGGATGCTCAACATATCCTCACGTTCTTTGAAGTAATTTTGGACCTCAGCAACATCAGTGGAGTCGATGGGTGGGAGAGCCAGAAGTGGTGGAGTATACCCATACAGAGCTTGGAATGGGAAGAGCTTCAAACTTGAGTGGAACGTGGTATTGAACCAATACTCTGCCAAGTATAACCATTGCGACCATTTGGACGGAACTTGATTCGTCATACACCTGAGATAGGTTTCGAGGCAGGCATTGGTGCGCTCGGTCTGCCCGTCAGTCTGCGGATGGTAGGCGGAGCTCATAGGTAAGGAGGTACCAAGTGCGGCGAAAAGTTGCTGCCAGAAGGTGCTAGTGAAGGTTTTGTCGCGATCGGAGACGATTGATTCTGGCAGACCATGTAGCTTGTAGACCGTTTTCAGGAAGGCTTGGGCGACAACGGGAGCTGTGAATGGATGCGATAGAGCCAAGAAGTGGTTGTACTTGGTAAAGCAATCCACAACAACTAATATCACTGAGTGGCCGTGGGAGACAGGTAGGCCTTTGATGAAATCCATCGAAATGTGCTGCCAAGCTCTCGCCGGTACTGGCAATGGTTGTAATAAGCCACCGTATCCACTGAGGTCATGCTTGTTGCGCTGGCATACATCGCATTCAAGGATGAACTTAGTAAGGTCACGCTTCATGCCCGGCCAGTAAAAGTGTTTCAAGAGGCGTTGGTATGATGCTGTAATGCCCGAGTGACCACCAAAGTTCGAGCAATGAACTGAAGTAATGAGTTGGTGTCGCAGAGGTCCTGTGGAGCCAACATATATGCGAGACTGGAAACGCAGCAGGCCTTGTTGGAGTGAGTAATTTGGCACACTATCGCCTGACACTAGAAGCTTAGGCATGATTGAATCAGCCCATGCATCGCCAACATAACTGTTGGAGACTTCCTGTAGCCACACTGGCGAACAAGTAGACAAGGCACGGTATTGGGAAGCAATCTCAGCGTGTCGCGAAAGGGCATCCGTGGCCTTGTTATCTGTCCCTTTGCGATATTGAATTGTATAGTCGTAACCGAGCAATTTCGAGAGCCACTTCTGTTGTGAAATGGTTGTCAATTTCTGGTCCAGGAAGTGCTTGATGGCTTGGTGATCAGTGAGAATGAGGAACTTGGACCCAATTAGATATGGTCGCCATTTTTGCACGGCAAGAACAATGGCAAGCAACTCCTTTTCGTAAGTGGACAGACCCGAGTTTCGAGGACCCAGTGACTTACTAAAGTAGGCGATGGGGTGTTGGTCTTGGCTTAAAATTGCGCCAATTCCATGGGCACTGGCATCAACCTCTATGGTGAAAGGTTCCTTGAAGTTGGGTAGTTTAAGAACAGGTGTGGAGCAGAGAGCATGTTTGAGTGGCTCAAATGCAGCACATGCACTTTGTGTCCACTGGAACGAATCCTTTTTCAACATGTCTGTAAGAGCTTTGCAATGGTTCCATAGTTACGCACAAATTTGCGGTAGTAGCCCGTTAACCCCAAGAATCCCTGAAGGAGTTTGATGGAGGTGGGTTGTGGCCAAGAGAGCATGGCGTTGATTTTGGATTGATCCACAGCAACACCTTTAGCAGAGATAACATGACCGAGATAATCAATGGAGGGCTGGCCGAATGAACATTTAGAGAGCTTGGCGTGCAAGGAATGAGCACGTAAGATGGAGAGTGTGAGTTGAAGGTGAACCAAGTGCTCTTCCAGGGAGCTACTGTAAATCAGAATGTCGTTAAAAAAAACGAGAATGAACTGCCTTAAGTGAGGTTTAAAAATGGTATTCATGAGTGCCTGGAATGTGGAGGGGGCGTTGGTGAGGTCGAAGGGCATTACGACGAATTCGTAGTGGCCATTGTGAGTGCGGAAGGCTGTTTTGTGGACATCGGGTGGGTGGACTAGGACTTGATGGTAACCGGAACGGAGGTCGATTTTTGAGAAGATGGTGGAACCATGGAGTTCGTCTAGGAGATCGTCTACAAGAGGAATAGGGTATCGGTCCTTAATGGTTAATTCATTGAGGCGGCGATAATCAACGCAAAAGCGCCATGAGCCGTCTTTCTTCCTGACCAAAAGAATTGGGGCGGCGAAGGGACTGTGTGAGGGTCGAATGAGCCCTGAAGCAAGCATCTCAGAAATGAGATTTTCAACTACTGATTTTTGAAGATGGGGAAGGCGATAAGGTAGTAAGGAAGGAGGGGTTGAGTCGGGTTTTAATGGTATTTTGTGGTCAAGGATTCTTTTGGGAGGCAGGGAATTAGGAGACGCAAAAATATCAGAAAATTGGTTAAGGAGGTCAGCAATGAGGGGAGGTATTTGGTGTATGTGGTGGGTGGCTTCAATTGAAAAAATTTGTCCAATGAAGGTATGTGCATAGATGTTGCAGTATTTGGGTGGCTTAATGGAGAAAAGCATACTGATTGTAGCTGGATCATGTGAGCCTTGCAGTGTTGTTTTGTGAATATTGTGGACCAATGTGAGCTGGAGTTTTTGGAGATTGACAGTAATATCACCAAAGTTTTTTAACCAATCGACACCTAACACCATTTCATGCTCGCCCAATGTCAGAACCCACACATCTCCACTAAAGGTTGTACCCTGCACTGACCATGTTAGGGGTTTGCATATGGCGGTACTCTGTAGTTGCTGGCCATTGGCTACTCGTACACTCATAGGAGCTGTTTGTTGGACATGCCACCTAGTGGCTTTAATTACTTTCGGGTCCACGAATGAGTGCGTGCTACCGGTATCCACTAGAATGGAAATGGGAACCTTCTTTATGTGTCCCTGCAGGAGAATGGTGTTCGAGGTGTGGCAGCCATGAAGAGCGTTGATAGAAAGTTCCATGCCAGAATGGATTTCAGTGACTAGGCTCTAACATGAAGTCTTTGTATCCTCCTTGCTATTGTCTCCATCTGTTTCGCAGTGATCCTCATCCGTGGTTAACAGGAATAATTGCTGAGTTCTACATTTGTGGCTTGGTTTATAAAGCTCGTCGCAATTATAACAAAGTCCTTGGTCTCGACGGGTCTTCATTTGGGCAGGGGTGAGGCGTTTAATTGGCGGTGTATAAGGTGGTGGTTTGGGTGGTAGTGGTCTGTTGAGTAAGGCTTGACTGGGGAATGAGAGCTTTGAGCCGATAGGGGGTGTTGAGGAGAAGGCAGAACGAGCAGTGGTGGAGGATGGGGGGTTGGTGTGCGGTTTGGAGGAGCAGAATTCCTGCATACGGGCTAAGGATAGTGCTTGAGCAACACTATTGGGTTGAAACATTTGGACTCTGGTCTTGATGTGTGGTTTGAGACCACTTAGGAAGCTAAGCACAAAGTATGACTTACTGAGGGAATCATTGTTGAGCACCATCCAAGATTTGAGCTCCTCAAATCTCTCATAATAAGCCTCCACCGTAGTGGTTTGGTAGTGCTTGTTGAAAACATCGACGTAGTTCTCATTAATGGGATCTTCGAACCTGAGACATACATAAGTTGCTAATTGAGGCCATGGTATGGTTGGCTTGCCCACTTGGTAGTCAAGGTACCAATTGTCTGCCTTACCATCAAGGTGTATAGAAGCAATAGACACCTTGTTGGCTTCAGATATGTTGTGTAGCATGAAGTATCGCTCACATTTTTTCACCCACGAACGCGGGTTGGTGCCATCAAAGTGGGGAAAGTCCACCTTCGGGAAACGAAAATGGTCAGGGGGGTGCTCATTGTGGGAGGTAAGATCGTGACGCCAGTGTTGTGTTGAGTTCCCTGAGACTTGTGAACCACTAGCAGCAGGGTGAGTATCGGGAGAGGTGGGTGGTTGTTTATGTTGGATGACCTGCATTAGTTGAGCGAATCGACTGTCAATGTGTTGTCTCAGTTCTTCTCCATTATGAGTCAGCTTCTCGTCGTTCTTTGCCAGTTTCGAGATTTCCTTCTTCAAGAGCTCGATTTGGCTCAGAGCCTCGCTAACCTGCCTCTTCGATTCTCGCATGTGAGTCTCCATTTCTTTGGCTCGCGTCTCGATTGCCCCCATTCAGCCAGCGCTCTGATACCAAATGTTATGATCCTAGTAATTCCACACCAAGAAATCACAAATAGAATTTAACTTTGATTCATTTAACACTCAGACAAAAGTAAAACAGGGGATTCTCTCTTCTCAGAGAGCCTCTTTGATTCTCTTCCTACTACTCTCTTTTTCATTCCTTTTCTTACACTTATATAGTGAAACCCTAATACATAAAGCTAGATAGATGGAAGGAGGGAACGACGCGTGCGTGATGATCGAGAGGCTCAAAATGGCTCTGCGGTACTCTGCTCTGCAACAACCTGCCCTGCTGTAACAACCTTTAACCGATTTCGGGATCACATGCTAGCCGCGTGGAGTAACAACCTTTAACCGTTTCTAGCCACGTGGAGAGCCCGCTGCAAACCACGTGTTGGTCCCATTAAGTGATCACGTGCGAGACATGCGTGATAACCGAATTTGTGAATCCAAATTCCAGTTAGTTGATCACGTGCGTAACACGCGTGATAACCGAAATTGTGAGTTCAATTTCCAGTTGTTTCCCGCCAAGGCTTGAGTCCTCCTTTTCATCTCGATTCGTGACAATGGTCTACTGGAGCCATTCAAGGAATGGCTTTGGTGTCGACAGAAAACTTCCTTGACTGATCGATAGAATGTCCCAGATGGAACGAATCAGTGACGATGATTCACCTAAACCAAAACTAGCTTTGGTCCATTGGTGTTGACAACTATCTGTGTGTGCAATCTAAAGAGAAATGCTAAAGACACCCATTATCTGGAAAAAAAAAAAAAAAAAAAAAAAAAAAAAAAGTGCACATAATTAACAACAATTCCATTGAGCCTTGTTTTGGGGTCATCTATTGTGTTTCTTTCGATTTTTTTTTACAATTCTACCCTTTTTATGGGTTGTGTTTGTGATTGTATTTTATAAAGAATTGGCAAAAATAAAAAATAAAACCGAAAAAAGACATTAGGCTCTCCAAAGTGAAAAGACCCAAACAAGGCTCCCTAAACTTACTCTATAATTAAAATGGTATCCACACAAAATGCACTCAGCATCAATCCTCCACTTAAGGGAAGTGCCTTCTACACTTCAGCCGTCCCGTGGAGTATCATGCACAAGCTAATGGGTTTAAACTATGAGTGAATTACCTTTGGTTGCAGTGACAGAGCCAGGATTTTTGTTGAGGGGAGACGTAGTGATATCATAATTAATTAAATCTAATATAAAAATTAGTTACTTTAGCATGATAATTTTTTTTTAAATATAGCAAAAAGGGGAGTACAACAATTGTGGTTTGGGTATGCTTAAAGTTAGTAATGTAAAAATCTTTGTCTCCAACATTTTGTTTTGGAAGGCTATGTCTCCAACATTGATTTCCTCGGGATTCACAAATGTGGGTTCTAATCCTTGGAATCATTGGATTTTCATTGTAGGATCTTGAATGTTTTGAGTATAATTTATGTCCAATTTGATGATCAAGGCCTGAAATCATGCACGTTATGCACATAACGAAAGTTTTCAATTCAACAATTGAATTTAACATATGCAAATTCAGGGGTTTAAACATTGAAGAGATTATCTTGAAATAGTCATCCATCCATCCAATGGGGTAAGGCTAGGATATGGCTGAGTGGAAGTTGTAAAAGTCATACTGTTGTCATGCCAAATTCTATTTCAAAACTTTATATTAAGGTGTAGTCACTCTTCAATCTTTCCCAAAAGTTGCTTCACATGAGGCCAATATTGAATTGGACGAAGTTATCACGAATTTGGTGTCATCGATTATTATCCCACCATGAAGAGGCAATAATTATAAGTTTGAAAGTGACAGGATTTTTTTTTTGGGAAAATAATGTTAATGAACCTTTCTAGAGAACTAGGCCAACCCAATATCATCCATCATCATAGAGATGCTGAAAATGACCCAATTTTTAGGATGATAGATGGTATTGGGCTGGCATGGCACGGGCCGGACTCTCTAGATTTTCTGTTAATCTAATGAATCCTCAATGCGAACTTGACCATTGAGATTGAGGACATTGTTAATATTGGTGTGACCTTATTTCGTTATTGAGGTTATTAAGGAAGAAAAAACGTTCAACATCATAGAGTTTGTCTAGGCGGTCAGGTTTTAAAGTCAGGCTTGGTGTTTTTTATATTTTTACCCATTTTCTTTAAAATACAACCACAAACATTACCTATAGAATGGGTAGAAGTGTAAAAAGCCTAAAATCTGGCAAAAAAGTGGTTATAAAGCCCAGCCCCCTAGAATTAAGGTATTAACAATCCAAATAGATATGGACTTGTGGTCATGGATGCGCAATGGAACACAGTCACACACTCTTTGAAGTCAGTGGAACTTTGGCTATCGACTATCTACTAGTTTTAAAAGGTTAACTCTTGGCTAGGATGGAAATAAATAAGATAAAGCATACACATTGAGTGAAGAAGCACATTTGACATGGAGAACTGCGTAGAGGTGGTTTGATTGTCGCAAAGAGGAAAAGAGCTTAGCTGGTTCATAATCTTTATGTATCTCTTATTAGAATATCTTTCGCTAAAACAATCACAAGGTTTTTTTTTTAGGGTGTGATAGGCCCATGCAATAGTACAATGCATAGGCGATTCTCGAGGATCCCAATAATAAGATATTGATTATCTTTGAATAAATTAATTTAATATTATGTGGGTGAATGAGTTGGGAATTATCCCAAACCCATTAGTTCCACATTGAAGAAGAAGCCACTCCAAGGCTTGAATATCAAGTGAGGGGTTCCCTTTAAGTTGTACTAAGGGGTTGGATCAATTAGCGATTTAAATTTTAATCGGAGAGAACATAACCGTCTTGTTGGAAATCGATTGAATCAAGCAACAAAGAAGCTGGTTGGGTGACGTCCAAATCGAGGGGGCGGCGCAGGTTTTTCGACACCGCTCACGCTACTGCTTCAGATCTGGTCGAGATAACCAAATCTAATCCAGTCGAGATCTGTCGAGCAGGAGGAGCGAATCTGTCAAGAAGGAGCAGATCTGTCGAGCAGGCGAGCAGATCCGTCGAGATCTGCAAGCAGGCGAGGTATCTCTCTCAGTTTCGTCTCAATCAGGCGAGGTCTCTCTCTCTCAGTTTCGTCTCCTCAGGCGAGGTCTCTCTCCCAGTTGACGCTGGATGCAGGGCTAGAGCGATGTCGGCGCCGCCGGCCACCATCCCTCCCTCCACGGCGGGGGGACCTGGTATTGGGGGAACGGGTAAACCCTTTTTCGCCCAGATTTTGGGTAAAATCTTGGTGGACGAAGTTGCGGAGGATCAGGTAGAAGGAACTTGTTTCCGCAAAGAGGGAGCGCCAGCAATTGGACTTACGGCCACAGATGAAGTACGTGGCGAAGCGTTCATGGAAAAACATGTGATTGTTCTGAAGTTCTCTAGCTACCGACCAACACTGGAAGATATCCGAGATTCTATTCACAGAACTTGGGGAATCCTAGGAGATTTTTCGCTTGGTTTACTGAATCAACAGCACGTGTTAGTTCGACTTCAATCCGAGGTGGAAGCCAAGAAAGTACTATCGAGAGACTCCTTTTTTATTCGTGGAGTTCGGTTCAAAGCCTTCCGTTGGCATGATGGTTTCAGTTTGAAGGAGGACCCGATATCGGTGTCATTGTGGGTAGAGCTTCCTAACTTACCTTTGCATTTATTTCATCCCCCTATTTTAAAAACAATTGTGAATTCTTTTAGTGGTTTCTTGCGAATGGATGATCATACTCGATGCCTATCGCGCCCGGGTTTTGCCCGTGTTTGCGTGGAGATGACTTTGGCGGAGAAATTACCAACTAGAGTTTGAATTGACAGGGCTAATAATAGGGGCTTCTGGCAGAAGATAGATTACCCAGGCTTCAAATACTGTGATTTTTGCTCTTTGATAGGGCATCAGGAGGATTTTTGTAGAAAAAAGTTGGGCCTAACGGGCGGTGGGAGTGTTTCTGACCTTGGTAAAGCAGCGAAGGCGGTCAAACTAAAAGTCGAAACCAATACTATCAAGCAGCTATACATACCAGTTACCAAAAAAGAAAAATTGCCCATCCGCGAAGTGGGTACGAGTGGTGTAAAAAATGACAAGGGTGCGGAGATTAACGAGGAAATTGGGGATAAGAGGCCAGTGGCCATTGCTCCGGCAACGGTGTTGTTGTCAAACAAATTTGAGTCACTTATAGAGAATATCAATGAAGATGAGGGTGCTCAAGAGGATCAGCAGCTAGTGGGCAAGACACTGGCTCATGACAGTGTCGCGGTTGTACCAGAATCTACGGAGGATTGCCTCTTGGAGGCGGGGTATACAGTTTCGGAGATTGAGAATGTTATTGGTCCACACGCACAGTCGTTGCTACAGGAGGATGCTGTCGACTCGGGGGACACCAGCAATAGCCTTTATAAGAATATCCTTGTGGCAGTGCCGCGAGACGCGGCAAGCGATACAGTGATGCATGCTGATTCATGGAGGCCGAGCGATGCAACCTTCACAGCGGGGGCGTTGAGACAGTATGATATTCAGCCAGAACCGGTCTCGCAGCAACCAGTGCTCTACCCTTCACGAGAGGCCGTGACTTCCCCCCAACCAGCGATCTGCACCAAGACAGGGGCCATGGCCTCGCCCCAGCCAGCGCCCTGCACCAAGGCAGTGGACGTGGCCTGCGCCAATCCCGCGCCCTGCACCAAGGCAGCGTCCTGCACCACACCAGAGAACAGAGTCTCGCCCCAGCCAGCGCCCTGCACCAAGGCAGCGGAAGTGGCCTCGCCCCAATCCGCCTCCTAGACGGGGGTCATGGCTTCGCCTCAGCCAGCACCTTGCACCACATTTTTCGGTGCTACTAGCACAGAGCTAGGGGATGCTATGCAGGGTCAGCAAGTGCAGGAACCCTCGGATGATGATTTTAAGTCTTTGCTCAGGTTAAAGAGACATTTTGACAAATATGCTATCAAAACTTTCCCGGATTATAAAAGAGTCGAAGACCACTTGAATCAGGCTATATCTTTGTTCAAAGAAAATAGGCTACTTCGTCTGCCGAAATTGGACCTCAGTACACTCGAAAGTTCTAGTGAGGATAGTGATGAAGTCAACTTAGAATCTGAGCTTGATCCACAGGCAGTGAACAGTGATTTGGATTTAGGGGCTATGTCAGACGGAAAGATGAATAAGAGGCGCCACACCAAAGATATCAGCATTTGTCCCCGAAAATCCAATAGAACTAGGACAGAAAACAAAAGGTACAAAGACTGATTTTGTCTAGGCTTGTATTGGTGAATCCTATCTTTTGTGAGAGTTTGTTTCGACTTTTTAGTTAACCCTATTGGGTCAGTCATGTAGCCTTCGGGCGTGGATTTTTATATGAATAAAATGGGTCAACATCCCAATTTAAAAAAAAAAAGTTGCACTAAGGCTTTATAAGATACCCCGTGTTAGGATTAGGAAGGTCCCAGTCGGGGTTGGTTGTCAATTTTCATTAAGTATGGTTGAAATTATGGTTTAGACTGTCAAATGAAGTTTTAGTTGTGCCCCAAAAGTATGTTGTTCGGATTTCAATTCCAAAATTAGGGTGGGGTGCAAGGCGATATCACCCACCCTTCTTTTTAAAACCTGTTCAATGACGAACTTACTTGAGGAAACCTAGCTTATTTAATTATTTTGCATTCTCTAGTCAAACAATGTGTTTAAACAAGATTTCCCCGCATATCATTAACCTTGCGTACCTGTGCAGGGGAAATTTTGATCTTATTGTTCTTTCACTTATGTTCACTATCTGTCATTTGCAATATTTTCTGATGCAGACTAATTTACTATGCATGGGCAATGAATTTTTCAAAAATATATCATCTTCTATCAATATTAAACTCGAAAAATTAGTAATGTAGCTTGAACTTTACAATCCTAAAATCTAGACGAAGTATAAATCAACTTCAAAGAAAGCGCCAGGGTCCACTTCCCGTTCCAATCCTGCAAATTAGATACAAAAAGGTTAAACAACTATTTTACTTCCATGCAGCAAGATATGCTGATGAGCTATTGACATACCACCATTGCCAGAGAGAACATGGACAATGGACATTGACACTTCTAAAGGCTCCATTTATGTAAGCATAAAAATAAGGTTTTTTTTTGTCGTTAAGTTTATAGCATATACATTATAATTTATGTCCTTAGGGCTAAGACATGCTTAAAAAATGATTATGTATTCCATGAACTCGAAGAAATAATGTCTCACAATTTAAGTTCAGCCCGATAGGAGCTAAACAAGGTGTAGAGCACATACAACTTTAAACTAGTCGCTTTGAATTAAAAGTAACTTTCAAGTTTTTAACTTATAGTTTTGTAGTACTAAAGTGGGGCATATATTTCTACACGAGTAAGAGAAAGTTACATCCCAAAGCCAGCGAATGCGCGCAAACTCATATAGATGGTCAGAGCTGTCCAGATTCCAACAAAACCATTACTATGCGAGAGAACAAACAAGCACGGGATGGTCACCACTGCAACCAGAATCTGAAGTAAAAAGAAAAAGGTGAATCTTAACAATTAATAAAGAGTAAATGTAAGGACTAATCTGTTGAAAGTAGATGTACCGTGGATATCGCAGCATATGCAAAATCAGATGCTCCATAGTTTACACCATCCAAAACGAAAGCTAAGGCATTGATTGGTTGCATACCTGCTACAAACTAAGTGGAAGAAACAGAAATGTATTACTGCGTTATCACTTATCAGATTGGAGTGAACTTAAGAAGATAAACAATAGGATTATCCTCATTTATAGATCACAGCCAGGGCATACCGGGATGCCTATACTTATGATGTGCAGAACGTGGATATCCTTCGTAAACACGCCTGACCCAAACTCCAAACCAACTCCAATAGTACAAGCAATCACGACACCCATAACCAAAGCAAGCTGCGAAATAAGCACATTTAGATGATTATTATAACAGACAAACAGAGAATGACAGTTTTTCCTTTCTAACTGACAAACCTGCAACACCCGAGCTGCAGTTGCTAGCGCTTTTGCATGATCCTTTGCAGCAAACGCACATGCCAGCATTGCCTGTAGAATTTCAAAACAATTATGTTCCTCATAATTTTGCTAGATAAATTTTTTTTTTCTTTTCTAATACCAGGCAGGTACTCCCTAAATATGTTTGGGTATCATTTCCATACTCAAATGAATCAGTTTTACAAATTCAGGCATATCAAAATATTGTGTCCGGATTCACTAAATCCTACTAATTCCATTTTCCTTCAAAGGATGTCTCCACTCTCCAGCATTATCAGTATTATGATTTAAGATTCTTGAATTTATTAAATAATACATAACTTCTACTCATGAATTTCCCTTCAGAAATAATAACACACAATTTTACCTGTCCAGCAATAGCCAACCCATCATTAAGAAGAGATGTTGTCATCCAAACTTGCACACAGACTTGAAATGCAGCCATGGTTGTTGATCCAAGGCGTGTAGCCATTGAAGCCGCCAAGGTTACACAAAATGTGGTAGATATTACTCTTAACAGTAATAGAGAACCTGTTAAAAAAGGATGTCAGTAACTAATGTAGAAAAATCAAAGCACCAAACTTGGACCAGAGAATATAAGCAAGAATTAATTCATCAGTCCAAAAAGACAGTAATAAGTAGCATTGACATGAAATTTGGTTGAAAAATCAATTCAAATAGAAGAAAATTAGAGCAAGGATTTTTTTTTTTCTTTCTTTTTTGATATACTAAGCATGTCAACTTACACTTTAATTGCTATAAATAACATTTCATGGATGATCTTATATGTTATACAAGTCAATGTCATAGTTTACAGGTCTTAGTGCATCGTCAGAATACTTTTATCAAATTAATTGAATAGACTTGCCCGCAAATATCTTGAATAGTATGAGTTTTATAATTATATTTTCTAAATATTTTTATTGAATTTCTTGACAATTCTTCTTTCAAATTAAATTTTTGAGAATGTTATACCTTAAATTTGCCGAGATATAAAATCTAGGTTCCATATGGTACAACTTAGTTACTAGTATGACTGCTAACTGAAGGAATGAAGGATACCACTTCTGAGAAATCGTGCAAATCGGAGATCATTAAAACTTTTAGGCAAAAGATAAATCCTTTGCATCAGTTTCCATAGTAATAGTATTGAAATTAGGTACCTGTGAAAACAAAAGTAATGTCAGATCGATACATTTGATGCTAGATTCCTGAGATCAACAAACAATAACCGAAGCCAATAACAGAAAAGGGGAAAACAGGACATGAGTCACATGATATACTTACTGAGAAGCTATATGTGCAATGGCTGCACCACTGACACCCAACTCGAAAACGAACATAAGAATTGGATCTAAAATAATATTTACAACAGCTCCCGCCGCTATGTAAAAAAAAAAAAGCACTATTAGATGCTTCCTGAAGTTAATTAAGGAATTTGAAAGAATATAAACATGGAACAAATCGTATTTCACATCACAAGATATGTGCAACAACAAAATATTCAGGATTAATGCTAAATTAAAAAGAAGTTAGAGGCTGTTGCACCGTCCTTTATGGTTGGTTGAGAATATCAAATACAAGAGATATTAACAACATAATGAAGTTCGTTTAACTCTTCTTACCAATAGCATACAAAGGAGTTTTTGTATCTTTAAATCCTCGAAAGATCCCTTGCATGGCCAAGGAGAGAAGGATTGCAGGAGAACCAAGTGCCCGCAGTATCAAGTACTGTCTTGCTGGTTTTAGCATAGGGGAATCCTATTCAAGAAAATGCATAACCTTAAAAAAAAAAAATTGCAAGCTGGTACATGCAGGCAAAACAGATTTAAAATGGATGACAATGACAATATTTCATGGGTTTTTTTTTCTTTCTTTCTTTTTTTCTTTTTCTTTTCCAAAGCCTATATTAAGTTCTGCAACTGCCCAATGCCCAATATCCTCAATCTAGCTCTGCCACTGGTTATCACACTCAAGACTCAACCAAAAAATCATTTACTCTATTCATGTTAAGTGTAATATTTAATTATATTTTTATATTTCATCACATGTAAACAAATTAACATATAAAAATATTTTAGCAAACACAACAAATAAAGAACATTATCACTTCCTCAAAATTCCCTTTAGTTATTCTTATATAGGCACTCACAGATTTCACTCCCATGAAACTCAAGAGAGGTTTTGCTGCCAAAACAAGGAAGATGGCTTGGAGAATGCCAAGTGCGCCACCAATAATGAGTGCAGATAATGCAGATGAAATATGCCTCTTATCATGTTCGAGTTTTGCCTTCTTAAGATTTCCTTCAGTTTTGGATGGCAATTGTTGGATAGCCATGCCTGACTCTGAAATTTAAGAGGAAAAATGAAACATGTTATATCACAAATCATTTAACAGTGAACTGACTGTTCAACCCAAAAGTAAAATAAAAGAAAAAAGTTCTAGAAGAAGAAACTGTAGAAATCTAGGATCATCTATTGAAAAAATACATACATTAGCAGTCATTGACAAAACATAATTTCTACTATTAACATACCAATGTCTGAAGTTAACTCTTTCATCTCCTTGTTTACAGAAAGTGCCTTTTCCAGGTTATCACTTTCTTGTTTTTCAGGTAACTCTTTCATCTCCATGTTTACAGAAGCTGCCTTTTCCAGGTTACCACTCTCTTGTTTTTCAGTTGACTCTTCCATCTCCTTGTTTACAGAAACTGCTTTTTCCAGGTTATCACTTTCTTGTTTTTCAGTGATTCTACTGATAGTATCTTCCTCAGCGACAAAAGAAGTTGTAACACTGGAAACTGGGAATATGGTAACTCTTGATACTTGATTAAAAATGGCAATCGAAACTCCAACAGCAGCAAGTTCCACTGGACCTATAACAATTGAAAAGGAGACCTTTAATAAATGTCCAAGACTAAGGGGTCTCTAAATGCATTTCGCTCATTTTGAGCTAACCGTAACTTCCAAGGAACATGTTAATAAAATAACAGATATTTGTTACGAACATAATCAATAACCCAAAATGCTGCTGAAGACCAATATAAAGTTATAAACAAGTTGGGTAAACCGATTTTCCGAGAAGAAAAAGGCCAGGGGATCATCTTCAACCTCAAGTTTTGGTTGAGTATTTTACAGAAAAGGGCTAGCTCAAGTAGGCAAAAAAAAGTTGCTATTATTTTTTATTTAACTTTTATTAGGACTTCTAGGATTTTATCCTAATTGATATCTAGTTCATTTTTGGGCATTTCTTTTAAATTTAAGCAGGATTATGACGCCGGGCATAATAATGATTATTCTGCAGGCTAATAGCAACAGATAATTGACAGGAAAAACACAAGAGAATAGCCCAAAACACAGAGAAATAACTCTAATGTTTAATCAAATTACTCAAATCAAAAAGTCTCTTACAATATTGAGGAAGAGCTCTATTTATAGTGCTCAAATAACTTAAATAATAAGCAGCCTATTCCTATAAGAAAAAATTAGAATCAAATAAAAACAACAAGCAGTCTATTCCTAAAAGAAAAAAGTAAAGTCTAATCCTAAAAGGAAATTGCCTATTCCTAAAAGAAAAATTAGAATCAAATACTAAAATAACAAGTAGTTTATTCCTAAAAGAAAAGGTAAAGCATAATTCTAAAAGGAAACTAAAAAGACTCTTAATTAAATTGAAAGAGCAAATTAAGAACTCTAGAAACCTAAATTAGGAACCGTAGAAACCCAAATTAGAAACCCTAGAAACTTAAATTAGGAACCTAGAAACCCTCCTGCATCACATTACAAAGTAGCATTTACTTTTTACCAAATCCCGCTTTGATTGTTTAAGCTAGACTCACAAGAGTGGTAAAAAAAACGTTCAATTTAAAAGGTTGCCTTTTTACACTAATACCTTAAGGATGTTATTTTTTAGTGTTTTAGATGGTTGTTATGAATTTTATGATAAAGGTATTCCTTTTTCTTGTAGATTCAAATCAGGATTTGATGCATGTCTTCGATCCACACTTGTCCAGACCCCCTGCACTCTCCAGGCCCTCTCACTTTCTTTGTTTTCCAAGCAAGTTTCTTTCCAACCAAACACATCCTTAGCGACAAAATATACCATTACTTTTGCCTTCTTGTCAACAAATTTAGCACGATAGTTTTCAAAAACTAAAGCATGAACTTGCATTAATTGATCTTTTACTCCAATAAAATGCAAGACAGCACAAGGAAAGAATTGTTATGCCATATATATAATACATTTAATGAAGCAAATATTTGAAAGAAGTGTTCTGCCAGTAGTATGACAATATATCATACTTTACAGATTAATTGTAAATGTGATTCAGTGCATGATAACATACCATGTTCAACTTTGGTCAAATTTATCCATTTCTCTATGTAATATGGTCGAATGGGGTCCACATAAATACCTTAATCAAAGTACCGGCGAGACAAAATTGATAGGTGGTGACTACTGATATTTCATGTAGGTAATAGTATGTACTGCAACAAAAATTCTAATGAATTTCTGAAATCTAAATTCTTGAATTTAATATAGTTTGTCATGTCAGCCAGTTCAGAGATTTTCCATCTAATATTACAACTAACAAGAAAAGAATAAACAATGACAAACCTATGTGTCCGATGAATGCTGTGTCAATCAAAGAAGCAATTGGATCAGCTGCTAAAGCCATTGCAGCAGGCAACGCAATATGAAATATCTCCAAGCCAGTCTCATCCTTCTTGAAAAGAAGCCTGCGCATGCGATTGTGGAATGATTGAGTTAACCATAAGATTTATTCTATGCCTTATGTGAACGAACTATGTGACAATGATCCAACTCCAAAGATGATGTGGCATGGCAGAATTAATTCACTTACATAACATGCAGTAGAATCAAAGCATTACCTTGCATTCTTATACAAAACATTAAGATGGATCTTCCACTTCTTCTCGCACAACTTCAAGCTATTTTCTTCCGCCATCCAATGTAGATGTGTTCAAGCTGCTGGCTGTCCCCAACGTAAACTACAACTCTCAGAATCCCTTTTCTCAAATTAGCTGTAGAATTACAAACAACTATTTGTAAGTAGTGAACAACCACGGCATAAATCTAAGAGTTCAGAACAAGTATTAATCTACAGAGAAACCAAATAAGTTTAGTCACTAACCTACCAAATAAATACACGCAAACTAAAAGATAGCACACTAATTCAGACCACAAACAAAGCCAAATGAGTCTTAAGGATCTCAAAAGCTACTCTACATAATAAAAGAGACGAAGAACGACAGACACACACGCCCACTCACGTAGACACACACAACACAAACACAATAAGCCTTAATGATCTTTCTAAAAAAGCAAGAAAGATAATGCACTACATAAAAAGTTACTAATCAATCAATCTCACACTCAAAGACAGACACACCGCATATACACATTCCACCCTACACAATGTTTGCAATGTATAAAAATTGAAATTTTGTACTGTAAATCTCCATCAGTTGAACAGAACCCAGAAAAAGAAGGCAAGTTTAGCTGCCTTCACTAATAATGCATGGTTGGATAAATTTAGTTAGTAAAGTTAAACAAAGACATTTACCAGAGAGAGATAGGGTGGCAATGCAAAGTGGAGGGAATTGGCTTGGTTGACGGGGGTTGATGATATAACCAAAAAAATTGAAGGTGGGTCCCACTCAAACCCCATGAAAGGATCCATTTGGTATTACCCCCCATCCACATTTGGCTTCAACAAAACCCTGCATCAGAAAAAACCTTCCCCACATCAGCAAATAGAATGGAGTAGTGCTTTTTCCACATAAATTATTCAATCTATGGGGAGAGACAAGCGTAGTAGGAAGGAAGAAACCTCCCTGAGTCAGCCAAATCACAAACCCTTGAAAACCCATTTCTTAATTAGTTAAAACCATTATCCAGGATAAACAAAACCCAGACTTTTTCTTGGTTTTGTTGAGAGGGAGAGCACTTTCTTTCTTTCTATCACCCTTCACCATTAGAGACAAATAGAGAGAAAACAGAGCAAAGCAAAGGAAGAAGGAAAGTGTGTGCATTTTTCCAAACAGAGAAGACAATGTTGGGTGAATTCGTGGAAGTGGTGTCGCAGTCTATATGATAAGAGCAGGTAGCCATGCACAGTGCGTTTGTGTGTAGGATCTCAGGAGCAAAACTTTTTTTTATAGGGGCAGGCCGCACGGGCTGCTCTCTGATACCCCGTGGTTCTGCGGCGTGTCCGTGAGCCCGATTCACGAAACTAATTAATGTTAGTGCCGTAGTGGTTTTCCTATTAACCTAAATATTTGCCAATCGGGTTCTAGCTTAGTGACAGGCATGTGACAAATAAAATCACAAATTAAGGATTTAAACTCTACCAACTTCATCAAATTTTGAGAGGGGTTCACCAAAAAAATAACCTAGATATTTTGTTCCTAGTTTGGCCTTGGAAAAATGAAATGGTCCACATTAGGGCTGTTAAAATTTTCAAACCGAAATTGAACCGACCATTAACAAAATCAATCTGAAATCGAACCGATTCTAATTTATGCAAACCGTAACCGAACCGAACTGACTAAAATCGAATCAAAACCGAAATAAAACTGAACCGATCGATTATTTTAAATTTATAGTATTATTTATATATAAAATATATATTATTTATTATATATATTCGGTCGGTTCGGTTTGGTCGGTTAAAATCACATAGAAATCGAAAATCGAACCGACCACTTCGATTTTGAATTTTTTAAAACCGAAACCGATCCGAACCGAACCAATCGGTTTGATCGATTTTTTGTTCAGCCCTAGTCCGCATTTCCTTTTTATTTCTCTATCTCTTTTCTTTCTTTTTCTTCCAAGTCCCCCCTCTCTCTCCATTGATCTCTACTTTCACGGTGATTCCAAATGGCGAGGGAACTAGCGATGGGGGGTGAAGTCGTTCATCCCCCTCGAGATGCATGAAGGCACATATCTCGAAGCGCATTCACACATCTCGAGGGGGTGAACCCTCGCTGATTTCCTCGCCCCTTCCCTCACTGATTAGACAAACCCCTACTTTCATGCAAAGATTGTGATTTCAATTTTCAAGATAATTTCTATAAGGTGATTTTACGAAATATTTTGTGAAATATGTCGTTATGTATTATATAGAAAATATGTAAAAATTTCGATAACTTAAAAAATATATATATTTCGTGAAATTTTGAGATTTTTCGCGAAAACAAACACCGTGTAGTTCTTAAGAAAATTGTGCCGGTATCAAAGTTTTGCTCGGATCTGAGACTGAAATCCATTGCAAAATGAAAGAATCCAACAACAGTGGGGTTTGTTTGAATTTGTGGCTGTAATATCACATCCAATCAAATCATGGATGATTTATTAAAGGTTGCAATTGGCAATTCACAGATTTATCTTCCCGAGAAAAGAACAAAATGGTCTTGTGGGGTGGGGCTCCTTTCTTTGCCAAAGGATTCGACAGACAACCGAGTTTGGATTCTGACTCTGAATAGAACTAGCAAGGGACAACAAAAGGAGTTGATTTCCAGCCTCATGGTCTAAATTTGGATCTAAAAAAAAGGAATTGATCAAACATAATTTTGCACTTCGGTCCAAGGCTTTAAAGTTTTTTCGTCTAGAAAATGAAAATTCTAAGGGGCATATTATCAGAAGTAGGGGTGGGCACGGGACGGGATGGGACAAGATGGATCCATCCCATTCATTCGAGATCGGGACGGGACGGGATAGACCTTGTCCCAACCTCGTCCCGTCTCAAACGGGATCGGGACGGGATGAGATGAGCACGTGTTAAATAGTCCTCCAATAAAAAATAACAAAAAGAGTTTTATCTCACATTACTCACACACCAATAATGTCAAATTTATATACATATAACTTGAATCATAAATAATAATGATATTAAATAAATAAATATTAAACTTTTTTTGGAAGGCAAATAAATATTAAATTTCATTTAGAATTAATGATTCAATTCATTTAGATTTCATATAGAATTTCATTATACATTGATTTAATTTCAACACATCCTCAACTTTAATTTCGAAGAGTATTTTGATTAAAATTAATAATAATAAATATTAAATAAATAAATTCGGGACAGGACGGGATAGGCGGGGTTGAAAATCTCCATCCCGATCCCATCCCACTCTAAATCGGGACGGGTCGGGATCGGAATGAGTTTGATCAATCCCAAAAAAATCGAGACAGATTCGAGATCGCGGGATGAGAAGCCCACCCCTAATCAGAAATATTGGAGCAGGGTGTTACATGAATTAACCCCACTGCTAGCTATAATTTGGAAAACAAAAATTAATGTCAATAGTTTTTTTTTTCTTTTTTTTTTGTAGATGAGCGAACTGAGTTTTTATAGATCTAAACTGAATCATTTAAATCTCTTTTGGTAGGTTTCTTGGACTTACGATACCATTTGTCACAATGATACTAATTGAACTGATAACATAATATTTTTGTTGGTGAAAAATCATTATCACTTTTATCGTTGTCTTTTTCAAAGGATGGCGATGGGCGGTTGAAAAAGGTTTCAACGTGAGAACAATATATGTACGTAAGATTGAAATTGATCTTGACTACCAACTTTACTTTCCTTTATCTTTCTAGTCTCACTTTTTTTAATCGGACATAAGTTTTGTTGGGACTTATTGACGAAGTGGACTCCATGTTCCCATAGGCTTCGAATTCGAGAGAGTACGTAGACCATTTTATTTACCTAACTGCAACATCTCTTATCATTCACATATCAATATATTGGAAGAAAAATACCCCAATTTTTCATATTTGTGATTAAAAATACTTTTACCACATCAACTAAGTTCAAATCTTCAGATTTCCACATTTCAGACCCTTTTAACTATTCTCCTTTTGTATAGTCGTATCCAACAATTTTTTAGTCTAAAACTGGGAAATAAATAAATGAATAAGTGCATATACAGTCAACATTGATGACCACCTTCAACTTTTATTCAGGTACTATTTGAATATTATTATCAAAAGATTCCGACTCTTTGACACCACCATTTCTGCGGAAGGATACCACCATCCCTACCCTTTGTTGGACACTACCATCTACTGAATGAACAAAAATGTTAGGAAATCAGGTTTTTGCAACCATGTTTTGTAACCAGGGTGGCGTGATCTCGAAAGAATTATGAAATCCCCAAACAGTTTATGTATATATCGAGGTTGTAAAAAACCTCCTCTGACGATGCCACATCATCCTAATTGCAAAACATTGTTGCAAAACCTGATTCCCTAGCCTCACTCCTGAAGGAAACCACCACCTACTAAAGGACAACGACAATAAACTCATTTTCTCCAATTTCTCTCCATCTCACCCTCTCTTCTCTCTCAAGAACAACACCACCACCTCATCCCGCCACCACCGCATCGCCTCGCCTCACTCGCCGACCACACCTCTTTTCTTATTTTTTGCCTATCTTCTTCTTCTCCTATCTTTCTTTTTTCTATGTTCCCCCGCTCGCAGGCAAGGATTGTGATTTCGTGAAATTATACGAAATTTTCGTTTTTTTTAAATAACGAAAAGAAAAAATTACATTTTTTAGGGTTTTTTCGAAAAATTTTGAGGTTCTTTGGAAATTTCAGAGTTTTTTCGGGAATCTCATTTTTTCGTAAAATTACAAAACTAGCTACTAAAATTTACATTTTTCGTAAATTTTGAGTTTTTTCTTCTAATTATCATTTATTCTAACTATTTATTAATTTTTGAAACCACCGCCTAATTTCCTAATATCACTTCTACTTATTTATTGAATTTTTAAAGTACCCTTTGATTTTTTTAATTAAAGGTATTTTGGTTTCATTTTATGTGCTAATACATTTATTTACTGAGATTTGCTAGGGGTCGAGGGAAAGGAGCAAGGGATGGGTGTAACCACCCATCCTCCTCGAGATGAGCGCATCGCCATGGAGATGCGCGTTGGCGCTCATCTCGAGGAGGATGGGTGGTTACACCCATCCCTCGCTCCCTTTCCCTCGACCCCTAGAATTTTCGTTATTTACTTGCATATATTTTTTCACACATACCCTCGAAATTCATTATATATTTCATTTATCCTCGAAATTTTTATGTTTTTTCTTTACACACCAAAATATTTCTTAAAATTAGGAAACTAAAATTAACTCGAAACACGAAATCACAATCCTTGCCCGCAGAAACCTGCTCGAGAGCGACGGAGAAGAAAAAGGCGGTGGGAAGGGACGTCCGACGAGGCGGGGAATAAGAACAAAGAAGAAGAGGAAGAGATGAGAAGAAGAAGAAGAACAACAACAACAACAACAACAAAGGAGAAAATGAAGAGAGGAGAGGTGGTGCGGTCGGCGGGGCTGGTGCTGCTCCGTCTGTTGATGTTTCTGCATAGAGATAACAAAGGTAAAAAAGGGAAGGTAAGGGGTGGTGGTATGCTTCAGCACATTAAAAAAGGGAGTGGTGTGCTTCAGTACAACAAGTGGTGTCAAAAAGTGACAGCCTTATAAAAAAAGTGGCACTATTTGAATACGATATTGAGGATCACATGTGTAGAAAATAAAAAGAAGAGAAAGAGTGGTCATTTTAAGGGAAGAATTTTAGGAAAAATGAGTCTTTATTAATTGATTAAATATGAGCATAGACAATGACATTGATAATAAGAAAGTGAAATAAGTAGGTAGTCCAATTTTTCTAAAAAAATAATAAAAAAAAAGAGATCCAACAATTCATAGACTTAGAGCATCTCCAAGGGATGCCCTAAATACCAAAAAAAACTAATTTGGGGTCATGTGGAAAACAAAATGCTCCAATGGAACACCCTTCCCCTTATATTTGGGGCATCCATCCCATCCCCCAAATTCTAAAAAAAAAAAAAAAAAAAAAAAAAATATATATATATATATATATATATATATATATATATATATAAATAAAATAAAATAAAACTCTATTTTCTTCCCTCTCTTATCCAATCCTTAAGATTTAAATAGGGGATTCCTAAAGTCAGGGAAAAATATACTTAAATAATGATGAAAAATTTTAAATAGGAAATGTGATTGGAGTGATGAAGAAATAGAAAATCTCTAAAATTAGCTTTTGGTTAAAATGAGGTGTGATTGATACCCATTTTACCTTTACCCACTTAAACAACATAACTTGTTCCTTAAATAACATATAATTGTTAATAGTATAAATATATATTTTGTCCATAATTTGATAATTCTTGAATTAATTAACAACAAATTAAACTATGGATTACTTCGCGACATGCTATACAAAGATTTTAAAATCCGGTAAAAGAATTAGTAATTATATATATATTTGAATTCCCTATATAGGCGTTTGAAAAAAAAAAATTCGTGATAGTAAGAAATATTGGGATTCGTCCAAGTTCTTATATCACTTGAATGATTTCAATGTGTTTGAACAAGATTTGTTCCAACAACTTTTGAACATTGTCGATTACCTTAATAGTCAATGGTATATGGAGCATCTAATCTTCCTGGTGAACTGCATCTATTATGACCTGTAGTGTGAAGTAAGACTCGTGGATATAGTGTTTTTGTTAAACTATTCAATCTGTGGGGAAGGTGGATTGGTAGGAAGGAAAGAACCTCCCTGGGTTCAGCCAAATCCAACGCCTGAAAAACCTCTATTCTTAATTAGAACCGCCTTTAAACAAACTTTATTCTTTGCACACCCACCCACATTTTCCTTGGTTTTGTTAAGAGTAGAAGTTTATGTCACTCTTCACCATTACAGACAATAACATAGTAGGAACGGAGAAAGCAGAGGAAGAAAAATGAAACTGGACATTTTGCCACACAGAAGAATATGTCGGGTGAGTCACTGGAAAAAAGGTGGTGCATGCATGGACATTGCTTATTCGACATGAAAGCTTATCGGCATTTTAAATCCATTGGAATTGGCATGGAGTCTAATTTACGATATGATAAAGAGTTTGTTTGAATATATTATGAATAATGTGGTTGCATTCAGGCAACCAGGTGGCAGTAGAACCTTGGATTCAACGACACATTTTTTTCTGACAACCAATCTCAATGACCTTGGCTCAACAAAATCATTCACTAAGATCGATGATGAAATTTAAAAATAAATGTTCAATATATAGAATGTGCAGAGGCAAAGCGATCTCCAGGGCATATGGCAGGCATCTCACATGATATGTCGTGCTAAAAATCAAACTATAGAAGCATCCCTGAAAAAAGGTCTATCAAGCAGTATTGTTCGTAAAGGCACCTTGATGGTATGAAATAATAGCTCACTTCTGAAAAGGATCTATATATTGATTCCTGAAAATGTAATAAAACCTTTCAATTTTACTTTGCAATTTCTGCTCACTAGTTTACACAGCGATGATCTCTACAAAACGACTCTCCAGTTAATATTTCTGTACAGCTAGTGGACCATTGCATTTAGGTTAAAGAAGACTTGCACATCTGTTTATAATGGTCAAAAAATTAAAATGATTGCCCATTTGTAGAGACTATTATAAATTTAAAAAGCAATCAAAGCCGCCTCATCACTTCTTGAAACAGTATACTTCGAAAACATATGCATGACTGTATTAATGAACTCAAACTTGGTTGTTGATAAATTGGTTTTATCTTTGAGAATCCAAAGTAAAATGGGCTAGTCCTGGCTTCTTTTTGTTTGTCATCAACAAAAACCTAGAGGTGCAAAATTTTGATCCAAATAGACCCGTTGTACTAAGATGATCGATCTGTATACTATACTTTATTTTAGTGTTTGAATAGCATCCATGGTGTCCAAAAACAACTTCATTTTTCACCATTTAATTAGTGTTCTAGCCAGATGGCTTGGTCAGCTAGCCTATCTATTATACTAAAATAAATGTTTTTGTTTCAAACTTTTTCCTGCAAATCAAAATATGTGACAGCGGCTCTATCTATTATACTAAAATAAATGTTTTTTTAAAAACTTTTTCCTTGGCTGTAAATTGTTGCTTTTAGCCCAAGGCTTGCACGACTTTAAAACTCGTTGTATCAAGGAGATCTAACATGCATATAGGTATCACATTTTGCACTTGATAGAACATTCCAATTGACAAATTTAAAAGTCAAATTTGAGCTTCGCGATTGTGTTCTCACACTCCAACCCCGTTTTATTTGAGCTTCTTGCATAAATAGTTGCTAGAAAATAGTTTGTCTTTGTTGTTGGGTGGAGCTATTAATTTGAAATACAGACCATTTTATTTTAATTGTGTTTTGAGTTTGTTTTATTTTAATTTATTTATTTAAAGCTTGTATCAGTTTTACTATTTGACGAGGTCCTCAAACAACTCTAAAAAAAAATATGCTAACTCAACCCATTTGCACTTGAGGATCTGACTACTGCTAAATATGCTCTAAACAGTGTTTTAAAAAAAGGTCTAGTCGGAGCCTAGGCGCTAGGCGGGTTTATTGTTATTATTATTATTATTATTATTATTAGGAAAGAACTGAATCCTAAAGGCTCTGAATATATTAGGAATTAACTCAACCTTTTTCTTGTGAATTGCACATGTACTTGCCGTTAGGCATTTTCACTAGCATCATATCCTGATCCAAGGAATGAATACGTTCAATTCGTAAATATGAGTACGTACAATATCATTTTGCATATATTACTCTACTGGAGTCCACTTTATACTTTTTAGACTATTCTTTTCTATTTTCATCCAGCACCCACAACTCAATTAGAGTTTCAAAGGGCAAGACATATATAATAAACTCATTCGAATGATCAAAGCAATTCATCTTGTCAATATATCCTTCTAGTGTACCAAGTGGAGATTAGTATCCTTTCCCTGCTTCGCTTGGCAATACAGTCCTCTCCAATTGCGAAGGGTTGCTTTGTAATTTCTCATAAACAAGGACATGGAGCAAAAATTCAGGTGAAGAAAGTGTTGTAAAGTAAAAATAGCCTTAGCTTTTTTTCGCTGATAAATGCAGAAAAATCGCAGGGATTTAGATAAAAGGAATCAGACCAAGTGAGACTCAGTTCCTTTCACTCGTGTGTTTCTGTAAAGAAAATATTTGGAGAATTGTATTATTATTTTTATTTCTTTACTGAATATAAGTTTATATAAGCTAATTATGACCTAACCTTGTGGAAACAGGAAACATAAACTTGCTATACAAAATAAAGTATTTTCCTATTATTGTACATATTCTCACTTTCCTATGACTTTCCTATTATGACACTTTCTTATTCTGTAGATATTATGACTTTCTTTTTTGTAGATGTGAATCAATCTTAGACTTGGCTATGTTGAGTGCAAGCCCTATATATTCTAACACTCCCCTGCAAACTAGACATGTAGACATAGATGAAATTTGCAGCTTGGAGGAAACTTTGAAGTCCGATTTGGTGAAGACCAATTTGGAGGAAACTCTGAAATCGAATTCTGGATGATTCTTGTATGAAGAAATCATGACTGTCAAGTGAACGGCTAATGGTTTGATTCGGATAATCAGCTTAACTATCCAGTTCGGATAATTCTGGTATGAAGAAAATTGCTCAATTCGAGTCAACGCACATTTTGATATTGCTCAATTTGAGTCAATACGAATTTTGTGTATTGCTCAATTCGAGTCAACACAAATTTTTGTATTGTTCAAAACAAATTTTTTTCCTGTGGTGGTATTGAGTAAAGGTCAGGGTGCAAATAGCCCAGAGCTTTAAAACAATTTCCCTATTTTTTTTCTTTCTTTTTCTTCTTCCTTACTATTTCTACTATTCGCGTGATTCTTGCCGAGTTGTTGGTTGTGTGAATTCTTTGTGATGTGGGGATTGTCGCGAAAAAGGGGGCGAGATTAGGCCCACTGTGTTATATGTTCCTTGTTCATCTTTAAGAAGGAGAATTCTTTCCCTATTCGTGATAGAAAAGGAGAGTTTTTTCTGTTATTCACACCCATCCTCTTTGTATTGTATTGTTGTTGTGGATTACCTGTTAGATGGTGAGATGTGTGGCTGGATGGTTATGGTCGACGCAGGCTGGTGTGACAGTGGTTGTCGATTGGTGCTTGTGGCATTTGACGGCTGGCTGTCGAGATTATTCTGCAAAGGCGACGTGGTTTAAGGTGACATTGGCGTGGCAGTTGTGATTGTTTGAAGATTTTGTTGGCTGAATCGTGATCGAAACTAGGGCTGAAAATCGAACCGTCGATTCGGTTTTTCACCTAAACCGTGAACCGAACCGACTTAGGTCGGTTTTAAAGTTTTCAAACCGAAACGACCATTAACAAAACCGATCCGAAACCGAACCAATTCTAATTTATGCAAACCGTAACCAAACCGAACCGACTAAAATCGAACCAAAACCGAAATAAAACCGAACCGACCGACTATTTTAAACATATTGTATTATTTATATATAAAATATATATTATTTATTATATATATTTGGTCGGTTCGGTTTGGTCGGTTAAAATCACATATAAACTGAAAATCGAACCGACCATTTCGGTTTTGAAATTTTTAAAACCGATCTGAACAGAATTTAAACCGAACCAATCGGTTCGGTCGGTTTGATCGGTTTTTTGTTCATCCCTAATCAAAACAGATAAGAATTTGTTTGTTGTGTGAGTCAGCGGAAGTTGCAATGTCGAATCTGTTAGGGAAAGAGGAAGCAAGGCGATGGATTGCGATGGTGCGTGAACTTTATTACAGAGTGCGATTTCCCTTATCCGCTTTTGCGTCTATGGTCAAAGTGCGTAGTTGTTGGAGGTGGGGAAGAGCTTGAGTCCCCAAAATTTTTAAGTCACCAAATAAAGTTGTTCTGATATCTACAGAATGTTAGAATATGTAGGGCTTTTACTCAACATAGCCAAGCCCAAGTCCAAGATTGATTCTCATCTACAAGAAGGAAAGTCAGAATATCTACAAAATAAGAAAGTGTCAGAATAGGAAAGTCATAATATGTACAAGAATAGAAAAGTTAGAATACGAAAGTACTCTATTTTGTATAGCAAATTTATGTTTCATGTTTCCACAAGGTTAGGTCAGAATTAGCTTATATAAGTTTGTATACAGTCAATGAATAAAAATAATAATACGATTTTCCAAATTATTTTCTTTAAAAAATGTTAGAATATGCAGGGCTTACACTCAACATAGCAAATCCCAAGTCCAATATTGATTCACATCTACAAGAAGGAAAGTCAGAATATCCACATAATAAGAAAGTGTCAGAATATATACAAGAACATAAAAGTTAGAATAGGAAAGTACTCTAATTTGTATAGCAAGTTTATGTTTTCTGTTTTCACAAGGTTAGGTCAGAATTAGCTTATATAAGCTTGTATATAGTCAAGGAATAAAAACAATAATACAATTTTCCAAATTATTTTCTTTAAAAAATGTTAGAATATGTAGAGTTTGCACTCAACATAGCCAAGCCCAAGTCCAAGATTGACTTTCCTATTCTGACACTTTCTTATTCTGTGGATATTTTGACTTTCCTTCTTGTAGACGTGAATCAATCTTGAACTTGGGTTTGACTATGTTGAGTACAATCTTTACATATTCTAACATTTTCAAAAAATGAAACTAATGAAACATGTCCAGGGTGGTGTTGGTTCTTCACTTAAGAAGAATAAGATACAAAGGTGTGATTCTTCGGAGACGGAGGAGGAAAACATAATGCTACAGATTTTTCCTTGATTGCCTGTGAAATCACTTGTAAGCTTCAAATGCTTATCAAAGAAGTGGAACCAGATAATCTCTAATACCCATACTTCCGTAGTCATTATAAAGACGTGGGTGGATCTTCTCGTCTTGGGTGTTTTCTACCACATTTGTGGAAGAATTGCTATTGTGCCCTCAAAGATGCTCAACAATTTGGTAACTTAAAATAGAGATAGCATTCAACACATTGTTTAGTAATTTTGTCCGCTATAAGCATAAGAAAGTTGCATCGTTGGGCTTCCAATGGATACCTGCTATTACCCGAAAATCTATAGAGATTGCATTATTTCATCTGCAATCCCGTCACTAAGGAAACATTATCTGTTCCCACCCCTAAAAAGACTAGTCCCTCAATCACAACAGGTTTCGTCTGCCAAACAACTACACTCGTCCTCTTTCATTCAAACTTGTCCTAGTCATGGGGGATTGTTACATGTATCCCCTATAGACATTAGACATTGAATTATTCTCGTCCTCAGATACATTAGACATTGAATTATTCTCGTCCTCAGATGAAACTGTTAGATTATGCAAAATAGAGTATTTTCTTATTCTTGTACCTATTCTGACACTTTCTTATTCTGTAGATATTTTGACTTTTCTTCTTGTAGATGTGAATCAATTTTGGACTTGGGCTTGGCTATATTGAGTGCAACCCCTACATATTCTAATAGAAAAAAGAAAAATAAACATCACAATATATACAAAATAGGCACAAGGAAAGAGCAATAGGCCTGATATATAGTCTTGTATATATATAGTCGTGTCATTTCCCTTCAGATATATAGGGAAACTACAACCAACCTGCTGAATTTTGTGCTTGATCATAGGGACATTTTTTTTTGCAATTTTCCAAAATAGCAAAATGGCTCTTCCGGGTGCTTTGATGAGCCAAAGCTCCCGGACTTGCTTGTTGGCCATACATGGCATGGAAGAGAATGTTCCCTGCCCTCCTTCTCTATGAAAGAAACCATTTTAGTAGTACTTGTAATAAAAAAAAAATCCATGTTTATCGAATGCCAGAAGAGCCAGTAACTTTAATGGAAATTGCTTGGATCTCTAAGGCAAATTGGCTTTGGACACAGTTGGGCATGAACTTTTCATGTGTATGCAAAAGAAATATTAAGGGTCTATTTGATGGTGTTAAGGTTGTTTAGTAGCCCAATATTTTTCATGGAACCTTCAATTTTGGGCTATTTTCCCTCCACTCCCCCAAGTAATGGAAATCAAGAAAATAATATCTTTTGACTTGATTGTTGACCAGGCTTGACAGTTGACCTAAGTATATAGAAAAGTTAGAACTCCCCTATCCCTAGACTATAAAAGGTCCCAAAAGATCATAATAGAATTTTTAAACACAATTAATCTCCTTGAATTCGACTTGCCTATAGAGGTTTTATTGCCCTTTTAGGTTCTTGGATGAAATGGAAGAGTTGGGAGGAGCTGGGTTCTCCAGTGATTGGTTGCAATATTTATACTGCTTAGTTGGTTTTAGGTGATATACTAGGGAAGTGTATAGTTGGGTTTATCAGTTTTAGGTTAAGGTCCTCCCTTTTTTTTCTTAATGCAAAGGTCATCGGATTTGCCAAGCCAATGACATTTTGAACTTTGTACACTTCATTTTCTCAATTTCTTCCAATCTTGCAAAAACATTTCTGTATTTCACAAAAAATTTCTTAGCAAAATGGGTCTCAAAAAAACAAGAGATGCACAAAAGTTCCTCTTAGCAAATCCTTTTCACAGTTGATAGAAGAAAAATAAATAAATACTACAACCAGCTTCTTAAAGAATAACTAGGTAACCATATCCCCTGTACGACCAAAACGAAAATTGATGGCAGTGCGTAAGAATGGAAAGAATCGAATCCTATAGGCTTCGTGTACATCAGGAATTAATTCAACTGTTTTGTTGTGAACATTGCCATTAGGCATTTTCACTAGCAACATATCCTGATGCAAGGGGATGAACACGTTCAATTGGTAAAGACGAGTACGTACAATATCCTTCTGTATATATCGTTCTATTACTTTTGAGTCGTTCTACTGTGCCCGGTACAATGCCCGGCATGTGCCAGGCACGTGTCAGTTAATGAGAGGGATGAAAAGCCAAAAAAAAAAAAAAAAAAATTCGCAAAAGTTTCTCTCTCGACTGCGCCTCCTCCACCTCGCGATTAGGGCAGCCAACTGCGCCTCCTCCGCCTCCGTCCAAAGTGCGCCTCCTCCACCTCCGCATCCGTCCAAACTGCGCCTCATCCAAACGGCGCGATTAGGAGTCCAAACTGCGCCTCCTCCACCTCCGCCTCCTCCAAACTGCAACCTGCGATTAGGTACCACCCCTATCTATCTATGTCATCTATTTTTTGTTGGAAATTTTATGGTTAAAGGAAAGGATTTTCTATAGCTTTCAATTTAGGTTTTCAATTTTTTTTTCCCTGTATAAGTTTAGAATAGATGATGAACCTAAAGAACCTGAAATAATGAGAACTACATCATCACAGTAACTAGAAATTGGAATCAATAAGAACTTGTTATCTGTGCTAAGGATCAGTCCGAAATTGGAATCAATAAATTACTTGTGCTTTGTTATTTTTTTTATGTTAGATCAGTTCAGATGCTAATTTTTCATCAAATATGTGTTCAATTTGTCATATTTTCAGGGATGGATACATTAGAAAATAGCGAATGTATGGAAAATTTCGAATTTGTAGAGTCGATAAAAGAGCATTTCGTAGGGATGGAATTTAACAACATTGATGAGTATCAGTCATATTATCTTGATTATGGTAATAAAAAGGGATTTCCAGTGAGAGTAAGGTCAACTGAAAAGGATGATGAGGGAAACCCTAGATATCTTATTCTTGTATGTGGTCGGGCTGGGAATTTTAAAAGTCAAGCAGAAAGTGTTAAAAAAATGCGTCCCTCTTGTAGATGTGGTTGTAAGGCTAAGATTAGAGCTCTTATACGCCCTGATGGAACAGTGAAAGTGACAACAGTAACTGATGATCACAATCATGATTTGAGCCCTACAAAATCGAGATATTACAAAAAAAATCGAGTTATGAGCCAATATGTGAAGAAGAGGCTTGAATATAATGATAGGGCGGGCATTAGGCCAAATAAGAATTTTTCTTCGTGTGTGGTTGAAGTTGGTGGGAATGATAATATGAAATTTTCCCAAAAAGATTGTTACAACTATTTGCATAAAATAAGGCAATTGAGACTTGGTGAGGGGGATGCGACGACACTGCAGAACTACTTTCAAAAGATGCAAGCTAACAATGCTGATTTTTTTCTATTTGATGGATTTGGATGACAATGGGAGGTTAAGAAATGTCTTTTGGGCTGATGCATGGAGTAGAGCAGCTTACAAGGAGTTTGGTGACGTCATTACTTTTGACACTACGTACTTAACTAATAAGTACGAAATGTCATTTGCTCCTTTTGCTGGGGTGAATCATCACGGTCAGTCAATACTTCTTGGATGTGGATTGATATGTAGTGAGACAGTACAAGAGTTTGTTTGGCTTTTCAAATCTTGGCTTGTGTGTATGAATGATTGTGCTTCAGCGGCTGTAATCACTGATCAGGACAGAGCAATGAAGAGAGCCATCGAAATTGTGTTTCCCAACACACGCCATAGATGGTGCCTATGGCATATTATGAAAAAGTTGCCTGAAAAACTGTCGGGTTACAATGAATACGAGGCTATAAAATTTGCAATGCAAAGAGCAGTTTATGATTCTCTGTCTCATGAAGAGTTTGAAGAATATTGGTGTGGGTTCATTGAGAAATTTAACCTTGAAAATAATGATTGGTTGAGTGGATTATATGATGAAAGAATTCGTTGGGTACCCACATTTCAGATGAATACTTTTTGGGCAGGGATGTCTTCAACACAAAGGAGTGAAAGTATGAATGCTTTTTTTGATGGTTATGTAAATTCAAAGACCACACTAAAACAATTCGTAGAACAATATGAGAATGCACTACGAAGTAAGGTTCAAAAAGAAGTTGATGAGGACTTTAGATCATTTAGCCGTTGCCTTCCTTGCATTACTCCTTACGCATTTGAGAAAAAATTTCAAGCTGCCTACACCACAAATAAATTTAAGGAGTTTCAAACAGAGATTGCAGGAAGATTATGTTGTGCAGTTAATCATCATGTCATGGAGGAGTATGGCTTTCAGGTTTATTGTGTTTCGGAAGACAGGTTGATAGGAAACGCATACAGGTCAATCAATTTTAAAGTTTATTTTAATGATGATGACTTCAATATTAAGTGCAATTGTCAGTTATTTGAGTTTAGGGGGATCTTATGCAAACATATTTTATCGGTATTGTCTCATATGAGGATTAATGTTTTACCTGAAAAATTTATTCTTCGAAGGTGGAGGAAAGATATTAAGAGGTGTCATAAGAAGGTAAAAATTGTATATTCGGATTGGGCAATGAAGCCTGAAAATGACTTGGTCAGGTTTACTCACTTATAACACAGGTATGTAATTTACTGTCTTAAGATCATTTTAACGACCACATAAAAAATGTAAGCATTTATGTAATATCATTTATTTTTGCAGCGCCCACCTTCTAGCAACGACACGAACTTGACAGATTATAGCTCATTATTTACGCCCTGGTAAGGATCTCAAACTTTGTTAGTTTTTAATGTTTTGCCATATATCAACGCATCTCATGTTTTGTTTACATGTTTGTAGAGATGATGGTGTTGCATATGAACTCTATGTGTCAGAAGCCAACCCTGAAGGAACTTATTCAAACAAGCGACAAAATATTAGTAATTGTTGTGGTTGTTGTAGGACTTTTGGTTGAATTCAAATTGTAATGGGAGTGTTATATTTCAGCAGTTTTTGTAATTGGCAGACTTCAGAACTCTTTTATCATATTCTAGCAGTTTTTATAATTGAATATGTAATGACTAATGCTATCAGTTTTGTCAGTTTTATTAGTTTTGTGAGGTTGCAGTTTTATTAGTTTTTATCAGTTTTATCAGTAATGCTACCATTCAGTTTTATCAGTTTTTATTCTAGCAGTTTTATCATATTCCAGCAGCTTTTTAAGCGCTCAAACTGCGGAAATTCCAGCAGGTTTTAAGCGCTCAAACTGCGGAAATTCCAGCAGACATTTAAGCGCTCTTCATGCGAAAATTTCAGCAGCTTTTAAGCGCTCAAACTGCAAAAATTTCAGCAGGTTTTAAGCGCTCAAACTGCGGAAATTCCAGCAGCTTTTAAGCGCTCTTCATGCGAAAATTTCAGCAGGTTTTAAGCGCTCAAACTGCGGAAATTCCAGCAGGTTTTAAGCGCTCAAACTGCGAAAATTTCAGCAGCTTTTAAGCGCTCTTCATGCTGCCATTCATAGCACAATTTCCAGCACCTGACATACAATTACATCGACATACAATTTCCAGCCTCACATACAATTACATCGACATACAATTTGCCATTCATAGAACCATTTCAGCCTGTTTCTAAATCTGAATCCAAATCCAATACAACATGCAATTTCTAAACTGACATACAATTCAGTTTCTAAACAAGAGATAATTACAAGAGATAATTCAGTTTCAAATACCATCCAAAAGCTTAAAAAAGATAATTACAAGAATCAATAAAACTACCACTAATACACTGTTGATTAGGTCCCTTGTAAAAGCCCAAGGACCCTCAGGAGCATTATTTGATTGGTCGACTACGTCTTCAGTGTCGTTTGTTCTTGCCGGGTGCTCTCTTCTCACCTATTGTTCTCTTATCGCTTCGTGCTCTAATCTGTTCTCTTCTGATAGCTTCCACATTTCGTAATCTTCATAGGCTTCTTCAACTGATTTGAAACCCTTGTACGTACAACCCTTGTATCCGTTAACTTGTAATGCGCAACCTGGCCAAGTCACATATACTCCAGGAACATGCCCACGATAAACAACATAAAGTTTGTATGTCATTCCTGCGTTGACAAAAAAATAACATTTGATTGAATAATTTCATATAAACTGATCAGATCATAATTTCATATATATATATATATATATATATATATATTGTTGTTCGAGTACAATCCACCAAGCTCTGTTGCTTTCATTTTAGTGAAGGGCAGCAGGCCACCTATCAACCTTCATTGACGCCATTTTACCTTGATAATAACCTAATGTGAAATCCTTGTTACCCAACAAAACAAAATGTAGATTATCTGATTCTCAATAGATTCCCATTTTTTTTCATCTTCATAACACTTAGAACAACCCATCATATCAAGAAAAGAAGGCCACCAGCTAGGAAGATGGTATCCATCAACCAAAACAAGGAGAGAATGTTGTTGGTTTCAACTTTCAAAAGGGATTTGTATAAAGTGAAACAAAGACCTCTTCCTAAAGTATTCTATAAGGCACAAGATTTTCTTCATATAGAAACAAAATAATGTAATGCTCAACCTTTTTGCCAAGTCCTTTCATCCACAACTTGGATTGTAATGATGTAACTTTAGCCGACTTGTTGAACACATTTTTTTCATAGAACTACAACTTATTTATCATTATTCCAAGTAAAACTTAGAATAAACACTCAAATCATGCATAAATATAAGGCAAAAGAAAAGAACATTATCATAACACTCAAATCATGAATAAACACTCAATCATTCACTTGGGTTTCCTCCCTCTCCTCCCCTCCCCTCCTAATTCATTCAGATAAGGATCTCTGCTGTTCCTGTGAATTCACTCAACCTACAATGAAAACCGTCCACTCCTTTTTCTGCCAAATATGTTTTTTCAACCAGGAAGAAAACCAATATAGACATGAATTACTTGGAATTTTAATCACAATATAGACTTGTTTGTTTTCAACCGTTTTCAGCATGAATCACAATATAGCATTCATAGACTTGCTCATTAACTCGACATGAATCACAATATAGACTTGCTCATTAACTAATCACAATATAGACTTGCTCATTAACTCGACATGATAGACTTGCTCATTAACTCGACATGAATCACAATATGGACTTGTCTGTTTTCAACCGTTTTCAGCATGTAATTTATGCTATAATTTTGCTAGTTGGAATTTATGCTATACTTGGAATCAATGTGAGACATACTTACTTGGATTTTTGGTGGCCAACAGGAGCAGTGAGGACTCACCCTTCTTCCCTTCTTCCTCTCCCTGAAGCTTCACTGAAGCTCTTCCCTTCTTCCTCTCCCTCAGATCCGCCTCCTCTTCCTCTTCCTCAGATCCGCCTCCTCTTCCTCTTCCTCTTCCTCAGATGAGCTTTTCTTCAGATCCTCTTCCTCCTCTTCCTTTCCTCAGATCGTCCTCTCCCTCAGATGAGTTGTTCCTTCTCTCCCTCAGATGAGAGCTGTTCTTCAACCTTTTTTTTTTTTTTAGGTTTCGAATTTTCTATCGAGAGAATGAGGTTTCTAAAATCGATCAAGGCCCAGCACGTCTCTTCCTTTCCTCAGATCGTCCTCTCCCTCAGATGAGCTGCTCCTTTCTCCCTCAGATGAGAGCTGTTCTTCAACCTTTTTTTTTTTTTTTGTTTAGGTTTTGAATTTTCGATCGAGAGAATGAGGTTTCTAAAATCGATCAAGGCCCAGCACGTCTCTTCCTTTCCTCAGATCGTCCTCTCCCTCAGTTGAGAGCTGTTCTTCAACTTTTTTTTTTTTTTTAAAGGTTTCGAACAGATGATCGAGAGAATGAGGTTTCCTTCTAAAATCGATCAAGGCCCAGCACGTGCCTGGTACCATGCGTTGCACGTGCTGGGCATCATCCGGGCATTACGGCGGGCATTGGAGCGGGCACAGTAGAATTTTCGATTACTTTTTAAACCATTCTTTTCTTTTTTTTCATCCAACACCCACATCTCAACTAGAGTTTCAAAGGATAAGACTTATATGGTAAATGCATTCGACTGAGCAAAGCAATTCATGTTCTTGTCATTATATCCTGCTGAGACACCAAGTGGAGACTGATATCCTTTCCCTGCTTCTCTTGGCAATACAATCATCTCCAACTGCGAAGAGTTTTTTTTTTTTTTTTATCTTTAATCATAAACAAAGACACAATGCAAATACTCGGTTGAAGTAAGTTCCACAAAGCAAATAGCCCCAAAATTTTCACTAATAAATGCAAGAAATGTGCAGGGGTCTATATGAAAATAATCAGAACAAGTAGACTGAGTTCCTTCCACTTGTGTGTTTCATCCGAAGACATGAATAATTCAATATTTAACGTATTAGTACTAGTATTGGGATTTAGGGGATTCTGATAACGAAGCCACATGGCTCAGACCACTGTTTACTGAAGAGAAGGATTAGTTGGTTTGGCAGACAAAACATTGTGACTGAGGGACTAGTATTTTTACGGGTAGGAACATGTAATATCTCCTTGGTGATGAGATTGCAGATGAAATAATTCAACATCTTTGTATGTTCTGGGATACATAGCAGGTACCCATTGGAAGCAGAGACTGTAAACTTCCTCAAGTTCACCGAGGACAAAATTACTGAACGATGATCTCCTGAATTCTACCTCTTCGATGATAACAAACTATTGAGCATCTTTGAGGGCACAAAACCATTTTTTTTCCTGAAGTGCAGTAGAAAACATTTAAGGCGAGAACGTGCATGTCTATGTAATGAGTATGGAAGTATGGGTCATTAGACATTATATGATTCCACTTATTTGATAAGCATTTGAAGATCGCAAGTGATTTCACAGGCAATCGAAGAAAAATCTCGAGTATTATGTTTTCCTCCACATTCTCTAAAGAATCACACCTTTTGATGCTCCAAATCCATCATTGCTTATCTTAAAACTTGCAAAATGAACAATGGTGAGCAATGGACCACCGTTGTGGTGGCCCAAGACACTCCGATGCTAAAGTCAGGCGACGGTACAAGGACAAATGTAGACTACATAAAATTAGCAATGTGTATACATACATTTATCCTTCCTTTTTCTTACCTTATAAAGCAAGTGTTCCCTATCGAGGGCGTGATGGAGGGAGGAGATCTCGTCCAAAAATCTTACATATGCCTGACCGAGTCTATTCGACACTTGGCTATGTTTAGGACTCAATGTTTGATTGAGTTATGAGCTTGATTTGTGTGAACGAATCTCAGGCTTGCGACAACTCAGAGATATGGATTGGGCATTATTGTCCTGGGCCAAGCTCCAAGATCCGTGCCACATGGGCCGGCATGATTTGGGGTTGAACACCTGACTTAATAATAGGACCGCTTGGGGCCATGTTTTAATAATAGGACCGCTTGGGGCCATGTTGAAGTCTTCTCATACTGGGGTTGACTCTCACCACGTGTACGGGTGTAATTGGGTGATTGTTCGGTGTCTCATCACCTTTTGTGTTTTCTTCTTAAGTGGAGAACCACCACTACTAACAACACCACCACCGCCACCAACCACATGTTTCATAAGTTTCATCAGTCGAGCGTGGACTTGATGTAGGTACCCATTCGCTGACATGGTATGTTTTCATTAGGTGAAGGGTTTTTTCATTAGATAACATTTTGAAATGAGAGCACGCCATGTCACCAATGTTAAAATGAATGTAGATTTTGAATGGTATAGTAGAATGGCTCAAAATTAAAATCAACAATTCAGAAGATAGGAACAAGACAAGCTGATAGTTGGGCAGTTCAAGGAAGAGTCCTTCCAAATATCCGGATTACAATTCTTTGCAAATTTTCAGGGCTATACCCGTACATCTCAATGGAAAAAATAATACAGATATTTTGGCCATTAAGATCAACATGGCAGAGGTTTTGCTTTGTAGCAATGGACATGGATGCAAGAGTTTCCACACATTTTTTTTGTTACAATGATATAAAGGCCCTGCTTGGTTTACTGCAAATGCAAATAATTTTTTGAAATTTTTATTTGCAGGTTTTTGGCCGGTTACATGAAATTTTTTGGAAAATTAATTTGCAAGACTTGTCATAAATGCAATGTTTTTTAAGCAAAACGATTTCACTACTCAGAGCGCTGAAAACAGTTTGCTTAATCTTGTATTTCCTTATCTGAAAATACTAATGTTAATTTATGTTAACCTGCAAGCCATACGATTAATACATAAAAATATGAATGGATAAAATACCAATTTAGGTTTTATTTTATTACAAAGACACATTCATTCACCACTAAACACATTGAAAATAAATATGAAAAATTATTTGTTTTAGAATCATTTTAATTTACGGTGGGTTTACATTGAATCAACTAGGGCAAAATTTTCAATTGTTCACCGATAAGCACATGAATCTAAGTATAAAATTTGTGAGGGCGAGGTCAAGCACACAAGGGCTTGACGAACATTTGGAAAATAAATTAAATTTTATGTTATTTCACATTTGGCTCGCATTTGTTAATGTCTATTCTTATTTGACCATCATTTGTTCTTATATTTCAGTCTAACACCCATTACCGTCTGTTAGACCCTCATTTATTTATTTATATTCTTATTTGACCCTCATTTGTTCTTATATTTCAGTTTAACACCCACTAACAAATTCCATTCAATATTTTTGAAATCCTAACCCCATGGAGATTTTATTACCTTATCAACAATCATTTTTCTTGCCTGCAGTGAACCCTTTGGGGAAGAGTCGGGTTCTGTAGTGACTAGTAGTTGTGTCATTTTATTTGCTAGTGAAATATTGGGTGGCTCCTTTGGTTTGTGCAATGGATCTCATATAATGTTGATTATCTGTAATGTTGGATTTCACAGGGAAACAAATGAAGATTGGTTCGATTTTTCTTCTGAATCTGGTGTTGATGACTTAGATCCAACTTTGAAGCTGAGATGGAAGCAATTAGGGTGCACAATGGACCTGATAAGAGCCGATATATCATCTACTAAGACAATATATATCCAAAAATTTGAACATGATATTAGTATCTTTGAAATTTAGGAGAGACTTACAGTTAAAAAAATAAATTAAGACTATTTCTTGAAGTTGTTTTTGCATTTCTTGCGTACCAGAAGAAATGATCAATATAATGAATCAGTGCTACGGGGAAAGAACCACTACTACATATAGTAATATAAGTATATATAATATGGATAAAAGAAAGTCCTAAGTCGAATATGGTTCCTTGACAGCCAATTTCTTTTGTATGGATCGGATTCATATATTATAATTCATATTGGTGTTTTACTATTCAGTGCTGACTAGAACAAACTAAAGATTATAGAGAAAAATGGCTAGAATTGAAAGTTGGAAAATGTTTTTAATGGTCAAGATTAATTCCCATAATGACACGTTTGTAAATATAAAACACATAGAAAGGCAAAGAAAAAGAAAATTTTGTGAAAAAGTTGGTAAAATGTAAATGTGGTGGAGATTGAAAGTATTGTGTTTTCCTTTTTTTTTCATTCGTAAATTTATTAGTATAATTGAAATTCAATATTGAAGATATTTCCAACAAAACCAATGATCAATACAAACTAAGGGTGGGTATTTAAAACCGAAAAACCGGACCGAACGGTCCAGTCCAATCTGGTTATTTTATTGTTAGTTTAATAATCGATTCCAAACCCGACCTGATCCGGAATGCTCGATCCGATTTTCGGTTCCAATTCCCATAACCTGCCGGTTACCCGGCCTGGCCCAGTTATTTAAAAAATAATGAAATATAAATATTAATGGAAGATGATAAGGAAGTAAAAGCGGATATAAGAAACCTCACTAGTGTTTCCTCCATTATTAATCAAGGGGGTTTCATTTTTCTTCATTGCCTCGGAGGGGACTCGTTCTCTCCAATTCCTGTCTGTCTTCCACACACACACACTCTCTCTTGCGCTTGTGCTGTAAAATTGTTGTTAATTTCTAGGGTGGGTTTCGAAGCTTCCCAAATTCTACTTTTCATCATCGAACTTGTTCCAAGTCCAACTCACTTCTTCATCTTCTTCTTCGTATTGGACTTAGACTGGATTGGACTTAATAATCCCTGTAGTTCAAAGCAACAATCACCTTATATTTTGAACGGTAGTGATTGGTTAGGTGAAGTGCAATGGCCCTATTTGGGAGTAGGGATGTTTTTTATCTTCTTCCTTCACCATTCACGAGTGCTGCGATACAAGATCATGTTCTGTGTTGGTAAGGGAGTGTCTTCCACCACTTAACAAAGCTGGATTCCTTCATGAACACATCCCTTGATATCTCGTCACAAGTTACCCATCTCAACAGTTCTCTTTCTAGCTCCACAATTTTGTCTTTCATCTCCTCAATTGCAAAGCCCAAAAGTCAAATTGGGGTGAAAAACATTGGGCTGAAAATTTTGGACTTTGATTGTGACCGATCCGGACCAGCCCAAAATTTTGATTAATCGGGAGCCCGATTAATCGAGGCCATCAGGCCGGGCTCGATCAGTAAAATTTTGGATTTTAAAAATTCGGTCCGATCCTTAGTTTGGGCTAGACAGTCCGGTTAACCGGCCCAGCCCACCCCTAATACAAACACTTAGAATAAAAATAAAAAAAAAATAGAAATATTCAAATTACCCTTCTATTTACAGTGCAAGATTTGGCGTTCTCTCCTCAAACCTATACAATTTTGTTCAACTTTTGCACACACCCTCCTCCTCCCTCAGTATTATCATCAGAAACTTGTCTAAGTTTTACTTTAGACCCATTCATAAATATTACCCTTCTATTTATTAGTGCACAAGGTTAAACCTGTAAAATTTAAACAAATCTTTCATTGTGATTTGTTTAGCTATCTCGAGATAGTTTGAATATCTATATCTAATTTATATAGGTTTAATGAATGAACATCAAATTAGAAGTTGGGAGTGTCTCCTAATTCCAATGTATAAGTGGCCCGTTCTGCTAAGCTTAGGCAATAAGTCTAGAAAAGCCTTGGCAACCCATGATTGCAAAAACCCAACCTTATTTAAGTTGTCATAGTACCATTCAAGCTTGAAGTAAAGCCTTGGCTATGGAGTTTTTTTTTTAATTAATCAAGTTGCCTATTATTGAGTTAAATTGTGTTCCTTCTGACTTTTTCATTTTGAAACATGATGTTTCAAGGCAATGATCACAACACCCAAAATGAACCTTCCTTTTATTCGAAGAAAGCTCTAGTTGACCTTGTAAAAGAATAGCTTCATGGAAGCAACATTGGAAAATGACATTGTAGATTTTCAGTCAAAGCAATAATAGTTGTTGATAACGTCAATAATACAAAAAATTTGAACCACTTCAACAACAGACAACTAATTGGTTATGAGAAAATAAAAAACATAATAACCATCTAAATCTGGAAGTGTTCAGTGCCCAGGTTTTGCAACCGGGTTCTACAATCAGAATGATGTGATATCATCAGCTTTTTACAATCTCAAGATACACAAAAGTATTTCATCACGCCACCACACAACTCTGATTGCGGTTTCGTAGTATAATGCAATTACACAACACAAGCAACTGAACATTATATCTAATACTTGCTGTAAGAAAGTTGTTCCTTTCTTTCAAATCCAATGAAAATTCAAACATGCAAGTTGCTAGTTGAGAACCAACCCGACAAGGTTTAACTTGACATGCCTGCTGGCACTTGCACCCTTTCGATAGGTGTTTGTGTTATATTATAAACAAACAAAATATAAAAAACAACGATAGATATAATGCTTATTGAATTCCAAACCATCGACATCCAAATTGAAATGCCTTATTTATTTGAAACAACAAACAAGAGAATTATCCAAAAGGGTTTGCTGCTAAAGAGAGAAAAATTATTGAATTGAGTCCAAACACAGCCGCACTGCACAAAACCAATGGTGTGATTTGAAGCATAAGGAGGAGCTTAAATTTTCTGGTTTTGTAGGTGGAAAAGGAATGGACTCCTACCCTACCGACTGGAAGTCGAAATCAGTCAGTCCCTTTGACCAGTTGGTTTGGACAATTCGTTGAGACCAAAAGTGAGCAGCCAGATACAAGGAATGAGAATCCCAAAACCCTTTTTTCCATTACATTTGTCAAACAATCAATAAAATAAAAAAGGAAACTTTCAATTTGGTCTCAAAAAAACCCTAGAAAGAAATTTTCAATTGCGATTGCAGAGAGTTTGAACATAACAAAGCAAAATTGATCTGAAATTCATTCCTCTCTATTCCAAACCCGTATTTACATGAAAACAATTAATAACCTCACAATTCAATATAACAACATGAACACACAGAGAGAACAATTATAGGGGGAAATTTTCCTCAATAACAATAACAAAAGTCGAAGAGAGATCTGACGATGATTAAGGTAGGTAGGTAGGTATCTACCTTGTGAAACGGCGAGCAGAGGTCAAGATCCTGTTACAAGCGTTCCGTACTCTGGGATAGACTCTGTTTGTATAAATGGAAGTTTGACGGAGTAGCGTTTCGATTACTTCAACGAAGAGATTCAAGCTTCGTATGGGTGGGAGATAGAGCGTTAGAGGAACTGCAGAGAAAGCCACCGCGAAGAAGAGCTGCAACATTTTACAAGAGGAAATCACCAAGACAAATCAAAGAGAGCTGGAGGAAGAGATGAGATGAGATAGGAGTTTTGTTGGGAGTATTTATTTATGAATTATACAAGTCAAGTTTGATTGGTGGGGTGGGGGAGAGGGTGAGGTCTAACCGACTACACATCTGTTACTGCCCAAGTAAACGTTTTTCTTTTGGGGACTCGATCTTTCCTCGCTCTATACAATACTCTCTCTCACACACACACCCGAAGGGGGTGAACGGTCCCCACCCCGCCACCTCCCTCCCCTCGCTGTTTTCCTCGCTCGTTTCCTCACCATTTAGAATTTCTGCACACACACACTCTCTCTAGAAGTATATGGAAAGAATGTAGAGAGCCAAGGCAAGGCCATCTGTTGTTGACTTGTGGGGTGAAGGGGGGTGTTTTATGTGACCTTTCCATGACACACGTGACACTTTTCTTTTCCATAGGCGGCTGCAACAGTGGCTGGATCGTGTCTGTGTGCCACACCACCCGTTACCACCATATTCTATTGAATACCATAAGGATCTTTTTAAGTGTGCACTTTGAAGAGTAATTTGCTAGAGTTTTTTTTTTTTTTTTTTTTTTTAACAAAGAGGTTAAAAATGTGGTTTTTGAGTAGGAATAACAATCGAGTCCACTCCAATATTGCCATAATCCACCCCTAAATCCAATCAACAAGACACCACAAAATTAATCTCAGATTTGACTAGCCTAGGCCAATTCTTCATGTTTTGAATTCAAAAACGATTTTCGTCAATTTTGATGTTTGTTTCTTTAACTCCTCTAAACAGGGAGTGTCAGGTGTGTTTGCAATCAATCTGCATGGACAAGTTCTAGCCACAACAACATGCCCGATAGTGGGCACGGTCTTTGATAGTACTATGACGGAGTGTTATGCGGCAGATGCAGCCCTCCTTCTCATTCAGGCGCAGCAGTGTTGGATAGGTTTCCTTTATGGCGATTCGACGAATTTTATCGATCTTCTCCATGGTGATGATACTCAACCCACGTTGCTATGGATTGGGTTTTGGCGTCCAATTATAAGTGATATTAGATGTTTGTTCTTTTTGCTTCCATGATGGAACTGTAACTATGTCAGTGGAGACCTCGATGTGAAGGCTCATAACTTGACCACAGTTGTAGGGCGACAAGTTTGTAATCGTACTTAAGTTTATTTACATATATTCATTGTGATTCCGATGTTCAACTACAAATCTTTTATGCAAATGCTAGAGGATGAATAAACTATCGCCATTTTGGTAACTTAGTTGATTTGTTGATCCCGCATATAGATCCTGTCTATATCATATGTTGCATCAATTATAATTACTAGACCGGTTGTTTAGTGGTGCACTACTATATTTAGAAATTGAAGAGTCATTTGTAATTTTATGGGTAATGTAGACATAGATAGTATCGGTAAAACACCATAAGTAATTATTATTGATCGAGAATGAACGATAAGGGAACAATTACACGCCTTAGATATTGTTGTAGCTTATATCACAAAAACGTTATCTCATGTCATTAATGGAAATAAGAATTTCATTAATGATTTTGACAATTGCTTGTATCAAAATGATAAAGCTTGAAAACTTTAAACAAGTTTGAATATTATATTTGATCAACTTGGAGAACAATAAAAGGGACAAAAAAAATGTGGACATTTGTGTACCGTGACATATTTTCTGCTTCCATAAACGTACATTACTCGACAAAATCATACATTAATGTTTATTTCAAAGGGACAAAAGTACCTAGAAAGGATAATGTTCTTGACAAAAGCAATAAGGAAAACAATGCAAACTATGAAAGTAATTATCAACAACCGATCTTCAGCAAATTAATATATAAGTAAAACTAATATATTTGTAAAGGCCAATGTTTGACTTAGTTATTGCGGATCATGAAGGGTGAACAAGAAAAAAAATTGAAGAAGCTTTTCAAAATCAAGAGTGTTTGTCAAAACAAAGTGAAACTTCATGACAATATTTATGACTTTTGATGCATTCAAAATTCAGTCTCCAATAAGTAAAACCTACAAAACAAATATTAGATTGCCAAATACCACATTTTTGGTGGCCGAAGGCACTTCGATGCTTAAGTCAGTAACTCAGTTAGACATGAAGATAAAACTGGACAGAACTCAGTTAAAATTGCATACATTTGTCGAATGTTCTTTTTACCTTTTATAATGGTCGTAGTTAACTCCCTACGTGACTTAAGCATGTGATATGTAACGGGGGAGACGTTCTCTGTAACAGTCTCCTCCTTTATGAATATAGTCTGTAGAGGCGTAACTCCCTCCACGACTCTTTTTCTATGTAACATTTTTCCCCTTGAGGGAGAATTTTATCAGGCCTGGATTTGGGCCTCTGATTTTGATTTATTCTAACAGACATTGTTTGGGCTTTCATGACTAGATTCATCCTCTTTGGGCTTTATGAATTGGTCTGGTCTTGGGATACGTGATCCTCGTGATAAACGATCTTTGCCATGTGTGTGGTTGCGATGACAGTATTATTTGATGTATCGTTAGCTACTCCCCCTTTAGTTAGTGGGTACGCTGACGTGGCCATTAACTCGATGACGATAGGACTTTCGACTTCATCACTACCTCGCATTTAATGTTATTTGCAGTTTTTAGTGAGTTGACACCCCGATCTCTTGTTTGTCCTTTCATTTTTCGTGTGTATTTTAGAATTTCGTGCAGTCATCATATCTCGCACGTCGTCCAAGGAGTAATATCTTCATTGATCGGCTCTATAAAAGGAGTCGTGATTGATCTGTTTATCTATTTTTCGCTATCTTTGAGATTATGGCTCATTTTTTTCTCCTTCGTTTTCCTTACTATTCCATTCCTTAACTATGTCTACTGGCAAGGCGTTTGCTACTTATAAAGCTTACTTCTCGTCTAAGAAAGCTCTTCAGGCAACACTGGACGATGTTCGTTCTGGTTATAATTTTTCATCCGACCTCGAGATCATTCTTCCTAAAGAGAACGATAGTCCCTGTCGTCCAAGGTCTAGGTATATCGCACTCTATCCAATCATGTTCCTTTCCAGCCTTCAATTCTCAGTTCCAAAGCAGTTTTGGGAATAGTCAGAATTTTTAAGCATCCCTCCTACTCAAATGGGTCCTAATGGTTGGAGGTTTATGGTTTCTACTTATGCAATGGTCATCCTCTTTGGCATTCCCTTGACTGTTAGGATTCTATACTCGATGATTGGTCTCCTGGTGACCAAGAACATTTGCTTCTTCTATTCTCCTATTTGTTTTGGGAAGCTCAATGATGATATCAGAGATTGGTCGAGGTTCTGGTTTTATGCTTCTGTCAGCTCTGGTTACTTCAAACTGCGAGGTCGTCTGATTGTATGATCGTTCCGAGTCCCTAACAAACGGAATAATCTGCAGTTAATTGCGGATGAACAGAGGATCGGTGACCAATTTTTGAAGCATTCTATGTTTCCCGTGGAGGCATTTCTCATAGGACATCTTGGAGCGTAATGGTTTGTACCATATGAACGAGGCGGAGCGGGCTTTGCTCATTGAATCCCGTGCTGAGGAGATCGTTGCTCGTGTTGCTCCTACTGGTGTTAGTGATACTAACATTAATTGTGATGTGGGTTCAGGCAAACATGTTACGAATCTCGATGCTCATGTTAACATCAGTGCCACTTGCCTGACTTCCAGGAAGAGGAAGCTCCCGAGGCCCGCTAGCTCGTCGAAATAATTGTCGATAAATTTCGGTCGTGTTCCGAAGAAGAAACTACTTTCAACTCGTGGTGCTGCTCGGACTGTACCTCGTCCAAGTTCTTCTAGTAAGGAGGTTGTAAAAGAGGATCGCGTATCTCTTTAGGAGGTTGAATAGATGAACTTGGTGTTGGAGAGGAGTGAGAAGGAGACTACTCTTCCGTTGGACGACAATGAAAATAGGTTTTTTTTTTTTCTGTCTATGGTGTTTCCGATGTTGCTGATTAATGGTCTAACGATGACCCTCAGGCTATCGATGATAAGATGCTCCAACTGGCAGTGGAGCAGTCTAAAGAGGTTGATGACCATGGTCAGAATTTTGGTGGTCGAAGACACTCTGATGCTTAAGTCAGTAACTCAGTTGGAGATGGATATAAAACTGGACAGAACTCTCTTAAAATTGCATACCTTTGTCAAATGTTTCATTTACCTTTTATAATGGTCGTAGTTAATTGCTTGCATGACTTAAGCATGTGAAGGGCAATGAGGGGAGATGTTCTTTGTAACAGCTCCTCATTTATGAAGATACGTCTGTGGAAGTGTAACTCCTTCCCACGACTCTTTCTATGTAACGTTCCTTCCCCTTGAAGGAGAACTTTATCAGGCCTGGATGTGAGCATCTGATTATGATTTATTCTAACGGGGCATGTTTGGGCTTTCTTGACTGGATTCATCATCTTCTGGCTTTATGAATTGGCCTGGTCTTGAGATACTTGATCATCGTGATAGACGATATTTGCCACGTGTGTGACTGCGATGACAGTATTTTGATGTATCATCAACTTTAATTCACGCATTCCCTGAAAATGTTTAACTCAAACGGAGCAACGAAAAGAATAGTTCACATGCAACCGCTTCAAATCTTGAACACATCTTAAGGAGCACACGTCAAGTGGAGCTCAAACCTTTCGATGGTACTGGTGGGTGGGTTTAGAAGTTTACTGAAATACTCTTCTCGAATGTAAGAAAACTTATGTTTTCATATTCCTAAAGGAAGAGACGAGATATGCAATTCGATCAACTCCTATCTCCTAGACTCGAGAGTCTAGTGAACAAAGCACGCTACAAGATACCCTCTTCACAGTTCGAATAACAACTTTAGGAGGCCAACTATCCTGTCCCGATTCCTAGTGTAAACTATTCGATGAAGAGTTGGTTAGTAGGAAGCTTCCCGAGGCCAAGAGGAAGGGCCCCGAGCAAGTTTTTAATTTAACGTGCATCATTTCTCAAAATTTCAGCTTAAATATACAACAAAAAACAATTAAAAAAAGTGATTTTAATACCTTGAAGATTATTATAAAAAAAAAAAAAAAAAAATTGTAAACACGTGAAATATAAAAGTATAATCAAAGAACTTTATCATTATGAAACTCAAAATTAAACGCCCAAAATTTGTGGGCTGCTTGAGATGTGGATGTACACTAAATTAACCTATCAAAACGTAAACAAACAAACTCTTTTCTTGTTACTTGTCATCATCCCCTTGATAAAAAGGCTAGAAGGTTGCTACTGAGGTCCATGGTAGCACTTGACCAAATGGCATTTGGTTTGCTCCCAGTGGGTTATAAGTTGAATGAGACCATTGAGGCCACAACTGGTTAATACAGAAATCATTTGATCAGTTCTTGGACTTCCATCTCTTTACAACCAAGTAAATGGTGTCGAGCAATATCCCATTTTCGGAGATGAACAGAGGTAGCTTCTTCTTGACTCAAATTCAACGATTTCGTCAATGCCAGCAACAAGGTTTGATCCTTCAAAGATAGTTCAGCTCTCTCCTTCTTCATTTCTTCTAGTAAATCATTAGCTGTGTCAATGCCTGTTTGAAAAACAAAATTGATCAAATCAGTAAATCACTTCAATCAGAATTACTCTTTAAGGTCCATTGGCCTGTCAGATTGAGGTGAAAGTCCAAGTCTAATTGGGGCAGCGACTGGGCCCATCAATGTTCCCTTCCTCCTTCACCCCTCCATATACAAACAAATAGTTGAATGTTGATGCATTTCAGTTCACAAAGTAAATAAATTATATCTTAACCTGATAAATACCCGCCATGAACATAACCATTAAATCTTTCGTTTGTATGTTCTCCACTGAAAAAAACTGGTCCAATCGGGGCCTGAATCAATAGTGAACCAATGGTTTGTTAACACAAGCTATTCTTATACATGTCAAAAGCAGTAGTTAGTCAGTTATATGTGATTGCTAGGTACTGACCTTAATGGCGATAAAATCTTGATGAGTAGAAAAAATGGGGTAGTTGCTATAGCTGCCTCGCTGGAAGGGATTGTTCCACCAACGAGGGACAAGAATGTGATCTGCATCAGGTACATTATCGCATCCAAACATGTCTCTAAGTACACCCATGGCCTCTAAAAGTGTTTCTTCGTCGGTTTGAGCCTCAACTCTTTTGGATTCCTCATTTGTTATTGTCACAACAAGTATATTGGACCCAGGGTATGCGTTCTCCATGTGCTGTTACATAAAAGTTGGTCCCCGTCAGGGCAGAATAGCTAAACATGTGCAGTTTTGTGTTAACATATATTTTCTTTGCAAAACTTGGAGTTATGTATGTTTGGAACCTAAAAATAGTGGTTAACATGTGCAATGAAAGTGTACAAGTGTCAGTTTACTAAAATTAATTGATATAAAGCTTAGAGCGAGCATGGACGAACCTGCCAAAACGTATAATAACCACGACGCTCGTGTGCATAAATGAAGAACTCGGAGCCAGGCCCAGATGGCCAGAATTTGTAGGGAAACTTGAGGAAAATCTTTGTGTACACTATCACATCACACTTCATTATAGCCTCTGTTTTCCATTTCTGTCATAACAACGATGCAAATTACATGATATTGAATTGCATTCTTATTGATTAATCGAATTGAAAGGAAGCAATCTACTGACTGATACAGATGATCAACACATAATATTTTCTATCTAGCAACATAATATACCTTGATAATATAATTTAAGACAGACTGTATAGTCATACAAGACATATGAGATTTGCCGTCAGTTACCTATACATCTTATTAGTTACACATAATAATCTTTCCCTTCAAGATCTAGCTAGATTAAACTAGAAAATGATAGCCTAATAAATTATATTTTCAACAAGATGCACGAGTTAAAACAACTCTTTGATTGATGAGATGTCTCGCACAAAATATATAATCTGATAGCAATAGATCAATTGTCGTGATGCACATAAGGTCACAATCAATGTATTATATGAAGATATGCTTCAACTTTCAAAACAATTATTTTAACTGATGAGTTGTCTTGAAATATATATAAGATCGAGTGGTTATTCATAAGTCATCTGTCATAAGCCCACACTAACAAATATTTCGTGGAAGGAAATGAGGAGTATAGAAAGAAAACATACCGGAAGAGGGGGTTGAAAGGAAATAAGATTATTTTGAAGAACGCCCACACTAACACACAAAATAAGGTAATTGGCTTCGTAAAGGGATCCATCCTCAGTTTTTACCATGATGCCATTTTTTGAGCGACGTAACTCTCGAACAACCTGCCATGTATAATTCCCGTACCAAATTAGATTTAATGGTCAAAGTTAAAGTCAAACTCTAAACCTCTGTCAATAAAATCAACATATACAATATTTCATGGCAATTCAGCATGGTGTTGTGTACACTACAGGAGTTGAATTATCATATCATTTCCTCAAAATTATAGAATATATTGTTTTATTGGCTTTTTTCTTTAAGGGGAAAGTGGAATGAATTAAGGAACATTATCATGACCCTAATGCATCATCAGAACACTGAAAACTGCAAATAAGAATCCAAAGTTTATGATTAAAATAGTATTTTTTTAATAATTAAAAAAAAAAAAAAAAAAACAGCTGGTTGATGAGGACTCCATGTAAAACTTCCACAAATCTACAAATAGACAAATGAATGTCTGGAACTAGAGCCATAAAATGCAGATAGTTTTTTAATCTTGAAAGTGAAACATCGATCTCTATCCATTGAGTGAGTTCAATAACAGCAACAATGCAAAACACCAAACACGAGAAAAGGAAATTTCATGTAGAACAAAATCAGTTTTTTGGCATTTTGTAAAGAGCTTTTTTTTTTGTAAATTTATTTGCTTGCATCCAACAACTGAAAAAAAAAATACGAAAAACATGAATGCATATGATTTACCTTATTAAGCTGAAGACGATTGTCCACTATTTTACCTTCAGAGGTAAAAAGAAAATTCTTGGCCATCTCATATAGCAAGTGCTCGTATCCTCTCTCATCAGCTACAAGATACTCTCGCTCTCCAAATTCTGTGTATGTTGATATAGGCTCTACCTCTGCCATCTCGAAATCATGAAGAATGAAATCTATTGCAAGCTCTATTGGCGTTTTCGGTACCCTGATTGTAGGAAACAATGTTACGTAGGGTAGGGTATGTATGTGTTCAAAACAACATTAAGATATAAAAGGTTTATGTTATGCTTTAAATGTGAAATGTATATGATGATGACAATCACAATGCACCACGACGTAAAAAGTTGATGTGACACTTTCTTTTTGTATGAAACGAGACCAAATGTCTACGCTAAGCTCGTATCATATGCAGTGAATTTTCACAGAAGTTCAGTGTCATGGAACCAATAATTAGGTTGGTTCAGATTGACTACTTTTGGAGGTCCCAGATTGATTACTTTTGGGTGCCAATATCATTTTTATGGATATAAAGTGATGGAATAACAAAAGAGAGGAAATTACGATGATATTACGGAAGAGGTGGAAATGCCAGCTTCTTGATTTCCCAACTCCTGAATCGCTGAGTTCACGGCCTTGTTATAGGTCTCCGCCGCGACGCCACTCGGAAATATCTTCCCTCTGAAACACCGAGTCAATGAGACCGATTCAGCAAAAAAACAATGCGTTTGATAGTAAGTAAGAGATGATACAATAACTTACGTTTGGTCGTAAATGTTATAACGGGCGTTACTGTAATCGGAGTAACAAGTGCGAAGGCCGGATTTGGAAGCGAGTTCCCAAACGGGATTGGAACGTTGGCCTCCAACACCTTGTATCCAACCGGCTCCCAATTCCACCGACACGCCACCAAAATCTTGTTTACGAATCCTTCCACCAATACGATCTGACGCTTCCAGGATTATCAGGTCGTCCACTCCGTTGTCTTTCAATACCTTTGCAGCCGTTATTCCTAGATTAAAAATAAAAATTAAGTCAGATGATTTAAGAAATAATTAAGGGATCCATGAAATGGTTGAAGAAACAGATTTGATTTGAACCTGAAATCCCTGCACCCACGATTATAACGTTACAGCGGCTTGAAGAAGAAGAAGAAGAAGACGCCATGAATGAAGTTGGTTTTGGTTTTGGGTTCAGTTTTGCCGAGTTTATTTGTTGGTTTTTATACAACCGAGAGAGATATACATGGTGATATTGAGAAGAGCAAAGAGACGAGGAGACTGAGCTGAGGTTGACAAAAATGCCCTTTACTGACGCTTTAGAATAGTTGTGTGAGCGGTCGATTGGTGGAAGGATAGTTTGGGAAATGAGAAAGTATTGGAATGAGGGAACAGTCGACGTGTAGTCAATTTCCAACCTGAAAGGTAATGAATTGCTGACAGAATGGAGTCTGTGAAGGTCCAGCTTGCTCTCGCTGCCTTCTGTCTTTGCTTTGCCTTTGCTTCTTGTCGACTGGGAAGCTCATTGGAAGCTCATTGCTAGAAAGGGTATGAGGCTTAATTTATTTGGCCCGAGCTAGATGCTCCAAATAGTTTCTTCAGCGTCCAGCTAAAACAACTATTTGACTCTTTTGGGTTTGGAGAGACCAGAGAAAAGGGACACTATTGCTAACATAATAATTTTTATACGAAATGTTGATATGGATAAAAAATGAACAGTTCGAATCGCACATACAAAGATTACCGAAAGGATTGTTAAAATACTTCTACGATAATGTGTTATAGAAAATGTGAGAAAATATCAAGAAAGCACGAAAAATTTCTTGGTTTCAACTCTGCGACATCGAAGGAATAGGGAATCCAACAAATCAAGAGAGAAGTCGATAGAGGCAAGAAGAGGTGTTGTCGATAAGGATACGTCAAAGAATTCAACTCATTCTCACTCGATATTGAGCAAAAATGACAAATTTGAGCTATTTAATGGTGGTATTATTTATAATTAGGAGGGTGGTGGGTTAGATATATCCTTTGTTCAATGGTCTATTGGAGCACACTCAACTAGGGTTGGGTGCCAAAGGTGTACCAGTTGAGTTGGTAAAATAGACTGTATAGTGAAACTAGACTGCTTGGAAGTTACCGTTCTTTTTTATGTTCATATTTGTGCAGAAAAAATGAAAATGTAACCTCACATCCATTGGTCTAACTTCGGTTCTTACACCAAAGAATTCTAGTATAAGGAAAATTGTTTTAATACAACTCACACACCCCGTAGTAAGGTCTTTGCCAAATTAACCCTCAAATACAAAAGTATTTTATCTTGTTCTATATCATGCTTATTGTGTTTCGTTCAAACTCGTTTAGAATGGAATGAGATCGAAATAATGTTTATCTTGTCCTGAAGATAAAATAATGGGATAAGATTGAGATAATGATGTTTATCTTGTCCTACTCTCACTTTTACATAAAGATGCGTGGCATTGTCTGAAAATACCCATGAAGTAATCAATAAAATCACGCCAAGTCAAAAATGTAAAAATGGAAGTACAAAACAAGTCATACATGATTCAGTCCGTCTAGAGAGTCAGGTCAGGCCTGCATCAAAGAGTCTCGATACCCTTCATCATTTTAAAGATTTTCATACTCTATCAATTGACCACAAACACACACAAAACCCCTGATCCTTGGCTCTTTAAAATTTTTGTACATGATAACTATTCCACAACCGACATAGAATCGACGTAGTGTGGCGACTAAGCATCCTCGATAACCATTTAGCTGCATGACAGTGCCACGTCATAGTCGTGACAGTCTGTCTCGTGATCTGACACGACTTGGCATGGAGATAATAGATCTATTAAAGAACTTTCGGCATCCACCTTGGACAATGCCGCACCCTTGTGCATTCAGTATCCATTAGCCGCGCAGGGCAAGACTGAGTCATTCGAGCTGAAATCCAGCCTACTTCATCATATTCCGAAGTATCATGGTCTTTCTATGGAGGATCCAAATAAACATTTAAAGGAATTTGAAATAGTATGCTCCAGTATGACGCCAATAAATGTGGATGAAAACATCCTAAAGTTGAGAGCATTCCCCTTTTCTCTGACTGATAGGGCTAAGGATTGACTCTATGAACTACCTTCCGGAACAGTATATTCTTGGGAAAGCATGAAGAAGGTGTTTCTAGAGAAATTCTTCCCAACTTCCAAAATTATCTTATTGAGGAAGAAAATCAGTGGCATACAGCAAGGTCCAGGAGAATCATATCTGGCTTACTATGAGCGCTTCAAAACTCTCATAGCATCATGCCCGCAGCATCAAATGAAGGATGAGCTCCTGATTCAATACTTTTATGAGGGATTGTTTCCTCTTGAGCGACAGATGTTAGATGCAGCGGCAGGAGGAGCTTTGGTTGATAAAACTCCAGCAGCAGCAAAAACTTTGATTGCAAACCAAGCTTTAAATGCCCAGCAGTATGAAGGAATTGGAGAGCCTTCACGCCAAGTCAATGAGGTAAGTACTAATTCTAGTTTGGAAGCTCAAATGGCTAATCTTACCTCACTTGTGACTCAGGCCCTAGGGAAGCCGAATATGCTAGGAGTTGCACAGGTTTGTGGCTTGTGTACAAAGCCAGGACATCCATCTGATCAATGTCCTCAACTGATTGAGAATGGCGGTTGGGAGAATGTCAATGCAATAGGTTTTCAGGGGCAAAATCACTATAGGAATAATCCTTATTCGAACACCTACAATGAAGGTTGGAGAAATCACCCAAGTTTTGGATGGAGAAATTCAGAACAACCTCAACAACAGACTACGAATCGGCCACCCCCTGGTTTCTTTCAAGGACCACCTGAACCACCTCAGAACAATTCAGGTATGCCGCTTAATTATGATGAGATTCTGAAATCATTAACTATTTCTCAGCAGAATCAAGCAAAAGATATAGCAGATTTGAAGCTACAAATGGGACAAATAGCTGAGTTTATTGGACAAATTCGCGAGCAAGGAAAACTTCCTAGTTCTACCACTCCAAATCCGAAGGGCAGGTTTGAAACTGCAAAAGCAATTACATTGAGGAGTGGTAGGCAGATTGAGAATGAGCCAATAGTCCCTAAACAAAGTCGAAATAAGAAAGCTGAGTTACAGAAGGATGATCCATCCATCATTGAAACACCAGAACTCCAAGGTAAAAAGGTGAGCATTCCAAATTCAGTTTCTGCTAATCTTGTTCCACCTTTTCTGCCTTTTCCAGGTAGGTTTGCCAAATCTAGGAAAGATGAACAGGATAAGGAAATTTTGGAAACCTTCCGAAAAGTCCAAGTCAATATTCCGCTTCTTGATGCTATTAAGCAAGTGCCTAAGTATGCAAAATTTTTTAAGGAGCTTTGCACAACAAAGAGACGTCTTCGAGACGGAGAGGTAATTAAGGTAAGTGAGAATGTCTCCGCAGTTCTTCAAAGAAAATTGCCACCGAAGTGTAAGGATCCAGGTAGTTTCACTATCCCTTGTGTTATCGGTAATACTAAAATTGAAAATGCAATGTTAGACTTAGGTGCTTCAATTAATGTTATGCCGTATTCTATTTATCGATCTATGAATCTTGGGAAGTTAAAAAATGATGGTGTATTATTCAATTGGCTGACCGTTCTAATGCATATCCTCGAGGTTTGTTGGAAGATGTGTTAGTGCAGGTTAACCATTTGATATTCCCAGCAGATTTCTATGTGCTTGAGATGGAAGATTCGGAATTTTCAGCACCTTTGCCTCTTAATTAAGGGCGCCCCTTCATGAAAACTGCGAAGACAAATATTGATGTGCATGCGGGGAAACTAACCATGGAATTTGATGGTGATGTGATTGGCTTCAACATCTTTGAAGCCACGAGATATCCTAATAAAAATCATTCTTGTTTTTCTATTAATGTGAATGACAATTTGTCCCAGAAATTGTCAGACCTCAGAAACGAGAATGAACTTGAGACCAACATCACTACTGCCGTTGGATATGAGAGCAATGGAGTTCCCTATGACACAAATAAGCGGAAGAAATTTCAGTTGAATGAGCTTGAAAAGATTCAGGATGAGGCTTATGATAGTAAAAACAATTATAAGGAGAACACCATAGTTTTTCATGATCAGATGATCCATGGAAATACTTGTCATTGGAATGAAAGTCTTATTTTTCCAATCATGTCTTAGAACTGGTAAGTTACGTTCTGAATGGGTTGGTCCTTTTATTATTACTAATGTTTTTCCCCATGGTGCTATACAGATTAAGAGTGTCACAACCGGGAAGGAGTTTAAAGTGAAACATCATCGACTTAAGCCCTATTATGAGTCATTTGTGGAGCATGACGTGGAGGACGTATCACTCCATGTTCCCACTTATTCTGAGGATTAATTGGAGATACCGTCAGGCTGCACGACGTTAAGACAAGCGCTTTTTGGGAGGCAACCCAATCATATTTGCTTTCTTTATCATTTTATTTTATTTTCGTAATTTTTTCTTTTGTTTGTTAGTAGTTTGTTTTTTCGCGTTTAAATCTTTCGTTGCATGTGCTATAATCTATTAACATTGAAGACAATGTTAGGTTTAAGTGTGGGGGAACAAAACATTGTTTTATTTTAAAAAGTGTCAGTCCCTTAAAAAAAAAATGTTGGTTTTTATTTTCTTTTATTGGTATTAGTGTCATAAAAATAAAAAAATAAAATAAAAAAAATCAAAATCAAAATCAAAATATATATATAAAAAAAAAAATTAAATTAAATTATAGTTGTTTTGAGTCTTAGGATACTTTCCAACACAATGATGAGATTTGGTTTTTAATTGCATGACTTTAAGATGATTTATAAACATGATTCAAGATCTAATATTATTCTTTGGTTAATGCTTATTTATGGTTATCATATGCAAATTCACATGTAATCAACTTAGTAATTGGTACTCATAACATGCTTAGTTGAATTTAACTCATTATAACCCATATGTGAGTTTTGAGCCTATTGTTCCTTTGATTTTGAGAATTTTTAGTTAGGTCATCTTTTATTTCTTTTGTCAATAATAATTCGTTGCATGATCTCAATTTTGTTTACTTTGGTTGCTACTTGGATTGCTTTCAAAATTAAGAATTAAACACTAGAACTTGTATTAATTTCGTTCAAAGCATCATATTGAATTGCATGACATGCTTGACATGATAAATGCACCTAGTTTCCACCATTGCCAAATAATCCCGATCCAAAATATTTTTCCTTTAGGTTAACCCCATTGAGCCTGTTATTAAGCCTTTTATTTCATTACCCTCATTCTCTATCCCCTAACCTAATAAAACGAGTGAAGCATAATTTGATTTGCAGATACTTTATTGTGGTTCAAGGTATGTTGAAAAGCAAGTGTGGGGGAAGACCCTTGTGGTAGACAGTTCAAAAAAAAAAAAAAAAAAGTTACAAAAGGGATACAAGTCCTTATATTTATCCATTCAGTATTACAGTACCATACAGATAGTTCAATTCTTTTTAAGTAGATACAAAATAATTGTTGAAGCTCTTCATTATCAATGAATCACCTCGTCATTTTCCCACTTATGTCTTGAACCATATGATTATTTGCTAATGTCTCTAATCTTATTGCATGCTTTCACCATTTCTTTAAGCCCTTTGAAAATTTCATATCCGTTCTATTCCCTTGACCCCTGGCCCCATTACAACCTGAATTAAGACCTTTTGATTGAGTGTGTCTTGCAATGTCACGATGTGGAGATTCGAATGAGGTATGAGCATATTGTGTCCCTAGTTCTTGCATTCAAGTAATAGCATTCCTTCCATGAGATCATATATCTAAAAAAAAAAAAAGAGTCAGAAAATGCCATTCTTTCTTGTTATATCATATGTGAGCTATTTGTATCCCTTTCACATCAATCCTCTCACATATAGCTAGAATAGGAAGAGTGATTTTACCAAACAATCAGTGAAAAAGAAAAGAGTGCATCCAGTGAGATTTTTGGGTTAATTCTTCTTGGCACGCGCTTGAGTTTCACAGTCACTTGGTTTAATTTAATTGTAAATTTTTATATCATTTCTATGAACGTGTATTAATTTTTTCGAATGATGTGGATTTAATCTCGTGTTTACAAAGAATCTTAACATGTCATGATCCGTTGAAAATCTCTGAGACAAATGTTGGAAAGTATAGATTGAGTCATTTAAGTCTTTTATTTTTGTTTCTTGGATTTGCTCGAGGACTAACAAAAGATAAGTGTGGGGGAATTTGATAGGGGCATAATTAGGCTATTTTTAGTACCATATTTCTATATATATTTTTAACTATTACTTGTTAATTATGGTACTAATTGCTATTTTCATGTTTGTGTAGGTTTCCAATTTCAATATTTTAAAATAGAAGCAACTTGGCAATTTAGGAATACTAATTGCACAAGGAAACCACACCAACAAGGAAATCACAGAAAGAGGAAAACAAGAATAAAAGGGGGAAGATACCTGACTTTGATCCAACAACCCATCCAGCAATAGCATTCATCCATCGCCAAGCCCTAACCCACCTTCTCAAACTTTTCTTCATCATCATCCACGCTTACAAACCCTAGCCGCCGTCACCCAGAATCCATCCCATCCACGGCTGCCATCACCCATCATCTGTTTCATCTCTCAGATTCTAAGTCCCTAACTCTCGCTGTCCCTGAATCGTCCCCATACATCGCTCTGTTTCGTTCCCATCACAGCCGCACAAACCTTTTCACCGTCTTCATCTCTCTCTCGATCGCCACCGTCTCAGTCCCTCTTCCTTCCCTCTTCGTCCCTTCTCGTTCTCAGCCAAAACCCTCGCCTACATCCATCCACAACCCTTTCTCCGCCTTGCAACAGTCATCACAGTAGAAGTAGAGATCGAAGTGAAGCAGAAGAAGAGGAAGGAAAGGAAGGAACAGATCACATAGTGGAAGGAGATATCTTCATTCGCGCTATCCGCACCCAACATTCCTCTCTCTATCACCACGGATCAGGCGGCAGTGTTTTGTTTCATCACTTAACTCTTTTACTTATTTTAGTTTGATTATTGATTATGGATTATTGTTTGAACATAATTAATATGTCTAGCTAAACTTCTCTTAGTTATGGGTAGATTCTGGATTCGAAGCCCCGAACATGTGCTTTATAAATTAATTGAATTTAATCTTCCTTGCTATTAGTGATTGTGTTTTGCTTAACTGCTTTATAGAAAACTTTTCTTTGTATGTTTGTTAAGGTGGCCAACTTAGTAAGCATGCTAGGATTTGGGGCTAGAGTATAGGAGAGTTTCACCTAATTGTTATGATTCTGTACTCACAAGTAGTAAATACCAAGGAACGTTGGTAATGTTAAGTCAAAACCTAGGCAAGAACAAGATGCTGATCATACTTGTAATTGCCTTCTTGTCTAGTCAGTGTTCATATTTTTCACAAAACTTAATGATCTTAGATTGTTATTTAACTTGCGATTCCTGTTTAGATAACATGATAAGAATAGTTTGAAAGCGACGCTTAGTTTAATTCAACGAACTTGGGAAAATAATAAGATTAATGCAGTGCGGTCACGGTTAGTCTTGAGCATTGTCTCTCACGAGTTAGCAAGTGATTATTGAAGATTGATTTATAAGCATATGTTTGGTGTGTGGAGATAAAACCCTTAGCTAATTTCTCATCTTTGCCATCTCTTTAGTTTATTATCTTTACATTAATTTTCGTAGTTATTTTCATAGTTTAATTTAGAAAATAAAATCCCCTTTTATTTAATTAATTAGGTTGTTAGTTGTCTTTTAATTATTATTAGTGTAATTAACAAGCCCTCTAATCCCCGGTCTAGAACGATCCCTACTTATTCTATACTACAAATCACAAAGCAGGGTATTAAGTTGTGTGCTACTAAAATAGCGCATCATACACTCAATGGTTGAGGACTCCATTTGAGATATGCTCTTAAAGTATCTCAAAGGGTTTTGAATGCATTTTGACTTTTTATTTCTCACGGTATATATTTTATGTTCTAAGAGCTTCGACAGTAAGCTAATTCGGTCATAATTGATTTGTGATATTTTTAATACTTTAGGTGCTAAAATAATATTTGTAATGTACAAATGGGCATTTGGGGGGTGTAAATGGATCAGATTCGAGTCGGATTATAAGCATTTGAATATAATCCGAAATTTTTATTAGGCAATTTGTATCTGAATCCAATTTGAATTTTAATGTAAATGTACAATCCGAATCAACATCTTTTGTAATCTGTTAAATCCGAATCACACATACAAACTCACTCATATTATTACAATTTCTTTGTTTAGGCATTCTATTGATTTGTGGGAGCTTGAAAACCCATTATTGACTTGACGAACTTAACAACTTTGGAGGCAACGATCTGACTCAACAACTTTTCAGGCAACTGGGAGGAGACAATTTTCTTCAATTCGCCTGATTGAAAATGGTGGAGGAGATGGAGCATGTTGGGACTAGTGGGGTCGTTTCGATATGATGAAAACCCATGGAATAAGAATAAAAAGATAATGGATTAAAAAAATGGTTGTTTGGGTTGATTCAACCACTAGGGATGATCGATTGAAGATGATTAGGGTTATGTCACACATTTGCGGTGGGCATTGAAAGGTGCAAATGAAAGTTTAGACAAGGACAATGGAGAGAAATGGAAGAACACATCAATAAGAAAGGGTATTGTTTATTTGCTTTCATGGCTTGTGGCGGATGCTATCACAAGTTCAGTAAGCGAATCCTGTCGGAGACGTTTAGTGGTTATGAGGTCCAATAAAAACCCTACTAGCCTTAAAAAAAACAAGGTGAAATTAATGATTACCAACTCCCACGCCCTATTAGACCATATGAATAAATTTTTTTAAACATGTTGTACAAATATCAAATTTTAATTGGATTGAGAATTTAAACTATGATTTTAAATCTACCTGAATCTGAAATATTCAAAGCCAAATCCGAAAAAAAATCAGATTAGATTTCATATTAAACCGATTGATTGACACCCTAAGTGCGAATAGAACCCAAGTTCATTAGGGGGGGGGGGGGGGACTTGGTTGAATTAAAAACACGCAAACAATATTGGGCATTGTTTGACAAAAAAAAGGCCTAACTTTTGGTGTTGTTTCAAACAATGCTCGACTTTATCCCCACGACGTTTGTGTGGGGATAAATATATCACCACTTGATATCTCATGGGATCATGAAAACCTCATTAGATAGCTTCTAAAGGATCAAAACCTCGGGTTTGAAGACCCGATGCATATAATCAATTTATAGTAGATGCTCTAACGAGTGAATGACTTTGTGTTTGAGTTTTTGCCCAAATCGGTGTAGTCAAACGATAGCTTAAAATGAGAAGCGAAACGTTAATAACTTGTTTCGCTTTGGCCAAAGAAAAATGCGAAGCTAAAAACGAGAAAAAAAAAACGGTTGTTTTTTGCTAAAGCATAAAGTGGTCGCGCTTTATAAAAAATGTTTTTAATTTATTTTTTGTGTGTGTGTGTGTGTTTTTTTTTTTGGTAAGAAAGAGATTTTGGATTTTGGTTATGAGAATTATTATTAGGATTACATAGTTGTACAATAGATATTTGTTCAAATTTTCAAGTACCCCAAAGTCCAAGCAAATATCTTCATTTTTTTTAAAATAGTCATTTTCAAAGTACAAGTATAGTAGTATACAACTATATTTGCTACCAAGTAGACTATAAGTTGAAAAAATAGAAAGAAAAATACTATAAACTGAGAAACTCTTTATTAATTATTAGTTAGTTAGATATTGTCTAAGAAATTTTACTCAAGATGCTCATACATTAATTGCTTTTGATGATTGAATCAATTCAATTGATGCTCATACCTTAATTGCTTCTAACAATGGAGTTAACTCAATTGATTAACTGATTCAATAAAACAGGATTAATCAACTTCCCCTCGGTTGACCGAATGAGTGAAAGATCTAATGAACCTCGATTGGTAGGGTTTGTAATCCTAGACGAGACCAATAAGGAGAGTGTCAGAGGAGTTCAAACGGTCGAGTGTCATTGGGAAACCACCACTTTAGTGGTTTCAAATGGATAACCAGTTAGAGTTAGGGATGTCGTGATCAATGAATTTGTTCATTATGTTCATCATGTTCTAATCATATCTGGATTGTTTGAACGACTGAATAAGACCATTAAAACCTAAAATAAAGATATATACCACCAACTTAAATGGTCTTTGTATCTCTGAAAGATAGGACACATACCACATCCAAGCAATCCATGTGATAGAAAACATCATTATGTTGGAACCCAGATGATAACCTTTATTGCTGCCATGAGTTCAACTTCAAATGTGCTTGAAATGGTTTGTATTAAGTCCATGAGTCCAAATGTAAATGTTTGATTATTGATCAATAAGAAGTTTGCAACAGGAAAAATAAGCACAACATTTTATAGATAGTTTCTTTTGCATTGTTGTGATCTAGAATGTTGTAGTTCTTCATTAGGTTTGACTGTTTAGACCTTTGAAATTTGCATCAACTCTGTTATATTTGTTTTTTTTCCATGTTTGTCTACTAATGATCACTAGATTCAGTTATACTTGTTAGAAACACTTTTCATACTCTATGTTTTGCTGTCTATTTAGACTTTTGACACTTGAAAGTTGCATTCCATCCGTTACATTTTTCCATGCTTGTCTACTAATGATTGTTGGATTAGGTTATACGTTGAACACACTTTTCATACTTTACTTGATAAGTAAAAGTATGTAGTGCACCAATTTTACCTGCCAAGCGACTTTAGGTGCATTTGATAGCCTAGACAACAATTTTCTAGGGAAAATAAATTTTATAGGAAAATTATTTACTAGGAAAATGATTTTATAATGTTTGATTGCACCAAAAATTTATTCTAGAAAATATTTTCTAAATGATCATATTGGTGATCTAATTGTTATAAAGCTTAGTTTTGCAGTAGACGAGTTTGAGAGTTTTTTTAAATATATTTTTCACGCTTGCAAGGAAAATAGTTTTCTTAGAGGAGGTCGAAAAAAAAATAAAATCAAGTGGACCCAGAAAACTGTTTTCTCACCGTGGCTGATAAAACACCGAACGATAAGATTTTACCTGTAAAATGATTTTCCTTTCCGTAAAAAAAAACGCTTATCTCAAACTAACCTAAAAAAACAAAAATCTCACATTTACATGTAAACCCCAAAAAATAAAAGGCAGACTACTCCACACCACCATTGAGTTTTATTTATTTATTTATTTTTATTTTTTACTTACTCACACCACCAATAAATATGCATAACTTACAGAGAAACCCAAACTCAAAAAAAAAAAAAAAAAAAAAAAAAGGTAACTTTTGACCAATTTAAACCCTCAATTGAGACATAATCTCATGCTCATCACAACATGAAAGTTTTAGTACTATAATTTATCTAATAAACACAACTTGAATCACTTGAAAATGTTTTGAAATTAGCAAGTTATGATCATTTCACTAAAGTCGTGCAAATCTGTCTTGCAATGGAAACGGGATAGTGTTCCTGACTTTCGGGCAATTTATATGTTCGATCAAGATCGATTCTCGAGCTCATCCAAATATAACAATTGTAGTACTCTTAGTTATCTAATAAACACAACTTGAATCACTTGAAAATGTTTTGAAATGAGAAAGTTATAGTTATTTTACTAAAGACGCGCAAATCTGTCTCGCAATGAAAACGAGATAGTGTTCCCGACTTTTGGCAAACTTATGTGCTCGATCGAGACCGATTCTCAAGTTGATCAAAATACAAATATTGTATTATTATGAGTTATATAATAAATAGAAATTGAACCATTTGAAAATGTTTTGAAATGAGCGAGTTATGATCATTTTACTAAAGTCGCGCAAATCCGTCTCGCAATAAAAACGAGATAGTGTTCCTGACTTTTGACCAACTTATGTGCTCGATCGAGATCGATTCTCAAGTTGATCAAAATAAAAAATTTATATTAATCTGAGTTATCTAATAAAAAAACTTGAATCACTTGAAAATGTTTTGAAATGAGCAAGTTATGGTCATTTTACTAAAGTCGCGCAAACCTGTCCGAAAAAATTTGCTGAAATTTCTTGTTCGCTTGGAACTCTGCGAGATTTTGCAACTTTCCCACATTGTACACTGCGAACAGGAATTAAAAAAAAAAATCTATTCGCAGGGAACCGTGCGACGAATTTGGAAATCCTTGCATTGCTTTCTGCGAAGAGGAGATTTTCTTGAAAAAAACTTATGTTTGCTTGGAACTCTGCGGGCTTTGTCAAATAGCCCGCATTGTTTCATGCGAACAGACAAAAAATCTGCACATTTTTGTTGATTTTTTTCTTTTCTCAATCTCTTTTATGACCTTATTCACATTGTCACATTGAACTTATACTTTGTCGCATTGTTTTCAGACATTATTTTGGCATGATGTCGCATTATTTTTTGAATTAAACTATTCCATTGCGTTATCAACAAAATTTGAAAGACATCCAAAGTGAATTATGGGTGTCTAATGCATGTAATGGAGGTACTTTGTGAACCATGAATTTACAAAACTTAAAGCTTCAAAACAAATATTTCTCAAATGTATTTTTTTCGAAGTTTACAAAATGAAGACACTATGTTTGTCACAAGAGAGATGCATTTTGCACTTTGAGATGTTGCATTTTGAGCTGTTGTGTTTTGAAGTGTTTGAGGGTTTCGATATGTAAATATTTCGATTTTGAGGAAATTTTGAGAGATTTCGAGGGAGAGGGAGGAGATTTGCAAGAAATTTGAGTGTGGGGAAGATTTGGAAGAAATTTAAATGTGTGAGAGGGAAAAATTTAGAATGGGGGAGGGAAGAACTGTTTGTCGATTTGAATGGTGAAGGGAAAGAAATTTGGATTTTTGTTTATATAGGTGGTGTGAGAAAAAAAAAGTAGGTGGTGTGGAAGAGTAGAATGGTGTGAGAAGAGAAAACGGTGGTGCGGAGTAGTCGCTGCCAAATAAAAAGTATCTCAAAGCCATCTAAAGTTGAAGAAATTAGAAGGGGAAAACCCCTTGATCCGATATTACTTCACGCTCATGCTCTCCCCATTCCCATTCCCATTCCCACTCACCACTCACCATTGCCCACAAACCGAAACTCCTCCTTGTTTCTTCTCCCCCCTCAGTTCTCAATTCATTTCCACTGCCCGTCCAATTGGGGGGTTTAGGTGCTGCTAGTGTTTGGTTTCGTGGTCTCTTTGGGTGTTTAGCTGCTCTCTCTCTCTATCGCTTTCATCAACAAGAAGAAAAGAGACTCTAAAAACCCTATGACTGCTGCAAAGAAAGGTGGTGCTAGGGTTTCTGTAGATGCAGAAGATCTCGCGGCTCATGTTCCTCTCCAAGCCATTCTCCTTGCCGATAGCTTCGCCCAGAAGTTCCGCCCAATCACACTCGAACGCCCCAAGGTGCTATTACCTCTTGTTAACATCCCAATGATCGATTACACATTGGCATGGCTCGAATCTGCAGGCATCGAAGAAGTGTTCGTCTTCTGCTGTGCTCACTCCAACCAAATTATCAATTACTTGGACAATTCTCAATGGCTATCTATCCCCAAATTCACTGTCACCACTATTGAGTCTCATGATTCCGTTAGCGCCGGTGATGCCCTTCGCTTTATTTACGAGCGCAACGTGGTTAGTTAGTTACTAATTCTTCAACTATTTTATTTCTTCTTCTTCTTCGTTGTGTAAATATATTTGATTTTCACTTGTTTTGCATGCTTTCTACTGAATGAAGATACATGGAGATTTCCTTCTTATAAGTGGTGATACCATAAGCAACATGTCCCTAACACAAGCACTTCAAGAACACAAAGACAGGAAGAAGAAAGACCCTAATGCTGTTATGACTATGGTCATAAAGAAGTCTAAATCTTCCCCTCTTACTCAACAAACTAGGCTCGGCACTGACGAGTTGTTCTTGCTCATCAACCCTCATACCAAACAGTTGCTACATTATGAGGACAAAGCCGATTATTCTAAAGGAATTCTTACCCTTGATAAGGCATTTCTCGTCGATAACTCTGCTGTTTTCTTTCACAATGACAAACAGGTTACTTACGAATCTTCAATTCTTTCTTTCCGTCCCGCTCATTATAACACGTTACATGGAGCAATTTGGTATATATATATATATATTATTTGGTAGTTATGGGTACCCACTGATTATATCTAGTCCCTGGTTAGAGAGATTGATAATTTATCACTACTAATACATTATGGCACCCCTAACTAAAACAAAAATATTCCTCCCTTAACTGGCTCAAATAAAGAATAAGGTTTTGATTGCAAAATACATTCGCATGGATCTTTAGTCTCATGCACTATCACATAGAAAAAGGTAATAATGTCTACAGATTATTCTGTTTCGACCAGAGAGTCAATGAGAACCAATTGACGAGCATGTATATTACTATTCCATCCATGATCATTTTTAAACTTTACTTGGCCCAAGGGAATACAAAATGTTTGGAGTACACACACATTGAATGAGGAGATGGTTCATCCATTTTGTCAAGGCGGAAAATAATAAGATGCTATATGAAAGAGACTATGAGATTGAAAAGATATGTTATTCAATCAGTGAGTATTACAATTACAAGCTCTGTTTGGTTAGGGCTTGATGATGTATTTGGCATTATAATGCATATGAAGTAAACCGCAGTGCGTTTTAATTCTATGCATCCAAATTCATGTGCATGGTATGTTTTTTAAGAAAAAACAGAACTACACAGACAACTGTAATTTCATCTCAGTTTGTTAACAATATTCATCGCATCTGTAAAAAATCATCACTCGATTTTACTGGGTAATATTCTAATCCTCACCACCATGGCGGTGACTCACAGTTTGAGGTAGAACAAGATCAAAATCCAATGCATGGAAAAAACACAAAAAAACTTCCGTGCTAACTCTAAAAGCTCCTTACTAACCATGGGAATCTTTTCTCGGCTAGGATTGAAGATTGGGTTTGAGGAGGGAGGAGAACGAATAGACGAGGGGAGGTTGGGCCTGAAGAGTGAGACAAACCTATAGATTGAAGTTAGTACATAAATGTATAGGGTTGGGTTAAGAAAAGAAAGGGAGCCATAAAAGTTCGAATTTGAAACTCTTAAAGCCTTTGCGTAACTCTCAAAGCTTCGTATTGCAAACAATTGTACGTCTCTGGGTTCTGGTTACTCATAAGAGTTTGAGAGAGGATGTAGTGGTTAGGTTTTGGAGAGATTGACTTTCTACAAAAATAAATCAGGCACTTTTTTCTGCCGCATTCCCTGAAAGCAAGTACATTGCATTGAAGATGCCAAGCACCTAAAAGGTCGGGCTCACTGTAAAACTTTGAATGCATTTATTTACCGCTTATCAAGCAGAGCCATAGCTTAAGAGACATTTATCATTACAATGCAAAATTGTTCCATTAATTAATTAATTTTATTTATTTATTTTTCAACCTCTGATATTTCTTTGAAAGCTACATGGTTGCCTTCATCTTTGATGTACCTATATAATATATTATAAATTTATTTAAACCAATGTGATCTTTCTCCTGAACCCCTCCTGAACCCCATCAAAGCAATTTGAAGCTTAAGGAGAAAAAGGCTTGGTGGTTTTCTACTTTTATTCTATCTGAGATGGAGAGATCTTGTCATACCTTACCATCCCAGTAAGCAAGTCGCATTTAACCAGCCAACCAATTTTGTCACTCTGACGATTCAACATTTAAACTCTTGGTGTATTGTCCTGGATCGATAATACTGTCTTGGTCTAGTTTGCAGTAATGAGAAGCCTGCTTCTCCGAACCAAAAAGTTAGAAGGATTGTAAGTCTCAAAAATACAGATACGACATATAGGAATCATGACTTAGATCTACCATACTACTCAATAGTGGTTTCAAGTTTCAACTTTCCAATAGGCCCATGAAGTTAAATATTGTGTTGTTTGCTGTAGACATGGGAATTTTGGCTCTGTAACAAAGCCAACCAATTGTCTTATTTTGATATTGTTAATTTTTTCTTATGTCACAACCCACTCATTTTGGAGCCTAAGGCTCCGTACGGTGACGTTCTTTCTTTTTTGAAGGAGAAGATTGAGTAAAGAGTCTCTTTTGATCATAGCATAATCATTGAGGGAAAAGATAAGCTATGGTTCACTGAAGAAAACATCTAGTGGGATTCAAAGAGAAATGAAAATCCCCAGAGAAATGGATCACTTAAAAAGCCCTATCCCTCTCTTAGAGCTACAGTCCCATCAATTTCCTTTGACTGATACAAAACCTCTAAAAGGTGAAACCTTGACTTCCTTAAAAAGTAAGCAATCCCCAAAAGCCTTTCTTTCAAAATCACACCCAACCTAGTCAATCCTTCATCCTCTGCATCTGCAACTTTGACTCGCAACATCCTCGAGGAGATTATTAGAAAACCCTTCCACTTGATCACTATGCACCATATTCCAAAATTACTAAAGAGTGCTCTGTTTACAATCTCCACCACATGTCCACCCCCTCGAAGAAGACACCTCCAGCCACCAACCGTAGTCTGCTATGATCTCTTCAACTCTTTTCCTTGCTTCACCGCAAGGATGAGTAATTCAAATACTCAGATCACCGATGATGATGTGTGATGCGCACTTATTGAAAATTCTTTTCATTATTATAAATCTTTTGTAGAAAGGTTCTTGTTCTATCTAGTTGAAAATTCTTTTAGATGGTATTGTTTCGATCTCTAAAAAATGGACTTGCATTCATAGGATTGAATTGATGGCATTTATGTTATTTCTTTTACCAGCCAATTGATTAATTGGTTCTGCTTGCGTATCCTTTTGTTTAAACTTGGAAGCAATAATCTTCCAAGACATTCAAATGCACTTCCTCCTTATGTAGTAAAAAATCGTTAATCGGATTCTAATAGGTGAAGGAGCGATATCAGAATTAATCGGCCTATATTTTATATACATATTTTCTTATTCTTTTAAGTAAAAAGTTTACTTAAAGAAAAAAAAATTTAATGTCTATTGAAATAGCAAACATCATTTGTCACAATTTAAGGCAAATTAGAATAAAATTAACAGTTCAATATTAGATACTCCATATTCTTTAGTTTAGCATGTTATTCCTTTCATCCTTTTTTCATCTCTTCATACATATATATATATATATATATATATTTATCTTTCTCGCCCTAGCCTCTTCACACACTCTATGGGTATTATTGATTAAGGCAATAAATAAAATAAAAATTTTGATTTTTTTCCTCATAAACAATTAATTCAAAAAATGATAATGCTTGTTAGAGATTAATCGAGGACTTTTTGCCTATTAATCACCGATTTAATAACATAGCTTCCTTTACTGTTATTTGCTCAAGCTTTTGATCATTGTCTGTTGAGGTCACTACAAGAGGTCAACTAGCATATTGATGGTCTCGATAGATGTACTTAATATGATGGTTGCAATATGATGATTGCTCATGTACCTCTCCTGGAACTTAGAAACATCCAATTCACAAATCCCTTTCTTAATGACTATATAACAAAGACTACCTTCTTAGGATAGCATCACCCATTTTTGATTGTTATGGAAGATGACTCCTAGTACCCACCCTTTTCATACGTAGATTTATTTTACTCGTAGGAAGTCCAAAGTGTTATAGGACCTTGTTCCTTATGGGATTTGTTGGGTGATTGAAACTTATCCTCTTCAAAGGGGAGACATGTTTCTTAGTAGGCTAGCAGTGCATGTAATCTTTATTTGGAATTCAACATCCTCAAAGCCAAATATCAAGTGAAAGCCAAATATCAAGTGAGTGAGTTCTGAGGATCGTACAAATTGAGGTAGCTTTGTTTATCTCTCTCTTTGAACACCTTGTATGGCTTTGCTTTTGATACATAAAAAATTCTATCCTTTATATATACATTAAGTGGTCAAAATAAGAACACAATTCGCTGAGACCTTTGTTTCCTTTATTATTTCTTTATTCAAAAGATGCTTTTGATTTGAGGAAGAAACTCACCAAAGGCCAATGTAGAAAACACACAGAAGAAAATCGCAAATAAAACCGTTTGCAATTCAACATGAAATCATCCAAACAAATATTTCCCACCATTCTAAAAAATTAAGCGCAATACCAAGGGATCGGTTTTCTTTGAAGGATGAGATGTTCAACTGATTTCACTTTGTCATTGAAAATCCTAGAGTTTCTTTCTGTCCAAACTACCCACCATAATAATGCGATGCATTCTATTCCAACTTGTAGAAAATACATTTTTTTAAGCCAAGTCGTAGAAAGTTCTTATATATATTAACAAGAAATTAGTAATATAAAAAATGGCTATTGTTTTGGAGTTTTCTTTTTTATAATTGATGATATTTCAAAAATCCCTAAACTTGTTGAGATTTTATTGCAGGATTGCTACATTGATATCTGCTCTCCAGAAGTTCTCAGTCTTTTCACTGACAATTTTGACTATCAACATCTTCGGCGTCACTTTGTTAAAGGATTGCTTGTTGATGATGTATGGTTTGTTTCGGTCTTAGTATGCTCTTTTGTTATGTAGAGGTTGCTTTAGTTATACTGTTGCATGTTTGAGCCGAATTCGCATGGACAACTGCATGATATTCTTTCTGATCATGGCATGCATTTTAGAATAATATGAAATATTTTCAAATTAGGGCCTATATTTAATTCATGTTTCTCTTATTCATTTCAATTTTTGTGTGAACGTTTTTGAAGCACATGTTTTTTCATCCATCTGCACAGAGAGATATGCCTTTTCCGTAAAGACTATAGTTTATGTAATCATTTTCTTCTTCCAGTAGTTGGATATATCACAAGTAAAAGGAATGTGAAGAAAAAAGGGCAATTGTCTGAAGCTCCAAAGTGGAAATCAGGGCTTGGGGTTGTTACCAAATTGCAGTGTTCTAAAAAGCGCTAGGCGGGCGGCGAGCAGGTGCCTAGCGCCCAGGGGCCTAGGCGGTCTTAGGTTTTGTATTATAACTTTAATAATTTACAAAAGTTAAGCATAACACATTAACACCTTATCAATTACATTCAATTTAATGCCAATATACACCTTATCATGTTGGGAGTTGGTTACTTAGTCAAAAGATAAAGGAGGATTGCGTATGAATGACTATGGAGATACAACATGGTAAGCTTGATAGCGTTTTGAGGCGTGTCATTAAGGCGAAGTACGATAGGGCTATTTTGGTTGGCTTCCTATCCTCCGGTCAGGGCCTTATGACTTGAGATAGGCGATACTTTCGTTTGATGACTATTTAGGCACATAGGCAAGAGTGGACGAGACGGTGATAATCATCTTGGAGCTTGGGGAAGTGGTGGTAGAGTTGCAACAAAGCCGATGTGGAGCCATAATAATAGTTTTTATTTCAAAAGGTCCGGATCTTTTCTCGGTGTTAGTTGGAAGATGCCGAACCATTATCCAAGGGAAAGAAATTTATAGGTTGCTCCCTCATGCATTGTCATGGACAGTATGTCTGGAAATAATAACAAGATATTTTGTGACAAGATGTCAGAGTTGGGACAGTAATATGGATGTTCTCATCACTCTTTAGGGATGGGTGCCTCATTATGAGATATTCTTTGAGAGCTTAATTGTTAATTTTGGTGTTACTTTTAGCTTCGGGATCGTGACACTTTAAGGTTTTGCTCAATAAAATTTTTACCTTTAAAAAAAAATCATCATTCTGTCAATCTTAAATAATAGATTTGATTAATTGTGATTCATTCTAATGTTCCATTCACTAAAATATTGGCACAAAGGACGATTATAAATCTATTTAAATATTAGGTAAAAATATGTGAATGATAAACACAGTCTTAATAAATCGTAACTCATCTGTAACCTGTCAATTGTGGCTACGAGTCTACTCCACATTTTATTCTCTGTTCATTGTGGAAGGAACACAACAAGAGAAGCTTCAACATCTCGTCTTCAAATTTTGAGGAGGCATATATCGGGACAAAAGCTATGTTTTGGTTGGGGAGTGGTTCATGAAGTTATCAGTCACATTTCCTTTTATAGGTTAATGTTTGGGTGGGGCTAATTTATATTCTATAGTTATCTCCATGAGCATTTTGTATTCTCTGATATTGTGACTTTCTTGTAACGGATCACTGTGAAATAAAAACATATTTCATAGTTCTTGCAGATTTGTGAGGATGAAGGTGATTTGCTCTATGGTTGGGATAACTACTCTTAAAGCACCTTATTTCACCACTCATTTTACTGCCTATTCCCATTTAAGTTTAGCCATTTAGGGGGAATGTGATTTGCTCTATTGTCGCTTTTAGGAAAGTTACTTTGTCCAGGAGGATGCACACAAGTTTACTTTGGGATGTTGGAAGAGTGTTGTGCCTTCCTAGAGATTAGTTTCCCTGGTTTTGGAGATATGGGAAGATACTAGTAGTTTGTGGAATGGGGTAATGGTGATTAAATGCAGGTTGTGTAATAGGAAGTGAGTGTTGCGCTCTAGTTCTAGACGTTACAGGTGTGGGGATTCCTTTTCCATTAGATCAGTCACTCTACTTTTGCATGCCTTGTCTGAGAATTAATCTCAATGTTTGGGTGATCTCCAATCCCTCTGACCACCCTTGGGCATATCCGTAATATAGTCAGTAATGTGCTAAGACATCCATCACTGTAGAATTCTTAGGTATTATTTGATAGTCTAGGCTAGGAGATCATGTATGCAAACTCTATTTTACAATGATATTATGATGATGAGCAATGTGGCATGTTTAGAAGCATATAATGGTGATAGATATTTGATTGCTTCCCATTATGCATTTCAATATTCTCTAAGATGATCAGAAAATATACCTCGATTGAGTTGGTTTGAACATATTCTTGTATGGCTTAATTGCCAATAAAAAATTATTTAGACCCAATTGCACCAGTCATTGGAATTACTGTATGCAAGTCAGAGGCTCCAAAATGCACAAGTATTTTAAAATGGGTTGGATTTAGCAGTAGTAAATATGTTTGTCACACCTTGAATACAAAGTGAAACAGGAGCACTTGATGCTTCATATTTATCCTTTCCTATAAATTTCATTCTGCTTAGGTTCAACTTAGAAAATGTGAGCTCAGAAGTAGGACTTATGTGGGATTCATTTCTCTCTTTCTTGCTCTCACTCTAATTTGTTCTTTGGATTATTTTCTGAGAACTTGAATGGCTGTTCATTAACTTTTTCAGATAATGGGTTACAAAATTTTCACTCATGAAATCCACTCAAGTTATGCGGCTCGAGTAGATAACTTCAGAAGTTATGACACCATCAGTAAGGATATTCTGCAAAGGTGGACATACCCTTTGGTGCCAGACGTTCAATTATCAGGAAATTGCCCTGCTAAATTAGAAAGACAGGGGATGTACAAAGCACCAGGTAGGAGAAAATAATTGATTTCTTGTGACTTCTCTCATTTGTCTTTGTTTCTTGGTCCGTCCAGGTACTATCATTATTGTTGAATGTTGAGCTAAATATTGTCTCTCCCGACTTTGGAAACTGTTTTATGTTCTTATTATTTGATGTAGTTTAGTATCATACTCGTTGCTCCATCCAAGCTTTGGTGTGTTGCATATATGATTGTATCTTTCCTCACAAAATATTTTCCTTTTGTGTCTAATAGTTTGAATCTTTAATAAAAAAATATGCGTCACTTGCATCATGAAAGTTTTTCAATACTAATAAATTTATCATCAAAACTATGAACAACGACATGATTATAGTCTGACATAGATACAAGGTGTTCATCAAAACTATGAACCACGACATGATTACGGGTGTCGTAGTCTGGCATGGATACAAGGCGTAGGCTCTGATGGCCAAGAAAACACAATACGTAGATACACCTGTTCATTATAGGATTATTTACCATTTTAGCTGTAGGTTTATATTATTATCATATTCATTCATTTCTAGGTCAGTATTGGTACACATACTACCAATTTACCGTACTATGCATGCAACATTTGTAAAGCATTAAAACTTTTGATAGATATGTGAAAAATTGATGATCTACTCCGACGGGAGTACCCCATGAGCGTCCTTGTGTCAATTTAAAAAAAAAAATGAATTGTTGATGTAGTAAGATTGCTAATCGGAGATTTCAAGCACTTTTTATGGTCTCAAACAATCATTTTCTAATGAAATGGCAAGTTAAGATTAGAACACAAAATGTTGTATATTGATTTGGTTAACTTAAGCAACATCAAAGGATGATGCATTTCCCTCGTCATAAGGGATGAGAAATGAAGGTTCGATGGACCTTGTGAGTTAACCATAGTTGCGGATCCCATAAGCAATGTTTTATGCCCCACATTCTTAGCTGAATGAGGGTGCTTTTCATTCTTCAAGTCATCGACTATCTTTTCAAGTATCATATTTTTACAACTTCCTTCCACAAGAAAATACACTGCATTCTTAGATATTTGTTAAAAAACAATTATTTTTTGCCACACAAGGGATGATTACGGTTCATCCGATTATGAAGCCGACGGTTTCCTCACCAAGCAAACAAGCTATAATACCTCTAAATCATTCGTCTGGCACTATGTGTGGTTGCCTCTTTCGCTTCACCGATTGCCCACCTTGTTCCACTCCAACTACCCATAATGGTTCTCATCGCATCATGATTAACCAACCAATCACGCACCCCACCATTACTTATTCGGAAGTTGAGACAACCCTCGTCTATTTGAAATGGGTTAGTTCTTTTCCCGTCTATTGATGCTCCATGCACTCTTTTTCTTCGCATCAACAAGTTATGATGCATTATGTTGTCGGGGGTCTCCACCGCGACTCTATTTTCACCATCAGATCAACTAATTATGAATCTCAGCAACAGGAAACATAGTGGTTTTGGTAAAATTAATTGCCTAGCCAAGACACCACTTCCAGCCACATGAGGATAAATTTAGTTGCGTGATCAAAAGCCACAGGAGGATAGATTTAGTGGCCTGAACTTAATCAGAAGTGGGGTCCATGAACGATATTCTATCATCTGCATATTTGCAGAATGGAAACTGAGATATTGTCTTCCTTAACTTTGAAGCCCTTTCTATGAGTTCTTAGCTCTCATGAAACATATTGAAGCTTTCAAACTTTTCTTTGGAAGAATGCTTTAAAGAGAAATTTTGCTAAAGTTTAGTGGTTTTTCAGAAAAAAATTACCTGAAGACAACTTCAGGACATGTAGGCTGAACAAAATGCATATTAAAGTTACGAATGAAATTTCTGAAAATATGTGAATGTTATGAAACTCGGGGCTTACTTGCAACACCTCAAAGGCTTATTTCATGGTCGACAGCCTCCAAATTGGAGGCTTATTGCTCGGGACCAGTGTTGTTAAGGCGGAGGCGCGCCTCGAGGCGTTTTGGCAAAGAGACGCCTCAAAATGATGCAAGGCGGAGCGGTGAAGTGAGGCGTCCGCCTCGGACCACCTCACGCCTCACCGCCTCAAGTGCCTCAGACCATTTGCAGCTTAAAAACCAAAAGCCTATTGCAGCCCACTTGTCTTTTAGGGTTAAGAGGGGGTGTTTAGAGTTTTAGACAAGAGAATGACTCCTTGGGGGCTATTGTTGCTGCTGTGTGTGTTATTCTCCTTCTAATCAAGTTTCTCTCCTTCAAATTATGTGTTGCCTCTTTCATATCAGGTACGTTTCCTCTCTTCTTCCCTCTCCTTCCTGTGTTTTTTTTATTTATAAAATCTGTTCTGCAACTTATACTGTTTTTTTTTTATATGATCTGTTCTACTTCCTTTTTTTTTTATATGATCTGTTATACTCCTTTTTTTATATGATCTATTCTGCTGCGTTTTTTTTTCTTCACAATAAATAGTAATAAGTAATATTTCAGTGTATGGATCGTAATATTTTAGCGTATGGATCAAAATTTGGTGCAAATTTTCAAAGTTAAACCAATGAGACCTGCTGAGCGATGCCTCACCAAATTGCAATTTTTCAGACACAGTTTCAAATTCAACCATTAATTTTTCAAACACTATTTCAAATTTCCAAAGTTAAACCAATGAGAAGTTGGTGACTTGGTGAACTAGTTTACATTATGCTTTGATGTTTTTCTTGTTTCTTTTTTAGTGATTTAGTGGATATTGGCAAGTTAAGTACACATATGTAGTGCATCTTTTTGCTATGCTATGCTATGCAACTTTATTATGTTTCTATTTCAATTCTAAATAGTTGTATGACTTTTTGTACATATTGGCTTATGCAAGTTATCAAAATGATGGTGAATATTATTTATCTAAATGTGTTTCAATTTATTATAATAAAAAATCTTTAAAAAATGTTAAAGTCCGCCTCACCTAACGCCTCGCCTCTGAGGCATTTTCAAGCTCGTCCGCCTCCCCGCCGCCTCAACGCCTTAACTACACTGCTCAGGACAAAAAACTGCTTTACCCTTACAACTAACAAAATGTTCTTTGATTCAATTGTAATATAGTATATGTAAACCTAATTTTATAATAAGTTTATAAAATGTAGGCATAAAGAGGCTACTGTTTTATTGTTAGTCTTTTATTTTGAAAATTGAAAAAGCAGAAAGATATCTCAAAGGTAGGACTTTACTCTGTTTGTCCTAATCACAATGCTTACTATCCTTGCAACCAAAAAGTGAGTTTTGGTTGTTTGCAATGCAAAGTTCAAGTTTTAAATTTCTACCTTCCTCTAAATTTTGTATAACATATCTTAAGTATATAAATCACGCATGTAATCTTGTAATGCAAAGTGCAAGTTTTAAATTTCTACCTTCCTCTAAATTTCTATAACATATAACTATATAAATCATGCATGAAAGAATTACGCTTATGCCAATGTGGCTTTGACCTCTTAAATGCCTCACTTCACCTCTTGGAGTTAAAAGTATTGGTCACCAGCTTATTGAAAGAAGTATGCTTACTGTTGTAATATATATGTATGTATATGTTCTTTTCTCCATAACACCTATAGTTGGCTTATTCTAATAAAAATTTCTTCAGAGATTTCACAATCACATTCCGCAGAGATTGGCCCTTTTACATTGGTCGGTAAAAGGACAACTATTGGGGATCGTTCTATCATCTCAAATTCAGTAATTGGTGAAGGTTGCATTATTGGATCTAAAGTTTCAATTGAAGGTTCCTATATATGGGACAATGTCACCATTCAAGATGGTTGTACAATAAGAAATGCTATAGTTTGTGATGGGGTGGTCATAAAGTCTGGAGCTGTTCTGGAACCTGGTGTGATTTTATCATATAAGGTAAGCATATTTTTTCTTTATTTATTGAGTTTACCTTAGTCTAATAGTGTTATTTAAGAACTTAAACAATGTTCTTTAGGTTTTCCTTTGGCATTTTACCAGTTATAGAATGACATTCTCATTTTTATTAGGCTGTACAGCATTTGTGAGTCCGCTTCTGTATTTATATTTTATTTAATTCAATTTTTAATGTTTGGAATGCTTGTCAGAAGATGTGCACACATTTATGGAAACCATGCCATTTTGTTACCGTGGTGATGGGAATCTAAGGTTTCAGGTATAAAAAGGAAAAGAATCCAGAGGGCCTTGATAGAGAGTTTCTAATCAGTGATATTAACTGTGAATTGTGAACAAAGTATCACAAAACTGAAACAGTGGAGGCATATACCTCTACTATTGACATATTGCCTTGAGTATGTTGTTTAGCAAAACTATTTGTTTCATCTCTGCCTTCCAGGAGAAAATGTTATCTCATTGTTTGGTCTCCTGTTTCCTTTATGCTGAACTCTGCTAAAAAAATATAGGATGTGTACTTGCAGTTACCATCATGACCTTCACTTGATGCCATCATTATCTAACAACTGATGTCCTTAGGTCATCATTGGTCAACAATTTGTTGTTCCTGCTTATTCGAAGGTGTCTACGCTTCCTCAGCCAATCAAGCAAGATAGCGACGAGGAGCTTGAGTATGCTGAGAGTAGTGGTGATATTGGAAGTCCATGTAAGCTTCAAGTTCTTTATCTGTCTAAAAATAAATTTCTTGCTTGTTTAACCATTGTATAAATTAAACTACAATTTGCTTCTTTTCAATACACAAACAATTAATCTACCATAGTATTGTGCATGTGTATGGATGATACGCAGTATATGCGGAAAATGATAAAACAAAAGAGTAATATGCGGAAAATGATGAAAGAGAAGTAAATTTGTCACAACCTTTGCTTTCTTAATAATCAACAAAATTTACAACACTCTCTCGAGAACAAACTCATTGAGAGACTATTTTCCTAGATGCCTAGAACCTATATACAATGACACTAGATATAGGCTAAACAAGTCCAAACCAAACAAGGAAGGCCTACTCTTAAGAGAAAAGTATTCTTATATTACTTTCCTTGTCCCACAAGGGAAACTTTCTTGTTTTAACCAAACAAGGAAAGCCAATTCCTAAAAGGAAAGTGTTTCTATGACTTTCCTTGTCCCATAAGGAATTTTTTTTTTTTTTTAACAAAACAAGGAAAACCTACTCCTAAAAGGAAAATATTTCCATATTACTTTCCTTTTTTCTTAAGGATAACTTGTTTTAACCAAACAAGGAAACCTACAACTAAGGGTGCGTTTGGTTAGATGGAATTTTATGCCATGGGAATCCATGAGGGGACCCTTACATTTAAGACTAAATTGAGGTAGCACTCATTATCCATCATTATATTTTATGAGCAATGGTGGGAATGAAAGTCTCATGAACATGAGAATTACACTTCTTGGTCCCTCCAAAGCATGTGATTCTCATGTTCATGAGACTTTCATTCCCACCATTGATCTAATGGTGGATGAACCTCAAATTCTTACTGACAGAAGATGTATTTCCTTTCTCTCGATCCATTTTTGTCAGAAGCTGTATTTCCTATCAGACTTTTTGTTGTCACCCTTTTCATCTCTATTCCTGACCGTACCCTCAACGGTAATGGCCTGTATTATTGCTTCCCCAATAGTTCGTACTGGAAACAACTTTAACTCCTTATGAATATTTCCTTCAGTCCACCAGTGTACTACCAGTGTACTTAATGAACACTTCATACTTCTCTATATCTATGTCCAAAACCTAATTATGAAACTCCGACGTGTACTCCTGCACACTCTGGTTACTGGAATAAGTGCTGCCAGTTATACCACATTTCCTCAGCATGCCCTGTCGAGTACAACTGTTTCTGAAGAGCTCCCTTGATTCACTTCTATCTCAGGGTCTTATGTTAGGGTCTTAATTTTGCAATGCCTGCTATATGATTTCCACCAAATCATTGCATGATCAAACAAATTTAGGCTCGCAAAACGAATATTTTGTATATGATTAAACCCATAAGTGTGTAATAGGTTTCCAATTGAGCAATCCAACCATCTAGTTTTTCCTCGTCAATGACGCCGTCATAGTTGGGTATCTCGATTTTGAAATTGATCTTGAAACTATAAAAAGGTTGTGAAATCCCTTCCTTTGACTTGTCCTTGCCATTTGGCTTGTGACCGGCCCACTTCGTTCGAGGGGATTTATGATTAGAGATGTTCTCTTTCTTGAGAAGGGTCTCGAACGTTGCGCACTTCTCTCCCAGGTCTTTCGTCAATTTCATATTACTTTCCTTGTCCTATAGGAACTTTTTGTTTTAACCAAATAAGGAAAGCTTGCTCCTAAAAGCAAAGTATTTCCTCCCTCAAGGAGAACTTTTTAAACAAGGAAACCTCCTCCTAATGGGAAAGTATTTTCATATTACTTTTCTTGCCCCATATGAGAGCATCCTTATTTCCAACAATGAGCAAAATTAGAAGCGTTTTAAATTCCCTTCTAAACCTCAAGTTGCCAAAAGAGGATACTCATTTATCAATGGATATGATGTAAGGAATATTTAGTCATCCAACCACAATACCTTTAGTCTCATGGGTAAAACCACATTAAAATGATCCATTGAAAGTTATGATTCTGCTAGTGTTACTAAAAAATCTGCTGCAACATTTGCTTCTTGAAAATGTTTGCAACTAACCTTCAAACCAAGGAGATTACCATTGTCAAACCATATTCTTTGGGGATGTCATGTAGTTGGATAATTTTTGTTTAACTGATTCATTAAAAAAAAGGAATCTATACTATGTTCGCTATGACATCCACTTTCTTGGGAGGATCTTGATTTGATGTGTGCAATCTTTGTAAAATTTCACTTATTTGATCTAATCAAGGTTTCAAGGTGCTTGTAGAAGCTGGAGATACGAAAGATTCCTTGATAAAGAGCGATAGTGGTGGCTATAACACTTGAAAATCATCGCTGGAGAGGAGTGAAGGTCTACCTTAGATGGATTTGAACGGCACGACTTGTTGGGGGTATGATCTCTCAATGGATATTCTTGAGTTATAGCCATGGATTTGTCTTTTGGAGATGAGTTAGGGGTTTGGTTTGTGTGTGTTGGGTGAAACGCTTTTAGGTGTTAATCGGCTGGATATGGATATCATCGAATAATTGGGTAGAAGGCTTTCAATGCTTATGTGCTCAAAGGCAGGCTTTGCAACATTGTGGAGTAGCCTGGTGACCATAAATTTTTGACGAGGTCATAGCGTGTAGACTCGAGGAAGAAAATGCTAAGATATCTAAGTTGGAGCAGGGAGGCACTTGATGGAGGTTGATTGGGTGGGGATTCCAAGAGACGCGCTTATGATTATCCACTGCAAGTTTATTTGGTAGATCTCAAGAGATGGGTGTGCATGAGCATGCGATAGAGGGTTAGGTGTAATAACATGCAAATATTAAAGCTTTGGTGCTCCAAATTGTTTTTGGAAGAAATAAATCAAGGGAAGGGATTGTGACAGAGAAAGCTCCCACTAATGATGGTGGGTGGATAGTAAAGTTGAAGGTAACAGTGGGTTAAAAGGAGATGTTTGAGTGCATGTTCAAGCCATGGGAGTTCTCGTCATGGCAAAACGGTGGAACTTGGGCGAGTGGTTGTTTGGACAAGCATATGGTGGCATTGAAGTCCTTGGGGGGCAAATATCTTTGTCTCCCCCAATTCAATCTTCCACGAACACTTCTCACAACTTCTTCAAGTTTTTTCGTATCAGTCTCATCGTCCCATGGCCTTACATCCAACAAAAGTGACGATTTTCAAGATTCTTCTTTCCGGAGGCATTGACGATCCAATTTGTTGTAGTTTTTTGAGATTCAAATTCGTAAAAAAGGTTTGCATGCAAAAAATTCAAATTTTGCAGTGGATATCTTTTGAGAAGATGATTCATGTGGGATGTTGTTGGCCACAAAATTTGACTTTATTATTCATGGTACGAGTACGAGCAATTACTAAGGGAAAGTTCAAGGTCGACTCTTTGTGGTGCATTTTTCAAAGATTTCGTCCTCAAAGCTCGAGGACAAATTTTTCGGAGCAGGGAGAATGGTGTAATATTGAGTTATTTTTGTATTTATTTTATTATTCAGTCGGTCCATTAGAAGCCCAAGTTTGAGTCAAAAGTCCAATAGGAATTAAGTTTAGGGTTTTATTTTGTTTAAATAGGTATGATGAAGTTGTAATCAATTTTTGTTGAATTTGGAGAATTAGTTGAAGTAGTGAAACTTTATTTATCAAGTTTCGGTTATTAATTGGTTTGTAAGCTTCCTTTCAACCTATCAGTTTATTTATATTTTCTTCCTTTTGGAGTTGTAAGTTATCTTTGTTTTCTTTTTTGATTTGTATCCTTTGTATCTTTAATTGGTTGTCCGTTTTATTTAAGAGTGGTTATTTATTTATTTGTTTATTTTTTTAAATCTTCCAAACCCCTCATTTAGTTATAAATTTAGTCTGTCCTTTTGCGCGAGTTTCAGTTTCATTTGCTTATGATGGAACATATACTATTTTTTTTCTTTTTCTTATTGCGTGTTCAATTGCAGCCACAACGTTGGACACACCCAATGGTGAATTTCCACCCAACTCACCCAACTCTTCCGAGGTTAGCAGTCTTGTTAGCAATTTCTTTTAATTTTCACTTTAATAACCGAAGTCAATTTGTTGCTTTCAATATCCGTGTATTATGTTTAGATGATACTTTGATATTACATGCATTTTGGCTCAAAAGTATTTTACAAAAACTTACCATGCATGCTTGTTTGCATAACATATTAGATAGTTGTACCAATTTGAAGAAAATGGATAATGTAGGTAGGATTTTTGTTTGAGTTATTGGGAAGTTAGGCAAAAGTCACTATTATTGTATTATAATTAAAAAAAAGCATTTTGGTCAACAATTTTATTTTATTATAAGGAAGTGCCAGTAAACATACCTTCGTCTAAAATAGAAATTTTATTTTATGCCCTAATTTTGTTATATGTATGTTTTAATAACCCCAGTTTTGATCATATGCCCCTAACAGTAGTGGAATACATCAAAAGGATCCAATCGAGTCTTATCAGCCGTACCTGGAAATAAACCACAATATGTTGACAAAGTTGAGTTGCATTCTAAAACTGTCACTATATTCTATTTATGGGATTAGAAAAATCTAATAGCTGATTAAAAAACCAATCTACTTTTGTATGCGCTATGGGGGCTGTGGTGTCTTTTATTAAGTGGAAATATTGTTGTGAAATTATAATTTTTGGTGGAAATATTGGTGTGAAATCGTAACTTTTGGTGCTTGGTAGGCATTAGTAAACTGTCCATTGAAAAATTAGTTGTTCTATTTAATTAACAATCATCAAATTGAATTAGTTAGTGCTGAAAACAAATATCCAAGGGATATCAGGAAGCAAAGCCCAAGTGATGCTTAATCTTAAATATCGCTACTGGTGTATCACTTTTTTTTTATTTTGGAAGATTCTTTCGTTCTTGTCTTTGCATATCACCCACACTTTGGCATAAAAGTCCTTGTCCCAGAGCTAGGCTCCTTTAACTGAAAGACCATTTATGCTTCATTCAAAGGCCCAAGAAACAAGGTTATTAGCTGAAGGCGTTATAGTTAAGGCGTTGAGGTAGAGGCGTGTGCATCGCCTTGCGCCTCACGTCTTAGGCATTTTCAAGCCCTTGTGCCACACCTCAGTGACGCGAGACGATCTTAACATTTTTTTTAGATTTTTTTTTTATAATAAACTGAAGAAAAAGAATTTGTATAGAAGAGTCACACAACTACCTAGAATCAAAATAGAAACGTAATAGCAAAACGGTGCACTATCATAAGTGTCAAATAACTTGCAAATCATTTAAATAGAGACAAAAAAGAGAGAAATTAGCAACAAAAACATCAAAGCATAATGTAAACTAGTTCACCAACTTCACATATCCTTCAATTTCACTCATCCTCCTCTTCATAACCCAATTCTTGATCAACATAATTTTCATCATCTTCAAAATCAACTATATCTTCCTCTAAATCCTATAATCGCAATGGTGTAGATGTAGATGCAGGTGTAACAAAACCTCTTCTTAAGTAAGTTGCATGGGGTTGTACTATTACTAGAACTTTTACGTGGTTGTGATGCTCCTTCACTAACTCTAAAAACTTGTGCATATTGACCCCACGATATCATTAGGAAATACCAATTCATCCTTTGCATTTATTTTCTCCTGGGCAGCATCGTCTTGCGATTCAATGTCTCAAACCCTAAATGGCTATCTAATAATCGAGAGTGGTATTGAGTTTGGTATATATATTTACAGTTCAGTAATATAAATTTTTTCTTATAATATGTAAGAAATGACTTGTGAATATGCAAAGTTAAATAAAAAAAAAAAAACTATGTAAATATGCCCAAGGCGCTAGGCGGATTGAGGCACACAAAGGCGGACTCCTTATTTCACCGCATTGCCTCACATTGAGGCGGATTCCTATAAAAAAGCCTTGAGGTGTGCCTCAGGCATGCCGAGGCGGTTGCCTTGACTACAATGGCTGAAGGATTGCTGGCGGTCCAGAGCTGGGTAGAAAGGGGGCTGGCAGATTCTAAATACTGCTCACAGTGACTGCATCTATTGAGAATAACTAGCCCTTTTTTAGCTAAGTTATCAATTATTAAGATATTTCCTTGACAGAGAGCCCAAAAGAAGAAATTCACTCTTGGAGGGACCTCTTTTCTCCAAAAAAGCTTGTTCCCAAAGGGAGAAAGGAGAGAACAACAATGACTAATGGAAAGAGTAGATTCATGGAGCTTCATGTGAGATTCACAAACAGTGAAGGAACCTGATTTTCCCTCCCAAATCCATTGATCTTCTCATCATTGATGCTTGCAAGTTGCAACAACTCCATAAGCTTAAGAATGGGAGGCATCTCTTCATCTTAGCGGGAGATTCAGCGGAGCTGTTAGTGATGCCCACATAATGCTGAAAGAGTTTATGTTCTTTTGAAAGAGATAACCTGTAGATGGGGCCAAACAAGTCTTTAACAGGTTATTGAGTACACCACACATCCTTCCAACAGAGAACTCAATTACCATTGCCACCCTATAAGTAAGATGCTGTTGGAAGGTAAGGTTTGAGAGTCATGATGCTTCTCCACTAGGAACACCCATGAGGTGTGATAACATGTTTGGTGAACTAACCATTGGGCTCTAGGCCATACTTCTCCTGAATGATTACTATCCATAAGGCCAGCCTGGTGATTGGTATCAAACCTCCACAACCATTTAGACAAAAGGGCCTAACTGAAAAAGTGCTCTGATGCCTAAACGCCCCTGATTTGTAGGTTTGCAAACCTCTTTCCAGCTTACCTAATGATAATTTTTAGCTTGAAGATCTGAGCCCTAAAGGAAATCTGTACAAAGCTTCTCAATGTCCTGTTGAATGGAAATCAGCATGACAATGTAGGACATAAGGAACACTGGCATGCTAGCCACTGTACTTTCGATAAGTTTGACCCTTCCCGTCTTGGAAATATATTTTGCTTTCCACAAACTAGTTTAGCTTTGAGTCTATCCACTGTGGGTTCCCAAGCTTGTCTACTTTTGAATTTAGCACCTAGAGGTGGCCAAGATATGTAGTAGAAAAAGACCTTGCTGACAATGCATAATATCACTAAGTCTCCAATATTAGTCACCTCACTGACTGGGTAAAAACTGTTTGCAAGTTAAAGCTTAAATCAGACACACATTCAAACCATAACAAAATGGATTGAGCAGCCCTGGTTTGATATCTATCAACATCGAGGAACATAACTGTATCATCTGCATAACTGTAGAGTGGGAATAGAAGTCCAACCAATGACTCCTCTGAATCCTGATATAAGGCCATAATATTCAACTTTTAACATCATTTGAGCGAGGCCTTCTGCAATTGAAGAAAACAACTAGGAGAGAGAGAATTCCCTGCCTAATGCCTCTGGAAGCTGAGAAAATGCCTTCAGGATAACCATTCAAATTGATGGAGAATCTAGCTGTCTTCAGAATGGTTTGAATCCAACCTCTCCACTTGGCACCAAAACCCATCCTAGAAAGAATGTAATTCAAGTAGGACCATCTTACTGTATCAAAAGCTTTAGAGATGTCCAATTTGGAGATCAAGCAGGACATTTGATTTGATTCTTGAGTTGAGGAGTTCTTTTGCTATTAGGGGGGCATCAGTGGTTTGCCTACCTTCTACTGAGAAATGAGTGTTTTCATGTGAGACTTCAACCTATAGCCAAGACTTTGGAGATAATTTTACAAATTGAAGCAATTAGACTGATGGGTTTGAATTGGGAAATTTCGATGGCCCTTTTAACTTTGGGGGGAAGGGAAATTAAGGTAGAATTTAACTTCCAGTCTAAGAACGAATTGGAATTAAACTCAGCAGTAACAACCATGAAGTCGTACCCCACTATGTGCCAACACGTTTGGAAGAAATCCACTTGGAAACCATCTATACTGCTAAAACTTCAGACCAATGATGCACGGACTCGGATACGCGTGTCGTGTCGGACACGGATACGACACGGCGACTCGACAATTTTCAAAAAAATAAGACTCGGCGACACGGTCAAACTTATTTTTTTAATATATATTTTTTTAACTCATGAACATAAATTGAGCTAGATTCCACGAAATACATACCCCTACTTAGAGACTAAAGTGTGTCACAATACATTATGGTGAGATTCACAACACAATCACAGGGCACATTGGGTGGGTGGGGGAGTGGGGAGGGACTTGAGTATCAAAATTCAAGAGAGGATAAAAGTTGAAAGGCATATATCCCTTTTAAACCCTCCCTGCATCCTTAGTCCGTCCCTTCACTTCACACCCACACTCACACTCACACCCACACATTCTCTTCTCTCACTCCACATATTCTCTCTTCAACCCCTCCCATTTCATCTTCAAAACACACAACAACCAACAAATAATAATAGCTAGATAGAAATTAAGCAAAACATCAAGTTTGGAAGAGGCTCGATCTCTGCTGGAAGAAACTCAATATACAGGCTCGATTCAGGAGAACCAAAAGGAAGTCAAATCAAGAGAAAATCAAAAGGAAGCCAAACCAAAAGGAAGAAGCTCGATCTCTGTCTCTGTCCAGATCGATCGATTCTCCCTCTCTCTGTCTCTGTCTCTGTCTCTATCCAGATCGATATCGATCGATCTCTCCCTCTCTCTGTCTCTGCCTAGATTGATCGATCGATCTCTCCCTCCCTCCCTGTCTCTGTCCAGATCGATCGATCTGTCTCTCTCCCTCTCTTTCTGTCCAGATCGATCCCTCCCTCTCTGTCTATGTCCAGATCGATCGATCTCTCCCTCTCTCTCTGTCCAGATCGATCGATCTCTCCCTAGTTTATTTGCAAAGACCGAGTCTGGACCGTGTCGGTGTCTGTCAACGAATTTTGACCGTTGACCACGTGTAAAATACGTGTCGAGCGCGAATCCATTTTCGACACGTATTTGACACGTGATACGGGGGTTTTCCAGAGAGTCGGTGCATCGGTGCTTTAGACTCGAGAGATTTCAACGCAATGACAACTTCTTGTTCAGCAATGTCAACATCCAAAGCCTCTGCACAATCGAAATCAAGAACATTGAAAACTACTCTTGCAAGTTTAGGATGCCACACCTCTTGCTCTTGGCACATCAACTTAAAATGCTTAACAATATGAGCAGCTATGAATTCGTCTTCGGTTTCAACAATTTGGTTGATTGACCAGGCATCAGGAGAGTTCACAATTTTCCTGTGATTAGCAAGAATGTGGGACAATTTAGAACAATCTTACCCCATTGAATGCATGTTTTATGCTACCAGGAGATGAACTCTTTTGAGCAGCTTATTCAGCTCTTCCTATGCCTTTAATCTGCTACTCCATTCTCATTCCTCAAAGGTCTGTTTTCCTCCAAGTTATTAAGAGCTTCTAATCTGAGTTTTTGTTTGTCAATGAGACTATCTGTCTTACCAAAATGATTAACATTCCAATCTTTAAAGAATCCTTTCAGCTCTTTGATTTTTTTCCATAGCACAATACCGGGAGGACCAGAGGCTTGAATAGAATTCCAACTGTTTTCAACTACTTTGGAAAAACTCGCATCTTCAAACCACATGAGTTCCATCTTAAAAGAGAGAGGGTTTGGGAGTAGAGGTTGGTTCCTGCAACAACACAATATGGTGATTTGAACCAGCCGTTTCCAAGAGGTCTTCTTGAGATAGGCCAAAATGTTCGACCCAATCATTAGTCACTAAAAACCTGTTCAATCTGAAAAAATAATCTGTAAAAAACTGGACGTTTTCTGGTAGTTGACAGGTGAATCTCCCTCGTTTTAGTCAGTGTTCTAAAAATTGGCCTAGGCCGCCGCCTAGAAGGTGGAAAACCGCCCAGATTAATGGTTGGGCGGGCAGTTTGGGCGGTTCTGGGCAGTCTGGGCGGGATCTAGGCGGCCTAGACGGACTCTAGGCGGTCTGGGCGATTTTTTTTTAATTTTTATTTATTTTTATTTTTATTTTTTAATAAGGCTGATTGTGTTCTTATTTTATTTTTCTTTCCTATTTTTTAGAAATAAACTATTTAATTGTTTTTTATTCAGTATATGTCTAAATGTAGCAAATGATGATTACTTAATGGAATTCTCAAAGGATCTGTCGGTACCAATTTTACTAATGTAGATTTTATCAAACATAACTGAGGTTATTCATGCAATTTGAAGAAAAATAAAAGAGTACACAAATTCAAATTTATATAAAGTACCCATCATGACCAACTTTAGTCTTTTGAGTTTTAATAAATTTTGTTCACGATTGTTAATTTTTCATGTTTTTAAATTTTGCATATGTATATTGGTATTAAATTGGATGTAATTGATAAGGTATTATGCTTAACTTTTGTAAATTATTAAAGTTATAATACAAAACCTAAGACTGCCTAGGCGCTAGGCACCTGCTCGCCGCCCCCCCAGCGCCTAGCGATTTTTAGAACACTGGTTTTAGTTAAAAATCCACTAAAGCAAAGCTGCTAATAAACGAGTCAAAGCTACCGATGTGAGCAATTCTTCTTCCCCTAGAGTTTTTCTCTTACCACCTCTTTAATAACATTGAAATCTCCTCCCTTACAACCAAGGAGCATTCCAAAAACCATGAATAGCTTCCAACTCATCCCAGATTTGCAACCTATAAAAAGCTGTAGAGGGGCTGTACACATTTGTGAATACCCATTGCACATCCTTATCCAAATTTTCGAGAAGAACAGAAAGAGAAAGAACACCTTGTAGAAAATCCACTTTAGTTAATTTTTCTTCCCTCAACACAGTAAGGATACCTCCTGAAGCTCCACAAGAAGGGACATACTCCCAACTTCGTAAGAGAGATGTCTGGAAAAATTTTGATTAGAGAGCTTCTAAGATTGATGACCCTATCCATCGAGCCCAAACCCCTAGCGTTCCAAGTCAAGATCTTAACTGTCATGATGCACTTGGATAAGCCCAATAGAAACTTCTTCCAACTGCGCTCTCTGAATGCTTCTATTTTCTGTTCTTTATAGGATTGTGACCACGTCTGCAGACCTTGACTCAATGTCCACTCCCACCAAAGCCCCCACTTGAAGATTGAATTCCAGACGATTAACATCCTGGCTCCTGCGAAACCTCCTGCCCATTTGGGATCATAATTCGACTTCTCAATTCCTCGCCCACCACTGCTCTTTCTTGACTAGTGAGAGACACCTTTGAATCAAACACCTCATGGTAATTGTGATAAGAAGATAAAGCAAGTGAGAGAGCATTGCTCTTCCTTGGAGGATTATGAGATTAATTCGAAAAATTTATGACCTTTGGATCTTCTTTTCGAATTTACTTGTTAGGATCTCTAACCCTTGTCAAAATCTGTATCCAAGCAGGCCTTTTAAATATCTGCTTTCGCTTTCTCCTTAGCTTTGCAGCCCTGAACTTCATGAGCAGCCCATAATTCCCATTCCTACTTTCGATAATAAAATTGGAACTAGAACACCCCTTAACTGCCTGATTCTGGATAGGACAGTGTCTAACACTGGATAGTCCCTCCCCAGGATTAAGACACATGTCAGTACTACCACCTACAGATTTCCCTTTTTGACCATCATTCTCAGCCACTGGATCAACTGCCTTGTGCTTCTGAACTGAGATGGAGAGCTTTTTTGGTTTCTGCGTGAGCTGCTGAGATCTTAAAAGCAAATTTCCCTCCCATCCCATCGACTTCTTTTCAAGTTTATGATAATTGGTTGATACAAGTTCAGCCACCTAACCATGTGAAATTCAAGTTCATAATAATTGACTGATACAAATTTCTTGAATTTTACAACCCTTGTACCTATGAATGAATATAGTCAATATTGGTGGACCTTTTCCATTGCAAGGAAGAGAAATTTCCAACACAGTGTCTGGGCATGGAACCAAGTACAAAAGTAGATAAATTTGGTAGCTTACTGTATACACGAAGAAACAAGCTTGCAGTTTGGGAAAATACATTTAAAAAGTAGGAAGAGACTCTGATTAAGAGTGCCCTCACTTCTATTCGAATGTCTATGATGTCTACTTGCACAATGCCTATGTCGATCTCTCAAAATATTTACAAGATTTGTAGAGATTTCTTTGGGGGATTTACGGCTTAGTCAAGAATTACCACCTCCTTAATTGGAAAATGTTTTGCAGTCCTAAAGCAGAGGGTCGGCTGGGAATAGGAAAACTTATGGTTTTTTAACCAAGCTCTACTTTCTAAGTGGATGTGGGCATTTTGTGGAAACTTATCATTCAGAGAAATGGATTTTTAAACCCGGATGGTTCACAAAAGCTAGTAAAACAATATAAGTTTTAGGAATATCTGTAAAGATGTAAATAGTTTGTGGATGGATATTGAGGTTACTTTGTGGATTTGGGTCATACGTTTTGTTTTTTTAAAGACTCCCACTTCTCCGGGTTTGGGGTCATACGTGGAGTATTTTTAAAGACCCCCACTTCTCCTCTTGTATGTTTGATTGGGGGGATATAGCGCTGAATAGAAATACTTGATGCATACTTTTTGATCGAGTAGCTAGTGGTTCCTTTGCCGCTACTTACTAGCTTTCTTTCAATAGAATGGAACTTTTTGTTCTGCCAAAGGGGTTGTGGTCGAGTGGTTAAGGAGTTGTGGACTTGTTCCACAGGTCCTTGCTTCGAGACCCACTGGAGGCATCTTTATTTCGGGGTGATATTTCGACCAGTAGGTCGCATCTCGGGAGTAGGTTACGGATCCTATGCTGAAAAAACCGGCTTGCCTTTCAAAAAAAAAGAAGCTAGTTCTGCTTCTTATGGTTGTGATTGGTGAAGAGTTATTATGAACCTCAACCCGACTTTGAGAAAGAGAGCTTTTATGTCCTAGGCAATAGAAACAAGATTAGATTTTGGAGTGATGTCTTGATTGATATGTCTCTTTCAAGGACCAATTTAGAGTTATCTTCAACCTTTCTCTTTAGACAGAGTTGTTGTAATGTATGTACCTGAAATGTATGTGGGGTCAGAAGGAAACCCAAATTCTTGGAATCTGGGTTTGAGAGCTGCTATTTGAGATACTTTTGCTGCAGTTGTTGGAAGTGCTTCAACTGCAAATTCCTAGTAATCACCAAGACGAGTGGAAATGGATGACAAGTCTGGTCAAATTTCTGTGGAGAGTAGTCATATGAAGCAAGTACAAGCAGTCATTAGCTCAGCTAATCAAGCCATTTATGCTTCTCTGTTTGGCCACAACATTTGCCCCATGAAAGAGGTGCATCATAGGGTGTAATTTTTTCGTTTGGATAGTGGGTCATAGTAAATCCTAACAGTGGACAATGTCTTTAGGAGGGGTTTAATTTTAGTAAACAGGTGTAGTCTGTGTGAGGCAAGGCAGATGAGGAATCCATTGAGTGCCTGTGCCTCAAATCATCTGTGGGGAAGCTTCAACTGTAGTTCCAACAGCCGATTGTATCTTGCAGATGGTCTCCAAGTGGCAACGCTTCTTGAGAGGCTCTTGGCTTTGGAAACGAGTGTTGCTGTTATGCTTTGGGGCTTATGTGGAAGGAGAGAAATAACAATGCTTTTAAGGGTGTTAAAAGCCACTTTCAAACCTTGAGCAAAGAAATTAAGGCCTTGGTGTGGCCATGGGGTAACATTTGGGGTATCATCACTAATTGTTGATTTGTATGTTTGATTGGGATGGCCTGTTTTCTGTGTAACTGCTATATGCATTTGTACTCCCAAGTTTGTGACTTTCTCATTCACTTTCGCTTCTTTGATAATATAGTCTTTGTTACTTGATTTATTAGAAACAAATCCTGAAATTTGGTGGTTTATTATCTTAAGGTTTTTAGACATGAGGCAATTGAATTGTGGAATTTTGTTCTTTAGAATCTTGACTGTTATTTTCTCAGGTTGGCATTTCAGGAGCTGGTTATATCTGGTTAGCTTGTGAAGGAGCTCATGAAGAAGAATGGAGACACTCAATTGCACCTGTTCCTGCTGATAAACTTGCACAGCTAAAACTTGCAGCGCAAGCTGAGACAGATTTACTGACTCAAGATAGCAATATCCCTCCTTCTGGAGAACTGAAACCAGATTCTGAGATTGCATATTCTGAAGATGCCGATCTAGAATATTTTAGGGATGATTCTGCTGACTTTGAGAAAGAGGTGATTATTAGGCAAGATGAATGGCGGTACTAATCATTTTCCTCTTGATTTTTGGCTAAAATAAAACTTAATCTGTTTGTTTCTCAGGTCGAAGCAACTTTCCTTAGAGCTGTTCATGAAGGTGTTGAAAAGGATCTCGTGATCATTGAAGTGAACTCACTTCGGTATGATTAATATGTTTCTCCATTTTTGCCAAGGTCATTTAAGTTTCAGTTCACTTCTGATATTTATCTTGAATCGGTGTTATACTAAGCTACTTAGATTTGTTAAGAGTTTATTCCTGAACCGCATGGATATAGCAGTTCGACTTTAAATCAAATTATAAAACCTGAACATATTGGATTTCTTATCTAGGTCTACTTTTGATCCACAATTTTAGACTCGATTGTTATCATCACATCTAGAATAATGAGACAAGGCATGGGTTTGGAAAAAGAAGAGAAAAGAAGAAGACAACACACTTCTAATGGTTATCTGAAAGAAGATACTAAGGTAGCAGAGAGCCTAGAGAGTCATTTGAATGTGTAATAGTTTTAAGTACGATTGTTTACCACCCTTCTTTAGATGTGGCTCCTATTTATTGAGATACATGATAGGTGTCTGAAAAAAAATTAGAATACCCTTAACCTTCTTTTGTCTCTTATTATGTATTTATGTTAGAATGACATTCTCTCTATTTTAGTTTATTAGCAGTCATGTAAACCACTCACATCTTGTAAAGTAGAATACTAGATATGCAATGAACGATTCAACTCAATCTTGAGGCTGCAACACGGAGAGTGGAAATAACTTGTGGGTTTTATAATAATTATGACTGTTATTATTATTATTATTATTACTAATTTTCAATTGCAATATACACTAGAACTCCCTTTTTGTTAAGTGGGTGGATGTTTGTAAGCCCGGATCTTTGAGTGGCATGGGGATATGGAGACTCGTCCAAATGGCTTTGGAGATTTGACAAGGACGTGGGGACCTTGTGGAGAATAGTCATTTAGGAGAAGTATGATTTGCACAATATGGTTTGGTTCACAAATCACAGCTCAGCTTCATATGGTCGTGCATGAGAGAGCAATCATGAATCTCAAGCTTGTTGAAGTTGATTTAGAGTATTACAATTGTAAGTGTTGAACAAGGAAGATGATGAATTGAGGTGGGATGGTGAAGCTGGGACATGTTCAGTTAACAACCACCAAAACCTCAACCACAGAAAGAGCTTAGGTCGACTTCTTGCTTCCGATAATTGAGCTTATTTGCCATCTCAATTTGGAAATAGATTATTTTGGTTTGAGGTGCCCCAAGAGTTAAATCTCTGGTTTCCGTAATTGGTCATTGCAAGTCTCAGTAGTGGAGACAACCTTCTCATTGTCATAACCAATCGATGTGGTTTGTGAGGCAGAGGAAGAACGATTAACCATTTATTCTTTAATGGCAATTCTTTAGAATCAGTTAGAACCTACAACTTCTACTTTGGCATAATGATGGTTGTTCAATCAGAGGTCATTTGATGTTGGGAACCATTTAGGTTGCGTGGAAAGAAATGAACAATTGTACTCTTATAGGAAAGAAGAAGGATACTGATACCATCTGCATAGAAATCGAAGCAGTGGTGTGGTGTTGGGTAAATGTTTGGGGAATCATTATGGGGATTGGTTTTCATGTTTGCATTTCTGTTGGGGAAGCTTATTTAGATTGTAATAGCTCACTATGTTTTCTCCAAGTTGTACGATCATTGCATTCACATTGTAATAGAATTTAATGTTTTTTCTGATCGTTCTCATTGGCTTTTTGTAAATACATTTTTTACTTTTTTGGTAAACAATGTCTTCAGTTCATAAAATTTGTCTAAAGAAAAAACCCAAACATTTAAAAAAGGGTCCTTTGAATCTCAAAGTTACCCGAAATGAATTGAAACTTGAACACAAAATTTCTGACACGCTTGTTCCTTGAATAAATCAGCTCAAACAGACAACAAAGTACACAGCTCACATGCAAGTTTGTTTTTGAAATGATGTTTTGACATGTATCACGAGGAGCGCTTGTCAAATCCGTACAATTCCTCAAAATTTCAGTTCAAAGAGATTAGCGAAAACCATAGTTCACGTGCAAGTTGATCCTCGAAATTGAAAATTAAAGGGGCCTGAGGTTTTATCTGAAAATTTTGACTTTTGTCGATTTTCTTTTAAACAAACAACAGCAACAAAAAGAATGAAATAAAACTAGGCAGCCTTTTGGTTGGATGTCTTAAAACATCTTCAACATCCAAAGTGTAAACAAAAGTTAATTTAGTAAGCAAATTGATCAATTTATACTTATTTGGTTATAAATAATTCCAATATCACTTCTTCCCTATGGAGATTTTATTTTTTTTGGGTTTTTGTCCGATTTTTTCCCATTTTCTTTCCAAATATCATTTTAGATATTACCTTTTTTTTTTTTCAATTTTTCCTTGACGTATTTAAAAAAAATGGAGTTCACTTTTCCTAATGAAAATGATTGATTTAATGTAGAAAGATAGGGTTATAAAAATTGTAAGGTTATACCTTGGGAATGTCTGACAAACCAACATAGGCTGTTAGTCCTTGAGTTTTGTCTTAATAGTAGGGGTCGTATTGCTAAAGAACAGGTTAGACCGAGAATTATGTGGTGGACCTTAAAGGGAGATGTGAAAGAAGATTTTTGGTGGCCAATAGTTTCAGAGGTCGGGAAAATCTAGAACCAAAGGATAAGATTACTAGCGCAGATCTTTTTGAACTTTTGGTGAATCGAATAAGATGTGTGAAGAGTTTGGAGAGACCAAAAGAGGTGTATATGATAAGGAGATGTGGTGGTGGAACCGTGGAACGCTGATGTGCAACAAGCCATTACAGAAAAGAAAAAATGCTTTAAGGAGTGGCAAAAAGATAGATGCCCAGAGTCTTATGAGCTCTATAAGCAAGCTAAGAGGTTGAGTAGTAAAGTAGTATGGAAAGCTAAAAAGAGAGCATATGGTGATTTGTATAATAGGCTAGGCACAAAGGAAGGGGAGAAGGATATCTTCAAGATAGCTAAAGTTAGAGAACGAAAGACTAGAGATTTGAGTCATGTTAAGTGTGTTAAGCATGAGGATGGAAGAGTTTTAATGTAGGATAAAACTATTTTAGATAGATGAAGGGATTACTTTTGGAACCTACTCAATGGGACACATGTAAGGGAGTTAAACTTGGAGGGGTCAGGATGGGAGACATCGTGTGTTCCATCGCAGAGTTAGTGTCAAAGAAGTAAGAAAAACTTTGAAGACAGTTGAATCGGATGATATACCAATTGAAGTTTGGGAGAGGGTCATAGAACGAAGACTTAGAAGTTTAACCACTGTTTCGGAGATCAATTTGGATTGATGTCGGGTAGGTCTACTACGGAGGCCGTCTTCTTGCTTAGGCAAATTATAGAAAAATATCGAAAGGAACGTAAGTGTTTGCATATGGTTTTTATTGATATGGAGAACGCCTACGATAGGGTCCACATGGAGTTAATTTGGTGGGTGCTTGAATGGAGGAAAATGTCTCAATGTTATGTCGATATCATTAAGGATATGTATGAAGGGTCTGTAACAAGTGTTCGCTCAGTAGGCGGGATGTCAGTAGGACTACATCAAAGGTCGACCTTAAGTCCAGACTTCTTTGCTTTGGTCATGGATGAGTTGGCGAGACATCTGCAAGATGTACCTTGGTGCATGTTTTTTTGTAGATATTGTCTTAATTGATGAGACTAGTGAATGTTTAAGTCGGAAATTAGATAGGTGGCGGGAGGCCTTAGAGAGAAAGGGTTTTATAATTAGTCGTTCGAAGACAGAATATCTAGTGTGCAACTTTGTTGTGAATCACGAGGGAAGAACAATGCAATTGAGATCGAAGGCGTGGAGGTGTCGGAGTGTGAGGCTTTTCGAGATCGAGGATCTATAATTCAAAAGAATGAGACTATTGGAGAAGATGTAGAACATAGGATTGAAGCTAGTTGGACAAAATAGAGAATGACGTCGGGAGTATTATGCGATAGAAGGATGCCTGCAAGGTTAAAAGGGAAATGTTATAAGACAATTGTTTGACTAGCCATGCTATGCGGTTCAAAATGTTGGGTTACTATGGCGGTAATAGAAATGCGTATGTTAAGATAGATGTGTGGTAAAATCCGTAAGGATAAAATTATACTTAGTTGTAGCGGCCATAGAGGACAAAATTAGAGAAACGCGTTTAACGTGGAGGAGACCAAGCACGACACCAATTATTAAATGTCTAGATTGGCAAGTTAATGGAGGGTGTAGACGGAGGGGACGACCGTTGAAAACTTGGATGAATGACGGTGAAGGAAGACATCCTTGAGCTTGAATTAGGCGAGGATATGTGGGAAGACCGCATTACTTGGAGGACCAAAATCCGTGTAGCCGACCTCGAAAGTATTGAGAATGGGCTTTGATGATGATGATGTATTGATCATAATCGACAGCTTGAACTCGATTCCCATGTCTATGGTTTTCTTATGTTTCCTCTTCATTTACTTTTCCAATATAGTCAAATACATCTCTTGATGACTTTCCACTAATGGTAAGCTACAAATGTTGCCAAGGGCTGCTATTGCTAAGGAAGAAGAGAGATAATGACTTGATGGTAAGCAATAGAAGGCAATAAGAGAGATAATAACTTGATGGTAAGCAATAGAAGGTTGATAGAGCACAACCTAGATGGTATTTTTTTCATATTGATAATTTTACATGGCTGACTTCTGGGCCTACGGAGCTATAAGAAGTTAAGTTCTTAGTTTGTGATGTAGAACATCTATTGGTACATCAAGGACGAATTTTGGTTCAAAGAAACTTTCATTCTTGGGTCTAAGTCAAATAGTATTAGGAAATATGGTATTTTCAAGTTATTTCTATTTTAAAACCGATTTTGCTTTTCTATTTTATGACTTATTTAGAAGCCCTTAGAAGTGTTTAAATAGAGTCTAAACAGTCTTAGGAAGTCTCTATTATAGTCTAGAAGAAAAGTTATTTTCCATGTTTAGTAGGTTTCTAGTTTGTATTCATGGAGTTACCTATATAAGGAGCTCCTAGTACGAATTTTAGAAATTCAGTGAATCAATTAACAATCAAATCAATCAATTTCAATTGATTTTCTGAATTCAACAATAATTTAGCTCACATCTTAATTTTCTGAGTTTGAAATCCTACCACCAACATGGTTGAAGGATCCACCCTGTGTCCAGACGTTGATGCTCACTTTAAGAATTTCGTGACCAATGATCAACTTGATCAAAGGTTGACACAGATGGAAGATCCCCTTATTCAAACTTTCAATTGGATGCTTCTTGTTGAGTTTGAAAAAAAAATTATAGGTATATCCCCTCCCATCCACCCTCTCTCGACCCCAACATCACAACACCAATCTTTCTCCACAACCCCAATTTAGTTTACAACACCGAACCTCCATTTTTTTTTTCTTTTTCGTATGGTAGTACCTCCAATCATAATGCCATAATCACATCATCTGCGCTAATTGAATGTTGATATCCATAACACGCACCCCTTACCCATTGCCTTACCCAATCACACCTTAATTTGGGAACCCAAGACCCACCCTCGAAATCCATATGCCCGTTCTAAAAAAGATACATGCCTCAAGTGTGGAAAATTTGATACTCTTTATATGTATGTCGTGGCAAAAGGGTTTTCATGGCTGAAATTATACTCGATTCCAATGAATCTAATGATGTTTAACATGAGGAATATGATGCTTACGATGGAGATAACTATGAGACCTCTCTTGTTGTATTATCGGAACTTGTTTTCTCTGCAACACATTGAAACACCCTAAAGGCACACCTTATTTCGCTCCTCATGTTGGGTACAAGGGAAGCTTTCTAAGTTTATCATTGATAGTGGTAGTATTAAGAACATTGTTTCTTTTTGTATGGTTGATGAGTTTCTGCTTCCTATTCAACCACATCCTAGTCCTTACTCATTGGTTCGATTGAGGAGGATGCTGAAAAGCCAATTATTCTTCAATGTCTTGTTCCTCTCACCGTTGGTCCTTACGAAGACTCCATCACACAATGACAATTCAATTGAAGAAATACCACCTCAATATGACCTAATTAAACCACCACCTCCAAAACCCGATCCTATTATAGATGTCCTTCCTTGCCCTAACCAAAAAATTACCTTATATACTAAAGTCCCAAGGCCTTCAAAACGTTTTGTGCACTTTCTAATCCTCCATTATTTTTTCCTAGTTTCTTTCCATTGCCTTTATTCAAAGAAGAGGTGAATATTATTCAAACTCATGTTAAGCAAAACTCGTGGACAAGTTTATTCAAAGAAGATAAGAATATGAGATATAACTTTGATGACCCGTGTGCGAGATATTGTGACAAGTTTGTTGGTCAGAATGTGTTTTATTAAATTATTGATTATGCATTTCGCAAAATTTGAAGAAAAACTTTTACAAGTTATTGATATTTTGTCCCTCAAACATCGTTGGATAGATCAAAGTGTTTTATCCCTCACATCTTGCCACAATGATGCACTTGTTCTGATGCATAACTCGAGGGCGAGTTATTATAAAGAAGAAGAGGCTGATGTAGAGCATCTTGGAGAATATCTGTTGATACATCAAGGACGAATTTTGGTTCAAAGAAACTTTCGTTCTTCGGTCTAAGTCAAATAGTATTAGAGATATGATATTTTTAGGTTATTTCTATTTTTTAGACTGATTTTCATTTTTCTATTTTATGGCTCATTTAGAAGCCTTTAGAAGTGTCTAAATAGAGTCTAAACATTCTTAGGAAGTACCTTAGGAAAGTTATTTCCATATTTAGTTGGTTTCTAGTTTGTATTTGTGGAGATATCTATATAAGGAGCTCTTAGTATGAATTTTAGACAATCAATTAATCAATGAACAATCAATCAATCAATTAAGAATCAAATAAGTCAATTTCAATTTATTTTCTGAATTCCAACAATAATAGTTCTCACATCTTAGATTTTCTGTGTTTGTGATTTTATTTTATGCTTTCGCGACGTTAATTTGGTAGGAGATTAGTGTTGTTAATGGTCTATCTACCATGGGTAGTTAGTGGGGACTTTACTGTGGTTAGATTTATTGAAATGAGCACAGTTCAATGATCAGCAAAAGTATACATAAACTATTTAGACTTTATGGAGGAGAATAGGTTTGAGTGATTTGCTTTTCCATGTAATACTCAGGTGGCTCCAGTGTTGTGTAGATTTGACCGATTTCACAGTAAATTGATTGGGAAGAGCTTTGGGTAAATTGATTCGAAGAGCATTTGGGTAGGTTGATTGTGCACATGAGTTGCCCAATGGTTCTTAAATAATTTCCGTTAAACTGCTTTGTAAAAGGGACTTTAATATGGAATGAGCGCCCATTGATAGGGTACGGACATTGATAAGGTATGTTGTGTTTTTGGATCAGATTAGAGAGTTCTACTCATCCTTCTTCACTGTAACTGGGTTAGCAGCGCACAGATGCAGTTAATCGATCTCTTGGAGGTTGCATTGAGTTATCTTGGAGGAGTTGTTGAGAGGTCGGAAAAGGCATTCTCACCTCAGTTCTAAACGTAAGTATTATGAAGACTTCTTCCTTTGGGATATACCAAAATGTAGGAAGAAGACAACAGCAGCACATTTTCCTATAGGGTTTCCGATTTTTAGAGCAGTCGCCATGAAGATAATCTCTAATGGGTTGGGTGTTTCGCTTTGTTACTTTAAGATTGGTTCTCTGTTTGCTAATTGGAATATTTTACTTCTGGGACCTTGATGCTTTTATTAGGCTTTATCGCCTATTACATCTCAGTTGAGCAATTCATTTTATATGACTGAGTTAGAGCCTTGATATAAGTTTGCGTGGCACTTTGCTAATTGTAGGTTTCTTTATCAAACCACATATCACATATACAAAGGTGTCTGACCCTCATATGGGCTGTTAGCAGACATGTAGTGTTTTTTGTTAAATTAGATTTATTAGGCATGGCAATTTAGCCCGAACTAGCCACAGACCCTAATGGTTTAGATCTATAACCGAACCGACTCGGTTCCGGTTCGGGTCTGGTAAATTGATATTTTGATCACATGGAATTCCACTGGATTGAAGTAAATATCAGTGTCAAAATGTGTTGTATTTATATTTTAATATGGTTAACATCATTACACACGATATGACCCAATAACTGTAATGTTACTCTACATTTGCAAGTGCAATATGTATTAGTAGTGCACTATTAATTCTTGTTTTTTCTGTCTAGCCCAGGTTATCATACAATGTGGCCTTTGCAGATTGTGCTGGCGCAATTTTTTATTCAGTAATGAAATTAGCATTAGAAACCCCATATGAAACCAACAGTAAGTCTTCTATTTGAATCGTACTTTTTTATTTTTAGCATGTTTGCATTATTGATGAATTCCAAAATGATTACGAAAACCATTAGATTTTGTTATCTTAAGAAATTACAAGACTCACGCCAAAGGTGTTAACATTTTGTTAAACAATCATAGAAGGGAGAAATGTTTCAGTTTGGATCACTTGGAGAAATGCTGTAAACAATTTGTGCAAGGGAAACTCACAGCTGATGCAACTTAAAAGAGTTTCTGATATATATTATTCTTCTTTACTTAGTCTTTAACATCGTATAACAGATCACTTCCGTGGTTTTTGTTTAATTTATTTGTCTCACTTTTTTTCATCATCGTCATAAAAAGGTTTATTGTATCATGAATCGGAAATGTAAATTTATGATACATGTATTGTAAGATATGGAGCTAAAATAAATATACAAGGTATTAAAGTAATATATATTTAAGCATTAAAAAGACACAATATAAGACTAATTCAAGACATGGGCACTTGGTTGCTACAATTGAGGAGGTCCAAAATAGAACATAATTTTTTTAAATAAAGAAAAATGGAGAGATGTCAAGAAAGCTTGTGGGATTTTAATTTTCATAATAATAAACTAGATATTTGCATATCAGGGACAAAAAAACATTGAAGTGCCCATTTAGGATTCACTTAGTTTTCATTGTAAATTAAGGACACTATATACACATGACTAAATGAAAATTGTATTATTAGAGCTTTGTTTGAGCCTTAATTTTGGGGAAAATTAAAGACCAACATCAGAAACGTGGCAAAGTCCAGGTCATTTTGACATGAGTGCCGCGAGATGTGTAAAAAAAGGATTTTCTATCGTAATTACGAAACGAGCAAGGGCCCACCTTGGGCGCTACACAGGCCGGCTAGGCCGGCCTACGCCCATTGTCCAAAACCACCCGAAAGACTGTTTATCAAGATATTTAATCTCGATAAATGTTCCCGAAACAGGCTGAAATTTTGGCATGTAGTTTCTGGTATTAATCCATAATTTTCCTGAAAATTTCAGCTCAAGTGAATTCAAATATATATCTTTAATCAACAGTGTCTGTAATTGCTAATGGTCCATAATAAAAATAAAAATCAGTCAATTTGACAGTTTTTTTATTAAAAGAAAAGGTTTGGTAGAAATACCTGCTGTTACTTGTTCTAGTTGTTGGCATGTTTACACAGACAGGCTAACATGCCAGGGTGCAAGTGAGTTTCCTATGTTATAGACAACAATGTAGCATTCTGGTGGCACTGTGCCAGTAATATATCTGGAACATCTTGTGTCGAACGAGTGTTTCGTTACAATGCTTTTGACCAAATTATTGTTTGATTTGTTTTGACCTCTTTCATAACTAGTTTAAATTTGTTTGACTATATTTCTTATGTTAAATAACATTGTTGTTCTCAGGTCAACTTTCTAGAAATGTAGCAAGTGTAATTGCAAAGTGGGGAGGACTTTTGAAGCACTACCTGCAGACAATAGATGAGGAGGTTTGTTCCATTGAAACAACTTATTATTAGTCATTTGTAGTTAGTAACCTAGTTTTACAGTTTTGTGATCAATGTTGGTGTAAACATACTCTAGTGGCCGTTATTTTCAACACCTAAACTCTTGTAGTTTTCATGGTTCCTTCGAGCATGCTTATGGTAACATGCCAAGTAGCCAACCCAGTGTCTCTAACCAATAACCATATTGGCAGTGCTCGTCCTCATATGTCTGCATGCGTTCATCATGTTGGTTGTGTGCCTCGAAAACATGGTATCATTGGCTTGGTGTTGATCACACGCCCCCGACATGTTTCCTTGGTTTCAGACATGTCATCTCTTATGCCTCGCAATACACTAGCATATCATTTTAAACACTGAGTTTAGTTTTCTGGGTGCAATCAAACATTAGAAAATCATTTTCCTCGTCCTTATTCCCAGCGAAGTTATTTTTCTTAGAGAATGATTTTCTAGACTGTCAAACAGACCTTTCATATAAAAATTGTTTATCCTTCATTATATATCATCATCATCATCATCAAAGCCCATTCCCGAGATCCTTCATTATATATATTTAACTTTAATTTATTATCAATCTCGGTGAATGCTTCCTATAATTATGAATTTAATTGGAAACTGGCATCTAGTGCAAAGAGTTGAAAATTTGAAGTTTATTAACTTAAAAATGACCACTCATGGTCAAATCCACAGGGGTTAACTAGGGTGTTAGATGTTAGAATATGGGCACACAATTAAGGTAAGAAGAATGAGGGGTAAACATGCTTTATAGAAGCAACTTGTTTATAAACAAGATTACAGGTGAAAACTGGAACCTGTGAAATGTCTGCTTGGTGTTGGTTTTGTGGGTTGCAATCAAATTGTCATACCTAATTGAACTTTTATATGTAATTATTAATATTGGGATTCTCCTTTGGGTCCTTTAATTATGCACAATCAAAATAAGGAGGGAAAACATGCTCTATAGAAACTTAGTTATAAACAAGATTACAAGTGAAAACAGAACATGTGAAATATCGACTTCGTGTTAGTTTTTGTGGGTTGCAATCAAATTGTCACGCCTAATTGAACTTTTATTTATAATTATTAATATTGGGATTCTCCCTTGGGTCCTTTAATGGAGTGGAAACAAATGTTTGTTCTGTGCAACATACATCCATAAAGCCATGGTAGAAACCAGTACAAAACAACCTTTGGATGAAAATTTGAAAATTGACGAGGATGACGTTCTAGATTGGTTGGGAGGATAAAACTGAGATAAGATAGGTGGTGATAAGGAGGCTTTTTAAGTACAAGTACTTTACTTTCTTTGAGGTTTTTTTGTTTTTGTTTTGAAAAGGTAAAAAATTTACCATTTATTAATAGTCTATCCAAGATGATACAAGCCACTAGCGGGTGAATAATACAACGTCCCAATTATTTTCAAAGCTTTGAAACTTAACCCCCAATAGTTCTGTCTTTGCCAATGCCTTCAAGCATCTCATTTTCAAAGATTATTCGATTCTGCTCCTTCCAAAGGGTCCAACACACTACATAGGGGATAAGCTTCCACACTAGTCTTCCAACATTATTGTGCAAAGGGCATCCATTCCATGCCCACCAAGCTTCCAAATTGAGGCCGATATGACCCACACCAACCCAAACGATGACAAATAATAGATGAGCTATCATATGCAAGGTTGCACCCAAGCACCTTCCATTAATGAGGGCATATCAATCGAAAGCCAGTTCCATACACTTTGCCACATTAAACAACAAACCCGAGGAGTCATCCATTTTTAAGTGGATGGGAAACTATTTGGCGTTCCATTTGCAACTCTACCCTCCATTAGTTTGGTGAAAAGGGACTTGACCAAGAACTTCCCATTTTTCTCCCACTTCCACTCCCATATATCATCTTCTTCTCTCAGAGAGATCAATTTAAGAACATCGATCATTTGAATGGCTTTATTCTCTCCCTATCAAACAAGTTCCTCCTAGGGTGAATGTTCCACACCCACTCATCACCCACCCAATAACCAAACTTCAACACTATCCCATTCTTTTTGGATTACACCAAATGGAGCCTAAGAAATGCCTCCCTAAGGGGCCTAGGGATGGCTCAAGTATCTTGTCAAAAATCAATTTAGTCCCCCTACCAACTTTAAGAGCCACACCTTACATGAAATTTTTTATGCAAGCGATGATGGTTCCCCAAAAGTTCGCCCCATACATACTACTAGGACAGTTTGCGAGTCACCTCCCTTATTCCACCTTGTACTTCGCTGCAATGATTTTTCTCCATAAACTTGACTTTTCCTTTTCTAACCGCCACAACCACAACCCCTTACCAGGGAGTGTTTTGTTCATCAACTTGAAAATCCTAATCCCTAAGCCACCCATCTTTTTTGGAGTGCACATCAAATCCCACTTGAGAGTATGAAAGTCGTCAGCCCCATTCCTCAAAAAGTTCCTCACTATGGTGTCCAACTTCTTTGCCACTGCTTTTTGGAAATGCATCATGGACATATAATAAACTGGAATATTGGCGAGCACACTATTTATCAAACTTAACCGGAATATTTACTTTCCACAAGGATGCACAAACTCTTCTAAAAATTCCATACTTGCGAGTCTGACATGGACACATGACTGACACGTACTCAACAAGTATCCGATACACATTCGTGTCCGTCGGATTGACCAAGTGAGACACGTGCCCAACACAGTCAGGACTCGTTTCCGACACGTCGATTGCTAACATTTTCATATTCTTTTTTATTTTGTGTTATATTTCTTATTTTTAAATTTTTAATAGTTGGTGCATGTTGTAAGTGCAAATAATTAATATTTTTATACTTTAGGTTAATTACTTAGAGGAGTTGTTATGTTATTGTCCAATACATTTCTAGTAATTCAACTTAACATATTTTAGCATCGAGCGCCATTACAATCTTCTCAATTTGTTTTATTTTATTTTTTCGTTTCTTTATTTTTTCTCAACATATTCTAGTAGATTATCAAAAACTAATTATAAATAAAAATATTAAATTTTGATGTGTCGCCGAGTTCCAATTTTTTGGAAATTGCCGAGTAGACGTGTTGTGTTCGACACGACACGTATTCATATCTGTGCATCCTTGCTTTTCCATGCAGTTATTCTCTTCTCAAAAGCTTCAACAATTGGATTCCATAACTCCTTACTCCAATTAAAACTTAGAGGAAGCCTCAAGTAAGTAGAGGGCAAAGCAAACACGTCGGCCCCTTGAGGAAGGATCCCCTCTCCCTCCCTAACACCCGACTGTTAGAAAAGTTTACTTTGAGACTTAGGACACTCAAAATACTTTTAAGGAGGAGCTTAAGATTTAGTACTTAACCCAAGTCATTGTCAGTGAAGAAGATCGTGTCGTCCACAAATTGAAGGTGGCATACTTCCGGGCCATCCCTACTCACTTTGAACTCTTTGTTGAAATTACATTCACATGCCCTCTTTGCCATCTTACTTGATGCTTCCGCTACTATGATGAAATGAAAAGGGATAGCGGGTTGCCTTGTCAACCCCCCTTTGAAGCTTAAAAAACTAATAGGAGACCCTGCTACAAGGATGGAAATATTCACCATTAAAAGGAAAAATGCAAATCCGTTCCAATGATTTCTCCCCAAAACCCATTCTCCAGAAAATCCTACGACACATGATCATACACTTTTCCAAAGTCCACCTTGCATATCAATCTCTGGATAGAATGAATTGATCAATAACCCCATTAGCTATCAACACCCTGTCAAGGCATCTTGAAGACATGAATGAGAGGGGCAACGCAACACTTCAGTTGTCTCATAAAAGCCTTTGCAATTATCTTGTAGACCCTCCCAAGAGACTAATAGGTCGGAACTCTAATGCCCCTTCCACCTTAGGGATAAGAGCGATGAAATTATGGTTGATGCGCCTGTGAATGAGGATTCATGGAACTTTTTGACAACTTCCATCATATCTTCCCCCCGAAAGTGTCAACAACTTTTATAGAACCCCATAAGGAACCCATCCGGACCTAGTGTTTTAGAGCTATCACAACTCTTCATAGCTTAACAAATCTCATCTTTACTAAACTCATTTTTCAACATTCCTTTTGTTATTCATAAATAGAACTAAAGGATAGACCATCTAAAGTTGGTTTCTTCATTTGTGTTTAATCAATTATAGTTATGGTTCATGGGTAAGTTTTTTTTAGACAATGCTAAAATTAGAACAGAAAAAAAAGGCTGGAGAACCCATGCCAGAAAATTATTGTGTTCTCATAAAGTTCATAAAGAGCCCTCCTAAGGTAGAGAATTCCACCTACAACATTCGTTAGGATTTCTCACATAAAAGTTTTGTGTATTTCAACCCTCAAGCAAAGAAAACCTGAACATTCTAGAAAATGGATCCTTAGGATCATCTTACCACACTGCTTATGACAAATTTTGACTTTGTTCTCTCTTCCAAGAATCCGTTCTACTCGTTTGAAGAAAACTAGGCATCACACTAGAAATGTTTTCCAGAAAATAGTATTGTATGGCCAAGAAGGATGAGAAGGAAGTTACCTATTCCCTACCCCTCCGTATTTGCCTTTTAAGGCTTTAACAACTTACCTCCAAAGATTATCATCTTTATTGTTCATCCATCTCTACCCAAATCCTATTCTCCTAGACAATAAAAAAAAAGTCCGATGCCTCCGGTCATATATGTTTTTTCAATATCATTTTTACATAACTTTTATTATTCCTTTAATTAATGACCTTGTTGGCCACAAGAACCCTGTAAGTATGTGACCGAGTGTCTTGCTTTGCACACATAGGAATTTCAACTTACTATCTGTGCAAATCCGTCGTTCTTCTAGTATGGGAGTGTTGTTAGACCTTTCTTCCATAAAATGGACGATCTGATTTCCAATCATGCTATTGGATATGTATTACCTTTTATCGGATTGGATTTCAATCGCCTTATTGGATTTGTATTTCGGGTTTAGCATAGGTTTTTGTAACAAAATCAAAATCCATCGGATATCCATTGACAACCCTACCTAAGACTCGCATACAACTCATTGCAAAAGTCTTCACTTTCGGAGTTACGAACCAGATTTAAGGATCCCTCTCATGACAATCTTAAAACACCACTTTCTAGGTATATCGAAGAATAAAGTAATTTTTCAGTAACTCATCCTCCACCTCAAGCACTTCAGGATCCCACTCAACAAATTATTCCTATTCCATCACTCCTAAAACGCGATTCAGAAACACTATGAAGTTTCAGTTCATTGAGACACTCAATACTAGGCCTTCCTCATCTTCACTTTGGCCTGAGCAAATCCATTGTTCTATCACTACCTTACGCCCTCAGATTCCAAGCCAATGAGTTAGTCTTCATTTAGACCATAAAAAAATGAGTTTCTCCTGCCATATCAGTAGTTGTTCTTGTACACTCACCTGTTGTGGCCATTTCGTCTTCGTTTCATCATCAGAGAACTACTCATTACTGTTCTAGTCTTGACTGACCACAATCAATGTCTCTGATTTGTTCCCAAGCCTTTGAATAGTCTTTTAACCACCTTCAAAATCATGAGTTTAGGGTTCCTCTGACATTTTGCCTTATGAGATTGTGTCATTGTTCACCATGTTTTGGCCCACATTCATTGGCACTTGCTATTACTAGTAGTAGCCTCTTTGATGAGCTCAGTGTGTTTGAAACCTCTAGATTTTAGGTTGATATTATTTTGTGCCAAAATGGGTGTTAGATTCGGTGAGTTCCACAATGAGTTGAAGATGGAGTATAAGTCGATATCAATCGAAAGTCAAGACGAGAACACAAATTGTAACACCTTTGTGAAAATGGATTGAAGGATTCAATTATAGAAGTTACTTGAAAATAATTCAATTGAAAATCCTACAGAAATTAACATGCTCGATGTATAAAAGTATCGACTAGATCAACCAATTAAATAGGTCATGAATGAAGCTCGATTTGTTGAGCAAACATGTCAGGATGAGAGCTTGACCTATCAAGTAAACAACTCGGAAAATGAGCTCGTCCAGTCAAGTTGATTTGAGTTCGACCTTGACAGGTCATGCACTCAAGACTGGTCGAGTACAATAAATTTTGCAATTATTTATCTTTATATAAACTCATATTTTTTGGCTATTCCACAACTCTATAAGTAAGAGAGCCTATGGATATTGAAGGCACAACTTTGGAGTTTAAAAGCCTCAACTTTCAACATCAAGATGAGTTTTTTTTTAGTCATTTGCATCTGTTTTAAAGAATATAGATCTGATTTTTGTAAAAACTTTCATGTGTTAGAAACTTCACACATCTTTGTCCTCATCGTACTTGTGTGTATGCAAGTAGTATCCTTAGTCTTGGTATGTTGTTGAGATCGTGGAGGAAGATCATTGAAGCAAACATCCGTGTATAAAAGTTGGTTGCAAGTGGAGTACTTGTTCATTGTAGAACCGTGGTTTGGTAAGTGCCTTGAGTGAACAATCTTGTAATCATGACATTGTTTCATAATGGATATTTTCTCCGTGGATGTAGCTTATAGAATTGGTGATTAAAACTCTATAAGTGAACCACGTTACATGTGGGGCAAATTATTGCTAAAGATCAAAGATTTTTCATTGAAAATTGAATATCTTATAAAATATATGCTTAGTTTAGATTTGTTAGATCTAGTATTGCGTATAGATTTTTAGTAATCTAAGTTACAATTTCAATGTTCTTCCCCACGTGATGAAAATAAGTTGTATTCATAGGACCCTTCATGCAAGAGACACCTTTTTGATGGTTGGAGACTTAACACCTTTGCTTGCCATCACATTGTTTGAATTGAAGTCCTCACCTACCTCCCCCTCTAGATCTTAACCTCTTCTCCCTCACCATAACTCCACCCTTTGACATATGATGTCCATCCCCTTGTGAACCACATCCCTTCTCAAACATTATCACATTCAGGTCCCTCATCTTGACCCAATCCCACCCTACTACTTTTAGCCTTACTAGTACTGCCTACCATGTCATCATCTTTCCCATCTCTTGCTATGTCCCTGACTGACCCTTTTTCCCCAACTCTCTCACCCCCTTTCTCCACACCTACTGTGCCTGCATTGTGCATGGGAATACTAGAATCGCCTTACCACCTTATACCATAGGACAAAGGTCCAGAGAGGAAAGATAACAAAGACTAGAGATGGTCGTACATGTCGCCCCCTTGACAACTAAATCCTCTTCCTCTGTTACAAAATCTCTTCTACAGAGCCTAGACTACACTCCTTGCTACAAACCTTATATTACTTACACTCCGTCGTGTTTTGTTTATTTATTTTATGAGATCATAAAAAACTTGATTGACAAAGCTTTTGAGAATTTGAAAATAAGGTATTCAATTCTACCTTTCTATGGCAATCGATTACATGGTCCTTATTTACAAGAAAAAGCTTTATCTCAAAGAATCCTAATTCTAACCCAAATAAATGGAGAGCCCTAATCCTAATTACATTATCAAAGCCCTATGCTAACAATGTCGCGTCCAACAACCTACTTGTTTAATAAAAATAATACCTATTATCTAATGTCCATCAGTTTATGTGCTGATCCTCACCCAGTACAGTTCGGTTCTAGTTGAACTTTACTAAGACAGGCTAATAAGAAGGATTCCTTCTATGTTGAAGAAAGAGCAATGTTGAGTTTGTATCGGTTAAATCTGTTTCGTCAGCATCTGAAGCCATAAAACTTTTTAGGATATTTTTTAATATTAGCAGTAGTAGTATTTTAGCAATATTAGACATTTTATTATTATTGTAATAGGGATTCCTATTAGGTTTAGGTTTGTTTTATAAGTTAGGTTAATTATAAATAGGAGTGTAGGTTGTCCATTGTTGCTCGGTTGATTGAACAAATGTTATTTTGTTTATTAGTTTATTTCGTTTATTGCATATTCGTTACTTTCAATTATTTTCATTTCGTTTGTTTACTATTTCAAATCTATCAATTGGTATCAGAGCCGAAATGCTCATTTTCATGACAAAGACGAAATCAGATACTTACGCAGAAGAAAAGGTGAAGAAGAAGGCAGAAGAAAAAAGGTCCAAAGCAATTGAAGCCATGGAACACCGACAAGCTTCTACTAGTTCCTTAGACGCAAAGTTTGAGCAAGAGATAACTGAGAGGTTGAACCAATTTGCAGAGCTCAAGGATGAGATCAAAGAGAGGATGGAAAAGACGGATGAAAAGTTTGAGAAGAAGATGAAAAAAATGGATGAAAGTTTGAAAAGAGGATGGAAAAGATGATGACACAGTTCCTGGCAGTCCATGAATCCCAAACAGTAAAACCACTGACGGCGGTGCTAAATGGGACCTCGACCACCTCCGTCAAAGGCGACTGACACGGGGTCCTTTTCTCTCCTCCCTCTTCTAACAATGTCAATTCTCCAAAAAATCCCTACCATCGATGACACTCGGCCTCAATCTCAACCAACCCCACTGCCTCAATCTTAATCAACCCCATTGTCCACCTATCAATTGAAACCCTCCACATTGTCCACCCTATCGATCGACAAACCCACCCACAACAACCGGTCAATCGCTTCCCCTTCTCTGTCCACCCCATCCGATCGACCCTCTTGATACTTTTCCATCGGTCAACAACAATAGCAAACCCCCTCATTGCCACCAACCCCACAATCCGCACATTCTCACTCGACCACTCCTTCCACCTCCGTCAGTCGATTGCTCCCTTGTTCCTTCCCCTCAGGTTGCTTGAGATCCTGCATCCACCATTGTCAATGTATCGCAACACTGTGATCGTCCTCTCCATCTCGCGACCCCGATCGGTCCTCCTCTGACGCCCTCTTTCGTTTGCTCTACCGCTGTCCCTCTGCAGCCGGTGAGCAACCACAAGTGTCCCTACGTCCGCCCTCTGATCATCTTCCTCCTCAAGTTTCAGGCGACTATTTTCCCCCAACACTCTGCACTCCACCCTCACAACTCCAGGGACTACATACACTTCCCATTTTTTACTTGTCCCACACCTCATCTACCTAACCCCAACAATCATTTTTCACAACCGCCAGCTATGGCCGACCCTTTCTTTCAGCCCACACCACCCACACCTGAATATTTGCAACCTCAGCCTTCTAGTTCCCTCCACACCACCTCTGGTTATTTGCAACTCCCTCGTCCTCGCCCAGAGACGTTTTCTTTGAGTCCCTATACCACACACTACCCCAATAATTCCCAACAAGCTGTGTATGACCCCAATTCCGGTAGTTGGTTGAACCTTGAGTATTTCCCACTATACCAATTTCCCGTCTCATTCCATTTTTCGCAAAAAAATCCTCCCCTTAGGTTGAATCTTTTACTGAAGTGCCTGCGCAATTTGATATCTCCCCTGAAATTTTTGTTGCAGCTATAACTGAATTGCCACATGGACATACCTGACAGTCCCAAGAGATCCTACTCCATCTTGGTCACTTGCTTAGGACAGAGGACTGTTTCGCCGTCTTTTAGACATGGTAAAGTTTTTGGCAGCGGTGGTATTCCTCCTTTTCGACCACCTATATTAGGCGACACTTATTTTGATCAGGATTAGTTAACTCGGCTTATTACTGCCCTGGAGCGTTGGGATGATACAGGGCTAAAATTTGACGTGCCTTCTTATGATTGACTTGTCGTGGGTGATGCTTTTATGGATTTTTCCCTGAAGATTGACCGTATACTTGACTTTAAGAACATCCGAGGTGTGAAGGCGGTACAGTTAGTGGCTACCAAATTGAAGAGTACTACAAATCTTTGGCAAGGAAGAATGTGCACGGCGAACAACATTGAGTTTGCCACCTGTTAACACTTGGGTTGATATGCATGAGTTGATGCGTTATGTTTTTGTGCCTATTGATTTTGAGCACGAACTATTTAGACAGTTGATAGGGGTTTCTCAGAATGGGCGTACAATTATTGATTATGCTACTGAGTTTCGTAATTTGTATGTGTGCTAAACCTGACTAACCAGAACGACAAACAAGTTTAGTGTTTGTTTTAGAAATTAGGTTAATTATTGTTGAATCTTAGGGTTAGATACACAGAAGAATGAGAAGAAAAAAGTGTTTTGTCTCTATGAGAGACCTCTTATTTATAATAAAGATTTAGGGTTTATAAATACACCCCAAACTACTACATGATACCACATACATAACAATATAATAACTTAACTCCTAACAATTATAAATAGGGGCGTAGATTGCCCATTGTTACTCGGTTGATTGCTTAAAATTGTTTTTTTTATAAATTTATTTCGTTTATTGTCTATTTCTTACTTTTGATTATTGCAATTTCGTTTATTTTCTAGTTCAAATCTATCATTCTTGGAGTGTTCTTAGTCACATCTTAAGACTTTACATTTGAAATGCTTAATGAAATACAATGAGAATAGGAAAGAAACAAAAAATAGAAATAATGGATTAAGGTCAGCATGTGAGTTCTATAATAATATATGTTTTCACTTTCTTCTGTGGATGGGTTTTCTCTTAGTAGGATGCAAATATTTATTTATTATTTTTTGCAATGAAATTGCAGATTGAAGTGATAATGAAGTTCGAAGAAATGTGCCTGGAGTCCTGCAAAGACTTTTCTCCATTGTTTGCACAAGTATGTAACAAAATTGACATTTTTTTGGGGTTTGTCAGGTAGTTTGTTACTGAATCCTGTAATTGACTAGAATGTTTCTAATGTGTAGTTTCAACTTCAATAGTTATTGTTATTACGATTCTTTTAATTGGTAAAAATAAAATCTGGACTTACAGAGACAAGCATAAACTCAGTAAGAGGATATACAATATGGGAATTAGTGAAAGCTAGATGTCTGTGTTGGTATATAATTGCACAATAACGAAGAATTGGGAGATGGGAGTTGGAAGGGACGTCAAGTCTGTGGTTCAGGATTGCTAAGAACTTTGGGGTTCAGGAAATAAGGAAGGTGGGCTCATCTTTCTTTCCTTTAGCTATAGCTGTATTAAATTGACCGGGCAGTACATCTCTTTATTTAAATTGGGCGGATTTTTGGAGATTCAAATGAGCTGAGAGAGTTTGTCCAGGGTTGAAGCAAAGAAAAGCCTTTCAGATATGATATGGCATGTTGTTGGGACAAGGTTAGAAGGAAAATGAACTGATGGTATCTCATGGTAGTGGTGGGGTTAAGTAAGTTTTATTACTGATTTTCCTTCATTAATGCATATTTTGATCTTGGTGGGTGGATCCCATTAGTTTTGGAAAACCCTAAGAGGGATAAGACTAGGTGTTTCATTTCATGTATGATGCAAAGGGATGATGCTTTGGTCCGTAGTATTCAAGGTATGAGATGATGTTACAGAAATAGCTCATTACTAATTAACTGATGACACTGTTTTCTTTATTGATCAAGAAATTGGGCATTGAGAAATCTCAAAATTCTGATTAAGGCATTGAAGTGGTCTATGGTTTGAATATAATATCAACTTCTCAATTTGGGATGCTTTCCGATTATATTCATAGGAACGTAGCTATAAACATCGTACGATTCACATGGCACGTATTTTTGCTGGATTTTTTTGTTTATGTTTATAGCGGCTTTATACCATATCAAGAGCATAATAAGATATGTATCGGATGCATCTTAGGCATCACATGAATTAAACCATACCTCACCACACACCCTTTAGGGAACTTCTATTATTTTATAATTTTTTCTTTTTTGTCATTTTTCTCCTCCCAACCATTTTTTACTAACGGTCATAGCTTCAACAAAACCAGCATGAGAAGCATTGTTTTTATTTGTTATTTTTTAGACAGAACTAAAAATCAACACACTTTTCTTCACGTTGGCCAGATTCAAATGTGAACTGACCCAAAAAAAGTTGGTCTTTTCTGTAGGCAATACATGATAGGCTACAATACATGTATCTTAAATTTTTGTTTCGAGTACACATTACTACTGGAATTTGATAACCTTGCTTGGGATAACTTTATCTACTCCCAATCAAGGATTGTAGCTTATAGAAATTATAAAGTTTCGGTATCTTAGGTTTGTAAGAATTTTTTTCCATCAAACAGAAAAAACTAGGATAAGTAGAGAAGCGTGGAAACATAAAAATATGTGGATGAAATATGACCAGAGATGCGATCATATCAAACGATTAACACATTAAATGACCCCTCAATGGCACTAAGTAAGCATATAAGTACACCACATACCAACATATATACAGACCACATACATCAACATATAGGCCATGATCCAATTAGAAACTATAGAGAATTTAAATGTAAAAGGAAATAATTGAGTGGATTAATACAATTTGGTCATTAATGTAGGCAAAAACTGATATGGTATATACATATTTTGCTTTAAACGTCTCAGTTTAAACCTCGTATTTTGTCAGACGTAACAGATATGTCAATGTCATTGATTCTTGATGTCAAACAAGGTCATAGTCATTCTAGTGGAAAAGACTAGTTTTCTTGCTCGCGTTACATTTCAAGTTAATGAAGGTATTAGTTATTATTGTTGAATGATTAGAATGTTGTTTGGTTTACTAAATAAGATTTTGTTTTTGTTGTAGATATTGCATTTCCTTTATGATAAAGACATTTTAAAGGAGGAGGCCATCCTCTCGTGGGCTGATGAGAAAGAAGGGGCAGATGAATCAGATAAGGTCTTTGTTAACCAATCGGAAAACTTCATTCAGGTATGTTTATTCCTATACAACTGTTTATCTATGTAATTGAAAATGTTGGACTAAAAAAAATGCAGTATAAAGATGTAAATGTCTTTTACTGGTGCTTTCGTTTTGGTTGATTAATGTTGGTTACATTCCATGGGATTCTTTTCAACTATCAAAAACTCTTTTGGAAATTTGCCAATTATGAAAAAAATTCATCAATTTGAGTGCTATACTTTCTTCTTTTTCTTACAACTTGATATTTATTAAATTTGGCTGCAGTGGCTGCAAGAGGCAGAAGAAGATGATGACGATGATGAGGAGAATGACTGATAGAAGAGAATGACATTGAGCTTTACATCTTATTGATTATTTCAATTGCTGAATGAGGGGAAGGCAACAATACCAAATTATTTTGATATTGACTGTCAACCATGTAGCACATATTATATTTTGATTATCCATCATGTTGATTATTTCATCGTGTGGTGCTGCTACTGGTTGATGCTCTCCCCACCACACACAAATGTAGGTGAACAAGTTCCCTCCAGCGGTTTTGATTTTACTAAAGGAAGAGCATTTGTTCCAAGAGAACCTATAAGTAGTTGATATTAATAGTTTATCTGACACAACTGACTGGAAGTAAAACAAAAACTTGGAAAAGCTAAAGAAATATGTTGTAGTGGATTTTCTTATGGCAGTGCGTTTGTTCTACTGGCTTCAGTCAGTTGCAGGTGGAAGTATCCTTGAGAATGTTTGGTTTTTAAAGCACCAATTGATAGCACTGATCAGAAAATTATGTTGGGCTTAATTTCACAAACAAAACATCATATTTGTTTGGTTTTTATCTTTAGTAATTTTGTTTCTTCTTCCTTCCGCTCGGCTTTCCATTTTCTTTTTTTTCTGTACACCTTTGCCGTACCGTTATGTTAGTGCTCATGTAGAGGTGGTAGAGATACAAAGAGAGAGTTGTTGAATAGTTCCTGGTCATTTATTCATTAATTATACAACCTTGTATAGAATAAGGTTAGCACTAACCTTGTGCCAAGTTTTGATTTTTTTTACACTTTTTACCCCACTATTTATAGAAGGGGTAGAAGTGTAAAAAACCTAAAACTTAGCCCAAAAGTGGCCCCTAAACTTGGTTCCTTATAATTGTTGTGGAATTACATTTGCTACAAAATCTGGGATGACATACATCCCGACGATCATCCATTCCAAGGCAACAATTTTAGTCAGCCAGGTTTGCTAGCCATTTTTTGGCTAAGTGTATGTTTTTTTACACTTTTTATTCATTCTCTTTAAAATACAATCACAAACACCATTTATAGAAGGGGTAGAAGTGTAAAAAAAATTCGAACTTTTGTAAAAAAAAAAAATGGCTCGCAAACCTGACTTGCTCATTCCAGGGTCATCAATTGGTGGAAAGAGGATATGAAATCTTTTCTTCTTTGACCAAAGGACCTTCTTTCTCTTATTTTTAGGCACAAAAGGAGAATATTGGCATCTTTATGACCGAGGAGGAGGAAGATAAATTCCAAACCATCACTATCAGCTAGCACAGCTAGTGGGGCATTATAGAATAAGCAAGCTACTGGACGGACCAATCCCTTCTTTATGTAAATGAACTAAAGAGACACCAAAAGAAAATAAAAGACAAACAAAAAGCAATCAACATTCGTCCCTATCATTAAAACCAGCACAAAAAACAAATCATGTCAATTAGAAGAAACAAAAGAATGGTGTTGAAGAGCATTCAACATTACTACCACAATATCTTCTTACTGTCTCTTGAATTCTCTTTTGTAGTTTCTTCTCTCATTAATGTTAACCACCATGTCCAAGCTCATGTCTTCATCTATGCTGGTTGCTCTCAACAAAAATACCAACCCAACTCTCCCTATGAAAACAACCTCAACTCCCTACTCACTTCCATCACTACCTCTGCTTCTCAATCCTCTTACAAGAGCTTTGCTATTGGCAATGGTACCACAACGTCTTCTGACGCTTCATATGGTCTTTACCAATGCCGGGGGGATTTGACAACAACTGATTGTGCACAGTGCATTCAAAATGCAGTAGGGCAGATTGGTCTGGTGTGTCCATACAACTATGGAGCCAGATTACAACTAGAAGGTTGTTTGGTGAGATATGAGAATCAAGACTTCTTGGGAAAGTTGGATACAAGTGATGTTTATAAGAAGTGTAGTCAAAGTAGCAGTAACGATGTGGAGTTTTTTAAGAGGAGAGATGATGTTTTGGCAGACTTACAAGCTGCTAATGGTTTTAGAGTGAGTAGTTTGGGTTCAGTGGAAGGCTTTGCACAGTGTTTGGGAGATTTAGATCAAGGTGAGTGTTCTTCTTGCCTAGCTGAAGCTGTTGGGAAGTTGAGGAATGTTTGTGGCTCTGCATCTGCTGCCGATGTATACTTGGCTCAGTGTTATGCTAGGTACTGGGCTTCTGGCTACTATGACTCCACTACAGGTCCCATTTCTCTAGCTATACTTCATTTCAATTGATTCATGTTACAAATTTGATCTCAAAAATCTTGTTAATAGATAACTTTACAGATAGATAGTTTGTTTCTGAGGACTAAGGAAAATGATTTGGTTCCCTTTAATTGTTCATGCTTTGAATTTACAACACTACATGTATAGTAACTTGACTAGGAGTAAGAAAGTTTATCACTTAGGAAAATTGTAACTTAATACAGAAATATCCTAATAGATTCTTAAATGAGAAAGCTTTCATAATTTTTGTGAAATCAGAATTTCTGCAAATTTAGTTGTATACGAATCAATTCTCAATTTATGGTGGTTTACACTATAGAATATGCTGCACAAGTAGTTTCATTTAGCTAGTAAAGCATCAACAATCTTTTCCGAAGACAAGACGCACTTTTATAATTTTCCATCCATCAGTTTCATCAACAAACTTTTCCAAAGAGGCACTTTTATAATTTTCTATCCATCAGTTTCATTTAGCTAGTAAAGCATCAACAATCTTTTCCAAAGAGGCCACTTTTATAATTTTCTATCCATCGATCCCAGATAAAGATGCAAGAAATAGTAGAAGATAATTCTATCATTGTCCTTATTTCATTCCAGTTAGTTCTATTCAAATAATTTAATCATCTAATGTTCTTTGGTTAATTGGTATAATCATTAGCAGTTGTTTTATAGTACCAAAAAAACTAATTTACAATCACTTTAATTGAAAATAAATAAAAGTACTTTTTCTTTATCATTTGAACCATTTTTAGGATTGCATTTTGTATCTTTTGGAGAAATCCCTTTGAGAATATAAATCACTTTGACAAAAGAGGAAAACTTTCATACATTTGAATTACCCTTAATCTAATTTATCACAAACATCTGATGTATTGATATTTCTATGAATGAGAATCTGATTCAAACTTCCACATTGAGAATTATTTTCTGAAATTATTACATAAAAAATTAAAGATGCCAATCTCATGATTCTAAAGTTCGTTACTTGTGGTGATTTTTTTTTCTTCAGATTCTTCTGAGGATGAAATTGGAAAAACGGTAGCGATAATTGTTGGTGTATTAGCAGGAATAGCTCTAATTGTTGTTCTCCTCTCTCTAATGAGAAAAGCAGCTGGTTAGTTATCCTTTCTTCTTTTCCCTTACTTTCTCAACTTTCCCTTTTATATCAACTAATGCTCTTGATGTCCTTATTGATTCATGCAGGTTGAGAACATAAAAGATGATATCTTCTGCCATCAATGAGTACTACAAAAAGATCGCAAGTTTTCTTGGTTGTAATTGGGCTCTTTCAACAAGCCTCGTTTTTTTTTTTTTGTGTGTTCATTCATTATGCAGCTTACTGACCAAAGAAAAAGTGGTTTTAATTATAAGATTATTTGTTTAAAAGTTAGTAATTGTGCTCCATTGCTTCCCATAAGCAAATCAATTTTGAGATTTCATACATATCAAAATTTCTATCAACAACCATTGTCATCCATCCCTAAATTCCAGTGAAAATGCAATATGTCAAACCATATCGTTTACAAAGGGGCCTAAACACTCAAATGGCGGATTTGTAGAAGAAATCCTTTTTTTTTCTTTTTCTTCCCTTTTTATGATAATATATGCACCATTTGTGCTTGGCGAGCCCTTCAAATCAAAATTACAACTAGACAGAGACTATTCTATGTGCCTTGGGAGCAAGGATGGTGAATTCATTTTTCGAGGCAATTTTAGTTCATTAATTTTAAGAAATATTTCGTTGTGTATAGAAAAAATGTAAAAAATTTCGGTTGTAATTTTGAAATTATCAAGAGTTTCATAATGTCATACAAACTACATATTGCATAAGAATCACTTATATGACCAAATTTTAACGAAAAATGACTTTTAATGCCTACTTCTTCACAAAATAGATCATTTAGAAATTGTAGTTGATGTAATGGTTAATTTATACCTACTTTTATACTTTTATGACCGACATTGACTATTTTATTAACTCAGGTTAACTCGTAAAGTTATAGGACATATTTACCATTCCTAAACAAATAAAAAACCTAATTTTATACTTTTATAACCAATAAAGACTCTTTTATTAATGATTCTATTTTTTTAACCCTTAACCCCTCCCATCCCATGTCACTGGTAGGTATTAATATCAATTATTCTAATTATGAACAACAAATTATAATTTTTTTAAAGTTTTATTGACTGACAAGTAATCAAATTATTATATGCTAAGGTTTGGTAAATTTTTCTTAATGTAGTTAATGATGATTAGAAATTTGGTTTTAATTAATTAATAAAATCAATTTGATTAACTTGTCAAAAATTTTTACATTTCGAATGAAATTATAACCAAGGATTGTGATTTCGTTTTTCGAATTAATTTCGGTCTCCTGATTTTAAGAATTATTTCGGTGTGTAAAGAAAAAACGTAATAATTTCGAGGATAAATGAAATATATATAATGAATTTCAAGGGTATATTAAATATGTGAAAAATAAGATGCAAGTAAATAAATGTATTAAACACATTAAATGAAAACAAAATACCTATAATTAGAAAATCAGGGTTAGTTTCAAAAATCAATATGTAAGTAGATGAAATATTAATTAGGAAATTAGTGGGTGGTTTAAAAAAGCAATAAATATTTAGAATAAATGATAATTAGAAAAAAAACTCGAAATTTATGAAAAAATCCTCGAAAAATGTAAATTTTAATAGTTGTTTTTTGTACTTTTACGAAGAAATTTTTTTTATGAAAAACCCCGAAATTTATGAAAAAACCTCGAAATTTTTTTTTTCTTTTCATAATTTCAAAAAAACGATGAAATCACAATTCTTGCCAATGCCACACTTACAACTTATTTGTTGATTTTTAAAATTTTTTAATTTTTGTAGCATCAATTGTCTTGTATTGAAGAACGAAAAGAAACTTGACACAAAGAGTATCCAAAAAAAATAAAAATCATTAATAAAAAAGTCCTTGTTGGTCATAAAAATATAAAATTATGTTTTTAATTTGTTTAGGAAGGGTAAATATGTCCTATAACTTTATGAGTTTACCCGAGTTAATAAAATAGTCATTGTCAGTCATAAAAGTAGGTACAAATTAACCATTACATCAACTACAATATCTAAATGGTCTATTTTGTGAAGAAGTACGTCTTAAAAGTCATTTACCAAAATTTTAATACTAAACTAAAGTTATAACAGGTTAAAATGTACAGAAACTGAAATTAGCTTGATGAAAGAAATAAATATTTTGAATTTCGAAAGAAATTTCGGTAACTCGAAAAAAAAGGGAGAAATATTTCATGAAAATTTTCAAGAAATCACATTCCTCGCTTGGGAGGGTTTATATCTAAAGACAATATTATATGCACCATTTGTGCTTGGAAAGCCTTTCTGATCAAAATTAGAACTAGACAAAGACTATTCAGCGTGCCTTGGGAGGGTTTTATATCATCCAAGTCAATTTGAGCTCTGAGATACGGCTGCTTGACATCCTTACTAAGAAATCATGTTATATTATTTTCCCAAGTATTTTGGACTTCCCTTAAAAACATGTCTCAATCTAAAAATACTCAACCACATAGTATCACAACAACAATCAATGGTGAGTTGGTTGGTGAGACCATTACCATAGCTTTTCCCTCATTCTTGTCACCATCTTGCAGATTACACCGACCGTGTACTTCGTGAGATTTGCGTTCATTGAACTATCCCACCAATCCAGGTATCCATGCTTTTAAAAGAAATTTTCAACATGTTTAGGATTGGCACAACGAGTACAACCACCTTCATTAGCGCCAGAAAATATGGAAGAGACATGTCGGTTTAGAGTCAGTGAAGTTTGAACAGCCATAGGGAGAGTTGAAAACTACATGCTACATAATGAAAACTTGAAAATATACATGAGAAGGAGAGTTAGCGAGATGAAGAAAAGCTTGAAAAATACAGAGAAAGAAAATATATTTAAGAAAGAAAAGCTTTCTTACTCCATGTGAGAAAGCATTTTTTTACGTTATACTGTTGCAAAGGCCAATCAAAATTTGCAGCAATAGATAATAATCCCCGACAATATTTAACTTTGCTAGAGGTGCAAAAGTCTCCTGATAGTCACTGAGTAAAACCAAGAGCCACTAACCTTGTTTTATACTGATCAATAGTACCATGTGGCGTATATTTCACTGGAAACACCCACTTACAGTCAACCGATTTCTTTTCTTCTGGCAACTTCACAAGGTCCCATGTTTGATTTTCTTCCAGAGCTTGCATTTCCTCAGCCATGGCTTCTACCATTTAGGGTCATTCAAGGTTTATTGTACTCTAGTTGGGATGACGACAATTGACATTTGATTTGTGAAGGTTTGAATAGTACAAGGAAATTTCTCAATAGAAATATAATGAGCAATAGGATACTTCATCGACTTTGAGTTGTCAAGTGAGTATCTCTTTAGGGGTTTACCTCGATTACTCAGTGGAGGCAACTGATACATGTCACCACCACTAGATATAACCGACATAGGATTACTAATTGAATTGTTAGTATTAACATCAAAATCAATACATACCTCAAAAAATCAGCAGCAGAAGAAGAATTATTGGTAGGTACTGTAGATGTAGAGAGAGGGCTTGTAGTACTGGGTAATACTGAAAGCGAATCATCCAAACCTGTATTAGTCTCATCCAGAGTAGTCAACACCATATCCGGAAACGTAGCCATCCAATTCGAATCTTCAACATTCATTTCCCCCTAAAGAGGAGAAGTGGATACAGGCTAAGAAAAATGCATATAAGTTTCAAAGATGGTAACATCCATATTCACATAGGTCCATCGAGAAAGATGATGATAACATTTGTAGCCATTATGGTATGGTAAATACTCAACAAAGACACACTTTAATGCACACATATCCAGATTTGTGCGTTGATGTTTGTGAAGGTGAACAAACACAACAAATCCAAAAACCCGCGGTACCAATGTTTAGTGGAAAGAGATGGTAACATAAGTAGAGAATTTTTCCAAATGGTTTTATAGTGGAGAATACTACTAGATACACGGTTCAAAAGATAAACAACATATAAAATAGCATCACCCCAAGAAGCGGGTTTCATATGGGCACCAATAAGAAAAGCACGTATAACCTCAAGTAGATGGTGATTTTCCGTTCTGCTGGGTGTAGGACATGTGGTCTCATGAACAATGTTGTGATCCTGCAAATAAAATAGGAACATACTATTGACATATTCACCACCATTGTTGGACCTGAGAACCTTTACCTTAGTAAAAAACTGAGTCTATATCATAGTATGAAATAAGCAGAAGCATTAGTACAAATCACTTATATTTTTTCACTAGATAAAGCCAAGTCATATGACTACAATCATCAATAAAACTCACAAACTAGTGATATCCAAACAATGTAGAAACTGGAGCAGGGCCCCACACATCCGAGTGAATCAAAACAATTGGTTCATTCATATGATTTGAACTTAAAGAATAAATAATATGATGACAATTAGCCAAAACACAAACATCAAAATGAAAATCTGAAGGAGTACAATCAGAAAACAAGGAAGGAAACAAATGCTTTATATACCCAAAAAAGCATGACCAAAAACGGCGATGCCACATCCAAATCTGTTGCTCCTTAGCATTTTAGAACTCTGACTGACCAAGACACTTCCAGAGCACACATCATCCACATAATAAAGTCACGTTCTCTTAGTACCATGCCCAATAATCTCCTTACTGTTTGAGATCCTGAAGAAGCCAAAAACGAGGATGCATTAGTACCAGATAATTTAATTATTCAGTAACTTGAGGCAAAATAAGAGATTATTGGAGAGTGATGGGACAAGAAACATATTCTCCATGGATAAATATAGTGATAACATAACAGTGTCTGCATTAGTGACAGGGGAGCGAACTTCATTAACATTAGCCACAAGTGAACTGATATAAAGTCATATAATTAGTAGCGTCTGAATCAATAATCCATCTAGAGTTTTTTTACAGAAGTAGGAGTGGCAAGAGCAAAACCGATGTTACCTAATGGGTGATCAAGCACGTGAGAGTCAAGTAAAGAACCAGTACCAGGCTCAACAACAATCAATGGTGAGTTGGTTGGTGAGACCATCACCATAGCTTTTCCCTCATTCTTGTCACCATCTTGTAGATTACACCGATCGCGTACTTCGTGAGATTTGCTTTTATTGAACTATCCCATTAATCCAGGTATCCATGCTTTTTGAAGCAATTGTCAACATGTTTAGGATTGGCACAACGAGTACAACCACCTTCATTATTGCCAGGAAATATGGAAGAGACATGTCGGTTTGGAGTCAATGAAGTTTGAGTAGCTATAGGCATACTAGAGCCAATATGATTGGTTAAAATAGTGTACCTCCTTTGTTCCTCGCTTCTAATAATAGCGAAGACGATATCTGGATTTGGGAAAGGTTCTGTATGAAGGATATCACTTCGGACACAACCATACAAGCCATCAAGGCCAGCCTAAAAACATAAACACATTCTGCACCTATTTCCTTTTGTCGAGTCCTTATAACATCAAAATAAATGAAGGCAACTGGATTTCGGTAATCCAATTCCTGCCATATTGCACCCAAATCAACGCAATATGCAGAAACCATTTTACTCTCTTGCTTCATCTGCAAAGCTTGGTGAGAAGAACACATATAACTGGCATATTGACTTCTTCATAATGGGTATGGGATACAACATCCCAAATATGTTTCGCAGTGGGTAGACGATCAAGCAGGTCCATTATATCGGGTTCCATGGCACCGATGAGCCAATATTTAACAAGAGCATTCTACATTATCTACTTTTCATATTTTGGATCATCAACCGAAGGTTCAAGCTTATTTCCATTGATGTAGCTTGAATTTCCTCTACCTGCAATGAAGGTTGCAACAACCTGAGACCAAAGATAATAATTGGTTCTATTAAGTTTCACACCATATAGGATTGTGATGGGTTCAAGCACAAAACCCATAGGTTGAACATTCGAAACCATGTTGGAGCTTGATGGTGTAGACGATGTTGGTGAACCCATATCTCAGAAGGCCGAAAGAGACAACAACAAAATGGATAAAAATAGATAACTGACAGGGAGTAGTCTCTGAGGCCACGCATGACCAACCACAGTGAGATCTCTAGATCACCGCTATGATACCATGTCAAAACAAAGAGATAAATATGTATATATTGAATATATTACTTACAATCAACTAATACCTGGGTATATATACAACTCTCAAGGATTAATCTAATAGGAAACAATAACCTAATAAGGAAAATACTGGTGTAAGGATTAATCTAATAGGAAAAAAATAAGCTAATAGGAAGCAATATAGGAAACAAAAAACTAATAGGAACCAATAATCTAATATGACTACGCTAACATATATTACCCTAGTTTGAGAGAGGGTTGTCTATGTTGGATTACCCTCTTTATCCCCTTCCCTCAAATGAAGGTAGTTCAAGTATTTTTTTTATATCACGTGAGAAGCACATGTACCTTGCAATAGGAAGTTTCTCAGGAGGTAATTTAGTTTCCCTTTTAAATTCAAAAAGCAACGTGATATACCGGAATTTATGAAGACATACTTGTAGTCCATTCTCCCTTTTAACTTCTAAAAGACATGTAAAATTGATTTGTACTTCATGGTTCATAGTTCCTAGGGGATGCCAACCTTCGTTATTGAGACAAAATGTTTGATGAGATCAAACTGGAAGCATGCTTTTCCAGATTTGAACAGATCAAATTAATAAAACATTTTTCATTTTTTTTATTAAGTACATTTGCAAGGAAGCTTCTCAAAGGTAGCTGATTCTCCCTGTTTGACTTCTAAAAACCATGTAACTTGTTCCTTGTAATGAGCAGTACATCAACAAGATTTAGGAAGTGGGTTACATTGCCTAGTCATACCACAGTGAATTAAGCTCAATGTGGCTACTGCAACAGAGGCATTCCCAATCAGATACAAGACTTAAGGTAGAATCGGCCTTGTAATGCACTTCACAAGAACAACATATTTTGAATGAAAATTCATTGCCAAAGGTGTACTAGCTGAGTTGGTAGAGGTGTGGTGGATGGTATTGACACGTCACGGATTCGAACCCGACTGACGGCATGGGGTGGGGAGGGTTAAGGGTAAAAAAAAAAGGAATAAAAATTCGTTATTTTTTTGAGAAATTAGGATAGGAATCTACCATTTAGAAGATCTTGATCCTATCCATATAGTCAAAAGAAAGGGATGATAGAGAATTAAACCATTACGGGACTCCACTCCAAATCTGTTTATCCTACAACTTCTTTTTGATATCCTTCACCTGGGCGACATGGGGTGGGGAGGGTTAAGGGTAAAAAAAAGGAATGAAAATTTGTTACTTTTTTGAGAAATTATGACAGGAATCTACCATTTGGAAGATCTTGATCCTATCCATATAGTCAAAAGAAAGGGCTAATAGAGAATTAAACCATCACGGGACTCCACTCCAAATCCGTTTATCCTACAACTTCTTTTTGATATTCTTCACCCGGCCGACGACATGGGGTGGGGAGGGTTAAGGGTAAAAAAAGGGAATGAAAATTCGTTACTTTTTTGAGAAATTAGGGTAGGAATCTACCATTTGGAAGATCTTGATCCTATCCATATATTCAAAAGAAAGGGCTAATAGAGAATTAAACCATTACGGGACACCACTCCAAATCCGTTTATCCTACAACTTCTTTTTGATATCCTTCAATAATTATCAGCGCATCACATATCCCACAAAAGTACATGAGGTTTATTTCCTCACCCAAAGATTAATTTGAATTCCCCTCTTAGAGCAATTCCATTAAAATACTTCTCTATAACTCGGTACGAGTTGCCAAAAGAACCTGGCATTGAGTAGTATAAGAAGTTGTGAAATTAGTTTTGACACAAGGTTTGTTTCGTGTGTACTAAATCAAGTGTGAATGAACTGCCAAAAGGCTTCTTAGTTGCTGGAGGGTAATGGCTTAAATGTTGTTGTTTATATTCATGTTCTTCGCACTGGTGTCAGTAAGTTAGTTCCCCTTGTGGTAACGTTGATTCATGTCATTCTATACCTTGTATCAGAAAAGGGGTTGAACTGACACTGGCATGCATTAAGTGAAAGGATTCAAGGCAAGGTTTCTTCATTCATGTTGATGTGGTTGCTTATTTGTCCGCGACAGTTCTTTCTCAGAAACTTCACAAAGATCCGATTCCATTTCCATTATGTTTGTCTCATCTGTTGATGATAGCTATGAGAATCTTGGTGAAGTGAAAAATTGGTTTTTTACATCCTACTTCATTTGCCATTTCCCTCTCATGGAGCTCTCCTACACGACGCTTAGAGAAATCTCCAAAACAACCAAAGATAGAACTAGGAGATGGGCTTCTTCAGAAAATTAGGACACATGTTGATTCAACCAGATGTTTTTGGTTTGTCAAATTGCATTATTGAATTTTGTAATTACAGGTCGTTTTAATTGATATTAGCAGTATGTTAATGAAGCAAATTAGTTAGCAGGGATCACTGCTATCTAGTTCATGTTTATGCTCACATAAACCAAACTCGCAGTTTAGTTCCAACTTGCAAGCAACATTGTGCTATGCATTTCAACTTATATTGTATATTTATGTGAAACTCCATATCTAAATCTAAACTATGAACAGTGAAAAAAGTGTGTATTCATCATGATTTTTGGATTGTCCAAAATGCCCTTCCAATTCTATATATTTACAAGAAAAATTAATGTGAACAATGATTTGATCAGAGGTAATTTTAAATAAAAACACTACATATATATACCATTTTATTCTCCTAAATTCAGATATTTACGATCAAAATTGCCCCTTCAAATATTGTTAATTATACCTAAGTCCATAATATAATTATACCTATGCCCCTAATATTCAAGATCTCTAATTATTTGTAAACTATACATAGGCCCTTAAAGTTATAACTAATTATTTTGTAATAAAAAATACCAAATATTCGCACACATAGAGTGCGTTAACACCCTAGTGACCCATAACCAAATTTCTAGAAATAGTGTCTTACTTATATTGTCACTCAGAGAAATAAAAACTCAAAATTGAGACGTATGTTGTCTACTAGCATAGATAAACTCTCTGAGCCTAAATTCATAGAATTGGAGAACAATAGTTTCACAAGTTCTATAACATTTGTTGATCTGGACTAGACAATGCATATGTGACTAAGGTGGCGTTTTTTTTTTTTTTTGAAGTGCTTAGAAGCTAACTTCTAATTGGAGTTAGAAGTTCTGAACGAGCTTCTGAATGAACTGTTTGTTTTGCTTATGAATGAGCTGTTGATTAGAAACTGTAAAATTAAAAGGTGTTTGTTTTTAGGTGTTGAATGGGAACTGATTGACAATTTTGTCCCACTGAATAGACACAAAAAGGAATGGAGAGATGGTGGGTTGGGTTGCATGGAATCCTATGTCATGGAATCCATGAGGGGATCCCTACATTTTAGGTTAATTTGAGGTATCACATGTGAATCACATGCTTTGGAGGACCAAGAAGTGAAATTCTCATGTTCATGGGACTTCCATTCCCACTATTGATCACAAAATCAAATAGTGGACGTGGAGTGATATATCAATTTAGCCTAAAATGTAAAGGTCCCCTCATGGATTCCCATAACATAGGATTCCATGCAACCAAACACATCCTTAAATTTAGAAACCCAACATACAAATAAATTAGGGGTGGACATGAGACAGGATGGGACGGGATAGACCTCATCCCGATCCCATCCGATTCCTTTATCTTTGGGACGGGATCGACCCCATCGTGATCTCATTCAATCCCAACGGGACGGGAGGAACAAGTATTAAAATATTCACCGCAAAAGAATATGGATATGGAGAGTTTAACGTTGTTCACTATTTGGTCTAAAAAGAACTCCCGCCTCATTCATTGGGGGAGTGCAGGGAGGTTACATAATTGAACTCTGTTTAGAGTACTTATTGCTTCCTTGGCTTAAACAACAATAAGAACTCCTGTCAAGTTCTTAAAAGTTAAATAATAACTAATCCAACCCTTATAACATAACATGGTGCATTCCCCTACTAATATGTAAAATGAACATGTTTCACGATGGTACTAAGATGCTTTTATAGACGCGAAATATCACATTATTCAACTCATGCACTGAATCCTGAGCTTTGAAGTAATTATTGATTCTGGACTTTAGAACAGTGAATCTACCAGCATATGTAACATACATGGGTATCGATTGGTATCAGAGCCATCTTCTTTCTTTTCCGGGGGGAATAGTAGTGAGTCCAAGGTACTGTTGGTCAGCCGTTGATAACGTTGGTCAGCCTTAGGATATGTTGGTCAGCCGTAGAGACTCCCAGGTAAGTCGCCAAGTTGAGCGCAGTTAGGTGGTCCCATATCAGATGGTCTAGTTGTAGGTGGTCCGAGTACAGTGTTCCTACCCCTATCCTCAGAAATTCAAGAAAATGTTTTTGTTTTCAAAATTTACCCGTTCTTTTAGTTCTAGGTCAAGTAACCCCAATTTACAAAATAGGATGGAATGTAGAATTCCAGAAGTAGAAAAAAATTTACAAAAATGGTCTATACCAGAAGTCCCTTACAAGAAAATTTATGAAGTTTCTCAATATTTGTTTTCTCAAAAATCTGAAGATCTCATAGATATCGTCGAACAGACGGTGCCTTTGAATGGGTCTTTAGAATCCAAACAATTGTTTTCAAATCAAACACTTGACTATTTACAGAGTCAAGGATACAAGTATGTCCATATAGGGTTGATCCAGATAGGACTCAAACCTCTTATAAGAACAGGGTTAGATACATGTGCCTTGATCGCTCTTCGCGATTGTAGACACAATAGGTTCCATGATTCTCTGCTCGGAATTGCATAATCAACCCTAGCCATGGGCCCAGTCTATTTCGACTGTTACCCCAATTTCTCAGTGTCTCTAAAGGATCCAAATATCCTTGAAACACTGACCCTCAATCTTCAGACATCTGGCTTTGACATGCTAGAAGGATCTGAACCTCTCACCCTCATCTACAAGATAACTTTCAAGGCCATGAAGACTCAGTTGAGCCCAAAAGCTTTAATGGAGTTTGACAAAGGATACACCATCTTGTTCCAGGCCAACAAGGAAAAAAACTAGTGTTATTGTTCCCAAAACAATACACTGGAATCATTTCACTCTACCTGAAACATGGCAGGTTCAAGCTGCTCCTAGAAAAACCCCTTCTAGTTAGCTTAATCAAGTTGTAACCCTACCTGATGGTACGGTTGAACTACAATTCTCTAAAGCTAGGATCACTAGACTTCATCCCCAAGATTTTCAATTAGGACGAAGATCTGAAGCATCCTTCAGGACTACTCCTTCTCGTCTTTCTAGAACACCTACACCAGATGTTCTTCCCCATCTTGATATCGTGAACATTAGGAATAATTCTCAATATCCGCAGATTCCTCAACCTGTTTACAATCCTCCTGAACAAGAAAATGAAAATCAATCACCAACACAATCTGAAATGAATTTCCCTCCACAATTGAAAGTTTTGTCTGTTCCGTTTGAATTAAACAAAGAACACATAAAACAAGAATTTATGCAAGAACACAACAAGCAAAAACGTCAAACGTTTTATGCTCAAACAACTGATTCTCAAAGAGCAGATTTAGGAAAACAGTTTTATGAATGTTGTAAAGAGATGAAAAAAAATCTACCATTCTTTGATTGGTATTTTAATATTCATCTTCTAAACATAAATGTCATAAAAACTGATTCTAAGATTTGGCGCACTTATGAGAATCAAAACATTGATTCAATGTTGCCCCCTCTTGAGGAAGTTCAATTCTCAATTTTGGGTCATGAATTAACTGCCTGACCCTTTAAAGATCCAACATCGGATAGCACATTTAAAGGATTAGGTAAAATAATTCAACAAAATAACTATACAAACCTTTTACTTCATGAAATTGGAGATAAAATGATACAAGATCAACTTCAACAGAATCAAGAACAAGTTTTACAAAAACAATATGTTGAAACAAAGCCAATGACGTACTTCACACCTACGTCTATTGACCAAAATGTTTTAACAACACCAAATCAATTGATTCAACAAATTGATGCAAAATTAGTTGCATTAAACTTTGAATCCAAATTAATAATCAACAATTTGTCTAATCCAGACAATGGAACTGATTCTGACAACAATGATTTTGATCCTATGGCAGAATTGGATAAATTAAATTATATTCAATATCAGGCCAATCCTATAAGATATGCTAGATCTTATAGACAAAATCAAAATCTTTTACCAACCACTAGAAATTATTATCCTAGGCCTTCTTTACCTGATATGCAGTATGAAGAAAAGCCTCTCCATACATATGGATCGTTTTCTATAGGTAATCTATATACTTGGAATATAGATGGTTTAACTGAAGAAAACATCATTGAGTTAACCCAAGAAATGGTTATGATGGCTTCAACCCATCGCAGCGAGAACAAGAATGATAGGATTATCGCATCTATCATAATCGCTGGCTTTTCTGGATTGCTCAAAGGATGGTGGGACAATTATTTATCTATTGGTGAACAACAAGCAATTTTACAAGCTGTTAAAATTGACAATAATGGAAATCCCATTAAGACAGAAGCATGTTATGATATTCCTGACTCTGTCTCTTCCTTAATTTTCTGTATTTTGAAACATTTCATTGGCAACCCCAGTGAATTTCAAAGTAAATCCAAAGACTTGCTTATGATTCATAAATGTCCAACCTTAAGCCATTTCAGATGGTATAAGGATATCTTCCTTAAGAAGGTTATGCTTCAGGCTGAAGCCAGTAACCCCTTCCGGAAGAGAAAGTTCATTTATGGTCTTCCAGCAATCTTTGCAGAAACAATTAGAAGTAAATTACAAGAAATCTACCAAGAAGACATCCCCTATGATCATCTTACATTTGGAGATTTAATAGCATTTATCAATAAATGTGCTTTACAAATCTGTAATGACTTGAGATTAAAATCTCAACTCAAGAAACAACACATTCATGGTCCTAAAGAATTAGGAGATTTCTGTCAACAATATGGATATGAAGATTTTAAGATTCCAAATAAAAAATCATCTCAATCCAAATTACAATATAGATCTCATCCTGCTCGCCAGTACAAGTCTAAGAAGCCTTATGGGCCTAAACAACCCAAAGATCTTAGCAAGTACTATAGCAAGCCCAAGAAGCATGGGACTCATAAGCCCAAGCCCAAACAATTTAAAAAACATAACAATTATGGTCCAACATCTAAGCCCGTTTGCTTTAAATGTGGACGTCCAGGTCATTATGCAAAAAACTGTAGGACAGCCCAAAAAATACAATCCCTTCAGGCCCCTGAAGATATTAAGCAAATGTTTTTACAAGTCTTGATGGATTCAGATGCTGATTCATCAGATGAAGAACTTCAAAATTTTAATTTGAACCATTCTTCTGATTCTGACATTTCAGAGGATTCTGATCAATGTGCAGAAGCTTGTAACTGCAATACCATCAATATGTTATCAACAACTAAAGAATCTAGCATTTTTTAGACTTTGTTGATAAAATTGATGATCCCAAGCTTAAGACTGAATATCTCCAGCTTATTAAGTCTTCAATAACAAAAACAAAAGAATCTCCAGAAATCATCAATCCTTTCTATAACCACAAAGAAATCATTGATAGATTTAAAAGATCTTCTCAATCACCCAATACGGCCAGTTTAACTGACTTTCAATATGAAGTTAACAATATCAAAAGAGAAATTGTTATACTTAAGCAAAATCAAAATCTCTTTGACTTACGTATGCAAAGCATGCAGACGTCTGTCATTTCTCAATAAGCTTCTTCTTCTGAACCTCCACCTCAGACAGAAGAACCACCCCTTTTTCTTAATCTTATCAATAGAGTGAAACATAAAAAATGGTATGTTTCTATTGATCTGGTGATTAACAAAGAGTTAATCATCCCAACAATAACGCTTATTGATTCTGGTGCAGATTTGAATTGCATAGCTGAAGGATTAATCCCTGCTAAGTATTTTCAAATTACCACTCAAAAGCTTTATACCACTGATAATTCACAATTACAAATTAATTACAAGCTCCCTAATGCTCACATTTGTAAAAACAAAGTTTGCATTAAACAAGAATTTTTACTTGTCAAAAATATGGTTCAAAAAATGATTCTTGGAACTCCATTTTTTTACAGCCATAACCCCTTTTTCAGTTTCAAAAGATGGACATAAAACTCAGATTTTAGGAACTGATGTTGAGTTCAAGTTTTTTGTTCAAACCAGAAATTATAGAAATAAATCATGTCAAAACTGATGTGTGTTTCCTTAATTTCATTTCTCAAAAACAACAACACTTACAATCTTTAAAAACTGAAATTGCGTATAAACGCATTGACAATCAAGCTCAAGACCCTAAACTCCAGACTCAAATTGTTCAATATCATGAACATTTGAAAAAAGAGTTATGCTTTGATCTTCCCAATGCTTTCTGGCATCGTAAGAGACACATTGTTCGTCTCCCTTATGAGCCCTCCTTCCATGAAAGCAAGATTCCAACTAAAGCTAGGCCTATTCAAATGAATGCTGAGCTTATGGAATATTGCAAACAAGAAATTCAACAGTTGTTGAATAAGAATCTCATCCGCCATTCTAAGTCTTCTTGGAGCTGTCCTGCTTTCTATGTTAGAAAAGCTGCAGAACTTGAACGTGGAAGTCCTCGCTTAGTCATCAACTACAAACCCCTCAATCAGGTCTTTCAATGGATTAGATATCCAATCCCCAACAAGAGAGATCTTCTTAAGAGATTACACTCAGCTTGTGTATTCTCTAAATTTGATCTAAAATCTGGATTCTGGCAAACTCAGATTCTTCCCTTTGATAGATACAAGACTGCTTTCAATGTTCCCTTTGGACATTACGAATGGAATGTAATGCCTTTTGGCCTCAAGAATGCTCCCAGTGAGTTTCAAAACATCATTAATGAGATCCTTTCTCCTCATTCACAATCGTGTATATCGATGATATACTTGTTTTCTCTGAGTCTATTGCAGCCCATTGGAACACTTGTATCAATTTGAAAAATGCATCAAAGAAAATGGTTTGGTTTTATCACCTACCAAAATCAATCTGTTTCAAACAAATGTTAGATTTTTAGGCCACAAGATTTATCATGGGACTCTCACTCCCATTTCAAGAGCAATTGATTTTGCAGACAAGTTTCCTGATGAAATTCGGGACAAAACCCAATTACAAAGATTTTTAGGATCTTTAAATTATGTTGCTGATTTTTACAAAGGCCTCCGTGTTTTACTTAAACCATTGTTTGCAAGGCTTAAGAAGAATCCAGGCCCATGGACTACAGTCCATACCCAAGTCGTTTGCCAAGTCAAAGCCCAAGTCAAGAGTCTTCCTTGTTTAGGAATCTCAGATTCCAAGGCTTTCAAGATTGTAGAACAAATGCGTCTAACCAAGGGTACGGTGGTATTCTTAAACAACGTCTTCCTGGTTCTACCTCAGTCCAATTAGTCCGGTACCATTCTGGTATTTGGAACTCTGTACAACTCAATTACTCAACAGTTAAAAAACAAGTTTTATCGATTGTTTTCTGCATCATGAAATTTCAAGATGATTTAACAAATCAAAAATTTATTTTACGTGTTGATTGCAAATATGCCAAAGAGATTTTAACAAAAGACGTTTTAAATCTCGTGTCAAAACAGATTTTCGCTAGATGGCAAGGCCTTTTATCTGCATTCAATTTTGAAATTGAATATATAAAAGGAGAAGACAACTCTCTAGCTGACTTCCTCACTAGAGAATTTATCAAAAAATGAGTTCACAGAGCTCATCCTCTTCGCAGGTTCCCTATGCAAAACCCCAATCAAAAGCCCAATATGCTATGCAGCCTTTTGCTACACAGTATAGGCCTACTCTTTCTTATGCCTTTTCATTAACCAATCCTTATCAGCCCCTCCAAGAAGCTGAATCAAGTTCTACAATGACTTCATTCTTGAAGTCTCAAGCTCCTCCACAAAGCACTTATGTTACCAAATCAAGTCTCGAGCCTCTGTTTATGCTCGAACCAAGTTTGTATTCTCTTATCAAGGATCCACAGGCAATCGCAAGACATGTTTTTACTCCCAAGGTACTGTTTGAAGAACCAGACAGTCTCAAGACTCAACAATTTTATGAATTCATTCTTGTGGACACCGACTCAGCGGTGATCACTCACAATCGGGAGAAATTTAATCCAGAAAAGATTTCTCATTCCAAGTGTCAGATTTTGAAGATTATGTCAGAAGCAGACTGGAAGCAGCATCCGCTCTACCATAAGAAGTTCTCTGTCAACTATCTTCCACAATCTTTCAATTATTTAGACTACAAGCAAGCCTGGTTTAGAGCATTCATCGTTCCATCTCAGAATTGCTCTCATTCTTGGTTTTTCTTTTTCTGCAAAAAGTTCAAGCAAACTTCAATCCCTCTCTGGTTCCAACACTCATGGTGGAATCATTTTGGAGCTCAAGATGGCATCCTTCAATCCCTCCAGTGAATGAAGGATGGCAAGTTTTCAAGTCTAAGTTCAATCCTCCAACATCTGTCCCTCAACAGGTTTTGTTTTTATGGTTTTTTATCAAGATCAATCTTACTTGGATCAGTTGCTGGGATTTTTCAGTTTCAGCTCTTACAAGTATCAATCAATCGGCTCAGCCTCCTTTATGGTTTTATCGACATTTCAAAATCAAGTGGTGGCCAACCTTTGACCACAGTCATGCAACAAAAGATAGTGTCATCAAGTTCTTCTCAGGAAATTTGTCTCCAGTTCATTTTGTAGCCAATCCTGACAAGATTCCTTCTCAAGAAAAGCTTCTTAGACAACATATTAAGAAGCAGTTACGAAGCAAGCCTACAAAAGCTCAACTCATGGAAACTCTGTCCAAAATTGCATCAGAAGATTCTGACGAAGACGATGATGCAACAGACTCCAGTGGGCCCAACAATGAAGACGATTGCTTTGGCATCTTTCCGCCATTTGCATGAGTCTGACCCTACAATCATAATGGTGTTTCTCCATTATTTCAAGCATCTGCCAGCTCCGCTAGTAGCCAAGATAGCTTTCGGCCAGATATCCGACAGCATCTTCTTTCTATTTTCAAAAGCAAGCCCGTGGCCCAACAATGTCCACTCAAGTCAAAGTGTACAGTTGAAGCATCCCCAACAGTACCTCCACTTTCAATTATTCACATCAAGACAAGCAAAGGATAAGGATCCACCTCATCTTCCACTCAAGCCTTGAGAAGTCTTATCCCTTCTCTTGTGTATTATCTATAAATAAGAATGTAAGTCTGCAGAGACAGACAGACGATTTGAGACGGATTTTAGAACCCCTCTCCTGATGTAAACCTTAGAAGTTTCCTTCCTTCCAGTTCTTCCACTGTAATCTTTCCTCTTCATGTAAGTCTTTTATCTTTTATTTTATAAAAGCATATTTCCTTTTATCTTCTTTTCTTTTCCAAAACTATTCTTAGATCTGATATTTTAGATCTTACAGTTAAACTCCAAGTGTAAACTAGGAAACTGGCTTGAAGCTGTATCGATCTATTGAACAGATTAAAGTTGAGGGTTGGACTTTAGAACATTTTCAAAATCTTGAGAGGTTGAGGGTTGAGGCTGAGCTCTGAAGTAATTATTGATTCTGGACTTTAGAACAGTGAATCTACCAGCATATGTAACATACATGTTCAGTTGATGTTCTCGTTCTCTTGGTCATAAGGAGCTTCTTAAAAAAACTGTTGATGTTTGCTTTGCACTTGAGAACTCAGCCTACCATTTATTTGTTGTTCGGTACCACAGTATTTCTGCTTCGCATGAAGCATCCCATGAATCACACTATGAAAATTGCTTCTTGAATGCTGATGTGAACCTGATTGCATAAGTACTCTAAATAACCTGTGGTTTTGCAAAGATACGTACAATTAGCATATTAATACATACATGCTGAAAATCTATTTCTCTTGGGCAAAGTGGAGTAAAGAAACATACTTCCTCAATAAAGAACAATGAGGCAACACTTATGAATGCAGTTGGAACAACAATCTAGTATGGGTAGTACTTATGAACAACGATCCAACACTTATAATGTATCAATATTTATTAACCAAATTTTTTGGAATGTCAATGAAAATCCAGAAAACCAACTAACTACACATCAATGCTAATCAACTTTGGTAGTTTAAGAGTTTGCTGCAGTACCATGAATAATTATCTGTAACATATTTTTAGTCCAAATTAAGAATAGTCCAGGGTAAGGGAATATTAAAATAAAAATATTAAAATTATTAATAATAAAAATATAAAATAAATCAATTCAGGACGGATGGGATTGAAAATCTCCATTTCGATCACATCCCACTCTAGATCGGGATGGGATGAGATTGATCAATCCCAAAAGGAGCGGAAAATTGGGACGAGACAAGACGAGATTGGAATCGCGAGTGCCCACCCCTAAAATAAATAACCCAATTAGAAAGAAAAAAAATAGAAACTAGAACAATTAGAAACTAAGATTTAGAAACTGACATGCAAATGAATAACCCAATTATAACTATAAGTTTGTCACAACACACAAAATACTATCGAAAGAGAAGAGACGATAGAGATGGGTGAGACTCATCTTGAAGTTGAGAATTATAATTTTGTTGAAGTTGAGAAGAAGAGGCCAAAATTCATCTTGAAGTTATCCAAAGGCTCCAATAAGTAGCCTCTTCTTCCTGAGCCGCAAATGGAGGTGGGTAGCACGTAGCAGCATCAAGAAAAAGAAACTCATTGTCGTCGATGGTGGTGAGACTCATCAGACTGAGGAGACTCAAACTACTAGTAGTAGTAGGAAGGAGATAAGAAGATGAAGCTGAAGAAGGATCACAAAATGAGGTTGAGGCTGTTGTTGATGATAAGATCAATCGACTTTTCAAGAAGAAAAAGGAGAACAATGGGAAATCAACTACTACAATCACTTTTCTTGTCGAACGTATCTTGGCTGAGCTCAAAGTTGCGGCTAAAGAAGACATGGAACTTAATGGACAAGATAAACCTGCTATCAAGAAGCTTCAAAATCTACCTATGCTCACTTTTTAGATCATAGGTGATGAGACATCGAACAATCATCTAATCGCAGCCGTACATGTGGCACAAACAACCCTAAGCTAGATCATGAACACTCATCTGCCCAGAAAGTTTACCCCTTCCTGAAGCTAGAGTTTTATGATTGATATACAAATCCATTTGACCACCTGCGCTATTACCACCACGTAATGGCGTTGAAGAAGGGATATGAGGCAATCATGTGTTGGACCTTCCCCACCAGCATGAGGAAGGCATCCCTGACTTGGTTGCACAACCTCTAGCCAAGACCAATTGATTCATTCCAGATGTTGGCCAAGGCTTTCTTTCTTCCAATTTGTGGGAAGTCAGTGGATCAGAAAAGGTCCCCACTATCTGCTCAGCCTCAGACAAAAGCCCAACAAGACTCTCAGAGAGTACGTGACGCGGTTCAATGAGGAACTAGCCTTGATCGATGGCTGCAGTAATGACACATATGTCATTGCCTTCACCTCCAGCTTCAGAGGATGTCAATTTACAATTTACTGACCTTGGAGCCCCTAAAAGACATGGCAGGCTTGCTGAAAAGTGTGCATAAATACATCAACCTGGAGGACATGTGGGCAGGCAAGAAAGGGGGTGAGAGAGAGACCAAGCCCTCCTCTAAGACCCGGGTCAGGAGAGAGGAAAAGAAACAAGAAGATGAAAATGGGCCCAAGAAGAGATGGAGTTATAGCAAGCCTAAGTCTGGCAAGGTGAAATTCGAAAAGTCCACCAACTACATCAACTCTAGGTACCACCCCACCCCTACACTCTGATCAATACCAGTTTAGCTAAAGTCCTCTCTATCATGAAGCACTGGGAGAATATTAAATGGCCTCTCAAGCTCAAGGGAGATCCTTTGAAGCGTCATAGGAACAAGTATTGTTCCTTCCACAAGGATAATGGCCACGATAGTGAGGATTGCAAGAACCTCAGGAATGAGATTAAATACTCGGTCAAAGAGGGAGAGTCAAAGAATTCATGGGCTTGGGGGAAAAATAGTTCCGAGTGAAGAAAAAAAAAAGAGTCACTAAGGGAGATTGAAAGAAAGGCTTCGAACATCATATACATCCTATATGGTGTGTGTGAAGATCAGGGGCAATCTAACTACAAAGACTGCCATGTTCAGGACGTTCGAATAAAACACTCAGTTTCGAATTTGACATTTCACGGAGTGGGAAATGCAAGGAGCCCACTTCCCCCATAATGATGCCCTAGTATCTCGATTGGGATAGCGAAGTGGGATGTGAAAATATAGTTGGTAGAGACAAGGAGTTCAACCAATATTATGTTTTTAGATGCATTTCGCATGATGCAACTGAACGAAGAGGAGTGACACCGACTAACAACGCCATGATCAACTTCAGTGGAGAGATGTTTCTCGGTCGAAAGGATCAGACTGCCAGTAGTAGCAGCGGAGTCAAACTTGCAAATGGTCCTGCTGACGAAGTTCATGATCGTCGATGCCTCCTCTACGTACAACATAATTCTGAGCAAGCCGTGGATCCATCACATTAGAGCAGTGGTCTCCACACAACACTAATGCCTCAAGTACCCCGCCAATGGTGAGGTGGGGGATCATCAAGGGAGATCGGTCCACTCCAACCTCAGTAAGGGACGGGCAGACCAGTTGATAAAATTTCTAAAGGAGAACCAGGATGTATTCGCCTGGAAATTGAAGGATATGGTAGGAATTGACCCCTCCATAATCCCGCATCGACTGGAGGTCAATTCAGACTTGAAGTCAATTAAACAGAATAGAAGTCTGATGTCCCTAGAGCGCAATCAGGCCATTAATAAAGAAGTGCAGAGGGTGCTGAATGTTAGCATGATAAAGGAATCATAATATCCAAAGTGGCTGGCAAATAAGATCCTGGTGAAAAAGAAGAATGTGAAGTGGACAGTCTGTGTGGATTATACAGACCTCAATAAGACTTTCCCTAAAGACAAATTTTCACTCCCTCGAATAGACCAGATCATTGACGTAACTTTCAGACACAACCTTCTGAGCTCTATGGATGCTTACTCCGAGTAGAGCTAGATCAAGATGAACCCATCAGACCAGGAATCAACCTCTTTCATAACATAGATGGGTATCTACTGCTACTGGATGATGCCATTCAGACTAAAAAATGTAGAAGCAATGTATCAAAGGTTGGTCAATCACATGTTCAAACAGAAAATTGGGAAGACAATGGAGGTCTACATCGATGTTGTGCGTGTAAAGAACATCCACAATTCATACCACATTGCAGACCTAAAAGATATCTTATATCAACTCTTCAAGTACCGAATGAAAAGTTCTTAGGTTCTTAAGTACCAAATGAAAAGTTTGGAGTAGAGTCTAAAAATTTCTTAGGTTGCATAGTCAACCAAAGAGGAATAAAAGCTGATCCAAATCATATTCAGGCTCTTCACTACATGAAGTCATTTACGAATATCAAAGGAGTTCATCACCAAATCTTCGGACAACTGTCTTCCCTTTTTCAAAATTTTGAAGGGGAACAAGGAATTACAATGGGATGAGGGGTGCGAGCATGCATTCCAGAGTCTAAAAGTGTACATGGGGAACACAAAGCTGCTCTCAAAGCCCATTCAAGGAAAAAGCCTTTATTTGTACCTCTCGGTCTCGAAACATGCAGCCTGTTCTACCTTGATCCGGGAAGACAATAGGAAACAAAAACTGGTCTACTACATCAACAAAACATTCTCTAAGGAAGAAGTTAATTACCCCAGCTTAGAGAAATTGGCATTAATAGTAGTTACCTTCTCCAAAAAGCTGAGACCTTTCTTCCAAGCTCACTCAATAACAGTCCTTACTAAATATTCACTTTGATCAGTATTGCACAATTAATGGGAGCTGTCAGGAAGGATGGTCAGTACAGCTGGGAGAGTTTGATATCCATTATGCTCCAAGATCGACCATCAAAGTGCAAGCATTAGCAGACTTCATTGCAGAGTTCACTGAGGGAGGAAAACCATAGCCAAGAGGAAGAAAACCATGAACCAATCCCATAAGGGTGGATCCTACGATGTGACAGATCATCCAACGAGAAAGGAAGTGTGGTTGGGATCGTTATCTGCACTATGGAAGAAGTAATTCTAGAGAAAGTCATCAAGTTCGACTTCAGTGCTCCAACAAAGCCCTCATATCTGGCTAAAGGAATCGGAGTAGAAGAAATCACAGTATACAACAATTCTCATTGGTAGTCAACCAGGTGAATAGATAATTCAATGTTAAGTACCCTCGGATGCTGGCTTATTTTGAAAAAGCAATTAGCATCATGAAAGGGATTAAAAAAGGCCCTACCCTAACGTTGTTCTAGGATAGACAACGATATGGTTGATGCTCTAGCCAACATGATCTCTTCCGTAAAACACAACCCCGACAAGCTTATAGAGCTCAAAGAAAAGTCAACTCTAGAAGAATAGGAACTCTACGAGACCTGTGCCACAAGTAAAGAAATTGGTTGGATGAGTCCCATAGTCAGGTTCATTAAAGATGGAGTCCTCCCAGTAGAAAAATTGAAAGCTCGTAAGCTAAAAAACAGGGTAGTGTGGTATACACTCCATTGTACAGGACATCAACAATTGGCCTACTACTTAGATGTTTGGATCCCAGCTGCCCATAAAGCCCTTACCCTAGGGTACTATTAGTCAAAGATGCAGCAGAAGGCAAAAGACCTAGTCCAAAAATGTGATTAGTGTTAGAGGTATGCCCTGTACACGCACATGCTTACTCAAAACCTAGTCCTAATGACCAGCTATGGCCCTTTGCACAGTGAGGAACATACATCGTAGGCCCACTCCCCATCTCCGATAAGAAGAAAATCCACCTTGTAGTAGTGGATTACTTAACAAAATAGGTAGAGGTTGAGCGACTGTCCAAAATAGGAGAGAATCAAATCGATAACTTTTTTTGGAAGTCCATCGTCTACAGGTTCGGTATTTCAAGAACATTAGCTAGTGATAATGGGATTCAGTTCAAAGGCAAAAGATGAAGAGGTTTTATGCCAATTTGAACATCAGTCACCACTACTTAGCACTAGGACATCCTCAGGCCGACGGACAAGCGAAAGTCATCAACTGAACCATATTAGATTCAATCAAGAAAAAACTTGAATCAGCTAAAGGACTCTGGGTATCGGAGTTGCCAGAAATTTTTTGGGCTTACCAGACCACAAAGTGGACCCCGATAGGGAAACAACGTTTGCCCTCACCTATGGGTATAAGGCAATGATGAGACGCCAACCTTCAGAACAGAGAAGTTCAGATTGAAAGATAATGAAGAAGCTCTGAGAGTCAGACTATACATTACCAAATAGTGAAGAAACCAAACTTCCATCAAAATAGTGGCCTACCAGCAGAAAATGGTTCAGTACTACAACAAGAAAGTCAAGCCTCAAGATTTCAAAGTTGGAGATTGGGTACTCAGAAAAATCCAATTGAACACGAAAGAACCAAGGGCATGCAAGCTGAATCCAAACTGGGAAGGGCCTTATAAGGTAACAAAGATCAACATGTCAGGAATATACTGGTTAGAAAGCCTAAGTGGAAAAGGTCTCAAGAAACCCTGGAATGTGGAACACTTGAAGAATATTATCAATAAAACCTTGGTATTTTCTTTAAAATTCCCTTTCCAGCTCTATGAGAACATGCCATAACGATTTTAAAATAAAAAATGGGGGAAGCCTAGTCCGACTAAGGATCAAGATGGCTTAAAACAATGAAGTTTAGTAAGAACTTATGAAGCCTGATCAAGATGATTTGTCGCCCTCCTCCGCAGCCTAGTCCGATTGAGGATTAAGACGACAAGTCTAGTCAGAATGCAAGAATTCTGATCAAGATGACTTCTCAGTAGCCTAGTTTGATTGAGGATCAAGATGGCTCAAAATGACTAAGTCTAGTTAGAGCTTTGAAGCGTGATCAAGATGACTTGTCACCCATTTTTGCTGCCTAGTCCAATTGAGGATTAAGATGGATCAAAGTGTCCAAGCCTAGTCTGATTGAGGATTAAGATGGCTTGAAGTGACTAAGTCTAGTAAGAGCTTATGAAGCCTGATCAAGATGACTTGTCGCCCTTCTTTGCAGCCTAGTCCGATTAAGGATTAAGATGACTCAAAGTGTCCAGCCTAGTTTGATTGAGGATTAAGATGACTTGAAGTGACTAAGTCTAGTCAGAGTTTATGAAGCCTGATCAAAATGACTTGTCGCCACTATTTATTCGATTGAGGATTAACATGGCTCAAAGTGTCCAAGCCTAGTCTGATTGAGGATTAAGATGGCTTGAAATGACTAAGTCTAGTCAGAGCTTATGAAGTCCGATCAAGATGACTTGTCCCCTTCTAAGTAGCTTAATCCGATTGAGGATTAAGATGACGTACTATGACTAACTCTAGTCAGAGCTTATGAAGCCCGATCAAGATGACTTGTCCCCTTTCTAAGTAGCCTATTCTGATTAAAAGGATCAAGATGGCCTAAGTTATTTAAGTCTACTCACTTCTAACCAAGATAACTTTTTTGCAGCCTAGTCCGACTAAGGATCAAGATGACCTAAGTTATTTAAGTCTAGTCACTTCTGACCAAGATGACTTCTTTGCAGCTTAGTCCGACTAAGGATCAAGATGGATTAAGTTTAGTCACTTGCAGCCTAATCTGACTAAGGATCAAGATGAACTAAGTTAATTAAGTCTAATCAAAACTTAATAGTTTTGATGACTTATCTACATAGCCTAGTCTGAACAGAGACTAAGGACTTCACTAAATCTGGCGTAAGATTCAATCAAGTGCACAGATACAAAACCAACACGAAAAATGAAAATATAAACTTTATTGATCAGATAAATGTTTGTGTACAACAGGCCCTGCTCTAGGAGCAAGATCAAAATTAGGTAAGGCAGGAAATATTGGTTGGATGTAGACGAACTAGCCATAGATGAATCTGGAGTAGGCCTTGAATCAACAACAAGAGACTCTGGGACATCCAAAGAAAGCGAGAAAGGAAGGGACTCATTCGCCTCCTCATACCCATAAGCTAGCATCCTATAAGTAAAGATGTCATAATCTTCATGTTCCTGATCAAACAGCTCATGCCTCCCTTCAACAACCTGGCTGAATTGGACAATCTCCATAGCCTCAAGGAGCTCGTTATCTTGGGATTCCAACCACGCCTTTGAGGTGGTCAACTCCTCTTCGGACTGAGACAGTCCTTCTTGTCAATCTACTAGCCTACGGGTAGCCTCGTCACTCTCAGTCCGTTTGGACTCCAGGTGTTCCTTCAAGTGGCTTAACTCCTGGTTAGAGTAAAATAGTTGCACCTCAGTATTTTCACGAAGGTCCCTCAATAGGTATCCAGAGCCTTTTGAATGTCAACAACCTCTTGAGCAAACTCCAACTCAACAACCATTGCAGTATTCTCAACAAATGCCTTGTCCAAGCTCTCGTAGACCTCCTTTAGCTGCGCCCTCAAACTAGACTGGGCAACCAGCTACCCGTTCACAATGTCTACATCAAAGAGAACATCCGAGAGCTTTAATTGTTGTTCAACAAACACCCTCTCCAAGGCATAAACTCTCTTATGAGTAGCCTGTACTTCAGTAGCCACTATGCCAGCTCAGATGGGCCATTCCCCAGTCAGAAAACATATGCAAAGTTATCAGCGTAAAACAAAACAACAATCAGAACAAAAGTCAAAGCACAAGTTGCAGAGTTACCAGCATTAAGTATTATTGTCCCTGATCAAGGTGATCCCCCACTGTCCTTTCAGGCAGAGGCGTACAGTTGGCCAACCAATGGTACCAATCTCTGATATGCTAGTGGGAGCCTTCTCTGTAGTCCACTTTCATGATGCTAAACATGGTTGCCATTACCAAGGTTGAGAGCTCTCGGAACAAGAAGACTAAACCAAGCGTCCAAATGAAGGACCTTGGGATCAGGAATCAAAATTTCCCTTCTTCTTGCGATGTCAGAAGAGGGGGTAAACTCAGTGACGCCCTTCCCCTTATCCGCAGAAGAAAATGGAGGATTATGATAGTCATGTCTGATATTCATGTAATTATTGAATAATATATCCCTTAATTTATATATGTTAGTGTTTCAATTAGTATTATTTATTCTAATTATTTCATTTTCATGTTTTTGTAGGAATTTGAGCGTGAATGATGAAATCGCATAAAGGCGACAATTTGAGAAAATGATATATTAATTGGTCGATTCTAGCGGTGGTACAAAGTAGAGGGTCACATACTTAAACCTAACCCAAACAAACCTAGGTCAACCTAATTTAACCTAAGCCCAAGCCCAAAAAGCTAACCTAAAAACCCAAGCCCAAGAAAATAGGAAAACCCTATTTAGGTTCTCCCCTTTTTGGAGAAAACCTCTCGGCTGGTATTTTTTTTTTCTTCATCTACTCTTTTTCCAGCCACTACTCCTCTCCTCCTTGACAGAGACATAGAGACTTTCGTCTCTCACCACTAACCAACCGCCATCTCACTCCACGTCGCTGTCGCAACTACCATCACCTCGCCAACACCACCATCAGTCGTCTCCACCACCCACTATATGTTCCTTCATCTCCCATGTTTCTCTCTCTAGCAACCACCACCTCGCCTTCCTTCCTCACCCGTTCGTCCTCGCTCGCTAGACAGAACCGCCACCACCCGGTTCCATTTTACGACAGAGCCGCCACCACCCCTGCTCTTCTGTCTGCCCTCACCCCTCTGTTTCTCCCACTATCCTGGCCCTCCTTCCTGTTTCCCTCTATCTTTCTCACTCCTTCCCTCTCTCACGACCACCGTCGCAAGCTGCGCACCAGCTCGTACACCACCACTCTCCCTCCTTTTTTGTTCTGTTTCGCGCCTCTCTCTCTCTGTTCTTCCATCTCTCTCTCTTTTGCAGGTACCGGAGCTGGTCGGAGGAGGAAGGAGCTCGCAAGGAGCGAAGACGAAGCAGCGCGGCTTGCTGGAGACGAAGACCATAGGAACGCGCGACTTTTAGCGGGAGAAAACAGTTTTTCAAACAGTTTGGTTATTTGCACCCTGCGATTCTGCTCTATACTACCATAGTGCATTTGCAGCCTTTTTATCGGGATTCGCATTCGTGCTGAGATGGATTCCACCAGTGTTGTGACCACCGCCACCATAATCTTCTAGACCCCGCGCCGAGGCGAAGATGAAACTATAGGGTTTCCTAGAGTTTGTTATATTTGAATTTATTGTTTTCTATATACTTGAACGTTAAACACAGTTGATTTCTGAGTTTCAATAATTTGCTTTCACCGATTATATCCGAATTAATTATCTAGACTAGTCGGTAGTTAAAAGTACCCTTTATTGATATTCAAAGCCTGCTTTAATCAATTAATCTGAATCTGTGATTGTGTGTGCCGTAAGAAGACATGCAATGCTAGGGGTTTAGAATTAGTTAAAATAAACATGTGATTGTGTGTGTCCTAAGAAGACACGCAATGCTAGGAGTTTATACCTTTGCTGAAATCAATTGCAAACTTAGATTAATCTTTAGGTTAGTCATGTTAATTCTTGAAAACAATAATTTGGATTACACAAATCTCGAAGAACCTGTGGTGGATTCGATGTTTCGGTCCCCTCTCTATCATCTTATCAGTTTAATTTTAGTTGTCAATTTCATTTTCTTAATTTAGTAATTTTCATCTGTTATAACCCCCAACTCTAAATTAGTTCAAATAAGTCTTAGAATTCGACAGTCTCGTCAATCCTCGTGTGATCGACTCGTATTTGCCACTGTCTACCAGTTAGCAAGCCGTGCATTTGCGGTATTACAAGTAGGGTTTATTAGATTATTAATTTAGGTTAATAAAAACTCAATCAATGTCCTCCAGATAAGGATGGAAAGATGGAGATTCAAGGACTGATCACTCCACATATCAACCGCCCTTGAGATTGAGGCCCTCGAACTCTTCCCTCATTCACCAGCCTCAGGATCCACTAATGGATCATAAACAAAGTCCCCTAAAGAAGGTTGCTTTATTTTGGGGTTGGTATAGCAATTCAAGGCAAGTTGGAGCAGCCTATTCGATGCAATCTCAGCCTTCTCCTCGCTCATCTTGTTGGGTCATCAATCCCAGTGAATTGTGAAAGATTTTTTTCCAAGAAGGGTTGTGGAACACGAGGAGTCAGAGGAACACGCGCAGCAGAAGCCTTCGATGCTAACTGAAAGGCCTATTCGACTAGGTCATAGCCTTTCCTTCACCAGTCAGACTGGGATCGTCAATCCCAGCAAAATGCATAAGCGCCTTTTCTAGGAGGTCACCGAGGCGGGAGGAGCACCGTAGTAGCGCTAGACTTGGCCTTCTTGGCCAAGCGGACTGGAGAGGCCACCCCCTCTAAAGCCTTCATTTTGGAAGGGTTGGGCATTTTCGTCGATTGGAGTTTCTTCTTCACTGATTCTGCTCCAAACCACCAGCCTTGGCAGAAAATTTGCCACTCCGCCTGATGTTCTCTGGATTAAGGACATCGAGAATGGCCCTCACTGGCAACTTGTGAAACCCAGCCTCCCCTGCCTCCTCCTCCCTGACACTGAAGTAAGAGGAGACAAGTACCCTAGTTACAAAACAAATGAAAAATCAGTCAATCAACAACAAAAAGCTATATCAAAAGCGAAAAAAATAGAGAAAGGGAACTAAAAGCTTACTCAGATTCTTGAAGGTGTAGTAGAGGACGCGTTGGCCCTCAAAATACAAGAAAAACAAAGTATACAAAAGCAAGTAACAAGTACTTCTGCCAATTCTTGAAGTTGTATGGGAGTTCACCCAGATAAGTAGGCTTCCTTAGAGAACAAATCCCACCGATCTGGCAAAAGATATCTTTCTGCCGATTGAATGCCCATTTGCCTCAATTTCTTTATGGAGTCGTTGATGACAGAGACAGACCTGAATGAACTCTGTCAATAATACCATATCCCTATCAAGCTGGAACTCGTCGTTCTTGGGTTAGGCAGTTTCCCTTCCCAGCCGATGAAGGACTTTGTCTACTTCTACAAGGCCATGTTCAAGGATAGCCTTCGTTTTCCTGTTCTGGATGCCATCTGGCATTTCTTGACATACCACGACATCCCTCCGGCCCAACTGAGACCAAATTCCCAGATAAAGATGAAAGTTTTGGGGATGTAAAAAGACCAAAATTCCCCAAAACCAGACTTATATAGGCTTGGTGTGTGGATGAAGCAACAATCCAACAGTCGCACCACCATTAAATGTTGCGCAGAGTCTTAAGAGACGCCGAAAAAAGCCATCATGGCATAGCGCAGACCCCCACGTATGATGAGTTAATGCCCCACACGCGACCCCACTAACTAGGGAAGTACCTACTAGACATCAACAATCATCTAATTGTAGCAGTACATGTGGCATGAACAACCCTAATAAAAGATTGCAAGGACAGACTAGACCCAAGTTAGGCCCTAGTAGAGCCTAGGTTAGGTCCCACTCAGGTCCAATACAACCTATTAGTTAGGAGATCAAGCCTAGATTACACAAGCCCAATGTGGGAGGGATCTAGGAGCTTGGCCTAGGACAAAAAGGCCAGAAAATAGACCCTTGGGCTAGAATAAGCCCAAGGCTCATTTAGACCACTCTTAGTCCAACTAAGGACATTGAGTTCAAACGAGAAACAAATACCAAAGAAGATCAAGTCATGGAAAGGAAATAACCCTACAAGGACATAAGTTGATAGAGGGAGGATCTGAATAAGATTTTTTCCCTCTATTGCGCAATCAGAGGTAGAGTCAAGGAAGAAGATAAATTTTCTCACTATATAAGGTGAACGAGAGGAAGGACTAAGGTATGCAACGCTAATCCAATTAGTTGAATTCTACCTTATTGTTCAGAGCCTGACTTTACTATCGGAGTGCCTTTGGCCACCCACACGGTGGTCCCCTGTTATCTGTTGTACATTTTGCAAGTCAAAGTTAAGGAGGATGAATTTGCACGCATCAATAGGGTTCTCATTTTTTTGAAGAATTGGCTAAAATTGTTGCCTGGACTTCTTGCATTATAAATAAGACATGAGGTTGGTAAGCTAAGGTACGCTACAAAATCCTTGTTACAGCATTACACCTTCCTCCTCCCTGTCTGACTTTAGCATCGGAGTGCCATCGCCCACCCCACGGTGGTCTGTGGCTCACGTGCAATACTTGTGTAGGTCAGTAGGAACAATATCAAAGCAGGGAGCGAAAATCAACTACATCAGTTTGGCGCCGTCCATGGGGATGACATTAGTTCTTAACTTTACACTAAGCGTCATCTCCTACCAAATCCCAGAGAGATGGTCACAACTAGGTCACGCAACAACGAACCAGGGGACACATCCAACGTTCCGGTTGTCCCTATACCAGTTCCTGCCATGCACGGGCAGCCTACTCACGCCCCTGCACCAATGACGGCAACGGCAGACCTCGGAATCGAGGTGCTGGCATCCCAAATATAGCAAGTTATCAAGGCGGTGGAGACACTCACACGACGGAATCCACCCGCTGTTGATGGAGACCAGGAACAACACAAACCTCCACCTCCAATGGACGATAGGGAGCAAGCGTAGGAAAGCCAGGCTCTGCCAGTTCCTATTGGACTAAGGGAGGTTGTGCGGCTAACATTGATCCATCCGCCAAGACAGAGAGGCTCGATCCCGGGAACCCTCCGCAGAGGAGCACACGATCTGAACGTACTATATTGCCTCTTTGTCCCACCCCTTTGTGGACCAGATCATGAGTGAAGCACTTTCGAGAAAGTTCACTCCCCCGAAGCTTGATTCCTATGATGGAACCACTGATCATTTCGATCATCTACGCCATTAACAGCACGTAATGGCACTCAAGGAAGGATCTGAGTTCGTCATGTGCAGAACCTTTCCCACCAATCTTAAAGGCTCTGCATTGACGTGGTTCCACAGCCTTCCATCAAAATCAATCGACTCCTTCAAAACATTGGCGAAGGAATTCTTGACACATTTTGTTGGAAGCCAACATTTTAGAAAAGGCCCGCACTACATACTCTCCTTAAGGCAGAGGTCCGGCAAGACGCTCCGAGAGTACGTCACACGCTTCAACAATGAACTGACCCTCATCGACAGGTGCAACGATGATACAGCTGTGACGACATTCACTGTGGGCCACAAAGAGGGAAAACTCTTCGAGAACCTCACCTTGGAGCCCCCTCTAGACATGGCAAAGCTCCTCAAGAGCGTCAAAAGACACATCACCTTGGAGGAGTCAAGGACCACTAAGAGCGAGACCGAAGGCAACAGGAAGCCCTCAGCTTCTAAGGACAAGAAGGAGGGAAAGAGACACGAGGATGAGGAGCGGAGCAAGAGGAAGCACACTTACAACAGACTGGATCCTGATCATCCCAGGCTAGAGAATTCATCCAACTACGTTGGATCCAGTGCCATGACACACCTAAATGCTAGTCTGTCGGATGTACTCAACTCCATGAAAAATTGGGAGAAATTGAAGTGGCCCCCGAAGACACGCGGAGACCCTGCTAGAAGGGACAATGACAAGTACTGTGCGTACCACAAGGAAGGCAACCACAACACCGATGATTGCAAAAGTCTAAGGTATGAAATAGAACACTGGATTCGCAATGGCAAATTTAAAGACTTCCTGAAATCTGAGAAGCAGTCAGATCAAACCAGGGACATGGGGAGTCAGTCAAAGAGGTAGAGAAGGAGACTCCTGGGATAATATACATCCTTCATGTAGTCGGACTGAATGAAGACCAGTTGCACAGGTCTTGCAAGCAGACTCTGCTGGATATGCAGACACAACCTGCGGATGATGACAGACGCGTTTGCTATTTGAAAATTCAGAACCCCATTCTCACTTTGACTTTCACGGACAAGGACCTCGATGGAGTCCGAGCACCGCACAACGACGCCTTGGTCATCTCCGTTTCCATCGCAAAGTGGGAAGTGAAGAGAGCACTCGTTCACACAGGAAGCTCACTCAACATTTTGTTCTACAATGTTTTCCGCGGCATGGACCCCAAGGAGGAAAACCTAGTGCCATCAGAGCACCTACTGATCGGATTCAGCGGGGAAAAATGTTTTTTGATCGAAAAGATAAGATTAGCCACGGTAGCTGGAGAACAACGCTTAAAAAAGGTCCTATTTCTGGACTTCATGGTGGTAGACGCACCATCATCCTACAACCTCATCCTGGGAAGACCGTGGCTACACCAAATGGAAGTAGTGGTCTCCACCCTTCACCAGTGTGTTAAGTATACTGCTAACAACTCAGAAGGGACAATATGTGGAGACCAACCGACGACACGAGGCTGTCACTACGCCGCACTAAAATAGATAGAGTGTTCCCAGATCCAGCTATATCATGCAGAGCAACCTGACCAAGTGCAAGGCCAAAAGACGGAAGGGACACCATTTTCGAGCGATACAAGAGCAGTCAACTCTCCCGCCTAGTGAGTCGTAATGGCAATGGCAAGCAGGAACACATCCCCCCGACATTCCATCGGCGCAGAGATCCGCCCCTCTGCAAGGTTTACTCTTTAGTGACCTACGTAACGCCTCGACAGTCTGCTAAATGATCCGCGAAAGCTATCCAAATTCGCTTCGAGGTCAAGATCAGTTTATTTCTATAACCAATTAGTTTGCTTTAAGTTGTTTGTTTCCCTTTATGTAGCCAATATTGAGTTTAGAGTTCTTAAGAGACTTACATGATTCACAATTATTTAAGAAAAACAACAAGGATTTTTGAAACAAACTCTATTGATTATTGGAAAGATGTAACAACAAACACCTTGAGGCAGATACAAAAAACTACATACTACAAACGCCCTGAGGCGGATACAAAAGACTCACCCTGCAAACCCTCCAGTACAAGTGATCTGCAAGTGAGAACAAAGATAAAAGATGTTCGCCCCCTTCCGAAAACGACAGTGAGGTTAAGAGAATGGGAGATACTCGACCCCTTCCCAAGATATAGACAAAATGTAAGAAGGAATTGAAAGGACTGAGCAGTCAGATTGCTCAGTCAAATCACTCCAGGAAAGCTACCACACCAGGAGACATCACACATCGACTAACACTTCGATTAGCTATTGGTTAGAAACGGGATCCGAGCACACGAAGACACAAGTGGTACGGTGTAACACCAAGGCATCACTACTTCTTTGTGGTATGAGAAGAGATTACGAAATCTCAGCGGATGAACGACGTGCCCACCCACAACAGGTGACCATGCATAACAAAAACTATCACTATGCCTAGTCGAGGTAAACATTAAAACTTTCGGAGACTCCAGTGATGGAGATCCAACTTCAGCCTTTGGAAAACCCAAAGCATTTCCCTCAGCCTTTGGAAAACCTAAAACATCTTCTCCAGACAAGAACATTATAGGAAATAAACTCAGTAAAAGATGGTGCCTACAACGATTGGAAAAACACCATTGTATAGACATAGTGGTTCACCAAACGGGCACTCCAACATTATCTGCCAAGCATTGAATGCCGTATGGGAAAATGGAAGACGATGGTCCCCAAGGAAACTGCGCAGATCAGGTCAATCAATTAATGGTGTTGCACGCAACCCCGTCAATTGAGGGGGAGTAACCGATATACTCAAACATCACACAGCCTACACCATACACGTGTCACCGCGTGATCTACGTCGTACACGTAACACACCAAGCAGGAAACCCTAACCCTTCCTCGCGGGCCCATGGGCTCAGGTGTTATTCGAACAGAACCCTGTCGTATATGTTTGGCACGAGCACTCGAGGATCCTAATCAACTTTGACGTACGGACTTTACCACTCGCCGAGTTAAGGTAACTTCATCCATACTCTGGACCACTAGGTTCGCACGCCCCTCAGTAGGCGGAACCTCTGGTCAAACCGGGCAAGCTTAGTCAGTCAACACTAATGACAATAGCTTCTGGTTCACCCCAACACCTAGTCTGCTTAGTGCAGGCATTGACGGTTTAGGAAGTGAAAGTCTAATCAGCGCTACCACGCCTAGTGACGACGACTTGCCAGGGACCACTGCCCCATTCACTGTCAGTGTTCGCCGAACCTAATCAAATAAGCCTAGCAGGTAATGACCAGTAACGAAAGCTTCTTATCAAAATCTGGACTTGTAGCCCCCACTGCGAGGGTGTAAATAGTTCAGAAGGTGGGAGCCTAGTTAGTCCCTAACTGATTTCGATGGCTCACCACGGGACCACTGTTTTTCAATGTGGCCGCCAAATCACCAAACCTAGACTTGTAGCCCGCGTTGCAAGGGTGTAGATAGTCTAGAAGGTGGGAACCCAATAAGCCACGACCTGATTCCGACGGTTTGCCACGGACCCTTGCTTTTTAGCGTGGTCGCCGAACCTTCCCAAATTTGTAGCTTAGTGCACTCGGGTGTAGATAATTTGGATGGTGGGAGCCTAGTCAGTCCTGAACTGATTCCAATGGCTCGCCAGCTCTTCAGTGTGGCCGCCAAACCTCTCTCGAACACGTAGCCCCAACCGCGTGAGGAAGGTGTTGACAGTTCGAAAAGTGGAAGCCTAGTCAGTCCCGAACTGATTTCGACGGCTTGCCACAAGACCACTACTCTTCAGCCTAGTTGCCAAACCTTTACTCCCCGCATTTGTCGACCGCTTTGCTCGGTTGTAAATAATTCGGAAGGTGGAAGCCTAGTCAGTCTCGAACTGATTCCGACGACTTGCCACGGGATCACTGTTCTTCAGCCTGATTGCAAAACCTTTACTCCCCAAATCTATCGATCGCTCTGTTCAGTCATAAACAATTCGAAAGGTGGGAATCTCAAACAGCTCTCCACACGACCTCCGCTCTCCCTCAGGACTGCGGATGCAAATATGAGCTTAGCTGAGTCAGCGCCTTCACGCTCAAACAGATTGACATTCTAACATTAAAAAAAGACCATTCGTGCTGATACAAGGATAGTACAACCAGTGCCCAGATGAAAGCTAATTAGGATGCCAACCCGAGTTTACGGCGCCTGACTCAGTGTGAACACTCTGACAACTTGCCCGCAGCAACAGCTACAACCAACCAGTCAGATAAACAAGAAAAAACTCAAGCATTTTACCCATGGGACAAAACACAACTCGAGTGACTCAACCCCCAGTAGCTCCAACTTACCAGTTAGCGCATCGACCTGAGACTGCTATGTGGCCAGACTGCTCTTCACAGCACTGAGTTCATGCACTCCCAGTTCGAGTTGGTCCTCGGCCTTCCTCGCTTCTCGAGCATAGAACTCCACATCGAATTCCAACTATTGCTTCTCAGCAGCCCAGCCAGCTCTCTGCGAAGCACTCTCTTCAGTAAAAGACTGCAGCTCAAAATGCGCCTTAGCCACAACTTCCTGCGCAACCTCGACCTCTAGGCGGAGCCGGCTCAACTCCTGCTTAATTTCGTCCCTTTCGAACACCGCCTCGGTCAAGGTCCTCTAGACGAGCCCTCTGAGCCTCAACAACCATAGTTGATTGATCCAACTGCATTTTTTCAGCCCGCTTCTTAAGCCGCTCAATTTCATGGAACACATCAGAATACAATGTTTGCACGTGAGAGAAGACACGCTCTAAGGTAGATACCCTCTCGCGAACCGCCCCTACTTCCATCCCAACAAGGGCCGCATGGCTCATATGAGACATACCAAACATAAGATACTTCAAACTCTTGTCCACACGCTCTTCCAGATTATCCTCCTCGACTTTTGGAGTGTGGCCCATCAGCCAACTGTGACTCCTGCTTATATGTTTCCTCAAAGCATACTCAACATCCACCTCTTGGTGCCAGACATGTGAGCTCATCTTCACAAAGTCCGGTGCGAACAAACTTATCCGTGCATCAGGATGAATCTTTCCCTGATCAGGAACTATTCCAGCGCCGCCCTTTACGGTCGCCACCGTCCTCAGACCCTCCTCCGTGGTTTTTCCCTTGTCAAGAGTGTCTGACCCTTTATTGCGAGACAACCCAACAGGATCCGTAGGCAGAGGAGGGACCAAAATATCCAAAGGACCTTCCAATAGTTCTAGCTGTGGTCTAGAACGAGACGGTGAGCATGCAAACTACAGGAGACACGACCGGTACCATGACCACTTTCAAGCGAGTCAACGGTGGGGTGATCAGATTCCACCACCTCAAGCGTATCTGATACAAAACCCTCTACCTGAGTGGCTCCACATGAATCAGCGCTAGCAGAAGTCGCCATTGCGACCCGTACCAGACGGTCATTCAGAGCCTTAACCTGCGCGTCACTAAGATTCGACCCATCAGCAACTCCGACCAACCGCAAATAATCTTTCTCCAAGCCAAGAACATTAGTCTTCGCCTCAACAGGCCTAGCAGACTAACGCTCCTCTCTCAATGGAGCAGGTCGTGCCCAAGACGTCCCGACCCTAATGCGAGGCTTCTTCTTCACAAAGGAAGCAAACATCTCATATGGTTCATCTGCATCAGACAGAACGTGAGTCTTGGCCCTAGCAGCCTCCCTCTTCCTAGAAGTGGCCCCTTCTTCAAACTTAACGCGCGACTATCAATACAGAGTGGGGGCGGCATGCCAGTTGTCCCATAGCCCACTACGAACGAAATTGGAAACTCTTATGATATAAACCACCTCCCTTTTGCCATGACGCGGAATGTCTCCATGGTGGTTTGCTCCTCTAAGGTAGGGGGAGCGGTGGGAAACCTTCCTGCAAAAGAACACAAGCAATGATCACTCAACCCGCTATCAAACACATCAAAGTCACAGGAAAGGAGTTGACCTTACGAAGCGGCCTGAACTGTCGCTCAAGCGAACAACACTTGCATCGAAAATAGTTCAAATCTGCATGAACCAAGAAGCAGTACTTCTGCCATAATTTGAAATCATCAGGCAGTTTACCAAAGCAACTCAGCGACTTCATATTGCAAACAACATTGCTCTGCAGTCAAGGACCGGTCAGCAACTGGATCACTTGTAGGGTCATACCAACACCAGCTAGGGCTGAACAAAAAACCGATCAAACCGATTAAACCGATCTTGGTTCGGTTTAAATTCGGTTCGGATCGGTTTCGGTTTTAAAAAATTCAAAACCGAAGTAGTCGGTTCGGTTTTCGGTTTCTATGTGATTTTAACCGACCAAACCGAATCGACCGAATATATATAATAAATAATATATATTTTATATATAAATAATACAATATGTTTAAAATAGTCGGTCGGTTCGGTTTTATTTCGGTTTTGATTCGATTTTAGTCGGTTCGGTTCGGTTACGGTTTGCATAAATTAGACTCGGTTCGGTTTCGGATCGGTTTTGTTAATGGTCGATTCGGTTTCGGTTTGAAAATTTTAAAACCGACCTAAGTCGGTTCGGTTTTCAGCCCTAACACCAGCCTCATTAGCGAAAAGCAAAATCATGAGAATGATCCTATATCCATTGGGTCCCAACTGAGCTGGAAGGGTCCCCAAGAAATCCAAGAACTTCCAAATCATGTCCAAAACAAGGAAACACATTCCAATTTGAAGCATCCCTCGATGCAAACAGATGAAACCGGTCGGAGGTGACATTGGCGTCTGGTCGCCCGTCAGAAGGTGCAATGGCAAATCTTCAGGAACTCCATTCCTTGCACGGATTTTAGCGAGACCAGGCTCGGACAATAGCATGTCTTAAAAAAACTCTGGGCCCTTAGCCAGAACAACATCATCGAGAAGGTTTTCTCGAGCCATGAAGAAGATGAATGAACCTTTCAGAATAATATCTTCAAAAGCAAGTGAAGCAGAAGGGTCAGCCTTAGCACTGCGGATGACCTATATAGAAGATAGGTTCCCGTTTTTTTTCGCCGAACCAACGCATGCCCAATTAATGCAGTGTGCGGCTCAAGCAACGATTCAGACTCAATCATCATGAGCATCGCATCCCTTCAAGAGATGACTAAGTGAACCGATGAGATGACCCACTAACTCGAGGGGAGTAGCTGATGATACATAAAAACGGTCGCACTCCTGAGCCGAATATGTGTCATGATGATCTCAAGGAACTACGGGCTCAAGCATCGATCCAACACAGATCCAGGCCAAGCGGATCTAAGTCCGTCAACTACAGCCCGCCAAGCGGACCCGGACTCTCACAACATGCTAAGCCCACAAGTCTCACAACCATCCTCAATACCCATAAGCCCTCTTCAGGCAAGTATCTCAATGATCAGCTTCGGTCGAGCAACTACAGTTGTTCTCTGCTTCCAACTAGGAAGCAAACACCAGAGTATCTTTCACACAAGGAAAATCCCTTCTACGGATTGCTCTTGGATTGGGAACTATCTCCCGTGTATCTAGGAGTGTAAAACTAATAGGAAACTTCCCTCCTACAGCACGACTCTTAATTAGAGAGGGATCTCCACGAAGATGTCCTCCCTAAACTACGCCTACGATGGCCTGGTTAAATCGGGACTCGTTGCACTATAAATAAGACATGAGGTTGGTAAGCTAAGGTACGCTACAAAATCTCTGTTACAACATTACACCTTCCTCAGATCCCTGTTTGACTTCAGCATCGGAGTGTCATCGGCTACCCAATGGTGATTTGTGGCTCACGTGCATTACTTGTGTAGGTTAGCAAAAATAAGGTCAAAGCAAGGAGCGAAAATCGAGTGCATCAATTACCATCAGAACAACAATACTGAAGTTATTGACAGATGATTTCTCGATTGATTTCCAACAGTTTGAAAGGAGAGAGCAACTCAGGAAGAGAGGTCTGGGCAAGGTTATCATGTTTTTGTTGAGATCTTACGATGAAGAAACCCCACCCAATAGGCCCATGATTTGGTGGACAAGTGGAGCAGGCATGTATTCCAAAAGACCACTCAATATGACAAACTTTAGCAAGAATCAGGGGTTGACAACAAAGAAGCAAGCAACAACCATTCAGTCTCCGGGTCTCCTATCTATAGAAGATGACCTCTACTTGTCTGGAAGAAACAAGTCTTGTTTTGATGATTAACCCTCTACCAGCAGTCGACAACAACATGCTTCTAGGCCTGAAGCCATGGAAATGGATTTTGTTGTCCATCCTCAATCTAAGACTCGAACATAGTCAAAGCTGCAAAATCCAAACAAGCCAGAAACAATTGAACATTAGTAAAAGTTTGCAGCAATTGAAGAGGAAAGCTAGTGTTCCTAGAAAGAAACAGCTGCAAGGTCCAGCATTGGTGATGCTACTTGTATTATGCTCGTGATTGACCAAAGCTGAAGATCAGTTTTGAAGCATGAGTTTAATTTGTTCCAATTAACAATTAATTGAATTAAAATGAATATAGGCTCACCTTTGAATGAGATCAGTGTATTTTAATCCTTGTTGTTTGAACCGCTACTCTAGTCCCAGTTCTTATTCTTCTTACTATTACTACGAGATTCAGTCCAAACATTTTTATTTTGTAATTTCCTTTCACTTATAAATAAAAATGCCAAAACCTAATTTTGTAATGTAAATAAGCTAGAAGATCTAGTAAGCCAGTGATCTACTACCTATATATAAATCCACAAGATTAAGTCTAAAATAGTGTAAAATGGACTACTTGCAAATGACTTACTAAGCAGTGAATCATCCACTCTTCAAATGAAACAATTCTATACTTAGAATCTCTCTCATCCATGACAAAAAAAAAAAGACAGAGAAAAGAAAGAAAAAAGAAAAGAAAGAATTGAAATGGCTTGTGGCTTGTTAGTCTAGTAATTGACAATACGTATGCATTTTACTAATGGTATATCTGGTGGTTGAAAACTACCAGGTCAATAAAATATTGCATTCTAGGAAGATTTTATGGGATGTAGCTTAGGTTTCGTCTCCAAATTAAACAATTATATTCTATCCTGAAGAAAAAAAAAAAACCTACTATTTTAGAGATGTTTGAGAACCAATTGACAGTTTAGTTTAGGGAGCCGTGGTACTTCTCAAATCAATCTTCTTCCCAACGGTGCAGTAAAAGATGAAAGCTTCCTTTGGAGTCTTTGTTCCAAGTATCTTGGAAACACAACTATAACTATAAAATATCAAGCTTCGAAAAGTGGAGTGAGTAGAATTAAAGGATGGCTGGCCTTTTGGCAAATGAAATATATACCGCCCTGTAAATAACACCATAGCAACCTTTCGGTATGCTACAATCAACAACAACATCTTTGAACCATTGTGAATAAGCATATAAATGAAGCTTGAAGTGATTACAAGGTTCATCTAAATGCTTCTGTTGCTTTTGTTCAATTCTTAGTCCGACAAGGATTAGCTTTTCGTGGTCATGAATCTTGTGATTCAAACAACCGAGGGAATTTCTTGGAAATGTTAGATTTTCTTGATGACCACAATAAAGACGTCAAGAAGGTAACTTTGGATAAATGTCTTGGCAATCTCAACTTAATATCACTAGAAATTCAAAAATATATTGTGAATGTTTGTACAATCGAAACCACAAATGTTATCACTCAAGAACTTGGAGATTCTTTGTTTTCCATATTAGTTGGGACTCATATTAAAATACTTTGATAAACTTGATTAAGTTGTTCAGTTTTATCATTGATGTGCTTGAGGGTATTAGGAGACCTCAAAATTTGATAAAAGAGTTTAATTGTCACGAGCATGCAAAGAAATGATCAAGATATTGTGAATGCCATGAGTTTGATCAAAGTAGCTAAGAAAAACCTACAGTTGATGCGAAATTATGGATGAAACAATTTGTTAGATGAAGTTTACTTATTTTGTAACAAGCATAAGATAGAAATGTCTAACCTGGATGAATTTTATGTTGCTCGGGACGATCATGACTTTATGTTGAAAAGGTGACAAACATGCATTGCTCTAAAATTATTTAATGTTGTTATTGATTTGCAATTTCAAGAGCTCAACAACCGTTTCAATGAAGAAAATATTGAGTTGTTTTTATGTCTTTCGTGCTCGAGTCCAAATGCTTCATTCTCAGATTTTGAGATCACCTTTATCCAAATGATTTTTCAAAAGTACAACTCAATGCTCTTGATAACCAGTTGGAGACATTTATCATTGATGTGAGGTTAAATAGTGAGTTCTTGAAGTTGATAGGAATTAGCAATTTTGCTGAAAAGATGGTAATGACAAAGAATGATATTTTGTAACGACAAAGAATGATATTACTTTAACCTGAATGATGCAGTCATTTTCCGCTCCCTGCTTTGACCTTGACCTACAAACCTGTTGACTACACAAGGAACGCACGTGAGCCACGGACCACCGTTGTGGTGGCCGATGACACTCCGATGCTAAAGTCAGACAAGGATCTGAGGAAGGTGTAATGTTGTAAACAGGGAATTTGTAGCTTACCAACCTCATGTCTTATTTATAATGCTAGAGTCCTAGTTCGACCAGGCCATCGATGACGTAGTTTAGGGAAGATGATCTGCGTAGAGATCTTTCTATAATTAGGAGCCGTGTTGTGGAGGGAAGTTTTCCTATTAGCCATGTGCTCCTAGATACACGGGAGATAGTTCCCGTTCCGACAATATTCTATAGGTACAAGTCTCCATATGTGATACGTACTCTGGAATATGTTTCCTAGTTGGAAGCAAAAAGCCGCTGTAATTGCCCGTTCAAAGTTGATCTTCGAGATATTTGCCTTAACAGGGCTTACGGGTATTGAGGATAGCTGTGAAACACGTGGGCCTAGCAGGCTATAAGAATTCTTCTCGGACTGCATTGGGCGGGCTTAGAACCACATGGGTTGGATCAGTGTTGAGCTGACGCTAGGGCCTATCTTTCCTCGAGATCATCATGACAGGTGTACGGCGCAGAGTTGGGACCATTTTGGTGTATCATTAGCTACTCCCCCGAGTTAGTGGGTCATCACATCGGTTCGCTAAGTCATTTCTTGAAAAGATACGCCGCTCATGATTATTGAGTCTGAATCGTTGCTTGAGTCGCGCGCTTCATTAATTGAATATGCGTTGGTTCAGTGGAGAATAGGCGGGAACCCAATCCCTATTTAGGTTATCCTTTGTGCGGGGACTAACTCTATTTTTCTGTTTTTAGATATCTTGTTTTGTTCATCTTCTGATTGAAAAGATTGTCCATCTTCTTCATGGCTCAACAAAACCTTCTTAACGACGCAACTTTGGCCAAGGGCCTTGAGTTTTTCGAACACATGTTGCTTTCTGAATCGGGCCTTGCTGAAATATGTATGAAGTTCGGTGTCTCTGAGGATCTGCCATTATATGCTCTGAAGGATGATCAAACGCCAATGTTGCCGTCGGCGGGGTTCATCTGTTTGCACCGCGGGATGCTCCAAACTGGAGTCTGTTTTCCTGTTCTGGATGTGATTTGGGACTTCTTGGAATTCCTCCAGCCCAGTTGGTGCCTAATAGGTACAGGATCGTTCTTCTAATTTTGATTAGGGTGAAGGAAGCTGGCGTCCACGTGACTCCGTGGGTGATCTAGTTGCTGACTTCTCATCGATTGAACGATCACGCTGTCTGTAAAATTACTTCGCTGGCATGCTTTGAGAATTTGCCTAATGACTTCAAGTCCTGGCAGAAGTATTGTTTCTTGGCACTTGCGGATTCAAAATACTTCTAGTTCAAAGGTCGTCCACTCGAACGAGAATTCAAGCCACGTCGTAAGTATAGCTTTTTCTTCCGATTTCGTTGCGCTTGGTTGTATGATAATCATTGCTTTTATTTCCTCACAGAATGGTTTTCCACTACTCCTCTTACCCCAGAGGAGCAAAACACTATGGAGACATTTCGTGACTTTGTGAACGAAGAATGTCGTGGAGGTCATGTGTGTTTCCATCTTTATTTGTAGTGGGTTGTGGAACAACTGGCATGAGGTCCCCACGCTTTACCGATCATCGCGAGTTAAGTCTGAAGGTTGGGCCACTTCTAGGAAAAAGAAGTCGCCGGAGTCAAGTTTCCTGATTTGTTTGATGCAAAAGGGTTGTCTGAGATGCTTGCCTCCTTTGTGAGTTCGAAGAAGTCTCGTGTTTAGAATTGGGTCGTCGTCAAAACGATCTGCTCCAGTAAGTGAGGAGCATGAGCCTGATCGACCCGTCAGGGCGGAGGCCGATGTATCCGACTGGGAAAGGGACCACTTGCAATTGTCAGGGGTTGAAAATGTATCAAATCTTAGTGCCACACAAGCGGAAGCTCTTAGCGAGCAGTTGATGCTAGCTGCAATGGCGACTTCTACTGGTGTCGATCCGCCTGGGATCGTTCCGATGGAAGGTTCCTGTGAGGATTCGTCTGAGGTTCCAAAATCCGATCGTCCCACTGGTGGGTTGTCTGATAGTGGCCATTGTGACACGACAAAGTTTCTCAATTGTTCCTCGTCTCACTCCAGGTCGTATCTCAAGGTGTTGGAGGGTTCGTTGGACAACTCGTTTCCTTATCTTCCTCCAGATCCTGCTAAGTCGTCTCACACTAAAGGGACGGCTACTGGCAACAAAGGAAAGGCTGCGGAGGAGGGCCTGGGAGAAGTAGTGACTACAAAAGGTGGTGCTGGCGTAATTCCTCATCCGGGAGAGCTTCATCCAGATGCGCAGATTAATCTGTTTGCCCCGAACTTAGTAAAGATGAGTACTCAGGTCTGGCACCAGGAGGTTGATGTGGATCACGCTCCAAAACCCGAGAAGGATACGCTAGAAGGGCATATGGATAAGGGCTTAAAATATCTTATGCTGGAGATGTCTCACTTGAGTCAAGTGGTCCTTGTGGGGACGAAAGTTGAGGCGGCTCGTGAGAGGGTGTACACCATGGAGCATGTCTTCTCGCACATGCAGATGCTGCATTCTGACGCGCTTTATGATATTGAGCTATTGAGGAAGCAGGCTAAGAAGAGGAGGTTGGAATAGTCGATTGTTGTTGCTGAGGCTCAGAGGGTTCGTCTGGACGCCTTTGAGTCTAATTTATCAGAGGCGATGTTCGCAAGAGACAAATTACAGCAGGAGTTGGATTTGTCCTGTCGTGATATAGAGGTAGCGCAGAAAGTTGTGGCTGAGGTGTGTTCTGAACTGTGGTCCCTTGCTGAGGAGAATGCCTTGAAGGAGGTTGATTGGGCTGTTCAGAAACAACAATTGGAGTCTGATGTGGAGTTCAATGCTCGGGGGCGAGGAAGGTCGAGGACCAGCTTGAATTGGAGAAACATGAGCTCGGTGTTGTAAAGAGTAGTTTGACCACAGAGAAATCTCAGGTTGATGCGCTGATAGGCAAGTTGAAGTGTTGGAGCGTGAAGGTGCGCGAGGAATAGCTTCTCTGGGAATAAGGCAAGTGCGAATTTCGCTAGGTTGTACATGGTAGATTGGAGTTGCTGGCGCTGAGGAAGGAGGAGCATCCGAAATGGGATTTTGATCACTATAAGAAGATGTCGTATGTAGACTTATCTGTGGTTTCTGCATCATCAGACGAAGAGGGCAGTCCTGATCATGATGCTCAGATTGCAGCGCGTAGAGACACAACTCCTACTCCCTCCTCCATTAAGCTTAGCGATTTTGTTTATGTACCCTCTCCTGATAACGAGTAGACTTTATACACTTGTACCTCTTTTACTTTGACAGTTAATGAAAATAGATTTATCTTGAATGCGTTTTGTATCCGTTTTATATTTGTTTTCCCTACTACGTGCTTCTTGTTTCGCCTTGTCGTTTTACTTTGGCATAGGCTGGTTGGGACAGTAGAAAGTCGAGTGGTCTATCTATTGTTGAGAGTTTGACCATTTTGTGTTGTAAGTGACTCGGAGTCACTGTTGCTTAGTCACGTCCGGTAATGGGCATTCCGCGGATGGTTGAGAAGCGAGCTATGTTGCCCAGTTCTGGCCCATTCTCAAGGTAAGCCCATGGGGGCTCATTTTGTCTATCTGACTATCGGTTGCGGTTATTGGCATGAATGAACTGTGATAATCGAGCACATGTGTTGTAATTAGAGCGTTTGTTCCGAGTCAGGTTTCGCAAGCTCGGGCTGGCATTCCATGTAGCACTCGTTCGCACGTTGGCGAGACAATTTATGGGTCGGCATGAGCGTCCTTTGCTGGTAATAGAATGCCAGCCCGTGTGAGCGTGAAGATGTTACTTGAGTTGTGATTTATCTTTGGGTCGTTGTTTCAAAAGAGAGCGGCGGTTGCGAGGCGAGTCGTCTAGGGCTCCCACCTTCCATACCATCTATGTTCGAGCATGGTGGACTACAGGTTCGGGGAATGAGAATTCAGTGATCATGGTCTGTAGAAGAGCGATGATCCCGTGACGAGGCATCGATATCAGTTCATGACTGACTAGTTTCCCACATTTCAAACCATTTACACCCGCGCGTGGGAGGCTACAAGTTTGAGATGAGGAGGTTCGGCGACCAAGCTGAAAAGCAGTGGTCCCATGGCAAGCCGTTAGAATCAGTTCGGGACTAACTAGGCTCCCACCTTCCAAATCATCTACACCCGTGCGCATCGATCTATAAATTTAGGAATATTCGGCAACCATGGTTTGTAGAAGAGTAGTGGTCCCGTGGCGAGCCGTCAGAATCAGTTCGGGACTGACTAGGCTCCCACCTTTCAAACCATCTACACCTGGGCAGTGGGGGCTACAAGTCCGGGGTTGGCAATTCGGCGACCTTAGTCTGTAAAAGAGCAGTGGTCCCGTGGCGAGCCATTAGAATCAGTTCGGGACTAACTAAGCTCCCACCTTCCGTACCATCTACACCTGCGCAGTGGAGGCTAAGTCCGGGGTTGGTAATTCGGCGACCATGGTCTGTAAAAAAATGGTGGTCTCATGGCAAGCCGTTGGAATTAGTTCGAGACTGACTACGCTCCCACCTTCCAGACCATCTACACTCGCGCAGTGGGGGGCTACAAGTTCGGAGTTGGTAATTCGGTGACCATAGTCTGTAAAAGAGCAGTGGTCCTGTGGCAAGCCATCGGAATCAGTTCGGGACTGACTAGGCTCCCACCTTCCAGACCATCTACAGTCACGCAGTGGGGGCTACAAGTCTGGGCTTTGATCAGAAGCTATCATTGTCGGTCATCACCAGCTAGGCTTACTTGATTGGGTTCGGCGACCGTTGTTGGCGAAGGGGGCAATAGTCTCTGGCGAGTCGTTGTCATCAGGCGAGATAGCACTGATTGGACTCTCACTTCCTAAACCATCGACATCCGCACTAGGCAAACTAGGTGTCAGGGGTGAACCAGAAGTCGTCATCGTCAGCCAAAACTGACTAAGCTTGCCTGGCAAGTAGGGGCTCCGCCAACTGCGAACGTGCGAGCCTGTGTCCGCGAGCAAAGTGCGTTGTGCGGAGGAGTTATGAAGAGACGGGAGTACCTTGAATCACCTGGCGACATACGGGTGTGATCCGCGTGTCATGAATGACTAGGGTTTCTAATGTTCATGTCAGGCACGTGGTAGAATATTGTTTGAATAGTAGGCCGAGCCCATGGGCCCATAGAGTGAGAGCTAGGGTTCTCTGTACGCAATATACTACGTGTGCGGCATAGATTGCATGGTAGCACATGTACGACGTAGATTGCGAGACGGTTGAGTATCAGTTACTCCCCCTCAATTAATAGGGTTGGATGAAGTCTCGTTGATTGGACGAACGTGAATCTGCGCAGTATCCTTGGGAACTGTCTTCTCCTCGTTTCCCATACGGTATTCAATGCCGACAGTTAATGTTGAAGCGCCTGTTTGGTGTACCATTATGTCTATATAATGGTGTTTCTCCATCGTTGTATGCACTATCATTTGCAGAGCGTATCTTCTGTAATGTTCTTACTTGTAGAAAATGTTTTGGGTTTTCCAAAGGCTGAAGGGATCCAGATCTCCTTGGTCGGAGTCTTCGAATGTTCTGACATTTGCACCGATGATTCACGATGAGAATCGTTTTTATGTGTGGTCACCTGCTCTGGGTGAGCACCTAGTTATTTTGTTGAGATCTTGTAATTTTTTCTCATTTTGTGGAGAAGAAGTACAGACTTCCTCTCAGAGGATGAGTTTGTTGTTTATGTGTTGGTGCCCCATTGCTGCTTTGGAGCGCTTAATCTCAGAGATAACCAGCAGCCAACTCCGGAGCGATCGTCTCTATCACTTCTCGATTAACTCCGTTGACTCGCCTTGCGCTGGAATTTGGGATCTCGAGACGGGTGGAGTTGGACATGGTCTGTTGGATTGGGCCATTGACTTTTGGACGCCCTTCTCATTCCTTCTGCGGGAGGGTGCACTTGACCTGTATCAATCTGATACTTGTCCCAAGTTCATTTTGTCGACCGGATCGAGCGTGTGAGTTGGTCGTAGTCGGTCGTTTTTGTTCGCGGGCCCCCAATTGCCGATTTTGTACCACCTCAGACCATAGTTGAGCGTTGTGTCTGCATGGGCCTTGGATTGGACGTGTTATTTCATCATGCTCTTGCACATGCCAGCCCTTCGTCCCACATTTGCTCGCAGATAACGTTCATCGAAAAGTTCGCAGAGCCTACTTTGGGAACCTTATCTCTCTTCTGGAGTCGGACTATGCTTAAGGTTGTTTTTATGTCGCATCAGATTCAGATGCTCGTAGTATGTAGTCTTTTGTATCCGCCTCAGGGCGCCCGTTGTTATATCTTTCCAATAATCAATGGATGTGTGTTTGCGTAATTATTTCTTTATTTCTTAAATGATTGCAAGTAACATAAGTTGCTAAGAACTAAAACTCTATATTGACTATGAAAAGGAAAATAAACAACTAAAATAGACTAACTGTTAGCGGAGATAAGCCGACCCGACCCGACCTTGAAGTGAATTCGCATGGCTTTTGTTGGATCGTTGATACTTTCAGTAGACTGTTGGGCTTCATTGATGTCACTAAGGCTACTAAAGAGCAAACCTTGTCTGGGAGTTAATTTTTACGCCGACGGAATGTCGGGGAGTTGTGCTCCAGTCTGCATTGACCTCTCCGTTCTGGTGGGTTGAAAAGTGGATTGCTTATATTTCGCTTGATTGTCCCCCGTTTATGAAATTAGTCATCGTTGTTGGGATCTCGTGCAAGTGGAGTTGTGCATCTACAGTCGCAGGATCTGACTCCATTTCAGGTTGCACTGTAGGATCCGATTGGATTTGGGAACATTCTATTTGCTTTAACGCGGCATAATGACAGCCTCGTGCTATAGGCTGATCTCCACATATTGTTTCTTCGGAGTGGTTAGCAGTGTACTTAACGCACTGGTGAAGGGTGGAGACTACTGCCTCCATCTGGAGGAGCCATGGTCTTCCCAAGATAAGGTTGTAGGTAGACGGCGCGTCCATGAAGTCCAGAAACATGACCTTTATGAGTTGTGGCTTTCCTGCCACTACTGCTAACCTTATCTTCACGATCAGGAAACATTTTTCTCTACTGAATCCGATCAGCGAGTAGTCTGAGGACGTCAGGTTCTCCTCCTTGAGGTTCATAATGTGGAACACGTTGTAGAACAGGACATTGAGTGAGCTTCATGTATCTACCAGAGCTCTCTTTACCTCTCACCTCGCAATGAAGACCGATATGACAAAAGTGTCATCATGCGGCGCTCGAATTCCTTCGAGGTCCTTGTCCATAAAGGTTAAGGTGGGAATGGGGTTGTGCACCCTCGAGTAGTAAACGCGTCTATCCTCATCTGCGGGCGGAGTCTGCATCTCTAGTAGAGTCTGCTTGCAGGACCTGTTTGATTGGTCTTCGTCCGGCCCGACTCCATAAAAAACATAAATTATGTCCGGAGTCTTCTTCTCTATTTCCTTGACCGGCTCCCCCCGGTCCCTGGGTCTTTCTGATCGCTTCTTGGAGCTCAGAAATTCCTTTAGCTTGCCCCTGCCAATCCAGTACTCGATCTCGTACCTTAGACTCTTGTAGTCGTTGGTGTCGTGACTGCCCTCCTTATGGTATGAGCAATACTTGTTGTCACGTTTGAGGAGTCTTTGCGCTTCTTCAGGGGCCACTTCAGATCTTCTCAGTTTTTTATGGAATTCAGGACGTCCGATAGGCTAGAATTGAGGGGGTTACGGCCCTGGATCCAACGTAGTTGGATGCTTTCTCTGGCCTGGCTCGGGCAAGGTCTGACCTGTTGTCATTGCGCTTTTGCTTGCTTGTTTCTTCATCCTCACGCTTCATTCCCTCCTTGTCCTTTGGAGCGGAGGGTTTATTATCGCCTTCTTATTTCCCTATTCACAATTCTAAACTCTTCTAAGGTGATGTACCTATGGGCGCTCTTGAGGAGTTCCGCCATATCCAACGGGGGTTCCAAGGTGAGGCACTCATGGAGTTTTCCCTCCTTCAGTCCCACGATAGAAGTCGTTACGACTGTATCGTCGTTGCAGCCATCAATGAGTGTTAGCTCGTCGTTGAAGCGCGTGACATACTCTATGAGTGTCTCATTGGATCTCTGTTTGAGAGAGAATATGTAGTGTGGGCCTTTTCGGAGGCACTGACTTCCTACAAAACGTGTTAGGAACTCCTTCACCAGTGCCTTGAATGAGTCGATCGACTTCGGCGGGAGGCTGTGGAACCATGTTAGTGTTGTATTTTTCAAGCAGTGGGGAATGTTCTGCACATGACCGACTCGGATCCTTCTTTGAGTGCCATTACGTTCTGGTAATGGCGTAGGTGGTCGAACAGGTTGGTGGTCCTATCGTAAAAGTCGAGCTTTGGAGGCGTGAACTTCTTTGGAAAAGCCCCGTTCATGATACGATCCACGAACGTGGAGTAGAGAGACGATACAACACGACTGGGTCGTGCGCCTATCTACAGAATGGGTTCTGAGGGTCGAGCCTTTTTGCCTGGAGAGTCGGTTCTGCGTTAGCTGCGCTGCCTTCTCTGGTCCAATGGGAGCTAGCAGGGGCTTGACTCTCCTGTGTTTGCTCTCTGTTGTCTTCTGGAGATGGAGGTATGTATTGCTTCTAATCTCCATTAGCGGGTGGAGGGTTCTGTTGTATGAAAGCCTCCACTATTTTGGCGATTTGTTGTATCTGAGACGACAACAAATCCATCCTGGGGTTCGTCGTTCTCGTGGCTGGCGCGGGGGGGTGAGTATTTTGCCTGTGTGCCATCGGCATCGCTGAGAGTGGTGGTATAGCGCCTGTCTGGGCATTTGATGTGTCCCATTGTTCTCCATCGGGTGGTCACCATTTCTTAGTATTCTGAGGAGAGATGATGCTAGTGAAAGGCTAGAAACTTTGTCATTCCCCACGGACGATGCCAAACTGATGCAGTCATTTTCAGCTCCCTGGAAACCTACTGACCTGCACAAGGAACGCATGTGAGCCACGGACCACCGTTGTGGTGGATGATGGTATTCCGATGCTAAAGTCAGACAGAGATCTTGGGAAGGTATAATGATGTAAACAGGGAATTTGTAGTGTACCTTAGCTTACCAACCTCGTGTCTTATTTATAGTGTTGGAGTCCTAGTTTGACCAGGCCATCGATGGCGTAGTTTAGGGAAGATAATCTGCATAGAAATCATTCTCTAATTAGGAGTCGTGCTGTGGAGGGAAGTTTTCCCGTTAGCTGTGTGCTCCTAGATACGAGGGAGACAGTTCCCGTTTCGAGAGTATTCTATAGGTAGAAGTCTTCATATGTGATACGTACTCTGGAATATGCTTCCTATTTGGAAGCAAAAAGTCGTTGTAATCGCCCGTCCAAAGCTGATCCTCGAGATACTTGCCTTAACAGGGCTTACGAGTATTGAGGATAGTTGTGAGACACGTGAGCCTAGCAGGCTGTAAGAATTCGAGTTCGTTTGGCGGACTGCATTGGGTGGGCTTAGAACCGTATGGGCCGGATCAATGTTGAGCTGATGCTAGGGCCTATCTTTCCTTGAGATCATCATAACACCTGTACGGCGCAATGTTGGGACCGTTTTGGTGTATCATCACTTAATATTACCAATTGCAACTGCCAATGTCGAAATAACTTTTTTTGCTATGAAGATTGTCAAGAATCAATTACGAATCAGATGGGAGATCAATGGATGGTAAATAGTTTGATTACATATGTTGAGAAAAATATATATAATGGTATCGATAATGAGGTGATTATGCAACATTACTAACATGAGAGCCCGCAGAGCTACCAAAATCCAATATGCATCGACATTGACTCGTTAAATATGTTTCTCTTGTACTGCTTTTAAAACTTTGTTATTTATTTATTTATGTTAAGAACTAAATCATCTATGATTTTTTTCCCCTTAGTCTGCAATCCTAACTCCGCCCCCGACTACAATCTTGCTATTTTTAGCCACATATAATGGAAGACCAGTTCCAGACAGCTACATCTATAGACAAATATTTATAATGCAAATAGTATTTGTATTGTTATACAAGCCTTAATCTGCAATACAAGTTAGTAAAATTATTTATTTTATTTTATTTCGTTGTAATCAATTTATAATGCAAATAGTATTTGTATTGTTATATTATTTATTTCAAATAATTTATACATTGTTCTGATTGTTCTCCAACAATCTATAGACAAATATTTATGAGACAATCAGTGAAGGTTTGTAAGCTTGTAAAGTCTCTTTAAGAACTTAAACAAGCACTTACACAATGGCATGAAAAGTTTGATCATACAATGATATCATATGAATTTCAGATCAATGAATGTAATAAATGTGTTTACATCAAACAATTTGGCAATGGTTCGATTGTCATTGTATGCTTGTATGTTGATGACATACTCATCATGGGACCAAACTTCGATATCATAAACTCAACTAAGAAATTATTGAACTCGAGTTTTGATATGAAAGATATGGGTAAAACTGATGTAATTTTGGAAATAAGAATTCTAAGAAATAATGATGGCTACATACTTACCCAATCACATTATATGGAAACAATTTTGCGTAAATTTGGTCATTTTGATAGCAATCCGACTAAAACGCGCCAATGGCATGACAGCTCAACGGTTAGAGCTTGGCGGATGGTACCACTAGGCCATGGGTTCAAACCCAGCTTGCGACATCTTTATCAGTTTATGGTGTGTTAACCAATTCTGGTCTTTAATGGGTTCTGGGATCCTATAAAAACTCTGCTTGCCTTTCAAAAAAAAATCCGACTAAAACACCTTATGATCAAAGTTGCCATCTAAAAAAGAATAAGGGAAAAAGTGTCTCTCAATTGGAATATTCGCGTATCATTGGGACACTACAATACATTACAAATTGTAATAGACCGGATATTGCTTACTAAGTAAATAGATTGGCTAGATATACTATCAAACCATCCAAGGACCATTGGGTAGCTTTGGTCAGAGTATTGTGATACTTGAAGTTCACAATCAACTATGGATTACCTTATACAAAATATCCTCCAGTTTTGAAAGGATATACGGATGCTAATTGGATATCTGGTAAAACGAAAAAATCCACAAGTGGATATGTATTTACACTTGGTGGGCAGCAGTGTCGTGGAAATCACAAAAAACAAACATGTATAGCACATTCCACAATGCAATCTGAATTTATAGCCTTAGATCGGACTGTTGAAGAAGCAGATTGGCTGAGAAACTTTTTAGAATATATTTTGTTATGGCGTCCTGTGACTGCTATATGTATTCACTGTGACTGCATGGCAGCCATTGCGCGAGCGAAAAATAATAATTACAATGGCAAGTCTAAGCACATAAGACGGCGACATAACACTATAAAACAATTGCTCAAAACTGGGATCATTTCAATTGACTATGTGAAGTCATTAGAGAATATTGCGGATCAACTTACAAAGGGTATACCAAAAGAGCAAGTGTTAAAATTATTGAGGGGAATGAGCTTAAAGCCAATCCAATGAGGAGTATACCTGGCGGAAACCTAACCTAGCCAAATGAAATTTCAAGGCCTAGGTTCAAAAAGGAAAACTAGTTAGATGAAGCTCAAAGAAATGTACACACTTACTTATTCCTATGATAAGAAATGTATACTACCTGTGATGGTTAGGGTGAATATTTATTTATTCTTAATGACACTAATCTCTTGAGAGATGAGATGAATACAACAGGGTATTAATAATCTAAGTGTCACCTATATGGGAGTAAATGTGGGGTCGCATTTATGATAATGATATGACTGAGTTCTCTAAAGCTCTCACGAATCCGTGATTTGTTCAAAACCAAAATGAACACAACCGTATGAATTGAAAAATGTGAAGATATAATGTGTGACGCTCATTGTCTTGATTTACTAAACATGGTGAACAATTCAATATCTCCTATACACACTGCATCACTAGTAAATCTGATAAGTATTCACTAAGAAAGGTTCAAGTCCAAAAGACACCTCTTCCGATGCATATTATGTCTAAGTTTCTCTCCAGAAGACAATTTTATATATTTACTATACAAATGTGGGGTATTGTTGGAGTTTGTATAGCAAATAACCAACATTGATGAGAAAATATGTGTATTTTGCACTTGAAGAGAAAAGATGTGTCTTTTGAATTAAGAAATGATGTGTCTGATCAACACGCGCTTTTGTTCCCTATATATTGAAGAGAAAAACAAGTACTTCAAACACATTAATTTTCTAGAGTTATTCATTCTTCTTCACTTCTGAGAGAGATCGCATTCGGTAAATTCGCCAGAGCCAATACCCTTGTTCTACGGTGTTGGTATTAGATAGTTGAATCCTGGTAGTCAGACGCCTAAAGAACTACAGCACCGAGTAAGGGCGAATTTTGTCTATAGGACATAGCGTATCCGCTAGCCTCTATGCACAAATCAAGACATACCAATTCCGCCAATTCAAGATAGTGATTTTGCAAGCCTTAATCTGCAATACAAGTTAGTAGAATTATTTATTTTATTTTATTTGATTTCATTGTAATCAATTTATAATGCAAATAGTATTTGTATTGTTATATTATTTATTTCAAATAATTTATACATTGTTCTTATTGTTCTCCAACACACATCTAATAGACATGCGGTACTTAGGTGAAGTGCACAAGATAACAATAACAAACGGGGTATCAGCAAGGGAACTGAATGAGTGACAACTTTATTTTTATTATTTATTTATCTATTGTTTTAAATTTGACCACAAAATTCTGTTTCACCAATTCAGTTTTCAGGTTCCGTGGTAACGGATCACGGAAATTGCTTCCTTTCCTCGTTGTCTTCTCCTTCTGGTTCCTTTGAGGCATATTTATGGTGTCCAATAATCTAATCAAGTCCAACACTGATTGGAGGCTTGAGTCAAGGTATTATCAAGTCTCAGCCGAGTATATTAAAATCATCATTGACAATTATATGCACAATATATATTTCGCTCAAACATAAGTATTCATACAACATTTACAGTTAGCAAGGATTTGAGCGAAAGAAACCAAATACCAGGTGAAGTAACATGTCATTGAATGTCCATGCACCCAACAAAGTCGCCTCGATTGGTGCAAGCCAGTATACAAATATATGTTCCTTGGTTATATGATCACCTCGAGCATAAGCCCAGCCCATTGCCTGCCAAATTCAAAAGTTTAAAACTATAACGATCTTACCTTGCAATAGCTTATACCGTACCAAAAAAAAAAAAAAATCTAACATGCTTGATGAATACTCACAGAAGCTGGATTCATGCATCCACCTGTTAAGTCAGAACCTAGTATATGAAGAGTTAGCTTTGAAACTCTCGATATCCAGGTTTTCAAGAAAAAGCTGCTGGGGCTCTTCCAGGTAAGCCCAAGAGATACGACAACAATTGCGAATGTCAGAAATCCTTCTGTCAATGCACCTCGATGGATGTCAACATTCAGATGAGGTCCATGTCCAATTTCTGGGAAAGTCTCAATAATGAGCTTGACCGCTATAATGGAACCAAATACCTGAAACAAACTCAAATCATCATCTTTATTTTTTTGTTTATGTTTTATAAATATTGTATTGTACCTTCGACAGTTCGACAACATCATGAAATGATTATAAAATAAATAAATTGTATACTGTCATCAATACTTCAGTTTATCAGAATTCCTTCACATTATTGATCTTTACTCTGCACATGTGCCTCTGAACAAAGGACCTATACATGGATACTCAAATTTGAAAGAGAAATGTGCATCCAGTGCCATTATGCCAGACCAATAATTTGATTCTTCAGATAATAGTTACTGCAACTAAGAATCTTTATACAGTTCTTACAACTAAAAAATTATACAAAAAATGATAACCTATTAGGATATAGATAAATTCTACAACCATGTAACTGGAAGATTTGTTGGTTTTGGCATCTTATACAGGATTAACATCTTTATCACTCCCATAAAACAGATGTTATCCATCAGATAAGGTGAGCTTCCTACATAATTTATTAGCTAACAGAAGAGCTTCCCGTTGTAGTATCCAAAAGCGTAGATACATTAGGCTTTACTAAAGAAATTGGCAAGGATCTGCTGTAGAAACTTGATACTGATTTCATATGTTTTACAAGTGTGTAAAAGGAGAGAACATATCAAGATTAATTTAGCAGCAGCAGCGGGAATACCATTGCATACCCATGCTAATTTTCTTTACCCACATGCAAGGGGATTAGGCAGACCCCAACTAGATTAATTACTCAATCACGATCTAGCATTGTCATGGGTGTCATCAACTGCCTATCAAAAGTGTTTGTTTTGAGATTTAGGAGGATTCCAAAGTGTCCATATGATAGAAATAGTTAAGGAACAAGATCTTTTGTGTTTTAGTAAATTTCTATACCATTATGGAAGCAGGTAAGAGCCTAAACAGGTTCACAGAAATGCAATGTTTGATGGCATCAAATTGAAAGCCTGCTATTCCAAATGCTTCTTAGCATCTTGTCTACCCATATTTGCAATAGGAAGCTTCTCAGGAGGTAATTCGTTCTCCTTTTTAACTTCAAAATGCCAAATTATGTAACACTGATTTCTGAAGACATGCTTTTAATCCAATCTCCCTTTTAACTTCTAAAAGCCATGTAAAACTGATTTTTGAAGATTGTACTTTCACAGTCCCTAGGAAGCTTTGGCTGGAAGCATGCTCTTCCAGATTTGATGAGATCAAATTGGTAACATGTTCTTCCAATGTTTTTCGGCTTTTTTTTTTCCTACCTGCATTTGCAAGCAAGCTTCTAAAGGATAACTCATTCTCCCTGTTTGACTCTAAAAACCATGTAAATTGTTTCTGGAGTGGCTCACATTACCTAGCCATACCACATGGCTGCTGCAACAGAGGCATTCCAATTCAAATGCAAGACTTATGATACGGCCTTGTAACACACTTCATAGGGACCAACATATATCCTCCACTTTTATGTGATATTAATGACTATCCTTCAATAATTATCGGCTTGTTACATGTCCCACTAAATTACAGGAGGTTTGTTTCCTCACCCAAAGATTAATTTGGATTCCCCTCTTAGAGCAATCTTGTTATAAAAAAAAAAAAACTTTTCCATCATTCGCACCTATGACAATCTTGAATTTTTAATTTATTAATTTACTTTTTTTACTGAAAATTTCCAGGAAAAAGAAGATACCTAGTTTCAACTTGATTTCTTCTCAATCCATGGAGAATTCAAATCTCAGAAATTCACGTTTCTTGCTCCGATTAAACCCCTTCACATTTTGATTATTTGATGCTTTGCAAGAATATTTCTCTCATTTCACACCTCCACATCCATTTCCTAAATAGTGTCATCTTCATTTATGAAGGTTGGCTAATCCCCAATCTCAAGTGTCCTTGGAAAAATAATAAATTTCACCTCAGCTCATGTAACTTGCAATCATCGCTGTAATCATCTCAAAGAAGTTTCCTGACTATATTTTCCATGGGGTTTGTCACCACTACGAGAAGAGCAAAGAGGGACATGTAATAAACCCATATCTCCAGTTCACCACATATAATTCTTTTCCATAACAAAGTGCCCCTTCTCAGGAAAGGGTTTTCACTTTCACACTGAAAACTTTTATTCTCAAGTTCTTTATCACAATTATTTGCACCAAGGGAACACCCAATAAGTACATCAAACCTATGTAGTAAATGCGGATAATCGACCATTCGCATTCCAAGACCAATTTAAGATTAAGCGGATTAATTGAATTTAATCGGTCTACTTTTTCAAAATATACATTTAATATCCCACTAATGTAAATTATAATAAATAACATATCTTGACAATGAAGATTAATTACGACAAGTGTTATAGAGCAACAAAAGTCATATTATAGAGCAAATTATGTAATCATGTCCAAAACATCACACATTATAGAGCAACAACCACCACCACCCAACAGAACAATCTCGATTTATCGACTCACCGATTAATCGGTGACCACTAAACCCAACCACTAAATACCTAGTTCGGATCGGTCTACCCTCGCTTTACACTAAATCACCGATTAATCGGTGATTAATCACGGCATAAATAACCTTGCATCGAACCTTAGTTATTTCGCATTTTCCATGGCATGGCAACTCACCTACCCTAGGAATCCAAAGACCGACAAGATGATCTTAAGGTTTCAATTAGTAGAAAAATATAGTATCATGTAATAACCGAAGCTTGACATTTAAATCAGCTAGAAAGTAAATTAATAACCCTAAAGGGGATCCACAATAGAAAGGTAAAATGCCATCCAGGGCCAATCTTACCCTTTTAGCTCCCCAAATGTTCCCTCGAGAGATTGGCATCTGTACTCCATTTTTTTAATTAAAATTTCAGTAAGGAGGGGCATCTGTGGAATGACAGACCTTTTATTAACTTGTCAAAGCTCTAAGTACAAACGGGGGTACATTACGACTTTACCTGTAAAGTGAACAATTGAAATTGATCTAAACTACCTAGGAGAATGAATGTAAGCAGTATTCATTTGTCTAACCTAAGGAATGCCTTTGGTCTTCTGGAAAGAAAGGCATTGTCAAAATTCTGCAACGACCTTTTGCCTGTCTAAGTCTCGCCAAAGCATCTGCCACCGTGTGCACTTTTCTAAACACATTTATTAAAACCACTTCCATATCGTTTTCCAATTCATGTATTTCATCCCAAACATTTTGTAAGAACCAAGGAATTTTGAGCACACCATCGAACCACCCTCGAACGAGCATAGAGTCTGACTGAACAACGCAACTCCAAACTCCCAATCGATGACAGAGTTTCAGCCCCTCAACCAACACCAAAAACATTCACCTCTATTACTAGATCCCACACCAAAGAAGAATTGCAAAGCCTGAATACATCCACCCAAACCATCTTGCAATACCACACCACCTGCTGCCTTACCTTCACGGGATGAACCATCTATAGTGATTGCAAACCCACCACGAGCAAGAGTTTTCCATCGCGGAACTGCACAATTTTAACTGGCAGACCCAGAGATTGCAACAAACGCACTCCGTAACTGCTATGTTTTGGGGCAAAAATAGAATTTGCCATATTTAAAAGAGATCACACCTGCAAGATAACCCAAGCTACATTCACCCCTCTTTGCTCATACAAGAATGCATTTCTTTGCTATTGGCGTTAGATAGTAAAGCATCCCATTGTGAGTTTGCCAATTGGCTCGAGTAAACCAAACATGTAACAGAGTTTTGACTTCCACCAGTTGGTGCAAATGGATATCAAATATGGGATCAACCACACCTTGGCTGCCAGCCCTTTCGCTACAGAAATGTTTAATCATCTCCACATTCAGGGAAGAGCAACATGAACATCGTGAAGCCAGACTAAAACCTCACGCGGAAGCTCGGCATCAACAAAAATTCCTTTTTTCACCACTTTCCACACCAAAACCTAGATTTTAGAAGGAACCAAAGGGTTCCACAATCTGAAAAGGAAAATATCCTCCAACCCCTCTCCACCCTGATCCCTAATAACTTCATAAGCCTCCCGTGTACAAAATAAATCATCCGTAGAAGACATCCAGACTAGAAAATTCACCTGCCCCCTCTAATTTTAAATTGTGACTTATACAACTCTCTAGCTAAGCCTCAAGTAATCTCCCCAACCATTTGAAAATGTTCTTCTTTCACTTCCCTCAAAGTAGGCATAATACCTTGCTCCACCAATGCCATCGGTCTTTTAAATGCAATGGATGAATTCTAGTTCTCCTCGAAAAGGCTAATACTTCCTCTGCCAACCTTCCAATTAGAATTTGCAGCCAAGATAGGACACAAATCCAACAACTCATTTACAAATGGGGAAATTCCATGTTTACCGTCTGCCACCAAAAGGAATTCCATCCTCCAAATAATTTCGACAAATAAAAACAGCTGACAAAGATTTAGAACACATAAGAGTCCACAATGCCTTAAGACTTTGAGACATGAAAAAAGATTATGTGCACCCATTCCCCCTTCCCATACTAGCAAACAAAGTTTTGGCCAGGCAACCCACTTTTGCTTCAATCTTCCTACACAATCACCCCAGAAAAAATTTGCCAGAATTTTTTGAATGATCTCGGTCACTTTAATAGGCACACAAATCGCACTAACCGTGAAGGCTAGAATGGAACTAAGAATGTGCCTTACCAGAACCAACTTGTTGTCAGAAGATAACCCTTTCGCTTTCCATCCCTCTACCCGTCTCCGAAATTTATCAATCAATTCTTCAAAGAAAATAATATACAATGTTCTTGAAAAATTGGAACCCCAAGTATTTCATAGGCAACTGCTTAAACTGGAACCCCGTGTATAATTTGATTGCTACAACTCAATCTGTTTGCACCTATTCTGCCAAAATAGAACTTTTACTAGCATTTTTTTTCTATCCGAAAACATGACAATATCTATTTTGAAAATTTCCAGACCCCTAAATCGACGATTTTCTACCATTCAAAAAATTAGTGTATCATCCGCATATAAAAAGATGGGTGATCGGCAACGTCTGGGCGTATAGAACTATCCAATATCTCATCTGGCAAATGCCCTAGTGAGGCCTCTATTTAGAACCTCATAAGCAAAAACAAATAGAAGTGACGATAAAGGATCTTCTTGTCTCAAGCCCCTGGAAGATTTAAAAAAGCCTTAATACACCCCTTGTAGCAATATTGAAAATCCACAATTCATAATGCAATTGGAGATGATGTGACAAAACCAGTTATCAAAGGCAAACCTTCTTAACACTAAAATAATAATAAATTTAAAAAAAAAAAAAAAAAAACCACTTAATTCCGATGATATGCCTTTTCCATATCAATTTTGAAAATAGCAATACCACCTAAAGCATTTTTACCAACATCCCTCGTATTCCTGTGTCAGACCAATATTTTCAATAATAGGTCTACCTCTGATAAAATTCCTTGTTTCTGTGAAATAATATCTGGCAGGACTGTGGCATATCTGACACATAAGAGTCTACCATATTTTTTTATAAATGACATTACAAAGGCTTTAAGTGGATGTTCGAAAACAAACCCGATTCATCTACCTTCAGAACGAAGGACACCATATTTTCCATAAAAGCCTCCGAAAGAGGACATCCTTTGAAAAATTACTTTGAAGCCTCCCAAGCATCACCACTTACTACCTCCCGACAGGAGTGAAAAAAACTAGACGTAAAACATCCATATCTGGGGTACTGTCTTTTGGGATACTGAAAACTGCATTTTCGGACCTCATTTAAACCTGGCGGTTTCACAAGATCATCACAGTGCCACAAATTCAGGGTCTTTGGAATATAATCCTACAAATCCTCATCAATAGAATGCCCTTGTGAGTAAGAAGATTCTAAAAAAAAACAAATTAGCTTCCTAACGAACCTCACCAAAATCAGTAATTTGTCGCCTAAAAGGCAAAGTAATTTTGGAGATAGTCATGCGTTTATGTTTGGATTAATTGAGGCAAAGAAAAAGTCATGCACACTTCCCCTTCTCTGATTTTTTTTCCCCAGATTTTTGCTTCTAGTATATTTCTTCGTGCTTCAAAGCTAACTTATATTCAGCCAACATTTGTTTAAATTGCAACTCGCATGCACGTCTCAATTAGCATCCGTGTTTAAACCATCCCCATTATTTACTTCCCAACCAGACAATACTTCTTCCCATTATTTCATCTCATCTTCCAGTTGTCTAAGACAGCTAAAGACATTTCCAAATACCTCTTTGTTCTTAAGGCCTTCCGAAGAGATTTCAGCTTATTAAACCCGCACAATCACTTGCCTTGGATCTAGAAGACCCATTGTAAACTCAACATTAATGCCCCATGATCGATGAATAGTATCTCTAATAGCCTCCAAGGACGGAAGGAAACTAGAGAACTTAAGCACAATCACCGATTTTTCCACGTAAGCTTCACCCCTGATAGCATTAGAAATCGTGAGAGATAACACAGGATTACCCTCTTTTTGAAAGCTTGTCATTTTCATTGGAGCATTGCCAAAAGTAGAGCTTCTAACAACACCTAAAGCCTGAGCAAACAAAAGCGGGGGCTTTGAATGAGCAACCGAGCCACCCCCAGGCTCAGCTAGAATCGCACCTCCACCGGCAACTTGTTGCACCCCCATGTAGAGGAAGGAAATTCCCTAACGAGGACAGACCTGATCTTCCCTACATGTTGATCCTACGGTTAGAAGGAAAACCATGCAGAAAGATGAGACAACCCCTAAAGAAACCCAAATCTCTCCTCTGTTGTTTTTTTACACCTTACATCATTCCCCTTACTCTCTCTTTTCCACTGCATGCAACAATCACCATGCCAAAATAACGATTAATAATTTGCCAATGCTAAGTCATTTCTCCATCACCAACTTCACATATGCGACAACCATCACCTCCAAAACAATCACTTCAAGACCTCTTCTTATTACCCATGGGATATGTTTTCTCATTTTTTTTTCTACCCATATTTTTTTCTCACTTTAACTACCTTCCCTCTTTGTTTTTCACATCTCATACGACACACACCACCACCCATACAATGTTTTGATCTCTCTTGATATTTCTCCTTGTCTCTATCTCTCCATGCACAGTAACTATTTTCCAACACCATGCAAACATAGGGTTGGCAACGAGGCGGATTGTGGCGAATTTTGTCAAATATGTCCCCGCCCCGCCAGGGATGGTGGATCCCCACTCCGCTCTGTTTATCCCCCGTGGGTTTTAAAGGATCGCAGATCATGTGTGTGTCTATGGAAAAATCTGTATCCGCTCTGAAATCCGTTAAATGGATACTCGGGGCAGCTATGGAAAAATCCATATCCGCTACGAAATCCGTTAAGCTAAAACCATATTCGCCCCATTCAGAACGGGACATGGCAGATATCCGTGAAAATAGATATTTCTACCAACCCTATTGCAAACAACCTAAAATCAATATGTATAGGTATTTCAAAGCGTTTTTCTTTTGGCTTAACTATCTAAATTTTCTTTGTATAGTTGAACAGTTGTACATAACTTAATGAATTTTCCGTGAAAAATAAATTAATATGAAGAATAAATAACAATATTAACCATCTGGCAGCAAAGAAAAAAAAAACACACATGAAAAAGAAAACGTAAAAATTAGTAATTAATTACTAATGCTGCCAACAATGCAAGACAAATTGTGTAATTAATGTGGCAATCTTCTACTCCAACCTCAACCACTCTGATTAAATATTTTCATTATGTTATCATTCATTTGGCTTGAATCACAAATGTGAAAGTAAACTTCAACCACTCCGGTTAAACATCTTAACTAGGATTAGCAATCATTTGGCTTGGATCACAATTGTGAAAGAACAAATGAGAAACAAATTATTTCATTTTTTTTAATGAACTACTTGTTTGGAAGAACACATAACAACATATACATCCTCACATATAGTAGCCACAACCAATTGTGATAGAATTAACACATTGAAAAGTGAAAACGATATCTTGCACATCTTTCTTGCTTTGTTAGAATTTCAGTAATATTTTTTTTTTTCCTAAAACGATGTTGATAATATCCTAGTTTTTCAAAGATTTATATAGCTCACTTAATTAATGTATTCGCATTACTTCTCATGCTTACATCGGAGGTGGTGATAGTAAGTAACAAAAAAGGTTCAAGTAAAACAAGTGTAGTAACCACTTGATAGTTATGCCACATGGCATGACCTTATTAGACAATGACTCAAAGGAGCAAATATTTCAAAGGATGTGTATTCTTTACTAGAAAGTTACAGGTTTGCAAAGGCAAAAAAGGGAAGCAAAAAACCATAATATTTGCAGGGGCTAGTGTATACTAATTAGCAAAAGATACAAAATTGTTTTCTTGAGCGAGGTCATGGGCTTTCTCATCCCGGGACGTGGGGAAAGCGAATGGCCCAGATGCCAAATTATGCAAATAATGAGTAGGATATAAGCTCAGTTGAAAGAGGGAAAATGCCTAATATGTGGATGACTCACCTGGTGCGACTACTGTAATTCATTAAAAAGGATTCAACTTTTTTTTTTACTTATATTTGGGATCATGTAAAAATCTTACTATATTAAGGGAGTCATCCAAAAATGTTCCACCATAACCTTTATATTTTACAAATCAGCAAAATCCACACTTCTAGAGCAAATTATTTAGCCATATTATTGCATTGGGTGGAATTCATCGTCACTACATCCCCACCTTGAGAGCAATTCCTGTAAAAAAAAAAAAAAAAAAAAAAAATGGACACCGCGTCAAAGCTTCCCCATTACTTGCTTAATGTTCAAATGCCCAACCTGATCGAAGTCCTAGTGTCAGACTGACTTGTATGGGTCAAAATAACAATAAATACTCAAACATATAATTCTAGTGCAAATTTTATTTTTTTTAATATATATTATACAAAAGAAACTCATGTTTACGAGACCATATTAAAATTCATTGTTTATAAGTTAGACCTTAAGATTTCAAGCCGCAAATCTTCTTGAGATGATAATGACAATGGTCATGGTTTTGATATACAGTTTTTCCTAAGTGCACTGGTATTTTGCACTGGTATTTTGCCTGGTGCAATCAGCCATCGTTGGATTGCATCGAGATAAGTATTATTTCTTATCTCGATGCAATCTAACGGTGGCTGATTGCACCAGGCAAAAAACCAGTGCAAAATACCAGTGCACTGTAGAAGCTCTCTTTGATATAAGCTGCTATGGACTTTTTTTTTTTTTTTTGTCCAAATTGTGATTGGAGTCCATTCAAAATTTCCGGTGTCATTGAGTGCATTCGGTAATAAATAACGACTGAGTCAAGTTGACTTGACCAAGTTTGCTCAAGAGTTTCAGAACTCTGGTCTCACTTCTCAGGGTGTAGTATGGTACGTCTGGTTCCGAGTAGGGTCATTGAGCATTGGGTACCAAAAATTATTTAGTTTTACTGTTCCAATTCTTATTTTTTAGTGTCTGAAACAACTCTGAATCTGAACAGAGTGCACAGTCTATATTTAATTAAGTGCCTCAAAGTTTATTTTTAATGAATTTTGATGGAAAAAAGAACCTTATCTTTTTAGTAAGTCAGAGAAAGCCATCTTAATGGAATCTTCATTACATATGATATTTATTTTGTGGGGTTTCCCAAAGGATTATTTGTTCATACTTTTGAGATCTATCCCGAGATTTCACCTTTGGATTTTGTGTAGGTGTCAAATTTCATCTCATATATTTTATTTTTTCATTACCTATTCTGCTATATTATCAGGTATGTAAATTTAGGGCTCACTGATTGTTATTATTATTATTTTGTGATGGTGCGAGCATTATTGCACAGACAATGCTTCTGCTGTCTAACACAAGATGTCCGTCACTGATATTGCCCCCTTAACCTTAATTGAGTATCGATGGATTTAGTTCTTACATAATACAGATATACTCGATCGTAGTAGCGCCATTGATTGAGCATGAACAAGCTTAACAACATACATGTTAAAGACTGAATACGAAGAAACACACTTGCAACACGATTCTACAATCACATTGATCCTAAGTAGCAATGAGAAGAAATGAATAATATTCAAGGATGAATAGGAGGAGAAGGTGGCAAGCTGCCAACGGCTATAATCTACATTGAGTATAGCTAGCAGCAGACACCAATTAGCAGCTGAAATAATTCAACATAAACATGAAAGTATATATACATGAAGCTGGAACCAAAGCTTTTAATTTATCTTTACATCAACTTAACAAAAGCCCGAAATAAGATGTATAATTTTACATTGGTATTGATCAAATGATCAATTAAGTTGATCAAATGATCTTTTGCGAGAAGGAGGAGAAGTAATATTCGCGGAAGACTTCCTCAGCCTGTGTAGTCTACCAGCTAATTCTTGCAACTTAACTTTCAACAAAGTAGGAGAAGTTTCCAACCCACTGCATATTTTGCTTTCTGAGTGATGCAACACTTTGTTACCATCGCGACAATGAGTCGAACGGACTAATTCAAGGTTGTGAGCTTCCAACTCATCAATCACAGCAGACATCAACAGTGTATTTGAGCTCCCCTTGGTGTCAGTCAATGACACATTAACTTTGTCTCCCCTGACACGGATTGACACCGAGGAACATGGTTCAGGTGCGACTTTGATGTCACAGTCAGTAGAGTTAGACCCGCCGGACACTTGGATGGATGGTGTAGTAGAGGAGGATGGGGAAATATGAGGTTTACTTTGGCCCTGCATCTGGTTCTGGAGAGACCGTAACCGTGCTGCAGCCAAGGGTAAGTACTTGATGATCTCGTCCAAGATTGCTGATTGCTCCTTACGAACCGTATTAGCATGTGGAAGTAGAACATGGAGTGACAGAAACAATTCTCTCATAGATTTCCTCCGTTCCCTTTCCGCTAGCTTGTGTCTCTCCCGGGGATCCATCTTCCCTCTTCCCAGTTTATTGCTATCGTAGGAAAATGTTTCCCAATCGCTCAACTCCATTCTACCTTATTCTACTTGTAATTTTCTTTCTATTCTTTCACTCTCGCCACCATCCAAATGAACACATTTATAAAACTTCATGAGGTCTTAATCTGCCATAGTCACATCTAGACTATAGACCCGACCCCATACCCACTAAAATCTTTACATGTTCCACTTAGTAGGTGAAGTGAAATCACTTGAACCCGTCTAATTGTCGAGGAAAGCAGCGAGGGACCCCACAGGTGGGAGGGGAGCCGTCCATCCCTCTGGGATGCGTATTTGACTTTTCAATGCACACATCCTGAGAGTTGAAAACACGCATCCCAAGGGAATGGACGGCTCCCCCTCCCCAGTGGGATCCCTCTACAATTAGATTTTTTCCACTTGAAATGATAAAGTTTTTATGGAAAACGCCAAAATAAGACTCAAACTTGAGCAGCCATGAAAGGGTTGAATAAACAAATAGAATAAAAATTACGCACAATACATAAATAGCAAAATATCGACAGAATTGGCTTCCCCATTAGGCCATTTGGGTTGGGCACGGGATCGGATGGACCTCGTCCCGATCTCATCCCGTTACTTTGAGATTGGGATGAGATAAACCTCATCCCGACCTCGCCCCATCCTAAACGGGACAGGATGAAATGAGCATGATATAGTTCCATAAGTTCAACATCACCAAAGAGGAAATATGAAACATAAACCAATCCAAGAGAAACTTCTCAAGAACCATTACTCAATGAACATAAATTAATCCCTGATTCTGAGTGTGAAAATGAAATCAAATAAGAAGTTAACAATAACGTACTGTTGAAGATGAAAATATGTACAAAAAAAGGCTTCCATCCAATGACAAACCATACACAGTGAATGCTATTTGCTTTGCTTGGTGAGATTTGGAACAACCAGAGTAAAAATGAATTTGAAACCATTCATCATCCAAAGGAATACAGAAAAAAATGAATTTCCATCTAAAATGAATTTGAAACCATGCAGAAAAAAATGTATAATACAGTGATTCGTTTCCATCTAGCCATTAGTAATAACTCATGGAAAGACTCAAATCTGGCTCTTGATTGCGAATCCAAAGGAAGATAAAGGGCGACAGTAGAAAATGAATTGGTTGAGTTTATTACTCATTTCCCATAATGTTTATTCTCTCCCTTAACCACGTTCCTTTCATGTCTTTGAATTACTAACTGAAAGTTGCTATTGGGATGGAATGCCTGCTATAGGTTCATGGTGATTCATGTGTATGGTAAATTAAGATAATTTGGCACAAACAAGACAACAAGCATGCATGAAATTAATATAAATAAATAAATAAATAATCGGGATGGATGAAATTAAAAAAAAATATATATATTTAATATCATCTAACTCTAAATCGGTACGAGATGGAATCGGAATGGAATTGATAAATTCCAAAAAAATTTAGAACAAAATGGGATGCGACCGGTACGGAATTGGGATGATAGGTTCATGGGTGGTTCATGTGTTTGGTAAATTAAGTCAAATATTCATGTCATCACCAGTTTGGACACTGCAGTAAAAGTCGACGTGTTCCCAAAAAATCAGAAAAAAAAAAGTGGGGGTGGGCCTCAAATTATTTTGTACCCTCAATCAACTGACACGCAGCCCAAAAAATCTAGAGCGTCGGGCCACCCCAATACCATTCATCATCCCAGATTCCCCACCACCACTCATCATAGTCAGTGTCCTTGATTTCAGAGTGAGGAGTTTACAAGCAAACAAATAAAACAAAAACAGACAATGAGAAAAATAATTACCGTGCTATTGTTCATGACATGAGAACACTAGCCAAAGTTGGCAAAGGTTGTACAGTTTTGAATAAGAGGAATTCTAAATGTCGAGGAAACGGGCGAGGGAAGGGAGGTGGCGGGGTGGGGACTGTCCACGTACTCCGCTCGGGATGCATGTACTAAAAACGATGGCACACATCCCGAGTGGAGTGGACGGTTTCCACCCAGGAATTCTAATTGTCACTGTTTTCCTCGCTGGTTTCCTCGCCAGTTAGCCAAGCTCATAAAAGAAAGAAGGGGATTTTTAATTGGCGAGGAAACGGGTGAGGGAGAGGGTGGAACCCTTCATCCCCTCGAGATGTGTGCATTCGCGCATTAGACAAGCCCAAGAAAGAAACAAAAGGGAGGTGGTGAGATTTGCTAAGAACTTTGCTAGGGAGCGAGGCTCATCCTCCTCAAGATGAGCGCATCGTTCTGGAAATGCGTGTTATCGCTCATCTCAAGAAGCCCTAGAATTTTCGGATTTGCTAAACAAAAACAGTACTATTAAAATAATCTCTTATCTCGGAACAATATTTTAATTAGTGACTTATTAATAATTTTAAGCATGACAACTTTAACGTGCGACATTGTCAGAGACGTAGGGTTTTGCCATCAAGATTCAGGAAGCTGCTAGCTTTGGACTTGCGAGTGCCATTTCAGTATTAGTAACTTCAAATGGGCCAATGGTGTTATGGTCGAGTGGTTAGGGTTGTGTGGGTTTATCTCCCATATCCTAGGTTCGAGACCCACCGGTGGCATGATTACTTTCTTATGGTGTTGACTTATAGGTTGCACCTTGTTGATAGGTTATGGGATCCTATAAAAATCCAACTCGCTTTAAAAAAAAAAAAAAACAACTTCAAATGGCACAGGGCTTGAACATCTGTATCAAATCTTAGGAATTTTGTTTATTTTATTGGTATAGTTTTTAGGATTGGTGAAGTGGTTAAAGTTAGCATCCTTAGAGCTTAGTGAGAGCATGTGGTTGCTCTAATCTACTCTAATAAAAGGCTTAGCATCAAAGAGCTCATAAAGGTAAACATTTAAAATTTCTGGCACAGAAAAGATGACATTCAGTGAGTTGTTGAAGCTTCAAAGCACCTGATTTCAAAATGCTAACTTGCTCCAAAGGTCCAATTTTACTATAAACTGTTGCATATTTTATATATCTTCACTGAATCATTTTGATAACATGCAAGAACAAACAAGAAATTTTTTATGAATATGGATCACTAATAATTGAGCAAATATAGTTTTCTCAACCAAGACTTTATATGACTAATTCAGATTCAAACTATAATCATTTTTTGGCTCATAAATTATGCAAATGAAAAATGGTGATTTTGAGTTGAGCGTCAGATATATTTAGTCCAAAGCATCACATGATATCCATGTTATTTGATTCCAAACTATTTAGGGATGGTCTAAAAATAATTTGCTGAGTATAAATTTCACTGAGGTTCACAAGAAAATTATAAGTGTAAAATTTCACGGTGCATAAAAATGGTTTTTAAATAAAAAAGAAAAAGGACCACTCGCGATATTCAAGTGTTTCTCATTGGAAGAACTCCGTTTCTGCCTACAAGGAGATGCAAGATGATAGAGAATCATAGACAGAGTGTAAACAAAGTAAGCGACACAGCTCCAATCCTACGGAAATTTGAGGGAGGATGATGAAGGGAAGGAAAGGAGGTGTGGTTCGAGTTATTGGAAGGCACTCTTTCAAGTTGTATATCATGCATTTTTTTTTCCATATTTGATCCTACAATGAGGTAATGGAACCTAACTTTCCGCTTTTAAAATGCTACAAACTTTTTATACGCAATGAAGAAAAATCAAACGCTATGAAATCACGATAAAATAGAAAAACATATACCAAGAAAAAAAATACAAGGTGACATCCTCATTTGTTGAATTTCAGATGTCAGGCCTAGGATGAAAATGTCAAAAACATGGTAAAATATGGCAGAGAGAAAATCAACATACTGAAAGAGAACTTTCATTGGAATTTGTAGACGTAAACGTAATGGTCTAGGCACAATTCAATGACGTAAACGTAAACATCCAATGGGGTACTAGCAAGGATTGTGATTTCGCGAAATTTTGCCGAAAATTTCATTTTTTTTAATTACGGAAAGAAAAAGGCTTGAAGAAAATTTTACATTTTTTTGAGAGTTTTTTCGTAAATTTCGTAAAAATACAAAAACTAGCTACAAAAAAATTAACATTTTTTTGGATAATTTCTAAAAAAAATCTAATTATCAATTAGTCTAATTATTTATTAATTTTTAAAATCACCCATAATTTCCTAATTATCACTCCTTTTACTTATATATTGATTTTTTAAACTACCCCTTGATTTTCTAATTATAAGTTATTTTTGTTTCATTTATTGTGTTTAATACGTGCATTTTTTTTTCAAATATTGAAATACCATCGAAATTCATTATATATTTCATGTATTCTCGAATTGTTTTACGTTTTACATACCGAAATATTTATTAATATCAGGAAATCGAAATTAACTCAAAAAACGAAACCACGATCCTTGGGTATTGGCTCAGTTGGTAGGCTTGTGGCAGATGGTATCACAAGTCTAAGGTTTGAACCCCCAGGCACTGGGCTGAGCAGCCACCTGGGCGAATTTTTGAATTTTTTATTTCAAGTTCAAAAAAAAAAAATCAAGATTAATTTTTTACATGTTTATCTTAGAATTGAATTAAAAGTAATTTATATAATGTTATGCTTAAGTTTTATAAATTATAATATGCAAAAAAATCCGACTAACCATCTAGGCATCATCTTTTGCTTGTCACCCGCCTACATCCTAACAATTTTTAGAAACTCAATATATATATAAAAGAAAAAATAATGAAAACATAAACAATAATATTAAAATGCTACAGCAACAAGATAATTGCGCAACAAAGATGATGATGACACTCATTCCTTAGGTTCTGATGAACAATCTTGCTTAACCCGCCATGATTATCTCCTACTATAACGAACATTGGTGCTATTGACATTGTCTCCCCCTTCATGTCACGTCGAAGCGACATTGCCCCTGAATTCGACAAAAACGCAAATATGCCTCTGGGCCTGGGTTTGATTAGCTCTAATCTTTAGTGAACCCACTAAATGAAGAAAAAAGGCTACCTAAATTTTAATATATGCTTTTCTTTAATATATGTTTATTTTTTTCAAACTTGTAAATCGCATTGTATGCATTACCAAGTGGCTTAATAATTTTGTCTCGGCTGCTTCACATTTTCATGATAATGAATACACCGCCATGGCATATTGATTTAATTAAATTGTTATTTATTGCCTTAAATAATATAAATAAAAATAATTCATCACGCATACCCCACACACCCCCACACCCCCCTCCCAAAAAAAAAATAATTATAAACATGCCCTCAAACAATCAAATTTCTTACATTAAAACCAATCCCTCGTAATATTGTTAAATTATATTTAAGTCCTTAATATAATTTATTTTTATCCTTAAATTTATTCACAAACTATAATAAGTCCCTTACACATAATTAGTAATTGTTAAGGATTGTGATTTAGGTTTACCAAGTAATTTCAGTCATTTGATTTTAAGAAATATTTTGTAATAAAAATTTGTGTATAAAAAAATGTAAAATTTTTGAAGATAATAAAACATATATAATAAATTTCAAGGATTTATGAAATACGTGAAAAAATAAGATGCAAGTAAATGAACTTATTCTCTTCACCTTGTCTCTCTTTTTGTAATCCCCAATCTCCTGATTCCCCAATTCTCTTCCCATTGTTTCCTTTTCCAATCTTCCTACAATCATCAAATTGAATAAACTTTCCAACCTCTAAACAACCAATACCTAACATATAGTCAAATTGAAACAATCCTACTGAAAATCAAATCAAACAAAAGGTAACCTCGAGATGAAGAAGAAGTAGCAGTGAGGGTTGAATCCAAGAATAAGAAACAATGAGGGTTGAGTCCAAGAATAAGCAACTAGGGGTGGGCATCCCATCCCGCGATCCTGATTTGTCCCGTTCATTCCCAATTTTTTCCTGGTAGTTTGGGATTAATCAAACCGATCTCGTCCCATCCCGATCTAGAGTGGGATGAGATCCAGGATGAAGATTTTCAATCCACCCATCCCATCCTGAATTTTTTATTTAATATTTATCATAATTAACTTTAATCAAACTACTTTTCTAAAGAAAAATTTATGATGTGTTGGAATTAAATCAAAACATCTATTGTTTGAAAATTTACTTGCTTGATTTGGTATTCTTTGTTTACGTATAAACTTCAGTTTGAATATTTTAGGTCAAATAGAATCCATGAAAATTTATGCCTTTTCACATTTTGTTATAGGACAATTATTATCGTAGAAAATAAAAGTAAATGATGGGTTTGGTTAGTTTTGCACTATGAGTTATGTAATTGGAGAACATTGCTCCTTGTATGAATGATAGTTCAACTTTTACGGATCTATGGAAGGGGTTCCTTCCATTTCTCATCCTTCAGTACTTGACAAACTTTTAATTCCATTGTCAGGTAGCTCTCCATAAATTTTGTATGACATTTAATATTGTTATGATAAAAGTTATATGTATATACATTTGACATTATTAGTGTGTGAACAATGTGAGATAATATTCTTTTATTATTTTTCATTGAAGGAGAAATAGAATAAACAACAACAAACAGGTCTTGTTGAAGATAAGCAACAAACGGGATAAGGGTGGCAAAAAAATCTGAATTAACGGATATCTGCATCGCACTGAACCTAATGGGGCGGATTCGGGGATGGGTAAATGAGGGGCGAGGCAGATTTAGAAAGTAAAATACAATCCGTGATAGATTCGGGGCGAGGCGAATTTGGTCCCGCCCTAAATATTCATCCCATATAAAATATTAGGGATACTTTTGTACTATGAATATAGTGCGTTTGGTTGGATGAAATCATATTTCATGAGAATCCATGAGGAAACCCTTACATTTAAAATTTAATTGAGGTAACACTCATCATCTATCATGGATTTTATGATTAGTAGTGGGAATGGAAGTCTCATGAACATGAGAATCACACTCCTTGCTCCCCTCAAAGCATGTGATTACAATGTTCATGAGACTTTTATTCTCACCATTGATCACAAAATTTAACGGTGAATTGGTGAGTGAACCTCAAATTATCTTAGATGTAGGTAGTTCCCCATGAATTCATATAAAATAGATTTCATTCAACCAAACACACCTTTAGTTAGGGGCGGACCTACTAAGGGCAAACTTTCAAAATATTTTTAATAAATACTTAGCTTTACAAAAAAAAAATCGTTTATATAACATATAATACAATATGATAATTGTTCATTCAACTATTTTTACATACTTACTTGGTGTAATGGTTAGAAGTTTAATATTTTTAGTAAACGACCCGATTCGATACTCTTGGAACGCCTAAATTTTATTTTTTTTCAATGTAATTTTATTAGTAATTGCAAACATTAAACAAATTGTTTACTATAATATCTTATTTTCAGTCATCTTTTGTTTTTTTATGGCTATTAACAATTATTATTTCTGTCATTGTGGCATGCTCATACTTTTTTGTTTTCAATGCAATTTTATATATAAGTGCAAACATAAAAAAAAATATGAATTGTTTGTTCACAAGTGGAATAAAACCTCCAAAAAAATATTAATATTTAATATATAAAATCTAATTAAATGAAAATTAGCCAACACATACAAAATTTGAGACTCATATAAAACATTTTTTCTATGAAACTGTATTAGGATTTTATTATGTTTATAAATTTCAGATTTTTTAAACTTCAACTAGATACTTATCTTAATTATTTTTTTATTTTAGTTATATATTATAATTACATACTTGCTAAAATTATCGATATGATGACTTATTTTGGCTTAAATTTATACTATGCTGGATTCAATTTGGTATGCAATATACTTTTGATAATTATTTATTTTTTATTAGTTACTAGTTGGGGTAGAAAAAAAGTTTGGCTCCGCCTTTGATAAGTACCCTTATCAACTAACTAATAATTATTTATCATTCTTTCCATCAATTTGTCAAGTAGTTTTCCACTATCCAATAAATAAATCACATAAAACAGTAGAATGAACCTTTATCACCATAAAGTTAATGGCCTACTAAGAATAAAATAAAATAATACACATCTTTTGTTTTCAATCAAATAAGACCCATCTGATGTCCCATCTTATTTTTCACCTGTGTTAGGGATTCCCGACCAGAGCAAATAAAAAATTCAAAGACTAGTAATGTCCCAATTAACTGCAGAAGATGGTCGTTGCAGTCACTGCTTTACTGCAAGCGAGGCAGGGCTTCGAATCAGATCCCAATCGTGCTCGTGGAACCAAAGATCCCCACACCAGGACGTATGAACCCGCGTCTTCGACCATTATTATTGTATTAGGGATTATTGTTGTATTAGGGTTCATGTGAAGAGTTGAAGCAGCAGTGTCACGAACGAAGAAGAAGAAGCAACAGTGTGACAAGAATAAGAAGAAAACGCTATGTGACTGCGTCGAAATCTTTTGATAAAAAAAGGGAAATTTGGTCTTTGCATTTTTATGTTTGGGCGAAATTATCAATTTTACCATAACTTACTATGTTTGTGAGACTTCTATTCTCACCATTGACCACAAAATTTAATGGTGAATTGGTGAGTGAATCTCAAATTAATTTAAATGTAGATAGTTCCCTCATGAATTCCTGAAAAATAAGATTTCATGCAACCAAATATATACCCTTAGTTCCTTATTTAATAATGAGCGAGGTTAGGGAACCATGTTTTGCAATCAGGATGATGTGACATCGTCGAAGGAAGTTTTTTACAACCTCAAGATACATATAAACTCTGTGGGGATTTCATTATCTTTTCAGATCACGTCGCGTCACCCTGATTCCAAAATATAATTGCAAAAACTTGATTTTCTAGCATTTTTGTTTAATAATCAATTTGTCATGTTACTTTCCACTACCCAATAAATTAATTAATTAAAACAAAAGGACGAACCTTATCACCATTCAATAAGTGGCCTACTAAGAATTAGATAATACACATTTTTTTGTTTTCAACCAAATAAGGCCCATTTGGGGTCACATCTTCTTTTCCACCCGCATTAGGGTTTCGCGGCCAGAGTAAATGGAAAATTAAAAAATCAGCAACGTCCCTATTAATTGCAAGCTTGCGAGAAGATGGTCGTTGCAGTCATTAGCTTACTGCAAGCGAGTCAGGGTTTGATTTAGATCCTAATCGTACTCGTGGATCCAAAGATCCCCCACACCAGGGCGTATGAACCTTTGTCCTATACCATTATTATCAGGGTTCATGCGAATAGTTGAAACAGTAGTGTCACGAACAAAGAAAAAGCAACAACAATGTGACAAGAACAAGAAGAAAACGCTTTGTGATTGCATCAAAAAAATTTGATAAAAAGGAAAATTTGGTCTATGCATTTTTTGGGTAAAGCCTAAATTATCGAATTTACCATAAATTATCATGTTCATTGGACTTGTATTCTCAACATTGATCACAAAATCTAATGATGAATTGGTGAGTGAACCTCAAATTAACTTAAATATAGATGGTTCCCTTATGAACTTTTATGAAATAAATTTTCATGCAACCAAACACAACCTTAATTCATTAATCAATCTGCCACGTAACTTTCCACTACCCAATAAATTAAGCAAATAAAACAAAAGAATGAACCTTTATCACCGTACAGTAAGTAGCCTACTAAGAATAAAATAATACACATGTTTTGTTTTCAACAGAATAAGGCCCATTTGGGGTTCCATCTTCTTTTAGACATGAGTAATTCTAGATGTCGAGGAAGTGGGCGAGGAAATGGGCGAGGGAGGGTGGCGAGCACGTGCAGGCTGATGTGGTTTAAAAAAAAAAAAAATCGCGAGGGAAATCCAAAATTTGGGGGAGAAGAATGAGGGAATCGAAACCTTCTTTCTCCCCATTTCCTCATTCCCTCTCCCTCTCCCTCTCCCCATTTTCCATCTCGACACATTTCAGTCCGACTCTCTTTCTCTCTCTACAGATCTTTTTCTTCCTCATTTCAAACCAAAGTAACAAACTTTATTTCAAACCCTAATTTCCATTTTCCATCTCTCGACAGGTCTCCCCCTCCCTCTCCCCCAAACGAAGCTCATCTTCACCCACCTTCATAGTCATCGACTCAAACGAAGGAGGAGAGAAGAAGGTCAAACGAAGCCAGAGAAGAAGAAGGAGAAGAGAAGAAGCTCTCTCTGCATCTTCAATGGCAGCCTCTGTTTCTTCCCTTTGAGACCAAATCCAGAGAAGAGAAGTAGAGGAAGAAGCTCAGTTTTCTAAAACATGTGGAAACTAAAAGTTTTTGACATTTATTTAAAGAGTTTTAAGAAAAGAAGAAGAAGCCATTAATGGGTCTTGGGAACAGACACCCAAAGGGGGCAAATGGTGGAGTAGGAGGAGGCGTTTCACCTAGATGGCTTTCCCTCTTCTGTACTTCCAGCTTCTGTATGGGTGTTCTAGTTGTAAACAGGTATCTCTTTTCTCTACTTCAATTTCAAGATCTGGGTTTAAGTAATTAGCTTTGGATTTGCTGTTCTTAGCTCATTCATTTGTTTGTGTGATAGAATTTGTGAGATCTTTAGTGCTTATTGTTGTTCTTAAGCTTTTTTGGGGTTTTAGGCCTGGTTGGGTTAGTGAGAAAGCTTAGAGAGCTCTAGAGAGAAAATCCCACAAACACAGATAGGTTTTCTGAATGCACTGCTCTGCAAGTCTTAGAAATGGTGACTTTTTGCTATCTAAAGTTTCAAAGTTCTGTTTTTTTTTTTTTTTGGGTTAATTTTTATGTATTAGTTCGGTTTTCTTCATTTTGATTGGATTTAGAGCAATGGGTATCGCTAAATTTTCCACTAAACCAATAAAAATCATATCTTGGCGATGATGCTATACTGTTGTTGATTATTAGAGATTTTTGAGTATGGAGAGATTATTGATGAGTGATCCTTAATACACTTTTTGTTGAAATTTTTATTATTGGGTTGAACGAATTATGAATTGATATTGTGGGTTTATTGAATTGTTGCCACTGGCATTTGTATTAATTTTGGGCTAATCAAGCTTCTGTTCCACACTTTAAGTTCTTTTCAAGCTCGAGTTTTTCTTCTCCATTCTCTTCTTCTTAGTTGTATTTTCATTGGGTTTTGCAAACTCAGTCTCCCCGTACCCTATTAGACTCGACGTGGATCAGCTGCTTCGATGGATGAGGGTGCTTTCAGTGCCAATTGTCTGTCTCACTCGGGCACCAGCTTAAAAGCTGTTGTAGGGGTTGGAGAGTTTGGTGGGAGTAGCAATTTCGAAGGAACACTCCCAAATCCCAAGTCCAAATCTTTGATGCAAGTTTATCCGTGAATACTAATGTCATAATGTGCCTTATTTTTTTGGATGCAAGTTTGTATATAAAACAATCATATATGAGAAATTGTCCAAAATTAATGAGCTCTTGTGTCTTTGACAGACTACACCGCTTCTAGCAGGAATTGCAGTTGCTACGGCTGCTATTGCTAGCAGATATGGAATCCAAGCTTGGCAAGCATTCAAAGCACGACCACCAACTGCAAGAATGCGCAAGTTTTACGAAGGAGGTTTCCAGCCTACAATGACTAGAAGGGAAACAGCTCTTATTCTTGGCCTTAGGTAACCACAGAGTATTACATTTTCTGATGCCTGTTTATTTTATAATGAAGCCTTCATAATGATAATACTAATTAAGGAGAACTTTGATGCGAGTCATTTGAATAGCTTGGAGCCCATGCCTTAAACATCAGCCTTACTTTCTCTAGGTAATGAAACATATAATAGATAAAGCACAAGTCAGATTGCAGAAAAATGTGATTCAATACATAGCAAGCAACTGAAATTTTCAAGTCCCCAAGAAGTTAAACTGATGCATTTAGCTGCAAAGTTGCTCAGTGGCTAAGAGCGCAGAAAAGAGAGAAGCAAAATCTGGGTCTCTAACCCTACTGCTGTTGTAGCATTTTCAATTCCATCTTCCCCTTCCTAGTGAGAGAAAGGGAACACGAGATTGATCGTCAGTTTCACCCTTCTTTGCCCATCCTTTTCACTTTTTTTACTTGGTCAATAAACGGAGTATATGACACAAAATTTTGCTTCAATCTTAAAAAGCAGTTATCAAATGACATAGGCATGGCTAAAACTAAAGTTACTATTATCACTTCATTTAGAAAACCAGCTATTTTCTGAACGGCACATTCCTTAAGAATGTTCTCTAAGTGATGAGGTGCATGCCTTGGACCTAGTTACACTGAAGATGAAACAAAGGATTTGTAATTGGCTCGGAGGGATGAGCAAGAATAAAAAAAAAGGGGCTAAATGTGCCTCTGTTTGGGAAATCTTAAATCGATACTCTGCCCTTATCATGCTTCCTCAAGGGGACTTCTCATGTACAGTAGATTTAAGCCACATTTTTTTACTGATCCTCGAGGCTAAAATCTACTGCCTCACATTGTGTAAGATAGTGTGCGTAATCTCTCCAAATGCTCACTGTTCTAGAAGAGTCTATGCATTACAAGTATTATTGACAGACCATGCGTAAACTTTTCCAAATGCTCACCGTCTTAGTAGAGTATACACATCACAAAATATTGACACGATGTGCATAATCTTTCCAAATGCTCACTGTCTTAGAAGAGTCTATGCATCACAAATAGTGCAGTGGGAAGAATTCATATACATTTAGGCCTTGGTTGGATTTATTGACATCATCTAGTAACTTTTCTTATTTTGTTTTCTTTTGATTCCCATTCCCTATTCATCACTGTCTTCTTTTCTCTATCAGGGAGGGCACAACAGCTGATAAAGTCAAGGAAGCACACAGAAAGGTGATGGTAGCAAACCATCCAGATGCAGGTGGAAGCCATTACCTTGCATCAAAGGTTAATGAAGCAAAAGATGTGATGCTTGGAAGGACAAAAGGCAGTGGATCTGCATTTTATCGCCATTGGTCTTCATGGTTCTGCCTCAACATAGCTTTTCTAATCTTAACAAAGTGTTTACAATCCCCAAAATAAAACACTTTTTGTTTGATTCTTTAAGATTCCCAAAGAATTCATACTTGGGATGTCACCTATGGTTGTTTGTATGAGTATGTTAGAGCTGGTTGGAAAAGAGAATTCTTACGAATATATGTGAATGAATTGCCCAGAGATGGTAGTAAAAAAGAAAACTTTTTCATAGCCGTTATATATGCATTTTATTTACCCGTAATTATAAGTAGCTTGGTCACCTAATGTTGGGATATTTTCACCCTGGAAAAACAGGTTAAAATGTGATAATTTGCGATGTCTTCTAGTTGCAAAATGTGACTAGCAGAACTGCAGAAACAACTGAAATGGGAGTTATATAAGCATTAACACCCCAAATCTATCTTAAACTACAATTCTGACGGCACATACTGGATTCTCAGTTTCTCCCCTCGCTACACTAAAACCATGACTGGCCATGCTGACTCTGGATTCTTTAACTCATTTTCGCTTCTATGATTCTATCATTGTTTTCTAATGATACGGAGCTTTAGCTCATCAGACTGCTTTCACTCAATAACGCTTCTGGTGGTGGATAAATGATGATGACATATTTGCGGACATCTCATTTAACTTCAGGTTTTTATGAGCTTTTAAGGTTGAAGCACATCACATGCCTTGATCAAAGGAATGCATTCTAAGATCAAATGTTGGTATTAAAAATTAGAAAATGTGCAAAATATAGACCTTGTTTACTGAGAAAACAAAAGTAGGAACGCATTATGTTCCTGCCACTTCCTGTGTTTTCTACACCTCCCTAATTTGTGAATACAGCCACCCCACACCCCACATTTAAATATAAATCTTCCTTGTACCTAAGGCCAAGAATAAGAGTTGCTTCCCTTCTAGTCATTGTAGGCTGGAAACCTCCTTCGTACAACTTGCGCATTCTTGCAGTTGGTGGTCGTGCTTTGAATGCTTGCCAAGCTTGGATTCCATATCTGCTAGCAATAACAGCTGTAGCAACTGCAATTCCTGCTAGAAGCGGTGTAGTCTGTCAAAGACACAAGAGCTCATTAATTTTGGACAATTTCTCATATATGATTGCTTTATATACAAACTTGCATCCAAAAACATAAGGCACGTTATGACATTAGTATTCACGAATAAAGTGCAGAGTAAAAATTTGAATTCACATTTCCACACAGTCAGTGTGAGATTACAGCAGCAACCAATACCGTATAGGATTGGTTCACATAAAGCACAGGGCATTCGATAAGGGGTTTTGGCGGACCCGTGAGACCAAAAGATGAACCATAAACTGTTAGGTCATAAATTCTAATGAATTTGATTTCCAGATTGGAAACATGAGTGAAGGACTCTTTCGCTACTTAAGTCCACTCCACCCATTCTATCAACCCGAAACACTTGATGTCTGCTGGATTTGCCCTGTTTCTCAGGTTAAACTTTTAGAGTAGATGACAGACTTAGTTTACGAGTTCAAAGATTTGGACTTGGGATTTGGGAGTGTTCCTTCGAAATTGCTACTCCCAGCAAACTCTCCAACCCCTACAACAGCTTTTAAGCTGGTGCCCGAGTGAGACAGACAATTGGCACTGAAAGCACCCTCATCCATCGAAGCAGCTGATCCACGTCGAGTCTAATAGGGTACGGGGAGACTGAGTTTGCAAAACCCAATGAAAATACAACTAAGAAGAAGAGAACGGAGAAGAAAAACTCGAGCATGAAAAGAACTTAAAGTGTGGAATAGAAGCTTGATTAGCCCAAAATTAATACAAATGCCAGTGGCAACAATTCAATAAACCCACAATATCAATTCATAATTCGTTCAACCCAATAATAAAAATTTCAACAAAAAGTGTATTAAGGATCACTCATCAATAATCTCTACATACTCAAAAATCTCTAATAATCAACAACAGTCACTACTACAAATATTAGCTTAGGTAACGCCACTTAGATAGCGCTTTTTTAAAGAGCTATCCAAGTGGGCACTAGGATAGCGCTTATTTGTCTTTAAAAAAAAAAAACGCTACAATAGCGCTTTTAATTTTTTTTTCAGTTAAGCGCTATCTTAATTATGTCTTAGATAGCGCTTTAAAAAACGCTATGAGAAAAAACGTTACCAAAGCTACCATAGCGCTTCCGAAACGCTATGCTACTTACATTTAGGATAGCGCTTCGGAAGCGCTATCCTATATATCACTACTAAAGCGCTTATATAGCGCTATCTTAGTCTAGCAATTATATAGCGCTTAAATCTCATTTTTTCAGATCTTGATACGATCGGACGGTTAAGATCACAAGCCCTAATATAAAACCTAAATCTCGTTTTTTTTGGTTTTGCTATTGCCTTATTTTTCAAACACACAGAGAGGCGAGGAGGCGAGGAGGCAAGGAACCGAGGCGAGGAGGCGAGGAACCAGAGGAGGCGAGGAACCGAGGAGTCGGAAGCTCAGGACCAGGTTCGTCTCTCTCGCTCGACTCTCACTTAGTCACTGTTGGTGTTTTGTGTTTTGTGTATTGTTGGCAAAAAAAAAATCTCAATGACTGCGACAAAATGAGATGGAGAAATCAAAAGACATACTACTTCCATCAACCTCAGTGAGTACTCCAAATCCTAAGAGCATCTCCATTGAAATAGAAAGATCAGACTGAAATTTAAACATTTTCGACTAGTACAAGTTCAATTAAAAGTTAAAATTAGGCTAATGGACTAATCAGTCTTTCAAAGTCTACTGAGGAAGTGAGCATCTAATGTTCGTCTCTCCATCTCATTTCGTCTCTCTTGCTTCTTCTTGTTTTTTTTTTTTTTTTTTTTTTTTGTGTGTGTTTTGTGTGTGATTCACTGATTATTAGCCTATTTTTTGTCTACTGAGGAAGTGAGCATCTAATGCATCTTTTTATTGTTTTTGAGTTATTTTATGACATTATGTTAATAATTTTTTAATAAAATATAAAATATAAATAAGATTTGATTGACGTGTCGCCGAGTCCCCGAATCCTAGTTTTTTGAAAATTGCCGAGTCGCCGTGTCGTATCCGTATCCGATACGACACGCGTACCCGAGTCCGTGCATCCTTGGTTGTTTCTGATGTCCATGGTAGCTCTCACCATCCCTCACTGTTTTTGTTTTTTATATTCAGTTTACTCAGTATTAGTTAGAACTTTCATTAGTATATAAATGCAACGTAGGGTTCTTTGTTGGCATTAAAATTGTCTTCTTATCTTCTTTGCTTATGAAACAATTACTTCTGATGAATCTTCTTTGCAACTGTTCTGTAACTTTCTGCAATTTAGTCTTTAATATCTTGGAAATGTGAGGGATGGTGAGAGTGTTACTGAAATCAGAGGTAAATGTCGATTTAAAAAAGGTTGGGGACAAAGACGATTCATACATCATGGCAGTGCAAGCTAAGCAGGTGTTTTATGTGAGTGACCCAGTTGATAAGAAGTGGTCCATCGTTGTATTGTCGAACAAGTTCAATAATAGTTACCAAGTTAGTGACCATGTTGATGAGGACGTTGATACAATTAATGATCCTTTTGGGGACGTGTATGTTTGCCCGAGCACTTACGATTATGATGATCATCAAAACTTATATTTAAGATATGATCATGATGAGGGTGAATATGTAAATCCAGATTTAGTTAATGTACATGGCCATGAACGATCAAAGTCAACTACCAAACGAAAGAGGATATCTAAAGCCAAAAAGCCAAAAAGAAATGTATGTGTTTTTCCTATTATATATTTGTAATTTATATCCAGTAGTAAGTTGTAAGATCCAAAGTAATGTATGTATTTTTCCTATTGAATTATGTCCATTAAACATTAAGTAGTAAGATCTAGTATGTATTTTTCCTATTGAGTCATTTGTGTAAGTAAGTTGTAAGATCCAGAATAAATGAAGCATTTGTAGTAAGTACTCATTATCCTTTGCAATATTGGCTTGTTACTTATGATTTTGTGTATTAATTCACGCTTATACTCTTTATTTTACAGGATCATGACTGCTAGATCCCCGAGCAAGCGCCAGAGCAAGGGTCGTGCTCGAGAGAACGGTCGAGGGGATGGTCAAGATGATTCTAGAGGAGGTGAGACAGGAGGTTCAACTGGAAATAGTGGCTTGTCCCAGGTTCAGTCTCGAGGAATAGTCACTATGGTGAGTGTTAAGAAAAGAAGGGCCAAAGGAGATGTAATAAAGGTGAATTGGAATGAAATGGGCCAACCAATTGGCAAACAGTCGATGACCTTAGCACACTTTGTTGGATCTTGCTGTAGACGAACTTTTCCAATCACGATTACCAATTGGCGTAAGGATGATTTGTTGCCATTGAAAGAACAACTTTGGGATGAAGTCAAGGTATATTTGCTATCTCAATCTGCGTTTAAATTTTAGTAATTGGTGTGGTTGTTTGTTTGGATATACATATTGTCTTCCTGTTATGTTCTTACCGAGGATGAATGGTGAGCATGAGGTTGATGATCCTACTGCCTTGCAAGTACTTGAGGATGTGGTAATATCTACTTCCTTTGTTTGAAAACAAATCTGCACTGTTTAGACATGATACCATCCTTTTCACCTGATAGCACTATCCTACTTTAAAATCACGGAGTTTCAGTTTTGTCACTATATATAGCACTGTTTGGTATTTTTACAAAAAGTGGATACTAAAAGTTGGTAAATATGATAAGAGACAATAGTTTAAAATTAAATTATACTCTGCTGCCATGATGAAGACACTGGAACTCACAACTTGGACAGTTTTGTATATTTTGTTTCGACATTGCAATATAGTCACTGTTAATAATATGGGATTTACACAAATAGAATTACACTGCAAAATGAACTATTCTATATCAAGAATCTAAATGATATTAAGTTGTATTAGGTACGCATAACACAACAGTTGGAAGAGGATGAGCTAAATGATATTAAGCTTGGCGACTTGCTTGATCGAGCAATTCCTTTAGAGTATTCCGGACGTGTCCGAGGATGTGGATGGGGTGTTACGAAGAAATCTTTAGCTCAGGCACCCGAATTGTCCGAAATGTCAAAGTTGAAAAGGCAATGCAATAGATTAGAGAAAGACATGCAGGAGATGAAGGCTAAAGGCTACCAACCTACTGTGCCATCATCTTGTGGTTCTAGTCATAAAAATAATTTCAATGTGGATGATGATGACATGAATTCTGATGATGACCTTGATTTTCCGGATGAGGTTCCGAATGAGGTTCTTCCTGAGGTATATTTAATTTTCAAACTTGGCTAATAAATATGTTTATTGGATAAAAGACTAACATATTTTTCGTTTCTAGGGTCCTATTAGATGTTATTTGTATGTTGAGAACCCTCGTAGACATGTTGGGCAAGGTATTTTGCATAATCGCCCGAATGAAATTCTTCATGGTGTTCCACTACCAGAAGGTTGAACATATTACTTTAAGATTTATATACCGACTTAGTGTGTGTGTGTGTTGTTATACTTATACAATGCCATGATGCAATTTCAGGTTATGCGAGGATACAATTTGAAGTGGCGGTAGAATCTGAGAAACATTCAGCGGTGCCGCAATGTACAGACGAAGTTAGGACTGTAGGAGAAGCTGTTGGCCATTTCATTTCGTGGCCAAAAAAGCTGGTGTCTTTGAGAATAGAGGTACAATTATTTATGTATTAAGTATTTTCTCCTTTTTTCTTGCAATTAGGAGCATGTCTGGGATATCTTTGTTGTTTGTTGTTCATGTTGATGAAATTATTTAGATTGCTAGGAATTGATAAGGAACATATAGCTTATTTAGATTGCTAAAAAGCTATTCTTGAAATTGATAAGGAGAACATATAGCTTAGTGCTAGAAAGCTATTCTTGAAAGTAGGAGAACATATAGCTCAAATTCAATACTTACCTCACAAGTTAATTTTTGATTTGCAGTGCCCACCTCCTAAGAATAAGAAGATGGATAAGAGGAACGATGCTAATAAGCCTATCATGAAAAGTGTAGAATCAATGGTTTGTGCTAAGCCATTAGGATATCCTAAGTGTGGAGATTCTCCTCATAATTCCATGGTATTGCATATTTTGCGTTTCTTACCCTCAAACATCATGAATGGTGGTATCGAAGTTCCCATGACAGCATATTTTGACGGGGAGCCTTGGAACGAATGCATTGTTCATGAACATGTCGTGGAGATTCTAAAGGATCGATGGTTACGTGCCTCAAGCATCGCCTTCTATATAAGGTGATAAAACTAGTAAAATAAATTTATTTGATGTTAATGTTTTAAAAAACTTTATTTGTCCTTATGCATTGCTTCTTTTTTTAGATGGCCTTAGATAAATTTCAGCATAATGTTTAATATGCCATCTTAATATTAATGTGGTGTTAACTTGGTTTGTGGAAGGACCTAAAAGAGAAAGCTAGTTATTTTGTTGATTCCTTATGATTATTGAAAGTGCAGTCAAATATCAATGATGGTTAGATATAGTTCAAAGCTAGTAGGATTGTAATACTTTATTAAAAAGATATAGCTCAGTCTTATTGGACCATTTGATATAAATATTTTAGAAAACTTTATTTATTCTTATACATTGTTGATTGTTGAAGGTATTTGGGTGAAGTCTATCTATCCGAAAATGTCGAGTTAGCGGGGAAGTTTTCTTTTGTGTCGCCCCATATTACACCTATGCTAGGTAATGGGACATCGTCCAATCATTTGGCCGAATGTTTGTTGAAGCATACAGGAAAAGACCATCTATTATTGGTGCCGCATAATGTTGGGTGAGTTCAATATAAATAAGATTCAATTATGTGTTTATTAAGTATCAGGATGTCTAAATTTTTTGAAACATTATGCAGTCAACATTGGGTATTGATTGGTATCAATACCAAAACAGAGATGATATACTTTATGGATCCAGCTCCGGGTATGAAGATCGCACAACGCGTTGATTTGAAAAACTTTGTTGAAAGGTAAATACATGTTCTAGTTTTATTTTTACATTACAAATGTATACATATTACATATGTATAATATTACTTTATACAAAATAGTGCATTGAGAAGTTATCGGACTCGTCGAGGCGGCTCTATAACAAAGGCTGCAATGAACAGATTTAATTGGGCAAACATTCAGGTAAATATTTTACAGTACTAAAAATTATTTTATATAATAAGACATGGTAACAAATTGCATATAATTAATTGGATGTTATTTCTCATAGTGTCCAAAGCAGATTGAGATGGATGGCATCCATTGCGGTCATTATATTTGTTGCTATATTGAGGATCTCTTGAATTCTGGTGATACAAGTATTCTTGTTTATGTAAGTAAATAGTTTTATTGAATTACTTTATTTGTTGATTTTTGAAGTATTTGATATCATCTAACTATATATTGATTGTAACTTTTGTATTTGCAGATTGTTCATAAACAGCCAGTCAAATTTTATTCTCCGAAAAAAATGGAGAATTTCGTAATCAATTGGTCAGGATACTTGTACAACCGATTTCTCAAGGAGAAAATGGAAAGCTGAAGCAAAACATTTTAATTATGCATGTAGTTTAAGATATTTATTAGTATTGTGCTACGAACAAATATATATGATAGCATATTAACAATTTTGTATGAATGCTTAAATTATATTTTGAATGAATGAGAAACAGTTAGTTATCATGTTGTGTCTTTATTGATTGATTGAACGTTGTCATTATTATATTAAATATTATATTTAGCCCAGAAAATCGGTATCGGAAAAATAGAAAAAACAAATCAAATAACTTAGATAGCGCTCAAATAAGCGCTATCTAAGTTTAACATATATACTACAATAGCGCTTCTTTTAGCGCTATCTAAGAACAATCTAATTACTTCCATAGTGCTTATTTACGCGCTATCTTAGCAGATAAACAAATCTAATTTAAAAAATTCATTTAAATTAAATAGCGCATAAAAAAGCGCTATGGTAGTTAATAAAAAAAATTCACCGAAATTAAATAGCGCTTTCTAAAGCGCTATTGAAGCTAATTAAAAAAAATCAACAAAATTAAATAGCGCTCATCAAAGCGCTATTCAAGCTAATTTAAAAAAAAAATTAGCGCTTACATAGCGCTTTCTAAGGCGCTATTGAAGTTAATTAAAAAAAAAATCAACGCGAAGCGCTATTCAAGTACGCGCCTTGCATAGCGCCTTTTTGAGCGCTATCTAAGCCTATTTTTAAGCGCTATGCAAGCCTATATTTGTAGTAGTGAGTATAGCATCATCGCCAAGATATGATTTTTATTGGTTTAGTGGAAAATTTAGCGATACCCATTGCTCTAAATCCAATCAAAATGAAGAAAACCGAACTAATACATAAAAATTAACCCAAAAAAAAAAAAAACAGAACTTTGAAACTTTAGATAGCAAAAAGTCACCATTTCTAAGACTTGCAGAGCAGTGCATTCAGAAAACCTATCTGTGTTTGTGGGACTTTCTCTCTAGAGCTCTCTAAGCTTTCTCACTAACCCAACCAGGCCTAAAACCCCAAAAAAGCTTAAGAACAACAATAAGCACTAAAGATCTCACAAATTCTATCACACAAACAAATGAATGAGCTAAGAACAGCAAATCCAAAGCTAATTACTTAAACCCAGATCCTAAAATTGAAGTAGAGAAAAGAGATACATGTTTACAACTAGAACACCCATACAGAAGCTGGAAATACAGAAGAGGGAAAGCCATCTAGGTGAAACGCCTCCTCCTACTCCACCATTTGCCCCCTTTGGGTGTCTGTTCCCAAGACCCATTAATGGCTTCTTCTTCTTCTCTTAAAACTCTTTAAATAAATGTCAAAAACTTTTAGTTTCCACATGTTTTAGAAAACTGAGCTTCTTCTTCTACTTCTCTTCTCTGCATTTGGTCTCAAAGGGAAGAAACAGAGGCTGCCATTGAAGATGCAGAGAGAGCTTCTTCTCTGGCTTCGTTTGACCTTCTTCTCTCCTCCTTCGTTTGAGTCGATGACTATAAAGGTGGGTGAAGATGAGCTTCGTTTGGGGGAGAGGGAGGGGGAGACCTGTCGAGAGATGGAAAATGGAAATTAGGGTTTGAAATAAAGTTTGTTACTTTGGTTTGAAATGAGGAAGAAAAAGATCTGTAGAGAGAGAAAAAGAGTCGGACTGAAATGTGTCGAGATGGAAAATGGGGAGAGGGAGAGGGAGAGGGAGAGGGAATGAGGAAATGGGGAGAAAGAAGGTTTCGATTCCCTCCTTCTTCTCCCCCAAATTTTGGATTTCCCTCGCGAATTTTTTTTTTTTTTTAAACCACGTCAGCCTGCACGTGCTCGCCACCCTCCCTCGCCCACTTCCTCGACATCTAGAATTACTCTTTAGACATGTGTTAGGGTTGAGTCCTTCTAGGTGTCGAGGGAAGGACCCTAGAATTTCCGGTTAGGGTTTGGCGGCTAGAGCAAATAGAAAATTCAAAGATCAACAACGTCCCAATTAATTGCAAGCCTCCGATAAGATGGTCATTGCAGTCACTAGCTTAATTATTGCGAGCGAGGCAGGTTTTGATTCAGATCCCAATCGTGCTCGTGGAACCAAATATCCTCCACACTAGGGCATATGAACCTGTGTTCTCTACCATTATTGTTGTATCAAGGTTCATGGGAAGATTTGAAGCAAAAATGCCCCGAACGAAGAAGCAACAGTGTGACAAGAACAAGAAGAAAACGCTACGTGATTGCGTCAAAATTTTCAATAAAAGGGGAAATTCGGTCTATGCATTTTTGGGTAAGGGCGAAATTTTCAAATTTACCATAAATTACAAAATAATCCTCTAAGAACTGGGATTTTACCTTTCCTACAATTTTCATTTTTTTTGTAAACTCAAAAGAACCAGTTTTTTTTTGCGAAAACTCAATCCTTGGTCATTACCACTCGGTTTTTTCTTTACCCTTGTTTTTTTTTCAGAAATTTTAGGCAGTCTGGGTTTTGCTGTCGGAGGGCAAATTTTACATTTTTGCCCCCCCTTTTTAAAACCTTTTTTAAAAAAATGTTTAAAGATGGGGGCAAAAATGTAAAATTCGCCCCCACAGCAAACCAGGCAGCAATACTCAGGCTGCCTAGAATTGCTCTTCTTTTATATTTCTGACAAATTTTGGTCTTAGCTACAGTAAATGCATGTTAAAAGACAATTTTACCTTTCGCATAAAATACTATTATGTTGTAAGAAAGGTAAAACTGAAAGAAAAAAAAAGGTCATTGATAGTTTTGGTAATTGCAATGCGATTACAACTTTGAAAATCAACCTATTCAAAAAAATATAACTTTTGGTATAACTCATGTTTTTAATATTTCACAAAATTTCTGAACATTATTGTCACGCCCCAATTTTCGAAGGAAACGAAAATCCCAAAAAGCCACGTAGGATTATCCGTTTCCCCCAAAACTCGGGACGTGAGAATTCAATAATAACAGAAACAAATAGCAGCAACAACTAAACAACTAAAACGAATAAAAAGTCTAACCCGGAGAAGACTGGCATGGCTAGCTCACTAGCGGAACTCCAGTAATGCAGCTCAAAATCTCTAAACCTGAAAGACTACTCGGCTACATTCCAAAAGGAATGTACCCAAGAAGCAAAAGCTCACTCGGGTCAGCAATAAAGCTGGTGTGAGAAATCTTCATCCCAAAAATCAATAAAGCTGCACATGATAACATTAAATAAACCAAACAATAAATGACCACACCATCAGGTAGTTCCTCCATGAGGCAATGGTGTTATCATCCTAATAAATAAACATGCATTATTTATTACTAATAAATAAAATTTATGACTTATCAATCCTCATAAATGCAACAACAATACAATTCATACTCATATTAGGCTATTATTGGAATATTAAACAAACACATTTTTCTACCTTTAGGAAGACGTGTAGTTCTCATTCAATGGTTGAATGAGCATTTAGTTTCTTCCTTTAAGGTAATCACGCACATACACAAAAAAATAAATCTCGCTACTTTTCCACAATCGCACTCTCCTCCTGTGCCGAACACACCTCACCCAAGTGTGCCTCCCTTGCCTTCGAAACCACTCGGAGCGTACATGTTCCAAGTGGGGTGCCACCTCGAGGAACATGTCATCACACCCGAAGTCCGATCCATGGCAAGTATTCTTCCTAAATCTACACGTACAACCGAACACACATGGAACGGTGCACTGATATGCAAGCAAGTCTGCATACCCATAATATCACACGTATACAAGCAAGTCTGTATACAAAAATTTCACATTCTTTTTTTTTTTTTTTTTCTCGGAGTTGTGGAAAAGAGCATAAAAATAATTAAATCCTCAAAACTCTTTTATGGTGACGCTTTGTCAACCATAAATAAATCAATCACAGTATCCACCATTCTTTTGGGGAACAAGTAATATTTGACACATTGTCAGTTCACATATCTCATCTCTTTGCATCATATGAAAAACAATATGCACACCAATTCGCATAACGATACAAACACTAAAGCTAAAACAAGTGCGCAATTAAATTCCAACCAATATCTAATATTTATTTAATAAAATATAAATTTGCTGGAATGCGAGTGCAACCCATAGAATCATGTAGTGAAAGGATCCACTTATATCAAATTATGTTCACTAGTTATTCATGCATATATAATATACTAGATTATAGTATAACACAGAACCATGTAATGAACAACAAAATTCAACATATATGATCACCAATCCACAAAAGATTTCTAAAAAAAAAAATGGTTCTTCTAAACTTGTCATGAGTTGAATTTCAAACCAACTAGTGGTTTAAACCAATAAACTTAAGCTCAATCCCCTGATCCAATCTAAATGATGAGGGGGCTCATCATGTATAACTTAACAGCTGTAACTAAACCCAAAAATGACTAGCTCATGATTTAATCCTAATCAACAACTTTGCCAAGAAAGTCATATCTCCATATGGCAATCGGTACACATGTAAACAATCCGAAATATATTTACTGTGAGCTCCCAAAAGAAATGAAACTTCTCAACTTTATTGCTAATGCAACAAAAATACACCAGCAGTAAAACTTGCCAACTAACATTTGCAGTCAAACAAACAACACACATTATATTAGCAAATTTGTAAGAACAAATCACTTTGGTAGTTTTGAAACACATATTATCAAAATTTGTGAGTCCATTCAAATAATTTCTGTATACAAATAATTTCTTTTCTCTTTATTTATTTATTATTATTTTTTTTTTTTCGGAGTTGTGGAAAAAGAGCCTAAATTTCAATTAAGCATCAAATGTAGTTTATTATCACTTCAAGAAAAAAAAAAAAAAAAACTAATATATAGCAAGCAATGAGAAATGATATTCCACTTTGTCCAAAATATAATACATGGCCCAAAACTAAATACAAAGATTTTCATAAAAAAAATTAGACCCATAGTCCAGTACATACCGCTCAGGGTGATGTATGCAAATAAAGATTTTACTGTTTTACTGTTTCTAGTATAAAGAATTTTTTTTTTTTTTTTTTTTTTTTTAAAGCTTGCTTTTACTGTTTCTAAAGCAAATAAACAATTGTTTTTACTGTTTCTAAAACAAATAAAGAATTGACAATGTTCAGCAAATAACTAAAGCAAATAAACAATTGCTTAGTGCTTTTACTGTTTCTAAAACAAATAAACAAAACATGACATGTTCAGCAAATAACCATAACCTACAGGTATAATGATCCATCGGACATGATTGTACATTAAGCAGGCACATTATATTGTAAAGAAAAAGAGCTCTGAGATTTAATATCCACAAATCCCACAAGTCGTACATTAAAACTACCCCTAAAACACTTTTGTTTTTTTATAGCCATCATAAAACACTTTTTAAAAACCACATGAAAAACCACCCATCACTTTTTGAAAACCACCCATAACTTTTTCTTCCAATCGTCACATCACAACAACAACAACTTACAACCAACTTTTCTCTTACACATGTAAATAAAAAAAAACAAATAAACCTTCTCATATCACCTCATCATTAAAAGTAAATATACCAATCACTATCAATAAAACAAAACAAGAAATCTAGGGTTTATATCAGATTTGACATTGAAAAGAAAAAAAAAATTGAGTTCGTACATAAAAAAAATATATCATAAAATAATCCATATCGTAGATTTAAAAGTTTGATAGAAGTTAACTCACCAATATTTTTTCTTCGGCAAGATTCCAAGATTGTTCTTCCAGTGCCTCCTAACGCAGGTTTTTTTTTTTTATCTTTTTCTTTTGTGTGTGTGCAAAGAGAAAAGAAATTAGGGTTTATCTTTTTAAATACAAATTTAGGGTTGCATTAGCTAAACACACCCACCCTTTATCTCTTACCCACCACTAGCCTAAACCTAAATTTGAAATTAAAAATTATAAACTAATAATTACTACCAATAAATATTATTAACTTCTAAAATAATGCAAGTATATTGGTAAGTGAATTTGGCGGGTATTACAATTATATTTTACGCTTACATAATTTAATAATTAAAAAAAAACAAACTCCATGGTAATTTTTGAAAGGAAATCATGATTTGATGGTCAGAGTGACTTAGCACTGCAACAAGAAACTACTATGCCAGCAAATACACTGTAGAGACTGCCTTACTAAAAAAAAAGATTACTGGAGTCTAATGTGCTTTGGTCAGAAAGCTAAACACTTCACTTACATGACCTTCGAGAAAATATAGTAAGTCTCCCTGTTAGCTAGGAGCCGGCTTTCCTTATGTCTAACTCCTCAAAAATGACACTGACTTGCATGTGTTAATCATACAGCTTTGGTCCATGATAAAAAAAATTCTTACAATACAATACAATACAGAAACCCACTTGAATTTGTTAGAAGAAATATCTTCTCAAAGTTCCAACTGTTTCAATGGTACTTGTTCCATGGAACACTAGACATATTCTTGATCACTAACTCTTCAAAATACACTAAGCATTTCTGACCAGGATAAAAGATATGCTCTTTGCTTACATGTGTATGTAGCAAAGTCATCTATGTTGCATGGCACCAGGAAATCATTCAGTGGAGTGTGGACAACTCTAAATTTGGATGGAATCCTAGCTGGAGCCTCAGTTATCTTCTCATTTGCGAGAACTGGCATGGTTTCCCACTTCCCGCCGAACAGTTACCCAAGGCAGCAAATGCACCACCTCCTTGATTGTTGCTAAAGGCTCTAAATCCACCACCTGTACAAAATAATTTAGCTAATTTTTTTGGCAAGGATATACAATGCATCTTTTCAGTACCCTTAAAGGCTTAAACAGTGACACCAAAGTAGATAAATTAGATTCCAAACGAAATAAAGTTGAATTTAGCTGAGCCAGAAGCACCTGAAACACACACCAGTACAAGAAGCAGCACCTGCAAACCCACCACCTGCAGAGGCTGCAGCAGCAAATCCACCACCACCAGAAGCAGCAGAAGTAAATCCAACTTCACCAGCAAAGCCCCACCAGTAGAACCAACCCCGGCAAACCCCCCTCCAGTAGCTGCATTTGCAAACCCACCAGTAGGAGGAGTGCCATATCCACTACCAAAACCAAATCCTCCTGCACGGTTTCCTGTTGCCGGGGACCACTTGCAGAACCAAAACCTGATCCTGGTAAACCACTGCCAATCTGCCTTGATTGTCCAAATGAACCAAGTACTGAGCCAAGTGCTTGCTGCCCAGCACCAATATGAGCTGGCTGCCCAAATGCGCTTCTTGTAGGTTCAGGAGCAGCGCTAACTGTATTGAAGCTACCAGAAAATGCAACCGCATTGATTGGTTGAGGTGATTGAGAAGGCTGGATAGACTGGAAACTAAAAGTTGCAGGCCGAAACAGCTCCTCAATGGGAAGTGTTAAATTAAATGGGGAGTTCCCTGGAGTTGACGCTGCATTTTGAAATGAACCACCAAATGGATTTGATTTTGGTGCAGCTGAGGTGGAGAACAATCCAAGCCCAAATGTACCAAGGCTTCCTAAGTTCAAGTTTAAAGTTGCTTCAGGAGCTTCCTCCTCCATCTCATCCTCAAGATCCAAACTTTCATTCTTTTTTCAGTTGCAACACTAGAAACTGAAGTAACCACTAAAGATTGAGCACGCTCAGCAGATTGCAAATCAGGTTGAGAATTCAAAGGAAGATTGGATTTAGCAGTTGAGATGTTATTAAAGTTAGAAGCAGACTAGGTTGGCTTGCAGATGCTGAATCAGCTGAAAAACTTTGCTAGCAGTCAGTGATCCAACACCATCGGGAAGCTGTGAAGCTGGAGCTTGTGAAATAGCATTCACATGTCTTCAAATCAAATTTACCATCAGGAGGCTGTAAAGGTGGAGATTGTGTAGTAGCTTTTGCATTTGCCTTCGAGCCAAATTCACCATCAGGAGGCTGTGAAGCTGGAGCTTGTAAAGCAGCACTCACATTTGCTTTCAAATCAAATTCGCCAACATGAGGTTCAGCTCGCTAGGTAGAACCCGAGTGGTTGAATTAATGGAAGTAGAAGATACAGATGATGGAGCATGCTCACCCGGGACTTGCAACTTTAAAGGCTTGAAAGAAGCAAAGGATGACATAGAAGATGAAAACGATGAAGCTGATGGGACTACTGGACCAGCATGAATAGAAGGTTTACTGCTTTCTTCTGAATCCTCCTTGAATGAAACAGATGGAGGCAGTCTGCTACTTGATTTGCAGAGCTTAATGGTGCTTTTATCAGAGGGATAAGACCACTCTGAGACAATAGTCCAGGTTGCACCTCAGATAATCCGATTCGTCACTGAAACCCTTGACTTGTTAAAGAATGAATCTGAACAGTCATTCATGTTCAAGATTTTGCCGGGATACGATGAGGATTGTGCAAATGACAGAAGAGTGTTTGTCTGAGTGACTTGCGTTGTAGCCTTTAGGAGATTTGGACTCTATAAACTGTGACGGTCTTGAATGCTCACTGGTCCATTTGAATGACAAAGTTGGAGTGGTTTGCTGCAAGTATGTATCTCCAATATCTACATGATGAAAAAATCTAGGGTGCCTGGTGTTGTGATTGGTGGCCACCAGACACTGTAGTAGTGCTCCTACATGATATATCTCTTCATATAAGGGACAACCCTTATGTCAGCCATAGAATCAATTGTCCAAGAATAGATAGGATTCTCTTGATATATATATGTCCTGAGTCTGTGTAAACAAAAAAAACAAGAAATATAGAAGAGTTTCTAATGAATTCTGACAAAATCTTGAACAAAAGATTTCATATATATATACATAAAAAAGTAAAAAAATAAAAATCATTTTATGAGCATTGCATTTCATTTCTCTTATTACAAAAATAACATTCTTCGGGTGAGGTTAGCTAGGGAATCAGGTTTTGCAACCAGGATGATGATCATGCCACTTCATCCTAGTTGCAAAACCTGGTTTCCTAGTATTTTCGGTTATCTTTACGACTTCGCATTGCCTACTATACGTACTAAGTAGTTTATTTTGGAAAAATACTTGCTAAGTTGTTATAAGTAGAGATTGTCGCTCGGATTTTGAAAATATTATATCCACCCAAAGTAATCTTATAAATTACTTATCAATTTTAAAATTATAATTTATTTTCACAATAATTAGAATTTTTTTTTATTCCATCACTCGCTCATAACAATAGTTATGTTGATGGTATAATAAGAGCGAGTCTAGGTAGCTCAGACTCCTGACCAGGTTTGCGCCAAGAGGTGACTCTTTGCTTTGGCACACAGCCTCAGTACACAGACGGACCAATCCCCTCTTCTTCTTCTTCTTCTTCTTCTTCTTCTTATTCGACTATCCATCCTCTATTTCTATGCCTGCTTATTTCTTCTACGTCCTTTTCCATATTCTTCAATTCAATTCAACTTCACAATTCTGATAAGTAGAGAGATTACAGACAGAGAGATGATGCCAGATCAAATTGAATCGATCTGAAATGGTTAGGTGTTATGGATGGGTCTCTTATTTGTGGGAGGCATAAGCATGATATATACATATGGTATTGGGACCAAGGAATTAACCTAGGGCTTGAAGGGGCTTGACGAATCTGCCGAGGACGAGGCAGACCAAGGAGGAGATGGCACCAGCACCGCTGCGAAATTTGTCAGATGGGGGTGCGGTGGTAGAAGAACAAGCGGCTACACGAGCGCAGCGTCACCTTCTGGCGCAAACCTGACCGGGAGTCCTAGCTGTGTAGACTTGCTCATACTATAATGGTAGCACTGTTTACCAAATACCATCAAGTATATATAAAAAAAAAAATGAAAAATTGATCAATTGGTTATTTTAATGGCAATGTTAGTTTTAAAGATGACAAGGTTAGCAAATGTAACGAAGTTGTAAAAGAACTACCACTTAATCATTTATATGGTATTTTGATATTTACTTGATGGCATGTGGTAAATAGTGATACCTCCATACCATCAAGTGAGTAATGGAATTAAAAATCACATTTAATTATTGTGAAAATAAATTGAAATTTTAAATTTGATAGCTAGGCGAAACTGAAACTGTCATAATGATGGAAGTACCATTTTGATTAATGGTTTTATGTAAGCCCATGTAACTTTGAGAATTGAGAGAACAAAATATCAAGGGTACAGACTAAGCCAAGAGGAAGAAGAAGAAGATTTTGAATAATCAGCAATAATGTGTACAACATTTTAAGTCATATTCAACTCTAAAGATTAAAGAAATTCTGATTGGGCAAATTGTTTTTTTGTAATTTATCAGCATATATATCGAAGCTAATTACTAATATACAAATCTTAAATTCCAACTAAAGGTTTTGGTCAGCGACACTTGAACAAACAACATAGATTTATTCATTTATTTATTTATATATAGTTTGCATTATTCATTGATATCATGATGAAGATGTTCTTGTAATTTTCAACATCTATACTGAAGCTAATTAGCAAGGTACAAATCTTACATTCAAACTACAAATTTTATTCAGCGACAATTGAACAAATAACATACATTTATTCCCTTATTTATTTATTTATTAATATATAGCTCACATTTATACATTGAAATCATTATGAGGAAGTTCTTCAAAAAATCTCTTGTCGTCGTCATTGACACGATTACAACAAATACATGTTTGCGCCTTTTTAGTAAATTCATAGTAACAATAACATTGTCCATCTGGACAAGTCACATTAGCAGGGCAATCTGCTCAATTTCAACGAAAAAAATGTTAATGGCCATCTCATTACCACCAATAATATTATACAAAAAATAAAATAAAATAAAATAGTCAAATTGTTGAAGAGCACCTCGAATAACTTCATCAATATACGTTAAAAGCTTTTTTTAGTAGAAAAAAAAGTGTTAGATAAATTTCTTACCTTGAGAAATTTGCAAGTGATTAACAACCTGTATGCGACTAAAAACTTGTTCCATAGACATGACCATCATAAACATAAACAATGCCAGAAGAAAAATAATCTTCTTCATATTAATACTTATTCAAGAGCAACAAGCAAAAGTTTTGGTAAGAACTCAAAATCTCTTCATGGCAAAATATATGGAGAGCGTGGAGAGAAATTCTCTGAAAAATCTTGAACAAAAGGTTAATATTCATGACAGCTCATGCCAACACTCCCCCTCAAGTTGGTGCCTATAGGTCTCGCTGTGGAAATTTTTGCTACCAACACCTTTTGTAAGTACGTCTGCCAACTAGTACTCGGATCTGATAAACTGAAACCGAATTATCTTGGTCTCAAGATTGTGTTTGATGAAATGTCGATCCACCGCCACATGCTTGGTTCGATCATGTTGGACAGGGTTGTGTGAAATGTCAATAGCGGCTTTGTTGTCACAGAATAGGACCATCTCACAGTTCGGAGCAAAGCCAATTTTTGTTAACAACATTTTAAGCCAGAGAAGCTCATAGAGACCCTTTGCCATCCCTCGAAATTCAGCTTCAGCACTTGACAAAGCCACCACCTTATGTTTCATACTTCTCCATGTTGTTCCCACCAATAAACGTAAAGTACCCCGAGGTGGATTTTCTGTCTGATATGTTTCCTGCCCAATCCACATCAGTATAGCCCTCAACTCTAAGATGATCATTTTTTGAGAACATAAGTCCTTTTTCCTGGGGATGACTTTAAGTATCAAAGAATTCATATTACCGCATCCATGTGATTTTCACTCGGACAATGCATGAATTGACTTACTATGCTCACTGCATAAGCAATATCTGGGCGGGTATGTGAGAGATAGATAAGCTTCCCGACTAACCTTTGGTATCTCTCCTTGTTTGTTGGAACTTGGTTTGGGTATTCTCCAAGTTTATGGTTTTGGACAATTGGTGTGTTTGCCGGCTTGCACTCTAGTAGTCCCACTTCGGATAGTAAGTCAAGGATATATTTTCGTTGAGAAAGAAATATACCTTGCTTTGATCTAGCAACCTCAATTCCTAGAAAATATTTCAGCCCTCCTAGGTTCTTCATTTCGAATTCAGTCTCCAAATGCTTTTGGAGTCTTGATATTTCTTTTGGATCATCACCTGTAATAATCATGTCATCTACATAGATTATTAAGGCTGCGACCTTGCCTCGTTGATGTTTTCGGAATAGTGTATGATCTGAGTTGCTCTGTTTGTACCCATATTTCTTCATTGCCAAGCTGAATCGCCCGAACCATGCTCTAGGTGATTGTTTTAATCCATATAGTGCTTGTTGTAATTTACACACCACCTCAGACTCAGTGTTCGTTGTGTAGCCCGGTGGAACATTCATGTAGACTTCTTCCTCAAGATCACCATGGAGGAAGGCATTCTTTACATCAAACTGGTGCAGTGGCTAATCGAGGTTTGCTACGAGGGATAACAGTACTTTAAACGTGTTCAATTTTGTTGCTGAAGAGAAGGTTTTCCTGATAATCTATGCCATATGTCTGTGTGTAGCAGTGTTCTATAAAGCATTAGGTGGTGGGCGGGCGGCGAGCAGGTGCTTAGCACCCAGGGGCCTAGGCGGTCTTAGGTTTTGTATTTAACTTTAATAATTTACAAAACTTAAGTATAATACCTTATCAATTACATCCAATTTAATGCCAAGATACATTTGCAAAATTTAAAAACATGAAAAAATTAACAATCATGAACAAAATTTATTAAAACTCAAATGACTGAAGTTGGTCATGATGGGTATTTTATACAAAGTTGAATTTGTGGACAAATATCCAAACCTACTCTTTTATTTTTCTTCAAATTGCATGAACGACCTCAGTCATGTTTGATAAAATCTACATTACTAAAATTGGTACCAGCAGATCCTTTGAGAATTCCATTAAGTATTCATCATTTGCTACATTCAGACATATACTGAATAAAAAACAATTAAATTGTTTATTTCCAATAAAGAGGAAAGAAAAATAAAATAAGAACACAATCAGCCTTATTCAAAAAAAAAAACCGCCTAAACCGCCCAGACCCTGCCCAGCCATTAATCTGGGCGTTTCTTTAACGCCTAGCGCCTAGGCCGATTTTTAGAACACTGGTGTGTAGCCCTTCGCTACTAACCTTGCTTTGTATCAGTCGATTGAACCATCTACTTTGTGTTTGATGGAGAACACCCATTTACACCCTACCCTCTTCTTTCCTTTGGGTAAAGGAACAAGAGTCCACGTTTCATTTTTTAGCAGTGCCTCCATTTCCTCCTTTATGGCATGAGTCCACTTAGGGTCTGTCAGGGCTTCATGAACATTAGTAGGAATATGGCATGAGGAGAGTTCATGCACGAATTTCTTAAGTGGTTCGGAAAGCCTTTTTGTGGACACATAGTTGGCAATCGGGTACCTTGATCTCCGTTCTTCAATATCTGGAGAGTATCTATTCGGTGGTTTGCCTCGATTTTTCCTGAAAGGTAAAGTATAGCCAACAAGGGTATCCATTCGGTGGGACAAAATGGTGTTGTTCGTGATAGAAAAGAAAGGGAGAAAAGAGAAGATTAATAGTGAGTGGGAGATGGTTTATAATAGTGGTGTCCTTCAGCACATTAAAAAAAAAAGGTGGGTGGTGGAGTCCATCAATAAAAGTGGTGACGTTATTTAGCAAGAGCCTATTTTTTAAGGTGAGGAGGTGAAGATTCATGAGGATTTCTTTTTAAGCTTTTATATAATCTGCAAATTGAATCATTGTTGTCTTGTTGATGTGGTTTTTGTTCTTGCCACCCTCCCTTATTTTCATCTATTGTATATTTTATGTTTTTTTTTTTGCCAAACACGAAGATTTTTATTGAAGATAAGAAGCAAAAACTAGCAAGATACAAGGAGAACTATACCTAAATCAAGAAATTCCAAGATACCATGAAGGTATACAAAAATAGTCTCTAAAAATATTACAATTCGAACACATCTCCACAACATTTCCCTAATCTCGATAAAGATAGATTGCTCCAATTTGTTGAGCCCTTCAAAAACCCTCATATTTCTCTCTTTTCATATACACCACTGTTGAGCCCTTAAAAAACCCTTCGATTTTACGTTCACAGCCCAACAAAATAAGTTTTTTTCCATTGAGATGGTCGATGAATTGCCCTATGTCTTAGCCAAGCAGTACAACCCAGATGGAGTCGCCAATTTGTTAAAGGAAAATCAAATATTACTTTAGGAGGATATAGTATTGTATAATATTACTTTAGGAAGATATATTATTTTATAATATTACTTTAGGAGGATACAGTATTTTCAAAGTCAGACGAAATCTCTAATTACAAATAATTTTCTAGGTTTCAGCTACGAAATATGAAAGCCGAGAAGATTGTTTGTTGTTAATAATAGGTGGTTGTCTAGTATGAGCAAAGTTAGTTAAAGAAAGTTCGGCAAAAAATAAAGAGAAGGTAGTCAAAAATTGTAATTATTCACGAACATTAGAATTCAAGGGGTAAATGACTCGTTCATTGGAAGAAAGTGAATGAAAGTTGGTTTTGCAATTAAAGAGTCAATGGAGTTTAATGATATAATATAATGCATTGTTTTAATAAATATAAACCTTTTGGTCAATATTTTTCAGAGAAATCACATCTATGTAAAATCTAAATGAATGACTTATTTATTGGAAGAAAGTGAATGAAAGTTAGTTTTGCAATTAAAGAGTAAATGGAATTTAATGATATAATGCATTTTTTAATCTATAAATGAATGATTTTCTCTCCTCGCTCTCCATATATTTTTCATTGAGGGGATTTTGAGATCTTGCCAAAACTTTTGCTTGTTGTTCTCGAATAATTACTAACATGAAGAAGGCCATTTTTCTTCTATCATTGGTTATGCTTATGCTTATGATGGCTCTGTCTATGGAACAAGTTTTTAGTCGCATTGAACTTTATTAAGGTAAGAAATTTATCTAACATTTTTGTTCCATTAATATTAAAAATTGTTAGAATATGTAGGGTTTGCACTCAACATAGCCAAATTCAAGTCCAAGATTGATTCGCATCTACAAGAATAGGAAAATACAGAATAGGAAAGTCAAAATATGACACAATTAGAATATTTTGTATTGGAATTTTACGTTTCATGTTTTCACAAGATTAGGTAGAAGTTAACTTATATAAGCTTGTATTCAGGTAAGGAATAAAAACGACAATAATACAATTCTAAAATTATTTTCTTTACATGGTATCAGAACAACTTTTTTTGGTGACCTAAGACTCCGAGGATTGAAGCTCTTCCATGCCTCTGATGACTACGCACTTTAACCGTAGACGCAAGAGGCGGGGAAGGAAAATCACACTCTGCAACAACTTCATGCAGCCACGCGCAGGCAACCTGCAACTCAAACAAGGAATGGAGGATTCTTGCTCCGACATACATCTCGCCATCAATCGCGGCAACCTGCTACGTTTTAAAAACAACAGAGGGTTGTTCATCCATCGATGAGACCACAAGCTAGTAATCAGCCATCTCGAAACGAACAACGAAAGCAAAAAAAAAAATTGTGTTAACTCGAATTGAGCAATACCAAAATCTGTGTAGACTCGAATTGAGCAATACCAAAAATTTGTGTTGACTCGTATTGAGTAATACCAAAATATGTGTTGACTCGAATTGAATAATTTTCTTCATACTAGAATTATCCGAATTGGATAGTCATGCTGACCACTCGAATCGAACCATTAGCCATTTACTCGACAGTCGTGATTTCTTCATACCAGAATCATCCAGAATTCGACTTTAGAGTTTCCTCCAAATTGGTCTTCACCAAATCAGACTTCAAAGTTTCCTCCAAGCTGCACATTTCATCTGCGTCTACATGTCCAGCTTGCGGGGGAGTGTTAGAATATGTAGGGCTTGCACTCAACATAGTCAAACCCAAGTCCAAGATTAATTCACTTCTACAAGAAGGAAAATACAAGAATAGGAAAGTCATAATATCTACAGAATAGGAGAGTCAAAAAGTTAGAATAGGAAAGTCAAAATATGACACAATTAAAATATTTTGAATAGAAATTTTAAGTTTATTGCTTTCATAAGGTTAGGTAGAAGTTAGCTTATATAATCTTGTATTCAGGTAAGGAATAAAAACGACAATAATACAATTCTACAATTATTTTCTTTACAAAGGTGGTAATCACATGGTCATTAACATATTTTTTTTCATTGAATTTGGGCAGATTGCCTTCCTGATGTGGCTTGTCTAAACAATCAATGTTATTGCATTTATAATATAATTGGAATGAAGCAAGACTATAGTTGTTGTAATCGTGTCAACGATGATGAGGAAATACTTTTTGATGACGAAGTTCATCATTATCATGATCTCAATGAATAAAATGTGAACTATACATGAATACAATTTTCTTTTTTAATGTTGTTCGTTGAATTGTTGTTGCCATACAAATTCTTTTGGTTGGAACATAAGATTATGTTCATTAATTAATCTCACAATTGGTATATTTGTCTTGCAAATTACAAAGAAACAAAATGCCTAATCATGATTGGTGATGGCTTCAACTGTTACAATGTTATTCAAAGATTTCTTGTAAAAGACTTTAAATTCATTATTGTATGCTACAAACACACGACAATGCCATATGTTTTTTAAGCTGGGGAGGTGAAGATTTAAAAAAAAAAAAAAATTGTGGTAAAGAAAATTACATAAGGTGTAATCCTAAAGCAAAGACTGCCATGACACCATAAACATGTCAAAAAACAAAATTTTGCTTGACACCACAAAATAAAATGGGCTTTGATTTGCATTTAACAAGGTCACGACTTCAATTGGGTTGTACTACCCGGCTAAGACGTAGGGCAATTCATCGACTATCTCAATGGAAAAAACTTATATTGTTGGGTTGTGAACATAAAATCTACAATGGATGATGAAAATAAGGGAGGGTGGCAAGAACAAAAACCACATCAACAAGACAACAATGATTCATTAGGCATATTCAATCTGCACAGGCATGTAATATTTTTAGGGATGTATTTTTTGACATGTTTATGGTGTCAATTTTGAAGTAACACCATAAACAAGATCACCACCACAAAATTTTGACTAACACCATCATTAAATTACTAAAATCCACTATTTTGCTTGACCTTGTATCAATATTGAAGAACTCTGAGTACTTCCTCCTTACCGGATCAGTACAATATTTTTTTAATTTTTTTTGAATTCTTAGATCGGTACAAAAATAGAAATTACTAGTGGGTCGAGTAGATAAATGGATAGAGCCATAAGGCTCCAATTATAAGTAAAAGAAAAAAGCAACGAGCTTCTGTTCTTAAATTTATAATCCCTCGAATAAGTTTATAAGTAGTTTATTTATTTATTTATTTTTGGCCAAATACGAAGATGTTTATTAAAGAAAGAAAAGGAAACAAAATACAAAGGGAAACATTCCTATATCAAGGCATGCCAAGACACCATGAAGGTGTCAAAAACCAAATCTCTAAACAAATTACAAGCTGCACCCATCCTCCACAGTGATTCCCTAATCTCGAAAAAGATAGAGTGCTCCGATTTGTTGAGCCCTTCAAATACCCTCTTATTTCTCTCTTTCCACACACACCACATGAGTACGTGAAGAACCCAACGCCATAACCACTCCGCCTGTCGGGAAAGATTAACTTTGGACCACCAACTTAGCCAATCTAAAATGGAGCCTTGAAACGTCAAACTCAAACCAAATTCTGACAAGAAACTGCTCCAAATGGATTTGGAGAATCTGCAGTGAAGCATCAAATGATTCAGCGTCTCGTCAATCTCATTACAAAGCACACAAAAACTCCCTGTGTGGATTCCTCTTTTCCTTAACCTATCTTTAGTCAAGATTTTCTCATGCAACACTGACCAACTAAAGAAATTTATCCGAGGAAATTTTTTTTTTCACCTATACCAGATTCTTGTGAGAGGAAATGAAGGGGTTGGAGTGAGTCTCATAATGAGAGACAGGCAACATATCATAAGATTCTTTCACCGAGAAGCCCACACCTTTACCCTTCCACACCAGACAATCAGATCCCTCAGAGAGCATCTGTCTATCCAACCGATGCATTAAATTTGCGACCTCCTCTAGCTCCCCAGTATTTAGGGGTCTGCGAAAGGAAAGATCCCAAGAATTGTCATTAAACCAAAAATTGCTCACACTCTCATATTGTTTGTTGTTAATAATAAACAACATTGGAAACAGATCCTTCAGAGATTGGTTACTACACCAAAAATCATGCCAGAAAGAAATGAGATCACCATTGCCACATCGAAGAGAGGTGTGAGGTAGAAAACACTAGCGCATCGGGAGATGGACTTCCACAAAGAGCATCCATATGGAGTGTATTTAGTTTTCTTTTCCCAATCCCATTTATTGCGCCCATATTTATCAATATTGAGATATCTCCATAAATTGTTATTTTCTTCTGCAAATCGCCAAAGCCACTTGGAAAGTAATGCAAAATTAAATGTGAGCACTTGGCGAATGCCTAAACCACCTCGTGATTTGGGGAAACAAATTTTCTCTCAACCCACTAAATGCATATTTCTAGAGTTTTGAGTGGAACCCCAAAGGAAGTCGCGCATAATCTGCTTCATCTTGGCTGCTATTAAAGAGGGAACCTTGACAAGAGACAAAATGAACACATGGATAGAAGTTAATGTGGATTGGACAAGAGCTAATTGATATTCACATAATTATTACATAATATATCCCTTAATTTATATATGTTAGTGTTTTGATTATTATATTTTATAGTAATTATTTCGTTTTCATGTCTTTGTAGGAATTTGAGCGTGAACGATGAAATCGTATTAAGGCGACAATTTAAGGAATGACAATTGGTCAATTCTAGCGGTGGTACAAAGTAGAGGGTCACATATCTAAACCCTTAAACCCAAAACCAAGCCCATAACTTAAACCCATAAACCCAAACCCAAACCCAATGCCAAGCCCAATCCTACCCAAAGAATATTCTCTCAATTATACCTTGATTCACTCCATGAATCATCCATTTATCTCATCTCAATTGATTGTGCCCATTCTCTATAAATACAAGAGAAAAGGGTGAGAAAATGAGAGGAGGAGAAGGGAATCAAACATCAATAGCCAAAATCAAACCCTCTTCCTCACAAAGTGATTTTCATCACACCCATCACCACCTATCCATCTCTCACTCCCTCTCTGTCCAGATCACTCCGCCACCAGATCCACCACCACCTACGGACAGCACAACCGCCACCACCATCGTGCGAGGGGCGTGACAACCCCGTTTCGCGTCGGACCTTCACCTCGCCACCAAGCTTCGCACACCACTCCACTGCCATCAGCCCCTGTTCTCATCGTCACAAGCAACACAACCACCGCCGCCGCGAAACAGACCTCGCGATCATCACCACGACTCTGTTCCGCCTCACCACAGAGCCAGACAGACCCTGCTCCTATCCTCTCTGTCCTCTCTTCGTCTCGGCCTCCTTACTGTCTCTCCGCCACCGTCCAACCAACACAGAGCGGCGCGTCAGCAGAGCACAACCATCGCTGCGACTGCCACTGAAATAGGGCAGTTGCTCCACTCTGCTCTCTGTTTTTTTTGTTTTCATTACACCTCTCTCACTGATTTTCCATCCCTCTCTCTCTTTTGCAGGTTCCGGAGCAGGTTGTAGGATGAGGAAGCTCGCGAGGAGCAGAAACGCAGCACCGTGAGCGGCGCTGCTCGCTGGAAACGAAGGACACTGTTCAAGTGGCGGGAGACTGAGTCAAACTGATTTTTGGCTATTCACACCCCCCGATTCTCTTTGAGCAGCCACAGAGCGTTTTGGGAACATTTTCTCCGGATTTGTGTTTGGACCACCTGTTGATCTGCTGAGTACCACCACATCGAGTTTGTGACAAACCAAAAGGGTTGCATAATGCATTTTAATTTATTTTACTGATTTAAATGCTTAATTGTTGATTACAATTTATTTCAGAAATTTGATAAATTGCTTTCACCTTTCATGTTCGATTAAAAATTGATATGTTTGGTAGTTAGGTTAACATTTTATCAATATTCAAAGCATGTGCTAAAAATTATTAAGCTTGAACTTTGATTAAGTGTGCCCTAAAAAGACACTTAATGCTTGGTAAAAGTTTATTTGCTTGAAATAAATTGTTCATGTTTGACAGAAACTTAATATGATTAGAATTGACTTTTAATGATCACATCTTCGGTGTAAGCAAGGGATCATCATCCCTAAAGCTTCTCGTATATAATTTCAGTAATTTAGATTTAATTTTTTTTGCTAACTCATTGGTGAGTCCAAGCCTTACAAAATCTATCTCTTCCTTTTATTTATTTTTCTTATTTTTAATTTAGTTTTAAAAATACTGTAACCCCATTTTCCTCCAAATTAGTTTAATTAAATTATTAAATTCAATTGCATCCACTTTCCTCGTGGGATCGACCCGTACTTGCCGTTGTCTACCAGTTAGACACCGTGCACTTGCGATTATTACAAGTGGATTTATTAGCTTATTAATTTAGGTTAATAAAGCCCGCAACACTAATCTACCTGCTTTTGAGAGAAATTTGTGTTTCCAAGACGCTAGTTTCGATTCCATCCTTTCGATCGTCTCATCCCACACAGCTTTACTTTTAAAACTAGCACATAAAGGCATGCCCAAATAATTAACTGGAAGCTGACCCGCTGAACAACCAAATAAACCCGCCAATTGCTGCAGATGAGGGACATCTCCAACAGGCAACACCACTGATTTGTGGAAATTGATTTTCAGACATGAAATAATTTCGAACCAAAGCATAATTCTTTTAAGAGTAAGAACCTGAGTAGCAGAGGCATCACAAAAGAAGATAGTATCATCCACATACTGGATGATAGAAACAGGAGGACTACCCTCTGCGATAGAAAACTCTCTCACTAGGCCAACATCAACCGCTTTAAGAACCATTTGGGTTAGACCTTCTGCTGCTAAAGTAAAGAGAAGATGAGACAGATGATCACCTTGACGCAAGCCTTTCGAGCTATTGAAAAACCCGTGCAGCTGACCACTAATCTTCAGAGAGAAATTAGTTGTAGATCTGCAAGTGTGAAGCCAATGAATCCATTTGGAGTCAAACCCCATGCGAGTCATTACCAAATCCAAGTATCTCCAAGAGACATTGTCAAAGGCTTTAGAAAAATCTAATTTGATAACAAGCCCTGGGACACCCTATTTTTTCCTGGAATCAATAATTTCATTGGCAATCAAAGGCCTATCAACCACCTGACTTCCATTGACTGTTGCACTTTGAAAAAGAGAAATGACTGAATGAAGAACTATTTTCAATCTGTTAGCCAACACCTTGGCAATGATCTTATAGGCCCCATTCAAGATACTGATAGGTCTAAAATCTTTGACTGTCCGCATTCCCGCACATTTAGGAATAAGCGAGATGATAGTAGTGTTCAACCGTCAATTAAGAAAATTCCTAGAATTGAAATCTTCAATAACTTTCAGAAAATCAATTTTGATTACCTCCCACATTTTCAAATAGAACACCATTGAAAAACCATCGAGACCTAGAGAAACTTCAGATTTGAGTTCTTCCATTGCAGCTCTTATTTCCATCTCTGAAAAATTTTCTACCAAAGAGGTAGCCATAGGCCCACTTAAAGGTAATCCCCAAGAAGAAATGTCGCCACTCCTCCTTTTCATAGAACAACTCCTTGAAATGAGAGATCAAGAGTTCTCTGATGCTGACTTCATCCACTACCAACTCTTGACCCATGCTAAGAGCTTCAATAGAATTAAACAATCTGCGTCTGTTAGCCAAGTTATGAAAGAATTTGGACCCCTGATCCATATGACAAGCCCATTATACCCCTGATCTGATCCTCTAAAACTCCTCATCTCTTTTGGTTAATGTTGCCCACTCCTGATGCAGCTGCACTCTACAAGACCTCTCTTCGGCAGTCAGGTCTCGGATCTCTTCCTCAGCATCAATGTTAGCAATTAAAGCATAAATGGTTTGAATACATAAATTTGTCTTACCCCAAACTTTAGTCTTCCAGCTTTTAAGGTTGCATCTGAGTGCCTTACGCTTCCACCATAAACAGTAGCCAGGGTGGCCAGAGACTACTGAGTTGTTCCACCAAGATTTCATCTCCTCTGCCAGGGTTGGGTAATCAAACCAACCTTTATCAAAGGAAAAAAGGCGAGTGCAGCCACCAATAGACGAGTTCGCAAGCAAAATCGCATGATGGTCAGAACCTGCTGCACCCTTGAGCCATTCGACTTTATCACCAAACTTGTCAATCCAATCCACCGAAGCCAGAAATCGATCAAGCCGACAAAGGATAGGACGATCTCTTCGATTTGACCATGTGAACTTTCCCCCTTTTAGACTGAAATCAGCGAGTTCCACCTCATTAATGAACTGATTGAATTTATGCATGCTCATGGACCTCCTTCTGCATCCTTTTTTTCACTCATACGACGGACAACATTGAAGTCTCCTGCTAACACCCAAGGCGATTGCACCCAACCAGCAATGTCATATAGTTCTTCCCAGAAGTGTTCTCTTAGCGAAGGATCACATGGACCATAAATGTTAGTCCCTGGCCAAAAAGAGTTGTCCGAGATCATTTGAAATTGAATAGAAAGCGAAAAAGCCCCTTTCAATACTTCCCTCATATGCAAAAGATCAGCATCCTAGATAGCTAAAATGCCTCCCGGACTGCCAATGGATTCCACCATAGCCCAATCAAAAGAGCTATCACCCCACAATTTTCTGATAAATTCTCTAGAGCATCTCTCCAATTTCGATTCCTGAATAAAAAAAAGATCTGGACGATTCTCTGAAATTAATCTACGGCAACCCCTTTACCTCTCAGTATTCCCGAGCCCCCTACAGTTCCACGAAAGAATTTTGAGGTTCATAAAGGACCTTCGACCCCGAGGTTGCTGCACATGTCCTTTGTTTTTTCAGATACTGAACCTTGCGCCACAGCTTGAACCATACGTAAAACCCTTTTTTCATCCTGACCGAGGTCCACTCCCACTGCCAAGCCAAATGCTTTGATGCCTCTTTCTAAGTAGTTTATAAGATCACTTTAGAAGGATATAATATTTTCAAGTTCAGGTGACAATCTCTAATTACAAATGATTTATATGGTTTATAGCTTAATATATAGTACGAAATGTGAAAGCGAGAAAATTGTTTGTTGTTGATAATAAGTGGTTGTAGGGTTGAACAAAAAACCGACCAAACTGATTGGTTCGGTTTAAATTCAATTCGATTTGATTTCAATTTTAAAAATTCAAAATCGAAATGGTCGGTTCGGTTTTCGGTTTCTATGTGATTTTAACCGACCAAACCAAACTGACCGAATATATAATAAATAATATATATTTTATATAAAAATAATATAATATGTTTAAAATAGTCGGTCGGTTCAGTTTTATTTTGGGTTTGGTTCGATTTCAGTCGGTTCGGTTCGGTTACAGTTTACATAAATTAGAAATGGTTCGGTTTCGGATCGGTTTGAAAATTTTGAAACCGACCAAAGTCGGTTCGGTTCAAGGTTTAGGTGAAAAACCGAACCTTCGGTTTGATTTTCAACCCTAAGTGGTTGTTTAATATAAGCAAAATTGGTATTAAAAAAATTTAAGCAAGACAAAAAAACAAAACAAAATAATAATAATAATAATAATAATAATGATGATGATGATGATGATGGTAGTCAAAAGTTGTAATTATTCACTAATATTAGAATTCTTGGTGTAAGTGACTCATTTATTGGACAAAATTAGTGAATGAAAGTTGGTTTTGCAATTAAAGAGTGAATGGAGTTTAACGACATAAGGGTTATTTATATATATCAACCTTCTGTTCAAGATTTTTCAAAGAATTTCTCTCCATTTGTTTTGCATCAAAGATTTGAGTTCTTGCCAAAACTTTTGCTTGTTCTTCTTGAATAAATATTAATACGAAGAAGGTTATTGTTATTCTAGCATTAGCTATGCTTATGATGGCCCTGTCAGTGGAGTTTTTAGTCGCATACATATTTGCAAGAGTAAGAAATTTATTCAACACCTTTTCTTTTATTGTAAAAGCTTTGAATGTATATTCATCGGTTATTGGAGGTGCTCTTCAAAGATTTTAACAATTCTATTATCTTTTTTTAATAATATTATTAGCGTTTAGAAGATCATCATTAACATTTTTTTCATTGAAATTGAGTAGGTTGCCCTGATGGTTTGAATTGTCCAAATGGACAATGTTATTGCATCTATCCTTATTTTAAAGAGAAAGCCACAATGTAGTTGTTGTAGTCTTGTCAATGGTGATGACAAGAAACATTTTGACGAAGAAGTTCATCTTCATCGTGATATCAATGAATAAATGTAAATTATATATAAATAAATAAATGAATAACCCTATGTTGTTTGTTGTTTGTTCAAGTGTCGCCGACCAAAACCTTTAGTTGGAATGTAAGATTTTTACATTAGTAATTATCTTCGACATATATTCCGATAAATTACAAGAAAACAATTTGCCCAATTATCATTTCTTCCATCTTTAGAATTGAATATGACTTAAAATGTTGTACACATTATTGCAGATTATTCATAGTCTTCTTCTTATTCTTATTCTTCTTCTACGCGTAGTCTATAAATGGAAAAATAAAATAAAATAAAAACACCTAAGATGATCAAAGAGCTTGAATGACTATGTATCTAATAACCCTTTCCTTTCCAATAAACAATGTTGATCCCCGTCGTTTATACACTTGATATTTTGTTCTCTCAATTTTCAAAGTTCACGGGCTTACATAAAACCATTAATCAAAATGGTACTTCCATCATATGGCAGTTTCAGCTTCGCCTATTAAATTTAAAATTTCAATTTATTTTCACAATAATTAAATGTAATTTTTAATTCCATATCACTTGATGGTATGGTGGTAGCACTATTTACCACATGCCATCAAATAAATATCAAAATACCATATAAATGATTAAGTGGTCAGTTCTTTTACAACTTCGTTACATTTGCTAACCATGTCATCTTTAAAACTAACATTGCTATTAGAATTCTTGGTGTAAATTATTTACTCAAAATCAAACCCAAACAACTAGCTAGCTCTCAGATTAGTTTTGATATGATGAATGACAATAATAATAAAAAATGTGTTGACTTAACCAATTAAAAATGACAACTAGCTATAATAAGCTAATCCCGTCAATTTTGTTTCCCAAATGATTATAGGGTTATTTTCCATTTGGCCCCCATTTGTTTTTGTTTATTCCTCTTTGACCCTCATTTATTCTTGTATTCCAATCTAACACCTATAACGGTCTATTCAAGGGCATCTACTAACAAATTTCATCTAGTTTTCTAAATTGACAAACTTACCCTCATTTGTATATATCCATTATGTGTCTACTACTTATTTGTTTGAAAGTCTAATCCATCTCCTCATCACGTCATTAACAATTTTATAAAAAGCTAGAGAGTATGACCTCAATTCTCCTAAGTCCGCAAAAATAGTTTGAATAATCTGAAATTAAACCTATTAAAATTTGTAATTTCTTTCACTATTACTAATTATATTTTCACTATTATTACATTATTTGTGTTAATTAACAAAGAGAGTGTAGGTTTGTGGGGAGAGAGAGGTTAAAAAATTTTAAAAACAAAACAGTGCTCAAATTGAGAGGGTGGTTTTGTGAGGGTGAGAAAAATATTTAAAAAAAAAAACAAAAAAAAAAAACGGGTGTCGTGGTGTGAGGAAAGAGATTAAAAAAGGGTTTTTTTGAGTTTGACACTTATTAATTTCTACCTATTAGAGTTTGACCCTCGTTTTCTAACGAAACCGTTAAGTCCACGTCAATGACCAGTCAAGGTTAATTTTTGGACCTATTTACCCTTACCTTGGGTTAAACCATAGTTAAACACAAAAGAGTTATTTGAGAAGACGAGTACTAAACACTAATTATTTATAAAACTGTATGGGTCAAATAATAATTTATTTATTTATTTATTGTGTACTAGATCACACAAGTAAAAAAAAATACAAAACACACACACAAATTAATTATTATTTGAGGGAATCCATAACGTTTTTTTTTTTTTTTTCATTTTTCTCCACATAAAACGAATAAGCTTGTTTATGTCATTTTAATTAATTTGGATAAAAACAAAAACTAAATATTTTATTTATTTATTTTTCACTCACTCTCTCTCTCTCTTGTTTCCTTCATTCATTCACCCATTAACATTTTTCTTTTTTTTCATGGTGTTAATCTTTTTCTACATGAAAAACAAGTATGTGGGTCATTCCTTTGATGATTTTTAATCAACATGGCACAATAGTGGAGTTTATATTTGTAGTACTAGAAAATATCTTGGCAAAAAAGTGATTGCTATTTGCTAGAGCATAATTTGTTTGTGTTTGACAACACCCAACCATTGGATAATTTTCTATCTTTAAGTTAGAAAGTGATCAATCTACATTTCCAGACTTTCTGATACTTCCATTATTAACTTGTATTTAGGAGATTCATATTGTAGATGAATCATTTAATGTAGCTTTTGCAGATTACCAAAGTATTTGAACTTAAAAAAAAAAAAATTCATAAATTAATTATTATTTAACCCCAACAATTTTTGAATAATTAGTGTTTAGTGTTTAGTACTCATCTTCAAAATCTGAACAAACATAATTACAAACACTGTTCATGTAACTGCAGATACAAGTAGATTACCAAGGAACAATGAAGCGCCTCAACTGAGCATATGAAGGTAAGAAACTTTAATAAAACCAAAATCTCAGTACATACTGTCAGTCAGAGGTACAGCAAATTCAATTCTGAGATCTTTGGTTCAACTCTTCAGCTCCTATTATCACTCTGCAAAATATAGGGATCTACCACTTGATGATATTCAAAAATTCCCAGCATGAACATAACATCTACTCTGTGCTCGATCAGTATGGAAATTGAATGTGACTTGTAAAATGGCCCGTAGCCAAAACAAAAAGGTTTATTCATGCATGTAATAAAATGTGAATAGTAGACTTTCAATGAAAGTAAACAACCTGACAACAAACAACTACTAAAGTTCTCCAAGGAGATTGGCATGGTGATTTCTCAGGTGGAGAAGGAATTGGGCACAACTTACAACAAAAGAAAAGAACTAAAAACCAGAAAAGAAAACATTGTTCCCGCCCTTAGGTTCACAAGCACAAGCATGACAATGCATGATGAAAAAGCAAGCTGATCAGGATAATAGTGACCAATATATTTTGGGGTACTATATAGAGAGCGAAAATTCTAGGGGTCGAGGGAGGGAACGAGGGAAAGGGGCGAGGAAGCCACCCATCCGCCTCGAGATGAGCAACATAGAGCATCTCAAGGCCGATGCGCTCATCTCGAGGTGGATGAGTGGTTACCACCCTTCCCTCACTCACTCCCTCGACCCCTAGCAAAGCTCATATAGAGAGCTTAAACCCACAGCCACATCAATCCCACCGAGACAGAAAAATTAGATGGTCCAACTGTGTCAGTCAAGAAATCCTCGCATTTACAGTTCTGGCACAGCTAGCTGCCTTTTGTCCCAGTAACTCACGATCAATAAAAATGACAACCACAGTGATATGATCGTGGAAGAACCGCCGTACTCCTTTTTCAACCTTCTTGAGATCATGATACAGATAAAAGAGGCAGAACAATGGCTGAGGAAGACATATAGCTAGTACCAACAATACAGGCCAAGAACTCACCGCTTTAGGGTAATTAAACACAATTTCAACAGCTTCCTGGTTTGTCATTTGCTCCCAAAGCTAGCCCATCAGAGGCAAATATAAAAAAAAAAAAAAAAGCCTCTTCAAGTATGCATCCCTTATTGATCTAGATACCTACAGGCGGAAACACAATAACAATATGAAGTTTAGAAAGTAAATTTAAGGACAACCTTAGCTTCATAAAGAAACAAAATGAATGTTAGAGGGAGTAGTTGTGCTTGCCCCCAAGTTGTCTGGATTTATAAAAATTTGGACATGAAGCCTCTAATTGAGGATTTTTAACAGTCAGCGAATGAGCATCTGATCTCATTCCGAGTAACAGATAAATTAAATTCCTTGGGATTTACCAAAACCAACGTCAGTCAACCCATAGGAGACATACATTCAATTAACGTTCCAATAGTCAAACTACTTTTAATTTCTGGAGAAAACAAAAGCAAACAATTTGTTTAAAAGCTTCTAGACAGACATTAGTTGTCGACGCTTTTAAAGAAACTAGTTAGGGTGTAAACACGTTCTACTTTTGTATTTTATTACAACAACTAAGAAAACATTATTATTAAATTTCTAAACATAATAATTATATATAATTAATTTCTTTTTTAAAAAATATACCCCAACTCTACTAAATTTGAATATAATTGGATTATATTGATTTAGATTAATATTGATTGATTAAATTTCTTTTTAAAAAAATATTGATTGATTTAGATGGTTGTTTTAAACTTATCCTTTAGTTGTTAGTTGTGCTAACTGTTATTAATGGAGGAGGAACTCACCTTCAGCAACAGCGAGGTGGAGTAGACGAACGACAATGGCAAGGTGGAGGAGACGGGCAAGGTGGAGAAGATGAATGGTTCCATTGTGCGTTTGTTTCCTATTCCACTGCTCTGCCTTTTTATGTTTTCAACCATAAAATTTTTAAGCCCTGTTTGGCTACAAGTTTTTGGGAGTTTTGAAAGTCAAATACCTTTCATGCCACGTTAGAGTGCATGTGCCTCCAGGCTCCGTAGAAGAGCTCTTTCAACAAACGCTTGATAGACAACAACAAAAACTATAATTCTTGAGAGCTAGGCCCGCGCCAGGCCTGACCCAATAACGTCCATCATCCTAGAAATGCACATCTCGAGGATGATGGACAGTATTGGGCCTGGCCTAGCTCTCTAGAAAAGTTCCTTGAAGGGTTGGTTGTCTACGATCCCATCAAAATTTTCATATTTTTTGTTTAGATCTTACAACATGAAGAAAAATAGAAGCAGGAGGGGGTTTAAAAAAGGACAATTTTGGCCTGAAGAAGATAGACAGAACATAGGAATTCCCTCTCCACCTCCTCGCCTCGCCCCATCCATAGGCGCCGAATTCAAATGACCCACCTGCTTAACTTCTTCACAGGCATCGGCACCGGCATGGCTTCTGGTTCAATCACCTTCTCCGATGTCCGGGGCTTCGACTCCCTTTTGTTCCCATTACTTCCCCCAACCCCATTACCATCACCATCACCACCACCAATGGGGCCTTCCTTGCATTCGTTCTCCCGCAAACAAATACACATCCCACAAACCCACGATCAAACTCCTCCTCACATGCCTCAAATTTTAACACCCTTTTGATTTACAGAGATACAACAATGAAGAAAGAGAATTGTCGTTTGTTTTCTTTGTTTATACCTTGTATACTTTAAAAAGACGTTAAAGCCCTTGTGACTGTTCACGTGCTTGTTTATTTTGGTTGTAAAAACGATGTAATTGGGAGGACAACTGGAATAGAAAATCAGGACGAATATCCACAAAATCACTGTTCACGAGGCGAGCCTGCATTATAGATATAGAGATTGTTTATGTTAATTGCTCTATATTTAATTTTCGATTTTCGATTCAATTTACGCTTTGACAACCTTGTTTTTCATACTTAAATAAAGAATTTCCATATGTTAGCACCTATCTTTAGTTTATGTTATTCTTCGCTATATGAGTTTGTGTCATTGTGTGGATTTTAAAATGACTCCTAGTAATGATTATTAGACTCTTATTCTTAGTACCTATTTAGTATTTAGAATAAACATTTAGCCACTTTTTATATATGGTAATGGTGACTTACGAATGTGTAATGAAACATATTGATGGATGAGATAAAGGTAAAGGTAAATAAGGCCTTCAATTTCCTCCAATTGCAAGTTGTGAGGGTCTTCCTCGAGGAAGCATATGAAGCAACAATGAAACTTTACACCCTAGTCACAAAAACCTCTTGTTAGGGTGCCACTCCGTCTCCATCTCACTCCGGATGTATGGGGCTAATTGTCTCCAATCCCCACTCTTAGATTTATAGAACCTCAATTTTAGATTTCAAACTCTTGCTTCAATTTTTCATTAAAAAATAGATTTAATTATCATGTCTCACTACGTTTGGATTAGAGTAATGAGTGTTTCATGAACATATTAAAATTTTCCACTAGCAACTAAAAAAGAATAGTTTCTCGGAATTAATAACTTACAAATCCAATTGCAAGTCCTATATATGTTCCAAGGAAACAATTTTTTCAATTTACTATCAAATAATGAAATAAATAAATTTAGTAAACTTAAGGAACACTTGAACAAGAAAATATTATCAGATAACTATACATGCATACTAGAGACGATCTACACGTAGAAAACTTTCTACATTAGGCATTGTCAGGCTCTCAGTCCCACTTCATGATTTGGTAACTAAGCTATAGAGGAGATGTTGGTTTCCACTTTCCACATAGCATAAATAAAATAGATATAAATAAATAAAATAATAATAATAAGAGAGAGAGAGAGAGGGAAAGAGAAAACCCCAATGGTAGCTATAAATAAAAAGTGTCATTCTAGCATTTATGAAAGAAAACCATTTCTTGCATGAATGCTTAAATGGAGGTCAAAACCCCTAAGAATAAATCTGAAATGCCATGAGCAAATGGGAAAAGGAGACCTTAAGGGCTCACACTACGGTACTTTAAGTAGAGTATGATAATATTGTGGCCCAAGATCTCCACTTAGAGGTTAGCTCTTGGGTTTATGATTTGAACAGGGAGAAAAATGTACAATAACTGATTCAAATTCTGCGAGGGGATTTTTTCCATTTATCATCACCATCTAAAGCTTGTTTGATGTTTTTTTTTCCTTCAATACAATATACACTACAAGAATCAAATTAAACTTTTAAATTATATAAATATGGTTCATTTTGAAATTTCTAATTTACAATTGGATTGATTAATTCGTGGATTAGTTGATTTACTTAGCAATCACATACAATTAAGGTAATGTGCATGTAAAATAAATGAGACAACGATATAACGTAGTTCACCAGCTTGTTGTCAACACTGCTAATAAGGGCTACATCCACTGAGATAAATATCCAAATATCCACTATGAAACAAATATCATGAGTACAGGATTCATATATAAAAACCCTACACTGGTTTCACAATGTGACTACACTTCTTGTTCTCACTTCATACATGAAGCTTTGCTTCAACGATGCTTTCTCTCCAATCAACTCACTTGATCTTGCACATCTCTACAATAGATTGATCCCAACAACATACTTGGTAATACACAATGGCTCCTTGCATACTCACAAGGCAATTGAACACTTTAATGAAAATGATCAATGTGAAAGCCTCTTTGATAATCTTTAGAGCCCACGAAAATATGAAGACTTTCTAGAATTTTTCAATAGAAAAAATTCTTCACCTTAGATGCACAATAGTTAGGATGCATTTTCTCAAACATCTTAGGCGCATAGTGCATGTATACTCACAATTCTTTAGAGAAAGTTGTTTAGTATGTTTCCTCAAAGAATTAACATGCACACTTTAACCCTCATGTCCAACATCTCAAATATTCTTGGAGAGAGGAAAAAATGGGTTAAGTTTTTAGCCTTGCACCATGTTTTAGAAAGAATTTTCTCGAACATCTAAAAGGCGCATATTCAAGTTATCATTAGAAAAACTAGACTTTAGCATTTTAGAACTTATTTGACACTTCACACTTTTTTGAGAGTTATCTCTTTAGCCTCGGGTTTTTAGAGCACAACTCAGAGAAATATTTGAAGGTGAGAGGTGTGAAGAATATATGAAATGAGGTCACATATTCATAGACTAGAGGTTGAGGCACAATCAGTAAATAATCAAGAAAAATAAAGAAATATCATGTAGATCAAATAATGTCTCGTGACATTTATGGGAGGTGATATAACATTTTCTCTTTTAACACCCCACAATGTCTAACCCCCACGAAGGGCGAACCCCACAAGGTATAACCCTACAAATTACAACTTTACAAAGACAAAATCCACAAAGTATAACTCCACGAAGTATAACCCTTCAAAGTGTGAATGCACTTTTGGCTGTAAATTCTCAAAAGCCCAAAATGAAAAGTCTAGTATACTTGATTCCACAAGTTCGCCATGGACAATGGTTGGGACTTCTCAATAATTTCAATTTGGTTCACGTCCTCAAGATAGAGGTAACAGAAACTTCTCCAGTTTTACAAAATAAATAATTCTCTTTGAATTTTCAATTTTCTTGAGAAATTTTTCACTAGTATAAGTTCTACTGTCAATGAGCTAGTCACAATGTTGAGTTATACACCATCATCAATTTAATGTGGAACTTAGCTATCTTTGACGATGACATATGAGTTTTGTGTCGAAATTAAATCAATAAAAAGTTGGCAGTTACACATTTCTACAAATAAATTGAGTAATAAATACATTTCCAGTATCGACATCGTCATTTAGTTTTTTGAGTGGACCATCCACATCTACTAAAACAAAACCCCATTCTTTGCGAGAACAATATAGGAAAGTATTGATTTTCTCCTCCAATGAAAGTCCTTAATACAACTCGACTCTTTGATAGAGCGTGAAAAAATGGTTGTTGCTCCTAAACAATGGCACATATTCAAGCTATCATTAGAAAAACTAGACTTTAGTCTTTTAGAGCTTATTTGACACTTCACACTTTTTCGAGAGTTATCTCTTTAGCCTCGGGCTTTTAGAGCACAACTCAGATAAATGTTTGAGCATGAGATGTGTGAAGAATATATGAAATGAGGTCACATATTTATAGCCTGGAGGTTGGGGCACAATCAATAAATAATCAACAAAAAAATAAAGAAATATCATGTGGATCAAATAATATCTTGTGACATTTATTGGAGATGATATATCATTTTCTCTTTTAACACCCCCACAAGGTATAACCCTACAAATTACAACTCTACAAAGACAAAATCCACAAAGTATAACTCCACGAAGTATAACCCCTCAAAGTGTGAATGCACTTTTGGTTGTACATTCTCAAAAGCCCAAAATGAAAAGTCTAGTATACTTGATTCCATGAGTTCACCATGAACAATGGTTGGGGACTTCTCAATAATTTCAGTTTGGTTCACGTCCTCAAGATAGAGGTAACAAAAACTTCTCCAGTTTTACAAAATAAATAGTTCTCTTTGAATTTTCAATTTTCTTGAGAAATTTTTTACTAATATATGTCCTACTGTCAATGAGCTAGTCACAATGTTGACTTATACACCATCATCAATTTATGTGGAACTTAGCTATCTTTGACGATGACATATGAGTTTTGTGTCGAAATTAAATCAATACAAAGTTGGCAGTTAGACATTTCTACAAATAAATACAATACATTTCCAGCATCGACGTCGTCTTTTACTTCTTTGAGTGGACCATCCACATTTACGTGAAACAATACCCTATTCTCTACGAGAACAATATAGGAAAGTATTGATTTTCTCCTCCAATGAAAGTCCTTAATACAACTCGACTCATCGATAGAGCATGAGAAAATGGATGTGGCTCCTAAACAATGGCACATATTCAAGCTATCATTAGAAAAATTAGACTTTAGTCTTTTAGAGCTTATTTGACACTTCACATTTTTTTGAGATTTATTTTTTTAGCCTCAGGCTTTTATAGCACAACTCATAGAAACGTTTGAGTGTGAGAGGTGTGAAGAATATATGAAATGAGGTCACATATTTATAGCATGGAGGTTGGGGCACAATCAGTAAATAATCAAGAAAAAACAAAGAAATATCATGTGGATCAAATAATATCTTGTGACATTTATGGGAGGTGATATATTATTTTCTCTTTTAACACCCCACGAAGGACGAACCCCACAAGATATAACCCTACAAATTACAAATCTACAAAGATAAAATCCACAAAGTATAACTCCACGAAGTATAACCCCTCAAAGCGTGAATGCACTTTTAACTGTAAATTCTCAAAAGCCCAAAATGAAAAGTCTAGCTAGTATACTTGATTCCACAAGTTCGCCATGAACAATGGTTGGGGACTTTTCAATAATTTCAGTTTCGTTCACGTCCTCAAGATAGAGGTAACAGAAACTTTTCCAGTTTTACAAAATAAATAATTCTCTTTGAATTTTCAATTTTCTTGAGAATTTTTTTTACTAATATATGTCCTACTGTCAATGAGCTAGTCACAATGTTGACTTATACACCATCATCAATTTAATGTAGAACTTAGCTATCTTTGACGATGACATATGAGTTTTGTGTCGAAATTAAATAAATACAAAGTTGGTAGTTACACATTTCTACAAATAAATACATTTCCAGCATTGACATCATCATTTACTTCTTTAAGTGGACCATCCAAATCTAGGTGAAACAAAACCCCATTATTTGCGATAACAATATAGGAAAGTATTGATTTTCTCCTCAAATTAAAGTCCTTAATACAACTCGACTCATCGATAGAGCATGAGAAAATGGTTGTTGCTCCTAAACAATGGAAGAAAAAAAAAAAAAAAAAAAAGCAACCAAATCTTTCCATGTAGAAAAAACCAATCACTGCTAGAAGAGAAAAGTTAAATTACCTTGTTCAGAAGGGATGTACTAAAGAAGAAGTGACTTTGCACACCAACAAAAGTGACCAATGTCGAGGAGTCGATCGACACTTGAAAATTGCAAACCCTATTAATTTGAACATCAACAATACTCAGCTCTTCAATATAACAACTGCTTCCTTTCTTCGCCTCCTTTGTCTTCTCTAACACGTCTGACGTTCTCGCAACGTAAAACCCTTTCACCGAGTCTTGTTAGTTTAGAAGATATAACCTAATAACACAATGTGAAGAAATGCATTGTAGAGACAAAGGAACCCTTGGAAATGGGCAAGAAATAGGGCTTGAGGGTTTTCGAGCAAGGGGCTGCATAAGAGGGTTTTGGAGATCATAATTTGAAGGTTGGGGCTTTAGAGGGATGGGATCGCCAACACGTTTGAATAACAAGTTTTCTAACTCGATTTGATTGCCTTCCTCTATGTCACAATTGAACGAATGTGTCACGCCCCGATTTTCGGGAAAAACAAAATCCTAAAATCCACGTAGGATTATCCGTTTCCCCAAAACTCGGGACGTGAAATTCAATAACAATAGAAACATTTAGCAGCAATGACAAAATCTAGTTTAGAAAAAAAAATAGGAACAAACTAAAATTTATACAAAACTCTAACCAGGAAAAACTGACGTCGCTAGCCCCACTAGCGGAACTCCCGTAACGCTGCTCAAAAGTCTCTAAACCTGAAAAGCTAATCAGCTACATTCCCAAAGGAATGTACCCAAGAAGCAAAAGCTCACTTGGGTCAGCAATAAAGCTGGTGTGAGAAATCTTCATCCCAAAATCAATAAAATCGTACGTGATAAACATCAAGCTAAACACAAACATCACACAAACACACCAACAGGTAGTTCCTCAACGAGGCAAAAGTGTGATGCAAGAAAACACAGTTCCAAGAATTTAATTCCTCATCGAGGCCATCATATCATCATCCAATTAAGTAAAAATGCATTTACTTATACTTACCCTATAGGAGTCGACTATGGCAAGTCTGACCTGCAGAAATATTAGTGGACTTGCCATCCTGCATGAAAAAGGATTAGAAATAATATAAACGTAGTTTATTCATTTTTATTTGAATTTGATTCATCTTTTTAACGGAATGATCACTTAGACGATACCACATTCGCACCACCTTCGTGCCGAACATACATGCCCGTATGCCTCTCTCATATAAAGGAGGACTACTCCGTCATCCATGCCCAAGTGGGGACATCACATACAGGCATGCATCGCGGATACTCCTAACTATATGAGTACCAAAAGCCACTCTTGGGCTATCAATGCGCATAAACTCACGTCACATTTTTTACGGATAAATATCAAAGCCTATTTTAGGCATACAAATTCACCTCATTTCCGCAAGACTAACCCGAGGGTTATTTTAGTTTCTCTAGTAAGAAATGGGTGCCCCAACTCCGCAAGACGACCCGCAGGTTATTTAGTTTCTCTAGTAAGAGAGGGGAAATAATAAACAAAAGAGGTGTGGTAGTTCTAAGTGATACAAGTCCAAGTGGTTTATATTTTTAGAAATCAAGGTTTACCAATATAATTTATTTTTGATAATTCAGAACTCCTCCACAATGACATTTTGTCATACATAAATCGATTCACAATCGTATCCACCCACATTTTTTGGGAAAACATAGCATATTCATAAATCATGCTTTATAATAATACGGTGATCAAGTGACATTTTGTCATTCATAATGAAATCCACCCCTTCCTTTGGGAGAACATAACCAGTTCAAGATGCATACATACAGAGAAACACCATTAATCTTAAATGGTCCTACATCAATAGAATCAACGAGACATCAAAACAAAACAAACCATAGTGCAAAATCAAACACTATTACACATAGTACTCTCCATATGAATGTGAATTTAGGGAAAAACACATACATCCTAGTTTAGCAGAAAGTATCTCAAAAGCTGAATCCAACCAAGCCACTACATGCAATCTCCGAAAAGACAATTTCAACACATAAACATGAAAGTGCATGACAAACATGGGTGGACACTAACCGACACCAAAGCAACCATCCAAATCCCAACACAGCACACATATCTTAAGTTGTTTGAAAACATTCACTAATTCCTAGTTAACACCAAATAACTCCACATTTAGATCTTGGTTAGCACATGCTTCCAGTTGAATGAACCTTTATAGTCATTTGGTTGAACCCCAAAGGAAACTTCTCATATACTTTTCAATGTGATAGTATAATAAAACTGAAGTATATGACCAGAGATTTGTTGCTGGTCCATAGAAACCTCCCACTGCACTTGAAGATGAAGAATGAAATTTGAAAATTCTTCCATGGTTGGCTAGCTTATGAAATAACTTACAGCAATAGTCTCCAAATATTCCCCATCTAGCACCAACTTTTTTTGAAAATATGTTTCCGTTTCAATAATTTATTAAAATCCGTTTTTACATTACATCATCAGTTCTTTGCATCCATTCACTATCAATTAGCTCCCTGTCCTCTTCCATCAGATCTACATTGTGCAATAAGGTTCGAGCATCATCAATGAAAGTTTGCAACTTCCCAGAAGCTTCCTTATTCCAAGACTTCAAAAGAGATTTGAAAATTTTCAACTTCTTCCATAAAGTAAAACCACTTCTACCATCAAGAGAGGCTTGGTAACTTTGAATGTCTGGAATCAGAGATCTATTTTCATACCACATTTGTTCAAAGGAAAAAGGTTTAGGGCCAGCTAGATTGACACTAGGCTTGAGACAGATAGCATGATGGTCTGAACCTCCCTTCTTGTTCATTGAGTTCAGGCAAGTGATCAGCCCAATCAGTAGTACAGCCAAGAGAGAGAAGGTTGTCTTTGGTTGTTGGACCAAGCAAAGGAACCTCCTTTAAAGGTTCAGCTCATGAATAAACTTCACAAACTGTCTCCTATATACTCTGTTTCCCACCACCTCCACAGCATTAATAACATTGAAATCACCTCCTAACAGCCATTGATCCCCAAAATAACCAGCAGTGTCAATTAGCTCCTTCTAAAACTAAAACAGGTTTCAAGTGTGTCTTAGCAGGACACTTATGATCAGAAATTCAGTCACCATAACACCAAGCCATGTCAATGCCTCAGAAGAAACCCATTTTAATGCTTACGAAGTAAATTACAGCACAATCTATCATACTTACCCAAATCTCCATTTCAACGCGTCAGATGAAACCCATCCTTTTTGGCTTACGAAATCCACTTACTACACAACATATCATACTTGCCCAAATCACCACCAAAAACATAAAAACAATCCAATGGGCATGTAAGAATGATCTCACACAAACAATTAAACAGGACACAAATCTCCCAAATTTCAAATCTAATCCTCACTCAACACTTTCAACTTCATACAAAGATCTAAAAAGGAAAATGAAGAAAACCCACATACTACCTTAGTACTACTCAATCATTAAAATCAAATTAAGCAGCCTAGACTCTATCATAAACGTATATAAGGCATCATAAACCTCATTACACTCTGACCCACTTCATGGGAGCTAAAACAAGTTTCCATGAAGCTACTAGTGCTAGGCGTACAGGATATGCAACATATTTGCATACAACTTAATTACTCATATTGCTAGGGTGGTACATGTTACAGATCTATATAAATAGAGTAAACTACCATTGCTCAAAGAACAGGAAATCTCAATATCTAACCTAAGGGATGAACTTTTCCAATTAGTTGGACTCGAGATAGCAACTCAAAGCTTATTATCCATCAACCATCCAAACACCAACCAATCAGAGTCACACCCAATCAATAAAATTGTAAACATGGACAACCCCAACACTAATCACAACTAAAAGGGCATGTCAAAATCTGCACCTACTTGTTATTCAATAACCCTTACGTACTAATAATACTTGGAATAGCAATGCATAAGAAGGTATAAATTAAAAACAAAACAATAAGAATAATCAGAACTCACCAATCAATCAACCCCAGACCCAAAACTATAACAAACCAAATAATATATTTCAACAAAAGGTATGAATTAGTAGGAAGAAGAACTCACCTATTTAGTCTCTCCAGCAAATCGGTTCCAGCTGAGGGATCTCTCCCCCTTTCAGTCGGAGTTCAAGCACACACAACTGCCAGTGATCCGGAACTCCCTTCACTACCGTCACAACTTCCTCCTCCGTTGTGCCATCATGAAGACATGCTGATGCATCAGCAAAACCTAGGGTTCCATCGTCAATCAATGCCCCAATTCAATGATTTGACCGTACAACCCTGCAACTCACGGACCGGTGTTCTAACCCCTCTCAACTCAGACCCTCTCTATCGATCCAGTCAGTGCACTCGCCCGTCACTCCAGAGAATGAGATCTTCTCAACTCAGTGCATCCAAACTCGGTAATGATCTCTTCATTTCCTCTGATCTCTCTGACTCCTTCGATTGCCTCCCTGCTACCAAGCAGACCAAACAGCACCACCATTCCCAGCGCCACCATCGAAGAAGAAAAACGCAAAAAAGGGAAGGATAAAGAAGAAAAGAGGGTTTGCACAAGAGAAGAAGGAAGGGTTTTTCTTTATATAGTGTGGGTGGCTATTCACCCCCACTAAATTTTTGAGAGAACCCACCTTCTAAACTCACCACATAAAACCCTAAAATTTTGAAATTTTAAATCCAATTAAATGCAACCATATTTTATTTAATTCAAAATAAAATAAATTAGTTTTATGAAATTTTGGGGTGTTACATTATACACACATTAAATGGAATCTCGTCCCGAGATTCGGAAGGTAAGAAAGTTAGCTGAATTTCGAAAAATACGAGTTGTCAAACAAAATAAGATTTTAAAACACAAATTTCAATTGAATTTTAGAAACATAAATTATTTATTGTTATTGGAAAAGTAGGGGTGTTACAAAATGAGGAAGAAACGGGCGAGCAAATAAAGAGGGAAACAGTTGGAAAGAAGCGCCAAACTCAAATATTCTAATAGAGGACACTTTTGTAATTTGATAAACTTAGTTGAGTATATCTGAGCCATACACATTGCAATCATCTAGAAAGTATTTTGTAAATTTGTTATTTGCTACTGTAGTTAAATAGTGGGAAGGAAGAACAGAGAAGGGGATCTGAAGCTGTAAACCCTAAGGATCTTGTTCAAAAAAGAACTTGAGAGATTGTAATTCCTCACATAGTTATCAAATTTTATCAATTTTTCCTTTACTTGTCTTGCCAATTTGTCACCATTGTGACATTTGGTATCAGAGTCGGTTAAATCCACCCTGAAATCAAACACAAACCACAAACAAGATGGAAACTAGATCAAAGGAGATAGAACAATTCATGTGAAAAACATGGAAGAATCAATCTAAAACATCGATGCAAATCGAATCATTGAAAGATCAAATGAAGAAGTTGGCACAGACACAAGAGATCCAAGAGAATAAAATGGAATCCATATTCGATCAGATGGTACAACTTTTTCAAAGCAACCAAGGAAATTCTGGAGTCTTCTCTGCAGATCAATCACCTGGTGCACAATCTTCTGCAGTTTCTGACCATGCAAGTAGGTATGTTCCCCAAAATCATTGGGAGAACTCAGATAATTACTCTCGAACTCCTAGATTAGAATTTCCACAGTTCGATGGATCGTTCATACTAGATATTGGATTAAAAAGAGTGAGAGGTACTTTTCTTTTTACCAAGTGAGAGAAGAGAATAAGGTAAACATGGCTTCAATTAATTTGATTGGAAGGGAAGACACTTGGTTTTTGGACTACCAGGTAAGCAAGGAGTTGATCCAATGGAATGTGTTTTGTCAAGATGTTTGTGATAGGTTTGAGGAGGTTGTGCTGAACAATTATGTTGACTCATTCAATAAATTACATCAAGAGACCTCTGTAAATGATTACTACAATCGATTCGAAGAACTCAAATTTGTTATGTTGTCACACAACCCTCATTTGGACGACACTTACTTTGTGTTGAGTTTCCTTAGTGGTCTTAAGCCTGAAATCAAAGCCATTGTCCAATCGTTTAAGCCACCATCAACCAAGCATTCTCTTTAGCAAGAATGCAAGAGGCTACCACTCAAACCCAGCCAAAATAGAAAGAGTGCAATGCCACCACTTGGGGCAACATATCTTACCACTATAATCAAACACCCAACATCAGCAGACTGCCAGTTCTACTAGTAGTTCCAACAAACCTAGTTTTTCAAATTCTTCAATAAACAAGTTCCCCTCCCATATACCACCCATCAAACGGCTTAACCAAGCTCAAATGAGGAGTAGAAGATAAAGAGGCCTATGCTACAGTTGTTATGAGCCTTATAGGGTTGGTCATCTTTGTAAGCAACATCACTTATACCTATTGATTACAGAAGGAGAAGGTTCTGAGGAATAAAAAGTGAACCCAACTGAATCTGAGAACCTAGTGCAAGAGGTGCAAACAGATATGGAGATATCTCTGAATGCCATTCATGGCAGCCTATCAAACAACACTTTATTCATCAAGGGACTCCTCAAGAAGAAGGTCATCTCCATTTTGATTGACACGGGAAGCACTCACTCGTTTATTGATCCAAGAGTTATTAAGGAAAGTAATTGGCCCACTGTCCTTACTCCCCAAATGCTAGTTAGAATGGTCGATGGGCAACAACTGGCGAGCAATGCAATTTGCCCAAAACTTCAATGGATCATGCAACGTATGTGGTTTGAAGGGAGTGTTAGATTACTCTCATTAGGAGGGTATGATATGGTGCTTGGTGGGGATTGGCTGAGGTTGTTTGGGGACATCACTCTCAACCTACAAAAGTTATAAATGACTATAAAAATACATGGTGAAAAAGTCACTTTACAAGGTAGTACTGATACTGGTACTATTTGTTTGTTGGAATCTAGAAATCTTTTTAAGCTTTTACATCAGCAAAGCCCCACCTTCATTGGCCAACTTTTTTCATTGAATCCGTTCATATATGTTCCACCATCACACACTAAATTACATCAGCTTCTTACTGAATTTACTGATATCTTCCGGTCCCCAACAAAGTTACCTCTTAACAGACCTCTTAACCACCAAATTCCCTTTAAAAGTTGTAGTACACCTCCTTCTCAAAATCCCTATAAGGTACCCTACATGCATAAGACAGTTATTGAACATTTGATCCAAGAGATGATGGACTCTAGACTCATTCAATACTCTCACAGTCCTTTTGCAGCCCCTATATTATTAGTCAAGAAGAAAGATGCACATGGAGATTCTGTGTAGACTATAGGAGGTTAAATGAGTTGACTTTCAAACACAATTTTCCAATGCCCCTTATTGATGAGCTATTAGATGAGATTCATAGAGCCACCATATTCTCTAAATTAGATCTAAGATCCGGATACCATCAAATATTAGCCCACCCCTGACATCCATAAAACAGCCTTCAAAATCCACCATGGCCACTTTTGATCAACCCTTTTGGTCTTACAAATGCCCCAACAACTTTCCAAACATTAATGAACCAAATCTTTCAGTCATACCTAAGAAAATTTGTTATAGTTTTTTTTTATAATCTCATCTATTGACCTCCACCTTGAACATTTACATACTGTACTAGCCATTTTGAGACACCATAAGCTTTATGCCAAACAATCTAAGTGCTCTTTTAGGCAAACCAAATTAGAGTACTTAGGGCATATCATCAGTCAAAAAGGAGTGGAGGCTGACTCTACCAAACTTGAGGCCGTGTCATGTTGGCCTACCCCTTCCAATGTAAAACAATTAAGGGGATTCCTTGGGTTGACTAGTTATTATAGAAAATTCATGAAACACTATGGACTCATATCTCAACCTTTGACTGACCTTCTAAAAAAGACTTTTTCTGATGGTCCCCGCTTGCACCCAAGGCTTTTCAACAACTTAAAGACACCATGTGCAAGCTCCGCCTACCCAATTTTACCAAACCTTTCACTCTTGAAACTGATGCATGTACCATGGGAGTAGGAGTTGTCCTAACACAAAATGGAAGATACATTTCTTATTTTAGCAAAGCCCTAGGACCCAAGAACCTCACCCTTTCCACTTATGAAGAGGAACTATTAGCAGTTGTCATGGATGTTCACAAGTGGAGATCATATCTCCTTAGTTTCAAGTTCCAAATTCACACTGATCATCAAAGCATCAAACATTTCCTTTCACAAAAAGTTACAACCATGACCCAACAAAGGTGGCTAGCTAAGCTCGTGGGATGTGATTATGAAATTTTCTATAAGAAAGGAGCTGAGAACCTAGCAACATATGCATTATCTAGGTGCAAAGTCACTGACAGTACCATAACTACTACCTACCCTGCTGAATCTATTGCAATTACTAGCTTATATTGCACTCCAGGAAGTACTGATACAGATGGGCAGTCCCCAATTCTTGCTAACATGGGTGACTTTACAGTGAGTATTGTTACAGATGGGAAGTCCTCAATTCCTGCTGACATGGGTGACTTTACAGTGAGTACACTTACAGATGGGAAATCCCCAATTCCTGCTAGCATATGTGACCTTACAGTGAGTACTGTTTCAGATGAGAAGTCCTCAAATTATGCTGACAACTCGACCAACCAAGCTGCATCTACACTCTATCATATTTTACAAACAAAAGAGTACTCTGATGTTGATGCCTCACCAACCAGGAAGCTCCATGCCCAGGTCTGGCAACTACTCCAACAGAGTGCCAAGGTACTGACACTACTTTAGAGCATAATGCTTTTGTTGTTACTCGGCCACAATTGCCAGCAAACCAATGCATAGCCATTACTACTATTTCACCACAGTGGATAAACGAGGTCCTTTCCAGCTATGAACAAGATCAGTTGACCAACTCACTCATCACTCGGCTCAGTGTCAGTCCTACCTCTATGCATCCATGCTCATTAAAAACTGGTCTTCTCAAACACCATACTCAACTCTATGTTGGTTCTAATGGGCACCTCAGGAAACAAATATTAAAAAAGCTTGCATGATTCACCCATGGGAGGACATTCAGGAGTAAATGCAACATACCAAAGGGCGCGGCAATATTTTATTGGCCAGGATTACAATCTTTTGTTTTCCACCATATCACCAATTGTGACGTTTGCCAAAGAAATAAGATTGACAACTATGGGGGTTTACTACAACCTTTACTTGTCACTGACCATGTTTGGCAGCACATTTTTATGGACTTTATTGAAGGTATCCCTCCTAACCACAAAACGGTCATACTAGTGGTTGTAGACAGACTCACCAAGTATAGCCATTTCATGGCCCTCTCCCACCCCTATACTTCATCAATGGTGGCTGACCTCTTTCTCCAAAAAATTTATAAATTACATGGACTTCCTACTTCCATTGATTTTGACCGTGATAAGATCTTCATCAATGTCTTTTGGCAAGATCTTTTTGTTGCCCTTGGCACCCAACTGTCATTGAGCTCCGCCTATCATTCTCAGACAGATAGTCAAACAGAGTGTACTAATGCTTGTTTAGAGACCTACCTAAGATGCATGACTAGGAATGCCCCATCCAAGTGGTCCAAGTGGTTGTATCTGGTAGAATTTTGGTTCAATACTTCGTTCCATTCAAGCCTTCAATCAACACCTTTCAAAACACTCTATGGTTAAACACTTCCACTATTGACATTACCACCTTCTTCTACTTTGGCAATGGATGATGTTCAAGCCTATCTTCAGAAGAGAGATCATATGTTGAAATTGATAAAAAAAAATAAACTTCATAAAGCACAAGAACGCATAAAATTCTTCACTAACATACATCGAACAGACAGGTCTTTCAATGTAGGTGACTGGGTCTACTTGAAGCTTCAGCCGTATAGGCATACCTCTATTGTTCTTTGCCACAATCTAAAGCTTTCATCTTGGTACTACGGGCCATTCCAAGTCATGAAGAAGATAGGTTCAGTTGCCTACCGATTACAGCTACCACAAATATCAAACATACACCCTGTTTTCCATGTTTCTCAATTGAAAAAGAAGCTTGGAACATCCACAATTCCAGCACCCCTCTGTTACCTTTAGCCGACAATCAGGGCCACTTTCGAACAGAACCCACGACCATTTTGGCTCGACGGATGGTGCTTCACCATAATCAAGCTGTGATCCAAGTCCTTGTACAATGGGCCAACTCAACTTCGAAAGACGACTTGGGAAGGCTAGAATCACCTCCGAGCGATGTTTCCTTATTTTAATCCTCGAGGACAAGGATTTGGAGGAGTGGAAAGCATTGTCGCAGCTGAACAAATGAGGAAGAAATATGCGAGCAAATAAAGAGGGAAACAGTTAGAAAGAAACACCAAACTCAAATATTCAAATAGATGACACTTTTGTAATTTGATAAAATTAGTTAGTTGAGTATATCTGAGCCATACACGTGACAATCATTTAGAGAGTATTTTGTAAATTTGTTATTTGCAACTGTAGTTAAATAGTGGGAAGGAATAACATAGAAAGGAATCTGAAGTTGTAAACCCTAAGGCTCTTGTTCATAAAAGAACTTGAGAGATTGTAATTCTTCACATAGTTATCCAATTCTATCAATTTTCCCTTTACCTGTCTTGCCAATCCATCACCATTGTGACACTCTTCTTCGTCCAATTCAATCATGAGGTTTTCATCTTTCTTCAACGACGCCATTAGAGTGAGCAAAGTTCGATTGATGGAGAAGAAAAAGAAGATAGAGATGTTATTGAAGACGAAACCCTAGAAAGATAAGGAGATTTTTAGGTGGGAACGAAATTACGACACTCTCGAAGTGAACGAGTAAAGTTGGGATATAACGATGCTTGTTGTGGGGTTTTAAGGTTTCGGTGGAAGAAAATAGAGAAGGGCGGTGTTATTTACATCCACAGGATCCCATTTCCTTACCCACATCACCATCCAAATTCAAAATTTCCTAGTGCATCCCTTTTTACTCGCAATTTTAGGGTATGCCTAACTGTCCATCTCTCCAATTTCATGAATCCTTCTATCTGATTTTGAAGCTTAAACGTAGGATCCTCGCATTTATGGAGTATAAATACCATAGAATAAGGTTTGATTGTATTTTGGGTCTCATTCCTATAATCTAAAGTTCAAACAATTAGGATTTTTTTGGAAATTGGATGCAGTTATGAAGTTTTTTTGGAGGGAGATTTTTTGCCCAAATGCCCGATCCCCTAACCATTCGATTTTGAATGGGAGATTTCAACACGTGGCTAGAAACTGAACTGGATAACATTGAGGTTAAGCTGGGTTAAAACGATTCCATATCACTAACTTAACAATTGAGGTTAAGTTGGGAAAGATTTCAACACGTGGCTAGAACTTCACTTATGTCCATTTCCCCTACTATCTTATATCGTGACATTTGAGTGTTACTTGTACGGTCTGCCTATCTTGCGTTATCAATTGTTAATTCATTTATTTAAATTGTTGGTAATTTTAGTATTCAAGCAACAACTTATAGTTCCTTTAATTAAACTTTTTTACACCACTTTCTATTTTTGCAAAGTAATCAAGCAAATTCACTTGTGATAAGATGGTCAAGATAGATGACTTTATTCATCTTTATCCATTTTGATCACCCAACTGGATGGATAACTCATATCCATCTCCTATCCATCACCCCAAATGGATAAAACTATCCATCTCGCTATCCATGAATAACAAGAAGTGTGGCTTTTCACAAGCCATACGGCTTCAAACGACTACTTTATAGTCACATACTGTGCCTTGTTATAGCACCAACCTTATAATTTTCGTTTTAATTTTAATTTAAGAATAAATTTATTATTTTTTATTGTTCATTGAATACGTGCAATAATTTTATGTTGTTATATTTGTTTTTATTGGAATAAAAAATAAATTTGCTTGAAATAAAGACATTTAATTAATAAATAAATTATACTAAATACATAAATGGATTACATGTTTTTCTTAATAAATAAACCTAAAGACCATATCTGAACGCCACCTTCCTATCCATAGAGTCATCTGTATAAGGAGCACTCATCCTTGCACGAAGTCGTTCGAATATCTCGTTCTACTTGTGCATCCACTATTGTTGTTGCATTGGATTGAAGGCAATAAGATCCATCATCATAATATTGTCTTCTCTGATCTATTTGTTCGTCAACACATTATGTAACTTTAGCTCGTACTCCTTTTCAGCAATTGTGATCGTTGTGTCCTATCTCTTTTATGCATAAACAAGAAAGTCTTTCATGATAGAATTAGAAAAAGAAGAACCATTACATCGATTGGTAGTTGGCCTAGCCAAATGATATGTTATCAATAGAACAGATCTTTGTCTTTGTTTAAAGACACTTTTGCCAATGTTGAGCCTCTCGCAACAGGAGGATAAGTTGCATCCGATGGGCTTCCATCAAAATCTCCTCCAACATTTATCTTGTTGGTTTTCTTGACTACATTGCATGTGCCACTATTCCATTGGTGCCACTTAAGCTCGTCTTTGAGTATAGCCCAACAAATGTCAAATTTGAACATCCCACCGTTTATTTGACTATAGAGCATATTTGCGTCATTAAGCTACATAAACCAAATCAAATATTATGAAAAGTTAAATCAAACATATTTTGAAAACAATAATTAAAATAAATAACTAAATAAATTTGAAACATAAAAGTCATTTACCTTATCGGTTTGTCTTTCCACTCTAATTTTCGCGCTCTATATGGTCAAAATTTCTTTAGAATTTGTTTTTCGTTCGATGTTGAAGCGCACCAGATGGACAATTGAATGATTTTCGCCCAAAACTTTAATAAACGAACGAAGTACGCACTCCCACATTGTCTGGCCTCGTTGATTGGTGTCAATAATCAAATCTTCTTTTATAGTTTTTCAAGCCCTACATAGTGTTTCGTCTTCAAGTTGAGTGAAGTTGGGATTACAAGGAGCCCTAGATTTAGCTTGCGAGACTGGTTGAGATGCTACCATTGAGAAAAAATTGCAAGAGTAGGAGTAATAAATGAATTAAATGAAATTTGGTCGGACTTTTATAGAAAAACTAGTTGTTGAGCTAGTCGTTGCAGGTCGGATGACGTGCCATTTTGTATGGATAGGAATAAGGACCGATAAGTTTTATCCCTATCCATCCTCTAGCATTGGAGATGGTCTAAAGTCATTGATGAACATTTCATTATTTTGAGGACCCCAAAAATCATGAACTTAGATGCTATACACAATATGAGAAGCCACCTCTTACACAATACCATCCATCATCCTAGAGATGCTCATAATGGCCCAATCGAACACAATCACACGGACAAAGAACCCCCCTATTGTTGTCATGGCTCTCTAGATTTTTTGTATAATCTTTACACATTCAGACAAAATCATGTCCGTACCATGACCAAGGGGGAAAAAAAGTGGCAAAAAGTTTTTTTTGTTGAGTTTCAAATACATGGATGGCTCCATTGTGGTTTGGTGAGAAAATTTGTAGAGATGGAATCATCAATGGCACAGAGAGATAAGCCAGAATTGGTTTAGAACTGCGACATAAATCCACAAAACATAACAAGCAGCCCAAATGTATTAGCATGGGCTCAGATATTTTGGATTGGGCTAGCTGCAACAAGGTCCAACACAATGGCAGAGAGTATGTCAAATAAGCAATTGACTGTGACAAGCAGTAAAAAAAATGTTTGCAACAAGATGACTTCACTATTTAATAAAACTATCAGTCATACACTAGATAGATGAAAATGGAAACAGAAATCCCAATGCCACGAGACCTGAAGGATACCAAGTAAATGCTAGAGACTATATAACCAAACACCGATCTAAGAGTAATAATCAGCTTGCACGTCAGCACTATATATGTTCTCAGCCATATGGCAGTCTGAAGGATATATTCGACTATACTTGAAATGATCCACAGCTTATTTTGGCTCCATGAGAAATCACAAATATTTTGTTGTATGACCACTGTGAGAAAACAAAAGTTCAGGATCATCATCTTCGTCATCACCTTTTGAGTGCTCATCACCAATTCTGAAACAAAAATACGCATAAACAGATTAAGGTACAGGTCAAATTAAGTTTGAATAGAATCATAATACAGACATCCCCGACATAATGAATTTCCTAACATACCTGCTAAGGTCCCAAATCATCAGCTTTCTGTCAGCTGCAGATGAAGCCAAACTGGATGTTTCAAACAATCAACCAGCATAAACAATATTCCCCTTGCGCCCAAGAGGCAGGTATTCTTTTTGCGAGGAATAGAGTACCAAGGATCAAGGCAACCCAGGTTCATCCTTCCTCATGAGCAAATCTCAGAAGGAAAAATAATATATCGACCATTAGCTCATATCTCCCATAGTTTGCAAGTTTCTTAAAGGAGGCAACCTCAACTCCTGAGCTAGCTCATCCATCACAGTGTATACTTCTTCTACTTGGGGTACTGACTCGTCGCCCACTGCAAATTCATGAACAACTTCATTCAAGTTAACAAGACTACAACCAGCTCTCCCCCTAACTCCTTTCTCTTTTATCAATTCCTTCACCTTCCCAACTTCCTCCCAGCGACCTGCCACAGCATAGACATTCAAAAGCAAATTATAGCGCGACACATTCTGGGGCTCCAATTCAACTAAGTGCAATGCAATTCTCTCTCCAAAGTCAGAGCGGTCACCCCGGAATCGGCACAAGCCAAGCAAGCTACTCAACACCAATGATTCTGATGAATAACCACCACAAGTATCCTCGGGAGGCATGCTGCGCAAGACTTGCTCTGCTTCTTGAACAAGGCCACAGCCATAGTAGAGATTAGCCATGCACCAATAGTGGGCAAACTTGGGGTTTATATTATATAAACTCGACATTTGGTCGAAATAGTTTCTACCCTCTGACAATAGCCCAGCACGAGCGCAAGCACACAAAATTCCTACAAAGGTAACTTCGTCTGGTACAAGTGCTAACTGCTTATTAGAAGTATCCATTGAGTCCAGCATGGTAGTGAATAGAGAGATGCCATCTTGGGGACAACCATGAATGCAGTAACCCAAGACCATAGCATTCCAACAAACCAAATTCCTTTCTACCAACATTCTGTCAAACACGATTCTTGCAACTTCCACCTTACCACATTTACTATACATGTCAATGAGGGCAGTGTCGAGAATCAAACTTGAGCTTGAGTTGTAGTAGTGGAAGGAGTTCTTGAGGAGTGATCCATGAACTGATCTACCTTCTTTGAACCTAATTGATCGAGCGCAAGCAGTGAGTACAGAAACGATGGTGGTAGAGCTAGTTCCTCTGAAGCCACCCATGAGCAGCACCATCATCTCCCTAAACAATTTGAGCACGCAACCCGGGTTCCCAACTCTCAAATAACCAGACATGATGATATTCCAAGAAATAACATTCTTGAACGGCATTTGATCGAAAAGTTGATGGGCAACAGTCAAATCGCCGATTTTGGCATAAGCATTGACGATGGAATTCCAAGAAACTAAATCCCGCTGTTCAGGAGAAATTGAAAGGAATAAGTGGGCAGCAGAACGAATTTCACCAAAATTTGAATACATATGAATCAAAGAATTTTGAACAGGTAGAACAGACTGGACACCATGTTTGATAGTCTGGGCATGACATATCTGTCCAAGATACAAGTTAGAAGAACATGAGGAGAGAAGAGGGGGGAAGGTGAAGCTATTGGGAAAGATGCCTTTGAATTTAGACAACATGTGGAAGTAGAAGAGTAGAGGTTCATGGTCTTGGTGTGCATAATGTCTCTCTCTATCTCTATCAGTAGAAGAAGAGTAGTTAGAGCAGTAGGCTTTGATGAGTGTATTGACACAAAAAGTGTCAGGAGATAGGATTTGTCTAAAAATCAAAAGGGTATAATGTAGAGGAGCAGGCAAGTCTGCAGAGAGTTTTAAAACTTGACTGGCAGGAAAGGGATCATGTTGGAGGAAGAAGAGGCCACAGGTTATGGATTGGGCTTGTATTTGATACAATTGCCTCAGGCTTTGGCATTTCTTTTGCTTCTGCTGAAGAAGGAGCATAACCAAGCACCTTCTCCAAGCACGATACTGTGTAACAGTTAACACCGACCAAGAACTGCAACTGCAAACCTGCAACATGAAACAAAGAAATACAGACTTAGTGCCATGGAGCACAAAAACTAAAAGGATTAAATAGACGTTAAACTTTGCATGCCACAAAAATTTTCAAGTTAAGAAGAATGATATTTTTATTATTGTTATTATTATTATTATCTTAATCCTCAGTATTAGTAACTTTTTGGATCACGAAAAGAATGTTTACTGGAAACTACTTGCAGTCCATCATCATCTTCATTAGACACATCATCCTATTGCTCCAGTTCCTTCTTAGCCTCATTTTGACCAACTCCGGGTCAATATCTTATAAATGGATATGACACGGCCTTGACAAGTGAACAAGGAATTTGGTTTTTATGTATTTTTTGGGTTCCACTTTTTAGGACTGGGCACAGTCATGGATGAAATGCCAGAATCCCCCAATTCACAAGCGAAACCTAAGGCTATGTGCATTAACGCGGATTCTGTGGGTTTGGGGGGTTTCTGTGGAAATAGGTTGTTTCCTCTGTTTGGTTGCACTTGGAATTCTCCACAAACAATTTCTCTCGGATTATCAAACTCTCCAGTGGCTGATGTATCTCGACTTAATAAAGTGTTAGTAGTAAGGAGATTCCTACACTCAGCTGTGAGTCAAATTGTGAGGTGTCAAGCTGGCAGCACAAGTCATCCCCACGACTTCTACTTCGTTCTAGCTGATATTTTGACCATTGTTTAGCATTTTCAAAGTCCTTTTATTATATGTTGTTACGGGCAAGGCAAGACATGAGGCACCAAGGTCGGCCACTAGATCCTTGTCAAGGCGGGATGCTGCCTCAACGGAGCCTTTTTTTCAAAAGGAAGATATAATTAGTGTCATTGGCTCATCACTCTCACCTCAGATAATGTATGGCTCTGGCTAGCGCAAAGGAAAAATGGAGCCTTTAGAGCCTAGCAAGACCCCCAAACAACATATCTTTTATTACTCTATAAATCTCATCCAGACTCCATTTGTTTCATGGATTTTTTTTCTCTAAAATACTTGTTTCCCATGTTTGCAGTGTTTGTTTCAAGTAGAATATAATTCTCCAAAAACAAATGTATTCGAAAAACGTGGGTGAAAATGGCATGTTAATTTCCAGAATTTCCTCGTGTATATATTTTCTTATTATCACCACTTCAAATCTCCAATAGGTACCACGAGAAACCACCCAACCGTTACAACCATCACATAAAATCCACAACCACACTAGCACTATCATTGTCAGGCTTCAGCATTACTACTACCACCACCATCACAATACCCCAAGAACCACCATGGCCTCCACCATCCTACAACCACTGCCGTCATCACCACCACTCACACAATTGCCGCCACCTCCACTATCACCTTTGCCCCACAACCTTTTACACAAGAAAAACTATCGTTGTTGCCGCCACCACTACTATTATCACCATACCATAAGTATGACCACTACTATCACCATAGAAATTTGAAAACCATTAATCTTGCCATCATCACCAACTACCACCAATTTTAACAATTTAACTACAAAATCAAGCCAATCACCACCGCACAATACCATATTTGATCATTTGAACGTTGTTTTCCTCACAACACAACCAAACAACCACAAAATCTTTTAAGAAAACATAAATTCTTGATTTGTTTTTTCAAAATCTTCTTTTTTATCGAACATTTATTTTCCATGGAACAAACGGAGCCTAAAATTTAAGATATTGTTTGGTCAAGTTTTTTTTTTTTTTTTTTTTTTTTCAAAATTCCAACACTTGGGAACTACCAGTGAATGCCTAGAACTTGTTGCTTTGAACTATACCTATGACAAGAGGGTCGTTCCATACTAGTATTTAAACCCTTTGTACGATAGAAGTTGAGATTTATTTTTTTGAAGAGGGATTCTAATAGAACTAAGGAATAAACGAAACTGTAAACTGAATTAAACAAAACAATATTAATTAAACGAACAATAATCGAAATAACAATGATAAAATGGAAAATAACTAAGAAATCAAATATTATTTCAATCATCAACTAAATAACAATGACCAACCCTTGCCCTATTTATAATCTTCCTAACTTCTTGGCAAAAGTAAATAACCTAACCCTAATTGGCTAATAATGCCCTAACTACTAATTTGGACTCTTACTAAATAGGCCCAATTATTCTTAATATTAATATTATTAATCTAATACCATAATATTGCTAATATTGATTACATCGGATTCATGCATTCCTTTTGATTGTGTGCTAGCTTATTTTTTGCATTGCTTTCACTTGTGTTATATTGTCATTCTTTACTTTCCAGTATCATACACCTATTGAGAGGGCTTTGTGACAATACCATTCATGAAGAAGGTTACTAACTAAAATGTGAGGGACTTAGCAATAACTTCAATCATCTTACACAAATAGTATCTGAAGAATAGCTTTATATTCTGTGTAACCAGTGGTGAAGGCAAATCAAATCAAAAGAAAGTATCTTGAATGTAAAGGAGCAAAACCCATTTTCTATAATGAACTTGGTGAATGAGAGAACTGAAAACATATGGCTCCTTCACCCAAAAACTCCATCCAAACAGAAATTTGTAGAGAGAAATGGAAAGAATACCTACTCCTCCTCACCGCCATCTCTCCTTCCATAATCACGTAAAAGGGAAGCGTTTCCTTCCTTCTTTACACTAAAAGCAACCAAGTTTTCCAGAGAATCTCAACTGAATCACACATAAAAATGTACTTTTTGTTAGAGAACATAAACTGGAAGAACTTAATCCGAACAAAAAGATACCCAATTCAAGATTATCAAAATAAAAAAATAAAAAAAAAATGAGAAAACAAAGATGGAAGAAATTGCCACAAACCCAGATGAGAATAAACGTGAGAAGCAAAACCCACTTATCAAATCCACATCAGAAGTCAAACGGATGAAGTGAGGAGAGTTTGGAGAAGGAAAGGAATGTTGGAGAGAAAAGACGACATATCTACACACACAAATCACAAGTGAGATAAATTGCTCTGCTCCGTCTTCTTAACTATTGTTTCTGTTGTTGTTGTTGTTGATGTTGCTGCGACTGTTTGGGGAAGAAGAAGATGACTTACAACGGCGGAGGAGCAGTGTTAAGTGTTTTAGTTTGGGGAAGAATTTGTATCGAAAAACAAAATAAGGATAGATCAACACCAATGATGGTTTTTTAGGGTAGAGTCAATGTTCAATGTTTCCGCCTAACTGCATACTAACATTCTGAGTGAGGTTAAGGAATCACATTTTGCAATCAGGATGATGTGGCATCATTATTGGAGGGTTTTTTACAACTTTAAAATACACATAAGCACTTTATGAATTTCATCATTCTTTCAAGATCACGTTACATGACCTTGGTTGCAAATACCCGGTTTCCTAGTATTTTCGTTTCTTACAAGGGAATGAAACATCTACTCAATTACCCAATTGATGAGAGATGTGCATAAATCCGATTGATTTAGTTTAATTTTTAACTAACTAAATCAATGTCATCCCATATCACAAGAATCAATAGCGTCAACTAAGTGAACTAGGGGTGGGCACGGTCCGAATCGGTTCTAAATTTTGAGAAACCTAACTCGGACCGTTTAAATTTAACGGATCTGGTCCGGTCCGGATTCTCTTATTTTGAACATTGGGACCGAACCTAATTCGAATGGAACGGTCCAGTTCCTATGGTTCCAAAATGAGAATCTGAATATATTCAATTGTAGTTAAGGCGTCGAGGCGGACGCCTCACTTCACTAAGTCGGTCTTTATCATTTTTTAAAGATTTTTTTATTATAATAAATTGAAACATATTTAGATAAGTAATATTTATCATCATTTTGATAACTTGCATAAGCTAATATGTACAAAAAGTCATATAACTATTTAGAATTGAAATGGAAACATAATAAAGTTGCATAACATAAAAAAAGATACACTACATAAGTGTACTTAACATGCCAACATTCACAAAATCACTAAAAAATAAACATAGTAGAAAAATAACTTCAAACATAGTAGAAAAATAACTGAAATAAAAACTTTACTGATCTTACTGATTTGGTTTCTGCAAGTACGTCCTAGAATTTATTCACGAGCTCGAGCTGGAATCCAATGAACTCCTGAAAACAGATGGTGACAATCATAAAGTAAAGAAAGTAGATGAAGGGAAAATCCAAAAAAATGAAAGCAAGAAAAGAAAGCAGTTGAAAAAATGGCAGCAAATGTGCAGGCAACAGGAGAAGAAGGCAGCATGATCTTATTGAAAAAGTCTATTAATTTTTCTTACTAAATTAAGTTTGTCTATTCTTACTAAATGAAGTACGTGAAAGTATTCTTATCTCCAAATATAGTGCAAAAGTGCATGACGTCAAAACTCTTCAAAATGAAGCAAAGCAACTGTACAAACATTTCAAAGTAGCATTTGTTTCCTTCAATCACAAACAAATCAAAGCAAACGCAACCCAGTTAAGTCAATTCTATTGGACTCATCCATCACAATTTACAATTTACAGCTTACAGCAAGACCAAATCCGAAGGCGAAGCCAAACCAATTCAAAGTTCCAACTTATGCAGTTAAAACGACGTTATAACACCGATATAACTCCGATATAACGCTTAACGGGGGTGAACCGTTACGTTATGAAATTATCACGTTATGATATCACAGCTCCGATATAACGGCGTTATATGGCCATCATTAAGATAACATTTTTTTCAATAACTCCGTTTTAACGTTTTGTTCTAATACATAAAAAATAAAATAAAAATTAAATTAAATAATTAAAAACAAATATCCCTTTCACTTTCAATTGAACCAAAACCTTAGACTCATAGAAAATAAGGAGAACCAGAGCTTGATGTCACCAATCGACAGAGAACGAGAAGGGAAGAAGATGAAGAGTCGATCGCACTTTCTGTTGCGATCTCACTCTCATACGAATGGAATGTGTTTTTTTATTGATGTTTTGTTTTTGTTTTTGAAATTAATGTTATGAACATGATTTACTTTTTTTACTCTGATACATTAATATTTTGTGGGGGTATTAAAAATATATTTTAAAAACTATTTCGTTATATATCGTTATATCCCGTTATAACCTATAACGCTCTTGGACCGTTATGGTTCCATTATCCGTTTTAATGGCATGGGTTCCAACTTCCAATCTTTATTTATTTTTATTTTTGTACAGAAACATAGGGAACCCGGCACAGAGACACGGAGGAAGCAAACAAAGGGAGAAAAGACTCTTGTTTTGTTCCTACTTCATGAATTCACTCTAAAACAAACAAACGAAACAGATTTCCATTTCATCGGACGTGAATCGTGTGTGATTACTTTGTGTTTCAGTTACTTTGCTTTTGAACTATAAAACCCTCGTCTCCTACTGCTTTCGAAACTTGGGGGGTTATTTATTATTTCGAAACTTGGGTTTCTTTGATTCTATATAACCTCAAACCCCATTCAAGGATTAGTGTTGTGTTTTTGTATGTTTGTGTGTAATGGGTTTTTGTTCTTTTTTCCTATTTTGAATGATTTTGCTGTTTTGGGGTTTGAAAGTTCGATTTTTGTTTTGCATTTTAAGTAAAGCAAAAGGAATGGAATTTGATTTGGGGTTTTGAAGAAGAGGAAAAAGATTAGAAGAAGAAGAAGAAAAAAAAAAACGCAGCAGTCGGCCTCTGTGAACAGATCATAGAAAAAAAAAACGCAAGATATTTGAAGAGGGAAGAAGATTAGAAGAAGAAGAAAGGAAGAAAACATACCTGATTTGAAGGAGAAGAAGAAGAAGAGGCGTTGGGTTGAAGCAATGAGAAGCTCTTTCTCGACCCCTGTAAGCTGTAATTAACCCTACCCAAACCTTTGGGCTTTTTGGGTTTTATTTGAGTTTTATGGTTTGAAAAGCCTGAGGCGGTCCGAGTCGTTTGAGGCGGGTAAGGCGTGAGGCGGGATGAGGCGGACACCTCACTTTACCGCTTCGCCTCGCCCCAATTTGAGGCGCCCCTTTGCCAAATCGCCTCGAGGCCCGCCTATGCGTCCGCCTTAACAACATTACTGTTTAAATTTTTTTCTCAATCTTTGGCAGTAATTCAATCCATCTGTCAGGTTAGAAATGCTCATATTTTTCAAAACAAACAAATTTTGACAGAAATTTTTTTCTCTGTGTTTTCATATAAAATGGAGGTAGTGGGAGGCTCTAGGGAACACTCTGTTTTGAATGTCTCTTTGGAGTCTGATTTGAACTCTGAATCAGAAGCTCTTCCTTTGCTATCACTATCATCTCTGAATTCCATTGTCAATAATTGCTCTGATGCAAAACATGAAGCTATTGTGATGCGAGTTTTAAATTTTCTTTTCAAGCGAGGCTAAGGGGTTGTGATTGCTAGGAATGGATAAATTCTGAATGAAAAAGTTCAAAAACAATTCCGAAATGGACAGAACATGAACCAGTGATTTAGTCAGATCTAATGACATAATACAAAATACTAAAAGAAATGGTTACCTATCTACATAGAACAGGAAATCAAGCATGGCTTCTTCAAACCAAGAGACTCTTGTTGTATAAGAAGAAATCAGTATACTTCAACATTCCATTGCCCTGCCTTCTTTAGTGTTCTTATACTCGATCCAGTCAATGCATGTACAAACACCAACATAAAATACGGTATAAATCAACGTTCTTCCAAATTATGAACTTGATGACGAATCTCTTACCTTCTTTACAGGCCGTGCGAGGTGCGGCTACAGAGGATGCGGGTGCTCTGTTAGAGAAGGATGCGGCTGCGGAGGATGCAGGTGCGAAGGAGGCGGCCTGCGGGCTGCAGCTGCGGGTGCTTGCTCTGTTTGATTGTTTCTGACTTTTTCTTCTCCTCTTTACTTCCACATTTAGGTTTTTAGTTTGTAAATGTGATATGAAACGGGTTCAACCCGGTTAGTTTCTTTTGAAATAATAGGAACCGGAATCGGACCATTTTATAACAAATCCAGACCATATTTAAAAACACAAAATTAAAATCCGGACCATTTTCTCTAAACAGTCCGGTTCGATTTGAACCCGCAGATCCTCAACCCGTTTGCCCACCCCTAAAGTGAACCATAGTTCATAAATCTAATAGACTTTAGGTATCATCATTTGTACTAGTGAAGGGTTTCTATTCGTCCATATTAGAGTCTAGTCCCTTGCACATGATGACTGTCACGAAGTGTTACTTAAATGACAATATATTTTAAAAAGAACATATGTATCTTAAGTCCTCATTTGACTAAGTCGACTTAAACAATGAGTAAATGTGTTTTTTTTATAACGGAAGATGGATTAAACTTCGTATCAACGTAGTCAAGGGACCTAAACTCTAGCATGGACCAATAAATAACTTATAACCTCTATTAGTACAAACCTAACTTACGAAGGAATTGAAACAAAAGATTTGAAGGAACTTATGCAAGTCAAATGTGTTTTGGGATAGTGAGACCAAGTTTTAGAGTGCAATGGGTATAGCCATGGCAATGGAGACATTGCGACAAATCAAAGCATTACCCGTGAAGCATTAATGCATTAAAAAAGGCACTCATAAAAAATCAAAATCAAGAAATAATCATATTCACTTTGATATATATGTTTTTCCATGTGGTTGAAAGTGTCTGAGGAGTTGATATATTAGTTGTTTAATACATTTTGAAGTCATAATACTCATATGATTGTGGTCTCTAATAATCTTCATTCGAATATGAAATTCACTCATACAAGCACTTCGTTTATGTACGAGAAATTCATATTTTCTTGAATTTCAATTGTAAATTTTTGTATCTTAATAACTTGACTTTTGATTTCGACAAAATTAATTATTATTCAAGTAACAATGAAAATTATGCCAATTTAAAATGAAGTTCAAACCAATGAGGACTTGATGAAAAGTTAATAATTAAAACTGTATAAATTCTTAAATTATTAATATTATTCTATCCTATTTTGTTTATTTATATACTTATTTTAAGAATAGAAAATTAGAAACTACCCCAATATTACTATTCCTATTATTCTTTTATTTATTAATTTATATTTTTAAAATAGCAACTACCCAAATAAGAAACAATGGTAGGTAGGGTAGGTTAAACCAAGGATTTTGAGTTCCTCTTTTTTGAAGTAATTTGGATATTCTAATTTTAAACCACCTCCACCTTTTTCTCATCCTCCTCCTCCATTATTCTTTAATCACAACCGCCACCACGCTATCGCCATCGCCACCTCTCCTTCTCCCCCCTCTTCTTCTTCTTATTCTTATTCTCCATCAATCACCACCACCACCTCTCCTCCCACTCCTCCCATCTTAATCTTCTTATTCCCCTCCTCCTCCTCCCCCTCACCTCTTATTCTTCTCTATTTTTTTTTTTTATATTCTTCTTATTATTCTTCTCCTCCATTTATTTCTCTCTTTTTTTTTTCTTTTTTTTCTTCTTCTTCTTTTTTCTTTTTTCCCTTGCAAAGGTTCTGGCAAGTGAGGAACCTCCACTCACGAGAACCTCCGCAAGGGCGAATGAGAAAAAAAACATGGGCGAAAAATAAGAAATGAGAAAAAAAATAGAAGAAGAAGAAATCAAAAGGAAAAAAAAAATGAGAAGAACAAAAAACAAAGATGAAGAGAAGAAATGACAAGAAGAAGAGAAAATAATAGAAATAGAATGAGAATGAGAATAATAAAAAAGAAGAACAATAACAAAGGAGAAGAGGAAGTGTGGGTGGTAGTGGTGGTAGGGCGTAGTGGTGTGGTCGGAAGTTGTGGGGCGAGGTGGTGCTGCTCCTGTGAAGAGAGAAGATAAGGTGGAAAAGGGAAGGCAGTGATATCCTTCAGCAGATCCCAAAAAAGTGGGGTGATAATGTCCTTTAGTGAAAATGGTGACGTTATTTAACAATGACCAATACAAATCCGTTGAAATATGAGGGGGAAATGTTGAATTTTGAATGACTCTTGTTATATATATTTTTCACTCACAAATCCTTCAAAATCCACAACTTTAACAAATCCATTAAAATTCATTACTTCTTGAATACCTCTGATTTTGGTGGATTTTTAAAAAACATGAATTGAATACCCTTGATTTTGATGGATTTTAAAATAATTCTTTAAAATCTATATTTGACTAGCCCTAGATTTATATTTATTATTTTAAATCCTTTATTGAATACCCTTAAATTTTAAAATCTTTCACAATCCATTAAAATTCATAATTGAATACCACCCTTATAATAACGAAGTTTTCAATTTCCATACTTTAAATTTGGAGAGCTTCTAAAACAAAATATGGTAAAATTTCACAAACTTGTCAGTTTCCCTTGAGGCAGTACCTGAAAATTACAACCATGAATTGAAACAAGTTGGTTGTTTATTTTACCCTCAAGAGTTTGGATATGGTTGAAAGATCCACTCACATCATCTGTTTATCTATTCAATTGCCATTGCCATTGCCATTGCCATTGCCATTGCCTTGTCCTTGCCCTTGCCCTCGCTACCCCCTCAACATGAGACCCATCATGATTTCAACACAATAAACCAAACAAACAAAACTCTCTTCTTCTTCTAGCTGTCCTATCTTCTTCTTCACTCCTGGGTTGTAGGCTTGTAGCAATGGAGAATCTCACCCTCAACAACACCTTTCTTCCTAACAGTTTCTCTTCGTCTGCTTCAGTTCACATTCGCATTGGGTTTGGGTTCCCTCCTCCATCCCTCAAAACCCCATCTTTTCATAGAAAGCAGCAGCTCCTCATCACAAAATCAGCTCTTGCTGTTGAACAGCAGACCAACACCGAAGCCTCGCTCATCAGAATTGGTACAAGAGGAAGGTATTATCTGATTTCTTCTTTCTGGGTTTTCCTTCTTTTGATAGATTTGGGTGATTTTGATGTCTGGGTATGGGTTTTTGAGTTCACCTTCTGATTTGTTTTTTCTTTTCCGTTTTCAAGTTAAAGTTATGATTTTATTTTTATTTTTTTTTTGTTCCTAATTAGGCGTTGTTTGAAGAGTTAGACATTCAGTTACGATTGAAAACACAATTGCCTAAAACAAAAAGTTATCGTTTTGGGAGGGAATCTATAAGCAATTTGCTTTCCTTGCAGTCACAACTTTTTAGATGTGCAAGGGATCAGGAAAATTTGTATAATTATTTTTATTGAGTTGGTTTAACTGGTTTAAGATGCAGTTTTGAGCTGAATGCTGAAGAATTGTCTGCCATTTTCTTTAGCATCGGATGAATTCAGATCAGAGAGCTTCTGTCTGAAGTTTCTTGGTGTCAAAGTTTAAACCTTTACACTTTGAAATGCATCCTAGTTATAGAACAATAAAACTCAAAAGTTTATAGCCTAGCACATAATGTATTAGTATGGTATGTAATTTCTTAGTGAAATATGATAATTGATTCCTTGCATAATAATTTTTATATTTATTATGTGTAAAAGATATATAATTAGTGAGTACAGCCTGCATCCCTGATTCTTCGTATTCTAGATCTGCCGTGTCCAATATCCCACACCCGAATCCGTAGTCCGCACGTACCATATCTGTGCAACCCGTATTTTTATTTCTTTTTCTTGAGCAAAGGTCTCAATGTCTTGAAACCATGTTATATTTTGCAAAATTCAAATCAGTAGTTAGAAGGCGAAACAAACACCCACGCATGTAATAATATTAATATTTTTTTTAATACACAAGTTTTTCTGGATGACATTCATTCTGTTTGTAGGACAGCCCACTAGCACTTGCTCAGGCATACGAGACACGCACAAAGCTCATTGCTTCTCATGCAGAGTTGGCTGAAGAAGGGGCCATTGAAATTAAAGTTATTAAAACAACTGGAGATAAAATTGTAGACATGCCCCTTGCAGATATAGGTGGCAAAGGCTTGTTTACCAAAGAGATAGACGACGCTCTTTTGAACGGTGATGTTGATATCGCTGTTCATTCCATGAAAGATGTACCTACATATTTACCGAAGGGGACTATTATTCCGTGTAACCTGCCACGGGAGGATGTTCGAGATGCTTTCATCTCTTTGAGTGCTAATTCTCTAGCTGAGCTTCCTGCTGGAAGTGTTGTTGGTAGTGCCTCACTTAGAAGACAGTCACAAATACTACACAGATATCCTTCCCTCAAAGTAAGTACTATTTTTCACTTTTCTATAGTAAGAATTCATATGCATATCTGAAGAAATAACAATCTCATTACATAGAAACTCAAATGGTTATTTCATTGGTAAGTAGTTCATCTTTAATGTACAGCCATGCATTTCCTGCTGGTCAAGGACATGAAAATTTATCTACTCTCCTCTGTAGACTAGTAGATACATGCAACCTATTGATAGAGATGTTAGAACGTTCAACCTATGTAACATGCAGAAGGCATGCATAATAGTTTGTTTGAATATTCAGTTTTTGAATTGCTCGACAAGTATGCATTTTCTTTTTCACTGCTAAATCATGTTCACCTATCCCTAGATTTTCTATTAAGGAAATGGTTGATGCAGATTCATATAATTACTTGGAGGACATGATAGTTTCTGGTGTCCTCTCATGCATGCCTATGGATTGAGCTATTGGTCACAAGTTCATGACAAAAATCACACCTATAAGTCTATTTGGATATTCTAAGAGTTCTGCAATGGCAACCTCTTTCTCATTGCATTAGCATGTGTGACTACCTAAGGTCTTTCTTTGGAGCATATGAAAGATGGTAAATGAATATAATGCATACGTTGGAATGCTATATTAGACGATTTAATCTAATATATTTTGTTCTCTTTCCCTATGTTTCTTTTCATTTTGGCATAATACCTAGCATTACTATTATCTTTATGATCTTTATGAGGTCTAAGCGATTGGTTTTTCCACGGCAACTCAAATGCGGGAGAGTGGGTTATTTATTAACCCTTCTTATTTTATGCCATTACAGAAAACTGCACTGGTAGCATAAATAATATTTTATCTTTTTTTTTTTTAAATTTGTTTTGAGGAATATATTGGAAATTCATTTTTCCAAAGGCTATTAAATATATTTCTCAGGTGCTAATGATCTTCATTCAAGCCTAAAAAGGAGATTTGCAAGAAAAAAAAAAAAACAAAAAGAAAGAGCGAAACCACAAGGAATTGATTCTTAAGAAAACTTTCCCAAGTGCTCCAAACGTAAAAAAACAAAGAATGCCCAGGCTTTAATGCAACTGCCAGGTAGTCCACCACCTTGGTGTCTTACATGGTTTATAGAATGATGTTCCCCATTTTTCGTATCCATCTCAGGAAAGGTTCTCAAGTTGCGTCCACTCACTATTTATCTCTCTTATGGTTCCTTTCTCTCTAGCATTTTGGAAATCTATTGTTCATTCTTCTAGTTTTAATAACTAAGAAGCTTTGATTCTAGTGAAAAAAAAAAAGAGGAAAGCAGGCCATAGTTGGTCTGCCTTGTATTTGTTCCATGGTTTTATGAGAGAGCATACATCGGTTAAGTTCTTTACAGGTTGCCCCTTTATTAGTGCATTTATTCTTTTTATAGACAAGATTTTATTTGAATACAGAGATGCCAGCAGTGAGGGAAAGGCTCGCTAAAGGCAGAGAAAGCATACTATTAGCATATTCTCTCAGAACAAAGGAATCCCGATCTTTACATACAGTTTTCAAATTGCACATCACCGGGAATTTTCACCCATTTTGCTCAACACCACAACATGGGTTTATGCAAAATCACAATGATTATTGATGTTAAAGATTTTAGGGTGTGTTTGGTTGCATGGAATCCTATGCCATGGGAATCCATGAGGGGACCCCTACATTTTAGGCTAAATTGATATATTACTCCACATCCACCATTTAATTTTGTGATCAATGGTGGAAATGGAAGTCCCATGAACATGAGAATCTCACTCCTTGGTCCCCCAAGGCATGTGGTTCCCATGTTTATGAGACTTTCATTCCCACCATTGATAACAAAATCAAATAGTGTATGGGGAGTTATACCTAAAATATAGGGGTCCCTTCATGGATTCTCATGGCATAGGATTCCATGCAACCAAACACACCCTTATGTTTCCAGTTTCCACTACTACAGTATGACCCAAATGGTTGTGCGAGGGACTTCCAAAGCTGAACCCCTAAGGAATAGAGAATCCTGGTTTTCCATTGAAGAAGCCATTGATTAATGTCACCTGGACTAGCAAGAATCCTCTTTGTAATACCCCTGGCCTTGTACTTGAAATTTTTTTCTTCATGAGGGTAAGTTGGTCTTCAACCATCCTAAGCTCTTACGATTAAGATGGGTTATGGTCTTCAACCATCCCGATTTTGACAACTTTCTTAATTCTCTCTTTGGGGTTTTAACAAATATATTTACATGGGAGGACATAGCATATAGAACTTGATTGTCAAATTATCGTAATATGATTTTGAGCTAGTAAGTTGTTCTTCATAAAAAGTTGAAGACCAATAAGTGTTATGCACCGAAGCATCCAGAGTGAATGATTTTCCATGGTTTATGCCCATTGTCCAGTGGTTTTCCTTCCATGGTATGCGAAGGCCGCATTCTGTACATTTATACGAGGTATTATAACCTGTGCTATGTTGATAATGTATTCTATAAACTCGAAGAGACCATTTACGATTTAAGCTAAGCCGAACCCTTCATCATTCAAATCTTTCCAAGAGTTGGTATCTTCCCTCCTCGGAGAGTCTATTGATTATTTTGATCTGTATTACTATACTATTATGTTGTGTTAAACTCTCATTAAACTATTTCTTTGATAACTATTGTTCCAGTATATTCTTTATGTAGATTTTTGTAGCTTATGATTTATGCCCATAATACAGGTCGAGAACTTTAGAGGCAATGTTCAAACAAGATTGAGAAAACTCAGTGAAGGAGCAGTCCAAGCGACCTTACTAGCATTGGCTGGCCTCAAACGGCTAGATATGACAAATAATGTCACTGCCATTCTATCTGTAGAGGAGATGCTTCCAGCCATCGCTCAAGGTGCCATCGGAATTGCTTGCAGAAGCAATGACGACAAGATGGTATGTAGATATCATGGAAGGTTTAATATGTGGATGTATAGGGAATTAAACATCATTGTATTTATCACGGTGATATGTAATTTATCAAATTAAGTAAAATGAAAACTGCAGTTTCATATATTTGCTTATCTTAGGATATTATTTACTTTTTTTTCAACATATTTTCACATTTCTACCTATTTTGCGCATGATTACACATATTCTAATACCATTCTCCTTCGATTATTTTATATATATATATATAAGTAATATTGTCAACATCTTTATCCTATGTGTACTATGAAATCTTATCATTGAACTAGTTATCTAACTTTTCTTTGCAGGCTAATTACATTGCATCATTGGATCATGAAGATACCAGATTAGCTATTACATGTGAGAGGGCATTCCTTGCAACCCTAGATGGTTCTTGTCGAACTCCAATTGCAGGTTATGCACACAGGGAAGATGGGTATTGCGTCTTTAGAGGATTAGTGGCTTCTCCTGATGGAAAACAAGGTAAATGCAGTGGGTCTCATTAATAACTTACACTAATCAATTCTAGATTGTGAACTAATCATTAATCTCTTCATTGTATTGAAATTATATACATTGCATGGTTTCAGTGTTTGAAACATCGAGGAAAGGGCCATTTGTTCTTAAAGATATGATTCTCATGGCAAAGGATGCTGGTGAGGAACTGCGTAAGCGCGCTGGCCCCGCTTTCTTGGATTATCTAGCGACCCAGAAGTAGAAGAAAAAGTTACAGTAGGCGCGTTCTTGGGCTGTTTGTATCTTGTAACAGTAATAGGTATAGGATTCGTAGCAAAATAGAAGAGCGTGTTTTTGAGCACTTAAATATGTTCGAGAGGATTAGAGTTTTAAGTTTTTCCTTTGCAGTTTAACCTCTTATCCGTCCTTTTAGAAGGATGTTATTTCTTTTCTTTCTTTAGCCCAAATTCTATGTAATAATGACAATTTATTTATCAACTGAAGAAAGATCTCTCACTGATTCTCTGAAAGATACTATATTTCTTGTTCTTGATTGCCCTGCCGGTAAACTCAAAATACATAGAGGGTGTATCAATGTAGTTAAGATACAATTATGGGGTGTGAATCACCATTGTATGTCCTGAGATAGGGTTTTTATTCATTTACTGCAATGATTGAAAAACTGCCATGTTGCAGTGTTCGATAGTTTTAGCAGAGTGGCCTGATGTACTACAGTAAGTGCATTTATTTTCCTGTGTACGGAGAAGAACCCAAATAATGTAAAAGTCTCACTTGTTTCATCATCCGTGCTTGCCAAACATCCTAAAACCATTTTACATGTAAACTATTTTATGTTAAAACACTGTTTCCTCGAACCAAATACAACCTTCTCAAACTGTCAGTAGCATGAGTTGCAAAGATTCAAGACAATACACTATCATTTTTACTTTTATCATTGATTTGACTGAAATGACCAAACTCAAAACCAGTTTACGTAAGGACCATATACGATTTTACGGAACATACTGGACATGAAAGATATATGTAATAGTTGGATGGACATGAACATGAACATAATTACAACTAATAAAATTTTGTAAGGAATAGAAAAGTGACAAAATGAGCATTCGATAGCATTTTCCTTGTCAGCAGAGAAACTAGATGTTGAAATGTCACTAAACAGGTGTTAAGGAATGATCAAACTAATCTTGCTTCAGTCACTTTGAAAGAATCTTGATAGTTACCTTTTGCTCCATAACATGGAGAGTAAGAACTCTACATATAAAGAGATTATTTCTCAGCTTATGTCATAATTTTATACTGTTTCAATCTATGATTTTACACTGTTGTCATCACTTCTGGATCGAGACTCTCCACAATGTCAAGACATTTCCTTAATAATGACTTTGCCTGCTCACTCTTTTCCACCTCCAAGAGATGAACAAGTTCACCCTTGAACCCGACATCTTTATTTTCCAAGGGCAAAGTAGTTTTGTACAACTTGGTCATTTCTAAGAGGCACTCCGAAGCAGCTACATGAACCTGAAATCGCATATAATATATTAAAATATAAGATGAAGAAATAACAAGATGAAGCTAATGTTAACACAATGCGCATTCCTAAAAAGAAAAGATGTATATCCTCAACAAAACCTTTTCCATCAAGATTGTCAACAAAACAATGGGAGAGAGAAAAGCACCTGGGCAATCTTTATTGTGCCTATACATTCAATGACTTTAGGTGCCACACTGGAGAACATCTGAGATTGGGAAATAAGAAATGAGAAAAATTGTAATTTAAGAAAATCAAACAACTAATAGTAGTATTGAGGCAAAGTTACCTCAAGAATTAGTGTGTTTGCATCAGTATCTATTGATGCATTTTGGTCAGTATTGGCTATCTGGCCGAACCTTGAACAAAGCTCCTTGATTGATGGGAAAGACGACATTTTCACTAGACCCGGCAATTCCAATAAACAAGCAAGAATTAGATGGAACCCAAATAGTCTAAAGACATTAATCTGACATATTTCACACAACTGGAAACAAAGAAAGGCAAGGCTAAAAAGAAACCTGTCCAAGATAAACCAGGCGAAAGGGAAACCAAAAACACATGCAACAAGTTCTTTCCCTGTTCAAGAATATCAGGTAGATGGGCCACCTTGATACAAGATGTAATGCAGTCCAGAACCTTGTCATATGGAGCCAATGTATCTTCATCTTTGTCTTCTCCTGATGTCAAACAGATATGCAATCAAATTTCGTCTGTAAATTGTATTCACTTGTGGACTTGGGAAGTACCCAAAAAAAATAGCAATAGGCAAGAGTTCGTCAGATTTCAATATGAATGTGGGAGACAGTAACAGAGGTGAACACTCAAGACCCGGGATCCTGGGTTCAGATGTGAGGTTGAATTTGACCATTTAAGGATTAGTTGATGCCATGGCACCCGATTTGATAGGTAATACCTGTTGCTAAGGTTATTGATAAAACTACAACTACAACTAAGCAAAAACTGAAATACGAAGCAAGGATTGAAATAAATCTAAGATAAACCCTAACTAAAAACAGTTAAACAAAATACATAGTCTCTTATTCAATCAACTGCCTAACAATGAACAACTTGCGCCTTATTTATAATTGTCCTAACTTCTCTGACAAGCAAACAAACCTAACCCTAATTGAAAACTAATGTCCTAACTATTATGGGTTGTACTAAATATGTCAACTACACTATTACTAATAATATTTATAAAATAACCCACTTATATCAGTTATCTAACCAGGCCAAAAAGTGCTATGTGCGTAAATGTAGGCTATTATGAAATGTGGACAATGGTATAGGACACAAGTCACACAACTGACTAACTTTCGCTTAATGAATTACCTGCAATTTCTGAACTTACTTTGCATGGCTTGGAATGGAATGAGTAATCAAATCGGGTGTATCCTTCTGTAAGTTTCCATTCATGTTGTGATGGTCAGTTGCATAGGATAAGGATATTGAAATCCTTCGTTGCATTTGAACTGGCTGTTAGTTGCATGATTTTTTAGGCGTTGGTGAGATTGAATTTTGTCAGCTAGGTTATAACTTAACAATTGCTTGCATTCGAGGGGTATGCATGGGACACAACAACCATCTCTAGAGATAGCTGATTGATCATTTGAATTGTTGTACGGTGAAATTCAGCACTCATCAGGCATGTGACACAACGACCATCTCTAGAGTTAACTGGTAATGCAAGGACAAAACTTTACCAAATTAGGGAGCTGCATAAGGATTTGGGTTCGGAGGGTAGCATAGAGTGGATATTGTCGCCTAGGACATCCTCACTTGGGGCTCATAAGTCCTGAACATCACCAGCCAGGTATTCACAATGCTCATTGCACCTTCACCCTAGCATCCAACTCCCCCAACAGGAAACACAAACAAAGCAGGGAAGATAAAGTTTGTCACCTACTGCAAGTGCAAGGTGGTTTGACCAAGCAATCATTTGTTCTATTGCAACTTACTTGACTAACTTTTATTACAGCTCACTTGACTAACTTCAACATTAGCAATTGAAGCTATTGAACTATTGGGGTAATATATGAAGAATAAAATTATCACAAGTTCAAGTTCCTTTTACACAAAAAAGGAAGTGCAGCTACTGAAATCATCTAATTAAGGGTCATATCGGGTGGGAATGCTTGGGGGTGTCTAATGATGCAATATTGCTATTGCTCCTTCAACTTGTGGGTTAGGGTACGTTCTTCCCTTGTATAGCAGGTTTAGGTTTTTCAAATAAATTGGGGGTGGGGGGGAGGTGTTTGACCCGTGCTTGATTTGCATAAAAAGAAAAACAAATAAAAACTTGAATTGCGAAACTACCTGCTTTAATAACCTCATTTGAGAGAGCTGCTTTTCCAGGCTTCATGACAGTAGCACGATTGCAAACTTCAAATAGCAAAGGAAAAACCTTTACGGAAAATTCTGGATTCCCAAAGGCTTTAATCACCTGAACATGAGAAATCCAATCTGTCATAATTGTATAAAATGAAATGATGTAAGAAATTCATTGTAATTATTAGTAAACTCGTGACAAACAAGTTTGACAATCAACATAGAAAAAGCTGCATCACGATATGATATTGCAAAAATATATATATCACACTACCTCTTGTAGACAAGAAAAAGCTGCATCACGATATGGCTTGACCTTTTTAGTGCATGCAGCGGATATGACAGTCAAAATGGCATCTGGTGCAGCAGAATCCTCAAAGGAAATTGCTTTATGACATGATGTACAAAGAGAAGCTATAGCATATAAGATGGTGTCCTTTCCCTGGTAAAACACAACCAAGTAGCTAGCAAATTTATGAAAAGTTAAGAATATATGACACCATTCTATTTTAAATAATATATTCATAAATTCTCCGATATTGGACACAACTCTAACCACGTGTTACTTGGATTATGCCAGGAGCCCAGGATACAGCAGTAACACAAGACGTGTGTCAAAATGTATATATTAATTTTAGTAACCAACATGGGTAGCAAATACTTTTAGAATAACAGATTCATAGCATAAACTACTAAACAATCAGGAAAGTTTATCAAACATATTACGATAAACAACAGCATAACATACATCAGATACCTAGGCACACACACATATATATCTTGTGTACCTCCCATAAACGTCCTTGTGACTCTTTCAATAGAGATTGGATTAGTGCATTCTGACGAGAAGATAAGGATTCGCCCAAAACTTCACTCAGCTTTTTGATTGCCCTGGCTGACTGAAAGAACACAAAGAATACCAAACAAGGTTAAATATGTATGGTGTAAGAATACCATGTCCACACAGCATACACGCACATCGAACATAAGTTATTGTAGAGAAGAGGTGCTTTAGAAAGATGGAAGTCCTGCACAAACCTTTTTCTTGCTGGACCAAGATGATGACATGATACCGTCACATAGAAGCGAGACAATCTCTTCTAGATACAATTGAAGGGTGATCCTCTCACTGCTTGTGCTTTCTTCCCACAATTCTTCGAATAGGCTACTGACTTCTTTGTCATCATCAAATCTGCTTAATGCAACATTCTAAAATTTTAAACAACGCAACATTCTAAAATTTTAAACAACACACTCATAGGATTGACTAAAATCTATAATCCACGCTCTCAATTTGGTGGAATTGATTTTCATACTAAAATAAACTCAAAACATCCAATTTAGCAAATCACAACACCTATCATTATAAAGCTCTGTTTCAATAGTAAGAATATAAGTATCCCCCAGGAGAAATTAATACACATAGAAGGACGGCCGGCATATTATTACATTCAATTTCATAACTCCCAGTTTCCCACCTTACTTTCCAAATGGTTTACATGGTTAAGAATTTCAAAATTGCTTGAATGTCCATGAGGATGATCTCCTAGGTATATAAGGTGATCTCCTAGGTACATAAGAACAACAAGGGCCTCCACTTCCTAAATGAACTTCTCACCAAGTTATCCACAGGGAGCCCTGCAGTCCTATGAAAACCTCTTCTCCTTCACCCTATTATTACTCACTTCACAAGAATTTTCAGCTGTAGAAACTGTTTTACATTCTCTGAAATTTGCGCGGTACTACATCAGCTCCATTATCTAGGGGTAGCTGAGGATCCTCTATGCATCTATCTATCAAGACTTTGAGATCACCCAATGCACTTTCCTTACTCATCAGATTCCATGACATGATTCAGTGCAGGTCATCTTCTTCCAATTTACTTACTCTAAATCTCATATGTGGGAAAAGTTCTGGTTCAGATCTCCATGGCTTAGTTTAGATGAAAGCTTGCTCCCACAACAAAGCTTTGAATCTTTCAACATGGGAAGGACATTGGAATCTTACATGGTTTTAGGCATTCGTGTTTGCATTTTCTTCTTGTAGACCTACCTATGATATTCCAAAGCTGCTTATTGCAAATATACTTTTGGCCCAGCAAATTTACAATGCTCAACCTCCTCATCTCTTGACTTATCTATACTTGGACTATCTTGATCCTTTAGAACTGGGAAACTTTTGCTTGCCTTTAATGTAATACCCATTAGAATTTTATTTTTAATTTCAAAGAGTTTCCTCTTGTTACGAGTCTATTTGTGCTCCATGGTAATATCCTTCTTCTTTCCATTTCCTCATCCGTTGGATTGCCTTGCCATTTGGGTTTGAATACAATTAAGTTTGAGCTGTGTAAGCGGATTGATACGTCTTGGACCCCAATGGTAAGTATACTTCTCTTTTATAAATCTAGAATTGCAGCCACTGATAAAAAGTTGATGGGGCATTAGCAGTTTAGGGAAAAAAATAATTTTAACAGGATGCACTAAGTTATTGTTTATAGTTAAGGACATTACTAAGCCTTTTTTTTATCGGTTGAGTTGAAATTTTCAGGAACATTACAGATTAACACTAGAAACAACATGCCAAAGTTTCAGCTTGTTTCGACAACGCTTCTAGAGATACACGTTTAGGTCCACGCCATTAAATATCTTGATAGACGATTTTTTGGGTGTTTAAGGACCATCCTTTCCAATGGTCTTGGACAATAGGAGTTGGCCACATGTGTCATACCTAAGGTCTCCCCTCACTCATTTCGCTTGCTTTGTAATTATGATAGAGAAATCCACCTTTTCACATTTTACACATATCAAGATTCAGACATGTCGAAATGTAATTTCTTATGTAAATTTTTTATTTTGCTCAAAATTTCTGATCAAATTTCTTAAGTGTAAATTTCTGATGTGCCAACTCCAAAAGTTGATTTGTACAATCTCTTCTTTCCACTGAGTAGGAACTTGAAGCAGAGGAGTTCCTTCCTCAAGTTCTGGAACAAGTTGGGAGAACTTTTCATTATTTTCAAGCACAAAAAGAGATTATTTTTCTCAATCTTCCAATCCCTACTCCACCTTCACTCAAGGTTAGGATAATCATCAAAATTCTTCCTCAGATCAACTTCTTTGTTATCTCCCTAAATTTCAACACTACATAAGTTAAACCGCAGTTTGTAAAAACAATGAAATCTACAAGTCAAAATGCAACTCGCCACAACATGGTTGCATAAGCGTAGAAATGTAGATTGAAGCATAAACATCACATAGACACTATGAGGTGCTAGTGACGTGTACCTTCCACGTCTCAGAATTTAACTTCATTTTTTATTTAAAAAAAATAATGGACCCTTTCTTGAACCTAAGGTGAAATGTTTTACTTTTTGGATTCCAGTTTGTTGATATTTATGTTGTAGTTATGAATTTTGAGAGTGTGTATGTTACAAGGGTTAAGGAACTTGCAAGTTTGTAGTTTGACTATCGCAATTATTGTTTTAGATGTAGAATTGGGAATCATCTATCATAAACATTAATTACAAGTATTATTTGTATTCTTTCTTGACGTATATACTACTAAAAGGCTTACACCTCATGTTACCGTTCATTAGAACGCGCACATCACGCCTCTGTGTTTATAAACCTTGAAATAAATGAAAGACTAAATTAACCCATCTTGCACCCGGCTTCCACTTTGGCTTCCTAAATTTGATGCATCCTCCAACCAAGGCTAAAACTCACAACACTATTACCCACTTTAATCGAGCCCAATCTTTCCCATTCAAGAGGGAAATTGAGCCATTAATGATGAAATTTTGTTGATTCGAAGATGAAAATGTTACCTCCTTTCATGGAATATGAAAACAACAAATAACTGCTTTTCCTTTGATGCTTCCTTTATTGTAGTCTCAATGTCTCTTTCACTTGTTGGTTCGAAAATTTTCTTCCCCAACAACTCACCGTACACTACTACTGAGTCCATTTTCCTGTTTTTCCATTCCTATCCTCCTCTTACCACCACTTTCCCATTTGTCCGAGCACAACCAGTGGCTTCCTTGCTAAAATAAACATTTCTCGAGTTCCAAGATATTTTTCTTTTATAAATCATTCCAAACACAATGCTGAATCCACAACTCTGTTAGCCACACACTGTACTCGAGTATAAATCCAGTACATGTGGACCGTGCAACACAGGTGTCAGGCATTCGCACTAAAATTTAATGCCCAAGAGGAAATAGAAAACAAAATAAAATCAGCTTACAACTTCCTCAAGGCCCTTTCCTCCTAATCTCCAACCTTCACTCAATCTCAATCAACACATGTTTAATACATGCACTGAGTTTAGACCAACTCCAGAAGAAACTGGAAAAATAAAACAAGCCACTATGACCTCTCATACCAGGTTAACCATTTCACTAGGAAATATAATCATGCACACAAATCTCGAGAAAAATATCACTAATTATGTTAAAATCGGAGGTCAAGGACTTCCATGATAAAGTACCACTAGGTGCATTTTAGGAAGAAGCCAAGGGTGTTTTTTGTACCTTGCAACAAACACAACAGGAACAATTGTGGCTTGGAATCCACTAACAACATCTCCAGCCAGATTGAAAAAGTTCTTCAGCAAAAGTGCACATGACATCTGAGCACTTCGGTCACCAGTATGCAGAGATGAAGTATCTTCAATCAACTTTTGGGCCTGAGAGGAAGGAGTGAACTTCAACAAAATTGCACAAGCGCTTGCAAATGCACGCTTTGCTGCACCACTTCTTTCCTCCACAACAGCTTGAAACAAGAGCTTCAATAGCATGCTTGTAAATGGTTTGATATCAGAACCAACTTTTTGAACTAATAAGCTAATGAAATTTGCTACCCCGACCCTGTAACAAGAACAATAAACTCATTTTAGTGTAAAATTAAAATAATCACTGGGCTCAACAATGAGGAAAGTTACTTTAGGAAGCGTCAGAAGTGCTCGCTACCATATGGCATTTAAGCACCAAGTTTCAAATAACTAAATTTTGTAGGTTTAGTGTTTGACTAAGTTATCATCATGTATGGTCCCTCTCCCACACATACACTTGTATATATGTATATTATATTTAATTTATTTTTTTTACTTATCAAGAAAAAATCACATCTACTAAAAAAAAGTGCTGAAAGTTTATGTTTTGATTTCTGTAGGGTGGACTAGATTTGGGATTTTCCCCACTCTCTCGTCAAGGAACCTTTCGCTGTATAGTCTGTAAACTCTCTTTGTTCCTTACAAGGTGTGCTCCCCCACTTGTACTTTCTTCCTTGTCAATAGAAGTTTACGACTTTCTTTAGGTGGGCTAGGTTTTTTTTTTAAAATCATTCCTTGGAAGACCCTTTTGCTAGGGAGTCTCATTAGAGATCGTATGATTTAATGTATTTTCAATAAAAATATTGTTGGACTAAAAAATAAAAAATAAAAACATGTACCTGGTGTTCAGGCCAACACCTGATCGTACCATATTAGCAAGACGTGGAACCAATAAATCCAAGGATTTTGTATCAACAACTTTAAGGCATGAATCAAGAGTGTCCCACATTGGAGAGTCCTTTGCAACAGCTATTCGCAAATTGTCAAGTTTCTCCACATGGCCTCCAATATTTGCTGCATGCAACTAATTTCAAAATGAACAGAAAAATAAGCAAATGCATGTTAGAGATGACTGATGAGGTAATAAACACTTTATTTTCTAACTACTTGTCTTATCACAAAAAACATTTATGTCAAACAATTTTTTTCCAAAGATGTACAAAAGAAATCGTAAGATCAGACAGAGAATATAACTATTTCAAAGGAAGTCGAACAGTAACTATTTCAAAGGAAGTCGAACAGAATATAACTATTTCAAAGGAAGTCGAACAAACTTCCGCATAGAGAGCTCTAAAAGGAAAGAAATAAAAACATAGTATTCAATTGCAGGGGCTTTTGTGTCTGCCTCTTCTTAATCTAGCTAGAGGTTTGAATTTCTTGAAAAACACGTTTGCGAAATTCAGACCTCTAATTAGATTATAAGGCAAAAAAAGAAACAATGACTACTATTTAAATCTCTAACAATTGAAAGAACCACTATAAAGGAGATCCCACTCTAAAGTCCCTCCAAAGTCATCTAGCTGCATGTGAGTTCCTAAATCAGAAGGCCACTGGCGTGGCAGTAAAAAGAGAGAGTGGTGGTATGAATCAATGGTAGCAGTGGCTGCCGGTGGTGGTGGATGAAAAGATCAATTGGATTGAATGAATCGAGTGAAGTTCGACTGATTGACTGAATCGAGTGAAGATCAACTGAAGATCGATTTGTAGAATCCGGACAGACTATTTATATAGAGAGAGAGAAAGCAAGGAGGGAGTGTGGTGGTGGTGGAGTGTTGGCCTATAGTGGATGTGGTGGGGTCTGCCCAGTGGCGGTGGTGGCTGCTTTGTGATGGACATGCTAGCCAGTGGCAGTGAATGGAGTGTGGTTGATTGTGGAGAAAATGAAGGGTTCATGGTGGAGACAGGTTTCGCAGAGAAAAGGAGAGGGGAAATAGAGGTAGAGCCAAAGAGTCAAAAGTTTTAGATTCTAATGATATAGCATGTGAGAGGGACTTTAAGTAATGGTATTCGACTAGAAAAAATGTCGGTCTGTGATGCAGGGTCTTGCCCCAAATTCCTAAATAAGTAAACAACTCAGTATCAATAAACCCCAAAAGAGTACAAAACAGTCAGAGAAAGTAAACCACTATTTCATATAAGAGACTGGATTTTTTTTCAAATAACAACATGGCCTCTTCAATATGCCAAACCTCAATGTAATTGAGTCTTTGGTCTTCAAGACTTGATAAGCTTTCAAGCATGCAACAAACTAGCTCAGGGAGATGTGGCCGAATCGCAATCCCAGCACCCTGCGAGAAGTCATGATAATCTTTGATTATGAAAGCAATTGGATGGGATTTCGTTATAATGGTTTCCAAAGCAATAATACATACTGCAATATAATCATTGATAAGACGACTTTGATATAATTTCAATATACTCAAGCTGCTATAGGTTAAAATTAAATAACCCGCTTGGATCAAAGTGACTTGTGATAGAACTTCAATACACAATAAAAGGGAGAAATTTCTTAAACTGTAACTCAATACTTAATTTTTAATTCATAAACTCAAAAATAACTTCTTACAAAGAAAAGCTTACACCTCTTGTATAATGCCTAGCCGTAATGGGAACGCATAATATGAAACCCTGAATAAGCACTTAATACTAACAATCCTCAATACAATATTTTTTAACATAAGAACAAGGAAGAAACCCTGATATAAGCATGCCTTAAGATGTAACTACTACCAGACTGCTACAAGATTTTGACTAAGAATTTTGAAGTTAGAAATCTAATGAAGAATGCCGCCTTCATAAGCTAAACAGAAGCCTTGTAAAGAACTTAGACTCTGGCAAAATAAATTGAGAATATTCATGTAACAGTAAAAGGGAAAGGAAAATAACAGTGACACGTACCAGTACACAGACTCAGCGTCATTACTCAAGCACTAGTTATTGAAGGCAATTATTACAATTGAAATTTTTATTAAAACAGACACAATTTAACTCAAATACATATATCGTATGAGCACTTTCACGGATGGCATTTCAATTAACACTAGGGTGGAACCAAATCCCAAGTCCATTAACAATGTGAAAACAGTACTAACCTTTGAGAGCTTCATAACCATCTCTATAGATGCTTTTTGAACAGTTTCAACTTTGCTAACTATGCCTTCAGAAAGCAATAAAGGCAAAGCAATGTCCATCGTTTGGCTTGCATCTGCTACTGGAGTAAGTGAAACATCACATAATCGTATTGTTAGTGAACTCACAGCACGGCATAAACTATCACCAGATTTACGGACTGTCTCCTTTATGTCATCCATTGCACGAAATGCTGCAGTCCATATTCTCTTCAGATGCTTTGACACCTATACAAGAATAAACTGATAACATAAATACCAGAGTATAGTGTAACTAAAACTTCAGTTCCCTATCAAGTAATCTTACAGAAAGGTCCCTTCAAAAGTATAGGAGTCGCATTTTGGTCAACTTTGGATCTTATAGTGTATCTATTAAAACACACCTTTTTTTTATTCTCTGTCAATTTTGTTTGGTAGGAGTCTCATTTTGGTCTATAAATAAACACTTCATTTCTAACTAGTCACTAATTGACCAAAAACACTAACTAAAGATAACTCACCTACCTCGGCACCTGTTATCGCTTAAAACATTTAAGGACCAAAATCAAACTTCTTTTAATGTTTTTTCAGTTAATATTTTAAATATCATATTCAATCTATAATGTAAAGGAATTTTATTTTTTTTAAAGGTAAAATTTTTATTAATAATATTTGCCTAGTACAACATTGGCAACCTTGCAAGCAAGGATGCATGGACACGGACACGACACGCCGATTCGACAACTTTCCAAAAACTAAGACTCGAAGACATGTTGACATGTCATACTTTTTTTTAATATTTTAATAAGTCATATAAACATAAACAATAATCTAATAAAATGTCTTCCTAGAGTGTGTAAGTAGAAAAAAACACGGAGAAGAATAAACGTAGAGAAGAAAAAATGACGAGAAGAAGAAGAGGTGCAATGGCGGAGAAGAAGATGACACTCTATTGTAAAAAAAAACATAATAGAGAAAGTATAGTAGAAAATATAGGAGAAAAGAAGCAAATTAGAGAAAAATAAGAAAAGATTAAGAAGATCTATGCTTCAATGGCTCTTTCCCCTATTTATCTTGAATCTCAATTCAAAGAGTCGATCAACAACCATTAAATTAGATGATTATTTGCACACATCTAAAAATAAAAAATAAAAGGAAGTCGATTGCCGAATCTTGACTGTCATGACCAAGTTTTGGGTGTATCGGAGGCGTGTACAGCATGTTGACCACATTGACCATGTGTTACACTTGCCGACACGTTGACCACGTGTCCGACGCGAGTCGGAGGCGTGTCGAGCGAGTGTCAGTGTTGGATACGTGTCGAACACACATACAACAAGTTTTTCGAAGAGTCCGTACTTCCTTGCTTACCAGTATTAAGGCTTCAAAATGCATTCCCCTTGAACCCTAAGCATGATAAAACCTCCTCTAGATTGTTTCAATCCCACCACTTGGTTGTTAAAAGTCATGTTATTCTTGTCCAAGCATCTTCCACAAAACCTTCTCTTTTATTGATTGATAAATGTGAAGGGGCCTTCCAACATCTCAAAAGTTCATCCATGGACGCAGGCATCACACCCATAATGAATCAGAAGAAGGTTCGTGCCCTCCAAATCTAACCAGCATACCATGTCCATTCCTATGAATTAACTCGACTTTAGAGGGTAACTTGATTTACACAACTGCCTCCAAATTGAATTCGATGAAAAATTTTGAACAACGCCAATGTGCATATGGTTTCTTGCCAGACTGATAAAATATGAGCACGCTGAAAAGCCCTTGTGTATCTTCCTACCAAACTCATTTGTCATCCACATCCTCTAACTTGATTCACCCCAGATATCAGTGAGAGTCGGTGAATCCCAAACTCCTCTGTTTCCCTACCGAAAGATTATTCCTTCTGAAATTAAAATCCCATTGCATAACACCTCCAGTCAGATTACCAAACTCCATCAATACAACTTGCTTTCTAACAAACAACAAGAAAAAATTCTAGCAAAAGCAAATAGTCTAGGGCATTTCTCGTTGAGTGCTACATTCCCTATCCAGACATCGTGTCAATAACTGACTTTATTTCCTCTTCCCAATACTACTTCAATCCTTTGCATAAACTCCACATTATGATTCGAAATAGTCATCTACTCGACCCATAAAAACATATTGGGTGCTTAGGAAGCCAACGCACCACTATTGGGTCGTACTTCCTTTTAATCAGTTCTTTCTATAAGCCCTCCCCTTCCATACCATATCTCCACAACCACTTACAAAGTAAAGCCTTGTTCATCACTAAAAGAGGCTTGATCCTCAGTGCACCCACTTCCTTAGGCATACATAAAAATTCCCAATTAATAGCATGAAAACCTTTGGCCTTTTTACTCCCACGCTACAAAAAAAATTATAATCATCTCTCAATTTTCTTTGCCACGACGACCAACATCTTGAACAAGGATATATAATATATAGGCATGTGTTACAGACAAAACACTCCTAACCTACAACCTTTTGAAAATCTAGCCTTCCATATTGCAAGACGTTTTCCCATGATTTCCACCACTGGATCACACAAGTGCTAATTCATATTTTTAGCTCCCAAATATATAGCCAGTAACTCTCCCACTGACAACCATGAATATCTACCCTTCTTTTGCCGTCGGCTCTTTCTCCAACTCCATATACCATGCTTTTTTAAAACCTAATTTTCAACCCAAAACTCACTTGGAACAATAATAAAATATACTTCAAGTTCTCAACCTGATACGCAATATGATTCGAAGCCAATGAAAAACAATAATAACAGCAAAAAACAAGACAATCAGAGTTTTTTCCAATCCTTCCACTATATTATTAGAACAAGGATTCCAACCTCTTAAGAACAAACTATTTTGAAGCTCCAACCTTTGATATCTTACAAAGATTACTAGAGTCACAAACTCTCGAGGCTCCAATCTCTAAAAAACAAACTCTTTTGAGGCTCCAACTTCTCAAGAATAAACTCTTTTGAAACTCAAACCTTTGCTATCTTATTACTACCAAAGATTCCAATACTCCCTCGAGAACAAACTCTTAAGACCTTTCTCAATAACAACTTTCTTGAGAACTGTACTGAATAAGCTTTGAATCTACATCTCTGAACCTGCTTGATCCTAGATTATTCGACGCTTCCTGGATCCCTTGAGCCTACGTACAAAGTCACTATATATAGACAAACATGTCCAAAACAAACAAGGAAAACCTACTCCTAATAGGTAAGTATTTCCATATTACATTCCTTGCCCCACAAGGAGAACTTTGAACAAAGTCTACTCCTAAAAGGAAATATTTCTATATCACTTTCCTTCGCCCACACGGAGAAAATTTTCCCTAATTTAATTTCCTAATTATTCAAATAAACATATCAAAATAGGAACTTTCCTTGACTAACCACTAAGCTCCTAAGGAAAGATACTCCTGTATGAAAACCTGTGAAAAGTGGTCATCCAATGTGCCTTAAACAAAATATAAATGGGTTGTACTTCTTCCCCAAGGTGTCGTTGAAAACAGACAAAATCCCTACATCCAAGGCTTTGCAACCATTCTACTGAGGGCTTCCACCACAATAGTAAATTGAAATGGAAACAAAAGGACCACCTTGACAAATTCCCCTCGATATTTTGAAAAATCCAGCCGGTGTTCCACCCCCCAAAACAGAAAAGTGAAATGTCGACATGCAAATCTTGACCGATCTCAACCATCTCTCACCAAATCCCAGTTCACATGGTCATACACTACAATACACCACAATACCAAATCCAAGTTCACATGGTCATAGGCCTTTTCAAACTCTATCGTGGACAACCTCCTTGGTTTTTTGGATCTCAACCTTGAATCTACTAATTCATTCGCAACCATAATCCCATCCAAGATTTGTCTATCCTTCACAAAAGCTCTTGATTAGGCTTGATCACCGAGTTCATACATCCTTTCAGCCTTCAGAACGATCTTATACATGTCATCAACCAAGTTAATAGGTCTAAAATCCCGAATCGATCCTCCACCTTTTTTCGGGATTAATGTAATGATGTACGAAATCTTTAGAAAGAATTTTGCAATTTTGTTACCACCTTCCACCTCCATTGCATCTACTAATGAAACCCCAACACTTTTCTAAAAAGCTAAAGGAAACCGTATGGCTTGGGGCTTATTACTCCCACAACTTTTAATAACATGCAAAAAAATTCTTGACAGGAAATCACCATCTAGCTTATCCTTCTCCTTCTATGAGATAAGAGTAAAAAACCAAACCCTCAAATTTGGTCTCCATTCACTAGATTCTTAATACAACTTTTTTTTGAAGAAATCTACAGTATGATCTTGAATAACACTCTCATCATCAGCTAGAGCCCCATTAATCTGCATCTTGGGGAGATCATGCAGTTTTCTTAAAGAGGTGAACACGTGAAAGAACTTTGTATTCCTATCACCCTCTAACAACCATTTAATTCGATTTTCTTCTCCATTTAGCTTCATCCTCTTTCAAAAACTTTTCAACTTTCACTTTCATAGTTGCCTGGACTTCAATCTCAACCAAAGATAATGCCCCCCTTTCCTCTTTCCTAACTAGTGCAGTTATCTTCTCCAATAGAAATCCCAATTTACCCTCCTCCGTCACTTTTCTTTGTTTATAATATTCCTTCATTTTTAATATTCTTGAGCTTAAACTATAACTTGAAACTAAATGATCCTCCACAAGCATACTTAATCCACCACTGTTTTAACAAAGGTCATAACTCCTCAAACCATCCCATGTCAAAATGAAACGGAACTATATTAGGTTGACTCACACCCGCTTCTCGTAAAATTGGAGACCAGAATCCACTATTGCATTACCCCAATGATCCTCCCATTCATTGTCAAAGAAGAATCTATCAAAGGTTCATTAATACTGGCACCATCCGATTATTAGATTAGGTAAATTCAACACAACAGTGGAAATTAATTAGCCCAAATTCATCCTGACATCCACAAAGTCTGAAAAACTCCACATGCTACTACTTATTACCGAGCTATTATTCATATCTTCAATCAACCTAACGGCATTAAAATTCCCTCCGGTCATCCATAGAAGCTCATCCATGAGCCCCACCTGACACAACAACATCACAATCAGAGTCAGATTCTTTGACGGCCCCCTAATGCAAGTACTTCTTTACCCCCACATCCTGAAAAATACCCTGCCTTAGACATCAAGTTTACTTTTTTCATCTTCTGACCACCAAACTTCAAGGCCGATACATCAATCAAAGAATCAATCCTCTTCTTTCTCGTTGCTTCATTTTTCTGATTGCATCACCTTGGTCATATTTCTGTGATCAGGCTTTTCACAAAAATCTCATTTGAATGAACTGCCTGAGGAAATCAGAGACATGAGATATCGACTAAGTGCATTGTAGAACTCTATCTTGTAGCAACTTTGATGAAGACGACTCCTTATTGGGATTGGAATTACTCTTTGTAATATGGGCCCTTAAACATTGTCTATAATACTTCTTAAAGATGGGCTTGAGGGGATTATACCTCTTTGCAGATCTGGTCCGAGAATGTTGGGCCATCGAAATAGGACCTGGACACTTCTTAGAAGCTATCCTATAACTTGCCTGACTTAAGGCCTTAGCCTCACCCTTGTTATTTTATAAATGCACCACATTCTCAATAGGAATTATTGACCGTTTGACCTGTCCAGTTTATCCTATAACTTGCCTGACTTAAGGCCTTAGCCTCACCCTTGTTATTTTATAAATGCACCACATTCTCAATAGGAATTATTGACTGTTTGACCTGTCCAGTTTCCTTTACTCCCTCAAGGATTGACCTCCTACTAATCTGTTGGTCATCTGCCACCAAATTTCTCCAAATATTCTCTCCATCCGCTAAATCCTCACTCGGAAATATTATACTTGCAGCATCTCCACTGAAAAAGTATCTGGTATTGTTCTCAACCCACCATCTACGCCCAAAGATCTATTTGATTTGTTATTTCTATCATTTTGTCCCACAAATTCATTAATTAGACCCTTTTTTTATTACATAAACTGTGAGGTTAATTATTTGTTGATTAAGTAAATTAAATGTTGATAATAGTTAATAAGCACTGTAGACATCAATCCTGGACTAACTAGAATACGCATAGGATGGCAGTAGCAGAAATGCGTATGTTAAGGTGGATGTGTGGTAAAACTCGTAAGGATAAAATTAGAAATGAAAGAATTAGGAGATACTTAGGTGTAGCGCCCATAGAGGAAAAAATTAGAGAAAGACGTTTAACTTGGTTTGATCATGTGCGGAGGAGACCAAGCACGGCGCCAATTAGAAAATGTTTAGATTGGCAAGTTAATGGAGGGTGTAGACGGAGGGGACGACCGTTGAAAACTTGGATGAAGACGGTGAATGAAGATATCATTGAGCTTGGATTAGGTGAGGAAATGTGGGAAGATCGCATTGCTTGGAGAACCAAAATTCATGTAGCCGACCCCGAAAATCTCGGGAATGAGCTTTGATGATGATGATGATGATGATGATTTTTAAAGGTAAAATCATGTTGCATCCTTGGCTAAAAATTACAGAAGATGAGCCTTTGAAGTAAGGTATCATAAGTTAACAAGTTCCACCTAGCACAGTGCAAAAACAAAATAAAAAATCAGGTGGGTTGACGAGACACCCACCCCTGTAAAGTGACAAAAGTCTCCCCCACCACCATTGCCTTATTGCAAAAAATCTTATTGCATTCTTTCCATATTTGTCCAGCACAATGCAAAAGGGAACAGCTTCCATAGTAACTCCCTTTTGTTGAGACGTGTAACATCACCCACTGAAGTCCAAACATACCCAAAATGTGCATACACACCACATTAACCCAGTTGCAGTGAAGAAAACTATGACCCGTTGTCTCCAACTCTAAACAACAAAAAACACATCTCACATCTAAATCCATACTTATATGTTCAACCTCTACCTTCCAGGGAAGCTTGTCCCACACCACTGAGACACACTTGAAGAGACCATCTTCTACACCCGTTTTGCTGAAAAATTATCAGACCCACCCACGCCAATGTAGAGAAGAATGAACACACTGATAAGGTTATTCTCCTTCTATATCAATCTTTCGTCCTCATTACCTAACTGCAGATCTTCCAACAACCTCACAAACTCCACCAATTCTCCTACCAAAATTGACCCACTCTGAAGATGAAAATACAATTCATTGCACCATCATTCAAACTTCCAAATTCAATCATCATATCTCGCACAAGGAGTGAAAAGTGTAAAGAAACATGTTTGTAAACATCTCATCGCCCCACATCATGACAGAACTTCATCTTATCCCATCTACACATGAGGTCATGACCACCTTAACACCTCAAGAGAATTCGACCTTGTGGTTGCAAATAGACTTCCAAGTACCGAACTCTCAGAATCGAATTTTGACCCCACAGGATCATAGTTCACACTAATGGCTTCCCTCCACAGACAATTTCCGTTTATACCGTATCTTCTCAACCACTTGCATGACAATACCATGTTCATCAACTGAAGAAGTCGAATGCCCTGCCCACCCACCTCCTTGGGTAAGCACCCACCTCCCAAATAAATGTATGTTATGTTTGCCTTCCTTACCAACGCACGAAAAATTCTTAATCATACCCTCAATCTGTTGGACAGTGACACAAGTATCAGGAATTGCCAAAGGCATTTTGGCAAGTGACAATCTGCCCACTCTCGAAAGGAGTTTTGCCTTCCACATGGCCAAGTCTTTTACCCCCAAAACCTCCATTGCTTGATCCCATAAATGTTTACATCTATTCTTCACCCCGAAGCCAAAGATATAGCTGGCAGTACGCCTGCACGCCTACCTGGCATCCCAACACCTCCACCTCATACCACCATTTGCCCTTCACCCACACCATACACCATAGAAGTAAAACAGAACAATTTACACCGTACAACATAAAAATAAAAAATGATGATTTTAATAGCACAGACTATTGGGTTCCATATATTCTTGTTTTAATTCAGGTTTTCTAGAGAAAAACTTAGATAGAAAGAAGGAACTCTCCAACACAACCATCTAAAAATTATTGCACTCAAAGAGTTATTAGCACTATTCACTAGGTATAAGAATTTTAAAAAGTAGACATTGTAATAATACATGGTTTGGGTGGAGGAGAAGGGCTAGACATTGCACTATTCATTCTTTTAGGAATCTAGCCCTTCTCCCCCACCCAAACCATCTGTCGACTGCTGCAGTATTTAATGCCAAATAATGCTCACATATAACAGCACGCAAAGGCAGCTATAGCATGATTTCATTAAAAGCACATCATCTGCAAGTCACTATTGCAACTAAGTATCAAATGGATCACCTGGTCAAATTTACGCCCTTGGATTATATCTGCAAGGGCAAGACATGAAGCCTCTCTTGAACGCCAAAGTCTCGAGCCACATTGAGACAATAGGTCTTCAAAAATAAGGTCCAGATGTTCATCAATAGTTTTCTTTGAATCTGTCACCAATGACCTCCAAATATGCCCCATTGCATCCTAAAAATGTTTTAAAAAATAAAAATGAAGAGCAGTGATGCAGTATACAAGTGCAAACAATAAAAAGCACCCTGAAGTTATAGTAAAAAACAAAAGTTGTTAAAAGGATTTATGACAGCTGACTGGGCCTGCTCAAGAAAAGTTTTAAGTCGTAACACTATTCAATACAGATCAAGCTTACTACCACCTTGCACAATTTCTGTCAGCATACAAATTATTTTTCTGAGCATACAACATTCTTAATAGGATGGAGTAGATTTATACCTGCACATTTTTATCAGGGTCATACTGGTAGCGGACAAGCCTGGGAATCAAAAGACGTAGGTGTGGTTGAAGAACCTCCCCAGCTTGTTTTGCTATTTTGGAAAAACCGAAAGCCGCACCCCTCTTTGAATTTAAAGAAGCCTGATAATTAGCCAAATCCATAAATTTATAAATAAGATCAGGTTGTCCCATCTCATTAGCCATGCTGCAAAGTTCCTTATAAGTGCTAAGTTTCCCTCCACTAAGACTTTCACCAATAGCTCCCTCCTGAAATACTTCAGAATCTTCCACCAGCTATAAACCACAAATTAGCGCATATGAGATCCATAGTGGCATAGATAAATACAAAAGAAGCAATGGCATAATTAGTTTGTCACCTTTATTGCTCTCTTTCTCTTCCCTGAACCGGTCAATGTGCCAACAAGTGCATTTACTAAATCTTTCTTCATTGATGAATCGCCAAGTTCATATACAATACTCATGCCTTGAGATGCCAGTTCCTGTGTGAGGTCATTCTGTTCACCTAATAGGTGAGAAAAGGCCTCCTGTAAACAAGAAGTAAAAGCAGCTTTAATGTACATAACACAACCGGTACTAGGATTTCTCTATGTAAATCAAAATAGAATGGATTGCTGCTGGAGATTTTGTTCAAGGAGAAATCCCACATTACAAAAATATTCCGATGGAACCTTAGTACATATTTTTTGCAGCTTATCTCGAGTCATCTAGGATAAAGCTCTTTGTGATTATTGCTATTGTTGGTACAACTGTTGCTGCAGCTTTATGAATGAACTGATGCTCTAAAGAAAGTCTAGTTAGGTACATATCTGACTGAATTGGTTGATACGAACCAAGATTTAAGTTCATTACAAAACAGAAGAGATATATATACACAATATTGTGTGTCTAATAAGTAACAAATGAACAATACCCTCCAAAATTAGAAACAACTACTCTGAAAAAAGTAAACCTGTATTTCTGGAAGCATTTGTTGGATTTTTGGATGATTCCCACAATACATTGTCAGAGAAAGTAGCCATACAGTTCCAGCACAACGCTCTTCTTTTCTACTACTGTATAAGAGAACATCGAATAGCTTTCGAGTTATCACATCTCTGGCCATGACACGGCACTCCTCGTTGACTTCTCTTTCATCATTTGAACCAGATATTGATAAGGGTACATCACCAGCAAGGAAGTTTGAAGTTAGAGAAAGAGACGTATAATTGGATTTTAGAATCACATCAGCCGTCACAGACACCCCACCCCATAAAAATGAAAGAGCTTCACCGGCTGCAAAAAGTATATCTTCCACCTGTGAAATTCCAACATTGCAAGTTCTTCTAAATACAGCCATCACATAGAATCAACAAATAAGCAAGATAGTAAAATACAATTCATACCCATCAGACAAAATGTCTAATGTTAGGCACACTAAAATTCCAAAACCAACCTTCGATCGACCTAAACTGAAAATTAAATCGAGCGCAATATTGATTGAAGCAAGTGACATTTCATTAGTGCAGATATGCCCCAGGGAGATGACCGTTTTTTGAATGGCCTTGATGTCCTCACCAGTGAGTAACTTGCGTAATTTTTCATGCAGAATTATCAAGACCCCAGCTGCAGACACGTGAGCTAGTATGAGAAATGACAATAATTCACTTAATTCAATGGAAACATGAACGTGCCACTGAGCAAACCAGTAAAATTCTCAGTATAAAAAATAGCTAAGTCACCTGAACCAGAGTCAGTGACTATTGTAGGTAATGGACCACGTAATCCAATGTGACCTAATGCTTCCATCGCAATTGAAATCAATGTTGCAGTCTCAGAACTAGCCACATCTACCAAACATTTGATTGTGCTATTAAGTAATGCTTCTGAAATCTGGGGGAGGGAAATCTCAGTCAGGAACAAAAAATGGCAAGCAAAAGTATGATTCATGAGCGAAAAGAAATATTAACATAAGGTTCAGGAGTGAAGAGCAGAAATAAATTAAATGATGACAAAGTTTGACAGCAACAATTGTTTGATCCACATGAAGGATCTATAAATAATGGATTCTGTATCTGAACGCCCCTAAACTGTACACATCATCGCCATGGAAGGTTATCCCACTCTAAAATTGCAACCCATTAAAGATGGTTATCAATAATATCTATTGACAACCCATAGCTCTTCAACTTGTTGATGACATTTGATAAAACTGCATACACCAGACTTCACTCACAATGAGCTTTCCTGACATACATTCTGCAGCAACATATCCGATTGCACATAATGCTCCGTGATGACTTTCAAACCTAGAAAATTAGAAGCCCCGGAATCAAATGTTACAAACCAAAATAAAACAAATAAGCCCCATGAGCTTCTATAAACTAAATATAAAATCAGTGATTCTTTTCACCTTAGTCTTTGTGTTCCACTAACTGAGGAAACAAGTTCTGAAATAAGATCAGATGCTTTGGAGGTAGAAAGAGTAGAACAAGCTATTCCCAATAACCGTGCTGCAGATTCGCGAGTCTCCAAGTCCACATTGCCCAATAGTTGCTTTAACCATGAAATCTTTCCTGAATAGCGCAATGCTATCATCTAAAGAAGTAAGGTCAGAAACAAGCATACAAAGTGAAAAGAAAATAATGAATACATGTAGCAGAAGAGTAACCTCAGGGATATACGATCCAATGGAAAGTAACGCTTTGGAAGCAGTAGCATGCAACTCTACAGAGCCATTAAAATTCATAGCATGTTCTAGCAGCAGGCACATTGTCTCTGCAGATGGCTGGATTTCTGATGTGTCTCCAATAGACTTGACTTGCTTGAAATCTATCTCAAATGCTTTCAGCAGAAACTTAATCATAGCCACATACATCTTTGATGGAAACAGAAGTTCTTCGCTCATTTTTGTTGAGTCCAATAACTTTGGTTGCTGTTTGCAAATATAATCTAGCATATCTCTGAGCTTAGGATATTTAACATCCACAGTTTCACTTACAGATTGACCTTCCTTCTTCCCAGGAAAGAGACCTTCAAGTGCCATTTCCCTAAAAATGAGGTAAAGGAATGTATAAGCCCATTATTGTAGAATGGAAACCCAGAAAGCCCAAAACTGGCATAACACAAGTAATCACATTAATCAGCATTCACAACCTAAAGTTAAAATGATATACTAACCATGCAAATATACGAAACTTGACTGCATAACAAACAATAGGAAGAAAACACTAACTTCCTTTCTATGTTATGAAACAGAAACTTTATTTTACTAGTTTATTTTTAGAGAAATTCAAAATATGTTGAGAAAGCAAAGAACTATGCAACAGAAGATTACAAAGACTGTGCCCCTCCCTCTTCCCATAAAAAAACATGAACAATGAAGAAGCATATGGAAACCTCACGAACTGCTCCGGCTCTAACATGAATTTAGTGCAATGTATGCCCTAGAAATCAAATGAGTAGAACACATGTACCACAAGAAGCCCATCGCATCATCCCCATAAATCTGAATGTCTTAATCTAGTATGTCCATAACTTGGCGAATATGCCATGTCTTGTTGTTCAACATTTCGAACAAACTCTTTCTCCAGTGTACCCTTTTTCCAGTGTATTCTGTGCTTTCAAGGACCATGGTTACCCACTTGGTTTAGACAGTCAACCAGCCACCCAGCTTGTTCTCCGCTCTTGAAGTGTCCTATTGCCTCCTTTACACCATTCTCTGTTAATGTGAAAGTGTGAAACCATAACTCTCTCACTTCAAATCAAAACCTGTTTCTTTCATTGTGAACCTGATCCATTATAAATCGACCAACTTGGAATCCAAAACCCTTTTCCGTACATGCTATGAACTAATAGGTATGTTCATATTCCACAAGCTGCTTCAGTGAAAGTACATGAACAGTTAAGCCCAATCTCTCAGTTTTAGAATTATGGCATGTCACTGACAAATGGAAACTCATTGTTGATGACTGTAAAACCGCAGTGAAGGTTCACTAAGCGGCTGCAAGGAGATTAGTTATAAGAGAGGAAATTGCCATTATTGTGCAAATGCTTATGTACTTGGAGGTAGATGGAAGTAACGAGATATGTAGAAGAGACAGTGAACTCCAAGGGAAACGTTAACTGGCAGAGGTAAAGGGTGGATCATCTGAAAAAAGACCTGGATGTTTTTATTAGAATTTTTTTACACTGTTAATTGGTAAATCTGGATCAAACATCAGTTAATACGTAATTTAGTTGGCAAAATGATGTGTTTCTTCAGATTTCAGCTTTAGTTTGACCTTTGAGTTGAAATCAGCTTTCAAACATGGAAAGAAACACTAATAAAATGAATCTTTTGTTTCAGAATTAACATAGCTTATGTTGCATATTAATGCAAGTTTTTTTTCACATGAATCACAACTTAGCCATTGACAAAGTAAGATCCCCTAAAACACAATGTGCCTCTTGGGCTTGTACAACACAATATACATACAAAACAAATCAATATGCAAAGCTGGTAGCACGTGGTTGGCTAGTCATCAGTATTTATAACGAAGAATAGTATGCAGACCTATGCTATTTTCACACCACATGGTGAGGAATTGAGCGGATGATCCTTCCATCTCATGATTAAGGATACTGATCTAAATTTATGCAACCAACTATAGCTAAAAATTGCAGGGAATTAATTTGTAAGAATCCAATAAAAGAAAAGACATGAACCTTATATCCAGTTTGGGATCTCCTGCACCAAGCATACATATGAATCGACTTGGACAGTGCTGTAAATCATATATAGAAGTAGCCCACCGCACAGCACAAAAGCGTACTTCACTTTGTTCCTTGCAATCATCAAGACAGCAAATGCTCATTTAGCCTAATGAAAAATCTAAAATTTTCCCAAATTTTGTGTCGACCAAATCATTGATAGAAGTAACCAAGAAAAAGAAAAAATAAAATAAAGTTTCGTACCACTTGGGAATTTTTCAGCAGGAGAATCTCCAAATCATTTAAGACTGCCACTGAAGCTCCCTAATCATAAGTGAGAAATGCTCAGCTAAACTATATCGGTAACATGTTCTCACATAAATATAAGCAAAATCACAGAATACCAAAAACTACAATATTAAGCAATGGGAGATTGTAGTTTCGCATCACAGTGAAAGAACAGAATTAGATGAGGTCCAGTTTATGCGTAAATCGAATACCTTGAACTATTTTTAGCAAAGCTAAAATATTGAAAGGTAAATGCTTCATAGAAAATGTATAGATTTATAGCTATTTACAAAGGTTTCCTGGAAGTAGACAACTTCCACTTTTCCAATTGTGTTTGCTTGAAAAGGGTAAGGTGCAAAATTTTTTATGCCGGGGATAATGGAGGAGGCTGGAATCTCTATCTTAGGAGAGCTCTTAATGAGTGGGAGGATGTAGAGGCCGGCTTTTTTTATGGAGACTCTTCCATTGATGGTTCCGGGGACCGATGAGGAGTCTACGGGTATTTTTCAGTCTTTTTTCTATAATCAGCTAGTAGAAGATAGGACCCCTGCCAGAGTGAAGAGAACTTTATGTTGGTGTTAATTTGGAGATGACTTCCTCCTAAAGTGCCTTTCTTCATTTAGGAGCATTTTGTGGAATTGCACTGCCCCGAGGGATATTTTGGCCAAGAGGGCTTGCAGATGGACACGAGGTACCCCATGTGTGAGGATGGAGTGGAGACGTGGGGTAGTATACTCTTAATTGTAATATTGCTATCTCACTTTGGTCTCACTTTGGTCTCACTTTATCCGAGCTTGTGGGGAAGATTGGGTTTTGCCTAGATCCATTGTCGACGTGTTTCATGAATGGAAATGTCAGGCCTGGTTAAGGACAGAGTTAGCGTGGTTTGAGCTCTCATCTCATATGCAATTTCATGGGTGGATTATTTGGCAAGAGAGAACAACATGATCTTTGAGTCTTCACACCATGGACATTATGGTTCTAGACATTCACCTTTTCTTGGGAAAATATATATCTAATCAATAATCTCTTGTTAAGTTAGAACCAGTGGATAGATAATAAAGTTACCTCATAATTGCGGGTGGGATAGGTTCAAAGAGATTCAATTCTCATCATGTGTATTCGATTGGGCCTGTATAGTTCTATCTAGTAACTGTATAGTTCTATCTGGTAACATTTGATGTATATGTCTCGCACACTTTGAACTCTCACTGAATTGAGCGTCTGAGTGGCTTTGCAAGTACCTCCCTCAGCTCAATGCATCCAAAGCTTGTGAGTCGTCCGATCTCCGCCTTTTGATTTCCTAGTCAATATCTAAACAAGTCGAAGGCAGCCAGTTTAGCATAGTTTTATCAGTTTGATTTAATTTTCATTTCAATTCGGTTTGATTCAGTTTCATTACGCATTCAGTTCGGCTCGGTGTTTCATTACGCATTCAGTTCAGCTCGGTTTGGGTTTCAGGTTGAAAATAAACCATGACAACCCTGAAATTTAATCAGTTTTTCCTCCCTCAACCCCATCATCCGCAGGCAATATGGTAAAAAGTCCCAACACAATAAGTAGTAGGCCTTCTCCAAGTCAATCTTGAAAACAATGACAAAACCATCATCATGAATATTGGAAACAATGAGCTCATTTGCAACTTTAGACCTTATGAAAACACATGCATCTCCTCAACAACATAGCCTTGGCAATTCATACCCAACCAATAAGGCTAATAGGTTTAAATCTTTAATGAGACAAGCTCCTCCTTTGATGGAAAGGTAACAAAACCTCCATATGTCACAAAAAAAAAACCATCAAAGCACATGGGAAAACCATCCGGGCGAGAGGGCCTTGTCACAACCACAAGTTTTAGGAGCTCTATGGATATGTTCCTCATCAATCTCTCTTTTAAACCTATTTCTTTCTCCTAGCGGATATGAGTCAAAGACAAACTTGTCAAGAATAAATGACTCATACGGAACCTCGTTTTGAGAAGTGACACGAAATGATACAAAATACGGTTCTTCAACCATGGCTCCATCAATATTAACAATTCAAGAGAGATTATTCACCCTAGGCCCAATAGAGACATAACCATGAAAGTATTTGTCATGGTCACTTTCCTTAAGCTCTTTCACCCTAGACCTTTGTGTCCATTTCCGGTCCTCCTTACCTAGGATGTGTTGCAACTTCACATTCTAAACTTTATCCCCAAGGCGAGAAAGTTGTAATGAAGCAATCGCTTCTTCAATATCACCGGAGGCAATGTTATTCAAACAGACTCCTTTTTTCTGCTTGGCATTATAGGTTTAACTTGAAAGAAGGCTTGTAGGTATGACACCCCTTCAAAAAATTAAAAACCCACCATTTCCCCATTTTATCCATGAAGCCATCCTATTCCAAACCAAGCACATTCAAACCAAAAAGGATGTTTTCTTTTAAAGCCTTGTTAATTGGGACTAAAGTCATCATTGGACATACGGGTCCAACGTCTAAAAACCCCAAATTTTGTTTACTTTGAGAGACCTTACATTTTTCAGATGAAGAATTAAATAATTCGGTTGGAGATAATATGAACATCGCATATAAGTGATTTTTACCATATTAAACCATTTTGAAATAAAAGCTTCAAACCCAACCCTATCCAGAATCCAGAAAGTTTTGCCCCAATGCCAAAGAAGTTGGGTAACTTCAGAATAAATTCCCTGCCCCATTTATAATATATCCCTTACAAAATGCCTGATGCGGGTTAGAACCTTATAATTGCGGTAGCATCGACCACAAACCTTACTGACTAAGCTAGCAGCCAGTGACAATATATATATGTGTGTGTCACATGTGTGTGTGTGAATATAAAAAAACAAATCAACCATATATAATGATTTTACAATTAGATTACCAATGGCTGTGGAAGCCAAGTGGAGCACAAAATGTTAGAAAAATTGAGCGAAGCTGAGATATTACTTTGTAAGCTATAGCAAGCAAATTGGTGGCTTCTTGGATGGTGAGACGAAGAAACTGTTCCTCAGCTTTCAAAGCATCAAAAAGTCGAACAGCCATGTCAATTTTTTCCCTGATAATGATTAAAGGTGTTATTTCTCTCTATAGAAAAGGAGTTAGTCTGTTGGAAAGCGGGCATTTAATCTGTTGGAAAGCAGCATAGGAAGAGCCTCGCAGAATAAGCACCTGAAAAGTTCAGGCATACGCTGTGCCAACATGCCAATCGCTTGAAAAGTAAAAATTTTGACATCTTTAGCTGCTGCATCTGCAATAAGTTCAATACATCTACTCAGCGATTATATCAAATCCTGAGTGAAGATTGGTCACACCAAAGGGAGACTTCTAGACTATGATCAAACAGAAAATCATGTTTCTTGGACCAGAATTATACACGTCAGACAACATAAAACCTGATTCCGCAATTGTATAACCATCGAGAAACCTCAAAATCCCATTGAGTATGACAGGACCCATAAGTTTCAGCTGATCCATTTTTGCCTGCATCGACCAACAAATTGTGTCATTATTGTTATGATTAAATAAAGAGAACATGATTTGGTTTGCAAATGATTAATGTGACATCAGAATGCCATATGGATATCCCATGACATCATGCATCTCTCTTAACAAATAAGAACATATCAAAGAGAATCAATAGTCTCATTTCAAACTTGGCTAATAACCAGGTGTCTCCTTGGATGTGAGAACTCCAAGAAACTATTTGCTTCCCAGATTTTGAAACAAACAAATAGAATCACTAGCCTTATTGCTGAATTACCAGAGGTTACTGGCATTGAAAATCATACACACAATTTACAGATACCACTGCTCTCAACAAAAATCAGACATGCGATACTGTTGTAACAGAAGTCAAACATATGAGAATATTTTTTAACCAAGAACATGACTTCTACACATACAAAGAAGGAAAGCGCACATGCTTCACTTTGCGTCGAAGTGTTAATAACATTATCTTTTTTAAGGTAAATTTTTTTTACTAAAAGTCCACGACTATTGCACAGATAGCTGCCTTAAATTATCTTTTTTAAAGTAAATTTTTTATTAAAATACAGTGAGTAATGCACAGATGGCTGCCTTAATGCATTTTGCATATAAAACCTCAAAATACAACCCTTTTAACAGAGAGAATATGAGAGAATTAGTCCCATAAACCTCCTTTCCTAACCACTTCTAGAGCAAAGCTTTATTCATCAATAAGTGAGGCCTAACCAAACCACATATTCCTCAGGCATGCATACCATATCCAATTCAAATGATGAAAACCTTTGTCATCCTCACCACCAAACCTTACAAAAATAAAAAAATAAAAAATATATATATATATATATATAATAATAATAATAAATAAATAAAAATTTTAAAAAAATCCATATCGCATATGAGATAGAACACTCCTAATAAGCACTAATCTAGCACCCTTTGACAATAATTTCGCCTTCCAAATAGTAACTCTCTTTCGCATAACTTCCGCTGGGTCCCACAAGTGTTTCTTCCAATTTTAGCCCCTAATGGAAGTCCCAAATAAATGGCTGACAATTTCCCTACCTCAAGCCCAAGTACGTCTTCTTGCCTTCTAATATCAGCTTCATCATATACCACTCTTAGCAAAATTTCCAGCCCTGAACAAAGTTGAAAAAGCAACAAAATATACTTCAAGTTCTGCGCCTGTGAAATATCATCGTCTAAACAAACAACGCTTTATCAGTAAACTGTATATGAGTGGATTCTGCTGAGAGTGACAAAAAAAAAAATAAACAACTACTCACCTTGACATTCAGATAACTCAACTAGGCCCACCCAAAATAGATCTTTGACATGCAAATCTTGACCCTGACACCAAAACCCAATTTTTTTCAGACCCCACAACAAAATATGGGTTATATGCTTTCTCAAATCAATCTTACACAGAAGTACTGCCGAATCTGATCTTAGCCTAAAGTCAACTAACTCGTTCACAATCATCAGCCCATCCAATATTTCTCTATCAATCACAAAAGCTCCTTGATTGTGCCTTATAAGAGAATCCATACACGTCTTTAAACTTCTAGCCATAGCTTTTGCAATAATCGTATACATCCCACCAACCATAACCAATATGCTAACCCTGCCCCTATCTTTGGAACCAAAGTAATTAAATATATATATATATATATATATATATATATATATATATATTTTGTCTCCAATCGTGAAAAAATACATTTCTAATTCCTCCACCACCTCCATAGCAGACCTGGAGCTTTATCACTCCCAAAACTTTTGATAGCATCAAGAATATCTCCTGCATGGAAATCCTCATCTTACATTACCTATACTCCTTTGAAATGTTGACAAATACCAAACCCTACAATTCCAGTCTCCAATCCTCTTGAACTTGGTACATTTAGTTGAAAAACTCTCCACTGTGGTCAAGAAACAAACACCTCATCTATATTTAGCCTCAGAAATCATTCAGTTTACTTCTCAATGATGCGAAAACATGGAAAACTTAGTGTTACTATTACCCTCTAGTAAACATTTTATTATCAATTTCGCCTCTTCCTTCTCACCAATTTATCAACTTCTACTCTCATGGCTGCTTGCCATAAAACTACACCATCTTCCTTGCAATGTTCACTAACATTGTGCCAATTGTTTCTTTGGTTTGCACCACTCTCTCATCGTGACTTTAATGTGCTTGAGCTTGAACCAAATTTTATAACGTGTTGAACCCACAAGCACACTGTCAACTACAACTCCTGATCTACAAACCACCCAATATCGAACTGAAAAATCTGGCCTGTACTAGCTTATAAGAGAATCGGGGTGTGACAACCCACCCGAAACAATTCTCCGGTTCCTTATAAATCAGTTATGACGAGGCACAAGAGAAACTGAACCACAGCCCCTCTCGAGTTTCACCCTACTCATGTTTAATTTCTAGGAGACAATATATCCATCAAACTCATTACTCAGTATCAGAAAACAATATACATGATAACATTCCATTGTTTTTTAATGTTACTATATTTTTTAATAAAGTTCATTAGCGATTAGTGACAAACTACAAAACAACTAAATACAAGGAGGGAACAAAGACCCTGGAGGATTTTAGAGTCCACTCAATTTTATTCCAGTTTACATCCAGTGTTACTATTATTTATTTATTTTTAATGGGAAAAACAAGAGAATTTCTGGATAAAAAATTAAGAAAGAATGCCTAATTGAGAGAGAGACTCACAATAGGCTACAAGGAACATAGAACAACTATTACCCACAAAGACATTCCTAGTTTACAACCAGATTTACAAAAAGCGAATCTTGGAAAGCAAAAACCCAACTCCATATAAGTGAACGAACCTCAGTCATCTTCCTTATTGATTGGCATTCACCATTCTTAAATATCATATTGTTCCTCTTCATCCATATTAAGGGATCAAATTCATCCAATATTGTGTAGAGGTTTCAAGTCTCCCATAACAAAACGCACAAGCTTCATCAACTTAGGAGGGATCCTTTACTTACATTGTTGAATTTCAATAAACCCACTCAATCGTCAATACGCGCCACCAACAAACATAACTCAATGTTATCCCCTTTATAATCCAGAAAACTGCTTCATCCATAGTAAAATCTCCTACATTGTTTCCATTGAATTTTGAGAAAGTAAAACGTGGAAGTTAATTCACCCTAACAGGACACCCTGTACAGTCCATTTTAACTTTGCCCAACAGCTTTGTTCTTAAGGACTACATAAGCAACAGATTCCAAAAAAAATTCTAACTTCACCTATTACAACTTCATTCAAGTATCTTCAACTTCAAGAATTCCACGCCGTGTCTTCTTATAGTTGGTCGAGTAACAAAAATGGTAAATTTTCTGATGGTTTTTGCACCGATATAACATGATCATCATATCGTGATTGACTGAACAAATTGGAATCCTTTCCTTCACGAGTATGTTCGTGTACTCCGCCTGAAATTGTGAATTTTGAGTGGTTTAATCACTTATAGAGCTTTAAACACCAACTCTATAAGCTTCATTCACAAATAAAAGATCCACTATGACAAGATTGTTCACTCAAGGCACTTACCACCCCATACGAGATTCCACAATTGGCAACTTCTCTACTTGCAACCAACTTCTATACACAAAAATATCTTCCTCCATGATCTCAACAACATACCAGTACCAAGAATACTACTTACATACACACACAGAGGTATGATGAGGACAAAGATACGTGAAGTTTCTAACACAATAAAGTCTTTGTAAAAATTAAGTTTGTATTCTTTTAAAACAGATGCAAAAGACTCGTCGAAAGTTGAGGTTTTTTAACTCCAAAATTATGCCTTCCACATCCCTTGGCTCTCTAATTTATAGAGTTGTGAAATAGCCAAAAAGAGATGATTTTATATAGAAATAAAGTGCTGGAAAGTTATTATACTCGACCATTCTTGAGTGCATGACATGTTTATCCGACTGATCGAACTCAAATCAACATGACTGGACGAGCTCATTTTCCGAGCTATTTGCTTGATAGGTCAAGTTCTCATCCTCACCTGAGCAAACAGATCAAAAATTGCAACGAGGAAGACTAGGTAGGAAGGTTGTTTTTGTACCCAGTTGGAGTTCTATTAACTTTTCTAGAAGGCAGAGCTTCAGATCTGCTTGAGAGGCTTCAGAAGCTTCGGGAGTATTGAGGGAGATACCATCTTAATGATATACCTTAACAATATTACAATAATATATTGAGTGGAGGGCATCTAAACAATATATTAGTAAAACATAACACCACTAAGCATTAAAATAGGGAAATCATCTTAATAATATAATAATATCAGTTGAATTCCAGGAGGCATACTAATAATACCACTGAGGCTTACACCTCATCAAAAACTCGTGCCATAGTTCCCTTTTTAACAATTTTTTAAACCTTGATCAGAGGTGTGGGGGTTTTTTAAATAGGGACAAACAAATTGGTCTTGGCAGGTATTGAACCCCTAACTTGACCTTCGCCATAGAGTCGATCGAAAAGGTCTAAGGGTTAGAAGAGTGCAAGTCCACGGTTAAGAATCTTAAACAACCACCTAATTTTGTAGGACACATCCCTAAACCTCCTCGCGACCTAGCACACCTCAAGAGTTCGAGGTGTCACATTCAAGAGTTCAGGGTGTCACATTTAGCTTTAGTGAGCTTTCCCCGAAGTGATGAGTACTAATGTCGGAGTCTTCTCCAAAAGTGACGAGTACTAAGGACTGTATTACTAAGAAATGTGCACTTTGCTAAGCCCTAAAATGCATTGATCATGAGCAAATAAGGTTATTCTATTCTATGTTTTTTGCAAGAACAAAGGTGAAAATGCATGTTTCTTGGATTTTTTTGCTCCACGAATTTTGTTCCCTTTCATGTGACCGTAACATTGACATGGAAGTATAATTACGCTTATAATCACTAAGAATTCTAACAATAACATCATTGTATCAAACCCCCTTCACGACTTAGCCTACCCTACTCTAACCTCCAACCTGAAAACACAGCCTGTATCCTAATTTACATTTACTAAAGAGTAATAAAACATATAAACTCCATCACAAGTTCCATCATCTCTAGCAGAAAGAAATATCATAACAGTAATAAAGATCAAATAATAGAAACCAAAATCTTCATGCACAAGTCTTTACATGTTTAAAAACCCAGACAGTGAATTCCATTCCAAACTGCTTCAACCTTGAGGTGGTCCCACTTCCTACAGAGAAACAAATTTAAATAGCATTTAATAAACATTGAAGTAAGCAAGTAATAGTATATTCTACCATTAAAGCCATAAATTTTAGATAGTAAAAAGAAGAATTCAAGCCATGTAACAAAAAATGGAAGAGCCGGGATTCTATTTTCCGCCTAGTTAATGTGGTAGTTTGTATAGATATGATTATGTGGTTCTTAAATGAGATGTTAACCACCTACCTTTTTTTCAATAATGTCATGAAACTTGTCATAGAAGAAATGGTTGAAAATGCATAGATCTTAATATTAGCAGAGACTGGGTGATGGCAAACTATCTTGATCTATGTTTGTTTGATACTTCCTTTGTACATAAAGTTTTGAAATATGCATCAAAATTCAACAGGAAGGAGCCACCAAAGGTACCACCAAAGGTATATGCATTCCCATGAACTTGAATTTGTTATAACAAACTAAGAGGGAGTGTTGGAGCTAACCAAACATGCATCCAAAAATGCACTGCAAAGTGGATGGGAAAGTATTTGCTGCTCTAATGGATCTGCAGAAAACAGATATCAGTCGAGCTCTCAAGGCAGCGTTCGCAGGACTGGTCCTAGAATCTGGAGAAATATTTGCAACTCCAGTGGTCCCTGCATAAATGTGAAGTTATGGTCGGAAAACAACAATAATGGGCAATAGTTTTGAACAGCGTCTATGAACATAACCATATTCCATTATAAAAAGCTAACATGCCAGCTACTATGTTAGTTAAACTCTTTGTTATTCAATGTTGGTAGCTATGTGTGTGAGTAGATGAAAGGACGAGGGCAGAGTACAACAATGAATTTTTTAGGCTTAAGACCCATTTGTTATTTATTTTATTCATTTCATTTGAAAAACAAATGTCAAGGACTTCAATCAACAAAGATGAAGAGCTACAATTAAAGCCCCGAGACCATAGAGATGAGGCCCCCCTACATCGATTACTCAGATAGAAGAACTTACAAATTTGATCCCAACTTAAACTTAGAAGGTTAGTCACTATGATGATACCTTCATCAATAAAATTTCATTCATATATATATATACATATACATATAACAGCGTTGAGACTAAACCAGTTTTATCACTAAAGGAGGTTATTACATTATAGATGTATAGTTACATTTTTTTTTACTTAGTAATCCTTAATTAGGGTGTATGAATTGAGAGTCCTATTTTAAGAGTAGTGTATGTCAATTTTCAAGATACGGCCATTGGGAAAAGAGAGACACCCATTTTATCAAATAGCTAGTATATGTATGTAGTACACGTGGTTAGAAAGATAACTCTCCGTCTTGAAAGATAACCATTTTGCATTGCTGACTTTAATGCTTCTCCCACTAAGTAAATTCTATAAATCATTGTCAGACAACTTTAGAGAAATGTTTCATTTCATCTTAAAATTGTGTTGTGACATTGTAGAAATAACTTTGGTCCTATTGACAAGTATTACAATGTGGGAGGCAAATTTCTTAAGATGGGGCCTAAAAATATATAACTTATTACAATGTGGAGGTTTATTACTATTTATAACTGCCTAAAATTGGGACTGCAAATTTTTTACGACTAGATGGTGGTAATTCCTATATTCCTATACAGAGTATCACTCTAGAGAGGTTTTACTATATATATATTTTATGTTGCTAGTAGTATGTATAAGATGAGATTTAAATTGACACTATGCAGAATTCAAAAGATGTTATGTCAGGAATTCTATACCATTAAATAATGAAAATAGTTTGTTTATCAGTTCTGCATCCTCTAAATTGACACCAGCAGCCTTCCTCTTTAAGAGCTCCTCCCCTCTCTTGATAACGAGCTCTTGACTTGAACAAACCAGTCAATTAAAAGGCATTATTTATGAAAATGCATCAAATCAATTATGACATGTGAATAAGTTTTTGACGTTGAATTGATATGTACCTGTCAGAAGAAGCAGCCACATATAGAGGGTAAACAAGCTCAGGGGGTAGCTCCAAGGCCTCAACTATGTTCAAGATGCCTAACTGATGACAATAAATTATAATGATGAAGCATAATTAATGATAGAATCTGACCCTTCCTTTCACTGGAGGCTTCAGATAAATAAATTTTCACATCTTAAAATTCGGACCCTCTATAATAGTTTCACCTTTCGCTTGAGAAGCAGGTCACCTTTCAGTGGCTGTTTCCCAGTTACACGATCTGACAGAACAACTGAAAGTCCTGCTGGACATCCCACCCTGCAGCAGAATGCATGATTGATTTCTCCAATGTTAGCATATAAAAATAAAAAATAAATCATAAAGATCAGTTTGATGTTCATGATTAATAATCTGTACCACAGACCCTTGAGATGGTGGTTGATACAAAATAGTATGAAGGCAAAATTCAATAAAGAGATGGACATCGTGAGCATCATTCATCAATTTGTACTTTGCAAGAACTTCTGCTTTGACTTGACTAGAATGGCATTCACCAATCACCTTAAACATATAAAAGTAAAAGACGAACCAATGGAGAATTGTCAGCAACATGAAGATAATGACCAAAACAACATGCAATATAAATCATTTTGAGATTATTGAAGATGTTTGCAGGATAAGACTTGAGGTGTAAGACTCTGACGTTTGATGCTAAGTTTTTCAAAGTTCCTCCAGTAATTTATTTAATTTGTGTGTGTTGGGGTTGTGGGGGGGTCACAAAAAGTTCCTCCTGCAAATGGAAGCTGCAAACTACACTGTTTTCTTCACTTATTAAATAGAGAATTCATTCTAGTACAAATTATGTATTACTCAACAGAGAATTCCACAAAGGAAGAGAAGTTGAAACACTAAGGCATAATTATACCTTTGCTACAATTCTCAGAATTATATCTTGATGTTGAGGAGATAACTTTGAGATGTGAGCTAACAGCTCAGGTGCCATGTTTTCCTTTTCCTGCAGAAATGTCTTTAGTAAATATAATCTGATGATAGTGCAATGTCAACCAATTACTTAGAAACAGAAGAAAACTAGTTATTTTGCTGCCAAAAGAGACTTAACAACAAGTATATGTGGTACCGACCTCCAAAGATAAGCGCTCAAATGCCATTTCAATATAAACAATGCAGAAGTTCCTAACCATTGGAGCAGCATTAGGTTCTATATACATCTTCCACAACTCTAACAAAGGCAAAGTAATCTCAAGTTGGTGTTTAACTCGCTTGTTCACGTGAGTCAAGATCTCCATTACCTAGGATAACAAGAACAAGTAGAACTGAAAAGTGCAGGACAAGATTCAAAGTCCAAACCCTGAATATAGAATAAAACCCTATAGGAACTCAAAGCAGAAGCATAAAACCTTTGAAAAGACAAACTATCGAGCGTTTAAATTTTGATACAACACAAATGACATAATCTGATATAATTAATCAATAAATGATTATAAAAATTAGGAGAGAGCATGCTCCCAAATACGAGATGTTTGAATTAACAGTTTAACTTCAATCTTATTTAATGAATAGATTGGTGTATACATTTCATACTTTATAATCCTCAGTTTTCTATCAAAATAATCAGTTTTCACTGTCAAATCTTGGATTTCAAGGAACTTCTACTTCAGCTTCCAAAATAAGGTTGATCAACTGAGAAGTGAAGATACAAATATCCATATATCATGTCACCATAGAATCCTTAGAGATCTTTCTTGCTCTGAGATTTTATATTTTCAATGTGCATGGCTCAAAATTTCCTGGATGCTTGAGGATAGATTATGGAAATCAAGAGATAGATACAACATCGAGAGGCTCAATCAATATGCAATGAAAGACAGGTGAGAAATATGGGGGGAAATTGAAAGAAAAATTCAATCTACTTATTGTAAAAGATACAGCAGGTAACTACTGCAAAAGATACCTATCAATCTACTTATTGTACGAGATACAGCAGGTAACTACTGCAAAAGATAACTATCCCAGTTTACCTAAAGCGGCTCTAAAGAAAATCCTTTAAGCAACACATCCGTGAAGGTCCAATGTCAAAGAAGGCTGAAGCAATACATCACTAGTTCCCTACTATTTGAAAAGAGCTATCAAATACTTATTCCTTTCAAGCTACACTGAAAGAAATGCCACTTGAATTGAACACCAATGAACCTTTTGTGATGGCTTACCGAGATGAGGATTTCTCCAAAAATCAAGCAAATCCTACACCACATTCGGCATTGCCCATTATATCCCAAACTCAGGTATGAATAAGAGTCATACTTTTCTGAGTTCTGGCCAAAAACAATTAAAGGAAAGATTATTGAAGTTTCCCACGGGATGCCACCCCCGCACACATCTTACAATTCCATAACTCTCCTTTAAAAATTATTTATGTCGGACACTTATTGCACACCACCATCCAAAGAACTAAATTTGTCATTGTTAGTAACATCCATCGACCACACGACCATGGGCAAAGATATCAAAAGCATAATACGAAATATCTTTGTAACCAACTTGTTGTACAACAACTTTGATGAAAAGAAGTAACATGCACCTGACATCCAATTCCACCATACCCTTCATCTTAATTCTACACCGTAAGAAAATCCATAAAGTTAGACTCTTCCACCTTAAGCCTTACATTCAAGTCTTTGGTGGCCTGGTTCAAATTTTTGGAATCCCAATTCCTTAGCATAGGAACTGGGATAACGAAAAGTTAACTACATGCAAGGGAACTTGATTCAAAGTATCTTCCCACCTTCCTCACATAGCCCTCCATATAATCCGGCTTAGTATCCAATTAGCAACTCCTAAGGCATCATGGGATGAAGCAGACGCCCATCATTATTACCATATATCAAATTAATGATGGCTTATCCATTATTACAACCAACCTGACTATGATTGGAGCAAAATAATCTGGGCTTTGATCGACCATTCAACACTCCTTCATCAATCGACGGCAACTCAACAAGTCTTTCTTCCTCTTCTTCTTCTTCTTCTTCTTCTTCTTCTTCTTCTTCTTCTCTTTTGTCTCTTCTCCTAGTTTCCACTCATATAACATAAGCAAATTGCATTTTCATCAGTAAAACAGTTGTTTTGCTTCTCACTTAAAAGAGGAAGAGGGGTACTCGATTTGCCTTCGCCTCAATGCCTTGACTACAGTGGCCCCTCCAAACACCCTATCAACAAGGCCATTCATCCAAAAGTGTTTGTTTAATGGTCCAGAAAAATGCAGGCCCATCGTTTATACGGATACAAACCAATTTCCATCAAATAACACGGGTGCTAAAAGATTGGATTGAATTACACCCCTAATGTGCTTTCCATCTATTTTCCCAACAAACCTAGACAAAAAACTACAATGTATACTATCACGTGAGGTAGCACACTATTATGAGAGACATTCTCCCTCCCTTGTGTTTGCTCTTCCAAAGGGAAAGTCTTGCCTCAGGATTGTGATGACCAAAACCCATTTATCCACACATCTTTTTGGTTCAAAGGAAGCGGAGGATAAAAAATAATTTAAAAAAAAAAGTACTCCGTCCTCTTTGCAATCTTATTTCGAGACCCAAAGGATATGAAAAAAATGAAAATGAATTTATGAGACTCTACCTGCCCACTATATTATCTCAGCCACGATAAAAGAAAAACGGGACCATCCACATAGAGAATACCAATTTCACAACTTAGGTTACCATCCTACTAAGAGCTTCAATACAATAGCCTAACAAATTGACGACGCTGAAATGAATTATCTTATCTCAAGCCTCTAAAGCGACTAAATAAACATTTTCACACACCAATTATCAGAAAGGAAAACAAAGTCTAACACAAGAAAGGAAAACAAAGCCTGACACAGACACACCAACTTGCCAATTCCTAAATAACTAAAACTCGCCAACACAGCGACACGCCAAACCTCTGTATTTTTTAAATTTTATTTGAACCTAAACAAGTCATAACTCAAAAGTGGGACATAATTCTTGCACATTAAAGTGATGTTAGATAATAAAAGAGTGAGTTCATAGTCTGAGACAAAAATCTCAACTCAGATAATAAGCAACATCAACAAAACTTAAAAAACCTGTGATTCCTAAATATATCTCATCCTTCAATCAACTAAAAGAAAACCTTGATCTCCACATCGGTTGTAAACATTCCTCTTCCTGGTTGTAAACACTCCCCTTCTTGGTTATTTGCACCTAAAAACTTACACAACCATGTCCAGGCCGTGTCCAATACTCTCACTCTCAGTTATTTGCACATACCTAAAATAAATTTAAAAACTTACACAACCCCGACGGCCCAACCAAGCTGTGTCTAACTCTCAGTAAAACTTTCCCGACTCATTGATTATGTGTCTGACTATGAGACCCTGAGTGGGCGGACCTGAGGTGAGGGTTGGAGCCCAATAGGCCGAAAGGGGTTGGACGAGCTACAAGGGAAATCATAGTCTCATATCGCCTGGGTAGGGGAGGAGGATGATCATTATATGTGCGGGATCAGCTCCCCATTGTATCGAGGCCTTTTAAAGCCGTGAGGGCCGGATGGTAGCCCAAAGCAGACAATATCGGTACAGTACGGTACGGGAGGGGGTCGTCACAGTTTAGTATCAGAGCCAGACCCAGCCGGAAGTATGCCACGTGGAGGTGGGCCCTCGGGCAACGTGGACGTTGTGCCTGTGTGACCAACGAGAACGTTGGGCCTTAAGGGGGGGTGGATTGTGAGACCCTGAGTGGGCGGACCTGAAGTGAAGGTTGGAGCCCAATAGGCCGAGTGAGGTTGGACGAGCTACAAGGGGAATCATAGTCCCATATCGCCTAGGTAGGGGAGGAGGATGATCCTTATATGTGCGGGGTCAGCTCCCCATTGTATCGAGGCCTTTTAAAGCTGTGAGGGCCGGATGGTAGCTCAAAGCGGACAATATCGATACAGTGCGGGAGGGGGTCGTCACACCGACTCTCAGTCAAAACTCCCCTTGACTCATTGACCACGTGATGTAACAGACATGGCGAGTTTTTCGAAGTGTAGGTGCTTCCTACGGTCCTACCCATATCACTCTTCCTATAATCAAATGTCTTCTAATCACCATGCAACAACTTACTACCATTTTCAACAAACTGCTCAATGTTGTTACCTTGAGCCAAACCAATGAAGAAGAATACTTTGTAAGGTTTAGTTTCATCCCCAAATGTAAACACCATCCCGCGAAACATTAGCCCATAAACCCCACTCCCCTCATCAGAACACAAATACCAAATACAGGGAACCATCGCATACTCCTACAATCTTGAATTACTTTTCATTTCTTTCGCGAAATTGAACCCATTGAAAATAACTCACATTTAATTCTTGGCATATTTAGAGCCCGTTCAGTAACACAATGGTATCCGTTCCCGTTCTAGGGCTTGTTTGGGTGAGTAAAACAACAATTAGTGATCAAGAGCTTAAAAGCTAGGGTTGAAACGAGACGATTAATCAAACTAAACTCGCAAACGAAGCAAAACCAACCAAACACAGAAAATAGAAGATTGGAAGAACTCTTACCTTCTTCCGGACGGATAGAGAAGTAGTGGAGAGCGAGGAGATGCAGTAGGGAAGAAGCTTAGATAGCAGTGTTTGGAGCTGAGGGTCTTCGGTGAGAGCCAAGCGAGTGAGCATTCGATCCAAGATTTCTTCCTTCTCCGCATCGGATCGCTCCGGAGCTGCTGAAGAAGAAGTTTCCGCCATTTCTGTGTCGAGAGAGAAAAAAGAATGGGTGGACGGATGAGATGATACTATTTCTTCTCCTTCCTTTCTTCTCTTGCTGCTCAAGGCAAGAAAATAATTTAGGTTTAGACGTTTAGTATCATACCCCACCCAATGATTGTGATTTCCGAAAAAATGTAGAAATTTCACCAAAAATATATTTTTTTTTAATTACCGAAATTTATTTCGAAATATGAAATATTTATTTTTTCATTTCAAATCTATATTACAATTCAGAGTGGTGTTTTACTATTTATTGATATCTGGGACAAAGTCAAATCGAATGAATTAGAGATAAAAGATGGTTAGGATTAAAAGTTGATAAATGTATTGAATTTGAGGGTTAAAATTCATTTTTCATGATGACATATTTGTAAATATAACACATGTAGAAGGTGAAATGTACATGTGGCGGAGAGAGAAAATATTGTGTTTTGCTTTTAGTAAAATGAAAATTATTATAACTATCTACATCGTTATCGAATTTTTGTAAAGTTAATATCGTTGAAATGCATTTTTTAAGATCTTTCTAACAAAATCAATGATCAACACGAACGTTCAAATTTTAAAAATATATAAAATATATAAAGTATTTCACGTTTTTAATATTTTTCAAAGCAATGAGACGGGTTGATCATACCAAAAAAAATGAGTCGGGCATCTTAATGCACATTTAAACAAAACTCTAAACTTCATATTTTGGTGAATTCAAATATTAGGGGAAGAATTCATTATCGGCGTTTAAATTTTTTTCCCAACTGATTCAAATTTGACTGGGTCTAACTCTAAAATTTATAATATATATATTTACCTTAAAATAAGCTTACACTTCAATACTAATTTATAGCCAAAATCGAGATAGTGAAAGAAGTGTTCAGTACAAAATATTTAGCAAAAATAAAATTATATGGAGTGCCAATGGCACGGGGTAGTCCCATACATTTTAACTTATTATAAATTTAGTACTGTCTCACACCATCATACTCTCCTACATCACCACTGCTCTCCCACACCACCAATATAAACAGGCATTCACTATCTCCCCTAATCAAAATCGAATTTTTCCCTTTCTACCCTAATCGAATATTCTCTCTTTGCTCCACTCTCTCCTCCATTTGATTGGTTCGATAACTCTCTCCCCTTCTATTGCTGCTCCACTCCCTCTCCCATTCAGATCCTCGTCTGAATCAATACAAGGTTTAGGCTTATCATCGCATAGGTCTGGGTGAATGGGTGAAAACAGTTTTTTTTTTTCGACAGATTTGCACGACTTTAGTAAAATGATAATAACTTTCTCATTTCAAAACATTTTCAAGTGATTCAAATTGTGTTTATTAGATAACTTATAGTAATACAATTTTTGTGTTTTGATGAGCTTGAGAATCGATCTTGATCGAGCATATAATTTGGCCGAAAGTTAGAAATACTACCCCATTTTCATTGCGGGATAAATTTGCGCGACTTTAGTAAAATGACCATAACTTGCTCATTTCAAAATATTTTCAAGTGATTCAAATTGTGTTTATTAAATAACTCAGATTACTACAAATTTCGGGTTGGATGAGCTTGAAAGTCGGTCTCAATCGATCATATAAGTTGACCGAAAGTCAGGGACACTACCCCATTTTCATTGCGAGACAAATTTGCATGACTTTAGTAAAATGACCATAACTTGCTATTTTCAAACATTTTCAAGTGATTCAAGTTGTGTTTATTAGATAACTCAAAGTACTACAATTTCATATTTTAATGAGCTTGAGAATCGGTCTCAATTGAGGGTTTAAATTAGTCGAAAGTTATCTTGTTTTTATGTTACTTTTTTTTCAAAAACTGTTTTTTTGGTGGTGTGGTTAGTAGGAAAAAAATTACATAGTGGTGTGAGATAGTACATATGGTGATGTGGAGTAGTCGTTGCCTTAAAAGTTTGTTATATAAATTATTCTAATCCAATATGTAATTTTGTATTGAGTTTTGTGAGACTCTTTATGTAGTATGTAGAAGTTTAAAATGCTTAAATTATATTAATAACTTTATAATTACAACAATAAATTTTAAGTTTTTTCTATACACAATGAAATATTTCTTAAAATCAACTTAACAAAATTACCTCGAAAAACGAAATCACAATACTTGCCCCTACTTCATATTTGCTTAAAACTGAGATTGCGCCATATTTACACACACTGCTGCTAAGTAACACCACCAGTAAAGGTGTAATTTGTTTTTTAGAACTGCTAATTGCATGTGATTAGATTGAAACTCTATTTTCGTTGTCAATTCTGAGCTTCATTGTACATCGAATTTTCGTTAAATTCTCGAATCTATTATAATGTGAAATTGTAACATCATAACAAATCTCAAAACTAAATAGACTACACGAGAAAAAAATATTTGTTGAATATTTCACATCAACCACATTTGAAAAAGTTTTGTTTGGCTACATTCACAGTGATTTAGATTGTTATATGGAACTATCGTTTTTTCTTCTAAACATCTTTCTCACTCCCTAGAAGTTAGCACACTGACATTGATTTAGACTTTTTTTTTTGTTGAGTGCATATGCATTAATGGATAAAATTAAGTTTGATTACACACAAGACGGCCAACCATCTAGGCCAAAGCATGGGCTTCATTATTGAGCTCCCTACCAAAAAACTTACAATCCTATGAGGGGAGCAAAAAAAGTAAACGTCTAATGTTGCTAAATATTGGCCGCCAAGCCCAAAAGGGGGTTGGAACCATCATCATCTTCCTGAATAGCCTTAATTATGTTAGCTAAGTCACCAAAAAGGAAACCAGATTGTCATTGTTGTGCCTGGATAAGAATCAGCACTGCCTCTGCCACATATCCTTCCGCCATCATGTTGTCAAGAATTGTCCTGAAACTGGGGAAGCAATAGTGGCAAGCACGGTACCATGAAGATCCATCACAATCACACCTATAGCCATTTGGAAGAATAAAAAAAGCAGACGTCAAACTGACAAGGATAGTGTTGGGGCTTAGATCCAGAGGTATGGGCACGAGCAGGTTCGATTTGGTATTGAGTCTGTGGTGCCTAGCTAAATGAAATTGAGCTTGAATGAGTGAAATACAGGTTGTAACTACATTTGAAAGATGACCAAAGCTAGTATCCTAGGCAACAATGGGGGAGGAATAGTTGACCTAATTGTCAGTAATAGTTGTTTCCAATATGCTGGGTATGGAAGGAAGATTTAGTGGAAGGTCTCGCGAGCAAGTGGCAAACTAGTGTTATGCCAGGAAAGTTAGGTTGAACGAAGAAGGGAGGTGAAAGTTTGACTACAAGCTTTGGTATCCATTGATACACCAAAACGACATCTCTTCTATACCGTACGCGTGTCATGATGATCTCGAGAAATAACAGGCCCAAGCGTCAGCCCAACACTTATCGGGCCCAAGCGGTTTCAAGCCCGCACAATGCAATCCACCAGACGGACCCGATCATTACATCTTGCTAAGCCCATGTGTCTCACAGCTATACTCAATACCCGTAAGCCCTATTAAGGCAAGTATCTCGGGGTTCAGCTTCGGACAGGAAAGACAGAAGTACTTTGCTTTCAATTAGGAAGCAAATACCAGAGTATACATCGCACATGGAAATTTCTATCTATGGACAACACTCTGATTGGGAACTATCTCCCGCGTATCTATGAGCACAAGTCTAACAGGGACTTCCCTTCACAGCACAACTCCCAATTAGATAAGGATTTCCACGAAGATATCATTCCCTAAACTACGCCACCGATGGCCTGGTCGAATGAGGACTCCAACACTATCAATAAGACATGAAGTTGGTAAGCTAAGGTACGCTATAAATTTCATGTTTACAACATTATGCCTTCCTCAGATCCATGTTTGACTTTAGCATCGGAGTGTCATCGGCCACTACAATGGTGGTCCGTAGCTCACGTATGTTCCTTGTGCAGGTCAACAGGGAAAAAAAATCGGGTGCATCAGTTTGGCGTTGTCCGTGGGGACGACAAAGTTCCTAACCATTTACTAATTTCGTCTCTCTTTATAATTCAAGGAAATGGTGACCACGCAACAATGGAGAACAGGGGACACGTCAAACGCTCAAACTAATGCTATATCACCGCTCCCATCGGTGCCGGTGACACACGAGCAACAAGCTCACACCCCTGTGCCAGCAACAACAATGACAAAGCCCATGATGGATTTGTTGTCGACACAAATACAGCAGATCGCTAAAGCAGTGGAAATTCTTATACAGCAGAACCCTCCACCAGCCGATGGAGATCAGGAGCAGCACATACCCCAATCTCTAGAAGACAATAGAGAACGGGCACAAGAGAGCCAAGCCCCTGCTAGTTCTCATTGGACTAGAGGTGCGACACGGTCAATGCGGACCCGACCTTCAGGGTAGACAGGCTCGCCTCGCAGAACCCCTTTCACCGAGGGTCTCACAACCAGAATGTGTTATACCGCCTCTCTGTTCCCTCGTTTGTGGACTGCATCATGAACGAGACTCTTCCAAAGAAGTTCACCCTTCCAAAGCTCGATTTCTATGACGGGACCAGTGACCCGTTCGATCACTTGCATCATTACCAGCATGTAATGGCGTTCAAATAAGGTTCTGAGTCGGTGATGTGCAGAACATTCCCTACCAGCCTGAAGAAGTCAACACTTACATGGTTCCATAGCCTCCCACCAAAGTTGATCGACTAATTCAATACACTAGCCAAAGAATTCCTGCCGTGTTTTGTCGGAAGCCGGCGGATCATGAAATGCCCACACTACATACTCTCTCTAAGACAAAAGTCTAACAAAACGCTAAAAGAGTATGTCACGCGCTTCAATGACAAGTTGACGCTCATTGACGGTTGTAGTGACGACACAACCGTGACAGCTTTTACCGCGGGCCTAAGAGAGGGCAAGTTTTACAACTTTCTCACCTTGGAACCCCCTAGATATGGCAGAACTCTTGAAGGGCGTCCAGAGGTACATCACCCTAGAAGAAATGAGAACATCAAATAAGAAAACTGAAGTAAAGAAGAAACCCTCCGTTTATAGGGATGGGACAGAAATGAGGGAAATGAATGAGAAGACGAAGAAAGGAACAAGCGAAAGCGCAACGACAACATGTCAGACTTTGGACGGGCCAGGCCAGAGAAAGCTTCCAACTATGTTGGATCCAAATTCATGACCCCCCTCAATTATAGCTTATCGGACGTCCTTAAATCCATGAAAAACTGGGAAGATCGGAAGTGCCCCCCAAAGCAGCGTCGAGACCCCTCTAAACGCAATTACAAGTATTGTTCATATCACAAGGAGGGTGGCCATGACACCAACGACGACAAGAATCTAAGGTATGAAATCGAATACTAGAGTCGCAAGGGAAAGCTAAAGGAATTGGGGTTCAGATAAACAACATGACCGAACCGGGGAAAGGGGAAAGGCAATCAAAGAGATTGAGAATGAGACTTCGGGCATAATATATGTCCTTCACGGAGTTGGAGATAAATGCTTCCCGGTCGAGAAGATAAAATTAGCAGTGGTGGTAGGAGAGTTGCGTCTAAGAAAAGTCCTATTCTTGGACTTCATGGTGGCAGACGCATCGTTTATCTATAACCTTATCCTGGGAAGACAGTGGCTTCACCAGATGGAAGCGACAATCTCCACCCTTTACCAGTGCGTCAAGTGCACCACTAACCACTCAGAGGGAACAATTCGCGGGGACCAACCAACGACACAGGGCTGCCATTATGCTGCATTGAAGTAGATAAATGTTCACAGATCTAGTTGGAGCCCACAGGGCAAGTTGAATAGAAGTCAGACATAGAACCTGTGGAAAAGTCATTCCACCTACATTGAGACGAAATCCCAACAACAATGGCTCAACTTAGCAGCGGATAACATTCAGACATTGCAAGAGCAATTTGTTCTTCAACCCGACAAAGTGGAGAGGTCATTGCAGACGGGAACACGACCCCACGACTATCAGTAGGCGCGAAAGGAACCTACCACGTGAGGTTTACTCTCTCAGTAACCTCAACGGCGTCAGCGAAACTTGGAAGTTCGCTGAAGGCACTCGCGATCCAAGCAAGGGCCGTGCGAATTCACTTCAGGGTCGGGTCGACTTCTCTTCACCAACAATCAATGTATTCAGTTGTTTAGTTTTTTTTCCATAGTCAATGTAGAGTTTTATTTCTTAGGAGTTTATGTGTTTTGCAATCATTTAATAAATAAAAGAGAATTATGCTAACACACTTTATTGATTATTGAAAAAATGTAACAACGGTCGCTCAGAGGCGGGTACAAAAGACTACAGATTACAAGCATCTGAATCTGATGCGACATGCAGTAAAGACTCGCTTAAATAGTCCAACTCCAGAAGAATACTCAGAACGACAACAAGGGTACCCAGGGTAGACTCCGCTCAGCAACTTCTCCGAAGAAGATGTCCACGAACAAGGGCAAATGTGCAAAAAGGAGCTGAAGGGAAAAGTACAGCTTACTGTTCCGCCAAATCACCTTGAAAGAACAACCCACAAGCGACAATATGGACTAAGTGACAAGCTGTAGACATCTTCGATGCCGCGTCCAACCTCCTGAAGGAGGTAGAAGAGGACAAATAAAGGTGTCCACGAGCGACGAGACAGTTAAAGTCTCACAGTGCTGCAAAGCGAGGACGCTTCTCCCATGCGCGATACTTGGGGTAACTCAAAGATACCACCCCAAGTAGCAACGACGCATTTTCCAAGGTAACACCGAAGCATTGGCGAATAAATAACATACTCATCCCTTGGAAGGAAGTTCGTAACTCTTTTACGCAGTACGAAAAGAAATGACAAGGTCTCAGCGAACCAATTGGGTGTTTGTCTAGGGCAGGTGACCACACATAACAGCAAGTCTTATCGCGACTCATCGGCGCAAATGTCAGAACATTAAAAAACTCCAACGTTGGAAATCTCCCTTCAGCCTTTGGAAAACCCAAAGCATATTATTTGAGTAAGAGCATCTGAAGAGGTGCAATCTGTAAGAGATAATGCCTACAACGATGAAGGAACACCATTATATAGACATAATCGTTTACGAAATAGGCGCTTAAACATTAACTATCAGCATTGAATAACGTATGGGAAACGAGGAGACGCGGTTCCCAAGGAAACCGCACAGGACCACATTCATCCAAACAACCCCAATAGTTGGGGGGAGTAGACAATACTCAACCATCTCGCGATCTTTGCAATCTATGATGTACACGTAGCGTCTTGATCCTACGACACGGCCTAGCTTTTCTTTTATGGGCCCATGGGCTCAGCCCACTACTCAAGCAATATTTTACCACGTGTGCTAACGAAAGCAGTAGAAACCCTGATCACTTTTGACACAGATCACACCTACATATCACCAGCCGATTTAAGGTACTTCTTTATTTTTTGAATGAAACTAACCCTCACGATGCACTCCGCTCGCGAAAATATGCTCGCACGCCCATAACAAGCATAGCCCCCTACCTAACCAGACAAGCTTAGTCAGTTTCGACTGATGTCGACGACTTCTGATTCATCCCGACGCCCAGTTTGCCTTACGTGGATGTCAATGGCTTAGGAATTGCGAGTCTAATCAATGCTCTTACGCCTGGTGATGATGACTCACAAGGGACAATCGCCTCCTTCGTAGACAACGGTCGCCGAACTCGATCAGGTAAGCCTAGCCAGTGACGACGGACAACATCATCTTCTGGTCAAAACCCAGATTTGTAGCCCGCTGTGTGCGAGGGTAGATGGTTTGGAAGGTGGGAGCCTAGTCAGTTCCAATTGATTTCGTGGTTCGCCACGAAACTACTGCTATTCTACAGACCATGGTCGTCAAATTACCAACTCCCAGACTTGTAGTATGCTCTACGCAGGTGTAGATGGTTTGGAAGGTGGGAGCCTAGTCAGTCTTAAACTGATGTTTACGGCTTGCCCCAGGACCACTGCTCTTATACGGACCATAGCCACTGAAAACTCCCAAATTTGTAGCTCGATGCGCACGGGTGCAGGTGATTTGGAAGGTGGGAGCCTAGTCAGTCCCGAACTGATGTCAATGGCTTGCCACGGGATCACTGCTCTTCTACGGATCATGGTCGCCGAATCCCTCCATCCCAAACTTGTAGCCAGCTCCGCGAGGGCGTAGACGGTTAGGAGTTTAATCAACTTCGACTGATGTCGACGGCTCGCCACGGGATCATTGCTCTCCAATAGACCATGATCACCAAATTTTTACATCCCAAACTTGTAATCCGCTTTGTGTAGGTATAGATGGTTCGAAAGGTGGGAGCCCAGTCAACCACGATTGATGTCAATGGCTGGCCACGCGACCACCGCTCTTTTTCAATATAGCGGTCGCCGAAGTAAATAATAGCTCAAACAACGTATTTACGCTTACACAGGCTAACATTCTATTATCAGCAATGGCCACTCGAGTCAACTAAAAAATCAATCTGCTGACACGCGGACGAATGCTACATGGGATGTCAGCCCGAGCTTACAAAACCTGACTCGGGATAAGCGCTCTAGCTCAAATACAACGCATGTGCTCGGCTACCACAGTTCACTCATGCCAGCAACCGCAACCAACAGTCAGATACGCAACTTAAGTTTCCAATAGGGGTGGGCATCCCATCCAGCGATCCCGATCCCGTCCCATCCCGATTTTTTCGGGTCTTAATGGGATTGAATAATTTCATCCCGATCCCGTCCCGATCTAGAATGGGATGGGATGGGATGAAGATTTTCAATCCCGTCCAGTCCCGAGCTAATTTTTTAATATTTATTATTAATATTTTCTTTATTTATTTTTATTCATATAAACTTACAGATGACTGACAGAAACTCATGGTGTTTGCAGTGGTAACAGAAATGTTACTTCAAGAAATAAATATTCATTAAGCAAGAGAAAGATAGTAGACTGTTGCTTGGATTCCCAATAAAAGTGGCTCAAATTATTTAACTTCCAAATATTGGTAATACCCAGGTGAGATGAAAAATAACAATTAACTGAGTAATACATATTCAGAAGGAAACATTCAGGGGCAGAGCCAAGAATTTGATATGCCCCGGGCTGTAAAAATAATTGTTTTTAATTACGATATATGTATTGATGGTAAACCAATATGTTAGAGCATCACCAATAGGTCTATATTTCTTCCCTAACAAAAGATGAAATGTCATTTTGTCAAGGAACCATGAATTTTGTTTTCCACAGTAATGAAATTGTAAAATCAGTTGGGAGGCCATCACAGCGACACAATACTCTTAGTGGGTCCTATTTATCATGTCATTTTCTAAAAGTCAGCCCACTCGACTACATTGTTAGGGGATTTAGTGGCTACCCTTATATTTGCATGCCACATCTATATCTAATTATAAGAAAGTTATTTTTCACGCTCTTATATGATGATAATCTTCGCAACAGTCACAGGCAACATGCTGATCCCGTCCTGCTGTTTTTCCCATCCTGTTCTGTCCCGATCCCGTATGAACGGGATGGGATAGGGATGGGTATATCTCGTCCCATCCCATCCCGTGCCCACCCCTAGTTTCCAATGGCTTACCTTAAGGATGAGCTACGACCTGGGTAGCGTAACCCATTGCCAAACCATCCCCAGAACGCTCACTATTAGATGCAACCGAACGATAGTGACTCTGATACCTCACAGAAGTGCAAGTCAGAATCATTTGCGACATAAATGGTCAAACTCTCAACAACAGACATACCACTCGGCTTCCTACTAACCCAACCAAATCTATGTCAAAGTAAAACGACAAGGTAAAACGAAAAGCACGCAATAGGGAAACCGAACATAATGTGAGTACAAAACATACTCAAAATAAACTTGTTTTCATTAACAGTTGAAACAAAAAGTGCAAATGTACAAAAATCTACCCCTTATCAGGAAGGGGTACAGATACAAGAGAACTAAGCTTAACAGGGGAAGGAACAGAAGTTGCGTCCGTATGCGCCTCAATCTGAGCGCCATGATCCGAATCACCCTCTTCTTCTGGTGAAGCAGAAACCTTTCCGAAGTATTCTTATAATAAGCAAGGTCTCAATCCGAATGCTCTTCCTTCATTGGCACCAACAGTTCTAATATCCCATGCACGACCCTACAAAATTCATACTTGCCCAGTGACTTGAGAAACTCTTCCTCGCACGCATTTGCTTCAACAAGTTCACGCTTAAACAATTCCAGCTTGTTTGTCAGCGCATTAACCTAAGACTGCTCCATAACCAGGCTACTCTTAACTACGCTAAGCTCATGTTGCTTCAGGAGAAGTTGGTCCCCAGCTTTCCTCGCTTCCCAAGCATTGAATTCCACGTCGGCCTCTAGCTGTTGTCTCTGGGCAACCCATTCAACCTCTTTCATGGTGTACTCCTCAACAAAAGACTGCAATTTAGAGCACATCTTAGCCACAACTTCATGCGCAACTTCCACATCACGGCGGACCAGGTTCAACTCTTGGCTGAATCTGTCCCTCGCGGACACCGCCTCTGCTAAATTAGACTCAAGAGCTTCCAAACGAACCTTCTGAGTCTCGACATCAACGGCTGACTGTTTCAGTCTCCTCTCCTCAATCTGCTTTCTCAACAACTCAATCTCGAAAAGTGCATCAAAATACAACTTTTGCATAGTCGAGAAGACACGCTCCATGGTGTACACTCTCTCACGCGTCACCTCAACTTCCGTCCCAGTGATGGCCATTTGGCTAAAATGGGACATCCCCAAGGTGCTTCAAACCCTTATCCATACTCCCTTCCAGCGTATCCTCCTCAAACTTTGAAGCATAATCCATCAACCTGCTATAACGCCTGCTTATATGCTTCCTCGAAGCATAGTCAATGTCAACCTCCTGATGTCAGGCATGGTTGCTCATCTTTACTACGTCCCGAGCAAACAAACTCATCTGCGCATCCGGATGGAGCTATCTCGGATGCGAAATCACACCAGTACTGCTTTTTGTGGTCACCACTGCACCAAGGCCCTCATCTATGGCATTCCCTTTGTCACCAACAACTGAACCTTTATCGCGAGCCGACCCAGCGAAATCTGAAAGAAGAGAAGGAAGCGAATTGTCCAACGGACCCTCCATTACCTTGATATGCGACCTAGAGCAAGATGAGGAACAATGCAGACTGCAAGAGGGATGGCCCACGCTACCACGACCAATGTTGGATGATCCACTAGCAGAATGATTGAATTCAGGGACCTCATGTGAATCCTCTTCAGAACCTTCCAGTAAAACTATTTTGAATTGGTCAGTACCAGTAGAAGCCGCCATATCAACCAGCATCAACTTCTCACTCAAATCTTCAACTTGCTTGGTACTCAGCTTCGACGCATCATCAACCCTTGCTAATCACAGGTGGTCCTTTTCCCAGCCAGATACTTTGACTTCCGACCTTGCGGGTTGGTCAGGTTTACGTTCCTCCCTCGCTGGAGCAGACTATTTTGGAGCTGGCTTTGCCCCAGTGCGAGACCTCTTCGAACTTATAAAGGAGGCAAACGTCTTAGAAAGCCTATCTGTGTCGGGCAAGGCAAGAGCCTTAACTTTGGAAGCCTTCTTATTCCTGGAAGGGGCTCCAGCTTCAAACTTAACCTTCGGCGCTTTGTAAATAGTGAGGGCTACGTGTCAGTTAGCCCACATTCCATTGCGACTAAAGTTAGTAGGACATATAACATCCTCCACTCTCATCCACGGCATGTCGCAGAATGTCTTCATAGTGACTTGCTCCCCCGAAGAAAAAGGAGTAGTGGGGAAACTCCCTACATAGTAACTGGGCAGGAGGGATTCCAAGAAAATCTAAGAAACCCCATATCTCATCAAGAACAAAAAGAATGGACTCTAGTTTGAAGTATCCCGTGGTGCAAACAGATGACCCTGGAGAAAACATCGGCGTCTGATCATCACTCAGAGTATAAAATGGCAAGTCCTCAGGGATCCCGAATGTCTTTCATATATCAGCAATGCTCGATTTGGAAACCGACCTATCTTCAAAGAACTGGAGGCCCTTGGCTAGAAACTCATCATCAAGGTAATTTTGGCGAGCCATGAAAAAGGTGAACAAACTTTAAATCAAAAGACGAACAGATTGAAGTCTCTAAAAGCAAAGAAAATGGAATAGTCAATCTCTACAGAAAGGGAGATCTAAATAGGGATTGATTTTTCGCCTCTTTTCAACTGAATCATCATGAGGGGCGTATATTTTCAAGAAGTGACTTAGTGAATCAATAAGATGACCCACTAACTCGGAGGGAGTAGCTGATGATATACCAAAATGACCTCTCCTACACCGTACACGTGTCATGATGATCTCGAGAAATAATAGGCCCAAGCGTAAGCCCAATATTGATCCGGCCCAAGCAGTTTCAAGCCCGCATAATGCAGTCCGTCAGACGGACCCGGATCATTACAACATGCTAAGCCCACGAGTCTCACAACTATCCCCAATACACGTAAGCCCTATTAAGGCAAGTATTTTGGGGATCGGTTTCATACAGGCAAGACAACAACACTTTGCTTCCAACTAGAAAACAAATACCAGAGTATACGTCGCACATGAAAACTTTTATCTACGGATAACACTCTAATTGGGAACTATCTCCCGCATATCTAGGAGCACAAGTCTAACATGGAAACTTCCCTTCACAACACAACTCCTAATTAGATAATGATCTCCACGAAGATCTTTTTCCCTAAACTACGCCCCCCAATGGCCTGGTCGAACAAAGACTCCAATACTATAAATAATACATGAGGTTGGTAAGCTAAGGTACACTACAAATTCCCGGTTTACAACATTATGTCTTCCTTAGATCCATGTCTGACTTTAGCATCGGAGTGCCATCGGCCACCACAACGGTGGTTTGTGGCTCACATGCATTCCTTGTGCAGGTCAGCAGATTAAGGTCAAGCAGGAAGCGTAAATTACTGCATTAGTACAATTGAAGATAATCTGGTTGCAGATTCGCCAGATGGTAAGAAGGATTGTCGTGAATTGAGAAAACATCTCTTCAATTTTTGCCTGGTGGGTTTTGGCAGTTGCTAAATAAACCGAAAACATCTCATCACAGATGGTGGATTGAAAGTAGGTCTGTGCTAATCAATCGAGAGGTAGGAGCACATCCAAAACCTGGAGGTGATAGGACAAAGAAAAAAAGGTGAAAGACATCATTGGAGTGATTGTGGTAGAAAGCACAGTTGTCCTTGATGGGTGTGTGCAGCTTAACAAGATTGGTTCTAGTTGGGAGTAGATCCTAGCTGATCTTCCACAACAGAAAAAGAGCATTGGGAGGGACTTTGATTATCCATAAAGCTCTCAGTTGAGCAACTTCAAAGGTATTGACAGTAGATGTGGAGGTTGAGGTTTCAAATTGTTCCAAAGTAAAAGCTCGAGTGACACTTTTGATCGAGAACAACCCTTTGTTATTGGAAGTCCAAAGAAGTTTAACAGGGCTCAAGTTAGGTCTAATCACGATGTTTTGAATGTCTTTAGAGACAGGGGTTGGAAAAAATGGAGTTGAAAAGCTCCACATTCCAATTGTCAGTGTGCACTTGAGGAGATATCCATAATTCAGCAAGAGTCTTTGGAAAAAGCGGGTCAAAGTGATTGGGGATGCACTCCGCCAGCAAGAACCCTGGTTTAATCCAAAAATCATTCCAAATGTCAATCTGATCACCAAACAAGATAATGCTTCATTTTGCCTAGAGCAGTAAGATTTTCCCTCCAGGCAAAGGAAGCCAATGAGGGGGGTTTGGAAAGTTGACAGATGCTTTCAGTGTTGAAGTAAAGGGCTTTGAGCTGGCGAGTTCTAGGATTGTTGGGATGGGAGATAGCATTCTACATGTTTTTTGCCATATAGGCAAGATTTATGTTCCCGTTTGAAGGAATATTGAGCTCCCCTAGATAGCAGGGTTGAAAAATTCTATTTGATGTACACAAATGTTTCGCCTTACTGCCAACATTCCCATTCCACAAAAAAATTACGGGCAAGATGATCAATTTTGGTGGAAATAATGGTCGGTAGTAGGAAAGTTTGCATAGTGTAAACCGGGATTCAACTGAGAATAGCTTTGATCATGACAGTTCTACCTGTCTGGGACAAAACTTTGGCTTTCCAACTTGCAAGCTTAGTACTAATTTTATCAATAAGATATTGAAAATCAATAGCTTTCTTTTTGGAAAAGAGCAAAGGCGAGCCAAGGTATTTGTCCTTAGGGTTATAGAACTTCGACCCCTTATGTTGATCATTTTGGAATGGCGATGATGAACATTAGAGCTGTATAAAACTGAGGATTTTTCATAGTTTACCGATCCCGAGGAAGCCCTACAAAATAGCATGAGATCATCTGCATACAACATATGACTAACATACAACAGATGACTAATGGAGGGGGAATGTATTTTGATCTTGATTCCTTTAATAAGACCATATTCTGCCCGAGCCAGAAGACGAGAAAGAGCTTCCGCAACCAAGATGAAAAGGTAAGGAGATATGGGGTAGCCTTGTCGAATACCTATAGAGGGTTTGATAAGGTGAAAAGGCATATTTGATTTCATGATTATAAGTTCATAGCCCCGTTCAGAAGCCCTTGGAGGGATGTAGTAGAAATACATTGTTCAATCATGGTAATCCATCCCTCAGAAAAGCCAAGTTGTTGGAAAAGTTGGAGCAAGAAAGACCATTCAACACAGTCATAGGCTTTGGCCATATCAATCTTAATAGCCATCCACCCCTGCTTCGTCTTATGAAAGTGATTCATTTGGAAGAAGGATTCATGGGCTAAGCTAACATTATCAGTGATGTTGTGGCCTTTCAGGAAGACATCTTGATTTGGGGAGATAATGTCATTGAGCAGAGGTTTAAGCCTATTAGCCAGGATTTTAGAAATGACATTGTAAATAACATTACATAGACCTATAGGTCGAAACTTATCCAATTTGATGGGATACCTGCTTTAGGGGTTAGGAATATAAATGTTTTATTGAGCTTAGGGTTCGTATGCTTGGTGATGAAGAAATGTTGCACAACGTTAATCACATCATACTTCACAATCCCCCAGTAATATTGGAAGAAAAAAGCATAGAAACCATCCGGTCTAGGGGCCTTGTGTTTTCCCATGTAAAAAAGGATGGTATGAAACTCGGAAGCGCTAGGGATGGCTAGAAGTTCAGTATTGGTGTCCGAGGAAATGACAGGGGAAATGATGTCCTGATTGGAAGCCGAGATCCGAGTGCCAAGAATTCGTTTCACCCTTTATACGCAAGAAGTAAGATGGAAGAATTTGATGTTTCTGTCACCTTCCTTAAGCCATGAGATACCTGATTTGTTCTTCAAGAACATCTCCTCCCGGATGAAGAGTCTAAAAAGACGTTCTTCTATCATAGAAATAGCACTGGCATTATCATGGGAGGGATTTTCATTTTGGAGGACATCTAGAGCTTGTTAGGTTTCAAAGATACAGAGTTGAATATTTCTAAACTCCTTTTTGTTCTAGCGAGAGAGGCAGTGACTCAGGTTTTTAGTGTTGATGTGTAAATGATGATCAGGTGTAAAGTAACAGAGTCGAGACCAGGAAGACTGAACAATCTTATGACAATTAGAGTCTCGGGTCCACATGTGAAAGAATTTGAAGGGTTTGGGTTTTGTGGTGTAGTGGAAATTAGTTGGAGAAATAAGGCTCTATGATCCGAAGAAGTGTGAATGGTTTTGGCTGTGGCAGAAGGGAACAACATCAACCAATAAGTGGAAACCAAGATACGGTTGAGTTTTGCTTTGATCCTATTTCTATCTTTGCATTTATTGTTCCAGGTGAATTGAGAGCCATTGAGAAGGAAATCAATAACCTGATGGCTATCAATGAAGTTATGGAGATAACTAAGATTTGAATAAGTAGGTCAGTTTCCCCCCAATTTATCCTCCAGGTTAAGCCTGTTTCCCCCCAATTTATCCTACGGGTTAAGAATATCATTAAGCTCTCCAATTTAAGACCCGAAAGAGTTTGAAAGCTATAAAGGTGTGACACGTTGTTCCAGAATTGAGACTGGTGAGTTGGGTTGGGTTCACCATTAAAAAAAAAATTGACCAAAAAGAAGCAGTATAATAATCACCAATAGAACAGTTGAAATAATATTACATGAAGACAAGATGTGAAGATGTCATAACAGAGCAAGTCCACCAGGTTGTCCTAGAGCTGGTACATAATGTCCGAGCTTGAATCCCAGTCTCTTGCGTAAGTGGTCCATCTTGGCACACGAGGCTTTGGTTTCCGAAATGAAGATGATTTCAGAATTAAACTATTGGGACAAGGTCTTTAAATTTCAAAATGTCAAGGGAGACCCCATGCCCCGAGCATTCCATGAGATAATCATTCTGATTGTGGCGACTCTTCATCTGAGGTCGTCGCTGCCTCATATAATGAAAAGGAAGTGATAGTAGGAAGACATGAGTGAATATCCAAACCAATGGCATGTGCATGCATCGCAGCCTTAGGAATTTGATGTTGTGTTAGGGTGCCCCCTTTGACTGGTGCCACTAGCAATAAATTCAGCTAAAAAGGGGGTATAAGCCTGTGCAACTGTTGTGGGGACCACCGTGGGCCTCTGTTTCTTCCCCAAGCTTAAACTTATAGATTTGTCCCTACTAGCATGGTCACGCAAAAGCTCAGAACTGAAGGACTCATGTTTACGTATGCCCAACTTAAGAGCAGCTACTCACCTGCTGATTGCTTTGTTGCTACCCTTGATGGTTTTTTTTTTATGTTTGTGTGTAGCTGAGAGGATGATAGGAGGTGAGCTCTTGTTGAATTTAGTAGGCATATGGGGACATGACTTTTCAACACCTAGTGGTAAGCTGCCTAACAACTCAGGCATGTTGGCTTCAGCTTCATTCGTTGTTGTTTCAGTGAGGACTGCTGAGCTAGGCAACTCCATATTTGTACTGGTATTGCAGCTAGTAGAGGGTTGCTGCATGCAAACTGGCAAAGATAGAGGTAGTAACAATAGGCTCTAAAAACTCGTTTGTATCCTCAAAGGTCTCAAGTTGACCATGTGAATTGACCAGTATTGGGGTGGGTGTGGAGATGGGAATGTTGGAATTAATGCACTATCCTAAATATTAAGACTCTAGTCATTCCCAAGAACAAATATTAGCCTATGTCTGTTAAGTTATCTAGCCTATGTCTGTTAAGTTATCTAGGAAGAACTCTCTAGTATTTTGTATTCTCTCTCTCTATATATATTGCCTTTATCATTATATATCAAGAAAGTTACAGTAAGTAATACATGAGCTCTGCTGTAGCAACTCAGATTTCCCAACTTGTTTAGTGTTTCCATTTCTCTACACTTCCTACAAATTGGTATCAGAGCTTTGCTCGTTCATATCTGGGCGTTTAAAACATCTCTAGCAGATGGCTTCTGGTGGGAAAGAAGGTCCATCAGTTTCCTACTCTATTCTTCCAATTTTTGGAGGAGAGAATTATGATTTCTGGAAGGTACAAATGATGACTTTGCTTCGGTCAGAAGGAATCTGGAGCATAGTTGAAACAAGACTTGAATAACCAGCTGCCGACGCTGAAGTTTCAGCTGCACAGAGAGACAAGTTTGAAGCAGATGTAATTAAAGATGCCAAGGCTCTCTCAAAAATTCAAAATGGAGTCACTGGCAACATTTTTCCAAGAATCACAAGAGCCCAAACAGCAAAAGAAGCATGGGAGATATTAGAAAAGGAGTTCCAAGGTGACAGCAAGGTAAAAACCATCAAGCTCCAGACGTTGCGCAGGGAGTCCACAATTTGAAGATGAAGGAATCAGAATGCATCCAAGACTACTCTTCCAGAGTTGTTGAAGTGGTGAATCAAATTAGAACACTTGGAGAAGAGATATCTGACCAACAGGTTGTTGAGAAGATCTTGATCAGCTTGCCAGAAAAATATGATTCGATTGTTTCGGCCATTGAAGAGTCGAAGGATCTCGCCACTTTATCACTAGAGCAATTGATGGGTTCTCTAAAGTCTCATGAGGAAAGAAGGCTGAGACGAAATAAGGAGCAATCTGTTGAAAGTGCTTTCCAATCGAAGCTCACATTCAAATCCAAGAAGTATTTCAATAAAGGCAATGCTCGAGATGACCTGCAAGGCGGGGAGCGACGAAAATGGAAGAAAGGTGAGTCTAGCAAAAGAGATGATGCCAAAAACAACAGTGGTAATAAGCTTTTTTGCAAGATTTGTAACAAAACTAACCATGACACAGCTGAGTGTTTTCACCAAGGGAAGCCAAAGTGTTATTATTGCAAAAGGTTTGGACATGTTGAAAAGGAATGCAGATTCAAGATTGAAAAGGAATGCAGATTCAAGAATTCTAATCAAGCAAATTTTGCAGAGAAGGATGATGCAAAAGAAGGAATTTTATTTTATGCTGGTCAATCAAAATCCGGAGAAGGAGATAATGCGTGGTACGTGGATAGTGGTTGCAGCAATCATATGACTTCAAATGAAAAATTATTTTCTGATCTGGACACTTCCATTACTCCCAGAATAAAGATGGGAGATGATTATTATCACCAAGCGTTGGGAAAAGGCACTATTCCCGTCCAAACAAAAGGGGGAATCACATATATCCGTGATGTTTTGCTTGTTCCAAACATAGCTCAAAACTTATTAAGTGTTGGGTAGCTTATGCGAAATGGCTACAAAGTTGTTTTCGAAGATGTGCATTGCACTATTTATGACAAGAAGGATAATGAGCAGCTCATTGCATCGGTTCAGATGGAGACAAATCAAACTTTTCCCCTTCTAATGCGCTGTGGACAGGAAGTTTCTTTGAAGGTTGATGTCGTGCAAGATTCTTGGTTGTGGCACAAGAGGTTCTGTCATTTAAATTTCCAAGGGCTAAAGCTTCTCCAAAGAAAAAGCATGGTGAAAGGGTTACCGGAAATTGAAACAACAACTGATGCTTGTGAAGGGTGCATCATGGGCAAGCAACACCGTAATTCATTCCCAAGTCAAAGCACATGGAGAGCAAAGGCACCGCTGGAACTTGTGCATACCGATATTTGTGGCAAAATGCCAACTCCTTTTTTAATCCAGCACAGGTACTTTCTCACGTTCATTGATGATTTTTCGAGGATGACATGGGTTTATTTTTTGAAGGAGAAATCAGAAACTTTCACTGTCTTCAAACAATTCAAAGTTTTAGTAGAAAAGCAAAGTGGTTGCAGCATTAAAATCATTCGAAGTGACCGAGGAGGCGAATATACCTCTCATGAATTTGAAGACTACTGCAAAGATGAAGGCATCTGGAAGCAATTGACAGCAGGGTATAGTCCCCAGCAAAATGGGATTGCCGAAAGAAAGAACCGAACGATCGTGGAGATGGCTCAATCCATGATGAATGAGAAAGGGCTACCAAAAAGTTTTTGGGCAGAAGCTGTGTATACAGCAGTATACATTCTTAATAGATGTCCAACCAAAGCCGTAAAGAACAAAACTCCATTTGAAGCTTGGAGCGGATTCAAACCTTCGGTGAACCATTTCAAAATTTTTGGCTGCATTTGTTATGCTCATATTCCTGCTGAAAAGAGAACTAAGCTTGATGAAAAAAACAAAAAATGTATCTTTCTTGGCTATTGTTCCAGCACCAAAGGTTATAGGCTTTATAATGTTGAAACTAAGAAATTGATTGTGAGTAGAGATGTGATTTTTAATGAAAAAGCTAGCTGGGATTGGCATGAGCATAAAGTGCAGGAGCTGCCATATGCAATTGTGCAAGAAGAAGGTGCAATTCCAAGACAACCACAGCAAGAAGAAGTCATGTCTCAGACTCCAGTAGTTGCCGGAAGAAGAAATTCAAATGATGTTGGAAGCAGTTCGAATGCACAACCTGTTTCGCCAGACTACTCTTCATCAGAAAGTCCTCCATTAAGAACTCGGAGTTTGCAAGAAATGTACGAGACTTGTAATTTCGTTGGTGTAGAGCCGGAAAGCTTCGAAGAGGCACAAAATGATGAAATATGGGTCAAAGCCATGAAGGAGGAGATGAAAATGATCGAGAAAAATCAAACATGGGAGTTGGTTGATTATCCACAAGATAGAGATGTCATAGATGTAAAGTGGATTTTCAAGACGAAACTTAATCAAGATGGGAGCATTCAAAAGCACAAAGCTAGGCTCGTGGCAAGAGGCTTTACTCAAAAGCCAGGTATTGATTTTTCTGAGACTTTTGCTCCAGTTGCACGGATGGAAACTATTAGAACTTTGATTGCTCTTGCTGCTCAAAAGCATTGGTTGATTTATCAACTTGATGTAAAGTCTGCATTTTTGAATGGAGTGTTGGAAGAAGAAGTTTACGTTAAACAACCCCCAGGTTTCATGCTTGAAGGGGGAAAAGACAAAGTTTACAAGCTAAAAAAGCCCTTTACGGGTTAAAGCAAGCACCTCGAACGTGGTATGCTGAAATTGATAAGTATTTTGCCAAGTGTGGTTTCGAAAAAAGTCAAAGTGAGCCTACACTCTATGTTTTGAAGAGAGGAGCTTCCATTCTTATTGTTTCCTTATATGTGGATGATTTAGTCTTCACTGGAAATGATCAATGTTTGTTACAACAGTTCAAGGAAGATATGATGAGCACCTATGATATGAGTGATCTGGGTTTGCTTCATTATTTCTTGGGAATTGAAGTTTCTCAAACCAAAAATGGGATATTTATTTCTCAAAAGAAATATGCAGAAAATCTGCTCAAGAAGTTCAATTTGTCTGATTGCAAAACAGTAGCTACTCCTTTGATGCCGAATGAAAAGATGAAGAAATGTGATGGTGCAAAGAAAGCAGATGCCACAAAGTATCGAAGTTTGATTGGTAGTCTTTTATATCTCACTGCCACTAGGCCGAATATCATGTTTGCTACACGTATGCTTTCAAGATACATGGAGGAACCAAGTCAGCTTCATTTTGGTGCTGGAAAAAGGGTGTTAAGATATGTGCAGGGCACACTTGATTATGGAATTATGTACAAGGCTGAAGCAAGAAGTTCAAGGCTTATCGGGTACACCGATAGTGATTGGGCTGGATGTCTTGATGATATGAAAAGTACGTCGGCCTATGTTTTCTCTCTTGGCTCTGGGATATGTTCTTGGCGTACTAAGAAACAAAGTGTGGTGGCACAATCATCTGCCGAAGCAGAGTATGTAGCAACAGCAAAAGCAACATCTCAAGCCGTATGGCTTCGAAGAATTCTTGAAGATATAAGAGAAAAGCAAGAAAGAGGCACTGTAGTGTACTGTGACAACAAGTCAGCCATTGCAATTGGAAAAAATCCAGTCAATCATGATCGTACCAAGCACATTGCTGTCAAATATCATTTTATCAGAGAAGCCGTTGAGAAGAAAGAAATTCAGCTTGAATATTGCCGAATGGATGAACAGCTAGCGGACTTACTCACCAAGGCACTTCCGAAAGAAAAGTTTTGCTACCTCAGAGAGCTCATTGGAGTTGTGAAGAAAGTGCATTAAGGGGGAGTGTTGGAATTAATGCACTATCCTAAATATTAAGACTCTAGTCATTCCCAAGAACAAATATTAGCCTATGTCTGTTAAGTTATCTAGCCTATGTCTGTTAAGTTATCTAGGAAGAACTCTCTAGTATTTTGTATTCTCTCTCTATATATATATATCGCCTTTATCATTATATATCAAGAAAGTTACAGTAAGTAATACATGAGCTCTGCTGTAGCAACTCAGATTTCCCAACTTGTTTAGTGTTTCCATTTCTCTACACTTCCTACAGGGAAACATTTGTTGGTGTAAGGTGGGATCTATATGGGCGGTGAAGTTGTTAGTAAAATGTGGAGTGGAGTTGAAATAGGCGATGAGGTGGTCGAATGATGGGTTGAGAAGATTAGCTAGGGAGTGAGTCATTGGATACAAGGGGTGCTCCGGGAGGGAGTAAGTATATGAAGGGAGGGGGGTAGCTGTGTAGGGATAATTAAAGTAAAAAGTGTAGTAAAGAGAGTAGCTACAGTTGTGTGATTGGGGAAGACGAAGTCAGTAAGTGGAGGTTGTGAGGTGTACATGGGTGTGAGGAGGTGGGGAATATCAAAGGTCTGGTTTTGGGTAGTAGATATGGGGTTAGTGGGCTAGGTGAAAGGGTGAGCCTCAAAGATGGTAAAGATAGTGCAATAAATTGGGCTTAGCCTAAAGTCCACCTGCTGAGAAGGAGAGTAGAGTGCAACCGTGTGCAGGATATTATTGATAGCAGTTGAGATATGTACGTACCATTGGATGAAAGGGATGTATCCAACTCATTGGAGCAGATGTGATCCAGACCATTAGATCCTGAATTTGATGAACAATTTGCACCATTGGATCTACTTTTTTTTTTTTAAATGGAAAAGTGGGCAAAAAGTGGGATCATTTAATTGCCAAGAATGTTGGGCATTGACCGACACTTGTTGTGGAAGCATTGAATGCGGGTGGGTGGATGTAGAGTTAATGAGTGGTTCTACGCTACCTGGTCTTGTGCCTAGTACCATGCATGGATGGTACTAGGCACGTGCTACTTCATGAGGTGGCATCAAAAGCCAAAAAAAAAAAAAAAACGGTGAACATACAATTTCTCAAACCCGCAGAGCAACGAAAGGGATTAGGGCTCCAAACGAAGTCTCCGCCTCCTCCACCTCCGCCGTCGTTTTCCACGCCTCATCAAAAGCATCGACCGAGAGAAAGAAAGAGAGCGAAGACTCCTCCGATATTTTCTCCCTTTCTCCTTGTTTGTATCTTTACCATTGCAAAAAAAAACGAATCAATCTTCACAACTTGAACCAATACTTCAATTTTGGTGGTAAATTTTGGGTCTTTGAAGAAACAATCGAAAGAGTTCATTTTGGTATGTTCAGTCTGATGGAACTCCTTCATTAAGCATGATTTTGGTGATTTGAATCAGTTGATAGATACCCATTTCACTAAAATCACTTTGTATTAATTCATTTTCTTCTCGTAAAAAATCACTAGAATCAGTTGATAAATACCCATTTCACTGGAATCAGTTGATAGCTTCTTCTCAGCATTTTCCATGATGCTCATTGCCAGTTAGCTTCTTCGTAAAAAATTTGTGTATAATTCATTTTCCATGATGCTCATTTTTCTTCAAATTTGTGTTCAATTTATTCCATGATGCTTATTGCCAGTTAGCTTCTTCTCATACATTTTTCTGTATTTTTGTATAAGCTTCTGCTAATATAATCAGATTCAGAGATATTTATATAGGAGCGTGAATTGTTAAGTAATTTATAGGTATATCCAAGAACACCATTTTCATGCTCACCAACTGTAAAACAAGAAAACTCCATTAAACTACCTACCTTTATCAACAAATTCTTTAACTACAGATCCATTTACCACTTCAGTATATTTTTGTAGTTGTTTAGCTTGTAATTTCTTTCGTTTGATCTGATAAAGACTCCATATGCATCTTTTTTTTTATTTTTTTTATTTTAAGGGATGTTATGAAAATATTGTATTTAATATTTTCAGGGATTTATACATTAGAAAGTAACGAAAGTATGGAAAATGAAGAAATTTTAGAGGAGATAAAAGAGCCTTGCATAGGGATGGAATTTAACAACATTGATGAGTAACAATCATATTATCATAATTATGGTAATAAAAATGGATTTCCAGTGAGAGTAAGTGCAACTGAAAAAGATGACCAGGTAAATCCTAAATATCTTATTCTTGCATGTGGTCGGGCTGGGAATTCAAAAAGTAAAGCAGAAAGTGTTATAAAATTGCGTGTCTCTGGTAGATGTGGTTGTATGGCTAAGATTATAGCTCTTATACACCCTGATGGAACATTGAGAGTGACAACAGTAATAGATGATCACAATTATGATTTGAGCCATGTAAAATCGAGATATTATTAGAAAAATCGAGTTATGAGCCAGTATGTGAAGAAGAGGCTTGAATATAATGATAGGGCGGGCATTTGGCCAAATAAGAGTTTTTCTTCGTGTGTGGTTGAAGTTGGTGGGAATGATACTATGACATTTTCCAAAAAAGATTGTTACAACTATCTGCATAAAATAAGGCGGTTGAGACTTGGTGAGGGGGATGCGACGACACTTCAAAACTACTTCCAAAAGATGCAAGCTAACAATGTTGATTTTTTCTATTTGATGGATGTGGATGACAAAAGGAGGTTAAGAAACGTATTTTGGGCTAACGCATGGAGTAGAGCAGCTTACAAGGAGTTTGGTGATGCCATTACTTTTGACACTACGTACTTAACTAATAAGGTACGAAATGCCATTTGCTCCTTTTGTTGGGGTGAATCATCACGGTTAGTCAATACTTCTTGGATGTGGATTGATTTGTAGTGAGACAGTAGAAGAGTTTGTTTGGCTTTTCAAATATTGGCTCGTGTGTATGAATGATTGTGCTCCAACTGCTATAATCACTGGTCAAGACAAAGCAATGAAGAGAGCCATCGAAATTGTGTTTCCCAACACACAACATAGATGGTGCTTATGGCATATTATGAAAAAGTTGTCTGAAAAACTGTCGGGTTGCAATCAATATGAGGCTTAAAGTTTGCAATGCAAAGAGCAGTTTATGATTATCTGTCTCATGAATAGTTTGAAGAATATTGGCGTGGGTTAATTGGAAAATTTAACCTTCAAAATAATGATTGGTTGATTGGATTATATGATGAGAGAATTCGTTGGGTACCAACATTTCAGAGGAATACTTTTTGGGCAGGGATGTCTTCAACACAAAGGAGTGAAAGTATGAATGTTTTTTTTTATGGTTATGTAAATTCAAAGACCACTCTAAAGCAATTCGTAGAACAATATGATAATGCATTACGAAGTAAGGTTCAAAAAGAAGTTGATGAGGACTTTAGATCATTTAACCATTGGCTTCCTTGCATTACTCCTTACGCATTTGAGAAAAATTTTCAAGCTGCCTACACCACAAATAAATTTAAGGAGTTTCAAACAGAGATTGCAGGAAGATTATGTTGTGCAGTTAATCATCATGTCATGGAGGAGTATGGCTTTCAGGTTTATTATGTTTCCGAAGACAGATTGATAGGAAACACATACAGATCAATCAATTTTAAAGTTTATTTTAAAGATGCTTCAATATTAAGTGCAATTGTAAATTGTTTGAGTTTAGGGGGATCTTATGCAAACATATTTTATCGGTATTGTCTCATAAGAGGATTAATGTTTTACCAGAAAAATATATTCTTCGAAGGTGGAAGAAAGATGTTAAGAGGTGTCATAAGAAGGTTAGAATTGTATATTCGGATTGGGCAATGAAGCTTGAAAATGAACGGTTTGATGAGATGTGCAGTATCTTTTATGAAATGACTGACTTAGCTTTTGAGGATCAAAAGGAGACAAATAATGTTAAACATTGGATAAAATTGAAGATTTGTGAACTAAAGAGATCAAAAGGTGATGGTGATGGTGATGTTGAGTCAGAGGGGTTTTTGGAAGTTGGCGCTAAAACTACTGGTAAAATTCATAGTCCATTGGCCGTCCGTTGCAAAGGACGACGTTCTGCTTCGAGGATGCAATCCACCATGGAAAAAGTTTATAAAAAGAGCAAGAAAAAGAAAGAAACACAGAAAGAAAGGGAGAAAATGAGAACTATTGACAAAGAACATGCCATTGAGAATAATTTGGTAATTTTACTTATTTGTTTTACTTTAATGAATATATATATTTTTTCAATTCAAGAATATTTACTTTTAATTTGACATGTCATTTGTAGGGTTCTACCCAAGTTGGATTTGAGGGTTCACAATATATGACACCTCTTTCAAACAATGTTGAGCCATATGGTCAATTAAATCTTAACACGCAGGTTTGTCTTTAGTACATTGATTGTTCACTTATGATTTGCCCCACTAGGATTGTTCACTATGATTAACGTGTTTGTCGTTTTGAAGGATGAAAGTATGGGGTCATCCTATTCACAAGCTAGTGCTACAATTGATGGACTTGGTCAGGTTTACTCACTTATAACACAGGTACGTAATTTACTTGCTTAAGATCATTTTAACGACCACATAAAGAATGTAAGCCTTTATCATTTATTTTTGCAGCGACCAACTTCTAGCAACGACATGGAGTTGAGAGATTATATCTCATTATTTTCGCTCTGGTAAGGATCTCAAACTATGTTAGTTCTTTTTTTAAACCTTTTGAATTACTTCAACAGGCATATAGGCTGTAATTGAGTTTAATTTTTTAGTATGAATCAGGCACATTGATATACTATTTTTTTTTTATATCAACTCTGTTGTGGATGCAGAAGGATTCCATGTTCTCAACCACTGTTTTGAAGACTAGGTTCAGTTTTGAATTCAGGTTGTATTAGCAGTTTTGAAGACCAGGTTCAGGTTGAAGACCAGTTTTGAATTCAGGTTCTATTCAGTTTTGAAGACCAGGTTCAGTGAGAGAATACCAGTTTTGAATTCAGGTTGTATTAGCAGCACTGAATTCCAGTTTTTCTCTATGGTTGTATGCTACTGAGTGCTGTAATTCCAGTTTTCAGGTTGTAATTCCAGTTTTTCAGGTTGTAATTTTATGTTTTCAGGTTGTAATTTCAGGTTGTATGCTACTGAGTGCTGTAATTTCAGTTTTTCAGGTTGTATACTAGCATGTATTTGATTCTTCCCTGGACAGTGATGTAGAACTTACCTATTTATGGCAGCTGAATGAAGGACAATGCATTAGAAGCATTATTGGTGCTATTTTGGTGCTATATGATTCTAAACTTGAAGATGCTATTAGTTTTTTGGTGCTATTTTGTGGTTATTGGTGCTATATGCTTACAGTATGGCAACCAATCACAACAATCTTTACCGACATCAAAGCACAACAGCCAGCATCGTTTCTTATCATCTAAGTTATCACTCACTCGGCATTAAAAATCATCGCAAACAACATCAAGCCCCATCCTCGGCAACCATGAATGCAAATTATTTATCGGGAATGTCAGATTTTTGTTATCACACACACTGCTACAATCACGTCCTCTCATGTTGATCTCAGTGCAAAATGCAACGCAAGTCAATATAAAATGTTCATATAATACAAATGCAACCAAGTACCCTAGGCAAAATAGTTGTCCCAACCTCAAAGTGTGCTAGCAATATGTTTGACATGCTAGGTCTCATCTGAGAATCAACTACTCAGCATTATATGGTTCCATATCACAAGTCTCAGCAACAAGCCAAAAACTAGCTCCCATCTAACCATCTTTGGAAACCACTGTAGCTAGAACTAGTCCTTTCAGAACCCAAATGTTCAGGTCATCACAGCTACAACTATCCTTTCAGTACCCAACCGTTCAACACAACAACAAAAGAAATCGACATTAGCTACAGAGCCAAACTAGGATCTAGATGGTACTCCAACATTAGCTACAAAGATGATTTTGTGGTTTAACCTTCGAAGATTAAGCCTCAAAAAATCAATCCTGCACAAAAGAGATGAAGTTAACAACTGCTATTGGTTCAAAGAAAATTAAAAATAAAATACTCAAGAACATCTCAATCAGTCAATTTGTTACTCAGATCAAGCTTTCACCTGCAAGAACTTCATACAAGTCCAAATGCATCATCTCCAATGGCGCCCACTCATCTGCATAAATCCCTACCTACTATGACCATCTAACAGTAATGACACTCAAGCTTGCCTAAATTGGAGCAACATCGACTCTGCATCTCTGTCAATCCATTTCAGTTTTAATCCCTACTATTTCTACTGAAGCTTGGACATGCAAGCTAAAAAGCCAAGTTGAGGATTACAATCATTCACGCCTACTAGACCGAATTGCAACTGATATAACATGTTTATGCAGAAAAATAAGAAACTTGCCTTTGCTGATATTAACAAAATATTCATTCATTCAGAGCATAAATAAATACAAGTTTGAAATACGACTTACAGAGTATTCAAAAAGGCACAAGTTTGAACAAAATAACTACCATTGTCATAATAACCACCACTAGCAGTGCATTAATCAAATCCCTTGTCAATGCCCAATGATCACTGTTCGCTTGAGAAGAAGAAAACCAAATTTTTACTAACACAAATTCTCACATCACATTTGCAAAACGCCTCACAAATTGTCACAAATTCACACAAAATAGCAATGAAGTTCACAGCCATACAATCCGAAAACGAAAGCAGAAGGATAAGGAGATAGCAACTATGGAGGTGAACATCACTTACCCCTTCTCGAGCTTCAGTTGTCGTCCCCCACCAGTACTCGAGCTTCTCCTTCAGTTCTCGAGCTTCTCCTCCAGTTCTCCTTCTCGAGCGAACCCTGGTTTTCCTTTTCAATCCCTTTCTCTAAGCTTCTCCTTCAGTTGAGTGAACCCTGGTCTTCCTCTTCCTCATATCCCCTTTTTTAAGTTCAAATCCCTTTTCTCGAGCGAACCCTTAGCTTTCTCTTCAATCCCTTTTCTGGTTCAAATCTTCTTTTTTTCAAGCCAGCCACGTGCCTGGTACCATCCAGGCATGCAAGACCAGGCAACGTAGAATTTTCAAGAGTTAACGGTGTAGTTGGATATTAAGGAAGCTTTAAAACACTGTTCATTGCTCTGAGGTACGGTAGCAGTTGGGGAGTAGGGAGATGAACGACATAGAACATCATCTGAGGGACGATGGAGTCAGGTTGTGAGAGGGCATATAGACTGACTACGGGTTGGTTCCATCAACTCATTCACAACTTGAAACTTCTTTTGGACAGGAAATTGGGTACGTGGGGGCGCACTCCAAGATTGTGGAGATCAAACCTGGATCAACTGGAAGTAGTGGATTGGGGAATGAGGACGAATGGCATTGTGGGCGGTCCATGAGAATAGAATGGAAACAGTGATGAGCTTGAAACACTTGATCAATATGTGCAATCAGAGGAGGGGATTGATTATGATTTGCAATATCATTAGTGGTTTGCTGAAAAGAACTATGGAGGATCAGAATATGATTAATGGAGTTTCTAGGATTTTTTGAAAAGTGGTGTTGATATCTCGTGATATGGATTGTAAGGTCGATTTGATGTTTTTATGATGACTAAGGGGGGAGGTGAACCAGGAGTAATGGCAGAATGATGAAATGGGAGAGGATGGAGATGCGCTACGCCCAAGACCCGCAAATAAACAAACACAAAACATCGTAAACCAGCTTCAGGGAATAAAAACTTTGCTCTGGAAGGAGGGTAGACGGGTATAGAACATCAACTGAAGTGAAGGAGGAAAAGAAAGTGAGGTGAGTTAGCTGATAGTTGTAACTCAAAACCTCTAATATTCATTCAATTGTTACCATGTCTATTGTTTACAAAGAAATAATATTTGATTGATTTAGACTGTTACCAGATAACGAATTTTTTTTTTAAACATATTTTTTCACTCCTTAAGTTAACACATAAATTGATTTAGATTGTACAGAAAACAATTTTTTTTCTCACTTCCTAAGTTAACACACTGATTAACTAATTTTTTCCTCATAGAACCACCAACCAAACTCCTCTTCGAATGAAGCTACACATAACGAGCTCCCATTCATGACGCCCAAGCTTCCCAACTCCTTTGTTCCTTCAATTATCTTTCATTGGTACATGACATGAAATTTCGGGGGAGAGTCAAATCCAGCCCGATGGATGATGCCTTTTCACACCATAGATGGTGTCTCTACTAGCCAAATTGGCATTCGTATCTTTTCCGATTTGGATTGGAGATAGGGAAGGTTCTTTCTTCGATGAGATCAATACTTCCTCCTCTATTGGGTTCAATCACCACCATTTCTAACACCTAAAAATGAATAGAACTAGATAAACTCACCACCCTAAAGGTATCCACCAAGAGGATAAGCAAGAAAATTGGAAGAAATCATCATTTACAAAGAAAACACACTCAAACAAGTGAGGAAATGTTTTGGTAGCATTGGAACATTATATCAAGAATTTCGATATGCTGCCCCTCCGCAAGTATCACATAAGGCAATAAGATTGTCCACTCTCAAGGTTACAAAATCTTGACTCTGCAACATTTCAAGACTCAAATTTCAGATTTTCCTTATTTGTATGAAAATATTACTAATCTGAAAGTCTAAAGAGCAAATAACATCATGAACCTCAATATTCAAGCTACCATGGACATGGAACTGGCAAGACCCATCCTTATTGAGGGTTACAAAACCTTGATCTATAGGACTGTTGACAATCCATACGTAGTAGAAAATACCTCATTCTACGAAACCTGATCAAAACTAAAATTGGGACTTTGCGTTTCACACCACCAAGCATCTCGAACAACTTGAGTAAGATATGATTGTCCATGACTGATACCTAGATTTGATCCACGAAAATTAATGGTTAAGTTGGGGCATATACCCCACATCAATTGTCAATCCAAAATTTGAAGTAATGTTTTCTGACGATAACCACATGTCAGAACATAATCCAAAAATCATATGATGGAGATATATCCTTATGTGTTCACATCTCCTTTTCAAATTCTACTACAAAAATGAGCAATTCTGGCGGATGATATATGACACTAAAGACATACTCCCGACGGATTAAGGATATTTGTTGGAAAAAAGAAAATATTAACACTTTTATTCGTCAGGATAATGTTTCTAGTGTTTATATTCACCACAAAAATATAAAGAGAAAAATTCCCCCGCCCATATGCTCATTAAAAATTAATAAAATTTGTACCGGCGGTTATAAATCCTAAACTGGAGTTTATATGAATGTCTAAAATGGGAATAATTTTGCGTAATTTCTCTTTGAATATACATGTATTTAATGTCGGCGACTGTGGGGTTCAACACTGGCATTTGTATGGGCCATCGACCTAACCTCTTCGCCCCCTTTAGTCTATTTTTCTTTGTTAAAGGCCCCCTTTAGTCGAATAAAAGAAACAAAACCCTTGAGCTTCTCTTCTCTTCCATTCTGCTTCCCCTCCTTTGCGTCATAGCAAACATCCCGACGACCAGAAAAGGCCTTGACGACGGCCTCTGCCTGGTGAGTAGGCTTCCTAGCCTTGCCTTCCCTTATTATTACAACAAAAGACTTGTTTACTCTGTCCGTGTCTCTATATTCTCTAGTTATTGAAATCCCCTTAAGGAAAACCATACAACACAACACCACTACCACTGATTGCAACATTGACTCACTCATCCCCAACATTATAATGCACGCCAGTTGTTTGATTAAATCTTAATAGAAGAAAAAAAGAAAGATTTGCTTAATCCATACCAAATCTTACCTTTTTTGAACATATTACAGCCTACTACTTTTTAGATGTATTCAAGTTTGTATGCTTTGCCTAGAAATATATTGAATGGTTTGGATTCATACAAAGTTAACACGTTCACTCCCATTTCCCATAGAATTGGATTCCACGGCAAAAAAAAACATGGTAAACTGAGGAAGAAACATGATTTGATTAAGCTACTAGGTACAAAATTTAGAAAATGTTCATTGGATCAGGCGTTAAAATTGCACCCATATTTGAACTCATAATATTTTCCTCATAAAATTGTACTTTTAAACAATCTGACAAGTTATTTTGATCACATAGGGAGAGTAAAAGAACCTGGGTGATATTGACTCCTTGCTTGGGAGCATCATATTGGGTTCCTGTATCCATGGCACAAGAAATGAAATTGTCACATTCAATTTGTACAAGTAATGGGAAATGTTTCATCCAAAACATCTTGATAATCAGAATTGAACCACAAGAAATAGATGGATATAAATGAGTTAGAAGAGAACACAAATATAAAAAAGAAAACTGAAATTTTCTTCTACATGATCTAATTAGAGTTGAAACCTCAACCAGTCTCATTTTCTATTGTTTTCATTCATCCTCTTCTTCATACATATATTATGTTGTTATCATTTAAAATCATTCACTAATGAATCAGGATTAGTTCCTTCAGATGGACTTGGTCCTGGAATGTATATATAATTTTCCCATTTGAAAAATTCCATAAGGGCATGTTCAAAACCATCACAGGGTCTTACAATAATCACAAGTATTAGGTGGCCGTGCATATTAGGGTACATACATTTTGATTGACAATATTTCGTTGATTGTTTTTCTTTATTATCCATGGTTCATTGGGGTTATCCATTGGATATGGAGGTTCAGGTGAAATTGAATTGTTGATAATTTCCCATTTTGTTGCATATTTAGCCATAGCTACGTATGTCCAAATGAACTGAATCTCCGTATTAGTGAATTTATGTCCAAAATTTTGTCAACAGTTTGTATCATAATGCTTCTTTTTAATTTCTTAGAAAAACATGAACTTGACCCACACGATCTCATTGTCACAGGTATCTTATCAAGGTTTAGGGATAAATTTTTTTCAAGGTACGTTAAGAAATCAAACTTTTCTTCTTTGCATTACTTCTCATTGCATCAATGTGGATCCCTGTGTGAGGGAGCTTTAGGGATATCCCTGTCCACTGTTGTTTCCTCCAATTCTTTATGATAATAGGGGAAATATATATGTATTATTATTTTTTTATGATACCAATTAGCTCATTTCAAAGTTCCATTCATTATTCAATTATGCGTGGAAAGATTAAGGATTACTTAGTAGTTGTGTAAGTGATAAACACTTTCTATCAATGTTGAACTTTTTTAGATAAAAGCACAGTTGCACAATTCACTTAGAGTTAAATTTTCTGCAGCTCTTAAAAGCTAGAAAGGAGTTGGTTGGAAATACCTCGAAACTTAGAAGTCTACATAGATGTGATTAATTTATTTCTGGATCAAGCAGTTGCAAATGGTGTTGGAACAAAGTGATACTAACACTCCGATGTGTTGTAACATAATTGAATTTTGATTCAGTTCTTTTACATGTTCTAAAGTGAGGTTGCAAATCAGTGCCACTCTATTTACCATCTTTGATATTTACTTGAAATTCTTTTACATGTTCTACAGTGAGGTTGCAGATCAATTCTTTGTTAGTGGAGTCATGTGCATTTGTAGGGTGTTATACATGGTGCTATGGTGCACTTGCAGGCTGATTTTGTAGTCCATACTTTTAGGGTGCTATAGTATACTTGCACAGTGGAATCTATTTTGGTGCTATAGTATACTTGCAGGGTGTTATAGTGGGGTTTGTTTTGGTGCAATGTCCTAATTCTATGGTTATCCACTATGGATACACCATGTCAATGTGTTATAATTGTTGTTGTAGGATGCTACAATTGTCATTGTTAGTTGTTTTAGCAGTCAAGGTGTTACCATGTCAGGGTGTTATAATTATCAATGTTAATTGTTGTTTTAGAGTTACGGTATCTGTTTTGGTAAATGTTAGAGTTATGGTATTTGTGTTACCATGCCTTTCTCCAATTTTCCAATAGCATAGCATTAGTAAACGTTCTTTGTTTTGTTTACATTTTGGAACTGTACAACTTAAAGTGGGCTTTCATATTTTAAACTTTTATAAATTTTAGTTTCCTAAAGTTCAGATTTTTGTGATTCACAAAATGTTGTTCTTGTTTAATTTCAGTTCATTAAATTTTTTTCTTATTTTTAGGTGAAATCGGGAAAAAATAAAGAAAGTCGTGCTAAGCAAATGATCGGGCATACATCTGGATCGAAGTCATATGCACGTGCTCGAAAAGATTATGTATGTCTATTTTTTCCTCTTATTATGTCACAAATTTCATTAACGTACAAAAATGTGATCTAATTATTTTTTTGTTCTTCATGTTCATATGTAGAAGAAGATGCGTGGAGGACTTCCTGATCCTCTTTCTTTCTTTCATTTCACCCACAAGGAAAAATGATTCTTGGATTGATGAGCCATCACAAAAAGAGGTATTTGTTATTAATTAAGATTTTGATTCTCTGCTAGTTTATATTATATCTTTAATTTTCTTAATTACTAATAGTTATAAATATTTGTTTGTTAGGTTTCCATGGATAATTCCCTTCAATTTTGAATTGAGGATGGAGTGGAAGATTTGGACGAGCTTCGCACACAAGTTTATGTGGAGCAGATTGGTCCTGAGACCCGAAATAGAGTTCGGGGCTATAGAAATGATGTAATTCCTGATTTGGTGCCTTATGCCTTGGGTAGCGCTAGTAGTTCATCAAAGATAGCAACAAAGACTAGAGAAGCCTTCTTGGAGTCATAGTGCCTAGAAATGAAGACCAAACATAAGGCTATGCAGAAGGAACTGGAAGAGTTACAGGCTCAACAACATCAACAACAACAACAACAACAACAACAACAACAACAATAACAACAACAGATGATGATGATGTTCATGCATGCTACGCAGTCGCGGGGAACCATGCAGAGCTCTTAGCCATCACACCAGTCGGGACAAAGTCAACAATTTCAGCCTCATTACCTTATATATCCGATGCATCCTATTGGACATATGCCTTTCGTGACATCCTCAGAGCATTCTTCTGATGACTCTCATCATTCTAACGGTGTTCCATTAGATGGATTCAGCAGACTGCTTTCTGGTAATATGTCTGATGCGGATATGATTAGGCTTATTAGAACATCTGAAGGATCAGGGACACATTCGGGTTTAAGTTCAGGTAGTTGATTGGATTGTCTGCATATATTCACTGCAAATGTATGATGTGTTTTTTAGTTATTTGTTTTTTTGTTCATGGCAAAGATGTATGACACATATTTGGGACACCAAATGTATATGGAATTTTGTTTTATATTAATATTATTTTTAGATCAGCTGCACAAATATATATTTTTAAATGTTTACAAAACCTTTTGACGAATAATATTAAAGTCCTGGTGGATAACGAGCAAAATTTCATGGCTGTTATAAACCCATTCCTGGCGTATAATATTAAATTTCATGGTGGTTATAAATTCATTCCTGGCGGATATTATAAAGTCCTGACGGATAATATTAAATTCTTGATGGTTATACATGTCAGTCATTTGAATTCCTGGCGTATACACGTGCCGCCCATTTTGGAGTCCCACGTTTATAAATTTATAGCCAGCGTATATATGTGTCACCCAATCATTTTCTCTATCATTTATAAGCGTCACAAGCAAATTTATAGCCAGCGTATATATGTGTTGTCACTAAGTTTTGCTGGCGGATATTGTGTTTTTTTATAAAGATTCAAAATTATTCCTGGCGGATTAAGGGACTTATCTGCCAGGACAATCCTTTTCCCATCGCCAGCAATCCATGCAGATAATTTATCTGTCAATGCAGGATTTTCCTGGTGGATATAACTTTTTCTACTCCGAGATTAGGCCTTTTCTTGTCATATATCATCCGTCAGAATTGCCCATTTTTGTAGTACTGAAAATTCTAAAATATCAAATTCACAAAACCAAACATTCTTATCCAATGACCCCACAAATCACTTTCCACCTCCCTGAGTTTCCAAAACCACCGAAAGAACCAACAATTATTCTTCAAGTCTTATTCAATCCTCTATTATGGCAAAAAAATTCAACCAAGTCATCATACATTCCACCGAAAGCAAATTTACACTACCAATTGTCTTCAATAATTTCAAAACCTTTCACTAAGGTGTCTAACAATTATCAAAGCAAAAGCATCCAAGGCTTCTCCATCTCCATTTAAGCAACCAGAAGTAAAGTTCAAAGGTATGTTGCTCCACACCGGACAAACCCATCAAAGTTGTCTTTTTCCAATCCTGGAGAAGCACTCCAATTAGCCTCGCAAAATCCCCAACTCTTTGTATCCTCTCAAGATTGAAGTTATCAAGTGTATTTCAAAACAGGAACATTGTAAGTTTTTACAATTTTATTTTATTAATGTATTTTAATTTTTTGTCAATCAATTTCAAAAATTTTATGCATCAATTATAGTTTTCAAAACCCACTGTTGTTACAAATTTTTTATTTTGTTTCAATTACAATGTAATTGTTCTCATACCACTGGAAAATATGACATATTGATTTTGAGTTTCTCATAGAACTCCTAATTTTTTGAATTCATTAATAATGCAGGCTCCAAAACATTCCCAACATTCCCAAGAGCCATTCAAAGTGAAAGATTTCAATTGTCATCGTTTCAAAACTCTTGGGGCTATAATGTTATGGGAATATAATCCTTGCATTAAATAATGTATTTTATTAATGAATCTTGTAACTCTATATAAATGGTCTCATATGTATGGTAGTAGGAGTGGAGGTTGAATGGAAATATATTTGCTTTGTGCAATTGAAGTTGAGTGTCAACTTCTTATCATCTCTGTATCTATTTGGTAAGTCCATCGAGTGGTGAGTGTTTGATCTTACTCTGTATCCGTATTGATCCTAGGGTGGTGATAATCTGTATCCCTTTGTTGTAATATTGGGTGGTGAGTTTTATCATTTTGTTTATTTATTATTTTCGTACCGAAACTGCATCAATGATCGCAGATTTACACGTGATGAATTGATCTTGAATCACGCATGATGCATTGTTAGTCGACATACATGCATCCACTAAAAGTCTACTTCCCATACTATTTGGAATTTGAAAAAGCGGCTGTGTACCTTCATCAGAAGAAAATCGGTCAGCAAAATGTTATATCCACCCAACAATGTTGAAGGGCGCCTGGACACCTGATCATTGAGAAGCCCACATGTTTTACCAAAGAAATTCAAAGGATTATTATTAATCAGTCGACAAATTAGCTTTTTAAAGTGAACTATGACCTTGGCTTTTGAAAAATGGAAGTTCAGTATGTTGCTTACTGTGCATCTCTTTAATTAGAATGTGAAAGTCAAAATAACTTTTTGAGTAGTGTTGTGAAAAAAAAGAAGAGGCTTACACATGCATGATCTCTCTAATATTTCCTCGCACGTACATTGCAGGATAGAGCTCTAATTAATTCTTGCTCTTTTCATATACACTGGAGATATATGGATTCATATCCAAAAACAAGATCGAAAAGATGCAACAAGAGAAGCAAACAGTGAACAGTGAAGTAAATTTGAAGACACCAACTTTATATGGTTCGACAAAAGTAATCTACACTCCACAGTATGACCAATCTACTACTTTCATAAACTATTACAACTCTTAAAACCAAACAGTTAATAACAGACGGCTTCATTACCGAGTTTGAGCACTAACCACATTGAGTGAAAGAAATTTCATCTCCGAACTACCAATCTATGTAATTTCATCAAATGATCTTCCATATTATACTGCTCTGTCTCAAACCAATCTCTTCTTTTGAGATAAGCATCATATCATAACATGATTGGTCGAGAAAAAACATATTACGCAGATGGTTTAGCCCTGTATCATCCTTGGGTCACCTCTGAGCATCTGACAACACTAGTCAGGGTAATCCAGGGCCATCATTTGGAAGAACACTCTCTTTCAACTAGGGAGCCCAATCCATCTAGTTGAATCAGTGATCCTACATCTGGCTTCACACACAAGCTCCCTGTTCATGTATCTTGGGAATCCGATATACGAGGGTAGAATCAAAATAACTGGTTTTGATGAGCCGATGACAAAAATCACAAACAAAACTGTGGATTGGAAGGCCAAATTGCTTTCAATACTGGTTTATCTAGCTCCATGCAGTGGCGGTATTAGACAAGATATAATTTGAAGGTTAATCCAAAAGGGAATGTGTGGCATGGGAATAAGTCAGTATGCCCATTGAAGAAGGCAGAGTTGGTATTCCCTACCTTTGAATAACTACTACCTTCAGGATGAAGGCATTATGGAGCGTGTTAAATAAATCCTTGTGAGCAAATCCAAAATTTCCGAAGGCAATATATTTGCTGGGTTAGACAATTACGAATGTTGTACAGATGCTTTACCAAATCTGCTTACAAGTTCATCTTTGACTCTCTTTTGACTTCACAATATCAAGTGACGGCAATATGACAATTATTTGTTCTTCTTGATGCTAGTTTCAATTTGATGACAAAGCAGGTATAATAACGAGGGGTTCTAGTAATCCAATGTGAATTATGTGATGGTGTTTCTCTGAAGTTGGTTTTGTCAGTTTTCCTGACTCAGCGGTGGTAGTTAATGTTTTGAATGGATCAGGCATACTGTTCGTTTACCTCAGGCATTTTGAGACTTCAAATTCTGAACTATTTACATGAGTGAGCCACAATTAGAGTGCTCAGGATACTGCAAAAGCTTGTAATAACCTTCCCTTAATTAATATTACAGTGAACTAGTTAGTGATCAATAGTCTTTAACACAAAGCAAAAACACTAACATTATAACAAAATTTAGAGACCAACTATCCTAGAAAAACAAACAGAGCATGCTCCGTTTCCTACAAATGGAAGTTCGATAGAAATTAAGCACAAAATAAACTGATCACAATTTTAATACAATGTCAAACCAGAACAGCTAAAGTTTTTCTCTATGACCTTGTTTAGCCTCTCCAACATCACAGGACTCAAATGATTTGCAGAGTCCCCAACTTCGCCTTTCCGGAATAAAGTTTTGTTATCAAAGTTCCGAATAGAATTTCCAATCTTGTTAACTTCCAACTCCTTCAATTTTTCGAAACTACACAACTTCGCAATCTCTTCAATCACACCTTCCTTTTCTTCTTCTAAAGAAAAAGGGTACCCCAGACAGTCTGCCAGCTTCTTCAAGTGAGGCTTGATGTCTTCCTCAAGTTCTTCATACCTCAAAAACAACACCTTGTCATGGTTTTCTAAGCTCTCCTTCCAGTACCCCAACACATGATCTGGAAATGGACCAAAAGCCGACACACCCTTGCAGAATGAATCAAAAGCTTGGTCAAGTGTAAGGGGGTCACTAGTTCTTTTTTGGAGTTAACATAGAAATGCCATGTTGAGATGAACGTGTCTGCGGGGTTTCGACATAGGTAGACTATTTTAGATTTGGAAGATTTGATGGAGTCAGACAATGATGAGTTGCAAAAAGCCTTGGAGAAGGAATGGTGGCGAGATCACTAGGAACTTGGTTGTTGGCATACAGTTTGTATTCAAAAAATGGAACAAGGTCATGAGGATTATTGGTAAGGAGAGGGTGCTAATGGGAAACTGTTGAGTAATGCTCACGGTTCACGATTGCAAATGCAAGTGCCTTCAACCAAGTAGTTCCTGATTCTGGCTTGGTGACTAGAATTATGTCGTTATCATTTGCAAGGAAATGTTGTTGGAAGGCAATCACTGATTGTAGTTGGCTTGGTGGATACCAAAAGCCTTGGTACTGGTAAATGTGAGTGCTTCGCCAACCTTTTGCTTTCGGAAGCGATGCAAGAAGAAGAAGTTGTTGTTGTTGTTGTTGTTCATCACATTCAACATTTTGGCCGGGGTTCTTCTGAATTTGCTCGAGTAGTTGTGATTTGTGAAGGAGCCATGGATGGATTTTGAGTTGGTTATTTGGTGGTTTAACTACACTATTGAAGTTGCACACACAAACACAAACATATAACAATTTGTAGACTTGCAACTTGAAGTGATTCTATGCATTATTTATTATGAAGAATTAAGAAAAAATATAGAAATATTTAGGTTGGTAAGTTGTAGACAGACAGCACACCACCAATAAGGAAAATATTTAATATTATTTTTGTGTGGGTGTCTTGATCAGTGAGTTGGCACGAGAAAATCATGGGGCAATAGGAGGAAACGTACATGGCGATATGGCATGACCCTCTTGCCTCCTTGGAGAAGACATGTATTTCTCGTTTTATTTCGTCCTTAAACTAAATAAAGATTTCTTTTGTCGACTATACTATAGATCGTTGGCATTTGATCATTGTAAATTTTAGAATGATTTTTTCATTATCTACAGGGGTGTATTGTATATGGATTTTTAAGGAATTGATAAATAATTCGAAAAGTCCACGGACTCTTTAAATTGTCCACAGACTCTTTAAATTGTCCACGGACTTCTGCTGATTTCTAAAATCCATAGACTTTTGCTACAGACTTTCTAGAGATTTATGAAAATTCACGGACTTTGTATGAACGACTTTTATAGATTTCTAATTATTTGCAAGATAAAAAAGAAGTTGGTAAATAGTGATGAAACAAAAAAACGTCCGCATATAATTAACAAAAGTGAAAGATACATGTGCTAAAAAAACTAGAAAAAGAAAAAGTCGTTAATTAGCATCTTTAAAATAAGAAGTAAACGTCCATAAAATTGTATTATGATCATTCTTCTCCTTTATGATCATGGTCACTTTCTTCATTATCATTGTTAGCAACGTTGACGTTTGCTTGAGTTGCTGCCCACATTTGATTAACAATACTCATTCTCCATTTATTAGCATTTTCTCTTTGCTGCTCTTGGGTTTGAATATCATCCTATTCAAAATTTTCTTCATCATTCTCTACCGGATCATTTTCTGGTTCAGGAGGAAATTCATCTGAACGACATTCTTGTCGAAGAAAATTATGCAATCCTGCACATGCCAAAACAAGCTCCACTTGTGTCTTGTAAGGAAATGGTGGTGCTGATTTGAAAATTGTAAACCGCGACTTGAATTTGAGGAATGATGTCTTCCCTCCAACACCTGCTTGGCGCATTAACTTTGCATATGCAATGATGCATGTTATATCTTTGAAATGCTTAAAGCCGTGTGGATGGGGCAATTTTCGATCATTAGAAACATATCTTATTAGATTTTCTGTCCTAATTACTTTACCATAACAGCAAACAAACTCATAGCCCATTTACCTAGAAGAGATACCATTTGTCAGTCTTGCTAAGCAATTCATGCATAAATGAAGGTTGATTATAGTTAATTCTCCGAGGACAAACTAGTGTGCCTATCCTTCTTAAATGAATATAGATCAAGCAAACAAAAGGACAAAGTACTAATGAATTTCAATCATCTTGACACAATATATCAAAACTCCTAATTTTCTATTATATGCCTAGCAAGAAGCACTAGTAGTCAGGAGCTATCATCATAAATCAATGAAGATACTTGTTAGAAAAACCATTCCCACTCTGGAAAGAAACATTTTTAAACATTCACAACAATTCCCTCTGAATGTTTAAAATGATGCAAAAAATGATTAGAAATCAGTTCTTCAACTAAATGTTAAACAGAGATCCAAATTATGCTTGGTACTAAATTATGCTCCAGTATTTTTTGATCTTATAATGCTCTCATGGAAAATTTTCTAATATTGATTTCAATAACATTGTAGCATGGAATTCCTTGTTGTGCAAACTAGCATGGTTTTCAATATGATACAGAGATCCAAGTTGAAACTTACCCCGCTTTCTCTCGAGCTCTTGATCAAGCCCTTCTTTCCATTTCCATTGTCTCTCAGAAAAGCTATCACTGCAAGTAGTAAATATGTCACTGTAAGATGAGTAAAAATTATATATTTACAATAATATTAACATGTGACTCAACAAAAGCAATTAATAAACCTTGGATTTGGTGGTTGCTGTTGAGAATCAATAAGCCCTCTCCATTCACTTAGCCGAGGCAAAGGAATATCGTGCAAATTTTTATTATCCATAACACCAAAACTTGACTCACGCCTGCTACTACTCCCAGGGCTTGTGGTATTGGTTGCATTGGATGGCACTGGTGGAGTACCACCTGCACCCCTGCCAGGTGACCTGCTTTTGGGAGGTAACTTTAAATAACTGCCATTGTTATCGTTGTGTCTTGCAATCCTGTACTTAGAAACATTTTATTCCTTTTCTCATTTAAGGAGTATGTAAATTTGAGGCGTCCAGATATTTGATTTTGTATGTCTTTTCCATCTTAGCTAAACATGTACCCTTAAACAGCATCAGGAAGGTTTTCATTGTCAAATGGGGTGAGGAAGGGTTTTCATTGCCTGTGGGTCTCTTACTATTTCTCAAAGCAATTGTGTGTGAAGACGTTAAACCCTAACACCCTAATTTAATCCAAACCCTAACCCAAAATCATCAACGATGCAACTATGAACACTTATGCAAAGATAGAAAAAGAATCGAGAAAACAAGAGGATGGAAACCAACCTCTTCGCGGCTGGCACAAGGAAGAACTTTGGAAGACTTTTTTTCACGTTGAAATCTTTGATATGGAGGCTGGCAAACTATTGAACTTTGTTATTTATACCTAACACTACAAAGTCCATGAGAATCCATGATTTTCCAAATCCATAAATATGAATGATATTTTGAATACCCTAAAACTTTTGTGGACTTTCTGAAATCCATATTGAATACCCCTAGACTTTGTGGATTTCAGAAAGACTTTTTAAAATCCTGATTGAATACCCCTAGACTTTTGTGGACTTTTTAAAATCCAAATTGAATACACTTGAATTTTCTGAATCCATAGAATTTATTAAATTGCCCACAAAATCTAGATACAATACACCCCCCCTTCATATACCAGTAGTACTAATCTGAGTTGTGGTGTAAAAATGCGGGCGATCATTTTTATCAAGGGCAATGCGGGCAATCATTGCTCCATTTTTATCAAGGGCAATGCGGGCGATCTAACCTAAATGTGTTTTGTTTATCTTCTCTGTTGGTGCCTTTATCGTGAAATGTGTTTTTTCATCTCACTGCACCACCAAAGCCTTTAATTCACGTGGGACTCAAGTTAGGGACCGTACTCCATTTCACATCGTTCCCTAGCATTGCAAAGGTGTAAGACTTTTAGTGGATAACAAATTAATAAGATAAATTTGTGTGGAAGTTATTGATTCATTTGCTAAGCAATACATGAATTTATACAAAAGTAAGCTAACATAATTACATGCTAATTAAGATTCAAGAATCATGCTAAAACATATTAAGATCCAAGAATCATTCCAATCACAATCATCATCATCATCATCATCATCAAAGCCCATTTTTGAGATTTTCGAGGTCAGCTACATGGATTTTGGTTCTCCAAGCAATGCGATCTTCCCACATTTCCTCGCCTAATCCAAGCTCAATGATATCTTCATTCACCGTCTTCATCCAAGTTTTCAACGGTCGTCCCCGCCGTCGACACCCTCCATTAACTTGCCAATCTAAACATTCTCTAATTGGCGCCGTGTTTGGTCTCCTCCGCACATGACCAAACCAAGTTAAACGTCTTTCTCTAATTTTTTCCTCTATGGGCGCGACACCTAAGTATCTCCTAATTCTTTCGTTTCTAATTTTATCCTTACGAGTTTTGCCACACATCCACCTTAACATACGCATTTCTGCTACTGCCATTCTATGCGTATGTTGTCCCGTAGTAGCCCAACATTCTGAACCGTATAGCATGGCTGGTCGAACAATTGTCTTATAGCATTTCCCTTTTAGCCTTGCAGGCATCCTTCTATCGCATAATACTCCTGACGCCATTCTCCATTTCAACCAACCAGCTTTAATCCTATGGTCTACATCTTCTCCAATAGCCCCATTCTTGTGAATTATAGATCCTAGATATCGAAAAGCCTCGCACTCTGGGACCTCGACACCTTCGATCTCAATTGCATTAGTTCTCCCTCTTGGTTCACACCCAAAGTTGCACACTAGATACTCCGTCTTCGAACGGCTAATTCTAAAACCTTTACTCTCTAAAGCCTCCCGCCACTTAACTAATTTCTTACCTAAACCTGCACTAGTCTCATCCATTAAGACAATATCATCTGCAAATAACATGCACCAAGGTACATCTTCTTGCAGATGTCTCGTCAACTCATCCATGACCAAAGCAAAGAGATATGGACTTAATGCCGACCCTTGATGTAGTCCTACTGACACTGGAAATTCACCAGACATCCCACCTACTGAGCGAACACTTGTTACAGCCCCTTCATACATATCCTTAATGATATCAACATAACATTGAGACACTTTCTTCCTTTCAAGCACCCACCAAATTAACTCCCTGGGGACCCTATCATATGCTTTCTCCAGATCAATAGAAACCATATGCAAACTCTTACGTGCCTCTCGATATTTTTCTATAGTTTGCCGAAGCAGGAAGATGGCCTCCGTAGTAGACCTACCTGGCATAAATCCAAATTGATTCTCCGAAATCGCGGTTAAACTCCTAAGTCTTTGTTCTATAACCCTCTCCCAAAGTTTCATCGTATGACTCATAAGTTTTATCCCTCTATAGTTCGAGCAATTCTGGATATCCCATTTGTTCTTATAAATTGGTACCACAATGCTATGCCTCCATGAATCTGACATTTTTCTAGTTTCCAAAATCCTATTAAAGAGCTTAGTTAGCCATTGAATCCCAACTTCTCCCAGACATTTCCATGCTTCAATTGGTATATCATCCGGTCCAACGGCCTTCCCTGTCTTCATTCTTTTTAAAGCTTCTCTCACTTATGTGGTACTAACTCTACGATGGAACACGCGATCTCTCCCTTCCTGTGAAGCATACCTCTCCAAGTTTAACTCCCCTACATGTGTTCCATTGAGTAGGTTCCAAAAGTAATCCTTCCATCTATCTAAAATAGCTTTATCCTGCATTAAAACTCTTCCATCCTCATGCTTAACACACTTAACATGACTCAAGTCCCTAGTTTTTCGTTCTCTAGCTTTAGCTATCTTGAAAATATCTTTCTCCCCTTCCTTCGTACCTAGCCTATTATAAATAGCATCATACGCTCTCTTCTTAGCTTCCCCTACTGCTCTACTACTCAACTTCTTAGCCTGCTTATAAAGCTCATAAGACTCTAGGCCCCTATCTTTTTGCCACACCTTAAAGCATCTTTTCTTTTTCGCAATGGTTTGTTGCACGTTCGCGTTCCACCACCATGTCTCCTTACCATAGAAACCTCCTCTTTTGGCCTGTCCTAACTCTTCCTTCGCACATCTTTTTATTCGGTTTGCCAAATGTTCAAAAAGATCCGCGCTACTAGTCATATCCTTTGGTTCTAGATTCTCCCAACCCTCTGAAACTGACTGGCCACCCAAAATTCTCTTTCTAAATCTTTGGCACAAATCTCCCTGTAAGGTCCACCACTTAATTCTCGGTCTAACCTGTTCTATAGCAATACGACCCCTACTCTTAAGACAAAAATCGAGAACTAACAGCCTATGTTGGTTTGTCAAACACTCCCCTGGTATAACCTTACAATTTTTACACCTACCTAAATCGTGTCTCTTCACAAGAAAATAATCAATTTGACTTCTATTACGCCCACTCGCAAAGGTCACCAAGTGATCTTCCCTCTTCTTATAAAAAGTATTTACGATCCCAAAATCCCGAGCTAAAGCAAAATCTAGAATAGAAATCCCCGCAGTGTTTCGATCCCCAAATTCATTGAACCAAATTATTTCCTTTTAACACTCCCCCTCAAGTTGGAGAGTGAGCATTTCGAACACCCAACTTGCCAAGTAGAAACTGGAATTGTTGATGACCAAGGGCTTTAGTGAAAATATCGGCAGCATGAATTTGGTTCAATGAATTTGAGCTGAAAACAATCATTAAGGTATTGTTTGAATGAGTTGCAAGCCTGTGAATTATTTCCTGCCACAATGATATCATCAACATACACAAGAACAGAGAGAAAACGACCATCTTTCCGACAAGTAAATAAAGTGTGGTAAGCATGAGACTGCAGAAAACCATAATTACAAAGAGCTGTAGCAAGCTTAGCAAACCAGTTTCGGGGAGATTGGCGAAGGCCATAAAGGGACTTGCGAAGCCGACAAACCTTATGGGGATGAGAGGAAGATAATCTCTGTGGAAGACCCATCAAATTTATATTTCAATTTATAAACCCATTTACAACCAATGGGCTTTTTGCCAGCGGGTAAATCCGTGATAGTCCAAGTACCATTGAGTTCCAGAGCATTTATTTCCTCCTGCATGGCTTGATGCCAATTTGGATCCTACACAACCTCATTAAATGATCGAGGTTCAACCCCAGCAGTTATAGCCGCCAAAAATTTCGAATGTGAATGTGAGAAGTTGTGACATGTGACATAATTAGCTAAAGGGAACCGCGTACCTGAGGACCTGATGGAAGGAGGAGGAGGAGAGGGGTGTAAAACCTGAGCTGTGTGACAAACATAATCATGAATATGTGCGGGCGGCTTTCGATCGCACTGTCCTCGACCGAGGGGCTGCTCGGTAATACACTGCTCTGGGGCCGAGACATTTGGCCCAGAAGGAACAAGATCAGGCTCACAATCAGTGGGTGAGGAAGATCCCTGGGGTGACATGGTATTGTCATTTAAAGGGACTCCCCCTGACTCCACACGTGTAGAAGGCGTGGTCTTACGAGCAGGATACTCCCATGAACAATCATTGATAGGGGGAATAGAATGGGAAGAAGCAGTAGGCGACGACTGAGGGTGTGAGAAGGGAAAATTGGTTTCATCAAACATAACATCACGGGAGACAAAAACTTTATGGGTTTCTAAGTCCATAACTTTCCATCCCTTTTTACCATGAGGATATCCCAAGAAAACACACCGTTGACTGCGAGGGGCAAATTTATCCCGTGATCGGTCTTTATGGTGGGCATAACAAAGACAACCAAACACTCGGAGATGGGAAAGAGAAGGTGTTTTGGAGTATAATTTGTCGAGAGGTGTAAGATCGTTTAGGAGAGGTGTGGGGGTGCGGTTGATTAAATGGGTTGCAGTAAGGACACATTCTCCCCAAAATTCAATAGGTAGGGATGCTTGAAATAAAAGGGCCCGGGCAACATTGAGAATGTGACGATGTTTTCTCTCAACGCGGCCATTTTGTTGTGGGGTATCAACAATACTTGTTTGGTGGGTAATACCATGTTGGGCATAAAATGAGGTCATGGGAGTAGATGTAAATTCCAAACCGTTATCACTACGAATAGTTTTGACCAACTTACCAAATTGTGTTTTGGCAAGGGAACAAAACCGTTGTAATAACACACTAGCTTCACTCTTTTCATGCATCAAGTATACCCAAACAACCCGACTAAAATCATCAATGATAGTAAAAAAATAGCGAGCACCAGACAATGTAGATTGATGGTAAGGACCCCAAATGTCACAATGAATCAAATCAAACTTATCTGTAGCACAACTACTACTAAGAGGAAAGCTAGAACGTGTTTGTTTTGCCCGACAACAAATATCACAAATCAACTGTTTGTCGGGGACTACAACTTTATTGCCATCAATACTTAATAAAGACATAGGTTTGGAAGAATGATGCCCCAACCGGCGATGCCATTTCTCATAAGACTCCGGTGCCCGAGTTGCTGAAGCGGTTGCGACTGTCACCGGTTTGTAATGGTACACCCCTCATCGTAACTCACCCAGTCCAATCGGGCTCCTCGTATTGCGGTCCTGCAAGATACATAAACGATCGGTGAACGTCACAAGACAATTTTCATCACAAATGAGTTTACTGATAGAAATCAAATTTACGGCCAGATTCAGCACTAATAATACATGTTTGAGAACACGTCCGGATGGCAGAACACAATCTCCTTCCTTCACGGCTGACGTTTGAGCACCGTCGGGTAGGCCAATCGGGGAAGTAGCGATATCACAAATATTGGACAACGTGGAAATATTACCCGTCATGTGATGCGAAGCGCCACTATCAATAAGCCAAGAAACATTAGAAAAAAGGCTTACCAGATAACTTATAACCCTCTGGACTGGGCTCTATTAAAGCCAAGAGACGTTGCATTTGTTCCGATGAAATGCCCGGAATGGTTGTGGAAATTGACTCGGCAGAATACTGTGTGGCTGGCACATTATTGCTCCACTGTGTGGCTGCGGCAAATGCTGGACTAGAAGACTGACCCCTTGCGGTCTGGGACCTGCCGCGTTCTCGACCCCGGCTTCGACCAGGTGAAGGAGCAATACCGAGGCGGGTCCAACATTTTTCATACAGATGACCCACTCGTTGACAGTAGGTACATAATGGACGATTATTCGAAGCGGCAGGAGCTGGAGATTGGACCGGAGAAGAGTGTGACTGAATAGCAAAACCCATGGCAAAAGATGAATCCCGAGGCTGGAGAGTGGACCTGTGGCTTTCCTCTTGGCTAACCATGGCATAAACACGGTCTAGGTCCGAAAGGGGATCAAGATTGATAATCTGGGTGCGTAATGCATTGTAGGACTCATCTAGCCCCATTAAAAATTGATAGGTTTTTAGATTAGTAAACCACGTAAGTATTGGGGAGCCATTTTCACAATTGCAAGATTCCAAAGGAGACAAATTGGCAAGATCTTCCCACATGCCCAGAAACTGAGTGTAATAAGACATAAGAGATGCATCGGCTTGTTTAGTAATGGTGAGATCCGACCATAGTTTATAAACTTTTGGCCCATTTTTGATTGAATGTCTTGTTTTGAGACAGTCCCACAAGGTTTTAGCATTAGCGAGACGAGACACAGTGGCTCTAATAGGATGGTCAAGAGAATTTGCGATCCAGGAGCATAGCATAGAGTTCACAACTTCCCAAAAACCATATTGGGAGTCGATTTTGATAGGTTTAACGATGGAACCATCAATGAAACCCAGTTTGCTTTGAGACTTCAAGGCCAAAATAATGGCTTGTTCCCAAGAAGAGTAATTCTCACCTTTCAATTTTATCTGAGTTAAAGTCGATCCTGGACTGGACGACGGATGGAGAAAGAAAGGTGACACGAGATTTGTGAACTCAGAGATTTCGCCATCCTTGCCCATGTTGATGAATTGGATGTGATGTATTGATGACAAAAAACGGCGGAAGAGAAAGGAAGAAAGAAAAAAATATGTGTTTACCTAAACCCTATGGGTCTGATACCATAATAAGATAAATTTGTGTGGAAGTTGTTGATTCATTTGTTAAGCAATACATGAATTTATACAAGAGTAAGCTAACATAATTACATGCTAATCAAGATCCAAGAATCATGCTAAAGCATATTAAGATCCAAGAATCATTCAAATCACAATATTAGACCAAATTCATTGAACCAAATTCTTTCCTTTTAACATAAAGACTTTTCATGGATAATAATAGACTACAAAGTGCAAATCATTCTCATCCACGAATTCTTTCGCTTCTTTATATGTTGGTAGCTGTGACTCTGAGCTTTAATACTCCTAACCTACCAACCTGTGGGCTTAACTTTTGAAGTCCATTCCCTATATCCATGCCCACTTTTGCAGCATGTAATCAGTTGGTTCTTGCTGGTACGGTGGAAAACAGAGGCGGGCTAAAACCAATTGTTTTTGTTTCAATCAAATATAGCTTAAACCTGTACATTAAAAAAAAAAAAAAAAAAAAACTGGATTTATCATTTATATATAGAGGCAGTTGGACCATGAAAATGAGAATTGGACTAATGTTTACAAGAGTTTTGAGAGTAGAACTATCAAAAAGAGGTGTTTGGAAAGGGAGAAATCTAGATTCTCCAAGGAAAATGGAATTTATAGATTGGTATTGTAAGGCAACAGATTCGCTTAGGTAAGGCAATATTTAATTCCAATGCCTGCTGATAGAATCAATAATAAATGTCAAATTACCCAAGGTGGAAGAATACTGAAGCTCGAGTTCTGATTTTTATGATGTGGGATTCTGAGAATGTGGGTGTCCCTATCTCAATGAACCAAGCGACTCAAAATCCAAAATTTTAATCTAGATCTTAGCCAATCGAATGAAACCTTTGCTTGATGCCATCATTTCACCAAACCATTTTCTCAAAGGTCGCTCCATTGCCGGTAATGTGAGTCTAGCTCATGAAAATTTCTTTCACATGAAACATTGCCGTAATAAGAAACAAGGTTGGATGGCTTTAAAGATTGACATGGTCAAAGCCTATGACATAGTGGAATGATCATTCCTTACCCAAATTATGGAGCAATTAGGATTCGATCGAAGGTGGACCTAAATGATAGAACAATGTGTATCCACCTCGTCCCTCCAAGTCTTACTAAATGGTTCACCTCTACCTGTGATTAATCCCACTAGAGGCATCAGACAAGGAGATCCATTCTCTTTTTTCTTTTTTCTTTTTTTTTATTTTTTTTTCTTGGTGGCAGAAGCTTTATCTCGCCTCTTGGCAAGAGCTGAGAACGATAATATTATCAAGGGCATAAAAATTCATCGTCACTCCCCCTTAATTAGCCATCTTCTGTATGCAGATTATCTTATGTTTTTTTGTCGGGCTTATCTTGTAGAAGCCCTCTCAGTAAAAGATATTTTAGTCTTTATTGCTAGGCCTGAGGCCAAGCAGCAAATTATGAAAAATCATCTATTTACTACAACTCTAATGTTCATCCGACACATAAAAAAATGATCAACATAATTCTGTGATCCAAACTCTATAATTCGAAGGATAAATATCTAGGTTCCCCCTTGCTCTTGTCCAAAAAGAAAGCCACCGATTTCCAATTCCCAACGGATAAAATCAACACTAAACTTTCTAGCTGAAAATCTAAAGTTTTTCCCAAGCTGGTAGAATGGTTATGATTAAAGTTGTTCTTAATTCAATCCCGGTTTACACAATGTAGACGTTCCTCCTTCCATGCTCAATCACCGACAAATTCGACAAATTGACCCAAATTTCTGATGGAACGAAGCAGAGAATAGCAAAGCCAGACACATCTGTATCTGGGACCATATAACCCTCCCTTGACATCTTGGAGGTCTCAACCTTCCTTCAGCCTGCCACAAAACTTAGTTATGATGGCAAAGAATGTGTGGCAGGCCATTGCTTCAACGCAAAACCCGCGGGTTCAACAACTTAAAGCCCTGTACTTCCACAAGAAAAACATATTCCAACTCTTCGCTTCTTCCATGGTGGCTTCTTTTGCTTGGAGAGGCAGTTTAACCACTTTTGCCAAAATGAAATGACACCTTATCTGGCAAATCCTCTCTGGCAATCAAATTGACATTTGGAAGGATTGTTGAGTCAAACCTGGCTTTACTTTTTTCGAATGCACTCATCTTAACCTGGGTCTCCACTCCTTATTGCCGCACCCAAAAAGTGATTCAATGTAGGATTCACGAACGAAGAGTTAATTCTATTGTATTGAAAAAACATCAAACAAATTAAGTACTAGTATGCGGAGTCACGCCTTGCTGTTCCTAAATACTGTTTTCTTATATTAGGAGTCATTCCTTCAAAAATGATGGTATGAACAGTCCAACTCCTTTGCTATGACCAACTCTCTTCCCTAGGAATGGAAAGATTTTATACATCCACGAACTTCCCAATTTACGACCTTGGCATTGCAGCTTTTCCAGGCTCCAACTCGATCTTGTAGTAGACTGCCCTCCTAGGGGGCACTTGGGCAACTCACTCGTGGGGCATGACATCCCCCAATTGTTCAAGTACTTGCCGCACTTCCTGAGAAAGAAGTCGTCTTGGTATTGGATCCGCTCTTCTGTTAGTATGAACATGAATTAAATTCTATTCGTCTTCTTTATTATTAAGAGAACCCCCATCCGAACCATTCTTAAGACCACCAAGCTCTCTCGAATGAGTTCTACGATAGCCTTTGAATTGGTGGAACAGGCAGTACTTCGGGTCATCCTTCCTCCCGATGCTGCTGCTCCATCAGAATTCAGCTTGACCCACGACTGGCTAGGCCCGTTTGCGAGCGCCTTTCTGCTATTCTCATCGGGAGGAGTATGCGGGGGAAGTAAACATAACTTTAGCCCATTCTCATCGGCACACACAACTTCATTGATCCATCTCGAGCGCACTTGACTGGAAATACATACCATAGATCCCTATTCTATTACAGATGATTTGTCTTCTTGTGCCTATTAGCAGATTCTTGCTTACAAGGCGAGATGCTGCCACCTTAGCCTATGCTTGCTCCGTTGCTGGGTCTGGTCAATTGGATGAAATGTGACTATGGGGTCCACCCGTAGTTGAACACACAATAAAGATACATGGCTTGGCGGAAGTTCAATCTTAACGCCAATAAAAATCGAAAATGAGATACCCAAAGTAATGAGAAAATGACTTGTAACTATGAAGCTATAAGGTATCATACCCTGGGGATTATGAAAGAACGAAAAAGTAAAAGTAACCGAGATGCGAGGGGAAAACTTTTGTTTAACATTTCGTCTTATGAGAATTGATTGCATCTGATTGATAAAGTGGTTAAGAGAGTGAACTCTTGAAAGAACATATACCTTTCCTATGCACTGCGAAGAATACATCATATTAAAAAATGTAATAAAATCACCTAGCGTCGCCTTCCAACACCTTATAATAGCGTCAATGATTCATACTTGATGAGAAGAGGACTTGACAACTGAAAACGTTAATGCATAAACACCCTAAAGTAAAGGATTTATGCTCTGATCCATCTCTGGCTGATATCCTCTGATCTCATACCTCAATAGAATGTGCCTCTAATCACATCTCTTTTTCCCTTCCTAGTGGTCTGGTATATCTTGGATATTCCAATCAGATCGAATGTTTATCCAGATAAACTCACCTGGCTTTATAAAAAATGATTTTTTCAATCAAAAACGCTTCCCGTGCTTTCATCTTTGATCAACTTGAAAGCTCCACATCAAATGACTTTGTTCCCTCGAGATATACATTTCAAAAATCTCTGGAAAATCAAAGCGCCCGTTAGTGCTTTCTTCTTTTTTTGGAAGGTCAGTTAAAATATCCTCCCCACTATGACAAACCTTGTTCGGATGCACATGCCTGATGACTGCTACTTTGTGCAAGAATCATCCAGAGGAAGCTACTCACCTCTTCTTTCTCTGTCTGGTCATCAAAATATTTTGGCTCATTTCCTTTTCTTCCCATTGATTGGAGTCAGATAAATTTCAATCCTCTCAATTTTGAGATTTTTCAAGTTCATATGGGCCACGGCTAAAACCCATCCTAAAGCTAAGGACGAAATGCTGGCCCAATTCACGGCTGTGCTTTTCACTATTTGGAAGATTCACAATGAAAATATTTTTAACAAACAAAGTTCTACACTCAATCCTTCTTCACCACTCTCTGTCGCACATGAACACTCTGGCACAAATAATGGTTTACCACTCCTATTTCCTCCCCCCCTCGAAGTAAATGACACAGGGAAACCTTCTATGAACATCCATTATGTCCCTCGAATTCTTGAAATTGCTACAACGGACAATCATGAAACACACCATTCCCTTAATGTTCCCCTAGCCACCTTGCAGGGCTCCCATTTTGAGTATGTGACTTTCCAAATATCTATGATCAATAGTCACATATCCAGTCAGCTAGGCACCATGGAATCAACCTGCACAGACAAGATCTGGCTACAGTTGGCTGCCCTATACCAGGCAAGATCCTTGATAGCACAATGGCATAATGCTATAGCTGAGGCAGTAGAACTGGAAGACAGACCTCCTTCTAGGTGACTCAACAAACATCATCAACCTCATTCAAGCTGAAGACTCTAATCACAGTCTGGCCATGAACTGGGCATGGCGCCCTCTTATTACTAATGTTAGACGTTTTTTTGTTGCTTCCAAGTTGGACTTGTAATTATGTGGGTCGAGACCTCAATGTGGAGGCTCATAACCCGATGATGGTAATCATCATGTTTTGTAATCGTACTTATTTATTATGATATATTCATAATGCTTTAACAAAAAAAAATAAGTTTAAACCCTCTCGTATTAGAGATGCTCTAAAAGTATATGGCAAATTCTAAATATAAGACAATGACTTTGGTGATTCAAATAGATTTCTGAAAGAGTGGGAATACAGTGGGATGGAAGGAGAGGGTGTAAGGTTGTCAATCGAATATCCAGTAGCATTATCAGATTTGTGTTTTACTCAGAGAAAAAAAAGAAAAAAAATGGGATAGAGAAAAGAAAAACTAGAAATGAGTGTAAATGAAAAAGACGAGTGTTGGTTATTGGTGGAGTAAAGAGTAAACGACATAATAGGTGGCGTAGATCCAATACCTATACCATGGTGTGCTACACTTGGCTTTGAGACGATCTTAATTAAAAAAATATGCAAGTCAAAATTAGACTTTACATCACCATAGGAAGAGAAAACATCCACTAATGCTAGGGCTGGGCAAGTCCGGTTAACCGGCCCGATTTGTCAAAACCGAGGTCCGGACCCAAATTTTAAAAACTGAATTTCTATGGACCGAGCCAGTACCGGTAAGACCGGTTAACCGAGAATTTGGGTCGGTCTGGGCCGGTTCTCCAGCTTGTGCAGTGGCGAGGAAGTGGGGATAAAGATGAGGAGGGAGGACAGATTCAACCGCTGAAGACAAACCCCCCCCCCCCCCCCCCCCCCCCCCCCCCCGCCCCACACACACACACATCAGAGCAGATCTCGCCCTCTCCGCTGCATCCACTCTTCCCCTAAAAAATTCCCCTCCTCCAACTACACCTCCTTCATGCAAATGACCAAACACCTCCAGATCACTCGAGGGAGGATAGTAATCTCCCGAAAACGTACTCTCTCTAAAGCTACTCCCACTCGATTGCCTCTGTAACCCTATCAAGGGGAAAAAATTCCCCATCCGTCTCTGCTCCGTGCCTCCGCCTCCATCCCAATCGAGATTTGCTTTGCTCTTATCCGCCGAGAGCGACTCGTAGAACGAACAAGCTGGAGGAGGAGACGGACTTGCAGTGGAAAACTTCGGTTGTTGTTGTGGTTGTTTTTCGTCGGGAAATTGGCTTAACAGTGAGTAATTTGATCTCCTCTCCCTCTCCCTCTCCATTGATGAGATGAAAACTAGGGTTTAAGTGCCCTCCATTGATCTCCCTCTCCCTCTCCAATGAGTAATTCGATCTCCCTCTCTCCCTCCCTTGGAAAAAGCGATTGATGAGATGAAACTAGCTTTTGATAGGTTTTGTCAGTTTTGATAGCTTATAGGTTTTGACTTTTGATAGGTTTTGATAGCTTTTTATTCAAAAATAAATCTTGATAACTTTTGAAAGGTTTTGATGTTGGAGGGGAATAGGCTTTTGATGTTAGAGGGGTATAGTTTGGGTTGGGTTTTGATGTTAGAGGGTAAAGTTTGGGCTGGGCTTTGGGAATTGGATATTTAGTGTTTTTTTTTTAAATTTTCGAACCGGTCCGGGTAACCGATGGTCTTGGAAAGCTGGAACCGAGGACCGAACCGACCATTCCGGTCCGGATCGATCCCCGGTTCGGTTCGATTCGGTTTTTTGGTCTTAAATGCCCAACCCTAGTCTAATGCCTCCAATTTGCTTATACATTTTCAGGTTAAGCAAAGGCACATTGTGTGTATCATATGGTACAATCTTTTCTCTATTTTCGGTGGGAGGTCATGTAATGTATATACCTAAACTAAAACTCAAAAATCATCTCAAGAACCTTATCCAAGTGTACAAATCTGTAGGTCATCTAAACTTCCTCTTTTCCAGGCCTGCGTTGAGTATTCCTCCATAATATACAGAACCAACCCCAGAGCTATTTCATGCTCTTAGTGTAGCTAGACCCTCCAATCACTCTTGCTAAACCACTTTCCACCATACACATATTCTTCCATTTTAACATTATCAAGTTTATTGTATTCAAGTTTTAGTGCAATCTAGTAAGGAAAATGTGGGTAGGGGGTGGTCAGGCTGGTGGTGTTGGTGATGATGGTGGTCCAAGTGGGAGGAACAGGAACGAGGATAAGGACCAGGGGTTTCCATAAATTAGTGCCAACCACTAGTAATTAGACAGCACATACATAATGTAATTTGTACTGTATCTGTACTCTCAACATTAAAGCATTAACTCATTATAGTAGTAACATGAATATTGGCTTTGAGGTGCAATTCACCGACCTTCAACTTCCACCATGCCACTTCATTCATGGCGAGCGCCTAATTCTAGTTAGAGTTACTTCTACTTTTCTTTACTGCCCAACCCCTAATTCTACTTCTAGCTACAAAACAACAATCCTCTTCTGTATAATATTAGTGGTAGTTTCTTGTGAAAGGCTGGTGGTGGTCATGGAGATTGACTCTTGTGATCCAGGAATTATGCAGATGTCGGAGGTCAGTCTTGATTCAGCTCATGAGATAAGCTTTTCACGTAGCAGAGATGAATCAGCGTCTGGGGTCTACTTGGTGTGGCAAGATTTGAGTGTGATACTCAACAACATTGGTGATGGACCAACTAAAAGGTTGCTTGATAGGTTGAATGGGTTTGCTGAACCTGGTAGGATTATGGCCATCATGGGGCCTTCTGGATCAGGCAAATCCACTCTTCTTGATTCTTTGGCAGGTAACTACTCTTCTACTAAATCTTTCATTTTTCTAGTTGAAATGCTGAAAGTTCAAATTTGTCTCGACTCAGTAACTTAATTATAGTACGAGTGTCATGTGGAGACTTTGGAAATATAGTGCCAGTTTTGTAGAAATTGGATTAATTTGTAGACGCTAAAAGTCATAATGGCGTTTTGTAAGTAAACTAGAGTATGCCTCGTGTCGGTGGCATTCTACATAATTTTATTTTTGCTAATTATTTTGTACTGAACACCTTTGTCACTATCCTCATTTTCGCACTCAATCAGTATTGAAGTGTAAGCCTATTCAGTCAAATTTGAATCAATTGGGGAAAAATTTTAAAAGCCGAGAATGAGTTCTCCCCCAATTTGTTAAATTCGCCAAAACATGAAATTTAAGGTTTTTGTTTAAATGTGCATTAAGATGCCTAACTCATATTTTATGGTATGATCGGCCCATCTCATTGCTTTTAAAAATATTAAAGACGTGTAACACATTATACGTTTTTTTAATTATGAAATACATATTTTTAATATTTTGGCCATTGTATCGATCATTGATTTTGTGCAAAAGATCTTCAAAAATGCATTTCAACGATACTAAGTTTATCAAAATCCGACAATGATGTATATAGTTATGATAATTTTCATTTTGCTAAAAGGAAAACACAATATTCTATCTCTGCCACATGTACATTCCACTAAATTTTTTCAAAAGTTTTTCATTATTTTTGCCCTTCTATATGTTTTATATTTACAAATATGCCATCATAGGAAATGAATCTCAACCCTCAAATTCAATACATTTTCCAACTTTCAATCTTAACCATATTTTATCTCTAATCCTTTCGATTTAACTTTGTCCCAGTCAGCAATGAATAGTAAAACACCACTCTGAATTATAATATAGATGTTGATGATGATCCAAAATGCAAGGTACTTTAGGATGTTATCAAGTAAAGCGAGTTAGTTGGAGATTAATGAATGAGTTTAGTTATCAGTTGGGTTATAGGTTGCATCATAAATGGATACAAAGAAGTTGTTAATGGTACAACTATTATAAAAACGGGACTGCCACAGGGACCAATCCCAGCATGCATTGACATGTGTATTGCTGCAAGTACTATTTTACGCGTCTTAATGCACCATCAATGGTTGTATTTCAAGCGAAACTATAGCTAGGGGACCATGCAGTCCCTTTGTAGTACTAGCATTTAATGAGAACATATTGTTGAAAATTTTGTATTTTCAATTTTATTGAATTAGTAAATCGTGTGTTATGTAAACTCACTACATATGGTCCCTTATGTAAGTTTTGACCAACAGTTGTGTTAGTTCAATTGAGTCTTCTGGGAACATGTACGTAATGTTTCATTTGCTATAAGTAGAATCTCAAATTGGCTATTTGAGATATCTAAAAGATTAGCAATTCATCATTACAACAATAACCTAGCACTCAGAAGAAGAGTTTACATTCAAATCAAACAGGTTCTTTCTTGTTCATCTCAAAGTCAATTCTTATTTCTATTCGCCTGAGTTTCTGTCCTAAAATGCATTAGGAACAAAGACGAATTTGTTGTATTCTAACAATCTTAAGACAATAATATAATCTGTATGAGTATCATACTTTCATACAACTCTAGCCAAGCATATCCAGAGTACTAAAAACTCTAGTCAAATCCAAAGTCTAGAACTTTGGTCAATACATGTTTGGTTTTCAGACTTTGAGTCTGTGTTGTACACTATACGTAGCCATACATATCCAAAGCACTAAGACTTTGGTTAAATCCAAAATACACACTTTGGTAAAAAAAAAAAAAGTATTGGCTTACAGAGTCTGTGTCAGTACTTAGTTTAATTAAATTTTCTGTGTGACAGAATTAGATTTATTTTTATTATTACTAAGAACAAATAAATTGTGTTTTTTGTGTATCAAATAGAAATATGGGAGATAAAAATGAAACCAGTTTAATAACTGAGGTGACATCTGGAGTCACTAAAGTTCTTGCTCATGATAAGCCATAGAAATTCAAAGGAGTTGATTTTAAAACATGGTAGAGCAAGATGTTTTACCTAACAACATTGGATTTGACAAAATTTCTTACCAAGGACGAACCGTAGCCAAAAGATGGAGAAACCCAAGAGAGCCACAAGGAAGTGTTCCTCGCAATTGAAGCTTGGAGGCATTCCGACTTCTTGTGCCGTAACTACATGCTGAATTCATTCGATGAAGTTTTGTACAAAGTCTATAGTACCATAAACAACGCTAAGGAACTGTGGGGGACATTGAAAGAAAAAAGTACAAAACTGAAGATGCTGGGCTAAAGAAATTTGTTGTCGAAAAGTTTATGGATTAAAAAATGACTGATGCTAAAACTGTCATTCTCCAAATCCAAGAAATCCAAATTCTCATTCATGAAATGCAGGTTGAAGGCCACGTCATCTTTGCAAATCTTTTTAGGTTGCAGCTATTATTGGGAAGCTCCCTCCCAATTGGAGAGTTTTCAAGCACTATCTGAAACACAAGCGTAAGGAGATGAATCTTGAAGACTTGATCATCCGCATAACAATTGAGGAAGACAACCGAGGAACAGACAAGCGCACACCGTTTGAAACAAAGGCGCATGTTATCGAGAGTTCAAAGCAGCACAAGAACTCTCACAAAAGGAAGCATTCCTTGAATAATGGGGAAGTAACGTAAACCCCAAAAGCCATGCAAACTTTAAAAGATTCAAGGGTTCTTGCTATGTTTGTGGCAAGAAGGGGCATCTTGCAAATGATTGCAGAAACCGCAAGGATGAAGACAACGAAAGGCAGTCTTCTCGAGCAAACTTATCAGAAACTCTTGCTTGTCTTATCGAAAGGTTACACATTACCGCTAATGTATCTGAGGTTAACCTCGTTAATCATCATCGCATATGGTGGCTTGACACCGGTGCCACCCGCCATATTTGCAGCGACAAGACCATGTTTTCAACTTATGAGAAGTTGAATAACGATGACAATGTCTTCATGGGAAATGATTCAGTCTCGACAATTGAAGGCAAGGGAACTATGGTATTAAAATATACCTCAGGCAAGAATGTCACGATGAAAAACGTCTTGCATGTTCCAACGATTAGGAAAAAATTAATCTCTGGTTCTCTTCCGGTAGAGAATAACTTAAAAATAATTTTTGAGTAAAAACGGAATATATGTGGGACGTGGTTACTTTACAGATGGTCTTTTCAAGGTCAATGTAATGGTCATTAATAATGCAAAATTTGTTTCTTATTTGCTCGAGTCCCTTTTACTGTGACATGATAGACTAGATCATGTAAATTTTAAGAAAATGAAGAAGTTGACTAATCTAGGGTTAATCCCTAAATTTGATAATAAATCACAACACCAATGCAAGGTTTGTGTGGAATCCAAATTTACTAAACAACCTTTTTCATTCAGTACAAAGAAACACTGAAATTTTGGATTTAGTACACACCGATTTATGTGATTTCAAATCAATTCCTACTCGAGGTGGAAAGAAATATTTGATCTCATTTATCGATGATTGCTCACGGTATTGTTATGTGTATTTATTAAATAGCAAAGACGAAGCAATCAATGCATTTGTAAGATACAAAACTGAAGTCGAAAATCAGTTAAATAAAAAGATCAAAATATTGAGATCTGATAAAGGCGGTGAGTATGAATCTCCATTTGCAGAGATTTGTAAACAAAATGATATTATACACCAAACTACTACTCCTCGCCACAATCAAATGGAGTTGCTGAAAGGAAAAAATAGAACCTTGAAAGACATGATTAATACCATGCTTATCAACTCCGGTCTACTTGAAAACTTGTGGGGGGGGGGGGGGGGGAACACTCCATATGGCAAATCATATTATAAATCGAGTTTTCCACAAGAAATTTGATGAATTACCATATGAGACATGAAAAGGTAGACGACCATCCTATAAACACATTAAAGTGTGAGGATGCTTAGCAAATGTTTATGTTCCACCACCCAAAAGGAATAAACTAGGAGCAAAAACGGTTGATTGTTATTTTTTAGGAAATGCCAAAAATAACAGTGCATACATGTTTTTGGTGTTTAAATCTAATATCAATGTTATACTATCATTGAGTCTAGAGATGCAGTATCTTTTGAGATGGTATTTTCTCATAGAAAGGGTTACATAGAATCGACACCTCGTATGACTTCTGAGTCGTCTAGTGCTCCAAAAAGAACACGTGAGGTGTCAAATGAAGGGAGTGAACAAAATATCAATTCTAATAAAAATAGAAATGATGACTTTCTTAGACGTAGCAAGAGAGCTCGAAAGTCCAAAACATTTGGTTCGAATTTTCTAACTTATATGTTAGAAACAAAGTGACGCCGGGCAAAATAGTGATTATCCTGCGGGCTAGTTCAACAGACAATTCACAAGAAATGATACAAGAGATTCGCCCAAAAACACAGAGGAAATAACTCTAATGTTTAATCAAATTACTCAAATCAAAGGTATCTCTAAAATCAGCCCACAAGCCGGGCTTTATAGCTAAAACTCGCGATTATTAGAATTTTACCAAAATTAGCAAAACCCCAATAATCATGCTAAAACAAAATACGTAATAAAAGAAATATACTGCCAGAAATTTGGCCCAAATTGGATTCAGAATCACTTCCTAAACAATAATTGAAATATTACTATAAAGGGAAATAAACTGCTAAATTTGTGGATTCGGAAGGGAAAACGGTGGATTTTGGCCTCGAAAAGATGTGCAACGAGCATAGCTGGTTGACCACGACGTGCGCGTTGAAAAGAACTTTCCGAATTGGGGTCGTTTGCGCGATTCTGATACTCGTAGCCAAAGTTATGGCCAAAATACTAAAACGCACCCAAAACTGCCAAATTAGAAAAAAGGTCTATGATTTCTTGCCATCCTTGCACTGATCTGCTAATTCAAGATATCTTAGTGCTAATAACGTGCTATCTGATAGCTCATCATCATCTGACTCGGATCCTCCTGCATCACAAAGCCTCAAACTTATAAAGAAGCAATGTCTACTTCTGAAGCTTCTTTCTGGAAGGAAGCTATAAACAGTGAGATAAAAGCCATTATACACAATCATACTTAGGAATTGGTTGATCTTCCTCCTGGACATAAACCAATTGGGTGTAAATGGATCTTTAAGCGTAAAATGAAACCTGATGCTTCCATTGATAAATATAAAGCTCAATTAGTAGCTAAAGGGTATAATAAAAAAGAAGGCTTAGACTATTTTGATGCTTATTCTCCGGTGACAAGGATAACATCAATTATGATGTTGATTGCTATCGCAACACTTTACAATTTGGAAAGTCATCAAATAGATGTAAAAACTGCACTCTTGAACGGAGAATTAAATGAGAAAATATATATGGATCAACCAGAAGGGTTCTGAGACAAGGGACAAGATCACAAAGTATGTAAACTTATTCGATCCTTATATGATCTAAAACAAGCTCTTAAACAATGACATGAGAAGTTTGATAGAGTCATGTTGAAAAATGGATTCAACATAAATGAGTGTGACAAATGTGTATACATAAAGAAAATCAATAATGACTATTGATAGTTTGTCTTTTTGTTGATGATATGCTTATCTTTGGGACTAATAGTCAAGTTATTAAGTCCACCAAATTTATGCTCACTAAACATTTCGATATGAAAGATCTAGGTGAAGCAGATGTAATTTTGGGAATCAAAATACTGCAAACACCTGATTGGTTAGCTTTGTTTCAATCACATTACATTGAGAATGTAATAGACAAGTTCAAATAATATTGAATCAAGAAATCTAATAATTCATTGCATCCATCTCAGGTGCTACATAAGCATACAGGTCCAAGTGTTTCACAACTTGAGTACTCTCGCATTATTGGAAGTTTAATGTATTTGATGAATTGTACGAGATCTGATATAGCTTTTGCTGTGAGTAAAATAAGTAGATATACTTATAAACCGAGTAATGCTCACTGGCATGCTTTGCTTAAGGTTTTAGGGTATTTGAAAAATACTTCAAACTATGCATTTCACTATAGTAGATATCCTAGTGTCCTTGAGGGATACAATGATGCAAATTGGATTTCTGATGCTGAATCAGTAAAATCCACCAGTGGTTATGTGTGTTTACTATGGTAGGCGGTGTCGTACTTGGAAATATTCTAAACAAACAGGTATAGCTAGATCCACAATGGAATCTGAGTTCATAGCCTTAGACATGACTGGGGAAGAAGCAGAGTGACTTCGTCAATTTTTAGAAGACATTCCATTATGGCCACAACCAGTACCGGCCATATGCATACATTGTGACAATCAAGCCTCTATATGTAGAGCTCACAATTTTATGTACGACGGTCGATCACGACACATACGTCGAATGCATAATACTGTGCGGCAGTTGCTCTCTAATGGCATAATGTCTATTAAATTTCTGAAATCAAAAGATAACTTAGCGGATCTATTTACTAAAAGTTTATCTAGATAGCGTATAGACTGCGCTTCGAGGGGAATGGGTTTAAAAGCCTAATACACACAAATTCTCATATACAAAAACCTTACTAAGCGATTGGAGATCCCATGGATTTAGTTCAAAAGGAAAATTAGTGATGGATAATTCAATTGTTAAGTACTTAAGAGTATAATACTCTTTCCATTCCTATGGAACACCAAGTGCAATCCTACTGTGATCAAAAGGATAAACAATGATACATTGTTTTTAATGACGTTTATATCTTGCAAAAGGCAAGTGGGGTATTGTAGGATACTTCTTATAGAAGCGGTCACCTATGTAAGTGTGAGCTAGGTTGGCTCTACGAGATTTTTATCACCTAAAATCTCTAGTAGCACTTACATAAACGAGAATTGTTCATGACCAAAACGAACACAACCGAGAATAGAATTTGAATGGAATAATGCCATGTAAAGTTTATTGACTAGTTTTACATCAACAACTGACAGTTCAAGACGAAATAGTTCACTGATTAGTTAAGTAATTCCGATACTCTTTTACTAAGAAAGGTTCAAAGTGAAAGCTACCTATCATGATGTGGCATTAATCCACGCATTCTTGAGATGTCACGATTTTCTCATTCAAGTGGGGGATTGTTGGGAATTTTGTATTTCCAATTTTATTGAATTAGTAAATCGTGTGTTACGTAAACTCACTACATAAGGTCTCTTATGTAAGTCTTTGACCAACAGTTGTGTCTTCTGAGAACATGTACATAATGTTCATTTGCTATAAGTAGAATATCAAATTGGCCATTTGAGATATCCAAAAGATTAGCAATTCATCATTACAACAACAACCTAGCACTCAGAAGAAGAGTTTACATTCAAATCAAACATGTTCTTTCTTGTTCATCTCAAAGTCAATTATTATTTCTATTCGCCTGAGTTTCTGTAGGAACAGAGACAAATTTGTTGTATCTTGGGAGACTAACGACCATCAACGTTGCACCGAGACGGGTCGAATATTGCTTTAAGGACATTGCATTAAGCAAGCCTGAGATTATCCTATCCCCTCACTCTGTAATAGATTGTTTTCCAACACATATTAGACTCTCTTAATATTAACAATGAGAATTATCAGTAATCAGTGGAAGTGTCAGTATAAGGCCTCGGTCATAAATTTCCAATGATACTAATTTTTATAAAAGTTTGATCTGTGGATTGCAAGTTACATCACTGACAGAATAAATACACAAGTCACGCTGTGAACTGTGTCCTAAATATCATTAAAGAAATAAATTGTCTAAGAATTCGAATTCTAGATTGCAGAATGATGCTAATTGAATTACAAAAAGTTTATTCTGGAAGTGAAAAAGTTTGAAGTTTTGAGCTTTCTTCTCAAACAGGGAGATTGTCAAGAAATGTTACAATGACGGGGAACGTTCTACTTAATGGAAAGAAGATGAAACCAGACTATGGAATTGTAAAGTTTTAAACTTTCAAATATACATTATGATGATGCATACATAATTAACTTTTTTTCTTCTTTCTAAATTTGTAGTGTGGTTTATGATGTAAACTAAAAATTTCAGGCATATGTGACTCAAGAAGATGTGTTGTTGGGCACTCTCACAGTTAGAGAAACCATAACTTACTCAGCTCAGTTAAGACTTCCTTCGAGCATGAACAAACAGGATATGGAAGAGCTGATTGAGAGCACCATCATGGATATGGGTCTGCAAGAGTGTGCTGACAGAGTGATAGGTAATTGGCATCTGAGGGGTATTAGTGGTGGTGAAAAGAAGAGGCTAAGTATCGCTGTTGAGATCCTCACACGCCCTCCTCTATTGTTTCTGGATGAACCCACTAGCGGACTTGATAGTGCAGCAGCTTTCTTTGTTGTCCAGATTCTACGAAACATTGCCCATGATGGAAGAACTGTCGTATCTTCCATCCACCAGCCTAGTAGTGAAGTGTTTGCACAGTTTGATGACCTTTTTCTCTTATCTGGTGGAGAAACTATTTATTTCGGAGAAGCAAAGATGGCTGTACAGGTAATGTTTAACAAAAAACCTGATCTTATCACGTTTTTTTATACTACACATTAATTAGGAAGAAGTGTCAGAGAATCTGATTTAGCAAATATCTTGGATACCGGTTTATTGTGCAGTTTTTTAAGGAAGCCGGGTTTCCTTGTCCTAGCAGAAGGAACCCTTCAGATCACTTTCTCCGTTGTATTAACACCGACTTCGACACAGTTACTGCCATACTAAAGGGAGCTCTAATTATCCATGTAAGGCAATTTAACATGCCGCTTTGATAAACATGAGTTATGTCAGGTTACATTTCTCAATTATGTTCTTTGTAATGAAATTGTTTATTGCAGCAAAATTCTTTATGGCAAGACAGTCAGCAGCAATCATCGGATCCTCTAATGAATATGACAATTGAGGACATCAAAGATAAGCTTGTTGAGAAATACAGACGCTCTTCCTATGCAACAGTAGCAAGAAAAAGGGGTCGAGAAATCTTGCTCGCTGTAGGCATCTCTAACTCAACCATAACTTTCAGTAAAACCAACCAAATGCATTTGTCAATCAAATCTCTCTTCTATACATGTGTGATTCTACATTGATCAAATTGAACTGTGAAATATTTTCCTATAAACAACACATTAGCTTATTGTCAATAGTTTCACATAAATGCAGAAAACACATATGCTCAAATCAAACATAGGAAGTCAAGCGAGCTGGTGGAAGCAGTTTTCCACATTAACACGGAGGTCTTTCGTAAATATGAACAGAGATATTGGGTACTATTGGTTGAGAATCATTATATACACGTTGATAGCGCTATGTGTTGGAACCATATTTTTTGATGTTGGCACGGGATACTCTGCAATCTTTGCTAGAGGGTCCTCTGCTGCATTTATAACAGGCTTCATGACATTCATGTCTATAGGAGGCTTCCCATCTTTCGTTGAAGAAATGAAGGTAATCTTATTTTTAAAAGAGCAAGTTCGTACCTATGATGAAATAGGAATTATGTTTGCATTTTTTGAGCATCTTGTATATAATTTGAAACAGGCATTTTCCCGGGAAAGGCTGAATAGGTATTACGGTGTTGGTGCATTCATCCTATCCAACTTTTTTTCTTCGTTACCTTTCTTGGTTGCAGTATCAGTTATTTCAGGGACAATAACATATTATATGGTGAAATTTCATGCCGGATTCTCTCACTACACATATGCAATACTTATTATATTTAGTTGCATTGCTGTCATAGAGAGTTGCATGATGGTGGTTGCATCTCTTGTTCCTAACTACATGATGGGGCTCATAACTGGAGCTGGAATTTTGGTATGTTAAGGTTTTCCTCGCCAATCTTGTCCCATGTTAACAAATTCTTCAATTCAGTCTTATACATGACATTTCTGTAGGGCATTATGATGATGTCTTCTGGCTACTTTAGATTTCTGCCTGATCTTCCCAAGCCCATTTGGCGCTACCCGATCTCTTATATCAGTTACGGAGCATGGGCATTACAGGTTAGTAGGCTACTGGATGTTGCTTCCCATACAAAAATGTGAATTTTTATCTTCCCTTCGCGATTCTCCACGGTCTAGTAGTGCTTTGCAGTGCTTGATATGAAATACCAGCTCTCGCTAAAAGGTTGCGTTTTTTGAGTAAATGCTGATTTAACAGAATCAACCTTTGTCCATCAAATTGTGGGAATTTGTCAGTCACACTATTCTAAGAACTTGATAGTTTATGTCCATGATATAAACAGCATCTGTAATGTTCATTTCGAAATTTGGACTAGACTAGACATGCTTATTTTTTGTGATAGAAACCTATGAAATTCAGTGTTGCTGAGGTATCATCATGTGAATGGTGCAGGGTCAATACAAGAATGACATGATTGGGCTCGAGTTTGATCCTTTAGTACCTGGAGACCCAAAAATTAAAGGCGAGGATGTGATTGAAAATATTTTCGGAATTCAGTTGGATCACTCAAAGTGGTGGGACTTGGGTGCTGTCATATCTATACTCATATCCTACAGATTGATCTTCTTCATGGTCCTCAAGTTCAAGGAGTGGGCGATCCCCTATTTCTGCAAGCTATATGCAGAGGTGACAATACAAAAGCTTAAGAAGAGGGCGTCATTCAGGAAGGGTTCATTCAGGATGGGTTCATTTAGGAGACAACCATCGATGTCCTTCAGGGAAACAACTCCTCATCCGCTATCATTTCAAGGTCTTAGTTCACCCGTCCCTTAGTATAAAAAATGTAACTACATCACAATTAACAGCATTAGTATTTAGTAGCCAAGTCTTTTTCCTTGAAATTTTTATCCATACACCATGATGTAATAGTGATTGATTGAATTATTTAAAAAATTATAAATGATGCAGACAATATTGGAGCTTAATTGTTCAATAAGTTGAGGCCAATTATGAGATTTTTCGGGGTGTTTTGAATGCTTTCACAGCATCCGTCATCATTATTGAAAATAATTTGTTCATTTAACTTGGTTGATTTTTAAACGACTGATTTCTTGTAATGATTATGTGAAAGCTCTTCTTAATGGGTGCAGTCGAATCCTAAGGACAAATGCATATCCCAGGGACCAAACGTGGGATCAAGTTCAACTTCTTACATTCGAATCATTCAGTGACATAAGAAGCAAACGTGTTCTACATGATACATATTATGTGAAAAGCAGACACGGATTTACGTGGGGTTTAAGTGGGGGCACTTGCCCCACTGACTTGATTTTTTTTTTAGTTATTTGTGATGTGTCGACCATGCGATGCCGACGATGCATCCCGCCCCACCCCTTTCCTCTCTCCTTATGTTCTCTGCGATGCCGTAGACCTCCCCTCCTCACCCCTTTCTTATTTTTTCTGCAAGACCGACAACCGCTCCGCCTCCTCTCTTTCTCTCTCCATTTCTGCTTTATTTATTTACATTTCCCACCATCACCTCCAGCCACCAGCAACCCTGAGTATTTTTTCAAGATGAATTCGTATATTAAGATCTTGTTTTGTATTTTATTCATTTGGAGATACATAAAAATTGACCCATTAACTTTTCCTCAAGATACTTGTTTGTATCTCGAAGTTCATCTGGGGTTATTGTTTGAATGACATTTTAGTAAACAACATGAGCTTTTTGATAGTCAAAGCAAGTTGATTGCTAGCTAGTCCTGGGGGAGGGCTACAATAGTGATTAATGTTAGGGGTTAACTTCTAATTAGCTATTTTTTATAAAGGAAAAATTGCAAATAATTCAAATTTTTTTATGAATATATAATTTTACATTTGAAATTAATTTTTTGCCCCTTAACTTTATAAATTAATTTGATTTGTCATTCATATATTTATCTTTTGTGCTTCTACAAAGTAGCTTTTTGGATCCATTTCTTCACCCACAAATTTTTTTATGTTATTTTTTTTTTTGTGATTTATGAAATTTTTTCTAAAGTTTACTTTGTTTGTGATTGGAAATAATTATGAAATTTCCATGAGATTACTTTGTTTTTCTGAAAATTTTGTTGAAGTTAACAAAATGTTAACAATGTTAACTTCTTGAATTTTTTTTGCAAGAAATGAACAACTTAAAAACTTGTTTCAGAAGCGTTGGAGTCGAAATCTGAGACGAAGTGAAAAATGGATCTGAGGGGTTGCAGAAGCAATCAAACCAAGAGAAGGGAATATTTGCTTGCTTGTTTTGCGAGAGGGAAAATGTGAGAAGGGAAGAAGCAATCGAATCAAGAGAAAAAGTCGAAATTGATTTTGAATGTGAGGAGAGGGAAGATTTGAATGAGGAAGGATAGAGGAGACTTGCGCTTTGAATTAAATGGGGAAGAGAAAAATGGTTTTCCTTATTTATATAAATGATGTGAAAAATAAAGCAAGTGATGTGGAAGAATTAAATGGTGCGAGAAAACACTTTTTGTTGTGTGAAGTAGTCGTTGCCTTAATAGTAGGGGTCATTCATTACACATTGTTATAATAATGAACATTTAAATTGTGTTCAATGTAGTTAAGTTACAAAATCAAGTTGACTTTTTGAAATTTATCAATACCATTTGATGATTTCGACATTTTGTAAAACTAATGCCCCACAATATTATATATATATATTACAATTTAGAGTGGTGTTTTACTATTCATTGTTGACTGTGACAAAGTCAACAAATGAGAATTGAAGACAAAAAAAGGGCTAGGATTGAAAATTGAGATTCATTCTCTTCTAAATGTCATGTTTGTAAATATAAAACATGTAGAAGAAGAAAGAAAATGAAAAAATTGTGAAAAAAGTTAGTGGAGTGTATATGCGGCAGAGAGAGAAAATATTGTGTTTTTTTTTTCTTTTCAAAATGAAACTATTATAACTATTTTCGTAGTTGTCGACTTTTGATAAACTTGGTATCATTGAAATGAATTTTGAAGATCTTTCCAATAAAACAAATGACCAATACAAGCACTTAAAATTTCAAAATATGTATTTTATTTTAAAACATGCAAGTATTTTTAAGATTTTCATGCCTAATTATAATATTTTTCAAAGAAACGGACGAACATTTTATTGAACATTCAAACAACGACTCCGAACATTCAATCGATTATAATTTTAACCGAGTTTGACTCTAAAAAAATAGTATTCAAAAATATGATATTTTTGTGGAATTGATTGAGGGTAATGGTGGAGATGGTGATTTGGGTGTCCAATGTATGATAATTAATAGTAAATAAACATATGTGGAGTGTCAATGGCACGGGTAATATGCTACTCTATATTACAATTTAGAATAATATTTTACTATTCATTGCTGACGGGAACAAAGTCAAATCGAAAGGATTAGTGATAAAAGATAGTTAGGATTGAAAGTTGGAAAATATATTGAATTTGAGGGTTGAGATTCATTTCCTATTATGACATACTTGTAAATATAAAAATGTAAAAAGGCAAAAATAACGAAAAACTATTGAAAAAAGTTGGTGAATGTACACGTAGCGGAGAGATAAAATATTATATTTTTCTTTTAGCAAAATGAAAATTATCATAACTATCTACATCGTTGTTAGATTTTGATAAACTTAGTATCGTTGAAATACACTTTTAAAGATCATTCCAACAAAATCAATGATCAATACAAGTGCTAAAATTTTAAATATAAATATTTTATAATTAAAAAATGTATAATGTATTTCACGTCTCTACTACTATTTTATATTTTTCAAAGCAATGAGACAGGTCGATCATACAAAAAAAAATGAGTCGGGCATCTTAATACACATTTTAACTAAAACTCTAAACTTCATATTTTGGTGAATTCAAAGATTGGGGGAGAATTCATTCCCGGGGTTCAAAATTTTCTCTCAATTGATTCAAATTTGACTAGTCTAACCCTAAAATTTATAATATACATTTTTACCTTATAATAGCCTTACACTTCAATATTGATTGAGAGCTAAAATGAGAATAGTGACGAAGGTGTTCAGTACAAAATATTTCAGAAAAAATAAAATTATGCAGAGTGTCAATGGTACGGGGCATACTCTAGTACATAAATAAAAGAGAATGAATGTGCGAGCACAATGCAAGAATAATTATCATTTTGGAGGAAGTGAATTCTATTTCATGGAGTCACTCTTCTTGTATATAGTGTCATTTACAGTCTACTTTCTCTGTTCCTCATATCTCCCCCTTTCATTCATGAGCTTTAGTTATAAAAATAAATAAATAAATAAAAATTGAAATGACAATAGGTTTAAACGAGTTAGTTGGACTGTGTCATCTCTTAAAAAATGGTAAAAATAGCTTTAAACGACTTGTAAGCTCTGTCGTGTTTCTCTCGCACCGCTTTTGACTGAGGAGTCTCCATAGATTTAGAGTCAAGAGTAACAAGGTTGAAATTTCTAAGAGAGAGACTTGCTTGGGTTTATAGAGATTGATGTTTTGACTCTAGATGCTTCTTTCTTTCTTTCTTCCTTCTCTTGTTTTTGTTTGGTTGCTTCTTATGTCGGCTTTCATTCATTACCAACCGCTTGAAAGAGTAAAGTATAGAGTACCCAAATCTCTCTTCACCCCAATTACACAATTTAATCTCTGGGTTTGATTGCAAATGTTCTGATCAAGGGGTAGAGAAGGTTTGTTGGTGTCTGTGAAGAGAAGATCAAATCATCAGTGTTATTGGTTCTCTGGGTATGCTGGGTCGTCCAACACTCCCCTCCATGTACAAGCGGATGACTTCCAAAGATTACTCATCTGTTGTTGACACCGACCCTGAAGATTCAGGTGCTTTTCTTTGCTCAGTTTCTTTTGATTCTGAAATTGTTTGTGGATGTTAGAGTTGAGATTATATAAACAAGCAAAAAGTTGGTATTTTGGATTACTGGGTGTTTTTTGAGTCTTCCATCAAAGAATGAACTGAGAATAACATTGGGTTATGCGGCTGTAGGTCCATGTAGAAGAAATAATTTAGAATAACTTTTTATTGTGGCATTTATTGGCTTACAAGTGCAGTTCAATTGCATAATTTATGACATCAGTTGTAAATATATATCAATAATATATCCAAGAAATTCTCAAAGATAATTGATGAGAATTCGAAATACAACACAAATAATATGGAGGGAGTGAATTATAGTATTTGTAGTTTATACTTCTTCTGATGGTTGGATGGAATTCTTGTATGGGTTTCAGCTTTGCTGGATGGGACAGAGCCAGAAATTTCAAACCCTTCATGGAAGCCGTCTTTGATACATGTACTTGTGGCTACAATTTCTTCTTTCTTGTTTGGCTACCATCTCGGGTAATTTTCTCTATTAGATTCTGTCATTTAATTCTGCCCCACTAACATATTCATCATTACTTTGTTTTTTTCCCTGACTTTTTGGTTGACAAAATGTGGGAATCTGATGTCTGCAGAGTTGTTAACGAAACACTAGGGAGTATTTCTATGGATCTTGGTTTTAATGGGAATACTCTAGCTGAAGGTGAAAATGCTATCTATATCCTGTGATCTCATGGGTTTTTTTATTATTATTTTTATTTTTTTTTAAGGCCATTTCAATAACTCTACTAACATAATATCATATAGGTCTTGTGGTCAGTACGTGTTTGGGTGGAGCTTTTATTGGATGTCTCTTTAGTGGTTGGGTTGCAGATGGAGTTGGTCGTCGTCGAGCTTTTCAGTTGAGTGCGTTGCCTATGATAATTGGGGCTTCTATAAGGTAAAGACGCTTCTGTTTTAATCTTGATGATATTGGTGTTCCAACTGTTATTGTTTCATGTAACTTTTGTTGAACTCTTCAAGTTATTCTGCGGTCAGAACTTTTTGGACCATTATGAAGAAAGGATGGAAACATTTTTCATGTTGAACTCAATTCTATTCATTTATTTATTTCTTAATGCTCTTCATTGAGGAAGTTTTTGTTTTATGAGAACACTGCTATTATTTTAGTGATGCCAATACTAGTTGAATATGTGCTAGAAACAATATTAGTACTAGTGTCTAGATATAATGATCCTGCATTTCTGAAAACGATTAATCATTTAGGTGTGAAGGGGAGTTGTGCTTGAACGGTCATACCCCCATTCGCATGCCCTCTTCAAACCAAGGCTGACTATTCAAATGAGTAAAAAAATCCAAATTACCCCTGGCTGGAGACTTTTATGATCTTTTATATGGCTTTGTGTTACTATTTTGGATCCAAACTCATGAAAAAATGGTGAGATCAAAATTGTAATAGCTTCCTATCATCATTTTGCATTCCTTTTTTGTTGTTTACTTAAAAATAAGTAAGTTTATTTTCTTCGGCACAAGTTTAATTAAGACTATAATGATTTCTCTACATATAAAAACAGTGCTATCTCAATTGCAGATACTTATAGTCTTTTTTATGAATACAACTACAAGTTCTTTTTCCTGGTAAACTCAAACCCTTGTGTAATGCATACTATATTCTTGTCGAGGATGAAGATCTTTAATTTAATAATCAAATCAGATTGCTAATTGTTATAAAACAATCGAGGTGGCTGACTAGTTGGGTTGGATAAACCAGGACTCTGTTGAAAGGTTGAGAGCCAGAGTTTGAACGGTCGTGCCCCATTGTATTGGATGAATGTTAAATTTTCATGTATCCAGTTCTGTTCTAGACTTCTAGTAGTAGTGGTTTTATATGATTTAACTTAAGGAAGACCACCGAATGTGTATTCTCAGTGCAACAGCAAAGAATTTGGAGGGTATGCTTCTTGGAAGATTATTGGTTGGAACTGGAATGGGTCTTGGTCCTCCTGTTGCAGCTCTGTATGTGATAGAGGTAGGAGTGCTTCTGCTGTAGATGCTTTAATTATTTGTTGATATCTTCTACTTTTCTGTAATACACCTGGTATACAGATCTGGAATTGACAGTTGATTTGATAACTTGTCGGTCTATGTTTTCAGGTTTCACCTCCTTTTGTGAGGGGTACTTATGGTAGCTTCATTCAGATTGCGACCTGTCTTGGACTTATGGGTGCTTTGTTTATTGGAATTCCAAGCAAGGCAAATATGGGTTGGTAAGAATCATAAAATGGTCGCATAATATTTGAAACAAATTGCTTATTGTCAACTACTTGATATGCTTTCTAATGCTCTACTTCCTTAGGTGGCGGGTGTGTTTCTGGGTATCAGCTATACCTGCGACAATTCTCGCTTTTGCCATGGAATTTTGTGCAGAAAGTCCTCATTGGTTGTACAAGGTATATACTTGTCATTTTTCCTTGACACTTTTCCTCCCTATTTTCTCCACTTCTTTTGCGTGCATGACTAAACTTCCTAGTCAATCAGTAGCATCTAGGACAGATCCCCCAACCAAAAAAAGAAAAAGAAAAAAAAGGAGCTACGAAAATGTATCTTGGAAATAGACAACGATAATTGCTTAATGATCTTCATTAAACATTTCTCAAAGCACCATTATGCCTGTAATACTATAACAGAAGCATTTGTAGGCAGAAGTCCTCACAGAGTTAATTGGTGTGATGCAGCAAGGAAGATTTGCTGAAGCTGAATGCGAGTTTGAGAAGCTTTTAGGAATATCACATGTCAAATCTGCAATTGCAGAAATCTCAAAGTCTGATAGGGGAGATGACACGGAATCAGTAAAGTTTTCGGAGCTGTTTTATGGTAGACATTTCAGAGGTATATGGCCTGAGCGAAATTTGATTTACCATACCATATTAGTCATCTTTCCCTTCAAGTGCATTGTTTTTCACTGATTCGTTTTGCAGTTGTTTTTATTGGGTCCACCCTGTTTGCTTTACAACAGCTATCCGGGATAAATGCTATATTCTATTTCTCTTCAACTGTCTTTAAAAGTGCGGGCGTAGCCTCAGACACAGCAAACATCTGTATAGGCGTGGCAAATTTATCAGGTATGAACCACTTTATTCATCAGAAAGTTTTTGTATCTTGAAATATGAGTTCATTCTTCTGATTCTTTGACTTGCTTTCAGGGTCGCTTGTTGCAATGGTTTTGATGGATAAAGTAGGAAGGAAGGCACTTCTTTTTGGAAGCTTCTTGGGGATGGTAAATTTTTTTCAGAACCACTCTCTGGATGATAATTTCCTTTATCTGCAATTAGAAACAGTTAGTTAGTGATTACGTGCTTTCTACTAATTTGGAGAAATCGAGTTGGGTCAAGCCTATTCGACAAATCCAGACCATAGACATAGGGACCTTTCTGGAATAATTTCTGATAAGATCAACTTAGTTTCAATACTAGCTCTCTCGATGATGGTTCAAGCCTATTCAATAAGATCAAACTGGCCCTCTCCAGATCGACCCAGGGCTCAGTTTGAATAATATATTCTTGGGAGATTGGGGTTGTATGAGATTCCACCAAGAGAGCTATTGTAAGGTCTTTGTTTTCTTTTTTTTAAAATTTTTTTTACAATACTTGTTGAAGACCTCAGTACTCTAGTTCTCGATTCTCAGTGAAGGAAAAGACCATCATTCATATGTGGATGTAGGGAAAGCACATAAATCTTGTGTCTTTTTGTGGTTTGTTGCTTGTATTTGTGACAAACAGATAAATATTGGGAAACCTTTTTTTTTTCTCCCCACAGCACATTAACCATGATATTGAGAAGATTAGCTTTACCTTTGTAGGGTGTGGTGGGTGATTGACTGTCAGATGCTGATCACCTTCGTTTCGGAAGGTGTGGATTGTCTTAATATATACTCTTTTAAAAAGGTAAAAAGTAATTTCGCAGACATCTAACTAGGTATACAAGGCATGACAACCTTAAAAGGATTCAATTCCCAAAATGAATGACTCCCAGTTTACGTACAAAGATCCCACCGTTAAACGAAGGATGATGTCACACCCAAGACTAAAGAGCAAGAAAGATGATGTCCATCTCATCTTGATAAATAAAGTTGTTATGTCCGTCCACGGTAGCATTGAGCATTGGAAATACTGAGTTGTCAGAACCCATTTAATTCACAAGTCCTAGTCTTATATGTGCAAGAATTATATGCAGTTATTGTTCTGCATGAAGACAGTGCACAAGGTCAGTTCCAAATGTCTTAAGTTTCTTCTTAATGATTGAATGAATTTCAGGCTGTCGCGATGGGCGTCCAGGTTGTTGCAGCAAATGCTTATATGTCAGGCTCTGGAGCTTTATATCTGTCTGTTGGTGGGATGTTACTGTGAGTAATCAATAGCTCGGATAAACAGTTATAGTCTTTCTACGTTTTTCTAGTAAGTTTGAAGTCGATCTTTGGATCTTTTAACTGAAATGGAATCTTTGAAAATCTGCAACTGCAGAAAGTTTCTGAAACCTCCAAGTACCATATCCTTGAGTTTAAAATATATAGAACTGCTGCACAGGATGTGATGCTTTCATGTTGAAATAAGTTGAATAAGTGACATTGGAAGTAGTTGCATACACCTTATGCTATCCTATGAAATAGCTAATTCCAAGTATATCTGTGCAGGTTCGTCCTAACTTTCGCAATGGGAGCTGGTCCAGTGCCAGGTCTTCTACTGCCAGAAATATTCCCTAGTAGAATAAGAGCAAAGGCTATGGCAGTTTGTATGTCAGTGCATTGGGTAATATTTTCATCTCTATTTGATATTCTCATCTTCCTTCTTTCAACGGGAGTATTTGGTGAGGAAGTCTATCGTACAGTATAGCAAGCATCCTGAGACTAAAAGCTTTATAAATACTCACGGTTTCAGACTACTTTTGGCCTAGTTCTGTAAGACTGTAAGTCTTAGTTTTGATTTTCTGTGAAATTATAGTTCTTGCATGGAATTGGGTCAAACATTTGTGAGTTTGTCATCATGCTTTGAACAAATCACATTATATTTGATCTAGTTGAAATATATAACACCAAATTAAAAGTCAAAAGAAGTGAACATTGTAAAGAAGTAGATGGAGAAAAGGGTGAGACAGAGGTGACTTGTGTAGGGTCAGCCTCACTTCCTCATGTATCTATACTAAATAAGTTTAAAAAAAATACTCTAGAACTGAATTTTCTTATTCCATATTTGGGCCTACTAGCAAGATAAAGATTGTATTTTAGGGAATTTTAGTAATTTTTAACAAATTGAAATCAATGCACTGTACTTTGAAGTCTACGATATTGTGATAAATATGAAACTCAAATCAACCTTTGAAACTGCAGTAACGATATTCTTTAAAGTTTAAAGTGGCAATAAGGATGTGCCACGTGTATCCCATCATAATATCCCACCAAGATGAAGAAACAATCAGAATCATATCTTGATGAATTGCAAGTGTTCCAAAGAAATTGGGTTTGCTTGGCCAATTCAGGGATCCATTAAAGATTGGTTAGTAGGGTGGAAGGATATTAACATCTCTAGGCTTGAAAAATGAATCTGGTATAGGGACATTCGAAAGGAACAAATGAACTTTTGAAGGGAAGGCTCTCTCATCTGAGAAGTGTTTCACATCTTTGAAAGAGGTCACTTGGCAATGGGGATAGCTCATATAACTATCCAAAATTGGGACTTTAGCCATTTCATTTTCGCTAGGCTTATCTTCTCTCCTTGATTGTCTTTTTTGTTTCTGTTTGTTGTATCTTGAGATTCTTACTTCGTTTCCCTTACTTTTCTCTTATCAGTGAAATGTGAAATGCATGCGTCTATGCGTGTCTGTGATAGAATTATGGTATTTATTAATATTAAGAATAACAATATTTTAGCAATATTAGGCATTCTATAGGGATTCCAATTAGGGTTCTCATATTTGTTTCCTATTATGTTTAGGATTTGTTTAAGAAAGTATGTTAGTTATAAATGAGGCATGGGCTGTCCATTGTTAGTTAGTTGATTAATAAAAAGAAATTTATTTTGTTTATTTATCATTTCATTTATTTATCATTGATTTACTTTGTCGTTCAATTTATTGAATTTCTAGCATCATCTTTCATTTTTCGTTATTCCGCAAGTAGTATCAAAGCCGTATAGTTCTTTGTTATTTGGTTCGATATGAAGAAAAAAAAGTTCAAAATGAAAATTAAATATCATTGAAGATTTGAAGAAGAGAAGTTGAGAAGAACAAAATGAAGAAGATTGCAGTTACCGTGCAAGTCCAGTCACCGCCGCAGTCGCATAATAGCTTTGCGCAGCCACCGTTGCAGCTTCCTCATAGCAGCGCCAATCATAGATGAGCCGATCACAAATCAACCTCCACTAATCCAACTCTGCTGTCATCCAATCAGAAAACTTAGCATCATAGTTGCAGCTTTCTGCAGTCACTGTCGCAAGTTCCCTACCACTGTTGAAGCACATCATCGGCGTAATCTCCAACTTGCAAGTCACCGTCACCGACCAATCTGAGCCACCTTCTGCAGTTAGCCGCCCCACCTTCCTTTGATCGACCACTCTTCATCGATCGACCCAAACTTCCCCCATCAGTCGATTGTAATTATCGATCAATCGCATTCCGAAAATCCCCCCGCCAATCAAGACCGATCATTTCTTTACCCCTCCCTCCTCTTAGCTTCCATTGCCACCATCGTCCAGCATAACCTTCCCGCCCCTTCCGCATGTGCCTTCTGTCCTCGTTGAAGACCAAGGCCAACTCCCCCCTTACCCTTTTTTCTTATTCTGTTTCAGTCGAATGAGGAAAAAGGAAAACAATTTCATCCCAGTCCCTATTAAAATAAATTCAGTTCATTCTCCACTAATTTTACATTAGTCCATCTCCCTCATTGGCTATTTCCACCCCAACAATTATGAGAGCAGCCCACCCGTGTGACGAAAAAAAATTTAATGACCCATACTACGCCCCATATTCGTACCCCTATTATTCCTACAATTACCTATCTTATTCTCCGTCCTTGTATCAATACCACTATAGCCCAATACCCCACGATGTCTTATAGTGATTATCCTCCAATTTACTCTTTCCCACCACGAACCACTTATGTCCTTTCTTACACCCAATGTGAACTTGTTTTCCTGTGGCCAATGACAACAAACCACTACTTCCTGAACTAGTATGTCCAACAACCTCACATTCAGCTGCTAGTGATGTACACCTTACTGCCACCTCCACCATGATGCATGTTGAGTTAGACTCATATAAGTCTTGGAAATAGATTGTAGAAATGTATCGAGCACCTGTAAGATCGCTACTGTCAACATTCGAGATCTTAGGCACTATTGGATGCATATGACCTTGCCTGGATGTGCAAATAGCAGAATGAACCCTATTGTTTGTCAGAGACCATCCCATTTTTGAGGAAGTTCAGGGCACTATCACATGCACTGATTTCCGACTTGTGCGACTTCTTTCCTATTTTGAGCAAACAAAGGATGTTCCTATAAAAACAAACACAATGAGTGACAAGCTTATGTTGCTCCATATTGGGATATTTTTGTGACACGAGCTTATGTGCAGGCGTCTTCTCCGGTTTATTACAACTTTTTGTTCTTTGAGTTGTCTTGGTTTCTTTCTAAGTTGGTTCCTCCGTAGTTGCCCAATATGTATTGTGACAAGTTTCGGGGAAGACTATTTCACGTGCACTTAGCCTTACGTTCAGTGACCGGTTACTTATGCTCATTAGACATTTTTCGACTTTAAGCTCGAGGACGAACTTCTTCAACCCGGGGAGGTTGATAGAATTAGGATACTTATTAATATTAGGAATAATAGCATTTTAGCAATATTAGACATTTTATAGGGATTCCAATTGGGGTACTTGTATTTGTTTTCTATTAGGTTTAGGATTTGTTTTAGAAAGTAGGTTAGATATAAATAAGACACTGGCTGCCTATTGTTAGTTAGTTAATTAATGAAAAGAAGTTTGTTTCGTTTATTTATCGTTGATTTACTTTGTCGTTCAATTTATTTGATTTCCAGCATTATCTTTCAATTTTCATTATTCTGCAAGTTATATCCTATCACTTTGACTCAAATATATATATATTATTATTTTTTGCGTGTGTAGAAAATGTTGAAATTCTTTAGTTTCTATACATACTTTCTCATAATTTTCATATTAAATTCATTTAGCTCTAGTTGTTTACAGACTTGTATGTTTAATTAGTGAATGGTATATTGGTATGTTACGAGAGTCAAATAGCATAGCCAATGAATTAGCTAGAACATGTAATGTTGAACGTTTTGGTTGTGTTTCTAATATACAGCTTGTTCCCCTCATCTAGAGGAAAAAAAAATGTTGCCTTCTCATACTTGGATAATGTAATTTGTACTTTTCAGGTGGTAAACTTTTTTGTTGGTTTACTGTTCTTGCAATTGTTGGAGCAACTTGGACCACAAATCTTGTATTCCATGTTTGCTGCCTTCTGCCTGGTGGCCGTCATTTTTGTTAAGAGGAATGTGGTGGAGACAAAAGGAAAATCCCTTCAGGAAATTGAGATAACGCTTCTTCCACAGGAATAAAGGTCACATTTTAAATCCTGAATCTTGAGATGTGAAAGGCTGTGTGATGCTCTGTATTTATAACATTTCCTATAAACTGACTGTACTTTAAATAATCAGTAACTAATATCATATTTGATTAAATTGTGTCATCTATATTTGATTTGCAGATGCGATACATGAAAGCAGGCAAATAATGTTGATGACACATTTACTGCAAGGATGGGAGGCTGACACAGGTAGAGATTTCAGTCTAGGAAAGAAAGTTTTGTTAAGTTGCATATCTGCAAATGAGTGTTCCACGGATCTTTGTTATAATCATGGCTATCCCAGTTGATAAAGAACTATTATACCCCCGTCATAATTGCCTTCATGTCTGGTGCTCATGATGCAATTAAGTTTTACATCATAAAATGTCATTTGATAATGTTTATGTAGGGAACTACATGGAGATGAAACTTTTTTTATTAATAAAACATTATTGGGTGAGGAATTTTTTTTTATTTTTATAATTCATGGAAATTTTTGGCGGTGTTGACGGATGGGATGATCATTGAAAACTTGGATGAAAGCGGTGAAGGAAGACATGTTCGAGCTTAGATTAGGCGATGATATGTGAAAAGACCGCATTGCTTGAAGAACCAAAATTTACGTAGCCAACCTCGAAAGTATTGGGAATGGGCTTCGATGACAATGATGGAAATTTTTGGCTTTTTTCTAAGAACCCTAAGACTAGATTGTTGATACTGAGAAAGAATATAACAAAGTTTTCACAAAGGTAGCGACTACTCCACACTACCATTTCCTCTTTCTCACACCACAATTGAGTTTTTTTTTTTTGGCTTACTCACTACTAATAAATATGCGTAACTTAACAGAGAAATCTAAACTTAAAACGAAAAAAATGCAAAACAGGGTAACTTTCGATCAATTTAAACCCTCAATTGAGATCGATTCTCAAGCTCATCAAAACACGAAAGTTGTAGTACTATGAGTTATTTAATAACACAATTTGAATCACTTGAAAAATGTTTTGAAATGAGAAAGTTATGATCATTTTACTAAAGTCGTGCAAATTTGTCTTGCAATGAAAATGAGATAGTGTCCCTGACTTTTAGTCAACTTATATGCTCGATCAAGATCGATTTTCAAGCTCATCCAAACACAAAAATTGTAGTACTCTAAGTTATCTAATAAACATAACTTTTGATACCGTCCACTATTATTATTTTACAGTAATCTTCATTTTTTTTACATGTTTCTATCTTGTCGGGTTGTTTTAATATATTGAAAAAATATACAATAAACATAACTTATTAAGATCAAGATTGATACCGTCCACTATTATTATTTTACAGTAATCTTCATTTTTTTACATGTTTCTATCTTGTCGGGTTGTTTTAATATATTGAAAAAATATACAAGGAATTGGAGCATTCAAAAGATGGGTGAAAAAAAATTGATGACCAAAGATTGGTGTGTTATTTTGTTCTTTTTGTTTGCTTAAATGAATTGGCTCTTTGAATTACAGAAATTTTACAATCAAGGGGCCACTAACGTAAATAACACCATATCACAATACCTGCAGCGACATTGGCACTGAAGTTATGAAAGACAGTCCTGTCAAAAATACAAATAAAAGATACAGGGACGATATATGGTGATGAATTCGGTGAAACTACAAGTATCTTTAGCACCTGCCATAAATATGAAGCAATGGAAAGTCAAAACAGGAGGAGGGTAAGTCCAAATGTTGTTTTCTTCGCCACAAATTTTTGGGTGGAGTCCAACGACTTTGACTCCAGAAATGGGTGAAACATATATGTTACTGAATGTGATGGTTTTCATATTGGAGCCAGCTTCATATGCATTTTGTTGGGTAAGAAGACAATAACTTGAGAGATTTACCGAGATGGGTAAGAAGACAAAGATGTCTCGCAAGGAGAAGAAGGCATGGATGACCAACATCTCCATCGACGTACGGTGTTGAAGACTAATTCCATAAAACAACCAAAGACGCTCTTAGCAGCAGCTCTCTCACTGAAGTCCCCAGTGATTTTTTTTCTTCTTTCTTGACAAATCTACAAGTATATAATAGATCCCCCTCACTTCAACCATTACAACTTTCTTACTATTTTCTGTTCTAGGGTTTAGTAATTTTGATGGAAATGTTGAATATTTACTGAAAATGATAAGTGAGATTCTATACTCCTTTTGGGGTTTACTAAGCCAATGAAAGATAATATTGGCAATGAAGATGTATCTGCGTGTAGTTGGTTTCGTGTTTGATCTTGATGAAGTGAATTTGGAGGAATTGGGTAAGGGGTTGTTTAATTGGTTTTGATATGATTTAATTTATTTGAATTGGTTTTCCATGAACAAGTACCCAATTACTCTTTTGGTCAGCAGAGGATGAGGTGATGGATAATATCTAGGGAGAGTAGAGAAAGTGTTTGTGTAATCGCTTGAGGGAGGGAGCTTGTGTGGGTTCACGTGGCAAGGACCCTCCTTCTGGCACGTGCTTGGGAGGGTTCGGATAGCAAGCGGGCTACATGAGCGGGCTCCCTAGAATTATTCCACAATATATATATATATATATATATATATTTTTTTTTTTTGTAAACAAAGAAAATGCAAAATTTTACAACTTTCTGATTAACCCTAATCTAAGAAAAATGGAAAACACAGCAATGGGGTTTCTCTATTAGGAAGAAATGCATGAAATTGAAGATACCCAAACACAAAAGAAGGCCTACTCAACATGCCCAGGCAACAAAAACAAAACCAACCAAAACCCCAATAGAGAGAGAAGAAAACCCACATCCCCATCTCCAACAGTGACACATTTTATGAACTTAACTCCACTCATCATCTACAACACAACAACTCTACTCTTTCTTTCAAAATGGAAAAATAAAATTGTTTGGTCAAGAAAGAGAGAAAGAAAATAAAGAAACCGGTCAAAAAGGCATTTTTTTTTGGCAACGACTACACCACACTATCATATCCTCTTTCTCACATCATCATTGAGTTTTTTTTGTTTTTATTTTTTTTTTACTTTCTCACACCACCTATATAAACAAAAACCATCCATTTTTTCTCCTCCCAATTTAAATCGAAACTTGATTCCTCCCTCCCTCCCCCATTTTTTTCCCTCTCCATTCAAATCAAAACTCAATTCCTTTCTCCCCCATTCGAATCTCTTCCCTCTTCCACATTCAAATCTTTCCACACGCTCAAATCTCTTGCAAATCTCCTCCCTCTCCCTTGAGAATCTCTCAAAATCGAAACCTTTAAACTTTCCAAAACGCAACAACTCAAAACATCATATCTCAAAGTGCAAAACGCATCTCTTGCGACTCCAATTCAAGCCATCCATTCTATCTTTGGGTTTAAGATTTTTGTTTGGATTGTAAGTGAGCTATCCATAACCAAGGTGAAGACATCTCTTTATACTAATCTTAAGCATGATAATATAAAATATAATGAATTGACCAACATAACATTCATACATGAAGAAAAGTGACTAGGAACATTTGAAGAATAAATTTACTTAACATAGCATTCATAAATAAATTTTTTTTCTTGTTCGCAGCTTGCAATGCGAGGAATTTCATATACCCCGCATTGTACACTGCGAACAGGAATTTTTTTCCTGTTCAGATACCCCGCATTGCACAATGGGAACATGAAATTTTTTTTATGTTCGAATTGTGCAATGTGGGTTATCTTAGATATCCCGCAGTGCATTCTGTGAACAAAATTTTTTTCGGACAGATTTGCGCGACTTTAGTAAAATGATCACAACTTGCTCATTTCAAAACATTTTCAAGTGATTCAAGTTGTGTTTATTAGATAACTCAGAGTACTACAACTTTGGTGTTTGATCAACTTGAGAATCGGTCTCAATCGAGCACATAAGTTGGCCGAAAGTCAGAAACACTATCCTGTTTTCATTGCGAGACAGATTTGCGTGACTTTAGTAAAATGACCATAACTTAGTCATTTCAAAACATTTTCAAGTGATTCAAGTTGTGATCTGATGAAGTTGAGAATCGATCTCAATTGAGGGTTTAAATTGGTCGAAAGTTACCCTGTTTTGAGTTTGGGTTTAAGGGTTTCGACTTTAAGAGGATTTGAGAGATTTCATGGGAGAGGGAGGAACCATTGTCGATTTGAATGGTGAGAGAAAAAAAATGGATGGTTTTTGTTTATAGAGGTGGTGTAAGAAAGAAAGTAGGTGGTGTGAGAAAGTAGAATGGTGTGTGAGAGAGAAAATGGTGGTGTAATATAGTCATTGCCCTTTTTTTTAAAGTGAGATCATGCTGCAAGTCACAATAAATTTGAATGACGAATCTAACAGAAATATTTTGTGAAATACAAGCATAGAAGGGGTGTGTATGTGGGACCCAAATCTTTAGACTCGAAGATACCATGGGCAATATAGCTAATTCAGTACTACCGAGTGTAGTTTTATGAAGTCAACTCAATTTCAGTGATGAACATTTGAAGTTTTGAACTTCATGCATGTTCGTTCATGATTTTATTTTTATTTTTCATTAAATTCTAAGTTTTATAGGTCAGTATGTAGTCAAGATTAGACTAATCAAATTGGAAGTCTTTGGTAGAGTGTTCATTTCACCTATAAATTAAATCCTGGAAATTTGACTCATATGTGTCGCGTGGTTCACGAAAAATATATTGTATCTGATGCGTCTAAAAATCGTCACCTTGTGAATTTGACCTGCAAAACCACTGTTAGACTGTCAAATACCATCTTTTTGTGGTCGAAGGCACTCCAATGCTTAAGTCAGTAATTCTGTTGGAAGAAGGAAGTAAATCTGGACAAAACTCAGTTAAAGTTGCATACCTTTGTCGAAAGTTCCCTTTACCTTTCATAATGGTCGTAGTTAACTCTCTGCGTGACTTAAGCATGTGAGGCGCAACGGAAGGAAAAATTTATGTAACAATCTCCTCCTTAATGGAGATGCGCTCGTGGAGGCGTAGGTCCCTCCACGGCTCTTTCTTGGTGCAACGTTCTTCTTCTTAATGAGAGAACGTGTGATGGGCTTGGATTCGGGCTTTGATTCGTCTTGGCTTGGATTTGGATCCTGCTTACGCCTCCTTAGAGGTGGGCCTTGTTTGGGCCTGTGGAATTAGCTTTATTTCTATCAGGCTTCATAAGCTGGCCCAGTGGGTTGTTTGTTGTGTCCTTGTGATGAGTCCTTGTGCCACGTATACGGTCGTGACGATCAGTCTATTTTGATGTATCATCAGCTACTCCCCCTTAGTTAGTGGGCATGCTGACGTGGCCACTAACTTTGGTGATGGTTCAACTTTCCATTTCATAATTGCCTTGTATTTAATGTTGTCAGTTGTTTTTCACGAGTTGGTGTCTCGATCCTTTGCTTGTCTGTTTGTTTCTTGCGCACATTTTTGGGATTTTGCATCGCCATCATATCTCACACGTTGTCCCATGAGCCGTCTCTTCATCGTTTGGCTCTATAAAACGAAATGTGGTGAATATGTTTTCCCTTTTCATGTTATTTTTGAATTTAGGGTTTGTTCATTCTTCTCCATTTTCCTTGCTCATTTGCTCATCAACAATGTCTGTTGGTGATAAGTTAAGTGGTAAGTCGCTGACTCTTTCTGAGGCTCATTATTCTCCTAATGGAGTTTCTCAGTCGACTCTGGAGAGCATTCGTTCCGATTATAATCTTCTTCCTGACCTCGAGCTTATCCTGCCTGGACCGAATGATAGCCCTTGTAACCCAAAGGCTGGATTCATTGCGCTGTATTCATGCATATTTTCTCCTGATCTTCGATTCTCTGTTCCAGAGTTGTTCTGGGAGTATCTGAATCTCTTGGGTATTCCTCCTGCCCAAATGGGCCCCAATGGTTGGAAGGTGATGGTCTCTTCCTACATGAGGGCTACTCTTGCAGGTATTCCTTTAACTGCTAGGATTCTGCATTATGTGGTTGGTCTGTTAGTGAACAGGGAGATATATGTTTCCTTCGTTCTCCTGATTGTTTCGAGAACCTTAGTGACGACATCCACGATTGGTCGCGGTCTTGGTTCTATGCTTCCGTGAATTTTGGCTACTTCTGGTTGAGAGGTCGGTTGATCTTCCAATCATTTCGGGTTCCCAACAGGCGGAAAAATCTTCTTTTATTAGCTGAGGAACAAAAGATAAGTGAAGTATTCTTGAAGCTTGCCCGTTTTCCTGTTGACACGTTTCTTTTCGATGGCATCCTGGAGCGTAGTGGTCTATACACTATGAATGAAGCGGAACGAGCTTTATTTACTGAGGCACATGCTAAGGCTTATGCTGCATGTATTGCTCGTTCTTGTGTTAGTGATGCTAGCATTGATTGGGAAGTGAGCTCCGTCTGAAATGTTACGGATCTCAATGCTCCCGTCACTATTTTCGCTCCTGTTTCACGAAAACGAAAGCTTGTGAAGTCCACTAGTCCCTCAAGGCAATTGCCCATAGATTTTGTGCGAGTTCCAAGAAAGAAACGACTTTTGAATCGTAGTTCTGCTCGGCTTGTGACTCGTCAGGGTTTATTCGGGCTATTGTTTCTCGCCCGGGTCTTCTCACGCTAATGTTGTAAAAGAAGATCGTGAATCTCTAGAGGAAGCTGAGGAGTTAAGACTTGTGTTGGAAAGGAGTGAGAAAGATATTATTCGTCCGCTAGACGATGATGAGATGAAACTTCTTTCTGCTTATGGTGTTTCGGACACTGCCGAGTTGTCTAATGACGATCCTCGAGCCATTAATGAGAAAATGCTCCAGTTGGCGATGGAGCAGTCTAAAGGCAATGTTGGCCGTCGAAGTCTTGGGGATCGTTCTCCCTCTCCTTCTATCGATGTCAGCGAGGCCGCCGGGGTTTCTAGTTTCTTCTCCTATTCAAAAAATTTATCCCGCTCCTGTAGATACCGCCGATCCTTCCTTTGCCGCGGATGTTTCTTGACGGGAGGGCAAACGTGGTTTTTTCACTGTTACTGTTATTCCATCTGTTCTCCCTTCTATCGGAGGTGGTTCTTCGGTGCTTCCGGATCCTCGCGTCCTCCACCCACGAATTAGTTGGACTGAGCATGGGACGAAGGACATCCGTATTAAGTCTGACGGCAAGTTCTGTTGGTTTACCCAGCTTGACATGCAAAACAATGCACGTAGATTAGTAAATGAATGGTACAGGCGGTTGGTAGAGAGTCCCTCATCTTCACGGTGTGGAAAATGAGTTATCTGTTGAGAGAACGACTTTCGATGAAACTTCTTGTTCTGGATTGGAGCAATCCGTTATGTGTGACGCTGCTGAAAGGCGGGTGGAGCAGATAATTGTTGCACTTCATGATGTCAAGGCAGATGCTTCCGGTATGTTTTCCATTGCTGAAGACCGACTTGCCGCAGCCAAAATTAAACTCGCTGCTACTAAGGATAAGCTTCGTGTGGTCGAAACTGAGGATTGAAAGTGAGTTGTTGACAGGCGGGTTGAGCTTCTTGATTATATCGAAGGGCTCGGGGAAGACTTGTCTAAGCATCGTTATTTGGTTGGTGAAGTGTTTGAGGATCATGATGCCGAGGAACCTGCTCTAGCAGCAGAGGAGTCATTGCCCCTTCTAAGCATTCTGAAGCCGTTGATGCTCCCTTTTCCTGAAATGATTTCTTTTCCGGTTTCGACTTATACTGATCATGCCATTGCTCCTGTTTCCTCTCCTACTTTTTTATTGCCTTCTACGGGGTAACAGAGTAGTGGTTATCAATAAAGATTAATTTTTTTTGTTTTTTTGTAACTGATAAGCACCCAAAACATCGATTTTTACACCCCTAAATATACAATTGTTAAGTCCATTTATCAAATAAAAATATCTCATTACGTATTTTTTGTGCATTTTGTAAGAATTCAAGCACAAATCTAAACTCATGCATAAAGTGGCACAATAAGGCTAAATTCAACAACTAAAAGGTTCAATGGGAGTTCAAATGCATTCATAAGGATTATTGAATTTCAATCCCAAGACCCATGAAGTCAAACCCACAAAGCAGCAGCAACTACGGATCTCGAGAAAATCAATATGAAGATTTGGACGTCCACATGGTCAACTTTATCATAAAAAAATCTCTATAAGACATGTTTCCTTATTCAACTCCAATAACATTCCTTGTTTCACTCTACCATTTCTTGTTTCATTCAACCATGTTTCATTGTTTAACTCAAACCATGTTTCCTTGTTTCATTCAACCATGTTTCTTTATTTCACTCAAACCATTTTTACCTATAAAACTCCATACATGGAGTTCATAAAGGATAGTTTTTTCTTAAATAGTTTTTTTAGAGGGTTTTTTTTAGTTGTAGTTCTTGGCTTTATATATTTACTTGGTAAAGAAGTGCATGTACTACAGTTTAATTCCATTGAAGGAGTAAGTTTTATCTTTGTTTCTCATTTTCAATTGTTCATCTTTCTTTTTTAACTTTTAATTTATTTTCACCATCCATTATTTTACTCTTCTCTTTATTCTTTAAATTAAAAATCAGATTTGTCTTCTAATCCACGTGAAGTAGTCGATAACCCCTGCTTTCACTATGCATTGTTGAAGTGTATTGCAGGTTGAAGGAAAAAATAAATAAAAACAATAGATATTTCTTTGATTGATGTCTTCATGCAACAACATTAATGTCGGTTTTTGGCATCAATCAAATGGCGTCATTGCACATCACTTGGTGAAGGAAGACATTCTTGAATAAATAACTTTAGAGACAATAGTGAAGATTTTTATTTTCTTTAATTCTTTTTCCCCTTTCTTTAATTTTTTTTGTCATCTTTATGCGTTTTTGGGTAATTTTCAGCATATAACAGAAACAACACAGTAGCAAACGGCTCAAACAGCGTTCATTTAACGTGAAAATTTTACATCAAATTCCGTTACACTCCCCTGAATTTCTGTAATTTTTTCAGATTTTTTTTTTTAATTTCGATTGCCTGTTGAACAGATTCGTTTGGAAAAGTGGGTGATAAAGCTGTGAATTTGCCTAAAACTTGTTTGAAGACCTTTTTTGTTTTTTGTTTTTTATTTTTTTTTTGTTTGTAGTTTTTAGTGAGGAAAAGAGTTTATTCTTTATTAACTTCTTTTTAGTATGCCTTGAATGGTCGAGTGCAACTTGTAATAGTTAGATATTATTTTAGCATTAGGTTGATTGTTAGTTTTAGGTTAGAATTAATTCATTATCAAAAAAAAATGTTCATTGAAAAAGGGCTAATTTTTTTGTAACGGACAACCAGTGGTGTTTTGGGGGAGAGAGCAATTGCTTGAACCTAGGAGGAGTAACTCTCAAATAACATTTCTCTTTACTCTCATGGTGGAGACCTTGTGTCCGAGCTCACAAGTTAGTAAGTATCTCTTTCAGACACATTATTTTATTGGCTTGGGTGCTGAGTGAAAATCGATTGGACATTGTTTGATGTTTGCTTATGTTTCTGCATCTTAACGAATTGCGTGGTTGTTTACGTTAATAAACTACCATAAACAGAGAGGGCAGACCTAGCCATATTTTTGAAACTGGTGGGATTTCATCACCCACCTCATCACTCCAGCTGTGTGAAACCAAGACACATGATAAAATCAACTAAGATTAGATCCAACTAGAACGATGTTCATAGGACAATTAAGACCTAGGTCATTCTGCTGAATTTTGTATTGACTAAAGCAAAACGTGATGTTGGGTTTAATCATTCAATGAACTCCAAGAGGCCACTGCCACATAGGTAACTCACCCGGTACGCCAAGTCATTAGTAAGCTGCAGACCGCAGAAGGACGTGGTATAACTAACAGTTTTGGCTACGAACACACACCCGAAGTACGTATTTGGCACGCATCGTTCTCATATCAATCGTTCTACAGAGCGGTAGCACAGGTACAATTCTTAATTAGACCACGTGATCTCTTGTCACTTGTGCAATAATCCGGCTTCTTGCAAGCGTAACTCTGACCTTTTGATTTGGACTTTGTACTGTTGGATACAAGCTTTTAGGATCATCTGTTAGCACCCTATCTAATAAGACAATAATAAATAACAGCGTAGCGCCCGCTGGTTTCAATCAATCTTGTCCCTCACATATTAACAAGATAAAATTCCATTAAAACGTTGTTTACTTAGATTTGGCATTTGTGTGGTTCAGAAGTGATTTTTGCTTGTGTATGTCTTCTTAGCAATCATCTAGGGATACTTGATCTTGTGTTTTGTCACTGTCATCTTTCCAATCCATTTTTTTTTCCTTTTATGAAAGTTTGGGAACGACCCAACAAATGCTTGGTTCGTACCCAAAAATTTTCTAGCCACCCTAATCCATTATTTGCTTCTTCACCACACCCATCTCCACCTACCTCCCCTCGCCCTCCAATCAACACTGAAATGGAAGAACGTCCAATTTGGGAATACAATGTTCCCCTTGCTGCTAATGTGCACGGATGCATTGAGTTGCCCCATATCACGACAGCTCAATTTGATATTAGACCAGCTATTATTAATATGTTGCCGAAGTTTCATGGGCATGATCGAGAAAGCCCATATGTCCATCTTGAAAAGTTTCTTGAAGTTTGTAGTACTTTTAAGAACCAAAACATAGATGAAGAAAATGTCAGACTTCGCTTGTTTCATTTATCTCTTGATGGTTGGGCCACCTCATGGCTAAATTCCCTCCCTGCCAGTTCCATTAAATCATGGGAGGATTTAGTTAGAAAGTTTCTAGCAAAGTACTTCCCCATGAGAAAGACCCTAGAAATTATAAGAGAAATTGAGGAGTTTACTCAAACACATGATGAACTTTTTTATGAAGCATGGGACCGCTTTCAAGATTTACTCATCAAGTACCCCCACATGGCTTTGAAAAATGAGTGCTAGTGCAGAGTTTCTATAATGGATTGATTGTCGAATCTAGAAATATGATTGAATCCATGCATCAAGGGAAATTCATGCGTAAAACTGGTACTGGTGCTTATACCTTTATAAGTGAACTTGCTGATGATTCTCGACAATGGACTGTCCATAGAGCCTTGAAACCTAGTTCTTCTAGAAAATCACGTCTATTTGTACCAAAGGAAGATCCCAAACTAGACATCAAAACCTTCCTAAAGGACTTTGCTAAGGAAATGAAATCTATTGTGACAAAGTCTACCTCTGAAGCCAAATAGCAGACTTATAAGCCTTGTATCTTGCAATGAACCTCCAAAGAAGGTGAGTGTATTTAACAGTGAACGTAAATCAAACACATTCGGTCAAACATACACATCTGCAAATCAACATCACTCAAACTTTTCTTATGGTGGTGACTTTTATGAACAACCATCCAGAAGTTCAGGAAATCTTCCTGGGTTTCAACACCATAGGCAACCTAGTGGACAAGACCACAACTCACGCACTTATCCCAGACAGGTTGACTATGGACCTCAATCTAACCAGTTGCAATAGAATCAATATCCACCACAGGGTGGACCTCTTTCATTCCGGCAAAATCAGCCTGTGAACCTTCCTATGGTACCTGTCCCTCATAATTCTTATGGTCAACCTCAACTTAGCAACTTTTGGGACTTGGTACCTCAAACTCAATATTTTGCTCCTTTACCACCTCCAAAACCATCATTAGAGGATATGATGCACCAATTAATGACAACTAATGCTGTTAATTCTCAAGCCATCCATCAACTTCAACAACAGTTGCAACAGTTGAGCATGAGAAGGGAAAAAAAGAAACATTCCCCAGTCAATCCATCCCTATAAAAGGTGCTCCCCAAGCCCATGTTAATGAAATTGGTAGTAATGTTGATTCACATGGAGAAGTTAAAGTTGTCACCACCCTTCGTTCTGGTCGAGCAATTGATAATGACATAGAATAACCCAAGATAACTGATGTGATTTCCCAAGAGAAAGTTCCTAAACCAATTGAGAACGCTAAAGGTTCTTTTCAAACTAGTTTAAACTCACACTCTTAGCTTCCCGTAGAGCCTAGAAAGTATATATCAAAGGCACCTTTTCCCAAAGCCCTTTTAGGTGACAAAAAAGATAAGCAATTTCAAGAAATACTAGAGATTTTTAAAAGAGTAAACATTAACATCCCTCTTTTGTCTACTATCCAGCAAGTACCAATCTATGCAAAAACAAATTCAAGGACATGTGTACTAAAAAGAGAAAAACGGAAGTACCTGAAACTGCATGCCTTGCAAGCGATGCCACATCGCTTATTCAACAAACTGGAGTAGTTAAGTACAGGGATCCAGGAACCCCTACTGTACCATGTTTCATTGGAAAAGACTTTGAAAGTCGTGCCTTAATTGACTTAGGAGCGAGTGTGAATCTCTTACCTTATCATATATATATATATATATATATATATATATAAAACTTGGGTAAAGGAGATGCAACCAACAAAAGTAGTTCTTAAGCTAGCAGATGAGTCAAAACGATACCCTAGACGAATAGTTCTGGATGTGATTGTTCAAGTTGCAGATTTCTATTATCCAGTTGATTTCATCATCTTAGACACTAGCCCGAGCCCAAATAATCAAATTCCTGTCATCTTAGGGCAACCCTTCTTAGCAATTGCGGAGGCCAACATCAACTATAGAAGCGGTAGCATGTCTGATTCCTTTGGGAACCTTAAAGCCAAATTGAATATTTTTAAGGCCTTGTGATTACGCCCAAACAGTACACACGATTAATTGCAGTAAAGATTGGGGTGTCCATCCCACGAGGAAAAATGATCTACAAAACAAGGTCAATGAAGAAAAACTACACGAAACTAAATGTAAGAAATTCTAACAAATTTAAAATAAGAAATTGAATTGAATTTAATAAAAAATCAAGTTTAGAGAAGTCACAAGGTTCCAAAAATCCCTCCTAGATTTCACGCGCCAACTAGTATTGATTCGCTATGATGACTCGATTACGTGTTTCACATCCCAAACAACATAATCGAAAAAATAGTCTTTAATGCACTAATATATTCTAATGTAAATGGATTTTAGATTTCACTTTTTCTAGAAAGCACAAAGGTTGGTCATATATGATATCCTAAACTTACGATATATTCGGAAACAATAACGTAATAAAAGACGATCATATATAACTAGCCTGCCGGGATTAATTGATCCTTAAACATTCCACGCATAAGAAAAGCGTGACCAAGCTTATATGGAGAAGAAAAAAACAATCACCGGAATAATAATCTACGAAGAAGTTGATGAAATTTTTGTCACTAAAATAACATAAACTCCTATATTAAAACAAGTGAAAATTCATAAATACCATTATTCATTGTGAAAGCATAAAACGAATCAAATACCAATTAAGTGCGTTACATCTAGGAGTTCATCTCTTCGCCTTGCGTGGAGTTTAGTGACACATGGTGAAGGCGATGACAGCAATAGCGGTGTGGAGCTTCATGGCAGCGCGTGGTGGATTAGCGATGCGTACTCGGCTGTTGATGTGTTGTGTGCCTTTCTTCCCTCTGTGTTGCTGTATTTATGGTAGAAAGAAACAACTCCTTATTGGAAACCCAATTGGAAACCAAATACAAATTAGAAACCAATTATAATTGGAAACCAAATATAACAGGAAAGGTGGGTTTGGCTATGTTCATCCATATTACTCCTTTGTTCCACCAAAATTCAAAACTAATTTCCTTTATTTTTTTTCTTTGGTTATCTTAATCTTTGGCTTGAGTGTCTCCCGCTCCACTTCATCAATTTTTCTATGAATTTCCGAATTCGCCACGCTAATGCACTTTTGTCATTTAAACTCCAAATCCTACAAAAATACAAAAATAAAATAATTAAACTAAAATACGCTGTTCGAAACACTAACAAATATAAATTAGGAGGCATATTATGTAATAATTTAGAATAAAATACCTAAACTTATATTATGTGAACATCAAATGCCCCCAAACCTATATTTTGCTAGTCCACGAGTAAAACAAAATTAAGTATAAAATCCTAACTTACTTTCGTAGTAATCACTGTTGCACTTACCTTAACGTGCAACAAGGCTTTAAACCCCTAGATGACCTCTAGTGGACGAGTTATAGTCTCATGAGGGTTTCCAAAAATGTTACCCCCAAACATTACTGACTCAATAAAACAAAATCTATTTTCTAAAAACATAATGCAAAAACATGGGCATTCCCCTTTATTTTCCTTAGAGTAATTTTCTGATTGCTTAAAATTCAAGAAAAACAACAAGCTAAAAATATCACAAAAGTATATCAATAGAGTACAATAATTTAATGGTATCTAAAGGTTAAATAAATTTCATAATCATTCTCAACTCGAAGTGTGTGTGTGAGAAACTTTATCAACATAACTCTTCATCTCATAGTAAAGATGTGACGAGATGACCTTTAGAAAGTACGCATTGACTACAAATATCTCATGTCACTCAAAAATAAAACACTCAGAGATTGAACACTCAGTTTATATGTAAGGAAAATGATAAAAATTATGGAAAATGCAAACGTCTCACATATAGTCATCATGAAAAACGAAATTTTCAAAGAGTGAAATGAATATGATCTCATGGACAGGAATTTGATTACTTTTGAGAATATTGAATCAAACACCATAGTTCTTGTCTATTCAATCTCCGCATCTACTAAACCAACTTTCACTTAAGAACAATTAGGTCTTTACTAGGTTGTAATGGGGCTTGGATTATGGCAAACAATAATGGACAAAAAGGGATACACAAATTTCATGAAAATTGCTACACTCTTGAATAAACACATAGGGCTTTGAAGAACAAATCAATGTTGTACACCATTAACTTTTTCTTCATTATTTTCTTCTTCAAACTTTTTTTTTCAACCACTTTTTTTTCCATGTTTTTTTCCATTTATACAATCAACACTTTTACTTTGAGGGCGCGTGAAATATCTATTTTCAACTCTTTCTATTTGCCCATTCCATAAATATATCTCACCGTATACATTCTCAGAAAATTGGGTAAGGATAAAATAATAGAGGTATTACTCCTTGATTGGAGTACGTATAAGAATGAGGATAACAAAGAGAATGCTATTTAAAGGCTCAAATGGTTGCAAATGGATATTTATTATTGGGTAGGCTAAAAGGCTAAGAAAAAAATGGTTTAAAGAAAGAAATGCCTATATTACTTCATAAATTCTAGTTAGTACTAGGACATCTCAACTAAATAAAGCAAGAAGTTCTAGTGTAAAAATTCAATTTTTATGTCATTCTTAAAGCAATCAATAAGAAAGTCAAGAATAATGAGATCATCAACGAAATAATGCGGACTCAAGAAAAAATCAGAGTGTAATTAATAACCTTCAAGAAATAAAGAATGACTCAAAACTCACAAGGGTTAAAGTCTCCACTATTATTCTAAGGTTTTCTAGTTCAATATCTCACTAATCAACTTCAAATCATGTTGACTTGGTTTATAGTGCACGAATAGTCGAGTTGAAAAGTTTCACGAAATACATCTAACATAAAGATAATATCAAATATCATATTTTCTACTAATATAACTATGTGACACATGTTAGTATGTGTTTTCTCAAAATTAAAGACAACAAAAATATTTTCTAAAATAAAAAAGACTCAAAACCCCTTTTTATTAATTTTTTTTAAATACACCAAGAGTTCAGATTTCGAATGCATTTTCATAAAGATTTTGCACAATTACCGTAATCATCTAAGTATTCAATGGAGATTGAGTAGAACACAAAAAATGACTCGGTTTAATTGTAAAATACATTTTAAGCTCAAAGATTTTTGAAAATTGCACAAAAAATCTAATAAACCACCTCACCCCCAAACCTAAACCAAACATTGTCCTCAATGTATAAAATAATAGTCATGACAAATGAAGGAAAAAGAAAAGAAGGGTTAGAGTGATATTACCATGGTGAAGCTTTACCAATTTCAAATAAACAATGTCCTCACAGTCACCAAAATATAAGAAAATCATACCAACGGGAGAAAGGAACACATGGGATGAGGGGCTCCGAGTGACTCCAGTAGCAACACCTAAAATAACTTGAAACACTACAAGAAAAACATAAAAGTAAAAACCCAAACTAAAAAATAAAATAAAAACATAAACTAAAGATAGGGTGAAGAACATCAAATCAAGTAGACAAGGGCAACCAGAGAGATCTCCTCTGGCACCTCCATGGTACTTGAGTAACGACAAACAAATGTTCATCAGGGAAGTCATCATGGATGGGTGGGCCATTGGCAGAGTCATTGAACTCCAGACGAGACAAGTAATCCGCCACAACATTCTCGACCCCTTCTTATCCTTTATAGTTATATCAAATTCCTGCAGAAGTAAAATCCACCTAATCAATCTTTCCTTAGCATCCTTTTTAGAAAGAAGGAACTTAAGAGCCGCATGGTCAGTAAAAACAGTGATAGGTGTACCAATCAAATAAGCACGAAATTTGTCTAAAGCAAAAACTACAGCTAGCAACTCTTTTTCAGTAGTCGAATAATTCTTTTGAGCATCATTAAGTGTTCGACTAGCATAGTAAACAACAAAGGGCTTCCCTTCCCTTCGTTGTCCCAAGATTTCCCCCACAACATAGTTGCTTGCATCATACATTATCTCAAATGGTAAATTCCAATCCGGTGGCTGCATGATGGGGACAGAAGTGAGCCTATCAATGAGTGATCGAAAGGCGTCCTCACACTCTTGTGTCCATTGGAACACGACGTCTTTGACTAGGAAGCTACTTAATGGTCTAGAGATGCCATAAAATTTTTGTATGAACCTCCTATAAAAACCCGTATGCCCTAGAAATGATCTCACATCCTTGACACTTTTAGGTGTAGGTAATTTAGAAATCAATTCGATTTTAGCTTTATCAACCTCGATTCCTTTATCAGAAACTGTGTCCCAGAACTATTCCATAGGAAACCATGAAATGACATTTTTCCCAATTAAGCACCAAACCCTTCTCTTCACATCTACTTAAAACAGCCTTCAAGTGAAGTAAACATGAATCAAAGGAATCACCAAAAACAGTCAAGTCATCCATGAATACTTCCATATATTTTTCAACTATATCACTAAAAATACTCATCATGCATATTTGAAAAGTAGTCGGTGCATTACACAAACCAAATGGCATATGCCGAAAAACATAAGTACCAAAAGGACATGTGAAAGTAGTCTTATCCTAATCCTCTAATGCAATCTCAATCTGATAATATCCTGAATACCCATTTAGAAAGCAATAGAAAGAATGACCAACTACTCATTCTAAGATTTGGTCTATGAATGGAAGTGGGAAGTGATCCTTGCGGGTGGTAGAATTAAGTTTCCTATAATCAATGCACATGCGCCACCCTGTCACTACCTTAGTAGGAACAGACACCCCCTCATCATTAGTCACCACTGTTATTCCAGATTTCTTGGGAGCCACTTGAGTTGGACTAACCCACTTGCTATCAGAGATGGGATAAATGATGTCTGCATCTAACAATTTTAAGTTTTCCTTTTTCACCACCTCTTTCATAGTAGGGTTAAGTCGTCTTTGAGGGTCTCTACGGGGGTTAGCTCCTTCTTGTAAGTGAATCCTATGGGAACATATTAAGGGGCTAATACCTTTGATGTCAGCTATAGTCCAACCTATTGCAGATTTGAGCTCACGTAACATATTAATCAATTCTTCTTCTTGTGAGCTATCAAGCACGGAAGAAATAATAACAGCAAAGGTATCACCTGGTCCAAGGAATGCATGTTTAAGTCCCTCGGGCAGTGGAGATAGGTCAACTTTCAGAGTTTTCACAGTGGATATTTGTGGTTTCTGTCTTTCCTTTGGCAACTCCTCAAAGCATCATTGCCATTGTCGCCCTCCTTTATCCTTTAACCCTGAAACAACAGAAATATAGAAAACATTGTCAAGATAAAGTGAACTCTCATAATCAAAAATAGAAAAGAGGTACTCTAAGGTTTCATAATCTGCGCTCAGGAGCACCTCCTATGATATCAGCGTGTCTATCATGTAAGTATGATGACACTCATCATCATCACGTGGTTGCTTGCTAATATCGAATATGTTGACCTCCAGAGTCATGTTCCCAAAAGACAGCTTCATTAGACCGTTCCTGCAATTGATAAGAGCGTTAGCTATGGCAAGAAAATGTCTACCTAAAATAATCAGAACTGTAGACTCTATATTAACCGCAGAATGAGTATCTAAAATAAGAAAGTCGACGGCATAGTAAAACTTATCAATCTGCAGCAAGACATCCTCGACTATTCCTCTTGGCTTCTTAACCGATCTATCGTCCAATTGTAGTACCACAGATGTGGGTTTCGTCTCTCCTAGACCCAGTCGCAAGTAAGTAGAATATGGCATCAGATTTACACTTGCTCCTAAATCCAACAAGGCTTGGCCGAACTCATGAGTCCCAATCTGGCAGGTGATTGTAGGACACCCTGGATCTTTGTACTTGGGTGGTGTCCTCTGCTCAATCACCGCACTTACCTCTTCTGTCAAGAAGGCAGTCTTCTTGACATGATGTTTCCTCTTGATAGTGCATAGATCCTTGATGACCCTCGCATAAGTTGGTACCTGTTTAATCACATACAACAAAGGTAAGTTAACTTAAACCTGTTTCAAGTGTTCTAGAATCTCACCATGCATGTCCGATTTCTTTCCAGTAGGTCGTAGTGCTTGAGGAAAAGGAACTGGAACTGGAATGTTCTTGTTGGGCTCATCCTCAGGGATGCTCTCCTTTGCACTAGGGGAGGTGCCTATAGTCGTGGACGAGCTTGATCAATCTAAAATCTTACCACTCCGAGTAGTGATGGCATTAACCTCTTTGACATTCTGAGAGTCTGAAGTAGAGGTTTGTGCCATAAGTTGGCCCTTCGAATTTGCTTGAGGTTGTGACGGAAATTGGCCCCGCTCTTGTATTGTTAATGAACTTGTCAGCTTGGTTATTTGGCTTTTGATCTCTTTGTTCTCTTCTACCAACTGTGTCAATGCAACCTCAAAATTTTGATTAGTTTTACCTTGTGCCTCTATAAATGCATGTAATGTGTTTGATAAGGAACTTCTGTTAGATTGCACATTGTATGGAGGTGCAGGGTATGACTTAGGTGGTTGTGCTTGTGAGTGTGTAGGTTGGTCTGCTTCGGACCTCCAGCCTAAGTTAGGGTGATCTCCCCAGCCAGAATTGTAAGTGTTAGAGAATGGTGAGTAAGGCTTCTTGTACATCCCTAAGGCGTTACATTGTTCCTCATAAACCCCTCTCATCTCAATCAAGGTCGGGCAATCATGTGCTAAGTGTTCAACTCCCCCGCATATAAAACAGGCGTCCTGTAGCTCAACTCTGGCAACAGTATGTGTGGGCCTACCATCCTTGGTCTTAAGTGCCTCTAACTCCCTAGTCACTATATTCAATTGGGCTCTAAGGTTGTCCTCTTCCCTAAGTTGATAGACTCCAGCTGAGCGTGTTATATCCGTGCTCTCAGTAGCACTTGGACCAGTCCAAGTATGAGCCTTTTCAGCCAGGTCATTAAGGTACTCAATGGCCTCGTCTGGGTCCTTATGCAAAAACTCCCCATTACACATCATCTCAATGAACTGGCGCTCTCTACTGGTGAGCCCCTCATAAAAATAACTAACTAAGCGCCAACTCTCATACCCATGGTCTGGACATGTATTCAAGAGATCCTTGAACCTCTCATATGCTTGATATAATGTCTCACTATTCTTTTGGGTGAAGGTAGAAATTTGTCTCTTTAGATCGTTGGTTTTGTGGTGAGGAAAGTATTTATTAAAAAATGCTTGGGTCATCTCCTCCCACGAACCTATAGACCTTGGTCGCAAAGAGTATAGCCAACTCTTCGCTTTTTCCTTAAGGGAAAAGGAAAAAAACCTTAGTCTAACCGAGTCTACAGCCTCAACTTTGTTGTGGAAAGTGGCCACAACTTCCTCGAATTTCCTAATGTGAACATAAGGATTCTCACTCTCTAGGCCATGAAAAGTGGGTAATAATTGTATCATATCCAGCTTAAAATTTAGCTTTGGTGTACTTGGTGCAAACATGATACATGATGGAGTAGCAGTGCGCGTGGGGTGGAGATAGTCCTTTAGCGACCGAACATGGTCATCTTCGTGATTACTCATGGTGTTAGAATTAGAAGTAGAACTTAATTTGGTCTCAATGTGAATTTGTGGGTGTTCTAAATTTGGGACCCTAATTAGTCTCCCTAAGTGGTCTCTATTCCAACTCACACTCCCCCAATGTTCTTTTTGGTTTTTTGCAATTTTTTTTAGAAATAAAAAAATAAATAAACTGGAGTTCATCTCTTCGCCTTGCGTTACATCTAGGAGTTCATCTCTTCGCCTTGCGTGGAGTTTAGTGACACATGGTGAAGGCGATGACAGCAATAGCGGTGTGGAGCTTCATGGCAGCGCGTGGTGGATTAGCGATGCGTACTCTGCTGTTGATGCGTTGTGTGCCTTTCTTCCCTCTGTGTTGCTGTATTTATGGTAGAAAGAAACAACTCCTTATTGGAAACCCAATTGGAAACCAAATACAAATTGGAAACCAAATATAATTGGAAACCAAAAATAAATTGGAAACCAAATATAACAGGAAATGTGGGTTTGGCTATGTTCATCCATATTACTCCTTTGTTCCACCAAAATTCAAAACTAGTTTTCTTTATTTTTTTCTTTGGTTCTCTTAATCTTTGGCTTGAGTGTCTCTCGCTCCACTTCATCAATTTGTCTATGAATTTCCAAATTCGCCACGCTAATGCACTTTTGTCATTTAAGCTCCAAATCCTACAAAAATAAAATAATTAAACTAAATACATTATTCGAAACACTAACAAATATAAATTAGGAGGCATATTATGTAATACTTATGTGAACATCACCTTGCAAAGGAAAGATGATTTCGATATGATTGAGGAAGAAGAAGAAGAAGTGTGTATGATTCGATCTTTGAGTCAATGGCTCAATCGTCACCAGATGACGTAGTGTTTCATTGTCTCTCACACTTTGGTATGAACCTAGATATGGACGACGCTATTGAAGAGGTCAACAGTATGTTGGATAATGTCCCATAATGCATATACCTGAATATGAGCCATTATCACGTTATCAATATGAGGAAGAGTTGTATTCCTCATCTTCCTTTATAGGACAGTCACAAGATATTGACTCATCCACAAGTACTCAGAAATCACTAGAACTTAAGCCTTTACAAAATGAATTGAAATATGCACTTCTCGGTATTGCGGAGAGTTATCCAGTGATTATTGCCTCAGATCTCATTGAGGAATACAGTGACAAGTTGTTGGAGGTCCTTAAAGCTCACAAGTCAGCCATTGCTTGGAATATTCATGACATCAAGGGTGTTGACCCTATTGTCTGTGAGCATCATATTTATTTGGAAGATGAAACCAAAACCTCCAGAGAGCCCCAACGACGTCTAAATCCCATTTTGAAAGATGTCGTAAAAGAAGAAGTATTGAAACTCCTGGATGCAAACATCATCTATGCTATCTCTGATAGCCAATGGGTTAGCCCAGTCCATGTGATTCCTAATAAGCAAGGAATTACAGTTGTTGAAAATGAGAACAAGGAACTTGTGCCACGAAGAGTGAAAAGGGGATGGAGAGTATGCATTGATTATCGTAAGTTGAACTTTAATACTCGAAACATTTTCCCCTTCCCTTCATTGATCAGATGCTTGAGAGGTTAGCGGATCATCCTTACTATTATTTCTTGGATGGATATTCTGGATACAATCAAATTTCTATTGTACAAGAGGATCAAGAGAAAACCACATTCACTTTTCCGTTTGGTACCTACGCTTATCATCGCATGTCTTTTGTGCTATGCAATGCACCCGCGACATTTCAAAATGCATGTCTAGCATATTCAGTGATATGATGGACAACTTTCTTGAGATCTTTATGGATGATTTTTTCAGTATTCGGCTCATCTTTTGACCAATGCCTACATCACCTCTCACTTGTCTTAAAGCATTGCGAAGAAAAATGTCTTGTTCTAAATTGGGAAAAGTGTCACTTCATGGTGAAGCAGGGCATTGTTCTTGGGCACGTTGTCTCTCCAAAAGCCATTGAGGTAGACAAAGCTAAGACTGATGTCATTTCATCTCTTTCGATTCCAAAATCTGTTAAAGATGTGCGATCTTTTTTTGGGCATGCTGGATTTTATCGCTGCTTCATTAAAGATTTCTCAAATATTGCTCGCTCTTTGAGAAGTCTCTTAGCCAAGGATGTTCCTTTTTCTTTTTGACGACAAGTGCATATCTGCGTTTTTGCATCTTAAATCTGAACTAGTCTCAGCTCCTATCATCCGAGCTCCTGATTGGGTGCTACCTTTTGAGATTATGTGTGATGCCTTTGACTACGTTGTAGATACAATTTTGGGTAAAAAAGTTAACAAACTTCCTCATGTCATCTACTATGCTAGCAAAACTCTGAATGAGACTCAACTCAATTACTCAACCACGGATAAAGAAATGTTAGCCATTGTTTATGCATTAAATAAATTTCGTTCCTATCTCATTGGAGCTAAAGTCATTGTGTACACTGACCATGTAGCCCTTAGATACCTTCTCAATAAGAAGGACACCAAACCTTGTCTGATCTGATGGGTTCTTTTGCTTCAAGAATTTGATCTTGAAATACTAGATAAGTCAGGTACAGAAAATGCGGTTGCCGACCACTTGTCTAGGCTAACATCACAGTCATCTACTAGTATCTTGCCCATTCAAGAGGACTTCCAGATGAACAACTTCTCTTGGTAGAGCAAGAATTTCCTTTGTATGCCGACATTGTCAATTTTTTAGCAACAGAAGAACTCCCTTCACACTGGTCTAAGCCAGATCGTGACAAGTTTTTATCTAGGGTCAAGTATTATTCTTGGGGTGAGCCATATTTGTACAAATACTGCCTTGACAAACTTATCAGAATATGTGTTCTAGAAGTTGAACAGTTGAGCATTCTCTCATTTTGCCATGATCAAGCTTGTGGTGGGCATTTTAGTTATAAGAAAACTGCAGAGAAGGTTCTCCAATCAGGTTTTTATTGGCCTACCCTTTTTCAAGATGCCCATGAGTATTGTAAAGTATGTCACCGATTTCAACAACTTGGGCGAATAACTCGTCGACACATGATGCCTCTGAATCCTATTCTAGTGGTTGAAATTTTTGATGTTTGGAACATCGATTTTATGGGATCGTTTCCATCCTCCCATGGGTATCAATACATCCTTCTTGTAGTGGATTACGTTTCTGAATGAATAGAGGCCATTGGCACTAAGACCAATGATCAAAAAATTATTATTTCATTCATAAGGGAGTTTATCTTTAGTAGATTTGACACCCCCAAGAGTATCATTAGTGATGGGGGTAAGCATTTCTGTAACCGCGTCTTTGAGCATCTTGTTAAAAAGTATGGGGTTACTCACAAAGTTTCCTTTTCCTACCATCCTCAAACAAGCGATCAACTTGAAGTCTCAAATCATCAAATCAAGAACATCGTCGAAAAGACTATCAATCCAAATCGACAAGATTGGTTTTTACGTCTTTTGGATGCCTTATGGGCATACCGAATTGCATTCAGAACTCCTTTAGGGATGTCTCCCTATAGATTGGTCTTTGGTAAACCTTGTCACCTTCCTGTCGAACTCCAACATAGAGCTTATTGGGCTACAATGAGTCTAAACTTTGACCTCAATATGGCTGGTAAAAAATGAAAACTTCAACTCGATGAGTTAGAAGAATTGAGGTGTGATGCTTTCCAAGAACTACAAAAATAAAATGAAGTGGATACATGACAAAAGAATCATGAGAAAAGAGTTCCATCTTGGTCAGAAAGTCTTACTCTACAACTCTCGTCTTCACATTTTTTCAGATAAGCTAAAAACTCGTTGGTTTGGACCATTCATGGTACGTGATGTTAAAGACTACGGTGTCATCACTGTAGAAAACCCTACAAATGGTAGTCTCTTTCAAGTAAATGAACAGCGACTGAAGTCATACCATGAACTTCCCACAAGGTCAGTGGAATCCATTCAATTGATTGATCCTAACTATGAGGATTAGTCACACCTACAAATTTCTACTCCACTAAGCCTATTTGGGGGTGATATCCACCACCCCCATTACGTCCGACAATGACATTAAACTTAGCACTACTAGAAGGCAACCCAGTCTGTTTATGCATTCATTCATTCATAAAATAATAATAATAATTAAATTTTTTTAATAATACCGCCAATTCCTGTTTGGGGGTGATGTATTTTAATAATACGTCACCCCCACCAACTCACTCTTTTTCATTGCAGGGACAATACATATGTTCAACAAATCACCTTAGGTAATAAGTTCTAATTTTTATTTCTCACTTTTCATTTCATTTGTTTAACACTGGGGACAGTGTTCTATTTGTTTGGAGGTGGGGAGATTTATCAAAATTCATACCTCTTTTGAAAATCTTTTTCTAAAAATAAATAATAAAAAAATGGTGTGGTATCCTAGTTATGATGAGATTGTATTACTTGATTCATTACATTTAGGCAAAGAGATGTTGAAAGTTTATTACTAGAGTAAATATTGCATTTGAGCATTCAGGAACAAATAATTTTTTGCTCAATGACCACAGATGTAGTTTGGAATACAACAGTAAGTTACTTTCTGAGAATCTAGAGGAATAATAATGGAGACTTTAACCTTGTGAGCTACCAGACCTTTCATTTTATTCAGAGTGTTTTTACACAACTCCGAGTCATATGATGACTTAAAATTTTGTTGGACATTAACTTGTTGTGAAGTCTCATTATTCTTCTTTTTGGTTAGTCACTGAGAATGACATCGTTTTCGAGTTAAGAGAAACATAGGTCTTGTAGTCTATTTGAGACTTATAACCATTACCAAACCTTAGAATGTAAATTAGGCATCTTTTATCCATCTGAACCTTCTCAAAACCATCTTGCTAAATATTTCATCCAATACCAATGTGAGTCTTTGTCTTGGTTTATTAGATATATATAAAAAATAAAATTAAAAAAAAACTCATTTTCCCCTTTATGTTTCTGAAAAATGTTAGGAATATTTATGAAGAAAAAGGGGATTGCAAAGTGAAAATCCAAAGTCCAAGGTACTTAAAAAAAAATTTGAAGAAAAAAAAAGTTGTGAAGAAAGGAGAATAAAAGGAAGTGATTGATGAGTTCCCTATTGAACTATTTGAAGACCCTACATTTTCAGAAACATCACTTTACTTATCATCTACCCCATTCTTCATCATATGTATATATATAAACCAGATTCATTTTTATTTTAGAAAAAATCCTAATTAACCATATGGTAAAGTATGGTAAAAAGTGGAGAGTAGATGAGAAGACGCTATGGTGGGTAACTCGACATTCTTGCAAGTGATCAACATTCATTCCATGAGACTGTTATTCTCTTTCATGTCCATTTATTCTTATGAGCATGTGAGAAGTTTGAATTTTCGCATTTCCTTTTTTCCTCACATGCAAGAGAGAAAATATTTTACCCAAACTCAGAGTGATCATTTCAGAGAATTAACTGGTGAGTTTTGAAGTCAAAACGGCTATTCCAAATGTGGATTAGGATGTACATTACTTTGACACGAAAAGTTGCATTTGTTGGTTATTCACACACACACACACACCTTGTTCCAAAGTTGCTCACTTGTAATGTGCCTTTTAGTAAGAAGTTACATATGTCTCTTGTCTTCTATGTGTTGAATAACAAGGACATTCTCTGAGAAAAATAGGTCACACATCAATTTTGTTTCATATAAAAAAATGTTTGTGGGTGTCATCTTGGATAACCCTTAGGAGGCTAAAACTTCTCCTTTAGTGCCATGCTAGGGGTTCAAGGCGTTGTTGCATATTGTAAATGCAATCAAGTCATACCAGCGAAAGTGGCATTGATTTCTTTGAGAAGTTAAGGACGAATAAAAATATTTTGTTTTGTGTTATTATCTTTCTTTTCGTTGTTCTTTGCTAGAGGACTAGCAAAAGGTTGTTTGGGGGTTGTGTGATAAGCACCCAAAACATCAATTTTTACACCCTTAAATATACAATTGTGATAATCAAAAGGAAGTGATTGATGAGTTCCCTATTGGTAGAGAAGTGCATTTACTACAGTTTAATTCCATTGAAGAAGTAGGTTCTATCTTTGTTTCTATTTTTCAATTGTTTCTCTTTCTTCTTTAACTTTTAGTTTATTTTCACCATTCATTATTTTACTCTTCTCTTTATTCTATAAATTAAAAATCATATTTGTCTTCTAATCCACGTGAAGTAGTCGATAACCCCTACTTTCACTATGCATCGTTGAAGTATATTGCAGGTTGAAGGAAAATAAATAAATAAAAACAGTAGATATTTTTTTATTGATGTCGAAAATCATGCAACGACATTAATGTCAGTTTTTGACATCAATCAGTAACTATCGTAGCTTTTGTATCAAGCTCTTTTATAACTGCCTTCGTGTTTGTTTCTTGTAGTTGTTGGTCGCTATCATTCTTTCTGATTTATTTGTAAGTGGTTGCTCTTTTCCTATATTTTTTCAGACTGTATTGATTCGTTTTCTTAGCTCGAACTTTTTGTTTGCCTTTTAGATGACTCGGGTGTCCAGACTTTACTTCGTTAGTTCGGTCTATTCGAAGTTTTTTGTGTTTAGGTGACTCGGGTGTCCAACCTTTACTTCATTAATTCGACACCTCGGTCAATTCAAAGTTTTTTGTGTTTAGGTGACTCGAGTGTCCAACCTTTACTTCGTTAACTCGACACCTCGGTCGATTCAAAGTTCTTTGTGTTTAGGTGACTCGGGTGTCCAACCTTTACTTCGTTAACTCGACACCTCGGTCAATTCAGAGTTTTTGTTTTTCTAATTAGATGCCTCAATCGATTCAAAAATTTTTGTGTTTAGGTGACTCGGGTGTCCAACCTTTACTTCATGGTTGATCAGACCAGGAGTTTTGTATGTCCGACTTTTACGGCCTGACAGCCTTGTACAGCTGGTTTGTTGTCTATGCGAAAATTTGGATCTCCGAAATTTGTAATCTTTATTGATGTTTCTTGAATATTTCATCAGTTTTGGTCATTAAGGCATTTATACTAATTCAGAATATTGTTTGCTTTGTCTTCCTTTGCTCGTTGTCAGTCTTTGCGTTGAGGGCTAGTGCTTCATTTTTCTTTGTTTTTTCCTCTCGTGTTGTTGTGTGGTCCGACTTTATATTGCAATTGTTGATGAAGTCTTTTTTATTTATACGGATTGGATGATGCAGGCATTTTCCATGTTTTATGAAGTGTTTCGTCAGTACCCTTGTTCCGATATAGATGAGTGAGGGGTTTGCCTTGCTTCCCTTGGTTGTGCAGCGTGTGGTGTATATCAATTCTCTGGACTGTTTTTTTGATCTCGCAGCGTTGTCTGCTTTATCTTTCCATTCGATCTGTTTTTCTTGTGTCCCGGTGAATTTGTCTACTAGTCCTTTCTGAGCCCAGTGTTTGATTTTGTCTTTTATGTTGTAACATCCTTCAGTATCGTGTCCATGATCCTTATGGAATGTGCAGTATTTGTTTTTGTCTCTTCCTTTTGGGTCTCTTCTCATCTGAAGCGTCCAGTTAATGTTATCACACTTTACTATGTGTTTTGGTATGTTTGCTCGACTTGTCTTCAGAGTTGTGTATAGGGGTGGGCATCCCATCCCGCGATCCCATTCCCATTCCGATCTTGTCCCGATTTTTTCGGGTCTTAATGGGATTGAATAATTTCATCACGATCCCGTCCCGTCCCGATCTAGAATGGGATGGGATGGGATGAAGATTTTCAATCCCGCCAATCTCGTCCCGTCCCAAGCTAATATTTATTATTAATATTTTTATTTATTTATTTTAAAATTGCAATATTAGTGTAATTGAAGAAAAAGTGTAATTGATATTAGTCTATATCTGCAACTACTTGATATTGGTTTATTTCTAGAATTCTAAATTAATTATTTAATTGCAAACTCTTTAAAACTCAAAATGGGATTGCTAACTACATTGGAGAGTTTTATTTCGTGTCAAGACAATGAATTTAATGACTTTTTTTAAAGCAATAATGAAACATTCTTCTTAGCACCCCAAATCTACTCATCCTTTTGTTCACTATTTGAAATAGTAGAGCATGTCCACCATTGCCATTATACTGTCCACCTCTTAGTCATTCAAAATTCTGCAGAAATCTTAATTATAGGGTGAATTTCAGCTATCATTTATAGTAGTTTATTATGATGTTGCATACTCAATCTAAGGCTATCATTTATGTGTAGTTCTACGAATTGCCTTTGCCTTTTTTCAACTAAGCAAATTGGGTCTTGGGTAAGCAGTAATTTGTATAAAAATGAGAGCACGTTGATCCCGTCCCGTCCCATCCCGATCCCGTATGAACGGGATGGGATAGGGATGGGTCTATCTCATCCCATCTCGTCTCGTGCCCACCCCTAGTTGTGTATGGTTTGTATGTGGTTTTCGTTACGCTTGTTACCCATTCGAGTCTGGCTCATGTTGGTTGCGACTTCTCGAGTTTCAGTTGCCGCGAATCATTCTTGTCGCTACTTCGATATTTCTTCGATGGGTTGCTGCCTTCCTGTTGTCCATTGTCTTTCTTTCTTTCTCGTTTTCTTGAGAATTTTTCTCTTTCTTGATCATTTTTCTTCCTGGTTGTTTTCATCTCTTCTAGGGAGATATGCTTCTGTGCTACTTTTAGCAGGATTTCCATGCCCTTTGGTGGCTCCAAGTTAAAAGCGACAAAGAAAATGACCTCTCTTTAATCCGGCCACGAAGGTTTTTGCGGCTGTGTCATTGCTACATCCGTTGATCATTGTCAGTTGATTGGTAAAGCGGGTGACATATTCTCGTATTGTTTCTTCGGGTTTCTGTCTGATATGCAGTAGGTAGTGTGGCCATTTCCTCATCCGTTGGCTTCCAATAAATCTGGTGATGAAAGTGCTGGCCAGGGCTTGAAGGGAATCTATAAATCTTGGTGGTAGACTATTGAACCAGTTCATTGTTGTTGAAGTGAGCCTGATTGGGAACGTTCTGCATAAAATTGATTATGTGATCTCCTTCAGGGCCATCATGTGGTGGAAATATCTTAAATGATCTATTGGGTCGGAAGTACCATCATACACCTCGAACTTTGGCGAAATGAACTTTTTCAGCATTGCTATTTTCATGAGGGTGTCGAAAAATGACGATTTTGCCAATTCATATAATACATTAAGATCTGTGACTTCTATTCTGAATGGGATTTTGGCAAGTGTCCTTTCATATAATGGATTCTTGTCTCGTGGAAGCTCACTGCTTTCGAAGTTTCCTTGTTGGGGTTCAATTGGCAGAGTTTTGTGGTAGCTGTGTTTGAACAGGGTTAACCAGTTGAATGTGATTATGTGCGATCTTCTCCAGTAGCATCGTTACATGCTCCATCTGGGTTATAAGCAAATCTACCCCGGGATCCGTAGTAGTGTTGACAGTTGTCTGGGCTATCTGGACTATTGTGTGCAGTGGATCCACATTCTCGGATGCTATTGGTCTGGCGATTCGGGCTGCGTCTTCTCCTTAAGCCGTCAATGATGCATCGGCGGGAGAGTTGCTGTGATCATTATTGGATTGTGGATCTGTAGATTGCATCATTCCTTCTGATGGTCTCGTTGATTTTTCGTTAGGTTGTGGTGAGTTTTATCACTTGTGTGTTTTGTATTTGGAAAGAGGAAACTCGTCGTTCCCCACAGACGGTGCCAAACTGATGCATCAAAAAATCGTCATCTTCTGAGTTTGACCTGCAAAACCACTGTTAGACTGCCAAAGATCACCTTTTTGGTGGCCGAAGACACTCCGATGCTTAAGTCAGTAACAATGTTAAAAGAAGGAAGTAAATCTGGACAAAACTCTGTTAAATTTGCATACCTTTGTCGAAAATTCCCTTTACCTTTTGTAATGGTCGTAGTTAACTCTCTGCGTGACTTAAGCATGTGAGGCGCAATGGAAGAAGATGTTTATGTATCAGTCTCCTCCTTAATGGAGATGTGTTCGTGGAGGCGTAGGTCCCTCCGCGGCTCTTTCTTGGTGCAACGTTCTTCTTCTTAATGAGAGAACGTGTGACAGGCTTCGATTCAGGCTTTGATTCGTCCGTGCCTGGATTTGGATCATGCTTACGCCTCCTTAGAGGTGGGTCTTGTCTAGGCCTATGGAATTAGCTTCATTTATATCAGGCTTCATAAGCTGGCCCAGTGGATTGTTTGTTGTGTCCTCGTGATGGGTTCTTGTGCTACGTGTACGGTCGTAATGATAGGTCTATTTTTTTCTTGTGGGTCCAAGCATGCATATGCCCTCTACGTCGTAAAGAAATCAGTTTGCATAAGTTATGCAAGTTGTATTGTGAGAATGATTGATTGACTGGTTGGGATCGTGTTTGAGTTTTTAACATAAGAAATGAACATGTGTTGTTATATGTTTATTTAAACAACGTACCTTCAGCCCCAGGCATTAAATAAATGCATCGGTTCGATTTGGGATCTACTTTTACATTTAAAAATATGGATTTCAGTCAAATATGAAGTGAAGAATCATACATTTTTACACTTAGGGTTCATGAATTTGTTAGATCTAACTTAATTTAGAAAGGTGATTTTTTGTCAAAGAAAAAGTGGAGAAATAGAACCTACAAGGAAAAATCTATATTACAATTCAGATGGGTGTTTTACTATTCATTGTTGACTGGGACAAAGTCAAATCGAAAGAATTAGAGATAAAAGATGGTTTGGATTAAAAGTTGGGAAATGTATTGAATTTGAGGGTTGAAATTCATTTCCCATGATGGCATATTTGTAAATATAAAACATGTATAAGGGCAAAAATAATGAAAAACTTTTGAAAAAAGTTGGTGGAATGTACATGTGGCGGAGAGAGAAAATATTGTGTTTTGTTTTTAACAAAATGAAAATTATCATAACTATCTATATCATTATCGGATTTTGGTAAAGTTAATATCGTTGAAATGTGTTTTTAAGATCTTTTCAACAAAATCAATGATCAACACGAGCGCTAAAATTTTAAATATATATATTCTATAATTAAAACATATAAAGTATTTCGCGTTTTTTATATTTTTCAAAGCAATGAGATGGGCCGATCATACCAGAAAAAATGAGTCGGACATCTTAATGCACATTTAAACAAAACTCTAAACTATATATTTTGGTGAATTCAAAGATTGGGGGAGAACTCATTCTCGACGTTTAAATTTTTTCCCCAACTGATTCAAATTTGACTGAATAGGCTTACACTTAGAATAGACTTACACTTCAATACTGATTGAAAGCGAAAATGAGGATAGTGACGGAGGTGTTCAGTACAAAATAATTAACAAAAATAAAATTATGTGGAGTGCCAACGGCACGGGGCATACTCTAATAAATAAATAAATAAGGAGGGAGAAGATATGGTCTCTACTCTTGTTGGAATGATCTCTCCACATAGCTATTCTACCAACATACTGATTGTTAGTTGTTACTGGCAAATACAATGCCTCAACTATTCAACCATCCTTTTACATTTCTTCTTGTTATTTGGAGGCCCAGATGACAGAGGCAATATGCCACTATCCAATGCTGCAGGGTTGGTGGAGCACCCTAGCATTAGCTTAATTGTATTAAGATTTATGCATGGAGAAGTAGTCGAGACAGAAGTTCATTCTAATGACTCCAAGAACCAGAATAATAAGCAAACGGATGACGATTTCATCAGTGCCTTTAGAACGAAGAATATGAACAACAACTCCATTACGTACACAGAAAAGGTGGTGAATAATGGAGAAGAGACGGTGGCTGTAATACGGACCATTGATAGTATGAATGACTTGTTCATTGTAGGGAGGGAACATATCTCCCCGCTCATTGCAAGTTTAACTGGTTGGAGTGAGTGCCCCGAGCTAGGTGTAATAAGAGACCTACTAGCATCATCAGACTTTGCAGCAACTGTGTCAGTGTTGGTGGTTCAACAATATGTAGGAATTGGAACACAAGGAGATGGAGATTTAACCCCAGATAGTTGTGTAGAGTCGATAGCATGCAGCAAAAGCATCAGGGGCAGATCTACCCTTTGGCTAAGGGGGTCAGTTGCCCCCTTATCTTTTTGAAAAAATTCACTAAATTACTTATATTTTTTTTATATTGCCCCCATTAAAAGTTTAGGTTGCTCCTTGTATACAATTTTGACTCCCGACTCCACTAAAAATTAAATTATGGGTTATTTTAAAAGTTTAGGTTGCCTCCTTTGTATACAATCTCTACTACCGATATGTTCGCGTTTGAGGGTCTGATATAGCAAGCTGCTACGAAGAGATGGAGGAGGAGGTGGTTTGGGGTAAATGCAGAGAGAGAAAGGGAAGGGAAGTGGCGATTGGGGTTGATCTCTTTGGCGAAGCTGAGTGAATTGGGAGTGAAAGAGGAGTGAGATGAGAGGCGGAGTTGAGAGATTACAGAATGAGAGAGGGTTTGTGAGGGAGAGAAAAGAGAAGAGAAGGAGAAGATGAGAGAGTTTGCTAGGAGTTAAAAAATAATAATATTCGTTCGGTTCGGTAAACCACGTTCAGTGGTAAGTTGGTCTTTTTCAAACTTATTTTGCCCCCCTTTGTCTGCAATCCTGGCTCCGCCCTTGAAAAGCATCCAAGAAACAAACTTCGAAAGGAATAACAATTGGCGCCCTTGAAAACATACGAAAACTTACACTCCGTGCATAAAGATCGGCAAAAAATACAAACCACCAACGGACTGGTACAATACACAACAGAACCCCACAAAGAAGTATCAACAGTTAGCACTCCTACATCATACCAAAACTCATCCTCGAAGGCAGAAATTACAACCACCACCTGATTAATTTTGCAAGCAGGATCAGCAGTATTTTTTTTTTTTTTGTTAAACACAATAATGCATTAAACAGAATAAAGATTACATAAGGATTGTTCAGCTGCACGAGCTAAATTGTGGGCCTCTAGTTGAGCTCTCTATTGATAAATTTGCATTTCCATTCAGGAAGCAAAAGAAACAATCTTCTAATATTAGTTATGATTGGTCTCCATGCCCAATCCAAGTCAAAAGATGAAGATGACTCCTCCTAAATAGTAAGCAAAAGGTTAGATGAGTCCCCTAACAAAAGACCTCCCTTCCATATCTGAGCATGAATAAACTCAGGGTTGCTTCCGTCGCATAAGCTTCGACCATGGTACTGTCAGTGATTGTACCATAAATTGGGCAGGCAAGAGTGGAGAGAATAGTTCCTCGTAGATCCATAGCCACTACTCCTACAGCTCCCTGTTTGGAGGAGTCAAAGAAATAAGCTTCAAAAATGACAATAATTGAGTCAGACTGGATAAGGGGAGACTGGGCAGTCATAGGAGCATAGTTGATATTTAAACGGTGACTTGTAACAACATGAAGTTGGGCTTGCAAGATACCCCGCCTGGCTGAATCTTCAACTGGTAAGTGCTCAATCACCCTATCTGAATCTTGATGAGTAACATGAACTGAATGATTGTAGGGACAGTCAATGATTGCCTTATCGAAAATCTCTGGGAATGAGTTGAGTTTCCATTGATCCGTGGCATCAGAAGTGAACCGGTACTTAGACCAGGAAGCCCAAGTAAAACCAAGCATGGATGAGAAGAGGTGGATATCAAGTTTCACCCCTTTGAAGATAACCGAATTTCTGACACGCCAGATGGTAAGAAGGGTTGTCGTGAATTGCGAAAAAATAACACCCATTTCAAGAACACACTGTTTAGCAGTCTCCCAAACAAAAGAGACATAGTCTGAAATATTAGTGAGGTGTGGTCTTGCATGCTGCAATTCAAAAGGGAGCATGAAGCTTCTCCAAAACCTGAGAGAGACCGGACAACGAAAGAAAAGATGGACCCTATCTCCTGGTGCAGAGAAACAGAGAAAACAGACATTATCTTAAAAAGTATGGACACAGACCAAATTTGTTAAAGTAGGGAGCAAATCTTGAGTGATTTTCCAGAAGAAGAGGAGAGCATTAGGAGGGGCTTTAATCTGCCATAAGGATCAGAGGATTTTGCCTTGCAGAAGGTTGGCTGTAGAGGTGGAGGAGCCAAACTGAAAAGAGTGAAAAGCTTTAGGTGCATTGCTGAGTGAGAAAAGACCCTTCTTATTGGTCGTCCAAATAAGTTTGGCAGGAGAATGAGTATTCCTAATGACAATAACTTGTATATCACGAGCCACGAGAGAAGGGAGAAAAGAATGAAACGGCTCAGCATTCCAAGAAACCGAGTTATTGGGATGAAAAATCCAAAGATTAGCGAGAGATTGTGGAACATGAGGGTCAGAATGGTCAGGGACACAAACCACTAGCTGGAAACCTGATTTAATCCATTAATCATACCGAAGATTTACTTGCTCTCCGAAAAAAATTTGCCAGAGAATAAACAGTCTCATGTGAGGTGACGTTTTGAGATGACCACGCCAAGCAAAAAAAACCACAAAAGGGGGCTTATCAAGGTGGAAAATGGCCTTGTTTTTGTAATACATGGCATTAAGTAAACTGATTCTGGGAGAGGAAGGGGTAGCAATAGAATGCCACAAATTCTTTGCCAGTAAGGCAAGATTCTTGAACTTAGTCAGAGGGATGCCCAGACCACCCAGATGACGGGGTCTAGAGATTTTATCCCAGGAGCATAGATGTTTGGATTTTCCTTCAAATGTACCATTCCACCAAAAATCCTGACAAGATTATCAATTCTAGTGGCTATACTGGAAGGAAATAAGAAGGTTTACATTGTGTAGATGGGGATAGAGTTGAGGACAGATTTAATCATCATTGTCCTACTTGCCTGGGATAAGACCTTGGATTTCCAAGTAGAAAGCCTAGAATTCATCTTTTCAACCAAAAACTGGAAATCGTTGGCATTATTTTTGGAAAGGAGAAGGGGGAGCCCAGATATTTATCCTTAGGGTTAAAAGATTTGGATCCAGGGATTCAAATTATCATCTGGGCGTGGCGATGATGGACATTGGAGCTAAAAAACACCGAAGACTTATCAAAATTCACCGCCTGGCCCGAGGCCGAGCAATATTTGGAAATAATGACTTTAGTATTGAGAATCCCGGCTAAGAATACCCTACAAAATAGAAACAGGTCATCAGCATAAAAGAGATGATTGATGGAGGGTGAATGGTGCCCAAGCTTGAGACCTTTGACGAGATCCATTGATTCTGCCTTAGCCAGGAGGCGAGAGAGGGCATCAGCAACCAGGATGAACAAATAAGGAGAGAGTGGATCCCCCTGGCGGAGACCCTAACGGGTTTAATAGTGGGCAATGGATATCCATTGAGGATAACTCTAAGAGAGGTAGAGGAAATGCATTGGTTGATCAAGGAAATCCAACCCTCAGAGAAACCCAGCTGCCGGAAGACCTGAAACAAAAAAGATCATTCCACACGGTCATAAGCTTTTTCCATATCTATCTTAATGGCCATCCATATCTGTTTTTTCTTTTTGAAATGGTTAAGTTGGAAGAAAGCTTCACGAGCCATACAAACATTGTCTGTGATGCTATGGCCCCGAAGAAAAGCCCATTGGTTAGGAGAGATAATTTCATTCAACAAATGTTTGAGTCTATTGGCAAGGATCTTAAAAATAACTTTGTAGATGACATTACAAAGACCAATGGGACAAAACTTATCCGGAGAAGAGGGCTTGTTGACCTTGGGGATGAGAGTTATGAAAGTTTTATTGAGATTAGGATTCATCTCCTTGGTCAAGAAGAAACTTTGGACCTCGTCAATGACATCATTTTTTACGATATCCCAGTAATATTGAAAGAAAAAGGCATGGAAACCATCACGTCCAGGGGCCTTATGTTTCCCAATGCTAAACAGGGTGTTCTGAATTTCCAGAGCTGAAGGAATGGCAAGGAGCTCTTCATTCATTTCTGGGGATATCATCGGATGGAACAAGGAGAGGATATCATGATCAGTGGACGGGTTAGAAGATAGGAAAATGTTACCAAAATAGATGTTGAGCACATGGCTTAAACCCTCGAAATCATAGTGCCAGTAATTGGATTCATCCTTAAGATGGAGGATGAGGTTGCATTTCCGTCGCAGAGCAGCATACAGATGAAAGAATTTAGTATTGTGATCCCCAACCTCTAGCCAAGATATACCCAACTTATTTTTCCAGAACATTTCCTCTCTAAGATGAAGCTCAGTTAGGTAATCTTCTAGAGCCTTGATAGCTAAAGCATTGTCAGTGGAAGGGGGGTTGTTTTGAAGAATATCCAAAGCTAAAGAGATTTCAGAGATATTGTTCTAGATATTCTTAAAATCAAAAGCATTCCTTCTAGAAAGGTTGAAACTTTTAATATTTAACTAGAAATGAAGAGTGGGGTTCAATTGTCTGCGAGGAAGCCAAGAGGATTGAACCAAATGGCGACAGCTGAGATCTCTAGTCCACAAATGGAAGAATTTGAAGGGTTTAGGTTTGGACCAAGTGAGTGGAACCAAGTTCAACCTAATAGCTCGGTAATCCAAGGAAGACATATGGATGTTGGAACCAAATGCATTAGGGAACAGGTCAAGTCAGTCTGGGGAGACAATAATCCTATCAAATTTGGCTTTGATACCATGTTTATCACCTCTCTTATTGTTCCAAGTAAATTGAGATCCATGGAGAGGAAAGTCGATTAAATGGTGGGAGTTGATAAAATTTCGGAGGTGACTAAGATTAGCAATGCTAGGAGTGTTATCTCCCAATTTATCCTTAGGGTTGAGAAGGACATTAAGATCCCCTAGGATGACCCCTGCTAGGGATTGATGAGCATACAATTGGGTCATATGTTACCAGAAGGTGTTCCTGTGAGCAGGGTTAGGTTCACCATAAACAAAAACAATAGACCAAGAAGAATGAGCAAAATAATTTTCAATAACACAATTAAAATAATATTTACATGAAGATAAAATATGGAGAGCGATACCTTCCTTCCAAAACAAAGTGAGTCCCCCAAAAATTCCTAGAGTGAGAACGAAAATTCCATGCCTAAATCCAAGTCTCCGGCATAGACGGTCCATTTTGAAAGAAGAGGCTTTAGTCTCCGAAATTAATAATAATAAAATAAAAAATTATATCACATTTGGACTTTTGGGAGCAAGCCTTTAGATTCCGAAATACTCTGAAAGACCCCGTCCCGTGAGCATTCCAGTAGATAATCATGAAGTGGTCGTCGTTGTCTCATCCAACTGATTCTTTCCAGAAGTAGAAAGTGGGGTGCACAGAGCAGTTTGTTCTTCCTGAGACTGAATAGGGATATTAGAACCGCCCCCCGCCAGAGGTGGGATGAGGAATACGAGGTACTGTTCTGCATCTCTTCTGTTGGCCCATAATATGTTCATTTACAGAATTAAGTTGTTCTTGCATCTGTTCCGAACCCAGTGTGATCACCTTACTTCCCTACGGGCCACTGCCTTAATGTTGCCCCTGATTTTTCTTTTGTGAACTCTAGAAGTAGTGATCGGGATAGTAGTTTCAATTTCATGATGCAAGAGTGAGCCAGAAGTGGGACATGATTCCAGAATAGAATAGTACCTTGAGTCTGGTTTCTGTTGAGTTGCCAATTTGAATCATACATAGGGTTTGCAAGAGTCTGAGCTGTGCCCGAATAAGGATGAGCATTATGTCATAGTCAGTTGGTGCAAAGACATGAGCGGTTAAGAGAGAACATTAGAAGCAAATTGGAGAGCCTCTGCATTGGAACTTTCAGCAACCAGAGTTGTGTTTGAGTCTCTTGAAGAGAACTAAGATTGTAAGAGTGTGGCGCCCGTGGAGGCTCAGAAGATGTCGGAATAATTTCCGATTGCAAGAATTCTTCTGGTTGAAAGAAAGCTTGAGTGTTGGCCATGGACGAATCCTGCGTGGCTGCTGTCAGGTGAGCAAACAAAGGCCCATAAAAAGGTGCATGACCAGGGAGCAAATCTGCTGCTCTATACTATAGTTGGGCGTTGAGAGCGGATTGAAGACCGGTGAACCAGGCCTAAGCAGGGAGGAGGAGTTCAGTTGTGAAGGAAGAGGGAAATGGACAGGAAGCGGTGTTTCGACTGAAGATGGGCCTGAAAAGATTATAGTTAGTTGGAAAGATAAGCTTCATTAGGGCCCAAGGAAGTTGATGACAAATGGGCTCAATTGAAAGGAAGGCCTGGGTCTGTTGCAGAAGTGGTTCCTGGAGTTGCTGAGCTCGAAGATGGGGGAGGGAGTGAGTGAGTGACATTGTCGGGGAAGAAGAGTGGGTGGAGGATTGAGAGGATGAGTAACAGGGACTTGTTGTGTAGTTGGATCCATCAAAATGGAGTGAAAGAAATAATGTGAGTGGTGAGAATGGACTATAGTTTCGGGAGGGAGAGAAGTGGGTTGGGGTTAGTAATGGCTGTGCAGGAAGATCTCTTAATTGAGAATCTCATGTGATTAGAAAAACAGTGAGGAGATCTCGTGATGAAGCTGAACTTGATTTGATGTCTGAAGATATGGCAATAAAGAAGAGAGAAATTTCTGGTATAAACAAAAAGAAACAAACATGAGAAAATCGTGTCCCTGCTAAAGGGAAACCATGGCAGACCGCTGTGTGGAAGGAGTGGTAGAGATGTGAAAAAGGAAGAGTGAGGAAGATGGAAGTTTAAGTTGAAAGAGGAAAGAACAAGGGTGAGCTGAGTTTCAGTTATGGTAAGCAGGATCAGCAGTGTTACTTTGTTATTTGTAATGTAAGAAATAATATGCATATAACATCCGGAACACCAAGTACCAGTTTGTTTTTCAGTACCTCACCTTTTCATGTTAATGAGTATAGCTAGAACCCAACTTTTTGGGTACAAACCAATACTCTGAAACTTAAAATATTTAGATGATAGATTCCAGTTTCAGATGATAAATTCCGATGACAAAACAGTGTGACAGCATGTTAAATTCATATTACTCCTGTAGCAGCTAGCTACGAGTTTCTGAATAACAAAGAAATCCATCTCATCAAATCAAGACTTCCAAAAGAAAGGAATACAAATACTCAATACATTTCTGTATATTCATATAACAATCAACATAATTGCATGTGAAGCGCATCATGCTCGCAAGACTTCCAAAGAAAAATGAATTGTGAGTCATAATACCTATGTGCTTCCTCCAAGTCCGAACTGATCTGAAACTAACTATACTGCCTCCTAATAACCAATCCGAGAGCCCCGTTATGGTTAAGTAATACCTGAGAACTTACCACCCACGGGCTAACCATTTTTGGTGATAGAAAGAAAATTTTCATAACCCAACATTTTACAGCAACAACAACAAAAAATCTTGTTTTCCACTCTCCGTGTAATCCAGTAGCAAAGGCATATAGTCCCCGTTGTGTGAACCAGTCTCCCACGTGTATAGATGCTGGATAAGATACCCCAAAAGTGAATGAAGAGGAATGATCAACCTTCAAAAAATTAGGCGGAATGATCCAGGATTTAGGCTATCAACTCAGTTCGCTTCTCCATCCAAGGTATACACAGGTATTTGCCATATCTTCGTGTTCTTTTTAGGATCATCAGTTAAACTAAGATCTGTCTCATCTTCTTTAAATGTTTTAATGAAGGTTTTTGCTCCCATCATGATTAACCTCTCTACCATGAACAACTGGTAATTGTTCTCGATAACTGAATCCAAGATGCTGGTGTAGTTTGATGAATATGCTAATCTGTACCTGCAAACATAAATGTGTAAACTTGAGCAAAGATGGCAGAGTCGAGCATTTTTGCATCCACATAAGTAAACTTTGTATATGAAGCCTGCATAACATTGCAATAGCAAAACCTAGAATCCTATCTATGTAGTCACGGGCGATACTTAGGCGCGCTAGGCGCCGCTATACTTGACCTCACAGCCTGGCCTAGAACGGATATCACCTAAATGTTAATAAAATTATATATACGTACTAGTGTGCCTCCCGTGCCATTGGCACGATAATTTTTTTGCGTTAACCTCGTGACATGCCCACCCACTTGGGTCCGTGCCTATGCCACCATGAACACACTCACCTTGTATTAGCAAAATATACAAGTTATAGTGAAAAACTGCTCACAGTCAAAATGTACTTCAAAAGCATAAAAATCGACTGTTACAATTTCAAATTTTACATGTTATAGTAATACATTCAAAATTGCAAATGGCAGATACACAAAAGGTACCCAACTATAAATTTATGCCATTTTGTCCCAAACATGTTGGATGTGTCAAAGAAATACCTATTGTATACTTGTTATGCACATGTCATACTTGTCTATTAAAAACACTTGAGCATTCATGTGCTTGTATAAATCAAAATTAGATTTGGTAAAAATAATAATAATAAAAAATAATAATAATAAACAATTTGAGATGTTAAAGGGTGTAAAACACTCCATGAAGAGAAAGACACTGTATAAATCAAAATTAGCGTAAAAAATTAATAAATTTTGTAAACAATTTGCGATGTTAAAAGGGGTAAAATAATGCATAAACTATAAAGAGAAAGAGAGAGGGGAGAAAGAGATACATACATGTAGTAGCCACAAATCTATGCATGTTTTGTGTATTGCTTTGTATGATATGGAATTCCTCTGCGAGTATAAGACCTGAATAATTTATCATTTGAATTGTATTTAAAATCTTATTTTGTTTGTCAAATTGCATTTTTGGAAATACACATAATTCTATTATCTTCCGAATCTCGGGTCGATATTCCATTTAAGGTGTGTATAATGTAATGACACTATTTTCTAGAGCTACCTAAATATTATATTTACCTTCGTGTTTGAAGTTCGACAAAATTTATCTTTTATTATCATACGATTTGTTTTAACCAAAAAATTATTTTGACATAAATAATGCATTTACCAAAAACTTGTACTGTAGTGGTAGCTAGATATTTAGTAGCTAAATAGTATGATTTTAGTATACAGACTTGCTTGTATATTTGGTATATGATTTTAGTACGCGGATTTGCTTGCATACTGGATACACCGTTCCATGTGAGTTCGGATGTATGAATAGTGATACATTTTCTATGGGTCGAACTTCAGGTGAGAGACGTCCCTCGATGTGGCACCCCACTTGGGACATGTACGCTCCGAGTGGTTTCGAAGGCAATGTAGACATACATGGGTAAGGTGTATTCGGCATAGGAGAGTGCAATTGTAGAAAAAAAGCAAAATTTTTTGTGTATATGCATGATTGCCTTAAGGGATGAAACTAAATGCTCATCCGATTATTGAATGAGAACTACATGTCTTCCTTAAGGTAAAATGTGTTTTGTTGATATTTCAATAATGGTGGATTATGACTTGTACCGTTGTTGAAAATAAATTTTATTTATGAGGACTGAAAAATTAGGAATTTTATTTCTAACCAATCCATGCAGGATGGTAAGTCTACTAAAGTTTCTGCAGTCAGACTTACTATGTTCAACCTTCATATTGTAAGTGTTAGTAAAATAAATGTTTACTTAAGTATGATAAAATTTATTAGTATGACAAGTTTGTCGTTGAGGAACTACATGTCTCTAAGTTGTTGATTTCTTGTGTATGTAATTTATTTTATTTATTAAAGTTGATGATTACTCATACCAGCTACCTCGTTGACCCAAATTAGTTTATGTTTCTTAGGTATGTTCTTATTGGAACGTGGCCAATTAGCCTTATTAGAGGTTTACTCGTTGACCCAAATTAGTTTATGTTTTTTGCGGCGTTATTAGAGGTTTACTTGTTGGGCGAACATCTCCAAAGAGTTTCCTGGTTATAATTTGTCTACTTAAAGTTTTTTTTTATTATTAATGTTTCTGTTAAATTTTTTCACGTTCCGAATTTGGAGGAAACGGATAATCTTACGTGGATATAAAGATTTCATTTTCTCAAAAAAATCGGGGCGTGACACCTTATCCCTAGACCTATTTACTCTTTACCCTTATCCACATTTCGATGATCACCTAGACTTTACCCCAGCCTAGGCTAACAAAATGCTCTGATACCAACTATCACGCCTCGATATTTTTTAGAAAACGAAATCTTTATATTCACGTAGGATTATCCATTTCCCCAAATTCAGAACGTGAACAAATTTAACAAAAACATTTATAAAAAACACTTTAAGTAGATAAAAATTCTAACCAGGAAACTCTTCGGAGATTTTCGCCCCACAAGTAAACCTCTAACAACACCCGCTAAAAAAACTCTCTAACCTGAGAAGGGCTAATTGGCTACGTTCCAATAATAACATACCAAAGAAACATAAACTTATTTGGATCAGCGAATTAACTGGTATGAGTAATCCTCAACTCTAATAAATAAAATAATTTACATAAATTATATACACATGAAGGCAACAACTTAAAGAAATGTAGTTCCTCAACGAGGCAAACGTGTCATACTAATAAGTTTTATCGTACTTCAAGTAAACATTTATATTACTAACACTTACAATGTGAAGGATAAACATGGTAAGTCTGACATGCAGAAACTTTAGTAGACATATCATCATGCACGGAATGGTTTAGAAACAAATGAATAAAATTCCTAATTTATCAGTCCTCATAATAATTTATTTTTAAAAATAATAAAAACCATAGTCATAATACACCGTTAGTGAAATATCAACAAAACACATTTTATCTTGCCCAAGACATGTGGTTCTCATTCAAGGACCAAATGAGCATTTAGTTTCTTCCCTTAAGGCAATCATGCATATATACAAAAATTTCGTTTCTTTTTCACGATCGCACTCTCCTGGTCGAACACACCTCACCCTTGTGTGTCTCCCTAGCCTTCAAAACCACTCGAAGCGTATATGTCCCAAGTGAAGTGCCTCATCGAGGGACGTGTCATCTCATCCGAAATTCGATCAATGAAAAGTATATCATTATACATACATCCGAACTCACATGGAATGGAGTACCCAGTATGCAAGCAAGTCTACATACTAAATTCATATACCAAATACAAACAATTATGTATACTAAAATCATACTTTCTCATTCTTTTTTTTTTTACACATTTCTTTTCACTTTTTTTTCGGAGTTGTGTAAAAGACATAAAAAAAAATCAACTAATTCTCATAAAAGAATCATAAACAAATCGACCACAGTATCCACCCCTTCTTTTGGGAGAACAAATAACATTTTCATAAATGATTTTTTTTATAACACAACAAGGATCAAATTTATTCAATATAAAGATTCATACTTCTTAGCAAGTCAATTTGCATAACAATAAAATTCAAGCTTACAGTATGATTACTCTAACCACATATTTCAAGTCATAACGTAAAAATGCAAATACCAATTTACATAACAATACTAACACCCAAGTTCATATCATCAAAGGATGAATCCTCGCATTTTAATTTTAACGTAACTAATTACAACTTCACCTCTAAGATTAACACGCAATAAAATCTACATTTCCAAAGGTAATCACAATTTATCATGTAGAAATCTAATCTCCAAAAGAAGGAAAAAATTTGTATTTAATACTGTATTCATAAACACATTATAGATTTACCTAATTTTCCACATAATAAATTACTTCAGTGTTTAGTTCAAAAATATTATTCTCACATATATAAAAATTTAGCAATAGTCCAATCCTAAACATAATAGTTCCTCAAACTCGCTTAAATGTGATTTTTAAAGACTTAAAATAAAAAGGTAATATACGGAATGGGAAATACTCACAAATCACTTGGCGGAAAATACTTCAAAAGTCCCCAATCAAATACTCATCTCAAATTGGAACCGCAAAATCCTATAAATCAAACCACAAACACCGAACATGAACACACGCATGCACATGGGCATGTGCAAAACCGGGCACTCACACACGTTTTCCCTCTCCCTTTTCTTTCTTATTTTCTCTTCTCTAATTTTATTGTCTTGTTCCCTTCTCTTTCTTGCCCCAGGATCAGATCTATTCACTCACCTCTCTTTCCCTTTACAGACTCTCTTTCTTTTCTTTTTTCTTTAGTATTTCTTTCCATCTTGCTCTTTTCTTTCTTTTTGCAAATCACCATCACACTATGAACCAACTAAATCAGGTCACCATCACCAAAGAGATGAAGAAAACATATTAGAGATTTACTACCGGTGAAGACGGGCAACACCACCGGAGAAGATAACCATCACACTATGAACCAACTAAATCAGGTCACCATCACCAAAGAGATGAAGAAAAGATATTAGAAATTTACTACCGGTGAAGACGGGCAACACCACCGGAGAAGATAAAGATGATCACTACCTCTTCTTCAACGAGCACCAACAAAGATGAGGCATTCATCTGATCGACATTTCACCTTCACGGTAGAGATGCAAGGATTTGATAAGAGGGAGAATGGGTTCATCTAAGGTACCATTGGGTGATTTGATTTCTGTGGAAGAAATCAAACCTAGGGTTGTCGTTTTCCTCTTCTCAAACTTCATGCTTTTGATTTTTACTCTTCTCTCTCAATCCTTTATTTAAATATAGAAGTAATGCTATTGACACCTTTCATATCAAGGGGAAATACTATAGCAAAAATCTATAGGCACCTTACACTTAAGTAATGTATATGAAGAAGTCGAGCAAGAAATAAAACGTGGGTGCTGACATCTTGACTTGAAGAAGTCATTGAAGCTTCCATCCTTATTTTTTTTATTTTTTTGCGATTGTGCTTACAGCTAGTTTGTTATTGCTAAAGTTGTGTATTGGTTGGTTTTCTTCTATATTATTGTTGTAGGTAAGATGGGTTTGGACATCATGTTGTTTTGCTGATCTCAATTCTAAAGCGATTCCAAATGTCCTAACTACTATCAAAACATTAGCAATTAATTTGTTTTTAACGGCATGTGGGTCTAGGCGATGGTGTTGGGTGGAATTAAGAGAAGCTGGGTAGGTGTTATTGTGTACATTATAGCCAAAAATGGCATCCACTTATTATTATTTACTATTTAAACTAATCATAAATAACTAATAAAATAATACATGAAAGTAAGAAAAATGCACTATTTAACTACTAAATATCTAGCTACCACTACAATACAAGTTTTTGGTAAACCCATGCATTATTTATGTACAAATAAATTTTTGGCTAAAAAAAATCATATACTATTAATAAAAAAAATAAACTTTGTCGAACTTCCAACGCAAAGGTAAATATAAAATTTAGGTAGCTCTAGATAATAGGGTCGTTGCATAAGGTTGTGTCCTTTCTTTTTATGTTGAATCTTGCATAAAGATTCCTTTGAATTGTGTAGTAACCTTATTTTTATTATGCATCATAATTTCCATATCTTTTCGTTTAGTGATTTGTCATCACCAGTGTTCAGTTAGCTTGTTAGCGAATCTCGGGACGAGAATTTTTTTGAGGTATATTAATTGTAACACCTTAATTTTTCAATGATCTTAGTAAATTTTCAAATTATATTTCTGATAAAATAATATAGATATATAAACAAAGTAGCCTCGTGTCTATGCATGTTTTGTGTATTGTTTTGTATGATGTGCAATTCCTCTACGAGTATAAGACTTGGATAATTTCTCATCTGAAATTGTATTTAAAATCTTATTTTGTTTGTCAAGTTGTATTTTTCGAAATACACCTAATTTTATTATCTTCCAAATCTCGGGACAAGATTTCATTTAAGGTGTGTATAATGTAATGACCCTATTTTCTAAAGCTACCTAAATTTTATATTTACCTCGTATTTGAAGTTCGACAAAATTTATTTTTTATTAATTCATATGATTTATTTCAACCAAAAATTTATTTGTACATAAATAATGCATGAGTTTACCAAAAACTTGTATTGTAGCGGTAGCTAGATATTTAGAGTTAAATAGTGCATTTTTTCTTACTTCATGTATTATTTTATTAATTATTTATGATTAGTCTAAATAGTTAAATAATAATAAGTGCCATTTTTTGCCATAATATAGACAATAACACCTACCCAACTTCTCTTAATTCCACCCAACACCATCGCCTAGACCCACATGCCATAAATTAAAAAATAATAATTAATTAATTGTTAATGTGTTGATAGATTTATAGTAGTGAGGGCACATTTTTTTAATGACTTATCCTATAGTTTTATACTATAGTTAGGATATGTGAAATCACTTTAAAATTGAGACCAGCAAAATAACATCATGTCCAAACCCTCCTTACTTACAATAGTAATATAAAACCAGCCAATACACAACTTTAGTAATAACAAACTAGTTGTAAGCACAACGACCAAAAAAAAAAAAAAAAAAAAAAGGATGAAAGCTTCGATGATTTCTCCAAGTCAGAGTGTCAATACCCACGTTTTGTTTCTCGCTCCAGTTCTTCATATACATTACCTAAGTGTAAGGTGCCAATAGATTTTTGCTATAGTATTCCCCCTTAGATATGAAGGTGCAAATAGCATTAGTTCTCTACTTAAATAAAGGATTGAGAGAGTAGAGTAGAAATCAAAAGCAGTGAAGTTAAGGCGATCACCTAGGCGCGCCTTGAGGCGCTTTTGCAGTGTATCGCCTCAAAATGAGGCAAGGCAGAGCGGTGAATTGAGGCGTCCGCCTCGCCCCGCCTCACGCCTTATGCGCCTCGGACTGCCTCAGCCTAAATCCAAAAGCCCATTTGCAATTCTATTAGGGTTATGACAAGAAGAATGACAAGCTTGGGACTCAAGACAAGAGCTTGGGTGTTGTTGTTGCTCCTTCAATTCAGCTTTTTGGCTTGCTGATATGTTTTTTTTCTTGCCGATTTTTTTATTTTCTGCCGATCTGTTTTTTTGCTGTTGTTGATCGGTTTTTCTTCTCTTGCTGATTTTTTTTTGTCGATCAGTTTTTTTTGTCTGCTGATATTTTTTTTGCTGATTGGTTTTTATTTTCTTGCTGTTCTGTTCTTGTCTTGCTGCTGATCGGTTTTTTTTTCTGATCTATTCTTCTCTTGTATTCTTCTTCTCTTGTCTTCACTTGCTGATCGATTTTTTTTCTCCTCTGTTTTTTTTTTTTGCTGATCAGTTTTGTATTTCATTTTCTTTTCTGATCTAGGATAGACATCAATCTACAAAAATCAGTTCAGCTTTGTTTTTTTTTTGCAAATTTTACTGTAAGTGTAAAAAACTAAAAATGGCAGTATAAAAATTTGTTATTTATTCCTGTTGTTGATTTTATGCTATATATGGCAAAGTATATTGTGATGGATGTCAATTTCATACCTGTAATCAAACAACTATTATAATAAAATAATATAAAAAAATGTTAAGATCGCCTAGTAAAGTGAGGCGTCTGCCTCGCCTCTGAGGCGTTTTCAGGTATGTCCGCCTCACCGCCTTAACTACACTGCTCAAAAGCATGAATTTTGAGAAGAGAAAAACGGAAACCCTAGGTTTTATTTCTTCCACAGAGATCAAATCACCCAAAGGTACCTTAGATGAACCCATTCTCCCTCTCATCAAATCCCTGCATCTCCACCATGAAAATGAAATGTCGATCAGATGAAATGCCTCATCTTCGTTGGTGCTCGTCGGAGAAAAAGTAGTGATTTTTATCTTCTCCAGTGGTGTTACCCGTCTTCACCAGTAGTAAACCTTTGATTTGTTGTCTACATCTTCTTTGGAGGTGGTGACCTGATTTAGTTGGCTCACAGTGTGATGGTGATTTGCAGAAAGAAATAGAGAAAAGAGCAAGAGGGAAAGGGAGGTGACTGAATAGAAAAGATAAGAGAAATTCTATTATCTGATCTAGGGGCAAGAAAGAGAAGTGAAAAAGACAAAAGAAAATAGATAAGAGAAAATAAGAGATAGAAAAAGAAAGAGATAAGAGTAGGAAAACTTGCGTGAGTGCATAGATTTGTGGTTTTGCACGTGCCCGTGTGCATGCGCGTGTTTGTGTTTGGTGTTTGTGGTTTGGTTTTTAGGATTTTGTGGTTCCAATTTGAGACAAGTATTTGATTGAGGACTTTTGAAGAATTTCCCGCTAAGTGATTTGTGAGTATTTCACCCTCCGTATATTACCTTTTATTTTAAGTCTTTATTTGCGACTAAAAACCATATTTACGCGAGTTTGAGGAATTATAATATTATGTTTAGGATAGGACTACTGAATTTTTATATATGTGGAGTGAATAAGACGTTTGAACTAAGCCATTGAAATAATTTATTATATGGAAAATTAGGTAAATCTATTATGTGAAAATTTTATGAATATAATATTAAATACATTTTAATTTTTAAATTAGATGTCTACATGGTAAATTGTGATAACCTTTGGAAATGTAGATTTTGTTGAGTGTTCACCTTAGAGGTGAAGTTTGTGTTAGTGACGTTAGAATTAAAATGTGAAAGATTCATCCTTTAATGATATGAATTTGGGTATTGGTATTGTTATGTAAATTGGTGTTTGCATTTTTACGTTATGACTTGAAATATGTGGTTAGTATGTGATCTACTATAAACTTGAATTTTATTGTTATGCAAATTGACTTGCTAAGGAGTATGGATCCTTATATTGAATAAGTTTGATCCCTGCTGCGTTATAAAAAATTTATTTATGAAAATGCTATTTGTTTCCTCAAAGGAAGGGGTGGATACTATAGTTGATTTGTTTATGATACACAAAGTGTCACAGATTTGCTTGCATACTAAGTACGCCGTTCTATGTGAGTTCAGATATACGTACAGTGATATACTTGTCATGGATCAAGCTTCGGGTGAGATGACATGTCCCTTAATGTGGTACCCCACTTGGGACATGTACGCTCCGAGTGGTTTTAAAGGTAAGGAGACACACATGGGTGAGGTGTGTTCGGCACAGGAGAATAGTGCAATTGTGGAAAAGAAACGAAATTTTTATGTATATGCATGATTGTCTTAAAGGAAGAAACTAAATGCGCATTCAATCATTGAATGAAAACTACATGTCTTCTTTAAGGTAAAATGTGTTTTGTTGATATTTCAATAATGATGTAATATGACTATGATTTGTATTGTTGTTGAAAATAAATTGTATTTATGAGGACTGAAAAATTAGGAATTTTACTCATTAGTTTCTAACTATTCCGTGCAAGATCGTACATCTACTAAAGTTTCTACTGATCAGACTTACCATGTGAAACCTTCACATTGTAAATGTTGGTAAAATAAATGTTTACATTAAGTATGATAAAAACTTATTAGTATGACACATTTGCCTCGTTGAGGAACATGTCTTTTGAGTTGTTGCTTTCTTGTGTGTAATTTATGTAACTTTATTTATTAGAGTTGAGGATACTCATACTAGCTACCTCACTGACCCAAGTAAGTTTATATTTCTTGGGAACGTTCTTCATGAAACGTAGCCAATTAGCCTTTATCAAGTCAGACAATTTGGAGCAACGTTGTTAGAGGTTTACTTGTGGGACAAACATCTCCAAAGAGTTTCCTTAGAATTTGTCTACTTAAAGTTTTTTTACAAATGTTTCTGTTGTTAAATTTTCATGTCCCGAATTTAGGAAAAACGGACAATCCTACGTGAATATAAGGATTTCGTTTTCACAAAAATATCGGGGCGTGAAAGTGAGAGAGAAAGATGAAAGAGTGTAAGATAGAGGTTTGATATTGAAAAATGAGAAATTAGCTATGGCCCTTAGATTGGCGTGTGTGTGACCAATAGATTAGAAAATTATATGGCATTAGAGACACTTATACTTGGCATTATCACCTCATATCCCACCCCCTTATGAATAGTAAAAACACCCATGATATATATATATATATATATACTAGGCGAGTGCCTTTGATAATGTTCCCTTTTTTCTTTTTTTCTTTTTTTTATTTTGACTTGTTGCCTTTTGCCCAGGGTGCTAGGCTCCCAAGCCACCCTCGTCGCTTCACCTAGCGTATGGATAACATAGATCCGCATATCATACTATGGTCTTGAGTTTTTGTTTCCATTTTGAAATAACATCCTGGATGTTTAAGAATATGGTGTGAATTTGCATATCAATATATCATCAAGTGACGGAACATTTGCTTTGTTTGAATGGCCAGCAGGTGTTTTAGTAGATCACTGAACCAGGCAGGGTTCAAACATTAGACTTTTGATACCATATGCCATATAGATACTGCAACAAATAGTAACTTAGTACTTACTAAGTCCAAATCGACATAAAAGAAGTTGTATGCTTAAGAATAAGGAAGGGCAGATAAGCATTGTGACTTTCAGTCGCCAACCAAGGCCTGATTGGAAAGGGGATGTGATGAAAGGCGGGCTTTATTATGCATAGGAAGAAATTAAAAGAAAAGTCAACAAAATATTAAATAAAGTAAAGATAAGAACATAGTAAGCTTCACTTCTCAAACACCTTGAGCATGATAAATAAACTAATTCTGTCAACCAAAAATATAAAAGAAACTTCTTAAAAAATCACTTCTTTTAATGGTGTACCTGACTGAGAGAGGTGAAAAGAATCCCTGTGTCCTCTCATTTGAAGCAATAAAAATAGTCCGGCCTGGTGGACACCATTTTGCAATTCTATTAAGAATAAATTCTGGACGGGTGTCCCTATCAAGATGAGGATGAAGACTTCGAGGAGTTCCAAATCTATCTTTTCTTGTTTTTATCTTGTCACCTCGACGAACATGAATGGCATCATAATCACCAAGAAACCTCTTTATCTAAGACAAAGACGCTCAAGAGATTCAGAATGGTAAATTGTACTTTTTAAGAATCATCAAAATGAGGAGAAACAACATGAGAATGACAGGAGCTACCATTAACTTATGAAAACCAAAAATTAACTTCACACCAAATGAAGCTCCTACTCCTACACCCAAATTTTATGTGAGAATGATGAGTACATATGATAACAATAAAGATAGTAATGATGGCCATTCATGATGCATAGCGACTCATACTTGACTCAAGTTGGTAAGGTTGACACACATCCTTACCTTGTTAGGGCAAGAAAACCAACCGTAAAAGTAACTTGTTCACTTCTTTGTTTTCGGCTTCCGTTAATCAAAACTCAAGAGCAAGTCATGTTGGCATTAGCTATGTTGTCAGAGGCACCGCCAAGGCTCTATTTTTATCAAAAGGCGCCCCGACTCAAGCTAGCCTCACCTCAAAACACTTTTTTAGCGCCGGATCACCCCACCTCAGCTGAGGCACTAGGTGTTGGGGTGCTTGGGGCGCTATGGGCCTATTTGATACGCATACTTTCCATGGAAAATGAATATGTTTTGTCTCGAGTGTGTTAAATCTATTGGATAGTTCAATATTTTCCATGGCTAATTTTCTCTCTAAGGTATATAAACCCTCAACTTAGGCTATTTTCCATCTAACTCCAATTTCTCCACTCCTCCAAGGAATAAAAACCAAGGACATAAACCCACTTGACCTTGGTCATACTTGATTGTTGACTAGAATTGACCACTGACCACACCTTGACTAAACTTTGATTTATTTTGACCAAACTTTGTCCAAGTCTAAAGTGCAAAGTCTAAAGTGTGAATCATAACTCCAATTTTGACACGATTTTTGTCATCAAGATTAGGGATGGCAATGGGGCGGATTTGGGCAAATTCATCCCCGCCCCGCTAGGGTTCGCGGATCCCCGAATATGCATTTATTATATTTTTTTAAAACCATCCCTGCACCGGACGGATTGGAAGATATCTGCCTCGCCCCGTTTAACCGAAGAAAAAAAAGTCAATTACACAAAACTCAATAGAAACGAGATTTCAGATAAATGCATCCTTTCTACTCTGAAGCGAATTATGTAAGCATAAAAAGAAAAGGTATCAATTGTGGAATAAACTACGAAGCAGATCCAATGCGCAATAAGAAATTCTCAAATGAGCGTCGCTGTGTTGTTGTTCTGTGATTGAAATTGGAAGGATTTAATGGCGAAATCAAGAGTTCAATCAATCAAAATCAACATCAAAACTTCAAGAAATGAAGAAGCAAAAAATAATCTGATCTGAAAAAAAACCTAAAGTATCAAAGAAGAATCGAAAAAATAGATTTGCTAGCAAGATCAAAATTGAGATTGGCCTAAATCAAAATGATTTTTGTGTAATTTACAAAAGTGTAAATTAAATCACTCCTTCCACACAACATCAAGCACAGAATCAATCAACTCCGCACCTTCAATATAGTGTCCCTTGGCCCAATTGTTCCCAGCACCAGACTAACCAAAAACAAAGTTATCAGGGCAAAAGATCTGGCCATAGGGACGGTCCTGACACTGTCCATGGTTTCGGGCTCCAGATCCATGAGCACGACACAACGAATGAATCTTCCACAGGAAGTTTCATTATAGTAGACATTGACTTTCTCGCAGATCTGACATCCCTACCTTCCAGTCGGATCTATGTCGTGTTCGTCACACACCACCTCCCAGATCTTCCTCTTTCTTTGCTTTGCTCAAGAGAAAATTAGGGAGAGAAACAGGGAGATAAGAAGAATGAAGATGAAGAATATGGAGATGAGAAGGTGATGGAGAATTAGAAAAATGAGAATTAGGTTTAGGTTTTTTTAAAATCCTTTTTATATTAATGTAAAAAGGACATTCTAGTAATAACATATAGGTATACGAATATCCGCGGGGCGGATATGGCCAAATCTGTATCCGCCCCGAAACAGTAACGGATCTAATTTTGATCCCCAAAAACCATTAAGGTAAACCCAATCCGTCCTAAACGGTCCGGGGCGGATATCCGCGAAAAACCGCCCCACTACCATCCCTAATCAAGATCTATTAAATGAAATTATTTTTTTAATTTTGGTAAAAAAAAAATTTAATTTTGGTAAAATTATTTCTATCCTTCAAAATTTATATGTTTCGATATGCGTGTTTTTGATCTATGATTGTGTTTTGGAGCATGTAGAGCTACGATTGATGAAATAAACATAATACAAGTGTAATAAAGAAAATTACCTTATGAGTACTTGTGGAATCAAACAACATACTGTGGAATCCATTTAGGTGTTTTCTCCGTAATGGATTCTCAAGGAAAATGAAGATTTTCCGAAGAATCCATTTTACACTATGAAACAGACCCTAAAAGGATTTAACAATTTGGGTGATGATGAAGATAAAAATGATTTAATTTAATCCGGGATTTTTTTTCTCCAGCAAGGTTTTGTTGTTAGAGGTGCTCCCAAGGCGCTAGGAAACCTCCTTAGCGCCTCACAGGGCTCTGCATCCCTGACAACATAAGGCATTAGTTGAGTTGTTGTATAGTCCGCTTTCACACTCAATCTGTGACAACCTATTTTCTTTTTCAATTCAGAATCTCTATAAAAAAGAAAACAAAGATGATTGTCCACGTAACATTTGAAAACTAAAAAAATTCAATCAAATTATGCAGTCACCCTAACTTAGTTTTGTTTTTTTAGTCAACAAAGCGAAAAGTATTCATTAATGATAAACTAGCGACTACTGTGAGGACCGCTAGCAACTAGAGCAAAAAGTTATAATCACGTATTTTTGTTGTTTATTTCCCTCCATATGACCTAGACATAGTTACCTATATTTGAAGGATGGAGATAGTATCATAACCTCCCCCTTGACTTGGTCCACCACTAGAGCCTTGGTGAGGCGAGGTACTGCATCGGCGGAGCCTGCTTTTAAAGGATGGAGATAGTATCATAACCTCCACCTTGACTTGGCCCTATAGAGCTCTAAGGCCAGGGTGAGGTGTTTTAAATAAAAGATATAACCTTGGCGAAGCCACGATGGAGCCTCCAACAACAGTTAGTTACTAACCTAGTTAGCCTAAATCAATAAAGTCTCATCCTTACTAGTTACTAACCTATATCAATAAGTTGAATGGATTAGTTGGGGTGACTTAACCTGTTCCATCCCTAAGTTTCACCCTGACTTAGTTACTAACCTATATCAATAAGTTGAACGAATTAGCTTGGGTGACTTTTATATTTTGTTTGATTGATTTTGTGTTTAATCTCCTCAGATTCTACCCATGGTACCATGGTGGTTGTGGGTGAGACTGAGATGATTTTCTAGAACTTTCTTTAGTGATGGAATTTCACCTTTTCTAGGCTATTGAGTCGCCCCTTAATGCTTTGATTTCCATGCAAGAATGTTAACCTTTGCCCCCAAAACTAACTGTTAATTGAGGATTAATCCCGAAATTGATCAAAACTCATGCACCCCTATGACCCAACTTTTGTTTGTCAACTGTCAGTTGACCTAGGTCAAGGTCAAGTGGATGGCGCACGAGACTTTTCCTTCCCCAGAACACCCTTCTCAAAAGAGATTTAATATTTTGAAACCTCGAGCTTTGTAATCTAACAAAAGATTAATTGCGACGATTTTGTCTTCCCAAGTCATTCTTCCCTTCCCTGCCATGAATCTCACCACTGTTACCGCGTTTATTCTCTTTGTATTTTTCTTCTTCGGTTTGTCCTCCCAACTTCAAATGCTTAAATTGATTTTCTTTAAATCACTTTCTTCAAATCCCTAAACAATTTTGCCCTACTGAGAAGTGAAAACCTCTTAAGAAATACAGAACCAAGAAGAACAAACTCGAATCCCTCTTTTGTGTTTCCCTAAAACATCATGAATGTTCTAGATCGAAACAATTTAAATGGAGATGTACCACTATTAAAAAGAGAGAATCGTTTTGGAAATTTGGATCCCTCAAGTGTCTCTACAATTACATAATTGATTTTTTCTCTTAATGTTTCCAAGTTTTCTACCTTTTCAGTGTGTTTCCCTAAAAACACCATCAAAGCTCCGCCAAAGTTTTTTCTTCGAATTAGGAATCCCAGACATGGAATGAGTTGCAAAGAGGTGCTTGCCCTCACCTATCTTTAGTTTCTTCTTTAACTTCCTCCCAACAGGTGGTGGCGTAATGGATGGTGTGATGTCTAATTTGGTGGTGGCAAGATCAACTTATGATGGTGAGATTTGTCGGCGGTGGCAAGATCTGCTGGTGGTGTGTAATACCCGCCAAATCACTTACCAATATAATGTTACAATCTTAGTAATTAATAATATTTATTTATTGATAATATTTATTAATTTGTAATATTTATATATTTTATGATATGAATTTGGGACCTAGGTTTAAGTTGGTGGTGGGTAAAAGAGGAGTGGTGGTTGTGTTTAGCTAAAGCTAGTAAAACCCTAATTTAAAACTCATTTAAAAGAAAACCTAGCCTCCTTTTCTCTTTGGATACACACAGAAGAATAGGAAAAACCTACGTAGAAAAAAAAAGAGGAAAGCAATAAAGGAAAAATTTTTGCTCAAACTTTGGGATTTTCGCAAAAACAGTGAGTTAAACTCTATTGTATACTCCACTTGTGATTTTGATTACTCCTCCATCTCTATTTTTTTTTTTAATTGTTGTTTCAGTATTATAATTTATGATACACTTTTTACAAGTCCTAACAATTAGTGTATAGAAATATGTTGTACGTAAAATGGAACATGCATAAAAGTGGAGTTTGGGTGGATTGATATTGTCAATAATGAAGGTAAATGTTGTAGGTATCTTAATGGTGAGAAGTTTGGTTTGATAAATTCATAAAGAACAATTTTTCATCAAATGAGATGATTGATTCATACAAAAATCAAATGGGTTGGTAAGGGGCTCACTTCCTTTGATGATGGCAGAAAGGGGCGATTTCTAAAAAAAAAACTATGTGATCATCTTGAATCTAAAAGTTATAACAAAGATCCCATTCATTAAACTATAAATTTACAAGTAGAAAAAAAGGGGATCTCTGTAAAAAAAAATTAAAAAAATTAAAAAAAAAAAAACTGTGATGTTGACTCATCTTGAATCTAAAAGTTATAACAAAGATCCCATTCATTAAACTATAAATTTACAAGTAGAACTCTAGGACAATAATCCCATTTAGCTAGCTCTACCACTATTTCATAAGGAGTAAGCATGAGCCAAAAGTACACATCACAATGATTGGTGCCAAAATGTTACAAAGGCAAGTCAAATAGGTGGGTCTAAAAAGGTTTAAAAAAATTAATAGAACATACCAATTGGTATTCTCTTGTCAATATGAGAAAGCACATTTGGATGCCTTCACCTCATTAACAGTGACTTGGGATTTAAGGCCAAATTTTGAATTTGCCTTTTTGGGTGATAAATACAGCTTGAGGAAAAGCTTCAACTTCATAGTATTATCATATTACGTTTAAACAGTTCACATGGTATTATTATATCACACGGAGTCATAGTGTTATTCTAATTACTTAAAAAAAATATCCAGAATCATAGTGTTATTAAAAATGGTAATGGTTATTTACGTTTTTATTGTTATTGTTGCATGTGGGATATGTAACGAGTTGTTATTCACATGGTGTATTGTCACCGATTCGCATGTTGCTATTCACGGTGTTAGTATTCAAACTGTTTTTTATATAAATATTTAGAAATGCTCTTTTCCAACTCAAATATATATATATATATATATATATATATATATATATATATATATATATATATATATATTATTTTTTTTGGACACATACTTGTTTGTATACGTGTGATATAATTTTTGGTATGCAGACTTGCTTGCATATCGGTACGCCGTTTCATGTGAATTTGATAGTACGTGTAGTATTTAGAAAATAATTGCCAGGTATCGAACTTCGGGTGAGATGACATGATACTCGATGTGGCACCCCACTTGGGTCATGTACGCTCCGAGTGGCTTCAATGGCAAGGGAAGCACACTTGGGTTAGGTGTATTCGGCACAAAAGGAGAGTGCGATTGTGGAAAAGAAGCTAAGAATTGGGGAAATAAAGAAAACCTTGAATTGATCATAACATGAAAATGTGCATGGATTATTTTAGCATTATTAGGTTAGCCTTGAAGGAAGAAACTAACAGCTCATTCGATTCTCGAATGAGAACTACCTATCTTCCTTAAGGTGAAATGAATATTTTTTTAAGGATATTTAATTGTCTAGTTGTGACATAATTAGTAAGTTTGCTCACACCAATATTAATATACTGACCCGAATTTTGTATTGTTTTACAAATTTGGGTGCGTTCTTAATGAGCGTAGCCTCAGAGACTTATCAGGGTTAATTGGAGTGCAAATGTGGTATTAGTTGTGTGGCGATAGCTAAGGATTCGACACGTTTTGTTAGATCTTGAGTTTATTGTTTTTCCTAGGTAATCAAATATAGGGATTAGTTATTAATGCTCGGATGTTTGAGTCAGAGATTTATTTGGGGATTGATTAATGTATTTTTTTATGATTTATATTGTGGCTTGCGTTTATAATTGTGGACCTCATTTTGAATGAGAATTTTGAGGAAGGTTATTATTTTATTTATTGTCTCATGACTGTACCATTTAAGTTGTTCCTGTCGTACCTTGGGTTTTTGGACAATCTATTAATTTATGTTGTTCAAAAATCGGGGCGTGACATTTTGGTATCAGAGCATTTGGTTAGTCTAGATCTAGAGTAGGTCTAGGTGATCCTCGAAAGTGTCGCAATAAGATTATGAACGTTTGGATTATTAAGTATTAACGGTTATTTATTTTCGCTTAAAGCTAATGGCGAACACTCGACCGAATGGTGCCAATGGGTTGAATAGTGATAACGGGCGGAATAACACTAATGGGCCAAGTGGTTTGAATGATCAGGGGAAAATCCTAACTTGGTTCAGGTGGATGTGCGAGTTATGATGACGCAACTATTGCAGGTTGTGCAGAACAACCATCAGGATAGTCATGGTGACCCATTTGCCAAGAGAAATAAGGACTTTGGGAACCTAGGCGATCAGAGGTTTAATGGAGAGGCTGGACCTATTGCAGCTGAGAAGTGGATTTGCAAATGTGAAACCGTATTCAATAGGATGCAAATGACTGAGGTGCAGAAACAGGAATTAGTTGTTCAAATTTTGGATGGTAATGTCAGATATTGGTGGGATTCTATCGAAGAGAATATGGATACGACTGTTATGACTTGGGAGACTTTCAAGTCCAAATTTGACTGTCAGTTTGTACCTGAAGCTGTGAAATCTCAGCTAGCTGCAGAGTTCCTTAGTTTGACGCAAGGTACAAGTCGGTGACTCAATATGTGACAAAATTCAATGAGTTGACTCGGTATGCTCCGTACTTGGTTGATACTACTGCCAATAAGAATCAAAAGTTTATCAGGGGTTTGGGTCATTATTTATCAAAGTCGCTTTTACCCTTTGATAAAGAACCCTTCAATAGAGTTTTAGACTTAGCTCTCAAGTTCGAAGAACAAGACGCCGTTTTTCGAGAGGCTAGGGGGAAGAGCAGGGGAGGTGAGTCGTCTAGAAACTCGCGTTCATCTGGGAACCGAGAGCATAATAGGTATAAGCCTTATGATCATAATTAGCGAGGACCTGGATTTCAGTATCAGTCGAAGTTCCAATTTGGAGATCAGTTTCAACAGAGGCCCCAGGGAGGAGTTGAGTCCTAGGGAGGTTTCGAAACGCAGGGTGGCTTCAGGCCCCAAGGGCAGCAGTGGCTGAGACCAGAACCAGAGCCCGCAAGGCCCATATCAGCAACCTCAACCTTATGTCCCTCGACCTCAGGCACCTGCAACACCGCGAGGGCAGGCTCCCACTGATAGGTTATGCTATAGATGTAACCGACCAAGGCATCCCATTCGTGATTGTCCCAGTGGGCGAGGCGTTCCACAGGGTAGGCAGACCCCACCAGCTCTAGCACGAGCATTTGCGATTTTACCAGGGCAAAAGAATGTTGAAGGTATCATCACTACTCAGTTTCCCTTGCGAGTATTATTTGATTCTGGTGTTTCTCATTCTTTTATTTCTCGTCGAATGGTAGAAAAAGAAAACCTTAAAACCATACCACTTATCAAACATTTATGTGTTGAGACACCCATAGGAGGCACTGTCACACTATCTGAGCAATGTAGAAATTTTGAGATCTTTTTAATGGGTCGAAAACTTGTCGCGGATTTGATAGTTATGAAATTTGAGAGTTTTCATGTTATTCTTGGGGTGGATTGGTTGGGTAAAAACTATGTTACTACAGATTATGTCGCGAGGACCGTTCTCATAGATACACCAAGGTTGCCGCGAGTTAGTCATGTTTGTGAACCTTGTGAGGACTCCATAATGACAAGCACTCTATACTTTATGGATATACCAGAGAAACATATTAGCGTTGAGGTGGTGAAGGATTATGTAGATGTATTCCAAGAGATTCTCGGTCTACCACCCAAGAGAGAAGTCGAATTTCGAATTGACTTGTTGCCTGGGGCAGCACCGATTTCAAAAGATGCATATCGATTGGCTCCCAAGCAATTGGATGAGATGAAAGTCCTACTAGAGGAATTACTCCAGAAGGGGTAAGAAATTTCTCTTGTATGTTTTTATTTATAATAGTTATATATATGTGTGTGTGTGCATATTGTTGAGTAACTATATGGTTAATCCTTTGAGGTGTGTATACTTAGGTTTATTCAACCAAGTAATTCTCCATGGGGTGCGCCTGCTATCTTTGTTTCTAAGAAGGATGGTACTTTGAGGATGTGTGTTGACTATAGAGAACTAAATAAGGTGAACATAAAAAAATAAGTACCCTCTTCCGCGGATAGATTTTTGTTAGATTAGTTTAAAGGAGCGGTTGTATTTTCACGGTTGGATTTGAGGACTGGGTACCATTAGATGGGTGTTGAAGAGCAGAGCATACCTCTAACGGCGTATTGGACTCGATATGGGTTATATGAATTTTCGATCATGTCCTTTGGATTGACCAATGCTCATGCTTTCTTTATGGATTTGACGAACCGTATTTTTCGTCCGTACCTTGATAAATTTGTTATCATTTTCATTGATGATATTATGGTATATTCCCGAAACATAGAGGACATCGAGAGCATTTGAAAGTAGTGTTGCAGACTTTAAGAGATCACAAGCTGTATGCTAAATTTAGTAAGTGCCACTTTTGGGAAAAATAGGTGAGATTTATTGAGCATGTGATTTCTAGCAAAGGGATAGCGGTCGATCTTGACAAAGTTGCAGCAGTTAAAGAATGGAAACAACCCACTAATGCCAGTGAAATTCGGAGTTTCTTACGGTTTGCTGGATATTACAGGAGGTTTATTGAGAAATTTTCGTTGATTGCAGCACCTTTGACGAGTCTGACCCGAAAGAATGTCAAGTTTATATGAACTAAGGACTGTGAGACTGCATTTCAAGAGTTGAAGCAAAGGTTGACTACAGGTCCAATTTTAATCATTCCCACTCGTGGCGGGAAGTTAGTGGTGTTTACAGATGCTAGCGGATGTGTTTTGATGCAAGATCATAAAGTAGTTTCTTACGCTTCTAGGCAGTTAAAGCCACATGAGAGGCGATACGCTACGCATGATTTGGAATTAGCAGCAGTGATTTTCGCTTTAAAAATATTGAGGCATTATTTGTATAGAGAGAAATTTGAGTTGTATACTGATCACAAAAGCTTAAAGTATTTATTTTCACAATAGGATTTAAACATGAGGCAGCAGAGGTGGTTGGAGTTCATTAGTAGTTATGATTTTGAAATCCTTTACTATCCAGGCAAAGGGAATGTGGTGGCGGATGCCCTTAGCAGGCAACATAGTATGTTGACCGCTCTTATGGTACAAGAATAGAAGATTCTCGAGGTTATTGCACCTCATGATGTTTTGACTGTTCCGCATACTAGAGGAGCTTATGTTTGCAGTTTGACAGTGAAACCTACCCTGATTACTCGAGTCATTTCAGTGCAGCACACTGACCCATTCCTCATGAACAAAATGAATGATTTGATAGTTGATACATTGGATGACTGCCCTACTTATTGGTCAGTTGACATAGATGGAGGATTGCGATTTCATGGTAGACTTTGCGTTCCGGATATTTCGGCGTTAAAGAATAAGATTATGGATGAGGCTCATCGTTCTAAATTTACTATTCATCCAAGGGGTACGAAGATGTATCACGATTTGAGAAGTTTTTTGTGGGAAGGCATGAAACGAGATGTTGGGGAATATGTCTTTCATTGTTTCACTTGTCAGCAAGTGAAAACGGAACACCAGAGGCCTTCTGATTTATTGCAGCCTCTAGAAATACCCATGTGAAAGTGGGAACACATTTCGATGGATTTTGTTGATGGTTTACCTAGATCTCGGAGGGGTAATGAGTCAATTTGAGTTATTGTTGACCGTTTGACTAAGTATGCACATTTTATCCCCATTGGTGCATCTCGTAATACCGACAAGTTAGTTGTTATGTATATCCGAGAAGTGGTAAAGTTGCATAGTGTTCCTTATTACCATTGTGTCAGATAGATCCATTGTTTACAACGGCATTTTGGGGAAGTTTCCAACGTGCTATGGGTACTACCTTGGCTATGAGCACTGCGTATCATTCACAGACTAATGGGCAGACTGAGCGGGTAAATCAGATTTTAGAGGATATGTTGTGAGCTTGCATGATGGATTTTGGTGGTAGTTGGGAGGATCATTTACCGTTGGTGGAGTTCTCATACAATAATAATTATCAATCGAGCATTGGCATGGCACCCTTTGAGGTTTTGTATGGTAAGCCGTGTAGATCTCCTAGTTGTTGGACAGAGGTAGGTAATACAGTATTGTTGGGACCAAAGATTATTAGGGAGACTGCAGGGAAGATTGAGATTATTCGGAGAATGATAAAAACTGCTCAGAGTAGACAGAAAAGCTATGCGATCAAAAGCGAAAGAGTGTAGATCAAAAGCGAAATAGTGTAGTGTTTGCGATTGGTCATTTAGTTTTTCTCAAGGTGTCTCCCATGCGAGGTGTGATGAGATTTGGCAAGGGAAGTTGAGCCTGCGGTATATTGGGTCGTTCGAGATTATCGGATGTGTTGGTCACTTAGCTTACAAACTTGCATTGCCGCCCAGTTTGTCGATGATTCATGATGTCTTTCATGTTTCGATGTTGAGAAAATGTGTGAAAGATCCAACTCAGATTGTTCAACCTATCGCTATTGAACTTAATGAGGATTTGACTTATACAGTTGGGCCGGTGATGATAATTGATAGTGACGTGAAGCAACAACGACGTAAGAAAGTCAATTTGGTCAAAGTTCAGTGGAGCGAAAAGGAGAATGATGTCACCTGGGAGTTGGAGGACAAAGTAAAGCAGATGCACCCAAAATTATTCGCCTAACCCTTATCCTACCGAATCTCAGGACGAGATTCTTTTGAGGTGAGTATATTGTAATACCCGCCAAATCACTTACCAATATAATGTTACTATCTTAGTAATTAATAATATTTTTTATTGATAATATTTATTAATTTGTAATATTTACAAATATTTATATATTTTATTATATGAATTTGGGACCTAGGTTTAGGTTGGTGGTGGGTAAAAGAGGAGTGGTAGTTGTGTTTAGCTAAAGCTAGTAAAACCCTAATTAAAAACTCATTTAAAAGAAAACCTAGCCTCCTTTTCTCTTTGGATACACACAGAAGAAAAGGAAAAACCTATGTAGAAAAAAAAGAGGGAGGCAATAAAGAAAGAATTTTTGCTCAAACTTTGGGAATTTCGCAAAAACAGTGAGTTAAACTCTATTGTATACTCCACTTGTGATTTTGATTACTCATCCATCTCTATTTTTTTTAATTGTTGTTGATTCAGTATTATAATTTATGATGCACTTTTTACAAGTCCTAATAATTAGTGTATAGAAATATGTTGTACGCAAAATAGCACATGCATAAAAGTGGAGTTTGGGTGGATTGATATTGTCAGTAATGAAGGTAAATGTTGTAGGTATCTTAATGGTGAGAAGTTTCGGTTGATAAACTCATAAAGAACAATTTTTCATCAAATGATTTGATTGATTCATACAAAAATCAAATGGTTTGGTAAGGGGCCCACTTCCTTTGATGATGGCTGAAAGGGGCAATTTCTGAAGAAAAAAAAAATTAAAAAAAAAAAAAACTATGTGATGTTGACTCATCTTGAATCTAAAAGTTATACAAAGATCTCATTCATTAAACTATAAATTTACAAGTAGAAAAAAGGGATCTCTGTAAAAAAATAAAAAAATTAAAACTGTGATGTTGACTCATCTTGAATCTAAAAGTTATAACAAATATCCCATTCATTAAACTATAAATTTACAAGTAGAACTATAGGACAATGATCCCATTTAGTTAGGTCTACCACTGTTTCATAAGGAGTAAGCATGAGCCAAAAGTACACATCACAATGATTGGTGCCAAAATGTTACAAAGGCAAGTCAAATAGGTGGGGTCCATAAGGGTTTAAAAAAAAAAGAATTAATATAATATACCAATTGGTATTCTCTTGTCAGTATGAGAAAGCACAAACAGTGACTTCGGATTTAAGGCCAAAATTTGAATTTGCCTTTTTGGGTGATGAATACAGTTTGAGGAAAAGCTTCCACTTCAAGATATTATCATATTACGTTTAAACAATTCACATGGTATTATTATATCACACGGAGTCATGGTGTTATTCTAATTGCTTAAAAAAAACATTCAGAATCATAGTGTTATTAAAAATGGTAATGGTTATTTACGTTTTTATTGTTATTGTTGCATGTGGAGTATGTAACGTGTTGTTATTCACATGATGTATTGTCACCGATTCGCATGTTGCTATTCACGGTGTTAGGATACGTGTGATATAATTTTGGGTATCCAAACTTGCTTGCATATCGATACGTCGTTCCATGTAAATTCGGTAGTACGTGTAGTATTTAGGAAATACTTACCAGGTATCAAACTTCGGGTGAGATGACATGACACTCGATGTGGCACCCCACTTGGGTCATGTACGCTCTGAGTGGCTACGATGGAAAGGGAGACACACTTGTGTGAGGTGTGTTCGGTACAGGAGGAGCGTGTGATTGTGAAAAAGAAGCTAAGAATTGGGAAAATAAAGAAAACCTTGAATTGATCATAACATAAAAATGTGCATGTATTATTTTAGCATGTATTAGGTTGGCCTTGAAAGGAAAAACTAACAGCTCAATCGATTTTCGAATGAGAACTACATGTCTTCCTTAAGGTGAAATGCATATTTTTTTAAAGGATATTTAATTGTCTAGTTGTGACATAATTAGTAAGTTTGCTCACACCAGTATTAATATACTGACCCGAATTTTGTATTGTTTTACAAATTTGGGTACGTTCTTAATGAGCATAGCCCCAGAGACTTATCATGGTTAATTGAAGCGCAATTGTGGTATTAGCTGCGTGGCGATAGTTAAGGATTCGACACGTTTTGTTAGATCTTGAGTTTATTATTGTTCCTAGGTAATCAGATGTAAGGATTAGTTATTAATGCTCGGATGTTTGAGTCAGAGATTTATTTGGGGATTGATTAATGTATTTTTTTTATGATTTATATTGTGGCTTGGGTTTATAATTGTGAACTTCATTTTGAGAGAGAATTTTGAGGAAGATTATTATTTTATTTATTGCCTCATGACTGTACCATTTGATTTGCTCTCGTCATGCCTTGGTTTTTGGATAATCTATTAATTTATGTTGTTAAAAAATCGGGGCGTGACATGGTGGTTCGATGATGAGATTTGTTGACGGTGGCTCGAATTGATAGTGGAGAAGAGTTAAACAATGGTGGTGGGAAAGGGTTTTAATGGAGATTATACAAAGAGTGGGAGAGTAGTTTTTGGTGGTGGTGATGGGAGGGGATTTTAATGTTGTTTAGAGGAAGGAGGTGGAAGACGGGGTTAATTTGTGGCAGGCAATGGTCGGAGGTGAGTGAGATTAGGGAGGGGTTGGTGGAGGAAAGAGGATGGGGAAATGGGTTATGGGTCAAGATTTTTTTTTCCTTTTTTTTTTGTCATCCACTAGATGTTTTAGGGATTCACTTTCCCTTTTTTATTTAATCTTAGATTTATTTATTTATTTTCCTTTTTTCACGTGGTAGTTGAGTATTTGGGGACAGGGGTTTACTGGTATAAAATAATCTCACATGACCTTGACCCCGATCAACTAACAGTTATCAGATATGAGTTGGGTCATAGGGGTGCAACATAGGTTTTAATAAATTTCGAGGGTAATCCTCAATTAGCAATTATATTTGGGAGGCAAAGGTTAAATGTCTCATTTCCAGGCTGTGTTCCAAAACTTCATTTCATGTAACCAAGTTCGTCCACGGTATGCATGTAAGCACATTATATGATCACCAACTGTGTTTAAGATTGGTTTAAGACTGTCTTTGTCCACTAAAAAAATTTAGTAGGATTGAAGAAAGAACGTCTGCCAAACACACAAGATCAACCAATATCTTTTCTACTTTAGAACTTTTTTCTGCTTATGCACATGATGAGGAAATGCGTTCCTTAGGTCCTACCAGTGAAAGGTAGGGCAGCCTTCCCGTCAAAGCATGTTCTTCACATGATTGGTATACTTTCTTGGATTCAACACTTTAAGCTAGTAGACAAGCTTCTTCATCTAGGGAAGGATAATAGAAATTAGAATTATAATTAGTTTTTATTTAATTTAGTTGTTTTATTTAATTGTTGGGCAACCATAGCTAGTAAAATAAGGTCAGGCTTTGTCAGAAGCTTGGAATTTTGATTAGCTTTCTTAAGAAGCCACTTAGATTAGGGTTTAGAATGTTTTCCTAACAAGTTTGGTCATGTTATAAATAAGAGGTTTGAGCCTTATGTAAAAAAAGGACTTGACATGATGAAGAAAACTCCAAAGAGAGTATTTTAGTTATTTGTTTAATTTTTAGTATTTCCTTTATTTCAATTTACTATTTGTTATTTAATTTATTTTTCTACCAAATAGTACTGAGATCCGAAGCACGGGTTTAATCTGGTGAACACAAACTGTCAGTCTTATTTGATACTGCAACACTCACTTTCATCATAGTCAAGTTACTAGGTTCCTTGAGTATCATGTTTTACTCACCATCATCATCAACAATATCAACCATTAATTGTGTATATCAAGGTGGACAAAGTGAATCCTTTTATTAAAAGTTTATTAAAACTCCGTTGAAAAGAAAAAAGAAGCTACCCAGCAAAAAACATATGCAGCATGCTAAGCCTAAAATAGTCATTGAGATATAGCCCACTGCCTACTCCTAAACCTAATTAATAATAATTTCACCTTCGAAAGTAACCCCTGTACCCGCTGAACTCATCTCAACATAAACATCCCTCAAGTTAAATCTTATCCTTTCCCAAACCACTTTCATCTCATCCTCTCACGTCCAGGCTTTCAATGCCAAAAGCATACATCCTTAATTCTTCATCATCAGAATAAGCATCGCCTTCCAACTCCTACATAAGATTCACTAATTCATCCTCCGCTTCATGCAAGTCTACCACAGAATCGCTCCCTCATTCTCAAGTCTGATCCCAGCCCCAAAGTCCTCCACAAATCTCTCATTTTTCACTCCTTCCTGCACAATGAAGTTTGGCAATGGTCTGAGAATGACGATATGAAACTCATACCAAATCTTGTAGAAAATAAAATAGTTCACCCCTTGTGGTAGATAAGCGTCCTCTCCCCCACCTCAGAGGAACTTCCCTGCATCTTGAGATGGAAAACCTTCATCACTGCCTACCAGTAGTGTTTTCATTCCAACCTTCTTTTGTTCACCAAACAGTTCACTCTTGAGACTAGATCCCCTAACATTACAAAAAAGTGAATACTCCTTTTTTTCTTAAGTTGCAGTCACTCTTTCTAGATCCCAATATTTTTTAAGGCTTGTCTTCATATTACGATCAGTGATACAATCTCCTTGGTTGGAAGCATTTAAGTTGTGCACCCAAACCCTCAATGTGACTAACTGGTTCTTTAAAAAAAATTAGTAATTATAAAAATAAATTATTGGGCCATTGACACATTTTTTTATTTTTTTCAATCCATGCTTGGAAGCTACATTGCAACCCCTGAAGAATCAGTGAAACAATGTCCAAATGCCACATTACTTTCCCCATAGGGAAACCAAATCATGTCCAAAAGCTAATTAGAAGTTACTGCCACCTAGCAACCCTGTCACCTCCATTTAACATGAAGACTTGCTTTTGCTGTGGTTCACCTGAGTAACTACATCAACCTAGCCCGGAGTCTAATCGAAGACGGTGCTCCTAATAACTTGAGCGAAAACTCACTAAATACCATGAGTGTGTTTCGAACCCGCAACTTTTCGCTGAAACGAGAAAATGATGGTGACATCTCCCTCTCTAGTCCTAGGCTTTCAGAATTAAAAGAATGTGGTTTGAGAATGTGAGGCTGCTTACTTACATTCATGATTATTGGGTCTCTTGACATCCGTGGCAGGAAGGGTTTTGTTCTTTGGAATAAGCTCAAAATGTTAAAATCTTTCCTCAAAGATTGGAACAAGGAAGTGCTTGGGAAGCTTAACTCTCTCATTGAAAATTCTCAGGCTAGTCTTCACACCCTTGATTTGGTGAAGGAAGACAGAGACCTGACTGACATTGAATGGACTCATAGAATTGATCTTAAAACTGAAATGAACAACCTTCTTACGAGAGAGCACTTGCTCTGGAAGAGGAAGGCAGGGGCTAAGTGGGTAGATTTGGTGATTAATGTTCTAAATTATTTCACAAGTTGGCCGATTATAAGAGAATCTCCAATTCTATTTCACACCTTCAAATTGAGGGAGAGACTATTGTTGATCAACAGCTTATCACTACTCATATTCTCCAATTTTATAAAAATCTGTATACTGACTACTGAGCTCTCTGGTTGGAGGCCTGTTATTGATCCATCATTGTTCAACACTCTAGATGTTGTGTCCTCTTCCTTTTTGCAATCTAATATCACGGAAGCTTATGTGTTTCTTGCCTGCAAAATCTAAAGGTTGATATGGCCCCTAGCCTTGATGGTTTTCCTAGTGATTTATTCGTTAAAGGTTGGGAATTTATGAAAGAAGATGTTACGCGGGTGGTAGAAGACTTTAACAACAATTCTTTTTTTTAATGGAGATAGAATAGAACTCTCATATCTCTGATTCTCAAAAGTGAAAGAGCCTTCCTCAATTGTGGATTTCAGGACTATCAGTCTATTGAACTCCATTTATAAAATCATTCCAAGGTTCTATCTTGTAGGCTCAATTCTGTTATGTCAAAGAGTATCTCCCCTTTCCAGTTTGCCGGAATTGGTAATGGGCAACTCATTGATGGGGTCTTGATTGCCAATGAGATTATTGATTCAGGAATAAGAGATAAGAAGCCAGGTGTGATGTTCAAAGTTGACTTCTACAAACTTTTGACTCTGTTTCTTGGGGTTATCTTCAAAATATGTTGTCTACTTTTGGTCTTGGAGATAAATGGAATGCTTTTAGATTCACACTCTTGTTTCTGCAACTTCCTTCTCTATTGCTATCAATGGCTCTCCAGCTGACCTTTCAAATCTAGCAGAGGAATTAGACAAGGAGATCCTCTTTCTCCCCTTCTCTCTCTGGTTGTTGAAGGGCTGTCTACTTTAATCTCTTTCACTCAAATTGTGGGTCTCATCCATGGTTTTTAGGTCTCTAATACCTCCCCGTCCATTGCCTTGTTGCAATATGCTGATGATACTGTGATCACCATTGATGCTTGCATTGAGGAAGTTTTGGTTATCAGAGATTTGTTTTTGTGGTTTGACGTAATTTCAGGGCTTAAGGTGAATTTTTCTAAATCTCTTCTTTAACCTATTAGCATTGTTCCAGATATCAATGACTGGGCATCTCTTCTGGGTTGTAGAACAAGGACTCTCCCTTGCTTTGGGTCTTCCCCTTGGTGCCCAGTTCGGGTGTACTAAGGTCTGGGATAAGGTTGTAGAGAAAATTGAAAACAAGTTGAGTAACTGGGATAAGAAGTACATCTACAAGGCGGGTAGAGCTACTCTCATTCAAAGTATAATTGCCTCTATTTCCTTGATGTCTTTGTGTGTCATTCCTGTTTCAGTGGACAGCCAAATTGAAAAATGTACTAAAAGGTTCCTTTGGGGTTCTTCTCCTACTTCTAAGAAGATCCATTTGTTAAATTGGAAGGTGTGCCAACCTAAATCTAAACGGGGGTTGGGCCTTAAGAGGATCAGAGAATTTAACAATGCTCTCCTCCTGAAGTGAACTTGGAGACCTGAAATTGAAAAGGAGGCACTATGAAGATGAACCATTGTTGAAAAGTATGGTGCTTCTCAGCTAGACTGGTTCACTAAATAAACAACTTCTTCTTTTGGGTGCTCCTTGTGGAAAGGGATCATGCGGCTGAAGCAATTGGTCTAAGGTCACATTTCTTTTGAAGCTTACAGTGGAACTAGGCTTAACTTCTAGATCATAATTTGATTGGAGAGAGTGACTTGAAATCTACTTGCCCAACTATTTATAACGCAATGTATGTGATTACTGGGATAGTTCCTCTAAAGATCGGAATTTCGCACCTTAATGATTGGGAAATTCCTCATATGACAACTTTGTTGAACCTCACTCATGGCTTCTCTTTGGAGTTGGGGGATGACAAGTGGATGTGGAAAGGGAAAGACAATGACTACTCTCTTAGAGACTGGTACAAATACTTGACTCCCTCCCACCCTGACACTTACAATCAAGAAAGAATCAACAACTCATCTCTTTCATCTTGTTGAAGGAAGTCCCTCCTAGAGCTACCTTTCTTATGTGGACCATTCTTCGTGGAAGAGTTCTAACAGAAGGGGCTTGCATCTCCCTAATCACATGTGTGATGTGAGAGAAGCATGAGGAATTTATTGACCACTTGTTTCTCTTTTGCCAAATCTGGATGCAGCTTTGGCGAATGGCTTTATCTGACTTTCATATTCAAGCTTCCTTTTCTGTTTCTTTTCTTGAATGGGCAGAGTTGTGGCACTCCGCTAATCAGCCACTTTCCAATCTAACTCTGTTTAGAAAATGGGTCTGGGAGAGGCTACCTTTCATCTGGGTGGTTTGGATAGAGAGAAACAACATAATCTTCAAGGAGGTCACAAACGAAGTGGCCAACCTATGGATAGTTGTTAAAATCACTATTTGGTTGTGGGCATTTAATTGGGAGAAATGTAAAGACATTCATTTTTATTCTTGTATGTTTAATTGGGATTGTATAGTGTTATCTTGATGCACATGATAGTGTATAGTTTTTGTATTAGTTAGTGTCTTCTCTAATCACATTTTTGGAAATATCAATACAACATTTTATTATTACTAAAAAAAAAAATTTAATTAAAATTAAAATTAAAAATTAAAAATTAAAAATATAAATAAATAAAGAATACCACCTTTTTTGAAATACAGTGCATCTTGTTTTTTCTAATAAAAAACATGAGTACCCATGTCATTCACTTCAAAACCACGAATAAGGTTGAGATTAGCATCTTTAAGAATCATTTGGGATAAACCTTCCACCACTAAAGAAAAAGATTAATGGGGATGGAGAATCCCTTGCCTTCTACTTTGAAAAAGCTATCAAGAAAGCCATTGATGATTGAAAAGGTGGCTCACTCGAGAATGATTGCAACCCAACTCCTCCACTTAATTCCAAAACCCGTCACTATTGAGGTTACATAAGAAATTCATTGAATAACCCATTATTAACGTTGTTTTCCTAGTTATACTGCATCTCTCTTATAACCTTTGTCCTAAATGCACAAATCATTTCAATTTGAATACATGAAAAATGGATATAGCTATGTGGCAATAACACAAAGTCAAATAGTGACCTCCATAAATGCAAGCAAAAGAAAAGGGCTAAGCTATCAAATAAGTTTCATTTGGTTCAACTAGACAATGGCAACTTTCTCAAAGACAAAAGATGGAGATCACCTACTCCCAATAGGATTTCACACTTTTAACACCCTACAGAAATTAATTGCAGACCCGCCCATGTATTTTATGTATTACCAAATTAACGCACAAAATTTATTTTGACATGTTATTTTCTTAGGGTGTAGAGTTCAAGACAAAAATGTTAAAATTACAATAACATACCTTCTCTGCTGTATCTCTTAGTTTCTTAGCTGCCATGGAAGGGAGAAATGAATATGGAAGTATTATAGCACTGCGGTTGGTACGGTCCTTGCACTCCATAAACCTGGATGACAGTGCCATCAAAATACACGCAACGATTAGCATGACTTGCCGTTAGATTAGAGATATAGAGTTTATCAGAAGAACAATGAAACCAATGTTGTATTGCAGTCATGAAAAAATCAAACTTATTGCAATCTTAACAGAACCAGTCACTCTTTTGTACTTGACAAAGTTGAGGATGGTCCAATCCGAACAAATATGAGCTCAATGGCTATCTTAAGCACAACTCAAATAAAACTATACTAGCCATCTATAAAACATACATGCAAAGTACACTTACCATGAAAGCGGGCTTGCAGTACGATTTATTAGCAAGAGATTTCTGTAGCGAGTGTCTTCTTTGAGATTTACCCGACTAATTCCTTCCACATGGGCAAGCCCTCTAGCTCCCAATTTCATACTTGTTGACATTACCTGATACCAAGTTTTGGAATTGTCTAGGATAACAGGCGCAATTTCTGATATCAAGTCTAAATCATACAGAGATGTCATAGCACAAGAGCTTGTATGCCATCTATCGAATAAAATGAAATGAACTGCTTTAGAAGAACAATGAAAAAGAGATACTAAAAATATCTACGCCAGGAAACGAAAGAAAATTGAAAACTGCAAAACAGAACTCTTCAAAAACTAGCTTAAAAATCCAAACCAAGGTTACCTTTCCTCTGTACTTGTATTTGTAGACTGATGGAGGATCCCTTTCTTATTGTGTATGGGATTAATACACATCCTCGAGGGCATAACGAATGTTCTGAAAAAACAAGAAATTTAAGTAAATAAAAGAGTTAGAATAAGAAAATCGAGTGATTCTCAGTCTGCGTGCACGTGCTCCTTAACAAGGAATTATTATATAAATTATTTACGTGATAGTGTCATAACAAAGCTAAAGGTTTGTTTTTAATATGTTATAAAACTGACTCTTGGTTTTTAGTTCAATATTACACATGCATTCATTGTTTTTTTCATTTTCTATTTGTAACCTTTTTTGTATAATACCTAATTTTTTAGAAGGGGTGCTAGAATCTAATGATCTCATTGTGTTGAAAAATAGGTGAGGTGCCTCAACTTAGTTAACTGAGTTAGTATGCTTTAGTGATTAAGCGAAGGTGGGAGGAGGTGCTGATGAGATGTTGCCGCCTTTCACGCACCGCCACATGTAACTATAAAAGGGGAGCAGGGTCCTTTTGTGAAGAATCCCTCATTTTGAATAGTTCTCAAAGTTGAAATTCAATCCTCGGAGAGTGAATTCAGTCCTTTGTTTATCCCTTTGTATCCGAAATTCGTTTGAGAAATCCGACATCAGATTAGCTTTGTTTTGTTTGGGTTGGATTTCCATTAGTGCATTTGTTTGGGGGCTTTATTCGGATTTTGTATTTGGGTTTCTTTCGAGAAACCAATTTGAGAGGGAGTTTGTAATTTGTCTGTAATCAGTACTGAAGCAATAAGAGTTGTTGTTTATCATGGATGTAGGTCATTTTGCCGAATCACGTAAATTTGTTGTCTCCAATTTATTCTTTTGTTTAGTACTTCACATTTTGTCTTTTGAAACACTTCCGCACACAACATATTGTACGCAATAGGAGAAAAAATTTCTACTTTTGCACATCTATGTTACGGGGGCTCCGCCGAGGCTCTATTTTTACTTCAAAGCGCCTTGCCCTAGCCTTAGAGTATCGCAAAGTCATACACTAGTCACGGTGGAAGTTACTACACTAAAATCTCTACCCTATAAAAAAAAATTAAAATAAAAAAAGACCCCGCCGTTGCAGCACCTCGCCTCGCCAAGGCTCTAGTGGTGGACCTTGGCGCCTCATGCACCTGACAACATAGTTGCACATACCGTGTATCCTCGCATTGAAAGGATTTTACTCATTCATTTCCATCAAGTGACAGTTCTGATCCATCACAATGCAGCAGTCTATAATCAAAAGTAAATGGATAAACCAGATGTGAGTCCCAAATATCGAAGCAACAATGGAATAGGAGCAAATTCTGATACTCAAATTGATTGGCCATTTCACTAACCTTCAACTACATTGTCATTTCCACGTGTTCCCGCCAGGTCACCCATATATGGAGAATCCGCAACCCACATTTTTAGAGTTTGAAACTCCATCCCTTTCCCAAATTCACATAATAATCTCGAAGTTGTCCTCTTTATCTTCTCATTGTGTCTATTATAGTTTAAATGTTTAATACATGCATCCTTGCAATGTCAATATTCCAACGAAATCACTCAAAATTTGGGTTTGCAAAAAAATCCTCTTTTTATTTTATTTTTTTTTGCAAATTATAAGCAACTCTCAGAACCCCAACAAACAAAATCAATTTCCAATAAAAAAACACCAATAGAAAACCTAAAATCTGAATGCACAACTGGAAACAGAGTAAACAGAATACCTTTTGAGAAAAATGGCTTCTTCGAGAGCACATCGCAAGCTGGACTCTTGATGCCCCAAACCCTCGCAAGAATCGCAATGCTTTCCAGGGCAATCGATCCTATTGCCCCAATACAAGTACTTCTTCCCAAACAGGTCATTGTCTCCTCGCCTGAAGTTCACAACGTTCCTCAAAGCTTTTGTTGGGAAATAAGACTCACTGGAATCGGAAGAAGATGAAGATAAGATGCAGATGAACGCAATGGCTACGATGGAGATTGCTAGCAATACGATTCCAAATCTGGATCTCTGTTTGTTCTTTTGGGGTCTGTTGGTCGCCATTAAAATTTGGATTTTTTATTTCTCACTTCCGAATTTTTGCAAAGAGCAGGGAGCAACTGAACTACTAGGAACTAACCCAAGTGATCCTGCAAGAGTAATGTGCCTTCACTCTTCAGTGTTTGGTTTTTTATCAGGGGACTGGGGGTTTGACTTGGAGTTTAGCATCAATTTAAGTTTTGTTTAGTTAAAAGGGTTTTACCAAACTAAAAATATTGTTTTTTTTTAGTCATTTGAGCTAAAATTTGGTGAAAAATATGGATTCAAGTTTGAAACAAATGTTTAAAGTTGTAGCCAGTTTCGACATGTGTGACTCGAGATATGAATTTAAACACGTGGCATTAATATCTTGATAAACAATATTGTCGGTGTTTAACGACCGCTCATTCGAACGGTCTGGAATAATGGGTACTAGCATGTGTCGCGTCCAATGTAGTCTTTCGCTCACTTCGAGATTGTAATAGAAAAACCCAACCATGTCACATTTTATGCATATCATAAAATGGGTTGGAACTTAAAACACGTTCCAGATGTGATCGTAATTTTTCTTAAATATTAAACTCAGAGGAATTGATAAAGAATTTTATTTTAGTAAAGTCCTTTTGGTCCAATCTCTATTTTAGTTTTGTTAAGGGCCCTTCACTTGACAAAAACACGTGATTGCAAATCACGCTATCTACTTTATGGAACTGTACTTACAAGAACCCAACTCATCGTTCATTATCTATCAACTCCATGCAGTGGTTACTTGTATAAACTCACTTCTTCCTCCATTATCACGAATAACAACCACTCTCTTAAACACAATCAAAATATTCGACCAAAATATTTGAATAAAATCAGTTGGAGATTAAAGTTTAAAATTTTTTTAAAACAACAACCACTGAAGCCAATATCTGATCCACTTGCATGTGTTTAGGTTGTGTCAAACCAATGGCCATCATACTAGCCCATGCCCATATGGTTGATAATTACTAATGCATGTAAACTAATCTAGTTCAAAGTTGTATGATGATCAGTAAACCGATCTAAAACACCCACATTGTAAAAACAATTATGAAAATTTAAAAGTCGCATCTTAATTTCTAAGTCTCTCCAGTTCAATCCCTATCTATTTGGATTTTGGTCACAATCTTTATCTCAAAATTGGTTTTCTCCAATATTTACAGCCTAATAAGCTCTTACAATCTGTCCATATTGTTAAGAGACAAAGATGGAGATAAATAGAAAAAATCAATAGAGACAGCTAAAGGATGTACAACGGTGGTATTTCTCGTCATTTTCATAAAAGAAGATGTACACTAGGGGTGGGCACGAGACGGGATGGACCTCATCCCTATCCCATCCCGTTTGTTCGGGATCGAGACAGATAGACCTCATCACATCCCAACGATGGGATGAGCATGTTCTAAATTTTGGATTGAAAATTTAACATGCAAGACTAAAAATTTTTGATTTATCAAACACATAACTCTAAGAACAACTATATAACTTTAAGCCATTGATTATTATTTCTCTATTTCATTAGCTTTTACCTCGTTTTTTTTAGAACCACTATTGAAGATAGCCATTTTTGTACATTGCTAACGAAAAATGATCAATGGGTTTATCATTTAAAAACTACAAGGAGCACACATTGTTGTTGTCAAAAGTTATGAAGAAGAAAAAAAGTCGAGTTTAAGAGCTATCATATTCTCTTTAGCATGTATCACCGAGATTAGCACGGTTGATGATATCAGCTCAAGTAAATTTAAGAGAGCAAAAGCCACTTGGGTTTCAAAAGGACAATTTTTGCATTTGAAGGGACTTATCGTACAAAGGGACTCGTTTAAAGTAACGATTTTGTTTGATTAATATATCGCATGGAAGTTTGTGATAATAAAATAGTCATGTCAATAAATAAAACAACAAATAAAAGTCATGTCAACAAATAGTTTCATATTACATATTTCATATTAAATATTAAAAAAAATTGGTTCGGGACGGGACGGATGGACGGGATTGAAAATCTTCATCCCAATCTCATCTCACTCTAGATCGGGATGGGACAGAATTGAGATGGGATTGATCAATCCCAATAAAACCCAAAAAAATCGGGACGGGACGGGAGTGGACGAGATCGGGATCGCGGGATGGGATGCCCACCCCTAATGTACACAATGTCAAAACTACCAAAATGACATTTTCAAGGTCCTTTTAATTGTAAGGTATGTTTGGTTGGCCATTTTTCATAGGAAATTGAATCCAATTCCCATGTTAAGTTGTTTTCCGTTGTGTATTAACGACAAAAAATGATTTATGCATGTGACTAGATTTCCCATCTCTCTCATAGGAATTCAAATCTTTAGTGTCATTTGGAAACATGAAAATGGTTTCAATTCCCATGTGTATTTCCATCCTACTAAAATCACGTTTTCAATATCCTTTTAACTGAGTTCTAAACCTGCACCCAAAATGGAAAGGGTGTGTGTTTTTGCTTCCAAATAGAGTCAGAAGTGAGACTCATACTCATTGTTTAAATTGTTTGTTTTTAGTCTGATCAGAAGTTTAAGTTATTATTGGAGTAAACACCTCCATGGTATCACTGAATGATTAATAAAAAATCATTTCAATAATAACCTCGTAATAAATTCATAATGATTACTACTACCCTCTCCTCTACCAATCATTTCCTATTTTCTCTGCCTCCTATTTATCATTCAAGCACTGCCACCACCTGCACTGACCTCCCCTCCTCTTGCTCGTATTTATATTTCTCTTTCTCTTTCTCTTCCTCTCTATTGAAAATTGTATAAATAATGAAAAATGATATAGAGTGGTTTCTGGTAGTGGTAGAAAGTGGTCTCAATGATATTTGGAGGAGAGAAAACAAGTGGAGAATGACGGTGGTTTGTGGTGGGTAGTGGGCAAAAATGTAAAAAATCTTAAAGTCAGCACCTAGAAACAAACACCATTTAATTTTACATAATGAGTAGTACAAATTAATTTCTAACCAATTTAAAAAAAAAAAAAAAAAAAAAAAAAAAAAACCTATGAAATTGGGCAAATTAAAAAAAAAAAAAAAAAACCTCAGTCGAAGATGCTGGTTTGATACGAATATGAATATGAATATGAATATGAATATGAATATGATGGTCCAAACACTCGATTCTCATCCTTAAATCTCAGTTAGGAATGCTCCTAAAAAGCCGTCTAAGTCCGGACTCCACAACTCGCAGAGTGCTGCTACCTATGCTACAATTCAAATCCCATACAATGCTGAGGTTTTCTTGTCAAATTCCAGCATCCCCAATTTCTCCACAACGCTTCTCATCATCACTATCACTGCGTCCCCCGTCTCTCAAATTCTCACCACAACCACCTGTCAATCCCATTCTCAACTCCTCTTCTTTTGTTTCGTTAAACCCTTCTTCTTCTTCTTCTTCTTCCCTCTCAACTCCCTTCACTTCTTTGACCTCGCCCCACTCGAGGTCGATGTTATCCATGGCAGGCAGGGGAGCTTCTATTCTCAAACCAAGAGGTCAGTTGAAAACACCCATTCTATGTTTTCCCTGTTGTTTGTGTCATTCTTTATTGGAAATATCAATAACTATCTTTCAATTTTATATGCTATTAGTGTTTCGAATTTCATGTTTGGTTATGGGGTTGGTTGCTTCTTTCATTCAACACTTATTAAGGAGCTAAAATAGAGTTATGTAAATAGTTTGTTTGTTTTTTTGTCTGAATGAACATCTAAACTTTGTAATTTGTGGGGAAATTAGAAATAACAACTGCCCTCTAATCAGCTTCCCAAAGACTATGAAAATCCTGCTATGCAAAGTAGCCTTGGACCATGACTGTTGCAACCCCAAGAGATTGAGAAAGCGTCGTTGTGCCCACAGCTATACAACAATGCAATAGTTGATCCCCAATGATTTTTAGTGCATTTTCTTAATGTAGTCAACTATAACATTAACGGTCGTAGAAACAAATTGCAGTGTTCTTACTTTTTTTTTTTTTTTAATTTAAATTTAAATTATTTGTTTTTAATTAAACCTCCTGTGGGGAGGGGCAATTATGGGATGACAGACCTTTATTACTTGATAAAAAACTTACACACCTGTCGGGAGTACATGACGACTTTACCCGAGAAATAAGAAAACTATTGGACATACATCAAAGATAAACCAAAAATCTAAGTCCATGAAATAAACTATTCTAATATATTATGTGCCCTTGAGCAAAAAACCTTATGAAAAAAAGTCCTTGATCAAAAGGCCTAGTTTACCAATGGAGTAGGCTTTACAAAATAAGGCCTACCATCAAGTAAACCATTACATAACAAAAAAGAAAATTGAAAACTAGGCCTAGTTCACCAAGTATAAGGCCTAAACCAATGAAGATTAGGCCTTAAAGACCTTATACAAGGACTAGGCCAAAACCCCAAAGGAAGGCCTTATAAACAAACAAATAAGTAGGCAGGCATAGGCCTTAGCCAATTCACAACTTGCAACTTACACAACTTGCAAATTGCAACTTGCACAACTTGCAATTTGCGCCGATAGCAAGCTACAGGCATACCAGCGCACCTACCCACTTGCAACACCAACAAGCAAGCGAATTTGCAAAAAACAAAGCTTGCAGGCACCTCCAAGCATTCCCAGGCAGCACGCGGACTACCCTGCATGACTGATAACAAGAGATGCTGAATTCCGTAACTCTGCTTCCAGCAATCCAGTGTTCTTATTTTCAACATGAGCCTTTTGCCCCTTATTTGTATTTTTTAATCTCATATAAAAGTGCCTTTTTTTCTCTCTTTTGCAGCTTCATCTAGTGCTTCAAACAGTGGAGGCGGAGCAAGCCGAGAGATATTGGTACATCACTTGCTTGTTAAAGAAGATGACCTTAAGCTTGTGTCTGAGCTTCAACAGAAGATTGTAAGAGGTTAGGAACTATATACATCAACCTAAATTTATCTGAAAAGAATCACAGTTTTTTCAAAATTTCAACTTTATTTTTCAGTCATCATAATGAGATTGAGAGGTTGCTTGTTTTATTTGCATAAGCCTTATGTTCTATTTTTTAACTTTTGCTTACCGAGTGAGAAACCATATTACTAAATTTCTGATCCAGGGCCATTTAAACTATTATTGTACTAGCATATTATCCGTAGCGTTGGCACTCCACATACATTTATTTATTTTTACTACTAATTATCACACACTGGACACACACATCACTATCCATTGTCTTCTTCCATAAAAATATCATATTTTAGAATACTAATTTTTTTTATAGTCAAACTCGCTTAAAATTAGAATCGATTGAATGTTCGGAGTCTTTGTTTGAATGTTCAATAAAATGTTCGTTCGTTTCTTTGAAAAATATTATACTTAGGCATGAAAATCTAAAAACTACTCGCGTGTTTTAAAAATAAAATAAATATTTTGAAATTTTAAGTGTTTGTATTGATCATTGGTTTTGTTGGAAAGATCTTCAAAATGCATTTCAATGATACTAAGTTTATCAAAATCTGACAACTACATAAATAGTTATGATAGTTTTCATTTTGAAAAAAGGAAAACACGATACTTTCTCTCTCCGCCACATGTACATTTCACTAACTTTTCAACAATTTTTTTCATTTTCGTTGCCCTTCTACATGTTTTATATTAGCATATTACCTGTGCCGTTGGCACACCACATATGTTTATTTGTTTTTACTGTTAATTATCATATACTAGACACCCACGTCACTATCCCCACGATTGCCCTCTTCCATAAAAATATCATATTTTAGAATACTAATTTTTTAGAGTCAAACTCGGTTAAAATTAGAATCGATTGAATGTTCAGAGTTTTTGTTTGAATGTTCAATAAAATGTTTGTCCGTTTATTTAAAAATATTATACTTAGGCATGAAAATCTAAAAAATACTTATATATTTTAAAAATAAAATAAATATTTTGAAATTTTAAGTGTTTGTATTGATCATTGGTTTTATTGGAAATATCTTCAAAATTGCATTTCAATGATACCAAGTTTATCAAAATCCGAAAACTACGTAAATAGTTATGATAGTTTTTATTTTCAAAAAAAAAGGAAAATACAATACTTTCTCTCTCCGCCACATGTATATTCCACGAACTTTTTAACAAATTTTTCATTTTCTTTGCCTTTCTACATGTTTTATATTTACAAACATTCCATTGTAGAGGAGAATGAATCTCAATCCTGAATATTTTCCCAACTTTCAATTCTAAGCCTCTTTTATCTACAATTCTCATTTGATGTTTGTCCTAGTCAGCAATGAATAGTAAAACATCTATGTGAATTGTAAGATAGACTAACATATTACCCGTGCCGTTGGCACTCCACATATATTTATTTATTTTTATTGTTTATTATCATACACTGAACACCCACATCACTATCTCCACCATTGCCTTCAATCAGTTCTATAAGATATCATATTTTAGAATACTAATTTTTTTTTAGAGTCAAACTTGGTTAAAATTAGAATCGATTGAATGTTCGAAGTTTTTGTATGAATGTTCATCCGTTTCTTTGAAAAATATTATACTTAGGCATGAAAATTTAAAAAATACTTGCATGTTTTAAAAATAAAATAAATATTTTGAAAATTTAAGTGTTTGTATTGATCATTGGTTTTGTTGAAAAAATCTTCAAAATTGCATTTCAATGATACCAAGTTTATCAAAATCCGACAACTACGTAAATAGTTATGATAGTTTTCATTTTGAAAAAAAAAAGAAAACACAATACTTTCTCTCTCTGCACATGTACATTCCACTAACTTATTAACAATTTTTTTCATTTTCTTTGCCGTTCTACATGTTTTATATTTACAAACATGTCATTGTAAAGGAGAATGAATCTCAACCCTGAATATCTTCCTAACTTTCAATCCTAGCCCTCTTTTATCTCTAATTCTCATTTGATATTTGTCTCAGTCAATAATGAATAGTAAAACACTTATTTGAGTTGTAAGATAGATTTACAAACATGCCATTGTAGAGGAGAATGAATCTCAACCCTGAACATCTTCCCAACTTTCAATCCTAGCCATCATTTATCTCCAATTCTCATTTAATGTTTGTCCCAGTCAACAATGATTAGTAAAACACCTATGTGAATTGTATGATAGACTAGCATATTATCCGTGTCGTTGGCACTCTACATATATTTATTTATTTTTACTATTAATTATCATACACTGGACACCCACATCACTATCCCCACCACTGCCCTCAAACAGTGCCATAAAAATATCATATTTTAGAATACTAATTTTTTTAGAGTCAAACTCGGTTAAAATTATAATCGATTGAATGTTCAGAATCTGTGTTTGAATGTCCAGTAAAATGTTCGTCCGTTTTTTTGAAAAATATTATACTTAGGCATGAAAATCTAAAAAATACTTGCATGTTTTAAAAATAAAATAAATATTTTGAAATTTTAAGTGTTTGTATTGATCATTGTTTTGTTGGAAAGATATTCAAAATTGCATTTCAATGATACCAAATTTATCAAAATCCGACAACTACGTAAATAGTTATGATAGTTATCATTTTGAACAAAGGGAAAACACAATATTTTCTCTATTCGCCACATGTACATTCCACTAATTTTTTAACAATTTTTTCATTTTCTTTGCTCTTCTACATATTTTATATTTACAAACATGTCATTGTAGAAGAGAATGAATCTCAACCCTGAACATCTTCCAACTTTCAATCCTAGCTCTATTTTATCTCCAATTCTCATTTGATGTCTGTCCCAGTCAGCAATGAATAGTAAAACACTTATGTGAATTGTAAAATAGACTAGGGTATTCCCCGTGCTGTTGGCACCACTGTACGATGTTAAATATTTTCATCGCGGCTTATCTTTCGCAGTGTCTCTCAGGACTTTTACTGTGTTGAAAAATCTCTCGGTATGCCTCTGGGGATTTTAGCTGAATATGTTATTAGCACCTGGTATGTGGCTTAAACTAAACCATAATTAAAAAAAAAGGATTAAACAGCTTACATATCCCTTTTACGTGTCATTAAAAAATCTATGTAAATGAAACAAAGTGAAAAAATGAACATTTTTCGCTATTGAGACCGTTGGTATGACCATTCAACTTCTCATATTTTTTGAGAAAATTTTACAATCGCCCTTGTTTTTTAACATTTAATGAAACACAACCACAAAATCCACGTAACTAGATGACAATAATGTGTTTGAAACGTGTAACTTATAGATTTGAAATAAGAAAGATTTGTAGAGATTATTAGGCTAGAGGCATGGGAAAAGGAAGATAAAAAGGCATGCAAGATGTGCAATACGTGTAAAGTTGTGTAGTAAACATATATGAACTGTTCCACAGAGGGAATTAATTGATACACTTGTCTTCCATATGAAACTCAAATAAATAAGAATAAATGAGGAAGAAATTTAGCATGAGCCCATTTATATATATTTACCATAAAAATGGATTATCTAATAAATATATATTGTCATTGAAGACGTGTCACTAATCATACCCCAAGGTTGCGGCACATGTACCATTACCACTAAACATTTTTTTTTTTTGATATCTATTGTGGCATTCATCTTTTTAATATCCATTGTGGCATTATCTCAACCACAAATATTTGGTACTTCTATTACGGTAACTTAAACTAAATTAATTACAATTTTTTTGTGAAATTTTGACAATCTACCTTACTATAGCATTACTCCACATGCTAAATGTTTGAGTAGGATAAATAAATAAATGTACTTATATGCCTAATCACCACCATCAACATTTGAAGATAAATAAATAAATAAATAAATATCAAAATGTTGGGTATGGGAATCGAACCCATGCACTCTTATTGGGGATTGACCGAAGGTAAGACATAAATGCTAACTGAAAGTCACAACATCTTCATGTTTGGATAAATCTCAGCCATCTTTTATCTCCCAAATAGTGAAACACCATTCTGATTTGTAATATAGATCCTAAATAATAAATCACCATTCTGATTTGTAATATAAATATCTTCCTCTGTTAAATGTGAGTTCCTATGAACCATGAAATGATTATAGTGGAGGCCCCCTCCACATTCGTTTTATATGATCAAAGCTTGGAGGCTGGAGCTGTGAGAAATGTCTTTTTACTGACAATCTGTTCATCCATCCAGGAGCTGACCTTAGTGATCTGGCTGTGGAATACTCAATTTGCCCATCAAAAGAGCAGGGTGGGATGCTTGGGTGGGTTCGGAAGGGACAGATGGTAATCTTAATTCAGATGATTGAGATCTCATACGTTATCCTGAAACATTCAAACTCTTTTCTTGATTATTAAATAATCTGTATACTTTTTTCCTGATCATTAAATCACACTCACACATATATACGCCTCTATGTATACATGTTGAATAAGTTGTCCAGATACATATTTTATATCCATCTATGAATGTATGTACTTGAACATAATTGTTCCCAGTGTTGGATAATAATGATGAAAGTTGATTAATGTTGAACTATTTTGCACTGTTGTTGAATCTAATGGTAGGGTGAATCATGCATTGTAGATTCATGTTTGACATTTTTAAATACACAGATTTATTTGTATACAGTAGTATTAATATATCATATCCCACAGTACAAGTAATACATGCTGTTTTATCACAAGATCATGAAGGATAACCACATCACCAACTTAAGTGTGGATTCATGTTCTAATAGCACTGACACCTTCTCTAGCAAGTTCTTTTAAGAATTCTAGGATTGATAGATGAGAGTGATAGATGACCTCTTTTGGGGTTCCCGTCAAAACCCCAGATGAGGGGATGCAGTGGTTATTGGGAAAGTGCTGCATGAAAATTCAGCCAGACTTGAATTTCTAAAGTATGACACCATCATTTGAGGACGAACTTGGCATGCACAGACCCGACATCAGGACAGAGGGTAGGGTATAAGTCATGATGGAACATCTTTACGGTTAAAGTCAATATGCACTATCTGAGAGTGATATGTAAAATATAAAGTTCACAAATGAACAAGTCATCATTTAATTGTCATCACAACTTCACAAGTCTACAACCGAAAAGTGTTGAAAGATAAATTATATATTTAATCACAAGATTACCAATCCCTATTCATTTTATCATCAGTAATTACCATTTTCTTTTTGGATCTTTAATATAAGTTACGCAATCAACATCCTTACAAATCTTCTTCCACCTCTTCATTAAAGCTCATAAGGGTAACTTTTCTTATCTTTTTATACAGATACACATGCATGTGGCCTGTACCTATGACACTCCCAACACTTTCAGAATAACTTTGTAAGCCACATATGATTTCGTTACCACTAACCATAAAACCTATACCTCATACACGAATACGGTGAAGTAGTTGTGAATGTCAAGCCTTGAAAATTGTAAACCAAACACAACGTGAGAGGAGATGAGTTGCCCGAGGTTGGACAATAGAGAGAGTTGTCAAGTGAGTGAGTGCGAGAGAGAAATCCAATGCAAGGAAAGGTGTCTTGGGCCAAGAGAGGGCAATCCCTTGTGAAAGTCCAAAGGGAAAGTCTAGAGAATCAAGGAGACTTTGTGTCTCACTTGTTGATATTTCTGCAAGTTATGCAGTTTATTTATTTTTCTTTTACTCTGCAAAATTTGACAAACTTCTCTTGGTGAAATATTCTGCACCAGGTGCCTGAGTTTGAGGAAGCAGCATTTAATGCCCCTTTGAACAAAGTTGTAAAGTGTAAAACTAAATTTGGGTGGCACTTGTTACAAGTTCTGTCTGAAAGGTATGTTTTGTTACCTCTTTTTTAAATTAATATGTTACTCGACAGTGAAAGCTGTTGAATGCTGGCTTTATCATCTTTCCTCATTTGATGTGGTCTTGTGGGTATTTGATTCTAGAGAAGAAACTTTGCTTCAAGAAATTGCGCCAGAAGAGCTACATGTGAAAATGCAAGACCCAAGTTTCCTTGAAGAGGTTCAGTTGATAGATGTTCGAGAACCTGAAGAAGTGTATGCTTTCTATTATTTTATTATTATGTGTTTTCATTTATATATTTCATTGCTAAAGAAAATCATTAACCAATATATTTAAAAAAATAATCATTAGCTAATTTCAAATTGACACACTTTCTTGTCAATATTTTATCGTAACCAAGATGCGCTAGATGCAGCTTGTTTATTGTTCTTTAATACCTCCCATGTCAACTTAGGTCTGAGGAAACAAGAGGATCAAACACATGGCTAATTTGGCACTTGGGCATGCACATTTAATTGTTTAAAACTTCTTAACTCATCAATCTTTTTTGAGATTTTCATGGTTGGCATCTTTGACTATGGACTCAAATATTAATAGTGCTCTTGAAATTTGATCTTCCACTGTATGTTTCTGTGATATGTTATGCACTCACACTGCTTTGATGTTGAACAGTGCCCAAGCTTCATTGCCTGGTTTTCAGGTTCTTCCCCTTCGTCAGTTTGGAAGTTGGTCAGCCGAAATAACAATTAAGTTTGATCCTCAAAAGGATACGTATGTTTTGGTGAGTTGAGGGACCGGCCTCTTTTTTTCTTTTTATTGGATATCTTTGCTTTATTAGTAGTTTGAAAATTAGTTTCATCCCTTTTGATAAAAGAATTATTGGAATCCCTCTATTTGCTTCACCAAGTCTGGTATACCTACTACTCAGTTACTGACAGACAAAAATGTAATGCTTATCAAACTCTTTGCAATTGGTCGAATGGATAGGGAAATTTGGACTATGGAAAAAGTAGATTCTAGGATGATCTGAAAGTGAACATTGGTGACTTCTAGTAAAGTAAGGGAAATTTTTTGGGTGACAGCTTTTCGCAGTGAATAACATTGAGAAGGTTGAAACCATTTTTGAGGCCACTAAAAATCATTAATGGTAAGCTTGCTTATGCACATGCTGTGCACTTGGATGTGGATCCAAATCTACATCATTACTGGACTACATTTGTTCTGTGTACAACAAATCTTGGTAAGATTGTTTATTGGCAGGGCTGCCAATACCCATTTCCCATGCAAATGTTCCATTGCTCCTTGGGAACAAAATTTAGCTGCTTAGGTTACTCTTTCAAGTTTCAGGTTCAACTTGGAAAATGGAAATGTACAATTTATTGGCAGCTGTTGGAGATGAAGTCATTTTGATTAGCAACTTTTAATATCCAACTTCTACATGAATACCAAATTTGCTGCATCCATCCTGAATAATTTATTTGGGGATGTTCATTATTGTTTGCAATTACGGAAATCTTGAATAAACCCCTATACATGATTTAGAGGACCCGAATTATATATGGCTCCGTTATCACTTGGTTTTTTCGTTTCTGAACTTGTCGCCGTATTAAGATATCTACTTGAACCAAATTTCTGAAGCTTTAAATGGTGCGATATTTTGTCATTTTAGGAAGTTTACATACATTTGATATGTTCTTTAACTAATTGAAATAAAAAGGGCCATCTTCATGATGAAATTGAAAAATTTTATGGTATTTGTTTGCAATCCAATTGGATTTGGTTTAGGGTTCATTGGAAAATGAGTCCCAAGTTTGTTCAAGTTAGAGGCTAGGTCCTAGACCACGTTGACCGTCTAACAATGGAAAAAAGTATCCCTTGACAGTCAATAATGACTGACTGACTCAAGTGTCTGTTTTTGTCCATTTGTTAGATGGAGTTAGATGGTCAATGTGGTCTTGGGACATAGGCTTTATGTTGGACATACTTGGGACCTAGCTACAACCCTTTGGTTTAGTTTGTGATAAATGTGAACCAAATTCAATTTCCAATCCTCACTTTTGTTCAGTGCGTTGTAATTTATAGAGATCTTGTCCCTGGGAGTAACCAGTCTATTCTTCCTGCATACAAGGGAGGGAAATGAAGACATGAAATTACTTAATTCACATTTCCTTTTGGTTCAACATGTTGAAAAAACCAAAAATCACTTAGTTAAGTTGGGTTTCTTATTGTTGTTGTTTTACTTTCCCAAGGAAAAGTGAATTGCATTAATACTTGTAACCATTTCTTGTTATGATGACAATATCTATTTTCTTTTGATTGTAGTGTCACCATGGAGTGCGGTCATTACAAGTAGCTAAGTGGTTGCTGACCCAGGTATGACCATATCTTTTGACTGTGATTTGGTGGATGTTAGAGTTTTAGTTTTACTAGTACCTGAGTTCTTAACTATCCATGTATCTTCTCCTTTAATATGAGCTTGTTTCTTCACACTGTTATCAGTAAACAACCTCAAGGTTGTAGCCTAATGATTTGAGGCTTAATCAGAGAAAGCATAAACACACGATGCTATTGCATTGAAGGTACCAAGGCTAATATCTTCTGCATGTTTGGTTGCTACCAAGCTACCGAAATTTCCCCTAAGATCCTTTCTATTTCTAGTCCAAGGTACGTGTTTTGGAAAAAATTCCGAAATTTTTCGTTTTCGCAGGTTACTGAAACGAAATCACCCGAGTGATATCTATTCACATTTTCAGTGCAAAACCGAAAATTTTCGATATCTTTTTGGAAATTTTTCGATTTCAACCGACATTATAAATATTGCTTCACAAATTCACATTTTTTTCGTAATTCTTTCATGAAAATTTTCATTTTCACAAAAGTTGTTTTCCTCCATAAAAATTTTCAAGTTGTAAAATATTTTTTTCCCAAAATACACAAGGGTAATTCTTATACACATCCATCATTTCACTTAGTAGAACCACAAATATTTTCCTAGATGCTACCACCAAATAATTAGCTAAATCAACCATTAATGCTCGAATCCTTTAGGATCTTCAAGGCTTCATTCATTCTTAATTTCTTCGACCCAAATAGACCGTTCTTCGTTCTTAATCACTCTCTCGTTCATTTTGAAATGCTTGAAGTACTTGTCTATGGATGAATTAATCATTTTCATAGCATATAGCTTGTCAATTATATGTGTGTTAAATTAATGTATTTAAGTCCATCCCTTCATGTTTTAGAGCGCCATATAATTTTTTTACAGATTTCTACATTTTTTTAAAATATTTTTCACGTTTCTGTTTTTCACATTTTTTCCACGTGACCGAAAATTTTAGCGAATAATATAATTTGTAAGAACAACTCAAATTGGTCTAATTTAAAAATTCATTTTTGAGCTTTCAACACTTACATCTTTACCAGTTTGGTGATTCTATAAATTTGTGCTCATTGCATATGTCTATACTTGTGATACCAACGGGTGCTAGCTCTGGTGGGTTGTGGTGGATGGTATCACAAGTCCTGGGTTCGAAACCTGCGAAAGGGCATTTAAGTGGCTGTAGGGACCGCTAAAATCCATGCCCACCGTTCAAATATGTGTGTGTATGCGGTGGTAAAAATTGATTTATACTTGCACGTAGAAACTCTGCGTGAGTCTATTATTATAAATGAACAAGAATGATTTCTGGAGCTATGCATAGATACATAATTGATGCAACTACATTGAAAAGGATAAAATTCTTAATGAAGACCTAGAGGGATTGTTCTTTTAGGTGGTTGGTATGTAGCTGCTTGTTACTAGCACTTTCTCCATTTTGAGTAGTGCCCCATGAATACGTATTATTTTATGCATGTCGGTGGTCATAAGTAGACTCATCTCTCTCAGGGCTGTGGTATAACTAATTTGGTACACTCGTTTTAAAAGCCTTATCATGCAACAAATCTATGCATTTCAGCATTCGTTTCTGATATGCTTTCTCTATTCATTAGGGATTCAAGAGAGTAACCAATGTTACGGGCGGAATTCATGCATATGCTGAGAAAGCCGATCCTTCGGTTCCAACCTATTAGGAAGGATCAGATTCAGATATTACTGTGAGTGCTTTCTTCACAGAAAATATGTTATTACTCCATTTTATGGTTTGTATTTTAGGAGGGTAAAAAAAGGACCTTGTTCATCTATTTAACCTTGTCTCCATAACTACAACAAGAAATGTGATTGATATGTGAAAGTTACTCATTGGCAGGACCTTATGGATGTCAGTATCAGCATCAGCAACAGGGGGGGATCAAATGTGTTTCCACTTGCCATATAATCATCCCCGAGCAGGGGTTTAAGAAGGGTGTCAAACAAGTTTAAGCTGCAGGTACTTGGTTGGATGCTGACTGACATCTGATATCAGTAAACAGTGAAGCCGGTATTACTTATGATTTGATGGTTCTACTTCAGTGCTTAGCTTTGCCAAAAATTTACCTGAACTGTTTTGGATTCAAATGTTTGCTAAGAAATCGATGTTTATACTAAATTTACAAGTTTCACATATCAATGCTAAGTTGAAAGACAAGTTGCTTGCATTTTGCTTCTTTTCTTTGCTAATGATAATCTTGCCCATAAAAAATTAAAATTAAAATTAAAATTAAAATTAAAATTAAAATTAAAATTAAAATTAAAATTAAAATTAAAATTAAAATTAAAATTAAAATTAAAAAAAAAAGAGGAGGAAGAAGAAGAAGCCATCAGTTTTGTGGAATTGAGATTATTTGTAGGCATGAACGCCTCAGTAAAAAAAAAAGTGCGAAAAGAAATGGGTATATTTTACTTATGTATATCGAATTTGAGTGATAGTGCAGGATTCTTGATTTGTTCTTTTGGAATTGAGATCATTACAAAAGTTGTGTCAAAAGATAAGGGGCATTGAGGGGGGGCATGATAGATAGTGTCGTGATAGGTGTGTCTATAGTTGTTGTTTTACTTGTATATATTGAACTTGAATGATGGTGTAAATTGATTTGTTCTATTGGAATTGAGATTGATACGAGTTTGGATTAGATTTGCTCCTGTGGAACTGAAATAATTACGTACGCGGGGGTATGCAAAAAAGTAAGGTGTTGTGTCATGTCATAAATTTGAATGTAGGTGATGTTTTACTTATGCATATGGAGTTTGAATAATAGTGCAAGATTACAGATTTGTTCCTAGGGATTTGAGAACGATAAGAACAACTTGACACCAGTTTAAAAATAGAGGTGTTGAGCTATATCATATGCCCAAGAGGTAAGACCGAGTATAATTTCCCCCATAAAATGCAGCGTTGCCTACTTTCTGAGGCTATATCTTTCATTCTTTTGTTACTTTGGCAGTGGCAGAACATGCATAAACTCCTTCACGATCTCAATCATCACGTACTTGGATTGGAGAAAAAAAATCTTATTGGACTTGGGGTAAAAATATGTAATCTACTTGTATGATATGTTATTATGTTTTACTTATGGTAGGGATCAGGTTTCGCAACCACGTTCTGTAATCAGGATGATGTGGCATCATCAGATACGGTTTTTTATAACCTTGAGATACACATAAACACTTCGAGGATTTCATCATTCATTCAAGAACACGCCACATCACTCTGGTTACAAAATATGGTTGCGAAAACATGGTTTCCTAGCATTTTTGAATGCCAATTGCCCGGATGAGCAGTGCGTGTGTGCTTAAATCCATCGATATTTGGGAATTTTGAAAAAGCCACACCAATTTTTCATAATTTCCATTATGTCCTTCTCCGACACCCACCAGCCCACTTCAGCCACCACCACCAGCCGGACTTCACCTCCAGCTGAGACAATCAGTCCCTCATTAAAAAACATCTCCTCCCACATTATATATATCATCATCATCAATAGCACACAAAAGCCCATATTTTAAATAGAGAATTATATCTCAAGATACATTTTTCATGATGTGGTAAAGAAAGAAAGAAAGTGAAATGGGCTCGTAATTCACTGGGCATAGAGAGATTCTACAGTGCCTGGAGCATATTGTCTTTTATGTCCCGTTGGAGGCTTGGAGCTATTAGGGTTCAAACCCAAGTTGAAACCCATTGGGTTTTTCCTAAAATATCTGTGATGACTAATCATATTGGATCCAATATCTTTAATTTGATGGATATAGATAACCCAAAATTTTACATTAAACCCATACACTATTAAATGGACCTATCATTTAATTTATGCAAAACCCCTTTCTGCTAAGGGCATTTTTATTTTACCCTTAACCCTCTCACCCCATGCCGTCGGCCGGGTTCGAATCTGTGATGTGTGATGGGTTCGAATCCGTGACGGGTGATTCCATCCGCCATACTTCTACCAACTCAGCTGATACATTTTTCACGTGAAACTTACACCATCTTAATGCATACTAGCAAAATTAGCACATGTAATTTTTTAAACTAATGTCCCAAAATTAATATAATGTTTTGTTAGTCATCTATTCTAACGAGAATTGTCACCATGAACAATACCCCTATTCTTTTACATAATTACGAAAGAACCATAACACATGCACATGACTATTTTGTAATAAAAGGGATAATGAAGTTTGTTCCCTTAACCACCTAATTAAGCTTCATTCAGTGAGTTTCAAATAGAACAAATATGACGGCTAATGCACTAGTCCTAAATAAAACAAATTACACTCATTAAATATTACAAAATTATTATAGAAATTGAATAAAAGTTAATGGTTTTGAGGTGAACTTGAGCTATAACTAGGGGTGGTGCCATCCCAGCCTCGCCCTGTCTCGTTCGATTTTATTTTGTTCTTTGGGGATTGATCAAACTCATTCCGGTCTAAAGTGATATGAGATCGGGATGAAGACGTAAATTTTTTTGAAAATACATAAAATATATAATGAATTTTGGGGGTATATTAAATATATGATAAAAACATGCAAGTAAATAAATGTATTAAACACATTAAATGAAACAAAAAAAACCTATAATTAGAAAATCAATGGATAATTTAAAAAATCATTATATAAGTAGAATGACTGTTAAGTACGAAATTAGGGGGTGGTTTCAAAAATCAATAAATAATTAGAATAAATGATAATTAAAAACCTCAAAATTTAAGAAGAAAAAAAAAGTCCCGATAAATATTTTTACGGAAAAAAACCCCAAAATTTACGAAAAAAATAATTTTTTCTTTTGCCCTTTTTCCTTTGATAATTTTAAAAAACAAAAATATCAGGAAATCACAATCCTTACTACTTGGTGTACACATGGTAACCAAAAAAATCTAGGTTACCACAAACTAGCAGGTCCAGAAGAGGACAAAAATGTATGTTAGGTTTAAATAAAGAGTCATTCTATCTGTCAGACATGTAGTTAAAAAAAAAGGATGAAAAGTTGGCCCTGAACAAGAAAAGTAAAAATGTGTTGGTGGCCTCTGCTGAGTGCCACATGGAGGGAGGATTCGAAGAAAAGAAATACATGTTGTCAAATTTCAACCACTAGTTTCCCAACCTGCATTCTCAGCCACATGCACTGCCACACTTCTAATCTCACTCGACTCAATGCAATGCAGCAAATGCACATTCAACTCTCAAGTGTTGTGTTGATAAGAACGAAACACTACTCATCACTCACCTCACCCGTCTCTCTTTGTCAACAAACCACAAACCGAATCTCCATTTCTCTTTCTCTCTTAAATACGCAACCCAGGCCTCAAGCATTGCTTGCTTGCTATCTTCTTCTACATTGGATTGGAAAAACCAAGCAAGTTCCAAGTTCTTCATCAGAAATGAATAGAGAGATACCCTTTGAGGTTCGTTTCTTCACTCACCTGCTACTACTACTACTACTACTACTTCATTTGTTACATTTGAAATCTTGCTACCCCATATATGTTGATTTCTCTCATTTTTAAATCTTTGCTTAGTTTGCTCGTATAGGGCCTCACGTTTATCTCTGCTTATTTACTAATGAGTTTGTTTGGGATCACTAGTTAACTACCAATACACAAGGGAAAATAAATAAATAAACATTGTTTTGTGATTTCCCTGCTTTGTATTCACTGACCCAATGAGGGATTAAATAGTTACAAGTCTCTGTGTATTATAGGTTCCACACATAAATGACCCTGACTGACTCTGTGTAATATGAAATTCAGAAGACTGGAATTTGGGTGTCAAAGATTCCATCGATTTCAATATACACTTGTTGCAAAGGAAGTCACAATTTAAAATTTTATCTTGATGAGAAACTTTCTTAACAAACCAAAAGAGTGCACAAGTATTATCAGCTTGTACGCAATGATGAGAATATGATCTTAATACACGTCCAAAAGAGTCGAGTATGGAGGTCTGTAACTTTTTAAATTGTGAAGGATGTGACGAAACTGATCTTGGCCTATTGGTGTGAGAACAAACCTTGTAAACCAAATTGGATTTAAACCTTCAAATGTTATCCATCTACCATCTCTTGGGAAACTAGTCTCCTTTGATAAACTATTGATGTGTACCGTATATCACGACCTATCCCCCTTTGTTGTTGATTCTAGTATTTTATCTACAAGACATTTTATTTTTTCAAGCATGTTCTCCCATTATTTATCTGCTTTGAATCCATGGGAGTTTTATGCTAATGTAAAAAACCAGATAAATATTGAACAAAAGAAGTAACCTTTTTCATGATTTTCAGGTAGAGAACATGGAGTGGAATTTTGATAGAAATAATCTTCTTGCCTCAAAATATCAACAAGGATCAGAAAATTTTCTATCTCCTGATTATTTGGTACAACAAGATGCCACCATGTCACTAATTCCTGGGTCGCCAAACCTTTGTAGATCAAAGAAGTCGAGTACTGAAAAAATCAGTTTTGACAACAAACGCATGGGTTATGAAGTGGACAGGAAATCATCTTTCCAAGTCGATGCTTATGGTTTGAACTCATGGGGAGAATTTCCACGGTTTGTTTCTGATGATGGAAATTTAGAACCCTCTCAGCAGAGGACGGGATCGTTAGCTAATCAATGGCAAGCTGGCATAGGCGGGGTGAATCAGATGGATGACATTTTCTTGTACACGCATAACTTCTTTGATTCTTAGGATACTTGGTTTAATGCCTGTGGTAACAAGAATATGCATACTGCACGTGTCATACATGGGTGTCAGACAAGTCCATCAAATGCGGACACACCTGTATATACATTATGTAGTTTTATTTATGAACTCCATTTGTTAATCATGTTATTTAGGAAAAATCCTAGAAAAAAATGATTCGTCGCCGATTTTACTTGTAGAACGATATTGCTAGTTAGGTATTGCTATGTAAAGCTAATATACACATATGTATAAAGAATCAGAACTGGGAAAATACCCATGCCCATGGTTATGTCCAGTTGTGTGTTGTTTGTTGGAATATCCTACAACACGTGGACACTTTAATTTTCATCCCGGTTAGAAAGCTGTAGAAAATTTTGTAATTTCCTGAACTACTTTAAAAGTCACCGTTTAACATGTCATTATACTTTTTGGTCTTCTTCACCTTTTACTATCACGTGCAGGAGCTCATTAGAAGAAGATCCTCCTGACATGGAATGTCCATACAGATCCATCAGCAGGTTTCTGGAGTCTGATTGCAGCAGCAGTATAGAATTCAATAATTTCTTGACAGATTGGAGATCCATTTCCCAGAGTAATGCAGCTGATCCATCTGGTATAAGTGACTCGAGTTATCTTGAAGGCAATGATTTTCGTCGATCAGAACTAAGGGAAAATTTGGAAGATAATTCACCTTCAATAATGCCTGAATCTATGGTGACGAAGGTAAATTCTTCTGTTAATTAACCAATTTATAAGCACTTGAAAAGAAAGTATTACTTGGTTATCCAAATTTTGTTATGAATTATGTATGTAGCCTAGCCTGCATCCTGCATGGGTAGAATTCGGTGTTATAGTTGCCTAGGTCTCAACCTCTCTCTCGTTTAGTTCATATGTGCAAACTAACAACTTAGAAATGTAGCACACGGGAAAATAACTTGGTTGTCACAGGAGACCCAACTTCTCTATCAGCTTTCCAGCGAAGGAGAAAACTGAAAAGAGTTGAGTTCTGAGGGTGAGAAGAGGTGAAAGTGACTTAGTAATGTATCTGAAGCACAAGAAGTGCTCTTTGATGCAATAGATTGTCATATTATGGACAAGGCAGGATTAGGGAAAAGTGTCATGAATGCATTAGACAGTAACTTCCTGCCCCACTTGATTGTTAGCATGCAAGAGTTCATTAATTCGTAGCCTTTAGCTACGAAAACTCATAAGGGATGTATCGTATCCTTAAAATTTTTGACATACATGCAACAGTGGCATCTCTTAAGTGAGTAAATTTTTGGTGTCGAGTGCAAGTTACATTGGCTGTGGCACATTCGAAGTAGCAGGTGTTGTGCTTTAAACGTTTCTGACTCGACACATTTTTACACTATATGTTTCGAATTTAAATGAAAGTACTTTAATTCCACGGATATGATCATTTTCTATAGATATATTCACCTAAATGGACCTCAGAAAATTGAGTTTACATGTATATCTCCATCCCTAGTAGTGATTATTTGGCCTTACAAAAGCAACTAAGGAGGATGTTCTGGATCGTATTTGTATCACATGGGTGTGAATCAATTTATGGAGGACTTCCGAGGGTTGTAAAACATCATTGTATTTGTCTAGAAACAAATGGAAAGGGGCTCATTCTTAAGATTGGTGTATGCTTCATGCTTTTAGGCTTAACATTTTGCACCACCATAAATTTAGAACTAGAAGAAGTTTGCGTTTGCTAAGAAACCCAATGCTAGCATCTTTTCAGGCACCAAAGCTCAAGATCATGGCACCAGGTGACCAAAACACATCTCATGGAGTTGAGTGTGTGCATGATGAAAAATCGCTGGGAGCCATGGTTCTGCAGGATCTTGAAGTTGTGACGAAACAGGTGAAATGGGGAAGATGAAAATCTTTATCTACTTGTTTCCTGTGTTATATGAACGTAAAGCTATGTTTTGGAGTATTGATATTTTGTCATCAACAGATGACTGAGAAGACTCGAATTTTCTTTCGAGATTCCTTGTACCGCCTTGCCAAATGCTCGAAAGAACATGTTTCAAGCTTTAAACAAATTGATGAAGATATCACCATGGAAGAGTCCTCTCTATCCCCCGGTTGCTACAAAACTTGGAGGTGCTTCTTAACATTCTGTCATTGCATTTGTAGAGTTACTTTCAAAACTTCTCTGGCTATATTTGTTGAATTGCTTTTCATTTAAAAAAAAAAAATTTTATTGATGGTTTGTATGCTACAATGATGGTAGAATACTTCTATCAAGATGTAGACATATGTTCCATTACTTTTAGTTGACATTGAAATTTATGGACAGACTTGAGCATTTGTTAGAGCAGCAAAATTGTGATGGATATATAGTGGTTGCACACAATCAAAGAAAATTTAAGAACAAAAGTGATTTTATTAGATTTAAGACTTGGGCATTTAAGAAGAAATTGTAATGTCCCCTCTTAATTTGTATTTTCATAAATAGGGATGGCAATGGGGCGGATTTGAGCAAATCCATCCCCGATCGGTCAGGAATACCGGATCCTCGAATCCGCCCCGCCAATCCGTTTACAATTTAAAGTAAAAACCATAACCGCCTCGTGCATTGGCGGATATCTGCCCCGCCCCGCCAATCCGTTTACGGTTTGCGGTTCAGTTACTAGTTTTAGTTATGCCTCTTCCATTAACTACAAACTACAGTAAATCTAGTTATTCATCTTCCATCTAACAACAGTAAATTATATACTTCATTCATCTAAGATTCTAACTACAATAAATTATATTTCATTCGTCAGATATTATACTTGATTCATCAGATGTAACACAAAATTACAAAGAATCTATACAAAAATTACAAAAAAAAAAAAAAAAAATCAATCAAAAGAATCTCAAAGATCAGATCTCATCTCAGATCACGGATCATCTCATCGCAGATCAGATAAAAGATCATCACGGATCAGAGATCATCACGGATCAGATCTGAGATCTCAGAGATCAGATCTGAGATGAAGGGACGAAGAGGACCAGGGGAAGGGAGGGGATCACCGCGAGGAGGAAGATCGTCGTCGCAGCAGGGAGGAGGAAGGAGGAAGACCATCGCAGCAACAGCAGGAAGAGGGAGGAGGATGGATCTTCCTTGCGAAATCTCAACAGAAGAAGGGAGGAAGATTAATCCCTTCGTCTTCGAGTGTCTGTGAGAAGGAGAAGAAGGGACGAAGACGACCCTTCGAGCTTTGGCCTTCGACCTCTGCCTTCGCTGTGAATAGAGAAGAAGGGACGACCCTTCGGGCTTCGGCCACGGCCTCCACCTCCGCCTCCTCCTTTGCTAATTGCTGTGAGAGAGAAGGGGAGAATGTGAGATGAGGGGAATACATTTCTCCTTTATATAGTAAAAGTATATTTGTAATTTCACTAATTAAACCGAGGGTATTTTAGTAATTTCACTAATTAAACGGATATCCGCAGGGCGGATATGGCTAAATCCGTATCCGCCCCGATTAATAAACAATCTGTATCCACCCCAAAATCCAAAAACCCTTTACCAAATTCGCCCCAAACGAGGCGAGTGGGGCGGATATCCGTGAAAATCCGCCCCACTGCCATCCTTATTCATAAATTAGCTCATCTTTTCCTTCGTGATTGTCTTGGATTTGGAAACTGTGGAGAATGCTTTTGTCTTTCGATCAAGGAAATACACGCACATCATCCTATTATAGCCGTGACAAACAGAAGAAAATATTGTTGTTGTTGATTGACAATGTTTCAGCTGGTCCACAAATGCCACTGCCACTGTGGACCAATTTGAAAAGTCTTCTAGCCCTCCAATGTGAAGTAGCAAACCGAATCCTAAGAAACGTCTCATAAATGCAACCTTCACATACTTTCTCTTGATCATCATTAGTAGATCAAGCATATCGAATAATGTCATGATCTAATTCTCAAAGAATTAGTCAAAGGCAAAGAGATCAAGGCAAATTTTTGCAAGACCGATAAACAGTGCTAAAAAACTTCATGAAATAAACTACAACCGACAAGGTTAACTATTTTAGAGATTATACAAAAATAAAAATTAAGAGGGAGTTCTAAATGAGCAATTTGAAAATTTTATAAGACTCTAGGTCGGCTGTCAAAATTCTAGGATTCTAGAATGTCTTAGTTGATAAGGTTTTGAATTTCCTTGATGAACGAGATCGTAGATATGTCCTAAGTCGACATAATGGTCAGTGTTTAAGTCCGTTCTTTTGGAAGCTGGTACAAGTTGGTTGCTAATCCCTGTAAATGGGACCTTACAAGTCTGGTGAAGTTAACTTGATATGAATTGAATTGTAGAGAGATTTGAAGCGACCAAGTTATCTTTGTATTCCATGTCCATAAAATCAAGTGCATTCCTCATTTGCTTGTCTTGAAAACCATTTAATGGTGTGCTTCACAACCTATTGTTCTTCCACAGGGCTAACCTTACCCTTAGTGATTTAGTTATATTCCAATGATTCTAATCATCCATGCAAAGAAACCCTTTTTTGTTCACATTATAGTGAGACTATTGATAACCTTTTATACAGGGGATTTCCCCCTGTGAAGCCTAATCAATAGTGGGTTTTAGTCCTCCTGAGTGCTACCTGATGCAACATTTCAACTACACGTTGGAATGCCCCGTTATATTGTGAGATAGGTTTTTAATGAAATCGAAGGTCTCTACTCTCCAATTGTTAGACTTTGTCTTGAGCACTCAAGTAGTAGGAGATGGCAATGAGAAATCAGTTGTAAATAGTTTATTGAGATGCCTTTGTTTAACTGGATGAGATATTGTGCTAAATTTTTTTTTAGTGACAATTATAGACGTTCATTACATCAACTCCTATGTAACCAGAGGTGCAGGTGAAGGATTAACCTTTAGTATGATACAGCACATGGATATCAAAATCATCCATTACCTGGAAACACATGCATTCATTTGGGTGAATCACTCGTTTTTGGCGTGGATTGATTATATTTTATGGTAGCAAATGCTAGATACACCAATCAGACGAGTCCTTTCACATCCTCAACAACAACAATAGTTGCTTACGACCAATCTACAGTTCTTTCTTTGCTAATTTTACAACTCCAGTGAAAGTCGACTCAAACAAGCAAAATATGAATGTTCACAGGTCTGAACGAATGACTGCTGCAGAGTCAGGGACCAATGCAATTGACAGAAGCATTGCAAATCTCCTGTTCAATAGTGAAGCTGCAATCAAGCAAATCTTTCCTCAGTAAGTACATAAACCTCAGCAAAAAGAACTTGCTGCAGCTGACTACAGCTTGAAGCCTTGAACTAGTTAGTTCAGACCCCCGTACAACTATATGTATTTGTTTTCAACATCCTACTTGAGCAGGGGAATTGGCCAGCAAATGCATTCAGTATATCGGAGATGTATTTGTTTTCAACATCCTACTTGAGCAGGGGAATTGGCCAGCAAATGCATTCAGTATATCGGAATCATAACTTCGTATTCTTATATGTGGAGTATGAAATATTGTATGCTAGTTCTATGAACAAGTTGTATTGCTTTGCTTTAGTTCTGTTCAGAATGCATCTTGGGATGATCAACATTTATATCTGAACTTTATTGTACAGTTTTGGTCTTAGCAGCAAATAGTATTCAGATTGCATGTTGAGATTAAAATTTATGTTGATGTATCTGAAGTTTATTATACAGTCCTCGTCTTGACAGTAAAACATGCGTCTGGCGGCTTTCACATTCTGAAGCTTGTTTGTATCTGATAAAATGCTAACAAACAACAACAGGATTTTATTGGTTTTATGGTTTCGTTTCTTCTTTCCCAACTTTTCAAAGTACAGACTGGAACTCCGCTTTTTTATCCCGGGAAATGAAGGTCATGTTTGGTGTTTGTTTTGAAAACAAGTGTTTTTCCCATTCATTGAAAGTCTCAATGTTCTTGCCCCACATTTTAATCATTAATGGCACCCTTACACACTAATCCATCAAAGTCTTCAACACAAAGCAAATCCAATTGAAGCCTAAGGTCTACTCTACATATTTTGAGAGACTAGTATTCATAAACCTAGGATGCATATATGCCATATAGGATTGAGCATCGAATGCATGGCATTAAATGATGACACGACTGTAGTAGTTATGTACTCATCACATTCCTTGCTTAAAATGAAATTGAGATCTGTGCGTAGTTTAGTGAGTTATTCTTTAATTGAAAAGAGGAGGAGGAGAAGCTGTAAAGGAGAAACAAAGCGTCCCAACTTTGCATTATTTGTTCCTATAAGTTGTTTAAAGTAGGACCAATATGATGGGTGTTATGGAGAACAAGACACCATAAATTAGGGCTGAAAACCGAATCGACGGTTCGGTTTTTCACCTAAATCGTGAACCGAACCGATTTAGATCGGTTTTAAAATTTTCAAACCGAAACCGAACCGACCATTAACAAAACCGATCCGATTCTAATTTATGCAAACCGTAACCGAACCGAACCGGCTAAAATCAAACCAAAACCGAAATAAAACCGAACCGACCGACTATTTTAAACATATTATATTATTTATATATAAAATATATATTATTTATTATATATATTCGGTCGGTTCGGTTTGGTCGGTTAAAATCACATAGAAACCGAAAACCGAACCGACCACTTCGGTTTTGAATTTTTTAAAACCGAAACCGATCCGAACCGAATTTAAACCGAACCAATCGGTTCGGTTTAGATCGGTTCGGTCGGTTTAATCGGTTTGATCGGTTTTTTGTTCAGCCCTACCATAAATTTTGCACTGAAATTCGTCTAAGTTGTAGTTTCAAAGACTAAAACGCCCTCAAAGTTTGTAAAATTATTGATCATAATGATAAATATATATAGTAATTAAAGTAAATAAAAAAAAGGTAGGCTCATCCGTTGCGCTAACGCGCATACATTTTTCTTGGTTGATTGACTTTGTTATGTAAACTAACTAATATGTCTCGTTCATTCTAAGTTTCTTTGGTATTTTAGTAATACGACAGTTGCATCAGAATAACTTTTCAAGATGAAATTCATTTTTTAGTTGAATATCCACCGTGAAGCCTGTTTTAAGTTTTTTTAATAGTTATCATTGATACTGAACAGTCGGACTCAACGGAACATTTTCTTGGATTGTAAGACTCAAATCTCATTAAATGTTGTAATTATCATGTTTTTCCTTTCTTTTCAAAGAATATATAGGAGCTGGGGTATTAATCATGTGGGCTCACTTTTCTACCCAAATGAGGACCTTTGGTAATTATGATTTTGAATTAATTATTGCTAATATTGTTTTTTTTTTCCATAATGAGGTAAGACTGCCAATTTTGATTTAAAATCTGACAATCTCTACAAGTATCTGTGTGTAAGAGATCAAAAGGAGTAAGTGTGAGATAGAATGAAGATGGGAAGAGTAGGAGAGCAAGATGAGGAAGCAGTGTTCTTAAGCTCGTACCAATGTGCATATTATGTGCAGAGTCCATATACTGTGTATTCTCAAGCAAAGAAAAGCATTACAAACATCGATGAATCTCCGCCAACTCTCTTGGCTCTAGAGTACTATCCATTTCATGCCGAAGATCAAGAAGAAAACTCTGTTATAGATCCAGCTGATGATGATGATATCCCACTCAAAGAACAAGTACCTGATCATGAAGATGATATTGATCAGCAATTCATACCATCAACTGGATATTCTTCTACTCATGGGAAGTCTCTTAGTCGTCATGGTACATGTGATGACTATTACAACGATGAATATCATGGTAATGACAAGAAGATAGGGTGTTGGAAGTATTATTTTTCATTCCATGCATCATCTTCGTGTTGTTGGATTTCTCTCCAGTTAAGTTGGAGACTCATGGTGAGCTTGGGTGCTGCTCTGCTTGTGTTCTTCCTGGTTACCAAACCTCCCCAACCAAATATGTCTCTCAAGGTATTTTACTTACTTATTTTCATCACTTAACGAACCTCATAATCTTCGTCATCATGAAGTACTAATATACATTTTTTTTTTTTTTTTATATATATATGCAGATGGCAAGGATCAGTGAGTTCGTGCTCAGAGAAGGTGTGGATGAATCAGGTGTTTCAACCAAGATCCTCACCTGCAACTGCTCCATGGACGTCAATGCTGACAACAAGTCCAAGCTCTTTAGGCTTCACATTCTTCCTTCAACCATTCAAATGTCCTATGGTCCTTTCATCTTTGCCACTTCACAAGTAATCATGCTAATACCCATTCCCTTAATATCCTCACGCATGATATTAGCCTGTTAGTCATAGTTGTATCTGGCTGACTATCTGCCTCCGATCATATATAGTAGTTTAGAACTTTAGGGTGTGTTTGGTTGCCTGAAATCCTATGCTATGCGAATTCATGAGGGGACTCCTATATTTTAGACTAAATTGAAGTATCACTCCACATCCACTATTTGATTTTGTGACTTTCATTCCCACTATTGATCACTCAAATTAGCCTAAAATATAAGAGTCATCTCATAAATTCCCATGACATAGAATTCCATGCAACCAAACACACCCTTAGATTAAAGTGGGAGATCCAGGGACTCAAATTTCGTTCAGCTAAATAGAAAATTGAGTCCCTGTTCCCTCGATCCCAAAACGAAGATTTTTTAATGCACATGAACATGAAAATGACAAATTGAATATCTTGTTTTCTGCAATATTAGGGTCCTGAAATATTTGCCAACATCTATGGCTCTACAACATTCCATCTATCTGTGGGTACAAAGAAGAAGTTTATGTATGGAGCAGGAAGAGATATGCAAGACATGCTGCAATCAAGAAAGGGACTGCCACTGAGAATCCACTTCAAATTGGAGTCCAATTTTAGAGTGGTGTGGAACTTAATAAAGCTCAAGTTCCATCACCATGGAGACTGCATGTTAGTCCTACATCGTGCGTATGATAAGAGACACCATACACAAATGTATGATAGCAGCTGCAGAATTACCACTTCCAGTTCTTAGCAGATATACTACTCTTTTGTATTTTGCATAATTTTCTCTTTATTTTTTTAAAAATAAGAAAATTGTGATTTCACAAAAGGTCAACTGAAAGTCAATTATTTCTTTAGAGCAAACATAGAAGGTGTCTTTTTTTTTTTATAATCCACACAGAGAGGGGTTTTTGCTCCTTGATGAAAATTGAGGTTTTGAATCTAAGAATTTTCTTTTCTTATGGAAGTTTTTGCTTTCACCATTGGAAGTCAATATAGTTGAATGGTGCTCAATTTTCTTTTTACTCAAATTTATTCTCAGTGCTTATTCACTAACTTTAATAAAAAAAATTAATATATATATATATATTTTTTATATATTTTATTAATCCATGCCCGAAGGCTACATGACTGACCCTATAGGGTTAACCAAACTAGGCCCGAAGGCTACAATATTGTTGCCACTTAATATCCTCGTCGCCTCCATCTCGCATAGAGACTTGCTTTCGCTCCGGTCCATCTTCTCCACCTTACACGAAGACTGACTTTCGCTTCGCTCCGGTCTAGTCCATCTAAGCAGATGCATTCAATACTCGAAGGCTTATCAATGGCGGAGCAAATATGCTCCTAATAATCGGGCGAAAACTCACAAAATCCTAACTGGTGAGTCTCGAACCCGCGACCTCTCACAAAGAGAGTGAATGTCCGACCAACTTAGCTACAATTGGTGGACCACTAACATAAATAATTCAAATTAAGTTTTTTTTTCAAAAAAAATTATGTACCATGTAGTTCACTCTTACAAAATTTCAACTCATTTAGAAATCCATGGCATGGTTAATTCTGCAAGTTTTCTTTAAAAAATCACCTCAAACGAAGAAACGAAAAATTTAATTTATGTGCAACTAGATCAAGTTTTGACCCATATACGAGTATATGTCGAATCGAGCTTAAACTTTAACACGTTTTTATTTATTTATTTATATTGATATGAAAATATCCTAAAATTTTGAGCTCAACGGAATAAAAAAATAATCATATAGTCATGTGCATGTTGGGTCTTCGAAATGCACGGAAACACAAAGTGGACGTTATTTAATATGATAAAAATAGTTTTAGGTGATTGGATAATGAAGTATGTGTCATGTTCTTAAAATCATCAGATGCATACTTATATACATTAAAAAGTAACTAGGAGTGGATGCACTCTATGTGCGCGGATATTCAATATTTTTTTATTTTAAGAACTTATGTATAATTTATAAATAATTAGAGGACTTCAAATAAATTTTTATATTATGGGCTTAAGTATGATTAATTAATGTTTCAGAGGCATTGATTTTTATTGTAAAGATATAAAATGTGAATGGAAAAATAAAAAATAAAAAAAGTTAGTTATAAGAGCTTTTAATAATTTATAGATAATTGGGGGGCTAATTATGTTAGGGGCTTAGATATTATAATATATCAATGTTAAGAGGTGCTGGTTTGGATTATAAAAATTATGAAATGTGGAAGGAAAAATGAGATGTAATGGTGTATTTATAATTTATAAATAATTGGAGGACTTCAAATAAATTATGTTAGGGGCTTAAATATAATTAATGAATATCTAGAGGGGTTGGGTTTTATTATAAATAATATGAATTTGGGATAGGGGTGTTAATTGGTTACTGAAAACCGATCGAACCGATCGAACCAAACCGAAATATAACCGAAAAAACCCAAACCGAGAAAAATCGAAACCGAACTGAACCAAGTTGGTTTGGTTCGGTTTCGGTTTTTTTTACACATCCGAAACAACCGAACCGAACCCTTTCCCTTATCTTGTTTTTAATCCCCTAATCCTCTCTCTCTTATTTAATTCCCCACCAACCCACTCTTATTTAAATTCTCACCTCATTCTAAGCACCCCACGTCCCTACCCTCAATGTCCTTTTTTTCTCTTTTTTAACTCTCTCTCTCTCTTTATCCAACCACTTGCAAGTTGGGGTAAAGAGACAGAGTTTGACTCAATCTTGTTGAAGAAAATCAAACTTTTCACTTGCTTGTTTGCAGCAAAGATGAGCAATGGTGATGATAACAACTTCGACACTTCTGATTTGATAAAAAAAAAACTTCTTGCAGCATGAAATTACGAGACTTGTGAAATTGTCATATAAGGTTTCGGTCTTTCTCAGATCATCACATGGGTGTGGTGGAGATAGATTAAGATACAAATAATATAGTTATGGTTATAGTTTTTTGTATGATGTTATAGTATTGTGTATATGAGAGATATGACAATTTTTTTTTAATCTTATGGAATTATCAAGAAAAATAGGTAAGAAAAAATTGAAAGAATTCTCTATAAATGAATAGTCGGAGCCTTGAAACTATCTGTGTTCATCTGGCATTTGTTTTTCCTTTACTGCTTCCCCTTCTCTTTCTCTTTTATTTTATTTGTACTCTCTGTTTTGGGGTTTCCTCCTTTGTAAACCAAACTTCATTTCCTTATTTCCATTCTTTGTAGCTTTGACTTATTCCTTTTGTGTTAAAGCCAACTCGGTTGTATGTAGCAGCGAAAAATAAATAAAAGGGAAAAAATAACCGAACCGATCGGTTTGGTTATTTATTTGATAAATGTGAAAACCGAACCGAATTCTTGGTTTGGTTCTAGTCCAACTTTGAACCGACCAAACCGATTAACACCCCTAATTTGGGATGTCAAAAATGAAAAAAAAAAATGTAATAGTGTTTTTCTTTAAAGACACAAACAACCTTTGTCACTCTTACTTGGCGGAACCCAAAAATTATGTTAAACACAAATGTGTAATAATATTTTACAAGTAAAAGACATAAATACCCTTGGCACTATTCATTGATATGATGGTTTCATTTGTAATTATTAAGAATAGATAAGGGCATTTTGGAAAATTAAATTTTTTTGTGTTGAAGACACAAAATTACCGTTCCTAGGCCCATCATGAGTTATAGTAGTAGAGATTAAAATGTGTGACCTCGATTTGACCAAGTTATCATGAGTCACAACCTTGCTAATAAAAGTAAGTCCATGTGCTTCTATATTTAGCATCCTAAGAGCATCCACGATAAGGCCAAGGCTAGAAAGGGATGCCCGGTATGTTTTACAATTGTTTAGTGAGGTGGCAGTACAAATAATAGGCGTAGCAAAAATGAAGGTTCTGCAAAGGGCGTTGTGATTAGCCTCATATAACCATTTTCACCATTGCAAGTATGGGCTAATGAGTAGCCGCACAGCTGATGACTAGTCGTTGAAAATGTTATTTGTGAATAAGAACAAAAATAAATATTGGTTAAGCTTGTAAAACCAATATAGGTTGTGTGAAGTGATATTGTAAAAATGCGTGATTGAATTATAAAATAACATATATTGGGTTGTGATGTAATTGCTTAAATTAAATCATTTAAATATGATTATGAAGGCTCAACCAAAGGCGTCAATGCAAGAAGATCAAGTCATGCGTTAGTCAAAGTCAACCAAGGACGAAGTTAATTCGAGAGACCGAAGTTAAAAAGGCTGGTCAGCATTATCAAAGCTTCAAGAAGACAACTCCAAGGTGGTTGAAGTTCAAGAAGGTGGACTAAGTTCAAGTTATAGGCAAATAAAATCTAACAATATATAGCTTATGGATGATCAAAATTCAAATGAAGAGTAAAAAACTATTTGGGTACAAAACTTTGAGATAACCAAATTCAAAGTTGAATTTGAGATATTCTTCCCATGCGGATGTATATTCTCTCATGAGGATGAATATTTCCTCAAGATACATGCCCATATGCTTAAAGGAATTGTCTATATTAAAATATAGGGATGGCAGTGGGGCGAATTTTTACAGATATCCGCTCCACCCAAACCGTTTGGGGCGGATATGGGTTTATCTTAACGGATTTCAAACAGACTTGGGGATCTAAATTGTATCCGTCACAAATTCGGGGCGGATACGGATTTAACTATATCCGCCCTCGCCCAGCTAAATTAAATAAATTAATTTACATAGCATATGAGATTAAGAAATATCAATCAATAAAGTACAAGGGCCACAAGGCATGTGGTTGTGTCAGTACCCTCCCTGACTCCCTTCCATGTGATTTCATCTCCTTACAAAATCCTCTTTTCTTATTTTATTTTCCTTTTTTCCTCGTCTCATCTCCTTACAAAATCCAACACCAACTACTCACTCCCTTTTTTCACTAGCAATTGTTCCTCATGTCTCAACTCAAATGTGTAGTCTACATAGAAGAGAAGAGTAGGTAGCAACAATGGCGGTCGTCTCAACCTCACTCGCAACCCCCAAATCAACCATCTCATCTGTCGCTCCAGGCTTCTCTGGATTGCGTTCTTCCAGCTTGGGCTTCGACATATCTCAATCCATCTCAACCACTCAGGATTTCTTCAACAAGATCGAATCTAATATCCGCCCCTCTTCAATTCGCAAGGGTTGCAAAGGCGTTGTTGCCATGGCCGACACTGGGAAGACAACATCTTCTTATACAACAACTATTTTCTTCATTTAATACTTTCTTCCATTTGAACTGTTTGGGTCAAACATATGTAAACAACAGTGATATGCTTCTCTCCGCATATTTATTTTTAATCCTCTACTAGCTAAATCTCACCATATAGACAATAATCGATGCTCTAAAAGTCTTGAGAACAACATATGACTATTTCTGTTAATCAAAGTCCATTGGTTGTAGATCTAGTTTTTTTTTTTTTTTTTTTTTTTTTTTTTTTTTTTTTTTTCGATTATTCGGGACGGGGCAGATATCCGCCAATCTGTTTGGAGCAGGGACGGTTTTAAAAAAAATTATATAAATGTATATCACTATTAAAATACAAGGCCATAAGCCAAAGTAGGGGTGTGCATCCCATCCCGCGATCCCGAACCCGTCCCATCCCAATTTGTTTGGGTCCTTTTGGAATTGATCAAACTCATCCCGATCCCGTCCCGTCCCGATCTAGAGTGGGATGGAATCGGGATGAAGATTTTCAATCCTGCCTATCCCGTCTCGTCCCAAATTTATTTATTTAATAATAATTATTATTAATTTTAATCAAAATACTCTTCTAAATTAAAGTTTATGATGTGTTGAAATTAAATCAATGTAAGATGAAATTCTATATGAAATCTAAATGAATTAAATCATTAATTCTAAATGAAATTTAATATTTATTTGCCTTCCAAAAAAAAAGTTTAATATTTATTTAATATCTATTATTATTTATTATGTAAGTTATATGTATATAAATTTGACATTATTGGTGTGTGAGTAATGTGAGATAAAACTCTTTTTGTTATTTTTTATTTGAGGACTATTTAGTACGTGCTCATCTCATCCCGTCCCGATCCTGTTTGAGATGGGACGAGGTCGGGATGAGGTCTATCCATTCCCGTCCCGTCCCGATCCCGAATGAACGGGATGGGATAGGGATGAGTCCATCTCGTCTCGTGCCCACCCCTATGCCAAAGTACGTTGCACAGATGACAAAATTTTTTTTGTTTTAAAAAAGGTTTTTGGGCATAGTAAAGTTGACTTCACTAATGATATGTTGTTGTCAGTAGAAGGTTGTGCTGATAAAGCAAAAAGACGGAAGGTAGCATCAACTTCGATTCACCCTTCAGGATCAAACTATAAATAATCGCATCCTCATTGGACTTCATCAATTTTGGGAGTTTAAAATAAACTTATGAGAACTATTTAAGAGCAACAATCCAGCAAAATCCAACAAAAAGAAAAACAAGTTTCTCCCTAGTTTTCAAGAGAAAATCTCACTATCTTTTCATATTATCTTTGAGTGAGATTCAAAATAGAAACGGATCTAGGGCTTGACTTGTGAGCTTAACCTAGACCAAACAACTTCTTTATTTGAGATCTAAAGGCCTTATAGAATACCTCACTTATACTTTATAAAGGGGTAAGAGATCTGAACTTAAATCGTTCTCTAATCCGTATATTTGAAAGACACAACTATAGAAATGTTTTTTTAGGGTTAGCTTGCCTAAAATCATTTACGTAGTGTGAGTTCTTGAGTCCATGGAGTGGATTTGTACACGTAAGTGTTCCCTGGTTATCCCAAATAGTTCATAAGAGTTGGTTGTGTTGTATTTCATGATGGTGTGATCATTGGCAAATTGGTAGGTCTCGTGAAACACGATCATAATACCAGGTAGTATCTTCGAAATCCCAAGCACATGTCTGTAAGACTTAGTTTTGGTTGCATCATATTGGTGATCACCAAAGTATTTGTAAGACTCGCGGAGCAGAACATTTGATTTGTGTCGGTAGGTCTCGTTGGAGTGCAACGATTTGACCTTGTGAGTTTGTGGAACGTTATTTAAGAGTGTAATTCTCTTTTTAACAAGTAATAAAAGGTTGTGGCTTCTGAGCCTTTTCCACTGAGAAAGTGAGTGGTTGGGGCCAATCGAACCCCAACTTAATTGAACCTCGTTATATCCGCGTATAGTATTGTTTTTTCCCTTCTCTTTACATTACCTTTGAATGTCTGATTATCTTACTGCTTATGATATCTCATCTTGCATATTTTGAGTTTTATAAATCATAGTTTAGCTTGCTTGATTTGTGCGTCAAGTCTTTGATCTACTTTGCAAAACTATTTCCTTAAATCATGTTTTAGATCCCAAGAGTTGTGAGGCCACCAAGACCTAGAGTTGAATCATTGCATACTCTACGCCTATCTTTAAAAGTTTTATTGGTGCTAAGCTGAAATCTAGAAGATTATCTTGAGCACGAAGTGTCAACAAAGTGTTCATATAGCCCCATTGTCTTTGCATTCTTCTGCAAGAAAATTTCAAAGATAAAATATTAAAAAAAAAGATTATTCATCTCATCTAGTCTTATTCATCATATCTTAGGGCACTTTCCTTGGTAAGAGATACATTTGCATTTTCAATCGTGCATGCCCACTTATATAGCCCTTACCTGCTGGTATGTTTGGAACATCAATGCCATTTCTATATGCACCAGATAAGGCTATTGTGGCTAACTTTTTCAAAATAAGTTACATGAATGTTAGTAGGCAAACCACCCAAACCTCGAGCACCTAATGTTCTCAAAACCACCTTCAATGATGTCAGTATTTGCACGGATATGGATACTTGTGTACAAGTACGAAGCTGACATGGTCAAATTTCTAAAATGGAAGATACAAGTACGGGTAGGACATGACATTAAAATAATAATTATTATATATTTTCAAATAAAAAGTATAATAGCATAATAATTAATCAATAATTGTATCCATACACCCTAAGCATAAGTTCATAAACGTTACATTATAATATCTTAAACAACAAAGTCGATCATCTCACAAAAAATATTCATGTCTTGTATTGACTGGATCAGAAATGTATTTTGATCGTTAATCGTGAAATACCCCCTTATTGTATCAGGAACATATCCAAGACATATCGGGATTGTATCCACTGAAATTTTGACATATCCATGCTTCCTAGTCCTACCTAGTAGAGCAACCCAAATCGCAATTTTAGCTTTTTAACAGCCTACCCTCTTTCTTAGGGGTGGGCACGGTCGGGGTTAGTTCAGGATTGGGCTTGTTCTGGTCCCGGTCAGGGACAACACAATTTCTTGGACATACTCGATTGGCCCCGGACCGGGACCATGCCATCCTGTTTTTTTTTTTTTTTTTTTTAATAATGAAAACTGATTTTCTTCTTTATCAAAATCCCATTTTTATCAAAAGGGATTGTTTGATCCTCTTTTATCAGTCTCACTTTGCATAATCATTGTCTCTGTGTGTCTACACCGCCACAGCCATAGTCCATTATTCTCGAGTCGCTAATACATTTCCTGGAAATTATTCAAACATTTGGTGGATGCACCGCAGAACAGAGAAGAAGACTTTGGAGAGGAAAACGCAGAGAAGGGAGGAAAATGGCTCGAGAAGGGAGAAAACGGCCAAAGGAGATGAAGGGTTTGCAAAACCCAATCCAGAAAACAATAAACTTGAGATCCGTCAAAGAAAAAAAAATTGTAATGAAATGCAGAGAGGTCTTAGAGAAACTTACTTAAGCACTTACCTACCCTTTGTTGAGCATTCTCCATTGAATGAAGATCCTAAGCAAAGAGAACACCAAAGAACAACAACCCATTTCAGATGACTTCGAAACAGAGAGACGAGAAAATTGAGTAGTAGTGTAGTGAGTTCAGTCTTACAATTGGAAGCACATGTTGCAGTAGCAGTTTGTTTGTCCCAAGACCTACCAACTCTGAGTGGCAATCACATGGGGAGGAAGGCTTTGCTTTGGTTTTGATTTGAATTGCAACACTAACCGGGACAAACTAGAACGGTCCTATACTATATTTGTGAAAACCGGTCCAAGACCTGGATTAAGATAAAAATAGTGTAAACCGATTAATCCTGGTCTGAACCGGTTCGGGACCATGCCGGTCCGGGTTTGACGGGCCGGGACATGGTTTCTTGCCCACCCCTACTCTTATTTTAGGCCATGAGATCGTGATGTGCATCACCAAGCAAATCCAAGGGCTTGCAATCCCCAAAGAGGTCTGCTCGGGTGAGAGCAAGCTGACCTCATCTCACCTCACCCACTATGCATGCATCAATGACTTGCAAGCATCAACTCCGTTTCTTGAACTCCCAAGTGTAAGGTCAATATCGTCCATTACATGTTTGATGATTTGTTTGTTACCGTGGTGTTCTGTGCTCTCTGTTTGAACTTCAAACAGATAATAGAGAGCTTTGGCTTCTCTCTCTCATTATCTTTGTGATTTTTTAATTAATTGTCCAAATCTGGAGTTTTCGTGGGGGCATAATCATTAACACCTCTTTGTCAACTCTCTTTAGCAATATATATATTTTCTCTCTATGACATCTCCTCTCTTTCAAGTTGTGGTCATGGGTGAGAGCTTCAGCTTCAGATCCACTCAACAAGGTTTGTTTTGCTCAATTTCATTAATTTCAGTGATACCCATATTGAATTTTTTCTGACAACAATATATATTGACTTGTTTGAATTGCTAGAAATAAACTTTACCTCATGTTTCATGTGGGTTCTTCTTTATGCACTCTAATTTCTATGGGTTTTGAACTATTTGGGAGTTCTTGAGTTTAGCTTTCAATGTAAGTTGAAATTGAATATTTTTTTGCCCCCACCCCATTTAGTTTGGTTGAAGTTATTGTAAATGTTTCTTCTTTTGAGTTCGTAACTTACATAATCATTGCACAAGGGAAATGCTTGTACTTTGTCTTCAATGAATCGAATTTAATCCTAATAAGTGATTCAAAGAACAAAATTTTTGTTTACTTTTTGTAGTTGGTATTATTAGTGCTAGAATGTTATGTTTTAGTAGTAGAAACTTCTTGTCTAACCTCAATTATGAAGATTGTGTAATGTGACTTTTTATTCATACTTGAAAAGTGTCGTATAATTTAAGTTGAGTCGAATAGGGCTTGGGAAATTCCAGTAATAAAACATGATATCTTGTGCAAATTAGTCATTAAAGCTGAATTGGTTTCTCATTGTTTCTGAAGGTAATCGAGTAATCATTCTGATGAGGCGAGCGTATTGGCTATTTAAGTGATAAAGCTGACGTGAGAATCATAAACAAACAGTCAGAGACTGATCTTCAGATCATGTTCAATTTGCATATATGGAAATGGTCATGGTTTCTCATAGCGTCAGTTGTTTCCGTAATAACAATCGTTTCAGTTGTGCATCTATTTTGGTTTCCTTTGACACCACTATCATCTTTCAATTACTTTAATAATGCCCAGCAACTTCGAAATTCTTGTTTCCCAATCAGCGGCTAGGACAAAGTATTACCTAGTGTTCAACTGGCATATCCCAATTTAGATCACCGCTTTCCTGTTGATTTACACAACTCTGTCGTTTACCCAGGTGCATCATGGAAGGCAAAAATAGGCCAGTGGCTTTCTGGATGTGATGCAGTCACTACGACAGTGAGCATAGTTGAGGTATAAATATGAACTTTTGCTTCCATTATTTATTTATTTGAATCTTCATAAATATGACTCACATAAGTTTGATCTTCAAGTTCAAAAGTCCTGGATCATATCTTCAAACGGGGGTTTTCATTTTATAGCCGCTTTTAAAATAGCTTCTATCTTCTTTGTATGTGTATAGAGAATAAGTGGCAAAGTATGCAAAAGCGACTGTAATGGTCAAGGCATTTGCAACTGGGAATTGGGGCAATGCAGGTGCTTTCATGGATTTTCCGGTTAGTATTAGTTTTCCTTTACCTTGTTTGTTTGAATTTCAATTTGAATCAATGACTACAAGAGTTGAAACATATTTGTGAAGCTCTTAAAATGTTGCCTGTGAATAACGTTCTTCGTGGGTGTACATATTCTCTCTTATTTAGGTGATTAAGCCCACAACGTTGGCATTTTATACAGTGATATTGTATACGATACAATAAACATTGTTTATGCACGATATCTTACAATGCACGACAAATTACAATACACTTCTCTTAAATTTGGTTTTTTGATATGCGATGCAATATACATTTTGATAACTATGACAATAGAAAAGTTATTGCTGAAAAATAAAATAATATTGTTTGGTACATGTGTGTCCCCGTATTGTGGTTTTTAGTTGATGTATCCGATACCTCGTGTCCGAATTGGTGTAGTTGTTAAATAGGGTTTTATGAATGTTTGGTGGCTTTTTCAAGGGCGTTTAGGGTATTGACTTGTTGTCATCTGGTCCTGGTTTTCCTTGGATCTGGGGTTTTCCACATGTATCCTGCCTTGTCTGTGGTATGTAATTGATATTTATATTCGGTTATTTCTTCTGTACCATTTTTTTTGTCATTGATCACGGGCTGTTCACATTAGAATATTCCTTACTAACTTCATATACCTACTAATTTAATGTAATAAAATAATCGCTTAAGCTTTAACAATACTGGTTATTATTATGAACTTCAAATTGTTAAAAAGTTAGCATGTCTCAACGTCGTCCTTAGGATCTGTTTATATTGGTTTCAGCAAAAGGAGTAATGACTGCTGGTGTTGTCAATTAACAATGTGATCAAATTATTTAGAGGACAAGGTTGAATCTTATTTGAGGCTAAATATCAAAGTTTAACGTAATCAGTTTTTTTTTTTTTGAGAGCTAAGGTTTCGAAGTTTGGATAGTTGAATTTCCATAATAAAGATAGGGGAGCGTCCTCTGTTGTCTTTGAAACACATTCATTCACGAGTCATGATGTTTCCAATCTTTAAAGTGATGTTCAGTGCATCCAGGATACATGGGAATGCTTGAACGAGGATCAAATGCACAAGCACATAGTGAACATTAGTAAAAAAAACTGTCAGTTTCGCTGTTTCCTCCTCTTTTATTTATACATTCGTGTTTAATTTACTTTTGTTTTTTTGTCATTGTTCTGCGGACCTCTAAAAAAAAAATGTTTAGGTCAATATCATGTTGTTGGTGGTAGAACACTATATTGGAAATTCATCTCATTTTACATGTTCCCAAGGATAAGCCTCAGGAATAAAATATGTCCTTCCAGGATAAGATAAAAACTATTTATGCTCAGATGCAAGCATCTTTTACTATTAGTTTCCAGACTGAAATGCACCATCTTTTATTCTTTTTAATGAAATTCAGTATCTTAAATTGAGTTTTGGCACGGATATTTATTTCATCTTCAAATGGTCTTGCACCTTATTTGCAGTTAGTTTATGATAAGAAAGAAAAGTTGTACATGTCAACTTATTGATTTTATCAGTCACTTCTGGTAAAACGAAATATTTATTTATCATACCAACATATTAGAGAGTGAAGCTTTCCAGTTGTAAGTATGCATTTGTTGCAGGCCTAAATAAGTCTTTCTTTTAACAGGGGAAGATTGCTCTGAGAGGTTGCAGTTGAACTGTAACTATCCAGGACCACCAGAGCAACCCTAGACCATGGGTTGTCTCAATTTGCTCTGCCCATTGTGATACAACAAAGGCAATGTGTTTTTGTGGAGAGGGAACGAAATACCCGAATCGTCCTGTGGCTGAATCTTGTGGATTTCAAGTCAAGTAAGAATTCTGTCTTTGACACCCATATCCCTCTGATGTTCAGTTCCATAACAAAACCAATCTGAGGCACAGTGCATCTGTTTCAGCTTACCTTCTGAACTGGGTGGTCCTGTGTCAATTGATTGGGCAAAAGCTGATCTTGATATTTTCACGACAAACAAAAGCACACCTGGCTAGTGCAATGTTGACCCTTCGGAGGCATATGCTTCTAAGGTGCGAATCAAAGAGCAATGTGAGTGTAAATATGATTGTGTTTGGGGGCGGTACTTTGAGATTCCTATGCTGTGCAGTTGTGTCAACCAATGCTCTGGCCATGGTTATTGTCGTGGTGGATTTTGTCAGGTAGGTGAGCTACCATATATTAAATATGTGTATAGTAAATCAGTAAATCACTATTTCTTTTACAGAATGTTCAAGGGTCACCTTTTTTTCATGCTCATCTAGCTTATTCTATAATGATAAGTATTACTATTTAGAGTTCTTATCTTGTTTGAAGGGGAAACTTTATCCTTCAAATGAGATTTCACCGTAGAAATTTTACTTTTAATAAATGAATTCGCATGGTCTATTTTTCAATTCCCCCCCCCCCCCCCCCCCAATGTTAAACTCATCTGACCAAATCAACATTGATGTCAGTGTGACAGGGGCTGGTATGGAACTGATTGCAGTATCCCATCTGTTTTATCATCTGTAAAGGAATGGCCTCAATGGCTTCGACCAGCTACAATTGATGTGCCTGATAATGCACATCTTACAGAAGATCCTGTTAGTTTTGATGTTGTTGTGAAAAAGAAAAGACCACTTATATATGTCTATGATTTACCCCCAGAATTTAACAGTCATCTCCTAGAGGTTAGCATGAGATTTTCATGATGATTTCACCTTCCAACCCATTAGGTGTTTATGTTTTCCTTGAATTGGGAATTGCAGGGTCAGCACTTCAGGTTAGAATGTGTGAACAGAATATACGATAACCGTAATGCAACGTTTTGGACGGAGCAGTTGTATGTTTCACAGGTGTCACTTCATCTCAGTTGACATAGCTAAGCTTAGTAAATGTTTTATAATGGCCAAAATTCTTTGGTACATTTGTGTTGTTGTCTGCAGATGGCACTTTATGAAAGCCTTCTGTCTAGTCCTTATCGAACTTTAAATGGAGAAGAAGCAGATTATTTTTTTGTTCCAATTCTTGATTCATGTATTATAACTCGTGCAGATGATGCACCACATATCAATATGAAGGTATATTTTCTTTTTCTTTTTCTTTTGATATTGCTATAGAATGTACGTGTAAAGGTCCACCGATTCCCAGTTCTGGGTTTGTGTATTGTCCTTGACAACTTTTCTTTTAGCTTGTGTTAAACATGTTTTAAGCTTCATAGGACAGTATTTAACTGTTTCTAATGTTCGTAATCAATTTCAGGATCACTTGGACTTGGGTTTGAGGAGTTCCCTGACGCTAGAATTTTATAAGAAGGCATATGATCATATTGTCCAGCAGTATCCTTTCTGGAACCGCACATCAGGAAGAGACCATATTTGGGTATGATATAGGCTAGTAGCTTTGTTGGTTGCAAGTGTGAGAAGGCTGAAGAATTTAAATATTTCTAGTTTTGCTGTAACTGAAACTTTTACTTTATGTGTATTCTAATGGTGACTTATATATCTTAAGGCAGTTTTTTTCATGGGATGAAGGTGCTTGCTATGCTCCAAAGGAGATCCGGAACAGTGAGATGTTAGTTCATTGGGGAAACACTAATTCAAAGCATAACCACTCGACAACTGCATATTGGGAAGACAACTGGGATGCAATTCCTTCTGACAAAAGAGGAAATCATCCGTGCTTTGATCCCGAGAAGGACCTTGTTCTTCCTGCATGGAAATGGCCTGACCCAGATACCTTGAGGTTAAAATCATGGTCCAGGTATTTGCGTCATCAAAACACTATTTTGGTTGCTCATCTCTGGCCAGATCATTAATGTTTAGGATGATAGTCACCTTTCACATGTTTAAAAGATGAAATTAATTGAACCTTATATGTGCAGACCCCGTACAAAGCGTAAGAGAATTTTCTACTTCAATGGCAATCTAGGACCAGCTTATGAAGGTGGCAGGCCTGAAGTTACGTACGTAAACCAAGTACACTTAAATCAATATGAAAAAACCCTTTCACACCCTTTACAGAGGAGCTGATGTGTTGATGGTTATTGTTAATTAATATAAGAGATTACTTCATTTCCTTACTCTAAATCAAATGATACATGGGCTTTAAATAGGACTCACATATACACACACTGACAGCTAGATACACACTACATACTAACAGCTAGATACACACTACACACACAGCTAGATATACACTACACACACAGCTAGGTACACACTACACACTGACAGCTAGATACACACTATAACACTCCCCCTCAAGCTGGAGCATAAATGTTAATCATGCCCAGCTTGTTACAAAGATAGTTAACCCGAACCCCATTTAAAGCTTTCGTGAAGATGTCCCCTAGTTGTTCTCCAGTTTTCACATATCCAGTAGAAATCAAGCCTTGTTGAATTTTCTCACGAATGAAATGACAATCAATTTCAATGTGCTTAGTCCGTTCATGAAACACAGGATTAGAAGCAATATGAAGAGCAGCTTGGTTATCACACCACAATTTCGCTGGTACTGTAGCTTTAAGTCCTATTTCAGTCAAGAGCTGATATATCCACATTATCTCACACGCAGACTGTGCCATAGCCCTATATTCAGACTCTGCACTGGATCGTGACACAACTGTTTGCTTCTTACTCTTCCATGAAACCAAATTCCCACCAACAAAGATACAATAACCTGAAGTGGATCTTCTATCCATTTTGGAACCTGCCCAATCAGCATCTGAGAAACATTCAATACGAGTGTGCCCGTGATTTTCATACACGATACCTCGTCCTGGTGCTTCTTTCAAGTAACCCAAAATCTGCTTTAACGCTGCCCAATGATGAATTGTCGGAGATGACAGAAACTGACTGACAACACTGACTGAGTATGCAATATCTGGACGAGTCACGGTAAGGTAATTCAACTTCCCAACCAACCTTCGATATCTTTCAGGATCTGCAAATGGTTCCCCAACATCGGTAAGTTGCACATTTGGAGGCATAGGAGCACTACAGGGCTTTGCTCCCAATTTACCGGTCTCAGTTAATAGGTCAAGAACATATTTTCTCTGAGATAGAAAGATACCTCGTTTACTCCGAGTGACCTCAACTCCTAAGAAATACTTTAACTCTCCCAAATCCTTCGTGTGAAACTGAGTATGAAGGAAAGATTTAAGAGATGAGATTCCTCTAGTATCATTCCCAGTAATTACAATGTCATCCACATACACCACTAACAGAATGATACCAGTTGCTGATCGTTTGTAGAATACAGAATGGTCAGACTTGCTTTTCATCATACCAAATTTCTCAACAGCCTGACTAAACTTTCCAAACCAAGCACGAGGACTCTGTTTCAAACCATATAAAGATTTTCGAAGACGACAAACTCGCCCTGACTCCCCCTGAGCAACAAAACCAGGAGGTTGCGCCATATACACCTCCTCCTGAAGATCACCATGAAGAAAAGCATTCTTGATATCAAGCTGATGTAAAGGCCAATGATGGGAAGCAGCCATGGAAATGAATAACCGAACAGAGGTCAACTTTGCAACAGGAGAAAAAGTGTCAGAGTAATCCACCCCATAGGTTTGAGCATAACCCTTAGCAACAAGACGTGCTTTCAATCGAGCGACTGACCCATCCGGATTGACCTTAACGGCGAAGACCCATTTGCACCCTATAGCCCTTTTTCCTGAAGGTAAATCGACCAAGTTCCAAGTACCATTGTCATCTAAAGCATTCATCTCCTCTATCATTGCATTCTTCCAACCAGGATGAGATATGGCTTCACGGACAGTTTTAGGAATAGAGGTAGAATCAAGGGAAGCAATAAAAGAACAAGAGGAAGATGACAATTTAGTATAAGAAACAAATGAAGAAATAGGATAAGCACACTGTCGTTTACCTTTCCGTAAGGCAATGGGAAGATCATTGTGCGGGACTGGATCTGATGACGAAGGATCAGGTGCAGGACATGAATCAAGAGGTGGACGCCTGGAGTAAACCTGAATAATAGGAGGCTTGACTGGAGCGGGGTCCGAGACAGGGGCTGGTGCTGAGACAGGTGTGGAGGACGTGATAGAATAGACCAACAAATCATCCTCCTCCCCCATGTGAGTGGGAATGGGCAAAGATGGAAAATAAGGTGTGTCTTCCAAGAAGGTAACATCAATGGAGACCAGATACTTGTGAAGAGTGGGACAATAACACCGATAACCTTTCTGAAGACGAGAATAACCAAGGAAGACACATTTCAAAGACTTGGGATCTAATTTAGTGATATGCATTCCAGTGGTCATTCAGGTATTGTAAATCAATCATTTGTTTTTCGCTCAGCATGAGAAAAGGTATATGACAACTATTGACTAGACCGTGAGGATGCATGGGCTACAAAAAGCACTGTGCATGGGGACATGTGATTTGTTGATAACTGCATAAAACTTATTATTTTATGGGTCGATGCTAGATTTCCTTGCAAGATCGACCTGCTGAATCTATCATAATATTGTTGATGATCGGATGAGTACACATTGGGGGCTTTGACCCCATAGAGATGGGACTATTGTTTGTACCTCCTCAACATCTCCTCTTTGGATTTCCTCTCTGAAAAAGGATTTTCTTGTTTACAATGAGGAAGTAGGAAAATTAGTTTCTTCTGGTCACAATCTTGAGCATATAGTTTATAGGTGACCTCTCATTTTTATCTTTTTGTTGTTGATAGGATGGAATTTTCTCGCCATACGAAAATATGCTGAACTACGGAAGCTTTGCTATTCGAATTCGTGAGGATGAGATTCCAAACTTGATAAACATTCTCAGGGTATTTTTAATCTTAAATTTTTTTTTTTAAATAACGCTAATATCACTGGATATCAAATTAAAATTTTCTTATTATCCATTATTGAACTTTCATCTCCTTTCTTTTGGTAGGGATTTAATGAGATTGAAATAGAGTTCATGTTGGCAAATGTACGGATGACTTAGCAGCGGTTCTTATATCGTGATACTGTTTTGCTCGAGGCTGAGAGGCAGAAAAGCATATTTGGCTATGTGAATGATTGGGCTATACAATATTTAAGACTAAATGATGACGATGTATTTTCCACTTTCATAATTCATACAGGTACCAACAGTACTCTCAATATCAGTGAGTAGTTTACGTTAGACCTCTGGTTCTTCCCCAAGCATGAGTTACATAAAAGTTGACAGAAGCACTGGATTACAGGATTTACTTAAGCCATTCAATAACCAAAACACTTGATTTTATTTTTTGCACATGCTTGACGTGATAGTTGAATAGGAAAATCCGATAACGACCAATTTCAAGCCCAAATTTTCCAAAAAAATGTGATTTTGAAACTATCCGAAAATGCCGATTTCTGATAATTCCAAAACTCGCCAAAAGTGTTCCGATCCGAGAGTTTCTCAAATAAATAACATTTCAAATATTATACTATAAGTTATAACTATATTTGTATTCATTAACGTATTAATAAATTAAAATTGCAAATTATAACTATATATATGTGCATTTATCATCATACCAATAACATAAGATCACATCTATAATCATTTGTAAGTTGTATAGTTAAATTTTTTTTTTCTACTTTGGCCACCATTAATTAATGCGCCAAAAGAAACCTGCAAACCTCAGAATTGCCTTCTTCATTGTCTATAGTTTGTAAATCCATTGTCATTATCCTCTATGGTTTTCAATAGTTTGTAAGACTATTCTATATCTACCATCTACCTACGTGCCTTACTATAATATTGCATTTTTGCTCTTATAATCTTCTATGATTCTACATTAATTAGTAATGTACAAACTTGTTTAGAGACTACTTAACGTTTGCTCAAGGTTGTGGAAGCGGACTTATTGGTTGCATAAATTGCAAACCATCATTTAAAGTTACAATTTAAAATAGGTAGAATTGTGGTACATAAATTGTGAAAGCAAGGCCTAACAATAAATTTTTCAAACAAAAAATCACAATACAAAGCTAGACAAAATCAAATATTTTGCCCTCATCTAGTTTTATCTTCTACAACAATCCTCTTTGTAAATAGTTTGGACTTATTGAAACTTATATCTAGCCATTGTAATAGCAAAATTAGAAAATAAATTATTTAGAATGCTTTGAATTGTCATTTGCCTCATCCCAAAGTCAAAACTTAAATTTCCAAAATAATAAGAGAGTTGCTATGTGTACCCAGCCGATTGGCTCAGTTGCACCAACTTTAGTTTACATATTTAATTTATAAAGGTTACTTAGTCAACCCAACCACCATTTTTTAACTCTAAAACAATAATACTTAATTACAAGGAGTAAGAGAAACAACTCTTAGCCTCCTCCCCCATCTTTTATGTTCGTCGACTTGGTAGTTATTCTTTCGAACAACCAGACAATGGATTCACAATTCCAATTATTAAAATAAAAAATGTCATTGAAATAAAAAAAAAAAAAAGATGTATTTCTAATTTCTAAGAGCATTGCAATAGTTGTGAATAAAAAATCTCCAAATCTAGCACATATTCAATGTACATGTATGAACCCAATTTCAAATGTCATTGATTTTTATTTTTTTTCATTTTTTATTTTTATTTTGTATTTTGTATTTTTTTTTTTGCTCAAATAAATAAGGGCACTCAATAAAATCGTTTTCATAAAAAAGTAAGTTGGTGTTACGTATTTTAAGTTGGTGCAACAAAGCAAAACATCCCAAAAGGCCGGTGCAACAAATAATTGGCGCAACCGAGCTAAATAGTCGGGTACACATAGCAACTCCCAATAATAAACTTCCACTTCAAAGTCAAAGAGTTGAAGTGCATGTGTGCCAAACACCTTCAAAACAAAAATCCAAGGGTGTGTTTGGTTGCACCCATTCCATGGGAATCAGAATCATATTCACACATAAATAAGATTTTAGGTGTTTGTTTAAATTTTTATTCATGGGCATGAAATGTCAGCACGTGCAACAGATTCCCACCAATGGTGGGAATCCAACGCCTCACTTCTGTAGAGAAAACAATTCATGGGACTAAAAAACTCACGTTCGTCTCTCCTCCTTCACCTCTCTTTACATCATTGAAGCAAGCAAATCTCCCTCTCGATCCTCTCCCCTCCCTCGCCTCTCTCCACCTCTCTTCACATCATTGAATCAAATCTCCCTTCGAAGCTCTCTCGTCGTCTCAAAGAAAACCGGGTACCTCTCTCATCTTCTTCCCTCTCTATTTCTCGATATCTACTTCTCAATGATTCGAAACTCAAATGGATCAAAGGGTTTGGAGTTTACAGAAAGTGGGGCGCGGCCGGTGTGAGTATTTCCTTCGAAAGCGATCCATTCGTTAGAGCTTATTTTCTCCTCCTATCGACCGTTCCACAACTTCTCTGCTCTCAAATAAGTTTGTCACTCATCTCATCTCTTATGCCCTTACTCTTCTTTCCATCTTTCTCCTGCTCGCTTGAGCTTAATTTTGAAATCTCGGTAAACAAAAAAATATTTCGTTTAAGATGATTGAATTTTTTTAAAAAAAATGGAAGATGATTGAATCAAATAAATGAAGACTTGTAAATAGATTTGGAATAATTTTGATTATCATTTGATAGGATCACATGGTCCGTTATCTTGGAAGGAAGAGTTCATAAAGATTGATGATGAAACAAACAAAGGTGATATGTCAAATCAAAGGAAAACTCTTAGACCTAGGATTCAGCCTACATGAAGTCATCTTTAAGATCATAGCGAACGATTCTTGCATAATAAGATCATCAGTTACATTTGAGGTTGTTGAGGAGTTTGAGTCCAATGCTTTTCTAATCCCTGTTGCTTTGTTCTAGGGCCGGGCCAAAACAACATCTAACTTTGCCGATTCCCTCCAAATGAAGGAACAAGATTGTGTTTAGTATATATTAATTCATGAAAAAAATGGCTTAAAGGCTGTGCACACGGAATGTATATATTATGTTTTTTATTTGTTTATTTTATATTTGATACATCAAAATGTTCAATAAATAATGCTAACATGTTTTGTCTACTAGACGAACCTTATGCCTTTCAAAAGATCCATCACTGTTATATGTAGTTTTGTAAACCCATTTGCTCCCATCAAAGCATTGATATACAATGAAATCATGAGGAAGCTATCTTGTTGCAGATGCAATGAAGCGGAATTGGGAGTAAAATTGTTTATGAAAAATGAAAAATGCCACCTGAAATTCCCAGTCTATTTGATCTTCATTTGGACCACATTGTTTGGTTTCTGTCAAAGGTGGTATTGTTGATTGTATTGTAGGTATAGAGTTGTTTGTGTGTGAAGTTACCATTAATGACTGTAGGTCATTAAATATTTAACAGCAGGTTAATTTTTGTCATTAAATCTTCACTTGGATGCAAATTTGCAAGTTTCATAAGTGTTGGATAAATATTTAACTGCAAGTTAATTTGCAGGTTTAACTGCCAATTTGTTGGTACAATTCCTTTCGTCGCCTATAATGTTTGTGATGGAATGAGGACTGAAAGTGGTTCTTGTCCATCATATTGTTCAAATTTTGATCAGTATGGATCATTTAGTCCTCCTATTGACAATTTCTTTCGATCATGAAATTGTAGTCAGATCATTCATAGGTCATAGTAGATGATCAAGATTGGAGTCAACTACAAGGGTTATAGGCTAAGAATTATAGGTCATTTAAGATCGACTTTATTTGTGTTTACAAGATTGGAATTATAGTACTTCATAGGTCATAGTAGATAATCAAGATTGAAATTATAGTACTTTATTTGTGTTTACAAGATTGGAATATGGCAACAAAACACATGATTCCAGTTTCTCAGTGACCAAAACAGAACTTTGTCTAGTTATGGATGCCAAAACGACTACATATTGTTGGAGTTATTTAAATGTACAAGTTCCACCAAGACGACTACAAGCTTCGATGAAAATCATCCACCACTATATATATATATATATATATATATATATATAAGTAGAATTGGTTGGGGGAATTGTGGGATTTTCATAATTAAAAAAAAAAATTCTCATGATTAGTTTTAGGCAACCGAACACTCACAATAGGAATTGAAATCCAATTCACATGGACAACCAGACATCAAAGTTGGTCAAGTCTATGGCATGGGATGCCATGGAATGAGATTCCAATTCCCATCTTAAGATTCCATGCAACCGAACACACCCTAAGTAAATTCAGTGACATGTTGAGTTAAAATTACTAATGATTTACTAATCAATCTTGGAAGTGGCGAGTTGGAGGTCTACTCTTCCATATGACAAAATCTATTGGGTCAAGAGTTTTGACCCAATTGTTACAACTTAAACTCTTTTAGGATCTCGAACTAGGTCTAGTTTTTTTTTTTTTTTTTTTTTTTTAACCCAATGTTAGCTTGACCATTTGCTACAGTGGTGTAACACTGTCCTAAAAATAAGCAAATAGTTTACTTTCATATTTTATTTCTTTTACTTCCAGATTACCCAGCAATAATCGATCAATTGTGTTTTAGTGACATGAAACAACTTTGAAAAAATATCAAATTGCGTTAAAAATTGCATGTTTCGCTTGTTTCAGAGTAACTAGAATTTGAATACATAAACAAGTGTTTAGGAATATGAGTATATTTGTCTTTTTACATACATTTTAGCCATGGTTTAGATTTGTGGTATTAAATTACAAAAAGTAGGTCTTTGAAGCATTTTCAATTGTTAGGGTCTTATATGGTCTACAATTACAAAAACTGGGCCTTATAAGTCATTTTTTCCAATAGCTTTTAGGCAAGGACTACTCCACACCATCAAAAGTGCTTTCTTACACTATTTAACTCTCTCGCACCACCTACTTTCTTTCCCACACCACCTATATAAACAAAGAAACAACATTTTTCTTCTCCCCATTCAAATTGAAACTAAAGTCTCCTCTCCCCTCCCCCATTCAAATCTTCCCACTCCCTCGAATCTCTTACAAAATCGAAACCAATCTCTTTCCTCTCCCTCGAAAATCTCTTCCCTCTCCCTCAAAATTGAAACCCTTAAAAATCGAACCTCAAATCGCAATCTCCCCAAATATTTTAAGAAAAACAAAGTAATCTCATGGAAAACTTTAGAAAAAATTGTAGAAATATTTTCAATCACAAAAACAAAGTAGGCTTCATAAATCACAAAACAATTATTGTTCGCCTGAGACAATTCGAGGTTTTTGCAAAACCTTGCATTGAACAGTAAAAAAATTGTTGAAATTTCCTGTTCACAAATTTGCTGAATTTTTTTGGACAAATTTTTGTGACTTTAGTAAAATGACCATAACTTGCTCATTTCAAAACATTTTTAAGTGATTCAAGTTGTGTTAATTAGATACCTCAGATTACTACAACTTTTATGTTTTGATCAACTTGAGAATCGGTCTCGATCAAGCACATAAGTTGGTCGAAATTCAGGGACATTATCCCGTTTTCATTGAGAGACAGATTTGCGTGACTTTAGTAAAATTATCATAAATTGCTCATTTCAAAACATTTTCAAGTGATTCAAGTTGTATTTAGTAGATAACTTAGAGTACTAAAATTTTTATGTTTAGATGAGCTTGATAATCAATACCAATCGAGCATATAAGTTGGCCGAAATTCAGGGATACTATAGATTTGCGCGACTTTAGTAAAATGACCATAACTTGCTCATTTCAAAACATTTTTCAAGTGATTCAAGTTATGTTTATTAGATAACTCAGAGTGCTACAATTTTAGTGTTTGATGAGTTTGAGAATCGGTCTCAATTGAGCGTTTAAATTGGTTAAAAGTTACCCTGTTTTTAAGTTACTGTTTTTTGAAAAAAACAATTTTTTGGGTGGTGTGAATAAGTAAGAAAAAAAAAACTTAATGGTGGTGTGAGAAAACGCTTTTGGTTGTGTGGAGTAGTCGTTGCCTAGTTTTTACATCTAAGAATTTTTTGTTATAGAAACGAACATGAAAGACAATACTAAGACATCAATACTTTAATTGAAATTAACCAAAAAAAAAAAAAAGACCTATCAAAAAATCAAAGAGATGACGAAGTACACACCATAGTTAAATCTAAAAGAAAATTTCAATCTGCAAATTGATCACTAATGATCTGTAAGGACTCTACTCCCCAAAAAATAAGATAAATTTGATGAAATTAATCGAGGGGTCTCAGACGTTTATGAAATAATCCCCTGAAGTCAATCCCAAACTTTTTTTAGGGCTTTGAAGTGTTGGAGACAACATAGATATCTTTTTCTATTATAAGAGAAACAAGTTTATTTCGTCAGTTAGCACTGTGAATGATAATTTTTTTCCCGCTACAAATTAAATGTCTTGCTGTATGTCTACATTAACTTAAAATTTTGATGCTACAACATACATACATCATTTACCATTTTTTCAATAATGAGCTCTTATACAAATTTCAAACTTATGGAGTATATTATTGAATTGAATTTTTTTCTTTTAGTTAAGCTCATAAACAATGTGTTTGGAGAAACTTTCCCAGGACTACATTATATCTTAGTCATGAGGAGAATTTCTCCTTATTTCTTAGAGATCTGATAATACCAAAATGACAAATCAACTACGTAAAATGTGCCTAATATGATGTAAATAACAAGTTCTTCCTTGAGATTGTTTTAGTGTGTCGAACAATCTAAACACTAGTCTTTGGACTAAGCGCCCTTTCGAGTGGGGCGCGTGTGACATTGTAGAAAAGAATTGGTGGAGGGACATAGCCTTTTAGTTATTTGAAACCAATGAATGGCATGTTTGTAAATCAGAAATTCTAGGCAGCCTGGGGGGTGAAAATACATTTTTGCCCTCCTATTTAAACAACTTTTTATAAAACCCGTAGAATGACAAAAATAATGAAAAACTTTTAAAAAAAGTTGGTGGAATGTACTGATGCGGAGAGAGAAAATATTGTGTTTTGCTTTTAGCAAAATAAAAATTATCATAACTATCTACATCGTTATCAAATTTTGGTAAAGTTAATATCATTGAAATGCATTTTTAAGATATTTTCAACAAAATCAATGATCAACACGAGCGCTAAAATTTTAAAAATATATAGTCGGGCGTCTTAATGCACATTTAAACAAAAACTCTAAACTTCATATTTTGGTGAATTCAAAGATTGTGGAAGAACTCATTCTCGACATTTAAATTTTTTCCCCAACTGATTCAAATTTGACTGAGTGTAACTCTAAAATTTATACTATATATATTTACCTTAAAATAAGCTTAAACTTCAATGCTGATTGAGAACCAAAATAAAGATAATGAAAGTGTTCAGTACAAAATATTTAATAAAAATAAAATTATATGAAGTACCAACGGCACGGGGCATAATCTAATTCATATATAATTCATATTGTTCTCTTTATGTAGTATTACAAAGAGTATATACACAAGAAATATTCTTAAAATCAACTAACCTAAATTATCTCAAAAAAGGAAATCACAATCCTTGCTTGAAACATCCGGCCACTTAAAAATCACCAAATTCACCCAGAAGGGCGGAGCCAATTTTGGTCCATCTGCTCCGCTGCTGTTGCTTCATCTTCTTCATTCTTCTCTGAATTTGAATTAGAATCAATTATCGGCGTGAAAGAAAGAAAACAGAAGCAGAAGAAGCAGTAATGGAGAGAGGAGGAACCTCTAACTCCAGCATGAAGAAATCAGCAGCTGCGATTTCTCTTCAACAGTTCATCACTATCACCAACCCCTTAATCGACATGGAGAAGGTAACGCACACACACACTGACTCACTCTTTGGGTTCTCTCTCTCTCTCGCAAATCCCCATCTCAAATTTAACTTCTTTTGTATGTGGAATGGAATCTAATAATAGGAAGCAGAGATATCGGCTTCCATCAATTCGGGTTCGTCCAGGACACTTGAAGCTGTTCAAAAGAAGGGTTCCACTATGCTCAATCTCAAGTGTATAGACGCCCAGGTAGCTTCTCTAAATAATAAAAATCCCTTTTTTCTTATGCTCAATTGAAAGGGTGGGTTTCACTATGCTTAATATATAATCTCTTCTTTCCTCTTCAATTTCAATTTCAATTTCAGACGGGACTCATGGGCAAGACTCTTCTTGAGTTTCAATCCACTAAAGGGGATATTCTTCCAGCTCACAAGGTCAGTTTTTTTTTTGTCAATTCATCTTCACTTCCTTCGAATTCACCACATCATATTTGTTTTTGCCTCTTTAAACGTCTGAATTTTGCAAAATGTTTCGGCACATTTTTTTTTCAATATATTTGGACCTTTAACTAGATTTAAGAGGCAAAAACAAACTACCCCATACCATAATTTACGTTTGTACTACATTGCAGCCTATGTTGTCAATGGTGCCGCCAAGGCGCTACTTTTCAAAAGATGCATCACCTCAAGCTCACCTCACCTCAAAACGCTTACGCTTGAACTCATGTGAGGCGCTTGAGGAACCATGCCACTTTTAAAAAAGTAAAAAGTATTAAAACAAATACTTAAATACCTCTAGATAATTTAAATTATTAGTAAATTGATTTAATAACTAATTAAGTCAATAATTAAAAAATGATTTAGCCATTTGAGGATGATGGAGATGAAAACGATGAAATTAGTTTGAAAGATATTGAAGATATTCGACTTTTAGGAGGGATAGAGTTAGGTATCGGTAGTTTTATTTTTAATCAGAAAACAAGTATTTTTTATTATGTATCTCAAAAGAAAGATGGTAGTGAAAAAAAAAACAATGTCCCAATACAAAAAGTATACATTATGTATTTTTCTGTGTACATCATTCCAGCCTAACATGCATGAATGAAATTGGATTTTCTTATACTTCTCCCAACTGGCCACAACTACAAGGGAGTTTGATGTCAGTCCATAAAGTATCTACAGGTTTGGAAGACTGCAGAATACCCTGTTGTTCCTTTCTCTCCAGATGACCCACACAAAAGCATGTATAAACCTTTTTCATACCCAAAGACCAAACTCATATAGGTTAGGAAGATGGGTTGTGCATTCATTCCCCCCTTCAACCCAGTCAAGAAAAGAGGAGGGAAAGAGCATATTAGTGTTAAACTCCTTCAAGGCTTTACACCATAGTTCCACTACTAGAGGGCAACCAGTAAGTAGATGATCAATGGTCTCAACATCAGCATTGCACGATGCAATGATTAATGATAATGAGACCCCTCTTAGCTAAGTATCCACTGTAAGTGTCCTCCCGTGGAGATCTGTCCAAAGAAGAAATGACGCTCTATGAGGAATTTCACTCGCCCATAACCAATCTTGGAGCTTACTGATTTTGCTATCTAGAGTAGATAAGCTATGGTAGAAGTCAACCTTGAATACCATTCATTGACGGAGAATTCTGAAATTTTACCTTCCCCAAACCATTTATCCTGATCCTCATTGAGTTGAATACCATCTACAATTGCATCATCTCCCAATCATTAAGATTTCTTCTAAGCTGGAAGTTCCACCCTTGATCATTCTGAGCCCAGAACTTAGCCACCTCACCACTCTTATTATTAGAGATGCCATAGATTGAAAGGAAGGAACATCTCAGAGTATTCTCACCTACCCATTTGTGTTCCCAGAACTGAATTCTCTTACCATTGTGAGCCTCAAAGGAGACCTTGTCATCCACTAAGTGCTTCAGCTTCATGATACCCTTCCAAAGGGACCAACCATAAGATGATGAAGGCTTTTTGGTGAACCATTGCTAATGGGAAGCATCATATTTCTCCGCAATAACTTGCCTTCACAATGCATCAATTTCATTTCCAAACTTCCAAATCCATTTAAGGAGAAGAGCCATGTTGAAGTCTTTCACCCTCCTAATTATCACTCCCTTGTTCTTGGGCTGACAAACTTTCTTCCAGTTCAAAAGGTGATACTTCTTGGAGAAAGGAGAAGCGCCCATAAGAAGCTCCTCATGCATCTTTCAATCCTGGCTGTGACTGAAGTAGGAATAGTTCACAGTATATCATATGAACTGGAACACTTGAAATAGTGTTCTTGATTAAGGTAACCCTTCTTGCCTTTGCAATGTACTTCTTCTTTCCAAGTTCCCAGCCTTGATTCAATCCTTTCTACTACCTCTTCCTAACCCAAGATGTTTTTAAAATTTGCACCCATGGGCAACCCCAAATACATACATGGAAAAGAGCCTTTGCAACAACCTAAAACAATAACCCAACTGTCAATCAACATATTGTAAGATAGGAATGGCAACAAAGTAGGGAGAAAACCCTGGAAACCATGCACCAACCCTTCCTGTTGGGTTTTGGGCACCATAGAAGTAAGCTGTAAGCCCTTCAGCAGCCAAACATAAAAGGTTAGGGGACAGGTTGATGATTTGAAATGGCCTTGGGAGTTCCATTTACAGAATTGGCTAAGGAAGACTGGAGAGTATGAATCCATTGCCTCCATTTATGCCCAAAGGCAACCATCATATTTTGGAGGTAGTTCTAGGAGACTGAGTCAAAAGCCTTGTAGAAATCTATTTTGACCATGATACCAGGTTTTCCCTGCCTGATTCTAGAATGTAGCACTTCATTTGCAATTAACACCCCCTCAATAACTTGGTTGCCTCTTACCCACACACCAACTGATTGGAAAGGAGAAATGATGGAAGCACACTATGCAATCTGCCAGACAGAACCTTTGCAATGACCTTAAAAACAGATGAGAACAAGCTGATAGGCCGGAATTGCTCAATAGTGGAAGCTTCTCTATCCTTAGGAGTGAGAGTGTCGTGGGTTGTGTTGAGTCTGAATTCAAAGAAATTCCTATTATTGAGGTCCTCCACTATGCCCCTCAAATCATCTTTCATACAGTCCCAACACATACCATCCAAACGGAGGCAACATCAGCCTCCAAAATGTTCAAAGCCCAAACAATATCTCATTGAGAGACAACAGCTTGCAAAGTCTCACTCTTTGCACCACATAATCGAGCAAGTTGAGCACCATCAATAACAGGCATGCAAGCATAAGGTTCCTCATAAAGCTCATTGTAAAATTGCTGAATGTGATTAGTAATCAGCTGAACATCATTAAGGACACCTTTCACTTGCAGGAACTGTATAGAATTGGAAATAATCCTGATGTTTGCAAGTTTGTGAAAGAGCTTCAAACATAAGTCCTATTCCTCATCCTGTAAATCCATGTCCTTTTCAATTTGATCCAATGTTTGAATTGAAGCCCGAGTTCTATCAATTAGTAGGGGTGGGCAAACGGGTGGAGGAACCGCGGATCCAAACCGAACCGGATCGTTTTACTCCAAACGGTTCGGTTTTTATTTTTAAAATTATGAAACGATTCGGTTCGGTTCCGGAACCGTTCTTAAACGGTTCGGTTCCGGTTCCTAAATTTTTGTTTAAAACGGTACGGTTCCGATCCGATAATTAAACAGTTAGATAATCAATTTAAAACCAGAGCCAGTCTCACAACAATGTCTATATGGCCGAGTGGTTAAGGAGACATATTTGAAATCTGTTGGGCTATGCCCGCGCAGGTTTGAACCCAGTTGACGTTTTCATTTTTTACTTTTTTTTTCTTCATTTAACTGAAGCCATGCTTTTTGGTTTTTTGCATCTTCCATTGAAACTGAAAGACACCCTCACAAGCAATGGATTAGCCGCAGCCCAAAGACATCCAACTTGCTCGTCGAATCAAGGGTGAACATGCTTGATTGCTTGTAAAATGAGCTATGTATTGTTAAGATGTTATTAAGTTTATTTTACTTTAAGAATTATATGTAACTTTATCCTATTGAGATAGATAGATAGATATCTATTAATGAATTGTTGTTTATTGAATTTGACATTTTCTATCTTTCACATGTTGTGTGAGATGAATGAGTTGTTGTTTATCAAATTTGACACTTCAACTACTTGTGCAGTTGTGCTAGGGTGGCCTAATATTGAAACATTCCACATCTAGTGGGGGAATAGAAATAATTTTTAGTTTATCACCAACTCTTACTCTCGGTGGGATGCATCTTCAAGATTGCATAATATTATACAGGAACCGTTTGGAACCGAACCGTTGTAAACGGTTCGAGTTAGGTTTGGTTCCAACGTTCAAAACGGAGGAACCGATCCGAATCGGAACCGTTAAAATTTAAACGGTTCGAGTTAGGTTCCTCAAAATTTGGAACTGATCCGAACCGTGCCCACCCCTATCAATTAGAGTGTTTACCTGAAAACTTTTTTGTTCTTTTGTCCATGATTTCAGAAAGCTAAGTTTCTGCCACAAGGCAAACCATGTGTGACCTTGAACTTGAAGAGACTGCTGATGATTCGTGATGTCAGATATAAGAGAAAGCTGATCAAACCACATTCTCTCAAATTTGAAGGGGGAAGGACCAGTGGTTGAAGTACTAGGTTTGAGGAGAATGGCATGGTGATCAAATCCTCTTTTTTCCAACAACAATTCATTGTAGTCCTCAAACTTATCTCCCCAGAGAGTGGAGCATAAGAATCTATCAAGTCTTGACATGGAGGGAGTTCTTTGGTTATTAGACCAACTAAAGCACCCTCCTTTGAGCACAAAATCACCAAGGTTAGAGTCATTTATAAACTCCATAAACCGTCTCCTTCTATAGGGCCTAGACTTTGTTTCCTTCTTCTCATTCAGACTCTTGATGACATTAAAGTCCCTTCCTAGCAACCAAGGCTCCTTCCACAGACCTGCAATACTCTGAAGCTCTTCCCAGATTTCGAGTGAGAAAGAGCTGTCAACTGACCCATATACATTGTTCAACACCCAACACTCCCAGTTATCAAAATTTTCAATTTATCTGATAAGGAGAAGACCCCTTTAAGAGAATCAACTTTTCCCATCCATGACAATCCCAAACTGTTAACTTCCCAAACTTGATCTGCCTTCAGACCGACTGAATTCCCATCAACACAATCTCTACCCCAAATATTCTTGATCAACAGATAATCTATTTCTACCAACTTAGTTTCTTGAATAAGAGAAATGCAAGGTTTATATTAGAGAGAAAGCAATGCAAACCTGCTTTCCTTTCGACTGATCCTAAGCCACTGCAGTTCCATGAGAAGATGACGGCTTTATGCATTATCAATAGTTATATACCCCTTCTGACCACTGCTATTAACCCCTGGAACTTTCCCCTGGTCTGCTTCAGTAATCAATTCTTCTGCTCGAATGCGGTTGTTCTCCCAATGCACACCCACTTTCTCTCCCACACACATGAGCTGGTCAAGTTGATCACCACTTGTCACCTAAGATGGAGAGAAGCAGTGGCCGTTTACCTCAACCAAAGGAAGCTGAGTTCCCACACCCTGACCATCTTGACCACTAGATTGATCACGGTCATTAGAAGGACTGCACACTGAGTCTCTGAAATTCATTATCTAAGCTCTGTTCAATATACTGCTCATCTCACCCTCCAATTTGTGGTGGTGGTGGGGGGGTGATCTGTGGCGACTACCACACTACTTATTGTGTTTGGTTAGTTGGTTATGACTTATGAAAAACGCTTGCTAATAGCACAAAATATGGTGGGTGAGATTTGAGACATTAATCATCCACTTACTATGGGGCTATAACATGCATTAATTGTTATAATTATTCTAGATTTGGTTCTGATATCTTGTCGAAGTTTTGTACTGAAAGAGACACTAGAATGAGTTAAGAACTTAAAAAACCCTTAAAATTAATAGTGTAAAAAACACCACAAGCATGAAAATACAAATTTTCTCCAGCAAGGTTTTTGATGTCTAAGGCGTCGTGAGCTGCTAAGAGACCTCCTTAGCACCTCGCCACCCTGTGTGCCCCTGCCAACGTGGATATCAGCTTCTTAAGTGATTTTAATTCACTTTTCTGACATTTCAATGGACCAATTTGGGAAATTGAAAGGAATTGGAATTTGAAAATTCCCCATTCATTAATATGATAAAATCATATTCATTTGTAAAATGTGAAATAAGTATTAGAGATTGCGACAATAAACTAAATTTTTTGTTGCAAAATCTGTGTCAGTTTCACATATAATATTGCTTTATAATTATAACTCACGTTGTCTTTGGATGTAGACCTTAGTAGAAACTAATAAATTGCACTTTTGCCATCTTCACAAAATTCTTTTTCCATGTCCAATTATTTTCTGCATCCAGCAGAAGGCTAGTGGTCCTAGTGTTATATCCTAAACGGTTGCTAATTGTCTTTACAAAGAGGCTGTCATCAGTTTTGGACATCTTTTTTTTGGAAAGCGAGCTGGGTTTTTATAGGATCCCATAACCTATCAACAAGGTGCGACCTACAGGTCAACACCATAAGAAAGTAACCATGCCGCCGGTGGGTCTCGAACCTAGGACGTGGGGGATAAACCCACACAACCCTAACCACTCGACCATAACACCATTGGCCAGTTCTGGACATCTATGCAAGACATATTTGAGTTATATAAACTAAAAATGGTGTGGATAACCCCAATATTTGCTAGTTTCTGAGAGTTGGTTGGCGTCTCACTTTTGATCTCTGTTGCAGCTGCATTGTTTCTTATATTTAGTTCAGAACAATTGATATCTGTTCTTGCTTGCAGTTTGGAAACCATGACGTGGTTGTTCTGAAACCTAATAAGGCTGATCCAGGGTCTCCTCCCCTTGGACAAGGAGTAGTTTATCGGCTTAAGGTATTCACCTTTCTAATTGAAACTATGGTTGCTAGTTATTTGTTATTTACCATTTAAGACTTTCCTGCTTCAATTTTTTTTTTATTTTTTATTTTTAAATAATTTATTTCCTTACTAAACAGGACTCTTCAATTACTATTGCTTTTGATGATATCCCAGAAGATGGTTTAAACAGTCCTCTACGTCTTGAGAAACTTGCCAATGAGGTGAATCTTCTGTTCACTGTGAATTATACAATTTTTTTATTACTATTTTATGTATTTATTTACTTATTGTTATTATTTAGAACTACAAGGATATTCCTATTCTTTGTGGGTTTTAGGCTCACAGTGAGATCCATTTCTCATTGACGGATTTATGTTATTTGAGTGCTTGTGATCACTGATCAAATATTAAAATGTTCATTCAGTAGAAAGAGATCAAAGCCTCTTCAGTTCATATGATTCCTAAAGATTGTCAGAAAAGTGTGATGCAGATTCTAAATCTGTCTCAATTCATTTCTCCAAACTTCCTTGGCGTATATATGTTGCTATATTGTTTATAATAAGTGAATCTGAATCCATTAGATTAGAAATGCTTAATGTTTTCATTTACATAGATTATAGTTACATTGTTAATAATTTCCTGTGATTCCGATTATATTGCTTATGTAGGTGACATACCGTAGGATGAAGGATACCTTAATACAACTCAGCAAAGGTGTGCTAAAGGGACCTGCTACTGACTTGGTTCCTGTATTATTTGGGGAAAAAACACCCACTGTGGCAAAAAAGGATGTTTCTTTCACTGCTTACAACTCTAACCTTGATCACTCTCAGGTGCTTAAGACCTTTTGTACTTCTCACTATGCATGATATATACAATTGCAAGTTCTCATCATTTGAGTTATGGAAATAGAGATGCTTTGTATTATGCTTTGGAAATAGAGATGCTTTGTATTATGCAGAAGGTGCTCCTTCAGTTCTCAAAAAGTGAATTTATGTCATCAATAGTCTTTAAGGTTTTCCCGTCTACCTTCATACATTTCTTTTTCACAATCCCTTCTGGTATGCATCAATATATTTTGAGTAAATACTACCATCTAGAGTGAAATGCTCCCAAATCCCAATATAAGGCCAGAGCTTCTTTATACATGTGCTGGGGTCACTCAGGGTTTGCAATCTCGACTTTGACATTGAAGAAGGATCTAGGATCTCACCAAGGAATGACTGGACAATGGTTCTTTTTAAGCAGATAATTGAATAAGTTGAATTCCTGTCCAGAAAATATTAAGGAATCATGTCTAGTTGACAAAGGGTTATATGTATACACTCAACAAACTTAGATAGTAGATTCCTGCTTTTATTATAACATGAAATATACATAAGGTTTTTATGAGGTGTACATGATCGAATGCGATTTTGTATATGAGCTGCTTACACTAGAGTGGTTTGCTCATGGTAATTTAGGGTTCTTTTAGTAGATTATAAGATATCTCATAAAAGGTGGTCTCAGAAAATATGTTGATATCAAAAAGTGAATCTATGTTTGTCTATGTGCATGTTGTTATGCCATGCATTTTGAACTAATAGTGCTCTCTTTCTCTCTAAAATATATATATATATATATATATGCATTTTGATCTCATGGGACAGAGTTCCTTGACCCATTTTCAACTTAATACACTAAGCAAATCCACTTCATTGTTTTCCATTCCCAGAAAGATGCCATTACAAAGGCTCTTTCTTCGAAGAACGTATTTTTGTTGCATGGCCCCCCAGGAACTGGGAAAACAACTACCGTGGTTGAGATTATCTTACAAGAAGTCAAACGTGGATCAAAGATTCTTGCTTGTGCTGCTTCTAATATTGCCGTTGATAATATTGTCGAGCGTCTTGTTCCTCACAGGTATTGTGTTTTTATATTACCACAGACTCTGATAGGCCTACAATAATAATGCTGAAGTAATATTGAGTGCTGCCTTTTCTGTACTCCTGCATGCCACTGGAAGACGTGTGATATATTGGGTCTCAAGGGCATGATAATCATGTCTGATCCTTGATCGATTACGTCAAGGTCTCCAAATTGGTGGGCAATTGCCACAAATGATATTTTGCTATAGGTGTTATTGCTTTTTTTCCTTAGAAATTGAGTTGTGTTTGGTTTAAGCTTTTTGATGAAAGTTTTTGGTAAGTTTCTCTTTTGCAGATATAACTTATTATTGTCTGAGAGTTGAGTTTATGAATTAAGGTTTTGCTTTCGTTTCTTTATTTCTATACATTTTAGAGAAAGAGTTCTCCATGTCTTTGCGAAGGATCTTCAAGACCTAAGGTTTTGTATCTGTAGCAGGAGTCATTGTTAGTACTTGGCCTCATTCTTAGATGGTTCCTGCACCAAAGTATAGGGTGATGAAGTAGACTAGTAAAACAAGTATGTGGATTTAATTTACCAATGACAGTTACCGGCTTACCGCCACAACCGTCTTTAGTACAACTTCTAATGCTGTTTGTCATCTTGCCTCCTATACCCATCAATGTTTGTTGCCCAAAGCCACCGCTTGTGTCTGAGCACCATACCTCATTATCTTAGTTCTTACGAATAAAAGCTAAATCAAGGAGCCCCAACTGTTAGATCTAATCATCTAAACTCACAGTCAAGCAACCCTCCGAATTAACTTTCCATTATCCCTTCAACCATACTCTGTATAGCATTTCCACAAACTAATTAAACCATAAATAGGAAACTTTTGTTGAACTTTCCCTTATTTTTGCTGAGTGTTGAACATTTAATTTTACAACCTTCTTGTGGTTTTGATTTAATTTCATTTCATTAACAACCAACTCTGCCAATGCAAACTACCATTGCTTCTTTCAGTTATTTTATGCAAAAGATATTTCAGTTTCTAAAAATATGCAAAACAAAATATGAATTTCTTTTTCATAGATAAAAGAAAATTCAGAGATGGTTGATTGGAATTTGCTGTCGGTATATCCAAAAAAACAAAGAGTTTTGTACTTCTGTTCATTAATGAAAACAACTGTAAGCCTGAAATCGCTTGACTTGACTTGTTTTATTTTTGTAGAGTAAAGTTGGTGAGATTGGGCCACCCTGCACGTTTGCTACCTCAAGTATTGGATAGTGCATTAGATACACAGGTAACAAGTATATTAAATAAAAAAAAGTACATTCTTATCAGCACCTTATGGTTGAAATTATAATGTACAAGATTCATATCTTTGTCTATACCGCTAGCAAAACTAACAGCATTTTGATATGTCTTGCATTTTCTTGCATGTCTAAATGCATGCATCACAATGAGTTGTTGATGTTGCATCAAATGAAGGTGCTATTCTATGCTGACATGATTTGATCTTCAGAGTTTTATTTATTTATTTTATTATTTATTTATTTTAATAAAAATAAAAAAATGACAAAGTCATTCATCAAGTTATGTTTCTTCAATTAAGGATCTGTTGTTTCATGTTTGATGTATTAAATTCTTAGTTCCCCTACGAGATTGTATTCTTTAAAACAACCCTAGTTTGTGTAAAGAAATTTGATATTGCTCCATGTTACATCAATCTCTCTGTATTTTGTTATATTCATCTCCTCCCTTTGATCAATGATTTAATAATTTATTTATTTATCATATTGTTTTAAGGGTTTACTTTACCTTGATCATATGTGTACCTGGTGACCCACCCTCCACCACTTTTATGTACCTTATGGTGCACTGTATCACAAGTGTTTGAACTACGCAGAACCTCCCGTTCTCCCGACTTCATACTTGTGTTTTCTGTGTTCACTCACCTTCCTCCTCAATTTTCAATCTTGCGTTAATGACCGTTTCCAAGCATTTCAAGTGCGCACCCATCCCCGCACCCCCCCCCCCCCCCCAACTCACACACTTTCGGATATCATGTTTTTGCATGATATTGGACTTGACCTTCCATATTTATGCCTTCAGATGTTCATCTGATCAACTGTAAACAAGGTGGAGGATATCGGTGTGGTGATTATGATGTTCTGATCGGGATTGTGATTTCTTGAAACAACATAATTTTGGTAACATGAAGAAGTATTTCGTGAGAATTTTCGGTTGTAATTTTTGAAGTTAGCAATTCAAGTTATGTACTTTAAACTCTTTCATACTTCACGAGAACAAACTGCATAGAATCACTCGAATAGCAAACTACTAAAATAAGGTTTAACAGGTTAAAACATATGGGGAATGAGAGCCGCCTATGACAAAAAAAAATCTTTCACAATTTTGAAATATTTTGGTAACCTTAAAATAGGAAATATTTGTGATCACATTCCTTGGTTCTGATTAGTATTCGGGATTGATGGTCTCATCTTCCTCTTTTTAATGGGGTTTCTATTAATGGATTTTCTTTGATTGATTGTATGCGAATTGGTCTTTGGTGATCATGGAACTTTAATACTTTTAAGGTCTTTGTTGTGTAATAGTTTATTTGTTTGTTTTAGTTCTATGATCAATTTGCACATTCATACTCTATTATGAGTTCCCAAGCTATCTTGTTTCTGCTGATATATTATGTTGGTTTCACTTTAGGTTTTGCGAGGAGATAATAGTGCTCTTGCAAATGATATCCGAAAGGAAATGAAGGTAATTTCAAGAATAATGATGTGTAGCCAAATATTTATTTTTATTTTTTATTTTTATTCTTCGTGATCTTAGAAGTGAAGAATCAAAGATATTATTATTCACCCATCTAATACATGTTATGTCATCCATGTTTATCGTCAGACATTTGTGAACATGCATTTGCATGACTTCCAGCTAATAGTATTACTGTATTAGTAGGCTGCTAGGAACATTTTATCTCTTTTTATTTTTCCAGCCAACTATTTATTTTTTCATTTATTGTTGATCCATATGACATTGAAATGGCAAAAATAAAATATAAGAATAAAAGATGAAATCTCTGGGGTTTGTTGATTACAAAATTTCTTGATATCTGAAATGTTGGGAAACTATGTTAAAACGGCTCAATCCAAGAGGCCCCGATCTCACACTTTTGATGGAGATCTGACTATCGTCATCTGTTAGTCAAGATAGGTTTAGCAGAGGTCTGAAAATGATTTTTGGGGTTGTTAAAAATGTTTGTGAAGCATGTTTTTTGGCAGCAATCATATGGGATTTTTGTATTCGGTATAGAATTTGTCACAACGCATCTAGGATGTTACTCCTTGTTTCCTATGGCATGAAAGAGGTTTCTAAAATGATCTGGACTGTGCCCATGCAGTCGTTTAATCATTACACTAGTTGAATATGAAGCAACGACTGAAAGAAGAAATAATGTGAGGAAAATTGGTCAGGGATAATTTTTTTTTTTTAATTTCAATTTTAATCTGGGTGAAAATATGTAGCCCATTACTCAAATGGGTTCCATAAAATTCTTTGACGTTTTGTTGTATTGGCTGTGAAATAGGAAAGAATAAAATGATCCAAGGGTTATCCCCAGTATTCAAGCTCATAAGCATCCAAAACCGTTATCTGTCAACTATTTGAACAGCTCCAAATAGGTGTTATGTGGCTAAAAGAGTTGTTGAACTCTTTTTGATGTCTTTTATTCTCAGAAATTTATTTTCAATTTGCATCTTTCATTGTCTATAATCATTTATTGTCAGGCTCTGAATTTGAAGCTGTTGAAGACCAAAGATAGAAATACAAAGAGAGACATAAGGAAGGAGCTTAGATCTCTTTCCAAGGAAGAAAGGAAAAGGCAGCAGCTGGCAGTCACTGATGTAATAAAAAATGCAGATGTGGTATTGACAACTTTGACGGGTTCGTCGAGTCGCAAACTTGATACTACCTCGTTTGATTTGGTGATAATTGATGAAGCTGCTCAGGCACTTGAAATAGCATGTTGGATTGCTCTGCTAAAGGTAAAATTGACTGTTTTCTTTTGCTACTTATATAGTTAGGTACGCATGGTTGGTTGTGTTTAATCTGCCCCATGCTGAACCAGTAAATCTAATGCTAAACTCAGACTAAGCATATTTTTGGATTCCACATTTCTACTTCCTGTTGGATGACGGTAAATTGAAAGTTTAAGTACTTCATAGTGACATGAGTAAAGGCTACTTTTATTGGTGTACCATTTTTAGTATTCAACCACCCCCGCCCCACCCCCCCCGGCGAAGTGGTCAAAGGAGCTACTTTAGCCACATCTATTCATAAAAAAAAAAGACATAAAATTCATTGGTTAATGCAGATCAGCCATTATTCGTCCTGAAGGCGTGGGGTGCCAAGAGAAATCTTCTCAGACATCTTTGTGCTTTTGATCCTTAATAGTGCATTCTGAATTTTCCATGACATGCATATTTTTTCAAGGACGTCAACTGCCTAAAGGTTGACAGAGACAGTTTCTTTCTGTCAACTAAGGATACATCTAAGCTGGAATTTAATTCTTATCACACTCAACTCCAAACCAACGAACCACTTGTAAATGCACACAAGTCATCTCTACAGTTACTGTTCCTCCCACTCCCCCTTCTCATCCCATGGAGGGCCATCTCAACAGACCTTCATGTTGATCTTTAAGAGACTCTCAAACTAATGATAGGAAAAAGGGTGGAATAAATATTCTCTCTATTTTTCCACCTTGTGTATGTTATAAGGGGTTTAAATAGACTGTGACCCCTCTTGTTTATATGCTAAATGACTTTGGATTTTAGGTGCTCGGATATAAACCTCAGTACCCAGTAACCAATCTTCTTTTCCAACTATCTTTTCCATTGGTGTCCCTGACTAATACCCTTTCAATGCTTGGTTGTTCCCTCATATTGCTTGTGCACTTTTCAAATAACTTATTTACTTGGAGTGAAGGAGCTACTTTATCTACATCGATTCATCGAAAAAGAAGACATATAAAATTCATTGGTTCATGCAGATCAGCCAATATTCGTCCTGAAGGTGTGGGGTGCCAAGAGAAATATTCTCAGACATGTTGTGCTTTTGATCCATAATAGTGCATTCTGAACTTTCCATGGCATTTTTTTTTCAAGGACGTTAACTGCCTAAAGGTTGACAGAGACAGTTTCTATCTTTCTGTCAACTAAGGATACGTCTAAGCTGGAATCTAATTCTTATCACACTTAACTCCAAACCAACGAACCACTTGTAAATGCACTCAAGTCATCTCTACAGTTACTGTTCCTCCCACTCCCCTTTCTCATCCCATGGAGAACCATCTCAACTGACCTTCATGTTGATCTTGAGAGACTCTCAAACTCATTGAAAGAGAGCAAAGAGAATAAGATAGGAAAAGGGTGGAATAAATATTACCTCTATTTTTCCACCTTGTGTATATTATAAGGGGTTTAAATAGACTGTGACCCCGCTTGTGTATATCCTAAATGACTTTGGATTTGAGATGCTCGGATATAAACCCCAGTAACCAATCGTCTTTTCCAACTATCTTTTCCATTGGTGTCCCTGACTATTACCCTTTCAATGCTTGGTTGTTCCCTCATATTGCTTGTGCACTTTTCAAATAACTTATTTACTTGGAGTGAAGGAACATTGCACCTCACCCACCGCAGAGAAACTAGAATTTGGAGGTTAAACTTCATCCCGGAAACAGCTTGGAAACTTTAACCACAGTGAAGTGAAAACTCTCTCACACAAGAAATGTAAGGATTATCAAATATGAGGAGTTGAATATCTTGTTCCCCTGTGTCACAACAACTATACAAAGATGATTCTCCTATGGCATAAGTTTTCTGGGTTAGAAATGAAAGTCAGGTTTAGAAGACAGGATTGAGTCATCACAATGTGAAGTGAAGTCCTCTATTTACATATTTACATTTCTTCATCAAGTTTTTCACTGGTTGGGTAAGGGAAACCGTCATACTAGATTGCTGTGAAACGCAATAATACGCTGACAAAAGTTCATTTGACACTTCCTTGTTCATGTATAGATGTTTCCTATCAATATTCAAACCCATCGTATTGCGATGTTATATGCTTAAAATTATTATATATGTTTTTTGTTTGAGTTTTGTTTTTCATTAGTTTCTAGTTTTGAGGTGATAGACCAAACCTTTTTTTTTTACTTGCTATTTATGGTCAAAATGACATTTTTGTACGATCCAATTCCTCAGAATTTCTGATCCACAATTTATTTGTTTATTTTTTATTCTTAAGTTAGTATCCTGATTTTTTTATTGTATTATTTTTTATTTTTTTTGCATTTCTTCTCAAATTGAATTTTTTTTAGATATCGCTATGTTACAAGTTTTTCTTGACTTATTCTTTATTATGATTGTTTCTTAATGCATATAACTATACATGCTTTTTGTTTGTGCACTGTTTCAGGGTGCGAGATGTATACTTGCTGGAGACCATCTCCAACTACCCCCCACTATTCAGAGTGCCGAAGCTGAGAGGAAAGGATTGGGAAGGACTCTCTTTGAGCGTCTCGCAGGCTTGTATGGTGATGATGTTATGGCCATGCTTACTGTTCAGTATCGCATGCACGAACTTATCATGGAGTGGTCATCTAAGGAGCTGTATGATAGTAAGGTGCTCAAATCAGCGTTTATATATATATATATATATATATATATATATATATATATATATATTATTTATTTGGGAGACAGAAAGTTACCTTTCTTTTAGGAAGAACTAGCCTTAACATGGGTGCTATTACGAGTGAATCCCAATTGACAATTAAAAAATCAAAATGTTACTCTCGAATGTTTGATATGGTTAGCCCAATGCCAAGATTCAGAAACATCTTACTGAAATTTTTATTCCCTTCTCTCCAAATGCACCAATAATTAGCAAATGAAACTAACTTCCAAAGAAACTTTTCTTTGGAGAGAAACATGAGTAGGGGGCTTCCAACAACAAGACTTTTCATCTTACCGGGAACAACCTAACACCTTGAACAAGGACATAAAGTGATTCCATATCTCCTTGATCAGTTGCAATGATGGAAGAGGAACGAAATGAAACACTCTTTATGCCTTCTCAAAATCTATTTTACGTAACAGTTGAGAAGGCGAGAACCTCGCCTCAGCCTAGAGTCCACTAACTCATTACCCACCAAATACTCTTAACAAAAGCACCTTGATTCGGACCAATAACAGAGTTAAAACAAGGCTTGAGGCCAAAATGACTAAAATCTCTAATCTCCAATCCAAAAGGGTCTATCAACTTGTATATTGTTGTTTTGTATTTCTTACAGATCAAAGCCCATCCAATTGTTGCTAGACATATGCTTTATGATCTTGAAAATGTAAAGCGGACATCTTCTACAGAGGCAACCCTTATTCTTGTCGATATAGCAGGGTATGCCAACTCTTATTCTGACTGTGTACATGTGCGTATCATATAGGTATAATTTTCATATAAGTATTTTGTCTGCATGCAATCCTTTTCAGGTGTGACATGGAAGAAAAAAAAGACGAAGAAGACAGCACAATGAATGAGGGTGAGGCTCAGGTTGCTATAGCCCATGCAAGAAGACTTGTTCAGAGTGGAGTCAGGTCATCTGATATTGGAATTATTACCCCTTATGCCGCACAGGTAAAATAAATTCCTTTATTTAGTTTGTTGTTTATATGTTTTCACATATCTTGTGATTCTATAGGAATAGTAAGATATAAATTTTTGGGAGCAAAGGGTTTTTTTTGCAAAAGAGAAAAATGTGGAAGTGGAGGTTTCCTTTTTTGAATATTACTTTCCTGTTTTCACAAAATACTTGGATATGTAGTCCAAGTTCTTAAACATTGACATGTAGGATCAGGCCCTTCAAGTTCAATGCATGAAGCATGTGAAATATGAAATGAGAGAGATTGTGGTCATGAACCTAGTGAGAATGTTTATTTCTCAAAGTTCAGTGATTAAATTGATCTAGTCTAGCAAGGAAGAAAGTTCCAGGAAAATTTTTATCCAACAGGTAAGTTATCAGAGGGAGAAGAAACCTTTTTATCAGGATACCATTTTTGTGGGCCATAACTTATCATTATTAACTAGTGGTGGGCATAAACCGATTTAATTTCGGTTAACCGACTGAACTAGTTTGTAGTTACGGTTCGATAACTGAACCGAATAAGGAGTGAAAAGGGAGTCATTAAAACCGAACCAAAACCGGTTATAAACGATTCGGAATCGGTCTATAGTTCTATACCGACCAATTAAATATCAAACTGACAGATTAATTATATATAATTATAATTATACCTAGTTGTCATCGCCTGATTGGTGCACCAAATACATTGCGGTGCACCATGTCGCATTGAATCATAACCCATAAACACAATGTGACCTAGCCCTTACCCTTTCTCTATTTCTCATTCACTCAAACCCTAAACAAACCTAAAAACCTCCTCCTCCTTAGCAATCACTCATCGAATCATTCTCAAACCTCAATAGTTCTAGGGTTTAAAACCTTACCATTCTGCGGTTCGGTTCGGTTCTGTTCTCCTCGCTCTCCTCTGTTTGTTCTGGCTCAGTTGTTGTGACTGAGAGAGAGAATATCTTCTCTATCTCCATTCCATCCTGTTAGATCGCTTAGTTTTCGAGGTCTACAGACTTGATTCTTGTTGGGTTTCACTTTGATCTCACTCGATGTGTAAGCAGAAGCAGAAGAGTAGGAGGGTCAGATTATATTCTCTTCCCCCCTTCCCACTATCAATTTGTTTTCCCCTTTTGTTTTGATTTGTTGGTTTTAGTAAGAAGAGGATGTTTGATTGAACGGGAATGTGAATCAAGTGATGAATGAAAGTGAAATTACAAAGTCTGATGGTTCTTTACAGAAAATAAAGATATTACAAGTTGAGTTAGGTGCCTGTAGGCTGTAGCAATGGTTGCAATTCCTTCAGCTTTCATTGTACTATTCTTTTAAGTTTGTTTGTATTTTTTTTTTTTGGAATTTCTCGTTCTTTCATTGTACTATACTATGCTTTTAAACTTTACAGGTGGGCCTGTCAAAAATGGGCTAAAAAATTCATTGTCAATTTTCAATTTGGGCTAAAAATGGGCCTGTCAAAAAAATTACTGGTTTCCTCGGTTTGCAATTTAAATTACTGATAAAATTGGGCCTGTCAAAAAAATTACTGATTTTCAGTCCAACCGATTTCCTCGGTTTGCAATTTAAAAATTCAGTTTCGGTTTGTGATTTGGGCCAACTGAATGAAATTGGTCCGAAAACGGTTTGGGCCTAAAACCAAACCGCACCGACATTGCCCACCCCTATTATTAAGTGGCTTATGATGAAAAAAAGAAGCAACAATGTAATAGTTTTAAGCTGATACTACAAATGTATGCCTCGCAGAGGCACATATAGCAATATGTTCTCTTGGAAGTGATCATTTTCTTTTTAACCATTTAGTTGTAAACCTAGTATTGATTGCTGGGTGGTGGGCACATGGTTGTGTAGGTTGTCTTGCTGAAAATGAGCAGAAGCAAAGATGATAAACTAAAGGAGGTTGAGATATCTACAGTCGATGGTTTCCAGGGGCGGGAGAAAGAAGCCATTATAATTTCCATGGTTCGGTCAAACTCAAAGGGAGAGGTATTCAAGCAGTCCGGGTCTTGGCATAAATTACTTTATTTGTTGGTGCAATAGAATAGGACCATGGTGGGTGATTAAAATTTTCCTGCATTTTTTCAGGTGGGTTTTCTAAGCGATCGAAGGCGAATGAATGTGGCTGTGACACGAGCAAGGAGACAATGTTGTCTTATCTGTGACACAGAGACTGTGAGTAGTGACCAATTCTTGAAGAGACTAGTTGAGTATTTTGAGGAGCATGGTGAGTATTTGAGTGCATCAGAGTATGAATTGAATAACCACTGAAAAAAAAATCATACTTAACCTGCCAAGGGAATTGTGAAAAGAAAGTTCTAAAGTGCTTCCCTAAGTAATTCTTGCACAGAATGGCTCTGCAAGTTTACTTATCGCAGTGTTCGCTCCTCAGTGGTTGCACTAGAATACTTACCCATCTGTATGCTGATGCATGACCGTTGACTGTCAAAAGATATATGATGGCTAAACCTCATGCTGGATGACAAAGGAATCAGGAAATTCCTTTTAGATGGCTTCCGTACAAGGAACAACTGAATGGAATACCTCTCTAAAAGAGAGCGACAAAGAAACATCACTTACGATGTAACAGTGCATGGTTCCATTATTTTGGCTGTGATCTTGTTCTGCAGGCTATTTATTCTCATAGATGTGCACTTTCATCTCATTTGTTTTGCATTAGCAGTTTCTTTCAATCGGACAGTTGCAGCTAATATTGTGAAAATAATTTAAATAAAAAAAATTGTTGTCTACATTCAATTGTTATCATTTTTGAAGTGATCAAATGAAGGTTTCTTTTAGATGTTTGATTTATAAGTTAGATAATGGAGAAGGAAGCATAGTAAGTGGACTGTTTAATGCATGAAGATTCTGTTTTGACACAAGGGAATTCTTCATGCGGTGCTCTGTTACAGATTTTCCCTTGCATACAAAATAACTTCTTACAGCAAAATATGGTGATCCGGACCCCTGCCCTTTGACACTTTTTGTCATCTTAGACCATATTCTTTCTCACAAAAACATATTCATTTCAAGTAAGAGCATTAGCAATATAGAGAAATACAGAAGAAACTAGAATCCCAGCAAAGCATTTAAAGTAAATTCCTGATGTTACTTAAAATGTAAACATTTACTGCATGGATCTACCTCACTAGCAACGACTAAGTAGGAGACCTACTGACATACATCTGTATAACTAGACTAAAGATAGTTTTAGCATCTCTTTCTCTCCTGGACTGCCTACATTATCAAGACTAATTATTGTTTCCAAAATTCCAAATAGAAGTTGAAAAGCTCAGTTCATGTAGATCATCAACATGGAAATCAGTGGCCAATTCAAATTGATGATCTTGCAGGCTGCTCATTTCCATCATCATATCCCAATTGATACTCTGCTCGTTACGAGTCATTGAAATCCTATCATCTTCTAAAGAAGAGTCCTGAAATGAAAGACTTTCGCATGTGTCGCTTCCATCTGATCCATTATTGTCTTCTTTAACTATACCCAACTGCTGTAGAAATTCATGCAGGTCAATCTGAGGTTTCTCTGCACAATTCTCCAACGGCTTTTGTGCTGAAACTGTTTGGATTTGATCATTAGTCACTGAACTTTCTAAGCTGACTTGAGCTTCTGGAGTTTGAAACTCAGGTATGGTAGAAGACGATAAAGACTGCTCAAGAGTTTTGTTTCTTTTTAGCTCTTGGAGCCTTTGATGAATGACATGAACATTATGTTGGGCATTTAAGTTGAGCAAAGCACACGAAGGAAACATGGAAACGAAGTTGCTGGATGGAAAACTTTTATGAGTTTTAGATTTGGTGAGACTATTGTTAATGTTGGAGTTGGATAGGAGGTGTGGTAGATTAAGATAAGCTTCAGGTCCATAAAGCCGCCTAGCAGCTTCATCGTAGGCCATGGCAGCCTCTTCGGCAGTAGAGAAAGATCCCAACCAGAGTCTAGTCCTCTTCTTCGGCTCTCTGATCTCTGCAACCCATTTCCCCCAAGTCCTTTGCCTTACTCCACGGTACTCACACGTAGCGTTCTGAGGACCGCCTTTGCCTCTACTTGGGCCTTTCTTCCATGGCTTCAGTGGAGCCTTTCTTCTGCCAGAATCCATTTGCGTCTGAGTGTTACTACTATGAGTAGTAGTGAAGTGAAGTGAAGTGCAGTGCAGTGATCGTGAAGGGGAAGGTGAGGGGTTTATGTAGCAAGTGGTTTTGGGGGTTTAAATGTTTTCACGTTTCGTTTGGACACAATATACTTTGAAGCTCCATGTGACCGTTGGTGGCAAACCTAGAAGAAGAAAAATACTAAAATCTGTGTGGTGGGCCCGTTGATCGTAATTAAACTTACTTATCTCACCTTAATTTTTCCGCCTAATCATGTCATAATCAAATCTATTGGTGGATTATTTAGCTGTTGGAGACTATACTTCTGAGACCGTTGGTTATGTATTTCAAACTAACAAAAGGTCGAGTACATATCTTTCATACCATATATACTCTTGGCAAACTGTCACTATATAATCTTTGTTTGAAAAAAAAAACATTTTTCAAATTGGCATTTGAAAGTTCTAACAGAGTTGTGATGTTGCAAATTTGAAATTCATAGTAGTCATTTTACACTTGTCGAGATCATCTAATTACAAGAAGATGTTGGTCCAACTAAACTAACTATCTGTTGTGTTACAAGGCGTGAAACACACAACTTATGTAGAATGGTGCAAAATTAATTGTATGGGCAGCCTCCAAATTAGTGGGTATAATGTATAATGCAGATACATATACAAATTAAAATCTCAAAACTAGCTATTGGTTAAAACTTTCTGATAATTATCTGAAAGTGAAAAATCAGTGTGGTAGACCAGATTGGAGAGGGAAGGGGATCTGCATGGGAATTGATCACTCTTCCTTGGATACTCTCTTTGATTCACATGAACCCAAGATCTGGAGAGAATGGGATAAAGGTGAAGAAGAGAGATGGGATTTCTCACAATCACACTCTCCCTTGTGAGGAGTGGTCAGCAATACATGTGAATAAGACTCTCCCGTGAAAAATGTAAAGTTTCATGACTCCACTCACTGGATGCTCTCTCTCTCTCTCTTTGTCGAATCACCCAAATCTACCCTTCTCTACCATCTATTTCTTCCACTTAAATCTACATGCATGCATATGCAAGCAAGCAAGCATCCTTACTCGGTTTGAAAGCTTGTTGTCAAGCTCATGACCATGCTTTAGAATGTGGTTACATTATCCACACAGTTAAAACTTAGCACCTTGTTGTGAACTTGCTCATCTTTGAAATGCCCCTTCCGCTAGCACTGGACCAGATTGCTCAGAGTCATGCAAACCTCAAAGTTGTTCGGTAACGACTGTCCAGCTTTAAGTTATGAGAGAACTATTGTTATAAATTGATGTAAACGGCCGGTAGTAATATAAGTTAGTTTAGTAGTATTAATTGTAATTGAACCTATTAAGTAAAGTCCACAATAGTTAGAGCATTATTAGCCAATTAAGGCTAGGTTATATAGTTAGCTTGCAAAAAAAAGTTTAGGAAAATTATAAATAAGGGCAAAAGATTGTTTAATTGTTCTTTGCTTGATTGGATGAATTATTTTATTATTATTATTTATCTTTGAATTAGTGTTTATCATAGATTTAGTTAGTTTAGTTCTACTTTTTAGGGTTAGATTAATTTAGTTCTATCAATTGGTATTAGAGCTGAAGCGCTCCTCTTGTATGACGCAAACAAATCAGACAGGTTCGTAGAAGAAAATACTTGAAAGATGACGGAAGAAGAGAGAACGAAGGCAATTAAAGTTATGGAATCATGGAAGACCTCAAAATACCTCCTAGATGCAGAAAGAGAACATGATCGGGTCTACAAAGAAGAAGATTGGCAAAAAAACTATCCAGGTTGCAAACATAGATGCAGTCAAAAATTGAGAAGACAATCGGGAAATTAGTAGAGAAGACAGAGGAAAGAGAGACGCGGAGGATGGAAGAGATGGTCACAAGGCTCCTAACGGCCAGCAAAGATACCAACGCTCACCCACGAGGGGTTCCCATCAGGGCCCAAGTGGCACCACTGGCACCCCAGCCCGCCTGCACCGACAGTTGTGGCGTACAACCCTCAGCCGAGTCGATCCTCCCTCTGGCCCTGTAGCCCTATTGCTACCCAATTCCAATCCACCCTTCCCTTTTTCCAGCCCCCTTAGGCCTACCCTACACACTTCACACCCAAATCCTACCTTCCCCGTCATCTTGGGAGGTTCCCCATCCCAATGACCACCCTTTCACGCCCCCTCCTTCACCTCGCTCTAAAACTCTCCTTTTGAACCCCTATGTCATCCAAAACTTTAATAATCCACACCTCCATCTAGTGCAAGCAATTTTTTACCCCAATTCTGGTAGCTGGTTGAACCCTAACTTTCTTCCACAATACTAACTTTCTAATTATTTTGGTTTTTTCGCAACAACACCCTATTACCCTTTAGATTGAATCCTACAATGAGGTGCCTGCGGTTTGGAGTATCCCACAATTTTTTGTTGCAGATATTATTGAGTTACCACAGGTATATGACAAACCATGGATAGTAGATCGGTAGAAAACTCCTCATCTTCGTTGGCCACTTGCGCAAAATAGAAACTTGATTTGCCCTCATCTCGGTCGTGGTAAAGGATTTGGAAGGGGTGGAGATCCCATGTTTCGCCCTCCTAACTTAAGCGATTAGAACTACAGTGGATGTAGTTTTATTGTAATGATCAGTTGGATCGATCTATAGCAATGATGGAATGCAAAGATGATACGAGCTTGAAATTGGAAATGCCTTCTTACATTGGGTTGAACTAGGTGGTCTATGGAGATTGATCGGATTCTAGATTTTAAAAACATGTGTGGCTGAAAAGCAGTACAGTTGGTGGCTACCAAGTTTATAGGCACTGCCAATCTTTGGTGGTATGAGGAATGTGCACATCGAACAACTATGCATTTACCTCCTGTAAACACTTGGGATGACATGCATGAGTTGATGCGTACTGCTTTTGTCCCTTTGGATTATGAACAAAATCTTTTTGGGCGCTTGATGGGAGTTACTCAGAATGGGCGCACAATGACTGACTACACTACATAATTATGCATTTTGTGTACGTGCACCAAGCCTCAAGAAGCAAAATGACAAACCTCTTTCTGTTTCTATCATAGTTTGGATGCGAGGATCAGGTCTGTCTTAGCATTGGATGAATTTAATACACTTTTTGCGGCTAAAAACATTGCTAAACATGCAGAAACAAAGTTGCAGTTATATGAACGCTATGAGAAGAAATCTTTGGCGACTCTACCATGCATGTCCACTTCCTACCCATCGCGAGCTGCTACTGATGAATATCTTGAGTGTTTTCCATGTGATCAACTTGGTCATGTTCAGAGTAATTGCCCAAAAGGAAAGTTTGTGTTGTTGACTGATGAAATTAATGATTAAAAATGCATGGAACAAGTACCCCCAGTTGATGGTGATGATGAGCTTATCTCCTTGGTGGTGGAAGGCATAGTTTGCACCCTTCAAGCCTGTGGACAAGCTTCTTCAACTCAGGGAGGTTGAAAGCGGGTAGTAATATGGGTTAGTTTAGTAGTATTTGTAATTGGGGCTATTAAGTAATAATAGTTAGGGCATTATGAGCCAATTAGGGTTAGTTAGTTAGTTTGCCAAAAAAGTTATGGAGATCATAAATAACACAAAGCATTGTTCATTGGTTGATTGAATGAAATAGTTTTTATTTATTTATCACTTATCTTTGAATTAGGATTTAACATAGATTAAGTTTAGTTCTAGTTTTACTTTCAGATTAATTTAGTTCTATCATAAATCATACAACAAATTTCTATAATTTTCAATTTCAAAACTAGCACCAAAGTGTTGTGGAAGTTTGTGGATGTCCACTTCATGTTCTTGAAGTGGTATCATCCTATACATGTGGCAAATTAGAAAGCCTCACCTTAGTTGATTAAGTGGGTTTCTGATACTTAATAATTAAGCAAATGAGATAAAAGATACTTCCTCAAGCTGTTGGACAACATGAGACAACTCATGTTTAGGCCAGCTTATAATGAGCTTTGAATTGAATTGAGGAGTTTTTCACCAATTTCATCCCCTTTGTTTGCTATAAATGACCCTTAGGGCCTTTGTTGATGTGTATGGCGAATGACATGAATTACAGATAATGAAATGAAAGAGGAACATACAAAAATCAAAGGCTTGATTATACATTTGTAATACTTACTTCCTTTAGTTTATTTCGACACATTATCAACATGAGCAATTATGACTAATGGGCATTGTTATTTTTACTCTGGTTTTTTTCTTTTCAATCCGAGCATTTTGGATGTACGTATTTCTAACTCGAGTAAATTTCATAATGATTTGATTTGATTATTAGTATATAATTGATGTTCATAATCTCTTTGGAGTAACTATTATTAGTTTTAATTGGACTAATTAATATATCATTTTGGCCAACTTTAGTTATGTTAGATTTTGGAATCACCACAAAAAATATCTATAAATCAAGTTTCCAGATGCCATAACATTTCATATAGAAATCTGAAATTTCTTTTTTTTTTGCTTGAAAATTTTGTGCAACTAATACATGTATATTATTTATGCATGTAGATGGCAAACCTTACAAAACTTGAATTTCAAGCCCTTGCCGTTAATGGAGAAAATTATATGTCATAGCAACTTGATGCTAACTTCATTTCAAGCTAAAAAAAATAAAGTGATGTAATTAAAGAAGAAAATATAATGCAATTAGAAGATAAAACATCTACACTCATTTTTTTGCGTCACCATTTTCATGACCTAAAAAATGAATATCCCACAGAGGAAGACCATTTAGTTTTATGGAAATGACATATATGACCATCAGAAGGCAGTCATTACCTTCTTGCTCAGAATGAATGGTTAAACCTAAATTTCAAGATTTTTTAAGATTGTGTCAGAATATAATTCTGCAATGTTCAATATTGTTTCTCATCTTACTTTTTGTGGAGAAAATGTGACAAAGGATTTAGAAAACTTGATTTACCTTTCATGCATTAAGTGTGCTCTTGGAGCAGCAATATCGAAATGTCACTTAACTAATTATTATGAACTAGTGACTTGTCTCCTTATAGCTTAAGAAAGTGTTAAGGTTTTAATGAAAAATCATAATGTCAGATCATCCAGTTCCATGACATTTCCATAAACAAATGCCAACTATAGCTTTTAAAGAGGCTGAGGCAGGAATAAATACTTCAGAAGATGTGACAACTCTGAAAGAGATAGCCACAATAATCACTTTAACAGAGGTGATTATAACAATTACTCAAGCAGAAGTGGTTACCCTAGCAAAGGTAGTAACAACACTTACCAAAAATGGTCCAAAACTCATGTGCGGAACAATGTTGAAACTCACACGAAGGATATTGAGAATCCTTCTACAATGATACTTGACATAGCTGTGGTAAACTTGGACATCGGTCACGTGTTTGTCATGCAACAAAATAGGAAGTAGAGAAATATCAAGCTTTCATCAAAACCAAATAGACAAATTTGATGTAATGGGAAGATAATAATAATAATACATCTTAACTTTCATTCCATGTTACTCATTTGGACTCTTTTGACTTTCTCCAAGATGTTGACAATACATCTTTGTAATGTCGTGTTTTGATATCACCCTGTAAAATCTTCAGTACTTGCTACTTGTAAATTATATGTAAGATATGCACAGTTTATCTAAACTAATATGTAGCTTGATATATATTGATTAAACTAATATATTTCTTGACTACCTATATGTTTATTAATTAAAGGTATAGACTATGAAATGTCAATGTTGGTGATTATACATGTTTGATTGATAGTGTCACTACACATACAAGGCTAAAAAGTCATAAAAATTTCATCACCAGATATTAAAAAACAAAATGTGTCTACATAGTTGGCATTGTGCAAATTATTGAAGACTCTAATAGAGCCCACTTGACGTTATCAAATGGTACTTATTTATTCATTCAGAATGTGTTACATTCAAGTTGTTCTAGAAAAAAAATTGCTCAGTTTAAAAGATATATGCTTGAATGGTTATCATATTGAGACAACTAATGAAATGAGCAAAAAATATTTATGTATCATATCTAATGTTGGAAGAAAAAGCTTACATTAGATAAATTCTCAATTGTCTCTTTCAGACTATATTGTGCAATCGTTAGAATTGTTGAACCACGTGTTATTTTAAGCCAAAAGCTTAAGGAACGCCACAAATTTAGTGACTCACAAACTTTGCTTATTTGGCACGACCGTTTGTGTCATCCTGGATCGACTATGTTGAAGAAAATTGTAGAGAAGTCTAATGGTCATCCATCAGCACACATTCAATTTCACCTCCTTAGTAGATACTTATGCGCTCATTGTTTAGAAGTTAAACTTATTACTAGACCACATCCTCTCAAGTTTGCTGCTGAATTGTTAACATTGTCAAAAAAATACAATGTGACATTTGTGGATCAGCCTTGCTGGTAGACTTTTAGATATTACATTGTTTTAATAGAACTTCCAATAGATGGTCTTATGTGTGTCTTTTTTCCACCCATAATCTTACTTTTGCCAGATTTCTAATACAAATTGTTATATTTATGGCCCAATTCTCAGACCATCACATAAAGTATATTCGTTTTAATAATGCATCAGAGTTTACTTCACAAGTGTTGAATAATTTTTGCTCATCAATAGGGATTGATGTTGAACATTCAGTCCCACATGTTTATGGTTTAGCGAAATTTGTAATTAAGTGTATACAACTCATTGCTAGGCCTTTACTTATGCAGTCTAGACTACCCACTAGTGCTTGGGGACATGCAATCTTGCACGCTGCAAAATTGTTTTGCCTTAGACCTACTTCATACCATCAGTATTTACCCTTATAACTTATGACAGATTGTCAGCCAAATATTTACATTTAGGCAAAATTTGGTTGCGTTGTACATGTTCCTAAACCACCCCAACACGCACTAAGATAGGTCTTCAATGCCGCTTAGGCATTTATGTCGGTTTTGACGCACCTTCGATTATCCATTATCTCGAACCTTCAACTTGTGACCTTTTTACTGCTATATTTAAACACTGTAAGTTTAATAAGGCTATATTCCCACTATTAGAGGGAGATAAAAAAATTTTGGCATAACAAAAAATTGAGAAATAACGATGTGAATTATTGTGGAATACTTTCAATTTGTCTCATCTGAACCCTAAAACATCTCAATGTGATTAGGAAATAAGGAGATATTAGGCAATTGTGAATTAATTACCTGACACATTTAATGATGTAGCTAAAGTAACATAGTCACATGTGCTAGCTATGAATGCACCTGCTAGAATTTGCATCCTTGAATGACAAACTTCGAATAAAACAGCTAATGAATCTGTTACACACCAAAAGTGTGGCAAACTTATAAGTTCCAGAGATTCAAGTCCTTGAAAAATGAGAATTAGCAAAAAAAATCATGCCCTAATGCTCCCAAAAAAATAATTTTTGAAACTCATACATAAATTGTATAGGCTCATGAAGAAGTAGTACATGAAGCTCCAACAGTAGCATTACATAACGCTAGCTCCGGAAGAGGTTACATTTGAAAATTTCAATTTCTCCATAACCCCATAAGTGGTTGCTCATATCCATGAAGTGACTCAAAAACCCCTCGGAAAGGCTCAGGTACTTGATAATAATGACATTTCAATATACTCATCCACCTTAAACGCGAACAAGCAAGCAAGTTAGAATGGGAGAAATATAGAATCAAAATGTAATGGTCATCGATGACATATTAATATATATGTGGTAGCTACCAAAATATCAAAAGGCGATGATATTTATAATGATATTGAACCATGTAGCATCTATGAATGTCGACAAAGAAATGATTAGCCAAAATGGAAAGATATTATCCAAGCGGAATTAGATTCTCTTAAGAAACATGATGTATTTGGGCTTATAGTATAAACACCTAAATATGTAAATCATGTTGATCTCAAATGAGTGTTTGTAAGAAAAAAAAATTGAGAAAAATGAGATTGTTGGATATCAGACAACACTCGTGGTACAAGGGTTCCTGCAGAAACTCGACATTGATTTTGATGAATCATATTCTTTGGTTATGGATATGACTACATTCCGATATTTAATAAGACTTGTAGTTTCTGAAAAACTTGCTATGAGACTTATGGATGTTGTAACTACTTATTTATATGGGATTTAGATACAAATATTTACATGAAAATCTCTAAAGGATTTACTTTGCCTCAAGAAATACTTATTCAATAAAACTAAGACTTGCCCATGTGTCTTTATAAATAAATCTATTACCGGTTTTGTCATTGCAATAATTTATGTAAATGATATTGATCTTATTGGATCATCCGAAGACATTGAAAATGCTGCTAACTATTTAAATAAAAAATTTGAAATGAAATACATTAGAAAAATAAATTTATCTCAGCCTAAGATCGAGCGAAATACTAGTAGAATATTGGTCCATCTGTCACAATATATTGAAAAAAAATTTAAACTTTTTAATATGGACAAATCTCATCCACTTAGTATGCAAATGGTTGTATGATCTAATAAACATAAATAAAGATCCATATCGACCAAAGGACGAACCAAATTCCATGAAAAGGATGTGACAGTTTTTTTTTACAGTTGACTGTCACAAGCCTAACACAAACCCTCCTCTTTATCCGGGCTTGGGATCGGCCGTTGCCCACTATAAGCGACGCGCTACACCTACGCTCGGGTGTAATGACAAATGAGCAAGGTGCGCTGCAGCGGCGCCTGACTGTAGTGTTAAATAGGCAAGGGTTCTCACACCATTTTGGACGGGAAGCTAGTCCAAATTAGAGCTAAAGATAGAATGATTAGATTAGCCTCTTGGAACATAGGAACCTTGACGGGCAAGTCAATAGAATTAGTGGATGCCCTGCGTAGGAGGAAGGTAAACATAGTTTGTTTTCAAGAGACAAAGTGGAAGGGAACAAGGCTAAAGATTTAGGAAGAGTGTTCAAACTCTTATATTCTAGTAAAGATGGAACAAGGAACGGGGTGGAAATAGTGGTAGATAAAGTTTTTAAGGATGCAGTAGTCAATGTTAGGAAGTTTCGGGATAGAATCATAAGTATTAAATTAGTTTTAGACCTAGAGATAGTGCATGTCATTAGTGCGTATGCACCCCAAGTGGGTTTAGACGATGAGACTAAAAAGGGTTTTTGGGACTCTTTAGAGGAGTTAGTTATTGGGATTCCCTCTTCCGATAGGGTTTTCCTAGGTGGGGATTTGAATGGCCATGTCGGTAAGGATAAAGTTGGGTATGAGAGGGTACATGAAGGTCAAAGCTTTGGGGATCGAAACACTATGGGGATTTCTATTCTAGATTTTGCTTTAGCTAAGGATTTTGGGATCGTGAATACTTTTTATAAGAATAGGGAATATCACTTGGTGACCTTTGCGAGTGGGCACAATAGAAGTCAAATTGATTAATTTCTTGTTAGGAGACAAGATTTAGGTAGGAGTAAATATTGTAAGGTTATACCAGGGGAGTGTCTGACAAACCAACATAGGCTGTCAATCCTCGATTTTGTCTTAAGAGTAGGGGTCGTATAGCTAAAGAACATGTTAGACCGAGAATTAAGTGGTGGACCTTACAGGGAGATGTGTGCCAAAAATTTAGAAAGAAGATTTTGGGTGGCCAGACAGTTTCAGAGGGTTGGGAGAATCTAGAACTAAATGATAGGACTAGTAGCGCGGATCTTTTTGAATATTTGACAAACCGAATAAGAAGATGTGCGAAAGAAGAGTTAGGAGAAGCCAAAAGAGGATGTGTATATGATAAGGAGACATGGTGGTGGAACGCTGATGTGCAACAAACCATTGCGGATAAGAAAATATGCTTTAAGGAGTGGCAAAAAGATAGATGCCTAGAGTCTTATGAGCTTTATAAGCAAGCTAAGAAATTGAGTAGCAAAGCAGTAAGGGAAGCTAAGAATAGAGCATATGATGATCTGTATAATAGGCTAGGTACAAAGGAATGGGAGAAGGATATTTTCAAGAAAGCTAAAGCCAGAGAATGAAAAACTAGGGACTTGAGTCATGTTAAGTGTGTTAAGCATGAGGATGGAAAAGTTTTAACGCAGGATAAATCTATTTTAGATAGATGGAAGGATTACTTTTGGAACATACTCAATGGAACACATGTATGGGAGTTAAACTTGGAGGGATATGCTTCACAGGAAGGGAGACATCGCGTGTTCCATCACAGAGTTAGTGTCACAGAAGTGAGAGAAGCTTTAAAAAGAATGAAGACAAGGAAGGCAGTTGATATGAATTTGTTTTGTTCCTGTGATTTATCTAACCATTCCCTACTAGTTGGCTATAAAATTCAGACTATCTTTCTGACCCCCATAAGGGTCGCCCACAGACAGGTTATGTATTTATGAATTGCAGCGCAACTATTTATTGGTGAGCTATTAAACAAACGTTAGTGGCTACCTCCTCAAATCATTCTAAATTTATTGCTCTGAATGAAGCTAGCTGAGAATGTGTTTGGCTCAGATCATTAATTCAGTATATAAGAAATAACTGTCAATTGCCCTCAGTTATTGATCAGCCGACTACAATATATGAAGATAATGTTACATGTATTGTTCAAATGCGAGAGAAAAAATAGGTTGGGCTAGGTTTGGTTGATCTTTTGGAGTTATCTCCAAGAAGGGTCGCCACTTCCTTCATACGCCTTGCTGCTTCATCTAAGTAGGTTTGGGCTAGGTCGTTGCGCTCCTGCCACCTCTTGGCAAAGTAGGCTGATGGGCAAGCCCCCTCCTGTCGCAACGGTGTGGGGCCTCAGAGGCTGTTGCCCCATGGCCAATTCGAAGGGAAGAGGCTGAAGTTCGACGCAGAGCTTTTTGGTTGTTAAGTTATAGCTGCACTGAGCAACATCCAACAATTCCAATCCTTCAAGTTTGCACTAAAGTCGTGAGAGGAGATAAGCATGGGTTGTAGTACCACCTACAGGGATGGGTTACGGCTTCATCAAAGGAAATTGAACAAAACACATTCTGGTAAAGTTCTTTTACCCACATGAGCTTCAGAAGAACTATGTGATTGAAGTCAAACAAATTTGGTTTAGTGACAACCTTGCAGATCTCTTTACTAAAGCAATTTCTAAATCAACATTTGAGAAATTGGTTACGAGATTGGCATGCGTTGGCTTAATCATCAAAGTAATTAAAGTTTTACTATCATGAGGGGGAGTATCCAGAAGTATACTTGACCAAGAGCATCCGAAAGTATGCTACATTAATATTGAGCACGTTGTACTCTTTTTCCTTTGATTTAGTTTTATCCCACTGAATTTTTCTGTCAGGGTTTTAAAGATGCAGCATTATACGCATCCACCATATTCCTAAAGAATATTATACTCTTTCTTTTCATCCAAATCTTTTTTACTGAATTTTAGTGACAAGGTTTTCATAAGACAACATGATGGTGAACAACTAAACATCGAGGGGGACTGTTGTGGGGTCTTATAGAAATCTGTCGATGTCCACCTCATGTTATTAAGGTGGTACCATCCTGACATGTGGCAAACTAGGAGCCTCACCTTAGTTGACTAAGTGAGTCTCTTGATGCTCAAGTAAGTAAGCAAATGGGAGAGAGGAGGACAACATGAGAGAACTCATGTTCACACTTAAGCCAGCTCGTAATAAGCTTCGAATTGAATTGGAGAGTTTGCCACCATTTCCACCACCCCTATTTGTTGTAAAGAACCCTTGGGGCCTTAGTTGATGTGAATCACAGATAACGAAATTAAGGAGGAACATACAAAGATCAAAGACTTGATTATACGTTTGTAATATTTACTTTAATTTATTTACGTTTTTGGGGGAGCCTTTGATGGGCGCCAAAGGGAGTGGAACAAGTGTTGCAACACCACATTATTTAAAACGAATGTGTATTTTGAGATGGTACAAACTTTGATTTTTAGGGTATGAAGCACATGAAACCTTATATACTAACAATGAGAATTTACACTAGCATTTTGGAGGATTCCCACTGGATATGCTCTAAATGAAACAATGACCAGTCCTAATTGATCTCACATTCTTCTGACTGTGCCGCTGCTCTAAGAACATTGAGTGGAGAAAATGTTCAGTAATTTTAACCCCTGTTGGATTCACAATCCTAATCCTGCTTCTTGAAAACATGCTTCAGCTCCTTATGCCATGACCTTCCTCGGTCACTTCTCAAACCAGTACTACTATAAAAGTTGATACACAAACCAACATTGCATAAATCAATTACATAAGAATAAAACTCAACTTGCTATGTAAATGTAAATGTAAATGCTAAAGCTCAAGGATTAATAAAGCTCCCATAATCACCAATTTCACAAAAATCTGATTATAGAATGCATATCAAATGCCACATTCTAGCAGCAGATGATTCAGCTAGAAAGTGCAGTGTAGAAGAATAGGTACGTACTTGAGCGGATATGTGCAAAGAAACTAGGTAGATGAAGAAACAAAGGATAGTGGCATAGTGCCTTACGGACAATAAGACAACAGTTGAGAGGGTTTTATTATTGTTAATAGAGATGGCATTGAGAAACAGCCATCAACTATAACCCCGAAAGAAAGAATCAGATTCTGTAAACAACATATAGGAAGAATAAAGGAAATATCTTATCGAGGCAATGATGAATGATGCCGCATGCGTATCGTTGTAGAAAATTTTGGATCCATATATTTCCAGACAAACCAGTTACAGTAAGACCTACAAAAACGTGTATGGGTTCGGAAAAGAATCCCCTAATATTGGATATCCGTTGTTAAATCAAGTCGAATACTTTATGAAATGAGTGGAGTACCAGAAAATGTATTAATAACTCAACGGGACTTTGTCTACCTTGTTTATAGAGAATCGATGGAGACACTATGAACCAAATGGTCGTATGTCACAGACTTTATAGAACTGGGGTTACCCCTACTTCAATATATGGGGGTAATCCAAATGGCACTATTATAAAAACTACACAGCTGCGGCATGAGGAAAAAATAAGAAATGACTTCATCCTGAATAAATCGTATTAAAAAGTGTAGAAATAGAGGGTGTCAAAGAAGGGACGTGGTAAGAGTCTGGGTGCTGTAATGGAAACCTCACGTGCGCATGTCCTCCTCCAAAACATAAAGAAAGAAAATGGATATTACAACCTCAACAGCTTAATTAAAAACTACAGATAACAAAAGTTGTCGAAAAACTGAGTCGTGTCTATTGGGTTACTCCTCTGTTTCAGCTACTAGTATGCTTCGCAGTTGGTACATTTGATCAAGTACAATACATAAATGATAAAACTAAACCAGGACCTAAGTGATAGGTAAACTAGTTGCTGATGTATATACACTAATCAGTAAACTGCATGCTTACAAGTTACATACTTTCTTCGTTATCAACATTGACCCTAAAGAGGGCTCACGAGGTAGGTGTCTGATACGAGTTATTGCGGTAGATTAAAATTCTATCCCCACTGAATGAGGAAGGAAAGGAGGTGCCTCAAAATCATGATATTACAGCCAATTTTGGGTCCAATTTCTGCTCCCGCTTCAGTGGAGGTGCTCTTATGTTTGTAGCAGAAGGTTTTCCTGAAAGACAAATTAAAGTTGTTTAGTAGGCAGGTCCGAAAAATCACATCAGATCAAGAATGTTCTTTAGAGAGACTCAGTTTTACAACTGATAATATTTCTTTAAATTAACAGCATAATGGCGGACCAAGGGACTTAAGGGCATTCTAACTTTGTAGGTACCATCATATGCCTCTTAATCACCCCTTTCTGCAAGCCCACACAAGACCAAGCATACAGAAAAATATGTTTGGAGGGATCTCCTATACCAAATCAACCAAAAAAGACGACAAGGTGCTGCTAGGAGTAGAACTCCCCATCAGGTAATCATAGAAAAGAAACTTCAAACACCCTTTCCTCAGTGCGTTATAAACACCAATCATCATCCAAATGATGGAGAGCAAGTGATCCAAATGTAAACTTACCAATTTCATATTCATTAGAGCATCTCCAATGGACAAGCTAAAAAAATGTGGGGTTTGATTGAGTTTTGAAGGTGCATTTTCATGCTCCAATGGATGGCCCAAAGGTTTCAGCCCAAACATTGCTAGAAAACGGTACGGATTTGGTTCATTTGGGTGGAGCTAGAGCTCCAAATAGTCTTCAGGGCTCGAGACAATCTGGAGCGTCTAGCCAAAATGACAATCTTGAAGTTATTTGCCCCAAAAATATGTGTTTTTTTTTTTTTACCAAGGTTTAAAGTTTTGTTAAATTGCCCATTGGAGCAAACCCACCCTCAACCTAAAATAAATCCACCCATAAGCTCTCCATTGGAGATGCTCTTAGGACTATCTAAAATGTAGATTCCCAGCCATGCACCTACGAACCATATGACCAAAGCTCACTGTGCCACCACCTTCAGGACAAAACCCAATATAACTGAGAAAAAAATGTTCATTCAAAGTCATATCCGCTTCCCAAACACCATGCCAAAATCGGGCTGAAGGGCTCTTTTAATGTTCTCCATAAAAGGGATTCTTTTCCGAAATTCCACTTCCTATGGCGACCTTTGTATTTGATCCTTGAATGTCTACAAACCCAGCCATTGCCATCATGATCATAATTGGATTTGATAATGTGCCTCCACAAGCTACCATTTCTTTGTTTGAGTCTTAGCCAGGTCCAATGACCATGTCTTGAGGGGTACCACACCATATTAGATCCATCAGGAGGATTTTTTGGAAGATCATCCTAATCTTATTTGTTAGAAACATATAAAGAAAGCAACCGGAGAATTCTTAATAAGTCACATGTCCAACAGGAGGCTTCTTTGCAAGTAGTAACATTAAAAGAAACTCAATAATTTCAACAAGGCAAAGTACAAGTATGATAGCAGAAATTTTAAAACTTTATAGAATTGGGTCTTTTCAGAAGAAGAAAAAAATATTTTATCTATTTGTTGAGAACAAGGGTGTGCCCACAGTGTGAATATAAAATTAACGAGTAATTGTGCTTAGTAATCATCCACATTGCTTGAAGAAAATTTGTTGGAAAATCAAATATTCTTTTTGTTTAAAACAATAAAAAATTTAAACAAAGAAAATAATATCAAATGATTAGACATCATTTTTTATTTTATTTTTTTCTGTTTTCATGTTAATCATCAGGTATACTTTTGATTTCTTATAACCTTATTACCATTTCATATAGTAATTCAGCTGAAATCGACTGAGATACAAAGCACAGTGGCATGTCAATACATGGGTTTTGCCAAATCCAATCACCACGAAAAGGCCAAAAGAATGGGTATCAATTTCAAAACCTTTTATCTGTACCTTTACATTTGGCATTTCTACTATATATGAAAACCAAGAATACTAGAGACGAGGAAGTAGAAAATGGACATGCAGAGAAGAAAAAGGAGGACAAACAAGATAATGACAGAAAATCTGAGAAGGAAAAGACGGGCAAAAAAAAGTGGAATGGGAAGATAGGGAGAAGAAAGTGAAGAAAAACAAGAGGCGATAGAGACTATATAGATTTGTAAATTGGAGAAACAGAGAAGCACAATATGCTCGTTAGACTCGTTTGTGTGTCTCATCCGATGCATGAATGAGTTTTCATGGTTTTCTCTGGGGGATAGTTTTTTATTTTATTATTTATTTGTTCGGGGTGGGGGGGATGGGGGGATTGGCTTTAGGGTTCTAAAACCCATTGAATTGTACCAAATAGGTCACCATATGGTTTTTTGAACACTTGGAGGTCACAAAATCATGAAACCTTCCACAAACATTCACATTTTTGGGGATTTACAAGTACTTTTTTTAACCCTGCCGAAGGCATTTAAAGGTTCTGGGATCCAATAAAATTTTGGTTGCCCCTCATACAAAAAAAAAAAAAAAAAAAGTTATTTCCTGGAAAGTTTTCACTGACCACCATCCATGGTAGACAGTGGCTTAGTCAATTTTTGCAGTTTTCAATGACCAGTGAGTCAGTGACTACCATGATGGTTTATTAAAAGAAGTACTGGGAACTCAAGATCATGTCACATTTTTATGAATGTCTCGAAGAGCACTTGTCTGATTGAGTTGAGACTTTAGCACAATATTCCCGACACTAACTGGCACATTCACTAAAAAAATAGCTCAAATGAAGCAACGAAAAGCATAGTTCATGTACAACTAGGTCACATGTTAGTGCATATCTCGAGAAGCGCTTGTTGAATCGAGTAGTAACCTTAACACATTATTCCTCATACTGATATGTACAATTCCTCAAATTTCAGCTCAAACATGCTAGTAAAAAGCGTAGTTCACGTGCAAGTTGGTCCTTGAAGTGCACAAAAACCCAAATTATAGCCTGCCTGCCTAAGTGATTCCTTTATAGAGGTTTGGATTCCTTGAAACCCTTTTAATTCTTATTTTTATTTTAGTGAAAATATGAGAGCTGAAAAACCATTCCTTGGCAAATTTGGCAACCAAACATCAAATTATTGGTTTATTCACAAGATTTTCACAAAAAGTAAAAGTACCCTAATTTGAAAAGTAGTAAAAACACAGTAAAGGCGGATCAAACAAGCCATGTGAAGCCTCTTGGTGTGCAGGTTTTATTGACTTGGGCTTTGCTTTGGTGGCTCATTTAGGTAGATTTTGATATGTTAGTTAGCAATTCCTATTAGTATTATTATTGGATGTCAAGAATTTCCTTCCAGGTAGATTTAGTTTCCAGCAAGTATTTCTCTGTCTTATTTCCTAGTTACCATAGGTTGCTTTATTAGTACAAGGCAAGCATTATAAACCTTTTGACACACCAATTGGCACACAAACACTCAGCAATATTTTTATTTTCTTTTAGTTCATTGTTTGTTCTAGCAAGATTTATAATAAACCTTAAGAAGAAAAGGAAGAAGAAGAAGAAGGGAGTCTCCTTGTTTACTAACCTTCATCCTTTTCCATTCTTCTTCTGCTACGCCATAGAAGCCGAATGGGTGTGCCAGGGAAGCCTGCATCTGCACGCAGCTGCTTTTCCATGTAACGCCGGTATGTATCATTAAAAAGCTTTGCATCATTAACAAAGAAAACAAATGTAGGCGGACGAATGGCAGCCTGCAAATATAGGTGGGTCCCTCAGGTTCCATGCAAAAGATCCAAAGAGCAAAAGCTCATGCAATATAAACAATGCACAATTCTTATTTATTTTTATAAGCTAGCAGAAAACTTTTCTTCTTGAAGCCTCACAGTTTCTTATGAATATATGAGATTCTACCACAAGAAAATAGAGCATAATCCAATTGTAATAACATATACCGCCCCCGTAGTAGTAATACCTGTGTTGTATAGTAAACGCGTCCTCTTTTGCCACCTCTTGTTCGTGGAGGTGATTTAAAAGCTAAAGCCTCCTGTACAACTTGATTCAAAATAGAAGTACCTAACCTTCTTGACCTCTCTTTTTCTACAACACTGGCAGTAGTAATGATCCTGAAACAAAAGTAACGATAAATAAGCTTTGTAGTAGTAGTATGAATTAATCTCTTAGCTAGCAAAATTTGCCACTGAAATGGCAATGGATTTCCAAGCATAAAGAGGCTCATCTATACTTATTTGCGTTGTTAACAACTGTACTTTTCATCTTAGAACAACAATGTAAATGTATGTATGTATGTATGTATGTATATGTGTATGTGTGTATGTATTATTTCATTATCCGAATCTTCCAAGGGTCTGACAGGGGAAAAATAGCCTGATGCAAGATCCTGTGGAAAATCCGAATCACTCAGTTAGTTCAGTGTTTGATGATTACTCTACAGCAAAAAGTACGAAGCATAAATTAGTTTTCGTTAGAACATAATTAGATTTTTAAAGTTCCATTTATAATTTTATATCGATCTGCCAATTTGTAAATTACGGAAAAACAATTGCAATTAGTCAAGGATTATCATTTATATCAGCCAATGTGGCACTATTCAAAGATAGACCGCAATTAAAGATAACGTTGAGAGCAAAGTAAAATATAAAACAATCAAGAAAGAGTGTTTCTCCGTTAAGTGAAAAGTGAATTACTATGCTTGAAACATACTTTTCTAATATTGAGAATCACCTCAACAATTTTAACTTGTGGATTTTGCATTTCTATGTTGTCTTCCAAGCTAACATGTACATAAATATGGATAAATGTTGGCATATGAAAAATGTTATAACAAGGTCTGGTGGCCTCAATAACCATCTAAAGTTTCTAGGGTTACCTATGAAATGATCCAAAGAGAAGATCTTGAACGTAATTGGTAGTATCCAAATAAAATGAAATTCAAATTAATCGATGATCCATTAAGAGCAATTAGGAAAAATTATATTAACTAGATCTTGGGAAGATCTTTGATAATAAATTTCATCTCATTCAAAATGTTCAAAATTTTCAACTCATCCAAGATTTTATTACTCTGTCCATTGATAGCTCTATGTGAGCTCGGGGTTGAGTACAGAGATCAACGATTGGGTGGTTGATAGTCGTTGCCTCTCTTGGGAATGTGGATCCTTCTCAAGCTTTGTCGAATGAGGACTCCCCCATCTAGAATGACAACAATTCCCATAAATTAAAGCTCTTATTATCATGATTTGCTACCGTGTTTTGCCAAAACAGACCGTAGACCATATAATCCATCTCTCTTTCATTGCATTATGAGTAAATGTGCTTGGGGAGCTCACGCTCCACCTAGGGTTTATTTCTTTGTGTGGAGTTCGATTCTTGATAATCCTTACCAAGAATAAATTTATGAAAGAGAAAGTGTTATTATTATTATTATTGCTAATACTTGCCCTCCAATATGTTTGTCAAATTTAGGGTTGGCAGTGGGCGGATTTTCACGGATATCCACCTCACCCGCCCCGAATGGAACGAATTTGGATGTCCTTAAACGGATTTCAGGGTGGATTCGGGGATCCAAATGGTTTCGTCACATATTCGGGGCGGATACGGATTTTGTCATATTCGCCCCGCGGATATCCATTTATATTGATTATTTTACTAAAATACCCTTAACTTACAACAGTAAAAAAACCCTAGATTCCTAAACCACTCTCCACTCTCCGCAGCTTTCTGCCTTTCAACTCTCTTCACCTCCACCTCTTTCCCTCTCCTTGGAAAATAAGAGAACTCCTTCATCCAATCATCAGCAATCGCAGAAAGGTTAGTACTTGACCTTGTTAAGTTTGAGGAGGATACCGGAGACAGAAGAGCGCAGAGAGAGGGCGTGACTGGCGTCGTCGCAGAGATGAATGGCGTCTTGAGTGGCGAGGAGAGAGGCATTGCTCTCGAGTGAAGAGGTGATCACTTCGGACATCATCTGAAGATTCATCTAGGAAGCCAGAGAATCCTTTGATTCCAAGCAAGCAAGCTCCCCCATCCTTATTATTTCTTTCCCTCAAATCACTTTCCTTACTCAATTTTTCATTTTGGTTGCTGCCTACCTGCCTGTAGTCTTCATTTGCACTAGCAGCAGCTAGCTATTCAAGAAATGCTCTCTTAGACTAGCAATAGCAGTATCTAGTGTGGGTGTGGTTTGCTTAACAAGCAAGCTAAGCTAAGATGAGTATGAACGGGCGAGACCCATGGGGAGGCCCATTGGAGATCAACACAACTGATTCATCTCTTCGAACATCATCTGAGCTTCATCTCCAGATCTACCAGTTGTTTCTCTAGTGAATGTGACTTGTTGTGAGTGACGAGATTGGGTGGCAGCAACAGCTTTGTTGATCTATTTCTTTGCGTCGAATTTCTTGTCTGCGAATATCATGGGCAGTGCTCCCTAACTTCCTCCCTTTGGAGGAAACAGACCCATTTCTCCATGAGAACAAGAGGTCCATGATGATACCCATGCAACCCGAGTCACCAAGAAAGGAAATCAAATCAAGAACGAGAAAGGGTAATGGAGCAAAATGCAATCCACAGATTCCCAATTTGAGGATATGGTGATTGTAGATGTTTTGCTAGTGCATAATGTTCAAGGAATACGAGTTCAGGGAGGTTTATTTTGATGTTTACATTGCAAATTGGAAACTCTTGTTAGATTTGTACATTTTTTTATTACATAGTTTGCAATTTTTTTGTGGTTTTTGTAGGCTATCTCAGCCTCCTTTTTTTTAAATATAAAGCAATTCATTTTGTCGGGAAAAAAAAAATCAAACTTATTTTCCAGATATGTTTGCTATCCTCCACCATATATTGTAGAAAAGAGTTTGAGATTTGTATCATATCCATAAAGCAATGTACATAAAAGAGAAGATCTGCAATAAAACAAGGTGGGACATACTTATCAACAGTACAGCCGTCAGCCACTGCAGTTGAATAAACTATTGGTGCCCAGTCAAGAATACGAAGTTTCTGCCTAACATCTTGCTCATAATATGTTGCTGTCTGCTGATTTTTATTTGGTATAGTATCCCATTTATTTACAACGATCACGCATCCTTTCCCTTCTCTCTCTATTCTTTCAGCAATTCGATAATCCTAGAAATTACAAGTAAAAGCAGTAGTTGTATAAGACTGAATTTAAGAAATCCAAATACCAGAATTATCAAGTGGAAGTAAGACAAGTAGTACTTCTGTCTCGTAGTTTATTGCAAGAACCAAAGAAAAAGAGTAACTGAAAGACTCTTTTAAGGCTTGCTCAAAAGAAACTAAATAAATGTGTGTTGTTTTTAATGAATATCTAGCAAGAGTTGCGTCTAAGTACAGAATAACAGAAATATGGCCCTTATCATGCATTCTATCAAATGGAAATGTTGAAAATATGTTATCTGTCAATGAAAACTTAAAAAAAAAAAAATTCTATAATGGATTCAAAGATTGTGTTGTTAATAGAAATTTACCTGCTCTGTTACACATGCCAAAGCCTCAATAACAAGAGCCACAACATCCGCACGGCGAATAGCACGAAATGCACGGTTCACTGATAATGCTTCTGTTGTGGTACCTGATGAAGCTACTGATGCCCTTCTTCTAATCCCAGCCGTGTCAATAAGCCTGAGCTTCTGCAAAGCAAATCAGAGTCAACATTGCAACAGAACATGGGAAGGTAAAGAAACATAGCAGGAATCAAATTTCAATAATGTACTCAATGCATTATTAAGAGAGAGAAAGAGACAACAAAAAAAAAAAAAAAAAAAAAAAAGCAAAGCATCTGGGTTTCCTTCCGTTTTGATATTTTTTTCCTTCGAAAGATAAGGTAAAATTCACTGAGAGACCAAAAGGTGATACAATCTGGCTGAAACCCCAAGAGCACTAATGATTGTTAATCACTATATAAGAAGAAGCGGGATAATTAGCAAAACATAGAATAGAATACATGTCAATCAATAGTGTGCTAGTCTGATATTGAGAAAGGTGGTCTAAACGTTAATCACTATTTTGTTCAATCAAGTATTTCACTCCGAGGAGCAGAACTATCAAAGTAAAGGGTGGGATCCGCTCAAATTGAACTGTGGCAGCCTGAATGATTTTATTTTTCAAAATATATTATTGCCAAAATAGTTTGATTACAATGCGAGGCGGCCTTACAAGCGTTAAGGCCCCAATATCAACATATTCCAATTGGCAAACAAAGACTCGAAGTACACTCCCTTGAAGGATGGATAATGAGATACCCAAATCCATAATAAAATTAAAATCTCCATAATGATTGTCTACCTATTTGAAACCTTGTTTGAAAAAATTGTGTTGTTCCTTTCCACCATATAACCTAACAAATTGCAAATGGAACTAAGCTTCATAAAATCTCTCCTTTGGGGGTTAGAACATGCATATGCATTGTTTTGTAGGAGGCTTGGATGTAATCTTCTGTCATTCGGACCACGTGTAACTACCCATCTAAAATCATCCCTCCGGCTTCTGCACAACACGGATAACGAAAATGCCTCATCCAAATCATCCTCTACATCAATCAACTTCCCACAAAGCTAGAATACCCCACCCTCGATCTACCAAGTGTCGGAAGAAGCTTCTACCCCACATCCCTCTTCGACCATAAACTCCTAATCATGCCTAGTGCTAGGTGTTGAAGTTTTGCCTCACATAAAAACACCATAGCTGGTTTCCATCTACACAACATAGCCTTCACTATGGACTCCCCAACCCTCGAAAATTCCAGGATAACACTTATAAACTCATAAAAATAAGTTAAACCCACTCACCAAAACTACCTCCAGGCCTCCTACAGAACAATTACCAACTTCATAATCAATCTTGTCATTTCCCCCTCTTCGTCAGACGAATAAAAAACCATGTCATCCACACTTGCCATTGGCCCCAATGCATTTTCTTCATTAAGGAAGATGAGGCGAAATGGAAAATGAAATATAGAGTTAAGGGGTTGTTGGACAATAATAACACGTATTTTCATGCTTTTGCTTTGCTCAGATGGAAGATGAATGATTTGTCCAAGATATTGATTGATGGAGTTATTCTAGATGACCAACCCACTATTCACAACCATATTGTGTCCTTTTCAAGCAGCTATACCAAGATCCTGGGGTTCAGAGAGAGAATTGGAGGGTTTGGAGTTTGACATCATTTCAGTTGAGGATAGGAAGAGACTTGATGGAGACTTCAGTGTTGAAGAGATTATGGATGTAGTTTGTAGTTATGGGAGTGATAAGGCATCAAACCCTGATGGTTTTCCTTTGGGTTTCTTCAAGAAATGTTGGGATTTTATAGAAGGCGATGAGATGGTGGAGGTGAGTGACCTCCAAACTGTGTTTCTTTTTAGATTGGAGATTGAATACTTATTTTATCATTTTAATTCCGAAATTGGAAGGAGCAGGTTCTACCAGAGACTTTAGACATATTAGTCTAGTGGGTGGGATCTACAAAATATTTGTTGAGGCTATGGCTAGGCGGTTGAAGACATGATTGAATTCTATTATTGGTTCCAACTAAGGAGCTTTTGTTAAGGATAGACAGATCCTAGACAGAGTAATGGTGGCTAACGAGTTGGTAGACTCGAGGTTAAGAAGCGAGAGCCAATGTTTTTGTGTAAGATTGATTTTGAGAAAGCATATGATCATGTGAATTGGGATTTTGTTTTGTGGTGTATGAGTAAGATGGGATTTGGGGAAAGGTGGATGAGGTGGGTCAAGACATGCATGGAAACTATTCACTTCTCGTTGTTGGTTGGCACTTCTTCAATCGATTTTTTCAAAACCTCTAGGGGTATTTGGCAAGGAGATCCTATTTCTTCATTCTTATTCACGATTGTGGTTGAGACACTTAGTAGATTGATAACTAAGGCTTTGGAAATAGGCTTGTAATCTAGTTTTCAAGTTGGATCAAGGGTAGCTCACCTTCAGTTTGCAGAAAACACTTTGTTTTTTGTAGAAGATGATATGACTCAGGTGGAGAACTTGAAATATATCTTGTTGATTTTTCAGGCATATTCAGGTTTGAAGATCAACTTTTGCAAAAAGTGTTGTTTTTTATGGTATTGGTGATGGAGCTAATAGTGTGATAGGGCAGGATTACTGAGTTGTCAGGTAGGGGAGTAATAGGCTACTTATTTAGGACTTCCATTGGGAGTTAAGAACAAAGTAAACATTTGTGGGATCCAGTCTTTGAGATTATCAGGAAGAGACTTGCTATTTGGAAAGCTAAATTATTGTCCAAGGGGGTAGGTTAGTGTTCATCAGGTGCGCATTGACAAATATGTCAATCTATTCTATGTCGTTATTCCATATGCTTGTCTGCGTTGCTAATCATATCGAAAAGTTGAGTAGGAACTTTCTTTGGTGCGGTGAGGAGGAAGATAAATGGTTTCATGCGTTAAACTAGGAGTTGGTTTGCACACCTAAACAGTTTGGTGGTTTAGGTACTCGGCCTATGAAGTTGATGAATAAGGCATTGTTAAGGAGGTAAATTTGAAATATGGCATTGAAAGGGAATGTCTATGGAAAGATATTATTAGCCAAGTATGATTATTTAGGGACATGGTGGTTTCCTAGGCATCCAATGACGTCCTATGGTACTGGTACATAGAGAACCATCTCTAAGCATGAGGATGAGTTTGTCCAAGGGGTTGAAGTGGTGTCAGGTAGAGGTGATAGAGTTAGTTTTTGGCAAGATGTTCGGGTGGGGGAAGTAGTTTTCAATCATAAATTTCCAATTTTCCTTTGTGATAGAAAGGAGGTGAGGTGGTTGAGTTTGGCATGTAAATTAATTGATTACTGCATTGGGATTTCCAGTTTCATAGGGGTGTTTTTTCCACAGGTGAGATGGACGGGTTTGTTACTATTTCCAGTGTGTTGGGCGGTGTATCATTGGGACAAGATAGTGGTAAGTGGGTTTGGAAGAATGACAAGGTGAAAGTTTTCTCAATTGCAACATTTTTCAGAAATGGGATATGGATCAATTAAGTGCGGGTTTATTTCATAATTTTCCATTGAAGCCAGTATGTAAAAGGGAGGTGTCGTCAAGGGACTTTTTTAATATCGACAGCAGTGTGGAATAGGCTCCTATCCAAGGTTATGCTGGCTCATAGGGGTATGGATGTTGAGGTGGGATGTAGCTTTTGTGAACTATTTTCATAGAATTTGGTTTACTTCTTCTCCATTGTGATTAGGTCACTATGGAGTGGATTCATTTTTTACGGTTATTTGGTTGAGTTGGGTTATGCACGATTCATAGAGACGTTGCTAAGAAGTTGGAAGACACTTAATCATTTTTCTCCAAGAGGGAAGATTTGCAGTGTTTTGGACAGTGTGGAGGGAACGGAATAAAAGAATTTTTAATGATAAGACATCAGAGATTAACTCGGTGATCATGGAAGTCTTAATTTGATAGAATTAAAATTATACCAATTGATAGAATTAAAACTACAACTAAGCAAGAATTGAAAGACGATGCAAGGAATTGGAATAAATCTACGATAAACCCTAATTGATAAACAAGAAAATAATCTTTCATTCAATCAACTGCCTAACAATGAACAACCAACGCCTTATTTATAATTGTCCTAACTTCTTTGGCTAGCAAACAAACATAACCCTAATTGGAAACCAATGCCCTAACCACTATAAGTAAATAGTCTCAATTACAATATTACTAAAGTAACCCACTTACATCAACCTCCCCGAGTAAAAAAAGCTCGTCTTCAAGCTTGAAGTCGAAGAAGTTAAACGAGCACAAGCAACCGGTGAAGGAACACAATGCGAAGTGCACGAGCAGAAGTCGACCTCGAACTTTGCCTTTATAGTTGCTTTTGTCACAACAATTAAATTCAAATTGTGCCACCAAATACAAAGTCCAAGAAGAGTCCCCATCTCAAAGGAAAGCCATTGCAACATTTCAATGTATATGTGCGAAAGTTTCTGGAATTGAGCTTCATAACTGATCTGAAAATGTCTTGCGGTGGCATGTGTTGTTTGATGGTGATAAACAACCTAAGCATAAAAAGTACTTGAACTAGGGTTGAACCGACGATTTAAGTTTGGTTTGGTTCGATTCAGTTTCGGTTTTAAAAAATTCAAAACCAAAGTGGTCGGTTTGTTTTCAGTTTCTATGTAATTTTAACCGACAAAACCGAAACGACCAAATATATATAATAAATAATTGATATTTTAATATAAAAATAATATAATATGTTTAAAATAATAGGTCGATTCGATTTTATTTCGATTTTAGTCGGTTTGGCTATGGTTTGCATAAATTATAATCGATTCGGTTTTGTTTATGGTCGATTCGGTTTGAAAATTTTGAAACAGATAAAAGTCGGTTCGATTCACAGTTTAGGTGAAAAAACGAACCGTCGGTTCGATTTTTAACCTTAACGTGAACCATCAACCTATGGTGGTACATGGTCTTGTCTACGTTGTGAATAGCATCAGGTCAGGAACAGAATAATCAATTATGTGTGGTGGTACAAACTTATTGGGGTGTAAATAACACAACCCAAATGTGGCTTCTTCATTTTCACGATGAAGCTTATTTTCTTCACAATTGATAGAACTCCATATGAATATGGACGATCAGAGCGGTGAACCTCATTGTTAGGTGCGTGAGGGGCAAGTCGATGGGATCGTGGACATTGGAGACCACATGGCGGTGGATCATGACCGAAATTAGGTATGGTGTCCACTTCCTCATCTTTCTCTTCATGTATGCAATTTCACTTCTATGTTTGAGTTGAGTGGGGTGATTGGGCATGCGAGACGATGGGGTGGCGAGAAGAGTGGCGGGTTGGACAGAACACTGGAAGAGTGGATGGATCGATCACCCTATGAAGAAGAGTGGCGATTGCCCTGTGTGAGGGAAAGTCAAGGGGGTTTCGGCGCCGATCGATCTATGCAACCAAAGGAATGAGTGTGGCTGAGGGACAGTATCAATCGTCCACTTGCAAAGGGATGCGATCGACTGAGGACTATCGATCTAGTGTGGTGAGGAGTCAATCGACTTAGTAAGGGATGGTTTGGGGGTCAATCATTTGTGGGGCAGAAAGAGGGTTGATGGGATTAGTCGAAGGAGGGGAGAGGGGATTGATCAACGGAGGGTACTCGCAGGGTGCAATCAAAGAAGGGGCACTATGAAATCGATCAATCGATGGGTGAGGGTGTTTGTGCGATTGAATGTGCAAGTGGAAGTGTTCGATCGACCGACAAGGAGAGAGGAGGGAGGCGATCAATTGGATCGATTGATTGGGTGGGGCGACTCACCTATGCAGCGCTGATCGACTGGTGGTTGACCTAAGCAGTGCCTCCGATGGTGTTGTGGCAGGGTCCCTGTGGCATTGCTAGTGACGGTGGTGTTGCTTGGAAGCTCACAGTCGCTCCTTATGGGTGTCTGCTAGCCACTTTCATGCTTGCCATAAATTGTCATCAGTTTCAACTTCTACATCTTCTCTTCCATTACTTTTTATATCTTTTCTAAGGTTGTCTCTACCTTTGTCTCAATGAGTGTTGTAAAAATCGCTAGGCGGTAAGCGGGCGGCGAGCAAGGGACTAGCGCCCAAAGGCCTAGGCGGGAAACTAGGCAGTTTTTTCTGTATTATAAATTACAATTTATAAAAGTTAAGCACAATAGCGTGTAAATTTCGTTCAATTCAATGTCAAGATACATATGCAAAATGTATATAAAAAATAGAGTCTTCATTTATTTACTTTTTTTCGAATGAAAATAAAAAATCAAAACCCCGCCTAGGCAACCGACCACCTAGAAGGATTTTTAGAACACTGGTCTCAATCTGGTTCTTCCAATCTTTTATGTCATCTTCCAAACTATTTTTTCTCAAACAAATTTTCTTCAAATCAAACCAAATAACTAGAACCATTTCGGCTCTGATACCAATTGATAAAATTAAAACTACAACTAAGCAAGAATTGAAAGACGAAGCAAGGAATTAAAATAAATCTACGATAAACCCTAATTGAAAAACAGGTAAAAAATAAATAATCTTTCATTCAATCAACTCCCTAACAATGAACGACCTACGCCTTATTTATAATTATCCCAACTTCCCTGGCAAGCAAACAAACATAACCTAATTGGAAAACAATGCTTTACATTACAATATTACTAATAATAAGCCCTAATGCTTTTAAGGTCACCGTCTTGTAATTCCACGTTATTTATCATAAATAAATTTTACATTTCAAAAAAAAAAATCCAGAGTCTTCCAAGACTTAAAACTTCCTCCAAGGATCTCGTCATAACCCACTACAAACCAAAAAGGACTTATAATATATCTTCATATTACACTCACCTAATCACAATGAAGTAGAAGTTGTGTAGTGGTTTTCGGTAGGACCTCATAAAAAGAACAAGTAACATCCAGCTCCATACCCCTATGAGCTAACTCCGTCTTGGATGGAATTTTGTTCTATACAAATGTCCAAATAATAATGAAACTTTTGATGCAACTCCTTACCTCCAAATTAGCTTCGAAGGAAAGCATGATTAGGTAATTGTTTCCTAACCAATTTGGAAAAGAATGAACACACTATCTTCTTCCCAAACCCGTTTATCCTCTTGATTCTCCAACATTACCTCTTCCAACCAACATCATGAACAAATCCACAAACTCATCCAATTCCCTCGTAGAGAAAACCCCTATGAAGATGAAGATTCCATCTCAATGCACCATCAACATAACTACTGAGTTCCTCTACCGTTTCATGTTTCTTATGACATTAAAAAAAGTGTTGGGAATTTGTCTTTGAATGACTCATGCCCACACCAAACAACGTACCAAAATTTTACATTGTTACCTCTCTCAATAGCCACCTCCACTTCTTGTAAAAACTGTCTTGTAGTTAGAAATTGTCTTCCAAGTGATCGTACCATATGCATTTGTTGGTTGTCTCGGAACCCAATTGATACCCATGAGATCATATTTCAATCTAAGCATCTCTCTCCACAAACTCTCCTTTTCAACCTCGTATCTCCATAACCACTTACTCAAAAGAGCTATATTCATCAAAGTAACGGACGAATACCAAGACCTCCTACCTCTTTTGGTAGGCAAACTATTCCCAATTAAGAGCATAAAATTCTCTCTTCTCTTCACCCACACACCATAGAAAATCTCAAATCATCTTTTCTATCATTTTAGCAATTGAGGAAGACATTTGGAACGACATATAATATATTTGCATATTGGCTAACGCACTCCGAATAAGAACAAGTCTACCTCACTTTGATAGTAACTTTGCCTTCCATATAACCAATATCTTCCCTATCACCTTCAACACAGGATCCCACAAGTGCTTACATCTATTCCTCGCTCCCAACGGAAGGCCTAAATATATAGTTGGTAATAGTCTCACTTGACACCCTAAAACCCATGGCCCCATACCATTATTAGTATCCTCTCTTACACCATACACCACACTTTTAGAGAAATTAATTTTCAGATCTGAACACAACTGAAAAATCAGCAGAGTATACTTCAAATTCTCCACGTGAACCCTATCATCATCAAAAAAGAACAATGTATCATTAACGAACTGAAGATGTGCAAAACTCCTCCCTGTCGGTGAAACTGAAAACCAGCTAAAATATTTGTATCATGTGCTTTAGCAATTATCCTGTTCAAAACTTCAACCAAAATAGTAAACGAAATGGTGACATTGGATCCCCTTGGCGAATACCCGGTGAAATCTTGAAGAAACCAGCCGGTTTTCCACTCACAAGAACTGAAAAATGTACTGTAGGCTGAATGAATTTACCCCCAATCTATATGATATACCAAATCCAAATTTGCACCTTGATAGGTATGAAACAAAAGTATATGGTGCTATTAGTGCAGATAAATAATACATATAGCCTCGTAAGTTTTTAGGGGGTTTGAATCTACCAAATCTAAAGTTCCAACTTGATGGTCACCAGAATCGCCAAGAGTTTAGACCAGATTGTGTGTGTCTTGGGGGTGGACGAGTTGTTTATGTCAAATAACCTCGTAATTTCTGGAATGAATCGTCACTAGCTAGCCTCAATATTTCGGCTCAGTCTCTCCCATTTTCAAAATTATTCATTTATAATTTAACTGTAGATGATTCCAAGGAAAGGAACAGCATAAGTAGGTGTTTCATCAAAACACCAAGTGGGTATCATTGAATCTTGCCAAAACAAAGTATTTCTCCATTCCCAATTGAATGAACTCTCATTTATCACATTGGTGGCAAGATTCTGCATTCAGGATTCCTCTTCAGTGCCACAAAGCATCGTTCTCCCCATCAACCATAAGTCTGTATCTTTGATTAGGTTCCTTCAAGCCCAAGGCTCCCATATCTAGTTTTTAATCGTCATCCTTATAATCCAGAAATATTCTATTATACTCATTTTCTTCTCTCACAAAGAAATATGGATCACAAGCAAAGAAAAAATGAAAATACAAAAGAAAGCATCACTAGTAAGTGTTTATAATGAACATATGACAAGAGCAATAATTTGGAAGGAAACATACCTGCCCATCTGGTCCAGTAAACTCGGTGTCAATAGCATCACGTGTAGTACCACTGACAGGGCTAACAATTGTTCTGTCCTCTCCAACCACCGCATTCAAAATGCTACTTTTACCAACATTTGGTCGGCCAACAATAGCAATTGATGGAACATAATTTTCTGGTTCAGAGGAATTTTCAGAGTCCTGAGAATTTAAAATCATAAATGTATCAACCAAAATGACTATGCAATCTAGAAGCTACTCGAGCACATTCATGCACACTCATACTACTTCCTTGCACACCATAGTAAAATCACCGCACAAGTGATTAAGCAAATACCTCTTCTGTTTTCAGCTCTGAACAAATGCTGTCAAGAAGCTCTCCAGTTCCAGTACCGGATACAGCAGAGATAGGAAGCGGAGAAAACCTAATTGGTTAAGGAAAAAGTTAATGTTTTAGCTTAGGACTAAAACAACAAACATATTAAAATTGGGGACTGAGAAGGTTCTTTTTAATGAGTACAAGGATTATCGCAGAGAAAAAAAAAAGGCAACATCAAAGGGAAGAGTCAAACCACAAGCTAAACAGCAATAGTAATTACTAAAAGAGAAAAATAGGCTGAAGAGACTAAATAGAAAAGAAAAAGTAAAAAAATAAAATAATGGAAAGGCATCAATTTAATCCCCAATTTCTTACTTGACTATGCTTTGACCACAATAGATGTTGAAAAATCAGTACAATGCAAAACAACTATATGCACAACTTGCTCCCCAAGAAAAGAAAATTCTACAGGCCAAGGATCACTTTCTGAAATTCTTGTACCTTTCTTCCAATCACATGTAATTTCTTCACATCTATAAGTCAAACATAATCGCAGATTACAGAAGCTTCTATTGAACATTTTATTCTCGTGAAAGATTGATTAACCTGCCTTTGGCACATCCAAAATTCACTCAGGATTTACAACATGCTAGAGATGAAAAGGAATTCCATGATAGAAATATGGAATGCGAGTTAATAAAGGACTATTTGGTGTCTTTAATTGTCGATAATTAGGAATTCTCACACAACCAAAGTCCCTAGAAGAATGAATTATAGAAAGTGATAGAATTTCTATATGGTGGAAGTAATAGAAGAGAGGATTATCACTTAAAGTAACATACTGGAAATGAATCAATGGATTAAACAATGTTCATTGAGTTGGAGCCCTAGGACTCCAATGAATGACCCTAATCACCACTTGTTTTCTCATTCTTTTCAAATCTGAATACAAGATTGATATGGAAGTATTCTCTTTTGGGAACTTGGGGTTCGGGGCGGAGCCTCGACACGGGGGTCAAGCTGCCCAGTCAGCTCATGGATTCCAAGGGCAACGCCCCGAAAGGTCTATAGGATTCTAGAAGCTTCTAATTTAGGATTTTGTTGGAAACAAGAAAGTTCTCCTTGAGGAACAAGAAAACTGAAACGTTTTCTTATTAGGAGTAGGTTTTCCTTGTTTGGAATTGTTTAGCCTATATATTGGATCTTTGAGAGAGTGTTGTAATCTTCGTTAATTAATAAAATAGCAAAAATTGAAACAAATTGTCTTCTTCTTCTCTTTTATTATTTCCACATATACTCTGAACCGGCTACGTATCAAAGATGGTGCTTGCACCCAATAAGCTTTATGGGCCAGGCCCCTCCGTCCTTGTCATGATTTCATATGTTAAATTCATTGCTTCCTTTCTCAGCTTAGAATATTACACAGGGTTCATCAATTATTTTGAACTAAGCAGATAAAGAAGTCCCAAGCCTGGATTATAAACACCATAAAAGGGTGCTTTGATCAACTTGGAAAAAAGAAACACTGAAAAACTTGTAAATCAACCACAAAATATAGTGATATTAGTTCTATTACAGAGACAACAGGTTTCACATGTATTCATAACTTATTGACCTATCAATAATTAGAATAAATCATCTAGAAAAACATCGAGAGTTATAATCATCGCAAAAGAGCATGCAACAAATTATCAAGAAATAGCTTACCCTAAAGACCAAAAATCCAAGGCTTGCATGGCTCCCTTGCGTGGAGATTCACACTTGTTCACTGCAAGAAGGATTTTCTTGTTTGAGAAATTTTTACGCAGCCAGTCCGCTATCTCCACATCTGCTGCTGTTAGACCTGCCTGTTCAATTTGATTATAAGATCTTGTTTACATGGAAATGAGGCTTGTGATACTTCATTAAAAGTAAAAAGACAAAGAATGACGTCTGAAGAAAAATGATATGGAATTAAAACAAAAAAAATAAAAAGATTAAAAAAAATATTAGGTGGAGCAGTTGTTTATAAGCCCGACAATGGTATTATATACCAACTCAAACTCCAATGAACTATTAAAATCTAGAACCTTTCTGAAAGACAAGGTTCGCCCAATTCTACCGAAATATAAGAGCTTTCTCTCATGCTTATCATTATCCCATAAATTACCCAACTCCAGTAGTACCCCATGAAAATAGGAATGACAAATCTTCAGGGGAAAGTCCTTTAACCTCCAGAAAGACAAGAAAATTGTACATTCCTCATCCCTGGTATCTCCATCAATCACATATCAGAAATGAGAAATAGCTCATCAATATAATTTTCAGAGGAAAGACGGGAGTCTGCTTATAACCACTAGCTTCAGGTTATAACAACACAAACATGCATATGAAATGATTTTCAGAGATACAGAATAGGCTTCCTGTGTGATCTTTCCAAGGTCAAGTAAGGTTTTTAAGAAAAGAAAACAGGGTAACATGTACAATGTATTTTATGAATCCATAAGTACCTGGCCATCCACAAGGAATATTATAACTGAAGCTTCTTCTGCAGCGGACATGGCTTGTCTCTCTATCATGGAGGGCATCCTGGCAACAGCTGCCTCTCTGGATGCAAGTGGAATTCCATCCATGCCAATCGTTGTTGTAATATTCAAATCTTCCATAACACCAGCTTGTGATTTTGAAACGTTTAGAACACCCCCAGTATCAACTACCATGAATTCATTATTTCCCCAAAAGGATCTACCATACAAACGATCCCTTGTCACACCAGGTTCGTCCACCACTATGGCCTTGTTCCCCTTCAAGTTTTTGAGGAAAAAATGAATCAATGTTCAAATTACTACTAGAGCAAGCAAAATTGAAGAAATTATCAGTTTGATTACCCAGCAAAAAAAGGACCAAAAACAAATGGGTCAGCATCAATGGCCTCAACGAAATTTGACTTGTGTTCCATTCCACCCACCTATAGGTTTCCAGACTGTGTATTTTTGGTGGAGAAAAATCTCCTTACATAGAAAGGACATCCACAAAATGATAACATTTCCCAAAATTCCAAACCCCATCAAATGCAGTCTAAAAGTTATGGTAAAAATAGACAGTCTACAATGTTGCTTCCTTTCTAAACGCTACATAAATCATAATGTAAAAAACTTTGGTGATGTGATGTCAATGGCGGGGACATTATCTCCATATTCAGAAACCTCTAGGTGGTGAAATAGAACATGACTCAACAGATCCTGATCCGAAAAAATAAAAATAAAAATAAAAATGATATCAGATAGGAAGTACCCCGACAAGCCGATTAAATAATGCTGATTTACCAACATTTGGCCTCCCAACAATCGTGACCCGTGGAAGAAGATGATCCGGAATCTGCATATGGTGAACAATGAAAAATTGACTGAGTCATTTCCTTGTAAAATGTTTTGTGCGTATCTAGGAACTTCACAAGTCCACAAATAACCTCAATTTGCTTTTTTAAAAAATCATATTATTACATATTCTTTGGTGTATTATATGTGCTATGTAACTAATACTATAGCAGTAAAACAGAGTACATAATAACGAAGTCTCACATTTCCATTTCTCTTTTGTCGAGCCTTACACTAAACTGGTTACACAAATCCTTTTTCCACTCCCTTGATCACCTCCTCCCTCTTCTTTTTCATTTGGTGCAGGAATTTTGCTAGTTTAAAGAAAATAATTTGTAAAGGTTCAATTGGTTCATGGTATCCATGATGTGCATCTCTAGGATAAGGGCACTGTCGTTTCACAGTCAGGTGGGAAGTGCTTGAGCACGACCGTGCGGCGTTTGACGATGTGTCCATAATCTGGCCTATATTCAATGAGTCAAAATGCTTGCAAGATTATTTCAGAGATTGCTTCTGAGAAAATATTGCTTTCATTCCTTAAAAGATTACATTGCATTGCTTGAGAATGGATGATGGCTCAAATACAATGCTTGTCTAGAGTGACTGGATTGAATGCTTATTCGAGTGTTTGATTGATCGATGTGTTTCTGTGAGTTTGATGCCATTATCTGGTCGTCGAAGGTCAAGTTACAGTCTTCACGATTTTTTTAAAAAGCTAGGTTTTACCAAATCGTTAGCAGGTAATGGTAATCTATAAGGATCCAACTCCGTAGCACCAATTTATTGATTCGAGCTTAAAGGAGAAAAAAAAACTCCATGAGGTGGTTAATGGGGACAGTGTTGGTGCTATAAAAGTGAAGTGCAATAGGTAAGACTGTAAGACTCATCTTATTCTGTTTGGCCCTTGATTTCAAATACTCAGAGATAACCTTAGAAGGATGAAAGAGAACCATTGTCAATGCTTGACATTTATGTCTCGCCAATCGGAAATTATTTTATTAAGTATCTTTCCCTTCGTCCTTTCTCTTCCACGGCTGGTCTACTTTCCTTATTAAATTGGGATGTGGTAGATGATTCCATGTAAAACAAGCGAGCTCTTATTTTCTTCAGTAATTGGAGTTTTCTCCACCAAAGCTAAGAACCTTTAGAATCGTATTACCTTCGCAATTCTTTAGACAACTAATGGAGCGCAAGGGGCAAGTCATTAAGAGGACGATGCATGTGGTGGATCGGACGCTATGTCATATCAAACGCTTTCTCTAATGTTGGAGCAGTTTTTTTAAGCAGGTTCACTTAGGATTACATTATAAATTGGAAGAACCCGTTCTTTGTAAAAAAAAATAAAAAATAAAAAAAATTCCCCATTTGGAAGGTTGATTGTTTTCATTTCAGGTCATTTGTTCACCATTTTAAAGCTCTTGTAAAGTGAACCTGGGATGTTTGGATACAGATACAGGTACAGACATATATAATACGAACACAGCATACAAAAAAAAATTTAATCTAGGACATGGTTACAAGGTATGGGTGCGCTAAAGTTATCTACTATCAATAACACATATATCACAGCAATCAATATTCACAAATAAATTCAGATATATTTTGTGTCACTTCTTATTAATAAACAACGGCGAATTTATAAAGAACGATAGAAATAGTTGTATATGTCCATATATTATCTGATATAAGCCTGAGTGTTGTATTTGTCCACAGATAATTTGGGTATGACAGGAAAAAGAAAGTATCATAGATAAGAAGTGGCTATCTGTCAAATGGTGAATGCCCCTTATAAAATTTTCTGCTAGTCACGAACATCCCATTTTCTACCCTTTTGGTGGTTTATACTTTATACAATCTTAATAAACGAACATGAATTTTGGTGCTTTGTACCATTTATTTACGCTTTCGTTATGATATCAAAGTCTATGCCTAGGCGGCAGCTTAGACGTAATGCACAACCTGGTCGCCTCCCCTAACATAGTGATGTGATGCTAAACCTAAGCTACCCTAGCAACCGCCTATTGACATTAACGCCTCAACCACCTCATGTCCTCCCGTGGCTATGCACTATGTTCCTCGACTCACAAACCAAATCTCTTATTCTCTGGTTCCCCACAGTTTCACTTAATGATGAGTAAGAAAATGATATGAATAAGGAGGATGAAGATGGAGGATGGCATGACTGTATAGATGATAAGATTGGGAAGAGTAATGAGAAGGAAGAAGTTTGTAATAGATATTTTTAAATTATTTTATAGGGCATAGTAGTTTGCATTTTTTTATGGGGCCTCAACCTCGAGGCTAGCCTAGGCGGTCATGAGGCGTGATGCTAGGATAGAGAGCCTCAAACTGCCCAGCCTTTTCAATAATTTTACTCTTTTGGGGATGGCTGTCTGATCATCCATTGTCTAAAGGGGTGTTCCTGAACCTTTGTATGCTCCCTAACATAACTTAATTTAGGGACCTTAATGATTTTTAGATCCCTCTTTGTAATAGCCACAAAGACTAAACAGATGTTATAGTAAAAAATTTACCTTAAAAAAAAGGAATATACATGTCTCGCCTTTTTAGATTGAAAACCAAGACAAAGCTAAAACAAATTGGCAATAAGCTTCAACATCTCCTGGGAAGTATGTCAGGAGATTATGAATCATCGCTAAAGTTACTAGCTTACATTTGAAATCACTGTCAAAAAAATATCTCAATATGGAACTGATGATGGGATGGCTGATTTACCAAAACCCAGCTTGTTGGGGTTAAAATTTTCGCATAAGCAAGTTTATCAGTTGAACTTTAGTAAACTTATATACGATGAAACAATGAAAGAGCAACAAAAATTCACTCCAAGACGGATGCTTACTAACATTATGACTTGGAGTTGGACTTGCACTCTTTTGCCCCTTTTGCTTTCCGCCTCTTTCTTTCTGATCACTTGTATCATCTGACAGCACAAAAATAAATGTAATTTGATTATATTCAGAATGATAAACGTTGTTTTTTGGTCTTGAACTATCACACTCTCATATACACACAAAATTTTGCAACCATGAAAAGATAGGATTTTTTTTGTGCAACGTTCAAGCATTCCCCTTGTTAACTTATCTTCAACTGCAAGAATGTCGATGAAACCGTACCTATAGTCAATTCACGAGATAATTCCATAGAGTAGTCTCTAACGATATTCTTTGCTTCTTCTTCTAGTTCTTCCGTATCAAATGAATCAATATCACTATCAAACCCATCGTATTGGGCTTCGTCTTCAAGTAGTTCTTCGTCGTCGTCCGAGACCACCCTGCAGATGAATTTCACGTTGGATTGTTTGATAGGTGCAGAGTGAGTTGAAAGGGAGTTGAGAGAGATTGATGAGCAGTAGAGATTCTTGGCAGTGGGTGGATTTCTTGGGAGGCTTGGAGGAGGGAAACATGTTGAAGAAAGAATTGAAACCCTAGAAATGATTGAAGTTTTAGAATTGAGAGGAGAAGAGCAGCAGCAGAGCTCATGAACTGACATTTTGAACTTGTAAATGGAGATGAATAATGAATATGAAAGGTTGCAACTTTGGATTTTATCTTGTTCAGAGTTTCGGGGCTGCGACTGTTTGACGACACCGTATCTGCTTAACAACACCACTACCTACTTTTTGCACTCTCACCCTCTTGTCATAAATTGAAGCTGGAAAACAGACAAAAAGGGAAAAAGAATGCGTCAATTTTTAAAAATTAAAGTAGGATATAATTGTAATTTTACAATGTATGTTAGCTTAGATCACGTGAACTGACCACGTGGCAATATAATAGGCCAGTTAAAAAGTTAGTTTATAAAAAGAGAGATAAATGTAAGAACTACAAAGTAGAGAAGAACATTTTTAGGACTTGGTTTCAAGAAGACAGAGGCGGAAATTTTATTCGATTATGTTTTTCTTCCATCAATTCAAATGAGTTTTCTTTTAAACAGATAATATTAGTCACAATCGTGACAATTAGCATCAGAGCTCAGCAAGTTGATCGAGTGGATTGAACAAAATGGAGACAAGGCCAAAGGAGATCAAACACTTCATAAAGGAGACAAAGAAATACCAGATGGAGAATATTGAGCAGATTGAACTCATTAAAGCTAAACTGAAGCCATGGAAAAGAGGATTGAAACCAAATTCGAGCAACTTCTGAAACTGATGCGTTCAGCACAAGGAGCTCCTAGATTGAGTGGCTCTAATACACCTCCAGCAACCCAGAATTCGACACAAACTGATCTGATCCACATATCTATCTCTCAGATTCCCTAGGAGAACTCTAGTATGAACTCTTGATTTCCAAAATTAGATTTCCCCAATTTTGATGACTCAAACCCTAGATCATGGGTCAAAATGCGAAAGGTACTTTGTGTTCTACAATGTAACCGAGGATAGCAAGGTAGCAATATCCTCAATCCATTTCACTGGAAGGGCGGACTCCTGGTTTTTAGACTACCAAGTTGGGAAGAACACCCTATCATGGAAACGATTTGTGCAAGATTCATGTGAGAGAATTGAGGATGTAACCCTAAACAGTTATGTGGATACCTTCAATAAACTAAGTCAAAAAGTCTATTGTTATGGATTGCTATGACAAGTTTGAATAACTCAAGTCCCTTATGCTATCACACAAACAACATCTAGATGAAACATATTTTGTTTTCAGCTTTTTGAGTGGACTCAAACCAGACATTAAAGCTCTAGTACAACTTTTTCAAACCTGGCAATGTTAGCCAAGCATTATCCTTAGCCAGAATGCATGTACAAAGACTATCCAATTCAAGGAACCTGACTCAAACTGCATATACCCCAAAGAACCCAAATTACTCATACTCCACCCATTCCAACAACAAAACCAACCCACAACCCTCCATGAATTCCAGTGCTCACACTTCTTTCACTTCATATAAACCCGCCTACCAAAGTACATCCAACACCATGGTTAGGCCAACTGTGACTACACCTCCCATTAGATGACTTACACCCACACAAATGAAAAAAAGGAGGGAAAAGGGTTTGTGTTATTACTGTGAATAACAGTATAGGCCAGGGCACATTTGCAAACAACAACAATTATACATGCTAGTGCTTGAAGAAGAAAATTTTGAAAAAGAATGAAGTAACGCCATAGATATTGAGGATTTGGTACAAGAGGTCCATACTGAAATGGAAGTGTCCCTCCATGTTATACATGGTAGCATGCCCAACAATATTATCCTTCTCAAAGGACGGTTGAAAAAGAAAACCATCTCAATCCTGATTGACACAGTGAGCACACACTAATTTATAGATCTTAATGTCATCAAAGATATCAAATGGCCCAATATATTGACCCCACAAATGGTAGTCAGGGTTGCTAATGGTAAACTATTCCACAGTAATGCAATATGCAACAATTTGAAATGGACAATGCAAGGTATACCTTTTGAAGGAAGAGTGAGACAATTGCCTCTTGCGGGTATGAGATGGTATTGGGTGGTGATTGACCAAAGCCTTTTAGGGATATCAACATTAATTTACTGAAACTACAAATGACTATGAAGATCAATGGCAAGCAAGTGACACTTCGGGTCATCACAGAAAGTGGATCTTTATTTCTAAGGATCTATCCGAATTCCTCATAAAACACTCACCTGCATTCTTAGGTCACCTGTTCTCTATTTCTGACACCCTACTTGACCAAATTCAAAACCCAGAAATCACCTACTTGCTCCATGAATTCCAAGATGTTTACCTCACCCCTACTTCCTTACCACCCACTAGAACCCTGGATCACAAGATACCACTAAAACCAAACTCATGTCCTCCTTCCCAAAGTCCCTATAAGGTGCCCTATATGCAAAAAACTGTCATAGAACAACTAGTCCAAGAAATTATGGGAGCTGGCCTCATACAACACTTTCATAATCCTTTTGTTGCACCTATTTTTCTAGTCAAGAAAAAAGATGGAACATGGAGGTTTTGTGTGGATTACAGAAGGCTCAATAACATCACTATTATAGACAAATTTCCAATGCCTTTAATAGATGAATTACATGGAGCCACTGTGTTTACCAAACTAGATTTAAGATCAGATTATCACCAAATTTTAATCCATCCCCCTGACATCCATAAAACAGCTTTAAAAAACAATCATGTCATTTTGAGTTTAGAGTTATGCCATTTGCCCTTACTAATGCTCTGACCACTTTTCAAGCCATGACGAATCAAATATTTTTGCCCTATCTAAGAAGGTTTGTTTTAGTATTTTTTGATGATATACTTGTCTATAGTAAGTCTTTTGATCAACACCTACAACATTTACACCACTTTTTACACCTTAAGATAACATCAATTATTTGCAAAGTACTCCAAATGCTTGTTTGCCCAAACTGGACTTGACTATCTAGGACACATAATCAACCCACGTGGAGTAAAAATAGATCCTAGCAAGATTGAAGTGATGCTTAAAAGGTCAATACCCTCTACCATCAAGCAATTAAGGTGTGCTTCCTAGGGCTAACATGGTATTACAGGAAATTTATTAAGAACTATGGTATCATTGCTCAACCACTTACAGACTTACTCCAAAAGGACAACTTTTAATGGTCTTCAATAGCTTTTCAAGCCTTCGCATAACTGAAACAGAACATGTGCCAGGCCCTTATTCTTACTTTGCCTGATTTCACCATCCCTTTCATTGTGGAGACAGATGCTTGCGGCGAGGGAGTAGGTGTTGTCCTATTTCAACAGGGAGAGCCAATTGCTTACTTCAACAAGGCTTTGGGGCCAAAAAACCTGGTACTTTCTACTTATGAAAATGAACTAATGGCTATAGTGATGGCTATTCAAAAGTGGATAACATATCCATTGGGATCAAAGTTTTACATATACACAGACCACCAGAGTATTAGGTACTTCATTTCTAAAAAAGTGACAACTATGTTACAACCAAGGTGGCTTTCAAAATCGCTGGGGTATGACTATGAGATCAATTATAAGAAATGTGTAGAGAACCAAGTAGTTGATGCACTGTCCAGATGCTGTGACAATGATCCACAATGCTTAGTTATTTCCATTATATCACCCCAATGGCTATAAGAGGTGGTGCCTAGCTATGACAATGATAATGTTATTCAACACATAATTCAACAACTTCTAGTCAGTGATACTGTTATTCTTAATTGTTCTCTGCAGCATGGCATTCTTAAACACAGGAACCTCATCTACATTGGATCCATTGTGATCTGAGAACAATGATACTGACAACACTCTACAACTCTACCCTTGGGACCACTATGGCATCACAACCACTTATCAGAGGTTAAGACAATATTTTTATTAGCCCAACATGAAGTCTAGTGGTAGTGCATAGGTTTACTAAGTTTAGCCATTTCATAACATTGACTTACCCCTACACAACCTCCATGGTAGCTAAAATATTCATGCAAAATATCTATAAACTTCATGGACTCCCAACTTCCATAATTTTTTACAGAGACGAAATTTTGATAAGTGTGTTTTGGCAAGACTTGTTTTCAACATTAGGAACCAAACTATCACTAAGCACTGCATACCATCCTCAAACAGATGGCAAAATAGAGCTCACCAATGCATGTTTGGAAACATATCTAAGATGTGTGACGTGTGACATGCCTTCACAGTGGTCTAAATGGCTCTATCTGGCTAAATTCTGGTTCAATACCTTGTTCCATTCAAGCTTACACTCCACCCCTTTTCAAACCCTATATGGTTATACACCCCCTTTTTTGGCTTTTCCTCCACTCACTTCACTGACAATAACTGATGTTCAGCAATACTTGCGAGACAAAGATTAGATGTTAAACATCATAAAAGAGAAGTTCCACAAAGCCCAGGAACACATGAAAGCTTATGTTGATAGACACAAATCTGACAGGGAATTCACTGTGAATGATTGGGTCTATTTAAGGCTCCAACTTTATAGACAAACCTCCGTCAACTTAAGAAAGAATCTCAAGCTTTCTGCACATTTTTATGGACCATTTCAAGTTATAGAGAAGATTTGATTAGTGGCTTATAAACTTCAACTCCCTTCTAGTTGAAGAAGAAATTGGACACCTCTGTGATACCTGTTCCACTTCTACCACTGGTGGATGACCAAAGCCATTTCAGAGCTGAACCTGTTGCTATTTTGGCTCGACGCATGGTCCCCAGACACAACAGAGTTGTTACTTAAGTCTTTGTCCATTGGTCAAACTCAATAGCCAAGGAAGCTACCTAGGAGGATTAGCCACACCTACATGCCATGTTTTCTCATTTACATCCTCGAGGATAAGGGTTGTCAGGAGGGGAAGGTAATGTCATATACTGAAGCTTGGAGAAGAAGAAAACATGAAAAAAAAAAAAAAAAAAAAAAAAAAGGAAAAGATGGTGCCAATTTTTTAATTAAAGTAGCATATAATTGTAATTTTACAATGTCTGTTAGTTGAGAACGTGTCAGCTGACCACGTGGCAATATGTAATAGGCCAATACAAAATTATGTTACAAAGTTAGCTTATAAAAGAGAGATAGATGTAAAAACTACAGAGCAGAGAATAACATTTTTAGGGCTTCGATTAAGCTTTCTCCCATCAATTCAAGTGAGTTTTCTTTTAAGCAAACACTATTAATCATAATCGTGACACATCTCTTCTCATCTCTTATCTCTCGAGAACAACACCACCACCGTCACGCCTCTTATATCTTCTTATTCTCCTTTATTCCTCTTCTTCTTCTTCTCTTCCCTTGTAAGGAAAAACAACGAGGATAGAACAACTACCCCACCTCATCGGCCACACCACCCCACCTTCTCCTTTCTTTATCCTTTTCTCTTACTATTTTTTTCCTCTTTTGCCTCACACAAGCCTGCGCGAACGGGTTCCATCCTCACGGAGGACTTTGCGAAGGCAACAAAAATTGGCCATTGCACATGCATCTGCAAGTGGGGAACCTATCCTCGCCGAGGCTTGTATGAGAGCAAAATAACAAAAAAAAAAAAACAATAAAAGACATTCGAGGACGAGCGATGCACGTCTTGAAATAGGTCTCACGACGCCATAAAGCACGTCGTGGTATATGGGATTGTAACAGTCGTGTGTTGCATGTCTTTGAACTTTCTGCATTTCTTTCAACAACATGCATTCGTTAATGGTTGTGTAAAATTCAAAATTAATAAAAGAGAGGAGGGGAAGGGATTGTGCGACCGGCGGCGGGGACGAGGTAGTTGTTGTTGTTCCTGAGAAGAGAAGAGCAAGATAAGAGAAAAAGAATAAATGAGAAGAAGAAACATAGAAGAATAGCAAAAGAAGATAAGTAGTACGGCTGGTGGTGGCGGTGTGAAGTGGTTGTGTTGGCGGTGGCAGGGTGAGATAGTGATGTTTTTTATGACGGAGAAAAAAGGGAAAGAGATAATAGAGATGGTTGTGTGTTTATTTTATAATGGTATTGTCCTTTAGCACGTCCAAAAAAAATTGGGTGAAGGTGTCCTTTAGCAAATATGGTGGTGTCAAACAGTCATAGACGTGTTTTGATTAGTGTTTGTAAGCTTTCTTGAGCTCAAGCTCAAACTCAATATTGTATTAGGCTGGGGTCATCAGGATCATGCCATTTGGTTAAACCCCCTAGTGCTTTCGACACTTTAACCACCCGGTTAGCATTAGAGCACCCACCATGAGTCAAAGTTATTTGAATGCTCGCTCGGTTGTTCATTTGATCTTCTTAAAATTGATTTCCTCTTTCTCTATGTTACTCAATCTTGAAGGAACTTTTGATAAGTTCTTGTAAGTTAGGGTTGTGTTGAAGAATGAATTTTTGTTTCTCACTATATCAATCTTGCAACTTTTCATTCCCCTGTAGGTTCAAATCTTCTACAAGTTCAACCCTTTTGTATAATTCGATTTTGTGATTCTTGTATTAAAGTAAATGTAAATCTTGATGGTGGAAGCAAGACCTTCAGTTTTAGAGAATTGATGGTTTAGCAGTGTTAGAGACCTATTTGTAGCTTACAACAATAACTTGCATGGCGTGGTTAAACTAAACCACATCAGCAATTGTATTATAAGATGTCAAAAATGCCACTTTGAGAAAATCAAACCCTGCAAAATTCCTTATTTCTCCATCTAAAGATTTGATTGCCAAAATAAAACAAAACAAATAAGCTCTCATGGCTTATTATCTGATTTATTTGCATCTACATGTCCATCATCTCTATGTATGCACTTCACAAATTGGATTGTTATGTGATTCCCTATAGAAAAAGGAGCAATTTGTTTCTCCATGAGTAAATCCTAGAAAAAGTAATAATTATCAATTCTATGAAACGAAAAGAGAGAGATAGACGGATTGATAGATGTGTTCACGCAGAGAGAGGGAGGAACATTGATTGATTAGACACACTCTAAAAGATAGAGCAAAGAACAGACTTACAAAGAAGATAGAAAACGAATAACAGGAGAAAACAGAAGATAGAAAAACAGAAACATACAAACAAAATAATAAACTACTGTAAATAAAACAAGATTTTCAAAAGACATTTCTTTAAACTATTCCACAGAACGGTGCCGATACTAGGTGCGAGCTAGTATAACGAGATGTTCAAGAAGAATAGATCTTATAAAGTTTTGATAAAAAGAAATAAGAAGATAAACAATAATGCATGCTTTATATATAACGAAAATAAGAAATTACAGAGGAAAGACTTAGGAGATAGAGATAGAAATTTACAAGTAGAGAGGAAAACTTAAAGGGTTACATGGGAAAATTTACAGATCATAAACTAAGAGAAAGAGGTTGGCTCTTATAGCCTTACAGATGGTGAGAAGATAAGCTTCTCTTGACTTGGTGGAGTGGGTGAGATGCAGACGTCTCATCCTTTGTAATGATGGTGCGGTGGAAAAGCAAATATGCTTTTGTCTTGTATTCTTTGTAGTGGTTGAAAAGTTGCAAATTGCGTTCAACTTTTGACTTTTGAGGACGTGAATAGTGATGTTCACGTGATTGTAGAGACATGATGATGTTTGGCCGAAAGCGACCTTGGCTTGTTGCGGAAGAAACTTTGTAGACATTATGACAAGTCATGATGACCTAGAACATAATGATGCTTGTAGGGTCAGATTCATGCATGTGGCGTCCAGATGCCAAAGCAGTCATCTTCATTGAGAGGCACTGTTGGAGCTTCGTCTTCGTCTGAATCTTCAGCACAGATTTTAGACATGGTCTCCATCAGCTGCGTTTTTGTAGGTTTTCCTTGAAGTGACTTCTTGATGAACTGTCGAAGAAGTTTTGCTTCAGAAGGAACTTGAATTGGATTGACAAGCGGTTGAGCAGGAGCTTGTTCTTTGCCTGAAAAGAACCTGGTGACCGCTTCTTTTGTAGCATGGGTGTGATCAAAAGATGACCACCATTTGACTTTGTAACGACGACAGATCCAGAGAGGAGCCTGCGTCGATTGGCTTGGACCAGGAAGAGCTTGGACAATGTAATCCCAACAGCAAATCCAGGAGAGATGGAATTTGACAAAAAACCAAAAAGAGAGTACCTGTTGTGGTACTGGAATTGAAGGATTGAACTTGGATTTGAAAACTTTCCATCCTTCATTGACAGACGAAGGCAAGATGTCTTGTAAAGGACCGAAATGATTCCACCATTGATGTTGGAACCAGAGAGGAACAAATTTTTGTGAAAATTTGTGACAAAAAAGGAAGAACCATGAATGGGAACAATTTTGAGAAAAAACAAAAAAGGCTCTGGACCAAGCTTGCTTGTAGTCCAGATAATTGTAAGAAGCTGGGAGGTAATTAACTGGGAACTCCTTATGAAAGCGAGGATGTTGCTTCCAATCAGCTTCAGATAAAACCTTCAAAATTTGACATTTGGAGTGAGATATCTTCTCAGGATGAGAAGGATCTCGATGATGAGTAATCATCACTGAATCAGTGTCGACCAGGATGAACTCATAGAACTCTTGGGTTTTGAGGATGTCAGATTCCTCAAAAAGGGCATTTGTATTGAAAAGATTCTTGGCGATTGAATGGGTATCATTTGTAAGCGAATAAAAACAAGGTTCGATCATTGTGATCGGATCCAAACAGGGCTTTGTAAGATAAGGATTGGGAGGAGGAACTTGTACCTTTGGAAAGCTTGTCATGGCAGAACTTGATTCTTCTGCAGTGTTTGAAAGAGGCTGGTAAGGATTTGTAAGAGATAAAGCATAAGAAAGAGGGGTCTTGAGCTGTGAAGCAGAAGGCTTCATAGCGTACTGAGCTTTGGATTGAGGCTTTGGAGGTTGTTGAGGTCGAAAGGAGAAAGAGGATTGAGAACTCATTTTTGTAAGAATTCTCTTGTCAGTCTGCAAGAGAGTTATCAGCTCCTTTTATATACTCAATATCAAAGTCGAAAGCAGACAAAAGACCTTGCCATCTGGCGAAAATCTGTTTTGAAACCAAATTTAAAACATCTTTTGTAAGAATTTCTTTTGCAGACTTGCAATCAACACGTAATAAAAACTTTTGATTAAATAAATCATCTTGAAATTTCATGATGCACAAAACAATTGATAAAACTTCTTTTTTGACAGTTGAATAATTGATTTGAGCAGAATTCCAAATACCAGAATGGTATCAGACCAGTTGTATTTGTGTAGACTCAGGAAGACGTTGTTTAAGGATACCCCCATACCCTTGGTTTGACGCATCTGTTTCTACAATCTTGAAAGCTTCAGGACTAGAGATCCCTAGACAAGGAAGACTCTTGACTTGGGTTCTGACTTGACGAACTATTTGAGAATGGGCTTCAGTCCATGGGCTAGGGTTAGACTTAAGTCTTGCATACAATGGCTTAAGTAAAACTCTAAGGTTTTTGTAAAAATCTACAACATAATTTAAAGATCCTAAAAATCTTTGTAACTGATTTTTGTCTTTGATTTCATCGGGGAATTTATCAGCAAACTCTATGGCTCTAGAGATTGGTGTGATCATCCCAAAATGGATTTTATGACCTAAAAATCTGACATTTGTTTGAAAAATGTCAATTTTTGTAGGAGAAAGAACTAAACCATTTTCTTTGGTAATTTTTTAGAATTGATACAAGTGTTTCCAATGGTTGTCCAAGGAGGAGGAGAAGACCAGTATATCATCGATATACACAATTGTAAAATGGGAAAAGGGAGTAAAAATATCATTCATGATATTTTGAAACTCACTTGGTGCATTCTTGAGGCCAAAAGGCATCACATTCCATTCGTAATGGCCAAAGGGAACGTTGAATGTTGTCTTGTAACGATCATGAGGATGGATCTGAATTTGCCAAAATTCAGATTTGATATCAAATTTAGAGAAGACACGGGCTGAGTGTAATCTCTTAATGAGGTCTTGTCTGTTAGGTATGGGATACCTAATCCATTGTAAAACCTTGTTCAAAGGTTTGTAATTGATAACAAGATGAGGAGATCCTCGTTCGAGTTCAGCGACTTTTCTGACATAGAAAGCAGCACAACTCCATGGGGATTTTGAATGACGGATTAATTGTTTGGAAAGCAAACTCTGAATTTCAGATTTGCAAAATTCCATTAATTCGGAATTCATTTGAATAGGACGGGTGATTACGCCCAAACAATACACGCGGTCAATTGCAGTAAAGAATGGGGTGTCGATCCCACGAGGAAAAACGATCTACAAAACAAGGTTAAGGAAAACAAACTATGCGAAACTAAAGTTAAGAAATTCTAACAAATTTAAAATACGAAATTGAATTTAATTTAATGAAAATTAAGTTTGGAAAAAAATCACAAGGTTCCAAGAATCCCTCCTAGACTTCACACGCCAACTAGTATTGATTCGCTATGATAACTCAACTACGTGTTTCACATCCCAAACGACGTAATCGGAAAAATAATCTTTTAATCATTAATATACCCTAATGTAAATGAATTTAAGATTTCACTTCTTCTAAGAAAACACAAAGGTTTGTCATATGTGATATCTTAAAGTTACGATATATCCGGAGACAATACCGTAATAAATGACGATCACATATAACTAACCTACCGGAATCAATTAATCCTTAAACATTCCACACATAAGAAAAGCGTGACTAAGCTTATATGGAGAAGAAAAGATAATCACCGGAGTAATAAAAATCTACGAAGAAATCTATGAAATCTCTGTCACTAAAATAACATAAATTTCTATATTAAATAAAAGTGAGAATCATTAATCATCATTATTCATCGTGAACACTTAAAGCGAATCAATTACTAATTTAGTGCGTTACATCTAGGAGTTCACCTCTTCACCTTGCGTGGGATTTAGTGACTCATGGTGGTGGTGGTCACAGCATCAATCGAGGAGGAATCCATCACTTCCTGTCCGCGCACGAATCCCGAGAAGAACAGCTAAATTTACAATGTGGTGGCTCTTACAGATTCTCGGGGTGTCAATAGCCTCAACTGTTTTTCAGAAATGAAAAACAGTTTCTCCCGCGCGATTTCGCGCTGCTGCTTCCTTCGTCTTCTCCAGCGAGACGCGACCAGCTCCGCCGCTGTTCTCCGCTCCTCGCGAGCTTCCTCACCTCTGGTTGGGTTCCTGTACCTGCAAGAAGACAGAGAGAGGTTGAGGAAGCAGTGAAATCAACTCAAACGCAAAGGAGGACGAGGAACAGGGACTCCCTGTTGCGGGGTGGTGGCGACTCTGTCGCGGATGTTGTGTGCCGGCTGACGCGCCGCTGGCGGCGGTGGTCGTGAGAGGGCGATGCAGGAAGGAGCTCGAGATGAAGAGAAGGAACAGTGGCGGCAGCGAGGGGGAGAGAAACAGGGAGGTGCTCCCTGTTTCGCGGCAGTGCCGTGCGCGCAGTGGTGGCGATGGTGCTCGGGTGATGGTTGCTGTGGGAGAGAGAGAAGGAGATGGTGGTGGCGGCTGTGTTATGGACAGGGATGACGGTGGCGAGGACGGTGATGAGGTCGACGTTTGTACCGTGAACAGGGTGGTTAGTGACGGTGGCGAGGACGGTGGCGAGATGGTGGTTGGTTAGTGGCGAGAGACACAGGGGTCTATGTCTCTGCCCGGATGGAGGTAGTGATGGCGGCAGGAAAGAAAAGAGATTGGAAAAGAGAGGAGTGGAGGAGAAGGCAACAGAGAAACCTAAATAGGGTTTCCCTATTTCCTTGTTAGGCTGGGTTTAGGATTATAGCTTTCTGGGCTTGGGCTTGAGCTTGGGTTTGAGCTCGGTTAAAGTAAGCTGGGTTAGGCTTAGATGTGTGAACCACTCTTTTGTACCACCGCTAGAATCGACGAATCAATCATTTTCTCAAATTTGTCGCCTTAATGCACTTTTATCGTTCACACGCGCAGATTCCTACAAAAACATAAAAATTGAAATAATTAGAATAAAATATATTAATTGAAGCACTAACATATATAAATTAAGGGTTATAATTTGTAATAATTACATGTATATCAACGGGCTTTGGTGGGAATCTTAGATTCATTGAAAGAGAGATCATATGGTAGACGAACCACATGGCGGTGGCGATTCCAAAAAGCATTTGGAAGGTCAGAACAAAGTTCTGAAGACAATTGTTCTTTGAAATGAACAATTTTGGTTTGTATGTGAGTGTCTTTGAGTTGATCATCGATTCTTCGATAAACAATCTCATTTTTTAGGAAAAACAAATGTTCTTGTTTTTGAGAAATGAAATTAAGAAAACATTTGTCAATTTTAAGAGAATTGATTTCAGCAGTTTTTGTTTTGCATAAGAATTTGAAGATAATCTTATTACCAGGATATTGGTAGAAATACCTTCATTTGTAACATCGAAAGGATAAAGTGTGGTTAAGAATGGAGTTCCCAAAATCATATTTTGAGACATATCCTTAACTAACAAAAAATCACGTCGTATACAAATTTTTTCTTGGCAAATATGAGCGCCAACCAGTTTGTACAGAACATCTAATTTACTATTGGTAGTAAATAGTTGTTGAGTGGTTTTCTCATAATATTGAGAAGGGATTACACCTTCAGCAATACAGTTTAAATCAACACCAGAATCAACAAGAGCAAAGGTATTTACTGTGAAATTCTTAATGATAAGAGTCACATTAATATACCACTTATGATAGGTAACTGTATTTAAATTGTAGAGAAAAGCTGGTTCATCAGCGGGCCCATCAGCGATTGCTGGTTGTTTCTCATGATTGGAAGAAGAAGGGATATCAGGAACTGAAATTGAGGTATGAACCTGTTGGTTCAACAGCTGTTGAGTAAGCCAGGTTTGACCTTGCTTAACCTGGACAATTTCTTTTTTCATGATATTAACTTCAGCTTGTAAATCAGGAATAGAAACTGAATTCTGGGAAGGAGTTCGAAATCTATTGATGATATCTTGGTGATTGTAAAAAGGGTTAATAACTTCAGGTTCTGATTTGTGAGTTATTGTATTTTTGATATGAGTCAAATACTCAGTTTTGAGTTTGGGATCATCAATACGATCAACAAAGTCTAAAAGAATATTGGATTCCTTTTTCTTTGAGAGCATATTGATAGTGTTTAAAGCATTGCATGTGCACGTTTTAGCACAATGATCCTGATCCGAATCTTCATTGTAAGAAGAGTCAGATTCATAACGCATTTGATAGACCTGAAGGTCGTCATCAGATGGGTTAGATTCAGACTCAGAATTGAGAAGAATTGTAGTGAACATTTGCTTAATGTTTTCATCAGCATCTAGCTCATGAATTCTTTGGGTTGTTCTACAATTCTTTGCATAATGACCCGGTTTACCACATTTGAAACAAATGGGTTTTTGAACAATTGGGCCTTTGTGTTTTGAAAAATGGGTAGTCTTGTGCGTGCCGTGCTTAATGGGCTTTTTGTAATAGTTATTGTATTGCTTAATTTGTTTTGGGCCATATTTTCTTTTGGACTTAAAGTATCGGGCCGGATTAGACCTATACTTTTTTTTTGGAGGACTTGGGGAAATGACTTGCTAAGGGTTAAAAACCATACTGTTGACAAAAAGATCCAAGTTCATTAGAACCAGAAATGTTTTGTCTTTTAAGTTGGGCTTTGAGACGGATATCATTGCAAAGTTGCAGAGCAACTTCATTGATCTTAGCAATAAGGTCTCCATACGTAAGTCGTTCAAAAGGAATATCACCATTGTATTCAGATCGCAGCTTCTCACTAACGATATCTGCGAAAACAGGAGGTAATCCTGAAAGAAATTTCCTTTTCAAGAAAGGATTGTTAGCCTCATTTTGCTGCATAACTTTCTTTAGGAAAACATCTTTGTAAAATCTGAAATGGCTTAAGGTTTTGCATTTAATGATCATAAGGAGATCACGAGATTTGTTTTGAAATTTGGAAGGGTCGCCTATAAAATGTTTTAAAATGGAGAAAATCAAAGTACTGACAATGTTAGGAATGTTTTCACCAGTTTGTTCATTTTTAATAGGATTGCCAGAAAGATCAATTTTGACAGCATTGAAAATGCTATGTTGTTCAAAATTGGAAAGGTAATGGTCCCACCATCCCTTTAATTGTCCGGCGAAGCCAGCAATTATCAATCTTGCAATACTAGCATCTGATCGGTTTTCGCTGTGATGAGCAGCAGCAACCATGACCATTTCTTGAGTTAATTCGATAATATTTTCTTCAGTACATCCATCTATATTCCAAGTATAGATATTGCCTGTAGAAAAAGAACCGAAAGTCTGTAAATGTTTCTCTTCATATTGCATATCAGGGTAAGTTGGTCTAGGATAATAATTCCTAGTTGTTGGTAAAGGATTTATATTATTGGTACGAACACGAGATGAACGCATTGGATTTGCTTCAAGTCGAAGGTTTTCCAATTCAGTCATGATGTCTGGTTCATCATCAGAATTGTCTGAACCAATATGAGACAAGGTATTAATTTGTCTCTTTGAATTTAAAACCTTTTCGAAGACAGGTGAAGGTTGAATACTCAAAGTTGCAAGTCTTCGATTAATCTCTTCCATGATGTGTGGAGGAGAAGAAAGGGCATTTTGTTCAATTGTAGAAGGTTGAAAAAACGTAATTGGTTTGTTAACGTTTTTATTTGTAGAACTTTTATTGTCTGAATCAGGAGAAAAAGTCATTTGCTGACCAAGTTCTTTAAGCAAAATATTGGTATAATTATTCTGCTTAATGATCTTTGAAATTCCTGAGGAGTCAGAAATAGAAGTTGAGTTTTTCAAAGGAGAAGCTATGACAGTCTGTCCTTGGGCTTGTATATGAATTTCTTCTAAAGGTGGTAAAACTGATTCAACAATGATATTGTTTTTCAGATGCCACGGTTTAGAAGAGTTATTGACAACATTCAATTGTGAAAGATAAATGGATTCATACCATTCTAAAAATGGCATATGATCTTTGATATCTTCACAGAATTGATAAAACATCTTTCCTAAACTAGTTCGTTCATCAAAAGTTGTTTGGGAATAGAATGTTGCACGTTTGTCAGAATTGTAATCCATAGAAAATTCATTTCTTACTTTTTGTTTATCTAAAACAAAGTTTGTTGAAATTGCATTAATTTGAGCGGGATCAGCCATCTCTGAGCGAGTGGGAGATCTATCAGAAGGGTGTTCTGATGGAGGATTGTAAATTGGTTGCGGGATCTGGGGACAGTAAGGATGATTCCTTAGATTAGCGAGATCAAGATGAGGAATATCCTCAGGTGGTGGTGTTCTAGGGATTTGAGTAGGAGCAATTCTAAATGATGATTCAGATCTACGTCCTGATTGGAAATCTAGAGGTTGTAATCTAGTTTTTCTAGTTTCAAAAAACTGTAATTCAACATTTCCATCTTCTAGAGTCATTACTTGACTGAGCAAACTAGGAGGAGGCCTTCTAGGGGTTGATTGAACCTGCCAAGTTACTGGAAGAGTAACTTGATTCCACTGAATTGTCTTTGGGACAATAACACTGGTTTTGTCTTTGTTTGCCTGAAACAGGATTGTATATCCCTTTTCAGACTCCATCAAAGCTTTAGGACTCAATTGAGTCTTCATGGATTTGTAGGTGATTTTGTAAATGAGAGCAAGAGGCTCAGATCCTGGTAACATGTCAAAACCAGATGTCTGAATATTGAGGGTCAGTGTGTCAAGGACGTTTGGATCCTTAAGAGACACTGAGAAATTGGGGTAACAGTTGAAATAGACTGGACCCATGGCTAGGGTTGATTCTGCAATTCCAAGCAGAGAATCATGAAACCTATTGTGTCTACAGTCGCGAAGAGCGATTAAGGCACAGGTGTCAAGGCCAGATCTTGTAAGGGGTTTGATTCCGACTTGGATCAGATCGATATGGATATACTTGTAATCTTGATTTCTGAGAAATTCAAGGGTGTTTGTAGAAATCAATTGTTTTGATTCTAAAGAACCATGAAAAGGTACTGTCTGTTCGACAATATCTATCAGATTTTCAGATTTTTGAGAAAATATTGATTGTGAAACTTGATAAATCTGTTTGTAAGGAACTTTTGGTATGGACCATTTTTGTAAATTCTGTTCTACTTCTGGAATTCTACATTCCATCCTATTTTGTAAATCTGGGTGGCTTTGTCTAGAGCTAGAAGCTCGGGTAAATTTTGAAATAAAAGACATTTTCAAAATCTTGAGAGGGTGAGGGTTGGAACACTGTTCTCGGACCACCTACTACTGGACCACCGATATGGGACCACCTAACCCTAGCAACTGCGCTCACTTGGCGACTTACACAGGGCTCTACGGCTGACCAACATACCTAACGGCTGACCAACGTAATCAACAGCTGACCAACAGAACCTTGGACTCACAACACTATTCCCCCCGGAGAAGATGAACATGGCTCTGATACCAATTTCTACCCAGGACTACTAACATGAAGATAGAGCAAAGAACAGGCTTACAATCCATCATCTCTATGTATGCACTTCACAAATTGGATTGTGATGTGATTCCCTATAGAAAAAGGAGCAATTTGTTTCTCCATGAGTAAATCCTAGAAAAAGTAATAATTATCAATTCTATGAAACGAAAAGAGAGAGATAGACGGATTGATAGATGTGTTCACGCAGAGAGAGGGAGGAACATTGATTGATTAGACACACTCTAAAAGATTGCAAAATATCTCTCTATGTTTTGCAATGGGTTGCACAGTTGAGACTTTAATGATGGTTGGGGGAGAAAAATACATGAGCAACAACTTCCAGCTTAATTAGATTGATACCACTTAAATGATTGCAACAACCAAAGATGAAGATCTTGGAATATGATATTCAACCAAATTTGAAATCTCAACATGCAAAAAACTTAATAAGCCACATATATAGATCCCAAAGCTCCATGGTATAATTACACACACCAACTTAAGAATTTGTGTTGTCTTCTTGGTTGTATGGAGTTAGGATAGGTTAGTTGATTAGAAGAAAAATGGAGAGAAAAGAGGGAGGGAGAAGATAAATGTGAAAATTTAAGGAATTGATTAGGGGCTTAGGGCATTAAAGTGTAGTAGACAAAAGAAAAAAAAAGAGATTTGAGGGTATATAAAGAAAGTCCAATGATGTTTTTGCTTAATCAACAAGGCCACATCTAACACCTATAAACGAAAACAACCCTGAGGAACAGTGACGCGCGCGCCTGTCATACATAAATATTTTTCTTAAAAAATGTCCTCTTCAATTCATAAATTTACATGCATTTTCAAGTAAGGGTATGTTTGGTTAGCCATTTTCCTTGGGAAATGGAATTCATTTTCCTTGTTAAGCTGATTTATGCTATTTGGTTGTCTACTTAGTGATAAGAAATTGATTCTTCATAAGATTGTTTTCCCACTACTCATGGGAATCCAAGACCGGGGAGGATGCCTTAGAATCGAATTCACGTATACAGTTTCAATTTCCATGTTTATTTTCTTTGCAACCAAACAAACCCTAATAGTTATTTGATTTTAGGGTACCAGTGTAAATGAGATCAATTTGTTTGTTTTCTCCAACTTCTTCTGAAGCAAACAGTGGATAAAGGGACCCATCGTTTCACTCACCACAGGCGAAAGAATTTCCAACAAGTCATGTCCAAAAGTTAAGACAAAAGGTTTAAGTGAGTGTTTTAGTAAATCTGTTAACTCCTTAAAGGAGGGAGTCGATGCAAAGAAAAGTGAACTGATGAGCAACGATTAGCCAGGGACCACCATTGTGGTGGTCGAAGACACTTTGATGCTTAAGTCAGATATCGATGCAAGGAAGAATTAACTGATGTAAATTGCAAAGTGTATACATACATTTCTTCTTCATTTTTCTCATTTTAAGTAGCGAGTATTCCCTTCACAACTGTCCCTATTATTGAGGGCGTGATGGAGGGAGGAGATCTCGCCCAAGATCTTACATGTACATGACTAAGTCTCTTCGACAATTGACTTTGTTTAGGACCCAATGCTTGATTGGGCTAAGAGCATATTTGTACGAGTGTATCTCGAGCGTATGACAGCTCTGAGATTCATGTTGCGGCCATATTGTCATGGGCCAAGCTCCAAGATCTGTGCCACGTGGGCTAGCATGATTTGGGCTTGGGCGCCTGACTTATGGGCTGAACAATATTTTATGAACGGGTCTGCTTGGGACCGTGTTGAAGCCTTTCTCGTGTAGGGTTGGCTCATGCCATGTGTGCGGCTGTGATCGAGTGATTGTTTGATGTCTCATCAGTTACTCCCTCCGGTTAATGGGGTTGTGTGCGATTCCATTAATTCAATGAATGGGGACTGGTGCAATTGTACTTGAAACGTCGCCCCTTCATTCCCCGCGTAGCATTTAATACCGACACGATTGTTGGGTGACCTCCTTCAGTGACCGTTGTGCCCATATATAGGCTAGTTCTTATAGGGTCAGGCATTACCATATGCTTAGCATAATTGTTCCTCAAATGCACCTTGTGGAGAGTGTGTTATGTTTTGGCCTCTTCATTGAACGAAGGAGAGCCCCCACTGGCAGAGCCTCCGAATGTTTTGACATTTGTGGCGATGAGTCTTAACAAAACCTGTTATTGGAGGAAGCGACCTGGTTTGAGTGTGCTTCCAATGTTCCAAGGGACCTCCGAATTCGTTCATACATCGCGAAGAAGAAGTACAGACTTCCCCTTAGGGGTCGAGTTTTCTTTCATCTTCTGGTGCTCCCGTGACATCTTAAACCATCATTTTTGGGAGATAACACCAACATCCAACTTTGAGTGGTTGTTCCCACTGCTCATTCCTGGGCTTCACTCGTGATGCCTCATCCGAAAGGCAGATTGGCGAAGCAAAGTTACAGTATGTGTTTTGGTAGATCTTCACTCCCATCTCGCTTTCCATCGAGTTCATTTTTTTGTAGTGTAAAACCTTTGAACTGGCCAGTCGGTCAAGCTTTGTAATATTTTTTTGATAATCAATAAAGTTTGTTTTTTCTGAATTCGGTTCCCTTGTTATGTATGCTCTGAATGAATGTGAGTCATATTGGCCTGTGCGGGCGAATATTTGACAGTTCTGGTCTTGAAGGAAACACGTATAGTCTTGACTCGGCTTGCGTATTTCCCTTAACGAAATAACTTGAATCGACAATAATAGTGAAATCACTGAAGAGTGGTATTTGTGTGAGTGGGTTGTGCCTCACGGGTTGGCTGCCACCTGAGTAGGTGACGATTTGTCAAATTACTCCCTCCCACTTAATTCTGTGTAGAATTGAAGTGACGGAGAAATCGCTTAGCCCTCTTAGGACTTGATTTCGTACCACATTCTGACTCATTCTTTAGTTGAGTCTTGGTGGTCGGGGCGTTGCCTTAGTCCGTATGGACTGGAACAATTGGGTGAGTTGACTCGTCTGTAGACTGGACTCGCCCTTGCGATGAACTGTTCATGCACAGGGTGCGGTTCGCATGTGCATTGCCTTAGTTCCTAAGAAGGACTAGGTTATCTATGGGGTGATGAGTTGTCTGTGGACTGGACTCGCCTATTTGTGGGGAATGTGTGTGGACCGGGTTCAGTCCGCATGTATTCTGCCTTAGCTCATGAGACGGACTAGGTCACTTATGTGGCAAGATGTTGACATCCTGAATAGGACTAGGCTCAGCCAATGTGCACCATTATGGTCCCTGCAATCGGACCAGGTTATCTTAGAAGCGGTGAGTCATCCGTGGACTGAACTTGCCAACTTCCGGGGAATTGTCGTGGACTGGGTTCGGTTCGCATGTGTGCTGCCTAGGCTCCTGAGGCAGACTAGGTCACTTGTGTGGCAAGATATCAACATCCTAAATAGGACTAGGTTCAGCCAATGTGTACCATTATGGTCCCCGTAGTCGGACCGAATTATCTTAGGAACGGTGACCCGTCAGTGGACTGGACTTGCTCGATGAACTGTCCGTGAACTGGGTTCGGTCTGCATGTGTGTTGCCTTGGCTCTTGAGGCGGACTAGGTCACTTGTGTGGCAAGTTGTAGACATCCTGAATAGGATTAGGCTTGGCCAATGTGCGCCATTATGGTCCTCGTAATTGGACTAGGTTATCCTAGGAGCGGTGAGCCATCTGTGGACTGGAGGATTCGCCCGCTTGTAGTAAACTATCTGTGGACTGGGTTCAGTCCGCGTGTGTGCTGCCTTGGTTCAAGAGGTGGACTAGGTCACCTTTGCGGCTAGTTGTCAACATCCTGAATAGGACTAGACTCGACCAATGTGAGTCATATGGTCCCCGTAGTCGAACCAGGTTATCTTATGAGTAGTGAGTCATCCGTGGATTGGGTTTCGTCCGCATATGTGCCATTGTGGTCCTGCGGTCAGACTAGGTATGTTCCCGAAGCAATGAACCGTCCGTGGATTGGACTCGCCCCTCTTACGGTGAACTGTCCGTGGACTGGGTTCGGTTTGCATATATGCCATTGTGGTCTTGTGGTCGGACTAGGCATGTTCATGTGCATGGAGTCATATGAAATGAGATTATTTAAAGAGAGTACATTTATTGATAATACTTCTTCAAGTGTTCTACATGCCACGGTCTTTTCAGACGCTCACCACTCATGTTTTCTAGCCAGTAGGTTACAGACCTTTTCGATTGTTGTCCCATTGTAGGGACCTTCCTAGCTCGGGCTTAGCTTGCCTTCTCTTGTGTTCAGCTGGGTTTTTCTTAGTACTCAGTCATCGATTTTGAATTCTCGAGGCTTAACTCTCTTATTGTAGTGTTGGGCCATCTTTTGTTGATAGGCAGCTATTTTGACGGATGTTTTGTCTCTTCGCACTTTGAGTAATTAAGTCTAGTTTGACACTTAGAGCTTCATCATTGTCCTCCATCCTGAACTCTTTTGTCCTGAACATAGGCATTCCTAGTTATACTGGAACCAAATCCTCAGATCCATAGGCCAGTGCAAATGGTGTCTCTCCAGTCGGAGTCTTTTTGTGGTATGGTATTCCCAAAGGATACCTGGAAGCTTAGAGACTCAAAGCCCATTGGCTGTTTTGAGTTTCCCCTTTATTGCTTCCAAAATAGTTCGGTTGCTGACTTATACTTTTCCATTGGCCTTAGAGTGACCTGGCACGGAGAAGTGGTGAGTGATGCGCAGGTTGGTGCAAAGTTGCTTGACTGTTCCACCTTCGAAGTGAGTCCCATTATTGCTTGCCATGATTTTCGGTATTCCGAATTTGGGGACGATAGATTTCCAGATAAATTTCTTGATTTGATTTTCTTATATCTTGGAGAAAGGCTCTACTTCTACTCATTCGGTGAAGTAATCGACAACCACGAGGACTAACTTATTCCTTTAGGAGATGGGGCACGGGCCTATGATGCCCATTCCCAACTGGGCGAAGGGTCACATGCTAGCCATTGGGACCAGGTTTTGTGCAGGCATATGTGTGCACGGGGCATCCTTCTGACACTTATCGCACTTGTGGACCAAATCTTTATGACCTCATGCTGCATTCTAGGGCAATAGTACCCAGCCTGAGGGTTTTATGAACTAGTGTTCTTCCTTTGGGTAGTTCCCGCAGATTCCTTCGAGAATTTATGGGAGGACATAGTTTGCATGTTTTGGGGTCAGGCATCTGAGTAGAGGGTCAGCTGTTGATTTCCTGTACAACCTATCGTTGAGGAAAATGTAACATACCGCTCTGTTTTTCAACTTGTGGGTCTCTAGTTTATTTGCTGGGAGGACTCCATCTTTTATGTAGTTAACTAGGGGGTTCATCCAACGGGTCTCCTCGCTTGTGGATAAGGTTTCGTGGAACCCCTCTTCCTCTAGGGCTGACTTCTCCTGGAACTCTATGAGTGTGTCGGTGTTGTCCTCTGCAAACGAGGCCTTTTCGGCCAAATTTTTGGCTTCGTGGTTGTTTGCCATGGAGCAGTGGTGGAGTTGTATTATCTTGAATCCTCTTTTGGCATCAATTGCTTTCCCGCAATAGGCCATCATTCGGGGTTCTTTGACATCGAATTCACCATTCATCTGATTGACCACCAGTTGGGAGTCGCAAAACACTGCGATTTCTTTTACTCCGATTCCTTTGGCTAGTTTAGTCTGGCTAGGAATTTCACGAAATTATGCATGAAAAATAACAACTTATGCACATTTTGAACTAATAAGAATAGCAAAACTTTTGCAAATTTGTTGTAAAATTTTAAAGTTCATGCTAATAATAAATAAATTGAGACAAAATAAATAAACACAATCAATGCACACATGTACAAGCACATATGGGACTAATAAATTTAAAAGCCTAATCCCCTAAAATTTTAATTTTTACATTTATCTATTTTAAAAATAAAATAAATAAATATTTAATATACGTGTACGTAGAGCATGTCCACCCTCTAGTGTAAGTTAATAAAGCATGATACAAAAGCAAGGTATTTAGCATTTTCCTTGATAATTATGTATACTAATCAATGAATGAATGAGGGTTGATTGCAAGCCATTCTGAGGATCATGCAAGCACTCCTTGGTTTACAGTTTTGAGGGTGAAAGGAAGTCACTCAGACAAATGAATTGATGACTATTCGGTTCAAAGGATCGAGTGTTGAGAAGGTAAAAGTTTCTTTGAGGAATTAAAAGTAGAAGCAAAGACTCTTAATTTGGCATATCTCCAGCTTGACTTGAAGTTGTAAAACAAATATCACCACGTCAAATTGTAATGCTACCTTGCCGGAATCAGTTAGAATTAGAGGCGTAAACAAATGACATTTTCGTTTGTTGAAAAAAATAAACAAAATAAAATGATGAATTAAGACTCTACCAAATAAAATGTAATTTCCCTTTATTAATTAAATATTAAGCTAAAATGGCCCAATTTTTAGTCTGACTGCTCATTAAGATCCCTCTAAGTTTCATTTACTTAAAAGGACCATATTTACTTAAAATTATTAATTCGTTTGAGTTGAAATTTCAAGAAAATTATAAGTTCACGTAAAAACTTGGTAAACTTCTGTTCGGTTTCGACATGTGTCTTGAGATATGAGTTAAATGGGATACAAGGGATTACTATATTAATATGATGAAGCGAGGGAAAGCCCACTTTAGGCATGACACGGGCCGACCAACTCCCATTCCTAAACGACCCGCTTGTGAGTGGTCCTTAAACACTCACAAAAATATAAATATAGTTTATCAATATATTTAATGGTGGAAATCTAAACACATATCTCGATATATGATGTCAAAATGGGCTGAAATTTTAACATGACGCTTCTAAGTGTTTACCCATAACTTTCCTAAAAATTTCAGCTCGTACGAATGAATACATTTTTTTTGTTTTGGATAGGGTCCTTTTAACTAATTAAAACTAAGATGGTCCTAAATTGATAGTAAAAGTCTAAATTAGTCAATTTATCCCAATACTCCTGCATTATAATATCATACCTATAAACTTTCAAAGAATTGACGTGGCGTGATCTTGAAAGAATGATGAAATCTCCAAAGTGTTTATATGTATCTCGAAGTTATAAAAAACCTTCTCTGATAATGCCACATCATCCTGGTTGTAGAACTTGGTTGCGAAACCTAGTTCCCTAGCCTCACTCATAAACTTTAGGGTAAATTTGATATTGATCACTTCTACTAATGGGATAAATGTCTTTGATTAAGTTTACAAATTATGTCTAAGTTTGGTCATTTGCCGTCAATTGACTTTCATTGACTGTGTGGTCAAACATTATGTGGGCGTGAGCCCTACACTTGCGAATTTGTTGGACCCAAATACCCTTTTCATTCTGAATTGTTTATTTTATTCCCTACGATGGTCATCACCGCCACCACAAACACTTCATCGCCAACAACTACCATCTCCATCTACCATCCCCTAAAATTCAAAATTTTTTTATTGAGTAAGAAACAACTTCAACTGCAAGAACAACCAGTTTTAAAACAAGACGATTTGATGATCTCCAATTTGTCACGGAATCGATAAGCAAGTTTGGTCACAACCATGGCTGTGATTTCAATAAGAACATGTGATGATTGTTGGTGAATAAGGAGGTTGTGTTGGTTGGTTGTGATGCGAATAAGAAAAAAATCAGGTAGTAGTTGTTGGCATTTCAGTTTGCAATCGGAATAGATAGTGGCTGACTGTGACTGTGAGATTGGGCGTTTGTACTGGAATTTGAAGAATGGTGGTCGTTGTTGTTGTGCTGATGGTAAAGGGGAGAGATAGGACTGATCGCATGAGCTTGAGAAAGTGGTGCTAGTGGTGGCTGTTGAGTTGGTGCTAATCGATAGAACTGAGGAGAGATTGAAGATGGTGGTCGGCTGTGAGAAGAACAGAGAGATTTGATCTCCACAAACACCACTACCTTCCATCTCTCTGCTTCGCAAATTCACCCCCTCACTTCTTTTTGCATCGCTCAACACAATTGTGGAAATTGATTGATTTGTGAGAATCACATCTTCAGGTGATTTTGTGGGCAATTTAATAAATTCCATAGATTCTGGAAATCCAAGTGTATTCAATTTGGATTTTAAAAAATCCACAAAAGTCTAGGGGTATTCAATCAGGATTTTAAAAAGTCTTTCTGAAATCCACAAAGTCTAGGGGTATTCAATATGGATTTTAGAAAGTCCACAAAAGTTTTAGGGTATTCAAAATATCATTCATATTTATGGATTTGGAAAATCATGGATTCTCATAGACTTTGTAGTGTTAGGTATAAATAACAAAGTTCAATAATTTGCCAGCCTCCTATCAAAGATTTCAACGTGAAAAAAAGTCTCCCAAAGTTCTTAGACCATGAGAGCTTGTTTTTCTTCAAGTTGTCATCTCTCATTGTTCCACTATTTCTTCATACAGTTGCCATCTCTCATTGTTCCACTATTTCTTCATTGATTTTTTTTATTCTACCCCAGAGAAATCCAAAAGAAAAAACTCTGGGTTTTTCAGAACAAACAAAAGAGGATCAAATCAAAGAGAGAAAAAAGGAAAACCCTAGTTCGCTGATAGTCTCTGGGATCTCTTGTTTACCCCTTTTTCACAAAAGGGAGAAAAACAACAAATGGGTTCTCCTCAAACTCCCCTGTTTTTCTCTGTAAAAACAAGCAAAATAAGACGAATCAATGAATAAATGGTGTTTGTGTGTACTTGTCTGAGCTTTCATTCTCTCTCACCAAGAAGAATCCAAAAACCCCAGTGAAAATCTCTCACCAAGATGTAATTTTTTTTTTGCTCCTCTCATCTCATCTCATCATCACTCACACACTCACTCATTCAGATGGAACAGAGAGGTGGAGAAAGAGTGAAACGTGAAAGAGAAAAGGTGGGGTTCTTGTTTGGGTGTAGAACGAGACAATGTAGCAAACATAAAGATAGAGAAATAGAGAGAAAGGGGTTTCTCTTCAAATGAAAACCTCGATTACAGTACAAGAGCCAAAGTATCAAATTTGAAGAAGAGAGAATAAAGTGCAGAGGCAGGGGAGGTCTCTCTGTTTCTCTCTCAAGCCCTTTTTACCCCAAAGTCATCACTGCTCAAAAGTTGTTTGGAGAATTGGGCGGGTGGGTACCCTTAAGCTAAATCTTGTTCAACTCTTATTTCTTTTCTTACTTGATATTCTTCTTCTTCCAAAAAAAAAAAGTTAAAAAAGGGTAAAGGGATGATGGTACATGGAGAATTTCTAGGGTCTCTTGGGGTTATTATGTTTTACTTTTTTACTAGGGTATGTAATCCCTCCTCAAAATAAGACCCAATGTGTTACTTTAATGTGGAACAATGTGTTAGTTTGTTTGTTAAAGTGATAGTTTGGATTGTTTGGATACAAGGAATTGTTAAGGGAATTAGTAGCTCTCGTTGGCTCAATCTAGAGTAATGTCTAGCTAGTTAGCTAGACCAAAAAACTTGGGGTTCTTCGACAAGAATGTCGTTCAGATGAATTCCTCCTGAACCAGAAAATGATCCGGTAGAGAATGATGAAGATAATTTTGAATGGGATGATATTCAAACCCAAGAGCAGCAAAGAGAAAATGCTAATTAATGGAGAATGAGTATTGCTAATCAAATGTGGGCAGCAGCTCAAGCAAACATCAACGTTGCTAACAATGATAATGAAGAAAGTGACTATGAAGGAGAAGAATGATCATAATACAATTTTATGGACGTTTACTTCTTATTTTAAAGATGCTAATTAACGACCTTTTCTTTTTCTAGTTCTTTTAGCACATGTATCTCTATTTTATGGACGTTTTTTTGTTTCATCACTATTTACCAACTTCTTTTTTATCTTGCAAATAATTAGAAATCTGTAAAAGTCGTTCATACAAAGTCCGTGGATTTTCATAAATCTCTAGAAAGTCTGTAGCAAAAGTCTATGAATTTAAGAAATCAGCAGAAGTCCGTGAACCGTGGACTTTTCAAATTATTTATCAATTTCATAAGAATCCATATACAGTACACCCCCCTTAATTTCACTCCCCAAAAATGTGAATTGACTTGGATGTTTTGATTTGGGGCAAAGGACTATTTTGGATTTTGATGATGATTGATGACGATGATGATGATGAAAATAGGGAGAGAAAAGAGGAAACTCTTTCAACCTGTTCAACTAATGCTCAAACAACTGAAGTTGAGTGAACAGAACAAAGCAATGATGTTTGAATTTGTTTCAGGCAGTAGTTTAGCTGATTTGCAAGGAGAAGAAAAGAGATACAACAGAGAATGGAAGGGGCATTTTGGTCCAACAAATTTGCACGTGCAAGGCTCGTGCATATATAATGCTTGACCACACAGTCAATTGACAGTAAAGGACTTAAACTCAAATACAGTCTGTAAATGGTATGAAATGGGAAGGAACCTTATCATAAAACTTTAAAATTTACACCAAAATAACGGAGGATAAAGACCAATGGGCAAATAGGCGCATATGCATGTCATGTGCGGTCAGCCCATAGTCTTTGATATGCACTTGAGATGAACCAAGCCCAACCCAAACAACCCGCCCCTCCCACTCTCGGCTTCGCTTCTTGTTCGTAAACCCTAAACCCTTCCTCATCGCTATTTTCTTCTTTTGCTTTCTTTCACTCAACTCTCTCTCTGGTTCTCGCTCGCGCTCATCGACGAATAAGGAAGGCAGGCAGGCCCCAAGGATTTCTCATCAGTTACTCTGTAAGCCCCTCTCGCAATCTCTCTCTCTCTCTCTCTCTCGCCTCCTTACTAATTTTGGGTTATTGGAGTTTGTTTTCAATATCAATACATACAGGTTTAATGGATCTCTATCATATTGATTAGATTTACCAGATTCTTTGTGTATTACTTATTCGTTTTTATGGTCTACTGCTTGAACTTGATATTCGTTCATTTGAGCTATTAGTATCCGCCTACCAGTACCCAGTAGAGGATTAGCATCAAAGCAACAACCAGCTTTCACTCTAAGCACTTAGTCTAGTCTAGAGAACTCCAAATCCAAGATGTTATTATCAAGTTAAGTGATCACACATTTCAGGGTCAGGGTCGTGTAGTTGTTCAGTCTGAATGCATGCCTAAAACTCTGTAATCTGTTATACAACTACATTATTATGTCTAGAGTTTGTGTTGTTCTCCAATTATAAGGAGTTGATGCACTTATCCTAACATAACATCCAAAACTTCATTTTATCTTTTTAGTTTCTTTGAAGTTGTTATGGCAACTGTGAATTTTCTTGTTTGTCAAAAAACTGGGTTATATTACAAATGAGGAACAAGCAGGGATTTGGTTATATTTTGTTGTTCCAAAATGCAGTTGATATGTATATGTTCCTTAAACTTACTTGTTCTGTTGACCCATTCATGATTTCAGGTATATTTCTTATCAAGTGAAGATGAGTGTGACTAAGAAAAAGCCCTCGTTGTTTAATGAGGAAATGATGGACGGAGATGACATGGGTGATACTACAACCGAGGTATCTGAGTCTGAATCAGAATCAGGAGATGAGGAAGTTTTGGTGACTGAGCCTAAAAAGGAATCTATATATAATAGAGAGGGACTGCTTGAGAAGCTTGATGATATAAGCTGGCCAAATGATGTTGACTGGATCCACAAGCTATCCGTTGATATCAAACAAGAGCAGGAAGTGGACGTGAATGATGATCTTGCACGTGAGTTGGCCTTCTACACCCAGGCTTTAGAGGGTACAAGGCAAGCCTTTGAGAAGCTGCAGTCAATGGGCATCCCATTCCTCAGGCCTACTGATTATTATGCAGAGATGGTGAAGACAGATAACCACATGGAGAAGATCAAGGGTCGACTCTTGGTAGAGAAGAAAAGGATTGAAGAAGCTGAGGAAAGGAGGAAGGCAAGAGAGTCCAAAAAGATTGCCAAGGAGGTTCAGGCTCAGAAGCAAAAGGAGAGGGCTAAGCAAAAGAAAGATGAGTTTGAGTCCGTCAAAAAATGGAGGAAGCAAAGGCAGCAGAGTGGGTTTGCTCCCGGTGAAAATGGTGAAGATATGGGTTTTTCTTTTGAGGATGGAAAGGGGTTTGAGAGGTCAAAGAAGAAGAGGCCTGGAGTGTCTCCAGGAGATAGGTCGGGAGGGATGGCAAGACAAGGTGGAGGCAAGGGAAAGAAAGGCATGGATAAGACGAGGAAGACCAGGGAGCACCGAGATTCAAAGTTTGGATATGGAGGGAGGAAAGGTATGAAGAAGCAGAACACAGCTGAAACAACAAATGACTTCAGAGCCTTCAGCAAAGGTGATCTTCCAGCAAATAAGAGAAGGAAGAGGTGATCAGTTTTATTGTTAAAGCTTCTCTAGAAAAAAAATTCTTGGGAAGGTCGAGTTTTTCATTATGTTTTAAATGTTTCCGGGCAAGCTTTTGTTTGTAGCCGGTAGAGGTCAGTTGTAGACTTCAAAGTATTAAACATTTTGCTTTACTTGTGTCTTTTTCTTTTGCACTCTATGTTCTTTTAATTGAAAGTTATCTTACTTTTCTTGCTTATGATATTCCTCTTCTATGAGTCCCGTATCGCTATGATATTGTTGTAACATAACATAATGGCTTATCAAATAGAAGTATTTGCGATATTATTCTTTCCATACTTGTAATTTTGCTGTTACTAGGCACTTAATGATGTCATGGTTTGCCATTATTCTCTCTCGAAACATCTTGCTTTGTTCCTTCTGTGTGACTTTGACATTTCTGTGCAAGTGCGCATTGTACACTTGACTTGCCATCAACTTATCTTGAATGAAATTTCCATTCAAAAATCCTTGTTCGTTACGCATACAATATGGCAACGGTGAAGTAAAAGGGAATTGAAGTGTTCGCACACAAGTAAGATGATGAAAATTTTATTATGCAATTTAGAAATACAAACAGTGCCTTGTTCAATAAGTGGAACGCATTAGCTATCCGCTCTCCGGTTGGGCAGTAGGGGTCGGAGAAGGGCAATCACTCATTTTTAAAACCAACATTATTAAGACCAAAGAGTCGGGCGGAAGGGAAAGCTTTCCCCCCTTTTTCGCCTGACTCTTTGGTCTTAAGAATGCCGGTTTTAAGAATGAGTGATTGCCCGGTTTAATTCAATGCAAAGTGAAGAACCTTACCAGGGCTTGACATGCGCATTACTACAATTATAAACTATAGCGAGGGTTTTAATTCTGGATTTTCATACTTTTTTGTTTTGTGTAGTTATTTGCTCAACTCTAAATGTAATTTTTAGATTTTCTCAAATCTTTTAATTGTTTTTCCTACTTCCGGTTAGGATCGATCTAAACCAGCCCATTTTGTATATGAGTCAACATGCCAACTATTAAACAACTTATACTCGTACAGGCAACCTGTTAGACCCTCAGTAACTCAGCAGAATCAACCAGTGTGTTGATGCATACATATGCGTACATGAGCTAGATGTACGTGAAGGCATGCGTGAGCAGAGTTGCTAGATGAAGATTGGAAGACTAAGTTGGATGATCCCAAGTGAAGAATACTGTTGAACTCTAGTAAGGGTGATCAAGTATGAAGGCTAGATCACTAAGTTACCTTTACTTGTATACTTTGTATGGATTAGGTTTGTACAAGGGCTTTGCCCATTAAACATGTGTTTATGGGTCTTGTAATGGTCATTGTAATGAAAATGTATGTCGATGTCAGATGTAGTAGGGAATTCCTAGGTCAAGGTTGATCTAGTAGGCATTTTTAATGGTCTCAATCCCCAATGTTCCCTTTTGAAAAATGCTCAAATATTTGGCATCTATATTAGGGAGAAGGTGTCTCCTGAATCTCGGGCCAAACAGAAGTAGACTCAGTGCTAGACAAGGCAAAGCCAGTGCATGGCCAAGGCATACTTGAGGATGGATGAGATGACCAAACGGCCGACTAAATGTGCATGAGACACGAGCCAAGCGTGAGGCACGTTGGCTTAGTGACAGACTGTTGTGAATGGATGGATGGATTGCTAGTCCATGGACGGATGCACATTGGCTTGTTGAGACAACATGCTTCATGACTTCAACATTGATGTGCATGAAGCATACACTGAGTACAAGCCTGTAGTTAGGATGGTTATCCAATGATGCAATTGCTGGCAGACAAAGATTGGACAGTTGGTGTGGTTAGAATCCTTGTTGGGCAGTTGGTAACTACTCGGTCCAAGATTAATGAAACACTACGGAGTCATGATAGCATGCAATAACCCTTGCTTGGCTTGTTGACATGTGATGGTTAGTTACTGGCAGGATTGTTGTAGGCCTACTATATAAAGGCCAACACCCTGCCCTTAGAAAAGGCATTGGGTTGTGAGTTGTAATCCCTCTTTTGAGAAGCAATAAACTAATAAGGGCTTGACCCAAAATACTGTGTGTGCTTTGTGACTGGATAATATGTTAGATCAGTAAGTGAGAAGAGGAAAAAGGCTGAGACTAAGTAGAGACTTAGTGCCGCATAGGGAAGGAACTAAGCGAAAAATTTAGGCGCAAAAGTGGCCCTATGACACAACCCATAACTACTATTATCACAATAATACCATCTAAGACACTAATCCAGTTATGATTCTAGATGGATCCCACCACCTTTTTTTATGGTCTCGTATATGATACAATTCAATGATGACATCTCCAATAAGCATGTGTTCCATGGGGGATTTAGTAGAACAAACAACTCCCAGTCTTATTGTCGAAACTAAACATTCTTGCACTTTCTCCCTTTGATTACTTTGGTTCCAAATTTCGTGATTTGGCTTCATTAGTGCCTTCTAATAGCATGTTTGGATCCATAATGTTCATAACTTGCCCAGCAAAACGCTTTCAGCAAGACAATGAAGAGTTTGTCCATCTTGAAACATGTCATTAGTTGGCCTCTTTCCTGTAAGCATCTCCAACAAGATATCCCATAACTATAAACATCTTCTCCCTTCATGGACACTTCACCACCTGTCCCATATTCGGCATATTATACACTTTTACTTTGGTTTAATCGTATTAGAAACTTGGTAAATGCTAAGCTATCAAGTACAAAAATTGAAATGGAACACATTTTTCTTGAAATCTATTTTAGGCTTGTTAAACACCAATATATATTTTCTCCATTAAACCCCAAAGCAAGAATGATTTTAATATAAGAGATGAATTCAATTAAGTGGGGATAATTTTAAGCCATATTAAGTCATGCATGTGCTAATCTATGATGAAGTTAAATTTTGATAAAAACAATTAGCATGATATAGTACGGGTTGGATCGAAGTCTGGATGAGTTATACTGAGAGCAAATTATTGCTCTTATAGATTCTAGCTGGAGCAACATACCAAATCTATCCTAGAAGGGATTTGCTTTGCTTTGGCTTTGTAAAAAATAGTAAGTAGCGGAGAAAATCTTTGCCAACCAATGTCCACCACATGAGTTGTCAAATCATAGTTGAACTGAACATTGCTTGGCTTTAGATCACAATGGACTATTGGTGGTTGGAAATGATTGTGAAGATAATCCAATGCGCAAGCACCATCAATAGCTATGTTCAATCTTTGAAGGAAGTTCAAGTTCCTCATCAACTCATCATGTTGTTCATTTCTTCTTGAATGCAACCAAGCCTCTAAGCTCCCATTTCGGCATGTATTCAAGAACCAATGCTTTGAAGTCATAACCTTGAAAATTCACGCTCGAACAAGTTGTGATGATTTGAGGAGATTTCGGTGTCGAATATTTCTCAAAGCATGGCATTATAAAAGAAACTCTTAGAAGGTTTATTACCTTAACTACAGTGATTGTGCTAACTTGATGAATAACTCCTTTGTATACAGAACCATCCAACAACAATCAACTATTCACAATGTGTTTCATGTCTCGATTTTGAGAAAATGTTTGGCGGATCCGACTTCACTAGTACAACCTTCGAAAGTGGAAATAATGAAGGACTTGACAAATCCAGTGGGACCTGTAGCTATCTTGGACCTTGAGATTCAACAATTGCAATACATGACAGTGAATTTGGTGAAAGTTCAGTGGAGTGCCTTAGAAGGTGATGTTACATGGGAGCTTAAGGATAAGATGCGACAATCCTACCCAGAGCTTTTCTATTAGGCAATCTCGAGGACGAGAGTTCTTTTGAGGTGTGTATGATATAACACCTGTAAATTTTCATTTGATTAATTTACTTAATCTTAGAGTTTTTTGGATTAAATACAATAATTATAAATTGGAATTTAAATTTAGTTTTCTTAAAATTTATTTCTGGAATTTTCGAGGTAGGTGCCCTCAAAATTCCAGTGGGGGCAAATAGCCACCCACATTATGAGGTTCCCTCATTTTTTTTATCTTCTTTTTCATTTCTTCTCCCCCTACGCGAAACCTGATTCTTCCCCGATGAGCTCGACCTGCGTCCGAGCAGTTCAACGGTTTTCTCCACCAAACCTTTATTTTTTTCTCTTTTTCTTCTTTCCCTCTCCCTTCCCGTTGGTTTTCCTGCGCAAAACATAGCGAGAAAGAGAAAAGCTCAATCGGAGTTGTGGGAGGCTAAGCGAACAACTTTACTCCGAGTAGGGTTGAAAACCGAACAGACGGTTCGGTTTTTCACCTAAATCGTAAATCGAACCGATTCTAATTTATGCAAACCTTAACTGAACCGAACCGATTAAAACTGAAATAAAATTGAACTGACTGACTATTTTAAACGTATTGTATTATTTTTATATAAAATATATATTATTTATTATATATACGATCGGTTCATTTTTGTCGGTTAAAATCACGTACAAACCGAAAATCGAACCGACCACTTCGGTTTTGAATTTTTTAAAACAAAATCGAACCAAACCGATCAGGTCAGTTTTGATCTGTTGGGTCGATTTAATTGGTTTGGTCAATTTTTTGTTCAACCCTAGCTCTGAGCAGCCTATGTAGTGGAGTCAAGGGTGACATTTGCAGCTGGTAAACCCCACATGCATAGGTGGATGGGGGCGTGGCAAAAATTTTAGAAAATTGAGAGTGTGAACTCGACAAAGAGTTTCACCAGCGCTAATTCACACAATGATCGCGCAGGCGAGTTTTGATTCTCTGTTCAGAGGTACTGTGGCATTGTTCTGGCCAATCTCCATCGTGCGGCCCTGATCAAGAAGATCAGATCTGTGTAGACAGATTTTCAAAGAGTTTTCACCGAAATTTGGCTTGATCGCAGTGACTGTCAGACCTATTTTGACAGTAAGCAATTTTTTGGTCCTTCGTCGGACTGTTTTCTTCATTCTTTTGCAATCTCCGAACAATTTGTTCACTACTTGGACTGTTTTTGCAGTTTTGGGGTGTTTGGAGTGATTTTGTCGGAGAATTCAAACGATCGGCGTTGCTGGAATTTAGATTTTCCTTTATGTGGCTTGTGGAGTTCGGGCCTATTTTGGAGAGCTTCCGGACTCACCAAATCATTACTCTGTGGATTAGGTGCTTAGTCAGGTTGGATGGGTTTTAAAAACTCATTCCGCTCAGGTAAGAGAACGTCCCCTTTTAAATTTTGATATAATGGTATTTCAGAAATGTGAATTATTATTTGATGCATTATGATGTTACGAGATATATTACTGTGATTATGAATGTGTCTGGGGTTATGTTAGTGAACTCGACACTTGTGATCGATCGTTAGAGACCTAAAGGTATTTATGTATATATGACACAGTAGGAAAATCATTGAACATTTCATGGATAGTATTTACAGATTAATTCAATAATTGTCTTGCATCATTTTAGACTATATATTTCCCACAACTCTAGCCATATGGATATGTATGCTATTATTTGCATTTCGCTCGTTTAACACTAGAAACTATGCGAAACCTTGGTAGGGAGTAACACTTTGGCCTTGAGAATGTGGTTGCTCATCCAAGAAAGAAACTCCCATAGGGAGTTGATCACAGCCTCGGTCATGAGGGCGTTTGATCCCCCACATAAAAAAAGGAACTGTTGTGGGTAGTTAATCACTGCCTCAGCCTTGAGGATGTTTGGGCTCTTATTTGGGTTGAATTTCCCCGATGCACACTATGACTTATGATTGAGCCACACGACCGATCTTCCATGGTGACATGTATATCTTACAGGCGACACCCCGCTTGGGAACATACATGCCCGAAGTGGTATCGGTGTGTGTATGGAGACATGTCAGAGTGAGACATGTTCGACACGACTGATTAAAATGCAATTGTGGGAAAATATATAGGATAGACTCATATTGCATCTCATGTGCATATTTACATCATGACTGAACAATTGGAATGAAAAGTGGTGGTGCATTGTTAAGTTTTTATTATTGCTTTGAACTGTCTTAGTTGATTATGTATTTTATTTGGCCAATAGATGTTTTGGTTCTTCTCATATCAGCTGGTGCTGACCCGTTTGCTTGTTTTGTGGCAAATGAGTGCACCCCTATCTGGGTGCAGGTGGTAATGTTGTTGGTAGTGTTGCTGCGAGAGGCGCCGGGTGATCGAGTGGTTGTCTACGTGGTTGGACAGCTGAGAGGTAGATTGAAATCTCGTGTCTAGAATTTATTTTGGTTTTTTTGTAAAATAGTGTGACGTAGGTGGGTTTCTAAGGAAAAATGTCATAGCCTGGATATTGTTCCCTTTTATATATAGTGATATTTTGTTTAGTTTATTTCGTCATTTGCTAGTAGGTGTAACTGTTGGCTAATAAATATAAAAAATAAGGAATTTTTTGGTCGTGTCGCGTCTCAGTTTCCGAGATATTTCGGTGTCTGAAGAATCGGGGTGACACATCTTCTTTCCCTCCGATCAATATGAGCATATTCAGGCTCTTTCCCCTTGCCTTCACACTTACCTTTATCCACTTGCTTATCTTTAGAGGTGAGTTGTCCAATCGGAGTTGGTCATCTTTCTCGCTTGATCTTTGCCACTCTGGTCATCAACACATTGTAGGCTGGTTAGTCTTGTGAGATAGCACATTCAACTGATGTAGTGAAATCATTATCTTTCACATCTTTGGCAAAAATAATCACCTCCCTATAGAGGTAGTTTTCCTCATTTTACCAATTTTAGGGGTCATTTCTATTTCTTTTTCACTTTTTCTCTTTTTACTCAATGGGAGTAAAAGGGTTTGTGGGAGAAAAGAGGTTTGTGTCTTTTTAATACTCAAAGTAGAAACGGGTAGAATGTAAAGTTTCGTTGTCAATGTTTGACTTGTATTGGTGGTAGGTGAAGCTCATGATGGTTCTCATTGGGAACAGGAGAGGGTGGGTTGAAACGGCGTTGTTGTGGCAGTGAAAGTTCAATGGTTTAGACTGCTAAAGGGTTTATCGTGGTCGATAGATGGATAGATATAGGTGGCAGTGACGGTTTTCATTGGGAAAGGGATAGGGTGGATTGAAAAGGGGCAACTGTTGTAGTGAAGGTTCAATGGTTGATATTGCTGAAGGATTTGTGGTGGTCGATGATGGATACATATGGGTGGTAGTGACAATAACTGGTTCGAGCGATTGGGTTTTGTGTTTGGCCTGAAAGCTTGTATCGTAGCAAGAGTGAGATATTTACGGTTTTGGTGAATTTCAAACGTTTGCAACTGCCAACTCATCTCCCAAAACAAATTTCTCCTTGTTTCTAGGGGTATAACCCAAATGTTAGGATTCTCACCATGATTTGGCTCCGTAACTTTTTCAACTACATACAAGTATCAAACCCCATGATTCTCCCCTCTTCCCCGTCCATTCGTTCCCTCTCCCAGAGGTACATTTTCGATCAGGCCCTGGCCATAATTTTTTTGGGGACGAACATTGCTTATTCTCTGTGATTTGTTACTGATGCAGTCATTTTTTACTCATTGCTTTGACCCAGTTTCTGCTAACCTGCACAAGTAACCCACGTGAGCCACAGACCACCATGGTGGTGGCCGATGGCACTCCGATAAAGTCAGATAGGGATCTGAGGAAGGTGTAATGTTGTAACAAGGAATTTGTAGCGTACCTTAGCTTACCAACCTCATGTCTTATTTATAGTGCAAGGAGTCCTGGTTTTACCAGGCCATCATAGGCGTAGTTTAGGAAGAAAATCTTCATGGAGATCATTATCTAATTAGAAGTCGTGCTGTTGGAGGGAAGTTCATGTTAGCCCCGTGCTCCTAGATATGCGGGAGATAATTCCCAGTGCGAGAGCAATCCGTCCAAGAGAGTTTCCCTGTATGGAATGTACTATGGTATTTGCTTCCTAGTTGGAAGCAGAGAGCAATTGTAGTTGCCTGTTCGAAGCTGATCCTCGAGATACTTGCCTTAGTAGGACTTATGAGTTTTGAGGATAGATGTGAGACGTGTGGGCCTAGCATGTTGTGAGAGTTCGGGTTCGCCTGGTAAAATGAATTGAGCGGGCTTAGAACCGCTTGGGCCGGATCAGTGTTGGGCTGAGGTCGGGGCCCGTATTTCCTCGAGATCATCATGATACGTGTGTAGGTTAGAGGTGCGACCGTTTTTATGTATCATTAGTTACTATAGAGTTTAAAGTCAATTTTCAACTGATAGGAGTAGGGTAGTTTAATGTTGATAGGCTCCAAGGGCCTTTGAGCCTTGAACTCCTTAGCCACCTCTTTTTTTGTCAAAATGCATGCAACCATAGCCTATGATACCACAATAGAAACAAAAGATACGAAGTTTTTCATCCTTAAATTGGATCTGGATACACTTCTTAGTGCCTCTATCTTTTATTTGTACTGTTGATGATGCTTTAAGGGGCCTTCTTACATGGGCAATAACCCTCGCTCTCATGAACACATTTGGTTCATCTTTGTGTATTTTTCCATCTATCTTCTTAACCATTCCGACTCCTCTAGCTACCTTTGCAATATCTATCAATGGGGAGTCCATAGACGCGTATCCAAAAGTCCCACTAGGTGGAATTAGTAGTGAATCAAAGTGAATGATTGGTGCCATCCCCTCGTGACTATGGGATATTGTTTGATTGACTATGGTCCACCTAGTAAAACTTTTTCCACATCTTCTTCTCCTTATAAACGAAAACAAAATTACCTGTAGGGAGTGTGGACATCTTTACCTCTTCTACCAACTTCCATTGCGTAATGAAGTGCTCTTGTATCTCCTCATTTTCCATGGTGTTTGGGGCTAATAACTTTCTAATGACTGTGTACGTCCATGTTCTTAAGGCTTCATCTAACAATTCATCTAGGAAGATGATCTCAAGTTCTTCATCAATGATAACTCTCCTTTTTAGTTCCTTTGTCTTTAGGGTTTCAAGAAGATTGGATGGGGATTTGTTGTATTCTTGGTCTTGTCTATTCGGTCTTAGTTTGCATAATCTAGTTTCGAAAATGAGATTGGGTTTTCTTTAAGCACGCTCAGAAAGAGATTGGAAGCTGAGAAACATATTAACATATTACATATATGATTGGATTATTATGGAAGTTTCCATTATCTATTGTGAGCAAAAGAAAGTTTTTATGATACCATTTTTATCTCATATGGCGTCTATAAATGGCAAATACTTAGTTTTTTCAAGTTTGCAAACTCTTCCTTCGATTAGGAATTTAGGAACACAATGCAGTTGCAACAATAGAACAAGTTCTGATTCGATGTTGCTTTTATATGATTTGGTGTTTAAAGCAACATTAAAGCAAAATATAGATACTTTGTAATAATCCGTATATAAATCTACTTAGCATACCTCCTAAGGACATTGAAGTGGATAACTAATCTCCATCTATATAATCAGAAATTTGAACTTTTGTTTGTATATAGGCTGGTTGGAAGTGGGTATTGTCGGCATCCTAATTTTGGAAACTTACAAGCATCTGTATAATTTAGTTCTTTTAATAGAGTAGTGATTCAATGAGGTTAACCTCAAGGACTCGTTGAGGTCGCTACTCTTTACTATTGGATCTAATAAGCTTGATCTTAGCCAATTTAAAAAATGCAGTTTTGGAATCCGAAGATATTCTCCCTCCAGGTTTCCAAGTTAGCCCACTAAAAAAGAAGAAGAAGAAGAAACCATTTACTTGGGTCTCGATCTCTTCCTCTTTGAAACTTCTCTTCATTTACAACTATTTTGAGTTTTTTTTACAAACTCTTATCTATAGCCTTTTTTCAACTCTTACAATCGGATGGCCCGACAACAAAGATCTTTTCATTGCACAACAATTTGTGAGTTTATTTTCTTGTTTTTCTAGATAATCTCAACATATAAGGCATAAGGAAGGTTGATGAAATTAATTTCTTACAACTCGCTGTGAACAATGGTGTTCCTCACAAGGTTCAACTTGTATTAGTGGATTTATTTGCTATTTCAAGCCAATCAAGTTACCAAACTAGATAAGTCCACTAAACCATTAACATTTGTCACCTCTAAACTCTTTTTCCCACCAGATATACACAAATAACTGTCAAGCTTTCATGCGTTGAGAAAATTTCAGCATTTATATATAAGAGAAAACTCCATAAATCTCTTTTGGAAAGAGAAAGAAGTTCAATGAGGAGGAGAGACCTAAACCTGTTTTTAGTTATTGATTCGATTAAATTGGAAACTCATAGATAATCTATTATGGCTTCAAAATATATTTTTGAAATTGGCAAAGATCAAACTTATTATATCCAATGGTGGAGAGTGGCGACCTCACCAAGCTCCGTGAGGTTAACATGTTGAATCGCCACTCCTGTCAATATATACTAGTAAACATGGACCGAGCGTACAAGGCCAATCCTGAGATTTTTGGGACCGATGCGAGTTTCAAAAATATGGCCTTGGATCGTAAGAAAAAATTGAAAACATAGATGGGGAAATTTGATTTGAACCCGCGATATGATAAAACCATACTAAATGTCAGATGCCGGACAGAATAGTGATTATCCTACAGGCTAGTTCAACAGACAATTCACAAGGAATGATACAAGAGATTCACTACAAGAAAAAATGCCATTAATAGCGTTTCAAAAACGCTATGGTAGGATACCACAGCGTTTTAGAAAACGTTGTGTCTACCGGAGCTATAATAGACCCAGGGTCTATTATAGCGTTTTAAAAACGCTATAGTAAGTTGGGCTTTTATAGCGTTTCAAAAACGCTATAGTAGAGTCTACCATAGCGTTTCATGGTAGGTATACATAGCAAAATTTTTTTATTTTTATTTCATTTGCTATCAAATGACTTTTTATTACATCTTATAAGTTTTATTTCTAGAAAATTATATTCGGATGTTTATGCAGCCAATCAACCGTTTATACAATGCTATCCTCAGTGGGTAGAACAAGTGAAGAGTACTGAACTAACTGAAGTACGGTGTAGACTTTAGGATGGCATCAAATGAACATAACTGAACCAAATTGTAGAAAGGTTCTGTTTTACATGGACCGACATGCATAAACAACAACGCTGACAAAATTTGTCCACTTATATTCCAAACTTCTAGTTATCTCACTTTGAAAGAAAATCTAAACTCTGAAATAAAATCAGGAAGAATCATATATGTTGGAGTCGAAATGTGCCCGACTTGAAGTCTTGAGCATAAAACACAGTAACATGGGTTGTGGAAACTACCATGATTGGATGGTTCTTCATCCTTGGTTTCCATATTCCATCTCTGTTGTAATCACTGAAGAATAAAACTGGTTTCCCATATTGTAGCTGTCATCATCATAGTTACTGTAATTGTTCAATGGCACCATAGGAGGATGATTCATCAACAACGAACCGCCACATAAGTTCATAGGATTGGAGGGCCCATAGAACATGGTAGGATCCAATGGATATCCCATTACTGGCAGTCTGGCAATGGCATCATCATGCTGTTATGATCTAGTGGTTGTCGCTGCATCATATGGAGTGGTTGTGGCTGAGGGTTCTGATCATTATGTGTATAGCTGCAAGTTGGATTCTGATGATCCATCATCAGTGCTTGTGTACTACTATAGTCGCCAACCATGGCTGGTCCTTCCATAATGCTGTTTTGTTGCTTGCCTTTCAAAAACTTGATCTTTGAATGAATCTCTTTAGTCTTAGATGCCACTGTGTTAAGAATTTGTCTCAACTGATCATAAGACATATGATCCAACCTTTCATCCCATCCCCAGAATTCAGCCCGTCTCCTTTCTCTTGTCAACATTGAAAAGTTGATGTCGTTCATAATCTGACGCACTTTAGAAGGCTCATTAGGGAAGATCTGATCAGTCTGACCTTGAGGCCCATAAACAATGATGCATGCATGCATCGACACCGCACAATGTAGATAACTCGAGTCTTTTTCTTGAGGCCTGCGGTTCTCTTCTTGAATGTGGAATTGCGGAGTTTCTTGCTTTCTCATTGTTTATCAGCTTCTTCATGTTACCAATCTTTCTTCCACTACCACCTGTACCCATCTGATCTTTAATTTGTCTAGTCTGAAAATCTTCAAACCTAAACACCAATACAAAGAAAACCCAAGATTTAAATCCAAGTTCAAACCAAGATCTTTAATTTGTCTAGTCTCAAATTGAAACGTAAATCAAGAAACAGTAAGCATGACTTACAAATACAATATAATTGCACTTTGGGTACCTCATGTGAATCACATCCTCTTTTGCTGAGGGGTATTTGGGTTTTTACTGAATGTGACACGTTTGATCAACCTCCAATCAATCAATCAATCAAAGAGAATAAATATTATGTTCATTCAAGGTAAAGATGAAACATTTCAATAAAATTCATAATTGTGATAGCGAATAAACAGTAGTTAAATTGTAAGGTTACCTTGCATAAACGGAATACCATAGCCACTGTGAGCTGTGACCAATTGAAACCAAATCACCAGGCAACTGTGCTGTTGTTTGCTCTCCTCCCAGTGGAGCAAACTGTCCCAAATGCCGGTACCTTTGTAGGGATACTAATCACAACAGTGACAAGTATACATTGGTTACCCTAGTACATTGGAACATATGGTTATAGGTAAGTCTATTGAGAGCTCACAAACAACTGACCCACATAGGATATCACCAATACCCCAAAATTAGCGCATCTGATGAGAATAAGGAGCAGCATGATTGCAGTCTTTTTAACATTCAAAGGATACAATTTATACAATGCAACAGAATCAGCATGTCAAACGACTTACTAGCCACACAAGTCAAATTTCATTGCATAAAAAATCATAAAAAGCACCAATCATTCCTTTCCTGCCACAACCAACATTTCCATGTAATTCAAATGTCAGAATTTAGATGAAATTCATGATGACATACCTGCAGCAGCAGAGTCTACATTCTTCTTCTTTGTCAAGTTTATTTCTCGACTTCACTCACAGCAAATCCAATCATAGCAACATGACCAACGAACAACTCGTTTTGCTTTGTGAATCCAATCCCTCCTGATGTGCCGAAAATCCCATCCTCTACCTTTGGCTTTGGTGCCTATAAAAAAAACAAAAAGTCATCAAATTATCATAAATGTAAATATATCTGGAATGAAACAGTACAAAACATATTTGAATTTGAACAAACCTGCTTCTTGGCAGGAGGGGCTTTGGTCTTAGACTTGAAGAGAGAAACAATGGAAGGCAAAAAAGTGCAGAGTTGTTGATGGTTTGTAAATGAGGAAGGAGAGAGCTCCAGTTGTGAGAATGACTTGGGCTTGACAAGTCTTTGAACCTGTAAATGGAGTAGAGAGTTTTGGTTGTCTCTCTTCAAATTCATTTAGTGGTGGACTTACCAGCATCTGCAGCCAAAATTCAATATTTTCCATTAGTAGCAGTCGCAATCATTTATGTAAGTCGCAGTTAAGATTTTTATTTCATTCACAAAAAGGAAATGGATTTCATTAGTAAATAATATGAATTTCAAAGTCCACAACAAATAATTATGGCTAGCTGAATGTTATCAAAGAAGCGAGACCAAAAAGTACCAAGGCCATGAAGCACTGGAAATATAAGGTCTAAGAAGAGGAATAAATTTGAATGCACAAAGTCACAACGAATTCTGAAACATGAATATATCTTGAATATAATATGATTTGCCTACTTAAATACTTTCCTTAATTTATATACTAGTGTTTTTCACATACTGCCATGCCTACAACACTCCCTCCTATTTCATTCATCGTATGACTCATACTTTCCAATTTAAATGCACAAGAACAAGCCAATCCCCTGCAAGTAAGACCTGAAAATACAAAATGTTTCACAATATTTCAAAACATTTTGCACAATCACATTTCTTGGTTCATCCATGTGCCTAATAGAAAAAGGAACAAGAGATGCCACTTAACCTTTGGATGAAATGGCATCAATTTTCCAACATCCAACAGAACAAAAACTTCCAACTCCAGGAGGTAGACCGTAGACCAAACCTTACTAGTGAAAGAGCACTAAGAACATAGGTCGTCTACCAACTTCCAATTGGAAAAACAAAAGGAAAGGCCAATGAAACCAAGAATTCACATGAATTGCTGCTTGCAGAGTAAGATTAAGAAATTTCCCATTTGTGTTCCCTTTTGCACCCAACTTCCACACAGAATCACTTTTTTTAAAGTCGCGACATATATGCTTGAATGTAAGGCTCAAACAAATCTTTCCTAAACCTAATCCAATTCCCTCTTCCCACGCTGAATTGAAGGTTTCCTTCCCGAACTATTCCAACCTGTTAACAATATTCCTCCCATCCCTATGCAATAAGGACATCTGACAACCCACTCTTACCCACCATATCATACTCCCTGCCCATCCTACCATCCTATTAAGGAGCACTATATTCAACCTCTCACCCACCCATGTCTATTCTCACACCTTCCTCCAATCACCATTCATCATATAAACTCAAGACTACCCAAAATTTAACTGGAAACTCGTCATAAAGCATGAACTAACATAAACACGACATCAAGCATCAATACATCATTAGTCAAATGAGAAAATCATCGGAACTCAAGCCAGCTAGCTGCTGGCAGATCCAGTGGGTCATAAACCAAACAACATAGCAAGAACACGAGTGAACATTAGTACAAAACTTTGAGAAGCTGAATATATGCTTCATCGAAAAAGAGATTGTCAAATCAACTTACCAACATGACCAATAAATACAACATTCAAGTGTCGTTTCTTAGACTCTTCCTTCTCATTTTCTTCAGCAACTTTTGCAGCAGCTGCTGCTGCCTTTTCTTTCGCTGAAAATCCAATAAATAACAGTCACATATAGCAATACAAAAGGTAAGTGTAAAAGCAAAACATAATGGATAACCATAATAATAAAATAACAAGATACCTTTAATCTCTGCGTGTGAGGGTCCTGAGGGTTGGGCAACAGGTTGTACATCTTCCTTGATATCTACAATAAATAAGAGATACAGATGCATATGCAGAATGTGAAAAATGCTATTGATACTAAATAAGCATATGCAATTGAAATACAAAACAACAAATCATAAATTATGGATATTAACACAAGTTATATAAATTTCAGCTTTCAACAATCTAGAATCCTAATATTCACCTACCAGGGAGCAAATCTACTGATTGTAGCACCAATCACTACAAAAAATTTATATTCTTTTGAAAAAACCATTGCTTCCCAAGTGAAAAACAAGAGCTACTTGTTCCACTAAATACAATGACATAAGTTTATCTCAATTCAAATTAGACAAAGATCTCTATTGCACCGAAATAGGTTCATCTAACATGTGACATTAGAAATCAAGACAAAAGAGCAAAAAATTCAAGAGTTTCCTCCAATCAATTTTTCCACTTCAACAGAACATCTTTTAATCTAGTTCAAGCACCAAAAATTACTAGAACCTATGAATGGCTTTTTCACCATAAATATACGGAAGTTTTGGTAATATTGATAAGCTCAATCTCAGTGAAAATAAGAATTAGGTTAATTACACTTTACCTTCTTCCATATTATCAGATTTTACGACTTCTTTCGACGTAACTTGTTCAGATTTCACTTCATCCATCGAAACCACACCGTTGTTCTCTTCTACAAAACTCAACCGAAACCTTACGTTTAGTACATCATTGAATACAGTAGTGATAGAGAACGAACGAACGAACGGTAAAGGATGAGATTCAGCGAATTCTTACCTGTTGAGTCGAGCTGCAACTAACGGATGGTGGATTGGATCTCATCCTCGATGTCTGCAACAACAACAACAAATCAGGCAAATGGTGAGAGGAAGAGATTGGGAGAGGAAACCCTAACTTTTCAACTTTGCAAATGGGGAGAGGAAGAGATGAGAACAATAGACTATTCTGCTTGAAGAAATCATGCTTGGGGTGCCATGAAAGATGAAGAAGAGAGGAGCTTTTGAAAGAGATTTGTGAAGAGGGAGAGAATGCGCCAAGGAAGAAGAGAGAAACAGAGGGGCAGAAAGGCAAAGAGGAGGAGAGGTCAGGGGAGAACATCACTTCGATCTGCTGTGAATGAGGGTGGAAAGAGAGCGAGGCTGAGAGGGAAGCAAATGTAGAAATGGGAGGGAATCGAGCCGATTTAATTTTAGTTTTTCCCGCTTCCACTTTCATAGCGTTTTAGTTTTATAATGCTATTAAAATTTGGGCTTTTTATAGCATGAGTGTAAAAAACGCTATGGTCAAATGCTATTAATAGGCATTTGTGTTGTAGTGATTCGCCAAAAAACACAGATAAATAACTCTAATGTTCAATTAAATTATTCAAAATCAAAGGTATCTCTACAATATTGAGGAAGCGCTCTATTTATAGTGCTCAAATAACTTGAACAATAATAAGCCTATTCCTAAAAGAAAAATTAAAATCAAATACTAAAATAATAAACAGTCTATTCTTAAAAGAAAAATTAATGCCTAATCCTAAAAGAAAACTAAAAAGATTCTTAATTAAATTGAAAGATTACGAACAAGTTATTCAGTAAATAACTTTGAGAGCAAATTATGAACCCTAAACCCTCTTGCATTAGTCGCTCCGGGTTGGAAAGAACTCGTCCTCGAGTTCACAACAACTTCACCGGAATCCTCTGGCGGCAGCCCAGGAAAAAGATCCTCTGGCACCAGGTTAGAAAACTCTGTTGGCTGCTGCACCTCCTCTAGCAAATCTGAATTCACGTCTGCTGCCAAATAGTAACCACTCATCATCCTAACATATCGCTTGATGGTTGGCCCACTAGTGAAAAAACTTGTCCAATACGCATTTGCACGGGCTGCATATGGGAAGAAGTCATCAGTTTTTAATGGCCCTGTCTCATTTGCTGCATGTTGTGCATCAGTATATATCGATGGGGTGGAGTAAAGAGCATTCACGCGCCCATCCATATTGACATAATGAATGAACTTATCCATCTGCCTGAACCATGTATGAGCATATTAATACTGAAAATCTGTCTCCATCGTCCACATTATATGGTTTGTACGAGTAATGTTGGCATGTGTCAGTGCTCCAGCTACAAAATCATTGACTCGATCTTGAACATTGTAATTAAACAAATCGACATTATCCTGAACTATGGAGGACTTATCGTCAACTTCAAAATAAAAATTATCATTATCTTCTTTCAATTTATCCTCAGGTGCCTCGCCATTAACGCCCAAATTCTGCACTTTCTTATCATTTACTTGCCTAGGAGCACTATAACTTTTAAACGGAAGTGTTTCAGGATCTTGCTTCTGGACCTCCATCTCAGGGATGTTTTCTTTCTCTTGTGTGACGCCATCGTCATTAGGATTACTACCCTTGATATTCCTATCAATCTGTTCAGATGTTGCAGGGCCAAGTGCTTGTGAAGTTCCTTTCTCAAACTCGGAAACAAAACCATATTCATATGCATTCTCATTTTCCATATCATCAGACCCCTTCACTTTATGCTCATGCAAATCGGTTGATACTTTGATTCTTTCCTTCCATTTTTCAAGTGCATCCCCAACACTCCTGTAAGGATTGGGATAGGTTCTTTGTGCAGATGAGTTGTCATGCTCTATTGTTTGAGCTTTAGGTTTATTGGCACTTAAGTTTCCATCCATAACCGAGCCAGGCATCGTCAGTCTGTCTCACAGACATCATTGGAGGGTGTCCCTTTTGAGGGAGCATGGCCATTTTGCACGTTGCCACTATTAGAAAATGGAGCTTGTGCTGTAGCATTTGGTTTCGATGTTTTCGTGCCATCGTTCAGTTGCGTAGCCGTAGGCATACTACAGCCATCAAAGTCTGATGGTCCCTATTCAAAAACATTGTTAGGTGGTCGAGACAGCTCCATACCTTTATCATTGTGGTCATCGGATGCATCATCATCATCTGGTGCCAGTTGTTCGTCTTCAAAATCATCTCTTTCTGAAAAGGGATCTGCACCATGAATTGGATCATCCTCCTATTCTCCATCAGATAAATTATATTTGCTTTTCTTGTTCACTTTCAACTGTCGCTCACGCTAAAAATGCAAAATGGCTTTGCCAAACTCGTCGAGCGTATTATTCTGTTCCCAATTCGCTTATCCACAAACACAGAAGATTTAACACTTTGTTTGTATTCCTTCAATAGTGTATATTTCCTCAACGAGTGAAGTCGCTGAAATAAGGTTTGAGTGTAGCCGAAAGGAAGGAAGTGACCCTTCATCTTCTTCTTCATCCTCTCCCAATCAGTGATCTTGGCCTTGCCTTGCCTGTCTTGTTATCGCCTCAATTGCTACCACCATACAGATGTTCTGCCTTTGAGTTTGATGGAGACCAATTTCACTTTGATACGATCTAGAACTTTCTTATACTAAAAAATACGTTATACTTCATTCAACCAATCTACGAATCCTTCGGCTTGTAACGTACCAGAAAACTTGGGTAGATCCACTCTGAATCTGAGGTCTCCATGACGATCCTTCCGACTAAGGTGCTCCCAGATTCGAGCACGATTGTGATACGGGTTTTGGAAACTGGAACTAGAATCGTGATCTTCCATCTCACGATCTCTGAAATCCTGCGCCGCCAGACGCTGGGTTAACTTTGCAACTTGCCTCTGTAAATCCTCAATCATCACATCCTGAACGTTACGATCACGGTTTGGGGCTTCCTCGTTCAGAATCTGCCCGCGATGACCACAACCACCAGCCATGGAAACAGATGAAATCTCACCCCAAAAAGATGTTGAAGCTCTGATACTAACTGACGTCGGGCAAAATAATGATTATCCTGCATGCTAGTTCAACAGACAATTCACAATGAAGGATACAAGAGATTCACCCAAAAACACAGAGAAATAACTCTAATGTTTAATTAAATTATTCAAAATCAAATGTATCTCTACAATATTGAGGAAGCGCTCTATTTATAGTGCTCAAATAACTTAAATAATAAGTAACTTATTCCTAAAAGAAAAATTAGAATCAAATACTAAAATAATAAGCAGTATATTCTTAAAAGAAAATGTAATGCCTAATCTTAAAAGGAAACTAAAAAGACTCCTAATTAAATTGAAAGTTTACGAATAACTTTGAGAGCAAATTATGAACCCTAGAAACCCTCCTGCATCAATGTCTAATCACTCAAAACAATAATTAAACATTTTAACAATTTGGGCCCTTCATTTGTATATAATAGGGCTGGGCAGGTCCGGTTAACCGGCCCAATTTGTCAATACCGAGGATCGAACCGGAGTTTCAACAATTGAATTTCTAGGGACCGGGCCCTAACCGGTGAGACCGGTTAATCGGGGTTCCGGGTAACCAGAAATCTGGGCCAATTCTCGGGCTTCAACCACTGGAGGAGTACAATTGATTTTTTTTTTTAATAAAAGAATAATGGAGTACAAACGTGGAATCTTTACATTACAAGTCTAGGGTTTCTTGTTACAAAGTACAAACTGATCAAACTTTTACAAAATCTTCTTCAAGCAAACAGGGAACTCTTCTATCAATCAATCTTACAATCTTTTCAACGAGAGAGATGAAAGAGATGAGGGCTTCACGATCTTTCGGCCAGAGAGATGAGGGCTTCAACGAGATAGAAAGCTCTTCTTTCAATATTTCAAAGCCAGAGAGACGAGGACTTCAACGAGAGAGAAATGGAGCTGGGACTAAAAAAATGGCGTTTTTGAGTTTAAGAAGAAAAAACATAAAGTTTCTGAGAGATAAGTGGCGTTTCTGAGAGAGATGGTGTTTCTGAAAGAGAAATGGCGTTTCTGAGTTGAAGAAGAAAAAAAAAAAAAAAAATAGAGAGATAAGATAAGAGAATAAAATGAAGGACAAGACTCTTTCTTTAATCCCATATCTTGTCTTTAATCCCATCCAAACTCCAATAAAGAAGGACAAGACAATTTATTTAATCCCATCTAGGGATGGCAACGGGGCGGATTTGAGCAAATTCATCCCCGATCCGTCAAGAATAATGGATCCTCAAATCCGCCCCGCCAATCTGTTTATAAATTTATTAAAAAATCGCCTCCGCCCCGCACGGATTGACGGATATCTGCCCCGCCCAAAATATCCGTTAAAAATTACATTCATTCATTCATACAGTAAACAAAGATCATTTATAAAAACAAAAATTACAAAAAACCATACAACAAATTACAAAAAAAAAAAAAAAAATTCAATCTAAACAAATTACACAAAAAAATTCGATCTAAAATCTTAAAAAAAATTACAACAAATTTCAACAAAAAAAGTTTAGATCTAAAAAACAAATTACAACAAAAAAAGTTTAGATCTAAAAAAAAATTACAACAAATTACAAAAAAACATTCGATCAGATTTGAGATCTGATCTCTGATCTAATTTCTGATTTCTGAGATCTCAAATGGGGAGAGGAAGGCGGATATGGAGGTGGGAAGCTTCGATTTCGAATGTGAGAATCTGATATTGGCCGTGAGAGGCGAAACCCTTGGCTGTGAGAGGGTTCGACCTTCGTCTTCGAGTGAGGATCTGTGTGTGAGAGGGAGAGGCGAAGGGAGATCTCTCTACGTCTGGTGTGTGTGAGAAGGAGAGGCTCTAGTGTGAGGAAGGGAGATCTCTCTGTGAGACGAAAGGGAGATCTGTGGGAGGGAGGGGCGGTGTGAGGGAGCGATATCTCTCTGTGGGAGAGAGAGAGATGTGTGGGAGGGAGGGGAGGGAGAGAGATCGATCTCTCTGTGGGATGGAGGGAGGGGCGGTGTGAGGGAGCGAATGTGTGTGTGAGTGAAAGGGTTAATCCCTTTATATAGCTGAAGGATATTTTTGTAAATTTATCGGTTAAACGGATATCCGTGGGGAGAATATGGCCAAATCCGTATCCACCCCGATTAATAAACAGATACAGATCGGAAATCCGTATCCGCCCCAAAATCCATGGACCCTTTACCAAATTCGCCCCAAACGGGGCGAATATCCGTAAAAATCTGCCCCACTGCCATCTCTGATCCCATCCAAAATCCAATAAAGAAGGACAAGACATCTCATCCAACACAAGAAGTCCATCCAGAGTTTGGGCTGGACTTTGTACAAACTCGGATTGGGCTCGGTTAATCGACTGTTTAGGATTGCTGAAACCGAGTACGAGACCAAAATTTTTGGGCCAGGCCTAAAAATCGAATCGAAAATTAAAAATCTATTATAAAATCGAACCGACCGATTCCCGATTAGGTTTTTCGGTCTAAATTGCCCAACCCTAATATATAATAATAACAAATTTCGGCCTCTTAAATCTAAAAAAATTTAGTAACTTTTTTCGAGGCTCGATTTGGGGAATTGTTTCGATCCCCTCAAGGGTGAGCATGTGCACGTGGGATGCGTGTGATATAATTTGTGCATCCATTTTATTTTGAGTTCGTGCAGCCTGAAATTTTTGAACGAAAGAAAGAGCTAGGCGATCCCGAAAAACCGAGAAATTCATTTATTTATTTAATAATTTTAAAGAAGGGGCATTTAAGGGGGAAGCATTGTGTCCTGTCCATTCCCTCCCACCTGAAGTAGAGTGAGTGGAAAAAAGGCGTGTCCTTGCTGCTTTTCCTCTTCAGGGCTCCACGTCAACGTCAATGGCGAAGAAACGAAGAGTCCCTGATGTTCTATGGAGGGTTTACCGCGACCGAGCTCGTACCTTAGCAGAGACCATCTTGCACTTACTACCTCCCGAGCCACCGAAACAGTGCCACTGCAAGGGGCGGGGCTGCCTTGGTTGCAGCGGTGCAGACGCCACGTCCTTTCTTTTGAGAGCTCATGACCCCTCTGACTACAAGACACTCTTGATCAAGTGCTTCGTTGTTCTCCCAGAAAATGCTCAACACCACCTCTCTGTTTTCTACATTACTCGTTCTCGTCGTCGGTCACAACGAGAGGTATCTATTTTCCCTCTCTTTCTTGATCAAGCGTTTTTAGCTGTTACAAATAGTGTTTTTTAGGTCTTGTATCTGAAAAAGATGTCTACTTTACTTGAAAAATTGCAGATCGTGAAAAGGACTGTAGAGATGATAATGTGTGATGAAAAGATGACGGGTCTTAATGTGATACACAATGGTTATAACAAGGCAAGTTATACAACCCAAACCCCCTTTTGTAGAATTTATTTTGGGTATTTGGTTAAAGTGGAGATAACACTTAAATGGGGTTTCTTTTACTAGCATTTGCAAGATTACCCAGAGATAACGAAAATACATTACAAAATTTTTTCTTGTTAGCAGCTTCTACTTTTCTACTTCGTTAGATTTATAGTTAAGCTCAACTTCTTTTTGTACAAATGAGTTTATTAGGTTAGGTCGTATTAGACAATGCTTTTGGTGAAGTTGTGAAGGAACCCCTCAAACAACCACAAAGCAAAGTCAAACAATTTACAAAGACAGAAGATTCACAGTTAATAACTGGTAAAATAGATATTGAAATTTAACACAAGAGTTATGAAAGTATCTCAAGTAGCGAAACATATGTACATGAATCGTAAATATCAACATCAACATTGCCATCATAATCTCTCAATATCAACAATAACATTGCCATCATCCCATCATCCTTGTCACTTAGAATCCCTTCACCATATATCCACCTTCCACTTTGTCATCCTTGCTAATAATTGTCATTGTTCTACTCACAGTCAATGATCTTTTACTTGGTCCGACATAATCAACTTCCTGTTCTAAGTGCTGGTTTTGTTGAAGGATCCCGTGTACCATTAAGTGCAGAGTGGTTGCCATATCCCATTTTCTTTTGTTTATATCAAGATCCAGAGTAAGGGGATGTGGTTGATTCCGAACCTACTGATCCACTGAAGAGCTAATTGTAGTTGATCCACCACAAGTGCCTCTTGGCTTGTAAAAAAAACCTAAGTTTTCTCAAGAAAAAGAAATAGTGTATGCCAACAATTAATTTGGCTCGGAAATTGTATTTCTAGAAGATTTTAGTGCTATTTGGTTTAATTTTTCTTTAGTAGTTCCAAGATTTTTCACAATTCTCATTCTAAAGAAGTAGTGTATGGCAACAGTTAACTCGTTCAAGCAGTGTTGTAGATCTTTTGACTACCTCAGCTTGGAGTCTTCTTCTGAGTAGGGTAAGTTCTTGCTAATTCACGCAACTCCATTCTCTTTTATTTCCTTACTGTTATGTCTAGGTAATTTCTGTTAATTGTTCGGTGAAGATAAACTTTTCAACTTTTCAGATAGGAGATGAAGCCATGGTACATCTTCTGAAGTTTGCAGCTATATTTTTGCCCTTGCCACGTGAAAATCATCACCAGGTTGCAGGATTTCCTATGAGTGATTTGTGCTCCAGTTCGTCTGAACATGTATCTGGTTATCAGCCACCTTTATCCATTCAAACTGGTATATCATGTGCTTAGCTTGTGTTCTTGATCATGTAAACCCCATATTTCTTCTATTGTAGCCAAATTTATTTACATATATCTAATTTACTTCTATTTTACTTTTTTCCACTATTCAGATTATTACACTATTTGGATTATTACACCTATTGCAAGTTTTATATTAAAATGTTCCTGATTTGAGATATGATTTTCCTGATATAATATTTGGTTAAGCTCTCAAGTATTGACACAAGTGGGAAACAACAATGCTAGTTCTTTATTGAGTTAGAACATTTTGTGGCCTTTTTCTTGAGAAATTTGTCTTCGTGTTGCCTTCCCTTGCCTGGTCTAACCTAACATAATGGAAACATGGTGCTTTCTTTGCAAGAAAATTTCAGTTTTAAATTTTTAATCAATCAAATGAGGTTGTGTTGGATTGACAGATGGTGTAAAACTTAATCACTGTCTCTAATGGTTCACTTAATCATTCATCCGTTCACTTGCTTTTACATAGAGTCTTATCATGCATAACATTTAAACAATGTTACCAGATCTGCAACCTCTCGTCGGATCCACTATCAGGGTAATTGTTCTCCCCTCAAGACTACATCAGACTAGCGTATAAAATTTTGCCAGGGGAACTAGTTCAAGTTTTGACAATATGAAATACTTCCAGCTAAAAGAACAAAGGAAATAGTGTTCAAAATCAACTATTTGCTTTGATAGTATTGTACGTCTATGTTCGTTTTTATTCTAGTTTTACTACATGGTGATTATTTAGGATTTTTCTTTGAAGTATGAAGCCTTTTATAATAACTTGCATTGCATCATCTTTTATTATATTAAATTTACATCTAGTTTATTTATTTATTATTATTTTTTTTAAACTCTAAAATATGTTTACTTGTACTGCAATATATGGATGTTTTGGTCTATCACTATATACCTGAATTGGAGTATTAAATTGGCTAATAAAGATTATGTTCCATCACACTGCATAACACTAAAGTACAGTACCATGTACAGGATGACCCTCAATGGTAACATGGATTTAGAAAATCATGTGGAATTATTATGATATAGTCATACTACTTTATTTAGTCTGGTTCTGTCCTATGTTTACTGTTTTCCACTCTCCTGGTTCAGTTGCCCTGTGTAACTGTTCCTCTGCCAGCTGAATTTTATCTTTGTTAGATTAACTTTGTCAGTGATCCCAAAGTAAAAAAGTGAATGTGAATTTTTCCTGTACTTTCTTACATAACCTGTTACCATTTTTTGTTGTGCTCCATTATATGACTTTGACACGCCAAATTATTTTAATTGAACACTTATTTGTTTTACTTGTGATGTTCATTGTTCTATACCAATCAGAAGATAGTGCTGTGTAAAATCTGTTCTCATTAAATAACACTTCCTTATTTTTCGCAGAAACTGCCAAAAAGAGAAAGAGAGTTGAAGAATATAGTTTCGGCTCGGATAATTTTTCTGCTCACCAAATGGATTCAAAGAGATCTCTAGTTTCTGTTACTTGTGGTGGTGGTGGTGGAGATCACATGAATCATGTTGGATGCCATTGGCTACAACAAAGAGGTTGCAGTCAAATCAGGTCTAATGAAAATATGCGAAACACTTGCAATGCGATTAACGATGATAAAAAGACCCTGAATGGGAAGCTTCAAGAAAGGTTAAGTGAAGCTAGAAAAAACCCAAAGAAGCGTGCAAGACCGTTTAGTTGGCAAAGGTACAGAAAGCGTAGACAAGCAAACTGCATCACTGCTAGTGAAGACACACAGATTGCTAGTTGCAATCTTCAGAATAAAGCAACCATCAATTTAGAGAGCCCTGCAGAGGTGGTTCTCATGCAGGAGTCTGAGAAGCAACACAAATTCAGTACTCACTCTGAAAAGGTAAACATGTATAGAAATCAAATAGTAAATAACAAATACTTCAATTCCACTTCATGTCTAGAATAAAAAAAGCACTTTTTCTCAGCAAATTGATATACTTTCTCTATGCATCCCTCTATCAACTGATGACTTATGTTGCTGAACTGAACCATAAGTGGGGAATCAGTGTGATGGTGCAAAACATTAATCAATTTAAGCACTAATGAGACAATGGGCGACCCTTGATAATTAATGCATGTTAATCATCTTGGTGTATCTTGCCTTACAGCTTCCAAATCTCATGGCTTTTGTTAGAGTTGTCCAGGAACCTGTTTTATGACTAAATGCATCCCCTTCTACAGTGCTACCCTTTTGCCTTTTTATTTTTCCTAAGCTGTAAATAAAAAATGACCACGTGAAGCATTGGATTGTACCTAGAGATATCATGCGAGCCAAAATCAAACTTTCGACCCGTTAATTATGTTTTACTATTATATAAATAGTATATTCTCCGTGCCGTTGGCACGATCACACATTTTTTATCATGGCGTGTGCCCGTGCGCTACTGTGACATGCCTTTGGCATGCCACCCTAATTGTTGGGTCCTGCCTTCGACACTCCCTAATATAATAACCATGGAATGAGTTTTCGTTCTTTTGGGAATACGAAAAGAAATATGCGAAACAAACAAATTTACACTATTCAGACGATTTTTTTCGCCCAAAATCATAAAACTTATATCGAATTTGCAGAAATTTTCGAAGCAAATCACACATATTTCCCAAAAAACACCAAACTCAACTTAAAAACCCTAGCTTTCAAACTCAAAAACCCAAATCTTGCACAATCAACACGACACTAGAAAGCTAAAACACCCAGATCTGGCACATGACGCTCTCTGAGATTGTTGGCCTTGGGGGAGTGAATGGTGTTCACAGGGAGGGAGATGATGCCGAGAGCGAGAAGCATGAGGAGGACGAAAGAGAGTAGGAGAAGCACTGCGAGGATGAGTTTGAATGTCGACGATTTTCGACTTAGCATCTTCCTGCCATTGTTTGTTGTCAATTGAGTGATTAAATCAATGAAATGAAACTCAAGAAATCAAATAGAGAGAGATAAGATTGAAATGGAATGTTTGTTTGTTGTTTTATTTGACTGATGAGAAGAGGACTGGAGGGAGGAAAGGTCTGGAATGTCAATGTGGTTTAGAGGGGTAAATAGTGAGTTGATGGAAGGGTGTTTTTGGAAGAATGAATTTTTTGTATGGTTTTTGTGTTTGTAGCACCAGGCTTTGGTCTCTCTCATCTCAAGTGATGGAGCATGTGTCTCAAGTTCACCATGGTCTATATTGATCCAAGCCTACCGATTTACCTTACATTAATCCATATGTTTGTGATCTAATAATGGCAAGTATCATTCTTAATGGATTTTTTCACATATTTTATATACCCTCAAAATTTAGTATATATGTTTCACTTATGCTTGAAATTTTTACGTTTTTTCTTTACACCAAAATATTTCTCGAAATATTTCCTAAAATTAAGAGACCGAAATTAATTCAAAAAACGAAATCACAATCCTTGATAATAACTGTATGTATTTTCAATTTACCAAATGAGAAATATCAAATTACACCATGAAAATGTAAAATTCAAAAAAAAAAATTATATTACGTAATGCAAATACTATGAATGTCGGGTTTTTGAATTTTATTTAAGACAAAAGGTAAAAACAGTCATTGATAAAAGGGAATTAGTACTAAGGACCTTTTTCACAATTTAAAATGTTTAGAGGGTATAAAATAGTTATGATGTAGCCTATTTATAATTATTGAATACTTGGAGGGGTTTGTAAGTGGCACATGTAAAATTATCAAAATTTGAGCAGACATTAATTTCATAACAAAGTGGATTAGGATTAAAAGCAAAATAAAAAATAAAATGTACATCCATACCCATGCCACCTTTTATTGGGTAAGCATGTAATTATTACAATTTAAGAAGGGCATTTGGGGATATCTATAAAATTCAAAAAATTTCCTTTCTTAACGTGCTTTGCTTTCATATAAGTTACATGTTATGCCACAACATATGGTTTGTAAATAACATTTCACTAAAGCGGTAGTTAAGGAAGTGAATACAATTTAGTTTTGAATTGTGAATGGATTATATGCCCATGGATTGTTTGCTTTCATTTTCATAGCCCTTAGGTCTAGCATATACTTGGCATTATCTCAATCAATTCCTTATGAATAGTGAAACACCATTGTGTTTATTATATAGATTTTAAATGTTAAATCCCATTGATAAGCGAAGAATGATTGCCACAATGGGAGTGTTGCATATTAGAAAACACAACATGGCTGCCTGTTCCCCCTTCACCATACAAATCATGTCAAGCAAGATCCACTATTCCTGCATCTTCATTATCCTTTCCCTCAAGTCTGGCACTTCTTGACGCGAATAACAACTTCACAGTCTGACCCTAGATGGAATGATTGGGTTCACCCCGAGCTGGCCTCCCCCAGCTTTTGATCCAGTTGTCTTTGTTTCCTTTAAGTTTGAGACCTAGGTGGTTGGCCTTACTAATCAGCTGTGTGGTTTTTTCTTCGAACATGCCAGAACTAGAAGTCCAGAAGCTTTACCACCATAATTACCTTTCACGACCCTCTTAGAATTGGCCTTATCAAACCTTTGATCCACCTTTTCTTCAGTTGGGCCTGGCTTTGATCATTAATTAAAGCATTACGGATTAAAGTGACCAAAGGGTCATCATCACTCAAGTCGGAAGAAAAATATTTGGAAGATCTGTACTTGATCTCCTGCTTAAATTTCCTGCCAAAATTATCATAGTACACTCATTGACTTCGCAATCATCAAGGTAGGAAGGAATAAAGATCATAATGTGTCATCAGAGATGCAAACCCTCCCTTGATCTTCACGTTGAGTTGACATTCGCAAGAATCTCATATTCTTTATCCTGTCACAAAGCCCATCTTTGGATTGCCTAGATCCCTCATAATCAACGGATTTACCTTCTCCTCCATTCGGATTCCTCAAGTAACCCATATTTTGATCCTCTTGGACCAGAACACGCTCATCTTTTCCAACTGATGGTGCATGATTCCAAACACATATCTTAGATTAACGATTAAATATGAATCTTAAACCTTTTGATTTACGATACAACTCACGATTCACTAACATAGGGTACAATAACTGTGGTACTAGATGGGATGTACATATCTATACGAGTCAAATAATAATTGGGTGTCAACCTAGTTAGAAAGTTTGGGAAATTCGGGGATGCTATTTTCTCTTGCTTACTTTCCTTTTAATTTTTGACAAATATTCTTTCGCCCTTTACCCTGGTTTGCTTTTGCAAACAAATAAAAATAATAAAGGAGTTTGTGCGCTTGAAGAAAGCACTTTTTCCCCCTCATTGAATTGGTCTCGTTTCTCATACATATATATTCATTTATTTGATCTTTTGAGGATGTGGATTGACTTATCAATTATCATATATCTGCCTACCCCACAACTTCTTTTCCTTCCTAACGTTGGGAAAGAAAATCATACCAAGTGAAGGATTGGATTGTACCTAGAGATACTATGTGAGACACTCTATTAAAGTGGAAGTCTCACTTCTTCAGTCCAATGACTTTCACCAAACTTCACCATCATCCCCGGTTTGCAAGGAGGGTACAACCTAGGAAATCTCTCTCTTGAAGCCTTTTATCCTAGTTGATTCAACATTAGCCATTTTTTGTCGGTAAGCATGTATAGTTAGTCTTTGAATTTGGTAAATTTTTTATTTTTATTTTATTTTATATTTTACTAAGTTTCAATGTTTGGCATATCTGCAGACTAAAGCTCAATGCTTTTGTGTTTTAATGCTGCGAGCACAAGAAATGATTCTGCACGGTGAAGAAATTAATAGGAAATCTATGTTTTATCAGTCAGATATTTCTTCCAGCCTTTTCCCAGAAGGTCGTATCCTTTTATGGTACATCTTTATGACTAATGCACTTCTGGTTCATTTCAACATGCCATTATATCTCTGTCGTCATCATGCATGATGCATCATAGTAAAGAAAAAAAAATGTACCTTCTCAGTTGGTATTAATTCTTGCCTCTGGTCCTTTGGCAATGATATGCCCTTAACAATCTTTAGATATATTGAATCAGTTGAAACCTAATGATATTGGTGCGATTACCCTGGCAAATCATATTTTTGGCTCATCCCTTGTGAACCTTAACTTTAAATGTGTGCCCTTTTACAAGCACATCTGTAGCTTTTGTCTCAATGGATCCGTTTGCCTGTAAGTAGTGAAGCATGCAATTTTATATATTGTGCTTCAACAAGACTCTTATACTTCACATCTCTGTATTCACACACTGAAAGCCTGAAAGGTGATTGAATTTTATATTATAGTGATCTTTTATGTCTTTTTGCTTCCTCAACCCCCCTTCTTCTCTTGTCTTTCATGCTCCTTGTCATAACTTTCGCTTAATGAAACTTTGCTCCTATCAATGACTCCCCCTTGCCAACTCTTTTATATCAGGAACTGTTTGTGTTGTTTGCCGAATCTGCTTTGGAGAACCTGATGACTGAGACTTTGGGTTTCTTCATTGTTACCTACTAACAATTTGGTTTGGGGGCAAATGAAAAAAAAAAAAAGAGAAAAAGAAAAAGAAAAAGAAAAAGAAAAAGAAAAAGAAAAAGAAAAAGAAAAGAAGAAGAATTCAAGCTTTTCTGTCTGCTCCATTTCTCAGTTTTGAGCAAAATGCACAAGTGGTTTGAGGCAAGAGGATCCTCTTGATATTTGTTTACCATTTTTTAGTGCCTCTTAATAGAATAGTCGGGTTATTTTTATAATTTTTTTTGACAATTATATCTTTCTCATAATTCAAAGATATTGTTTCCTAGACAACAATTTGCAACTTCTTGTCTTCCTTTTGGGATTCTGCTTATCCTAATTGTAATTTCAGAAATTCACTTGTCAGTTTCCAGCTTCAACCAACAAGTGAAGAGACATTAGGTATCATGGGATTTTTCAAGAATCAAAATCACACTTTTGGTGTGAAGTAGGCTTCTGTTGGTTCGTTGAAGACATATTTGGGACCTCCTATTGGTTGGTTGGTCGGGGGTAGGGCTGTCAATAGATTGGATTGGTAGAAATCTGAATCTAGTAAAAACTAAGACAATCCAAATCCAATCTAAAAAATTATCTAATATTGCAATCCAAATCCTAAACCACCTTAATTTGATTCGAAATTATTTAATTTGACAATTTTTTGTATTAAAATAAAAGCTTTTTGTAAGTTAAATTTTTTTTTTTTTTATAATAACCAAATAAAAATAAAGAATTGAAATTACCCAAAGCCCCCGTTTTCTAAATAATACAAACAATATTTATAAAATTTATTTTTATAATACTTATAAATTTTGGACTATTATTGAATTGGATTAACCCAAATTCGAATCCGATCCGATAAGAATTTTGGATTGATTTTTGAAATCTGAAAAAGTGAAATCCAAATATGATTTTTTCGGATTGGATAGGATGACTTTTCGGATAAAACCCGGTCCATTGACAACCCTAGTCAGGGGTGTTGGGGTGGGAGGAGTATGAAAGAAGCTTACTATTTTGAAAAAGAAAACTATTGTTTCATTTGATAATTCTCTTTCATATTTTTAGGAGGTGGGTTATGCAATAGCGTCAAATGATTACGACATATTTGCTAGTGACTTCCAACATGCTTTGTGATCAAGACTCCTTTTAAATGAAACCCCTTGGTGAGTAGGTTTGGGCAACCTCAGTGTTGGATATCATCATTGTTTGCCAAAATTGAGAAGGGTGAGGAAGGAAAGAGGAAGAAGCATGAGGGGAGAATGAAGAACATGAACTTGGTGGTTATTTCTATCCTCTCGGTTTTTTATACAATATTGTGGCTATTTTATTGTTTTTTTGGGGTGGGGGGGCGAGAATCAGAAAATATTTTTCAAACTATTTGGTCGTCTTCAATTTCAAGGTGGAGAACTTTTCCTAGTCACTCTTTCCCAATGTTTGTACTTTTTCAATTTCCATGGAGATTTTCTTTCTTATCCGAATATAGCAGGCAATATATTGATTATTGAAAAGGAAAAACCAAATACTTGCCAAGTAACTGAGCAAGTCACAAGGGAAACAAACAGAAAAAAAAAAATCAAGAGTTACAAACTGAAATTGCTCGCCCAACCAACTTGAAATGGAACCCCATTTAGCACTTCCTACGTGTAACCCTAGTGCCATAAATGAGATTTGACGTCATTGATAAGCATATTCAAATCCTTTTTGGATCCAATAAAAATCTTGTTGTTTATCTCTTTCCAAATAACCCAGAGAGTAGCAATGAAAAGTCTCTTCCAGAGCCATCTGCCTCTGGAAGAAAGGTTCTCCCTTTGCCATGAGCAGGCCCATTGAAAGTAGGATTTGAGCATTAGGAGGGTGGACATTTGCTTGAGAGCAAATAGTAACCGTATTTGCTTTAATGTGCTCCACTGATTCCTGGGCATTCTCACAAAGACAACATTTATTGGGAATAGAGAGACCTATCTTAATGAAGTTATCAACTGAGAAAATTTTCAGATGACCCATCTTGCAAATGAAAAAATTAGCTCTAGGGGAAGATCCTTTATCCAGAACAGTTTGTGGCCAAAAGGAGAGGGGAGGCAAGCCTGATTGGCTACAACTGCAGCTTCTTGCATTGCTAAAGTGTGAGAGCTGCATACAGAAAAATTTCCTTCCTTTTCATTCCATGCATTAAGGGTTGAACGGTTCGGTTTTTCACATAAATCGTGAACCGAACTGACTTTGGTCGGTTTCAAAAATTTCAAACCGAAATCGAGTCGACCATTAGCAAAACCAAACCGAACCAAAACAATTCTAATTTATGCAAACCGTAACCGAACCGACCGGCTATTTTAAAAGCATCAGAATGATCTTAAAAGCATCTTTTTGGTGGATGATTTAAAACTGGCAACACCTTGAAGAAGCCAGATTGTTTTCCATCAAGCCCCATGCCACCCTATCAATAAAAAGTCGCATCAAATGAGTCCAAGCTTCATGCTAAAACTTGTTGTTTAAATTATTTATTTATCTCCAACTTCTCACAGGATTATTAGTGTAGGTTAGAGTAATTTAAACTACAAATTGAAAATAAAATCAGATAACAATTGCTCAAAGGGAAATCATTGGGAAAGTACTGAAAGGAAAACTCATAAAAGAAAATGACCCTTTTTTTTCCATTCATCAAGCCAATTACAAGCAATGGCCTATAAGCCCTATTTGTAATTACACCTAACCCTAGATTCTATTGGAGCCCTAATCCCCAATATTCTAATGAGATTTATAAGCCCAACCCAACAACTAAACTAAATACTAAATCCTACTTTCCATCAATCATGGTCTATTTCTACGACTCTTATGATCTAGATGTCGCTCACTAGAATCTAGCTCCAAAATTACACCTTGCGTTAAATTTCTGATACTGATGGACACTCATTCTCCATATGATTGAGCTGCATATGCCCAAAAGATCTGGCTTGCATGTCTTTCTATCATCATTTTCTTTGAGCATGATTGCGTCTAAGGCTTCAAGCAAAGTTGGAGCCTCAGCCACTTTTCTTCCAAACACAACTTTCCTTAGAGACCATGCTCTGCACATTACTGAGCTGATTTGTTCTTATTCATCTCTATTATAACTTTGCTCGTATGTCCCAAAGAATTGTTCCCTAAGAGTCCTTTGTCCATGTCATACATCATCCCATAACTGGATTTTGTTAAACTTTCTAAAATTGGGAGCGAGTCCTTACTGTCTTTGATGTTTGAGATGCTTCTCCAGACACATGCTCCAAAGTCCAAATTAATTGGTGCTATGATGCCCTCTCTCTATCATCTTCCTTGAATTGAGATTTGATTATATGCAATTATTGTTTTGGACGTGGAATTATGAGTTATCTATTGTATATTTTAATTCAAAGTACTGTTTGTATGTTTTCTTTCTTTAAATATACCCTTTTTAAAGGTTCACGTTTTGAGGTTTACGCCTTACTTCACAAACTACTGAAACACCTCATGTTTCACATCTCCTCATTTAAAAATCTTGATTACTATTATTATTTGTTTGTTTGTTTTATTTATTTATTTTAAACCCGGGATGTTACTTATTCCATAGTGTCATAATAAGATTTCAAAACACAACAAAAGATGATAGCTATAAGGTATGAGGTATCACACACACTTTCTCTCATTCGCTCTCTGCCTCTCTCCATTTACAGGTATCACTTAATTCTTGAATTGCTCAAGAGTCTTATTGGCAGAGCTTTAGGATGTCAGTACTCGAAACTGTTGGATAAGCATTGTACCACAGCAACTTCAGTTGAGTTTGCAACGGGAGAAACGGGGTTTATGGTTGAGTTTAGTTTCTTTCATTCTAATGTTTTGCATGATGATTTTAAATAGAAACATATGGTGCACATGCTAGTAGGTTGAGTTTGGCAAAAGATGTATTTTTTTATTGTTATTTTTTAAAGATTAAATTTCATTTGTAATTTATTACAAGAAAGGCCCACCAAGTCCAATTTTGGAAAATGCCGTCTTATGGTTTCTTCTTTCTTTGGCTCAAAAAACTCTATCCTTCTTCACTTCTTGGCATTTCTTCACAATCCCATTTGTGTTAGTTTTCTTGATTTGTTATGTGTTGGTTCTTTGTATGGTATTATTTTCTTTTCTCACCAGGTAAAAAAAAACCTGTGCTTTTACAGTTCACTCCTATTTGTGGTTATTTATTTATTTTTAATTTGCTATGTTTTGGTTCATAAATGTATACTTATACATATTCTAAAACCTTCTACCATACTATATGTTGATAATTTCTAATGTATTCTCTTGCAAATTCAATCCCCTCAATTGAATAAGTGAAACAATTCTGAGTTGGTAGCAAGTGCTTATCCTTTGAATGAGTAACTTTGATACTACTTTCTTTCAGGCTAATCAATTGCTTGAGGTAAACCATCCACGCTTTCAGAAAATAGCACAGCAGAGATATCATCAGAAAAATATGAGAGCCTCTAACCATCAACACGATCCTAGCATGTCTTACTGTCAGAAGAATCAGGTGGTCTCATTCATATGGGCTGTTTGTCGAAGTATAGTCCCTTCAGATTTTCTTGGCACCCCTTCAAATTGGAGAGTGTTAAGAAGAAATATTTCAATGTTTATCCAGCTGCGAAGATTTGAAATTTTTTCTCTTAAGCAATGTATGCATGGGTTAAAAATGTCATCTATCCCACTACTATCCAATATGCAGTGCTCATGCTACTTGAGTAATCATTCATTGGTGAAAGGTGAAGATATGCAAATGGGATGCACCAAATTCAGAGAAAACGTATCTCTTTTGAAAAAAAAGCTTTTCTCTTGTTGGATTTATTGGTTCTTTTCATGTCTAGTAGTGCCCATAGTACAGGCAAATTTCTACGTGACAGAAAGTGAAGTTGGAAAACTAGAAATGTTTTATTATAGAAAACCAGCTTGGGAGAAGCTGACAAGTAGAACCATTACTTGCTTGAGAGAACGAAGGTACCATTTGCTAGATGATACATCTTTCTGGAATATTCTAAGAAAAAGATACTTTGGGTTTTCGAAGGTCAGATTTTGTCCAAAAGAAAATGGAATAAGAGCACTGGCAAATCTTAAAGCACCATCGAAAGTATCGATTCGAAAACCTGTAACTGCTCTGCAATTTCGTTATAAAGAGCATTCAAATAATATGCAGAGAAGATTGCAAGAATTCAAATATTTCAAGTCTGTAAATTCTGTGCTTCACAATTTGAGTTCTGTTCTCAAAGGAATAAAGGTGAAACATCCAGATAAACTGGGGTCATCAGTATTTGATTACAATGATGTCTATGAAAAGTTATCCTCCTTTGTTATTGGTTTGAGGAATGGATCCACAATGATTCCAAGTGTGTTTGTTGTCATTTGTGATGTCTCCAAGGCATTTGATTCTGTTGATCAGGATAAACTGCTTAGTGTAATGAAAGATGTGATGTCAAGTGATGAATATTTGATCAAATGGTCAGCTGAAGTTGTCTGTACAAAGGAGTTTGTTCGGGTTCATGACGTCTGCATGTTGGATCAGAATCTGAGTTTTGCTACTAGAGAGTCTTCAACTTCTGTCTCAGGCCACAGTTCGCATATTGTCCGGATTAATAAGGTATGGTTTCTGAGTCAGCTTGTTGGTGACCACATTTTTATCTACATGTTTCTGCTACTACTGCAGAAATTGTATTTCCTGTTTTGAGATGTCGAAAAAAGCCTTTTTAGTAACAAACATACATACAAACAAAATATGCTGCGAGTTTATATACCTTTTGACTCAACAATGAAATGCATGTCATTCTACTAAACCCATTGCAATCAGCAAATTGAACCCAGTCGGTCCAGGAGCGAATGACGACTATTAGTTCTTGGACCATGTCGTCGAAGATTAATTGTTTGGTTCTACCAAAATCATTTCCCTCCTGCCTTTTGAGTAATAAAAGTACGACATCAAAATGATAAAAGGTATGCATACTTAAGAGTACGAAAAAGACTGGACAATATGTTGAAAAAACTGAAAAATTACATGAAAGAATAATATTACAAAGAGGATGAGGTATATTTGTTTTAAGTAAACAATCTAGGAATACGAAAAAGCTTGGACAGTACCCACGTTCCATCAGTATGTTGAAGAAACTCGAAAAAAGTTACATGAAAGAATAATATTACAAAGAGGATAGGTTATATTTGTATTAAATAAACAATCAAGGAAATGCTGCCATTCTAGAGCCAATGACCTTAGTTCTCAAATAAAGTGTAAAGATTCTTGAGCTTCACTCTCGTATCAGATATACTGTGGCCCAACTTATAATTCCAATAAAGTGTTGGGTATTGATTTTGATCAAACCGATCTCTTGAGCCCAGCCTTGTTACTTAAGAGACAAACATCTCAACTTAAGAGATGTCACAGGTTACACCGCCCATCCCATGTGAGACTATTAGTTTCACTGGCATCACTAACTTTTATCTTTAAAGCTACATAAATTTTCTTATGAAGTATGGAAAATACTAGCAGATAAGCAGTGAATTCCAATCCAAAGGTTAATTGTACTAAAACAAGAAATGCAGTAAATAAAATAATAGGATGATTTTCTGGTAATATGGTCCCTAAATAGTAAGAAAAAAAAACGAGAGATTGATACTCAGCTTAATACCCTTTTAAGTGTTGGCGTGGAAGCTCTGTGTCTTCCAGGTGATTAAGTGAGTCTTCTTTACCCTTATTTTCTTTTCTTTTTTCTATTTTGTTTTTCATATTTTACTTTTTGCTATTTATTTATACCTAAAGGCTAGATTGAGCATTTTCCAAAACCTAAATAAAACAAAAGTCAAAATTTGACGCATCGGCGGATCTCGGATTAAGGTATAGGGTTCATTGACTCAAAATGACTTGCATAATGATTGACTAATGATTATTTTCTAATTAATCAGCAATGAAGGTTTTCTATTGATGTGCAGCTGATTAATTCTCTGTACTACGACATCCCAGAACTCTATAGTAGCATATAATGAGTGGTATAGATACTAATATGCCAATTTTTTTTCAATTCATTGCCCCTTTACCACTTATGTTTTATCTTCGTCCTACTCCAATGCTTTTACCTTATTTCAAGATATTCATGGAATTCTCGTGTGACTTTGGTATTGGGAATCTTTGCGAGGAATGAGCTTTTGGGGGTGATTTTTGAGAGATTTTGAGTTCACGGGGAAGCCTTACATTTTTATTCAACTAAATCCTCTGTAGTGGAAATGTACTTCATTGTTATTGGTGTTTTTATTGAAAGAAAGTAAGAAACTAATTTGACCTTTTCAAAAAAAAAAAAAAAAGCATACTCCCTTGACTGTCCATAATTTTTTTAAGCAAGGTAAAATATATTTAACTATTTGAGAAGGTTGAAGTGAATTCTAGTTCTCAATAGTTAGAGACTACATGATGACACTTTCCTAGTTAATTCCAAACACAGTTGTCAAAATGTTTTTTGTATTGTATGTCGGAAAGCCAAAATTCATGAAATCTCGGGAATGGGCTTTGATGATGATGATGATGTCGGAAAGCCAAATTAAAGTTAAATATATATTGTATCGTGAAATATATATATATATATATATATATATATATATATATGACATATATAAATAAAAATGTCAATTTTTTTTTTCATTTATGTAATACTTGTATAACATATGCAAGTATCAGTATAACCCAAAAGGACCAAAACATATATGACCTTAGGCACCCAAAAAGGGCCGAAACATGTCCATTGCCCACCATATACAAAAAGTGGCACACAATGACACAAACACAAATAATGAAGAAGACTATGAAAAAGTTTGGAAAAAAAACCAAAATGTAACACAAAGTTACCTACAATGGTCATCGATGAAACTTTCACGTGGAAGCTTCAAACTTTTGATCAAACACATGCACTAGTGTTCATTCAAAAAAGAAAATACCCACGAAAGAGAATTGTGATTCCGAGTTGTGAGGAGTGATATATGTTGATTTCTCTATATGAGAGTTGTTTTATATTTTTCTCTCAAAAGCTCTCTTAGAGAAGATGAAGTGGTGTTTTGTCAAGCTAAGTGGGGCAGATAAGGGATAAGAGACGGGTCAAAAGTTAAAAAAGCAAAATAAATAAATAAAATAAAAAATTTAAGTTAAAAATGGGTCCCGAACGGTACATCAATTTATGTGCAACAATGAAATTTTGGACTGGCATACCCACCAGTACACCCGGTATTAATAACTATGATTTCAGGATATACCATCTTCGCTGAAAAGAAACAAGGAACCCCAATCCAAAATACCCACTAGAACATTCAACACCCAGCTTCTATTATCACCGTGGCAGTTTTTGAAAGATTCCATGGCTGCGACAAATTGATAGGGTGTGAGAGTACAAAGAATCCTATCCATCCCCTTCCCAAACGCTTTTGGATTGCTAACTATTTATTACTCCATCATGGAACATGAGATAACAGAAGGAACCCCAAACTATGCTAAGAAGTGATGTTGAAACTCTTGATCAAGGTCTCCATGTTGAAACCCCACATGAAAAATCATATATTGGGCAGATTTTATTCTTTTCAATCACTAGCTAAGCAAAAGAAGAGTGGTAATCTCTCCTTTTACCACCATTATGAATATTGGAGTAAAAGGAAGCAACAAATTTAATCAAAAGCATCTGATAAAGAATTGTATGTTATTGAAATGAAAATCACATTTGCAAATTTTGCATTTGTGAGTGTTACCTCTTTCCTGGCAGGACCAGAGTACATCTATATCTATAAAAGAACACAGAAGTTGGCCATCTTGCTCATGTACAGCTCGAGAAATTGTGCATGTTACCTCAAGGCTCAAGCTCATCTTGCTATTCTGGCAATCATGTTGGAGATCATTCAATCATAACCTGAATTTTTTTTTACAGGGATACAAGTTCTCATTCGGTCAAGTGCTTGGCTAGGATAGATGCTCACATGATCAAAGGTGTTAGAAACCCTGATCTTGATTTAATCTTGCATGCCATCCTAGAACCCTATATGTCAAATGAAAGTCGAAGCCACTGTTTATATAATGCCATTTAGAATATTCTTGATCTGAATAGAAGTTCCTTGCTTGCAAATGCCATTTAACTTCGTATCTTAGAATAATCCTCTTGACTTGAATTAAGTATTGTAGTCACATTCTCATACACATCTAAACAGGCATGAATTTATCAGAAAGTTATTGTAGCTTATTGATATGACTAACAAATAACCTACTAACCTAAGGAAAACAAGAAGCTGGCTCTGGAACTTTTCTTTGTGTCTTTGTGAAAACATGCATTGTCTTACATGTTTTGGTTATACCAACTATTTTTCAGGTGACACAGAAAAAGATCAGCAAGGTAGAACTCTATAATGATCTATGTGAACACGTGAAGTTCAATGTGCTGCAGATGGGGCAAAACTGGTACTTGCAAAAAGTTGGTATATGTCAAGGGAGTGCCCTGTCATCTCTTCTCTGTTCATTTTACTATGGTCATCTTGAAAACAATGTTATACTTCCTTATCTTGAAAAAATTCCCAGGCATCAAACCCTGAAAGCTAAAAGAGATTTAGCAGGAAGATATATATGTCAGGATATTGATTTAGCAGAAGGAAATCTTAAAGATGCTTTTTCAACCTCCCCAACTCATTTATTACTGAGATTGATTGATGATTTTCTTTTCATATCCACCTCAAAGAAGCAGGCTGCTAGTTTTTTCTGTAGGCTACAAAGAGGGTTTCGAGAATACAATTGCTTCATCAACGAGTCAAAATCCTGTTTGAACTTTGATGTTGACCACACCTCTGGGATTTTTTCGAAAAGGATGTACACAGGAGATGATAGTGTATCATTTCTTCCATGGAGTGGTTTGCTTATCAATTCATGCACGTTGGAAATTCAGGCAGACTACACAAGGTTTTGCGTTTAAATCTTGGCATATTGTGTTTTTTTTTATTATTTTAATCTTATATGCACGAATGGACCTTATTGTTCCTTTGCTCATTATGCTGGTCTTTTATTGAAACATTGTATTTCCTGATGAAAAACAAAGCCTAACGCACACTCTCTTTCTCTCTCTCTCATCAAAACAATACATTAAGTTTGAAAAAGAACGTCCTACACTTGATGAACTACCTATGCATCAGAAACGAACATGAAATATGAAATGGAGAAGGGTAAGCGCTTGGATGGAATGGAAGTATTGGTGGGATAATGGATGAGTCTCTCACTAAATTGGTATAAAATCTCGGTCCAATTATTTGAATGCACAAATCCAAAAATATAGTATGATAGAGACCCTGACCTTATGCCCTATTATGAATTGCTAAGATATACTAATATTTGGGATTTATTTTCTGGTCTTTAGAAAGTGGGGGTAATTACAGGGAGTATATTCTTGGGAATCGGCATACAAGTAATATTCCTTTTAGCATCTTAGCATTTCAGTTTCTTTTAAACAATCTTGATGGGTTCAGCGGAAGCTAACAGACTAATACATCTAAACTTGATAAACAAAGTTTCACAATTCCAATAATAAATTCTTAAAACTCAACGAAAAACTTATTACATTCTGAATAAGCCTATTTAACCAAAATGAAACCCTAGGACTCAATACTCTTGGACGGGCCTTAACACGGATCGACCCAATTATCAAATAATAATAATAATAGATACAAACAACTTAGTATAACATTATTCTCCCCCACTTTGAAAAACTCATCCTCAAGCTTTGAGGATGATATCTTTGAGAAATGTGTCGGGAAAAGTTGACCTCAAATTTGCTTTTTTAGTTGCTCTTATCATAAACAATTAAATCCAAATTATGCCACAAACATAAAGTCTAAGATGAGTTTCCCACATATAAAGTCTAAGATGAGTTTCCCGCTCAAAGACATCCATTGCAAAATTTAATGTTTTTTGCACTCAAACTTCTCGAATTGAGCTTCAAAACTGTCTCAAATCGGATCACAAAAGTTGTCCCGCTGTGGTACTTAATTTGTCTTATAGTGGTGAACATAATGTCATAATGTTATTTTTCACAGGAATATGATGTGACAAAATCACTCGTGTGGTGCTGAATAACCTTATCCTTAATATAATAGGATTCTCACCCATGTGGTGGTACTGAAAGATGGGTGGGGGCAAATAACTTTGTCTCCTCCAACTCATTCTTTCATGACCTGTTTCATCAACTTCATCAAATAAAGATGCCGAACATGGTCTAGTTCGACGCAAATGGGTGTTCAGCGGCTGATGAGGGCCAAAGTATCCATGCCGAAGCATCTTGCTACGTATTCGGCAACGTCAATTAAATGTAGCGACCCTGGCATTTGCAGAGGAGGGATGTTGATGTTGTGAATAAGTGGGGGATGTTGGTGGTGCTGATTCAGACGCGATGACGATGGTGGTGATGTTTTCCAGTGCAATAGTGAGCATGTTTATCTGGTATTGCTGGATTGATTTAGGTACCATTTTTTTTTTTTTTTTTTTTTTTTTTCTGTTATCAGGTTCTTCACAATCTCTTCTTCTCCATTGGGCTTGGGTGAGGCTAGGGTTCCCAATCGCAATGCAAAGAATTGAGGAAATTAAGGTTTTCATAGACAACCACCTCATTTTTTGCGAATTTCTTCGACCTTCCAATTTTCTTTAACATGAAAATCTTTAAAAACTTTGTGATGTTTTTCGATCTCACAACGCAATAAATTATGGATAATCGTATCTCCTTTGTACACATCAGATTAGTGTAGTCAAGGCGACCGCCTAGGTTTTTTTTCAAAATTCTGCCTCAAAGTGAGGCAATGCGCTGCGGTGGAATGAGGCGTCCGTCTCCCCGCCTCAATTGCGTCACCTGCCTCAACCCAAGAATGGTTGTAGCTAGCCCAATTGTAGTCCATTTGCAGCCCAAATAACAAACAAACAAATAAGATGAGGCGTTTTTAAGTTTTGATAAATGTCATTTTTTTAAATATTTTTTAGAGAAAATATATCATGTTTTGATTAGTTTGTGATCATCATCAATCTTGATTTTTCATAGCATAGTTAAATGATTTTTATGTTTTTGGAATACCAATATTGATCATACGTGTGGATTTTTACCAACCATTCCAACAATTTCTTCTAATAAATGCTCAATATTTGCAAGTTTATATTCTTTCAAGATTATTGATTTTTAATGATTTAGTGGATGTTTGCAAGTTACTTGACACTTATGTAGTGCATCTTTTTGCTATGCAAATTAGTTATATTTTCATTTCGATTCTAGGTAGTTGTTTCACTTTTTGTACATATTTGCTTATATATTTATTAAAATGATGATGGATACTATATGCTGATATGTTTCAATATTATAAAAACATCTTAAAAAAATGTTAAGACCGTCTCAGTGAAGTGAGGTGTCCGCCTCATGCCTGAGGCGTTTTCAGGCTCATCCGCCTCGCCTCCGCCTTAACTACAATGCATCAAACATATGTGGTTTATTTCAATCAACATGGATCACCTCTAGCTCTTCTTCAGATGAATCTGAAAAAATCTCATCTCTTTGTCTAGCCTCACAACATGATTTCTCACTCATAACTTTAGATTCTCGATGTAGAACCAAGACAACAACAACAATCTGCTTCAAGGTGGCAACAAGGGCTTATTCAAAATGATCCAACCTTGTAAAAGTGACTGCGCAACATCTTTCTTCAGATTTTACCAGCTCTGATAAAAAAATTGATGGGTTCAGCTAAAGCTAACAAACCAATATATCGAAACTCGATAAAAAAAAATTTACAACTTCAATAATAATTCACAAAACTCAACTAAAAACTGATTACAAAATTTGAATAAGTCTATTTAACCAAAATGAAATCCTAAACCTAATCTAATTGGATTCATACTCCTAGTTGAGCCCTGAGATGGACCGACCCAATTATGAGTTAATAATAATAAGTACAAATATCTCTTCTCCATGTAATTGACACAACTGAATTGAAGGAATTTTTTTTTGATTTACCTTGTTGCATTCTTGAATTAGAAAGCTTTTGAGAGATTAAGGTTTGAGGTATTTTGAGGGGCTTCAATGGTTAACATTAAATAATCTAAAATATTAACTTTCAACTTCCAAAATCTCAGTATGAATTTCTAACTTTTATGTTTGCATGGATAAATTATGATTGCTTCAAAGTAATGAGAGTTGTTCACATTTGAACAGGTATTTGGATATCCATTTGAGTTCTACTCTTACTGTCTGCTGGCAAGATAAACCTGTTCATTACTTTAAAGAAAGATTATGTCATTATATGCGTCCAAAATGCCATCCAATTTTCTATGATTCAAACATCAATTCAGATGCCACTGTCAGATTAAATGTTTACCAGGCTTTTCTACTATGTGCAATGAAATTTCATTGTTACTTCTGTTGCCTATCACGTACTTGCACTCTTGACGAGGAGCATTACTTCAAAATGATTATCAGTTGTGTGAGGTAATAATTCTGTTCGTATCAATCATTTAGCTTCTTGATATATAGTGTAACTTTCAGCAACCTGTTTTTGATGATGGATTTGTGGATAAGTGCCATTAGCAAGAGATGACTATCTAGGCACTTCATTGTGGATACCTCCCCTCTATGGGAGGTTGTGGGTTGGGGTTTACCTAGTGCAGTTATGCTAAGTAACCGCTGCCATGTATTGGTTAAAAATCAAATTATTTTTTAGCAGAGCTAAAATGGCATCTACTATAGGTACTAAGAGAACAGTTTTTGTTGCATTAGTTAATACTATCTTACATACTATTTATCACCTCTATCACTCTTTCATCTTCTCCTTTTTCCGGCTTGATTACCATTGCTTATTGTGTACACTGCATATTTCCTTGCCTGCTTTTAGGTACTTGCACAAACTCATCAAAAGAAGGATGTGCCCAAACAATTTTGGGCCCAATGTTCGTCCAGTTCTTAGGTTGAGGGAGCAAGAAGTTGTATGGCTTGGGCTGACTGCTTTTGTTAGAGTATTAAAGAGAAAAAGTTCACGACATTTCAGGTTATTATCTCTGCTGAGGTCTGAGTTGTCAGTAGCTCAAGTAGTGTGGAGTGCTCCATTAAAGTATGCAGTTGATGATTCACATTCTTCTGTATTTTGGAAGATTAAATATTAGATGATCACTCAGGGTATTCAACCAACAAGTTCGATGTGGATTTTTTTCCCTGTCCATGCGACTCCAGGCTCGTTTCTTTAGTTTGCTTCACTAAAATACAAGATTAAAACCTTTCTCGTAGTCGAGAAATTTAGTTGAAAACAGGAGGAGGTCTCTTGGGACATCGATTCGTACACCAAAGTAGCAGGTTGACAGTAATGCAAGAAAATTCTTGAGATATACTCTGGCAAAGTTGATCCCTGTTGACATAGACAACATTACAAGACTAGCAACTTATTGATTGATTTATCTTGGCTTTTTTGTGCAAGGAAAGCAGGTGGAGAGGAAAATGATGGGAGGTTATTTGTTCCACTTCCACTAGACAGTATGATGCAATACATCCTTTACTATTTGATTTCACTCCCTCTCCTCTGTTTCTCTGTTGAACCCTATGTATGTTCTAAATGTATTGTTTGTACACATTATCTAGTAGTTCCTTTATTATAAGGAAGATGCTCATAATATCATATATAGATTAAAGTTTAGAGATGCCTCTAATTTTATCAGTAAACTTCATTCTTATTTCTATTTATATTTGTTTGTATGGGCGGTGGTGGATTTGACATTCCCTCTACTAATCTGTCTCTATGTTTATCATCCAAATCCAATGTTCTATATGGAGTTGCTATGAGCAAATACAGTTTTCGTTTTGCACTCACTTAAATATTTGAATTTTCCCTTCAATAGTATTACGTTTGCACCCCTATCGAATGAAAGGTCTGATTTTTTCTGCATCCCCAACTCATTTAGAACTCTATTTGTGCATTAAGTTGAAAAATTTTAAGCTTTTACAGAGATGCAAATGGAGAGCAATATAATATACGGTGGTGGTTTTTCAAATCTTCGCATGGACATAATTGATTTTCACATTCACCCTACTTGTTTATCTTTATGCTTCAAGTCACTTTTGGTTTCGTTTCTTGAATTGCTCAGACGTTTAAAATGATCAATGAAGCCTGCTAATGAATATGACCTTAATGTTCTTCAGGGAACCTTTCTTGAGAAATTTTCTCTAAAGCAAAGTACCTTGATGTTCTTCATGATGCTCTCATAAACGAATTTAGAGAATAGAACACGACTAGAGTTGTGCTTGTGAGTTTGATGTTCGATTTTATAGTTGGTAATGCTTGCATCCTCTTTTAAGCGAGGTACTCGCCTATTTCTAGTGATTGTTCTTTTGGCGCTCTGTGGCTATTGGGAAATAATGCTTGCTCCAGTGCATTGGGAAATAATGCCTGGTATTTTGTGCCTGGATGGTGTCATCCACATGTTTTGCTGACGTGGAGCTTAATATCTCTTTTGCCAATTCCATCATCCCATCCCATCATTCCATCATTCGATTTTATAGTTGGTAATGTTTGCATCCTCTTTCAAGCGAGGTACTTGCCTATTTCCAGTGATTGTTCTTTTGGCGCTCTATGGCTATTGGAAAACGAAAATGCTAGGAAACCATGTTGACGTGGGGTGATCTTGAAAGAATGATGAGATCTCCGAAGTGTTTATGTGTATCTCGATGTTGTAAAAAAACTCCTCTAACGATGCCACATCATCCTGGTTATAGAACCTGGTTGCAAAACCTGGTTCCCTAGCCCCACTCATTAGGAATAATACTTACTCCAATGCATTGGGAAATCAAAAACTTCGGTTGTTATTTACAACCATCCTTCTAACCTTCTATTATAAATAAAGCAAACTAGGGTTAGTATCAAGTAGAATTTACAAAAGAAAAAAAAAAACAACCCCTCTACAAAATTGATTTACAAAAGTAAAAAATCAACCCCTCTACAAAATTGGTATCAGAGCCTAGGTTCTTTGGCCTAATAGAATTGTATACTTATCATAGTTTAGTAATAGAAAATTAGAGTGTCTCAATTTAGAAATTAATAGTTTTTCAAAATAATAAAAGATTATAGATAATAATCATTTAGATTGTAATATTAAAGGAAACTTTAAACATACATTACATAGTAACAATGATCATTTAAATAGTTTAATAGACTTATTTATAAACTTAGCTAGTAATTTAGAAACAAGCTTTTCTATAATAAAATTATCTATCAACACAGAACAAACAAATAAAAAATTACTTTTTGAAATAATAGAAAAAATAGACTATTTAAAACATATAAACATACAGAAAGAAAATAAAACTATAGGAAATATAGAGTTAAATATATCTCAAAAATTAAATACTTTAAAAAATCAAATTTCTGATTTAGAAGACAACTTAAAAGAAATTAAAAATTTATTATCTCCTGAAGAAAATATTACTAAATTAATAACATAGTTCAAAAACCTAAATATAGGATCTAACCCTACAGGTAAAAAACAAAGTATAAATTACTATGGATCGTAGAAAACAAATAGTAAATAAAGAAAAAATAGTAGGAAACATATTTACAGGATTGCGAAATAAAAGTACAAAAATTTTGGATGTTAGCTTATAAACTATACTAGATGTAGACCAACAAATAGAAAAGTTCAAACAAAACAAAATTGATCTTATAAATCCATCTATTTTATATAAAACATCTAAAAATTCATTCAGTAAACCTTTTATATATCTACACTATAGTGAAAGATAGATATCATGTACACACGACGATCAACAGACAAAATTAGACTTAATCAACCCCGAATCTTGAAAAAAAACTAAAAGCACAAGATTTAGGTTTAATTCATATGATAGTAGGAATTAAAGGCTTACACTGTTCTAATTTGGGTGCAAAGTTATTTGTAAGTTTATATGATGACAAATTTACAGATATAGAAAAGGGATTATTAGGATCTACAGGGCTAGATATTAACAAAAATGGTGGAATAGTATATTTTTCATTAGATTATCTTCTTCCAACAACAAAGTTTTATCGTAATACTAGGATTGGAATTAAATCAAAAGGATATGATATGAAAATAGGAGAAAAAAATGTTTTGGTATGTGCTGGATTTATAGGACGATTATCCGAAACTAGCACCACTAAATATCAGCTGGACAATAGCAGTTTTCTCTTGAGAAATTGTTAAGCACTAAAAGAATAAAAGCAATATAAGCTAAGCAATTTTCTCTTGAGATATATGCTGGTTTAGATTGGAAAATTGAATCTTTCCTAGAAAAACTTATTTTAGTTCCGAAAGAAAATTTTACATATAAAAATAATGATGGAACTTTAAATATACGATTTAGTAACTACACTAAACAATCTGGAGAGTCAAGTCACACAAGAGAAAAAGAAGATGAAACTTTAGATTTTACAAATATGGCAATAAATGATGAAGATATCACACTAGATGAAGTAATAGAAATCATAGATAAAAGAACAGTTGAATTAGAAAAAATACATGGAAAATTATCTATACCAGAGATGAGAAAATTATTAGATAAAGACTTTAATATGCAATATGAAGAACCTGTTTTAGAAGAAGAATTACGGCCATATATGTTATTAAGAAAATCTTCTACATTTTTAAATGAAGAGACTTTTATGGAACAACAACCAAGTAGTTTAGTTACAAGTCCAGATCCTCCTCGACTCAACCAACCTTATAAAGATTTTAGAGGAAAACCTCATGATCCAGGCGGAAGATATCCCATGCCACCAAAAAATTATAAGACAACAGATAAAGAAACAAGATATAAGCTTATGGGAAAAAGACAAATTCCTGATAAAACAAGAGATTTATCATATGGCCCAACCTATAGAAGTATTTTAGAAATAGCAAGGTATAATCCTCAAGAATGGTCTAATGTAATAAATAGATGGGAAGCTAATGTCGTAAGAGCTTGGCACAACACAACTTCTAATGATATGTGGTCATTCATGAAAACTCTGTTGGGAAATAGTGTTGGACTTCTTTACAATAACTGGAAAAGAGAATATCATAATGAATTCAATCAACTTCGAGGATCAGGAGATAATCTCTATATAATTTTACCAGTATTATAAGAACTTTAATTTTAGGACGAGATCCTTCTATGGGTGATACCGAAATACAAAATTCTGCTTTAGCAGATTTGGATAAAATACAAATAAAAAATAGGAATTACATTGAAGATTTTTGTAACGACTATTTTAGTATAGATTCAAAAACTGGAAAAATTTTAGACCCTGAGATAGGAGAAAATTTCTTTAGAAAACTTCTTGGACATTTAGGAGAAGAAATAATGCATGAATGGAACAATCTACCAGAAAATTAAATGGAAGCTTAGGCGCTAGAATACAACATACTTATCAAGTCTTAAGAGAAAATCTATTCAAGTTGAATTCCAGAAAAATCTCAAAAAACAATCTTATGGGTTTTGTAAACGTGTCATTTATACACCTCAAGTTTATAAAGAAAGGAAATAAAAAAATATAAAACTAACAATATAAAAAAAGTACATAAAAGAAAATATATAAAAAAATCAAAAACATTTAAAGGAAAGAAAAATGATAAATATGTTAAAAAAAAACCATCTCAAAGTAAATGCCAATGTTATATTTGTGGAGATGAAAAACATTTAGCTAATAGATGTCCTAAAAATATAAAGATAATAATCCACGAACTAATCTTATAGAGGATTTAGAAGAAGATATTGTCAGTATAGATGACAATGATAGATTCATGAAGAATATTATAATGAAAGTTTCGATGACGAAGTTAGTGGTGAAGAAATAGAAAGTTATATGTTTAATCAATCAGATGAAGAATGTAAACATGAATGGATTCCTGAATCTGGGTTTGATAAACAAAAATGCAAATATTGCATAAGATATCCTAGTATTGAATATACCATCAATGTAAGAATTGTAAGACTGAAATATGTAAATGGTGTCTAAAAGAAAATATAATATAGAATCAAAACAATCTTGTATTGATTCTAACTCTGCAAAAGACGTCGAATTAGAAAAATATAAAATGCTTCTAGAACAGTCTCAGCTTGAGAATGCTTTCTTAAGAGAAAAACATTTATTTGAACTAGATAAAATAAAATATGAACTCAATAATGACATAATTAATCTTAAAAATGAGGTGATATACCTAAAAGAACAACTACAAAAAATAGAATCAAACAATAAAGATTTAGAACAAACAAAAAGTTCAAAGATAAAGAATATGATATGGTTGAATCTCTTGCCGCTCAAGATTTACAAATATCACCATCATTTTCTACCATAGATCCAGCAATAATGCTTTTACCATCTACTAATTTGTTAAGTGTTTTATGTAATATTAAATTCAGTGATGGACAAACTAAAGATTTTACTGCTATGATAGACACTGGAGGTTCTAAATCACAGATTGATATATCTATTATACGGGGAAAATATAGAAGTAAATTGCCAAAACCTTCATATCAGCAAAGCTTTAATGGAGCTTATACGACTATTGAATATTGCCTAAGAGATTGTCAAGTATCATTCTTAAATAGCTTTGGAAAATATGATGAATATTAACCACTACCACAAGTTTGTTTACAAGACATAAAGCATTGTCATAAATGTGTTTTGGGATTAAATTTTTTACAAAATATGAATGGTATAGCATGCTTATTAATGGAAATTATATACAATTCTTTAAACGAACAACTACAACACCTGTTGATTATCTACTAGATAAACATAATCTCGTCGTTTATAAAGATTATCTCGAACATGAAAATCCTCTTCCTCAATCAGAGTGCGATCAAAAGCGTGGTGGAAACATTAATACTCATAATAGTTATTTTGAAAAGGATACGCTTAGTCAAGAATTCTATACTTTTGGTCAAGATATCTATAAAAAACTGATAATTAATCCAAGTAAAATATGTTTTGATTATATTTTTTTAATAAGCCAAAACGAAAGCTTGGATACAATAAAAAAGAAATATTAGATAACATTATAAGAATGTCAGAAGAAACTCAAGTATTAGGAGAAAATATTATAAAATATTGGTCACAAAATAAATATCTAGCTAGATTAGAAATCAAAAATCCGGAAATGGCCATCAAATAAGGAACCATAACTCATACTCCATTAGATATAGAAGAATTCTCCATACAAATAGAAGAATTGTTAAATTTAGGAATTATACGACATAGTAATAGTAAACACAGAAGCACAACTTTTATGGTAAGAAATCATGCAGAAATTAAAAGAGGGAAGACAAGAATGGTCATCAATTTATAAACGTTTAAATGGTAACATTTAAGATGACCAATATTTAATACCCAATAAAAAACAGTTAATAAACTGTATCCAAGAAAACACCATTTTTAGTAAATTTGACTAAAAAAGTGGCTTTTGGCAAGTAATGATGGAAGAACAATCTATATCATGGACTGCATTCACATGTCCCGAAGGTCACTATGAATGGTTGATAATGCCATTAGATTTTTGGTAAGTTCAAAACTTTTGTTCTTGTTTATATTGATGATATATTAGTTTTCTCTAAAGATAATGAATCTCATTATGATCAACTAATTTTAGTATTTAACGAATTTGTAAAAAATAGACTTATTATCTCAAAAAGGAAGATAGAACTCTGTAAGACCTACTTAGACTTCTTAGGTATGAAAATAGGAAATGGGAAGATTCAATTACAAGAACATATTGTTAAAAAGATACTAGAATATCCTGATAAAATAGAAAACACGAAACAATTACAATCTTCCGTAGGAAAACTTAATTATTGCCGAAATTATATTAAAGATCTTAGTAAAATAATAGGCCCACTTTATAGTAAACCAACACCTAATAGAGAAAAACGGTTCAACACTGAAGATATAAAGATAGTCCATAAAATTAAAGAAATTTGCAAAAGTTTACCCACACTTTCTTTACCTTTATAAACAAATTATAAAATTATAGAAACTGACGCATGTGAAGAAGGATGGGGAGCGGTGCTTTTAGCTAAACCAAATGAATATAGCTCTAGAAATGAAGAAAAAATATGTGGTTATACTTCAGGAAAATATAAATAAGGATTAACATCCTTAGATTAAGAAATGTTGGGAGTCATAAATGCTTTAGATCATTTTAAATTATACTTAGATAAACCATTTACTGTTTGCACTGACTGTGAGGCCATAGTAAAATTTTATAATAAAAACAATGATAAAAGAATAAACTCTAAAAGATGGACTAACTTTTTAGACAGTGTAGCTGAAAATGGTTATAAAGCAAAATTTGAACACGTAAATGGCAAAAAAAAATAGTATTGCTGATGCATTATCAAGATCTGTATACTTAGCATTAGATGAAAATGACATTTGTTACATGCAGATGCCAGTAGAATCATTTGAAACAATGGAATGTCAGTTCGGGCAAATACGCCTTAGTGTCAAAAAGGATATAAGACTAGGTGATATTCAGACAAACGACTTGGACATAATGTAGGTATGCCTTCTAAAAAATCTCCAAACTTCAAAATCTCATTAGGAAAATTTTAATTTGGTTTTGAAAGCTTTATCTCACTATTTTCAAAAAATACAATCAAAACTACTTTCAAAAGGTTTTTCCTTTTATTCTGTGATAAAGGGGAGAATTCCAAGAGTATACACTCATTGGGCTGAAGTTTTTGAACAAACTAATGAATATCCTAACCCTAAATAAAAAGGTTTTTATTCAATGCAACTTGCATTGAATTATTGTAGAGAAAATTTGAGTCTTAATTACTATATTTCACCAAAAGCTTTAGAATATAAAAAAGAGATACATGATTAAAAAAGAAAAGGAAAAGAAATTATTAAATATGAATCTACAAAGTCTGTATGCTTAAAATGTGTTTCTAGTCAAAGGGAGGTCCAAATAATACAATCTAGGGTCGAATTTCTTAAAAAGGAATTGACCATCTCTAACTTAAAATTACAATCAAAGGAATTAACAGAAAATGCCTATCTTAACAGGCTTAAAGTTAAGACTAGTCTACAGCAAACGGCTAGCGGTAAAGACTCAACAAATCTGTTGATGGCTGGTAATTTGCCAAAAATTACAAATGTTCTTTCTTTTACTATAAGTAAAGAATTTTCAAAGAATTTTCAATCTATAAACCTGAAAATCATCTCATAACAGACCTACAAGCCAGAGCAAAATTCTTTACTCATACATTTCTATTTCCGTTACCCTATTCCCTACAGTCATATATCCTTGATTTATCTAGCCAAAAAGAAAGAGACATTCAAACCTTTATTTTCGAATGGTTATCCAATTATGATCAAAATTGAAATAACCATCCTAGTTTATTCATCACCTGGGATAGCTTAAACCTCAAAAATCCTGGACATTGCCAAAACATTAACCAATATTGTGAAAATATACCCATATCTAGGATTGAATGTCGATGTCAGTTAGTATACTCTATACCTAAAGCCAATATAATAATGAGCCTATTAACCCTCCCGTTCTTCATTACAAGGAAGAAAAAATTACTCTTACCGTCCAAAATTTTTTAGACTATGGTCATCTAGGTCAAGTTATATTCACTGAACCATCTCAAACTAAACCTTTTGGTCAAAAACTTGCTATGGCTGTTTTGGGATCAATGAGAAAAAACCAACCTAATGTCGAAATGTACATTACCAGTAAACCCCCTGAATTTAAACAAGGAATTACCTATCCAGCCCAACATAGAATCCAAATTATTTCCAGAAATTGAGCCAATATGATTATGCAAGATACTATACCTTGGTCGTGTCCTAAACTAATTCCTATGCAACTAGAACATTGGTTTTCATATCAAGTGGATTCTACTCTACAAACAAATTGGCGACATATTAAAGGAAGTCTAATTGTTGCTGATGAAATACAATATATTTATTGTTTCATTTTTGTAGAGAAATAATCCTCTTTTTTCTACAATCATTGAATCCAAAACTTGATGAATTTTATCAGCACTGAACCGAAGAAGAAGAGTTAGAACGATTAAAACGACTTGCCGACATGGAAGACCATTACTATCATAATAGTTCTGATAGTGATTTGACTAATGTGTCGGTCGTTGACCACAAGTGCCCGCGAACATGTCGGGTGACCAAAAAAAAGGTACTCTCCATTCCTGTAAGAATCTCAGAACTTTATCTTCTCTCAAAACTACTTTTGATGCGTCATCTACTCCTCCACTCCACTCCTACAAGAATCTCATAACTTTATCTTCACCCCAGAAGCTTTTTCTGTAGCAATCTCCTCCATTTTTTCTATCAAGAAGATAACGCAAAGAATATAGTGACAACAGACCTACAATAATTGAGATCCTCGTCTTCCACTATAAATAGAAATGAACACTCAACTCCGAAGGGCATCGAAAAAACTTCAGAGCATTGAGAAGTCTTAAAAACTCTCTAAGCACTCACTGAAGTTCAAGTAGAACCACTTTTTTTCTTCTTTTATGTATAATAGTATTGTAAGCTGAAGATACTTTTGTGTTGTAAAAGTTCAGTCCTATATTAAAAGCTTCAATAAACAAGTAAGTTTCTCTACTTTCGGGGAACTCGAAAGGGAACCCCCTGTTTGCAATATGTAATAATTATTACATAGTGTTTATAATATGTTTTTCATGCCAATGAATGGCTCTGTTAAATTATTAGATTCTTTCAAATCTGCCATACTGTTTTCTATATTTGATATTTAAAGCCTTTTAGTATTAACTTATTAAAAAAAAATTTGGACAAGTAAGACTTTTAATGACCTCTGAGTAAACCCGTCAGGCTAAGTACCATTGTTTGCCATGAATAGGCATTTTAGGGAAGTAGCTTTTAAGGGATTAACATGCCATTTTAGTCTAAAAACTTCAAATCTTATTCATAAGCAACACTATTAGCACGCTTTAAGGTAAAATATTTTAAGCTAAGGGATATGGAAAGATCTTTAAAATAACAAGATAGGATTTGGCATTGAACTAATATTATAAATAAAACAAACAAGGGTTAGTACCAAGTAGGATTTACAAAAGTAAAAAATCAACCCCTTTACAAAATTGATTTACAAAAGTAAAAAACCAACCCCTCTACGAAGCACTAAGTCTAGCTATATGTTCTTTATTTCTTTTTCTTTTTTTTTTTCTTTTTTTTAATACTCTGTAGATTTGGGGAATTTATTGACTTTATTCATGAAAATTCCAAAGCCCCTGTTACTGGAGAAGGTGGTCTATATGACAAGGTGATATCCACACGAAAAATCAACAATATTTTTATTTTCAAAGTACATCAAATGTGCCTGAGAGTTTTATCAAAAAAAAATTAAGTCAGCAAATCACTTCCCTTTGTATATTACGTCTGCATCATATTCAACAAAATCACAAGGTCGGGTATGATACCAGGTGCATTAGTTTACATAGACTTGATGCTATAGTCCCATATGGGACAACAGTGTTGTGAAAATTGCCAAGTTGCACTCTGGTAGGCTGAGTGCAAAATCTAATACTGGTTATGGAAGAACATAGCGTGCAAACAAACATTTCAATCCAAGCGAGTTCTAAGAGCATCCACTATCATTGTCAATCCAAATAGCACATTTCATGAATTTTGGATGAAATCGAGTGTAGTATTGGATTGCTAAAATATAGCAACCACCCTACATACATGACTGAACTTCTTGTATGACCAAGTCAAATATTTTTTTTATGTATAGTATGACAAAAGGGAGTGAGAGGAGAGGTGATTTTTATTTATTTGCCTATATTAGATACAAGAAGTGGAGTCTTGTACGTCAGGTTTCCACTTTTTACTAGACTCCTTTTCTTGTATGTGCGATTGCACTACATTGCTTATACATAAAATTTTATCTTGTAAAACGACCAATACATCTTGTCATTACATCGTGTTTTTTCAATGACAAGATGTACTTGACAACGATAGTAGATGATCTAAACCACCTAACCGTCTTCATTGAAATCAACAACAACAGTGATAATACATTTTTATATACTTGGCACCATAACCAAACATGATGCAAATGTTCAATACTGGAATCATAATCCATTAAGATTCAATACAAAAGTTGTGACTCAATTTAGGTGGTATTATTGTGCTCGGGGGTGAAGGCTAGGAGGCCCCTTCACCGGCACCACCACTACACAACATATCTCAAGCAACAATATAGTCCCCAACTTAGACACCCGCCGCGTTCGGGTGTGGGGTTTTTACCAATGAAACTCAACTTGCCCCCAAAAGGCTTTGTCGCTTTTTGATACATATCTAATCACTTATATACTTGTTCAATTCGAGCCAACATCTCTAACAATCTCCACCTTGACGAGACTTGAACCTACCCTGGCCCGGGGTAAGCTCTACCACAACTTGTTGTCCCGCACTTTCAACTCGCAGGATAAGCTCCACCCTAATCATGTTATCTTGCACTTCCAACTTCACCAATCCCAAGGCTGAACCATTGGCTCTAATACCACTTGTTACTCGCGGAAGCATTACAAATACTTGAAAAGCGAAGTTACAAAATAAATATTACTAGTACAGGAGACAACAAATTTACGTGGTTCAACAATTTGCCTACGTTCACGGACAAAGAGAACAACTTTACTAGTGAGATACAACTGGAAAGAGCTCCACAACGACAATGACGTTACACAAACATGTCTAAATGACACCACAAATATGCGGGGTGTGTATATCACAACAAAACAATAAACAATTCTTTCCTTTCACCTCTCCTTTTTTTTCTCTTACATGCAAATAAGAAAGGGTTGAGGAACCCTAACTCACAAAATCCACAACGGGGAATAACATGGTCGAGGAACCCTAACTCACAAAATCCACAACAGGGAAGAACTCGATTTGGAGGATGATGAAGAAGGGGGAAACCCCTCCTTTTATAGCATGAAAAGGCGTTGGAAACTCTTCTACTGCCTTCTCTTATCTTCTTCAATTCCAGCCAAGTTCCAGCCTACAATCTTCATGATCCAGCTCGTTCTTCACTGCAATTTCTAGCTAATCAACACCAAATTGCCACCGAATTCGGTCGTCGTCCACAACCACTGACAGTTCCTGCTGACAGACCTTAAAGCTTCCATGGGGTTTTCTTCTCTACTTTATTTTAGATTTATTTTTAAGCTTTGTTTTTCAACAATTCTCCTCCTCGATTAAGATTTCACAAATCCGAGCGACTACAACAAACACGAACAAACAAATGTAAGCTCTCCAAAACACAATCACCAGCTTCAACTCTTCAACCGCGCTCATATATGCGCCATACACATGAAGGTGCCATCTACCAAAAACATACTCAAGCTAACAATCCAACTCCACCTTGACTAGGATGAAGCTTCAAACCAGACTTTTCAGAAAGTCAATGTTCACAAACATCCGTGTTGCACATCTTCATTTCTTCTACCAAACATTTCTTCAACAACTCGTGCAAAACCTTATCATACAAACATTTTTGGAATTATCAATAACTTCACCAAAAGGAACATCTACAGAGCCTTCAACAACACAACTTGTTCCACCAAATACAACTTTTCTATTACTTGTAACTGTACTCCCCTGCAAGAAGTACAAGTTACCCTTCCAAACAGCTTTCAGAACCATTAGTACACTAGAAATGACTTTTAGAGCTCCACCTTTTACCATTACCTTATAACCTTTGGACTCTAAAGCTCTGACGGAGATGAGATTTTTCTTCAAATCGGGTACATACCAAACATCATTCAAAACCCAAACAAGTCCATTATGTAGCTTCAACTTGATTTTACCTATCCCTGCAATTTTGCATTCATCAATGTTGCCCATATGGAATCACCATCCATCTCTCTAAAGTTAGAGAACCAGTCCCTGCGGGGACACTTGTGATAGGTAGAACTTGAATCAAGCAACTATTCATCAGAATGACTCACCATTGCCAAAGTTGCAGACAACGAGTATGCATCATCTTCATCTAAGTTGTGCACCACATTAGCATCTGATTTTTTCTTTATCTTTTCTATTGCATCTTTCAAATCCTCACAGTCAATCCTCAAGTGGTCCTTTTTATGACAGAAGACACATTCGTTCTTCGACAAAAACCTTTGTCCACACATCTTTCTCTTGACAGTGACTTCTTCTATCACCATCACAAATCTTCCCCTCGTTACCAATATTTTAGATGTTGCATCCCTATGGATCTTGAGATCCTTCATCTTGAATTCATAATTGATCAACGTTGTAACCACTTCATTGTAGTTCAACTTTTTTATTTTCCGTTAACAAAGTTGTAACGAGATGTTCTTACTATTCTAGAAGGGAATTCAAAAGGCACAAAGCCTTGTAATTCTCTAGAACATCTTCTTTCAAATTTAATAGGTCGGCAATAAGCCTATTGAACTCATCTAAGTGCTCAGACAACGTAATCTTGGATTTCATATTCATCCGAAAAAAGTTGCTTCGTGAGGAAGAGCTTATTCTAGATGCTCTTTGTCATGAACTTATCTTCCAATTTTTTTCATAACACCTTAGCAGAGGTCTCATTCATAATGAAGTATTTTTTTCTCATTTACTAAACACAATCTTATTGACCCGCAAGCTTAACGATTCACTTGTTCCGTTCTTCTTCCCTCATGTTCTCCGGCTTATCTTCTAAAACATCATTCAAGTTTTCATTTGCCAACACATCCAAAACTACGCATCGCCACATCTTAAAGTTATTCTTTTTATTGAACTTTTCGACATCAAATTTACCGATTGTAGCGGTAACCATCTTTGATCCAGAGCTTGATGGATCTGACATACTTTTCACCAACCACTGGTTCACGCAACTTCAAACGAACCCAAAGAACAAACCCTCGGCTCTCATACCAATTTGTTATGCACGAAAGCATTACAGATACTTGAAATGCAAAATTACAAAACAAATACAACTAATACCGGATACAACAAATTTACGTGGTTCGGCAAAGAATTTTTTTTAATAGTGAGATCGAAAAATACAAATGGTGAGAGCTACACAATGTTAATGACGTTACACACACGTGTCTAAATGATACCACAAGTTTGCGGGGTGCGTATATCACAGCAAACAATAAACACTCTCCCTCCTCTCACCTCCCCTTCTTCTTTCTCTCTTACATACAAACAAATAAGGTTGAGGAACCCTAACTCACAAAACCCACAACAGGGAAGAACTCGATTTGGAGGATGATGAAGAAGGGGGAAACCCCTCCTTCTTGTATAGCATGAAAAGGCAGTGGGGAGTGGCGGTGGAAATTCTTCCACCGCCTTCTTCTCCCTTCTACTTTTTTTTTCTTATCTTCTTCAATTCCAGCCAAGTTCCAACCAACAATCTTCATGATCCATCTTGTTTCTCTCTGCAATTTCCAGCTAATCACACCAAATTGCCAACGAATTCGGTCGTCGTCCACAACCACTGACTGCTCCTGCCGACATACATTGAAGCTTCCATCAGGTTCTCATATATCTTTATTCTAGATTTGTTTTTAAGCTCTGTTTTTCAATAGGTATGACAAGAAACTCATACTCGTACCACCTCTAGTGAACTTTCCATAGCATCCGCAAAGGAAGCCTTGAGGGAAAGGGGTCAAAAATCTTCAGGACAATTTATGTTTAGTGTATGTTGTATAGTTGCTTCCGTAGTATGCATCTTAGCCAAGGAAAATTTCTTTTTCTTGCTCCTTTGAGTATCGTTACAAACCCCAACTAAATTTGCTTCTGTATGTGTGTTTCTTAGACCAACTTTACCGTATTTACATAATTCTTTACGACTTGATTATGAACTTAAAAAATTGGTGGATTACGAACTTTCACCAAAGCATTTTTGTTGTTGGACTTGAGCCTTTTAACCCGTGCACAGTTAAGCTACATTTCTAGGTAGTTCATGACATTCCAGCATGGAGGTACCACTGTTTCTTTAAACCATAACTTGATTTTCTTTCTTCCATATATGTGTATAGTTGCCCAACTTATTACCAAGTCTCTTAAATGTGGGTTGTAGGAGAGAAAATCTTCGAGACAATTTCACAAACCTAATGAATGAAATTTTATCAAAGAAGACCAATTGCTCATCAGATCCCTTCCGTTTATATATTGTATTCAACAAAATCACAAGTTTGACAACAAACTAGCAGTCAGCACAATGCCAAGTTTAAACCCCTAAGCGAGCATTGTGCCACCAAAGTACTTTGGATTTCTAAACAATTCCTAAATTTCCGTATTTGGTTACCAAGGGATTGAAGATGAAGAAGCGTCTATATCACATTACTGGATGTTGTGTTCTTGTGGAGATGTCGCATTTTGGCTATAACATCTTACCAAGCAGATAATTAAAGGTTTTGTTGCTCTTCTTCATATCACCCAACAACCATTATGTTCCGTTTTTGTACTTCGCAACTGTTTTGGACAAGAGGAACTGAAACAGGCTACTGAAACCTAAGTCAGATTTAACCTATTTTAGATTGCCATCCTCTGCAACATAACCACGACAGCTATCAACCTTAACCTCATGGCTAGCTCAACACATCAACTAACATTTACATTTGAGTTGAACTATTTTAACTTAATCTTGTGAATTGTGATATACGGTAGTAGATCATTGACATACTACCTGGTTTGGACTGCAAAGGCTGAATAAAATACAAGTTGCACAAACCATACTGAAACAAAAGAAATTAAGATTTATATACTGAAACAAACAAAAGCAATTGATTTAATCAAGACGATCTAACATGAGTTTTGAACAATTGGATAGGGTCAAGATATACCGGATGCCTATCCTAACTTATCAGAAAGTTAGGAATTCCATCCAAGATATGTTGTTCCTGTGAAGTGCATTACAAGGTCGACTGTACCTTAAAGAGGGTGTTTTTTTTTTAAGTGCTTAGAAGTTGATGTAAAATTAAAATGTATTTGTTTTTAGGACCTGAATGAGAACTATTTGACAATTTTTTTCCCACTGAGTTGAATAAAATTATGACATAAATATTGTGTTCAAAATCATACTCAATAATTATCCAAATCCTAGAGAATGTTACAATACCTTTCATTACAAGAATATCGAAATATGACTAAGTATATTTAAAAAAATTATCAAACCAAATTTCTTACTAATATTTCATTTGCAATACGATCTCGTAAATTAACCATATCAGTCTGTTCACATGATCCAAAAACTTGAGACAGTTGTGGTTGTTCACTATCAGTTTGCCCGGGTTCCTCATGCATCAAATATTCATTAGCCCAATAATTGAATAAACCATCATTTAGTTTAACTCGACGAAGAAAGTTGTGTATCACCATACTTGCAATGACGATATTTCTTTGGGTGGGAAAGCTATATGAAGGCATCATATTCAAAATGAGAAATCTTGCCTTCAACACGCCAAAAATTCTTTTTATGTCATTCCTTAGACGAACATGTGTAAGGTTAAATTTCTCTTATTTGCTTCTAGCACGCCCTCATTATTGAATCCAATTTTTGATTCAATATCGAACACCGAGATAGGAACTCATGAAACCTCTGGTATGTGAGTAGGCCGCGTCACATAAATAATATCTATCTGCAATGGTTGTAAAGCAAAATGAGTAAATAAAACATTTTCAAATTTATGGTCAAGTATATAAATAAAAATTTACCTGGGGGAGGTAAAGGAAATTTGAATTGTGGTCTACGCAATGAATCTATAAGTACTCTAGAGTCATGGAACTCCTTCCCAAACAGCAACCACGTAAATAAACTTCATGTCAAAATCACAAATGGCCAGCACATTTTGGTAGCAAAGTGCACCACCCCTTCCTCTAAATGAAATTTGCTTGTCGGCCGAAATATACGCAATGATAAGTGTTCCATCTAAAGCTCCAATAACACCTTTGAATGTCCCTTCTCGAAGATGTCTATGTGATTGTAAGATAATTTTTGTCATTGATTCATTGAAGTTTGAGGGGGACTATCATTTCAATGGAAAAATGCATCATTGCTGACAATACCTCATGAAAACACTTTTTGATTGTTTGACCAGATTGTTGGAATCGATGTTTGATCATTCGGTTCCTCTCATTATGACTTATGGTCATAAAAAATATTGCTATATATTGTTCCACATCTACATGTTTGCTATCTGTGAGCCACCCCTTTTCTAAAAAATGTTGACATAAAGCAATGAATGAATTCTCACTCATCCTCATCAATTCATAGATTTGGGTTGAAGATCCTTTCAAGAGTTCTTGTATATATTGTCTTCCATTAAGCGAGGAATTGTTCATTTTTGTTTTTCAACCCACTTTTTCTTAAAACGTAGTAGCACCCAAAGTGTTACGAGTCTCAAAATTTTCCATTTGATTCTCTTCATTTCGTACAATATCAATCGTATCCCCTACTTAAATAACAATTACCACAATCAAATAATTAGACTTTTTAGTTCATGACATGCATGTTGTGTATAACCTATGAATATACTTACATATAAGTCAAACATGAGAACAAATAATATCAAAACTAAACAAGCTAAAAAGACTGACATTCAAGTATAATTTTCAAATTAAACAAGCTAAAATAAACTAACACTCAATCATAGTTGTCAAAATTAAACAAGCTAACACAATTTGACAATGTAAAAACAATGTCTTCTAAACAATCAAAACTATGACAACCAATCCATCATTCTAACAATGTTTGAAAAAAAATACGAATAAGCAACTTTTTGAATCTCACTTTTCCTAAAATCCTACAATGGTCCCAAGAAAAGTCATCTTGTCATCATCACAAAAGCCACCCTATAGCTTTCACACTCGCAAACGCCTTCTATGCCTTATAGTATACACCATGTGTATGAATCCCTCATTTCATTCATTAAAATCACACATTCATCAAGAGTGGGGATCTTTTCTTTTTCAGTTTTTTTTTGTTGGCACGTTCTTATTCAAATGTAATGGTCTTGGTGATCAACTCCACAATTTAGTTCCCAATTTCTTTGTCTCTTTTACGGTGTGACTCACTCTTTTGTGAAATCATGATTAATAAATTAATATAAATTAAAAATAAGAGATCTTGTATTTAATATTTTTTTCTATCATATATGTGCTAAAAGGAATCGTAGGAGCATAAGTTCAAAAAAAAATTTCTCAAACAATAATACAACTAGCTAGCTGCCAATTAAATTTCATTCATTGTCACTATGCACTGCAAAAACTAATTAGGTGATGGTAGATGTGATGACAAATATACCAACAATTCAATTCCACCTCAAACTAGCTACACAAGATGCCAGCCACCAATCCCACTTTGACTCAACACAACAAATACATGTTGTCACTTGTCAACAACCACAAAACACACATAAAAGCTAGCAAAGCAACACACAGACGCAATACAACAACACCACCATAAAAACATGCTAACCACCCAACCCCACTTTGACTCAATTTCCATTTGTGTTGTCATCGACAGTTCTCTCTTCCTATGTGTGATCAGTAATCATAATAAAATTCATGCGATGCACTGTGCTACACTACACTACAGATTGCCTCTTTTTTCTATCTATAAAATTCATGTGATGCATTACGCTACACTTATGATTGCCCTCATTTTTCCATAATACTTCCTTCTCAAACCCCATATTTTAGAATCCTCAATAGGGTATTAACATACATATAAGGCATACTAAAAGACTTGGCATAAAATCTACATGCTACATAATGAAAACTTGAAAATATAGATGATAAGGAGAATTGGAGAGATGAAGAAAAGCTTGAGTTTCATATCATTGAAGAATCATTGTGAAGCTAGGTAGAACAATAATGCTTGATGAAGAGATGTCGTCAAAATTTTGCCCTACTTGTTTTTAAGAAGATTGGGACATCAATTGTCGTTACAAAATTATTTTAAGGTTACTTTTGGAAAAATATTTGGGTCAGCACTTAGCACGTGATCAACACCCCCTGTAGCTTATTTCAATCAGAAGTTCAACTTGTGATCAAAACTAAAAAAAAAATGCCCTAAATAGGGTGTCCCACTTTTTGTTAAGACTTCTGACACTATTCATAAGCAAAAACAAACACCCTTGCATTTGATTGGGAATGCCTCTGTTGTAGAAGCCACATTGAGTTTAATTCATTGTCATATGACTAGGCAATGTGATCCACTTCCTAAATTTCTTTGATGTATATGTGATTGATCTCAAATCTTACCGCAAGAGTAGTTATCTACTGAGTTAGATAACGGCAAGTACAGGTCGAATCCCACAATGAGAGCTACAAAATTCGAAAAACTAATCTTTAAATCTCTTTTGAAACTTAACCTAGTTAGAAAAGAAGTGATTAATATTAGTCTAAATTTCATTGTAATTTGCTAGATATTTGATGTTTCATTTAAGTATGGATTCCATGTATGCTTTTAAATCCACATTTCATTCTTAGGTTACTACTACACTTAAGCTTGAATTAATTTGCTCATAATGTCGTATTTTCCATACTAAGGTGAGATGAAAATTTACCTTAGGATGTGTTAATGAATTTGGAAAAGATTAATCTAAGCGTGGCCAAATGGCGCCATTTACTCATGATGGTAAACTTATAGCCCTAACTCTCACATTTAGGTTTTACTTTGAATTTTCTATTTCAAATACATTACATGTGAGAGATTACCTTTTGATTTACTAGAAGCAGAAGAAGAATTAGTTGCGGGTTATCAAACCGAATATTCTGGTATAAAATTTGGTTTATTTTACGTTGCTTCCTATCTAAACCTACTAGTTTCTTCATTATTTTTAACAGTTCTTTACTTGGGTGGTTGGAATCTCTCTATTCAGTACATATTTATGCCAGATCTTTTGAGAATTAATGAAGTGCGCGAATATGTTACCTCTGAAGTAGGGAGTTCCCCAAACCAATATTGATGAGATGTTCTCCATTCTCTATTCATGTAAAACATTGTAAGGAGCTTGTTAGAGAAATTGCGAGTATATAAACTTATCTAATCTGGAGCTTAAGAAATAGAAAAGAAAACATGAATTGAATTCATATAATGAAACGGAAAACATCTAACTTACCTCATAGATTCATGATAAATAAATTAATCTAAAAGAGCCTTCTCGGAGCTATCCTCCCATGGGCTCACCCACACCCTAAGGTGGGATGTTAGCCAAACATGGTAAGCTCTAGGCCAAACTTTACTTATTTATCTCTAAATTACAACTACTTCAACTATTTATCTCTCCAAAGTGTTTCCAAAGTCTTCTCTCAAGTGTTTCCATGTGTGAGGTATTTAAAGTTGAAGAAGGGTGAGACTTATGTGTAGAGATAATGGGGTGGAAGTGGAATGTTGGAGTGTAAGAGTGATGGAGCAAAGATATGGAAGAGTGTAAATGTGAAATAAAGTGGAGTGTAAAAGTGATGGAGTACAAATGTGAGAATGGATAATGGAGTATGTAGAGATTCTTTGGCTATGATGAAGTTTTCATGTGGATGTCCAAATCTTCAAGTTGATTTCCTCGAGATATGCTGATGATGATACTTTATGGGCTTGACTTCATGGGTCTATGGACTAGAAAATCTTTGATCTTTGACAATGCATATTTGAACTTCCAATGGGTTTTTCTAGTTGTTGATATTAGCCTTATTGTGTCACTTTGTGTATGATTTGAGATTAGTGCTTGAATTTCTATAAAATACACAAAACACAAGTAATGAGATGTTTTTATTATATAATTTGACCTAGCAATTGTATATTTAGAGGCATAAAATGTCTCATTACCGGGAACAAGTTACATGGTTTTTAGAAGTCAAACAGGGAGAATTAGTTACCTTTGAGAAGCTTGCTTACAAATGTACATAGGAAAAAAAATGCAAAAAACAAAAAAAACATCTGGAAGAGCATGTTGCCAATTTGATCTCTTCAAATCTGGAAGAATATACTTCCAGTTTGACTCATCAAACATTTTGTCATTTTGTCTTACTAATGTAGGTGGTCATCCCCTAGGAACTATGAAGTACATCTTCATAAATCAGTTTTACATCGCTTTTTGAAGCTAAAGGGAGGATGAATTGTTGGCATGAATTGTGCTTAATCATAGGAAATTTGATCTCCCTTTAATTATGGCATGAGTTGTGCTTAATTGATCCCTGATTGATACTGTAATTATATTTCCATGTAATAGTTGTAATTAGATCAATTAGTTTATTCTTTCCTAACTTGTTTCTTGTTGTACTTCTATATATTTTTTTTTCTCCAGAGAGAGATAAATATCATAATAAAAAAAACTCTCCACCATTATTTTAGTTGTCATGGTATCAGAGTGGGAATAATTGATATCCTAATTCTAAAACTGTCTCTAAACTGCAAAAATGTTCTTGCTTTAATCCTAGATTTTTAGGGTTTGGCATTTTTTTTTTCTAATCCTAAACCGCTAAAATATACTTCCGCAGCTACCCTGATTTTTTTTTTTTTTTACAAAATGGTTAGTGACACATCTGATAATTTCAAATTTGCTCTTAGGAAATTGACTGGTCGTACCAACTATGATTCTTGGGCCCGTATTGTACTATTCAAACATGGCTTCTTAATTCAATGGAGCATGTGGGAGTTCTCTTTGATCGCATTCCTACATCAGAGGCAATCTGGCGGATTGCAGAAAAGACCTATACTGTGAGTAATAATTCTTTCAAAGTTTATGAGTTAACTCGGAGATCTATCAACATCAAACAAGAAGGTCGTCCCCTGGAGGCTTACTATGAAGAACTACAAACAATCTAGTAGGAACTTGATGCAATCAATCCTCATCAAATCAGGAACAAATTAATCTTTGTACTCATTTAGCAACTGTCACAAATTTTTTTGTTTACATCTTATTGGCAGGATTAGATTCTCATCTTGATGTAGCTCGTGCCCATGTACTTCGTTCTGATCCTCTTCCTGATGTCCTAGAAAATTATGCCATGATTTGGGATGAGGATATCCACCTGAAAACTATGAGTGAGGAAAAGGCTATTGGTAGTGCCTTGACTGCACGCAAAGGAAGAACATGCAACTCATATGAACTTTTTAAACGCTTCTTCAAATTTGGTGATTCAAATCTGTCTAAAGAAGAACGCAAGTGTACTCATTGTGGTAAGAATAACCATATTGTGGAGAAATGTTAGAAGATACATAGTTGACCTGATTGGGCAGATGAACTTATTACTAAAAAATAAGGAAGCAGAGCATCATTTGCTACTACTTCAACCACTGTGAATGGAGATGAGACCAAGTCAGGTATGTTCAATTATCCTTTATGTACTTATACTTCTATTTGTGGTAATGCATGGATAGTTGACACTGGAGCAATCAATCATATGATTAATAACCCTAATAAATTCACTACTTTCACTAAAAACTGCTCAAATTATATTGTTAAAATTGCCAATGGTCAGTTAACCTCTGTTACTAGTATCAGAACCATTCAGCTTACACTTAACATCATTTTGTCCAATGTTCTTTTTGCTCCCACTTTAGAAAATGATTTATTAACCGTCTCTAAACTTATGACTACATATTCCTGTCATTTTTCCCAAATCATTTAATATTTCAAGATCCTCATACTCAGCAGGAGATGGTACATGGTTTTGAGATAGGGGACTTGGGGTACTTTCATGGCTCAACATTGAATATTGCAACAAACTAGACTAGTAAACACTCATTTGAGAATCAGAAGTTGATTTGGTTATGGCATCAATGCTTAGGACATCCATCTTTTGGCTATTTAAAACATTTTTTACCTACTTTGTTTGAATCTTGTGATAATGAATTCAAAGGTCTTACTTGTGAGACTTGTATTTTGGCTAAAAGCCATCGTATCGTTTTTCCATTGAGTAAGAATAAAACATTTATGCCATTTACTTTGATTCATTCGGATGTATGGGACCCCTCTCAACATTCCACTTCTACTGGTATGCGATGGTTTATTACCTTTATTGAAGACTGCACTCGAATTACCTAGAGTTATTTACTTAAGCACAAGAGTGATGTGACTAGTGTTATTAAACAATTATGCACTATGGTCCGCATTCAATTTTCTACAACTATCAAAGTGATGTGGTCAGACAATGGAGGCGAATATCTCACAAACGACCTTGTTGTTTTCTTTCGGTCACAAGACATCATTCATCAAGCATCTTGTAGTAATACACCACAGCAGAATGGTGTTGCCGCCGAGCGACACAATCGTCAACTTCTAAAGATTAATCGAGTTTTCTTATTTGATAAAAACGTTCTTAAGTATTTGTTGGGTGATGCTTTGTTATATGTTGTGTATATCATTAACCGAGTTCCTTCTAGTGTTCTTGCATTTCAAACTCCACTTTAGGTCCTCACTGCAAAGATATCGAATATGCCCCGTCTCTAATATCTCTCCCAAAGTTTTTGGGTGTGTTGCGTATGTTCATGTTCACTCTCATCAACATGGAAAAATATCACCTCGGGTTGTCAAATGTGTTTTTGTGGGATATGCCTATCATCAGAAGGGATATCGTTGTTATCATCCACCTACTCAAAAAATGTATGTCACTATGGATGTTACATTCAATGAGGATTTGGCTTATTTATCTACTGATGGCTATTCTCTTCAGGGGGAGATGGCTGGTGTTTTTGAAGAGAATAGTTGTCATGATGATAATATCCCTATTGTTGGTACATCTCTTCCAAATGATCAAAGCCATGATATTCTAGATACCGAGAACTCCCTAGAATGAGAAAATAGTTCGACAACATGTCCAAATACTGTCACTGCTGATAGGTCCCCTCTCTCTCCACAACACGTTCAATTTACTCCTGAAGCTTCGAATGAGGTGTGTTCTGAACCTGATAATGCTCAAAATGAAACCCTTGATATTTTGAATATTGAACTTGAACCTGAACCTGAAACCATCAAAATATCAATTACCAGCCTTTATAAATCGTGGTAAACCCAAACCCCACTATACTGCAAATTTAAATAGTAAAGCCAAGTACCCCATTAGTAATCATGTGCCAACCCATAGAGTTTCCAAGTCATATGAATCGTTTCCATGTCAAATATCTATTGTATCTTTTCCAAGACAGTTGCATGATGCATTAGCAAATACTAAATGGACCGAAGCTATGGCTAAAGAAATGATAGCATTACAAAAGAATTGCACTTGGGATGTGGTTCCATTGCCTCCAGGAAAGAAGATTGTTGGTTGCAAATGAATTTTCACTATTAAACACAAAGCGAATGGCTCCATAGAGAGGTACAAGGCGAGATTGGTTGCGTAATGATATACTAAAAATTAAAAAAATATCTGGTGGATTACAAGGAGACCTTTGCTCCTGTGGCAAAGATTAATATTGTACGTGTGCTGCTTTTTGTGGCTGCTAATCAAAACTGGTCATTGTTGCAATATGATGTGAAGAATGTTCTTTTTCAGGGTGAGTTGCAAGAAGAGGTGTACATGGATCTTCCACCGGGTGTTTCAGAAAATTAAAGATAGGAATGGTGTGCAAGTTGAAAAGGGCATTGTATGGACTAAACCAATCTCCACGAGCTTGGTTTGGAAGATTTGCATTTGCAATGAGGAACTTTGGGTACAAACAGAGTAACTCAGATCACACAATGTTGCTAAAGCACAAAAAGGACAAGATGACTACTCTAATTATTTATGTGGATGATATGATATTGACACGAAGTGATGTTTTTGAGATTGACAAATTGAAGAAATATTTATAATATTAATTTGAGATGAAAAAACTTGCAGATTTAAAGTATTTTCTTGGCATAGAAGTGGTTCAATCAAATCAAGACATATTTATTTTCCAAAGAAAATATGTATTGGATTTGTTAGCTGATACAAAAATGTTAGACTGCAAACCAGCTGAAACTCCACTGGAACGTAACCATAAGTTACATGAAAGCCCAAGTGATGTTTCAACCAACAAGGAGGATATCAAAGTCTTGTGGGAAGGTTGATTTATTTGTCTCATACTAGACCTAATATAGCCTATGCTGTTAGAGTTATCAGTCAATATGCTCCCAGTGAAAGACATGAATGCGGTGAATCTAATTTTACAATACTTGAAAAGTGCTCCGAGGACAGGGATTATGTTCACCAATAATGATCACTTGAATATTGAGGGATATGTTGATGCTAATTACGCCGGAGATAATACTAACAGGCGTTCTACTGTTGGTTATTTCACCTTTGTTGGTGGTAATCTAGTTACCTGGAGGAATAAAAAATAAGAGGTTGTATCTAGATCAAGTGTTGAACTAAGTATAGGGCGATAGCTCAAGGTATATGTGAGTTACTATAGGTGAAGTATGTAATGAGAGACTTAGGTTTTTAACCTACATTTGTTATGTCTTTATATTGTGACAATAAGGCTGCAATTGTCATAGCTCATAACCTTGTACAACATGATAACACCAAGCACGTGAAGTGGATAGACATTTCATTAAAGAAAAGTTGGAAGCTCAGATTATTGAAGTTCCATTTGTGAAATCTGGAGACCAACTAGCTGGTATCCGGACCAAGGCAGTTCCAAGTGGTGTATTTTTCAACTCACTTGACAAGTTGGGCATGCAAAATATCTATGCCCCAATTTGAGGGGGAGTGTTGGCATGAGTTATGCTTAATCATAGGAGATTTGATCTCCCTTTTAATTATGGCATGAGTTGCGCTTAATTGATCCCTGATTGATACTGTAATTATAGTTTACATGTAATAGTTGTAATTAGATCAATTAGTATGTGAGTAGATCAATTAGTTTATTTTTCCTAACTTAGTTTCTTGTTGTACCTCTATATTTTTTTCTCCAGAGAAAGATGAATACAATAAATAAAATAAAATAAAAAAGCTTTCCACCATTGTTTTAGTTGTCATGACTTACCTCCTTAGAAGCTTCCTATTGTAGGGAACAAGTACTACCTTCATTTGAGGAAGGGGGATAAAGAGGGTAATCCAACATAGACAACCTTCTCTCAAACGAGGGTAACCTAGGTCCTTTTTTTCACTTCATATATGAAGCACATGCTGACGGTGAGGACCTAAATCAAATTAAATATATGAAAGAGACTAAATCGATATACATTATTAGTACAACGGACCAATACATTACCCTTCGTTTCTTTCTTGGAGTACTAGCTTTCTCTTCAACTACTACAACCTTTTAATAATGTTCATTCGGAGACTTGCACGACTTGTTTGCCTTTTGTAGCTCGGACAACGTTTGGGTCTACCTTACATTGAGCACGGACAACAAATTCATTGGCACGGTTTCAGGCCTAGAAGCTTGTAGTTGAACTGGTAGACATTCATGAGTAACAATCTTTCCAATACCATTATAGCTGCAAAGACTGGAATAGCAGTATATACCAAAAAGCTTGCTATGGTTTCATTTTAAGGGTGGTATATATTTCCTTTGCCAAAAGGCCAGCCATCCTTTAATTCTACTCACTACATTTTCCCAAGCTTGACATCCTTTATAGTTTCAACTATGTTTCCCAGACACTTGGAGCAAAGGGAAGCTTCATGTTTATCGCACCATTGAGAAGATGACTGATTTTGATAAGTACAACTGCTCCTTTCACTAAACTTTAAAATATATGTGATTTGCAAATTTCTCTAAAAACAATACATTTTCTTTCTTTTTTTCACATTCAGGAAAGAATATAATTGTCCAATTTGGATTGAACCCTCAGCTACATCCCATGAAATCGTCCTGAAAATGCAAAAAAAAAAAAAACTTTGACTATCATGTTTTCAAATACCTGATATATAGTAAGTAAATGCATATACATTTTTCCAATTACCAAAGTAGCAAACCATTTCAATATTTTTTTGGCATGAATGAGAGAGATTCTAAGTCTAGACTTGTTTCAATGATTCAATCTTATTGAGACTATATTTGAGTTCACATTCTAATGCAGGGCGAATCGGATGTGACGATAAACTTCGATCGAACCAATTGAACGTCCTCATGACGTTGCTTGCAATCCAACGAACTTCATTCTAAACAATTAAATTTATCTAAAAAATTACTTGGACTTCGATATGCATCCAACTCGTTGAATCTACACAAGACTTTCCTATATGGGAAAGCAAAGAGAACACTTTCTCCAATATAATTTTATTCAAAATAAACTCTAAAATTCATAATTGCATAGGGGCATGTTTTTAAAGGCTTGTTAAAGTTTAAAATCAAGTAAAGTACTTCTAAAAGAATCTTATTTTGATACTACTATCTAAAAGTACTAAAACTAGCATAAATTACTCAAAATACCACTTCTAAACACCCTAAAACTACTGTTATTCCTAAAATTCGTAAATTATACAAATAATAATTTCTAAATATAAATATGTCCTAGGCTAATATGGAACAATATATGAACTTTTCTCATCTTGAGCTTATGTGAATATTTTTTCCTTGCTTGCATCGTTTCACTATTGTTGGAGAAAATTTTGTCCTCAAATTTTGCCATTGTAATTACTGCCAAGATTTGAAGGCACTCGACAATGCACTTAAATTCTTCCTAGAATCTTGCCCCCATAGTTTTCACCTTTATCATTCATACTAAATCGTATATTTTCATCTAATAACAATATAAACTCGTGCATGTAATTACATCACATTGGAAGTAGATCTTCGTTTATAATTCTCATCAAAAGAATACTGAATTGGATCTTTGTAAACAATTTGAAATTTTTTTGCATTGTTTGCATCAACATTAATGTCTTTTATACAACTCCAATCTAAAGAATTTTGATTTATCTTACTAGCACAACTATATGACTCCTCAAAATTTGAAGTAAATTTTTTTATCATCCAATACACCAGTGGCAAATTCCAATCAACACATTATTTTTTCTTCCACTCCATAAATAAAAATCAAACTTGCACAATCCATCTTTGTTTTTACCAAATTTGATGCAGGGCGAAGCGGAAGCGACAATAACCTTCGATCAAACCAATTAAAACGTCATCGTGACATTGCTTGCAATATGACGAACTTCTTTCGAAACAACTGAAATTTCTCTAAGAAATTACTTGAACTTTGAAAGACATCAAACTCGTTGAATCTACACGAGAATATCCGATATGGGAAAACAAAGAACACTTTCTCTAATGTAACTTTATTCAATAAACTACGAAATTTGAAATTACATAGGGGCCCATTTTAAAAGTTTTTCAACACTCAAATCAAATAAAATACTTCTAAAACAATCCTACTTTGATACTACTGCCTAAAGTACTTAAGACTAGCCTAAATTACTCGAAATACTACTTTGGACACTCTAAAACTACGATTATTCCTAAAATCCAAAAAATTATACAAATAATTAATTTACAACCTATAAAATATAAAATATGTCCTATGCTAATATGGAACAATATCAGATATCTTGAGCTTATGCGAATTTGGAAGAGAAGATATTAATTTAAGTTGAGATAATTGAGAGATTTTAGGAATATGAAGATGAATGTGGATAAGTTTTGTCTATACGAGTTTTGTAATTAAGATTTTCTAGGAATACTTATATATGGGGGAGAGTTTTTAGAGTATTTTTAGTACATGTAGGTGGGTCATATGGCTTCAATTCATTACGTGTATACTTAGAGGATGTCACTTAGGAGGGAGACAGTTTGGTCTATCTAGATTATAGAATGATTAATGGGATGAAATAAACAAACATAAAAACCAAGTGAGTTTTTTTACCACCAATTTGGGTCTTCCTTGACAACAACAATGCATTCTCAGATAGTGATGATCATAACCAAACAAATACAAATGTTTTCTTTTATTTTTATTATGTTCTTAACCAAACCAAACCAAACCAAACAAGAAAGTAATTGCAGCCTATATTAAGGAAAACAAAAATCTGAAAAACCAAAGGCGGCCTAATATAATTAGACTCCCCTGTAAGTAAATTTATGATTACATATATAGGACTGCTCTTGCCTCTTGGTTTTTCAGATTTTGTTGGCGGGTACCCTAGATTGTATACGTGCATGGAAAACCTTAGTCGAGGACAGCGCAGGCGCACCCATTGGAACTACACTATTGGGCTGCCAAGTGCTCAACTCACTCAAAAAACAAAAAAAGTCTGAGCAAGCAAATCAAAGTACAATACAAGACCAAGGAACATCAACTCAGAACTTAATTAAATGTTGAATGAGTAGTGGAATTATTTTACTGTCACTACTACCTGAAGAAGTGAAAATGCACAAGAATTATTTGGATTTGAACCTATAAGAAAAGGTTAATTTACAAATATCGGAAAACAGCTAATATTGGCACGATTAAAACAAACACATCGTTCAATTAAATAGAAGGAATCCAAATAAACGACCTGCCTCAAATTCAACCCAAACACAAAAGAACGACATGCCTAGTCTTTAGTACTCTATAAATCCCAAAGCGGAAAACCAGAGTGTCAATTCACTTTTAATGGTGTGACCCTAATAATGTGCATTTCTGATCATAATTATGCTTTTCAATCCAAAATCAGAATTGAACTCGTCCTTTCAAGCCAGCCAAAGCAAATAAACCTCACATAAGCAAAAGACTGCAGGGTGGCGAGGGGGTCAATATCGTAACTCATACACAATTTTCTTTATTTGAAGTTAGAAATGCAAATAACAGTCCGAGAAATTAAATTAAAAAAAAAATACATTTCTGAAAATTTTAATTCATTATTTAATACGACTATTTACACACACACCGAGGAAACTTAAATTAAGCTGTATACAGGCTAAGCAGGATAACTAATCATTAGTAGATTTCTATGAAATTTTTTTTGTCAGAACTGGCACCTGTAAGATGCCTCTGCATAAAATAAAATCAACAAAGGAAATGCTACTGGGCTGAAACAAACAAACAATCAAAAGTCATCCTAACCTAGAGGAATTTTGCTGATAGTAGCACTGCTCATACATTGCTAGTCATTACCAAAATTACATCAAAAACAAATTTGGGACATCCCCAACCTGTATAACAAAAAATCTATATTTCCTAGGTGAAGATGTCTACTGTCCGAAAAAAGTCCTAGCCCATACATAATCTATGAACCTGTAAAAAGACGGGTAAAAACATATTAGAACTTATCTGAATGTCATCATACAGAGTCAGGCATTCAACGATAAACGGAAAGGATCTAACAAAGGAATTTTAACATTTCACAATCAGTAAGAAAGTTTACTTCTACAAAACATGTTTAAAAAATTTCCACTGCATTGTAGCCTTGTAGGATACTATAATAACAATCTATAAATTCAGTGAAACTAATAGTCCGAACTCCAAAGCCATGGTAGCTTGTGGAAAATACACTTCGCTCCGTGGTGGAATGACTTAGCTACCTGATTTGAGAATACAATATAGAAACAACTCTACCAGCATAGTCAACTACCTCATTAATATCATGTAAAAAATTCATATGCTCAGACCCCTTCGTCGACCTAAAATAACATAATCTGTGACATAGATCATGGTCAGCAAAAAGTTTACTTAGAAATGTATAGGAAACCTAAATTTATAATGTGCATATCACTGTCTCATAACGTTGTAAGGTGCGAAAAATATAAATAAGTATCGCTTGTGTCACTTTATACAAAGTAGAAAACATATGTCTAAGCCATCACCCTCATCTTTATCCGAATTTTTATTCGTTCATTCATTCATTCTTCTTCCCTTACAATAAAAGCACCTCGAATGTAAAAATAAATTGCAGAAGACAAATCAATTGTAAATAGGAAGTTTTAGTCTTCTCTCTAACAAACCCTCCAAAGTCTCAACACATCTTTTTTAAGTGCTAAAAGGGAAACAGAAATGATAAAAGTGGCTGGAGGTGAAAAGAAAAAAAAAATTAATAAGTTCAGCCTGAGGATACTCACGGCCCTATATACCCACAATATACCAAAACGTATTGTAGGATAGGTGCAAAACACCTGCAAAAGCAATAGAAGGGCCCCATGATACCATAATCTTTGAATTAAACCTCAGTCATGTTCAACCTAAGGATACACTCAAGCCAAACATCCAATCCGAGTATATCTAGCCATTCTTTACCAAACTCTGTCAAGGACGGAGAAAAATAGCTCTGTCAAGAACCATCAATGACTAGTTCTTTTACTATGAATTTTGTCATACAGGATTTACATGTTATAGCTTACTTTCAAAAAGTCTATCCACCGAGATGAGCTACATAGCCGATATTGACATTGGTGAGCTTTCTTCCAAACCAAAGATTGCATGATAAAAAATCCAATGAATTCATGTAAGCAATTTAAATTTAACTTTAGATTTATCTTTTACACAAGATCCTTAATTTTAAAGAGGTTGTACCATGAATTCAGCCTAAATGAAAACCTATGAGGAAGAAATTTGTGGTTAAAGCATTGAGAAAGTGCGAAGTGAGGACCCACCTCACCACTTTAAACAAAAAGCAAGAGGTGAAGCGAACATGTAAAAAAATTAAAAAAATTAAAAAAACCTAAAGAATATAGAAAATGCATATTGCTTATCTTAGCTTCTAATATAGCAAAATCATAGAATGTTGTATCAAGGATAACTGAGCATATAATTCGAATGAAGCACTGAAAAGCGCTCTTTTAATTTGGTCATCACTTGGGTCAAAGCGAAATGAGAAGTCACCACGTTGCTTCACACTTTATGTGATGAAACTATACCTTAATTTTAGTAGGTTTTTAAACCAGTTTCTTCTTCTTTTTATCAATCATACAACACAAATTAAATTAAAAGAGAAAGGTGACTAAGAAAGTTACAAGTACACAACCGGGTTAGATCCTTGAAAACAAAACAACAAATCTGAAAAGGCTTTCCCAATCAAAGATACAAATATGAAACTTCAAATCAGAGATGCCACCCTTCACTTCCAAATCATAGATGACAACTCACACCTCCAAATCAGAGATTACACCCCACACCCGACCCAATGCCAAATAAGAGATTGGATCTCTTTGCAAAGAGTAGACACATCTCTCTTCCTACCTTTGAAAATTGTCCTATTTCTTTCTTTCCAAATGATCTAGAGGGTAGCCAGTAATACTGTAGTCCAAATCCAATGCCCTTTAGCTCAGCAACCATCTTTGAATCAGTTAACAACCCAAGCTGGAAAGCTATTGCAAAGGGAATGGGAGCACAAAGATATAAATAGTAACTAATAAATACATCACTTCAAATGCATTGAGGAGAAGACAATTGGATAAGTGTCGAATGGGGGGGGGGGGAGGGGGTGGCTTTCTCCGTAGATCGGTACAACCGGTGTCAAATTTGGATCAAAACATCCCGCAAAGTTATTTCAAAAAGGAAAGTTGTCCATAGAAGGGCGTTTGACAGAGGATAATTTGGTAAAAAAGGAATTTCAAGTTAACATGTCTGATGTGCAGGAAGAAAAATCTATTAATGGTCTTCTCTTGAACTTCTGCGCTATAAGACAAATCTAGGTTGCATTTATTGATGATTTTATGTTTCATAGCAAATTTGTGTTACATTTAATAGACTCGAAGCTTTTGCTTGGGTGGTAAGCGTAAAAATTGGTTTGAATTAGAAAACAACTGGCACAGGTTGAACTAGAACCCATAGGCACCAGTTGAGAAAACTAGGGAAGACCTAAGTCCCACATCATCCAAGGAAAGATAGAACTCAAAGCTGCAAACCTATAAAAGTACTTCTCTCCAAGCAAGGTTTGAAGGAGTAAGAAAATGGTAAAATCAACCTGCAAGGTTGTACCTAGTTCAATTATCCTTTTATGTTGATTAACTTGCTTGGTAGAACGATCAGGGTTAAATGTTCAACGCCATGTAATTAAACTATTTACATTTGAATCATTTGGGTATCATCCATTCAAAGCAGGTAGAACAACACCCTGCCCCCAACCCTTGCTCAGGAATTTCAATTAACATAGCCACCCTCTCTTGATAAATAACCTCCACACTGGCAGCCCAGGTCCCCAATTTCACCAGGGATATTGACCATTTTACCATCTCTAACTCATGGGCATGGCTTTGGAAAAGAGTCCTCATGTGATGGCCTTAAGATATAAGCTCACTTGATTGATGTCAAAGTCACCTCTAGAACCTACATCTTAATCTTGTTTTGTGGCGGAAGTCCAACCTCAGTCACTTTCTTTGTTTGGGAGCTACCGTGGTATTGCAAAGCCACCCACAATGTTTTGGCTAATGTTAGTAAATTTTAATCCCGTGCATTATAATGGTGTAGAGTCTTGTTGTTACCTTTTTATGGTAAAAAAGCTAGTTCCATGTGCTTTCACTTCATTCAAGTGTGCAGGGTTAATTGGGTCATGTCATGTAGCCATTGTTTAGGTGTTGTGCAAAAAAAAAAAAACCTAATTTTTGAATGGTAATCTCAACTAGTGATCACATTGTTAGAGATGTTGTGGGCTTCATTAAAGACAACATTCATGGCAGGCTTCCAAATTTGAATTATAATGAGTGACCAATAATTTATTTTCGTTGGATCAAAAAGCATGTTACAAATGAGAACGACAAATGTCAAAACAATCTACATCCTGAAAATGTTTCCCAATCAAAGATGCACACATGAAATGGTTGATCTATGATTTTTCACTTTAGTCAAAATTTCACTTTACATCCCCTCGCTATGTGATTGTGGTTGTTGCATTCGATGTAGACCACCGCTTACAAGCTTATGGCCACAGTTTCTATGCTCTTCAATACTCAAAATTTGGTAGCTTTGGGTCTGTCATTTCAATTATTCCCCAACTCTTACAAAGTACATCCAAGTCAAAAGGTTGCTATTAGCAAATAGTACATATTATCAAAAGTTGTGAGGTTCATTTAAGATTACCGAACCAATCCATCTATCATCTTTGATAAGGTTGTTAATTGGTTACCAAAAACCGATCGAACCGAATCGAATAAAACTGAAAAAAGCCGAACCGACTAAAAATCAAAATTGAATAGTGAAAATCGAATCGAACTTTTCAATTTTTTTGTTTTTCACACCCGAAGAACAACCGGTTACAATGTGAGCAAAGCTACAACCGTTATTATGAGAACAACACATTCAACAATGTTTTTATATCCCAAAAAGCAATAGCTAAACCCAAAAAAACGATTATTCACAATGACAACCACAAATCAATCATAACATGTACTCACTACCCAATAATTACAATATTCTATAAATAGGTGAGCTGGGATTGATTGGAAGGCGTGAGAGTTGTTGATTATTCAAGTGGTATAATCATAATTAAGTCATGAGAGAGGGATCTACTGAAACTCCTCTATTTAATTGGGAGGGGTGGAGGCAATGGGGTGGGCCCACAGCGATTTTTAGTTTCGTACCACTTTCTCTCCTCTATTTGATTGATGCAAAAATAAAGTAAGTACGACACAAACGAACACCTTTAGCAATATCTGCTAGGAGGCATCAAACAAACACCTTCAGCAATATCTTATCTACTAGGAGCCATCAGATGCACAAATGCATCTTCACCTATCATTCCAAGCAAGCAAAGCTCCATTCTTCATGGCAGTAGCACCACCACGAGGGTTGCCACTTTGGCACCTGAACGGTGGCAAGACGAATAAGGAGAGGTCAAATGCTGGGAAGAAATAAGAAGAGAAGTTTGAGAAGATCCCGACTCTTCTTCTTCGTGTTGTTGTTGGTTTTCTTTTTCTTTTCCTCCTTCCATCATCTTCATCTTCGCTACATCACTTGGAGCGAGCTTCTTCTCCCCCAAATCTCATCGTGATCCAAGCTCAGCCGTGTCTCTCTCTCCGATCTTCACCAAATTAGATTGAACTAGGGATTCTATAGCACATCACTATAGCAATAGAAAATAAATTAAGAAAATAAAAGGGAAATCCAAAAAAACTGCAACCGAACCGAAAACCAAATCCTCAGTTCGATTCGGTTCTGGTCCAAATTTGAACCGACCTAATCGATTAACACCCCTACTCTTTGATCAGGAAGTGCAAAAGAATTTTTTAATAAAATACATGGGCATACATGTCAGAAGTTCCGAAAAATGGAAGAAACTGCAACTCATTCGCGAAAATTCCCAACAAGAGAGTTATCAAGAACCATGAGTCACTCTAACTACACAAATATACAAGGTTGAAGTGATGAAAACTTTGTTGTTGACATAGATGTAAATGTAGCATGTGTCGTATATACTATATGAATGACATGATATAAAAGCATTTCAGCATATTAAAACAAGCAATTCAACACACAGGCAGGGACAGTTGAATATTGAAATATAATAACATAGTGTAGGTGTAGCAATGCAGTCAGTAAAGAAAAAATATACATCTTAAGTTCCTGACCTTCTTGGTGAAATGCAGAATGGACCCATCTTCCCATTTTGATGGTTTCTCAAACCTAGCCCATATAGCCTCTGCAATTCCATGATCCACATAAACAATTTTTCCTCCCACCATGTGCATTTCTACTACGAATCCCACCAATTCCATAATCATATGTCAACTCTGTCATGGGTGGAATGTGTTTCATTGCATAAAACATGATATGAGGGTAAGACTCATCATTATGATCATGTAACACTGGCTGCCAAAAGACATTCGGGGAGCAACTATGATTCATGAAGCGAGCTACATTCCCTACATTCTTTGCACTTATTATCAGAGGTATTGGAGGCATGAATGCCTCATTTGAGTCAATGCTTTTCTCTTCCAATAGTAGTTCAGGAATGTAATTCCACTGGAATGAAGTGTCAAATGTGCAGGTAGTATCGAAGATGTACTCATCATCTTCGAATTCATCACCAACTTGCTCTAACTTGGCTTTATCTATGACTTGACCAGCATATTCACAAATAAATCCACCAGCACGAATTGGATCCCAAGACCGCAGACCCCAACCTCTTTCCTTTGTCTTAAAGACCTCCAACCGCACTCTCAGACCATTCTGGGAAACTTGATTCTTACTACAATTAGGATGGCATAGGCAAGAACGACCACACTCATGTATCAAAGGTTTCCGACTCACAAGGACACCATTGACAGTATGTGGAAGAAAGCCTCCATTTTTGTCCACACATGAGCACTTAGGGTCACCTGAGGTACATCCACCCTTGCATTTGCACCCAAGAGAAGGTTTCATCGATGAGATTGGCTTGGAATACTGAAGACCAGGAATGTATGTGAAATGAGCAGGCCCCTTGTCATCATCTATATCATTTACAAGAGAAACTGGCAATTTCTCTGCTCCTGAAGTTAGGTCAGGTAATATAAGCCCGGGTCTAGAAGTTGTGATCTCCTTCCATCTTTCGACTGATTTCCAAGTTGCAAATGCCTCTGGCTGCCCAGGTATCCTCACCAATTTATATTTAAAAACATTGCAACCTGACTTGCCCATCTCCATCCAAGATTCCTGAATTTTATATAGGCCATCATAGATGTAAACCTTTCCAGTCGGATTACCAATATCCTTCACACCCCGAATCACTCTTACATCATTACCCCGACGCAAGCTTCTTTCTAGAGCAAGATTACCCCTTTCGAGCTTTTGGTCAGCTACTTCTTTCCCTTCTTTTTTGGCAGCTTTCCCACCCTGACCACTGTAGATCAACACATCAGTGTCGTCAACATCATCCTCATAACCTCCAGATGACACAATACTCACTGCAATAGTCTCATCTTCTTGGTCGAACTTTATATTCATGTAGTCGATCCCGGCCATACTTGGAGCATGCAATCCCACCAAGCACATCTCAATTCTGAAAAAGAAAATATCCCCAATCTCAACCCCAGAGACGCTTCCGATTCTCCTCCTTGTATTCGTTCGAAGCCCACTGGTCATCATTATGTTACCAGCTTTAAGATCTGAACGTTTACTCCCAGAGTTTGTTACCCTTGCATCTTCAATCTGAGAAAGCCTACGCCGAAGTGCATCAAACTTCATTCGAATACTGGCAACAGACTCCGAATCACCATCAGATGGTGCCATAAACTTCGCCTCATCTGTTTTTCTGATTCTCTTTTGAGAATTTGATTTTTGCTTATCCCCATTATTCATAATAGTTTCAACAGCAGGGTGGTACCTTCTGTCGTCACTCCACCCATCATCTGCAGACATATTACTCCCACCGGTGTCTTCAGCGACATGATGATTACTGTAAGCCTTCTTTGAGGCTCCAGCACTCTCTGCAAACACAGGTTGCCGTGGCGGCGGAGTTCGAAATGCCATAGGAACTGCTTGTGGCAATGGGGTCTCTGGGATTTGCTCCTCACAAGGTCCTTGAGGAGCTGCAGGATTGTAAAAGGGGTAAAAGGGCGTGTACCCAGGAGGAAATGGCCCAAATGGGGGAGCACAAACAAAGGGTTGGGTAGATGTCTGAGAACCAAGTGGTGGAGAAGGAAATACTGGAGCCAAACTACGCAACGGTTTCACATCAAGAACCCTAGATTTGTCATAAGCACCAGATGAAGAACCACTACCACCACCACCATCTGTTGCTTCCATTTTTGTTCTGTCTCTCTCTCTCAACAAAACAACAATCCACACCAAATGATACAAAATACAAAGCAACAAGTGCTCAACAACAAAACCCACTGACACGTACAGACAAAGTGACAACCTGAACATAAATTAGGCCTCTGGAGTTGCTTGATCGATCTCAACAAGTTCATGAAGATCTACAAGAACAGAAAAAAATGAAGCTAAGTATGCGTAGAAATCACCAATTCTGAAATAGAAAAAACGAAACTTTTTGCATGGATTCGAATCAGAAACTAGTGCATGTAAAAGGGTTGGATCGAATTGAAGAGAAAAACTGAAAATTTTGACGAATTTTACCTTGAATGACTTAGGGTTTGAAACGCTTCATTCTGCTCGAGTCATCTCTCTCTATATCTCTGTGTCTGTCCGTTTGGTTTTCCAAGTAGCAGCTTGTTTTTACGTCTGCTCATTTCTTATTCTTATTGATTACTGCCAAGCGTGGTTATGAAGAATCTAGACCGTTGGTTACTTCAATGAGACAAATGGCAAAGCCTTTTGTCAGTTTTGTGTACCTTTCTGCTGGTCTGAGTGCGATCTACATTTTCCAAAGTTTTTTTTTTTTTTTTTCCAGAATAAAGTCTCAAATGACATTTTTTTTTCTTTATATTTTCTCTGTTCATGCGATGTTTAGATGTATTCTCTTTACACAGGCAATGACTACCTCGCATGGCCAAATTCCTAATTCACACTATTCTAGTCTCCAGAGTGTCTACTTACTTTCTTACACCACCATACTCTCTCACACTACATATATAAATTAAAATCATTCATTTTTTCGCCTCGCCATTCAAATCGACAATGATTCATCCCTCCTCCATTCAAAATTTTTTCTTCCAAATCTCTCCCCGCACTCAAATCTCTTGCAAATCTCCTTTCTCTCCCTCGAAAACTCTCAAAATCCCCTTAAAGTTTAAACATTTAAACCCAAACTCGATAAATATGCATAACTTAACATAATAGACAAACCCAAACTTAAAACAAAAAATAGGGTAACTTTCGAACCAATTTAAACTCTCAATTGAGACTGATTATTAAGCTCATCAAAATACAAAAAATGTAGTACTCTTAGCTATCTAATAAACACAACTTAAATCACTTGAAAATGCTTTGAAATAAGCGAGTTATGGTCATTTTACTAAAGTCGCGCAAATATGTCCAAAAAATAAAAACGGGATAGTGTTTATGACTTTTGACCAACTTATGTGCTCGATCATGACCGAATCTGAAGTTGGTCAAAACACAAATGTTGTAGTACTCTCAGTTATCTAATACACACAATTTGAATCACTTGAAAAATGTTTTGAAATGAGCAAACTATGGTCGTTTTAGTAAAGTCACGCAAAACTGAAAAAAAATATTATGTTCGCACAAAACTTTCACAAAAGTTGATATGTCTGTAATTGGTGAACTAAGTAAAAGCTTGTCATTTTTAACTGTTGCTTTAACAATATAGTGGTTGTGTTAAGGTCAGTGAACCAAGATTCTCATTCAATGCTAAACATGAGAACTTATGAGAGGGGTGAATTAGATGTAGGAAATGAGCATTATAGATAACTTCAAGGGGGTTATCTGACAACAACAATTCTAGCCAGCTATGTTTGCTAGTTTTTTTTACACTTCTACCCCTTCTATAGATAGTGTTTGTGATTATTTTTAAAGAAAATGAGTAAAAAATGTAAAAACATTTAAAAAAAATGCTAACAAACATGTCTGGCTAGACTTATTCCCGTGACAAAGATAAAACCTCTCTCATCCCCAACCTATCATCTTATGATGAGTCATTTGTAAGCCAATGAATTCCTTACAAGAGTTGGTTAGAGTTGAAACCTCTATCACAACTATTTGTTTATTTAGATACACATTTGTAAAAGAAAACTTGCGAAAAAACAAAGTCCTCATATAGGCATCTTATGTTGTGATGTCGTGGAGATCGAGTGAAAAATGAGCTATCGTTGAATGTGTCTCATTATTGTCATAAGTTCATGGCGGTTAGAGCTAGAAGTACACAACATTGTGATGTTTTTAGTACACTGGACGTAGCATTACCAGAGCTAATTAAGCTTTTGATATTGTGAGCCACAATATATCATTGGTCATTTAGTTTTCATTTCTCGAAGTTTCACACTTTCATTTACTTTTTAGAATCAAACTTAATTGTGATCGATATGCATACTAGATTTTAACGAGATTGCAACTCAACATATTAAAACAATGATAATGTAATTTGGATAACTGGATAATTGAAACCATTTAGTGACTCGATTCAGTAAATAAATTCATCTCGAGGTGAGTCAACCCATCAAACTTAGAACCGAGTCAATGAAGACTTACTCTAATTTTATTTTATTGGAAAAGCCTAGTGGACCAACTCATCGTGGTTCATTAGACTAGTATAATCTAGAACCTCGTGCAATTGAATTTGCTCACTAGGTTTGGTTGTACAACCTTGGCTAAAACTTATGTGAATGATTGAAATGTAGGGAACCTCACTACAAATATATATTAGTTCGGGATAAATTATTTTATGTGAGCGTATAAAAATAAATAAACGAATTAAAGTGGAATTAGCTCAAGGCAAGATTATAGACTGAAAAGATAAGATATTAGTTTTAGAAAATAAATATTTGCAACATTTTATTCAACAGAAATATTTCCTCACATGTTTATTGCCATATACATGTTATGGGTTATATCATCGTGTAAGATGGTTTAACGGAGTCCGATTTTGCATTGTCACTTTTTGGTGTCTAGTTGTCCAGCCAACGAAAAGATGGTTAATATAAAATCACTTATATAGCTTAATTCTCCTTAATTTTAAAATTAGGTCCTCAACTTACTAAGCAAGATTATCTCCACAACTTGATCTCCCAAACTCGCCTTGCTTATTTCAACTATACAAGAAAATATCTCCGCCCACAAAGTTTCATCATGCTGTATATCTAGAGCAGGGTTAGTGGGATTCAATCCAGTAATTGATCCATATATTTTGTTCACATTCAGTATGTGACAAACTTCGACAATTTAAATCCAACATCTCTTCTTATACTCTTGATTTGGGTAATTGTGAATTTTTTTTTTGTTTTTTTATATAATTTTTTATGCTAATCATAACTCATAAGTGATTTTTTTTTTTTTTTTACGTAAAATCATACTTGCCAAAAGAAGAGAGATTGTGGGTGGACAATTTTTTTTTTTTTTTTTTCTCTACATAGGTGAGAAGAAGAAGAGTCATTTTGGAGAGAGGAAGTTATCATTTGATTTGAAAAAACATCAAATAAAAATTTGGAGCGGATTGGATTCATCAGATTGAGTACAACTTACAGAAGTCCAATTTGGATTTGTAACGTTAAATAAAAGTTTGGAACAAATTAAATTTGCATTTCCGTGTCCTAATCAGAACACTCGAGACTTCCTTGACATGAAAGAATGATACTTCTCTGGTCCCAAGATTGCGTTAGTTTCAATAATATCCCAATCTGAAGGGGACTCTTTAATTCTTTGGGTGACCTAGCTAGTTATTTTTGGGCACACCCACCCCACCCCACCCCACCCCCTCCCTGGCCTTGTAATCGCGGATCGATCACGCTCTTTTTCAATCTACCGTGGGCATCAAATCAAATTATTACTTGCTTCACCCGGAAAGCCAAGCCAAGCCAAGCAATAATAGATCTCTGATTCTCAAACTTTCCTTGTGTTCTTCACGCAACGCCTGTGTTCGTCTGTGTCTCTTCTTATTGCTTACCACTTGAGCTACTTAGGGTTTAGACTTCCACCCAAAACAAACCATCTAGAGCTTACCATATCATCCATCGTTCAAAACCCAAAGGCCTCACGTTTCTTCCTCATTCTCACTTCTCTATCTCTCTCATTGATGTGGAGTTTCCTCTTCGACAGGACAGGCTTGGGAGCAAACAAAACAAATTCTCGTTCCTTTCTCTGTAAGGACTCCATCTCTCTTCACTCTATGGAAATTTAAGGTGTGGGTTTTAGACGAATTGTTGCCAAAGTAAGAATGCTTATTGAAAATTTTAATTTAATTTTTCTAAAATTTGATGACTCTTTTAGCTGATATATATTTGTGTTTTAAATGAGTTTTGTTCATGTGAACTCTACTCTAGAAATAATTGTTTGGTTAATTTGATTTTTTGTTGACTTAAGGTCCAATTTTGAGAGGAGATGTTTTGGTTGCTAAGGAGTTTATTCTTTCGTTTTTTGGGTAGTATGCTTGATATGTAATAATCTATGTGTAGAATTAAAATGTCTGTCCACCATGATTTTAATTTTGGCAATTTAGTTGCATTTTTATTTACCTTTAATGGATATCACGTGTGTCGCGTTCTGTTCCATTAGTTTGTTCATATCGATTGGCAACGTGTATTTGTTATATTCTGTGTACAATCAAAAATTTTTGAAGTTTTTTTTTTTGATAAAAAAACTAATCTTCAATCTTAGAATAATGTATTTGCTGCTGTGCTGTTCCTCCAGTGACGCATCTTCCACACTGGCGGAGTAAAGGTATTCCCTGTCTTCGATGATAGGGTTTCACCATTATTAAAATAGAGAGATCCAATTAACAGGAAGGTAAGAGGTCATGCTATTTGTTTTTAATTAAATTGAAGAATAACTGAATAAGAGTTTTGATATATTTTTTTAATGGATATATTTGTTTGTTTAACAACCATTCAGTAAATGATGTAATCGATAGAAAATATTAAATTGTTATCATTGTGGCTAGCATTTCTTCCTTCATGGTGTTTTTTTTTTTTCTTTCATCATACTAATTTTTGGTAGAATCTCTCAGAATAGAGTTCGTATCATTAGAATAGTTCTAAAATAGTCTTGGTTATCCTGATAACTCATATTTTATACCGGGCATGTGGGTGCCTTGTGTTGGACTACTTATGATTGAATGATCGGTTTGCCTATGGCTTCTTGATTTGTCTCCTAGGCAATCTGGTCTTCGGCGACTGAACACAGTGCCCTTATTCTAATGCATGGGGTCAATATTAATTCACATTATTCATTTCGTCAAATGATTATCGATCATCTTGTTGCCCCTATTAACTGATCCATGTCTTATGTCAACTTAGGTTTCTTTGGAAGGATTTTTATTGTCTTCAAGTCAGGTACAAGCAAAATATGGACAGGGATCATAGTTCCAGTGCCCCATCCACTCTCGCTGGGCGAGTTCGGCGTCGTAAGCATTCAAATGAGGTTGGTTAGTGAACTTTATTTGTTTTTAGTTGGAGGATTTTGTTTCTTTATTTTTGAGGCTGGGATTAGTAAAAAAATGGAGATCATCTACTCCCAGAGGTGTAGGGTTTTCAACATTTACACCCTAAATAAATTCATTCCAGACCCGTCCATGTATTATATAGATTTGCTGATTAACCCTAAAATACGGTTATGGCATGTATTACATAGATTTTCCATTGAGAAATTTTGCTTATTCAAAGCAAGCCATAAACAACTGTTGTTTTAATCAACGGCAATGGGAATTTCCTTGGGTTTAGTGGGGTCAACAATCAAAAGTAGAAGTTTCAATGGTTTTCAAAATAGGTTTGTTCTGTGCAGCAAAGTAGGACTCTTCTTCTTCTTGGGCCAATTCGTATCTGGATGTCCAAAATCACTACAACTGTTTTGTTATGCTTAGAAGCAACAGTGTTTGGAAGTTGATGACATGGAAGTAGCGAGTTTTCCTGAAGTTCCCCAGAATACTAAGCAGTTAACAGCAATTTATGGAGTGAGTGGAAATCAAAATACTAAGCACGAGGAAGAAAATGATTATCTGAGAAGAATAGCTTTCAGGTCTCTAGTGTTGATGTTTGGAATGTTGCGAAGAAGAATGCTGACTATCCCCATAGTAATCCTGTAAGCCCCAACAGCCATAGTGATCCTATAACTGATTATCTCGTTTTCCCTGCCACACAAACTACACCGAACTCTCCTGAATGATCACTTGGAAAGGCCCTTTCCATGTGAGGTGAATATGGAGATTACTTGTAAGAGGTTGATTGTATCAAGGCTCTTCTCTCACCACCAAATCTTCTCTCACATGACCATTGGGGCGTCGTTGCCACCCACGTGGGACAAATCCTGAGGACCAACTTGTTGGCCAAGAATGGATTTATGTTGTCACGTAACTGCAAAACATCAATCCTTCAATCCATTCACTGTTTGTGAGCACATCAAACTACACCATTCTGAATCTTGATGGGATCATGGAAAGGTTCACATGGGATCTTGAATGTGAGAAATGGGGGCATAAACAGGTTGACAACTAGGTAATGATGCAACTTGGTGGGTTGGACAGGTTAGAGGGTCATCCCAAGCCCAACCATAATTATCGAGGGGTCACCCTGCAACCTGCTCAACTCAAAGTTGAGTCTGATGAAGTCAACCCATGGGTACTCAATTTTTAATTATACGAAGCAATGGGCTAAAATATTTGGGTTGGCTCGCCTACTTTGCTCTTCTATCAAAAATGCAAGGAATACTCATTCAAATTTAATCAACTATTCATATATAAGTGCCAAATATTTTAGAGTGTTCACGTTATTATGACCCCATGCATTAGCACAAGGGCACTGTGTTCAGTCACCAATGACCAGATTATCGATCATCTTGTTATTCTTTTCATATCACCAATTTCGTCAAATGATTATCGATCATCTTGTCATTTTTTTTTCAAATCACCAATTTCCAAGTAAAATAATAACTTAACCTTTTCTACTCTTGTCCATGGACCTTATTTACCACGAGTGATTTGGAGCTTATGAAACCATCTTGATTAAGATGGAAAATAATTGAATAGCCGCGAAGTAGATCAATATTGAGTCAATTTGGCACCCCCCACATGCGTATGTGTATATTTTAGTGAATGCGCCCCATTTCGTTCAGTCTTTTCTTCTATTCTTAATTATTAATTGCATAGACCTGCATGAGTTCATGGTCGTAGTTATCAAAATGTTTATCGTGTCGCATATCGGAAACCTAAATTTACGATACATATGTCGTAACGTATCTTGTCTCGTAAGGTACGGTGCAAACCTCAATATACAGATATAAAAATATATGATATGTATTTAAGCATATAAAAGATATAAATATGACTTGTTTAACACATATTAGCAAGCTATTGATTATTATCCATCATTTCATTAACGTCACTTGTAAAGGACGATGCATCCTTAAATCATCTTATATCGGTAGGATATATATGTACTGTATTGATGAAGCTTAGGTACTATACATACCATGTATCGTGTTGTGTTTATCGTAAGATATTTATAACTATGTTCATTGTATATACCATTTGGGGTTAGTTAATTGTAATAAAATCTTCTTGAGTTTCTCTTCATTTCAGTTTGACTGGTAATAAATTTTGTTTCTTGGTAATGACATGCTCTGTTTGTTTACCAATTCATTTAGTCATAAATTTGAAAGAAACAGGAACCAGCCTATTTCAGCTATTAGAAATTTGTAAATGAGTTTAGACTGGTTTTATTGCTTGTCTAGTCTAAACAAGGGATTCGAGAGCTCAGTTTCTGTGCTTTTTGCCAGGTTCCTGCCGAGGCAACTAAAGGAAATGGACGGAGTTTACTTGTTAATGATAAAACCAAATATAGGTCAATGTTGATCCGTGCATATTCATCTGTTTGGATGATTGGGGGGTTTGCTTTTATCATCTACATGGGTCATCTGTATATTTGGGCCATGGTGGTGGTTATCCAAATCTTTATGGCAAAAGAGTTATTCAATCTACTCAGGAAAGCTCACGAAGATCGGCACCTTCCTGGATTCAGGCTTCTAAATTGGTAAGAAGCCAGTTTATCCTTCTCACGTGCTCCACAATTCTACCTTTTTGTTTTTGGTCACAAATCCTTATAAAATTATTTATTATTGACAGCAATTCCCGTAGCTGTTAATTTTTCGATCCCCACATCTTACAAATCCGCATGTTTCCAGGCATTTTTTCTTCACGGCGGTGTTGTTCGTATATGGCCGTATTCTCAGTCAACAACTTGTGAACACTATGACTTCGGATAATTTCTTATACAAGCTTGTGAGCGGACTTATCAAGTATCAAATGGCCATTTGCTACTTCCTATACATTGCAGGTTTTGCATTTTTTATATTTATTTTTTATTCTTGGTCAATATATTATATAATAGAAATCTTGATATTTCTTTTCTAGGCATGCTTATTTTGTGATATATTATGTTATAGAATTTGTTTTTTAAGAAATCGCTTTTAGTTACCTAATGCTTTATGCATATTTTGCAAATACTGAAATTCCATGTTGATTGTTTTCGCTCAGGATTTATGTGGTTCATTCTTACACTGAAGAAGAAGATGTATAAGTATCAATTTGGCCAGTACGCATGGACTCACATGATTTTGATTGTGGTCTTTACACAATCCTCATTCACAGTGGCAAATATATTTGAAGGGATTTTCTGGTGAGATGACAAGTTCTATTTTCATTTACTTTCGTGGACTTAAGATCCCGTCTTCTAGGTTTAGAATGCTATCACTTAAGTTCTCTGTGGTACTACGTTTCCTACTTGAAGCTTTGATAGAAAAAGGTGTTTTAGGTGTATGCCGCGTGATTGGTGTTTTGAGTGGTGATAGCCTCAGGGGTATGCTGACAGGTTTATATTTTTATTCTTACATGGCAAGATGTTGGATCCTGGCCAAACCAGCACCCTTCTACTTGTGTTGTTCCCAAACAATCCACCACACAACCCAATGCTTGGTCCACCCTTCGACCTACCCAACAAAAATAAAACCAAAGACATGAAGGAAGACCCATAACTTGACCTTCAAGTATCAACTCTTAATTTTGTTTGGATGATAAGTAGATCTGAAAAGATGATACAGAGGAAGGCTTCTCCGTGAGTTCCTTCTTCAAGGTCTTGGCGAATGCACTTCCCCCACTGCGGTTTGGCAACTTTTCGGTGAATTTGATTTGGGAGTGGGGGAAAACTTGGTGAGGATCTCTTTCTTCGCCTGGGTAGTTTACAGGCCACTTGGTAATGGTTCGGTCAAGGAGTGAGTACCAAGTTAACCGATTACTCCGGGGAGTAAATGAATAATCAGTGCCGAAATCCAAAACTATTGTAGTAACTTTTGAATATCCAAAGAAACCAACTGTTTCAGTTGAATCTGTCATCTGTGTCATTGTACGTGAAACTGTCTAAAAGGCACATATTGATTTTGGTTTTTATTTATTTTTTATATACCCGTGTTCTCAACAAACCGTTGAGATCATATAAAACGATCAACCGAATACAATATGATATCAATAAACTATAAATGAGAATGACAATAAAAACTCAAACTTCAAACATACATACAACTATACGAGCAACAATTAACGCATCAGATTGATTTAAATCAAAATAAGAGTATGAATAAGATTTAATTGATTCAGTTTGGTTGTAATTCAAAATTAAACAAAGAACAATTGAAAAAAATAAAATAAATAACAACACAAAAGAAAAGAAGAGGAGAGACGAAGATTTACTGACTTAGCCGTTCAGCAGCGGTAACAGACTAACAGTTGCAGCTGACCGCAATAGTAACAATTACAGCTGACTGCAGCACACGGGTGAGACGGGGGTGGGGTGGTGTGGGGAGGTTTAAGAGACACTAAGGGGTGAAAACATAAATAAAAAATAAAATAAAATAAAAAAACTCCTGAACTGAGTTACTGTTGATCCTTTAATGCCGAGTAATGGATCCCAATTAAGACAGACTGAATCTCTTTTTTTGTTACATGTTCCCGTAGGCCATATTGGGTCCCGAGTAATCCATGAGTGCTCAACAATTACTCGGGAAGTAAACTACCAGTTCTTTGTGTTGATAGGGGTATTGAATAAACTTCCTTGAATGGAGGTGTTGGTGCACAGAGGCATGCAGATTTATGTGAGCTATCAGTTATTTTATGTGTATGTTAAATAATGAATCTTCCCCCATACCTATTGCTCTATAGCCATTAGGCTGTGGTATATGGGAGCACTTCATGAACCTCTTCGAGTTGGGTTGAGTGGTGTCTATTGCACTTTCATAAATTTAGTCCATCTAGATTAATCTTTGTTCCAAAAGGAAGTATATACATTTTTTGTTATGTTTGATTGAGAGAATGAACTTCATTTATGATAGAATTAGCATATTTATTAATATTAGGAATAAGAGTATTTTAGTAATATTAGGCATTTTATTATTCTTGTAACAAGGATTTCAATTAGAATTGTCATATTTGTTTACAATTAGGTTTAGGGTTTGATTTATCAGATAGGTTAGTTATAGATAAGGCATAGGTTGTCCATTGTTAGTTGGTTGATTGAATATAGGTTATTTTGTTATTAGTTTATTTTGTTTATTGTTTTCGTTATTTTCGTTTAATGCACTTAATTTATTTTCATTGCAATTTCGTTTTATTTTCTAGTTCGAATCTATCAAATGGTATCAGAGTCGAAAATCTTTAAAGAATTTTTTTTTGAAGAATTAAAAAAAATGTGAAAAAAAACTAACAAGCAACTCAAGCCGCAACCACCCCGATCTCCTTCCGCAGCCTCACATAGTCGCAATGAGGGAAGTGCACAAAATTTAAGGTAAGAATGAAGGAAACGTTCGCAGAATACATGGTAGACATGAATCAAATTTTCGACAGAGCGATAGAGAAGATAGATGCCAGGGGACATACCCAAGCAGCGACACCGTCATTGGCCGCCACTGTCGACCATCAGTCTCCTCAGCCGCCACCACCGTCAAACAACTCGCGCATCCCTGCCAAACCCCCAACCAATCAGTCGATCGACAGTCTACAACGATAAATCAATTTGGTCGCCAGCTCCCATCAATTCACAAGATCGATCGACAGACCATGTCCACTTCATGGTCGACCAATCCTGTTTCTCCGTCGTTCCCTTTGCCATCCCTCGACCTCTATCAAAATTTCCACTGTTCAATCCGTTTTAGTTGGAGGAGAAAGAAGACATCATTTCAATCAGTCGCTGTTACAAATTTTGTACTTCAGTCCCTGCTGCATTTTATAAATCAGTCCATATCTGATTTTTCACTTAAGCCCCGTTTCCCCATGGCTATTTCTACCCCTAAATTTGTCAGTACCACCAGCTAGTTCATATTTTGTTGCTATTCACAACCACCTGCCATATTGGGACAATATTTCAGATCCAATTTGGATTAATTTTATGACTCATTTTGAGGACCAATTTGCGTGCAACTTTCAACTTAGGCAGTGGATCTACTTCGGACTCAGTTTTTAGATTGAATTTTATTTTTGGTGGGAGTTCTTTGGATGCCAGCAATTAAGCAAGTACAGTACGCGGTCGACTTCTAATAGGATACTTCACCGTGTGCTCTCTCTGTTGCTACTTGTACTCGTATGACTTAACTTCAAGCTCAAAGACAAGCTTCTTCAACCCGAGGAGGTTGACAGAATTAACATATTTATTAATATTAGGAATAAGAGTATTTTAGCAATATTATGCATTCTATTATTCTTGTGATAGAGATTTCAGTTAGGATTCTAATATTCGTTTCCAATTAGGTTTAGGATATGTTTTAGAAGTTAGGTTAGTTATAAATAAGGCATAGGCTGTCCATTGTTAGTTGGTTCATTGAATAAAAGTTATTTCGTTATTATTTTATTTGGTTTATAGTTTATTTCGTTATTTTCTTTTATTGCACTTCGTTTATTTTCATTGCAATTTCGCTTATTTTATAGCCTGAATCTATCAGTTTATTTTCTAATTTCGTTTATTTCTAATTTTGTTTATTTTCTATTTCTAATTTTGGTTAGCGTTTGATGCAGGTTTCTTCTGCCAGCATCACTTATTGTTATCAATGACATTGCTGCATATATCTTTGGATTTTTCTTTGGAAAAACACCTTTGATCAAGTTATCTCCAAAGAAAACTTGGGAGGGTTTTATTGGAGCATCAGTTACAACAATTATCTCTGCTTTTTTTGTGAGTATTTCCTTGCCTGATCTGCAGTGGAATATAGATTCAGTTTTAATCATATACTCATGGAACACTGATCAGTGTACTGCTACAACTCAGTTGCAATTTCAGTTATGTGATTATTTGAGTTTTATGGAAGCTCTTATTACTTTTTTCTTGCCCTTAAAAACATATCCATAGTGTTTCTTGCTTGTTGAGTGTTTTTGAAATATTATTCATCTCATGCTAAGATAAAGCCTTTATTCTAACTACACCTATGTACTTGTTTTTGCCTAGTGACTTTCAGTCACTCTGGCCTTCTCTAATATATTTTCTGCTGCTGTTTGATTGATTGAAAGGAAAAGATGAAGCCTTTGTTATAAATAATTTATAGGATAATGTTTCTACTAATTTATCTCTCCTTATAATAATCTTTATACTCATATAACTAACTTTTTTCTGGAGGAACAGTAACTTTGATATGTTAATGTTCATCCCTATCTAAACTGACCCAGGATGAAATTTTCAAGATAGGACAAGATTTGTTGTTGTTTTACCTGTTAACAATGTGGATTCTTATTGTTTTATGCAGCTGGCGAGGATCATGGGAGCTTTCCCCTGGCTGACATGCCCTCGGAAGGTAATTTGTTGTCTGATATCTGTTGTTGAATTCTGGAATTGGATAGTGCATAGTGCTCATTTTTACTGCACTGGTGAAACACACGCAGGATTTGTCAACCGGTTGGCTTTATTGCGATCCTGACCCGCTGTTTAAACCAGAGTATTATTCTTTGCCAGGATGGTTACCTCAATGGGTCAGTTAGCTGGTTCTTGGTTTATTTTTTTATTTATCTCTTTATTTTCTATTTGCGATTGGGAAGAATTACAGATTCAGAAGTTCTCTAAATTTTTTGCAAACCGTGATTTCTCTTACTCCCATTGTACAGTATTCAGGCACATTTTCACTTTGAGTTATTTCTGCACTACAATCCTTTTTACTCGTAGTTTACTTGCTTCATAAACTTTTGCTATAACATGTTGCGGTCTTTTCACTTTTTGCTAATTGCGTAGGCAAGGCCAAATTTGAAATTTCAATTTTGCTAAATCCGAGTAGGACATAATTTATGAGTTATGTCAAAATTAATTAATTAACAAAATAGATTCCATGGCCTCATTCTAGGATCTGCATGTGAAAAATGAAGCATACATACTTTATTTATCTGGAACTTTTGTTTTTCTTCTACTTGCAGTATCCATGTGATTACTTATTTATTTAAAATATAGTTCAGTTTAAATTTCATATGCCTCATTTATGATTGATTGACCGGAATCAATTGAAGAATTTAATGTTTTTCTCACTTGCAGTTTCCTTGGAAAGAGGTGTCAGTTTTACCAGTGCAGTGGCATTCTTTATGCTTTGGGCTATTCGCATCCATCATAGCTCCTTTTGGAGGTTTCTTTGCGAGTGGTTTTAAGAGAGCTTTTAAAATCAAGGTGAGTGTTCTTGTCTGTTCTGCTGATTAAAGAGATGCAGAGATGGTTGTTGTGCTTCATTTTTCCAATACACTACCTTCGAATTTTTACAGGATTTTGGAGATAGTATCCCTGGCCATGGAGGCATCACTGATAGAATGGATTGTCAGGTGAGCTGCTAAGAATTCAAACTTGGAATGCGTTTAATGCTCCTTCAGTTGGAAATAAATATCATTTTGTCCTCGGGGCATATTGTGAGGCCTTGAGTTCTCATTTTTTTGGTGTACTTGATCTTCAAATCAAACGTTTGTTCTTTGTGTATCAAGGTCATCTCATCATTGAATAACGGTTATTAGGATTTGGTGTTGATTTGTCTAATGGGATGTGTGAGTTTCAAAACTCTAATCGATTTCTTACATTGATTGTAGATGGTGATGGCCGTGTTTGCATACATCTATCATCAGTCGTTTGTTGTTCCACAGAACTATTCTGTTGAGACGATCTTGGATCAGGTGAGCATCACACCATATATACAGTTATGCATAAACCTTTTCGTAATCCATATTAAGGTTTGATTTTCATTCTACTTTTATCTGTAGGTATTGCGAAACCTCAGCTTTGAAGAACAACGTACTCTCTACATGAAGCTTGGGCAGATCTTTCTTGAAAGGCAGTTGGGTACCAACCACAAAACCTGAATTGGATACATTTCAAGTCAAGAACACTTCCAACTGCCACTGCCTTCCATCACATCCGGATTCAGGACGATGTAGTCACAGGTTTTCACTTGTCAATGAGTGAAGGATTTACCCCCGGGTGTATGCTCAAAGCTCCTTGTCATCTTGAGTTTATGGCATGTACATTGGTGTAGCGAACCTTAATGCAACCCATTCGAGCATTTATGTTCAATCTACCATCTATTTATTACGAGATTATACACGATCACAAACTGATTTAGATGTATAAGCTTTGCTGCATATATATTCATTTTTGTGTGAAATGAAACACATTTTAACATGGCCAGATGAGGTGTCAGCATCACCATTTCCAATGGTTGTAACTGCACCAACTACGTAGGTGTTACTGACATTTAAGTTCCACTCTTTGAAAAGGATTCACATTTTTATCTGAATATGTTTGTCTGCAGCGTTTCATTGAATTTTCCATGTATGTTCCCGTTTTGTCTGTCAAACATTTATCAAACAAGTATGTGCTTCAGTATGGACAAGAGTAGCATGCATTTCATGTTCTTGCACTCCCTTCATTCTGACGAAAAGAAAGAGTATTGTATTTTTGAGTGGACATAATGCAAGCCATATTATCATCTCAGACGTTGACATTGAATCAGATCATAATATTTAAGGCTATTTAGGAACTCACAAGTGGGTTTCATAGAACCATAGCCTGCTATTTAGGAGGAAGACCATGTTATAATCATTGGGTCAAAATGAAATTGAAGTAATTTTAATAGATCATGTCTAGCATGCGTTTTAGAGCCTGTTTGTAAACAACTTACTTTAATTCTGAAAATTTCAATGATTTTCGTATGAAGTGGTTTTCTTAATGTCTAACCACTGTTTTACTGTCAAAACTAGTGTTTAGCAAAAAGCAAGATTTTCTTATCTCTGAACACTGAACACTGAACACTGAAAAGTTCCAAGTGTTCCTGATCATCCACAATGGTTTTCTAAATTCCGTATTTGGAAAGCCAAACTCTCACAGTGGTTTTCCAAGTATGGGAGTGGATCAAAATAGGATCCCATATCTACCAACTCTGGAAATCCATCGAATTGTTTGGAAATTGGAAAAAAAGTATTCAAAAGACGAAGCTTCCACCATCTTCATATCAATTCCATACCACCAAGTTTGGAATAATATTTGGTTGGAAGAAGTTTTCTACTTCGTCTAGACATGACAAATTAAGGGTGTGTTTGGTTGCATGGAATCCTATGTCATGAGAATCTATGAGGGGACCCTTACATTTTAGGCTAAATTGACATATCACTCCACATCTACCATTTGATTTTGTGATCAATGGTGGGAATGAGAGTCCCAGGAACATGGAAATCCCACTCCTTGGTCCCCCAAGGTATGTGATTCTCATGTTCACGAGACTTTCATTCCCACCATTGATAACAAAATCAAATAGTGCATGTGAAGTTATACCTCAAATTAGCTTAAAATATAGGGGTCCCTTCATGGATTCCCATGGCATAGGATTCCATGAAACCAAACACACCCTAAATGGAAACCTCGTTTTGAAAGTCATGAATGTCGGATACAACTTTATACTCATATTTCGAAATCTATTTGAAAAGTTTAAGTACAACTTCATCTTATGTTTCTGTTTTCACATCGTTACATGTTGTCAGGGACATTTCCATTCTCTTTTTGTAAAACACCCAAATTATTAACATCTATATCTATATTACAATTCAGAGTGGTATTTTACTATTTATTGCTGACTGGGACAAAGTCAAATCGAAAGGATTAGAGATAAAAGATGGTTATGATTGAAAGTTGGGAAATGTATTGAATTTGATGGTTGAGATTCATTTCCTATGATGACATATTTGTAAATATAAAATATATAGAAGAACAAAAATAATGAAAAAACTTTTGAAAAAAGTTGGTGGAATATAGATGTGGTGGAGAGAGAAAATATTGTGTTTTGCATTTAGCAAAATGAAAATTATCATAATCATCTACATCGTTATCGGATTTTGGTAAAGTTAATATCGTTGAAATGCATTGCTAAATTTTTTAAAATATATATTCGATAAATAAAAAACATATAAAGTATTTCTTTACAAAACCCACCACCCACCGTATCTGTTCACAAAACCAAAACCAAAACCACCCAAAAGCCACCCACCCACCGTATCTCTTCACAAAACCAAAACCCTAACCCTAACCCTAGCCCTAGCATTCCAAATCACATTAACAATGGCCAAGCGTTCTGACCCACCACCCTCCGCTTCTTCTCCCTCCTCCCAAGTCGATTCTTCGTCAGAAGACGAACAAGAAATGGAACAACCCATTTCTTCAACACCCCACGCCGCGGCACCAGCAGTTGCTTCTACCCCGTCTGCCATGACCCCTTCCAAGGGGAAAAAGGGCGTTGGAGGCAAAACGAGAGAAGAAGAAGAACAAGTCAGATGTTGATGCTGATGTTGGGGGAGAGGATGGAGAAAATGATAATGAAACTGTGAACAAGTCTGCATCTCCGTCGGCGGCAGAGGGGGAAGATGAGAAAAAAAATGTCTTCCAGAGAGTGTATAGTTTCGAAGACGAGATTGTGATTTTGAAGGGCATGCTCAGTTTGCGGAACAAGGGGAAGAATCCGACCACTCATGTCGATGAATTGCTTGATAATATTAAGGGGTATTTGAGTTGTGAAGTTGATAAGCTGAAATTGTCCAGTAAGATTACCACATTGAAAAAGAAGTATGTGAAGAATTTGAAGAAAGGAGAAAATCTTTTCTTTTCAAGGCCCCACGATGAACATGTGTATCAGTTGGCCAAGAAAGTCTGGTGGGAGAATGTTGCTGCTGGGAAGGCTGAAGGAGGGAATGATTCTCTTGCTTTGGCTAAGAACAAGGATGATTTGTCAATGTATCCCAGCCTCGATGCATTGGCCTATGATAGGAAAGATTATGGTGCTGCCAAACATCTTTTCTTCGAGCGGAGACTTTCTTTCCTACCTTTTTCAAAGAAGGATTTCCTCGATCGAAAGTGGAAAAAGATCCGAGGCTGCGCTATTATTGAAGAAGATTGAACTCTTCAAAGAAACCTATAATGAGGTAAGAAATGCACAGTTTTCTTAAACCATCCTTTATACAATAGGTATTATCTTTTTGAGTACATGGATAGGTTTTTGTCACTGTATTTTGAGTGACTGTTATGATCCTAATCATGGACCTTCCCCTCCTGGACAGCTCGAGCTTTTGGGAGAGTTGGTTGGTTCATGACAATTGGTATCAGAGCCAAACCCCACATCCAATGTTCGATTCTCGGCAAGGGCGACCTATAGACTGGATTAAAATAATTTAGAATTATGTATGGGCATAGTGCTAAGTTGTTGAATACTGGTGGGTGAGAAAAGCTCATCGGGCCAGTGTCGATAGAGTAGGCCGACGAGGACGTCGACTTTGGAAGCGTGGGGCAATGTTACGATCCTAATCATGGACCTTCCCCTCCTGGACAGCTCAAGCTTTTGGGAGAGTTGGTTGGTTCATGATAGTGACATGGATATGATATGGTGTAGGTAGGTAGGTATTGCAAAACAATGAGATTTTTTTATTTTTTTTGTTTTTTTAAGTGACAATGGATATGATATGGTGTAGGTAGTTATTGCAATACAATGGGATATTTGATGGTTGCGTTATAATATTGCTTAGTTCTTGAAATTTGGTATTAATCTTGATGGCATTGATTAGATTATAGGGCTTCTTCAGTTACCTAGTGGTGAAGACACTTTTGTATTGAAACCGATAGAAGGTTGAAGGAAACAGGAACAAGGGAGTATAAAAAACTTGAAAGTTAGTTGTACATGTTGATCTCACATTTATTACATGTTAGGGTTTGAATCACATTACCACCATTAATCCATTGTAGGGAGCTACAGTTTAGGTTGCTAAAAGATGCATGCGGTTGTAACCTTTAGATTATTGGTCAGAATGAGACTATACCTCTTACCCTGCTACTGTTTGATATCAACTTGATGACATGGTTTTTGTAACTAAAGAAAACATATAGTTTTGATTATCAAAGCGAGTAGCACACAAGCACATCATAGAGGCTCTGTGTGCTCAGCAGTACAATACTTTTTCATGGACATGCTTAACAATTGTTTGGACCAGATTTGAACCCCTTCAACTGAGTGGTGGTTTTTTTATGTGTTGTGAATGTTGGTGATGTTGGTTTTTCTAATGAAGGCCGCAATTCGAACACTTAATTGGCATTTGGCACACATTGAATTCCCGGAAAGTGACATTTTTAAAGATTTATAATGTGTTTTTTTACTGAATGATTCCGTTAGAAGTAGTGAGGATTTTCCTCTGTGCTTTCTATTGGTGGGTGAAGTTATAGTACCAACCACGAAAGCTTTCGTAGACTGAAAAAAAAAAAAAAAAAGATTGGTGTTTAGTGGTAATTGAATTAAAGTGTCATGTAAGTTTTAAGTTGTTGATGGTATGTAAGTAACAGTTGTAATAAATATTGTGCTCCTTTCTTGGTGTCAGAATTCACAACATTGCTCTTGAGCAATATTTTGCAAATTTTTATGGAAGGCAGGGTGATTGTACTAATCCTACACGAATGTTGGGCTTGATACTTATTCTGTACTCAGGGTATTTAGATGACACCTTTGAGGAACTTTAGTTGTAAGTTGAACTATAATTCATTTAGTTGTAAGTTGAACTATAATTCATTTTTTAAGAAGCTGGCAGAAGTTGTTTGGCAGGGATCTTTAGAGGTTTCAGCAACTGGAAGTACCACTGTCTGTGCTGGTTTAGTGAGGTGAATCTTTAAAGGGTTTGCTGATTGGGTGAATCCTTTATCTTTGAAGAATTTTGTGCATAATGGAACAAATGCAGTCTAAGAGATAGAGTCAGAAGTCTTAATAAGAAGTGGTGGTTTAATTAGGAGAACGCGTGGTCTCCTTTGCATACCTGACTTGACCCCTTTGCATAGTAGTTCTAGGTCATGTTCACTGTCTAGTTAGCTTCAATGCATATGAAATCTTTTCTGCAAACTTATATATTAAATGAATCATTCCTCCTCATGTACTCTTGCTGAATATTAATGGAAGTTTTCATTGACTGTCTTACTTTATTGCTTCAGATCATTACCACTTTTACTCAAATTGAGTTCAGGCTAAGTTGAAGTTGCATAGTTCCAATTTAACCTTGGACTTGCTAGTGTATCATATTGTTAGCGCAACATGAAATTGTTAGTCCATTACACATGTAAATATAATAGATAATGGGTTCCCAAGGGTCCATTTATGGTTTTGGGTTGTTGGACATGACCCATTATTTTTTGTGTAAATTGAAGACACATCACGTGAGATCCCCTCATTAACGGTTCAACACTTTAATATCTCCAAATGTTCACACGTAGAGCAAACTCCTCCTTTTCATATCTCTAACTCTCTTCGATCTCCTATTTAGATCTCTCCATCTGACCTCCTCCTTCGTACGTGCAAGTGTCCCCATTGACATGTGGATCTCACATAAACACCCTTTCTTAGGGTTGAAAACTGAACCGACGGTTTGGTTTTTCACCTAAACCGTGAATCGAACCGACTTTGGACGATTTCAAAATTTTTAAACCGAAACCGATTCGAAACTGAATTGATTCTAATTTTTGCAAAATCGAACCAACTAAAATCGAATCAAAACAGAAATAAAAGCGAACCGACCAACTATTTTAAACATATTATATTATTTTTATATAAAATATATATTATTTGTTATATATATTTGGTCAGTTAAAATCACATAAAAACTGAAAATCGAATCGACCACTTTAGTTTTGAATTTTTAAAAATTGAAATCGAATCGAATTTAAACCGAATCAATCGGTTCGGTTTTTATCGGTTTGGTCGATTTTTTGTTCAACCCTACCCTCTCTGCATGTTTTAGTGTGTTAATACTGCTGGGTATAGTGAAGAAGAAAAAGTTTAATGTGTAAATACATATTTGACTACCATACTTGCAGTATGGTAGCCACAAGTTTGAAACAACCTGGAATGTGCAAGTATATAATAGACATTGATTTTATATGCATCTTAGAGCGCATATTTATAGTAGACAATGAATTACAAGTGTATTTATGTGAGTGCATATAATGATCCATAATGTATACTATGAGTTGCCTACCATATTAGCCGTGCGGTAGGCACATGTTTGAAATTACTTGAAAAATGCAAGTATATGGTAGATATTGATTTTATATACATCTTGCCAATGGTAGTCTGGTTGGAAAAAAAAAAGATTACTTGAAAAAAAAGATTTCATATACATCTTAGAATGCATATTTGTTGTAGGAAATGAATTACAAGTGTATTTATGTGAGTGCTTACTATGATCCTGAGTGCATTCTATAATTTGCCTATCATATTGTCAGTATAATAGACACAAGTTTAAAACATTTTGAATTGTATGGTGGGCACCGGTTTAAAAGTATTACTTGAAAATAGAAACACACGCTAAGTGGGATAATATTTTTCTCTATTAATATCACGAAGCGAGCGAGGGCCTACCTTGGGTGCGACACAGGTCGGGCGCTAGGTTGGCCAAAACCAGTTATCCCAAACACCCGTAAGTGTGGTCTACTCATAAACACCATTTATAGTCTGCGAGTTATTTTACACGTTTTCTACCATACTAGCACCCAGAGGACTAGGCGAGGGCTTAGGTGGCTATTTATTTATCATAATTTATAAAAGTTCAGCATAATAGCATATAAATTACTTCCAATTCAATGCCAAGGTACATATGCAAAATGTATAAGAAAAATAGTCTTAATTTTTTATTTTTTTCGAATTGGAAGTATAAAAAAACAACTCATAATGAAAAACCCGCCTAGTAGGTTGCCTAGCCCGCCTAGGCGGCTCCCAGCTCGCTAGCGCTCGGGCGGCCACCTAGACCTTTTTTTAGAACACCGAATCAGTTTCAAATTTTGAAAAACCTAACTCGAACCTTTTCAATTTAACGGATCTGGTCTGGTCCAGATTCCCTCATTTTGAACATTGGGATTGAACCTAACTCGAACCGTTTAGAATGGTCTGGTTCCTATGGTTCCAACGGATCCACTGAATTTTGTGTAATTATCTTTTTTAGTATCATTCATTTTAATTAAAAAAAAAAAAACTAATAACAACAAGCCATTTTCAATATTAACTGCAGTAATCCTCCAACTTTCACAAACTTATAAACATAAGATAGAGAGAATGACTCTTACTCCGACTCTAACCATGAATCCAAGATTAGATAAAAACAAATATGATATAAACATATGAAAAATAACCTGATCAAGTGGTGGTAGATGTGATTCACTCGAGAGAGAGAGGGATGAGACTCGAAAGAGAGAGAGAAGGATAAGATTAGATGAGAGAACAATGAGAAAGATACGGTATGGCAGTAGTAGCAGTAGGGCTAAGAAAGAGACGACGACAACAAGAATAGATCGATTGATTCATTGAAGCATTTGGGTTTTTTTAGGATTCAAGATTTGGTGTTGCTGAGTACACAATAAAATTTTGTCACCTTCAATTAGGATAAGACACGTGTATAATGTTATACAAAACGTGTTGGAACCGAACCATTTGAATTCAAACATTTGGAACCGGACTTTAATCATTTCACAACGGATCCAGATTGATTATTAATAAATACAATAAGAACCGAACTGTTTGGAGCAAAATGAGCCAATTCGGTTTGGATCTGCGGTTCCTCGTCTTGTTTGCCCACTCCTAGTCACAATTATATAAATTATATTACATGAGTATTTACCATGATTAAGAGTGTATTAACTGCTAATGTAGTGAAAAAAAGTTTATTGTGCCAGTATGGTAGACACAAATTTGAAGCAGTCTGAAACATGCAAATATATAGTAGGCATTGATCTTACATGCATCTTAGATTGCATATTTATGGTAGAAATGACTTAAAAGTATATTAATGAGTGTCCATCATGATTGATTTATAACGCATTCTATGATTTGACAGTATGGTCTACACATATTTGAAACAACCTGTAAGTATATGTGATTTAATGATATATATATATATTTTTTTTTGTTAAGGGAGCACGTGCTTAAGTCCTTATATTGCAACACAACTGAGTCCTCATATTACAACACAAAATGTTATTGGATCCTGTTACATCAGTAAAAATCCTTTCTTGTCATCAAAATCACATTGCCCTAAATATAATGAATCCAACAATCAAATTTTTTTTTTACTTCAATTTCCTTCAGTCAACATTCAATACTCCATATCAGCTTCTGTAGACTTCAGTTTTGTTGAACATTTATTCAATGAACAGGCTCTCAGACTTGAGGGTGACAAACAAACCACGAGCTACTCGGAATTAAAAAGGATTGGAGCCAATTACAGTATTGGGACCAAAGCAACTCTCTTATTAATATTAAACAATCAATGAGGATCTTCCCAGGGGAGATTGGAATGTGAATATAAGCTTAAAAATAAGAATAAAATCAAAATTAAAAGGTTATAAATGGGAACGATTTCATTAGCTCTCTTCTTGAAGACTTGAACCAAAAGGTCTCATGTTTATTCGCAAACCTTATACAGGACTCAACTTCCTCCGCAGACCTTATACAGTTCATAATTTATATTTAATGACATCATAATATTATTCTCTAGGACAGTCACCATATCACCGATCGCACAATTGAACCAAAACTCTCTTAGATTACTGCAAGAACTCCCTTGGGTCGGTCACGAAACCTGTCAAAGCAGATGCTGCTGCAGTATACGGTGAAGCTAGATATATCTGGCCTTCTTTATGCCCCATTCGGCCAGGGAAGTTTCTGTTTGTTGTTGACACACAAACCTGCACATCAAACAAATACTCATGAGCGAAACTTCAAGAATAATCTCCTGGGATAAATAAGAGAAAAGAAAGATTCTGTTATATTGTGATGAATGATAATTTAATCGCTGTGCAGATGTCACACTCTCTGTGACCTAGCATGCATAAAAAAATGTTACTGGGTTGGTAAACGAGGAACCAATTAACAAAAAAAACGATACTGATAGCAAAACGCATAAGACCCCAATAAAAAACTTTTAAGAAAAATGTGTAACCATTCTTCACTGAAATAATGCTCAATAGCTGCTTCATTTTTATTTTTTTTGGAGAATGATGAATGCTATGTTGTTTCTCACCCGGTTCTAAAAACCAGGAGTGTCGTGTTTTCAATCTTAATCCTCATACTGCAAATGTCAACTATTTATTGTTTTCCTATAGTTCAGTGGCCCTGGTAGTCTACTAATAAGGAAAACCACACAAGACAACTAAATAAAAATAACAAAACCATATCATTAAATCAATTAACCAACTCTTGCTTGCATTTGGTGAGTTAGCTCATCTGGGCTTGCTAAATTGTGATGTCCTCGGGATTTTCATACAAAGTGAAGCACTAGAGGATCATTGCACAGATTGAAAGCAAGGTTTAATACACGAGTAAACAATGATTTTCTCATATATTGTTGACATGTGTAAGAATGGGTTAATTAAAGGAGAACTTCTTGAGGTTTTATATACAACTAAGATAACTTGCCTGAGGTTCATTCATGCGTGCATAAGTGTCTCGAGGACCACCTAAACAGGCACCACAACTAGGGCTTGTAGGTGTATCACAACCTGCTTCTTCAAATATCTGCGAGCAAGTCTTTCCACCAGAACCTGGAACGGGAATGCTATATAGATCCATCCATACCTATCAAATGCAAGTGAACAGATATAATATACTCAGGTCCAAAATCCAACCAGAAAATGATTATAATACATAAACATGAAAGTGAAATAGTTACCTTCTGGGTAGCAGGAACAAGGAAAGTTGGCACTTTGACTTTTTGGCCCTGTCATATAGCAAGTAAACTTCAGAATTTAAACCAACATAACATATTTTAAATCAAAATATAACTCCGCATCTTAATACATATTTTATTTTATCACATCAAGGGAAAAGAAGACAAAGAAGAAGAAGAATATACTATGACGATAAGAAAAATAAATGAGTACACCCAATGGTGCTTGAATCACATAATCATTTTTAGAACTTGGTGGCTCATCTTTACTGATGCAACCAATATAAAAACTTTGGGTGCTATTCGTACCAAATTTTATGAAGGCGTCCAAAAACCATAAAATTAAACTACGGTCTGACAAATTGACAGTTCAATAATCTATAAAGCACAACTTAAACTCCGATTCCCTTTACAGACCGTGATAATGACTATGTTAATGACAAGGAGAAAAGTGAAAAACCAATAACATCATTGACTTCTTACCGAAGCTAGGAAAACTTTGGCTGCTGCTAGAAAATCCTCAGTCTTTCCACCAGTACATGAGCCTATATATACTCTGTCGATTTTCACATCTTTACATTCTCTTGCTAAAGCACGATTATCTGGAGAATGAGGCTGCAAAAGCATGAAAACATATTGAAGTTATCACACAAATTGAAAGCATTAATTGTGAAGAATTATTATACTGTGTGCTACGCGGTGTTAAATGCATGTGCTATCTGTTCTACATAAAATTAGGCCCTCCTTTTTTGGACACAGGTGACAAATTCTCTACCACTTCGAACTTTTGAAGCAACTGGTTATTTCACACGGTATTAAAGAGGGGGTCAAGGATTCAAATCTATCCACCATTTCTGTGTGAAGAATTATTATAGTTTGTGTGGTACATGTGTGTCACATCATGTTTTAGGCATGTGCATGTCATACCATCTTTGTTGCATTTTTGTCAGAAAATGAGTGTATGCCAGTTTCCAGGTGTTTTGAACAATTCAGTGGACACTCCATTGATGACACCTTCTCTAATAGTTCAAGCTCTTATATAGTAATTTGTTGTCTCATAATTATCAGGCACAAAAATCTCTTATGTAATTTGTTGTTTCACAATAATCAGGCACAAAAATTAGGTAAGCATGGATTTCTAAAAGGATAGTAGGTATCAACAGCACATACATAACTCTATTTTCACAACATTCATTTATAACTGAATATGCTACATGCTCACCTTTGCTACCAATGGTTCTAATTTGGAGACATCAAATCTGTACTCGGAGAGAAATCTGTACAATCATTAAAAAAGCACATCAATACATATATGAAATCTGTATAATCACTAAATAACAACTATGTAGCCTCTTTTGAGATAAAAAACATGGAGGGCTATGGCCCCATCCTTGACATAATCACCCATCAAATCATTGTTTCAAATGAGCATCCCATTTCAACCACAGAATCTGAAATATGAGAATCTGAAACATGTGGATCTCCCTGGCTTCTTGGGCCAAGACAATCATCCTAATCCATCAAACCTTGGATCTCACATATCTAAAAGAAGAAAATGAAAAGAAGGAAGTGGAGTGTAGCACGAATGGAAGTAAAACATGTCACAAGTCAGGTTTCAGGCCACGTTTAAGGTAATAGGTTTTTGCCTTGAATAATGAGAAGGAAGAACTAAAAACTTCTTTACAAATTAAACAATACTCCTATGGAAGTGGTATTATCCACACCAAACTCTTTAATTAATTCAGTATCATCCACTTGCATCTGCCTTCAACATTCCCTTGGAGGTTTTTATCTGAAAAACTAACATTTTCTTTTCAAATAAATTCAATGTTGATGTCTCATGAAAGATCTCGATGAGTACTGTCAAAACTACAGATTTTATTGAATCCTGACACATAGTTAATTGGTTTAAAAAGAAATGGTTAATCCATAATCACGTCTTACCCAGTCATATCCTCACTATCAATAACCTCAGATTAACAAATACAGTTATCTTTCAATTTTTTTCGCCAATGCAAATCCAATAGTGGTAGAATTCTTCAATCACGTTTTTTATGGGATACAGTAAAGATATCATGTTCTTTGTGCCTTTAGGCATGTTTACATCTCAAAACTCTCTCCTGGTATTACTAATCTCCCAAGTCTAATTTCCCTTGCCCCTTCAAATATCAAAATCTAGCAAAGGAAAAAGATTCACTTGGTGCTTTGGATGACCTCCGTAGAGTAATGATTGCATTAAAAAAACATTTTTTTCCTTTATCCAGTTGCAGTGGAGATTTAGCACTCTACTCTTTCCCTCTTGACTAAATTAAGAGGCATTCTTTTTCACTGAGATAGCATCCATCTTGCTATATGGATCTTTCTACATGTGAGCTTTAGTTGGTTCATTTTCCTAGTGCCGACAATGGTCAAGGCGAAGGTGAAGACAGGACCCCTCTTACTGCTTTAAGCAAAAAAACGAGAAGCAAAGCTATCGCCTTATGAACGTAGAACAACCGTAAAATAGAAAATCCTGATATGTACTAAAAATTCAACAAAATACAAATTTATACATTTTGTTTGTATCCAAGCTTCTAAATTGCAACATAAAGTTATGATTTTATATTTAGTGTGAGTTGCACTATAATAATGAGTATAAATTATCAATAGTAAGCATAAATTGATAAGCGCAACTTTGAAGTTAATAAATGATAGCTAAGTAACTAAGAAAGCTTGTACTCTACTAGTCTACTTGCAAATTAGCAATATAGTTGGACCCCTATACTTTATAAACTTTAAAAAAAATGCCTTTAGCAAAAGCTGTAAAAACACCGCTTTTTTCTTGCTTTGGTCAAACTGAAATGAGTTGTCACCACTTCACTTTGCTTCTTGCTTTAAGCGAATGTTTTGATTCGCTTTGCCTACAGTGGTCTATGTAGCAAATGGTTCCCTGAAGCCTGAGGTTGAAGGTCATATGTTTTTGACACCCCAATAATCAATTGAACACCCTGATGGACAGTTGACGCTTAATATCAACTTTTGTCACACATTTTCAAAGGTTCCAAGTATTTATCTATATGGAGCTTTCCCATTTTGGTGGGGTTTTTAGGTCAACATATGCAACACGACATACAAACCCAAGTCAACAACTTAACATTTCATTAATTAATTAAACTGGAATGCAGGAAGTCAAACATAAATTGAATTAACAGATAATAATCAACAAACTGGCAACACTAAAAAAGCGTCTGGTAGAACGTAGTACCGTAACTATTAATATGTGAAGGAATCAAAACCTTCAAAAGATGCATATAAAGAATTGGCCATTACCTTGCATTGTCATCACTGTAAACTGGTTCAAAGTCAACTGACGTCTTACCCTGTAAATTTATTATTATTAGTAATACAATGATCTTAAATATCCAATTAGCATTAAAGTGAACAAGAGGGTTTTTTTTTTTTTTTTTTTCGTGTGGGTGGGGAGGGGTTGGTAAAATTAACTATAACTTGTACAAAGGGTCAAACATACATTCAATGATGCCAAAAAAAAAAAAAAAACTATAACCATTCCACTAACCTCAAGGTACTTATAAGTAGTACTGTCTGCAGGGACAACACCGTTCTTTCCTCCAGCTTCAACAACCATGTTACATAATGTCATCCTTTCCTCCATCTTCAGGTTGAGAAAAAAAAAAGTAAATAAAATATGAGAAAAAGATAAAGTAAAATAAAAATATAATATGTTTTCACTTCGATAAATATAATTTAACACTAAAATATTTTCATGTTCCGAAACACTCACACTCAAACTTTCAACAGTTGAGCCAACAAACTCCATTGACTTGTATGTTGCACCAGCCACAGTTATTTCACCAATGATCTGCGAGGTAAAATCAATGTTGTCAAGAAAATAACAAAAAACGAAACTGCGAACTTCCAGTGTGTTCCATCTTACAAAGATTATAACTTATTGCACAAACGCAAAAGATCGTTAAGATTTCTCAGGGAAAACTTTTTCTTGAGCTTACCTGTAAAATTAAATCTTTTGCCAGCAAGTAATTTGGCATTTCTCCATCCATCACAAATCTCAAAGTTGGTGGTACCTGCAATTAAACTAATTAAAAATTTTCACAAATCAAACTTGTATAAGCACTGGAAACATTTGACAAGGAGTGGCTTTTAAATCATACTTTTTAAAGAATTAAGTATGTTTGAAGCATAATGTTACCACTAAGATAGGACTCACAGTTGCCATTCAAAAAAAAAAAAGATAGGACTCACAGTCAAGATTGTCAAAAGTAGGAGTTAGAAGTCCTTTTTCTAAATTAAAAAGCCACATGAAATGACCAATCTAATATTATGCACGAATTTAGTAAAACCCACACAGTAGTTTCCACATGGATGAGAAGTTTAAGAATTAACAGCACATTTCAGAAAGGTGCTCTGAGGACAAGGTTGGTAATAAGTACAATGTATGGAATAGTAAAAAAAATATATATTATGAGAATTAGTGTTACTACATAACAGAAAGCGATATAATGGCCTTCCTCTGCTAAAATCATTGAAATGAGATCCCATTAACGAGCTTTAAAGTGTTTCACATCCTCAAATATTATTCATAAATTGTTAAATTATGTATTCCAAATAAAAGAGGCTATTGATTCTAACCATGTATTATATGTAAAGATGTTTGTATGTGCCTATAAACACATGATAAACAATAACAAACCTTAAGCAGCAACTTTCCAGCACCCATCACAAAACCTGCATCAGTGTTGCCAATACCAGTGGCAAATTGACCAAATGCTCCGGCATTGCATGTATGTGAGTCAGTACCCAATAGAACCTGCATGTATGTGAGTCAGTACCCAATATATGGAGCGGGTTGTGTGTGTGTGAGTGAGAGAGAGGGGGGCACCTCTCCAGGCCTGCAATGGCCTTCTTGGGCTAAAGCAACATGACATACACCTTTGTAATCTGGGTTAGCCTGCAAATTCATGGTGCAAGGTTTGATAATCAAATTAAAGAGTAGTAGCGGAAATCATTAAGGAGTTAGAAATATAACAAGACAGATAAGAAATGCATACCCTGAAATTACCAAGATCCTTGATATCATAGAAATACTTGATATTCTGCTCCATGCAAAAGTCCCTCAAGATATCCACATTTCGGTTTGCACGCTCATCATTTGTAAATATATAGTGGTCAGGTATTATCACGATCTTCTCACGGTCCCAGACCTTTCATTTCAAAATCAAGAACGAAAACTGTTAGCTTAAACAAGATTCAATGAGATGAGTGCTCTGCTATCGAAACAGCTCTCTATTTCTCCTGATGAAAAAAAACTCAACATGGCAAATAAGGATAGACCAACGGAGTGCACACCCTGACACCCGCTTACATTAGCAAAAGTTCCAGGTTCTGACAAATTCTGAAAATCCTCTTTGTTTCTAAAATAATATTTTAAACATCTTCGAATGTTAATAAACCTCAGCTAAATCTTACGCCATTTCGGATTTCATCTTGATTTTGGCCACATAAAGAAACCAAGATTCATATTCTTATTCTCATAGCAAGCCATTACAATGATAATCTCAAGTTATCAGTCATTTATCTATTGTTAGTTCATATGTAACCCTTCACTTTAGCCTGATCTAGGGACAAGCTATCAATAGCCAATAGAATCCATGTTCACTAGTCAAGCAAATTAAATGTTGTCCTCATTTGGGCCCTTAAATTCGTGTTTTGAAGGTTCTTATTAAATGAAGGCTACAAAAGGATACACCTTTGCATTCTCTCCAAACTCTTTTTTGAAGACCGCAATGGTACCGGGCCCACCGACATCATGGGTCATCAACCCATCAACGTTAACCCAAACATTCTCACCAGGACTCAATTTGGGCCTTTCACATGCCCTAGCCAATATCTTTTCAGTCACTGTCATAGCAGTTTTCACCTAAGAATTAAATCAACAAATGAATTAGACCCTATACGTAAAGAGAAAACTGAAGCCAGTAAAGAGAAAAGGCCGTAACCCAACTGGGCCAGTAATTGAAGGTGAGCACTGAGACTGCGGCAGAGCCATTACTGAAACATCTTTGGTTGCTCTTCTCTTGCATTTCTGAAGACGAAATGAAGTTGACGAGAAAGAAGGGATGCCGCCAAAGCATTTCTAAACATGTTAAGAAACAAGTAGATCATCATAGATGCGTATGTTTGAATTGTTCAAAAGAAGAGGAAAATCATTTTGTAGTTGTAACCTGTGGGAGCGACTCATTCACAATTTTTATTTTAATGAAAATCATTTGTTGTCTTGCTTATCGAAGAAAAAAAAAAGATAGCTGAAAAGGAGAACCTTTTTAATGGATGCGATAGAGCTGGAAGCAATTGCAGAGGAAACCGTGGCTATCATGACTGAATTGCTCGATGGAGTACAGGAACAAAAAACGAAGGCGGGGCTATTTGGAGCATCATTGGCTAGTCAGTGTAACCATTTTATTTACCCCCAAAGTCACTTGATGATTGGATCCCCAGATGATATTCTTAGCCAAGGAGTCTAAGCAAAATTCATTAAATGTTCTCTTTTCCTTCCACCTTCAAACCTACACTACGAGCCTATGACCACAATGACTGGGGCTGAACAAAAAACCGATCAAACCGACCGAACCGTGGTTCGGTTTAAATTCGGTTCGGATCGGTTTCGGTTTTAAAAAATTCAAAACCGAAGTGGTCGGTTCGGTTTTCGGTTTCTATGTGATTTTAACCGACCAAACCGAACCGACCGAATATATATAATAAATAATATATATTTTATATACAAATAATACAATATGTTTAAAATAGTCGGTCGGTTCGGTTTTATTTCGGTTTTGGTTTGATTTTAGTCGGTTCGGTTCGGTTACGGTTTGCATAAATTAGAATCGGTTCGGTTTCGGATCGGTTTTGTTAATGGTCGGTTCGGTTTCGATTTGAAAATTTTAAAACCGACCTAAGTCGGTTCGGTTCACGGTTTAGGTGAAAAACCGAACCGTCGGTTCGGTTTTCAGCCCTAACAATGACTACCTCTACCAAACCATTGCCCACCACCATCAGATGTTTCCTCCTCCTCCCTCACTCTCTTTAGTTTCTCTAGGTTTATGGGATGCACTGCCTAAGTATCTCAGCTATCTTCGTAGGCGATACTCGGCATGAGTTTAAATTTTCTATACGGTACCATTCCTAGAGATGTTTCTGACTTGAGAAAACCTTCAGAACCTCATATTAGATAGTAACATGCTGTGAGAGTTCTTGTATCTATTGGTAGTCTTAGTGATTTTTTGAGATTGGTGGACATAGATCAAATACATAAATTCAAAGAAGAAAAAAATGGCAGGTTATGAAACATTGATTAAAAGTGGTATGCAAAAGTTTGAGTGGCTGACAACGAGTTGACAAAATCTAGATGAGTTTTCGGTATAAGTTGACCACCTGACCAAGATCAACCACCACCACATGTATTAAGGAGTTTGGTCGATGTTTTGGTGCAAAATCAAGGTTATGTCGATTTTTATTTGTTCATTTATTTTCAAAGGTTAAAATTTATTAATATAACAGTAGGATCACAATGAGTCTCAAAGTGTTGGAAGTCCAAACATTCTCACCAGGACTCAATTTGGCCCTTTCACATGCCCTAGTCAATATCTTTTCAGTCACTGTCATAGCAGTTATCACCTAATAATTAAATCAACAAATGAATTAGACCCTATATGTAAAGAGAAAACTGAAGCCGGTAAAGAGAAAAAGCCATAACCCAACTGAGCCAGTAGTTGAAGGTGAGCACTGAGACTGCGGCAGAGCCATTACTGAAACATCTTTGGTTGCTCTTCTCTTGCATTTCTGAAGATGAAATGAAGTTGACGAGAAAGAGGGGATGCCGCCAAAGCATTTCTAAACATGTTAAGAAACAAGCAGATCATCATAGATGCGTATGTCTGAATTGTTCAAAAGAAGAGGAAAATCATTTTGTAGTTGTAACCTGTGGGAGTGACTCATTCACAATTTTTATTTTAATGAAAATCATTTGCTGTCTTGCTTATCGAAGAAAAAAAAGAGGAAGGAGCTGAAAAGGAGAACCTTTTTAATGGATGCGATAGAACTGGAAGCAATTGCAGAGGAAACCGTGGCTATCATGACTGAATTGCTCGACGGAGTACAGGAACAAAAAACGAAGGCGGGGCTATTTGGAGCATCATTGGCTAGTCAGTGTAACCATTTTATTTACCCCCAAAGCTACTTGATGATTGGATCCCCAGATGATATTCTTAGCCAAGGAGTCTAAGCAAAACTCATTAAATGTTCTCTTTTCCTTCCACCTTCAGACCTACACTACGAGCTTATGACCGCAATGACTACCAAACCATTGCCCACCACCATCATATGTTTCCTCCTCCTCCCTCACTCTCTTTAGTTTCTCTAGGTTTATGGGATGCACTGCCTAAGTATCTCAGCTATCTTCGCAGGCGATACTCGGCACGAGTTTAAATTTACTATACGGTACCATTCCTAGAGATGTTTCTGACATGAGAAAAAAACCTTCAGACCCTCATATTAGATAGTAACATGCTGTGAGAGTTCTTGTATCTATTAGTAGTCTTAGTGATTTTTTGAGATTGGTGGACATAGATCAAATACATAAATACAAAGAAAAAAAAATGGCAGGTTATGAAACATTGATTAAAAGTGGTATGCAAAAGTTTGAGTGGCTGACAACCAGTTGACAAAATCTAGATGATTTTTTGGCATAAGTTGACCACCTGACCAAGATCAACCACCACCACATGTATTAAGGAGTTTGGTCGATGTTTTGGTGCAAAAACACACACACACACACACACAATAGAATCCAAAGCAAGATTTTCAACCATAATTCACGAGCCTGCAGATATCCAGCTACCACTGGAAGATAAACCACTACTGGGACGCGGTATCGAACCTTTGTTACAAGCAAGCCACTCAGAACCAGTGTTTTAAAAAGCGTTTTTAAAGCGCGCCTTGAGGCGCGAGTCGAGGCGAGGCGACCAAAAATCGCCCCTGAGCGTACGAGTCGGTGTGGCATCTGGAAGCGTTCGCTTTGTTGTGGCGAGGCGTACGCCTCGAGGCGTACGCTTCAAGGCGTGGTGAGGCGTACGCTTAGTTAATTATGGGATCATCTGATCTGTTCGGATCTTTAGACAGATCCAACGACTGTCATTAAAATTACATTTGCCAAAACCTAATTTCATCTGTTTTTTCATTTGCATACAGAAGAGGGGAGGACGATCTGAAGAAGAAGAGAAGAAGAACACAGAGAAGAGGGGAAGGAAGAAGAGAAGAAGAAGATCGAACCAGAGACGAGACAGAGAGCAGAGAGCAGAGAGCAGAGAGCAGGATCTGCGAAGATAGATTGAACCAGAAAGATCGATTGAACCAGAAAGAAGATCGATTGATGTCGATCGAACCAGGATCTACCTCTGTTCTCTGCTTCGATCGAACCAGGATCTGTCAAAATCGATCGAACCAGGATCTGCCTCTGTTCTCTGCTTCGATCGAACCAGGATCTGTCAAAATCGATCGAACCCTCGAGGCTCGAGTCGACTCCCTCTGCCTCTGTTCTCTGTTCTCTGTTCTCTGCCTTCTGCTCTCTGCTCTTTGATTAGGGCTTGTGGGAGGAAGGAATAGTGAAGTTTTTTCTGAGTTTTTTTTTTTTTTTTTTTTTCGTGTAGACCATAAGTATATAACACGCATGCCTTTAAAAAACTTCGTTTCTACTTATTATCCCTTATATATTTTTATTGAGTTTTTTGGAAAATAAGAAAGAAGTATTTAATCATTTTTTAAGATCCATTGGTAGTGTGAAACAATGCATCAAAATTAAAAAGTCCATTTAAGATGCTTAATGGCAAAGCCCTCTAACTAGGTACATGTTTTTGGGGTACTTCATTTCTCTTTAAGGGATCCATTGATATATATTTTCACTATTTTTTACAAAAAAACGCCTCGCTACGCCTCGAGGCTACGCTTCGCCTCGGAAAAAGCTTGACCGCCTCGAGTCTTAAAAACGCTTTTTAAAACATTGCTCAGAACAGAATACAAATTGCTCAAGTCTGAAACACCCATAGAGAGCTAACTACAAACTCTCTTTCCTTTAAAGGCCCATGCAGTTCATTAAAACAAATCAACCTAACTTTCTGACACAATAACTATGTTTGATCTTTAATTTCAACCCTTTCCTCTTTTGATCAGGTTTGTGTCTCTGCAAATTCTGTCTGTGGCCTTTAACTCCCAACAACCTTGTTACATCTATGGCCTCATTTTGACACCATTTAGGACATACCCACTACATAAATACAGTCTCATTGTGATTTCTTGGAGAATATGAAATGGAAACTCAGCTCAGCCACTCTGATTTATGTCCATGAATGAGTTCTGAAGCTTAATGTTTCATGTAATCTAACATCTCCATCTTCTCCTCAAGTCTCCTTAGCGAGAAGAAACCTATGGTCATCTCTCTTCTCTTTTCTAGAGAACCTTTTACTTATCGCAGCATCGCTTTCTAAAATAGAACCCTCAGCCTACTTTTCTTCCACAATCCAGAGTCTTCTCCACAGTAAACAAACACTCATCGTACCCAGCTGGTTTACTAAGGGCTACCTAGATTTTTTTTCTTTCTATTTACAAATCCAAAACATGTGGCCGATTCGAGGAAATTCAATCATAATCAGCATGCCAAAACACAATATAAAATAGTCGACAGCATCAAGTTTAAGTAATCTAGTCAACTTTTAGGCGCAAACCAAGAGTAGTCGACTAGTTATTTGAAAACAGTCTACCACAACAGAGGACTATTTAGAACACTAATCCCTCAAATTTGATATTCAAGGGCCCTCCATCAGAGATGTTCATTAACAACATAAACAGTAAGTCTATATTTCAGCCCATATTTCAAATGCATCAAGAACACGATTGAATGGCAATACACAAGGGGATGATAAATTTAAAATACCTTTGCATCCTGTCCAAATTCTTGCTTAAAGATCCCAATAGTACCAGGCCCACAAACATCATGTGTCATCAACACATCAACATTCACCCACACATTCTCTCCAGGACTCAACTGGGTCCTCTCAGATGCCCTGGCCAATATCTTCTCAGTCATTGTCATTGCATTCTTCACCTAAGATTTTAAAAAACCAAACCTTTCAATTAGATCTCATGACATTAAAAAAAACATCAAACTTGAAAGGAAAAAAAAAAAAAAAAAAACTTGGGAACCCACTGAGCCAGAGGATGAAGTAAGGCGATCAGACTTGGTCGGCGCCATGACTGCAACAACTTTCGAAGAAAAAGCTCTTCTCTTACATCTGTGAAGGTTGATTGAAGATGGAGAGCAGGAAGGGAACCCCACCAAGAGTTGCTGAACAAGAGAATCGAAAAGAAGAAAAACGAAGATTATAAGAGATGGGTATTTGTGATTTTTCGAATAGAAGAGTAAGGGTGCTTAAAAAACAAACCTTTTTGATGGATGTTAAAGAGCTTGAAGAAGTGATTGCAGAGGAAGCCATGGCTGCGCAGTCGAAAGAGAAGGGAGACGAAGATGCAAAGAGGGAGAAGTTAGGCACACGCTCTGGGCTTAAGTAGGGGTGCCCTCCCTGCGCTTACTTTCAAACCATACCAAAATTTGTGGTTGTAAAAATTTCGAGAAATTCTAGCTGGCCGTCCTCACAGCCCGGACCCTCCCAGGCACGTGCCTTTGGGAGGGCGTCTCGCACGTGGAGGAGGAGAAACCCACTTAGCAAAAAATTTTGTTCTTCATCGACTCCTCGCCTCCTCCTCCTCAGCAAAAATTTCATCGACTTCAATCTGCTTCATCGACTCAAGGTGCAAAAATTTCAGTCTGCTTCGACTCCTCCTCGCCTCCTCGACTCCTCATCTACTCCTCATCGACTCCTCGACTCCTCCTCCTCGACCGATCGACTCCTCGACTGCTCCTCCTCCTCGCGCCTGCTCCTGCTCCTCCTCCTCCTCGCACTGCTCCTCCTCCTCCTCCTCCTTCTTCTGGTATGTAATTTCAAACTCTTTTTGTTTAACTTGAAAATTAGGGCTAATCCTGCATATTTATCAGTTTTGATCAATTTGTTCTGCAATATGTTTTTTTTTTGTTATGTGATTTTTAGTTGGAACTTTGCCATGGGTATGTTTGATTTTCTTTATTCAGATTGTTCTTATTTCACAAATTTCAGTGACTGTTTACAGTAAAAAAAAATTGGTCTAACCCTTCTATTTTTTTTTTGGATTTTTGGTTGAAAGTTCAAAATGGTTATGTGGGATTCATTTCAATTCTTAGATTTGTTTATGTCTTTGATTTAACCTTGTGTTTATTTAACTGGTTCTGTAATTGATGATTCTTTTTGTTAGTATTCCTATACAAATTACGGATAATGTTGTTATCAAGCTTGAATCACAGTGTATAAAGGTTTTAGGCGCCTCTTGGAATTTTCGTTTTGGTGCTGATAGAATAATAGCTTATTGCTTAGAACATGTCATAAGTTATAGTTTCTTCTGGGGAAGATGGCAAACCAAATTGCCTTGAAATTCAAACAAGTCTCTTAGATTAATCCATCTCTGATATAACTCTGTATGTTCAGCTCTTCTATTTGGAATCCAAATATTAGCTAAAATTGGGTGTTCATGTTGTACTAGGTTCTTGACAAAACTTCTCACTGAGGATCTGCCTCGACCAGGGTGCTTCACTGACAAAGCAGGGTGCTTCACTGTGACTGACTTTGATCATCGGAAAAGCAGGGTGCTTCACCTTCAGGGAAAATTGCTGGAGAGCTATCAGTGACTCTAGTTGATGCCCGGACTGGTTTATGAAATTTCTAGTGCTCATCCAGGGTGCTTCACTGTGACTGACTTTGATCATCGTTACTTTTGGATAATGCCATGTTCAAGCACACATCCTTAGGTTTATAAACTACTTTTCAACTAAGCTGCAACTTTTGGGGGTTTTCACAAGCATTTTGTGCCATTCTTGATGAATGGGATGGTGTGTTGTAATATGATGAATGAAAGGATTGTAATATGATGAATGAAAGGATGAACTTAACACCCAAGGGATCACCCAATTTTAGGTCCTATAATAGCTATTAGCTCAGTTTGAACATGACTAGGATGTGATAATGTGTTATGAACTGCCCTTCTTTATAATGGTTTCTGCAGAGTTGAAGTCCCAAGCAATGCAATTTCAGCACCAATTTCAGAGTCGGATGAATTCCTGGTTGTATTGGAACCTGGCAAGACTCATTCAAGCAAGAACAATCAAAAAGAATTGGAAAATCAAAGAAGACTGATTCTGAAATGTTGATGCTTTGTATTGAATGATTATGTAAAGATTACAATGGAAAGATTGAATTGTAAAGGCAGTATTCGAGATTGCCACTCTCCCCTGAGCAGAGCTCAATGTACAACAATGTATTACAGTAATGAATGCCCTTCTGTTACAAACTGACTCCTCTATTTATAACAGTTCCTAATGCCTTTATTTCTCCCTAAAGCACAATATAGCACTACAAATAAAGCACAATATAGCACTACAACAAACTTCCAGACCATAAAGCACAATGCAGCCTTGTAACAAACTTCCAGACTTGCTAACAAAGACCTTGCAGACTTCCAGGCTTGCCAACTAACCACTTGCAGACTTCCAGGCTTGCCAAATCCACTTGCAGACTTCCAAGTTGCCAAATAACTTCCAGGCTTGCCAAATCCACTTGCAGAATTTCATGCTCTTGGATACTTCAAAATACCCTCAATGGTTTGCTGATTTCAATCTCTTAGAACAACAAAGGGATCACCAAGGCTGCAAATTACCTGTTGCAACAAAATGGCACAAAATGCTTGAACATGGCACAAAAGGCACAAAATGCTTGAACATGGCACAAAATGGCACAAAATTCTTTTGATTTATATATGAAACTTATGAAAGTTGCAACAAAATGGCACAAAAGGCTTGAACATGGCACAAAATACAATCCTTTCATTCATCATATTACAACACACCATCCCATTCATCAAGAATGGCACAAAATGCTTGTGAAAACCCCCAAAAGTTGCAGTTTAGTTGAAAAGTAGTTTATAAACCTAAGGATGTGTGCTTGAACATGGCATTATCCAAAAGTAACGATGATCAAAGTCAGTCACAGTGAAGCACCCTGGATGAGCACTAGAAATTTCATAAACCAGTCCGGGCATCAACTAGAGTCACTGATAGCTCTTCAGCAATTTTCCCTGAAGGTGAAGCACCCTGCTTTTCCGATGATCAAAGTCAGTCACAGTGAATCACCCTGCTTTGTCAGTGAAGCACCTTGGTCGAGGCAGATCCTCAGTGAGAAGTTTTGTCAAGAACCTAGTACAACATGAACACCCAATTTTAGCTAATATTTGGATTCCAAATAGAAGAGCTGAACATACAGAGTTATATCAGAGATGGATTAATCTAAGAGACTTGTTTGAATTTCAAGGCAATTTAGTTTGCCATCTTCCCTAGAAGAAACTATAACTTATGACATGTTCTAAGCAATAAGCTATTATTCTATCAGCACCAAAACGAAAATTCCAAGAGGCGCCTAAAACCTTTATACACTGTGATTCAAGCTTGATAACAACATTATCCGTAATTTGTATAGGAATACTAACAAAAAGAATCATCAATTACAGAACCAGTTAAATAAACACAAGGTTAAATCAAAGACATAAACAAATCTAAGAATTGAAATGAATCCACATAACCATTTTGAACTTTCAACCAAAAATCCAAAAAAAAAAAATAGAAGGGTTAGACCAATTTTTTTTACTGTAAACAGTCACTGAAATTTGTGAAATAAGAACAATCTGAATAAAGAAAATCAAACATACCCATGGCAAAGTTCCAACTAAAAATCACATAACAAAAAAAAAACATATTGCAGAACAAATTGATCAAAACTGATAAATATGCAGGATTAGCCCTAATTTTCAAGTTAAACAAAAAGAGTTTGAAATTACATACCAGAAGAAGGAGGAGGAGGAGCAGTGCGAGGAGGAGGAGGAGCAGGAGCAGGCACGAGGAGGAGGAGGAGCAGGAGCAGGAGCAGGCGCGAGGAGGAGGAGCAGTCGAGGAGTCGATCGGTCGAGGAGGAGGAGTCGAGGAGGCGAGGAGGAGTCGAAGCAGACTGAAATTTTTGCACCTTGAGTCGATGAAGCAGATTGAAGTCGATGAAATTTTTGCTGAGGAGGAGGAGGCGAGGAGTCGATGAAGAACAAAATTTTTTGCTAAGTGGGTTTCTCCTCCTCCACGTGCGAGACGCCCTCCCAAAGGCACGTGCCTGGGAGGGTCCGTCCCATGGGACGGGCTGTGAGGACGGGCCAGCTAGAATTTCTCAAAAAATTCTTATTTTCACTAATAATATATAAATATAGATTGCCTTTTCAGTGTTTCATGTCTGCACGTAATTGACATATCACACTGTTTTAAAACCCTTTAGTAAAAAATTATATGTCAATGATCAAAAAATAAAAAATAAAATCATCCTAGTACATTAATCGATTGAATGATGCTACTGCTCACTAACGTAACCCTAGGACAAATAAATAATTGTATATATCTTGAATAAAAAGTTACGAGGGGGAAATTATAGCAATGATATGTTGGTGAGGTTTTTTTTTTTGGTCTAATGAATATTCATGCAGGACTATTTCGGAAAAAAAAATTCAAATAGGGTGCTCCTTACAGGGAATGGAGGCGCCCATACAAGAAAAACACTATCTATCTATCTGTCTATCCGCCTATAGTCTGATCTTGCAAGGTGGTGTTCACTCACTCACTCAGTCCACACAAAACACATAAAAGTAAGGTAGAGAGTAGAAAGAGCACCTTGTTAGCTCTTATCCGAAGAACACAAAGTAAGGGAGAGATGGCTCTCCACCTTCACCTTTTCTCCCCTTCCACTCGACCTTCCACCATCCCCACTGCAGCAGTTGCAGCTGCAGCTACCCCATGTAAGAATTGCTCTCTCCTTACTTCCCCTTTATTTCAGCTATCTTCGAAACAATTACTGCAACAGCTTAGCTCATGCACTGAAAATGTTCGATTAAATGTCAAATTAAGTCTTCTTTCTTCATTTCTCTTATGATTTTGGCAATGGGTGTTGTTTGGTTTTCTTTATCTACCCTTTTTTCTTTGTATCCTATCTGTTATTAGCATGTTTATAGTTCAGTTGTTGTATCATCTATCTATGATCTATGAGTCGTTGTTGTTTGAAATCTCTAAAGGGAATGGGTGTTTCTGCATTTTGGATACGTCCCTCAAATGGGTTTCTACATTTTAAGAAGTGGGTTCAATTTGAAATTCCCAGCATTGTATGCGCCAATGAGTTGTATTTAATATCTTTAGAAGTGGCATTCTGTTGTTTCTTCCCTTTTTTGCTTGGCCCGTGTTTCTCCATTTGTGACATTTTGCTTCCCCAAATCTCCAAAAGGGGTGATTCTCCACTCGGGCTATATCAGATGTTTCCAATGGGGTTTTTCCCATTTAGATTTTTATTTTATTTTTCCTCTCTTCTATAAACACCAAAGTTCATCCTTTTTATCATATTAATTGTTTCTATTTTACTGTACTGTCACTGATTATTCTGCTGCCCAATTTTCCTATCCTGGTTGTCTCTAACTTCGGTTTTCTGTGAATGCTATAATTTCTTTACATCTCTGCACTTAGCTAGTGATTATATATCAGTGTTCTCTTTGCAATTATTCATCTTTACAAACACTTGGTTTAAGCTAGTGTTGATCACTACAATCAATCTCTATTATATACTATTTACCTTTTGTATGCCTTATATCTAGATTTAGTATTGGCTTCCAGTGTCCAGGTTGATGAGAAAATCTGTTAATTTGCAATCGAGATCCTTCGAAGCTCTTCAACTTTGTAAGCATGTAGGAGTTCATAAACGTGAGACTCTTATTGTCTGGGCTTCTGCGGACATTGATGGAGCTGATTCAAGCGCTGCGAATCCTCCCGAAGAAGCAAAAGCAGAAGAGTCGAAGTCAGTTGAGAAACTCCCCTTGGAGTCCAAGCAGCAGTTGTTGGAGGCCAAGGCGCAGTTGTTGGAAGCCAACAAGCTAAGGATGAAATTGGCAAAGAAGGTAAGGCTGCGAAGAAAAAGGCTTGTTCGCAAGCGCAGACTTAGGAAGAAGGGAAGATGGCCACCTTCGAAGATGAAGAAAAACAAGAATGTATGACCATAGGTAGAGTAACTCTCAACAGGTTTTAGAGCTGACTCTGTTTTGATTATGTAATGTCTGTTTGATTTTGATGCCTTGAATCATCTTCAATTGAATACCAGCTCCTGTTGTTTTTTCTAATCCTTAGCTTTGCAATAAGTACCTTTTACCTTTTATTTATAAAATTTGAATATTAGTACATGTAATATTGCTATAACAGGGAAGAGTTTGAGTTGAAGAATTCAAGTGCTTAATTTTTCCCACTCTTTTCTGAGTTTCTCCCTTTTTTTTGGATGTTTTCATTGAATATTTTCTTTAAAAAAAAAAAAAAAAAAAACCCTTGTATTGTTTTGAACAGATCGGTGGAACTTCCCCCAATGTGTATTATTTATCATTTTTTTAGGAAATTGTCTAAACTTCATTCTCTTTATCTTTCCATGTATTTCTTTATATTGTCTGCCCATATGAAACTAGCCTTACTTGCACCATTTCATGTTATTATAAAATCTGCTGGTCTGTGCCTAGGAATCAAATTTAGTTCTTAGTCTCTAAATCCTATTTCGACTGTTGAACTTAATGTCAGAAGCATTACATCCGGGACTTGATTGTTCACCCTTTCTTTTGTTAGGGTTGTTGTCGCTGTGATTGCAGCAGTTGTCAGTCACGAAATTTAGTTAAAATACGGGTAGCCCAATGATTAGTGCCTCGTTCTTGCATTCTGTTTGGAACTTTTTGATGCCACACTCTAGCTTAGATACATTTTATGCTTCATACTGTTGTGCCTTATTTTTGCAGACTAAGTTAAAACTGCTGTTTGACTCGCTCAGAAAAGATTCTCATATGTGGCAAACTTTTTACATTCAAAATAGGATGTTAAGCTTTATTCTTACCGTGTTGATGTGTTTTTTTTTGTTAAAACTTACCGTGTGGATGTTGTTATGCTTTAAATGTGTTTTTTGTATGATTGCTTCATGGAACTTTCTTGTTATATTCCCTTTGGAGGATGCATAAGCTACTACAAGTTGGAGATGTATATCCATGTGATGTCTTGAGGGAGACAAATCATAGTCAACCCCATTCTCCCTTCTACCAACAAAACCAGTCAATCACCTCCACTCAAACTCTTTGCACCACCTCACCTTAACCTTCTTCTCCAATTTAGCTCCTAAAACAAGCAAAATCAAATCTCTCACATTTAGCTGCGTTTCTCTGTTTTCTTTATCTTAAAACAGCAAGTCATTTCTGATCATTACTGACACTTTACAGCAACTGTCCCCAATAACCCCAGTTTGAGTTAATCAGTTATGGGTGACTAACTCGAACTAGAGATCCATTTCTCCAAACAGAAGGTAAGAGAATTAAACCAAGATAAAGTTCTTCAATGGGATTAGGGAATCACCACATACTGAGATTTTAACTAATAATAGCCATCTTAAAATCAAGTATCGAGATACCTGGAAGATTATCAGTAACTATATATACGCAACCAAACAGGATCATGGAACACTAAGAGGCTACAACAACAAAGAAGAATCAAAGCAAAACTAATTAAGGTTGGTTTTTATGCTCTTGTATGTGGAGGAAACAATCTGGTGGTGAAGTTTTAATAGAACTAAAAGAAAAAGTTCAATGGAGTTTCTTTGGTTAGCCACCTTTAAATAACACATTATGAGAGTATCTGCATTGGGAGTTGAATCAGAAAGCCGAGAAGTAGGTGCTGCTTAAGAAATCTAGAAAATAAAATGCATTGATAATGCAAGCAAAGCAACAAGATTACACTGTAGGGACGTAGAAAGAGTAAGGATATTTTTAGTAAATCACAGTTTAGATCAAGTTTAAATGACATCCTATCTTTAACTTCAGCAATAGTAGTTAGAGATGAAAGGGCTACCTTAATTTTCGTGCTCTTAGAGTTCAGAAAGAACCCAGCCAATGATAAAATTTGAATTTTATGCTCTGGTTACTCATCTCAATTTTGTTGTTTCATGGCGAAGAACTAGATTTGACTGCTAGTGACAGTAGTAGGATCGGCCATTGAGTTTTTGAAATGAGTAGAGTATTGCCCAAATGGACAATCGCAAGTGAAAGATTATGTTAACCATGGACCATCCATTGAAATCATCAACCATCCACAAATTGAACAGACTAACACTACATCCATAATTTATGTATTATATATCTTGGCTACCGCAGGTTTGTGAAACTGTAAGACTTCTGAAAAAGGTATGTGTTTAGTCGTCTCCTACATGGTCTACATCCTTCCCCCAGTCTTTTGAGGGCAGTTCATACTGCAACAACATGGGGGAGTTTCAAGGAAGTACAGGGCAGCTCATACTGCAACAACACAGGGAAGTGTGCCATCCAAATCCTCCCCAACCTGTGTATTTGATTCATCTTGTGGCGTGCTCTAGGAGCAGAAAGCAAACAATTCCCTACTAAAGTTCTTTGAGCAATTTGTATATGGCTAAAGCTGAAAAGCTAAAGATAATCCAAGGTACCCGAAAGAAAATTTACAGAGCTACACCGTGTAAGGAACTTGTTAACTCACTTAATTGTCAACATTTCTTTAAGACAATATGACCAACCACACCCATTTCCTCCCTCCACCACCAGGAAATGTTCACCTGGGTGTCATTGGATTCTAATTTTTCGAAGAAGGATGAAATCAGACTAGTTCATCAGCATTGAGGATGTTATATTTGCAGAGGGGGCACGTTGCATTGATCCTAAGCCATTTGGTGATGCATCCACAATGGAAATGGTGGTTGCAAGGAAGACTGTGCAGCTCCACCCCGTCTACATACTGGGAAAGGCAAATACAGCATTCCTACAGCAAAGAGCACTTTCATATTAGTTTTAGTAATGAATGCAAGCGGACCAAGTAGGAAAATAAGACATCGAATACGTAAATTTAAGTTTATTATGATTATCTCTTCTAGATGAATGCAAGTTCTTCATTATGATTATCTCTTCTTTGTCAATTAAACTCTCAATGCTAAATTGATGTCCAAACAAATAGACATTTCTGTGCATCCACTATTCCTCGGACCTTTTTTCAGACACAGAGTCTACTAAATCCTGTTTTTCATCATTTTATCTTCTTTGTGGTTTCCATGACAAAATCCATCCTATGTTTATTAAGATCTCTCAGGAACTTCAATTAGTTATTTTCTCTCTCCATTTCAATTTATTTTCAAAGTTTTTGGCGTTGAGCGTATCCCATATTCCTAGTCGGTTTTGTACATAAAAAACTGCATCATCTGACCAAAGGCTAAGGAGCAGCAAAATACACCAAGATAGAGGTCACATAAACCCAGAATGCAGAATAAGAGATTATTAAGATGGAAAATGCTTACAGAATCTTCTGGTTGAAGTGTAATTTCGCTTGCGGAGTTTGGTTCCAATATTGACACTGCAGCTTCTGGTCTCCTATCCAAATTAGATGTCAACTGTTGGCTGGGCTGACGGTACCTATACCTTGGAAGAAGACTAATGTCATCTTCAGTTGCACCTTCACGAACTGCCACAGCATATAGAATTGCTAGGATACACGGCAAGCAACAGCACAGGGCAACTCCAACAATGCATGCCAACAAAATGCAAAATATTGCAAAGAACACATCAAAAGCCAAGAATACCACTGCTAACCTGCATATCATTTAAGGTGAACACTAATGAGAGCTGTATTAATCATGTCAAACTAAATCAGGAAGCGGGATTTGTTATGATAATGCATTGTACTTTTTATAGCTAAGGCCCTGCTGGTTCATCAAATACAGTAAGGTTTGAGTTTCACGTGTTTCAAGCATTGTAACAAGGACAATTTATTTCAAAAAACAAAAAAAGACATTTGGTGTCCACACTCGGACACCTCTAATTAGATCTTTGATAACGTTGTTCAAAGGTTGGTTCCAAATCTTTATACAAGTTATTGTATTATTGCAAGATACAATATCATGTAAGTAGCAGAAAGATGATGAAACAATGTACCTTTTTCGATCCCAAATAAGAATTTTATATGGTTTCTTTAACAAATAACTCAAAATACAGATTTCATATTCCAGATCAAACTTAATGAAGTAAGAATTCTGCTTCCTATGGCCTAAAGCACCAGATCCTAATTATATTTCTTAGCAAAGTAATGTACAGCCACTTGTTAATATTGTCTGGACTTTCTTCAGGCAATACAGGTGAAAGATATAAGATAAACTGAAAATGCAATGTATAGATCTTACCAGTAGAGATGTGGAGCATCTTGCAGAAGTGCTTGACCACCTATAACAATCCAATAAAATCCTATCATCCACCAGACGAATGTGACAATTGTATTTGCCGACTCCAACCTTTTTACAACACTGAAATGAGAAATAAAAAAAAGAGTTAGGATGGGTAATAATTTAAAGAAGAATACCAATAAAAAAAAAGTTGAATAACAATATATTCTTGGTGCTCGCATAAAATTAAACAGAGTATAGAATTCTTCTAGGATGATTTCGCCAACAACCACTGATTCATGATCTCTCTCAAACTTTACACTGAATTATCAACTTAAAATTAATATCGAAAGCCTCAGTAACAAGGACGCTTTCCCTTTAAAAACTTCGATGTCCATACATTTTGGACATTCCAGAACTAGACATGATTGTAGACTCCAATGGACATTCCATAAGTAAAATATGACTAATAAGATGGGGTCTACAACTGGGATAAGTAATGCAATTTATGGGTGTTCCACAGTTCAGGAAGGTTTTTTTAGTTGATGTGTGCATTCACTGACACCTGTTGTTATTACATACTAGAAAGCTAAAGGGGCATATCTTACCATGTGACTGATGATGTATCACCAAATCATTAATGATTGCAATTACACTTGTTGTAAGCAAGAAACACATATTCTTGGGAAAGAGGGATTACGTCACCTATGTTGAGATGGGGAAATTAATAAGTGTCGTGCACAAACCAATGTTTGGTATGGTCCACCATCCAGTCAATAATACAAATTAATAGCAATATTTTAAAAAAAGAAAAAAGAAAAAAGAAAAAAGAAAAAAGAAAAAAGAAAAAAGAGAGAAAAAAAAAACTAGGGCTGAACAAAAAACCGATTAAACCGACCGAACCGATTGGTTCGGTTTAAATTCGGTTCGTATCGGTTTCGGTTTTAAAAATTCAAAACCGAAGTGGTCGGTTTGGTTTTCGGTTTCTGTGTGATTTTAACCGGCCAAACCAAACCGACCGAATATATATAATAAATAATATATTATATATATAAATAATATAATATGTTTAAAATAGTCGGTCGGTTCGGTTTTGGTTCGATTTTAGTCGGTTCGGTTACGGTTAGAATCGATTTGGTTTCGGTTTGAAAATTTTAAAACCGACCTAAGTCGGTTTGATTTTCAACCCTAAAAAAAACTATTAGAATTGCTATGGTGCTCCTTATAGCTACAGGTGGCTATTACATGATAATGCCCTGCTAAATAGTGGTTACTATCATCAACAGTTCTAGAAGAAATAGGTGATATATTTCTGCCAAACAGGAAAAAATGGCGTTATCTAAAGCAAGCATGACTGGGGATTTCCAAAAACAAATGGTAGAACCTACTTAGAAGACTAGGACAAATTTTTTGGCAAACACAAAGGTTGTCCATAAGGCTTCCAATTGTATACACTCAACCACCACTGACAACTCGTTGGAACATACAACCCCAATAAGTAGCTTGTCACTCTTCCATTAGGGAAAGGAGTACTTTTAACTTTTAATATTCTGAACTTGTAGGAAACTGTTGCTGTTCATTATGTGGGGCGAACTATACCCTGACAAACATCTTGCAAGTTGGGAGAAGTGAAAAACACAATCAGAAGTGAATTTTAAGTTAGTCTGCTCATCTTCTAAAGGGCGGATGCTGACAAAACTTAAAAGAAGTAATTCCTAAGGATCCCTCCACCTCAATATTATCATAAAACATTTTCCACTTTTTGGGAAACAGCAAGAGGATAGAGCTTTCTCTCTTTCTCCCTTTTGGCATTTTTTTTTTTGAATCTAACACACCCTTAGTAACAAGACACTTTCTTTTCCAAAACTCCATTGTCATACGTTTTGAGAATTCCAAAACTGGCAAACACGATTGGAGATCCCAATGGATGCCCCGCACTTGGATTATCAACTTTCACATATCTCTTGAAGGTTATTCTTAACACATGTTACGAGTGCAAGTAGCAAACATTCATCTACAAGTAAAAGACATGACTAATAAAATAAGCTTTACAATTGGAAAAGTGGTGTAATTTATGGACATCCCACAACTTAGGAGGGGTTTTTAGTTAATGTGCCAGACACATGCTGTTATCACATATTGGAAAGGTTAAAAGGGCATATCTTATCCTGTGATGATGACGGATCACCTGATCATAAATGATTGCAACTACATTTGTTGATTTGAAGCACGCAAAACACGATGATGCCACATATTGTAAAATGATACTCTTGGGAAGATTTATATCTGATTGAGAAGGACTACACCTACATTGATTGGGGAACTTAGGTATAACGCACTCACTTACGTTTGGTCCAACATCCAGCCAATGATACAGTTTTAGCAATATTTCAAAAAAGACCATTAGAGGATTAGAACTGTTATTGTGGGTTCCTTAAAGCAAAAGGTGGCTATCAAATGATACTTGTTACAATGCCTGCTAAATAGCCATTATTATCATCACCAGTTCCATGGAAAATAGTTGATATATTACTGCCAAATGGTAAGAAATTGAACATTTTAGAAAGAAATGATATTATCAAATATGACTTGGGATTCCCAAAAACAAATGGTAGAACCTACCTAAAAGACTAGGGCAAATTTTTTGGTCCACAAAAAGGTTGTTCATAGGGCTTCCAATTGTATACACTCAAGCACCACTGATGGAAAACATGAGCTCAACCAGAACTTGTTGGAACATTTCACCCCAATAACTAGCTTGTTACACTTCCATACCCAGGGCAAGGAGTACTTTTTTAGGTATTCTGAAAAGAATAAGACATGAAGATGTGCTAACATCAAAACTAAAAATCTGGTTAAGCATGCAAGTTCCAGGGAAAATCCCCTAGAAATTACAGCTGCCCATTATGCTGTGCCAACTATACCCTGACAAACAACTTTCAAGTTGGCAGAGGTGAAGAATGCAACCAGAGATACATCCAACCACAGTGACTTAATTTACCCATCAGTCCGTCCATCTGGAGGGCCGGAAAAACTTTGATGCTGACAAAACTCAAAAGATGGAATTCCTAAGGATCCATCCACCTCAATATTTTCAGAAATCTACCTAGCCTCTTCAAAAGAGAGGTACCACACCAGCAGCAATAGGCAAACTCATCATATATTAAGGTTATTACAATTGTTGACACTGCTTTGGCCGCTGAGGTAACTTCACATGCCCCTTCTTGGTGGAACCGATGAAAATCTTGATTCGTAAGAGAATCAACAAGATAAATACCTAGATTGATTTGATTGTATGAAAAAATATTGTGAATCCCAGTTTTGGAGCTCCTTACATAGATAACACCCTCATACCAATTTACGAGCTAGCTAAAACACTAAAATCATGTTACCTAAGCTTGGTATTTGATTGGAATTGGAAGTCTATGAACTAAAGCATGGGTTTTTTTTTTTTTTTTTCCACCTTTCTAATTATTGAATAACCAAAGCTGGATAGAATAATTTGTTCTTCTAAGCAAGCAGAATGTAACATTTCTCCAAAACAATAAATAACCTATTTGAACCTAAAGTGAAATTATAATAAGAAAGATTACCTGGTTTGAATTTGACATCTCGTAGGAGGAGATGAGGTGAACAATTCATCTACATTCCCCCTTGCATCAACACCATCACCATCACCATCACCATATCGCTCTCGAGTCCGATTCCTGCGTTTATATTCAAAATAAATAAAACCCACATGGAAGAAGCACTGCAGAGCATAGCCAGCAATCCAAATTCTTAAAGGGGTGGAAGGGCGCTCTCTTAAGGTGGATAAGAGCAACACAACTGAAACCAACAGAAATGCCAAGTTCCAGATGACATCAAGAAACACAACAGGCTTCGAATACACCCATTGGGATTGAGTGGTTGAAGAGGAGGAGGAGGCGTCTTGTGGGGGCGGCTCCTCCATTGGGGTAATGGTGGTGGTGAGAAGGGGAGACAATCTGGTGATGGTGATGGTGGTGGGGTGTTGTTGTTCCTCCTCCATTGCCGAAACAAGGGTAGAGAGTGGGGAGAAGAGAAAGAGAGAGAATAGATTGACGGTAGAGAGAGGGTTTCGGTGGTGTCAGGTCAGAGAGAGTGGAAATGGAAATGATGGAAACTTCTTCTTTCAGTGTGGTGTGGTGTGGTGCGGTGTGTTGGATATGGTTTGTTTGGACAACACAGCAGCAATACACATTACATAGAAAGAAACAAAAGAGTAGAAAGAAACCTCATTCATGCCAAACGTGCACGCTCATGTGATGCTGCCTACATTCTACATACAAACAACAGATTCACCATCACCCAGTGTACAACGGTATTAATTAAAAGGGAAATTCTAATTGTCGAGGAAACCAGCGAGGCATTGCGAGGGGGATGGAGGGTCCCTCGCTGGTTTCCTCGCCAGGTAGAATCACTCTAATTAAAAACTAGTTAACCACCTTTTTATCATTGTGTTTTGATGATCTTGAAAATCGGCCTCAATAGAGAGTATAAATTGACCAAAACTTAGGGATACTACCTCATTTTCATTGCGAGACAGATTTGCGCGACTTTAGTAAAATGACCATAACTTGCTCATTTCAAAACATTTTCGAGTGATTCAAATAGTGTTTACTAGATAACTTAGAGTACTTCATTTTTTCATGTTTTGATAAGTATGTGAATCACTCCCAATAGAGAGTATAAGTTGGCCGAAAATTAGGGACACTACCTCATTTTCATTGCAAGACTGCAAATTTGTGTGACTTTAGTAAAATGATCATAACTTGCTCATTTCATAAAATTTTCAACTGATTCAAATTGAGTTTTATTAGGTAACTCGGAGTACTACAATTGCTATGTTTTGATGAGCTTGAGAATCAAACTTAATTGAGTGTATCAATTGGCTGAAATCAGGGACAATACCATTTTTTTTATAGTTTTTAGTGAGTTTAGTAAAATGACAATAAGTTGCTCAATTCACAACATTTTTAATTAATTCAAATTGTGTTGATTAGATGACTAAGAGTGGTAAAATTTTCAAGTTTTGATGAACTTGAGAATCGGTCTCAATTGAGCGTTTAAACTGAACCAAAGTCAAGGATAGTACCCTATTTTCAAGGAGATTGAGGGAGAGAGAGGTAGCGGGGGTTTGGTGGTGCTTGATGGAGAAAAGAATGAGAAAGGTGACAGTGGCGGGAGGGAGAGAGGTGGTGGGGTGGTAGTGATGGTGACGGGGTGGTGATGATGGTGGTGGGGTGGTGGTGGTATCTGATGAAGAAGAAAGGGAGAGCAAAGAAGAAAAGGAAGATAGGGGAAAGTTTTAAAAAATTTGGGTTTTTATTGGTAGTGTGGAAAATAAAGGGGGTGGCGTGGGAGAGAAAAGTTGGAATAGTGGTGCGGAACAATATTTTTGGTGGTGTTAAACATGGCTTGCCTTTCCCTATTTGACACCACCCATCCACCACCTTTCGAACACTACTACCTTTCTATCCACACCACCACCTGCTTTTGTGAATGTGTTTTCTTTTCCAGAGAAGAGTGTCGCCCGTCGCACGGGGCAGAATGGTTGCGAAGGGGCGTGGTGGATGGGTTGTTGCTCTTATTGTCTTGTGGTTGTTCTTGTTGTTTGATGTTGAGAGAGAAAAGATACTATGAGGGAAAGTAGATAGGAAAGAAAGAAGTGAGGAGGGATGAGAGAAACCAACGACAACGAGGCGAAGTGGTAGACGACAGTGTCACTGCTGTTGTTCTTATTTGCTATTAAGAGAGAAGAGAGGGGGAGAAAAAGAAAAGAAAGAGTACTATTATTATTATTATTATTATTATTATTATTATATTGATGGTGTCAAAGAGTGGGTTCAAAAAATGAAAAAAATAATTTGGACGTGGTAGTGTCAAATAGGAGAATTAGTGGTATCAAAAAGTTAGGTCCAATTAAAAGAGTTTTATCTGTTTTAGTTTGAAAATTTTGTGTAAGGTAGTTAGTTCACGTCTTTTGTATGTAACTAGGGTATTTCCCGTGCCTCCAACACTCAAATTCAATTTGAGCATTTAGTTGTGTGATTGTTAGAGTTGGTTGGAGCACAAAAAATAAAAAAAAATAAAAAAATAAAAAAAATAAAAAAATTTCTCCAACCTCCCTTTATGTTTGGATAAATCTCGACGTCTTTTATCTCCAACCTCAAACACCATTCTGATTTGATAAATAGACTAGTGTGTCCCCCGTGTCGTTGGCACAATATGATTTTTTTTTGGTAAATCTCATGACATGCCAACCCGTATGTGCCTTCGTCACCAATAACACACTCACTTTGTCCAAAAAATCAATTGAAAAACATAAAAGTTACAATACAATTTTGAAATTGCACACAATGACAAATACTCAAAATAGATTTAGAAAAAAAAAATAAACTTATACTTGAAAGATGAGTGATTGAAAGTGGGAACGATAAAAGATTGTAAGTGAGGGGTAAGATAAATTGAAAGAGTGTAAGAGATATAGAACTATGTTTATGTACAATCTTATTTCTTACTGTTTTAAGTTCTAGGAAACATATATCGAAGTATAAGTTGTGTACAGAAACTTCCCTGCATGGATAACACTTCACAAGGTAATGATCTCCCACAAATTTAGGAGTACAAGTCGTCTAGGGAAACTCTCCAACATGGACGACTCCCAGTAAAGAAAGAATCTCCAGCAAGATATCTTTTCCTAAACTACGCCACCAAAGACTTAGCTGAAACAAGGACTCTCGCATTAAAAATAGGATACAAGGTTGATGAACAAATGTATGCTACATAACCCAATTTACAGCATTACACTTTTTTCAAGCATTGTCTGACTTAAGCATCAAAGTGTCATCGGCCGCCACAACTGTGGTCTTTAGCTCACATGTGTTCCCTAGGGTATTCTCCGCGCACAGAAGGAGAATTTTCAACCTAATAATTCATATAGTTTATAATTATTGCCTGTGTTGTTGGCATGATATGAAATCAGTTGTGGCATTAAGGTCAAACTCGATCGAAAATTTTGAAATAAATACAAATAAAACTGCAGGAGCGAGTTCTCCCACTTTGATTCAAAATCTTTGTTTGAATGAACATTAAGATACACATTTCATCATTTGAAACAATATTGAGAAATACTAATGATGTTAAATGCATTAAACGTTTTTAATAATAAATTATATATATTGAGAAATACTAATGAAGTTAAAAATGCCTTCCAACGATACCGAGTTTACTAAAACTCGACAACCAAATAAATAGTAAAACACACAAATTTTTCTCTCTGCCACATATACATCCTACCAACTTTTTTTTTTTTTTTTTTTTTTTTTTTAACCATTTTTTCATTTTCTTTGCACTTTTACTTTTTTTATAATTACAACACATGCTATTATAGAGAATGAATCTCAACCCTTAAGGTCTTTCAAACTCTTAGTCTTAACCCTATTTTATCTCCAACCCGTGCCGTTGGCATTATATAAAGTGAGTCACAAACATCGAGAGTAGGTTCTTCATAAACATTTATCCAAAATATGGAGTTGAGGGTCTTTGGTTGAATGTGTTTTATAACTTGAAATGCATTAGACATTTTTCTTTTGAAAACGCTCACGACGTGAAATAAATATTTTATAAGTTTTAGTTTTGTATTGATTATCGGTTTCATTAGAAAGATCTTCGAAAACGCATTTCAACGATACCAAGTTTGCCAAAATTTGATAAAAATGAACGTTGTTATGACAATTTTCATTTTAAGAATTAGACAACACAACACTTTCTCTCTCCACCACATGTACATTCCACATAGTTTATTTCAATATTTTGGTAATTTATTTTGCCCTTCTATATGTATCGTATTTACAAACATACCATTATAGACAATGAATCTCAACCCTTAACATCTTCCCCAAGTCTTTTATCTCAAAGTCCATATGAATAGTAAAACACATAGCTAAATTGTAATATAGATGAAATGCATATTAAGGGGGGTGTATTGTATCTGGATTTTGTGGGCAATTTAATAAATTCCATGGATTCTGAAAATCCAAGTGTATTCAATTTGGATTTTAAAAAGTCCACAAAAGTCTAAGGGTATTCAATCAGGATTTTAAAAAGTCTTTTTGAAATCCACAAAGTCTAGGGGTATTCAATATGGATTTCAGAAAGTCCACAAAAGTTTTAGGGTATTCAAAATATCATTCATATTTATGGATTTGGAAAATCATGGATTCTCATGGACTTTGTAGTGTTAGGTATAAATAACAAAGTTCAATAGTTTGCCAGCCTCCATATCAAAGATTTCAACGTGAAAAAAAGTCCCCCAAGGTTCTTCCTTGTGCCAGCCGCGAAGAGATTGGTTCCCATCCTCTTGTTTTCTCGATTCTTTTTCTATCTTTGCATAAGTGTTCATAGAGAATGATTCGTCATCCTTCTAAGAGACCACAAAGCTCGCAGCCGATGGATCAAAAACTCTGCTTTGCACATGGTTGACCTGATTATCTAATTGTGCTGAGTTTGCAAATCATCCCTAAGAAATCTGATGAACCTGGAGATCATATAGATTCAAGACTTGAGGTACAGACTACAGAAGCACCAAACCTATTCTCTGACCTCCAATTCTCTCCTGATTCTTGCTAATAAAATCTCTCCCACCGGACCCATCATAAAAAGCCTCCTCGAAAACTGTGGGGTGATTAATTTTTTTGTTTTTTCAATAGTAAACCTCCTTAGTCCTTTTTTTCAACATAAACCCAGTTAAAAACTACTAATACAATTATAACATATATACAGAATTAGAACCTTCGAAAGAAACATGAAAAATGCAACAATTATGCATAAATTTTGATGGAGCATCCAAAAATGTGGAGGTACCAGTGTCCTAAATGAAGTTTTATTGGTATATGGTTGATGATAGTTCAACTACAAGGTATATGAGATAGAAATGTTATTAGGAAGTGCAGGATGTAGTCTACTCTCCGGCAAATCCTAATGGACAATTTGACACATCTGATTTAGATTATGTTTCAATTACTTTATAACAGGGAATTTCCTCCTGAACCAGAAAATGATCCGGTAGAGAATGATGAAGATAATTTTGAATGGAATGATATTCAAACCCAAGAGAAGCAAAGAGAAAATGTTAATCAATGGAGAATGAGTATTGCTAATCAAATGTGGGCAGCAGCTCAAGAAAACGTCAACGTTGCTAACAATGATAATGAAGAAAGTGACCATGATCATGAAGGAGAAGAATGATCATAATACAATTTTATGGACGTTTACTTCTTATTTTTAAAGATGCTAATTAATGACCTTTTCTTTTTCTAGTTTTTTTAGCACATGTATCTCTCACTTTTGTTAATTATATGCGGACGTTTTTTTGTTTCATCACTATTTACCAACTTCTTTTTTATCTTGCAAATAATTAGAAATCTGTAAAAGTCGTTCATACAAAGTCCGTGGATTTTCATAAATCTCTAGAAAGTCTGTAGCAAAAGTCTATGGATTTAAGAAATCAGCAGAAATCCGTGGACAATTTAAAGAGTCTGTGGACAATTTAAAGAGTCCGTGGACTTTTCAAATTATTTATCAATTCCATAAGAATCCATATACAATACACCCCCCTAAAACTTTAAGCATTTGTATTAATGCTTGGTTTCATTGGATATATTTTCAAAAATGCATTTCAACAATACCAAGTTTACTAAAATCCTACAATTAAGTAGATAGTTATGACAAATTGCTTTAAAAAAAAAACACAAATTTTATCTCTCATTCGCTACATATGCATTCCACCAACTTTTTCACATTTTTATTAATTTTCTTTGTTCTTCTACTTGCAATTTATTTACAAACATATTATTATTGATAATGAATTTCCACCATCAATATCTTCCCCAATTTTCAATCTTCACCATCTTTTATCTCCAACCCCAAGTACCATTCTGAATTGTAATATAGACTAGGGTATTCCCCGTGCCATTTGCACGATAAAAATTTAACATGAAAAATAAAGTTTAATTTACTTTAAATATCAAGATAAATAAATATCTGAAAGATTTAGGGTAATTCTTTTCTGTATTCTCATTAACCTAATGGAAAATATTTATACAAGAAGTCCAACTGTAACTTCCCTAATTTCTCATAATACCTAGCAATAGTTTAGGAAATATTAAACTTCTTGAGGAAGTAGTTTCCTATAACAAAGCAAGTACCCATATATAGCTATCCTAGAATAAAGGAAAGAATAAAGGAATAAACCACCTAAATAATCTCCTAACACCCCCTTCAAGTTGGAGCATGCACGTCTAAAATGCCCAACTTGTCAAGGAGAAAATCAAATTGCTTCTTCCCCAAAGCCTTGGTAAAAATATCCGCCAATTGGTCCGTCGTCGACACATAAGACGGAGCAATAAGACCTTCCTGGATAGCATCTCGCACGAAATGACAATCAACCTCAATGTGCTTCGTGCGTTCATGAAATACTGGATTCTGCGCTATATGCAGCGCGGACTGACTATCACAAAAAAGAGGAATCGCCTTAGGATGATGGATTCCCAAACTCAAAAGTAGACCCTTCAACCATTTTAATTCACAAGTAACAGAAGCCATAGAGCGATATTCGGCCTCTGCCGAAGAACAAGCTACAGTATGCTGCTTCTTAGTTTTCCATGAAATTGGCGAATGCCCCAAAAACACAAACCACCCAGTGAGAGACCGCCGAGTAAGAGGACAGGCTGCCCAATCCGAGTCACACCAACCTGTCAAAGATAACTCACTGTCTGAATGTAATAGAATGCCCTGACCCGGGGATTTCTTTAAATAGCGAACAACCCGTAATGCAGCATCCCAATGTTTTTGTCGCGGCTCTTGCATGAATTGTGACAAGACATGAACCGAGTATGCCAAGTCAGGACGAGTAACCGCCAAATAGATAAGACGCCCAAGCAAACACCTATAGGGCTCGGGATCCGTAAGAAAAGGCCCTTTGGCACGCGCCAGCTGATGATTCTGTTCAACCGGGAATGAAACCGGTTTCGAGCCCAATAGTCCTGCCTTTGAAATAATATCAAGGGCATATTTCCTTTGACATAAAAACAACCCTGAGGAGCTTCTAGCCACCTCAATGCCAAGAAAATATTTAAGCACACCAAGATTCTTCATAAAAAAACATTGACTCAAATAGGCTTTGAAAGCCGTCACCGTAGCGGAATCATTACCAGAGATTATCAAATCATCAACATATACTAGGACGTTGATCTGTACAGACCCTTTGGAGTAAGTAAAGAGGGAATAATCGGAGTAGGATTGAAGAAAACCATACCCCTTTAAAGCTGTCACTAGGGCTGAAAATCGAACCATCGGTTCGGTTTTTCACCTAAACCGTGAACCGAACCGACCTAGGTCGGTTTTAAAATTTTCAAACCGAAACCGAACCGATCATTAACAAAACCGATCTGAAACCGAACCGATTCTAATTTATGCAAACCGTAACCAAACCGAACCGACTAAAATCGAACCAAAATCGAAATAAAACCAAACCGACCGACTATTTTAAACATATTATATTATTTATATATATAAAATATATTATTTATTATATATATTCGATCGGTTCGGTTTGGTCGATTAAAATCACATAGAAACCGAAAACCGAACCGACCACTTCGGTTTGAATTTTTTTAAAGCCGAAACCGATCCGAACCGAACCAATCGGTTCGATTTTGATCGGTTCGGTCGGTTTTTTGTTCAGCCCCAGCTGTCACAAGCTTTGCAAACCAACATCGAGGTGCCTGTTTCAAACCATACAGCGATTTACGCAAACGACAAACCAAATTAGAAGCAGTGGAGCTAAAACCTGGCGGAAGTTTCATATACACCTCCTCATCTAAATCGTCGTGAAGGAAGGCATTATGAACATCCATCTGATACAACTCCCAATGCTTGGATGCTGCAATGGCCAGAAAAGTTCTAACTGTCACCATTTTTGCGACTGGGGCAAATGTCTTATTATAATCAATTCCTTCAACTTGATGATTACCGAAAACAACTAATCTGGCTTTTAACCTCTCAATGCTACCATCTGAGTTGTACTTAATTTTGTACACACATTTACTTCCGAGAGCTTTCTTTCCAGGAGGTAATTTTTCCATAGTCCAAGTGTCATTATCTTCCAAAGCACGAATCTCCTTTTGCATAGCAGTACACCATCTTATATCTTTTGCAGCCTCCTTAAAAGACTGTGGCTCAACACCTGCAGTTACAGCTGCAAGAAAATTCCGGTGTTTCACAGTAAATTGATCACAACTAACATAATGTGCTATAGGAAAAGGCGTACCTGAGGGAGTGTGATATGGCGGAGTGTGATATGGCGGAGCAGATGGAGCGAGAGATGGACTGTCCTTGATAACCGTATGTGTCACGAAGTCTCTCAACTTTACTGATGGGAACTTCTCCCGGAACCCGCGGCCCAAATTGTCCCTCCCCGTTCCGTCGGAAGCACCATCTACCCCCCCGACAGCTGAGGATGAAGCGTCCACGGGTGGCATATCCCGAGCATTTTGACTTGGCACGAACGCGGTAGACTGTGGCTCAGCATTACTAGGCGTGACGCTAGTCGTGGGAGAGGCCGTGGGAGAGACCGTTTGAGGACCGACGATGGCATCCTCGTGCATCATCTGATGATCCCCCATACCTTCAATAAGCTCTTCCTGGGCTCCCTCATTATAAGTCACATCACTGTCAAGGGGAGGAGTATGATTTGTGACTTCAACATTCAAATAAGGAAAGACATTTTCATAGAACTTCACATCCCTCGACACAAAGAACTCCTTTTTCTCAAGATCAAATAAACTCCATCCCTTCTTACCAAACGGATAACCCACAAAAACACATTTACGGCTTCGACTGGCAAACTTGTCACCTTTAGCGCGTTGATTATGGGCATAAGCTAAGCAACCAACAACTCGCAAGTCACTAAAAGAAGGTGTACAACCAAATAGCATTTCATATGGAGTTTTGTTTAGGAGAACACTAGAGGGAGTCCGATTTATTAGGTGAGCAGCGGGCAAAACGCATTCTCCCCAAAAATAGATTGGCAACCCCCCTTGAAACCTCAATGAACGAGCGACATTAAGAATATGTTTATGTTTCCTTTCCATTTTTCCATTTTGTTGAGGGGTACCCACACAAGAGGTTTGAAATAAAATTCCATTAGCCACAAAGAAATCTTTCATGCAGTTAAACTCTGTTCCATTGTCACTACGTACAATTTTCAACTTTTGAGAAAATTGACGGTCAATCATGGCAATAAAGGACATAAACATCTTGAAAACTTCTCTTTTGTCAATCAATAAATAAACCCACACAGCACGTGAATAATCGTCCACTAAAGTTAAAAAATAACAAGCACCACACGAAGAAACTTCATCATACGGACCCCATAAATCACAATTTAGTAACACAAAAATCCGAGTTGATTTATTGGCACTTAAAGGAAAACGATCTCTAGAATGTTTAGCACGATGACAAACTTCACATGCTTTATTCAAATGACTCCTAGAATTATTAAAAAAAGGAAGCAACTTCACTACTGTCTCGGAAGGATGGCCCAAACGACTATGCCATAGCTCCAAGGACTTCGAATTATCAACCGAAACCGCTTGCACCTGTAATCCATGCCGTAGTTAGTAAAGTCCATCCCGTCTCTCACCCGTGCCAATCACCTCCCTCGAATGCAGGTCCTATATAGCACACAAGTTAGAATTAAATTGGACAAAGCAATTTAGATCATCATTTAGTTGTGAAACCGAAATTAAATTGCAGTTTAACTTAGGAACAAAAAGAACATGTTGGAGCATTATTTTTTTCGTGAGTTTCACGACACCCTCCTTAGTAGCAACCACCGTTTGACCATCCGGAAGGCCCATGGGACATGGCGAAACTACTTTAGTATCCACTAAACAAGATTCATCACCAGTATCATGATGAGAACATCCAGTATCAATTATCCAAGAATCCATTTCCAACTTACCATGCAACCTGTTAGAAAGAGTGTGAGGAGTACCAAATGCGGCTGTTAACGCCGCCCACTGTTCTGCAGTAAAACCTGGAAGAGGTAGCGCAACAGGAGCGGGGTTCGGCTTCCCAAGAGATGCGTTGTGAGTAATGTCTGGGTTGGTGGCATTAGCACGCACTCTGTTACGTCCACGTCCAGTCGTGAGCTTTGGTGACGCAGTGTTTGGCTTGCCCTTCAAATTTCTGTCATATTTCTCCAAGTACCAATCTGGAGTACCATGAAGATCAAAGCAGGTAGCTATGTCATGGCCTGATTTGTGACAGTGAGAACATATCAAGGCAGCTCTCTCCGCTCTATCAAGACACAGTTTTGGTTTATTCTCCATACGCACCGCAAAACCTACCACATCGGGTTTCTTTTCAGTGATGCGTGTGATCCCCCGAACCCGCTCATCTTGAGCAATTTGTTGGAATGCCCGATTCAACGAAGGTAAAGGGTCTTGCGACAAAATAGTCGAGCGCAATTGGGCATAATATTCATAACACAAGCCAAGAAAGAATTGGTGCAGCCTATCATCTGCACGCCGTTTCTCGTGTTGTTTACCAACCTCGGGGTCAATTGTATTCGTGAGCCATGACACAAGCATGCAGTGGATCGTGACCCAATCATCTTTCGCACAAGGTGAGATGAAATCTGTGATCGTCCCGTCAAGAAAGCCGAATTTACGCCTAGAGGAAAGGGCTACTCGAATGGCATGGGACCAATCATCAAAATTGTCAAGCTTGAGGCGAATTGGGGTAATGAAGTCGCCTGGTCAATCTTGCGACCCTAAGTAGAAAGGCGAACTAGGATCAATTTTTACCGGTGGTGGAGGGGTAGCGCCGCCGGCCATGGTTTAGGAAAAAAAAAAATTTGAATAAGCAATTTTAGCTCTAAGAATCAAACCCATGCACTCTTGGTGCTTTAAGTTCTATACGATCCGTTAGATTCTTATATTTGGATAAATCTCAACTGTATTTTATCTCCAATCACAAACACCATCCTGATTTGTAATATAGATAATAATACTCGTTTATGTTCATTTCTACATTGTGATGAGGTAGTTATTTCCTGTATTTTGTATGTGATAATACTCGTTTATGTTCATTTCTGCATTGTGATGATTTTGTCTTTGTATACATTAAGAGATTTACACATGATACTTTCTTCAAATTACAATTCACGACAATAAAATAGTAAAAAAATATTTGTGATCAATAACAATTTTTTTTTTCATGATAAACCCGATCTAACATGTGTTTGTCATAAGTTTTATGTCACACTAAATAACAAATTGTTAATATTCCTCATGATTCTTAATCGTGTATTTTGAAGTAAACTTCTTGTTATTTGATTGTTAGAAAACCTTTAAACACTTACTTGTGATTTTTAGTATGCTAATATTTCTTAATTTTTATACCTGAGAATGTCCTAAACAAAGCTAAAATTACGTTTATTTAAAAGGAAAACTAAATATTTAATAAAAATGAAGCTACCCATTTGGAGTCGAAAATGAGAATACAACAGCTCTTAGCTAGCTTGCGAGCCATAATATTATCAAGTTACTTATATGTTATAGTCGATGGATATATACCAGATGATACATCATTATCCCATAGGGTAACCAAACCATGTCGAAAGGCAATAAAGGTTGTTGTCAGCATCCAATTCACACGAAGACTTGTTTTCACTTTCGTCTACCTAAGAAGCATTCCATGCTTGAAGGTACTCAACAAATAAGTGCATGTGCTCCTACAAATCAGGTGAAAACTTACTAAATTTCACTGGTGAGCCTCCAATATCCAACCTCTCACAAAGATAGTAGATATTCGACTAACTGAGTTACAATTAGTGAACAACGATAGGCATTGTCCAAAATAGGGCTTCATACTCAATTAATTTGTACTGTAGTATACCTTAACATTTTAATGTCTAGGAGTTACAAAATAAAATACCACAACGATGCTTTGCTTTGTGAATCTAGTGTAAAGATATTTCAATATCATATCATTCCACCTTGTACCATAATATGTATAAAAAAAGGTGTTGTATTTCTTCAACCAACAATCCATCAGTCTTAGCCGTGCGAGAAAAAAGATGTGACGCCCAAGTATAATGATGAAAATAACGTCACTACAAAAAAATTCTCTTGCGATCAACTCTAACTAGCGGTTGTTATACAACTTGCTACTAACAATTATTTTTTCGCCATACCATTTAGATGTGAAGCAAGAAAAATGAGTTCTTGTCATGACAAAAACATTAGTTATCACAATTGATACATACAATTGAGCCAAACTTAGCTAGGAGCCCAGTGGCAAAGGAAATACAAGTATTATATCTTTTACCATAATCCCTTTTATATCTGACGAAAATGAAAAGGCGGGGCATAAAACAACAGGATGTAATAAGCTTTTAAGTTTTCTATTGCCACAATCTTTTTTAATAATCGCTGCTAAAAAAATAAAATGTTTGTTTTCTCTTATTAGTTTATTGCAAAAAAATTATTATTAGGTAAAAAGAAAGATGTGCCAACTTAGTCTACTTTGGTTCTCCACTCATCTCTTATGTTCTCTTTCATACATCATATTGAGAAATTTCTAGAGTTAAAATCACAATCCATCAATCTTAGCCATGCAGGAAAAAAGGCGTGACACCTAATTATAATGACGAAAATGACGTCACTACAAAAATTTATCTCTTGCGACCAGCTCTAATTAGCAACTGCCATTAGGGGTGGGCATGGGACGTGATGGGATGGGATGGACCTCATCCCTATCCCATCCAGTTCGTTCGGGGTTGGGATGAGATAGATTTCATCCCAACCTCGTCCCATCTCAGACGTGTTCGAGACTGGACGAAACAAGATGAACATGTACTAAATAGTCCTCCAATGAAGAATAACAAAAAAAATTCATTTCACATTACTCACACACAAATAATGTCTAATTAATGTACAAATAACTTTCGTCGTAGCAATATTAAATGTCATATAAAATTTATGGTCCAGTGAACTTACAGTATTTTATATTAAGCACCTTCTATATGATAAAAGAATAATTTTTGTATAATCAATTTAAAATGTGAAAAACACAAATTTTCATTGGTTCTATTTGGCCTAAAATATTCAAACTAAAGTTTCTATCTAAACAAAGAGTACCAAATCAAACAAGTTTTCAAACAATAGATGTTTTGATTAAATTTCAACACATCCTAAAGTTTCTCTAGAAGAGTAATTTGATTAAAATTAATAATAATAAATATTAAATAAATAAGTTCGGGACATGATGGGCATGATTGAAAATCTTCATCCCGATCCCATCTCACTCTAGATTGGGACGAGATCGGAATGAGTTTGATCAACCCCAAAAGGACCCAAAAAAATTGGCACATGATCATGATTGCGGGATGAGATGCCCACCCCTAGCTATCATACAATTTGCCACTAACAATTATTTTTTCGACATACCGTTTGGATGTGAAACAAGAAAAATGAGTTCTTGATGCGATAAAAGCATTATTTATCACAATTAATATATACAATTGAGTCAAACCTAGCTAGCAGCCCAGTGGCAAAGGAAATACAAGTATTATAGCTCTTACCATAATCCATTTTATATCTGACACAAAATGAAAAGTTGGGGCACAAAAATAACACGATGTAATAAGCTTTTAAGTTTTCTATTGCCACAACCTTTTTTGACAATCGCTACTAAAAAACAAATAAATGTTTTTTTTTTTTCATTCTCTTATTAGTTTATTGCAAAAAAAAAAAAAAAAAAAAAAAGATTATTAGGTAAAAAGAAAGATGTGCCAACTAAGTCTACTTTGGTTTGCCTCTTGTCTCTTATGTTCTCTCTAATACATTATATTAAGAGATTTCTAGTGTTTTGGCACACACACACACACTATCCCCAAAACACTATATTTGCATAATCAAATAACTGAATTTGGATTAAGAAGTCAAGACCTAAATAAGAAACAAAGAAATGTTTGTTATTCTTCAAAAAAGAAAGTCAGAAGGGGATTTGAACAAGGGCAAAAGACGAAAAACTGACATGGGAAAAATGAAGCATTAGGTCTTAGCATTGTGATCCAAAAGCATCGAATGTAAGGTCAATGTTGTGATCTTCTTACCAATTGGGGTAGATCGATAGGTACAATTTTAATTCATTTCTTTCTTATTCAAAATTTATTTATATTGGTGTTTGTATGAATTATGAGTTATATTTGGATTTAATTATATAAAATTTTGTTGCGAGGTTGCAATGTAGTTTATGTATCTTTTAGGGTTTTATGGATTTACTTGTGAGGAACATGTTTGGACGTTTTAACGAGTTAATGGATTTAACCTCATATATATAAAGTAGTGCATTTTAAAGTAAAAATAGATGTTAGAAATATGACATTTGGGCTTCGATAGAGAAGAAAAAGAATAGACCTCGAGAAAGGAGAAGAGGCAAAAGAAGGAGTATTTTCTCAACAAATTTCCTAATTGCAAGGCTTTTAGGGTATTTATGCTATGACAAGTATTGAGTATGATAACTTTAGAGAAAAAATTGGAGGTGGGAGGGTTCGAACCTCCAATCTCTCGCCTTGCTCGAATGAGCTGCGAACGCTTTTCCAGTTATGAGCTACACCCCCATTTGTGAAAATTCTAGCTAACCGTATTAATTTAAATTATCCGAACGCATAGTCCACAATAAGCCATAACATGCATTAATTATGTCTTTCCCAAATAAGTGAGTTGAATTTTCTCAACTTAGGCTTGACATTTCAGTGATACATGCAACATTTTCACACACCAAATATTTGTCCCAAAGCAAAACATGGAGCCATGCTATAGATTATCTAAAGAAGCTCCAATTCCGTGAAAAACATAAAGATTTTTTTTTTTTTTTTTAATTTTATTTTATTTATAAAGAGTACTTAAAGACACTAGTGTATCAGTCGTGCCATTGGCACAATCATACACTTTCCAAATAGCGTGATAAGGTGGCATGACACTCTGGTCCTAGGATCGTGCCTTCGACACTTCTCAAATATGCCACTAAATTACCAAATATGAAAACAAATTATGAATTACCAAAACATTGATTGATTATACTTTTTTCATTCTCATTGATCTATTATTAAAATTTATTTATATGCATCATCAATATAGTATACTACCTTCATCTTCTCTTTGCTAGGTCTTAGCTCCTTATAAAAGAAAATGGGGAGGGGGGTTCTTGGAAAACCAAAGTTTTGACACATTTAAAAACATCGGGACACCAACAAGGTGAATTGCCGATTGTTGTAAATAAGCAAAAATGTAAAGGAAAATCTTGAAACTTTATAATTTTGATACATTATTGGAGAATAAGTGCCTCAGACCATATTTGATAATCTGGTAACATAAGGTATTTCTACTTCACAATGATGTCCACCAAGCAAGAGTCTTGGCCAACTTGAGATATAGCTATGTCCGGTGGTCGCCAAAACTCCACAAATCACAATGTGTAGATATCATTATGAACAACTTTACATATGATTGCAGTATAAAATTGACATGTTCATACAAAACACAACCGAAAGATGTTAATTAAAATACTTATCTCAGTATACACTTTTGACTCTTTAAGACATCAAGGATGACTTCTTCAGTTATTGGATTTGGGCACCTTTGAAAAGTTCCCTCCACTTTTCTTGGTTATTTCCTGGTCCCTCACCCTGCAAAAACAATTACAATTGATTTAGTAGGAGCCTGGAGATGAAAGGTTAATTTCCGTAGAAGTTAAGCTAACATTGAAAACCTGCAGATGAATTCTGCCACAAAGATAAATTATAAAAACATATGAGAAAGTGATGCATGTTATTGTTATGAACCAACCAATTCTCCCAAAAGTCCGAGCTGTCCAGGAGGGGAAAGTCCATAACAAGGATCGTAACATTGCCCCACGTTTCCAAAGCCGACGTCCTCGTCGGCCCACTCTATCGACACTGGCCCAGTGAGTCTTCTCTCAGCTACCAGTATTCAACAACTTAGCACTATGCCCATACATAATGCTAAATTATTTTAATCTAGCCTATAGGTCGCCCCTGCCGGGATTCGAACCTTGGATGTGGGGTTTGGCTCTGATACCAATTGTTATGAACCAACCAATTCTCCCAAAAGCCCGAGCTGTCCAGGAGGGAAAAGTCCATAACAAGGATCGTAACAGTTATCAAGAACATATTGTTACTATGTCGTGTTTGATGATAACAAATACCTCAACAGAGTTAATTTCATATATTTGGCCTTGAGTAAATTCTATGTCCAAGGCCTGAATGCAAGCTTCAGCTACTACCAGTCTGCTAACCTCTCCAACAAGTTTATCTCCTGCAAAACCATAAATAAGACGATGAACTGAAGAGGACTGTGTAATGGGCATAGCAAATATCTAGTGCATTGCCTTCGTTAGATGATTAGAACTTGTATTGACAAAAGGGACATATCACAGCACAATTAACAGATACACCCATTGAATCAGTCGAGTTAGAAATGAATTAAATTAGATCATTTAGCATTTTTAGCAAAAAAAAGAATGTAGAAAAATAAGCCACATGCACAAACAAAAAAGAACACTCAACAACCTTAACATTTGTTATTCTCCTGATTAATTTCACGAAACTTTAGTTGAATGATTTCTCAAATTCCAATTCTCATAGGGTTGAAGTTATTGCTTCCACAGTTTCTGCCGTGGTTTCGTGCACTCCTACGACCTACCACCTCCACTAAAGACTCCCAACAGCTCCCCTAACCTTCAGCCTAGATTTGTAAACTAACATTATTATACTGAAAATGCTTTACTCAGATAAGAACTTGGAAACCTTGAATTGTTCTCTGTTGTTGCAACTTGTTAATATATGGTGGGTGATAAATATTGAACTCTTCTGCTTGCTATGCGGTATTACAACTCATACAATGCAAGACTAAGGAAAAGTATTTTGGCTCATACAATGATGAAATTTGACATAACAGTATTGAGGATAAGATTCTTGAAGATATTCTCAAGAAGGTCAATACGTCCATGGATGTGATCCCTGGTCAAGGAACCCCCAGCCACCCATTTGTTCCTTTCTTGCCAAATTACCCACGCAATCACATGAGGGATATGAGACCATAGAACACTTTGAGTACTTGACATTTCCGATCAAGGAACACATCCAAACCATCATACCTCTATTGGTCAAAACATTCCGCATGGTAATATGGTTCAACAATAGCATCCAATTAAAATATTAAAACAGTAGTGAAGACAAATATAACTTTTCGAGAAGAATAATGATGGTTTTACAAGATTCTCAACCAATTTTAAGTGATCCGACTTCTTGTAGTCAAGACAAATTTTCAAAATAAATGGCAAACAATAGAGAACCCTTAGTTTATATCATTTGTGAGAAGTGTGGTATACCTTGACCTATGAGGACCGCACGGCGTTGTCCAGCAGTTGCTTTGAGCAAAGTATTCAGATCATAGGAAGTGTATGGTCCATCTGTCAGTCTTCCAGGTCTGATCTACAAAGAGGCATAAAATTAAGCACGTGCAATTTAAAATAGGAAGGAAACAAAGATAAAATAAAATAAAATTAGCTTGACTGAATTTACAAGAACAAAGCAAACTAGACGGAATGGGACCTGATTATGGTGAAGGGAAGACCAGAACTGCGCACAAAATCCTCCCCCATCTTTTTATACTTCAGAACACCAAAGAGATTCATGATGCTGTGAGAACACGTTACTATCAGTGAGCAGTTTACCTCTTTTCATTCAATTAGATTTATATGTCACGTCCTTGACAACAAAGAACAAATAAGACTTGATAGATTATGAAATCCATAAGTAGCTCGGTAACTATCTATACATATTTCTTCGACAAGAATGCCATTGCAACATTGTTGCTAATCACAATTGCATGTTCTATGCACCCCTGTACCCATCCCTGCCACAATCTGTTCACTTCCAAGTATCATGGTAACCACAACACCAACCGACCACAGTCGCTACTAGAAGATATCAAATTGAAAGTGAATCAGGGGCCTGAATGGATGGCCCATGCATTTGCTTCTCCTGCATCGAATGAGAAAGTGCCTGAACTGTGGTAGGAATCTTCTCAGGGACCAAAAAATTTGGTTCTATAGAGTATAAACTCTGAATTCAGGGGAAACCTAAAGTGTGAAGCCTGCTTTTTCTGTAGCTGCCAAGCATAAAAATTATTTCCAATTCTAATGCCATGCAAAGAAGTGCATTGGTTTGGGGGGATGAGAAATAAAGACAGGCGAGCAGGATAACATCTATCTCTTAACAATATACCAGAAGTTGAGGAATAAACAAATAGAGTTATTCCTATAAATTAAAAGAAAAATAATCACTTCCAAATGGTATCTGTATTTCTCATTAAGTCATCTTACATATAATACAATAGGGAAGCAAACCACATATGCTAGATTCATTATTCACCATAATACATAAACATGAAGTCAGTAATCTCTACATAATATATTAAGGGCTTAATCAATTACCTCCATGGTAGTTCATTGGACTTTGTAACTCCCACTGATGAAACAAGAATAAGTCTCTTAATTGTTGGAGGCAGAGCGGATACAAGGTTTCTTACACCGTCCCAATCTTCATATATGAAAAATTAAATAAGTCCAAGGACATAAAATTTTGAAGTCGGGTAACTCTATGTGTCCTGGTTATCTCATTGATTTTAATTCGAAGATATATGTAATTACATAGATACTTATTAAATACTCAACACGAAAAAAATTCAAGCGCGGTATATAGTATCAGGGATAAGAGGAAACATTGTTTCATTTATTTATAATAATTTTACCTATCACATATATAATACTATAATAGATTAATATGGGCACAAATCTGGAAATAGCCACACTTTGCAATGTAAGCTGCTGACCTACTCTTTCTGGTGTATTATCTCCATCCCATCGTCTAGAAGGAAAAGCAGTTGTTCCAGTGCAGCAAATTACATGTGTGACTCCCTACAAAAATCAACTAACATAAATCATACATTTGATACCTCAATCTTTGCCTTCCGGTATAGCTAAAAAGATCATAAGCACAACCTCAAACATAGCTGCATCTAAGTCATCTTGGTTCCTTGTGTCTCCTTCCCATACCTGACAAAACCAAAATATGCCCTTTTGTTATTCCTTGAGGAAAGAGATTCAGGCTAAGCATGAAACAAAATGAGGATAAGAAACTCATAAATTAGCAATTTCTACTGAAGAATGGGCACTCAAAAGGGGTGTAAATCATTAACAGATAAGAAACACGCGAGGCAATATCACATCAGACTTTGCACCTGTAAACTGTTCTCATCTTGTTCACCAAACAAAGTTTTTGCTTTGGAAGCATCTCGTAATAACAGGCGTGCTTTAATGTTGCGGCTAAGCAAGGATGCTACAATCAACTGTCCTGAAAACGACAGCAATGCCTTATACCACAGAGAGAGGTGAAAAAAATTGAAAACACCAATAGAATCGACAGTTGAGCATTAAACAACACAACATTGCATATATTCTGAACTTCAACATATGAGTATGATTTTTGGATTAAAAGTTCCATATGTTTTCAAAGTTGAGAAGTCAGTATCGGGAAACCCATACGCATCCAGTAAACCTATCTATTCTGTCCACAGAATTTAAATAGGTAGAGTCTAAAGAGTTGTGAAGATGCTTAACACAATACCACTGGTCAACCAGACAAGATCATCCAAACCCAGTTAATGTTATTCGATGTGTCCGAATTCTTCAATTGATTACCTCTGGGGAGGGAGTGTTTACTTTTGCTACTTCATCAAATTAGAGGTCTGAATGTGTTTATAAAAGTGAGAGTTTCAGACCTCCAATTAGATTAAGAGACAAAAACAAATGCCCTTGGAGTGCGGTTTTGTGCACTTGTCCTGTTGTCCACTATATACACTTCATAAAAATCTGATATATCTATACATATATATGTATATAGGTGGTGGATGAGTGGGAGGTGATTGCTTAGCCAATTTAAGTTGAATCATTAATGAACAACTCTGAACATGTGATTGAAAATGCTATTTTTCAGTTGGGTAGTAACCTTTTTTTTCTATTGTTTTGTAAGCATTAATAGGCAATTGGTTGTAAACCTATTGACAAGTGATTGGAACAAATTATCTTGAGAATTATTGCTAAAGATGGTTGGAAATTTGGCTATTTCCTTGGGTTGTTAAGTTGGTCACTATAGATCAGAATCTAATAACACACACACCCACACACAAAAAGGTGAAACAATATCAAACAACAAAGGTTAAGTGCTTATTATGAAAAGGGATGAAAGGGTTGTACCAACACCACCAGAGCCCCCAGCTACAAGAACCAGTTTGGAAGACGAAGGGGTCATACTATCTTGAGAATCTGAAGTTTGAATCTCCTGTTCTTCCTTCACTGCATGACGAAGGTTTGATGATTTGTCCCTACAAGTTATTGAAATGCTTTTGGAGCTGAGAAACCCATTTGTGTAGTTCAATGGAGGGGGGAGAAGGATAAAACTGTGAGAGGTGCTTTGATGGAGTGTTGTTGGGTTTGGGTTTAGCACCCCAAGTGAAGAGGAAAGGTGAGACAGCTTGGAAGCCATGAAAGAGAAGAGAGTGCACTTGCAACAGCAGATCAAGATAACAAGTGCAGTCAAGTGAGAGGGGAAATAGGCCACACAAGTGGCTGCTTCTCCAAGATACGTTTTGCTTAAAATCACATCTTATCAAGTTATCCTCTTCAAAAATGAAAACTGTGACTGTTTGAATCGCGGTACCAAATCAAAAGTGATTTTTTTTTTGTATATTAATTATATTCGTTTTGCTAATGGCATGAAAACTCAACTGTTAGAGTTTGGCGGATGGTATTATTGCTTGCCTTTAAAAAGAAAATTATATTTGTTTTTGTTAAAAAATAAAAAAAGGTTTAATAATAAAAATTTGACTCTTTTATTAGTTGAAAGGCAGCGATTACTCCACACCACCATTTTCTCTTTCTCACAACATTTTACTTTTTCACACCACTTACTTTCTTTCTTACACCACCATAATTTCGAACACCACCTATATAAACAAAAAAACAACATTTTTGCCCTCCCCATTCAAATTGAAACTTCATTCCTCCCTCCCCCATTCGAATCTCTTCCCTCTCCCACATTCAAATCTTTTGCAAAATTGAAATCAATATATTCATTCTCATTATAAAATCTTTTCCCTCTCCCTCAAAATCGAAACCATTAAAAATCGAACCCCAAATCACAACCTCCCCAAAAAAATTCAGAAAAACAAAGTAATCTCATGAAAACTTCAGAAAAAATTTCAATCACAAAAACAAATTAAACTTTAGAAATCACAAAAAAATAGCATTTATCTGGGCGAAAGTAAATTTTTTTTCTGAAATTTCATGTTCGTCTGGAACTCTGCGAGTTTTTGCAAAAACCTCGCATTGTTCCATTATGTGTGTGGATTATCACTCTTTCAATCAACAGACCGTGAAAGATATATTTTCCATTCCGGTGATGGATAAGCTCTTGGATGAACTACATGGTGCCTTTTATTTCTCCAAGTTGGACCTTCGTTCAGGATATCATCAATTTAGAGTTGCCCCTCGAGACGTACCCAAATCTGCGTTTCGCACTCATCATGGACTTTATGAATTTTGGTTATGCTCTTTGGACTAACCAATGCTCCTTCCTCATTCCAAGCCTTAATGAATGATGTATTTATAGAGTACCTCCGTAAGTTCATTTTTGTCTTCTTTGATGATATTTTAATTTATTCCAAATCATGGAATGAGCATCTAAACCATTTGGGCATAGCACACTCCATCTTACGCACTCACAAGCTCTATGTAAAATAGCCAAAGTGTCAATTAGGACAACTGCAGGTGCATTATCTTGGTTACATTATTTCCAGACAGGGAGTAGCCGTTGATCCTAACAAGATTGAAGCAATGCAGTCTTGGCCTATACCCACAACTCCAAAAGCATTATGAGGATTTCTTGGCTTAATGGGGTACTACAAAAAGTTCATCTAACACTATGGAAAAATTGCAGGGCCACTTACTTCCACGTTAAAAAAAAAGAATGCATTCTCTTGGTCTCCAGCAGTTGAGGAGGCATTTCACAAACTAAAATATGCAATGATAGAAGCTCTTGTTTTGGCATTGCCTAACTTCTCTAAACTTTTTATTGTGGAGTGTGATGCCTTTGGATCTGACATAGGGGGTATTCTTTTGCAAGAAAGGCGTCCCATAGCGTTATTCAACAAAGCACTTCATGGAAACACTTACTTATGTTCATGTATGAGAAAGAAATGCTGGCTCTGGTGGTGGTTATTTAAAAATGAAGATCATATTTATTGGGCCAAAATTTCTTGTGCGCACTGACCAAATGAGCCTCAAATTCCCGTGGGATCATAAAATAACCATGCCAACCCAACAACGATGGTTGTCCAAACTCATGGGATTTGATTTTAAAATTGAGTACAAACGTGGTGGTGAGAACATAGTGGTTGATGCACTATCAAGAAGATAAAAATCGGGTCACTTGGCTCAGTGTTCTAAAAAAAGGTTTAGGCGGGTTTTTGAATTTTTTTTATTTTTTATTTTCAATTCTAAAAAACATAAAAAAAATTAAGCCTTTATATTTTTATATATTTTGCATATTTATCTTGGCATTGAATTGGATGTAATTTATATGCTATTATGCTTAACTTTTATAAATTATAAATTATAATAAATAAATAAATAACCGCCTAGGCCCCCGCCTAGTCCTTTGGGCGCTAGTCCCCCGCTCGCCGCCCGCCTACCGCATAGGGTATTTTAGAACTTTGGCTGCAATATCATTGCCAATTCCAGATTAGTTGGACCTAGACGCTATCAAAGGAGAAGTTTTAGGACATTGATAGCTCCAAAAAATAGTCAAACTTGTTGAAGAGGGAGAGGCTATAGGACCATGACGTTATCAATAAGGAATCATTTTCTTTAAGGACAAATATACCTTGCTGAAGACTCTAATTTGCTACAAGATATTGTGGGGGCAGTACCATAACAAAATGCATGAGGGATTTTATAAAACTCTCCAAAGGTTTCGAGCAATAATCTATTTGCCAGGTATGAAAAAATTTGTTGTGTCCTTTATTTCTAAGTGTTACATATGCCAAAGAAACAAAACGGATAATATGCAACCGACTGGCCCGCTTTACCCTCTACCAATTCCTAAACAAATTTGGTCTGATATTGCTATGGATTTTGTTGACGGCTTGCCCATTTCTCAAGGAAAGTCGACAATCTTTATCGTTATAGACATACTATCCAAGTATGCACATTTTCTTGCAGTTGCACATCCATATACAACTGTTAAGATAGCTAAGGCGTTCTTTGATAACATATTCAAGCTTCACGAAATTCTAGAATCAATCGTAAGTGATAGGGACCCAATTTTCATATGCTCCTTTTGGAAAGAACTCTTCAACCTCAATGGCTCAAGATTTAACTTCAGCTCCTCTAACCACCCTCAAACGGATGGGCAAAGTGAAGTTCCAGATCATACATTAGAAATGCATATTTGCTGCATTGTGGGATCACAACCAACAAATTGGACTCGATGGCTTTCTTGGGCAAAATACTGCTATAATACCAGTTGGCACACAACCATTCGGACCACCCCATTCAATTTTTCTATGGCCGGTCTCTTCCCACTTTAATGTTTTATGTTCCTGGCACGACAAAGGTTGCGGCTACTGAAGATGCTCTTGTCTAGTGGGATAAGAATCATAAGTTAATGAAGGATTTAAAGTTACATTTGCAGGAAAGCACAAGATCGCATGAAGCAAGGTGACAAGTTGAATAATGTACTGCTTGTGAAAAAAAAAAGAATTACTACAATCAAAAACTCAGGTTGCAAGTAAAATTGCATTTGTGAGAAAAAAAAAAGACTTACCGCTATTAGAAACTAAGATTTGTTCTACCCCATCTCATTATGATGGTCTAAAAGATGTGATTAATTTGCTACCTAAACCCATGTACTCGAAGGTAAGTGAATGTAACTTCTATACTGTAAAATAAAGATCAGCCAAACAAGGCTTCTACACAGCAAAATTCATTTTAGAACATTACACAATCATTAGATCAAGGGACTTTAGTACCCAAGTTTCAAACATTGACATAATTCATCTCCAGAGAGCATCTCAAACTTGTACACGCCTCTTTAAGATGATGTCGACATGTGATTTAGTCTTTCCCTTCATAAACCGATCACTTTATTTACTTTAGGAGGACATCAAAGATTGCTTTGCAAACTGCTTGCAGAGTCATCCAACAGAGGGTATACAAAATGTATCTTGTCAAGAACAAAATTGAGCTGCCCACTTTGTGGAGTCCTGTAATACCTACACTAATGATTGGAGGTTAGTTTATAACATTGGACGAATTATATTGAAAGTTTCTAGGTTGTTTACGGAAACCAACTTCCACAAGTTGCCATAACTTTGTGCTTGTAATGACAAATCAAAGAAGTTATCACATTTTGAAAGTCTCGCATCCTACATTTCCCAAGTGTTAGAGCATCTACGGTAAGCCCGTGGATGGCTAAACATATTCAAATGACAACAATTGATACATATTTTACCAACTTAAATTAATAGGCTAATTTAACCTGATTGTTATACCACAAGTGCACGGTTGTATAACTAGTAGACAAATGGCAAATACGGGTAAAAACTATAATATATTTAGACTAATCTGAAAGGGAGTTACAACAATCAGAAATTATTAAACTAATAGAAGACAAAAAACAATTAAAAATAGAGTTTGAGAATCAAAGAGAGAGATATTAAGGCTTTCAAATCATCCATCAGGTTCATAAATTTATACTAATGTGAATTATTGTCTTCTAGCAATGTAGTGGATTGATTTTATCAAAAATGCAAACCCCTAACATTAATTGTCTGTTTACGACACGACTAATCACATGTTTACTTAATACGAATAAAGATGCATGACATACATAGTGAATGTAACATGCGTTTGTTCACAAATCAACCCAATATCAAATCATACAATGAATCGAAAAACAATAAAAATCAAGAGAAATTTCTACTAAGCATGAGGAATCATCTATGCCTTAGGGGATGATTTAGAAAATTAGGGTGGTGGTGGTCGCGGCGGCAACATAGGCTAGCATCTCCTCTTCAACGAATGTGATCTTTGGTGGTACATAATAATATGCAGGGTGCGAATAGCCATAATAACTTTAAAGTTATGTTTCTTTCCTTATTTTTCTCCTCCTTCTTTCTCATGACTTCTCTGCTTATTTTTTCCCCTGTTTTGTTGTGCGATTGGGCTGCCTTGGCTGCGAGAGAGAGAAATAAATGAGGAGTGACGTGAAGATGGAAGGTTAGGCATGGAGAAACGCAAGGTGAGAAAGTTGTGTACGATGGTGGATCTACGGTGAGACGGTTGTTGGCTGCTAGAAGACGTGAGAGGGAGAGGATGGCAAGATGCAAATATGGAAGAAGGGAAGACGAGATGGATGGAGAAGAAAAAACAAAGAGGAAGAATATAGCAGAGGAGATGAGGTCTGTTCTGTTGTGTGCGATATGCGTCTCCCCTATTTTGGTGCGACCTGTGTTGTGATGGCGAGGGGAAGATCGGGCGAGGTAAGGGGGAAGGCCGAGAGTATCTGAAAGAAAGAGAGATCGAGAGGAAAAAAAAAAAGAGCGTCAAGGTTGATGGCGTGAATTGGACAGAACAAAGATGGCGAAATGGGTTGTTGTGTGTGCATCTGGGGCGAAATCAGGGAGAGAAGGGGAGATTGGGAACAAAAAGGAAGTAGGCGACGTGAGGAGATGGAAAAGGAAGAGATGTGAGATATGTGTGACTAAAAAAAAGGTGGAGGTGAGAAGATGGTGGTTGCAGGTCTTTCTATCGAGCGAGAATCTCCAGCAAAGGAGCGTGAAAGAGAGGCATGAAAAAAGAGTGAGAAAAAAGAGGGCGACTCTTCTCTGCTCCCAATAGAAAGGTTTTGTGTGTGGCCTTAGGTTTTGGTTTGATTCACATGGGTTCTGGAATGAGTTTTCTATTGTTGTAGCACCTTTTAATAATTGAAACCATCATTTTTGGCTTGTTCTTTCAAGCTCGCTGCGCTAACACAATTTTATCGTTTAAGCTTCAATTCCTACAAAAACATGAAAAATGAAATAATTAGAATAAAGTACAATATTCAAAACACAAACAAATATTAGCAGATATTTTATGTAATAATTATGTGAATATCAAATACCCCCAAACTTATATTTTGCTAGTCCTCGAGCAAAACAAAAATAAAATACTAACTCACTTTCACAGGAATCATTCATTGCACTTACTTTAAACGTGCAACAAGGCTTTGAATATTTAGATTACCTCTAGTGGACAAGTTATAGTCTTGTGAGGGATTCCAAAAAATTACCCATAAACACTACTGACTCAATAAATTTCAAAAACATAGTCACTCTTATTTATTTTCCTCAGAGTAATCATCTAATTACCAAAAATTTCAGGAAAAACAACAAACTAACAATGTCACATTAGGATACCAACAGACTTTGATAACAATTTAATAATGGCCAAATGTTAAATGAATTTCATCATCATTCTCATCTCGAAGTGTGTGTGAGCATAACCTTATCAACATAACTCTTCATCATAGTAAAGACATGACTAACCTTTAGAAAATATGTTTCGATACAAATCTTTCATGTCACTCAGAAATAAATCACTCGGAGATTGGGTATTTGTCACTCAATTTATATGTGAGAAAAAGAATAAATTATGGAAACACAAACATCTCACATATAATTATCATGAAAAAATGACTTTTCAAATAATGAAATTAATATGTTTTCGTGGAAAAGAATATCAATTACTTTTGAGGATGTCGAATCAAACACTATAAAACCTTTACTTAAGATCAGTTAGGTCTTTATTACGTTGCAACGGGGCTTGGATTATAGCTAACAAAAATGAAAAAAAAAATGATATACAAAAACTCTCTGAGAATGTATACACCTTTTAATAAACACATGGGGCAATGAAGAATAAACCAATATTGTACAACATTAACTTTTCTACCTTTAAAATTCCTCTTCATAAATTGTTATGATATACTGGCTACACCTCATTATGATATACTGACTTTACCTCATTATGAGACGCACTCCAACCCCTTCATTTCCTCTCACAAGGATCTGGTTTAGATGAAAAATCTTCTTCCTCAGATAAGTTTCTTTTGTTGGTGGTCCCAAGTTAATCCATCCCGGCGCGCGGGCTAATTATGGCATAGGGTTCCTCATGTGCTCATGTGGTGTGTGTGGAAAGAGAGAAATATGTAGGTTTTTGAAGTGCTTAACAGATCAGAGTACTCTATCTTTATTGAGATTAGGAAATTGTTGTGGAAGATGGGTTCAACTTATAATATCTTTAAAGACTTGTTTTTTGACACCTTCATGGTGTCTTGGCATTCCTTGATATAAGGATGGTTTATTTTCTTTCTCTTCTTATCTTCAATAAAACTCTTCATGTTTGGACCAAAAAAAAAAAAAACAAACATCAATTTTTATTTTATTTTATTTTATTATTATTATTATTTTTATCAATGACATGTTTTTCCCTTTCTACACAATGAAACATTTCAGTTTTGAGGATTCGTGTGAATATTTAGTTTCAGTTATTTCTATTTGCCCATTACAAAAATATATCAACCATACACATTTTCAGAGAAATTAAGTATGGACAAAAATAATATGGGGTATTACTACATAATTGGAGTAGGTAATGGTGTTAGCAAAGAAAAAATTATTCAATGGTACAAAAGGGATGCAAACAAATATTTATTACTAGGTAGGTTAAAAGGTTAAAGAATGGTTCAAAGAAAAATGCATATATCACTTCCTAAGTACTAGTCGGTATTATGACATCTCAACTAAATAAACGAAACAATTTTAGTGTAATGATCAAATTTTAATGTCATTCTCAAAGTAATCAATAAGAAAAACAATATTAATGAGATAATGCGGAATAAATAAAAATAAAAATTTATTGAATAATCCTTAAGAAAAATAGAATAACTCAAAACTCATAAGGGTTAATATAACTTGACTTATAGTGCAAGAATAGTCGAGTGAAAAAAATCTCATGAAATATATTTAACTTAAAGATAATATCAAACCTTATGTCCCTATTAATATATCAATGTGACAAGTGATAGCATGCATTTTCTCAAATTTAAAAGTACACTTGAAAGCATATTTTCTTCATTGGAAAGGAAATTCGAATTTTGAATGCATTTTCACATAAAAAAAATTCAAAATTACCATAATCATCTACATATTCATTGGAGATTGAGTAGAATATAATAATTAATCAGTATAGTTGTGAAATACATTTCAATTCAAAATTTTGAAAAATGCACAAAAACTCATAAAATCCACCCCAAACCTAAACCAAACTGTCCTCAATGTATAAAAAGAAGAATCGTGACAAATGAAGGAAAAATAAAAGGAAGAGGGTGAGAGTGATATTACCATGTTGAGTTTTTACCAATTTCGAAGAGATTATCCACCAGCAAAAGCTAAAAAACATAAGAACTCTAGATTCATCATGAGAAATTGATAAAACACATACATGACACATAATAAAATGCACAAACGAAAAAAAAAATTACATGCACCAGTTGTAAGTCAAAATTGTTACGGAGCTAACGAGTATGAGTGGAATGCAACTAGAAATAACTCGAAAATCAATCCAGACTAACAATATGACACAACAGAAGCTGAGCTAACTCCCAGGAGCGCTTGGTTTAATGTCATCAGCCCAATATACATTATTCCTCACAAATAATGTATCATAAAATGAAGAGGAATAACTTAGCAAACACCCTCCTCCAAAAGTGTCAAAGAATTGTATAGCAACAATCTAAGAAGTTGAGGATCCGTCCAACAAATAGTAGCAACCACATGTGGCACAACATATACTAACACATCCCAAAAGCTACGAAGGCGACATGCAAAATTATAGAGAAAATGCAAATGAACTCGCATTCCTTGGAAATTCGTGGGGACCTAGAGCATAAAGGGGTCACATACAGTGATATCCAACAAATGATTCTTGCCTACTCCTAAAAAGGGACATCCTAAGTCAGGTGTCAAATCAGAAGATTGAATATGTTTCACAATAGGATGGTTGAAACTGAAATCATCTTTTAAAAACAAGGGATTCACATAAGTAGATTAAGTCAATGTGAAAGAAATGGAAAGAGGTATGTTTATAGATATATCGGGTGGTATAAGCTCATCATAACAAAATGAATTACATAAAGATGATGGGCTAGACAACTCAACAACACCTCCAAATCTGGAATTAGTACGACCTATGACATGGATTTTCTTATTAGATGCATCTTCAGATAATGCCCTGACTATGTCGAATGAGTCAAAATGATAAGTAAGAAAGGGAATGGGTCGTGAAGCAAAATAGTCTCAACAGAAAGGACCGATTTTGACTCACTGAGTGGAAGGGGTTCCACTTTAGGCTTCCATGTATAACTAGGATCCATAATAGGGAATGAATTAAGTAAAGTATTTACTTTTGTTATGGACTTATTGATATTCACGTAATTATTACATAATATATCCCTTAATTTATATATGTTAGTGTTTCGATTATTATATTTTATTCTAATTATTTCGTTTTCATGTCTTTGTAGGAATTTGAGTGTGAACGATGAAATCACATTAAGGCGACAATTTGAGGAATGATCAATTGGTTGATTCTAGTGGTGGTACAAAGTAACAGGTCACATGTCTAAACTTAACCCAAACAAACCTAGGTCCACATAATTTAACCTAATTCCAAGCCAAAGAGTTGACCTTGAAACTCAAACCCAACCTAACAAGTAAAGAGGAGAACCCTATTTAGGTTTCCTCTCTCCCTTCTCTTCGAAGCCCTTTTTTCCTACATTTCTTTCTCCTTCTCTCTTTTTCCAGCCACCACGCCACATCCACCCTGCCATCAATCCTCGCTCGATAGGAGGACCGGCAGCGCGATCACCCAGCCATCACCACCATCGCCGCCATCTCACTCCCCATCCCCGTCGCAGACCATCTTCACAAACATACCATCATCACGACTTCATCCCCTATTTCTCCCTCACAACACCACCGTCCACACACCGGTACACATACCAACCACCGTCCTGTCCCTCCACCACTTTCAGCACCTTCGTTCTTTGTTCAATCTATCCCTCTATTCCTTCATCTCTTTTATCTCTTCACTGATTCTTCCTCTATTTCTCACGTACACAAATACAACCATCAGAGCCAACATCACTGCCCCTGCTCCCTCCTCCAACCTCACACCACCATTTTTCTGTCTCGCAACAACCCAACCGTCCTTGCTTCCCTTCCCTGACACAAAACACGACCACCATACCATCCGGCCACCAACAGAACCCTGCACATCACTGTCTCCACCATCACCAAAACTCCTTCCTTATCTATTTTCGTTCCCTCCTTCCCGTATAAATCTCTCTTTCTTCTCGCACAAAGCAACAACAGGACAGGGGATCAAATCGCACACCACCATCGAGACAGGAGCAACAAACAGGGGGCATTGCCTCTGTTTCTATCCCTTTTCTGTTCTCCTTTGCATTTCTTTCTCACCTATCTCTTTCCATCTCTTTTGCAGGTGAACTTCACCAGAGAAGAAGGAGCTCGCGAGAAGCACAGAGGAAGAACAGCAGTGCGGCTCGCTGGAGACGAAGGCGCATGAGGTTTGGCGGGAAACAACAAAGTTTTGATTATGTGTCTATTTGCACCTTAAGTTTCTATTTGAGCCACCACACTAGAAACTGTTTGGCGGGAAACAACAGAGTTTTGATCACTGTCTCCACCATCATCAGCTCTTTCTCGTGATGCGTGTTCGTGCTGAGATGGATTCAACATACACCAGTGCTGTGACGTCATCCACCATGATCTTCTAGACCCTAAGCCGAGGCGAAAGATGAAACCACATGGTTTCCTAGAGTTTGTTGTATCTAAATTTATTGTTTTCTATATGCTTGAATGTTAAACACAGTTGATTTCTAAATTTCAATAATTTGCTTTCATCGATTATATCCGGAATAATTATCTAAACTAATCGGTAGTTAGAAGTTCCCTTTGTTGATATTTGAAGCTTGCTTTAATAAATTAATTTGAATATGTGATTGTGTGTGTCGTAAGAAGACATGCAATGCTAGGGGTTTATTCCTTTGCTGAAATCAATTGCGAATGTAGATTAATACTTAGATTAGTCGCATTGATTCTCGAAAACAATAATTTGGATTACACAAATCTCAAAGAACCTATGGTGGATTCGATGTCTCGGTCCACTCTCTTATCATCTTACCAGTTTAATTTTAGTTGTTCAATTTATTTCTCTTAATTTAGTAATTTTCATCTGCTGTAACCCCCAAATTTAAATTAGTTTAAATAAGTTTTAGAATTCGACTGTCTTGTCAATCCTCGTGGGATCGACCTGTATTTGCCACTGTCTACTAGTTAGACAACCATGCACTTGCGGTATTACAAGTAGGGTTTATTAGCTTATTAATTTAGGTTAATAAAATCTCCATCAAGTTTTTGACGCAGTTGCCGGGGATTGTAACGGTACTATCGAAATCTAGAGTTGTTTTTGCTAGTTTATAAATTAGGTTTAATTTTCTTTTTAGGAACAGTGTTACAAGTCACTTTCTTATTTGTTTTATTTGTTTGAGTTTGAATTATTTTTGTATTTATTTTGCAGGCGGTCACACACATAGGAGCTCAAGTGGGAACGAAGTGAAATATTGCGATTCACGAGGAAACTCTCAGAAATTGACTTCTACCCAGCGTGCAAGTAACCCGAAAGAGGTTCACGCCGGAGGTAACTTCTACCCACGTCATCCGCACGTGGTTTCTGTGTGATCACTTGTGTTTAGCTTGTTCTAGGTAATATTGCATGCAAATTTGAATAGTGGCAGGATTGAGTTGAAACTTCCATGCCCTCTCCCGCGGATAGGTTAATCATCATCTATTTTAGAGTTAGGAACCTAGGCCTTCACTATTTAAAATTTGTAGCAAGATAATTATCTAGGACAGGTGTGACGCTCATAGGGACCCTCTTTGGACGTTTGATAGCTTAAAGTGGTTGAGTAAAGGAACATATCCCATCTGGGAAGAGTTCTTGAACTGACATTTCACTTTGAGCTAGAGAGTGAAAAAATAGGTAGGAGCAACTCTGTAGTGGCGGATTGATAGGAAATTACCGTGCCTCTCCCACGGTTAGGTAAATTGAATAAAATTCAGCCCTGCATTAGTAAAGAAAAGCTCTAAGGCCGTCTGCCATTGTTTTTGTTTGTGCATCATTTAGGTGTCATTTAGGGTTCCGTTGTTTTTATTTTTTAGAGTTAGGTCATCTTCATATAGCGGTTAGGCTTGCATTAAAAAAGGGGTTTGTGATTCTAACAGTAGGAGTGTTGACTTTGAAGTCTATCTAGGAGTGTTGACTTTGAACCTTCGATATCTAGTAGTTTATGCATACCTGGGTTCGTGATTCTAAGAGTAGGCTTGTCCGACAAGACTTCGAGGAGTTCTTTGAAGTCCCCATTACCTATTTAGGTTCATCATCCTTGTTCACTGAGATGGATAAGGGGAAGGCCTTTAAGGATTACTTCACCCCTTTTCCTAGTAGTGCTTCGTCTTGCATTGTCTTACCTGAGACAAGTGCAAATAGTTTTGAACTCAAACCATCTATTATTCATCCGCTGCCTTCTTTTTTGGTTTTGAGAAAGAAGACCCTTATCTTCATGTCAAAGAGTTTCTTGACATCTGCACCACCCTGAAGTACCAGAACTTTTCTGACGATTCGGTCTGTCTTAGGTTGTTTCCCTTTTCTTTGAAAGATAAGGCGAAATCTTGGTTAAATGCACTAGAGATAGGATCCATCACAACATGGGATGTGTTGTCAAGAAAGTTCTTGATAAAGTACTTCCCCATTCATAAAACGAATGCCTGCCAACGAGATTTATCTAATTTTTAGCAAAAAGAGGGCGAACATTTCTATTAATGCTGGGAAAGGTTCAATGAACTCATTATCAGGTGTCCCCATCACGGATTTGAGAAGTGGCGACTAGTTCAATACTTCCAAGATGGTTTAACTCTTCAAAACCGTCGTATGATTGAGACGCTTTTCGAAAATTCTCAGCAATGGGATTATTCGATAAAGGAGTCTGATAGGCGTAAGGGTGGTATATATGAAGTTAGAGATACATCTGTTCACCCCTTTCTGCCTCAAAATTAGAGACGGTTGTTATGACCATGACTCAAAAGATAGATGCGCTTTTGAATTTGACTCAACCCGCACTTCCCGCAAACGCTTCATCCGAAGTTTGTGCTGCATGTTTAAGTCCTGGTCATTCAATAGCTAATTGTGACTTGCAAAACAATTATCCTGCATACTATGCTGAGCAAGTCAACTCTTTTAATGCGACGCGACGACCTAGCAATAACCTGCAACCTAACTATTACAATCCAGGGTTCGCCAAACATCCAAATCTCTAGCCACACCAAAGGGAACCTGTTGTTGTCTCCCAGGCTCCTCAAGCCTCTAGCCCTATTAGGCCCCGACCTTAACCAAGTTCCTCCATCCAACACATCAAGTTTAGAGGAAACGGTTAATCGGTTTTTGCAGCGCTCAGAAAGAATAATTAAGCAGAATTTTAAGGACATATCTGAGTTGAAAGCCATGACTCAACACCACTCTCAAGCCCTCAATAGACTTGAGATAGCTGTGAGTAAGATTACTCAGTCTTCTTCTGAGAGAGAGCCAGGGAGATTTTCTAGTCAACCTGTTCCAAACTCGAAGGGTCAATTCACAATTAGTAGTATGTTGGAGTCACGCCATGAAGATGTCCAATCTATTACTACCTTTAGGAGTGGAAAACAGGTTGACAATCGGGTACAAGTGTCCGATTCGAGTGTCGTTGCATCTCCGTCTAAGTCAAAGCAGGTTGCATCTCCATCTGACAAGGAGGCTGATAAAGCCTCACTTTCTAAAGATGTGCTTCTTGACTATGACCCCACTCAGGCATCTTATTTGCCTAGGGCACCGTTTCCATCACGGTTAGCTCCGGCAAAGAAAGGAGCAAATCCTAACTATGTAATGGTAAAATTTAAACAAGTTCACATTAATATTCCATTGCTTGATGCTATTAAGCAAGTTCCTATCTATGCCAAAATTTTGAAGGATCTTTGCACACAGAAGCGAAAGCTACATGTGCAAAAGAGAGCCTTCCTCGCCGAGCAAGTAAGCTCAATTATTCAACATAGAACTCCGCCTAAGTATAGAGATCCTGGGTACTCGACTATTTCTTGTGTTATTGGTGATCATATGATTGATAAGGCATTGTTGGATTTGGGGGTGAGTGTTAAGTTTTTGCCATACTCTGTTTATGAGCATTTAGGTATCGGCGGACTAAAACCGACTAAAGTAACACTGCAATTGGCAGATAGGTCAATCAGATAGAGGATGTGATCATTAAGGTTGAAAAATTCTATTTTCCAGTGGACTTCATAGTTCTTGATACACAACCTGTTCACAACCCCTCCAGTCACATTCCAGTTATTTTGGGTCGTTCATTTTTTGCTACATCTAATGTTATTATTAACTGTAGGAATGAAATCATGAAACTATCATTTGGCAACATGACTGTCGAACTCAATGTTTTCAATGTAAGCCAACAACATTCTGTTATCAAAATTTTGAAATAAAATTGTAATTAACAATTAAGCATTTAAGTCAGTAAAATAAATTAAAATGAATTATGCAACCCTTTTGGTTTGTCGCAAACTCGATGTGGTGGTACTCAGCAAATCAGCAGGTGGTCCGAACACAAATCCCGAGAAAAAATGGTTGCAAATGCACTGTGGTGGTACAGAGAGATGCTTGGGGTGCGAATAACCAAAAATGAAATTTGACTCAGTCTCCCGCCAGATAAAACAAAGCCTCTGCGCTCTGGTCGTCGTCTCCAGCAAGCAGCGTCGTTGCTCCTTCTTCCTCCGTGCTCCTCGCGAGCTCCTTCGTCCTCCAACCAGTTCTAAAACCTGCAAAAGAGAGAGAGGGTGAGGAAACAACGAGAGATAGATGCGATGAGAACAAAAGAAAACAGAGAGATGGTGGCGGAGCCCTGTTTCTGTTCCTGTCGCAGCGGTGGTTGTGCGCCGCTGGCGACGGTGGTCGTGAGAGAGGGAGACATGAAGGAGGCCGAGACGAAGAGAGGGCGGTGATGGCGGCTCGGACGGTCTGTCTGGATCTGTGGCGAGGCGGAACAGAGTCGCGGTGATGATGGTGGCTCTGTTTTGCGGTGATGATGGTGGCTCGCGATGCTCGGTGTTTGGTTGTTGGACAGGGACGGTGGCGGAGGGACAGTCTGTGTGGTGCTCGGTGGCGGAATGAAGGTTGATACAAAACAGGGTTATCACTCCCTTGTTTCGTGGTGGTGGCTGTGCTCGGACGGCGGTGGTGGCTCGTTTGGTGGTGATGGCGGAGTGATCTGGACAGAGAGGGAGTGAGAGATGGGTGATGATGGGATATGTGTGATGAAAATCACTTTGTGAAGGAAGAGGGTTTGATTTTTGCTATTGATGCTTGATTCCCTTATCCTCCTCCCCTTTTCTCACCCTTTTCTCTTGTATTTATAGAGAATGGGCATAATGAATAGAGATGAGATAAAGGGATGATTCATGGAGTGAATCAAGGTATAATTGAGAGAATATTCTTTGGGTAGGATTGGGCTTGGCATTGGGTTTGGGTTTATGGTTTAGGTTTTGGGTTTAAGTTATAAGCTTGGTTTTGGGTTTAAGGGTTTAGATATGTGACCCTCTACTTTGTACCACCGCTAGAATCGACCAATTGTCAATCCTTAAATTGTCGTTTTAATACGATTTCATCGTTCACGCTCAAATTCCTAAAAAGACATGAAAACGAAATAATTACTATAAAATATAATAATCAAAACACTAACATATATAAATTAAGGGATATATTATGTAATAATTATGTGAATATCAGCTACCTATGTGGATCCCTTGTTTTTAAGGGATGATTTTAGTTTTGACCATCCTAATGTGCAACACATTTAATCTTCTGATTTTACACCAGACATAGGATGTACCTTTTTTAGGAGTAGGAAAGAGTAATTTGTTGGATATCCATGTTGGTGACAACTTTCTACTCCAGATCCCTATGACTTCTTTACGACCGCGGGTTCGTTTGCATTTTTTCTATGATTTTGCATGGCATCTTCGTCGTTTTAGGGATGTGCTAGTTTCTGTTGTGCTGCATGTGGTGCTACTATATGTTGGACGTATCCTCAACTTTTTTGGTTGTTGCTATATGATCTAGTCAACATCGTGGACTAAGTGTTTAGGTTTGAGGGAGTGTTCGCTATGTTCTTCCTCGTCATTTCCTGGTACATTATTTATGAGGAAGAATATATGTCGGGCTGACGACGTTAAATCAAGCGCTCCTAGGAGGTAGCCTAGCTTTAGTTGTGTCATTATGGTTAGTCTGGATTGATTTTCGAGTTCTTTCTAGTTGCATTTTACTCATACTCGTTAGCTTTATAACAATTTTGACTTACAACTGATGCATGTAACTTTTTTTTTTCATTTGTATATTCTTTTGTGTCCTGTATTGTTTTTATCAATTTATCATGACGAATCCACAATTCTTATGTTTTTGAGCGTTCATTGGTGGTTGATTTCGTCGAAATTGGTAAAAACTTTCCCATGGTAATAATATCACTCTAACTCTCATCTTTTCTTTTTCCTGCTTTTGTCATGATCATCATTTTATACATTGAGGACAATGTTTGGTTTAGGTTTGGGGGTGAGGTTTATGAGTTTTTCTGCATTCTTCGAAAATTTTGAACTGAAATGTATTTCACAATTGACTATTGTATTCTACTCAATCTCCATTGAATACATAGTTAATTATGATTGTATGAAAAATTTTCAATTTGAAAATGCATTCAAAATCTAAGTTCCTTTCCAATGAAAATGATGCGCTTTCAAGTATGCCTTTAAATTTGAGGAATGCATGCTTTTCATTTGTCACTTTTATATATCAATAGGAAAACATATGGTTTGATATTATCTTTAAGTTAAATATATTTCATGATATTTTTTCGACTCGACCACTCTTGCACTATAAGCCGAGTTAACATAATTTGAAGTTAATCAGTAAGATATTAATTAGAAAGCCTTAGAATAATAATGGAGACTTAACTTTGTGAGTTTCGAGACATTCTATTTTTCTTGAGGGTTATTAAATGAACTCTAACTTTTCTTGAGTCCACATTATCTCATTGATGATCTCATCATTCTTGTTTATCTTATTAATTGCTTTGAGAATGACGTTACAATTGAATTATTACACTAGAACTTCTTGATTTATTTAGTTGAGATGTCATAATACCGACTAGAGTAGAGCTTAAGAGTGATATAGGCATTTTTTTCTTTGAACCGTTTTTAGCCTTTTAACCTACCTAATGATAAATATCCGTTTGCAACCCTTTGAGCCTTTAAATAGACTTTTTCTTTGTTAACCCCATCTCTATTACCTACTCCAGTTAGGAGTAATATCTCATACTATTTTTATCCTTACCCAATGTCCCTGAGAATGTGTATGGTTGATATATTTTTGGAATGGGCAAATAAAAAGAGCTGAAACTAAATATTCCATGAATCCTCGAGATTGAAATTTTTTATTGTGCAGAAGGGGAAAACATGTCGTTGATTTTATAAAAAAAAGAGATTGATGCTTCGAAGAAAAAAAGAAAAAAGAAAATAATAAAAAAAATATGAAGAAGAATTCCGGGAAGAAAAATTAATGGTATACAACATTGGTTTACTCTTCAGAGCCCCCACGTGTTTATTAAAGGGTGTATCCATTCTCAAAGAATTTTCTTGCATCCTTTTCCATTCTTGTTAGCTAAAATCTTAGCCTCATTACAACCTAATAAATCATTAATTGATCTTAAGTAAAGGTCTAGTTCATAGATGTGGAGATTAAATAGACAAGAACTATGTACATGACATACACGGTGAAAGTAATATGCGCTTGTTCACAAATCAATCCAATGTCAAATCATACAATGCAATAGAAAACAATAAAAATTAAGAGAAAATTCTACTAAACCTGAGGAATCATCTAAGCCTTAGTCGATGATTTAGAAGATCATGATGCTGGTGGTCGGGGCGGCAACGCAAGCGAACATCTCCTCTTCAACAAATGTGATAGTGGTGGTATAAAATAATATGCAGGGTGCGAATAACCAGAGATACTTTTGAAATTATGTTTCTGCCCTCAATTTTCTTCTCCTTCTTCCTCACGACTTCTCTTTTTCTTTTCGTCCCTTTTTGTGTGATTGAGCTGGTCTGGCTGTGATAGAGAGACAAATGATGGGTGAAAGTTACAAGGGAGAATCAGTGAAAAGAGAAGGTTAGGCGAGGTGAGACAGTTGTGTGTGATGGTGGATCTGTGATGAATAAAGAGTGCGATGGTGGATTTGTGGTGAGATGGTTGTTGGCTGCTAGAAGACGTGAGATGGAGAGGATGGCAAGATGAAAAAAGAAAGAAGGGGAGATGAGAGAGATGGAGAAGAAGGAACAAAGAGGAAGAAGAAAACATGGGAGATGAGGTGTGTTATGCTATGTGCGATCTGCGTCTCCCCTATTTTGGTGCTATCTGTGTTGTGATGGCAAGGTGGAGATCAGACGAGGTGAAGAGGAAGGTCAAGAACAAGAATTGTGATTTTGTTTTTCGAGTTAATTTCGGTCTCCTAATTTTAAAAAATATTTTGAGAAATATTTTGGTGCGTAAAGAAAAAATGTAAAAATTTCGAGGATACATGAAATATATACAGAATTTTGAGGGTGTATTAAATATGTGAAAAGAATAATACACGAGTAAATAAATGTATTAAACACATTAAATGAAACCAAAATACTTATAATTAGAAAACCAAGGGGTAGCTTAAAAATCAATATATAAGTAGAAGAAGTGATAATTAGAAAATTAGGAAAAAACAATAAATAATTAGAATAAATGATAACTAGAAAAAAAACTCAAAATTTACGAAAAAAATCCCTAAATCTTTCGAAAAATCCTCCAAAAATGTAATTTTTAATAGCTGGTTTTTGTATTTTTATGAAACACCCCGAAATTTACGAAAAAAGCCTCGAAAATTTTCAAAAAAACCCTTGAAAAAATGTAATTTTTTCTTTTTGTAATTTTAAAAAAGAAAATTTTGACGAAATTTCATATAATTTCTCGAAATCACAATCCTTGGTCAAGAGTATTTGAGAGAGAGAACAAAGGGAAGGAAAAAAGAGCGTGAAAGTTGTCTGATGGTTGATGGAATGAATTAGACAGTAGAGATGGCGAGATGGGTTGTGTGTGCGTCTGTCGCGAAATTAGGGAGAGAAGGGGAGATTGGGAACAAAGAGGAAGTAGTAGACTTGAGGAGAGGTCGAGACATGAGGAAAGGTCGAGATGGAGAGGGAGAGGGAGAGAAGGGTTGTGAAGAAGGAAGAAAGATGGGATTTGTATGACTAAAATGAGGTAGAAGCGAGAAGATGGTGGTTGCAAATCCTTTTATCGAACAAGAATTGCCGGCAAGGGAGCGTGAAAGAGAGAGGCGTGAAAAAGAAAGGGAGAGAAGATATGGCGATTCTTTTTTTCCCCCAAAAGAGAGGAGAAAGTTTTGTGTATGGCAAGAAAGAGAATAAATAGGTTTTGGTCGGGCTTGGGCTTAGGTTTAGGTTTGATTCACATGGATTTGGGAATGGGATTTCCATTGTTGTAGCACCTTTCAATCACCGAACTGTCATTTTGGGCTTGTTATTCCAAACTCGCCACGCTAATGCAATTTCATCGTTTAAGCTCCAATTCTACAAAAACATGAAAACGAAATAATTGGAATAAAATACAATATTCAAAACACTAACAAATTTAAATCAGAAGATATTTTATGTAATAATTATGTGAATATAAACAACCACCCTAATAAACCCCTTTTTGTTATTAAATTTGAATATTGTTGTTAAAGGGAAATGTAAACATAATTGTGTCATCTTGGAGTTCATGGCGTCATCTCAATTAAGACTATGAGAGGATGCACTCACAATTTCTGCCACAACTTTACTGTGGATGACTGGATGCTCATATTTATTAGAAATTGCAATTTCAAGAAGTTCTATAGAATTCATGATTCATTTTCTGAAGTGAAATTATAGTAACCCCTAGGAGTTGGACTTGCTCCCAAAGCGCTTTAGTAAATTTTGATGAATTCTTATTTCATTTAACTATATAAAACTACGAGATCTTTGCAAAGCATAATTTATAACTGTATACTGACTACCAAAAGAAACTCAAACCACTTTTCTTGATATTCCATTCTCCTTGATGTGTTCAGATTTGTCTTCGCCGATCTCAAACCTGCAAAAATGAGCAGCATTTAAGCTAGGGACCACTGTTGTGGCGGCCAAAGTCACTCTGATGCTTAAGTTAGATATCGATGCAAAGAATAATGAAGATTGTATGTAAATTGCAATGTGTATACATACATTTTTTCCTCCTTTCACCATCTCTTATAACAATGTTCCCTCCCAACTATCCTTGCGGTCGAGGGCGTGATGGGGGGAGGAGGTCTCGCATAAGATCTTACATGTGCATGACTGAGTCTCTTTGACACTTGGTTCTATTTAGGACCCAATGTTTGATTAGGCTAAGAGTTGATTTCGTGCGAGTGGATCTCGAGCTTGTGATAGCTCCGAGATTCGTGTTTAGGCCTTATTGTTCTAAGCCAAGTCCTAAAATCCATGCCTCTTGGGTTGGCGTGTCTCGGGCCTGGGCACCTAATTCATGGGTTGAATAACGATTTGAGCACGGGTCCGCTTGGGACCGCGCTGAGGCCTTTTATGTGCTAGGGTTAGCCCATGCCACGTGTACGACTGTGATCGAGTGACTGTTTGATCTCTCATCAGCTACTCCCCTCGGTTAATGGTGTTGCGTGCAGTTCAATTAATTCAATGTGATGATACATCAAAATAGACTGACATCGTGGCCACACATGTGGCAAATAACATCCATCATAAGGATCTGGCGTCCCCTCTACTGGGCCAGCTTGTAAAAACCAAAAAGGTTAGAGCCAATCATAAAAGCCCAAACATGGCCCATCAAAAGAAGATGTAATCAAAGCCCAAATCCATGCCCGAACAAATCAAAGCTCGAATTCAGGTTTGACACGAGTTCTCTCATAAAGTAGAGGAACATTGCACAAAAGAGTCGTGGAGGGAGTTACGCCTCCGCTGACGCATCTTCTTAAAAAAAACTATTACGAGAAACATCTCCTTCGTTGCGCCTCACATGCTTAAGTCACCCAGAGAATCAACTACGACCATTATAAAAGGTAAAGGGAACATTCGACAAAAGTATGCAACTTTAACTGAGTTTTGTCCAGATTTATTTCCTTCTTCAAACAGAGTCGTTGACTTAAGCATCGGAGTGCCTTTGGCCACCAAAAAGGTGGTCTTCGACATTCTAACATTTGTTTTGTAGGTCAAACTCTTAGGAGGACAAGATTTAGACACATCAGCTTGGCGCCGTCCGTGGGGAACGACAAGTTTCCTTTCTAAAAAGAAAAATTGCAGTGACGAAATTCACCGAAATCTGGTAAACGATCGACAAGTTGTCAGAACAAATGACGCACCCTATTGATCCTCAACCTAGCTACGATAATAAAAACTCTCCTATCACAAACAGTTGGCAAATAAGACGTAGGTCAAATCATCGGGCCAATAGCACCCGACAATCAAGATCCACAACATGCAATAGCCCAGACAACCCAGACATCCGACAACGCCGCCACAAATTCTCGGGTAGACCTGCTTATGGTCTAGATGAACTACATGGCGAAGATGCTAGAAAAACTCACACAGGAGCGCATTCAGCCAGCTGATTCTGTCCAGGCACCGCCCCAACAAAACTCTACCAATGACGAAGTTCCAGCAGAACCCCAACAGGGAAACCTCGATAGCAATGAAACCCTCTAGGGCAAGACTCCACAGTGCGACAAAACGCTTGCTGAAATCCTATTCAGAATCGGAGTTACTGATCCCAACATATTGTACGAATTAGCCAAGTCGCCATTCTCCGACGCCCTCATGAAAACTCCCATGCCAAAAAAGATCACACCGCAAAAGTTCGAAGTATATGATGGTACCACTGACCCAACAAATCACTTGAGAAACTTCCACCACATGATGGCACTGAAGGAAACCACAGAGTGGATCTTATGTAGAACATTGCCGACTAGCCTTACCTCCACAGCAATGAATTGGTTCAACAACCTATCATCAAGGTCAATAGACTCTTTTCAGGCGTTACCCACCGCCTTTATCGCCAGATTCATCAGAAGCCAGAGGATGAGGAAAGGACCACACTACCTCCTCCATATCAAGCAAAAGCCCGAAAAGACAATACGGGAGTACGTGACTCGTTTCACCAATGAACTAACGATGATGGATGGATGCAGCGACGACACAGCCGCCACTACTTTCATCGCCGGACTAAAGATAGATCCCTTTTTTATGCTCTCAATCTGGAACCTCCAAAAGGCATGACAGTTCTATTGAAAACAACCCAAAAACACATCTCTCTTGAGGAGATGAAAGCAACATGGTGAAAAAATGACCAAGAAAGATAGAATCACCTGAGGAAATGGGAAAGGAAAGAAGAGAGAAGACAAGATGATGGACCACGAGAGGATATCATTCATTCGAAGAGGCATCGAAATAGTGGAAGAACCGATTCAAACCAGCAAGAGTCCGAAAAGCTGCAATTAGCACTGCCCGACACGAGCAAGTAACAAACATGATGAAGAGGACATACAAACTATATACAACCTTGAAAACGTGTCTAGCCAATATAGTGAAGCACATAGCAAAATGGGATGACGTCAACTGGCTACTCAGGATGAGAGGAGACCTGGAAGGAAGAGACAAAGGCAAATATTGTTCCTTCCATAAGGACCATGGGCACGATACCAAAGATTGCTATAGTCTAAAATACAAAATAAAGCATTGGGTTTAAAAAAGACGACTCAACGAGTTCATCGAAATGCTAGACAAACAACCCAAATGGAAGAAAAAGCAGATACCACTACAGGATGAAGAACCCAAAGAACTAATATACGCTCTACACTGCATGGTAGGAGGAAACACAATGATCAACCCAACAAAAGAAGCAGCCAGGAATACCTCCCACTTGAGCTGATGTATATCAAAATATGAGTACTAACGAAACAGAACAAGCCATTTTACTAATGCATAGAATATGGAAAAGTTTGCACGAATCAACTAACACATTCAAGGAATTTATTGACAGATGCAAGCTCGACCCGAATCACCAACAACAAAATTGACGGCGACATACTCGATCGAACTTCAGCAGTTGACGCCGAATACAGAGCTAACAAAAGCATGATTGGACGATTTGGTGCTGATGTGAACATGATTGGACAATTTGGTGCTGATATGAACATGACTGGATAGTTTGGTGCTGATGTGAGCATGACTGGACAGTTTGGCATGATCGGACAAATCAACACCGCTCAACTACCGGATCAAAAAACACCCCAAGTCTGTTAGCTGCGATAACATATACGATGAACTAGCGAAGCATACCTCATAGCAAATACGGCGAATAAAGGCATACGAGACAAAGCAACAAAAACATCAATCCTTAATATGAGGATCGACATCAACCAAGTAGAGGGAGACAAAACAACAAAAACCTCAATCTTTAATACAAGGATCGACATCAACCAAACAAAAGAAGACAAAGCAAATCGCTCTTCAATCCAACATAAATGCTTCAAAAAAGCAACAATTAGGGTTGGTCAGAGCATCCGAAAGGGAATATCAATAAAATTACAAATTCGGAATCCCCATCTTATGCATGGACGACAAGATAAACGCGTCGAAAATTAGCCACACAGAGCAATCGGCATACCAAGCCATGAGAAATTAGGACAAAAGTTGAATATATATTATAAAAACTTCTGGTCTGATCAACCACGAAGTAAAAGTTGGACGAACGAGTCAGCTTAACATAAAAAACTTCAAGACGATCGAGACGTCGAACTAACGAATTAAAAGTTGGAAGAATGAGTCAGCTTAACACAGAAAATTTTGAGTCGACTGAGATGTCGAGCCAACGAAGTAAAAATTGGATGAACGAGCCAACTTAACAAAGAAAACTTAGAGTCGGCTGATACGTCAAGCCAACAAAGTAAAAGTTGGACGAACAAGTCAACTTAACACAAAAAACTTCGAGTCGGCTGAGACGTTGAACTAACGAAGTAAAAGCTAGACGAACGAGTCATCTTAACAAAGAAAACTTTGACTTGACTGATACGTCGAGCCAACGAAGTAAAAGTTGGACGAACGAGTCAACTTAACACAGAAAACTTCGAGTTGACTGAGACATCCAGCTAACGAAATAAAAGTTGGATGGACGAGTAAACTTAACACATAAAACTTTGAGTCGATTGAGATGTCAAACTAACAGAGTAAAAGTTGGACGAACCAGTCAACTTAACAAAGAAAACTTCGAGTCAACTGATACGTCGAGCCAATGAAGTAAAAATTGGATAAACAAGTCAACTTAGCAAAGAAAACTTTGAGTTGACCAATACTTCAAATCAATGAAGTAAAAGTTGGACGAATGAGTCAACTTAACAAAGAAAACTTTGAATCGAATGATACGTCGAGCCAATGAAGTAAAAGTTGGACGAACGAGTCAATTTAAAAGTGACTTCGGGTTGACCAGTTCGTCAAACCAACAAAATAAAAGTTGAAAGAAAAAGTCAACTTACTCCATAAGACATTGATTCGATTGATACGTCAAAACAACAAATTCAAATCGAATGAACGAAACGACTTGATTCTAGGAGCTACGGATCAACTGATATGTTAAACCAACAAAGTAAAAAATCAAGGCGAAAAATTCAACTTCCTCGCACAAGCTCCAACACATCAAGAAGGATAAAATTAACCCATCTCAAGACAATTAATGTGTCGGAGTGTGAAAGTAGCCATAAAGGAATTCAGAGTAAAGCCTGATACAACTACAACTGGATTAAAAAGGAGCAAGCATCATACAACAAGTCGACAAGACAAACTACGAAAACATGCAATACCAAAAAAAGCTCTATTCATTAAATACTATTCTGTTACATCCGGGGGAAGAAGATGAAAGAGTAGGAAAAGAAATGGAGGCAACCACAGGATCACCGACAACATCATCTATGAGAGAGGGCGAAGTTCTCTCTTCAGAAGTGGAAGGAAGCTATGGCTCTTCAACCGCTGGAGTGCTCGAAAGGGATGGGCGATTTTTGTACCGTCATCATTTTTGAAAGCTTGATTACCTGGATAAATCAACACTGAGCCCCTCGATATAATCAAGAAGTTCAACCCGCCCATCAACAAGTCATCCTTCGGCGGCAAGTCATCCTTCGGCGGTAGCAAGCATAAAAGATGTATCTGCCTTGACCTCATTGAGCGCAGCCATCAACTGCTCAACCCGCCTCTTAGCAATATTATGATTAACAGATTGTCCAATCTCTGCAAAAGAAGCCTCGTCATAAGCTGCATTCTTGGCGGACAAATCCTTTTCCACATCACGTAGACGAGCACGAACCCCATCCAACATGGCTTCCAAGGACTCAAGCTCAACAACAAATTTATTCGGCATATTTTCCGCCTCAACCAATGAAGTCTGAGCAACCCTGACAATTTTCTCCAACTCTGTGCATTGCGCTCTCAGCACGTCGAATTGGGAAAGGACGTGAGAAAATACTAGCAACGATGCTGCCAACTTTTTTTTCCAAAGAAACCACCCATCACGACTGGCTCGATAGACCGAGCTCATCACCCCCGCGTAGGCGAGATGATCATCTCGTCAATTATTTGCTTATGATTGTGATCAAGGTGATCACTTGGATCCAATACGGGCATCGAGGTCTCAGCATGGCGAATTGGGAAAGGACATGAGAAAATACTAGCAACGATGCTGCCAAATTTCTCTCCAAAGAAGCCACCTGATCACGACCGACTCGATAGATCGAGCCCATCACCCTCGCGTAGGCGAGATGATTCATCTCGTATATTATTTGCTCATGACCATGATCAAGGTGATCACTTGGATCCAATACGGGCATCAAGGGTCTCTCCACTGATCGCCTATGCCACTCATTTATCAACTTGCGTGTATCATCTTGCACGTCAAACTGAGTAAACCAGCAAAACTTACCGTCTAACTTGATACAAATATCTTTTGGGCTAGGCTCAGTCCAGCCAACTCATGGATGAAGAACACAGGGATCAGGAAGCACTAAAGAACCACCATCAACATCCAGAAGGGTAGAAGGAACAATAGTGACAACAGGAAAACCTTTTTTTACCCTCGTGGCGATGAGCAACCATAGCAGGAGTGAGACCAGTAGTGGCGACGGGAACGTGAGAGTTCAGACGGGCAGGAGAAGAAACTAAGAATCCAGCCGCATCGCTAATGTTAATAGAAGGAAAAGAAGGAGAGTGAACCTCGAAACTCTGACCACCACCGACAACCTCTTTAGACTGTTCCTCCGTCAGCTGAAGCATTTTATCATCAATAGCCTGGGGATCATCATTAGACCATTCAACAACGTCTAAAACACCATAGGTAGAAAGTAGCTTCCTTTTATTATCGTCCAACGAGTGAGTAGTCTCTTTCTCACTTCTCTCCAACACCAGCCTCATCTCCTCAGCCTCCTCGAGAGATGCACAATCCTCTTTCAAGACATCCTCGCAGAAAGGACTTGGACAAGAGGTGGCATTCGTAACATCCTTGACAGGACTCGGATGTGATACAGTCCAGGCAGAGCCACGAGTAGAAAATTGTTTCTTCCTCGAAACCCGACCAAGATCCAGCAACAATGCCTCAATGTACTATTAAGCCACGCAAGCTTCCTCTTCCTGGAAGTCGAGACTATGACATTGACAAGAGCATCGAGATTTGTAACACGTCTGTCCGAGCTCACTTCCCAATCAATGTTAGCACCACTAATGCCAGCACGAGCAACGGTATCTTCAGCATGAGATTTAGTAAGCAAGGCCCACTCCGATTTGTTCATGGCGTACAAACCATTATGATCCAAGATGTCTTTAGAAAGAAAGGCCTCCACGGGAAACTTGGGAATCTTAAAGAATTGGTTACTGATCCTCTACTCCTTTATAGTCAACTGATGATCCTTCCGTTTATTGGGAACTCAAAACGATAAAAAAATTAGACGACCTTGCAATTGGAAGTAGCTAGAGTTAACAAAAGCATATAACTAGGACCTCAACCAATCACGGATGTCATCGTTAAGCTTTGCGAACTAGGCAGAAGAACGGAGGAAGCAAATATCCTTGGTCACCATCAGACCAACCACCGAATGAAAAATCCTCACAGTCAAAGGAATGCCGGATAGAATAGTTCTCGCATAAGAAAAAACCATGACTCTCCAACCTTCAGGACCTATTTGAGCAAGAGGAATGCCCAAGAAATCCAGATACTCTTAGAACAGCTCTGGAACAGGGAACCGAAGGCCAGAGGAAAACATGCACGGATACAACGCAATGTACCTAGACCTTGGATGACAAGGACTGTCGTTTTGCCTAGGAAAAATAATCTCAAGGTCGGGTGGCAAATTGTAGTCAAAACGAAAGTTGTCCAATGTCACTTGGGAAGCTTTCTTGGGAGAAAATGAGCTTCACAAATGGCTAGCGACTTACCACCAACAAACATTGTTAAAGAACGAAGAAGCAAAGAGAACAAAGAAGATGAAAGGAGGAAAAAACCCTAATTTCAAAGATAGTGTAAAGAAGGAAAAAAACCATCACGTTCCCTTTTATAGAGCCAACCGACAAAGGGACTGCTCATGGGACAACGTGCGAGATATGGTGGCTACATGAAATCCAAAAAATGTGCACAAAAACGAATGGAAAAGCAGGGAATTGAGACACCAACCCACGAAAAGTTAGTGACAATGTTAAATACAAGGCAATGATGGAATTGAAAGGCAAATCGTCACGAAGTTAGTGTCTACGTTAGCATGCCCACTAACTAAGGGGGAGTAGATGATGATACATCAAAATAAACCAACATCACAGTCACACATGTAGCAGATAACATCCATCACAAGGATCTGGCATCCCATCTATTGGGCCAGCTCGTAAAAACCAAAAAGGTTAGAGCCAATCATAAAAGCCCAAACATGGCCCATCAAAGGAAGACGTAATCAAAACCCAAATCTTGGCCTGAACGTATCAAAGCCCAAATTCAGGTCCGACACGAGTTCTTTCATAAAGAAGATGAACATTGCACAAAAGAGTCGTAAAGGGAGTTACGCCTTCACAGACTCATCTCCATAAAGAAAGAGACTGTTACAAGAAACATCTCCTTCCATTGCTCCTCACATGCTTAAGTCACGCAGATAATGTGCTTCTGTCTTGTCGTCTCCAGAGAACGAAGGGGAATCCCCATCTGAGGGGTCGCGAATGTTGACATTTGAAGGGATGAGTTTTAACAAGACCTGCTATTGGAGGAAGTTTCCCAGTTTGAGTGAACTTCTAGTGGTTTCCTGGGACTTCCAAATTTGTCCTTACGTCGCAAAGAAGAAATACAACTTCCCCTTAGGAGTCTAAGTTGTCTTCCATCTTTCGGTGCTCCCACGACATCTTCCTTCATCGCTTATGGAAGATAGCACCCACAACCAACTTTGGGTGGTTGTTCCCATTGTTCCTTCCTAGGCTTCACTCGTGATGCCCCAACTAGAAGGTAGATTGGTGGAGTGGAGCTCTAGTGTGCGTTGTCTGCGGCCTTTTGGTGAGCTGATTTTGTATCACCTCAGACATATCCTTCATTTGAGGGATCATACTAGCAACCAGTTTTGGTTTGCTTATTTTGCTTTCACTTCCAAATCCTCTTCTGGAAGGCAAATTGGCGGAGTAAAGTCTCGACATGTGTTCTGGCGGATTTTTGCCCAAACCTTGCTTTGTGGCTCAGATACTTGTAGTATGTAAACTTCTGTATTAGCCAGCCAATTAAGCTTTGTAATAACTTTTTTATAATCAATAAAGTCTATTTTTTCTGAATTCACTTTTCTTGTATGCTCTGAATGGATGTAAGTCATATTGGCCTATGCGGACAAATCTCTGGACTGTAAAAAAAGTGAGACAATTTAACTCTGAGCAGGGACTGGGCTGGCCTGGCCTTGAGGGAGACGTGTGTAGTCTTCAATCAACCTGTGTAGCTCCCTTAGCAAAATAGCTCGATTCACCAAAATGGTGAAATCAATGAAGAGTAATCTTCATGTAGGTGGGTTATGTCTTGTGGGTTGGCCACTTTTTGAGTAGTCAATGGTTTTCGAAGTACTGCTACTTAGTTCTGTGTAGAACTGGAGTGAGATAGAGATCGTTTAGTCTTCTTAGGACTAGATTCTGAATCACACTCTTACTCATTGTTTAGTTGAGTCTTGGTGGTCAAGGAGTTTCCTTGGTCTGTATGTACTGAAATGATTAGATGCATTGAGTCGTCCATGGACTGGACTCATTCACTTGTGGTGAACTGTCTGTGGATTGGGTTCGGTCCGCGCGTGTGCTGCCATAGTTCCTGAGGAGGACTAGGCTATCTTTGGAGCAGTGAGCAGTCCATGGACTGGACTCTCCCGCTTGCGATGAACTGTCTCTGGGCTGGGTTCGGTCTGCACTAGAGTTCCTTGGCTCGTGAGGCGGACTAGGTCACTTATGTGACAAGCTGTCATCCTGAAAAGGATTAGGCTTGACAGCTTGTGTGCCATAGTGGTCCCCGTAGTCAGGCCATGTTCATTTGGAAGTGGTGAGTCGTCCGTGGACAAGACTTGCCCACTTGTGGTGGACTGTCCATGGAATAGGTCCGCTCCATTGGTGTGCCATTGTGGTCCTGAGGTCAGACTAGGATATCTCAGGAGTAGTGAATCGTACGTGGATGGGACCCGCCTGTTTGTGGTAAATCGTCTGTGGACTGGGTTCGGTCCGCTGGTGTGCCATTGTGGCCCTGAGGTTAGTCTTAGGCATGTTCCTGTGCATGGAGTTATATGTATTGTGATTATTTAAAGAGAGTACCTTTAATGATGATACTTTTTTCAAGTGCTCTACATTCCACAGTATTCTCTAACGCTTTCCATTCAGGCTTTCTAGCCAGTAGGTTCCTAGCCTTTTGATTATTATCACTTTAGAGACCTTCCCAGTTTGGGCTTAACTTGTCTTCTTTTGGGTCTCTTGTGTTTGGCTGGGTCTTCCTTAGTACCCAATCGCCGACTTTGAATTCTCGAGGCTTAACCCTCTTATTGTGGTGCTGGGCCATTTTTGTTGATAGGCAGAACGAAAGCTCCGTCCCTTTGCTCTTCGAGTAAGTCTAGCTCGACTCTTAAAGGTTCATCATTGTCCTCCATCCTGAACGTAGGCATTACTCGTTCCACTGGAGCCATTTCCTCAAACCTATAGGCCAATGCGAATGGTGTCTTTCCAGTCGGAATCCTCTTTGTGGTATGGTATGCTCAGAAGCTCCAGAACCCTTTGGCTGCATCGAGTATCCTCTTGATTGCTTCCAGGATAGTTTTGTTTGTGACTTCTACTTGTCCATTGGCCTAGGGGTGACCCAACGCGGAAAAGTGGCAACTAATGCCCAGTTCGATGCAAAGTTGCTAGATTCTCCTGCCTTCGAACTGTCCCGTTATCGCTGACCAAGATTTTTGATATTCCGAACCTACAGACAATAAACTTCCAAAAAAAGTTCTTCATTTTATTCTCTCCTATCTTGGAGAGGGGCTCCACTTCTACCCATTTGGTGAAGTAGTTGATTGCCAGAATGAGGAATTTTTTTCTTTCGGAGATGAAGAACGGGCCTACGATATTCATCCCCACTAAGCGAAGAACCACGGGCTGGTCATAGGAACCAGGTTATGTGCAGGCATATGTGTGTACGAGACATACCTCTGACACTTATCGCACTTGCAAACCAAGTATTTGGTATCTTGCTGCATTTTCGGCCAATAATACCTCAACGTGAGGGCTTTATGAGTTGGTGTCCTTTTTCTAGGGTGGTTCTCGCATATTCCTTTACGGATTTCGAGGACCTGGTTTTCCTCCTTGGGGGTCAGGCATCTGAGTAGAGGGCCAACCATTGATCTCCATACACTTGTCATTGAGGAGCGTGTACCATACCACTCTGTTTTCAGCTTGTGGGCCTCTAGCTTGTCTGCTGGGAGGATTCCATCTTTTATGTAGCTGATATGGGGGCTCATCCAACTGGTCTCCATACTTGTGAAGAGAATTTCGTGGAGCCCTATCCTCTAGGGCCGACTTCTCTTGGAACTCTATGACTGTATTGGAGTTGTTTTGTGTGGACGAGGCCTTTTCGGTCAGATAGTCGACTTCCTGTTATCTGCCCTAGAGCAGCGGTGGAGTAGTATTCTCTTGAACCATCTTTTGGCATTGATTGCTTTCCAACAACAGGCCATCATTCGGAGTTCTTTAATATCGAATTCACTGTTCACCTAATTAACCACCAATTGGGAGTTGCTTAACATCGTGATTTCTGCTACTTCGATTCCTCTGGCTAGCTTTAGCACGACTAGGAGGGCTTCGTACTCCGCTTTGTTGTTTGAAGCGCGAAAATCGAATTTGATAACCCCTTCAAGGGTGTAAATGACAATCCTCGCTCCACAACCTTCATGTTGGATGACCCGTCAGATTGCAAGATCCATACCTGGGGGGGGGGGAATCTCGGAGTTCTCATCTCCTTGGTGGTGTTTCAGTTTCGGTTCTCCTATCCCAGTGAACTCGGCGATGAAGTCTGACAGTGCTTGCGCTTTGATGGCCGTTCTCGGATAGTGGACTTCAAACTGTCCCAGCTCCATTGATCATTTGACCATTCTTCTCGATAGCTCTGGCTTGTGCAATACTGACCGGAGTAGGTACTCTGTCAGGATTGTTATTGAGTGAGCTTGGAAGTAGGGCCTTAGTTTTCTGGAGGAAGTCACCAACGCTAAGGCCAATTTTTCTAGATTATGGTAGTTAGTCTCTGCCCCATCAAACTTTTTGCTGATTTAGTAGACAAGCTTCTATTTTCCTTACTCTTCCCGAGCCATAGCTGAGCTGACAGTATGCTCTGAAACTGAGAGGTATAGTGAGAGCGTCTCACCCGAAGTAGGTTACGAAAGCAACTATGTGCTTCCCATGTATGCCTTAAAATCTTGGAAGGCTTGTTCACACAGCTCTCCCCATTGGAATTCTTTATTTTTCTGTAGGATTTTAAAAAAATGGAGGCATTTGTTTGAAGATTTGGAAATGAAGCTGTTTAGGGTTGTCACCCTCCCAATCAGGCTATGAACTTCTTTAATGTTTATAGGTGGTCTCATGTCGAGAAGAGTCTGAATGTGCTTTGGATTAGCCTATATCCCCTTTCGTTTGACTATGTAGCCCAAGAATTTCCCTGACTGCACCGCAAAAGTGCGTTTCTGCAGGTTGAGCTTCATTTGGTACTTCCCAAGTTGAGAGAATGCTCCTTGGAGGTCCGCCAGTTGATCGAGACTGTGGAGGATTTTTACCAGCATGTCGTGATGTAAACTTCCATGGTCTTTCAGGATTCGTCCTTTGAACATTCAGTTCACCAGATGCTGGTACGTTGTCTTTCGCATTCTTTAGCCCGAATGGCATTACCCGACAACAGTTTGTACCTCTATCTATTATGAAAGAGGTTTTCTCCTAGTCCGGTGGGTGCATACCAATCTGATTGTAGCCATAACATGCTTCCATGAAGCTGAATAGGTTGTGTCAGGATGTCGCGTCCACGATCTGGTTTATCTGTGGTAGTGTAATTTTGGGCAGGCTTTGTTAAATTCGATGTAGTCCATGCAACCTTCCAACTCCCATTTTTATTTCTCACCAGGACTGTGTTTGCCAGCCATCTGGATAGCGAGACTCCCTTATCATGTTGGCGTTTAGAAGTCTTTGTACCTCTTCATTAATAGCCTGATTGTGCTCGGGCGCCACCAATTTTCTTTTCTGATGGACTAGCTTTAAGTCAGGATTGGCTGTCAGTCGGTGGGTGATAATTGTGGGTCGATCCCCACCATGTCTTTCATTGTCCAGGCGAAAACGTCCTGGTTCTCTTTTAAGAACGCGGCTAGCTGATATGTCAGTGCTATATTGAGATTAGAGCCTATCTGGACTGATTTTGTGTTAGATGGGTTGTCCAAGTATATTGTAACTACTTCTTTCGGTTGTCGAGCGTTCGGCCTTCCCCCCAGGCTGGATGGAGGTTCGAGGTCCGAAGGTGAAGGTGAGTCCTTTCTATCTAGATTCGGGGTTTCCTCATCCAGATCCCGTCGTTCGGGCCTCTGTGCTCCGTTCTCCGGTTGTCTGGCTGTGGTGTAGTGGCATTCAGAGCAATAATTTGGTATTCTCTAATTGTCCCTACCTCGCTGCCAGAGAGGTATTTGAGGCACTGGTGCTGGTGGAGACGACTGCCTCCATGTGGTATAATCAAGGTCAGCCAAATATTACGTTGTATTTAGAGTGTGCGTCTACGATCAAGAACTCTATCATCAGAACCCTCTGTAGGTCTGGCTGCCATGTGATCACTAGCAGTATGATTTTACCAACCGGTTTCAACTTTCTCCATTGAAGCCAAACATGGCTTGATTTGAAGGTGTCGACTCTCCTTCTGTCAGTTGCATTTTCAGGAATGCATCTAGGAACAATACGTTAACAAAGTTTCCTGTGTCCACCGGTAATCTTCTCACTTCCTAACTTGTTATCCCTACTGAGATGACTAGAACATCATTGTGTGGGAAATGAACCACCTTCATGTCCCGTTCTGTGAACTTTAAGCTTAGAGCTTTTCTCTCCTCTCGTACTTGTGGTACAAGGTGATCTTAGTAGTGTGATCTAAATCGCAGCTCTCATATCGACTTCTTTAGTGAACGATTTGAGTGTTGTCTCTCCTCGTTTGTCCCGTGAAAGAAACATACCATGTTAGGAGTCATGTCTCCAACTTCTTGTGTCGTTCCTTCGCCTTGAGGATGCATGTCCCCGAAGTCGATGAACTCCTTTAGTCGTCCCTTGGATCCAGTACTGGATCTCATCTCTGAGGCTCCGACAGTCTTTGGTGTCATGGCGTATCTCCTTGTGATAAGAGCAGTGCTTACTCTTGTCACACTTTGAATGATCTCCTTTGAGTTTTGATGGCCACTTGATGTCAGCCCATTTTTTCATGACAGATAAAATGTTAGGCAGACTAGAGTTGAGTGGGGTGTAATAGGGTACCTCGAGCCGCTGGGCTTGAATAACTTTGCTTGGTTGAACCCTATCTGGTTCTCGCCCCGTTTCCACTTGGAACTATCCCCTTTTTCATCCCTGTCCTTGGCTCTGGAGGAGTGCTTTAGCTCGCTTTCCCCCTTTCTAGTAGCCAACATTTCTTCCAAGGTGATGTATTTCTGAGCATACTCGCCATAACCGCTAAGAGCTCCAAGGTGAGGTAGTTGTAAAACTGACCTCTTCGGAGGCTAGAGGTGAAAACAATGAATGATGTGTCATCACTGCAACCATTAATTAAGGTCAGCTCGTCATTGAAACGAGTGACGTTCTACCTAAGGTTCTCGCCATGCTTCTGCCCGAGGCTCAACAAATAGTGGGGCCCTTTCATGATCCTTTGGCTCTCGATGAACCTGGTGATGAATGCCTTCGTCGGGCTTGGAGAAACCCAATGGACTCAGGCTGGAGGTTGTGGAACCAAGTCAGCGCAATCTTCTTCAGGCTGGTGGAAGAAATTTTACAAAGGATGGTCTTTGAACTTTCTTTGAGCACCATCACATAGTGGTAATGGTGCAAATGGTTTGATGAATCTGACGTTCCGTTATAAAACTCGAGCTTCAGTGGGACGAACTTATTCAGAAGAGGGGCACTCATAATCTCCTCCGAGAATGGAGGGATTGTGAGATCATAATGGACATCAGGGTCGGACACCCCTAGTTGGAGCGGGTTCTTGACCATGGTACTATTTGTCCATGGGGTATGGTTCCCATGATACTCTCTTAGATCTCATTCTTGGCAAGCTCTTTATTCCCCAGCGGGAATTTGGGGGGGGGGGGGGGGGGGGGGGGGGTTGCCCTCCTGGGCATGCTCTTAGATATGAGATCTTTCTGAATCTCAGTCGACCTCAGATCGCTGCTGTCACTCTCGATTCATCCTTTCTACCCCCTCGTTAAGTGATCTAGGTGGAGCAGGATCGAACGCATGTCGTGGGCAACCTTGGTCGCTTCCGCGGTTGGATCGTGTGGTTGTTCAACCTTTTCGATCGGATCGATTTGGTCCTGTGGTTGGGCTTTACCGGCCAGGGCTTCGTCTGGCTCGACGTCATCATTGAATGCTCGAGATCTGGTGCTGGTGAGCATTTCTCGATGTTTTTTTTTATCTAGAAAAAACATTGTATGTTCGCTTAAAGGGAAATTCTCCCCACGGACGACGCCAAACTGATGTGTTCAGATCGGTCCTCGCTGATCTCGAACTTACAAAAATGAGCAACGGTTAAGCTAGGGACTACCGTTGTGGTGGCTGAAAGCACCCCGATGCTTAAGCAAGATATCAATGCAAGGGAGAGTGAAGACTATATGTAAATCGTAATGTGTATGCGTAACTTTTTTCCTTTCACCATCTCTTATAGCGAGTACTCCCTCCCAATTGTCGCTGCGATCGAGGGCGTGATGGAGGGAGGAGATTTCACAAAAGATCTCACCTGTGCTTGACTGAGTTTATTCGGCATTTGGCTTTGTTTATGACCTAATGCTTGATTGGGCTAAGAGTTGATTTTGTGCGAGTGAATCTCGAGCTTGTGATAGATCTGAGATTCATGTTCGAACCTTATTATCTTGGGCCAAGCCCTAAGATCCGTATCTCTTAGGCTGACGTGTCTTAGGTTGAGTATGAAATTATGTTTACTCACTTTAAATTAAGTATCTGTTTCCTTCCCTCTACTGCTAGGATTGGAAATCTTGTAATTTACATATTCATACGATCGAGTCATTGGGTTTCCAAAATAGTGTAAAAAGAGGTATTTCGAATAATTGCTATTTGACTCAGACATGTTCTAAAAAAGTCGAGATATTTTGAATTGTATGTTGACACAGACAAAGTTAAAGAAAACCTCTGAAATGATTTTAATATTGGACCTTGGACACATAATAGTTCCGAATCAAATCTCTTTAGAAAAAAGATATTTTGTCTCATGGTAGCCTGCATTGGGCGCGTGACTCACATGCTGAACAACGGTTTGAGCATGAGTTCATTTGGGACTGCGCTGAGGCCTTTTGAAGTGCTAGGGTTAGTCCATGCCATGCTATTTAGGGAGTGGGCCCTCGAACTGGATCTCGAGAGTAGAGTTTTATATTAAAAGACCTCATTGATATTTAGGGAGTGAACCATTCCTTATAAACCTTAGTGATAAGATTCACCTTATTTGATTTGAGACTATTCGAGCCAACACGTATACATTTGTCAAGGCTTGGGTAACAATTAATGGACACTCCTGACTTTGTCATTCCATTTTGGTAGAAGAGACATTTTATCAATTTCATATATTCACCCTTCCATCATTACAACCATAAAAATCACCAAATTAAAGATCAACGCAGAAAGTTAATAATATAATTATTTTGTTGGCATGATGAGCACTTCAGAAGTTACCATTATGGCAAACAAAAACTTAAGAGAGAGTTCGGGGGGTAGATGACAAAGATGCAAATGAAACTAAAAAGATTAAACTTTTACTAGTTCTAGATACATTATTATTTATTTATTTTTGCATTTATTCCCATGGACAACTATCTAAAAGGAAGATTTATGAAGTGAATCGCCAACAACATTTTCGATAAATATGGGTTTGACTGGCTTCGTTAACAAATCAAATGAACTGAAGGAGTGTGGAGGAAGTATAACTTCCATTTCTTTTCCTGCCTTATCAAGTAGAGTTTGGGCTGGTACCACCTGTGTAAAACAAAAAACGAACCAACAATATGAATACAATGTCAGTTATGGGTACAATTTACATTTGCTTCAGTCAGTAAAGAAGATCAACACATCAGAAATGGATAGAAACATGTGATTTCTATCTATTTTAACCCCCTTTTTCATTTTGTGTTAGATGATTAAGCAAAGACCTTCCTTCTGATAGGATGATCTTCATAACTGAAGGGTTCCGAGACTCTTGTCTTCTTCAGAAAAGAGAGTTGAATAATTGGACTTTTTTTTTTGAAGTAGAAAAGAGCTCGATAGTTTCTAATTCATCTGCAGGCTCCTTAAGGCTTCTAATGTTGCACAAATGATACTGGGGTGTCTAATTCTAAGTTCACCATGTAACTATGTCTATGTCAACACTCGCAATAAAGTTTGAAAGAGACTACAGATCGACAATAATTAGCAGCGACATTGGTCACACACAGAAGATGTGTAATGGTGATCTCATGAGCGTCACTACCACTTGCTCTTGGTTAATCCCAGATTACAAAGTCAAACATGTGTAATTTTCCCACGCTTCTTCGGTTTCTCGTAGAGGAATAGATCCAATTTAATATTTGACATTATCTATATATAAGTTGGACATGAAGAGACAATTTTACCATGCATGTGACTTGTGATATGATGAAGAGATTTATAAATTCAAGCACAGTATTGACCTTCCCAAGGGCAGTATGAAGTTTGCGTTCATAAGGAGATTTACTAGACTAGAGTGACTTGGATTTTGCCCACATTAAGTGTTTATGATCTTAAGAAACCCAGGAAGGCAAACATTACTAAAGGGATCAAGAAGCTTATAGTTTGCCTGCTTTTGCTACAAATGAAATATAAATAGCACGCCCAAAGTAATTGTCTCTAAAGAGTAAAGTTAAAGGACTACATACCTTATTTGGCTCCTGGAATGTGTTCTCATCCTTCACACTGCTGGATGTAAGAATGGTTTTTGTTGACCCCAAAGAACCTATGGAGTTTGATCCTAATCCATTCACTGACAGCTTAAGGTGAACCATATTGCTACCGAAGTTGACAACCTACATTTTTACCAACATCCGAAAAAAAAAACAATAAAAATGCTGATTTGTTTAAAGTAGATGGAAGTAAAATATAATACGACTATTATCAACTGACACCTATGAAAGGAGAATACTAAAGCACATAATGCCAAGAAGCAAAAAAAGAACGCATGATCCAGAATATAACCAATACAATGGTTGATTGATTGCCTTGTATTAGTTAAATTTGTATTCTGAGTTTATAATACAGACCTAGTTTGTGAATCAAATACAACGGAACTACATTTGCAGTTTCAAATTTCTTTAGGTCTAAGCATATTCAACCTGATTCACCTTAAATCCTAACTATTAGGGAGGTAAGATTTTAACTAACTTAAAATCCTAGGACGCATTAATTTCCTATTTACTTAGCAGAAAGTGCTTGTAGACACAGTGATATAATTTATTGATGCCTATACTGAGATTCATAACTAAAACAGACCATTTCCAAGGGTGAGGAAAAAGAGAAAGATGGTTCCAACAATAAGTATGGAAGATTAAAGTATTGAGGATCAAAATTAAGCAAGTTTCAAGACCTTTATTCTTATGTACTTCTGGCTATCCTCTGAACTCTCCCAAGCAATTGCTGAGGCAACCACAGAAGCTGAGGAAGTTCTTTGAAGTGTGGAATTTAGGACAGTTGCACCACTTGATTCTGCAAAAAATTGTTGCACCCAGTAGCTAGGAGTTCCATAATGCTGCCATGAGTTGAATACAATTGCATCTGGGTTCCACCTGAATCATTCAAGATTTTCCATTTAGGGCACTGAGACAAACACGGAAAGATCTCAGAAGAAAGAAAGGTACCGCCGATCATTGTTATTCACAAAAAGAGGTGCATAGCTTGCCATCTCAATGACATCACTGCATTTAAAAAAAATGCAATTAGATCTTAGTAACCACAATGGACAAAGCTAAATCAAAACACGATAAGAATACACTTCAGTTTCCATGTTAAAATATAAACAGTGCAAAATTAGACAGAGCAGACTCAAACAAGGAGTGGTGTGCAGTGATTAGACACAAAAGCAAGGAGTCGTATAGTCATGGATGGCCCAACCATGCATATGTACTTTTTTAGCTCCACAAAGGCAACAAAAGGCTATGCCCATGAGTTGAGTTTTGGATGCCAATATCTCCATGCAGCATGCACTAATCGATGTCCAACAGTTCTTATCAAGGTTGGTTCGTGGAGTTGTTTGTTTGATTTTTGGATACAAATGCATGACGTTTAGTCATTCTTCCCCCAGAATTGGCATAGTTTTGAAATGCTTGTTATAATACTGACTTGCTTTTCTTTTCTCCTTTGCAAAAACCTGTTCGTAACTTAAAGAATACGGACGTGTGTCAGAAACTAGTTCAGAGTATAAATTCTTCTAAATAAGCAAACCTGTTCTTTTCTAGCCCAATGAGAAATCCAGCTTCTGCAAGTGCTGCTAAAAGACTTCCATGCCCAGCATCTTTTCCAGTCACAGCATACTCACTAACAAAAGCCTAAAAGATAATGTCACGCAAAGCTTATTGTTAGCCATTGATATGGAACCAAAATTATAATTCACGAAGGGCCAATAGAATCACACCTTTGGACCAGTACGCGATGTATGATCAAATTGGTGAGACATGGAGAAGAGGTTGCTTGCAGATGTGTAGATCTGCACAGAAATCGGGGAGTTAGAAAATGTTCTTTTACGTGTAGTGCCCAGAGATAGTAACATTGCAAGATAGAGAAGAGACAAACAATTACTGCTATAGCAGCGATGACCAAGTTAACAATTTTACTCCTTACATGAAAATCATACATATCAGCTGGATGATCCAACTGGCGAGAAGACGCATCACAGTTGGAGATTAACTTGATGTCAGGGTAGGCACTTTTAATAGCATTAAAGAATTTGATGTAATTTCCTGGCCAATATAAGATTAGAGTAAGTATCAGATTATACAAGGATCATGTTCAACTATCCTTTGACGAATCTAATTAAAATAATATCTCCAAATGAAAGCAAAGCTCAAGAGGGGGAACAAAAAAAAAAAAAAAGTGAAAATGTTATACAGAAGATTCATGCTAGAAAAAGATACCATCCATCCTAGTAGCTCAAAGAGATGCATCAGATGATATCAAAACAGGAAACTTATTTTCCAAATCAGTGATTTCATAGACGACTAGTTATTTCTTGTAAAATAGTATGTTAAACATCATAGTTGGTTGAACTATTAATAGTTATATACTTCTCTAAAGATGAGACCAGCTCCTTTCGTATGTTTGCACTGAAAAGCTTCAATGCAGAAGATGTCGTGCAAATCCAATTAGAAAAAAAGTAGGAAATTAATTCCATACAAATTTGAAGAAATGGTGAAGTACTATTGATCATTTAACTTTACTATTTTCTCAAATCTATATGTCCACATCAGAGAGCATGGAGTGAAAAGATGGATGCTAAATAGGATATCTCATAGACTTGTAAAAGATATTTAGTTTCTGCATTATGTGAATCAAAATGGGTAATGCTTGAACAAAGTTTGCTGCATAAAACCCATTTTGGTAATATGGTTTCCGCAATCTTACGAACACACTTGATTTTTTAACAACTTAGTACCAAAATATAGAAAGTCCTAAAATATTTCATACTTCATCAAACTTCAGAAAGTAAAATATAGTCCAAATGTAAAGCAGAGAACTGAAAAAAAATGCATACCGCGGTAATATGGTTTCCCGCAATCTTCATTTCCAATTGCCATATATCTCAAGTCAAAAGGCTCTGGGTGTCCCATTGATGCTCGAACTGAACCCCACTTTGAACTACGATCACCTCTAGCAAATTCTATGCTGTCAAGAGCTTCCTGATTAAACAAAAGAAAACGTTATGCATGGAATGGCCCGAGACAACACATGTTAATAAATGATGATATTGTTACATATATAGAATTTGAAATCCACATATCGGTTTAAACCCTTGAAGATTTGATCCATATCAAACAGATTCCAGGAGATCGACATTTCTTCTCTTCCAAGTTTCTTGCAGGTACTTGCTTCCTTATTTTAAATAAGATTCATTTTATACCATTGATGAAGTGTATGTTTAGAAATGATCTCCAATTAGGATTTACTTGTATAAGTAGTTGTTTTTTATTACGATTATAGCATAAGTCTATATACTCTTCAGGGTTCCCTTCTTGTAATACACAAATTCACTAAAATATTTTCCCTTCCTCAGAATTCACTATTCAAGATTGGATACAGTCAACCCTCCCAAATAGGACCTACAATGTTTCCATGACTCATTGCCCAAGTAACCATTGTCCCTAAGACATCCACCGTGTAAATGAAAAGAAAATGGAACTTTATCCTTGCAATTATCAGAAGTATGATTTAATCTGCTTCTTTTGCACAAATGTAATCCGAGGTGGAATATTACTGCGATGAGAAATTGAATCTTATTAAGGAAATGTTTGATTGATATAAGAAATGCTATTTGCATGCACATCTCAGTAAAAGTTGATGCAAAGAATTCAATGGCATACCTGTACGAAAGGCAAGATGCTAGAAGTAGAAACTTCATCGTTATGGCTAATTCCTAATGAACAAAAACGAAACCAAAATCAAATAAAGCAGGTAAGAATCATTTTACTTTTTTCAGAAAAGCGTTTCAACAATCTAACATATGGAGTTTACCATTGTTGATCACCCATACTGGAGATGCACCAAGGTCCTCCGCTAGCTGCAGCAGAGTTGGTATTAAATAATCAATCAACATCATCAAAACATATAATTAGGGAAATTCTACAGTTGGAAACTGCACGCATTCAAGAAATGAAATAGATAGGTACTTGAAGAAACTCAAGGTATCCTAGGCCATCATCTGTCCAATACTTCCAAACGTCGCCGAAGTGTCCAGGTCTCTCCTCCCATGGACCGATTGTTTGTTTCCAACGAAATGCATTTCTGAGCCATTCTCCTTCCACAAAACAACCACCTGATACAAATAAGAGATACTTAACTTTCTGGAGCAACCCTCTTATCAATTGGCCACCTCCTCTTTTATATACCTAGTTGCACCATAATAATATTTTGAACTTTATATACAACTAGTAATTTGACATAGTATCAGAGCTTTTCAAGATGAGAAGTTCTATTTTACATATTTCCAGTATTCCTGTGAGTGAAGTGTTGTTTTAAGCATAATTAAGTTCACCCCCTAACATGTTTTTCTACAGGTATGTCCATCAAGTGTGTTATCCATGCAGCTTTCTTCTGATAACCACAGCATATATTCAAATGATTCATACCTTTTAAAACAATTGGTTGTTCACTATTCATTGTGAAGAGTTTAAGATAAAGATGGTAAACATAAGGAATCAAGGCTTTTGCATTTTCCCATGTTCTAAAAGAATTAGGTAATTATTCATGGCTTCACTTTCGATGGGAAGATTCTGTACTTTTATTGTCATTGTTTGAGTTTTCATTACATTAAATTTTCGAACTCATTACCCTAATGTCCACTATTTCCTTAAATAAGGGAGGTCCTCCCAACCTATTTATTTGTTCTTGCAAGGGGGAATGTGTTCCTTAATTTTGTGAGTGTAGCTACTCTATGGTCAGAAGTTAGAAGTATACTGTATCATTTCGTAAGGAAAACCAGGTCTACAGTATCTAGTTGTGTATTGTTTCTTTCTTTCTTAAAATACATATCTCACATGTGCAGTTTAGAAACCATATTAACTAGTAGAAGCTAAATGCATACTTAAACCTGCCAAGAGAAAAATACAATTTTTCCTACTGACATAATTAACAGAGGGATGGAGGCAACCTGAATTATACAATGAGATGACTTGTGTCCCTATATTATATATATATATCTGGTCCTGTGGTAAATGGTCATCTTGATTTGTATGTACCTGGAAATCTGATAAAACGGGGTTTTAGATTTGCAATCATCTGGACAAGCTCTTTACGGAAACCATGCCCCTGTCCATGAAAGAGGTGGGGGGAAATTTACTAGTCAATAAATAAGTTCATAGATGAAATGAAAATTCCAAAATGAAATAAGTACTAAAAGGTAAATTTTGATGAAATAGAGAACTAGAGAAAAGATTAATATAATGAAAAAGTAAAAAATAAGAGGATGCTATAAGAAATAATAGAACCATTGCTCAAGTATCTAATTTTCATATCTTATTTATTTTATTTTCCTTACTAAATCTTGAATACCACTCCTTTCAGGTGTTGAAGTTGCTTGCCTACTGAAGTGGTAAAGGCAATAAAACCAACTTGAAAATAAACATCTCCCTATGACCGATTCACAATTGAAATCATCTTTATAATGTGAAATTGACTTCCACAAGCTGATATCATAGGAGTTCTCAGGCTGCCTAGGAATCCAATAAGACTGTGGGATCATACTTAAAATTCATGGAGGACGACTTAACTTCCAAGGTAAAATTGATGGTGCTAACATGGGAATCACATTCTTTGGGGGAAATAAGGAGTATGATTCCCATTTGGGAGTTCAATTCCCACCATTGATCACAAATTTGGATATACATGACGATTGCACACTCAATTTGCTTTGAAGTGGTCTAACTCATGGATTTCATGCAAATAAACACACCTTAGCTTTAATGACTTCTCTCCATAAGCTCTTCCCTTCGAGCCATAACTCATAACTCCAAAGCCACTTACAAAGAATCGCCGTTATTTATCAATTAAAGAGGCTAGCTACCCAATCCACCACTTCTTTAGGCAAGCGCCACAGGGAAGTAGACATATGAAAAAGACATAATAAATAGGTTATATTAGCACACTACTTGTACTCTTAAAAAGCACAAGTCTACCATCTGGAAGGAGCTTTCCCTTCCAAATGGCAAACCACGTCCCATTATTTCCACCACTAGATCCTACAATTGTTTGTATTCGTTTTTAACTCCGAGCGGAAAAGCTAGGTAGGCTTTTGCCAGTATACCTACTTAACACCCCAATACCACTGCTCATACCCCACGACTAGGACATTATCCTGCACCTTATACTACACTCTTGGACTTTTAAAATGATTCTATGGCACAAAGAAAAATTCAAGTTTGTCTCATTCCTTTATAAAGATAAAACATTGGGATCCAATAAAAACCCTGCCCGCCCTTCCAAAAAAAAAGATAGAACATTGGGGTTTCAAATCCTTTACATATGAAGACCGACATCTTTGCTCATCTACTTGTTTCTTGCAAACCAGACAGGCTTCTTTTCCTAGAAAAAGGAAAAAGGTAGGTCTCGGTTTTAGGGTGAGTAAGGTTTTTAATGGACCCAAAACCATTTAAATAAATAACAGAGCCTATATTATTACGAAAGAGCAAGAAAACAAATATTAACCGTTGAGCTATCTGTCCGGGCCTGGTAGTTTGCTTTGTAGGAACACAACAACTTCTACCAACAGTAATGCTTTGAGAAAATTGGACATGTGCTGGAACAATAGTTCAAAAGCATAACTGGAATGCCCATGTCTATCTTATCAATCTACCAGGCTCCCACACTAACAGCTTATATCCTGTTCTGTTCAACATAAAACTAAAGCTAAAAATTAAACTGATATATATTCAGTATCTAAATAAAGTCAGAAAGAGCATGTACCATGTATGTATCTGAAGGCATGACTGACACTTGATCAAACCAAATAACTCCACTTTTTGTTGTAGTCAATTGAAGTCTTGATTTGTGGTCTGTACCTTTGGCTTTCAAAAGAAACTCTATTTTTCTCCAGTTTGAAACATCAGAAGCAGCAGCTCTAAGAGGGAGAAAAAGAAATTTACACAACAATCAATAAGACTTAGTCGGAAAGAGGAGGGGGAGGGGATTAACTTAATTTTTTTCGTAAATAAATTCAGAAACAATGCTCACGCGATGTTAGCAGAAGCCAAAATTTGAGACCCATCCGAGCTTGCCAAAGAAACTTTGAAGTTAACTGATTCCAACGATTTCACATGCAGAACCACTTTATATGTCTTTCCATTTTCAATATTCTGCCATGTAATGAAGAGTGCAACATTTAAAATTTATCTCAGGAATGTTTTAGTTCAGTTCATAAAGAATAAGCTGTAAAACCAAATTGTGTACTAAAGCTAGAATATGAATTACTTCTTACCATGCCCCAGAATCCAGGATTATAAATTCCAACACCTCCTTTTGGACAGACGTCACAGATTACCTCCATCCTGAGTGCAATCGGATTACGAGCAAAACATGAAGAACGGTCAGTTGAAACCATTAAAGATGACTCATCCCCAATGATAGACCAAGGATCAATGTTTGAAGGAGTGCTCTGTCCCCCAGCTTCAAAACCTGCAAAGGAACTGCATGAGTATTATAATACTAAAGTAAAATATACCATCCCACTGAAGGGAATGCAAGACAGTTTTACTAAACACCCAAGGGGCGAATCTATAGTTTTATGTCTCGCAGATTTTAACATGAATGCCATTATTCTTTTTGTCCAATAAGTAGATTAAAAATTGGTCAGAAAGCTTAACCGCAGCATAAGTAGATAGATGGAGTGCCAATTCAACAAACAAACAAAAGGAAAACTGATCACAAGATCCCATTCCAAATTGGACCAACCTTGTTCAATCTAATAAAGAAAATACCCATGCAATAGTTTTTAGCAGTTTGGAGAAATGATAGTCATGTTCATGCATATTTGAAATAATTGAAAGTGTACAAAGCAGCTATAAGTAACTACACACATTTATTTAAGATGCAAAATTCTTTCAATCAACAAAGAAACATCCATCATTGACCCCCCGTAAGAGTTCCATTAGTTGACACCTTACACCAAACCAAATTTGAAATGTCCAATGACCATGATAATCATTCTAAGTTTCTATCTCGGTGCAAAAGATCTTCAAGCAGTTGCTAAGGTCTAGGATGTAGCTCTAGTAGCTAGAAAACATTCTTCAATGTCAAAATGTTTTACTGACATATTTTTCTTATGTAGCTGGATAAGTTTTCCAGAGAGAACACCAACTTATAAGATTGTTTCTTGATCTATTTCATGAATCGCTAGTTTTAGATGATTCCTCTTACAGCTGTTTTCTTGTTGGTACTTGGTATTAAAGGGCTATGTGTAACACGTTTGCAACCACACATCAAAAAAAAAGAAAGAGCATTTTTTTTAAAATAAGAAAGAGCATACTTCACCAGTCAACCATATAATGCATGACATGGTACAGAATGTTCATTCTTGTTAGATCGATAAAAAAAAAAAAAAATTATCACATTCAAATATGCTTCTTATAAAATTTATCACATTCTAACGACTATCTCTTCATTTATTATACCTCTGTTGCTTACAAGTTCAGCCCATAATCCACCGGCTCCTGCGTGGTTGATCTCCTGCAAGAAAGCATTTCAGGAAGGGTTTCCTAAAAAAAAACGTATTAAGAAAAGTGCAAAAGGTAGATATGCATCGAGGCGTGATTAAGATAGACAATGATAATTAGTTTTTTCAAATGCACATATAGTTCTACCAAGTATCGTGACAGTTAATATATTTAGCTGAATAAAACATATCCAATCATGATAGGAGGGGAGTTCTTTCTCTCTTACATGCACCCTGTTCTATCTTTTCTTTTGGGTTAATAAAGCTTTCATATGCTTTTTTACCATATAATGAAAAAGATTGCATTAGAATTGGGCAAGTGCTAGGTAGTTCATAGTTGAAAGGTGAAAACTAACCTGAAAAACTAGTCATTTAAAAAAAAAATTTGCCTCTTCATCACTTCTAGTTTATATGAAAGTTATTTGAGGTGTGGCACAAATAAACAGGCTAACACAAGCTAAAAATGAACAAATAGAGGCCTGACTGAAGTAGCTAGAAAAATAACATGGAGGACTATTACAGTAGTATAGCATAAGCCATGTAACCCGAAAATAGAACTGAAGGAATTCAAGATTAAATGTCAACATTCTCTAATCAATTAGAACTCAAGAATTAACCTCAAAAAATACGCCAAATAGTGTTTCAGAAGCCTTGTGGGTAGAGTGATCGGAAGCATCTACAAGAAGGCTTGCGGTCCCATCATCGGCTTCTAAGGCATAACTTAGGCGCAAAGCACAGAATGTGAAGAAAATGTAAAAGGAAAGAATACTAAGAAGTGGCTTCCCAGAACCCATTGTTTCTTCACCACCGCATCCAGTCTTTGCACAACCTGATGAAACTTAAATATGTGAGCTAGTTCAGTTAATAATAGTATGGTATGATGCGGAAGGGAAAAGTAAATCACCAAAAATAAAGTTAGTAACTTTAGTTGCGTCATAAACCAATGAATTTCCCATTAGGGAAAAACTTATAGAAACTAAACTAAATATTGGAATTAGATAAACTCGTCGAGTCGAGGATATATTATTCATTCTCAAATTACAAAACTTCCAAGGATGTACAATCAGTTTTATTACAAAAGTTTGACACAAGTTGCAATTAGGTGAAAGTTGGTGGAAGGCCGTTGAAGATAACAAACGCATTATTTTCAAACTCGAATATTTTTTGAGGATGAAAGACTACCAATAAAATATATATAGGAAATGTTAATACAAGTTGATAATTAAAAACATTTGAAATTAAAAGATTATATATAATTCAGAAAAATCAAACTGGGTGAGATTGCCTAGCTAATCAAAGGTGGATAATCAGGCAGGCACGCAGTGTTTACAGTCCAAAAATGGAGTGGGCAAATGATGAGAAAAGGGTTTAAATACAACAACAACAACAGTAAAGTAGTTTTAGAGTGACAATCAAGGTATCTTTCTTTTATAAAGCAATTGAATGAACCAAGAGATGAGATGGAATCATCAGTTAAAGAAAGAAAGAAAGAAAGACTGAAAAGCAAGCAGACGCAATATTTCCAAATTGATCATCGAAACCGCACTGAATTTTTCAGATTAGGAACAAAAAAGGATGGATAGAAGAGGAATGAATAAAGTAAAGATGGAGGGAGGAAAGGAGTTGGTGAGTGAGTTCATACCTCCAAGACTCAAATGTAGATAGATAGAATGAATGAATGGAGAAATGATAGTTGAGGTTGGAATTGGTACGGTAGAATCTCTCTGTCTTTCTATAGTCTATTATATATATATATAAGTAGTAAATACAACAAGAACAATAAGCAATGCAATGCATTGGAGGAAGAAGACTTGTTCTTGGGGAAAGGGAAAACTGTGTCAGGGATCAGACTTAAAAAAAAGAAAGAAAATACGTTAAGCTAAGCTAAACTAAGCTAAACATCATTTCACTATCAGTCGGAGTCGCTAAGGAGGATTAGATTAGATGACTAGAGTCTGAGAGTTGTGGATTGGATAAGAATTTTTTTGAGAAGAATTTTTTTTTAATTTTTGGGGGTAAGTAGTCAGTAGTGTACTAGTACTATAGATGGTGGGTCTCCTGATCTTAGGTTCTTCCGTGGAAGCAAGCGAACGAGTGAACCAATCATTGCGGTAAAGTTACCTCTCACTCGCTTGTGGTCCAAAACCAATAATGCACGCACACTCCTCGGATTCAAGCTTATGCCTCTGCCTTGCCTTGAGATGGTTCACTATCAACATCTCCCACCTTCACTCTTTTGTTTTACTTAAGGTAGCGACTATCTGGCATCACAACTTACTCTCATCCACACCACTCATTCAAATTTTTTTTACCTGCTCTCCAACACCATAACAAAAAAACAAAACCAAAATACAAACATTATTCTCTCTTTGAGGGCGAGAAGTCTACTCTTCATCGCAGACATCTCTCTCCCTCATTCTCAATGTGTTTTTTTCTCCCACCAAGCTCGTCGAAACTTGTCATTGTCGCCGGAACTTGCCATTGTCCCATCTCGACACAATCGACTACTCTTTCTCATTTGTAGTTCCCCAAAATTTGGGAGTTTGGTTGAACTTTTTATGTTAAAATAGATGGGTTTAGTGAAGTTGATGATTATAGCTTTGTCGATTTCAACGGTGAATGTGAGGGTGAAGAAAATGAACAATTTGTAGATGAAGATGAACTTTTTATCACTCCACTTGAGGTAACACTCTCAACTTGAGATGAACTTGCGTTTTTTTTTTTATTATTATTATTTTTTTTTGTGGTGCTATTGTTGTTGTTGCTATTGTTTATCTATTTTACTTATAAGTTCCATATTATTATTTTGTGCGTAGTCCCTTCTCATGGGTGTAATAAGCTTCGAAATACCTATAAAGGATCATGTTTATAGTAATGATGAGATCAACATTGGAGAAGAGCATTGGAAGAGGTGTTTGACGATGACGACTTATTTCTTACGGAAGAGGTTAGGTTCATTCATGTATAAATATTTTTTACAAGTTTATTGTTTATTGGTGTTCATAACATGTTTTTGTCTTGTATTTTGTAGGTATTCATATCAAGGTCGACTTTGATAACTTGGTGTTGAGACATCGATAAGTATAATAACATAGTTGTTGTTATCACTAAATCAAAACCAGCTCATCACAACTGTAAGAGAAAGATCTATTTTGGATGTAAGAGGGAAGGGAAGGCAGACAGTAGGCTAAATAATGTGATTCGATCAGGCAATACAAATAAGTGTGGTTGTCCATTTTAGTTGAGAGAGATTCCAAAAGGTAATGACCATTAGAAATTTCAAGTGACATGTGGAACCCACAATCATCCTCGAGCAAGATCACTTGTTGGTCATTCATTTGCTGGCAAATTGAATGACGAGGAGATCATATATGTGCAAAATATGTCAAAGTTGGGTGTCGCCCCTAGTCACATCTTGGTCGGTTTGAAAGAGTTGTATCCCAATGATATGTCAAATTTGAAGAATATTCACAATATCATTTATCGAATAAAGACAAACCAACTACAAGGTCGAACGACTTTGCAACAGACTATACACTTGTTGAGCAACTATAATTACATAAAGTGGCATACTATGTATGAGGACAATAGAGTCACAAACATTTTTGGGCGCATCTCGACTTAATTCAACTAGCAAAATATTTTCCATCAGTCATAGTTATGGATTGCACCTATAAAATTAATCATTATCAGTGTCGTTGTTTGAGATTTGGGTGTCATGTCGACTGACACGACGATCAATGTTGCATGTTGTTTTATGTCTTATGAGAAGGAAGATTCATACACTTGGGCATTAGAAAATTTTTGTAACACTCGTTAAATTTTAATTGTGGTATTTTTGAATTTTTTTTTATATTAAAAGCGGTATTTCTAAGTTTAGGAATTTAATTGAGATTTTTAGAAATTCTCTGGATTTTTTTAAGGTGGTGCTCTTAGAAATCTAGTGGGGGAAAATAGCCACCCACTTATAAACCCCCATTGTTTTTCTTTCTTCCTCACGAGAGCAGAGCTGCTCTTCCTCTTCTCCGACCTGATCCCAGGCGATTCGCCAAAACTCCTCATTTCTTCATCTTCCTTCTTCTTTGATTTCTTGCTCAAAGCAAATAAAATCATAGTGAGTGCGAGCTCGACGAAGCTGGTTGTGACTTATTAGAAAGCACGGCTCCAATCAGCCCTTTCAGGGGTGTTCATGGCGTCGGTTGGAGGGCAGAAACCCCACATGCAGCAGGTGTTGTGTGGTTGGCTGAAAATTTCAGAAAAAATGGAGACTAAGGTTCGATGACATTGATTTCAAGTTGTGATGTGTGGGTGAGCTTCGATACACGGTTCAGAGGCATTGGGGGAGCTTGTAGAGTTGATTCCAGCGAATTTCAGGTGAGCAAAACTCTACATATGTATAGTTTTTCAGTTTTATTTTTGATTATGGATTGAATTTGGGGTTTTAAACATGTTCTAGCATCTCACGTGAATATATTATAGAAGATTATGGGTTGGAGTTGTGTTACTGTTTCTGATGTACAAACATATATTCAGTGTCTATGTGTTAAGGGTCTGATTTGAGTGTAAGTTAGAATCAATTTGCATGTATGGTCATGACTTACATGCTTAGACCATTGAATTGATTCGTTGGGGAATAAATGTGTTGATCTTGCTTAGTTTAGCATATAGGGAGGGATATTTATGAGTGATTTTGTTGCTATGTCTGTGTTTACTATAGACATATGATCATCGAGAGTGAATTAAATTTGTATTGAAAGCTGAAATAGGTAGATATTTTAACACTGGCGTAGTTTGGTTGACCAAGCAAATCAAGTTACTTCGGTCCACCAAGCTTTACCAAAAACAGTAAAATGTAAGTTTTTAAGGGTTATCCTTTGGTTGGTTTTTGTGTATTTGGGATTGCTAATTCTCTAATTCCATTGGTTTATTAAATTCCGAGTTCGAGTGCGAGAGTTAGGTCCATCTGAATGACGACATGTCAGATTGTCTTCACCGGACATGTTGCTTGTTTGGAGATAATTTAGTTGCTTTCACCGCTTCTTTGGATGGTTTCAATCATGTTTGTACCAACTTTAGGTAGGTTTTAGTTTGGTAAAGTTCATTAAGGTTATTTGTTGGAAATCTCGTTATGGGTTTTATATTAAATATGTTGCAGTAAAAGCATGATAAGGGAATATCTTTAGTACATGCAATTTAATCCATTTGGTAATGATGGTGGCCTCAATGTGATGTTAAATATGGTGAAATTATAAATATGAAGTGATCTTTTCATGCGTATTAGAGATTAGATTATGGTGTATGTCATGGATACCATGGAATGAATATTCTGAGCTGACTATTTATACATTTCAATGTTGTGAGATATATTATTGTGGTTGTGTCCGGGATTATGTTAATTAACCAAGCACTTGTGATGGGTCAGTAGAGCCCTGAGAATAGTTATATATTTGCGACACAGTTGAAAAATCATGGAATATCTCATAGATAGTATTTGCAGATTATTTCAATAATTGTCTTGTATCATTTAGACTATATTTTCCTGCGACTCTAGTCAGATAGATATGCATACTGTAATTGGTGCATATCACCCATTCAACACGAGGAACTACGCAAAACCTTGGTAGGGAGTAACACCGTGGCCTTGAGAACGGGGTGGATCTCTCATTCAAAAAGGAACTCCCGGAGCAGTTGATCACTACCTCGACCTTGAGGTTGTTTGATCATGAGAAAAAACCACCTGCCGTAGTTAATAACTACCTCGGCCTTGAGGTTGTTCTCTCATCCAACAAAGGAACCACCGATTGTAGTTAATGACTACTTCGACCTTGAGGGCGTTTGATCTTTGATTCTCCAATCCAAGAAAGGGACTCTCGGTGCAGTTGATCACTGTCTTACCTTGAGGATGTTTGGGCTTTTTAATCGGGTTGATAGTTCCCTGATGCGCGCTATGATTTATGATTGGGCCACACGATATCGGTCTTCTGTGGCAACATGTAAGTCTTAGAGGCGACACTCCGCCTGGGAACATATATGCCAGTGGTATCAGTGTGTGTACATAAGCATGTCAGGGTGAGACATGTTCGGCACGTGGACTAGGTGCGATTGTGGGAAAATATATGACAACTCATTTGCATTTATGTAACTAACGGGTGATAATTTGTATTTGCTCTCTGACTGATTGACAGGGAGGTAAGCCCATTATAGTTTATGCAGGTACATGGCTTACCTCAAAATAGGTTAACCTCGCTTTTGAGGGGATATGATGAATTCCTTATGAAACCAGGTATACTATACTTTTGATAGTTCTAATGGTTTCCTTGACGTATCAATTAGTATGGATGCTACTTGGCTTCGTGATGCATAACTAGGTAGATAAATGAATCCTTATGGTTGTGACACTAACATACTGGGGTATGTTCACTCAGATGAAAAAACTAAGCAAAATTGCTTTAGGGTGGTTTAGCCTAATGCAATGGATTGTTCCCGAGGACTTTGGTTTAGAGTATAATATGAGTTCTTTCCGAGTGTTGTATACATGCTAGTTTAAAAGTATGTTCATATATAGTCATGAAGGTGATGATTTTCATAAATTGATGAATAGTTTGAGGACTTATATTGTGGCGTGTTGATTGAAAATCTTAACCTGATATGAATTTCTCTTATTTTATCTTACACCTCATGCATTAGCTGCATTTAGGTTTACCTCTGATATATATACTATAATTTATAGCATCATCATAGCATTTTACGGTTGTGTAGTACTGTTATGTATTTATGGTTTGCTCATACCAGCTAGTGCTGACTCGTTTGATTGTTTTGTGACAAATGGGTGTATCCCTACCTGGGTGGAGGTGGTGGTGTTGTCGATAGTGATGCTGCTAATGGAGCTAAGTTGTTGATGCTTGTCCTTTAGGATGGTGAGTTAGCCCATTTTAGTGGATTGCCTGTATGAATCCTGTTATGTTTTTCTTTTGAAATTTTTTTAAGGTGTTGTGTTACGTCTCGACTTTCGAGGCATATAGGTGTTTTGGAAATTGAGGCGTGACAAATTTCTTGAGATTTTTTAGCCAGACAAGTTGCCAGCCGTATTTGTCATTGATAGAGAATTTGGTTTGATAAAGGTCACTGAGCAAGTATTTCCCAAAGCAAAGGAGATTATTGTGCACGTAGCACATAAATACAAATGTTAAGAAGAATTGCAAAAAAACACTTTAAGGATAATGATGCATGGTATGAGTTTATAGATTCTTTCTCGTATTTGTATAGATCAAATATATAAAAGAATGGAATAAGGCAACTGTTGAGTTTGAGAGAAAATGGACATCGCACTCAGTGTTTGGATTATTTGAGGACGGTATGATATCCGCAGATGGAGTATTTTGTGAGTGCATGGATCGATAGTTTTATGCATTTTGAGCAAAGGACAATTGGTCATATTGAGGGCGCGCACTCCAAGTTGAAGAATTGTTGGCAAATTCACAAGGCACGTTTATCAATGTATGAAATATAATTAATAAATTATCAAAATACAACATGTAGAGATTGAATCATCCTTTCAACAAAATTTGACGAAGGTGAAGACTGAGCATATGTGTTAAATTTTTTTGGAAAATTTTATGGACTGCGGCGCACAAGGTTATTGATTTGATGTTTTTGGAAATGCGTAAGTGTGAATTTCTGTGGAATGATCTTGTCAAGTGTGAATGTGTGATTCGAACCACTCATGGATTGCCTAGTGTTCATGAAATGACAGCGTATCTAACCCCTACTAGATAACTTCCATTGGACACCTTAAACAAGTATTGGATGCAATAACACACCTATTTATGAAGGCGCGTATGTATTATAGACCCAGTTGTCGACACCCTTAAGAAGAATTTTAATGAATCCACTTCTGATCAAAAGTTGGTGTTGAAGAGGAAGATTCTAGAGTTGAGTTGCCCTGATTCAACTATAATGATCGAACCATTCGAACTTGGGGCAAGCAAGGGAAAACCAAAAAAGAAGTTGTCCAAGCATGAGAGGTCGACTAAAAGTTACCCGTCAGGTCACGAGTATGCCAAGAGTCAGGATGATCTAAAAAGTCAAGAAAGTGTTTGCAACCAAAAGCAAAAGCCCAAAACGTCCCACAATACTTGGATGAAACAAATTCCTTTGTAGATTCGGAACTATGTTGATAGCACTGAGAACATTGAAAGCGATGGAAATTGTGGATTTCGATGCATAGCCAAGTTCCTAGATTACGACCGCCAGAGTAGTTGAAAGCATGTAAGGAATGAGCTAATAATGGAGCTAGAAATTAATTAAGAGTTTTGGCTTGGAATGTGGCACGAGTCAGGGGTGAAGATGGTAAGGGATGCTTTGATAATTCTAAATACAAGGTACGCATAGGCAAGCAAAATTGGCTTGTTGACCCTAATATATCAGAGCTTGCGGTCAACCATTACCGCTGCGTATTTTTGAGTTATGGAATTCAAAGCACTACGTGTTTTCCATATGTTCAGCCCCCGTCACAATTCAATGACATTAAGGTGTGTTTCACAGCACACCTCGCCCAGAGTTCTCACTTTGTCTTGCTTCATATGCTATCGAAACCTCCATTGCCCCATACAGTTGCTAGTTGACCCTCTCGCCTAATCCCAGAAGCAATTTCTTGGAAGAGTTCATTCAATGCCCAGCTCAACATTGGTGACGTGGTGTTGAGGAAGTACAATCCCAAGAATGCTAAGAAGATGAACAACTCGGAGGAGGGCATTTCTATATTAGATTAATGCATGCATGCACTTTTGATGTACATATTGTAACTGCCATGTAAACCAATGCACTGACATAAAAATCATATTTTGTTTTGGTGACAATGGCTGATCTTTTTGTTAGAAAAGTCATTGCTTTTGTATCTATGATGTCTTGTAATTAAATGTCATATAAATATACATTTCATTATTTTACATGGAATTATCTGAATTGAATACCTATCTTGATTATGATGTATACCAACATATAATAACATTAACCAACCAGCATCAAAGGGAAAAATTTTAAAGATGAACACAATCGCACAATCCCTTGCGATACTGACAAAAGTATAGAAATAGACCCTAACGCAGAGGTCACTGCGAACCAGTGGACAACATTCGCATGATCCTCCGCGAATGGTTATTTTCTATTTGCAGGATCCTCTGCGCCAGAGTCCAAAATTGACTCTGGCCAAAATTTGGAATTGTGGGTTTTTGAAAAAAAATTAAAAAATTAAAAAAATTTATATGGTTTTGCAACAATGTTTAGAGGTAAAACCCACCTTCCAAACATATTTTTGAATATTTTAGTGAGGAGAAACCTACGAACAGGTGGAATGTCATTGCAAGATCCTCTGCGATTGGCCTTTACATGTTTGCAGGTAGGGGTGGGCACGGGACGGGATGGGACGAGATATACCCATCCCTATCCCATCCCGTTCATACGGGATCGGGACGGGATGGGAAAAACCCCATCCCGACCTCGTCCCATCCCAAACGGGTTCAGGACGGGATCGGCGTGCTAATTTGGAGAATACATTTTGAACATATTATCAACTTACATTGAAATGTGGAGCACCTTACATTGCATTTTATAATTTGCTTGGCAACTGTGAAAATGGAAGCACTTTTGGTGATTTTGATACTAATGGTTTTGAACTTCAGGTACGTGATTATTGTCTTTCTTATATGATAGTGACTGTATTTTTTACAAGGAAGAAGTATAAATCAATGAACCAATGGGGGCTTTGAAGAATGCAAGTAGTGCTATATTCGAAGAATGCAAGTAATGTTATATGCTGCAAGTTGGAAGTCTGCAAGTTGGACTGATGCAAGTAGTGCTACTTAGTCTTTGCAACTTTCTTATTGTTTTGGTTATTTGAGTGCAGTTTAATTTCATGAGCAGCTGCAAGTACCACTTAGTAAAATATTCGTGTAATTAAATGGACAGTAACTTACTTGAACCAAGACATAATAATTTAGTGTTGATTTTGGGGATGCACATACAAACGTTTGATTAGACTGATATGATCTAACTTTGTTTTGTTAGAACTCTACAGATTTGGAAGCAATTCCCTCAGAAATCTATGGCAGAAACTAAAGATATGATCTAAATAATTAAATAAAAATATTAATAATTAATATTAATAAATTAGTTCGGGACGGGACGGGATTGGCGGGATTGAAAATCTTCATCCCATCCCATCCCATCCCATTCTAGATTGGGACGGGACGGGATCGGGACGGGAACGGGATTGCGGGATGGAATGCCCACCCCTATTTGCAGGATCCTTTGTGCTAGAGTCCAAAATTTGGAATTGTGGATTTTTGAAAAAAATTCAAAATTAAAAATTTTATGGTTTTGCAACAATGTTTATAGGTAGAATCCGCATTCCAAACACATTTTTGAAGTTCCTATATTAACGAAACCTGCAAACATGTGGATTGTCTTCACATGATCCGCTACGACTGAGTTTCACTAGTTCGCATTGACCTATGCGACAGAGTCAATAATTGATTCTGACAGTAATTTAGGATTTTGCATTATCCAGTTCGCATTGTGTTTGCAATTATATATATATATTTTTTTGCATAACTCTTTGGGTTTGCAACATGATTTAGTTTCATTTTCTCTGGGGAATACTTTGTCTCCATTTATTTGGATTTTCTAAACAACATTTTAATGCTAGGTAATTTGTTGCTAATTTCTTTTAGTTTCATGTACGTAAACAAACATTTCATTTCATTGGAGCATAAACAAAGTATATATGCATAACAAAAAAGTACATAGGCATGCACTAATCGGAGTAATAATCCTTGAAGTCGTCACAGATGTCCCTTGGGTCATCAAAGTCCTGATCATGAAGGTCGGCGTGATCTTCCTTTTTTCGAGGTTCGGGCTCGTATCATCAAGATGCTCCCTACGGTTGAACGATATTCCCCTTCGAAGTCTTCCTCTTCCTCGTCGACCGTTGAATCATGAAAAAGCTCTCCACTGCTAGTGGAAGCAACAAAGTCAACCCAAGTAGCACTTGCCTCAGCCCATACATTAGCCACTGGAGGTGGAGTACACCCTTCCATCAGCCCAATTTCATGGGCAAACATGAAGATTTCGAGTTGTTCCTCGGATAGCCCTTCAAGCTCAGTGTATCTTTCATCTTCAATCGTTGCAACAAGATGAGGAGGAGGAGGCATGTCGTTCCCTGAAAAATTGGACATTGAGTTTTTTTTTTGCCTTTGAGAGAGTTTGTGAAGATGAAGTTTCATCTCCTCAATTTATAATGGAAGATGAAAAAAGGAAAAAATTTCGTTTGTAATTTCGAAATTAACAATATATATTATGCATCTTAAATTAAACAAAAATATACAATTTTCATAAGATGATTTAATGTTATACATTATAATCTTCAAAAATGTATAAAGAAGTATATACGAAACTATAGTTTTCTAATCCCTTTGATATATGGGCTCCCACAACAACAAAAATAGCCTTTAATAATATTTATATGATGGCATTTTCAAGCAAATGCTATGACACAAATTTCATATTGAAAGGGCTCATAACATTTATTGTGCTCATCACTTAGAAATGCTATTACAACAACTTTTAGATAGCATTATTGAGGGAATGTTGTCATTATTTCATTAATCAGTTAGAAGTGCTATTAGAGATTGCTATCAATGAATTTAAGATTACAAATATTATGGTCGTTTTATTGGCTCAAGTTGAGTGTTCAAGTCTCGGCAACGTATTTTATTTTGAATATTTCACCCTAACTTCATCAAACATTGGGTTGTTGTAAAGGAACTGTGGGCCTTTCATTTGGAGGTTCACATCTTCCTCTACTATTTCTGGAACCATTGTTGTTCCTAGCTCTCCTGAATCTGTGTTTTTGATTTTTTGTATGTCTCTCCACAACCGTCAGTTTGCTCTATAGGAGAGTTCTTACAAGTTATGTTGTTGTGACCCTTCAGTTCACATCTCCTGCAACTCCTTGCTTCATTTTGCACATTTTCATCCTCATCGCTTCTTCTCTCTGTCCTTGGTTTCCCTGAAGCTCTTTTGACTTGAAGTGTTAGCATCAAGTACACTGGCTGCCACATCAAAACTATTATCAGATATGTAAACAGGCAAAGGATTATAAACACACAAGCGACCAAGGTGATACTTACTCCATTCAACTCCCTCATATTTCTAATGATGACAATACCCCTTGAGTATGCCTTCATATAGGCTTTGACAGAATGGTATGGACTGCAATACCTACATAAAATGCAAATAAGTCCGTGAGCAACATTATATAGGGAGCAAACATTAAGTAATAAAGAAAGATTACTTTGCCCATACAGGTCTGTGATTGGCCAGAGTCACTACTGTATGCACACAAATAATGCATGCCATTTCCCACTGTCTACAATCACAGTATTTGATACATGTCTTCACTCTCTACTATATCCACTTTCATTATGTTGTACTGTGGCGAAGCCATCAGTGGACCCAAGTTGGCTGAATTGGTTCCTCATTTCCTTGTATAGCTGAATTGGTTCCTCATTTCCTTGTATGGCACAAGGCCATTGATGTCCCAAATACTGTTGTTTGCCCTTCTGCCATACATAAGCCTCATGAAAAACATGTGACACTCATCAATGAATTGGAAAAATGGCTTTTCCCGCAGCTTGATAATTCAATTATTGAAGCTTTTACTGAAATTGTTTGTGATGTGTCTAAGCATACTCTACTGTCAAAATATGTTTTGCACCAAGTCTTCACATCCTTATCAACTAGCCACTGATGAGCTCTTGGATAACATCTACCAGCTCTTTCATGAAAGCACAATCAACCTCTGTGTATGCCCTAGCAGCCTTGCAACTCAGTTTCATCAAGAATTTCCCTCCAAAATCAGCATTCTTGAAGTTCCTGTACATGTGCATGAAGCAAATTTTATGGTCTGATTCTAGAAAAAATTGTTTCACTGCCTCAATCAAACCTTCCTGATGGTTAGAAATGAAAATGAGTTTCCTCATTTTCAGGGTATTGGGCTTCTTGCGGTTGAGCTTGAGATGGACCTGCTGACTGGGTTTGGTCATGTGGTTGGATTTCACATGGACTTGTTGTCTGGGCTTGGGCCTGTGCTTTATAAAGAAGTTTCCCTACATGACTTGTGCTCATAGATCTGTGGGAGAGGTTTCCCTTTATGGGTGTTGTTCATGCAAGGAAGTGTTTTTGCCCGACTTATACTTTAGTATTTGTTTCCTAGTCAGATCCGATGTATTGTTGGCCTGTCTGTCTTGGGCCGATCCCCCATAAACTTTCCTTATTAGGGCTTAAGAGTATTGGGCTTTACCGCGTGACGTATGGTCTTATTAAGGCGCTCAATTCGGGTCCAACGTTCTAGAATCTACCAATAGTAGGCTTAATTTTGTCTGGGCCTCACCGGATTGAACATGCAATCGGGCATATTTTGTTCTGTTGACGAGATTATCATGACACGTATACGGTGTCGATCAGAGGACGATTTGGTGTATCATCACAAGTATACAAACAACATGATACAAATAACCAGGAACATATATATGTGCAACCACTCAATGAAAAATGTTACTAATCTATAGTATATCTCCAATATACTAAGTGATGCAGTCGTTTTTCGAAGACAGGTTGCTTTTTGAACCTAGTCTTGCTGAAATCCGTACGAAGTTTGGGGTCCATGAGGACCTGCTATTGTTTGTTCTGAGGGGCGACTCGCCACCGACGAGGTTCATCTGTTTGCACCGGGAGATGCTTCAAACCGGAGTACGCTTTCCCGTTCTGGATGTGATTTGGGAATTCTTGGACTTCTTTGGGATTCCAGCCCAGTTGGGGCCTAATGGATACATGATCATCCTTCTCATTTTGATTAAGGCGAAGGAAGTTGGCGTCTGCGTGACTCCACGAGTGATCTAGTTGTTAACTTCTCCTCGGTTGAAGAGTAATGATATCTGTAAGATGACGTTGCAGGCTTGCTTTGTGAATCTGCCAGATGACTTCAAGTTTTGGCAGAAGTATTTGCTTCACTACAACACAAATGCCTATTAATAGCATTTGACCATAGCGTTTTTTACACTCATGCTATAAAAGCCCAAATTTTAATATCATTCTAACACTCAAACGCTATGAAAGTGGTAGGCGGGGAAAACTAAAAATTAACCTGCTTCCCTCTCAGTCTCGCTCTCTTTCCCTCCCATTTTCCAAAATTTTAGAAAACCATTTACTTCCCTCTCAGTCTCGCTCTCTTTCCCCCCTCATTCACAGCAGATCGAACTAGTGTTCTCCCCTGACCTCGCCCCTCTCTTTCTCTCTTCTTCCTTGGCGCCTTCTCTCCCTCGTCACAAATCTCTCTCAAAAGCTCCTCTCTTCTTCATCTTTCATGGCACCCCAAGCCTGATTTCTTCGAGCAGTAATGAATAGTCTATTGTTCTCATCTTTTCTTCTCCCCATTTGCAAAGTTGAAAAGTTAGGGTTTCCTCTCCCCATCTCTTCCTCTCACCATCTACAAATGGAACATATAAGAGAATTGTAACTCTCACAGCAGAAATCTCTTCAGGTTAGTTTAAAACTCTCATACAGGTTAATCTCTTCATGTAATCGATTTTATTTCTTCATGTAATCTCTTACAGAAAATTGAATTTGATCTCTTCATGTAATAGATTTTATCTTTTTATGTAATCTGTTCATGTAATCGATTTTATCTCTCACAGATCTCTCCACATTAATCTCTCACAGATCTCCCTTCTCAACAAGTTAGTATTATCTCTCCATGGAGATCATTGCCATTAGGAAGTTCAAACCAGGTACTTTCTAAAGCATAAAGTTGTTCTTCTTGAGGTTTTTCATAATGATCTTGTTTGACTTTTTAATTTTTCTTTTGAAGCTTAATTTGGTATTGTACTGTATTAATCCCAGTTCCCTCAATATTCTTTGTGCAGAACGCAATATGGAGAACTTGAATCTATAGGTCTGTACTTCTAGGCTGCTTTGAAACTTTTTGTATGGGGCATCACTTTCAGAACCTTCCAATTATATGATAACTCATATAGAGATGACCACCTGTATTGTGAAAGTGCAAAACTGTGCAAGTAAGTTTTGAGAAGCTGTATAGACACTTCATATTTATTTACTTGTGTTGTGTCACATTGTATGCCACATATCTGAGTTTTTGGGTTATTTCTTTCTGTTGCATTCCATGGTCCTGAGTTGTGTTCTGTCCACTTATTTCATTTTCTGTATTCGTTTCCTGTGCCTCTTCATGCCTGTGAATCACAAACCACGAGCTTCAGCTGAGCCAAGTTTTCTTCCAGCTTGGTTAGGCTCGCAGACTATAAGCTGAAGCTTGGCTTGGGTTGGGTTCATGAGTAAGATGAGTTGTAAGAAGAGCTTTGCTTGAGTGCTGTAGGGACCAGGGGATGGGGGACGAATAGAAAAGGACTTGTGTGTGAAAGGAAGTAGGTGAAGTTGCTAAGTTTGGCACCTTAGAGTCTCCACGAATGATAGAGAGTTTCGCCTCAGAGGGAATAGGAGCACATTTGAGGAACAATGGCACTACAGTTCTTGTTCTTGGATTATATTTCTTTAGTTTCAATCGGGCACAAGTAAATTAAACTGGTGGATCACCTTAAGCTAGTTTTATCTAAATGAAAACCTTTTGGCTTGGGATGGCTCCTAATTTCTCCTTATGAAATGTGTTGTTACTTCTCTATTAAAACCTGGATGGTAAAAACTAAAAAAACTATTCATGTAGTTGTGATTTCTTTGAATAATCTTGGAATTTTCAGAGGTTGAATTGTTACCCCGCCAAAAAGTCTCGACCTCTAGTTTCTTCTTTTTTTGGCTACTGCTTGATATGTAGAAGAATAGAAATATATTACTAACGAAGAAGATACAAATCTTACTAGGAGCTCAAGTAATAGATAAAAAAAAATGAACAATGTAAAATAGGAAAGAAATCTTAGACTTGTGAAATACAAGTGCTATGAACTGGTAGATGGGGCATTAGCTTTCAGTTGCTAGGCAAATTTCCTAGTGTGAGGTTCTATAACCTATATGGACCGACACAACATTCTGCACACACATTTCTGTTTTTTAATCATGCACCAAGTGTACATAATTTTATTCAGTACATTATTCTTTGTAAATGGTAACACATATTCTTAGAATTTAGTGATCTTAGTAACGAGTCAAGTTCATGAAAGTGAGATGCACACTGAGTGACCAACAAATTCTGAAAAATTGGTTGCATTACCTCTAATTTTTCCCTGTTGACGTCGTATGCTTTTTACATTCATAGGTTTGTTTCTCAGCAGTATGAAAGACACAAAGAAATGGCTTCTGCTGCATTAGTGTACAAATGCATGGAGATGGCTTACATGAGGATTATATATTCCACAAAGAAATGACCCTGCTTCCTCTAGGTAAGCTCATGGTTTGGAATGATGTCATACAGGTAAGATCAATGTTTTATTTCCATTCAGGGTCTTCCAAACCTACAATCTTTAAGGCTATTAAAACTGAATTTGAGCTGTTCTTATGGACCTCTCTTTTGACTTGAGGTGTTTATTTCTAATTTTGTATTTCTTGGCAGCTGAATCTGCTGGTGGCAACGAAAGTTGGAGAAGGTCTTGATATTCAGACATGCTGCTTAGTAATCAGATATGATTTAATACAGTCGGTTGCAAGTTTTGTGCAGTCTAGAGGTCGTGCACGTATGTCGCAATCAAAATACGCTTTCCTGATTAACAGGTGCTTTGTTTATTCATTTTCTGTATGTGGTTTCAAAATCTACTATGAACTGCCATGTTTTTTACCTTCTCAACATTACAGTGAAAACCAAAGTGAAATATTGGACTTGATCGAGAAATTCAAGTCTGAAGAAGATCATATAGATCAAGTTGAATTTTGTTAATGTTTTACTGAAAACTACTCGCAGATTTAATTCATGTTCTGTATGTTTTAATTTTTTTTATTTATTTCTGGGATATGAGTAATGATACTGGTAGTATTTTGATGCAGTTGTTTTGTCCAAAATTTGGACTGAAGTAATTTGTTCTGATTCCTTCTGATTGTTTATTCTGTTTGACTATCTTCATTATCTTCCTTTCCTAGAAATCCATGTTACTTAATATTTTGTCTCAATGGTTAGTCAGCTAATAGTGTCCCTCATTTGAGTGTAATTCTATCGGATATGTAGGCATTATTTTTTGGGGCATGCAAGCTTGGAGAGATTCTTTTGTTACCTGAAGAAAGTATTGCTGATGAACTGCATAATTTTTTTTCAAACACATGGGATAGGCATAGTGCTTGATATATGCTAGATCTACGGTATCTTGCTTCTGGTGGATCAATGGTAGATTCATTAAGGGATGGGTTCAATGGAACGAAAGGCGGACTCAGTTTAAGAACAAAGGATGAACCATAAAGGCATGATGCTGGAAATGCTAGATACCTTTCTAGATCCAAGATTCGGGAATCACAAAGGTAAACATCTCTAAATATTAAAATGGGTATTTCCCTTAGAAGCCATAGAACTCAAATGTTCTTCTCAGATCGCAGTGGAGACTACAGACACCATATGATCAGTCTTTTATCAGAATTATTATTTTATTTTGTTTTGGGAGTTTTACATAACAACTATCAGTTTGGGCTACCCTCACTTGGGTGAGGAGGGAATGCAATGCCAGTGAGTTATATGATCAGTTGATGAAACAGAACAACAATGAACCTTTTCCGCTAGATTACACTACTTTACATGGCCCTCTTTCGAAAATATCACGCATGGTGCATAAGTCAACCCTAGGATCCAGTGTGAATCAGAATCAATATGGAAATTTAATGATGAATGGCTGGTTATATAATTCTGAAACGTACTATCATGTTGTTTTATCATTCTAATTTGGTTTTGCAGGATTTAAGTGCAATCATATCATCTAGACGATGAAAACGAGTTCCCACTTTTGGTTGTTCCTCGTAACTCATCGTGTTCCTGTGATTCATGTGACTCTATATCAAGAATGTGAGCAACGATGCAAAGATCGGTAAAAATCATAAAAAGGTATGGGATTTTATTTAATTTATTGTTGTTATTATTTTTAAGGTATGGCAATCCTAATATTGAAGTATGATTTTCAGGTTAAAAAATTGTCTTCAATGTTGTAAAACCTTGAAGATTGAGATGAATTCCCTACTCTGCGGGCCATTTTCATTGACATCTGATTTCTGAATTTGAATTGTTTTGCAAATTGAATGACTTAACATTCTTTTTAGTTTATAGCCCATTATAGTGTGTGTTTCAAAGGAACATGTTGTGTTGCAGACAGATCAGTGGTGACCAATGTGAGCCTATATGGACTAGCCGCTGGTATTGCAAGGGGAGGCGCACCTAGTGCTAGGCTTGCTATCTACAAGGCATGTTGTTTTTTCTTGTGTAGCGATGCTGACCTTCTTGCAGCCATTGATGATGCCATTAATGATGGCGTAGACATAATTTCAGCTGGAAATTATTTCTTCCCAGGCACTGCAACTAATGTTGCTCCCTGGATACTCACCGTAGCTGCTAGTTCTATTGATCGTCAATTTGAGTCCATATTGCATCTTGGGAATTCAAATTTTTTTAAGGTAATTGACGAACCATGGTACTATTAAATGCAAATTCATGAATTCCTACCCAAGGAACATTTGTAGTATATGTAATGCCCACTATTTATTTACTCTAAAAACCTTTAAATTTGCAGGGGCGATCAATAAACCCTCTTAAGATGGACATGTATTATGAGATTATTAATGCAAGTGCAGCAGCTACTCCTGGTGTGTTTCAGCTCAGAATGCAAGGTATATCCACTGAGGCTACAGTTACAACATCTAAAGAAAGCAATTTCCATTTGCAAAGACATCAAGGAGTGAAAAGGATGTTCTGTCACATTCCTGTATTCATGATCAACTACTTGAGCAGAGGCGGCGGCCTGGTCATAAGGAGTACTCCATTACACCGCAATTTTATGCAGAATCTCAGTCGAAATGCTGTAGGTCATTCACCTGATAGGGATTGCCGGAGCGTTGGTGATGTCGTGAAGGTGGGCACCTTTATTCATTCAGTGACATTGTTTTTGGTATATGTTTCTGGCTCATATCTGTTTATCCACTTTTATTTACTATATTTTCCAGCTTGGGGAACCTCCTGTGACTTCTCAACCCAAAACACCATTTTGCAATCCTCGTGGTGGCCCTCCTATTTTCGGTGACTGCTGGTAAAATTGCACTTTGGCTGATATATCTGGGGAAGACAAGAGGCGTCGACTTCAAAAGGTTTGATTTCTTCATGCAGTTGTTGTTGTTGTTGTTATTATTATTAATTTTGTATCCGTTTCTATTGTAAGTTTGAGTATACAAGTATAGTTATTTTGCTTCTCATGAATTATGAAAAGGACTAACTGAGGGAATTCAAAAGAGAAACTCTGATTTTGACAGATGCTTGAATGTGCTTTCTATTCAATTCTCAAGATCATTGACACTCAATGCCAATGAATCCAATCCTTTTGGTGCATTTTTAACAAGTACACCTTTCAAGTCCTTTGCATTTACTTGCTCTGCTTCACTCGTTGCTTTGTTCTCCTTTCGCATGCTACACGCTTGGTGTCACTCAGTTTGAAACCAAAGACCAATTTAAACGCGTTTTTGGTGCTAGAAACAAATGCCAAGAGAGACATGAAACACGGAGACAGTGAGTTCCTCCACTTCTCCAACCACTCTAAACATAGCTACTACATCACAGACTCGTTTTTTTTTTGTTTTATTTTTTATTTTTTTATTATATGGTTCATATGAGCAAGAAGCATATTTTGGGTATTTCAAAGAAATGGAGGTATGTCTTAATTCATTAGCCAGCCTTGAACAGTCAGGCAACCAAGGTTCATCGATGTTTATACTCTTTCCTTCCCTTATCTACCACTTTTCTTGTAGGTATACCATGGTACCTGCTGCTTTATATCTTGGATTTGCTGCTTCAGTAATCTGGGTTGGTCAGGTAAGACAACATGGTTAGAGTTTGACTAACAAAATGGTCAGACTTCTCTCAAAAACTTGATGTAATTGAAGAAACAAATTCTTGTAAACCTGTCTCCTTCCACAGGGAACATATATCACTTCTACTGCACGAAGCCATGCAAAAGATCTCCAGTTGCATGAAGGAACTGTCATTGGTAGTTTCAATGGAGAATTTTGGGGAACCTTTGCCAGTCATCAGGTGCATGTTTTAACCTAGTTCAAAGATTCACTTTTTTTTTCCACAGATTCTTACAGGTTTTCATTTTTTGCAGGTCGTTGGGAATTTAATCTCGCTCGTCCTTTTAAAAGATGGAAAGGTTTGATAAAGTTCTATGTTCTCATTTCTTTTTCAAGCTTTTTTATTGCAATTTATCCACTCTCTAGTTAGTTCTATCTTCCTTGTAGATAAATTGGTTATCTAAATGCCTGGATATTTTGCTGATTGCATGGAGACAGAACATATAATTATTAAAAATAGACAGAGAACTGTTTTATATTTCAGGATTATGTAGCCATTACACTTAGGATTGAGCATTATGTGTGCAATGCTAATAATATCCAAACTGAATGCTATTGAACTTTCATGCCTTAGTTTTGAAATTCCTGCTGATGTTCAATATTCTTGGACCTCACTGCAGGGAGGGACTACCAGTGGCACAACCTTATTATTTGTGGTTTTCCTTGGAGCATGACTTTAGGTACCATTCTAGTGTGCTTCTTAAGTAAAAGGGATGGTAAAGAAGAAGAACAAGAAAAACCTTCTGGCAATTTCTATTCTTCTTTAATGTATCTTTCAAAGTTGGTTATTGCTCCTCTGTTCGACAAACGATTGTTGTTGATCATTCCTCTTATCATCTATTCAGGCTTGCAACAGGCATTTGTGTGGTAAATACCTCAAACAGTACTGCATGATTGATGTCATTCTTGATACTATCAATAACTTAGTCATTTCACCGTGATTTCCCATTCTTTTTTCTTTTGTTCTTCTTAACTTAATGTTGCATCTGTCTACATCAGGGCTGAATTCACCAAGTATATTGTACAACCAGCACTTGGCGTATCAGGTGTCGGTGGTTCAATGGCAGTATATGGAGCTTTTGATGCATTGGTAAGTATAGCAATAGAGAAGATATGTATTACTAAATTTACGTGCGGTCAGTTTATATGAGTTGCCCATGAGACCTGGATTGGCTTTGGGTTTTGTTGTTTGAATCTGGATTCACTAAAAATTCTTTCTGTTCAAGATAGTAATTTCTTCCATACAAGTATTTTGTAGATGGAGTGATATTGTAGCAGGAACAACATGATAAAATGATAATGGCCTAATCTCTCTTTAGAAGTTCCTTTCTGTTTGGCTCTCAAGGTTCTCTCGGCATCACGAAGGATTCTTTTGGTATTTTGAGAATCTATTCTATGCATATCGTCTTTGGCTTATGTTTTTAGACCCCTTCTCATGTTGGTTTTGCAGTCAACTTGATAACAACCATTTCGATGGGACAATTCCAGCTTCCTATGGCAACATGTCGCATCTGTTGAAACTGTAAGTTTCTTACGCAGTCAAGTCTTTATTCTGTCAGCTGAAAAATATAAGAAGGCCTTTGTTATGTATGCATTAAGGCAGCTGGTAAACAATAAAGAATTTCACATAGGTGTATCTTTCCTATTCCTCCCGCTCCTTGTACTTACCTAGTGTTTGACACTCTTCTTTCTTGTAAATTTGATCTCTCCTTAATAAAATCTCATATGCTGTCTTCGTTGCCTTGCTAATCAAAAGAATGGGAAAAAAAGAAAAGAAAAAGCTCCTATGAGTACTTCTTTTATATACAATGTTAAACTCTTCGTTCGAAGGGACCATGGTTGGCAATTCTGGTTCTATTTAAGCATTAAAGCCATCAATCATCCACTAAGCCTATTTTTTGTTCTTGTCGTATTTGGTATTCTTACTCATTTTATTGCTTGCAATTTGTTGGTGTTATATTATTTTTTTCAGTGTTAGATCAAATAATTAGTTGCTTAGCATTCACTTTTTCTTTACTAATAGTTTGAAAAAACACCAATTACTAATATTTTTTTCATTACTAATACTGTTCATTGTGTTTTGGAAGAAACACCAATTACTTTAATGCTCACCTTCGTTTTCCTTTTTGCAGGCACATGCTGCTTCAGCTGTCCTCAACTTCACTGGAGAGTAGGAATATTTGACAATACCACCTTTGAGTAATGACATGGTATGTTTTTCTCTCCATTGGAACAATAGGAGAGTTATGCTCATTATTTGTTCGGGTACTAATATATAAACACCGATGCCAACTAGGTAAACTCTTGTTTTATCTTATTCTTGTTCTAATTTAACTATCTAATCTGCCACAACTTTGTTTCTTGTAGCCGACACTTCTACAACATCACTCACAGCTTAAAATTAAAAGATGTACTGGCAGCCTTGTCCCAGATCATTGATCCTGATTTCGGAACAGACATTGTTTCATGCGGGTTTGTGAAAGATATGAATATTGATGATGCCTTGGGCGAGGTAAGTAATGACAACCATGAAATTTTTTTCCCTCAGTTATGTTGAAAAGATTACATACTTTGCCTCAGGTCTCATTCTGGGTCCATCTGTTTTGTTAGGAAATATTTGCCTCATGAACAGGGTTTCCTTGTCTCAATCGGTTGAAGGAATGGAATCTAATGAACTGCTGTGGACAAGCAGCTTGAGGTTGCCAGCTTGAACCAGAGCGCAGATCAATAAAAGTTATATGCTGGAGCTGGTGGCTATGACGGTTCATCCTTTACCATTTAGATCATGTAAGTGGTAAATTTCATTTGTTGGTTTTATACTGTTAGATTCTAGATGAATGAAAAATTCCAGCCATCTGATACATGTCATAGTTTTATATTAGAGTGATTCTACACAACGAGGAAACGGGCGAGGAAACGAGCGAGGGGAGTGAGGTGGCGGGGTGGGAGCCGTTCACCCTGCTCGGGATGCGTGCGTTGACTTTTCGCACGCGCATCCCGAGCGGGATGAACGGCTCCCACCTCGCCACCTCACTCCCCTCGTTGTTTTCCTCGCCCACTTCCTCGACATTTAGAATTTCTGTTTATATTATATAGAATAGTCAGGCCTGTGCAGGTACAATGTTGTTTTGGATTGTTGTACACTAGCAAAGATTCCACACAACACAACCCCTCTGATGCATGCTTTTACTCTTTATGTACCTCTATAAATACAATTTCCTTTGTAAGTGTCAATACACAAGAAGCCCAACCATTTCAACAAGGATGAAAACATCAAAGGTCCTCCGTCTTATCTTCCTTCATTATCTCTTCATCTCTCTGCTATCAACACAAGCAGCTCCCACAAATTCAAATGTTAGAACTTTCAGATGTTAGAACTTTTTAAGTTGAAAGACACCTTAGACAATTCAAAGTATGTTGTTTTGACACTTTGATTGAGCCATCAGATTAATTGAAAGTGCTTTTGCCTTGTTAACTTGTCAAGTTGGTTTTTTTCCTTTTTTGTGAAGAAAAAGCATATGCGTTTTGATGGTTAGCATCTATATTTCTAAATTTTGCGGTAGGGCACACCTACATTGCTCTGGCATTTATTCATTCATGATCATATAGTGAAGATGGATTTTCACAACTTGGTTCGTAAAATGGTGTCCAATTGCTCTGGCATTTATTCATTTATGTAACTTGTGTGTTTTGCAGATCAGACAGCCGATCCTATTCCTTTCGGGGTTGCAAGATGAGATGGTCCCACCATCCCACATGCAAATGCTCTATGATAGAGCAGCCACTGATAACAAGCGATGCTTATTTGTTGATTTTCCAACTGGCATGCAAATGGACACTTGGCTGGCTGGTGGAGACCACTGTTGGAGAACAATTCAGCTTTTCTTAGAACAGAATGTCTGAGAAAAAGAAAGACGAATCAAATGGCAATGTCGATAATACTAAATCTCCTACTTGTAATTCTATTTCTTTATGCTTGAATGTAAATGATAGCTCGTCTTACAGTGCTTGAAAGTGAAAAACAAACTGATTTGTTGAGCTTCAAATTATATTAGAATAGCCATTCCACTTTTACCGTTGATGTCTCTATTTGATGGAATTTACCATCTTCAGGGAAATCTGATAAATATATCATTCACCTCTCTGTTCAGTTTTCTTCCAAACGTAGTTTGAAATTGTTTAGCTTCTATGGTTAAAGAAATCAGTGTTATAATAGCGTTTATGAAATTTCAAATTGATAGCAAATGAAATTAAAAAAAAAAAAAAAAAAAAAATTATGTATACCTACCATAGCGTTTTAGAGTCCGCAATAGCGTTTCAGAAACGCTATGGTAGATTCTACCATAGCGTTTTAAAAACGCTATAAAAGAATCTATCATAGCGTTTTTAAAATGCTATAAAAGCCAAACTTTTTAAACCGCTATAATAGACCCAGGGTCTATTATAGCGCTGGCAGACATAGCGGTTACTAAAACGCTATGGTATCCTACCATAGCGTTTTTGAACCGCTATTAAAGGGCTTTTTTTTGTAGTGCTTCTTGGCCCCGCGGATTCAAAGTACTTCCAGTTTAGGGGTCGTTCGCTCGAGCTGGAGTTAAGACCACTCCGTAAGTACAACATTTTCTTCTAGTTTCGTTGCGCTTGATTGTGTGCTAATCGCTGCTCGTGTTTTTTTTCATGACGGTTTCCCACTACTCCTCTTACCTTAGAGGAGCAAAACACTATGGAGACGTTTTGTGGTTCTTCAATAAGGAACGTGGTGGATGTTATATGCGTTCCCAACTTTGTTCACAGTGGACTGTGGGACAACTAGCACGTGGCCCCCACTCTTTACCGAGGCCAAAGCTCTTGTGTTGTCTGACGCGGAGGAGCCATCTGAGACACTTGCCTCCTTTGTGAGTTTGAAGAGATCTCGCATCAGAACAGGGTCGTCTTCAACACAGCGCGCTCCAGTGATTGAAGAGTGTGAGTCCGATCGGCCCGTCAGGGCGGAGGCCGGTGTATCTAGCTGGGAAAAAGACAACCTGCAATTTGCAGGGATCGACGACATGTCAAATCTCAGTGCTGCATTGGCAGAAGCTTTGAGTGAGCGGTTGATGAGGGTTGCAATAGCCGCCTTTGTCGGTGCTGATTCGCAAGGTACTGCTTCGGTAAAAGGTTCCCATGAGGATCCGCCCAAGGTTCTGGAGCCTGACCGTCCTGCTGGTGCGCTGTCTGATAGTGGTCGTGGTGGCACAAGCCAAGTTTCTTGAAGTCCACATTGTTCACCATCTCGTTCCAGGCCACAACTCGAGGTGTTGGAGGGTCCTTTGGATAACTCGCTTCCTCTTCTTCAGGATCTTGTTAAGTCGTCTTGCACTAAAGGGTCGGCTGTTCGTGAGAAGGAAAAAATTGCGAATGAGAGCCTGAAAACAGTGGCGACTTCGAAGGGTGGTGCCAGTGTAATTCCTGATCTGGGGGAGCTTCATCCAGATACGTGGATTATGCTTTGAGGAAGCATATAAGTAGGCATCATAGCTAGTTGATGGATTGCGCTCCAAAAACCAAGGATGATTCACTAGAGGGACGTATGGATAAGGGTTTAAAGTTCGTTATGCTGGATATGTCTCACTTAAGCCAGGTGGCCATTGCTGGAACAGAAGTTGAGGCACTTATGAGAGGGTGTACACTATGGAGCGTGTCTTCGCGCACATGCAAACGCTGTATTTCGACGCGCTCTATGAAATTGAGTGGTTGAGGAAGCAGGCTGAAGAGAAGAGGTCGAAGCAGTCAGCTATGGTTGCTGAGACTCAGAGGGTTCGTTTGGGATATTTTGAGCATGATCTAGTGGAGGCGGTGCCTACAAAGGACAAAGTCAAATAGGAGTTGGACCAGGCCCGCCAAGACATGGAGGTCGAGCAAGAAGCAGCGGCTGAGGCGTGTTCTGTACTGCGGTCTCTCGCTGAAAAGAATGCTTTGAAGGAGGCTGAATGGGCTGCTCAGAAGCAGCAATTAGAGTCCGCTGTGGAGTTCAGTGCTCGGGAGGCAAGGAAGGTCGAGGACCAGCTCAAATTGGAGACGTACGAGCTCAACATTGTGAAGAGCAATTTGGCTACAGAGCAGTCTCAGGTTGATGCGTTGACTGGAAAGTTGGACTTGTTGGAGCGTGAACTTGCTGACGTGAAGGCATGAGAGGAAGAGCTTCTGCATGAAAAGGGCAAGTACGAGTTTGGTTGGGTCGTACACAGCAGGTTGGAGCTATTAGCGCTGATGAAAGAGGAGCATCCTTAATGGGATCTTGGCTGATGTAAGAAGAAGTCGTATGTAGACTTGCCCATTGCCTTTGCGTCATCGGATGAAGAGGGGCGGTTCAGACCTTGATGCTCAGGCGGTGATGCATATGAATCTACGACCCTTGCCCTTCCTCTGTTAAGCTTAACTCTTATGTTTCTGTACCTTTTCCTGATCGGGAGTAAACTTTGTGTACTTGTACTCATTTTACTTTGTCTATTAATGAAAACAGTTTTATCTTGACTGCGCTCTATATTTGTTTTGTATTCGTTCTCCCTATTGTGTTTTTTTCGTTTTGCTTTGTTGTCTTACTTTGGCATAGGCTGGTTGGATTGATAGGAAATCGAATGGTTTGTCTGCTGCTGAGAACTTGACCATTTGCGTTGCGAATGACTCAGTCACTGTTGCATAGTCATGTATGATAGTGGGCATGTCGCAGACAGTTTAGCTAAGGGTTACGTTACTCGAGCTGTGTTTTGTCCTTAAGGTAAGCTGCTGGAGGCTTATCTTGTTTGTCTGATTTGTCGGTTGCAGCTGCTGCCATAGGCGAGCTGCGATAGCCGAGTGTACGTGTTGGAGCGTGTGTACTGAATCAAGCGTCGTAAGCTCGAGCTGACATTCTATGTAGCCTCTATCTGGGCATTGGCTGGATGATCTATGTGTCGGCGTGAGTGGCCATTGCTAATAATAGAATGTCAGTCTGTTTGAGCGCGAAGACACTGACTGAGCTGAGATTTATCTTTGTGGTCGATGTTTTGAAGGAGAGCGATGGTCACGTGGCGAGCTTCTTGGGGCTCCCACCTTCTAAACCATTTATGTCTGAGTAAAGTGGACTACAGGTTCAGGTAATAAGGATTTGGCGACCATGCTGAAGAGCAGTGGTCCCGTGGCGAGCCGTCGACATTAGTCAAGGACTGGCTAGTCTCTCACCTTTCGAACCATCTATACCCACGCAGTGGTGGCTACATGTTTGAGATGAAGGGTTTCGACGACCAGGCTGAAGAGCAGTGGCTCCATAGCAAGCAGTCGAAATTAGTTCAGGACTAACTAGGCTCCCACCTTCCAAATCATCTACACCTGTGTTGTTCCGTGGCAAGTAGTCAGAATCAGTTCGAGACTTACTAGGCTCCCACCTTCTAAACTATCTATACCCGCGCAGTGGGGGCTACAAGTCTAGGGTTGGTAATTCGGCGGCCAGGCTGAAGATCAGTGGCCTCGGCGAGCCGTCGAAATTAGTTCGGGACTGACTAGGTTCTCGCCTTCCAAACCATCTACGCCCTCGCAGTGGGGAGTACAGGTCTGGGGTTTGAAATTTAGCAATCAGGCTAAAAAGTAGTGGTCCTACATCGAGCCGTCATAATTAGTTTGGGACTGACTGGGCTCCCACCTTCCAAACCATCTACGCCTGCGTAGTGAAGCTACAAGGTTGGGCTTTGATCAGAAGTTTTTCTTGCCGGTCGTCACTAGCTAGGCTTACCTGATCGGGTTCGGCGATCATCGACAGTGAAGGGGGTGATGATCCTAGGTGAGTCGTCGTCACTAGGCATGATAGCGCTGATTAGATTCCCACTTCCTAAACCATTGGGATCCGTGCTAGGCAAACTAGGTGTCGGATGAACCAGAAGCCATCATCATCAGCCTCGACTGATTAAGCTCGCCTGGTTGGAGAGAGGTTCCACCCCTTAGAGGGCGTGCGAATCTACCTCCACCGGCATAGTGCGTTGTGTGGACAAATTACCTTAAATCAACTAATGATCTGTGTGTCAGAGTTGATTAGGATTTCTAGTGGTCGTTCTAGGCATGTGGTGGACTATTGTTTGAATAGTAGGCCGAGCCCATGGGCCCGTAGAGGAGGGGCTAAGGTTTCCTGTATGATTGTGCTACATGTAGATCGCAAGGTGGCACGTGTACGGCGCAGGCTGCGAAATGGTTGAGTATCGGTTACTCCCCCTCAATTGATGGGGTTGCGTGCAACGCCATTAATTGGATGAACGTGTTCTTCATAGTTTCCTACGGTATTCAATGATGAAGCGCCCATTTGGTGAACCATCATGTCTATATAATGGTGTTTCCAATCATTGTAGGCACTATCTTCTACAGAGCGTATCTCCTGTAATGTTCTTACTTAAAGGAAATGCCTCGGGTTTTCCAAAAGCTGAAGGGAGATCTCCATCACAGAAGTCTTCGAATGTTCTAACATTTGCACTGATCGGGGACGGTGATAATCGTTGTTATGCATGGTCACATGTTCTGGGTGGGCACATAGTTGATCTGCTGAGATCTCAAAATTTCTTCTCATATTGCGGAGAATTAGTACGAATTTCCTCCCAAGGAGGAGCCTCAATGTTGCCTTGTGTCGTTGCGTCCGCATGTACGCGATTCCCACTGCTAACTCATGGTTGATCAAAGTGTTAGCTGACGCGCAATGCTTCCAGGGGTGGTATCTCTCAGTAACCCCGGGTACTGCGCATTTGAAAAGTGTCATCGCTTGGCAGCATTGTGAGACCGTGATTGCTTTGTCACTTGCGGCCATCCTCATCTGCTTTCTTCCACCTCCTCCAGGGGGCTGAAAGCCGTTTGAGGAACTCTGCAAGGAGGTAGGATGCCTTTTGAGGAAGTCAGTCATCAGTTGTATGGTCTGTATCGCTGTCAGCAGGTCGCTTTGTCAGGGTGATTCGTCGGAGCAATCGATTGCTTTGTGCTTTCAACCCCCTCTGCCACGTTGTCTTTGATTTTGGGAAGGGGTCGAGCGACGTTCATTTGGATATCTTTGTTGTTGCTTGCGTATATCTTGCACCGGAGAGCTCACTTGGTCTACTTCGGATACCTTTGCTTTATTTGGATGCCTTTGTTTTCTTCTAGTGGTAGTCTTTTGTATTCAGCTCTGGGCGCTTGTTGTTACATCTTTCCAGCAATCAATAGAGTTTGTCTTCATAATTCTTTCTTTATTTCTTAAGTGATTGCAAATCACATAAGTCTTTAAGAACTAAAAATCTACATTGACTATGGAAAGGGAAACAAACAACCGACATAAACTGACTTTTGACGGGGAGAAATTGATCCTAGCCCTGAAGTGAATTTGGACGACCCTTGTGGATCGTTGGTATTCTTAGCGAACTGCTGAGCTTCGCTGACATTTACAGAGTTTACTGGAGAGTAAACCTTGTAAGGGTGTTAATCTCCCCACCAACAGAATGTCGAGGGGTTGTAACCCCGCTTGCCTCGGTCTCTCCGTTCTACTATGTTGAAGAGCAAATTACTCCTATGTCGCTTGACGGTGATGCTTCTGCAGTCACTCAGCCTCGCTCCAGTTCAGATTGTTCTACATGACCTTGTGAGATCTAGGAACATTCTATCTGTTTCAGTGCAGTGTAATGGCATCCTTGTGCTGTAGGTTGGTCTCCACGTATCGTTCATTCATAGTGGTTAGCGGTGTACTTAACACACTGATGAAGGGTGGAGACTACTGCTTCCATCTGGTGGAGCCATGGCCTTCCCAAGATAAGGTTGTAGGTAGATGGCGCATCTACTACCATGAAGTTTAGAAACAAGACCTTTCTCAGTTGTGGTTCTCCTGCCACTACTGCTAACCTTATTTTCCTGATCAGGAAGCATTTCTCTCCGCTGAATCCAATCTGCGAGTAGTCTGAAGACGTTAAATTCTCCTCTTTGAGGTCCATACTGCGGAACGTGTTGTAGAACAGGACGTTGAGTGAGCTCCCTGTGTCTACCAGTGCTCTCTTCGCCTCCCACCTTGAGATGGAGATCGAGATGACTAGGGCGATGTTGTGTGGCGCTCGTACTCCTTCAAGGTCCTTGTCCATAAAGATCAATATGGGAATGGGCTTTGAATCCTTGAATAACAAATGCATTTGTCCTCGTTTGTGGGTTGTGTCCACATTTCTAGTAGAGTCCGCTTGCGGGACCTGTGCGACTGGTCTTCATTTTATCCTACTCTATGAAGGACATAGATTATGCCCGAAGTTTCCTTCTTTATTTCTTTGACTGACTCCCCTCTCTCCCTGAATCGTTCTGGTCAAGAATTCTTTTAGCTTGCTCCCGCGGATCCATTACTCAATCTCATAGTGGTACGAGCAGTATTTGTTGTCGTCACGCTTAGAGGGGTCTCCGCGCTGTTTCGAGGGCCACTTCAGATCTTCCCAGTTTTTCATGGCGTTTAGTACGTCCGATAGGCTAGAATTGAGGGGTGTCACAGCTCTGGATCCAACGTAGTTTGACGCTTTCTCTGGCCTGGATCGCCAGGGTCTAACCTGTTGTCACTACGCTTCCTCTTGTTCCTTTTTTCATCCTCGCATCTCTTTCCCTCATTTTTGTCATTCGGAGCAGAGAACTTCTTCTCTCATTCGATTTTCCTCTTTACGGTCCTCAACTCCTCTAAGGTAATGTGCTTCTGGGCGCTTTTAAGGAGCTCTGTCATATCTAAAATGGGTTCCAAGGTGAGGTCTTCATAGAGCTTTCCCTCCATTAGGCTCGCGGTGAAAGCTATCACGGCTGTGTCATCGCTACAATCGCCAATGAGTGTCAGCTCGTTGTTGAAGCGAGTGACATACTCTCTGAGCGTCTCATTAGATTTCTGCCTTAGAGAGAGTATGTAATGTGGGCCTTTTCGAAAACGCTAACTCCTGACGAATCGCGTCAAGAACTCCTTTGCCAGCATCTTGAAGAAGTCGATCGATCTCGGCGGGAGGCTGTGGAACCATGTTAGTGCTGACTTCTTCAAGTGGATGGGAAAAGTCCTACACATCACCGACTTGGATCCTTCTTTGAGGGCCATTACATGTTGGTAATGGCGGAGGTGGTCGAATGGGTCGGTGGTTCCGTTGTAGAAGTCGAGCTTCGGAGGAGTAAACTTCTTCGAAAGGGCCTCATTCATAATGTGATCCACGAGTGGTAGAACAGAGAGACGGTATAACACGTTTGGGTCGTGTGCCCCTCTGTGGAGGGGGTTTTGAGGGTCGAGCCTATTTGCCCTGGCGACCGGCTCTGCATTAACTGTGCATCCTCCTCTAGTCCAATGGGAACTAGCTGAGGCTTGACTCTCATGTGCTTGCTCTTTCACGTCTTCCGGAGATGGAGGCCCATGCTGCTCCTGGTCTTTATTAGTTGGTGGAGGGTTTTGTCAAGCAAGAGCCTCCACCGCTTTGGCGATCTGCTGTATTTGAGATGACAACATATCTATCTTGGGGTCTGACGTTGTTGTTGTCGGCGTGGGGGCGTGAGTCTGCTGCCCGTGCATAATCGAAATGGCTGAAAGCAGCGGTACAGTGCCAACCGGAGCGTTTGACATGTCCCCTTGTTCTCAATTGTTGTGTGATCACATGGTCACCATCTCTTTGTATTTTGAAGAGAGATGATGTTAGTGAAAGGCTAGGAACTTTATCGTCCCCACGGATGGCGCCAAACTGATGCTGTCGTTTTCCGCTCCCTGCTGACCTGAACAAGTAACGCATGTGAGCCATGGACCACCATTGTGGTGGCCGATGGCACTCCGATGCTAAAGTTAGATAGGGATCTGAGGAAGGTGTAATGTTGTAAATAGGGAATTTTGTAGCGTACCTTATCTTATCAATCTCATGTCTTATTTATAGTGCAGGAGCCCTAGTTCGACCAGGCCATCGATGGCGTAGTTTAGGAAGGAGATCTTCATGGAGATCGTTCTCTAATTAGGATTTGTGATGTAGAAAGGAAGTTCCATGTTAGGTTTGTGCTTCTAGATACGCGGGAGATAGTTCCCTACTAGTAGGTAATTCATAAGAGGAAGTTTTCATGCTTGATATATACTCTAGTCTTTGCTTCCTAGTTGGAAGCGGAGAGTTGTTGTAATTGCCTGTCCGAAGCTGATCCTCGAGATACTTGCCTTAGTAGGGCTTACGGGTATTGAGATAGCTGTGAGACACGTGGGAGTAGTGAGCTGTAAGAGTTCAAGCCCGTTTAACGAACTGCATTGGGCGGGCTTAAAACTGCTTGGGCCGGATCAGTGTTGGGCTAATGCTAGGGCCCGTAGTTACTCGAGATCATCATGACACGTGTATGGCTCAGGGATGTGACCATTTTTGGTGTATTTCACTAAGCATATAGATGCAACCAATCCATGAAACATTACAAGAATGTACTCCATGAATAAAATGTACTGAGCATTGTTCTTATGGGTTAACAAACCCCTAACCATTGAACTCGTTGTAAATGCTAATCAACCCATAAAACAACATTACTGTACTAAGGGTTAAATAAATCCCTAACCAACAACTTATGGGTACTCTAACCACCATTGTACTCAATGATACATAGGTTAAGAAAGCCCTAAACATTATACTAAATGTGAATGAAACATGGACAAAACCCTAACCAAATAGACAATGGATGGCCCATAATTTGTGCAGACGAACAATGTCACGCCCCGATTTTTGAAGAAAACGAAATCCTAAAATCCACGTAGGATTATCCGTTTCCCCAAAACTCGAGACGTGAAATTCAATAATAACAGAAACATTTAGCAGCAATGACAAAAAATATAGTTCAGAAAAATAGGAACAAACTAAAATTTATAACAAAACTCTAACCATGAAAAACTGACGTCGCTAGCCCCACTAGCGGAACTCCCGTAACGCTGCTCAAAAGTCTCTAAACCTGAAAAGCTAATCAGCTACATTCCCAAAGGAATGTACCCAAGAAGCAAAAGCTCACTTGGGTCAGCAATAAAGCTGGTGTGAGAAATCTTCATCCCAAAAATCAATAAAATCGCACGTGATAAACATCAAGCGAAACACAAACAACAAACCATCACACCAATAGGTAGTTCCTCAACGAGGCAAAGGTGTGATGCAAGAAAACACAGTCCAAAGAATTTAGTTCCTCAACGAGGCAATCATATCATCATCCTAATATGTAAATGTGCATTTACCTGTACTTACCCTATAGGAGTTGACTATGGCAAGTCGGACCTGCAGAAATATTAGTGGACTTGCCATCCTGCATAAAAAGAATTAGAAACAATGCAACGTCATTTATTCTTTTTATTTGAATTAGGTTCATCTTTTTAACGGATTGATCACTTAGACGATACCACATTCGCACCACCTCCGTGCCGAACATACATGCCCGTATGTCTCTCTCATATAAAGGAGGACTACTCCGTCATCCATGCCCAAGTGGGGACATCACATACAGACATGCATCGCGGATACCCCTAACTATATGAGTACCAAAAGCCACCATTGGGCTATCAATGCGCATAAACTCACGTCACATTTTTGACGGATAAATATCAAAGCCTATTTTAGGCATACCAATTCACCACATTTCCGCAAGACTAACCCGAAGGTTATTTTAGTTTCTCTAGTAAGAAATGGGTGCCCCAACTCCGCAAGACGACCCACTGGTCATTTAGTTTCTCTAGTAAGATAGGGGAAATAATAAACAAAAGAGATGTGGTAGTTCTAAGTGATACAAGCCCGAGTGTTTTATATTTTCAGAAATCCAGGTTTACCAATATCATTTATTTTTCATAATTCAGAATTATTCCACAATGACATTTTGTCATACCTGAATTGATTCACAATCTATTCACCCACATTTTTTGGGGAAAACATAGCATATTCATTAATCAGGCTATGTAACAATATGGCAATCAAGCCACTCCTTGATTCAAATATCCAAATTCTTCATAATGCATAAACAAGTCAGTATGCATACAAATCTCCAAATTTATCGCAATGCATTAATATTCATCAACCATTCAAACACCAACCAAACAAAGTCACACCCAATCAATAAAATGGTAAACATGAGTGACCCCAAACATGAATTATATTATCTTCCTAAGAAACCAAAAAAAATACAAACTATTCAAATGTATTACAAGTATTTTCCATAGTATTCTTTCCTGTCTTTAACAAAAGCCTTGAACCTAAGTTTCCCTCATTAAGTATAACTTCACCCTTGTCGAAACCTACACAAAATCAGTCCAACTACAAGACGTCTGCTTAATGACAGGGCGTGACAACAAAGCTGTCTTACAGCAACTTGCTTTCTAATTCATTATGAAAATCTTTGTTAAATCAGTTTATCTAATGCCACAAGCCATAATCTTCAACAATGTTAAGATTATAAATGTGCATGTACACTACCCCCTCAACCTTTTTGTTTAAGTGTTTAACTGTTTCTACCATGAGGTACATTAGTCTACGCCACAATTGGAACACCAATTCACTTACAAATTACATTGTGTAGCCAAGCTTATAGGACACATAAACAATAATATAGGCTGCATACTATTTTGAATATTATGTCACTGTCACCTCAAGATTTCTGTAACAATAGTGGCATGATATGATATGATATAGGCTGCATACTATTTTGAATAATATACTATAATATTATACTATTTTGAATACTATAATATAGGCTGTAACAATAATATAGGCTGCATACTATTTTGAATATGCAAACCATAGTGGCATGATATGATCATAAATATTACGTCACTGTCACCTCAAGATTTCTGTAACATTTTAGATAAACTAAAAAGCATCCTATTTTGACTATATATGAAGAACCAATCCTCCAACTCTACAAGCAACATCCAAAAGCACAAAACCATAGACTGCCTATTAGCTCAACTTTCAAAAAACCCAAACCTACACAAAATCCGAACTAATGAAATCCTAAGTGATTGATTTCCTGACACAAAATAGAGGTCTATTGCACAATATACAATGTCAAACCAAAACATGACCAAAGGACACAAAAGAAATCAATGAATGAATATAATAAATAATAAGTAGTTTTCAAAGGAATCTCAAAAGGAATCACGTGTAAATGGAGTAATAAGAAGACTCACTTGTTTGCTTTTCTCCTTCTTCCTTTCTCCCTCTCTTCTTCTCCTCTTTTTTTTTTTTTTTTTTGTTAGCGGCGAGAGAAAAGAAAGAAGAAACCTAAACCCTATTTATTCATACTAAGACCAAATCCTTTTCCATTAGGGTTTTGCTCGAGGTTAGGGACACCCCCTCTTACTACTTGACGCCACCGCACATTTAATAAAATTAAAATTAAATAAATAAATAATTAATTAATTAAATAAAAATTATTATATGTTAAAGTAGGGTCGTTACATTATACACACGTTAAATGGAATCTCGTCCCGAGATTCGGTAGGTAAGAAATTTTACTGAATTTCGAAAAATACGACTTGTCAGACGAAAGAAAATTTTAAAAATACAACTTTCAATTGAATTTTAGAAACATAAATTATTTATTATTATTGAAAAAAAAGTAGGGGTGTTACAAACAAAACCCTAACAACAATAACATCATTCACACAATCCATTTACACATGCAACGTAACACAAGTTGAAACACCAAAACGAAACCCTCAAATATAAAATAACACTTAGAATATGTCACGCCAAAAAATAGAAGGAAGTCTTAGATTTGGCTTCACGTCCTCTTCACTATCTGAAGGAATGAAATCTCACCTCAGATTTGGTTTCTCATCGATTTGAAGCTCACTAAAGTCACTAAAATCACTTAACGAACTATAATCATTGCAATGTATGCTCAAAGCAGTGCTCCCATCATTGCTACTACTGCTATTGACAACCATGTTGAAGATGTGATTCCCCTTTTCATCTTCATTTGAAATCATAGATAACGGATAAGAGAGCAAATAATATAAAAAAAAAGATTTAAAATGGAGGGAGTTTTCCCTCCCCTCTCCATCTCTAAAAGGGTAGTATGCCAGATCTAATCATGACCATCTACGTGTGTAGATCAATTGATGGACGTTTGGGATGATCATGTCAATCTCATCCTTCACATCATTCTTGAGATGCACATGATGGGTACTTTCGTTATTAAAAAAAAGGCCATGTGCGTGCCCTACCAGTTAATGCACGTTGACTGTTGGTCTTGGGGGCAAAATGCCATATGGAAGTACTACATAAATACCTATTTATTATGGGGGGGGGGGGGGGGGGGGGGGGGGGAGAGCAATTAACCTTTATTTTTATTTATTGATTTTTGTCCATTTATTTTTTTCATGTTTTTCCGTGCCAAACAATTGTGTTTGTTATGGATAACTTGGGTAATTGGTCTATAAATTTTTGTTTAATTAAACCTCCGGGAGGGAGGGACAACTATGAGATGCCAGATCTTAATTACTAGATCAAAAGATTTTACATCTGTTAGGGGTACATTACGACTTTTCCTGAGAAAAGAAACTAGCAAAACTTAGGGGCTAGACCTAAAACACCAAAATAGTGAAATAGAAATCCTAGGGTCTAGCCCTTACACACCAAAACAAAAACTACTTGGTAAAACTACATGTTCCTTGAGAAAAATCAATACAAGAGGGCCTTTACCAAGAAACTCTCCATGCACTAAAAAAGCTAGAATACAAACATCTGAAAGATCAAATAGCAGCTGCAACTGATTTGTCACAGCAGCAGCACCGTCCCCCCAGTGAGTTCTGCAAACAAGGAACAAAAAACCCACATTACCACACACGTCCTCAACTCTTAGCAGCTAGATTCAACTCTAGCCAAATCTGCCCAAAACTTTCATCTAAACAGAGCCAAACATGGCCTAAAAATAGAGTATTAAAGCTCTGCACGTGACCTGCAATTAACTAGTCCCATACAACCGTGCCCAACAACCTCAAATTCCATCATTCCATACCAACTGGTAATGCCGCCAGCTACTGAACTGATCCAAAACAATCCTGAATACAAGTAGAGCTCAGCCATGACGAATGTATGCGGTTTGGCTACTATCTAGCTCGATCAGCCCTGCAATCCTCCTTGGAAGCTCATGCGCACCAAAATGCCTTGTCCTCCCTTCCCTCCGAGCCCTGTTCAGCAACGCATCTGCCACCGCATTAGCTTCCCTATAAATGTGCTTGCAAAATACCTCCATTCATTTCGTCGGGCCTTTAATCACACTCCAAATATTCTCCAAATACTAAGGAATTTTGTAGACCTCGTTAAACCATCCACGAGCTAAATTTGAGTCTATTTGGACAATTACTTTCTTATACCCCAATCTAAAGCATAATCTCAAGCCATCTAAGAGTGCCAACGCCTCAGGTATATTGTTAGAACCTTCACCAAAAACCCAATGCTAAGCCGCTAGACATGATCCCCTTGCATTTATGATGATCGTGCCTCCTGCACATTTAGTGCCACAAAATCAGCAAAAAGGGAGAGCCAACAGACTATCCTTTTCTCCTTACTTCTCACCGATGCAACCAAAAACCCCAATGCCCCCAAGGAAAACTTATTCATACTAATTTGTTTTGATGTAATGAAAGAGTTCGCTAATCTCAAACACCGCATAACATTCAAAATCATAAAAGCATGGTTCAGATAACCATCCTCATACACACACTTGCACCTTTGCTTCCATATTTCCCATATAATAAACATTGGGGTGAGGAAATACATCATACCTACTTGGGTATTAGGATTGGCTTTTCGAAACCACACCGACAAAACAGTTGAAATCTCTACAAGTCTCCTTATATGAACATCAAAGATACCCTCAACATGTCTCCAAACAACAGAGGCAAGCTTTCCTTCTAAAAATAAATGCTTCAAAGTTTTAGTGTTAGGAAAATCATAATACCTGCATCTCGAGGCTAAGTTGAAACCACACCTATATAGTTCCACCGGGACATCCCTCTGCAGTAATTTCAACACAAATATAGAAATTCTAGATGGCAGAATAGGTTGACAAATCTTCTTGCTTAAACCTTTCCTTACACCCATGTTTCTTAGCAACTCATAGGCGGATCGAGTACTGAGTAGGCCATCTGAATCCAGAGTCATGTATCATCAGTGTGCTTCTTACCGTGAATTCTGTCATAAAAAGATTACTTGCCAGTTTTCTAAATTCTGGTTTAATCTATTCAAAACCCTCATTCTTCACCTCCCTAACTGTAGGCCATTTTCCTTGAGTAACTAATTCCCCTAACCTTCTAAACACTGCTACTAAATTCCAATTTTCAGTAAGAAACTGAAATTGCCTTTACTAATATGCCAAACTATGTTATTCATAACCACAGCTTCGCACATCATGACCTCTTTCATAAACGGAGATGTCCCGGCTTTTTCTAATTGATTGCTCAATTGGACCCCTGGTTTCTAATATTTTTATTCTCATGAAATTTGCCCACAAAGAGTTTGAATTGAGCAAACTCCACAAAGCCTTGACTCGAAAAGCTTTAATCACCACTGATAAATTTCTAACACTCAATCCTCCTTCATCCTGTGGGGTGCAAATCTTATCCAAAGACACCCATTTTTTCTTCAGCCTACCTTCACAATCTCCCCAGAAGAAATCCGTTAAGAATCTCTGAATCCTTGACAAAAATTTCTGCGGCACGCACATAGCACTTAAAGTATATATAAACAAGAGTAGAGTTGAACACATTCTTAATCAAAATCAGTCGCCTTCCAACCTTGAGTGCGCCTTTGAATCTTGTTAACCAATTCTTCAAAGTAAGTTATTTTACTTCTACCTTGAAAAATAGGGACGCCAAAATATTTCATGGGGGGACCCTCTATATTGAAATCTTGTACAAGTCTTCATAGCTACTCACTACAAGAAAATTGGCCTTTTACGACATTGAAAGAATGCTACGAAAGATGTACCATAGCATTAGTGTAAGTCATAGTAGCCCATGTTATCTTTTTGACATAGCACTATTAAAATGTTATCCCAATATAGCATTTGTGAATGTCATGGTTATATTATTTATCATAGCATTTGTGAATGTCATGGTTGTATTATCTATCATAGCATTAGTGAATGTCATGGTTGTATTATCTATCACTATCAATTGTTTGTTTTAATATTTAGAAAGTGTTATCTTAAATGGCCTTTTAAAATGTTATTATCAAATAGTTACGGTAAAAGATTCATATCTATAATAAATAAAATAAAAAATAAATTAAATATGGCAAAATTGAAATATTTCCAATAAAATTATTTTTATTAAAAATACTGGGACACATACATCACTGTACTACTCTCATAGAACGAGAAAATTCACTGCTATCAACGATCTGTTGCTTTAAATAACATCATCATCTGCACTTTTCATGGCTACCTAAGGCCCAAATTTTGTTGTCTTGTCTTCCTTGAATGAAGCTGGTATCAGCGGAGTCCACACAGGACCAGGCGCCACACCACTGACTCAAATTCCCTTATTTGCAAGTTGTAGGGCCAGACCCCTAATGAACGCCACACTTGCACCTTTGGTTGATGTGTAGTCTAGAAGTTTCGCATTGCCCTTGTAGGCATTCACTGATGTTGTGTTTACGATCGATGTTCCCTCCCTCATGTGTTTTAATGCATGCCTACATGCACCCGTTTTTACTAGAGGCACTACACCAAAACAGTGTTTTTGTAATTGTTTTGAAGTGTAGCTGAAAATATTAGAATCACCTATCAAATGATACTATTCTTGGTGATCCTAAATTTAGAATCATGTTGAAAGTGATACTACTTAAAATTAGTATCATTTGGCTAATGATACTATTTTTCATTAAATGATTCAACTTTACAAATTTGCATCTCAACAAAGATGATACTAATTGTAAAAGAGAATCACATACTTAAAATTAGTATCATTAGCCAAATGATACTAATTTTTACTAAATGATTCAACTTTACAAATTTGCATCTCAACAAAGATGATACTAATTGTAAAGAGAATCACAGAGTGCATGATGCTGATTTTTGTTAGAAGAAGCAATTGTATAAATTAGCATCACATAATAAATTATACTATTGAAAATACTGTCACTACATGATTCTTGCAAAATCTTTGAACAACACAGAAGAGTGAAGTTGATACTATGACAAAATGGAAATTTTATTCAATTTAATCTCTTACAGCTTACAAAAAAAAATGCCCAACTTACAAAAAAAACATGCTTTTACCCTTCAAGGTGCTATTCAGCTAATGACTTAGCAGATATATAATTGAAAATATTAGAATCAACTTAGTCATTACAATAACAAGACCAACATCAACAAAATTTACAGGTTCTTTCAACGTAACTACTCATATGAAAACAGTAACATAGTCATTGCAATAACAAAATCAAAAGTACAATCAGGTCTGGTCACCAACATCCAGACAATCCAAAGATGTTCATGCAGTGTTAGTGAAATGCTCTGACAGATTCATATTGAACATTCTCCATTGCATACTCTGAACTCCTAGGTCCTTGTGCATTATTCCCTGCAAATAAAGTAAAATAAAGCTCAATCAAAATGCTAAATATGAAATAGAGTGCACAAATTCTACATATGATATTTATTAGCAGCTGGTCGCCTAGGCAATTCAACGAAGACAAGACATAAGCTGAATTAACCTACAACACAACACAACACAACAATGTTGATCGATCATCTGCATTGATAAGTGACTGTCACTTAAAAACAACCACATACAATACAAAGCCTGACAATCTTGGATACCCTCTATCATCTGCATCTCATTTATTTTCTTTATCACGTCTCTTGTGCATTAATTATGGTGACAATCAATATACCAAACTGCATTCCTAAAAGCAGACACAAGAAAGACTGACTGCCTAATTTTCTGAATGCACTTGAGGTTTATTTTCAACTTCTATTAGTACATAGCGGAGGTCCAATTTGATAACAACAGTTAGAATTGAGAAAAAAGAAGCAGAACAGAGGAAGTAGAAAAATTGTAAGCAAAGACAGTCCTTTCCCATAATTTCAAGTTGTTAAGCAAATCCAATACATAAACAAGTAAATAATTCAATTTCTTAGGCAAAACCAATTCACAAACTTGTAAAGAAGTGGGTTTCCATACTTTACAGAAAGCGACAACATCCACAGTCTAATCAAATAACTGGGTTTCCCAAAAACCTCCATTATGAACATCTAAAAACAAGGATCTTTTGTGATATTTTTTAAATATTCATCTCTTCAATTGGCAAGTTGCATGTAACCATAATGATATAAATATAATGCCAAACAATCAGAAACAAGAGAATCCTGAATCTAAAGTAACCAACTGGAGTAGAAGCAAAGAATGACTGAAGAGAGAAAATACTAGAGTGGGGAACATTTCTTCTCTTACGCAGCACAAGGAGAATACTTGTGAGTAATCGTATTGAATCTTGGCGGAATTTCACATTGAGTGTAAACATTATCTGATGGGGTTTGTGAATTCTTTGTTTCATTGATGTCGAAACCTTTTCGCCACGAAAATCTTGATAAAGTTGTTACATCCAGTAATATCTATCAATGAAAAGGTTTAATTGGGTCGTACTTAGGAACTCAGGAAATGTATGTGATGTGGGAAAATATGAAAGTGGTCGCATATAAAAGACATGGTTTAAAGAAGAAAAGAAAAATAAAATGATAATTTGTTGCTCACCATCTCTTCCCTCTCAAAAGAATGTGCAATAAAATAGCAAGTGAACTTACAAAAATTTTCAACTTCAAGATTGCAGGTTTTTAGGATAAATAATGAAAGCAGTTATGTATCCCCTGCAGGTCAAAGGGGAACGCTTGTGGTTAGGTAAATTAATCAAAATTTGATAAGAAAAAATTATAATCAGAATACTTGTCTGATATTGATGTTGATTCTTGAAGTTCTGATGTACTCCATAACATAAGAATCGTCTACATTCGAGAAGTGCATATCAATAGGGTTGATTTCTGAGTTTTCTTTGCTTGTGAAGATCCAGGGTACTCCTGCAAAGAAACCAATATCCTTCTCTTCAGTACAACATTTTTCACTAATTAAATTATAAAGAAACTACAAAATTCATTTATTTTAATATGAAAAAATTAAACTTCAAAAGTCATACCTTTCAGGGATAATCATTTTGTTGTTTGTACGCATCATTAACTCTTCGTGGTGACACTACATTATTTGTAGCAGTAGTAGTGCTGGTCTTCTTCTCATCTCTAGCATTATTAAATATGACTGTAAATCCTTCAGCCGATGTAGGATTGTTCACATCCAAATCACCAAATTTGGGCAAAGGCGGACCTCTATCATCATTAATATTTTTGAACCAAAATCAATGAAAAATCAGGACCTCTATCATGCTGCAAATAGAAGAAGTCCACTATAAACACAGTTAATTCATGTGAATTATCTAAACTTAACAGGGAGTAATGAAAGCATAATTGTTGCTCTAAAGCCAGGTTGAATGGACACAAGTAAAGGTGAGTCAAATCGTTTAAGCTATAAACTCATAATGACCTGGCACTATATTTTGTAAAATTTGGATAGAAGGAAATGTCCATTTATACACAAGATAAAAACTAACTCTAGTGTCATAACTCAATGAAAACCTGCTGTGAAAGGTAAACATCAGACTTTTAATTTATATCTACTTAATGGGATCAGAAAACCATATGTTCTCACCAGCAGCCCAACTTAGTCCATGCGTATGACGAGACAGATAAGCTTAGCTGCTGGATTGAAACTTGAATCATTACATTCTTTTCACGTTTCCTAGTTAAAGTAGAGCAACATAACTATATATGATAGAATTTATGCATAAGCAAGTCCTACTTTTTAGACAGGAGTGATGCAGCAGAATCACTCTAGCTGTGCTAGCTAGTATATCTTGCTATGTAGTCTCATTCTAGGAATGAAGCTTCTTGGAACAGCTGAAAGCGAGACCATTACTTGACACCAGAACCATTCAACCTCTATTACATATTCAACATGCCAAAGTGTGAGAGATTCTCCTCATTACTCATCAGGAATTCCAAGATTGATATCAATCATGATTCGTATATCAAGTTTGAGGTAAATGCATCCCCACATCAATGGACATTTACCAGATGTCAGACATAAATGTTCAATGATTAAAATGGCATTTGAAAGAAGGGGACATTACCATTATGTGAGTTAATGCGCCCTATATCAATGGAAGAACTAAAAAAATGTGGACACATACTATTAGTATTATGCATTGTAACAAAATCGCAGAAGGGCAACATTGCAAATAATCACCAAACCCGACCTAATTTTCAGGTTAAAACACAAACGAAATGGTTCCATCACTTGCTTCAATAAACAAAACATAAGCAGCAAAAGTTGAAATATGGGAGTTTGAAAATGTAAAGTTGTAAAAAACAAAATCCAACTATCTCAATAAATAATAAACTGCCTAGACTGTGATGGAACTATAACTGAAGTAACATAAAGGGTATGCAAACCGGTATGACCATAAATTTTAACATTGAAATAAAGCATGCACAGGGAATTGTCAAAGATCCACAACTCTGAAGAAATGCCATGTTCTAGTGAACGAGACTGATTAATTGAGCCCTGAACTTAAACAGTTATGCTGTCAGCTGCTTCAAGAGTGAACATATCATGTTTCTTGATAATTGGCGCGGAGGCAAACAAGTCCACAGACTGCTGGCTGCAAAAGAAATGCAACATAATCAATAGCTTAGAATTTGATAAACTCACTACATTTGAAAGAACGCATTGGAGTATATGCAAAACAAGTGCTTCACTATAAGACCGAGACTGAGAGAGTTGCCTACTACTATGTTTATATAATGGACTCTCTGACATGCTTCACCCGGCCAATTTGATTTAAAAATAAAAGATCCAGTGTCGAACACATAATGGACTCTCTGACATGCTTAGATCATCAACCTATATAATACAACATATAATGGACATATATACAACATATAATTGCCAACTTCACCCAGGTCAATTTTATTTGTAATGACAAGAGATGCTTGTTGGAACTTTTGCATACAACGTAATTCTAATATTTTCGACTACTGCTTGAGAAGATAATTCCCAATTAAACATGTAATTCCAAAGTATAGCTTCAACTGGGCCATCCTAGCAACATATTGCCAAACTGAAACTGCTTACAGAAATAGAGGGCCTCATGGATCATTTTTGTACAACATGGGCTCAATAATTAAGAGAAAAACGATGATCACAATCAATCAACCAACTAAATAATCTAAGTTTGAATACGCCTAACATTTCTCTCTATTTTAAGAGAAACAAAAAAAAATACCAATTGGTTTAACCTACAACTAAAAAAAGGGCAACGATGAAATGCTAAGAGAGAATGACGCTAGATATTGAAATTTAATGATGTTCAACCACAGACTGAGTGTCCAACAAAATTTCAATGTCTGACTAAGTGAGTATTCCAATCTCTGAGGTTCGTGAAGCAAAAATAATGCAGGTTTTGTACAACCATCACTTGTAGTACATTAATTGAAGCATTTTACACAGAACTTAAGAAAACACTTGTACATGTAATCGAATCGATTGTACTTGTCTACTCGGCAATTCGAGAATCAACTGAGAGAGAAATCGAGCTGAGAAAGAGAAATCGACACAAGAATCTCCTGTAAATTTGATGTTGCAGCAGTGCAGGGTGGATTGACCGTTTATATTTGGCTAGCTCTATTTAGATAGACTAGTAAGTTTCAATGCATAACTATAGACTACATACATAGGTTGGTCCCTAAGCCAAAAAAGCCAACCCAAACCCAAACCTATATATAATCTGCAAATCTGTCTGCTTCTGCAGCAGCAGCAGTAATGAAGGTTCCACGTATATAGCGTGTGCACGAGTGCATCTCAGTTGTCCTGTCATGTAGCATAACATAGTTGGTCCTCCCTTTCACTCACTGCACGTGCATTCTCTCTTCTCTTCTACCCTTCACAACCTATTTCATTTAATTCGTTTATTATTTCTACTTGTCTAATACAAGAACATGAGATTAGATTGGTCTACTCTAATTCATACTAACATCTTTGCTTTGTTCAAGGTAACTATGTACTATAATACACATTAGAAGACAATATATATATATATATATATATATATATATATATATATATATATATATATATATATATATATATATATATATATATTCACTCAGTGTTGTTTATTCATATTATTATACAATAAAATTCATCTACTCCTTCTGTGGCGGAGGTTAAATAAGAGGGCTTTTGTTTCCATCCGCATCTTTTCCACTCATCATCCCTAGTTGGAGCATATAATAATTATTGGGAGTAAGTATCATCACCTCAACTTAATTTACATAAGATCTAAGTGCAGATAGGATATAGTTTTATGAGCAAATACATTTATCTAAAAGAAGATTACTTGGAAATGCCAGGCAAAATCAACAAATAGAGTACCTAGTTTTTCATGAGATTTTTCTTTTCAAATAATTCACTTTATATGAAGGAGAAAATGGAATTCACAAATTCTATGAAACAGATTTCCTATGTTAAACAATTCTTTGACACAAATAGAAAGACAATTTGATGAAAAAGTACCTATAGGAAGCTGCACTTTTCCTGGGGGAAATCTGTAAACACAAAACCAATAAAGAACCAATGAATATAACATATTAGCTTCACATGTAAAGAAAGTCAAAGTCCTCTATATCAATATCAATGCAAGAATCAACAGAGTTAACTTGCAAATATGACAATACTCCTTGAGAAAGTGGTTGTCTTTCAGTACCCGAAACAGAATGATTATTTGATTAGTGATTATCTGATTAAGCGTATTATCGATAGGAAAGATATAAACAGAGGTAACTAATGTTAGATGATTTCTTCAATAGACCAATGCTAATTGTTACTCTGTTATAGATTAATTGAGAAGAATTAGGAGAATCTGAGCCCAATTGTGGAAGCTCCAATATCATATTTGATGCAAATTGTGGATTCTCTATGTGATAAAATGAGACAGCGACCACCCTTTCATCTTCTATAAAACGTTCAAAAAAATACTCAATCATCACACCAAATAACTGGAGCCAAATATGATTTGAAGTTCCAAGTAAATACTCTGACATAACCATCACACCAGATTAATGGAGCCAAATATGATTGAAGTTCCTGGCTATAAGAACTCTCTTAGATTCTCTCCATTAACTTTACAGATTTAGGGAGTTAAAACGAGGCTCCAACGATTCCATTGCTTTGACAAGGATTTAAGATATACTACTTGTTGAACTGGAATAAGGTATGTCAGCCCAAAAGCAAGGGTGCTTTGGGGATTAGAAGAATCAGGGAGTTTAACAAAGCTTTGCTGCTAAAGTGGATTTGGTGATATGGTGCTGAAACTGAAGCACTTTGGAGGCAAAAGCCAAATTTATTTTTGTGATTTACCAGATTTAAGTATAGCTTAAATCTAAAAACAAACATGTAATCTAAACAAAATTTAATTGATTGAAAATGTGAATTAAATGAGAAGAAAACTCACCTTCAACTTCTAGCAAGAGCTAGGGTTTCCACAAATAAGAGAGAACGATTGGAGAAGATAAAGTGCGAGATCGATTGGAGAGCTGGAGTAGATTAGAAATCGATTACTCTGAGAGTCGATTTATGAGCTCGCTTGTTTCTGAGATCGATTAGAGAGATGGAGAAAATTAGAGAGCCATCGATTGTACAAATGTGAAGAAGAATAGAGATTAGAAATCACCTTGTTAACCCTAAATTGTTTCTGAGATCGATTAGAGAGCCATTGATTGCTCAAATGTGAAGTTGATTGCAGACGAGTGACTCAATCTGCAACAAATGTGAAGATGAAGATGCCTTTCATCGAAAAAATTGTTCTACTAATAGGTATTCAAGTATTTCATTGCTATTTCAATCTGCAACAAATGTGAAGTTGATTGGAGAAGTATTTCAATGAAAACCTATTTGGAGATGCCTTTCATCGAAAACAGAATACCTATTTGGAGAAAAACTCTGGATGCTCGAATACCTAACTAATGGAGGGTTTATTGCAACAGGAAGTTTATCAGATTGAAGAGTTTGAAGTTTTTCATCAAATGAGGGAAGAAAGAGTTTTACATTTAAATGAAAACTCTAAACACCGAGAGTTTGGAGTCTAACGTGAGCGCTTAAGAGTTTTTCTCCCAATCAGTAACACTTTGTTTTACACGTGCATATCACATGACAATTTAATAATGTCACAATTTTGAATAGTAACAGAAAATACATGATACAATATAATACAATAAGTATCACTAAAAATATGATGCTAATTATGGTTACAGATTGCCAATAATGGTGTAGTGAGGATTGGAGATTGAAGTTGTGAAAAGCTTCCATTGTCACCTTGATTGATCATATATCCTGATCAAAGAGCAATATAAAACACTGTTATCAAAGAAAAAAATCCAGGAACAAGATTATTGTAAAAAACAGCCACTAATCAATCAACAACAGATTTTCCTGCCACAAACAAACACACATGAAAACTAAAACTGACAAGCAGCTGAATCAAACACAAACAGTTGCAATAGAGTAAAATTTGTGATGCAAAAAATGCCAACAACAGTCGATTAAAAGTTAGACAACTTTACATCTACCTTCAATGCCTAAAAATTAGACAACTTTACTTCATAATTGCTTGTTGAAGTAATCAGATAAATTGTTAGGCCACCAACCACCAGCAATAACATATACCGAATCCGTTCTCACACATGAAATTTGCGTGCCTGAGATAAATGGTCATCTGCCCAAGATCTCAACAGGGTCTTGAGATGGATGGCATCTTAAGCATGACTCTCTGCAATAGACTTACCCACCGCATATTGTCCTAATTCAGAGTTTAGCCAATCCTTCTTGTTGAGAAACTACCTGTCTAGATGATATAGAGGTTGAAATTGAAAAGTACAAGGTGGCAATTTACATAGCTAGCCAAATTCGAAAAAAAAAAAAAAAAAAAAAAAGCAAAAAACAAAAAACAAAAAACAAAATACAAAAAACAAAAAAAAAACAAACAAAAACAAAAACAAAAACAAAAACAAAAACAAAAACAAAAACAAAAACAAAAACAAAAAAAAAAAAAAAAACAAAAGCAAAAACAAAAACTATACAACTGATTTTCTCAAAAGCAACCTCCTTGAGAGGTCAGTGAGACTGCAACTCCAGGTTTGTTATCTCTGAAGGGAAAGCCGCCGAAAATTGGAGTTTCATGTACAACAACAAAGCCTGATCCCAGTGGCTGCATCTCTAGATTAACTAACTGATGTAATGCTAAACAAATTATCCTTCACCTGCAAGTAAAAGGATTGCGACAATGTTGATTGATTAGCTTCAAGAAACCAAATATAGTTGGTCTGATCATGCAGTGCCCTGGTGTTTCATTAGACGAGCACATGAGCATGCTCTGTATAACTTTTAAGAGGTTCATGGTAGATGAGTGCATACTTTTTTTTTAAACTATCATACGTTGACAACACCATACATTACAGGCAGGACCACTAAACGATTATCCAACTAATTATCATGATTCAGAATTAACTGGTTAGTATAACCTGCAAAGGAGATGAGCCAACTCCTTGGTGCTCACTGAAACTCAAAATTGCACCCATGCTTGCAAGATTGCCTAGTCCAACACCAACAGATGATAAGAAAACAATCAGCACCAGCTGCCAAAGCCTCCACGGACTCCTTGGTGCCAAACCTAGCAATGGTGCCTAGATTGTTCGCCAAATCTGCAGAACCACAAGCAGAAATGTAAGAAAACTTATCAATCAGGTCATTTCATCACAACATGCATGGTTATAGCAACATATAAATGACATTCAAGGGTTGTGCGAAACTAACCAACCACACATGGTTGTTCAAAAGATCAAGTGGAGCACAAAGATGGTCTAACTCTGCAATGGAACACGCGATGTCTCCCTTCCTGTGAAGCATACCCCTCCAAGTTTAACTCCCCTACATGTGTTCCATTGAATATGTTCCAAAAGTAATCCTTCCATCTATCTAAAATAGTTTTATCCTGCATTAAAACTTTTCCATCCTCATGCTTAACACACTTAACATGACTCAAGTCCCTAGTTTTTCGTTCTCTAGCTTTAGCTATCTTGAAAATATCCTTATCCCCTTCCTTTGTACCTAGCCTATTATACATATCATCATATTCTCTCTTCTTAGCTTCCCCTACTGCTTTGCTACTCAATTTCTTAGTTTGCTTATAAAGCTCATAAGACTCTAGGCATCTATCTTTTTGTCACTCCTTAAAGCATCGTTTTCTTATCCGCAATGGTTTGTTGCATGTCAGCGTTCCACCACCATGTCTCCTTATCTCCTCTTTTGGCATCTCCTAACACTTCCTTTGCACATCTTCTTATTCGGTTTGTCAAATGTTCAAAAAGATCAGCGCTACTAGTCCTATCCTTTGATTCTAGATTCTCTCAACCCTCTGAAACTGACTGACCACCCAAATCTTCTTTCTAAATTTTTGGCACACATCTCCCTGTAAGGTCCACCACTTAATTCTCGATCTAACATGTTCTTTAGCTATACGACCCCTACTCTTAAGACAAAAATCGAGGACTAACAACCTATGTTGGTTTGTCAGACACTCCCCTGGTATAACCTTACAATTTTTACACCTACCTAAATCATGTCTCCTAACAAAAAAATAATCAGTTTGACTTCTATTGCGCCCACTCACAAAGGTCACCAAGTGATCTTCCCTCTTCTTATAAAAAGTATTCACGATCCCAAAATCCTTAGCTAAAGTAAAATCTATAGTAGAAATCCCCATAGTGTTTCGATCTCCAAAGCCTTGACCTCCATGTACCCTCTCATACCCAACTCTATCCTTACTGACATAGCCATTCAAATCCCCGCCTAGGAAAACCCTATCGGAAGAGGGAATCTCAATAACTAACTCCTCTAAAGAGTCCCAAAAACAATTTTTAGTCTCCTCGTCTAAACCCACTTGGGGTGCATACGCACTAATAACATGCACTCACTACAAAAAAAGATACAGTAGCTACAAATACTAGAGACGAAATTAAAAAACCGTATCTAATTAAAATATTTGCGACGGAAAAAACCCGTCACTAATTCATTTAGTAACTGCCAAAACCAAAAATCATAAAAACTGTGCTTGTGACGGGAAAACCGTAGCTAAATTAGAATAAACCGTCGTTAATTAAAACATTTGCGACGGCATTTTAGCTATCGCCAAGTTTTACAAATAAACTGTGCTTGTGACGGAAAAACCGTGGCTAAATGCAAAATAAGCTGTAGCTAATTAAATCATTTGCGATGGTAAATTAGTTGTCACTAAGTTTTATAAATAAAAATTGGATGCTATGGTATAAGTCGTCCCTAATGGATTTTTTGAATATATATATATATATATATATATATATATATATATATATATATATATATATATATATATAATATTTAGCCAGGGTATATTAGTTGTCGCTAAGTTTTACAAATAAAAATTGGTATCTACGGTATAAGCCGTCCCTAATGGATTTTTTGAAAAAAAAAATATATATATAATTAAGCCACGGTATATTAGCTGTAGCTAAGTTTTACAAATAAAAATTGGTAGCTACGGTATAAGCCGTCCCTAATGGATTTTTTTTAAAAGAAATATATATATATTAGCCACGGTATATTAGCTGTCACTAAATTAGTGCAACTCATTTGTTTGCAAAACAATTATCAAGGAAGGATATATGTAGCCTTATCCTAGACAGTTTTATTATTTGTTAAAAATTTTCCTCTATTATTTTGTGTTCTCTGAATTTGAACAACCTGTTTTTGCTCATTTTTTGTTTTGTTTCCTCCACTAATTTCTAGGAATATGTGAAGATAATGAAGAAAATGAATGTGGATACTTACAGGTTCTCTGTTTCTTGGTCAAGAATTATACCAAGTGAGTAGTAGCATAAGCATAATTTTGATGTGGATGAATTGCTAATAGGTCAATTTTGGAAAGTTAAAAGTGTCATTGAAGACTTGGTTACTATTCTGAATGGCCTCAATTTGTACGATTATAAGGTTAAGAACAATAATTAGTTGTGACAATTGTTTTTTGGCTTTAGATGGAAACAGAAAGAATGGAGTGAACTAAGAAGGCATAAATTATTACAAGATTATGCAGAGGTTTATTTCAAGGAGTTTGGTGACAGAGTGAAGCATTGGATCACCTTGAATGAACCATGGACCTTTGCAAATTGTGCTTACAACTATTCTAAATTCATCGAAAACTGTACTGCTGGGAACTTCGCAAGAAATGGCTACTTCAGTAAGGCAGTATATTCAATCAAAGTTGCTTAGACTACGTTGGACTCCTGATCTTCATATTTATTTTGTTCATGCTGTTGAAAGGATTGGTGGACAAGAAAGTAAGTTTTAGAATTTATTTCATGAACATCAACAATATTTTGATATCCATATACATCAAAGTTTTGGTATTTTCACTTAAAAGAAGAAAACATATCAATCAGGCATTAATGGTAGAGAATAAAGGATAAATAGGATTACTAACTCTTTATCATTTTCTTTTTCTTTGATTGTTGCAGAAGCAACTCCCAAATTAGTCCTTCAACTAATGAATGTGAGAAGACTTAGCATTGCTCATGTTAAAAACCACTTGCAGGTATGAGAATGATTTAGAAATTTTTTTTTAATCATCTCCTGCATCTTACCAATATCCTCATTGATATTCTTACCGCCTTCCAGTCATTTTTTTTACTATTTCTAACTAGCTGATCAAGTGCCTTCGTTTTTTTGCAGGCTAAAAGATTGTTTGATTTCTATGAAACTTGCAGACGCTTTGGATTGGGAGAAAAATTTATTAATAATGAAAAGTTGGTCAGTTTTAATCCTTTTTGGATTAAAACCTTTTTGGAATGGGAGAAAAAATTTGAATCCGGATTTGTCTTTCCAATATCCTTTTAGTTGTTTTTTTTGTTAAACCTTGATTCAAAATTGGTCAGTTTTAGTCTGTCATTGATTGTAAATCCATGTAAGTTTTTTGCTTATGTAGCCCCCTGAATCACATATATTTATAATTTCAATTTGAGGTTGATAGAATCTAAAGTTGTTTGGGATTGTATTTTTTGCTATGGACGAGTTATTGATTATATGAACAAGGTTAATGTATTAGTCATCATTTACGATGAAAATTAAAATAATTGTTTTCAATTTTGAAATGTTTCTTCTGAGTAACAAAAAAATGGCAATAAGAAATTTGAAAATTAATAGAAATAACTAATTCCATTAAAAAAAATTGAATTTTCATTAGTATTTATTTTAGCTACAGCAAATTAGTATTAGCAACGACAAATGTCATCGCTAAATGTGAAACTTAGCAACAGTTTTAAGTAGTCGCTAACTTTGCAACTTAGCAACGGTATCAAGCTGTTGCTAAAAGCTTTAGTAATTCATTCACCTACAACAAATTAAGTATTAGCAACGACAAATGTCGCCCCTAAATGTGCAACTTAGCAACGGTTTCAAGCCATTGCTAAATTTGCAACTTAGCAACGGTTTTAAGCCGTCGCTAAAAGCTTTAGTAATTCATATACCTCCAGAAAAATTAGTATTAGCAACGGCAAATGCCGTCACTAAATTTGCAACTTAGCAACAACATATTTGCCATTGCTAAAAGCTTTATTAATTCATTTAGCTACAACAAATTAAGTATTAGAAATTATGAAGTAGAACACATTTTATGAGATGATCGATATGGTGTGGAAGATCACATGAATTGTTGTATGTATTGGTTTTTTTGTATGTCCCATAGACGATCACTATAATTTATTTAGTTATTTAAGTTTAAGTGAGTTATATCTCAAATTGAAATTGTATTTATATATATATATAATTTCAATTTGAAGTTGTTGGGTTTGCTTGTTTATGCTCTGGTTTATGCTCCAATACTCTATAGTAATTTAATTAGCTCCAGTGCTTGTTTATGCTCTGGTTTGCTTTTTTGGATGTTCTTTCTGTTCAATGTAGGAACTATGGACTGGTCTGGTTTGCAGGTCTTCCGGATTGTAACAAAGTATGGCATTGTAAGCTGCAGACTTTGTAAGTTGCTGCAGATGAATTTGTTTGGTTGGTGCAAGCAGGTGATGCTGCGATTGCTGATGGGTGAAGCTCGGCGTGTGGTGGGTGTGCAAGGCCATGCTGATGCGAGGGACGGCCTAATCTGCAAGGGACTCTGCAGGTGGCTTGCGTGGTGTTTTTAAATGCGGAGAACAGAGTGCACTCTGCTGCAAACTGGACAGCGTGCTCTGTCTCACTGGACAGAGTGCTCTGTTTCTCCTTATAAGTTGGACATAGTGCTCGATTTTACGGAATTTCCTATTGTTCTGGCAGCGTATGTCTTGTGCCAATTTGCTGTTGGCCTAGGGTTTTCTGCTGCTCTGGCAGCTTATGTTTTGAGCTTTTTTGGTGCTTGTGCGGGTTCGAATATGGCTGGTACATGGTGTTGTTTTGTGCTCGCAAGATTTGGTTTTCAAGTTGCAAATTGGTAAGTTGCAAATGGAGATTACATGTTGTTTCTTGCAAGAAGCTCTTTGCATTATTTTGAGCTAATTTGCTGCTTGTGCGGGTTCGAATATGGCTGGTACATGGTGCTGTTTTGTGCTTACATGATTTGGTTTTGCAAGTTGCAAATTGGCAAACTGTAAATTGTGATTGCAAGTTGTTTCTTGCAAGAGTTTTTTGCTTTTTGCAAGTTGAAAGGTCTTACAAGTTTTGTTAGTTATGCAATATGCCTTTTTAAGGTCTATGAGTTAGGAGAGTTTCTTATTATTGGTTTTAATGATTTATTTTCATTTGTTTTCCTTTCTCGGGTAAAGTCGTCATGTACTCCCGACAAGTGTAAAAGTTTTTTTTCACAAGTAATAAAGGTTTGGCATCCCATAGCTTCCCCTCCCCACCGGAGGTTTAATTTTTATTTTTATTTTTTTTAAAAAAAACTTTGTGTTAGCCATGGCAAATACCGTCACAGATTTGTCAATTTGATTTGCAGCTTAGCGACGGCTTCGGAGCCGTCGCTAAATAGACATGGCAAATACCGTGGCTGTTTTGTCAATTTTATTTGCAACTTAGTAACGACCTCAATGTCATCGCTAAATAGCCACGGCAAATACCGTGACTGTTTTGTCAATTGGATTTGCAACTTAGCGACGGCTTATATACCGTCGCTAAATAGCCACGGCAAATATCGTCGCTATTTTTCATATTGCGACAGCCTTAGCCATCTCAAACATTTTAAAAGCCGTCGCCATTGCTTCTGTCTCAAACAGTTTAAACAGCTTTAGCGACGAAGTTTTTTTACTTAGTGATGGTTTTTAGCCGTTGCCAATTAGCTACGAAAAAGTTTACCGTTGCTGATTCAAATAGCGACGATTGAAATAGCTACGGTATTGCGACGGTCGTTGAGCTGTTGCTGATTCATTTTAGCTACGATTTTTTTTGATAATTAGCAACGATAAAACGCCGTTGCTGAATGTATTTTTTTGTAGTGACTATCTCTAGGTCTAAAGCTAATTTAATACTTATGATTCTATCCCCAAACCTTCTAACATCGACTACTGCATCCTTAAAAACTTTATCTACCACTATTTCCACCCCATTCCTAGTTCCATATTTACCATAATAGAAGATATTGAACCCTCCTCCTAGATCTTTAGCCTTGTTCCTTTTCCACTTTGTCTCTTGGAGACAAACTATGTTTACATTCCTCCTACACAAGGCATCCACTAGTTCTATTGACTTACCCGTCAAGGTTCCTATGTTCCAAGCACACAAGTTGGTGTCAAGCAACCTCAGGCCTGCATTTCAAGTGCTTACAATTCATGGCCTTAAAATAGTCTAACAATTACTTTTTAAAAAAAATACCTTGAAACCTCAAAAAGCATAGAAATAAACTACCCAGGAAATTTTTTGCCTAATCAGACTATCCAAACTATCATATAATAGACATAGACGAGCGCATTGACGGCAATGTTGGAAGTCATATCCAAATACTCTCCCTTCAACATCATACAACTTACACCCTTTTCCACTAAAGAGAACAACACGAGCTCTAGCATAAGTTCCAACCAGCACACTTGCTTCCATATCAACTGAATATAATGAAGATCAATTCATGCTTAACTAAAATGAAAATATAATGGGGATGTTGTAAGAAAGTGGATGCAAGGCCATTCTCGTTTCATAGAAGAATATAATTTTATCTTTGTAACGCCTAATATATGCTAGAGTGCAGTTCAATTTTCTTGGGCCTTCTCTGTTCCGAAACTTTGGTACTAAATTGACCTTTCTGCAGTTAGAAATATAGAAATTGATTTCAATCGAAGATTAGAATAAACCATCACTATAAGAAATTTGGGCTTCGGTGAGTAACATTGTTCTTCACTGAAAAATGTTAATTCGTTGTCACATCAATGGTGAGGAATTTTAGTTGTCACAGCATCCCTCACATAAGGGGCATCAAGGAAAGTATTAGGTGGCAAATTCACAACTCGTCACGGACAGTCCGCTTACGTGGCAAGTGGTTCCTCACATAAACTTAACGCGCAAGTATACAATTACAACATGGGTGACGAAAATTTCACCACTGTAGAGTGTTATGTGTAACGAAAAGTCGGCGTCACGTGTAGTAACTTTCTGTGATGAAACGTTCTTCACTTATGTGAATTATATGTGAAGAACATTTTGTCACGATAGTTATTAGTACATTAAAATATTTATATGCGACAAAGTTTTCCTCACACTTTAATTATATTTGTGAGGATTTGTTCTTCACCCATTTATTGTAGCTGTCTATAATGGGATTGTCCAAGATTTACCAAAAGTTGGTTGAAACTGCTAAATATTAAAAAATAAAAATTAAAAAAACATTATGCAACCATCAACTTGGTAGTAATAAAAATGTGAGCAAAACAAATATTTAATCAATAATTTTATTTCTAATACATTTTGCTACATATGAGTCATGAAAAGTACATTCAAATGTTCACAAAGGGAATAGACAATGCTCAATACCATTATACCATACACCCCACACCAAAATCAAAACAAAAAACAACCATGTATTTTCTGCTACCCCACTTTTATCCTTACATTCTATGTATTTCTTCATTTCCTCCCCACTCTTCCTTAAAAACTATTATTGTGAATTCACCAAGGTTTCAATAGTAGTTGGGAGCGAGACCCGACGAGGCCAACCTAGAATTCAACCAATTGCGCGTGTCATCCATCTTCCGAGGGATAGTGTGGTGACCAAGCCTGCAATATTAATGAAAAATTTATTAGGTGTTGCTTCCCACAATGTTTCATTGTGATTTACATTTCAATAGAAAGACATAGATATGCCCATTGGAGGTTCCAAAAGTAAGATTCAGAATCCAGACGCACTTGAGAACTTAGCATATTTTTCTCCATGGTTATATTGGACTACATCATTGGTACAAAACTACAAAATAACAATTTCGAGTTAAAACTCAAAAGTATAAAACTAAACTTGTACATAGAAATGTAAACAATCTTGTTATGGTAACTGGATACATAAGTAGATAGTGTTGTTTGTCATATATAGGCACTGGAGTGAAATACAAAATCAACTATGCTTGAACATACCACTCATTTAAGTATTTCCCTTCAGATAAAGATCAGTCAGGGCAGGCCAGTAACCATCAGATCCATCTCATTATGCAAAATGAATGACATGAGTTTGCATGCCATTCTATGAGCTATATGCTCCATTTGTACACTAGGTTTAAGAATCAAGAGTTATTTGAAGAAATCAGATAAGAGAAACGAAATCCTTACAGTCATCATGGCACAAAGGTCGCCTGCAGATCACCCAAAATGCTGGTTGGGGATTCAAAGCATAAGAATCCCAACACCACAAAGCAATATTCTAAAAATCCACCTAGGCGGTCGCCTAGGCTCTAGAAGGTAGAAAACCGTCCAAATTAATGGCTGGGCGGGTTCTGGGCAGTCTGGGTGATTTTTTTTTTTTTTTAATAAGGTTGATTGTGTTCTTATTTTATTTTATTTCCTTTTTTTTAGAAATAAACTATTTTATTGTTTTTTATTCAGTATATGTCTAATTGTAGCAAATGATGATTACCTAATGAAATTCTCAAAGGATCTACCGATACCAATTTTACTAATGTAGATTTTATCAAACATGACTGAGGTTATTCATGCAATTTGAAAAAAAATAAAAGAGTAAGTTTGGATATTTGTCCACAAATTCAATTTTATATAAAATACCCATCATGACCAACTTCAATCATTTGAGTTTTAATAAATTTTGTTCATGTTTTTAAATTTTGCATATATATCTTGGCATTAAATTGGATGTAATTGATAATATATTATGCTTAACTTTTGTAAATTATTAAAGTTATAATACAAAACCTAAGACCGCCTAGGTGCCGCCTAGGCCCCTGGGCGTTAGGCACTTGCTCGCCACACGCCCAGCGCCTAGCGCTTTTAAGAACACTACCACAAAGTTTATGTTGTTCCAAATTGTCGCCCATGCAGTTTGGTTTAAGGCAACTTTGACAAGGACAACCCATCAGTCCTGGAACGGGAATAAAGCCTATAAACAAATAAAATTTGTAACATCCATGCAATGAATGTCATTAAAAGTGGGAATCTGGAACTCAAAATGAGCTAACAACAACACCTTAGAGAACTGGTAATAATAATGGGCAAGGAGCCATGAAGAGAGAATCCAACGAGGCCTGATCTGAACATGCGCGTCCGGTCGAATTCAAAATGAGATTTTCCTTCGACACACTACAAATACATAGAATATTAACAAAAAATGAATAACCAAACAAGATACAATACCTTTGAAGTTGGTAATTTACCTGCGCAATCCAATTTCCTAGATAGTAGACAATGACACTATCATCATTTGCCAAAACGGGGTTTTCTTTCAAAGCATCTTCATATGCAGCCCAATTGTGCAAGGGTGTATATCTTAGTATCTCGTAAATAGTCCAACCCTATAGGAAAAGGACAAAAATAAATAAATAAGAAAAATTACAAAATAGAAAAACAAATGAAAAGCAACAACTAGGATACAAATGTTTGATGACATGCCAAGAAAGATCAACAAGACCTCGATATAGTAGTTATAAGATTTGAGGTAACAATGATTTATGACACCCACAAACTCCACAATCGTTTAGAAACTTGCAAAACTTAAATTCACTTAGAGACTAGTGAATGCAATTGAAATAGCTTAAAGATACATTCTCAAAGACCAACAGATCTTTTTTCAGCCTTAGTAATAAAAGCCAGAAAATTTCCCAACTCTTGGGCAGAAAATGAAATGATGTCTGAAAATTGGAAGAAACAAACAAATAAATAAATAAGGTAATAAGATATAATAGAAACAAAATTGATAAAGCCTCCTATGAATGTCCTGAAGAGAAGAAAGGAAACAAATCATATGAAATTTACTTCCAAAAATCGGAAAAATCTTCATTTACAAAAATCTTCACAAATGAAAAAAAATAAATTATTAATCTCAAAATTATATATCAGAGGCACACTGGAATGGAATTGATGAACCACTATGATTGATATAAAGGGGTAAAAAGAGATTCACAAATACAATGTAGACCTCAACAATGTCAACAGGGAAAAAATCACCAAAAAGCCAAAGGATATAAGAATTCCTTAACCAAGATTCAATAGCAACTCCAACTAAAACTTCATATCCCATAGAACACGAACCGTTACTTCAACACCAAATACAAAACAAAAATCCACTATGCACATAGTTATCGATAAAAATTACGAATTATCACATTTTTTAGCTTCTTACTTGCAGTCAATGACCATAATTTCACAACTCATCTAAGAATTACAACTTTGTTTTAATTTTTTGAGCTAGAATTACAATTTTTAATGGATATAAATCTATTCAACCTCCTAGCACTGAAACAGTCCAACAAAGATTGAACTACCTAAGAAAATCACTTAGATTGATCTAATGGACTTACTGTAAATAGATGATTTGTGTGTGAGTGTCACCTACTTCCCCATCATTTTCTATTGAATGCCATAATTGATCCTATCAAGTTTAATGGAATTCATTTTGTTTAGATTTTTAACCATCTTAGCAGTAACAATATGCATTGGTGTTCATTTGCAAGACATTGTAAGACACAATAAAATCTTAATTTTCTGATATTCATGATAAATTGGACTAACTGAAGTATTTGATCCATTTCTCTTCTCGTAAGTTTGGGTTGTGTCTCCGACCGTGTCCGCAACCTGAACTGTCATGTAGTTGATTGCCCAAGTAGTTCAACTTTCATGCCTAAGCATGGTTGGGAAATCGAAAATATGGTTGCATATTACTATTACTTTGCAACATCAACACCTATTTTGATGGTTGCATATGGGATATGCTCTGCATAAATTATAGAATTTTGTATTGAAGACATAGGAAAATTCACATCAAGAACACCCCAAAGAACTCGAGCACTTGTTGCACAGCTATGAATGTACGACCTACAAACATATTTCAACAATTTTTCAAGTAAAGCCCAAGCTTCAATGGTACATGAAGAGTTTTCCTCCTAGATTAAACAGTTTTGGTCAATTGTGTGCATAAGCGTACCTTAACCACGGATAATCTGCCACGAGTGTCTAATCATTGTGAATATTATTAATAGGCATAACTTACGTAAGGGAAATATGGAATCCATTAAGCACTTGTTAATATAGGTTTCTTGATGAAACAACAACCAATAAGAATAATGTGCACAAAGAAGATACTGAATATGTATGCAAATATAAAATCTAACTAACATAATCACTTACAAGATCAGAGTTGTACTTTATCTGTGCTAATATTTCCACAGTTTAAGCTCCAAGGAGGAAGAGATTCAGACTGAGACTAGAATTTAACAATAAAGAAACACAACATAAATGTCAGAACACAAAACATCAATAGGTAAATCAAGATACCTACCCCCACTCCACCCACACACAGACACAAAAAAAGTGTGAAAATTGAGAAAGTGATAAAGTTAAATCGGTATGGCTAGAGTTACCACTGCAGTGGCGTCATGTAGAACTGAGGTCACAGTCCGTTCTCCGTTTTCCTGTGATGAGATTCGAATTGAAAATTTTGTGTTAGGAATTTCGGCGAACAACTTATGTGCAATTAAATAAGAGATAGTAGTAGGAGACTGTCACGTACTGTGTTAGGGTTTACGAGGGAGAAACAGCAAGGGGAACCCAAGTCGAGGTTGATGGTTGGGTTGCGGTGGAGATTACCATATCTAAATTTTCTTCATAAACATTCTATCGTTCCCATCGTGATTGATTTTTGCAGTACTCTAGAGTGTGCCCCTCTCTCTCTCTTGCTCTGTTAAGTCTTCTGCTTCACACACACACTCTCTCAGACAGACAATCTATTTGGTGACTGCATGTGTTCATTTTAGCAATTGGTCGGCAAGTAATTCAGAAGAATCGGGACAAATTTAACCACGAGGGAAAAAAAGGAAAATTCCTTAATCTAGTAAAACCGATAGGGATTCTGAAAATTTGATTGAACATAGAGAGGAAATATTAACTAAAATGGAGATAATCGAGCAAAAGATTTATGAATCGCTCACCTTGAGGAAGGAAGATAATGGTTGCAGTAGCCACACCCAGTCGAAATGAAGAAAGACTGGTGGAGATAGTACTCGTCTTTTGAAGAAAAGGGAGGAAGAGGAGGACGAAGAAGACGAATTTTTTTTTCTTTGATTGGGTATTCTAAGTCCAGTTTTATTGTTTTTTCTTTCTTTTTTTAATTAGAAAATATTCAGTGAGGAAAGTTTCCTCCCTCTTGGTTTGGGCTTTGAATGAAAGAGGATGCAGTGTTACTTTTTCTCACAAAACGAATTTTGTTTATGCGCCATTTTTCTCCTTTTTTGTTGTGTGACGATTGCAAAATATTTCTGTGAGGAACTGAGAACCAAAATTTTGCTTGAACAAATATGTGACGACTTGTCAAAATTCCTCACATAAACTCAAAAAGGGTGACAAGGGTGACAACTTTCGAAGCGTCACATTTAATTTTGCCACCTAATGCCAGATTTCTTGTAGTGCATGACTCACAATTGTAGAAGAGATGGTTAATGTTGTCCCTTTTTTATTGTTTGTCCAGCCAGAAGTGTGTTTGTGGGATGATAAAAAAAACTGCCAAACAGTAGCATGTGTTCGTTAAACAGCACCAAGTTTCCATCCTCTTCAATTCTTACTCCTACAACTGACATACCAGATGTTTCAGCAGACCAAACTACTGTTCCATCTCCATCAGCCAAGATCATATCTCCAGCCTTTGAGAATGTAAAGGTTGCATTTGCTCCAACAAGAATGCTTGGTTTGCTAACCAAACTAAATACTTGTAGAATATAATTGTTCATGAAATACAATAACCATGACAACAAAATCAACTTCTCATTTGTTTCTCATCCAGTAAAATCAATCAACATGCTAGACATTTAGAACAAAAGTACAAAGGTGAACTTGAAACACATAGTAGAAAACTGATTAGCAATATTCAACCATAAGAAAAATATATCCAATAAAGTGCTCAAGCAGATTATTGTGGCAAAATCACTAAGCTTTCCAAGGCAAATTTTACCATTGTCTAACTTGACACTCGGATCCAAGTTAACCATATCAAGCTCAGTTGGCTGGTTTTCATGAGTGACCTAAACAAAAATTCACTCGCAATGGATATACTTGTTCAAAAATTAAAATAAAAAGTATGGGCTGGTGAGCTGGTGACCTAATTTAGGAATTGACTTGAATAACAATCCGAAACCTTTTTTTATGATTCAATCACATTCGAATTTAAAAAAAAACTTGTTAAAATTTCGGCACAAAATCGTGAAACTTAAAATCATGATTCAATCACATATCAATTCAAATCGCTGGATCAACACACCAACACCATGAACAACTTACAAGCATGAATCCAAAATTAATTGCAATGAAAAGTGACTACAAATTAGAGACAGATTTACTGTTTGTTCTTAGATTGTGATGAAAACAGTTTTAAGCAACTTGAAACCTTCATAAACCCTGAATATCTAAAACAAGAAACACGAACTAACAAAGGAATTCTGGATTTCACCATTCAACAAGTAATAACAAAAGATAGAGTGAACAGTGAGATGACCTAGACTGAGAGAATACAAGCTAGAGTGAACTCGAAAGCTCTTACATTGCTGTTAACTGTCTGCGATGAAGAGCTGAGATAGAGAATCACATCAAGTCTCTAGTAGAAGCACTGGCTCCTACGTGTCAAAAGTGTGACAGAGAAGCTCGTCAGGTCTCCTCTGAAACCCTAGGTTCTATGATGATCGATGAGATTTGATATAATTACCTCCACCAGTGAAGTCATCGACATCCTTCTCCTTTGATTTCACAATCCGAAACCCTAGATTCAATGATTTTGAAACTAAGCTTCCTTCGCCATTGCCATTGAAGAGGGCTTCCCTCGAGAGAAATAGATGAACATCTGTTCGATTGTGCAGGGCTCGATCGCCATTAAAGAGGGGGATCCACATTGCGAGCTGCGATGTCTCCTGTCTCTCACGTTGTCCATCTCCCCTTCTTTGGACTTCTCCTCTCTTCTGTGTAAGAACTAGAGTATGCCACGTGTCATTCGCACTTCACATAATTTTATTTTTGTTGATTATTTTGTACTGAGCATCTTCATCACTATCCTCATTTTCGCTTTCAATCAGTATTGAAGTGTAAGCCTGTTCAGTCAAATTTGAATCGATTGGGGAAAATTTTAAACGCCGAGAAAGAGTTCTCCCTCAATCTTTAAATTCACCAAAACATGAAATTATGATTTTTGTTTAAATGTGCATTAAGATGCCCGACTCATTTTTCTGGTATAATCGACCCGTCTCATTGCTTTTAAAAATATTGAAAAATATTAAATACATGTAATACATTATATTTTTTTAATTATGAAATATATATTTTTAATATTTTGGCCCTTATATTGATCATTGATTTTGTTCGATAGATCTTCAAAAATGCATTTCAACGATACTAAGTTTATCAAAATTCGACAACGATGTAGATAGTTATGATAATTTTCATTTTGCTAAAAGGAAAACACAATCTTTTCTCTATCCGCCACATGTACATTCCATCAACTTTTTTCAAAAGTTTTTTCATTATTTTTGCCCTTATATATTTTATATTTACAAATATGTCATCATAGAAAATGAATCTCAACCATCAAATTCAATACATTTTTCAACTTTCAATTCTAACAATTTTTTATCTCTAATCCTTTCGATTTGACTTTGTCCCAATCAACAATGAATAGTAAAACTCCACTGAATTGTAATATAGACTAGGGTAATACCCGTGCCGTTGGCACTACCTCATAGTACATTCTATCTTCACGACTCTGTTCATGAACACAACCCTACATGATATCTAAGCCAAAACTTCTTAACATGTGTTCATGAACACAACCCTCTTTGAATTGTTAAAGGGAGTTCTCTCTTAAGCTACATCACAGTATTGTTAAATCATGCACTCAAGCCTCAGCCCTAGATGCCCTAGTCAAATACAGATTCAAGAACATGGCATTGAGAAAAAAATATTGATCAATCACTTAATCAATCAACCAACCAACACACAACCAAAAATCAAAAAACAAAAACAACCCATTACAATAAAACCCAAATTAAAGCAATGTAAACAAAGTGAAGGGGAGCTCATAGTGCAAAGGGAGTTCAAGAACAACAATGTATGCATGTGGAGAGTGAACAAACAAACCCTAGACACCTAAAATACTGATTTCAGCTTATTAAATCAATATACCCATCACATTAAACTACAAAAACTTGCAAGAAATCGATACCGAAATCTGTTATTGAAGAAAAAATGATCTTTTTTCAACTGATAGAACTTAAAGAAATAAAGAAAGGGTTTCGTTAAGCGATGAAAGCTGACCTCAAATCTCCGCTTGTTCTCTTGGAGGCGTTGCTTTCGAATATCTTCGTAGGAGTTGTGGAGAATGCTGAAGACCACCAAACAATTCATCAAAACAACAATCAAACAAATGGGTATTTCTTAAAACAACTAAAAACCCAAAATTACTCACATTTTCACTTGCTAACTTGAACTCGATAGAGAGGGATGAAGGATCTGTGTGGGAGTGAGAGAGGAAGAAGAGAACCCTGTGGAGAAGAAGAAGATGGAGAAGAGGGAGACGAAGGATCACTATGGAGAAAAAGGGAAACCTTGCGAGAAAGCGGTAGAAGAGCTTTGGGGGAAAAGGGAGAAAAAACATCTCCGTGAAGGGGCTGAAGAACACCTCCGAGAAGGGGTTGAAGAACACCTCCAAGAAGGGGCTCTGCGAGGGGCTGCGAGGGCTTCGAGAGGGCTGAAGAACACCTCCAAGAAGGGGCTCTGCGAGGGGCTGCGGAGGGCTGAAGCACATCTCCGAGAAGGGGCTCTGCAAAGGGCTGCGAGAGGGCTGCGAGGGGCTGCGAGATCTCCTTCAGGCTGATGAGAGGGAGAGGGACAGGAAGAGGATGAGAGGGAGAGGGAAGGAAGAGGGAGAGATTGAGGAAAGCATCGGTTTCAATTTTTTTTCACTCAACTTCTGCCATTGAGATAAAATTGACACGTAGGACAAATAGACTCATTTTACTGTTCATGAACAGTAAAAACCCACTTTGAAATGTAAGATAGATTCTTCACTACTTAAATGGGTATGAAGTTCACAAACCCCAATTTCAACCAAACAAACCTTAAATGGGTGTGAACCTCAACAATCACAAACCAAAAACCATAACACCTCAACAATCAAAACCCAGTAAACCCCAAAACTTTAAACCAAAAACCCTAACCCAAACCTAATCACAAACCACACAAATTGCCCACCTGAACCTGCCAATAACAAAGAAAAGGAATTTTCCTCACTTATGCTCTTTGCTGCAGCTATTGCACTCAGTGATGATTGTTTCACATCACCACCTTCATGTTCCCCCAAAATCATTGTGTTTACTTATCAACACAGAGAAAAATCAAGGAACATAACCACACAAACACGACTATCAATAAAACAGCAAAGTGAAAAAGAGGTTAAAAAGTATCATGCACATGTAGAATAGGAAGTGTTCTCATGGCTGAGATATATGGTTGAATTACGTGGCCGATATTGGTTAAATCAATATTTGAAAAACTTTCTTGTTCCAATATTTTGCAGTTGAAATCAATATGGTAATTAATATGGTAATTAACATATTTGACTCAATGGATAGACCATTTCTTTGAAGGATAGACCATTTCTTTGAAGGATTACAAACCCAATAATACCCTTATAGCCCGACCATTACTTAATCAAAGAAAATGGACATTTCAAATAAAGAAGAATTTAGGAGAGTTTGTTCAAATAAAGAAGAAACATACTTTGTTCAAATAGAATATCATCAAACCCATTTTGTGCATATTTTGTGCATCAATTCTTAGATAACTAATACGAATTAAATAAGAAACATATTTTGTGCATCAATTTTTCACTACTTTATAACATAAATTTCATCAAACAGGAATTTCATCAAACATATTTTGTGCATCAATTCTTAGATTACTAATACGAAATATAGAAGAAACATATTATGTGCATCAATTCTTCACTACTTAAATGGGTATGAAGTTCACAAACCCAATAATACCCTTATAGCCCGACCTTTAGGAGAGTTTGTTCAAATAAAGAAGAATTTAGGAGAGTTTGTTCAAATAAAGAAGAAACATACTTTGTTTAAATCTCTCTCATCTTGCAACTCTCCATATGCATGAACATCAAGTTGTTGAGTTTTTGAGATTCTGACATCCTTCTTCTTCTTCGACATCAACTTCGATTCTCTACAGCTAAAACCCTAACTTTCAATAAGGTAATTTATTCACTCTCTTTTTAATGTTTTTCAATTCTTCGATTGGCTCTTGGAATCGTTGATTACTCTGCATTGGTTCTGGGCACATCACATGCAATTCAACATTTGCTTTTGCAGTGATGCTTACTTGACATGTCATGCCCAATTTTTTGGTTTTAAGGTCAATATACCATTTTCAACAACAGTCTAACCATTCCCAAAGCACATGTACCTATCACTATTATTTCGATTGATGCAAGGTATGTATCCTAAAGTTTAAGCAATGACTGAATCCTAAAGTTTAAGCAATGACTGAATCCTAAAACCTTCAGTAAAAAATTCACAATTGGCACCCTGTTTGTCAAAAAGGTATGTATACTATGATTTTATTTATTTATTTATGAATTGGCACCCTGTTTGGTCGGTCTGATTACTTTTTTGCTGGAATACATGTATTTCAAAATTTGTTCATAGAGGATTTTCATCAAACATGTATTTCATCAAATAAAGACGAAACATACCTGCGTCACCAAAGAGCTGCGTGACCAAATAGCTGCGTGACCAAAGAGCTGCGAAGCATACCTGCATCACCAAATACGATACATACTTTGTGCATCAATTCTTAGATAACTAATACGAAACAAAGGATTTGTTCAAAGAGGATTTGTTCAAAGAGAAATAGAGTTACTAACAGAGATTTGAGAGTTACTTACAGAGATGAATGAGAAGTGTTTTTGCGTGAGAGAGTGATTTGCGGCTGCGTGAGAGAGGGATTCACAGATTTGTGAGAGGAGTTGCAAGATGAGAGAGATTTGTGAGCGCGGGAGAGTTGAGTGTTTCAAAGCACCTTAGCAACCACAAAGAGGAATTTCATCAAACATATATTGTGCTTTATTAGAATTTAGCAGTGTTTGTTCACAGAAAGCTTTTAAATAGAAAAAGAAATGGAGTTGATTACAAACCCAATAATACCCTTAATACCCAAAATGCATCTACAACACTACAGCCTTAGACAAATAAAATCAATGATTTACTACTTTATAACAACAAATAAAATGAAGGCAAGTATGTTTACCTTCAAAAGATAAGAGAAAAGTGAGGGAGGATCAATGATGAAGGACTTGTGAAACAGTCTTCAAGCCTGCATTTGAACGTCTTGTTATGAGAACTTAAACAATTTGAATAATTTGAAACACTCAATGCACCAAAAGAACGTAAACAATTTGAAACACTCAATGTACATTTTTTCAAACACTCAATTTCAAACAACTGGGCTGAAGAGATATCATAAACCTCTTCTTATGAGAATGCAACTGAACCAATGAGGAAATCAAAACCATCACTGTCCAACAATCAAAACCATCACTGTCCAACAATCAAAACCATCACTGTCCAGACGACGGGCACTTTAAATCAAGATCACCATTAGAACTCCCTTAGTCCCTTTGGACTCAATAATCATAGAGGAATTTAAATCTAATGACCTTTAATCATAGAGGAATTTCATCAAACAAAGAGCCTTTAAATAGAAAATGACTAACTCTTAAGAGATGTTTACGACCTACTAACATGGGTTATAAGACATAACCTATAATACTGACTAACTCTCTACCAACAACCTTATGTGGGAAATCTCACATTTAAAGTTATATGAATTGTCGTTATTAATCAAGCAAAACGGTAAAGAGAGGGTTGGCACTGAATCCCAGGGCGAATAGAATCGAAAATTAGGAACATTTCGAAGCATAAAAGAATAAAAGAAGCATAAAATGTGAGAAAGGTTGTCACTGAATCCCAGTATTTCGAAGCATAAAAGAATCCCAATTAAGCAAGATAAGGTATTCTTTGGATCTGAGGGTTGGCACTTAATATACCTCTTAAGAAGAACTGGAGTTGAGAGGTGGACTCCTTCACGCAGAGAGGTGGACTCCTTCACGCAGTAGAGGAGAAAATGGACTCCTTCATTCAGCAGAGGAGAAAATGGAGAAGCAGAGAGGATTTGAGATGGATAAGCAGAGAGGTGTTGAGATGGAGAAGCAGAGTTTAGAGAGGTGGAGAGTAGATGAGAGGATTTGAGTTTGGAGAGGTGCAGAGTGGGAGGGAAAGTCTGAGTTTGGAGAGGTGGAGAATGGGAGGGAAAGTGAGTTTGAGTTTTTTGATTTCATGAGTTTGCCTGCGGGGGAGAGAAAGTTGTTTTAAGTTATTGCCATTACATAAGTTGTTGCCACGTAGGACAAACACTCACATTTTACTGTTCATGAACAGTGAAAAAACCACTTTGAAATGTTAGATAGATATAGATGAAAAAAAAGTTTTAATTTTGTGAGTTTTCTCAAAGAATAAGGGAAGAGATGAGAGAACCACGTGTGTTTTTCTTTTCATTTGAAAAAAAATTATAAAGTTTAAAAGAATGGCGCCGGGAATCGATCTGGTGATCCCCTTTTTTACATTATAGCATTTTTAAGGTTACTTTATCTAGATAGTTTAATGTCATAGCATTTGCTTAATAATGCTATCATACACTTTGTTATTATACACCATAGCATTTTTTTGCATTGATAGCATTTTTAATATGGAATGTTCTGTATAACCAACTATTTAATAGCATTCACTTAGTTATGTCATCAAAAAAATGTTATTATATACTATTTTTGTTGTAGTGACTACTCTTTCCGCCGTAGCCTTTTCCTCTAACATAAATGAATTTTTTCGTACATTGATTTTTTTTTACCTGAAGCTTTCTTGTATCTCTCCAAAATTTTCATACACCCCAAAACTGATGTTTTTCTACCATTAAGAAATATCAACATACCATCTGCTTACAGAATATGAGTTATAGGCTTGCAGGCTCTGGGCGTGTAATAAAAACCAAATTTTCCTTTGTTCAAAGCCACTTTTAGTCCCCCTACTCAATACCTTAGAAGCAATAATAAACAACAAGAGAGAGAGATGATCCCCTTGTCTCAGTCCTCTAGAAGATTTCAAGTAATCATTATACACCCCTTGCAGCAGCACTGGTGGTCTATAAAATAGACCCTAGTGATAATTGAATTTTGGTAAGAGTTGAATAAAGGTAATTTTTAGAGTAAAAATTTTGCGGAGTTCGATCTCTTTGCAAATTGCGATTTGCATCAAGTTGAATAAAGTATGTCTCGGTGTTTTAGGGTTTAGTTGGTGGAATCATCTTAACTTTAACCAATTGGCGGTTTTGTTTAGTAGGATGAAAAATATACATGGAAATTTAAGTCGTTTTCACAGATTCCATTTCTAATGAGGGGCTAAAGATTTGGATCCTATAAGAGATGAGAAAACTAGTCATATATAGATTTCTTTTCTTGTAAATATACAAAGATCCAACCGAACAAACCCAAAATTTATCCAAATGCCATGAGGGCCAAGTGCATTTTCATTTTCGATCAGGTGGTATTAACTATAAGAAACTGGTAAAGGACATCCAAAGAGAACAGACAATTTGGCTGGCCAACTCAAACTGGCGTATCAGATGACCGTTGGATGAAGAGAATCAACGCATCGCTATGCATAACTATAAATAATAAAAATCTATCTCAGTCGTTTCTCTTTATCCATTTTTCAACGACGACACTTTCTTCCTTGTTCCAATCCTCTTCTCTGCAAGAAACAAATTACAAAATCCAAATCCGATTTCGCTCTATTTATCTCTCGCTCGCTCACAGTCTCCACTAGGGTTTCTTCGCCCTCTTAAGGTTCAATCGATTGGTTTGACGAAGCTTTTGATCAAGAATTCATTTAAAGTAAGCAAGAAACGGTAGATTTGCGTGTTAGATGTGAAGAAGAAGAAGAAGGTGTGATATGGAGCTTAAGTCGATCATCTTTGGGCCTCAAATTCAACGATTCTCACCGTCATCGTCCGATATAACACGCTCGCTTCCTGTCAGAAGAACAGAGCGTCGTCGCCCTATGGTGGTCTGTGTTCTTGGAGGGGATTCTTCTCCTTCTTCATCGTTTCCTTTTCGGTACGAACAAAACGAACAAGCTTTTTTTTTTTTTTTTTCTTGCTTTTTTTACTTTGAGATGACAAGCCCATATTACATCATAATTCTTTTATTTTCTTTTTCAATAATCAAATATCTTGAGTTATGGGTTTTGTGAGATGGTTATCTTAATGTGGGCTCGAATTACTTAAAGGTGTCGGACGAATTTTCATTTCATTGTTGCTGCAGGTAGATAAATATAGTCCTATGGTATCTGATGCCCCCAAAGGGCTTTTGTTTTCTCTTAGCATGCTGCCTTTTGACTTCCTGATTCTAATAATCATGTCTCACAGTCCTTAGTCCTAATTGTTATGATGCAATTGGTGCAGGGAGTCCTTTCCTGTGTCATACAAAAACTGGAAAGCTATTGAAGACCATTACAACAATTTCTCGAGAAGCGCTCAGCTATCACCTGCTCCCACCAGTGGCAACCAACTAGACCCTGATCCCTTAATGCCAAAACGGGCCTTTGGTCAATATGTTGCTCGAGAAGCTGAGTTGAATGCAGAGTATTGGGTAAGTTTAGTTCTCTTTCTTGCCTTCTCATTGGCAGGATTTTTAAGATAAGCATGCTCCTTTTAATGCAAATGCCTCTATCAGGGTGGCACAATGAAATGTAAGGCAATACCTCTTCTCACACTCCCCTTGAGAACACGCTATCATAAGACATTATATTTTGTGGTCAAGGCATTTGTTGACTTATTTCTCTATCTATTTATGTTTTTTTTTTCATTTTTTATTGCAGGTGGCAGCATGGTTGAGGGCAGAAGCTCATTACGAATCCTTGACTTATATGAGGTTAGTTTTCACTATTTTCACAAATTTCTCGTTGAATGTTTGAGCTCAGTAACCATCATATTTCTTTTCTTCTTCTTTTTTACTTCCATTTTTACGATATGGTTCCTTGATATAACAATTGTGCACTGTCCAGGCATGTTGAACTTTTCAAAAAGAGTTATGCTGATGAGGTAAAGTTTCCATTCCATTGCACAATACAATATTTCAAGCACAAGTATATTGACAAATTCTCCACCCAATTTTCTTGCTCTTCTCATTCACAATAATGAAGTATATATAGTACAAAACATTGCCAAGAACCTTGCTCTCCAAGGCTTGGTTGATCTCCCAAAAAATCTTCCTAATCACAAAGATATGATCTCCTAAAGATCCTCCTAATCACAAAGATATATTTACCTAAAATACAGATACTATCTTAAGAGAAAATATTTCTCAAAAGATATGCACAATAAACTCTCCTATTTTAGTCACAATAATATCGTAATACCCCCCCTCAAGTTGGAGCGTGTAGATCTCGAACGCCCAACTTGCGAAGTAGAAACTCAAATTTCGCTTTCCCCAACGCTTTTGTAAAGATGTCTGCCAATTGAACACTAGTGGAAACATAAGATGGACAAATCATCCCTTCAGTCACTGCATCTCGAACAAAATGACAGTCTGCCTCTATATGCTTTGTTCTTTAAAAAACTTTGGATTTTGAGCAATGTACAACGCCGACTGACTATCACAATACAACTTCATACCCTGCGGATGTCGCACACCCAAGTCACCCAAAAGTTGTTTAAGCCACTTTAACTCACACACTGTTGCCGCCATTGATCTATACTCAGCCTCTGCAGATGATCTAGACACTGTTTGTTGTTTCTTGGTCTTCCACGACACAGGAGAAAAACCAAGTAACACGAACCATCCTGTCAAGGAACGCCGCGTAAGTGGACAACTAGCCCAATATGAGTCACACCACCCTTCTAGACTTAGGTCACTGTCAGCACGAAGCAAAATCCCTTGCCCCGGACTCTTCTTCAAATATCTCACGACCCTGAGAGTCGCCTCCCAATGATCCTCACGGGGTTGTTGCATAAATTGTGACAAAATATGAACCGAATATGCAAGATCAGGTCTCGTCACAGACAAGTAAATCAATCTTCCTACAAGTCGCCTATACGGCGCCGGATCCGCAAGAAATTCACCCTTTGCAAGGGCCAAATTGTGATTTTGTTCCATAGGGAATGCCGCAGGCTTTGCTCCCAATAAACCCGTTTCAGAATTTATCTCGAGTGTGTATTTTCTTTGGCAAAGAAAGATTCCTTCTGGATTACGGGCTACCTCTAGCCCTAAGAAATATTTCAAAACTCCCAAATCCTTCATATTGAAGCACCTGCCAAGGTAATTTTTAAAAGTTGTCAATGCAACCTTATCATTTCCTGCAATAATCAAGTCATCAACATAAACTAACACGTTGATCTGAGTTCTTCCCCTGCACAACCCAAATAATGAATAATCGGAATAGGATTGCACAAATCCATAATTCTTCAATGCTGTTGACAGTTTTGCAAACCAACATCGGGGAGCTTGTTTCAGACCATACAACGATTTTTTCAACCTGCAAACCATGTTAGGATTTGTATTCTTGAAACCTGGAGGAACCTTCATATAAACCTCCTCACTTAAGTCACCGTGAAGGAAAGCATTATGCACATCCATTTGATGTACCTCCCAATTTTTAATAGCAGCAATTGCAAGAAAAATACTAACTGTCACCATTTTTGCCACAGGAGCAAATGTCTCGTTATAGTCAATTCCTTCCACCTGATGATTGCCATAGATCACAAGTCTTGCTTTGAGTCGCTCTATGCTGCCATCAGGCTTATACTTAATTTTATATATCCACTGGCTCCCTAGTGCTTTCTTTCCTGGTGGAAGAGTCTCCATTACCCAAGTCTCATTGTCTTCAAGGGCTCGTATCTCCTTACCCATCGCATCTCGCCATCCCGGGTCTTTCATGGCTTCTTTAAAATGCTTTGGCTCATGTCCCACTGTCACTGCTGCAAGAAAATTCCTATGTCTCACAGAAAAACGTTCACAATTCACAAAATATGTTATAGGATAGGGCGTACCTGAGGAAGATGAAGGAGCATATGAATTCTCATATGGACTTATTTTCCGTATAGTATGAGTAACAAAATCACGATACCGTGTTGAAGGAGTTTTGGCTTGTTTTCCTCGCCCTAGCTCACCGTCAACTTGCACACCTTGCTCCCCCATCGTATTCTCCAGCCCCTCATCACGCACGTCCTCCTGTGCAGGCTGCACCGCAGCACCCGACTCCCCCTCGAGGGTGGACGCAACCTCCTTCCCCCCCTCAACACACACATCACACTCATCGGCACCCTCATCCTCACTCCATGCCCCATCCTCATTGTTCGCCAGCATAGGAGTCACCACAGTCCGTGGTTGGTTTGTCGCAAAAGGAAATTCGTTCTCAAAGAACTTCACATCCCTCGATACAAAGTACTCATGTGTTTCTAAATCATACAATTTTCAACCTTTCTTCCCAAATGGATAGCCAACAAAAATACATTTACGGCTCCTACTTGCAAATTTATCACCGTGGTGTCGTTGATTATGAGCAAAGCAAATGCACCCAAATACACGAATAGCATCATAAAAAGGCATTTTCCCAAACAACAGTTCATATGGCGATTTAGTCTTAAGTAAAGTAGAGGGTGTTCTATTAATCAAGTGACATGCTGCCAACACACATTCTCCCCAAAATTTGATTGGTAAGTTTCCTTGAAATCTTAATGCTCTAGCCACATTTAAAATATGTTGGTTTTTTTTATCTCAACCCTCCCATTTTGTTGTGGAGTCCCAACACAAGAAGTCTAAAAAATAATTCCATTATTTTGAAAATAATCATGCAAACAATTAAACTCGGTCCCATTGTCACTTCTCACACGTTTTATTACTTGTTCAAATTGTCATTCAACCATGGCAACAAAATTAAGAAACATAGATTCAACTTCCATTTTATTGCATAATAAATATACCCAAACTCCTCTTGAAAAATCATCTACTATTGTCAAAAAATAGGTAGCCCCACAAGAAGAACGAGCCTTGTAAGGCCTCCACAAATCCAAATAAACAAGTTCAAAAATCCTACCAGCTTTATTCGTACTAATGGAAAAACTATACCGAGGTTGCTTTGCACGTGGACATACCTCACAAGCTTTATTATGTTTCCTACAAGAATGGCTCACAGCCGGTATCATCTTCAATATTTTCTCCGACGGATGCCCCATTCGTTGATGCCATAACTCGAACGACGAATCACCATCCACTGTCAAAACCTTCACTTGAGGAACACCACGAAAAAAATAAAGTCCATCCAATCTTTCACCCGCTCCAATCACCTGCCTCGTCGGTTGGTCATGTATAACACAAATATTATTAGTGAATTGGACAACGCAATTTGATTCATTGATTAATTGAGTCACAGAAATTAAATTGCATGTTAATTGTGGGACATAAAGCACATTATCAAGCTTCAATCCTCCTGGCAACACGACACTCCCCTCATGGTTTGCTTCTGTCGTGTTTCCATCCGGCAATCCCACCGGGCAGTGTTTCACTTTTCTCACATTTCTCAAAATAGATAAGTCACACGTCACATGGTTCGACGCTCCTGTGTCGATAATCCAATTAAAACTACTGTTCTTACCATACAGTCGATCTTTTGTTTTGGCCAAGTTCAAAAGATCAAGAAGTTGCTGCAGTTGCGTTGCTGAAACACCCGCAAGACCCGCTGCTTCGATCGCACCCGCCAACCCCTGCGAGTTCTTCTTGTCACCATCTCCTTTCTTTTCTCCCTCTCCGCCAGCCATGATCTCTCGTGGAGGCTATAGTACTGAGAGAAAAAAAGAAAAAAAAATTGTGTTTGCCCTAGGATCTCCCTACGCTCTTGATACCATGACAAGTTCTCCACCCAATTTTCTTGCTCTTCTCATTCACAATAATGAAGTATATATAGTACAAAACATTGCCAATAATCTTGCTCTCCAAGGCTTGGTTGATCTCCCAAAAAATTCTCCTAATCACAAAGATATGATCTCCTAAAGATCCTCCTAATCACAAAGACATATTTACCTAAAATACAGATACTATCTTAAGGGAAAATATTTCTCAAAAGATATGCACAATAAACTCTCCTATTTTAGTCACAATAATATCGTAATATATATTTTCTTCCATAGGCATTTATTTGAATGCTTTCTCTATTTCAAAGTGCATGTCTTGTAATTGAACACGAGGACTCTATGATTTGTGATTTACTAGAGGTATTGAAATAACCTTTGTTTTGGTAAAATCAAAAGGAGTGGGCCAATGAGCGTACTATAACAAACATCCTCAAGTACTTTTTCATTTGTTGGCATCTTGAAGCACTGTTCACAAGGATTTTTTTAGGCAAAGCAATGAAAGCTTTATCAACAAAGGATTAGTGAAAGTGATCTTCATTAAGCTTGCACATTCTCTTTTAGGGTTTTAGCAACATGATCAATCAGTATGTACTATTTTTTTTTTCCATAAAAGTCTTAATTCACATTTGAAGCAAGGGTGTTGGATTGGATCCTCCCTAGATCTATCTATTGTGGGAATGATCAGGTTGTGGAAGTGTGTGCCTTTTTTACTATAGATTTCCAAGATTGGAAGTATTTTGGTCCAAAATCTTAAAGGACCATATTGTCTCTCTTTGTGTGTTGCCTTATTCTTCATAACTTTTTCCCCACTAGGTTGCATGTTATAGAAGTACAAAGGTCAGTGTGGTCGTAATTTATGTCTTGAATCACCTTCGAGATTGTGGCGTTTAGCCGATATTGATTCTATTAAGTTGTTGCATGTCTATGGAGTAGGAGCACAACCTTGCATGTTGCATCAATTCTCAAATAAATGGAATGAGATTTTAATAGCTGTGATTTTTCACCACTATTGTAAAGGTAGCTGAAACAAATAGAGATATAAGAAGATAGGATATCCTGCAAGTAAATGACTATCGTGTTTAACATAACAAGGAAAAAACTTATTGCCCTATTGGTAGTGGAGAAGTGAGGAAAAGAGATCTAGTATCAAGGATCAAGCAAAAATTGGTTATCAGTTTCAAGTACTGTTAAAAGAGAGGCAGGCCAGGGAAAGTTTAGAATGAAATGATCTGGAAAGGGAGTGATTCTTCAAGGACTTTTTGATGTGTTTACTTGTGTTTGGATTGGGTCTTCTTAATACCTAGTTTCGAAGAGGCGGGTCGGACTAGATTGTATATGATATTGAACCCCTCTTTGATGACTACAGGTTAGAGTATAGGTTACACACCATACAAGTATAGAGGTCAGAATGTGGCAGTGCTATAGAGGTGCCAAGTTGCCATTTAAAATTGGTACATTTAGCCGGTAGTGAGTCTGTTAAGTTTTTGTTTCCTTGGAGGAGGACTGTAGGGGGGCTGTAACGCCCCGACCCGCCACGGGAATCGCAGCGTGCCGATGCGTGAACTAACACGTACACAGGCGGATCGTAACCGGCCACAACATCATAATATAACACATTCTTGATACGAGAAACAAACGGAAATAAAACTACGCTAAAGTTTGAACAAAATAAATATATAATTGATTCGCCCCGTCAGAGTCATAGCGACAAAACCAGTATACAAACATCTAGTTTAGCAATATAGTACATCTGAAACACAGAGGAAGCAAAACATACCCGTACAGGGTGGACACAACCAAAAAGCACAAAACGCGCCTACAACGAAAATCGGGGCCTACGCGCCACGATCAGCAGGAACTCCAACACTGCCTGCACTCCAATAGAAGCACACCCCTTGCGGGGTCAGCAAAGCACAAAGCTAGCTGGTGCGAGCGAACTAAATACAAATAATGAAATACTGTACCAGAAAAATTCATGCCAAACAATAAATGATAAATAACAAGTTCTAAAGACTAAATCACACTGTGTCTCTAAAGATAATATTTCTAAGTTCAAGCAACAACACAAACATTTCAGATTCAACAATAACTACCAGTTTACGATATATGTCAATCCTTACACGTGATTCAAACATGGTAAATATCAAACAATGGAAATAAAGACAATCTCATAATTCTTCCTAGTCTCCTAGGGATAATAATCAGGTTGAAACCAAAAATCCTGTAAAATTCTATATAAGTGTCTCATATCGTAGGTATCCGCATACCCTACGAATGTGTCTCACCCAGACACATCCCACAACGTGCACCAGTACCACTTTGGGCTTGTTTGTATCCTAATGGGGTGCCATCTGCCAGGATACAAACTCAAACATCCCGAACGACTGACCTAACACGGCCAACCTAACATAATCAAAATCAAGCGCGCTGGGAGGGAAAGCGAGTAATCTCCAAAGCACGTCCTCCGGGACCCGTCCTACTGCACTCTATAGTGGCAAGTGCGTGCGGGAGCTCACCGCACCTCAGCAAGCTTGCCACATGCAATAGCGTCCACAATGTCAAGTGCAAGTCATCTCAAGCACCATCCAACTCACGATGCGAGCAAGCTCCTAAGCATCGGCAAACAGGCATTATAGCGGGGTAAAGACACTTATACTACTATCCACATGCACAAATGACAAGTCTGTACACAACCAAATGTACAAACGTGCAATCATAAACAATCCGGCAATTTTTATAAAACCACGACTATGCCAAGGTCCCAACATGACCCAATTCACCACAATAGATTTATTCGAGTCGATTATCATACATGCTCAAGACTCGAAAATCCACGGTAAAACATGATATGCTATGCAAACTCGAAAACAAAGCATACAAGTCTCATGTCATTACACCAAAGCCTAATCACACCAAAATTACTATTCGATTTCATTCAAGTATCATGCTTTCCGAAAATCCAATGCATAATTCATTCATACATAACTAACACAATCCTCGAAATATCTGAAAACTCCGAATTTCGGATTTGGATTCAATTATACACAATTGACGGTATAATGTAAAAATTCAATTCAAGATTTCAAATACTTATTTCTTAAAATAAAAATTATAGTTCCACTCACCTGGGCGGAATGGATTTTCAAAATCCAATTCCTACCGATCTAAGCTTCAAACACGCAAAACCACGAAAATTCTAAAACTGCAAGGCGGACTCGAAAATGAGTAAACTAGCCGAAAACTGAAATAAATAAATAAATACAATCGGCGCGCGACGGAAAGAAAAACTTACAGGCAATAAAAATTCGGCAACCACCCCGCCGCAACCCAAAGTTGGGTGAAAACGCGCCGAAACCCTCCCTACACCGGTCTGATCGCTACCAAACTGCACAACAGCCCGCAAAAGAGTCTAAGGACACTCAGAGTCACGAAAGTGAGGCTCACCCACGCACCCAAAGCCCGGTTTCACGCCGAGGAACCCTCCAAACAAACATGCACCCTGATTTTTTGAAACATTTTCGGCCAACCCCAAAACAACCTTGCATGTCGGTTCTAAGGGCTCCCAAGGACGCCACCAAGGCCCCAACACGGCTAATCGGAGCTAAGAAAACCGATCAAACCCCAAACCCAAATGAAAACTGATTTTTATTTATTTTATTTTTTTTCGAAAAAAACAACAGGGAAATCAAGAAGGGAAAGAAGAGAGAACGAACCGAGGAGGAGGAGGTGAGATTGGGGGACGAAAATCCACCAAAATCGCCGAGAAAAAGTTGGAGGAGGCGACGAAGATTCAGCGTCGCTCGCTGCTGGAACGAAAAGAAAACCAAAAAAAAAGAAAAGAAAGAGAAGAAGAAAGGGGGGGAGGGGGGTCGTTTCATTTTAAGGGGTGGGTGGCTATGTGCCCCCACCACCTTTGCTGAGTACACCCCGCCCTAAAAATATATATATATATATATATATATTTTTTTTTTTTTTTTTTTTTTAAAAAAAACGCAGGTCTCACAGGGGCACAATCCTACCAACTTGCATGGTCTTGAACAAATTCTTTTGCGATCAACTACCATCTTCACCACCAATGTAAAGATAACAGAAAATATTAGTATTATAGATAGGACTGGATCTAAGCAAATCACTTTTATGTTTAACATAAAAGGGAAAGTTATGGGTGCCTTTCACACGCACAAAAAGAGAAAAGGTCTTCACTTTCTTGTAGATGTGGATATGTTGGTTATTAGAGATCATCAGTTGGTTACTAGAGATCGTCAGATTTAATAATTAACCAAGTGGCATATGCCCGCATCTTTGGTTGTTTCACCCTCATAGTTTTAAATCACACAAAAAGATGGACATAGCAACAACAAACTTGCACCTACAGATTTCTCATATGGTCAATACAATTGTGCTAATCCAAAGTTTCCAGAAGCCCTCTTGTTTTACCCCTTATATTTTTGAAATGTTGTTCAATTGCATAGTTGATTTCTTCATGTGCCTTTTGTTCCTGATGTTACTATATTTTCTTGTTTATCTTCTGCAGGAACACAAAGATTTAGTACGTCGGTGTAGCGGTCGTGATGGGAACTCATTGAAATGTTTTTGCTTTGTCACAGTATGTCTCACGTTCACAAATTATAGCCTAGTAGATGCTTCTCATGCTGTCACGTTATTTTTGTTGCCAATAGTTAGAAGTCATCCTTATATAAAGATGGAAAAGTACTGAATCAAGGACTACTTGTATCTTGATATTTTAAAAAAATCTGTATGTTATTTAGGTGATCTTAATCTTTTTAAGGGATAGATTTAGTAAGTGATTAGGAATGTTAGAATTAGCAAAGATTTTTTTAATTCTTTATGAAGGAAGAAATCAGTAATTGATGTGTGTGTGTGTGTGTATTTCCTAACATTACTGCAGTATCCTTTCACTGCGTTAATATCCTCTCTGTTCTTTTACTTATCTTTCTTCTCCAACTTAAAACTAAACTAGAACAGAATCAGTATCTCTCTTGCCCTTTCTGTTAATCAGATATCATCAGAGAAAATACAAATAAACTGAAGTGTCTTCTTCTCGAGAGTTCAAAACCTTAGGGATCTACTCCAATACACAAGTTACTTTGTTGGAGCATAATAGGATTTGCGGTGGGGTCATTAGAAGGATCTGAAAGTTTTATCTTTTTTCTTCCTTTTAGGTTTTTAGCTTTGTGTCTTGCTTCCAACACCACCACCACCCCCCCTCCAAAAAAAAAAAAAAAAAAAAAACCCAAAAAGAAAGAGAGAGAGAGAGAGATGCAGATACGATGAGTGCTATATTTGAGTGGTTTTAACCTTTTTCGCTCCCCCCCAGTACTTTTAAGGTTTTCCATTTCCAAGCAAGGAGAGAGTCGATTGTTACAAACAGTTCATTTTCCAGGATAGTTGCTTGTTACTTTGTAATGCTTTTGGTGGTGTGCAAGCTAATCAAAATGAAGTTGAAGTAACACTTTCCTATCTATTATAGGTCAAAGAGGAGGAAAAAAATGTAAAACGCACTATCAAGGATAGTGTTGTTGGCACACTGGACCTAAGCATTCGGCAGTTCTTGCATGGTGAAACATTTCCAGGGGTAAATCAGAATTAAATTGTTCATAGCTTTTCATATTTTTTCAAGTTTTGTCATATAATGTAAAAATGTCTTTTGGACAGTAATCCTGAAGTCCTATTCAAAAGACTTACATGTCCATGAAAATTTGTTAAAGCTGTCGTTTGGGTTTCCGTTGACATTGTTATAGCTTATTCTCAGGAATATAGAAGGTATTCTGTTGTTCTGGCTAGTCCTAAAGCTCATGATGCCCACAAGTATGCTTACATTGCTAATCTGTGTGTGTCAAAGTCTTCTCGCCGTCAGGGGATTGCATTTAATACGATGCATTTGGCCACAGACTTTGCTGTTACATTAGGTATTTCATTCTTAAAGATATTAGGATTTTAACTTTATCTTTGTATTCATTTTTTGAGGCATGAAATCCATTTTTGGCATTTTTTCTTCGTCGTACCAGGTTTGAAGCAGTTGTTTGTTCATGTCAATATTGATAACGAGCCTGCCCAAGAACTCTACAAGAAAGCTGGCTTTGAGGTTTTCTGCCCAATCCAATTTACCATTTGATATCTTTATTTTATTTTTTTACCATTTGATATCTATTTGTGCTCAATGCAAATTCAAGACATGCACATTTCTTTCTTTTCTCCTTTTCATCTTCTGCTTGGTTCATCCTCGAGCTACTTTGAATTTGATGATTTTAGATATTTCTTTTAACTTTTAACGTATGATATAAAGAAAGAAAGGATCTTTGATTCGCATACAATAAATACAAATTTCGTGGAGAAGAGTGTTGAAACCCAGGGAGATAAAGTTATTATCTTTCAAACCTCTGTTTGATTTGTGTTCACTTTTGAGTACATATTCTACATGTTTGCTATGTCATGTAATCTGAGTTGGGATGCATATAGTGCTTTTTGCTATGGTTATCTTATGGTGGTGGTTGCTAGTTTGATTTTGGATTTCATTAGGATTTTGATTTTGTTTAGGATTGTGTCATCATTTTCATAGATTAAGAATTTGCTTTATATAACTAAACCCATTGTAATCACATGTTACAAGATTTTGGTTGAGTTGTATCAGCAATTCTAATGAAATTTTTTCATTTTTTTATTAATTGTTTTATGTTTTATTTTTTATTTTTTTCAAGAGGAAAGGTCTCAGTAAATTGATCAATCTCTTCTTTTGCAGGAGTCCTAGGACTGAATGTGATTTGTTGTATTAAGGAAACATGGTTACACGTCAAGTGCTCAAAATTTTTTTTCCTCCTTTTGTTGCTCTCAACTTTCTTCTACTGTTTCATTGTTTTTTCAATCAAATATAGTCCAAGCTTATCTTCAGATATCGTAAGCAAGGATTGTACCAATGAAGAACTTGGAATTTGCAGTTCTAGTGAGCACGTAACTTCGTAAATTACTTTTAAGATCAGTAAATCCAAATTTTTAGTCCCAGCAAGTTTCAAATTGTTGTTAGTCAAATGCTCCTCCCAACCATCAAGGTTTGAATTCATTTCCGAAATCTGAAAACCCAAGTTGGAGCTCATATTCAATTGTTTATAATGTATGAATGTTACCAACTTGTTATGCAGTTAATGACACAAGGCAGACTTTGCCTTTCTGTATTTCGTCCTTTACACATGTAGTTCATGAGAAACTCACATATCTAGACTAGTAGGAGTTTAAACACCTTGGGTTCTGTGGCAATCCAACTGACTAAGCTTCTTTGTGGTTTTCATTTTTACTGGAAAAATTCTGGATGATACTGATGCAGAGATTAATTTGCATTTTAGTTAGCTTTCATTCTAGTTTTTTTTTTTACTACATGTGCATGAACAGATTTTACTAAAGTTTTCTCATGGTTTCCTAACTTCTTTGTGGTTTTTCATTTTTACTGGAAAATTTTTGGATGATATTGATGGCAAAGATTAATTTGTATACTTAGCTTTCATTCTAGGTTTCTTTTTTCACTACATGTGCATGAATATATTTACTGAAGTTTTCTCATGGTTTCCTTAACTTATTGGTTGTAGATGGTTGAAAGTGCATCATTTTCTTCGGCGCCAGATCAAAGGCTTCTGTTGCGTAAGCAGTTGTGATTGTACATATCACACAAAGATTGGGCATATACGAAGTTAGTGCGTGTGAATATATCACTTATGTTATACTTGTATTTCATTGGTTTGATTGGTTGAAGGTGTCTCAAAGCAGGTTCGTTTTAGTTATTACCAGCAGAGGCACATTTTTTTTTCATCTCTATAGAGATTTGGTTCTCTAGTTGTATGATTTTGTTAACATTTATGTTTGCTGTGTTATAATCTGGAGCTCAGAAAAAAACAGCAATATGTTGTTAATAATTCATTGTTCCACCAGCTCTCAAGGTTTCTTTCTATCAATTTTGTAATTCAGTGTGAAATGAATGAGTGGTGGTTATGTTGAGCTGAAGTTTAATGTCGTTAGTCGTTATTTACTCTTGAAGCAAGTTTAATTGCAATTATGTTATATATATTAAGCAAGTCTTTATTGCTAGTGGGTATGAACAGAATACAGTGCACCAATGAGGTATTGAGGTAATGTCTTACGTTTTATGAAGCTTCCTAGGAGGCTGGGACTAAATGTTTTGTGTTCAGATATATTCCGATATTGAATCCACCATTAAAACTATCAATTAATATAACTCACCACTGGTGGATATTCTATACAGCCTTCAAAAGTTTCAACTTTCCAGCCATGGAACAATTACTAGGTATGGATATATTCCATAAAATGAACATTCTAATCAATTCAATATATGATAGCACTAGCAATTAGTTCTTCAATGATAACATCATTTAGCATGATTATCATCTCATCCAAGGGGCAAGCACATAGTATTCTCATCCGGTGTAGTCAAGGCCACCGCTTAAAGCCAAGCCATGACATCTTGTTTCGCCTTGGTCAAAACCAAACCACTACCCTGAAACCACAAAAAAGTCACCACTTTTAGTGTTTTTTGTTGAAGCGTAAACCCACCAAAGCCATGGCTTCATTAAACAAAAGTTTTTTTTTTTTTGTTTTCCTTCTCTTTTTAGAGCTTCACGGCTAAATCAAAGAGTTCCAAAAGAGCAGGAATTGGAGATCTTGTTCGAGTTACGAATCTTCTTACTTTCTGATGAAACATCGAAACGTCCCCACTTCTACACGGTCCACGTGTCATGATGATCTCGAGAAATAACAGGCCCAAGCATCATCCCAACACTGATCCGGCCCAAGCGATTTCAAGTCTGCACATCGCAGTAGCCAGATGAACCCAAATCATTACAGCCTGCTAATCCCACACCTCTCACAGCTATCCTCAATACATGTAAGCCATGTTAATGCAAGTATCTCAAAGATCAGCTTCGGACAAGTAAGACAACAACACTTTGCTTCCAACTAGGAATCAAATACCAGAGTATATGTCGCACATGGAAACTTTTATCTATGGACAACACTCTGATTGGGAACTATCTCCCGCGTATCTAGGAGCACAAGTCTAACGTGGAAACTTCTCTTCACAACACAACCCTAATTAGATAAAGATCTCCATGAAGATTTTCTTCCCTAAACTACATCATCAATGGTCTGGTTGAACCAGGACTCTAACACTATAAATAAGACATGAGGTTGGTAAGCTAAGGTACACTGCAAATTTCATGTTTACAACATTACGTCTTCCTCATATCCATGTCTGACTTTAGCATCGGAGTGTCATCGGCCATCACAACCGTGGTTTGTGGCTCACGTGCATTCCTTATGCAGGTCAAGGTCAAGCAGGGTGCGAAAATCGACTGCATCAATTTGGCACCGTCCATGGGGACGACAAAGTTCCTAACCATTTACTAGTGTCATCTCTCTTCAAAATTCAAGAAGATGGTGACCACCAGATCACACAACAATGGAGAACAAGGGGGAAAGTCAAACGCTTAGACTGACATTATACCACCGCTCCCAGCGGTGTCGGTGACACAAGGGCAGGAAGCTCACACCCCCGCGCCAGCAACAACAACGACAGACCCTAGGATGGATTTGTTGTCGTCACAAATACATCAGATCGTTGATAAGCATATAAATGAGACATTTTATGCCCCTAAATATACAATTGCTAAGTCCAATTATCTAATAAAAATATATCATTACGTGTGTTTTGTGTATTTTGTAGAAATTCAAGCATTAATCTCAAATCATACACAAAGTGGCACAATAAAGCTAAGATCAACAAGTAGAAAAGCTCATTGGAAGTTCACATATGCATTGTCAAATATCATAGATTTTCAAGCCCAAAGACCCATGAAGTCAAACTCACAAAGTTCATCATCTACGAATCTCAAGGAAATCAACTTGAAGATTTGGACATCCACATGGAAACTTTATCATAGCCAAAGAATCTCTACAAACTCCATTATCCATTCTCACATTTGTACTCCATCACTTTTACACTCCAACTTAATTCACTATTGCACTCTTCCATATTTTTACTCCATCACTTTTACACTCCACTTTATTTCACTCCAACATTCTTCCTTATTTCACTTCAACGCTCTATTTCCACCTCATTATCTCTACACTTAAGTCTCACCAATTTTCATCTATAAATACCCCACACAAGAACACTTTGAGAAAAAGAGACTTTGGAAACAATTCTGAGAGAAAAATAGTAGAAGTAGTTGTAGTTTAGAGAGAAATAAGTGAAGTTTGGCCTAGAGCTTACCATGTTTGGCTAACATCCCACCTTAAGGTGTAGGTGAGCCCATGGGAGGATAGCTTCAAAATGGCTCTATTTTAGATTAGTTATTTTCATTTTCATATATTAGATAAGCATGTGTAGTTAGATTGGTCTTGTAGCTTTGTTGTACCATGAATCTATGAGGTAAGTTAGATATTTTGTGTTTCATCGTATGAATTCAATTCATGCTTTCTTCTTCTATTTCTTAAGCTCGAGATTAGATAAGTTTCTATACTTGCAATTTCTCTAACAAACTCCTTACAATGTTTTGCATATTATTAGTCTAAGTTTCATTGTGATTTGTTAGATATTTGGCTTTTAAATCCACATTTGATTATTAGGTTACTAATATACTTAAGCTTGAAATCATTTTGCTCATAATGCCATATTTTCCATCCTATGGTGAGATGAGAATCTACCTTAGGATGTGTTAATGAATTTGGAAAAGATTAATCTAAGAGTAGCCTAATGGTGCCGTCTACTCATGATGGTAAACTCAAAGCCCTAACTCTCACATTTAGGTTTTACTTTGCATTTTTATTTCAAATACATCACCAATCACTTCTTTTCTAACTAGGTTAAGTTTCAAAAGAGATTTAAATATTAGTTTTTCGAATTTTATAGCTCTCCTTGTGGGATTCGACTTGTACTTGTCGTTATCTAACTCAATAGATAACCATGCACTTGCGGTAAGATTTGAGATCGATCAAGTACTATTTTTTGTTGTTCACTTAAAATTTAAACTACTTTCTCTCAGCCAAATGAATTTTTAGAAATTTTCTCAAAAACTTTGGTTTATTAGAAATCCAAGGAAATTTGTAGATTTGAATTTCATCAAGTATTGAACTCTGCATGATTTTTCAAAGTAGATCTATCAATTCTAGAAATTTCCAACAATGCATTGTTTTGCCAAACTTGAATGATTTTCAAAACTGGTTCTATACTTTATTTTTGAAGCCATTAATCTTTTTTATGGTATAATTTTCATGGTTTGTGCAAAAAGGATACTTGGAGAAGAGCTTTGGTGAACTTAGTGAACAATGGAGGACACTTGAATCATAATTATGACAATTTTTTCTTTGAGTGATTGGAAGGACTTCAATTTGTTCTATTAAGTTGTAATAGATAAAACAAGGTTTAAAATACAATTGGAAGCAAAGTGAGGTACCTCTCTCAACCCACTTCGAATCTTTTGCAAGAAGTGTTTCTAGAATGTTTTTTAGTGTTTAAATTTTTGCAAGATATCAAATTGTGCTAAACTACATAAGAGCGGACCTGACTATTTGCAATTGAGTGGGACTTGATCACCCACCTCATCACTCTAATTCACGTTCAAACTTGGCCAAATATAATAAAATGAACTTGGATAATCGAAGCCAATTAGAACAGTGTTCATAGGACCTTAGAAAAGGAAGAGACTGTGATTGAACTCTTTCGAAGTAAGGCTACTCTATTGCCAGTTGGTCTGCGCAGTAAAAACCATTGTGATTGCACTGCCATTTCTGACCTTTTCGCATAGAGAGTGGTGTTTCGATGGGATTTCTCACAAGTCTAATCTTATTTTGATTAGGAACACGGGGGTTTTTCAAAGTATTTAAATTGTAGCTAAATTTTGTAAGAAATCCTTGGATCTTAAATACGCCATTCAAAGGCGTAGCTAGTTCTAATACACAAAATAGAGTAAAATATGATTAGAACACATCTATGTCTATTGTGGTGGTCTAAGGAGTTTTTACGTAATAAGCTACCCCTTAGTTACTTACAAGACATATGGGAAAATCTAACAAGGGTGAAAATTGATTTTGAGATGCTCAAAATCATTATCTACTTCAATTAGATTGGGTTTTAAAAATCAATCGCCCCTTGCACCTAATTGAAGATAATCAACTTGTTGCTCGTTAGATAGATGGATAGGAATTGATTGAGTTTTGTTTGTGTGTCATGATTAGTATCCCCCTTTAGGTACATTCGCATATTGCATTTAGTTTAGGTCATATCATCTTAGGTTGCATAAGATTTTAGTCTTTTTCTAAAAAAAATTAAAGAAAAAAAATCCAATCCAAATTGATCCAGTTCAATGTCAAGGAGTTTCTCTTGTGTTAAGAGCCATACAGTTATGGATTTTCATTGGGAATATCATGATAATGCAGAGGTAAATTACTTTGCCTTAGTAAACCAAGGTCGACCCTTATAATCAAGTTTTGATTATATCAATCATTTTTCACAAAATGGATATGTAAACCAACCACCTTGGAACCAACACCAACCCAATTGCGGTTATGAACCTTTTAGGCTCACACCATCATTTGATCCCCAATATAGCAATCCTTAAGTCAGTCCATACGAGAGATAGAACAACGTCAGCATGCCACTGACAAACTTTTGGCTGAGATTTGGGATTTAAGGCTTCAAATGATGCATCGATGAATGTGAAGAAAATCTATTAGAAGAGAGTGAAATATCTGATGAATTGTGCCACATTGATATACCTATATCAACTCCTCACATTCCCCAAGTAGAACAAAATGAATGGATGAAACATGTGAGACAATGTGATGAATAAGGATTGTGAATCATATGCTTATTGATGTAGATCATGAATCATGAGATTTATGTTCAAGATGAAATTAGTAATGATGATTCTATACCTAACTATATGCTTATTGATGTAGATCCTATGTACTTGACATAAATGATTATTCAATTGAATTGTCATGCGACTCTTGTGATCTTTTGATCATTGCTGAAACATCCATGTCCAATACAAAAGTGAAACCTGAGAAATTTGTTAACATTCTCCCCAGTGTTAGAAAGTTCCCCGAGTTTAGACTTGAATTGCATATTTCAAAAATCTTGGAGGATTATTTTGGGAAATGTAAAACAAATTGTGAAGAACTTAAAGAGGTCGATGACCTATCCATGCCTAACCCATGGTCTCTCCTAGAATACCAAATTGATTTTGCTCAATTTGACAAATTGAACTTGTATCATTTGTTTGAGAAAATATATTTAGAGCTAAAATTAGAATTTCATCTTGAAAGGTTTCCTTGGATTCACTTGTGGGGCATGTCAAATCAATTACATCTTATTGTCCCATACAGTGGCGGACCCAGGATTTTAGTTAAAGGGGGCAAAATGACAAATAATTATTAGTTGTTAATAGTAGTTATCAAGGGCGGAGCAAAAAAAATCTTACCCAAGCTAATAACTAATAAAAATACAACTATCAAAAGTAAATTGAATATACCCTATTGAATACAGTGTAGTCCAATTTTAAGCCAAAATAATGTCACAATATCGATAACCTTAGCAAGGACAAATGAGCGCCATAACTAGAATATATAACTAAAATCACAAAATAATTAAGATAAGCATCTGGTTCATGCTTAAAAAAATATGAAATTTGCAAATATATAAAATCCTAATACAATATAAAAAATGGTTTATGCGATCCTCAAATTTTGCATTAGTTGATAAATAATATATATTTTCATTGAATTATATAGTTATTGTTTAGATATTAATTTCAAATATTCTTTTGGGAGGTTTTATACCACTTGTGAACAAACATTTCATATTTTTAATGTTTGCAATTACGTATAATTTGCATTGAAAAAAAAATGCAGGGGCAAGTCACAATGACACAATTAGTAATTGTCAATAGCCATAAAAAAATCATACGCTTCAAGAGGACCGAAAATAAGATTTTATTAAACTAAATTTTTTTTTATGTTTGCAATTATTAATAAAATTGCACTGAAAATAAAAAAAATTCAGGCGAGTAAAGAGTATCGAACTCGAAACGTTTACTAAAAATATTAAACTTCCAACCACTACACCAATAAAAACATATGGAAATAGTTGAATGAACAATATTCATATTGTATTACATTATATAATTAATTTTTTTGGTAATGTTAAATATTTATTAAAAATATTTTGATAGTTGAGGGGGGGCAGCTGCCCCCCCCCCCCCCCCCCCCCCCTTGCCCCTTAGTACATCTGCCCCTGATCCCATATACACATGCTTGGAATGACCCACAAATTTTTAGGTTGTTATTGTATAATTTATTGTTAGACAAGTTTTTAGGTCAACTGAATTTAAAAAAAAAATTAATTCTTTGTGTTTAAAAAAAAGACAAAAAAAGTTTAAAAATTCTTTGAGTCTTAAAAAAATCACTTGACTATGATTTTATTGGGCCTACTTTTGGATCTTAACAGAAGTCATTTGAGCACTCATGTCGGTTAATGGTAAACCTTTTCCATTTATACTTATTATTGTCTCTATTTTGTTTATGTTCAATCCACAGTGTCTTATTTTAGAACATTGAGGACAATGTATGATTTAGGTTTGGGGAGAAAAGTTTCAAAACTTATGTCTCATTTGAAAATAGGTTGTCCAATTTATTGAGTCAATAATTTTTTTTATTTTTTTTTTTGGTCTTTGTAACCCGAGTTCTTATCCATGATGAGATTAGTTTTCGTAAATCTAGTTGCAAATGCTTCAAAGTGTAGGATTTGAAACTTTGAAAGTTAGTAGTTTGTCAATATTAGACAATAGTTTGTACTACTCATAAGCTAAGCGTTTTCTAAGAGTTTGCATTAAGAGTTGTGTTTTAGCTTCGATGTTCTTATTTAAAGTTGAAAAGTGAATTAGTTATCTGCCGCAAATGGACACTAATGGAGATGCGGACACAACCCGCAAATGAGGACAGACGCATATATTACTCGCGGGTGCAGAGTCCCATCCAACCTTAACCTTCACAGATAAGGACCTCGAAAGCGTCCGCGCACCGCACAAAGACGCTATTGTCATTTCGGTCTCTATCGCAAGGTGGGAAGTAAAAACGGCCCTGGTTGACTCGGGAAGCTCCCTCAATGTCTTGTTCTACAACGCGTTCTGTAGTATGGACCTCAAGGAGGAGAACCTGACGTCCCCCGACGACTCGCTGATTGGATTCAGCGGAAATAAATGCTTTCAGTCGGGAAGATAAGATTAGCAATGGTGGCAAGAGAGCCATGACTAAGAAAGGTCTTGTTCTTGGACTTCATTGTGGTAGATGGACCGTCTACCTATAACCTCATCCTGGGAAGACTTTGGCTTCACCAGATGGAAGCAGTAGACTCTACCTTTCATCGGTGCATTAAGTATACCGCTAACCAATCGGAGGGAACAATTTGTGGGGACAACCAATAGCACAGAGCTACCATTAAGCCGTACTAAAGCAGATAGAATGTTCTCAGATCCAGCTAGAGCCCACAGGATGAGTTGAATAGAAGCCAGACTCAGAAGCTGTGGAGAAGTCACTCCACCCACATGGAGGCAAAATCCCAACAGCGGTGGCTCAACTTAGAAGTAGAGAACATTGCAACGTTGCAAGAGCAGTCCACTCTTCAACCCGACAAAGTGTCAGGATCAGCGGAGAGATCATTGCAAACGAGAGCTCGGCCTCACGACTATCAGTGGGCGCGAAAGGACCCTCCCACGCAAGGTTTACTCTTCAGTAACCTCAATGGTGTTAGTGAAACTTGGCAATTGGCTGAAGGTACTCATGATCCAAGTAAGGCCCAAGCGAATTCACTTCAGGACTGGATCAGCCTCTCTCCGTCGACTGTCAATTATTCAGTTGTTTAGTTTTCTTTCCATATTCAATGTAGAGTTTTAGTTCTTAAGATCTTATGTGATTTGCAATGATTTAATAAATAAAAAAGAATTACGCAAACACACTATATTGATTACTGAAAAGATGTAACAACGATCGTCCAAAGGCGGGTACAAAAGACTACAAGCTACAAGCATCCGAATCCGATGCGACATATAGTAAAAATTCGCTTAAGCAGTCCAACTCCAGAAGAGGACTCAGAAGCAACAACAAGGATACCCAGGGTAGATGACGGAGCCCTTTTAGAGTTTCGCTCAGCGACTTCTCCGAAGAAAACAATCCACGAGCAAGAGTCGTATGAAAAAGCGTTGGTGTTACAAAATCAACAACTGACACACCCTTCAAATATGGCCTGAGGTGGTACAAAATCAGCAACCGGAGCACCCACGATGCGCCAGTCGAAGCTATAGCCAACTCACACGCTCGATCCACTCAACCAAACGAACTTGGAACAAGTATCAGGTTGAAACAGATCGAGTGCACCCTCATCAAGAGGGATAAAATGGCATCTAGGAGTCAATGGCCCACTCCGACAAGCCATGTCCAACTTAACTCCGCCCTGCAAATTCAAGTTCCAATGCAGTACAACGTGTCAAGGCGAGCTAACGGGGAAGAAAAGCAATCACTCCAAAGTTGGCTGCTGGTGTTATCTCAGAAATTAGACGTTTGAAGCACCAAAAGAGCACCAACACATAGACGAAAAACTCGTCCCTTGTGGGAAAAAGTCCATACTTCTTCTATGAAATACAATAAGAAATTACAAGGTCTCAGCAAACCAATCGGGTGCTCACCCAGAGCAGGTGACCACGAATAATAGCAAGTCTTATCAAGACTCATCAGTGCAAATGTCAGGACATCCGAAAACTCCAGCATTGGAGATCTTATTTCAGCCTTTGGGAAACCCAAAGCATACTTTTGAGTAAGAGCATCTGAAGAGGCGCACTCTATAGAAGATGATGCCTACAACGATGAAGGAACACCATTATATAGATATAGTGGTTACCAAACAGGCGCTTCGACATTAACTATCAACATTGAATACCGTATGGTTAACGAGGAGACAATGGTTCCCAAGGAAACTACACAGGACCACACGTTCATCCAATTAATGATGTTGCACACAACCCAATTAATTTGGGGGAGTAGCCGATACTCAACCGTCTCGCGATCTACACCGTATGTGTGTCACCATGCAATCAACATTGTACACGTGGCATCTGGATCCTACGATATGGCCTAGTTCTTCTTTTACGGGCCCATGGGCTCGTCCCACTATTCAAGCGATATTCTACCACGTGCACCGATGCGAGCAGTAGAAACCTTAGTCACTTTTGACACACGGATCAAACCTGCATATCACCAGCTGATTTAAGGTACTTCTTTCTTTTCAAAAAAACTAATTCGCACGATGCACTCCGATTACGAAAGTAAGCTCACGTGCCCGTAACAGGCAGAGCCCCGACCTAATCAGACAAGCTTAGTCAGTTTTGACTGATGACGATGGCTTATGGTTCATCCTGATGCTTAGTTTGCAACGCGGAGATATCGATGGATTAGGAAGTGGGAGTCTAATCAGCGCTCTTACGCTTGGTGACGATGACTCGCCAGGGACATCGCCACCTTCATGGACAGCAGTTGTCGAACCCGATCAGGTAAGCCTAGCCAGTGACGACTGACAATGACAGCTTCTGGTCAAAGCCCAAACCTGTAGCCCGTTTCGCGCGGGTGTAGATGGTTTGGAAGGTAGGAGCCTAGTAAGTTCCAACTGATGTCGACGGTTCGCCACGGGACCATTGCTCTTCTACAGACCATGGTCACCAAAAACTCCCAGACTTATAGCCCGCTCCTCGCGGTTGTAGATGGTTTGGAAGGTAAGAGCCTAGTTAGTCCCGAACTGATGTCGATGGCTTGCCATGGGACACTGCTCTTCTACAGACCATGATTGCTAAAAACTCCCAGACTTGTAGCACGCTCCGCATGGGTGTAGATCGTTTGGAAGGTGGGAGCCTAATCAGTCCCGAACTGATATTGACGGCTTGCCACGGGACCACCGCTTTTCTACATACCATGGTCGACGAAAACTCCCAAATTTGTAGCTCGATGCGCACAGGTGTTGATAATTTGGAAGATGTGAGCCTAGCCAGATCCAACTGATGTCGACATCTTGCCACGGGACCATTGCTCTTCTACAAACCATGGTTGCCAATTTTTTTCATCCCAAACTTGTAGCCCGCTCCGCACGGGTGTAGATGGTTTGGAAGGTGGAAGTTCAGTCAGCTCTGATAAATGTCGACGACTCACCATGGGATCATTGCTCTCCAACAGACCATGATCGCCAAATTCTCACAACCCAAACCTGTAATCCGCTCCACACGGGTATAGATGGTTCGAAAGGTGAGAGCCCAGTCAGCCCCAGCTGATGTCAATGGCTCGCCACGCGACCATTGCTCTTTCTCAAAACAGCGGTCACCGAATTAGATTACAGCTCAAGTAGCGCCTTTACGCTCACACAGGCTGACATTCATCAACAATGGCCACTCGAGCTAACTCGAAAAACAATCCACTAACACATGTATGAATGTTACACGGGACGCAAGCCCAAGCTTGCAAAACCCTAACTCAGAACAAGCGCTATTTCTCAAATACAATACATGTGCTCGGCTGCAATAGTGCACTCGTGCCAGCAATCGCAACCGCTGGTCAGATACACAACTTAAGTCTCCAATGACTTACCTCAAGGATGAGCTACGACCTGAGTAGCATAACCCACCACTGAACCATCCACAGAATGTCCACTATTGGATGTAACCACACGATAGCAACCCTGAGACCTCGCAGAAGAGCAGATCAGAGTCATCCGCGACATGAATGGTCAAACTCTCAACAGTAGACAGACCACTCGGCTTTCTACTAACCCAACCGGACTTGTGTCAAAGTAAAATGACAAGGCAAAATGGAAAGCGAGCAACAGGGAGACCGAACAGAATACGGGTACAAAGCATAGTAAAAATAAACATGTTTTCATTAACAGTTGAAACAAAAAGTGCAAATGTACAAAATTTACTCCTCATCAGGAGGAGGTACAAATACGTGAGAATTAAGCTTGGCAAGAGAAATAGCAGGAGTTGCGTCTGTGCGTGCCTCAATCTAAGCGCCATGATTTGGATCGCCCTTTTCTTCTAACGACTCAGAAACCATTCTGAAGTCTGCATAAGACATCTTCTTGCAATAAGCAAGGTCCAATTCCGGATGCTTTTTCTTCATCAACGCCATCAGTTCTAATCTCCCATGCACGACCCAGATAAATTCACACTTGCCTTGCGCCTTAAGAAATTTATCTTCGCGCGCCTTTGCCTCAGCAAGTTCACGTTCCAACAGTTCCAGCTTGCCTGTCAGCACATTAACCTGAGACCGCTCTATAACCAGGCTACTTTTAACCGCGCTAAGTTCGTGTTGCTCTAGAAGAAGTTGGTCCCCTGTTTTCCTCGTTTCTCGAGCATTGAATTCCACATCAACCTCTAACTGTTGTATCTGGGCAACCCACTCAGAATCTTTCATGGTGTTCTCCTCAACAAAAGACTGCAATTCAGAACGCATCTTAGCCGCAGCTTTTTGCGCAACTTCCATATCACAGCGGACCAGGTTCAACTCTTGTATGGCTGTGTCCCTTGTGGACACCACCTCTGCTAAATCAGACTCAAGGGTTTCCAGATGAACCCTCTGAGTCTCGGCATCAATGGCTAACTGTTCCAGCCCCCTCTCTTCAATTTGTTTTCTTAGCAACTCAATCTTGAAAAGTGCATCAGAATACGACTTCTGCATAATCAAGAAAACGCACTTCATGGTGTATACCCTCTCGCGAGCCACCTCGACTTTCATTCCAGCGACAACCACCTGGCTCAATTGGGACATCCCCAGCATAAGGTGTTTCACCCCCTTTATCCATACGCCATTCCAGCATATTCTCCTTGGGCATTGAAACATGGTCCATCAGCCAACTGTAACGCCTGCTTATATGTTTTCACGAAGCATAGTCAACGTCAACCACTTGGTGTCAGGCCTGTTGCTCATCTTCACTACGTACGAAGCAAAAAGGCTCATCCGCGCATCTGAATGAAGCTCTCCCGGATAAGGAGTGTCGCCAGCATCGCCCTTTATAGTCTCCACCGCACCTAGGTCTGCATCCACAACCTTCCCTTTGTTACCAGCAGCTGGCCCTTTATTGCAAGCCGGCTTAGCGGAATCCGAAGGAAGAGAAGGAAACGAATTGTCTAACAGGCCCTCTATTACATTGATATGTGGTCTGGAGTGAGATGGGGGACAATGCAGACTACAAGAGGGACGACACATGCTGCCACGGCCACTGTCGGATGATCCACCAGCAGGACGATTGAACTCTGGTACCTCAGACGAATCCTCATTAAAACCCTCCAGTAAAACAGTTCTGGATTGGTCAGCACCAGTAGAAGCCGCCATAGCAGTCAGCATCAACTTCCCACTCAAGCTCCAGCCTACTCGATACTCAGCTTTGACGCATCATCAATCTCTGCTAATCGCAGGTGGTCCTCCACCTAGTCAGACACAATGATAGGGGCATAATTAGGCTATTTTTAATACCATATTTCTATATATATTTTTAACTATTACTTGTTAATTATGGTACTAATTGTTATTTTCGTGTTTGTGTAGGTTTCCAATTACAAGATTTTAAAATAGAAGAAAATTGGCAATTTAGAAATACTAAGTGCACAAGGAATCCACACAAACAAGGAAACAAGGAATCCACACCAACAAGGAAACCACACAAAGAAGAAAACAAGTATAAAAAGGGGACGATACCTTGCCTTGAGGAGGATCCATCCAGCAATAACCCTCGCATTCACGGCCTCCACAACAAGCCCTAACCCATCATCGCAAAGTCCCTCAGCCGTCTTCCTCTTTTCCTTCACAAAACCCACAGCGTAAACCCCCATCTCTGTCTCAGTTCATCATCCAACACAACCTCCTCGCCAACACCCATCATCAACCATCGATCGACCCTTCATCGTCCTCTCATCACCATCGCAGACTTCTCTTCATCATCACATAACGCTTGCAACCACAGCAAGTCGTCGTCCTGAACCTACCACCATCATCAAATCCAGCCATCACCCTCCTCCTCGAAACAACCTCGCCAAATCCTAGCCACGTCTCCCTGTTTCACTCCCATCACAGCCACACAGACATCGTCACCGTCTTTATCTCTCAGCCGATCGCCTCCACCAGCCAGATAAAACCCCCATCTCAGTCCCTCTTCCTTCCCTCTTCGTCTCTTCTCGTTTTCAGCCAAAACCTTCATCACCATCCCCCTCGCATCCTCCTCTCACTGGAGCAGAGACTGAAGAAGCAGATCGGAAGCTGGAGGAGAAGATCGTGAGAAGATCGCGTGAGGAAGGTAAAGGAAGAGTTTGCGCTATTTGAACCCCAGTTGCCACTCTCTACCACCACGGATCAGGCTACAGTGTTTTGTTTCATCTCTTAACTCTTTACTTATTTTTACTTTGATATTTAATTATGTATTGATATTCGAACATGATTAATATGTCTAGCTAAACTTCTCTTAGTTAGGGGTGGATTCGAAGCCCCGAACATGTGTTTTATAAATTAATTGAATTTAATTTTCCTTGTTATTAGTGATTGTGTTTTGCTTAACTGCTTTATAGAAAAATTTTCTTTGTATGTTTGTTAATGTGGCCAACTTAGTAAGCATGCTAGGATCTGGGGCTAGAGTATAGGAGAGTTTCACCTAGGCAATTCTACTGTTCATCTACAGTAATCTCGATCTACAGTAACTTTTTCAATTTCTAATCGCATGCCAATGGTGCCTACTGTTTCTATCCCACAAGGATGATTCCAACCGACACAGTAACTGCGAGCAACTCCATTGCCCCTCGTGGAGATGCTTCAGAGGATGAGAAGGGATATGACAAACCTAGGACTGTCCTTGAAACAGATGAACATGTTGTCCAGTCTGTTTCTCCAGACCTAGCGCTCCTAGATGCAACAATGGTTACTACTGACAACCATGCAGTCCCTATGGCCGCCAAAACCAACAACTTTACACCCAAACAAGTCAGTTGGGCATCGTTGTTTACTAGCCGCAAAGACCATGGAACAACCAGGCTTTCCTACATTCCTCCATCTATGGTCGATGGTCACGCCGTGGTGCAGATCAAAGTTGCAGATCATCATAAGAGACTGGTGGACTGTGAACAATACATAATAGGCAACTTTGTCGGTAAGAGACTCTCATACAATTTTGTTTATGAAACTTTGAAGCGCATTTGGGGACTCAAACAGGGCTTTGAAATGTCTGTTTATGGCGAAAAGGCTTTTGTTTTCAAGTTCCTTAATGAATCAGATAAGATGCACGTACTAGAAATGGGACCAGTCCACATTGCTAGCAAATTGTTCCTCCTCAGGCCATGGAAACTTTACATAGAAGATGACGTTGAAGTGCTTAATTCAGTCCCTGTATGGGTCAATTTGAGGAAAGTACCTCTCTTTCTTTGGAGCCCTAAAGGCTTGCAGGCTATTGCTAGTGCAATAGGCGTACCTCTAATGCTTGATAAAACAACTGAGCAAAGGACTAGGCTCTCGTTTGCCAGAGTCTGTGTGGAGATGGCATCCAACAGCAAGTTCCCAACTGAAGTAAGGGTAGTCTTTGATGATGGGAGGTCCACTCGAGTGGAAGTTGAGTATTCCTGGAAACCGGAGAGGTGTAAACACTGTGTGGGATTTGGGCACAACTCTGCCAAGTGCCCAAAGCAGAAAACTTCCACCAAGCCACCTGCGAAATATTGGAAGCAACAAGAGGATCAAGGAAAACAACACTCTGGTGTATTAGAGGGCTGGACCAGAGTCCCTAGTAGACGTAAGGATACCAGTACACAGGACGAGGTGACGGGTTTAGTTAATAAGGACACACAGAATACAACAAACCAGGAGGTGCATTGTGTACCCAATGTTGCACTTGTGATATCACCAACTGGAATGCATACTGACAAGCCGAATGATAGCAACAATGTCAAAGAGAAGGAGACCAATGCAGATACAGAAGTAGAAACCACAGCTGATCTGCAGCCAGTGGAGGTCCATGTGCATAACGTGGACGCCAATGAGCAACCAAGTATACAAGGAGTTGAGACTGACATGCAAGTAATGGAGGACACTAGGATAGACCCAATAGCCAGTGCACAAGGAGCATGTGCCCAACCACAGAGAACTACACCAACCAACAGTTTGGTGTACAAATCAATTGCACCTAGCCAGCCTGATAACGAACCACCAGCGCCTAGCACACTGCACGCTCCTGGACGCCGAAAGGAGACAACATCAAAGTCACCTCAGGGAGCCACCAGTAAGGGGTTGGAGACTAGGACTAGGAAGCAACAACCTCCATCCAGAATTCATAATTTGAGAAGTAAGGGCAACCCTTTTGATGTCTTACAATCACTGGAGCCTGAACCTAAACGGTATCAAACCACTAGAGCACCTAAGCACCAAATTGGACATGAAGAATCTAACCTAGTGGGGGGTGCAATCTCACAACTGGAATGTTTAGATGATTAAGTCAGCATGCTGGAATGTTAGGGGTCAGCATGACCCCTTAAAACAACATGAAGTGAGAAAACTAATAAATAAATAGAAAATTAGTATCATTGGTTTGGTGGAGACAAAAGTCAGCAATGAAAAGAGACAAAAACTTCAAAAGGACCTGGTCCGTGATTGGCAAGCAGTGGACAATATTGACCTAGTTCAGGGTGGGAGAATCTGGGTCCTTTGGGATCCTCAAGCAGTCAATATTAGCGTAGTGTCGCGGTCAGCACAGGCCATATTTATGCATGTTATCTGACCCAATGGCTTCACATGCATCTTAACATTCATTTATGGTAGCAGCTCCAATACCACCAGGAAGGAGTTATGGCTTGAACTTGAATCCTTCTCAGCCAACAACAATCTATCATGGTCCGTATTAGGTGACTTCAACTCAATACTGAACTCACAGGAAAGAGTAGGCGGGGATGAGATAAGGCATGGACACTCTATAGACCTTGCAGAATGTGTTTCAAAGTCTCGGTTCTTCGATTGCCAGTACAAGGGGTGTTTCCTAACATGGAGCAATAAGCAACATGGTGCTCATAGAGTCATGTCCAAACTCGACAGGGCAATGATTAACCAGGAATGGCTCATCGACATGCCCAACTCTGAGGTGGACTTCCTCAACCCAGGGGTTTCAGACCACTTTCCAATTGTTCTTACCATCTATGAGCATAGGAACCCAGGGCCTATCCCATTCAAATTCTATAATTACTGGGTGCATGAGAGGGGTTATATGGACGTGATTCAAACAGCCTGGCGCCAGACAGTAAGTGGTAATGCAACATACTGCTTTGTCCAAAAACTAAAAATTACTAAACGCCTACTGACGGAGTGGAGGAAAAACAATTTTGTCAATGCTAGTAGTGAGGTCAATGCAGCTAGACAATTCATGGAGACAACACAATGCTCTCTACAGATGGATCCTCTTAATCCTACTCTTGCAAATACTGAAAAACTAGCAGTTCAGAAGTTTGCAATTGCAACCCGTAATGCAGAATCAGAGGTCGTGCAAAAAGCAAACGCAAGGCACATGTTGTCAGGCGATGAAAATGTCACCTACTTTCATCAGCATTTGCGTGCAAGGAGATCCAAAAATAAGATTCTAGCCATATACAATTCTCATAATGAAAAACTAGAAGACATGCAGGCAATAGAACAGGAATGCATTCAGTACTTTGAAGAGCTCTTTGCTGGAGAACAAGGTGACTATGATACCACAACCATCGAAGGCTTACAACCTGAAAGGACAATCAATGCAATGGAGGCCTTGGAGCTGACACAAGAGGTCACTAAGGATGAAATCACTGAAGCACTTGCCTCCATAGGTTCTGAGAAGGCCCCTGGCCCTGATGGATTCTCCTCACTCTTCTTCAAGTCAGCATGGAGGGTCATAGGAACTGATTTTACAAGGGCAGTGCAGAATTTCTTCAGAAACAGAAAGCTGTTTGGGGAGGTAAATGCTACATGTATTACATTGATTCCTAAGGTTACTAATGCATCTTACCTCGCTGATTACAGGCCGATCTCTTGTTGCAATGTCATGTACAAATGCATTACCAAGATCATGACCAACAGAATGAAGAAAGTCATTCATAGACTGGTTAGTTCAGATCAGTCAGCATTCATACGTGGTCGTTACATCTATGACAATGTGATGCTAGCTCATGAACTAGTCAGGATTACCACAGAGACCAAGGAACACCTAGATGCACAGCTAAAATAGACCTCAGGAAGGCTTACGATATGGTTAGGTGGAAAACATTTGAGCATATCATGCGAAAAATGCAATTCCCTAGCTTGTTCCTTGACTGGGTGAAGGTATGCATCACTACACCTAGGTTCTCCATCTCTATCAATGGGTCTCCTAAAGGATTCATTAGGGCCAAGAGAGGACTCAGGTAGGGATGTCCAATGTCACCATACCTATTCGTTCTAGTAATGGAAGTCCTGCATTTAATCCTCAAAGAGAAAGTAGAAGCAGGAGAGTACGAGCTGCACCCCAAGTGTACCAATCCCCTAGTCACCCATCTATGCTTTGCAGATGACTTACCAGCTTTCTTTCAGGGAGATACTCAGTCTGCAATGGCTCTAACTGAGGCCCTAAGGACTTTCAGGTCGTGCACTGGCCTGGCTATCAATTGCACCAAAAGCAACTTGTTTGCATCTGGGGTTCCTAGTGAAGAACTTCAGCTGATAATCAGCTGCCTTGATTTCAACCTACAGATGCTCCCAGTAAGGTACTTGGGGCTTCCCTTGATCTCCTCTCGATTGGACTACAACCAGTGCCTACCTTTGATTGACAGAGTTAGGAAGAGGGTTCAATCTTGGAAGAACAAGACACTCTCCTATGCAGGAAGAGTCACTCTAATAAGAGCAGTGCTGAACAGTCTTCATGTTTACTGGACATCTTGCTTCATTCTGCCTACCAGTGCTCGTGATGATATCACAACAATGATGAGGAACTTTATATGGGCAGGCTCTGATACTTATACAAATACTCCTATGGTCAATTGGCAACGTATATGCAACCCTTACAAAGAGGGAGGCCTGGGCATCAGATGCATTGAAACATCAAACAAGGCAGCCATGATGAGGCATGTATGGAATATTGTTTCAAACAAAGATAACCTATGGGTTCGATTGACTAAAGCTCACTTAATCAGAGATAGACATTTCTGGAGTATGGCTATCCCAAATGAGGCATCCTGGTGTTGGCGCAACATACTCAAGTGCAGAAAATAGGCTAGCTCACTCATTATCCACTCTATTGGAGACGGGAAAGAAACTAAACTATGGAAAGATCCTTGGCACCCTATGGGTATCCTCCTAAACATATTCCCACTGCACCTTACATACCACTCAACTCTACACCGTAATGCAACAGTCAGTGCTCTGATTCACAATAATCACTAGGACATCAGACAACATGACAGATTGCACACTTCAGACATTTGTGCAGACCTGGGAATGGTGGACCTAGACACTGCGCACAGAGATGGCATTACCTGGATGGCGGCCAAGATGGGGAATTCTCTAACAAAAGCGCTTATCACTCAACGAGAAGAAGATCTCAGTCAGTGTCATAGTCCAAGCTAGTGTGGTTCACTGAGAGGATACCCAGACAGAGTTTCATCACCTGGTTAGCAATGCATAAGGCCCTTAAAACCCAAGATAAATTATTGAAATGGGGAGTTGTTGACAGGTCTTCTTGCCCTCTATGCAGTGACAATCCTGAATGTGAAGAACACCTATTCTTCAAATGCAGATACTCCAGCTTCATATGAATGCGCATCCTACTCCAACTAGGCCTTAAGCACCAAGTCATGGACTGGGCTGCTGAGTGGAGATGGTGTGAGCTTCATTTCTCTGATACCTCACCTAACAGTGTGCTCAAGCGATTGGCCCTTAATGCCACTACTTATCACCTCTGGACAGAGTGGAACTGCAGGCTCTTCCAGTCCAAATTTCGGGCAGCCATTGAAGTGGAGACTAAGATCATAGAGGATGTCAGACTACGTGCCTCGGTCCTAGACCTTCGAGTCGAGGATAATGCGGATAATAGACAACTTTTTGACAATTGGAGACTAGAGGTCCAATACCACTCCAGACCCTTCACCTTACATGCATGGGAGCGACCTGAACATGGCTGGTTTAAGGTGAACTCTGATGGCTCACTCACAGGCACAAAAGGGGGATACGCAGCACTCATTCGGGACCATGATGGAGTAGTGGTGGCAGCCGGGGCAGGGAGCCAAAGAGCGCAAACGGTCCTACTCCACGAGCTACAGGGGATTGAATTGGGTATCCATCTCGCCCAGTGACACGCATTACGCAGACTGGAGTTTAGTATGGACTCCAACATTGTTCTCAAGTACCTTACTACTAACAGAGCACCCCCATGGGAAGTAGTGCATATCACTAGAAGGATCAAGGTGGCTCTAACACAATTCGAAGGATGCATACTCATGCACGCAGTACGGGAGACAAACCAGGCAGCGGATAAGTTAGCAAAGCTTTTACCAACTCATGAGTTTGTTGAGATCATCCCAAGTTCCTTCGCAAAAGATATTAAGAAGGTTGTATTTGATGATGCTAGAGGTAGAAAATATGCACGAATGTAACCAATCTTTTTTTTTTCCATTTCAGTGGTCCGGGGAGCCCATATAAACCCCCACGCTTGCCTTTCAAAAAACAAATACCAAGGAACGTTGGTAAGGTTAAGTAAAAACCTAGGTAAGAACAAGATGCTGATCATACTTGTAATTGTCTAGTCAGTGTTCATATTTTTCACAAAACTTAATGATCTTAGATTGTTATTTAACTTGTGATTCCTGTTTAGATAACATGATAAGAATAGTTTGAAAGCGACGCTTAGTTTAATTCAACGAACTTGGGTAAATAATAAGATTAATCCAGTGCAATCACGGTTAATCTTAAGCATTGTCTCTCACGATTTAGCAAGTGATTATTGAAGATTGATTTATAAGCATATGTTTGGTGTGTGGAGATAAACCCTTAGCTAATTTATCATTTTTGCCATCCCATTAGTTTTATTATCTTTATAGTAATTTTCGTAGTTATTTTCATAGTTTAATTTAGAAAATCCAATCCCCTTTTATTTAATTAATTTGGTTGTTAGTTGTCTTTTAGTTATTATTAGTGTTAATTGACAAGCCCTCTAATCCCCGGTCTAGAACGATCCCTACTTATTCTATATTACAATCACAAAGCAGGGTATTAAGTTGTGTGCTACTAAAATAACGCATCAATTTTTGGAGCCATTGCCGGGGATTAGAAAAGTTGTTGATTACTTAATTAGTTTTTATTTATTTATTTTTCTTTTTATTGATTTTTTTCTTCTTTCTATCTTTATCTCAAGAACTAGTTCATGCGCAATAGGAGATCCAGCGAAAACTTAGTAGAATACAATTAAGAGCCTGAGAAAACATTTAGAAGACGAAGAAGAGAAACAAAGGAGCCACAAACATCTAGCTCTGAATCTGAATCTGAATCTGAAGAGTTCGACATGGGAGACAATAGATCTATTAAAGAACTTTCGGCATCCACCTTGGACAATGCCGCACCCTTGTGCATTCAGGATCCATTAGCCGCGCAGGGCAAGACTGAGTCATTCGAGCTGAAATCCAACCTATTTCATCATATTCCGAAGTATCATGATCTTTCTATGGAGGATCCAAATAAAAATTTAAAGGAATTTGAAGTTGTATGTTCCAGTATGACGCCAATAAATGTGGATGAAAACATCCTAAAGTTGAGAGCATTCCCCTTTTCTTTGGCTGTATGGTTAAGGATTGGCTCTATGAACTACCTTCCGGAATAATATATTCTTGGGAGAGCATGAAGAAGGTGTTTCTAGATAAATTCTTCCCAACTTCCAAAATTATCTTGTTGAGGAAGAAAATCAGTGGCATACAACAAGGTCCAGGAGAATCATATTCGGCTTACTATGAGCGCTTCAAAACTCTCATAGCATCATGCCCACAACATCAAATGAAGGAGGAGCTCCCGATTCAATACTTTTATAAGGGATTGCTTCCTCTTGAGCGACAGATGTTAGATGCAGCGGCAGGAGGAGCTTTGGTTGATAAAACTCCAGCAGCAGCAAAGACTTTGATTGCAAACCGAGCTTTAAATGCCCAACAGTATAAAGGAATTGGAGAGCCTTCACTCCAAGTCAATGAGGTAAGTACTAATTCTAGTTTGGAAGCTCAAATGGCTAATCTTACCTCACTTGTGACTCAGGCCCTAGGGAAGCCGAATGTGCTAGGAGTTACACAAGTTTGCGGCGTGTGTACTAAGTCAGGACATCCATCTGATCAATGTCCTCAACTGATTGAGAATGGCGGTTGGGAGAATGTCAATGCAATAGATTTTTCAGGGGCAAAATCACTATAGGAATAATCCTTATTCGAACACCTACAAGGAAGGTTGGAGAAATCACCCCAGTTTTGGATGGAGAAATTCAGAACAACCTCAACAACAGACTTTGAATCGACCGCCCCCTGGTTTCGCCCAAAGGCAACCAGAACCACCTCAGCACAATTCAGGTATGCCCCTTAATTATGATGAGATTTTGAAATCGTTGACTATTTCTAAGCAGAACCAATCAAAGAATATAGCAGATTTGAAACTACAAATGGGACAGATAGCTGAGTTTATTGGACAAATTCACGAGCAAGGAAAACTTCCTAGTTCTACTATTCCAAATCCGAAAAGCGGGTTTGAAACCGCAAAAGCAATTACATTGAGGAGTGGTAGGCAAATTGAAAATGAGCCAATAGTCCCTAAACAAAGTCGAAATAAGAAAGCTGAGTTACAGAAGGATGATCCAGCCATCCTTGAAACACCAAAGCTCCAAGGTAAGAGGGTGAGCATTCCAAATTCAGTTTCTCCTAATCTTGCTCCACCTTTGTGCCTTTTCCAGGTAGGTTTGCCAAATCTAGGAAAGATGAACAAGATAAGGAAATTTTGGAAACCTTCCGAAAAGTCCAAGTCAATATTCTGTTTCTTGATGTTATTAAGCAAGTGCCTAAGTATGCAAAAAATTTTAAGGAGCTTTGCACAACAAAGAGACGACTTCAAGACGGAAAGGTAGTTAAGGTAAGTGAGAATGTCCCCGCAGTTCTTCAAAGGAAATTGCCACCGAAGTGTAAGGATCCAGGTAGTTTCACTATCCCTTATGTTATCGGTAATACTAAAATTGAAAATGCAATGTTAGACTTAGGTGCCTCAATTAATGTTATGCCATATTCTGTTTATTGTTCTATGAATCTTGGGGAACTAAAAAATGATGGTGTAATTATTCAATTGGCTGACCGTTCTAATGCATATCCTCGAGGTTTGTTGGAAGATGTGTTGGTGCAGATTAATCATTTGATCTTCCCAGCAGATTTCTATGTGCTTGAAATGGAAGATTCGGCATTGTCAACACCTTTGCCTCTTATTTTAGGGCGGCCCTTCATGAAAACTGCAAGAACAAATATTGATGTGCATGCAGGGAAACTGACCATGGAGTTTGATGGTGATGTGATTGGCTTCAACATCTTTGAAGCCATGATGTATCCTGTTGATAATCATTCTTGTTTTTCTATTGACGTGGCATATATTTTATCCCAGGAATTTCTTGACGTCGTGAACGAGGATGAACTTGAAATCGCCATTACTATTGGCGTCGGATATGAGAGAAATGGAGTCCTTTGTGACAATATGAAGATCTCGACCGATAACATGAGGGAGGATATCATTGAGACTGTGGCAACCTTGGAGTCAATGCCACAAATTGTTAGTGAGTTACCTCCCCCAATTATTATTCCCTCATCTACTAATAAACTTTTACCTTCTGTGATTCAGGTACCTACACTTGAGCTTAAACCGTTACCGGATCACTTGAAGTACGCGTATTTGGGCGATGATGAGACATTGCCTGTCATCATATCATCATCACTCACAAATTTAGAGGAGGAAAAGCTTATTCAAGTTTTGAAGGAATACAAGACTGCAATTGGGTGGACATTGGCAGACACAAAGGGTATTAGCCCTACCACGTGTATGCACCGTATACTTTTTTAGGAAGGTGCAAAACCCACTAGAGAAGCTCAGCGCCGCCTAAACCCCCCATGATGGAAGTTGTGAAGAAAGAAATCATTAAACTCCTAGATTGTGACGTGATTTACCCTATTTCAGATAGCAAATAGGTTTCACCAGTGCAAGTAGTGCCGAAGAAGTCTGGCATAACTGTGGTAAAGAACGAGGAAAATGAGTTGGTTCCCACACGAATACAAACAGGGTGGCGGGTTTGTATTGACTATAGAAAGTTGAATGCAACTACCAGGAAAGATCATTTTCCTCTTCCCTTTATTGATCAATTGCTTGAAAGGTTGGTCGGTCGTGCTTTTTATTGTTTTCTTGATGGTTATTCAGGATATAATCATATTGTCATCGCTCCAGAGGATCAAGAAAAGACAACCTTTACATGTCCATTCGGCACTTTCCCATATAGAAGAATGCCATTCGGTTTGTGTAATGCCCCGGCTACCTTCCAAAGATGTATGGTAAGTATATTTTCAGACTTTATTGAAAACATCATTGAGGTTTTTATGGATGATTTTAGCGTTTTCGGTGATTCTTTTGACCATTGTCTAGATAATCTTGCATTGATTCTGAAGCGATGCATTGAGGTTAACCTTGTATTAAATTGGGAAAATGTCACTTTATGGTTAACCAAGGTATTGTTTTAGGTCATGTGATTTCAGCTAAGGGTATTGAGGTTGATAAAGCTAAAATAGATCTTGTACGTTACTTACCCTTTCCTACTTCGATGAGAGAGGTTCATTCTTTTCTTGGACATGCAGGATTCTATCGGCGATTTATCAAAGATTTTTCTAAGATTTCTGGACCACTATGTCGACTCCTACAAAAAGATGTGCCATTTGAGTTCAATAGTGATTGTCAGACAGCGTTTGACAAGCTTAAGGAGTTGTTGACATCAGCACCTATCATTGCACCACCGGATTGGAGTCTTCCATTTAAGCTTATGTGTGACGCATCAGATTGTGCCTTAGGAGCAGTTTTAGGCCAACGGAAGGAAAAACGTCTTCACATCATCTACTATACCTCCCGAACCTTGAATGACTCTCAATTGAATTATTACACAACTAAAAAAGAACTTTTAGCTGTTATATTTGCTTTAGAGAAATTTTGATCTTATTTAATTGGAACTAAAGTTATAATTTTCTCTGATCATGCAGCTTTAAAATACTTGCTTACAAAAAAAGAAGCGAAACCAAGACTTATATGGTGGATACTTCTTCTTCAAGAGTTTGATGTGGAGATCAGAGATAAAAAAAAAAGGGAGTGAAAACGTGGTAGCTGACCACATGAGCTGTTTGGTGCGCAATGAGGAACCCCTGCCAATTCTTGAGACTTTTCCTGACGAGCAACTATATTTGGTCGAGGTAAGTGAACCATGGTATGCTGATATTGTAAATTACCTTGTATCCAACAGATTCCGAACACCTTAACTCGAGTTCAGAAGGATAAGCTTAAGAAAGTGGCGAAACAGTTTGTATGGGATGATCCCTATCTGTGGAAGCATTGTACCGATCAACTGATTAGAAGGTGCGTACCCGATTCTGAATTTAATTCAATATTGACATATTGTCATTCCTATGCTTGTGGGGGACACTTTGGAACTCAAAGAACAGCTCGTAAGGTTTTAGAATGTGGATTTTATTGGCCCACTTTATTTAAGGATGCCAGATTATTTTGCATGACTTGTGATCGGTGTCAAAGAACAGGTAATTTAGACCCTAGAGATCAAATGCCACAACATCCTATATATAATGTGGAAATCTTCGATGTATGGGGTATTGATTTCATGGGTCTATTTCCTTCTTCTAATGGTTTCATTTATATATTGCTTGATGTGGAGTATGTTTCAAAGTGGGTGGAAGCAAAAGCCACCCGTACTGACGATTCCAAAGTTGTTGCAGAATTTATTCGTTCTAACATTTTTGTAAGATTTGGAATGCCGCGAGTGATTATAAATGATGGAGGTTCCCATTTTTGCAACCGTACAATTGAAGCTTTGCTTAAGAAATACAATGTCACACATAAGGTTTCAACACCTTATCATCCCCAAACAAGTGGAACAAGCTGAAGTTTCAAATCGTGAAATCAAGGGAATACTTGAAAAGACAGTAAAGCCCACTCGCAAAGATTGGAGCATGCGACTGGTTGATGTTTTATGGGCATATCGAACAGCATATAAGACACCTATAGGGATGTCTCCCTTTCGGATTGTATATGGGAAATCGTGTCATTTACCGGTTGAGCTAGAACATAAGGCGCATCGGGCTATTAAGACTTTCAATATGAACATTGATGATGCTGGCCTTCATAGGAAATTGCAGCTGAACGAGCTTGAAGATATTGGAATGACGCATATGAGAGTGCCAAGATTTATAAGGAGAAAACTAAAGCTTTTCATGATCGCATGATCCGTGGAAAGACTTTTGTTGTGGGCTAGAAAGTCTTACTTTTTCAGTCGCGCCTTAAACTTTTTCCCGGTAAGTTACGTTCTAGATTGGTCCTTTTATTGTTACTAATGTTTTTCCCCATGGTGCTATATAGGTGAAAAGTGTCACAACTGGAAATGAGATCAAGGTGAATGGGCATCGACTTAAGCCCTATTATGAGTCATTTGTTGAGCATGACGTGGAGGACGTATCACTCCATATTCCCACTTATTCTGAGGATTAATTGGAGATACTGTCAGGCTGCACGACGTTAAAACAAGTGCTTCTTGGGAGGCAGCCCAATTAGATTTGCTTTATCTATCCTTTTATTTTATTTTCGTTATTTTTGCTTTTGTTTGTTAGTAGTTTGTTTTTCCGCGTTTAAATCTTTCATTACATGTGCTATAATCTATTAACATTGAGGACAATGTTAGGTTTAAGTGTGGGGGAACAAACGTTGTTTTTATTTAAAAAAATTATAAAAAAAATAGAAAGTGTCAGTCCTTTAAAAAAAAAATATATATATATATATATATATATATATATATATATATATATATGTTGCTTTTTATTTTCTTTGTTGGTATTAGTGTCATAAAAAAATATTAATAAAATTTTAAAAAAAATTAGTTGTTTTGAGTCTTAGGACACTTTCCAACACAATAAATGAGATTTGATTTTTAATTGCATGACTTTAAGGTGATTTATAAACATGATTTAAGATCTAATATTATTCTTTAGTTAATGTTTATTTATGGTTATCATATGCTTAATTGAATCTAACTCATTATAACACATATGTGAGTTTTGAGCCTATTGTTCCTTTGATTTTGAGAGTTTTTAGTTAGGTCATCTTATATTTCTTTTGTCAATAATAATTCGTTGCATTATCTCAATTTTGTTTGCTTTGGTTGCTACTTGGATTGCTTTCAAAATTAAGAATTAAACACTAGAACTTGTATTAATTTCGTTCAAAGCATCATATTGAATTACATGACATGCTTGACATGATAAAAGCACCTAGTTTCCACCATTGTCAAACAAGCCCGATCCGTAATATATTTCCTTTAGGTTGACCCCATTGAGCCTATTATTAAGCATTTTGTTTCATTACCCTCATTTTCTATCCCTAACCTAATAAGAATAGTAGAGCATAATTTGATTTGCAGAGACTTTATTGTGGTTCAAGATATATTGAAAAACAAGTGTGGGGGAAGACCCTTGTGGTAGACAATTCAAGAAGAAATAGTTGCAAAAAAAAAAATATGGTACAAAAGGGATACAAGTCCTTATTTATATCCATTCAGTATTTCAGTACTATACAGATAGTTCAATTCTTTTCATTCAGTAGATACAAAATAATTGTTGAAACTCTTCATTATCAGTGGGTCACCTCTTCATTTTCCTACTTATGTCTTGAACCATATAATTCATTGCCAATGTCTCTAATCTTATTGCATGCTTTCACCATTTCTTCAAGCCCTTCGAAAATTTCATATTCGTTCTTTCTCTTCCCTTGACCCCTGGCCCCATTACAACCTGAATTAAGACCTCTTGATTGAGTGTGTCTTGCAATGTCACGATGTGGAGATTCGAATGAGGTATGAGCATATGGTGTCCCTAATTCTTGCATTCAAGTAGTAGCATTCCTTCCATGAGATCATATATTTGGAAAAAAAAAAGTCAGAAAATGTCTTTCTTTCTTATTATATCCAGAAATTCTAAATGTCGAGGAAGTGGGCAAGGAAACCAGCGAGGAAAAGGAGGTGGCGGGGGGTGAACCATTCACCCCCCTCGGGATGTGTGCCCACTTTTTTTGCGCGCGCATCCCGAGGGAGGTGAATGGTTCACCCCCCGCCACCTCCTTTTCCTCGCTGGTTTCCTCGTCACGTAGAATCACTCTATTATATCATATCTGAGCTATTTGTTTCCCTTTTACATCAATCGTCTCACATATAAGTAGAATAGGAAGAGTGATTTTACCAAATAATCAGTGAAAAAGAAAAGAGTGCACCCAGTGAGATTTTTGGGTTAATTCTTCTTGGCACGCACTTGAGTTTCACAGTCACTTGGATTGATTTAATTGTGAATTTTTATATCATTGCTATGAACGTGTATTAATTTTTGAATGATGTGGATTTAATCTTGTGTTTACAAAGAATCTTAACATGTCATGATCCGTTGAAAATCTCTTAGACAAATGTTGGAAAGTATAGATTATTCATTTTAGTCTTTCTTGAATTTGCTCGAGGACTAGCAAAAGATAAGTGTGGGGGAATTTGATAAGGGCATAATTAGGTTATTTTTAGTACCATGTTTCTATATATATTTTTAGCTATTACTTGTTAATTATGGTACTAATTGCTATTTTCATGTTTGTGTAGGTTTTCAATTACAAGATTTTAAAATAGAAGCAAATTGGCAATTTAGAAATACTAAGTGCACAAGGAATCCACACAAACAAGGAAACAATGAATCCACACCAACAAAGAAACCACACAAAGAAGAAAACAAGTATAAAAAAGGGACGATACCATGCCTTGAGGAGGATCCATCCAACAATAACCCTTGCATTCACGGCCTCCACAACAAGCCCTAACCCATCATCGTAGAGTCCCTCAGTCGTCTTCCTCTTTTCCTTCACAAAACCCACAGCGCAAACCCCCATCTCTGTCCCAGTTCATCATCCAGCACAACCTCCTCGCCAACACCCATCATCAACCATCGATCGACCCTTCATCGTCCTCTCATCACCATCGCAGACTTCTCTTCATCATCACATAACGCTTGCAACCACAGCAAGTCGTCGTCCTGAACCTGCCACCATCATCAAATCCAGCCATCACCCTCCTCCTCGAAACAACCTCGCCAAACCCTAGCCACGTCTCCCTGTTTCACTCCCATCACAGCCACACAGACATCGTCACCGTCTTTATCTCTCAGCCGATCGCCTCCACCAGTCAGATAAAACCCCCATCTCAGTCCCTCTTCCTTTCCTCTTCGTCCCTTCTCGTTCTCAGCCAAAACCTTCATCACCATCCCCATCGCATCCTCTTCTCACTGGAGCAGAGACTAAAGAAGCAGATCGGTTGCTGAAGGAGCAGATCGCGTGAGGAAGGTAAAGGAAGAGTTCGTGCTATTTGCACCCCAGTTGCCACTCTCTACGACCACAGAGCAGGCTACAGTGTTTTGTTTCATCTCTTAACTCTTTACTTATTTTTAATTTGATATTTAATTATGTATTACTATTCGAACATGATTAATATGTCTAGCTAAACTTCTCTTAGTTAGGGGTGGATTCGAAGCCCCGAACATGTGTTTTATAAATTATTTGAATTTAATCTTCCTTGCTATTAGTGATTGTGTTTTGCTTAACTACTTTATAGAGAACTTTTCTTTGTATGTTTGTTAAGGTGGCCAACTTAGTAAGCATGCTAGGATCTGGGGCTAGAGTATAGGACAGTTTCACCTAATTGTTATAATCTTGTACTCACAAGTAGTAATAACCAAGGAACTTTGGTAAGGTTAAGTAAAAACCTAGGTAAGAACAAGATGCTGATCATACTTGTAATTGCCTAGTCAGTGCTGATCATACTTGTAATTGCCTAGTCAGTGTTCATATTTTCCACAAAACTTAATGATCTTAGATTGTTATTTAACTTGTGATTCCTGTTTAATTCAACGAACTTGGGAAAATAATAAGATTAATGCAGTGCGGTCACGGTTAATCTTGAGCATTGTCTCTCACGAGTTAGCAAGTGATTACTGAAGATTGATTTATAAGCATATGTTTGGTGTGTGGAGATAAACCCTTAGCTAATTTCTCATATTTCCAACCCTTTAGTTTTATTATATTTACAGTAATTTTCATAGTTATTTTCATAGTTTAATTTAGAAAATCCAATCCTCTTTTATTTAATTAATTAGGTTGTTAGTTGTCTTTTAGTTATTATTAGTGTTAATTGACAAGTCCTCTAATCCCCGGTCTAGAACGATCCCTGCTTATTCTATACTACAATCACAAAGCAGTGTATTAAGTTGTGTGCTACTAAAATAGCGCATCACACAATAACCTCCGCCCCGGTGGGCTGGTCAAGTTCACGCTCCTCCCTCACTGGAGCAGGCTGTTTGGGAGCCGACTCGGCCCCAGTGCCAGACCTATTCGAGCTTATGAAGAAGACAAGCGTCTCAGAAAGCCCCTTTGTGTTGGGCAAGGTAGGAGCCTTAACTTTGGAAGCCTTCCTCTTCCTGGAAGGGGCTCCGCCTTCATACTTAACCTTCGATGCTCTGTAAAGAGTGGGGGCCACGTGACAGTAGGCCCACAATCCACTGCGACTAAAGTTGGTAGGACAGATAACGTCCTCCACACTCATCCACGGCATGTCACGGAATGCCTTCATAGTGACTTGCTCATCCGAAGAAATAGGAGTGGTGGGGAACCTCCCTACAAAGAAACGCATGCGACGATCAGCATACAATCAAAGCAATAGAATCAAAGAGTGAAACTATACTTACGAAGCTGCTTGAACTCCAGCTCAAGCGGACGACTCTTGAACTCCAGCTCAAGCGGACGACTCTTGAACTCAAAGTACTTCGAATCTGAATGAGCCAAGAAGCAGTATTTCTTCCAAAATTTGAAGTCATTCGACAACTTTTCGAAGCAAGCTGACGATGTCATCTTACAAACGACGTGATCATTCAGCCGGGAGAAGTCTGCAACTGGAACACCCTCAAAATCACACGGACACCAGCAAATACCCATTAGGTACCAACTGGGCAAGAGGGATTTCAAGAAATTCTAGAAAGCCCTAGATCTCATCAAGTACAGGAAAACAGACTCCAGTTTGAAGCATCCCGCGGTGCAAACAGATGAATCCTTCCAGAGGAAACATAGGCATCTAATCATCACTCAGAGTATAGAATGGTAGGTCTTCAAGGACCCCGAATTTCTTTCGGATATCGACAAGGTCCGATTCGGATGTCGACCTATCTTCAAATAACTGGAAGCCCTTGGCTAGAAGCTCATCGTCAAGTTGATTTTGGCGAGCCATAAAACGGTGAATAAACTATCAATCAAAAGACGATCAGAGCAGAGTATCTAAAAGCGAAGAAATTGAATAATCAATCTCTGCAGAAAGAGATATCTAAATAGGACTAGTTTCCCGACTCTTCTCTACTGAATCGTCCCACACTTAATTGATGAAGTGTGCCGATCAAGTAACGGTTCAGACTCAATCATCATGAGCGACATATGATATTCACATAATTATTACATAATATATCCCTTAATCTATATATGTTAGTGTTTCGATTATTATATTTTATAGTAATTATTTCGTTTTCATGTCTTTGTAGAAATTTGAGCGTGAACGATGAAATCGTATTAAGACGACAATTTAAGGAATGACAATTGGTCGATTCTAGCGGTGGTACAAAATAGAGGGTCACATATCTAAACCCTTAAATCCAAAACCAAGCCCATAAATCCAAACCCAATGTCAAGCCCAAGCAAACCCAAAGAATATTCTCCCAATTATCCCATATTTAGTTTTGATTTTTTTCCTTAAATCACTCATTGAATCCTCCCCTTAACTTGTCCATATTCATTTTTTCCTAATTCTCTATAAATACAAAAATTCAACGGATGAGAAAGGGGATGAAGAGAAGGGAAAAGAAAAATTACTGAAAATAAAAACATCTTTCTCATACAGTGATTCTCATCACCACCTCCATCGACCATCTGTCTCTCCGCCACCATCCAACAACCACAGCCGCCACTACCATCATCCGAACACCGCCACCACCGTGAAACAGGGGCGTGACAACCCTGTTTCACGTTAAAAACTTCACTCCGCCACCGTCCCTGTCCCTCTCCCTGTTCCATCATCCATCATCCACCGACTGTCCCTCCTTCACTGTCCCTGTCCAGGAACCACCTCACAACAGAGCATCCGGAGACGGCAGCGGCGCACAACCACCGCGACAGGCCAGCACGTCCAACAAGCCTGCATCACCGCCACTACGAAACACAGGAAGACGAGCCAGCGCCGAGCTATCTCTCAGCCTCTCTTCGTCTCGTACCTCCTTCCTGTCTCCCTCTCTCACGGTCACCATCGCAAGCGGCCATCACCCGAGCACCACCACTGCCACAGGAGCAGAAATAGGGGAGTCTGCTCGTCTCTCTATCTGTTTTTGTGTATTCTCATTGCACCTCTCTCTCTGTTCTTCCATCCCTCTCTCTCTTTTGCAGGTTCCGGAGCAGTTGGAGGACGAAGGAGCGAAAACGAGGCCGCGCAAGTGGCGCTGCTCGCTGGAGACGAAGGCGAAGTGCAGAGCTGCTTTTCTGGCAGGAAATAACTGAATTTCAACAATTTGGTTATTGGCACCCCGGGCATCTCTCTGTACCACCACAGAGCATTTTGGTTCATTTTCTCGGGATTCGTGTCATAAATCAAATTGACACTACTGGCACCCACTGGGATCTGCTGAGCCACACTGGACATGTTCTTGTTTGCACCCTACTGAATGTTCTATAACACTACATTGAATTAAGTCTCAAACTCTAGAATTAATTTCATTTTACTTTATTATTTCATGATTAATATTAATTGATTCGCGATTTATAATATTTTACTTTCACCTAATATGTCATGCATCTTAGGTTGTTAGAAAAATATTATGTTATAAATCAAGCATGTTTTAATTGAATAATTAAACTTGTGATTAATTGTGTCCTAAAAAGACAATTAATGCTAGGAGTTTATACATTGCTAGAGTCATTTATTTGAAATTGGAATAATAAGAAAAATTGAATATAATTTTAGAAGCTTGAAAAATATTTTGCAAGTTGTGGTTTCCCTCCAATTCTTTTCTTTTATTTATTGTTATTTTTATTACTTTTGTTTAACTCGGATTTTTAAACACTGTAACCCCACATTTTCTCCAAATTATTTTTATTAAATTATTAAATTCAATTTAATCCACCTTCCTTGTGGGATCGACCCGTACTTGTCGTTGTCTACCAATTAGACACCGTGCACTTGCGATTATTACAAGTGAGATTTATTTGCTTATTAATTTAGGTTAATAAAACTCGCAACAACATATCTTTTTAAGAATTGACTTAGTGAACCGATACGATGGCCTACTAACTCGGGGGGGAGCAGTTGATGATACACTAAAACGTCCCCTCTTTTACACCATACACGTGTCATGATGATCTCGAGAAATAACAGGTCCAAGCGTCATCCCAACACTGATCCGACCCAAGCGGTTTCAAGCCCGCAAAACGCAGTCAGCCAGACGGATCCAAATCATTACAACTTGCTAAGCCCACACGTTTCACAGCTATCCCCAATACCCATAAGCCCTATTAAGGCAAGTATCTCGAAAATCAGCATCAGACATGCAATACAACAACACTTTGCTTCCAACTAGAATGCAAATACCAAAGTATACATCGCACATGGAAACTTCTATATATGAACAACACTCTGATTGGAAACTATCTCCCAGGTATCTATGAGCACAAGTCTAACAAGGAAACTTCCCTTCACAACACAACTCCTAATTAGAGAATGATCTCCACGAAGATCTTCTTTCCTAAACTACGCCACCGATGGCCTGGTTGAACCAAGACTCCAGCACTATAAATAAGACATGAGGTTGGTAAGCTAAGGTACGCTACAAATTCCTTGTTTACAACACTACGCCTTCTTCAGATCCATGTCCGACTTTAGCATTGGAGTGCCATCAGCCACCACAACAATGGTACGTGGCTCATGTGCGTTCATTATGCAGGTCAGCATGTCAAGGTCAAGCAGGGAGTGAAAATCGATTGCATCACCTTCAATAGAGCTTCACCGGAATTTTCACCGTTATGACCCCGAAGAAGGAATCCGCATCTATACATTGATTATCTATGCATTAGTAATCTATACATTAATAATATTGTTATTTTTTGTTTACTTAAGGTGATTTATTATGGAAGAAAATTGTGGGGCAAAGGTGAGTAGTTATCGGGAAGACATTAGTTGGAAATATGATGTTACAGTGAATGGTAACAAACATCATAACATAGGAAGTAATATGAACACTTGCATGGACTTGAGCTAACACTTCTAAATCTAGTAGAAAAAGCATAATACATATATTTAGAAGCTTAGATACAAGCAAAATGCATATATTTACATTTTTTATATAATATTAAAATCATTTTTTAGGGTCGATTTACTTGCATAAAGTTATCGCTTCACGTTTTGCTTTCGCTTAAAGCCAAACCATGGCAAATCGCTTCGCCTTCACTTCACACTTTAACTACCTTAGTCTCATCAAATGGCAAAAAAAGTAGTCGTCTTTTGGGTACTACCACTGCAAACCCATTTCTTCATCCACAACTTAAGAAAATGAATTGCAAGTCACTTCCCCGATTTTGGTTTCTTCATTTTGCTTCTCATCTTGGTAAAATTTTATCTTTGAGTCTAGAGAGACGACAAGTAAAAGTTAAACTCAATTTATGTAGTAAATGTGGGATGATATTGCAATGGCCAATGGATTGTGGAGAAATCAAAGACCCCATTAATTTCCATTGCTCTGTTATCATTTTCACAAAAATGAGTTTTTTGTTTTTTGAACTTGGGTTTAACTAATAAAAAGTGGGGTCTTAATAAGACTTAGGGCAAATTAGCGATACCCCTATTATATATAGGTAATTAGCTATCATCTCCCTAGATTTTCAAAATTAGGGATGATCTTCCTATTAATCTTCACCAACAATATGACAAAACTGTAACTGACTATAACCGAGTTTTATTTAATCTGAAGGGGTACTTTCGTCTCATATGTAAATGTTTGAATGTCAACTGACAAGACAATAACATTTCGGTTTTTCATCTAAGCCGAGAACCAAGCCGATTATTATTGGTTTCAAATTTTTTAAATCAAAACTGAACCGAATATTAGGAAAATTGAACAAAAAATGAATCGATCTTAATTTATATAAACTGCAAACCGAACCGACTGACTAAATGTTACTAAAATTGACATAAAATCAGATCGATCAACTAAATTAAACATATTATATTTTTTTATATATAATATATATTATATATTTAGTCGGTTTGTTTTTGTCGGTTAAAATCACTTAATCGCCATATCGGTTTCAAACTTTCTAAAATGAAACTAAACCGATCGTTTCGATTTGGTTGATTCTGTTGGTTTAATCGATTTTTTGTTCAACCCTACTTACGAAGATTGTTCTGGGTGGTAACGCCAATTTTGGAAACTTATGGGGATGATCACTAATTACTTATTTATAAAAGGGGGCATCCCTAGTTTCCCTAAACCAACCATTAATCAACCGTTAAAATCGTCACAACATTGCGTAAAATTTGGAGAGTGTAGATTATCATTTTGAAACGTGGTCCAATGTGAGGCGTTGCAACCCCAAACTAAACTGCAATAATATCTAAGAGGGTGAGTTGTGTCTGAGCCCGAGGTGACACAATTAGATCCTCAGTGTCCTCAGAAGAGAAGATATTCCAATGGATGGTTACGAGGGGGATTCGGGGGAGCTCCTGCGCAGGAAGCACAGGACGAGGTCCTGTGCACAGATCTGGGCCGTTGGATCTGATCCAACGGCTCAGGTCGATGGATTTCAAACAATTTTTTTTTCCATCGATCTGAGCCGTTTGTGCTTCCTGCCAGTGTGGTTGATATTCCAATAATCTCAATAGTCATTTCCTTTTTATTTCGGGTAAATCTTTACTTTCTAAAGCCCAATCTTGTTTGGTTACAACTTACAACACATCCATTTATCCAGAAGCTCTATCTATCTCTGATGGCTCTGGATTTGTCAAGTCATCTCTCTCTTTCTTCGTCGCTGCTGGTTCCGCTCGACTCTTTTTCTGCTCATGGCTTCTCTTCTTCACAACTCACAACAGCACAAAGGAGGAGCAATCAATCTTTTCAGTTTCCCAGTAAGTTTTACTCTCTTCTAATATATTTATTATAGATTTTATCTTTTGTTATTAGAATACATTTTCAGTATCAATGAGATGATTCATCACTTGGTATTCCATTTGGGTATTCTCTAAAAGGTGATTTTGGGCAACAAACTCTTCATTTCTAGGTGTTTCTTTTATGACAATCACAATTTGACTTGAAACTCACTTAGTTCAACTTATATCTATATTGCTAGAATTTGCAGTTTTTAGCTATGTGTCTTCTTTGACTAGTAGAAGAAACTTTACGAGGTAGAATCGTGCTCCTTTCTTGTGCCAGGACTGAGGAGTTGGTATTGTGATTTTTGTCAAAGGGGCTTTTCTTTTTTTTTCCTTTACTAAATTGGTTCATGGGAATTTTTTCTAAAGGGCGTCGATCGCGTAAATACAACTACATAATCTCTTGTAACGATCAAATCTTCTCTCAGCTTTCACAACTTGAGGGCGAGTTTTGCCACAGCCTAATCATCTCCACTTTATGCACTTAAAACAATTTAGATTTGCTGAATTTCTAAACAGTTACTAATTAGATAAAGCGACCGGGAGTAGAGATATACAAGTAACGATGTATGTAGAAGAAGATATAACTTCGAATGGACTTCCACAACACTGGTCGATTGTCCAAGTGCAATGAACTTAGAAAATCTAATTATTCTTTACTGAGAAAATCAAAACTTGTATAAACACTCCTATTGATTTCCTGGTTTTATTTTCTCTTGGAAAATTAAACTTGTTACCAACATGATAGTGATTCTCTTACTAGCTATAGCTTTAGGAGGTTTCTTAGTGCTTATATGTGTAAACGGGTAGATAGTGGCTGGGGACTGATATTTTAGTATGTAGACTTTCTGAGTGTATTTTTATTGTTTTTTTTTTTTTTTTTTTGGAAGGAAACTTTTCTTGCTGCAGCTCATACACAACGGAGTTTAGCCCTTTCCTAAGAAGCGGCACCCCCAACTTGACATCAAGGAAAAGGTTCTCTGTTATCCCTAGAAGCAGTGGGTCATCATCCCCTGATGGTGGTAAAGATGACTCCAAGGCTTCTGATCAGAAGAAGGCATGTATAATAAGAAACTAATTATGCTTGAACTTATCTTACTCCTTTGGCTTTGTGACCCATAGTAAGTTCTACGCCCTGCTTGGCTTGACTCAAATTACAACTTGTTACGAAAATATGAGCAAGTTTTCTGAAATGTATAAATGCCATCTGATGGGCAGGTACTTTTTGGATATTCAAGGAAGGATGTGTTGTTGATTGGCGTTGGAGTCACTGTGATTGGAGTTGGTTTAAAAAGCGGCTTGGAGGTATCCTTATTTCATTATGTTTTATTCACTCCATTCTTATTATCATTACGTTTTTGATTGCAATAGAAAATTTCATTGAAATTCTTTTAGACTTTTGCTTGATTGAACACATAATTATACTCCATATGATGAGCATTATTCATTTGTGAAATCATGAGCATACATTGTTTTCTCACCTTCACAAGACACATGCAGTTTGTTGGAGTTGATCCTCTGCAAGCTGGAAATGTTGTTCAGCTGGTTCTGGTATTGGGGCTAACAATTGGATGGATTTCTACATACATCTTTAGAGTCTCAAACAAAGAAATGACGTATGCTCAGCAGTTACGCGACTATGAAAGCAAAGTCATGGAGGTTTGTACACTTCCCATATTAGTCATTCACTTGCGTCTACATTACGTGAAGTACTTGCTCAATGTTGGAGTTCCTTTACATGAGTTTTAGAATCACGTACAGACTTTTGAAGTAGGCAGATCAAATGGTGGTTGTCACATTATCATTCTTGAATTTGGTTTTGCAGAAGCGGTTAGAAGGACTAACAGAAGCAGAGCTCGAAGCGCTGCTGGAACAAGTAGAAGAGGAAAAGCAACGCCTTACTAGTGGGGAGAAGATTTAACTGAAGTACTTTACTTCGATGTTTTTGTAATCTTTATACGTCATTTACTCCAAACTCAAAATTGAGATAAATTCATCGTCCAATTTTGTCAGTTACAGAGCCTCAGTTTGGCTCATTAACAATGTGATTGTTACCTGAGCCTGTGTGCGCTTCAGCTAAGATTATACAGTATACTAAAAGAATTCACAGACCAATGCTCTTGAATTTTTTTAGAGGTTGGGCTAAGATTTAAGTGGTAATTTTCTTGGTTATCTTTCCACACAAAGGAATCTATCAGCTCCAAACATCCTCCTGAAATCCGATTCTGTCACTTGTCCACTACTTGAAATTAACTTTATCGAGTATGCATTACTTTCACCAAGGATCCTGCACTCTGCATCTCTGTGGAGTGAGTCCTTTCATATTCTATATGCAAATCTAATAGCATTAGATATACCCATAATAGTCAAATTGATTCTTTCAGTGCATCCTCCCAAATCTCCTCATTCCCCTAAAAAGCATCCCTTTTATGTTAGCAGCCACTTTTGTACTCCCTTGCATATGCCCGCTTTTGCACCAATGTTCTCGTACTTATTATAAATTAAAAGGAGAGCATGTAGACTGGTTAAGAAGGGTGCCAAAGGCATGAGAAAGCCATGAAGGCTCCTCAAGTAGGCAATATGCAAGAGCATTTCGATGAGTGGAGGTGTTAACGCCTCAGGAGCAGTTGACAAAGGCATAAGAATTGTTCAAGGCGCAAGCATTTGAATAGATGTAGAGTGTTATAAGCGCATGAATATAACGTAAATTCCAAAAACAGGGACTTTGAAGGCGGCCAAAAACATACAGTGGGAATGCTAAAAGTGGATTGATCGATTCCCTGGAATTGACATGCAATCATCATTCTTATGGTGATTCACTTCTCCATTTATATTTATATTGAATAAACAGCAGAAACTGGAAAAGACAGTACAATGCAGAAATATGAAGTTTGATTTTGATGAAAACTAAATTTTGATCCATCATATATATCGTACCCGTAGATTGTTACAGTAACTATACAAATACATATACTAAATCCTAGATAAATACAATGAGAAGTGACAAAGCTGTATATCTAGCTAAACCTAAAGAAAAAGAAACCTGAAGGCAAAACCAAGAAGCTGCACACTACTATATATACATAAACTAAAACTCCACCTAATACAGCACTTTCAAAGGACAAAAACCATCTCATATACCATATATCTGTACAGCTATGATATATCTTGCAAACCATTGAAAATCCATAGGCATCGCAAATGCAGATTACGTTGTGTTTGCAATTGCTGCCGACTTGTGGTGATAACCTGTATGCTTCATCCCACGGTGATCCATCTTAGGTGGAGTCCTTGGAGTGTGTTGGGAAGAAACATTATGGAGTTGTTCTAATATGGTGAGAATGTCACTCATGAGTGGCCTACACTTGGGGTCTGTGTTGAGGCATTGAAGGACTAGTCCAGCAGCTACTTGGGCTCCTTTCTTTGAGTACTGACCTCCCAACCCTGTGTCCATGATTCTCAATACTCTCCTGTTGTCGGTAAGGAATGGTTTTGCCCAGTCTACCAAGGTGTCCTCAAACCCGGGTCTGTCTTCATCTGTTGCCCGTCTTCCTGTCAACAGCTCTAACAAAACAACTCCATAGCTATATACATCGCTCTTTGTAGTCAAGTGCCCTGTTTTGAAAGAACAATAAATCAGTAAGGATGATTATGACAGTGTAGAGTTCCACTGAAAAAAAAAAATTGGGCATAATCAGACTCTGAGGAAGTAGAAATTACCTGTTCCAATGTATTCTGGAGCTGCATACCCACGAGTACCCACAACCCTGGTCGAAACATGAGTGTTATCTCCTGTTGGACCGTCCCTTGCTAAGCCAAAGTCTGAGAGCTTTGCATTAAAATCCTGCATATTCATATACTTATGGTTACCCTAGTCTGCATGCTGATAAAGATACGTATCACCAGAGAACCACATGAATATTAATTCCATTTCTTCTTTCAACTTACTGAATCAAGGAGGACGTTGGAAGATTTTAGATCCCGGTAGATGACTTGTGTCTCCAAATTATGTAAGAAAGATAATCCTCGAGCAACATCAGCGGCAATTCTCATCCGTGTGGTCCAGGTTATAGGTTGAACACCTCCTGCAGAAAGAGGAAATTGTTTAGACAATTAGCAGTTTATCAATGACATCTAGGTTTACCATTTCATGAAAGGGATGTAGCCATCATGAATGGTATACCGTGAATGTTGGTGAGGATTAGAAAGTATGCGAAAATTACAGTTGGGAAACAAAAAACCTCTCAGTTTAATTGCCCTATTTATGGTATTGCTAGTGGACTTACTTCTAAACAAATGATTTTCCAAGCTACCCCTAGGCATGAACTCGTATACTAGGAGTCTATTATCAGATTCTGAGCAGTATCCAATGAGTTTAACAAGATTCTTATGTCGGAGCTGGCCCAAATAATTAACTTCAGCCTGTCAAGCAGAAGAGATCAAAAGATCAGCAACAAAATAAAGTTGCAATGTGAATTATCAAATTCCTCAAAAGGATGCTAGACAACGGGACTTGGACTCTAAAGTTACTTACAAGCCATTCCTTGTGACCTTGGAAGCTTTCCATCTTGAGTCTTTTTATGGCCACAACAACCCCAACTCCTGGTTTGGTAGGTGAAAAACTGTTCTCATCGATCCATCCTTTGAAAACAAAACCAAATCCTCCTTCCCCAAGAAGACTATCTGAGCGGAAGTTCTTCGTAGCATTCTTGAGATCACTGAAGGTAAAGGACTTGATAGTACTTGATGCTGATGCGTTACTTTTGGGTGTTGTGAGAGATTTTATGTTATCACTGCCATTTGTTGCCTTGCTAGAATGCGCCAAATGCATGGAAGTATTGGTGGGAACCTTCGGGATATCTGAAAACGAAAATAGAAGAAAGAGATGAATTTAACACTCAACTGTAACCGAATCAATAGGAATCTAGCTTGCAAATCTCAAATCCATAGTTGGGCTGACTTTAAGTATAGATTGTTACTATAAGTCTATTAACTTTTTGAACCTTTATCTTTGCTTGGCACACTGGAACCATTTATGGGTTACAGAACCGTAAAAGAAGAATACCTTCAAGGCATTTTATTTAGTCCCTAATGTACCAATTTCTATTTTATTTGTTCTTTTTTTCTCTCCTTATTCAAGTTTTAACATTTTTGTAAGTTAGTGCAGGGAAAATTCCATCAAATTTTCTCAACCATAGGATTACTACAAGAACTGATGAATTTTTGCACCTCCCTCGCTTATCTCTATGTTCTGTGATCTTTAACTTTATATATGAACTTAAATTCGATATAATAGAGTTCGTGCACATGGGTGCAGACAAGTCATGGTTTGGGATATGATATCTGATTAAACACACGAAACACAACCTGCTCATTGAGTGATGGGATATTGATGTCTTCAGTATGTTATAGGTTTATATAATTGTCGTGCTTGGTCTGGTATTACTTTTTATTTGTATAAGTGAATATAGTTTCGAATTGGTTAGGATGTCAAGATCTAAACCAATGGGGAGGTAAAGGTAATAACTTAGCATCTTCACTGAGCTTTTTTTTTTCAATTACTTTAGAAAACAACCCAAATGAGTAGAATTGAATTGGAAATTAGTAATTGAAAATTCCATCCCATACTCCCATAGACTCAAAACACTTCCTATTCCCAAAAACATATTTCAGTGATCATAAAGTCCAAGCAATACTTCTTATGAACAAAGTTGGAAGAAAGGAAAAAATAGAAAACAAAGACTGACCTGAAGAAGAAGCATGAGCACATCGTGCAGGTCTTCTTCTACTAACAAAACAATTTCCCATTTAGAACTTGTAATCAACTACTCTTCTTCTGACACACCATCAATTGCTGCTACACAAAGAGAAACCAACAATAATAATAACACCCTTTATGTTTAAGAAGAGAATAAGAAGAAGAAGAAGAAGAAAAAAAAAAAAAAAGATATGATCCATGAAAGGTTTCAGAAGAAGGGTTCTATTAAGTAAAGGTCAACAATTACAAAACTCTGGTGGGAAACAAAATCAAACTAAGGTCCCACTACACATTAACAAAGTTCTAAGTTGACCAACAAAGTTCCCATGATGTATCAGCACCAAATTTTAACCAAACAGACGATAGGCAGAGATCGTTATCCTTCTTCAATGTAAAAGTACTTTGCCAAATACTTCCATTTCAAACTCATGTCTTAATAGCCATCAAACTAGAATTTATGTAGGTAAGGGCCAAGTCATGGGTTTGCCAACTTAGCGATCGAAAATACAGTCAAACCTCAAATGTCTGTTGAAGAGTTGGCAACCAGGTGTGAAAGCAAAAGGGATGTTCTTGGGTCGGAGTATATATATATATTCATCAACATGTATGTATTACCTTGTGAAAAAATAAAAATATATATATATATATATATATATATATATATATATATATATATATATATATTCTCCTCGTTTGTCCATTTAGCCCACCTAAAGGTCTCCAAATGACATGACTTTTTAGCATAGATCTGTTCCTAGAAAGACATCCTCAAGGATAATATCCACGTTTGTGAATTTAGTTGAGGCCTAAAGAAAAGCACGGGTTTTTCAGGAATGGCCTCACATTGGGATGCTGTAAAAGCGATATGAAACTCAAGAGTGTTTCAAAATTTCTACGAACATTAATCTTTTTCTAAATGGCGAGGGAGGGGGGTGTGACCCTTCATCCCCTCGATATGCATGCTTTCACGAATCTCGAGGGGGATGAAGGGTTGCACCCCCTCCCTCGCCCGTTTCCTCACCATTTAGGACTCTTAATCGCTTTTTCTAAATGAAGAGGGAATCAGCGAGGAAACGGGGGAGGGAGGGGGTGTGACACTTTGAGTTGCATGCCTTCATGAATCTCGATAAAGATGAAGGGTTAGCACCTAGAAGGGCTAGAAGAGCTCTTAATAGAGAGAGCATTTCGAACGCAAAATGGAGACACATACTTTCACGTGATGTCAAAGTCAAAAAGATAAAAACAAAAAATTTGACTTTGTTTGAGATGAACCATCCAGTCTAAGATGTATCAACTTTTAGCCAAAAAAATCAAGCAACAGTGTCATCCACCCTCATTTTCAACCAAACATCATAGTCGGGTCTAGCTAGGAAAATCATACAATAGCAATGCTCAAAGGACGCAACATTAAAGTCAATCAAAAGGTTTTAGTATAATGAACTTTTAAATTAGGGGAATTCTAATTTAAGAAAGAAAGAAAGAAAGAAAGAGAGAGATCTTTAGAGCTGGGTCAGCTTAACATTTTTCAAGGAGCAATTCTAGATGTCGAGGAAATGGGCGAGGGAGGTTGGGTCGCACGCGCAGAGCTGACGTGGTAAAAAAAAAAAAATTGGGGGGAAATCGAAAATTTGGGGAAGAAGAAGGAGGGAACAGAGCTTTCTCCTTCTCCCCATTCCATTTTCAATCCTCCCCATTTTCTTCCTCTCCCTCTCCCTATTTTCCATCTCTCAACAGGTCTCCCCCTCCCTCTCCTCCAAACGAAGCTCTCCCTCTCCCTCTCCACCTTCATCGTCATCGACTCAAACGAAGGAGAAGAGAAGAAGGTCAAACGAAGTCAGAAACGAAGTCAGAAAAGAAGGTCAAACGAAGAAGAAGGAGAAGAGAAGAAGGTCCCTCGTCCCTTTCCTCTCGCAAAAGGTAAACCCAAACTTGATTTTCCCTCTCATTTTAGGTTTTTGGTTTTTGGTTTTTGATTTTCCCTTTACTTGCCTGTTTTAGGTTTTTGGTTTCGGACAAGAAGTTGGTGGGCAATCTGGTTTTCATCGCTCGGACGCAGAGGTAAGCTCTCGACAACAATTTCTTCTCTTCGCTTCGTCTTCAGATCAGAGCTTCAATTTATTTTTTTTGCACCTCTTAGTTCTTCTCTTCATCTTCAGATCAGAGCTTCAAATTTTTTTTTTTTGGCTCCTCTTAGTTTAGATCTAGGGTTTAAATCTTCTAACATTAAATTTTGTTCAAACTTCAGCACATAGTTTTTATCCAGAAAATCTTTCCTCTACAAATGTATTAGTTTTCAATTCACAATGAAAACTAATTTTGCATCAGGTATAAAATGGATGTTTCCTATAAGGTTTTGTCTTCTATAAAATGGATGTTTCCTATAAAATGGATGGTATAAAATGGATGTTTCCTATGAACTGTTGCATCTGGTATAAAATGGAAGTTTAAACTTAACATCAAATTTGGCAGGATTGAGGGAGATTATAATCTATCAAGATTATGAAAGAAACTTAAGCACATTGTTGCAGTGAATAGTTTTATTTCCAGGGAACTAATAATAACATTTTAATGAAGTATTGTGTTTCTCATAATACTTGAATGTTTGGTGCAGTTATTTGATGGACACGGTGGCTCTGATGCTGCAGCATATATGAGGAAGAATGCCATGAAATTCTTTTTTGAAGATGTTGATTTCCCACAGGGTTTTGAAGTTAACAATCTAATGCTAGAGGAGGTTGAAAACTCTATTTGCAATACCTTCCTTCTCGCAGACATTGCATTGGGTAATGAATGCACTGTTAGCAGTTCTTCTGGGACAACTGCTCTTACAGCCCTAATACTTGGAAGGTATGTTTATGTCAATGACAAGTTGTGGATGTCTTTCACTATTTGTTATATTGTGTGGTTTATCTATTCAGATTGTCTTCTTCGCAGGATATTAATGCAGGGATTTGTCATGTTTTCTAATTTTGTTAACTAGAGAAGAAGTTCAAACGAAGCCAGAGAAGAAGAAGAAGGAGAAGAGAAGAAGCTTCAATTTTTAGGTTTTTTGGTTTCGGACTCTCCAGATCTAGTTTTCATCGCTCGGACGCTGAGGTAAGAGCTTCAATTTTTTTTTTTTTTTTTTTTTTTAATTTCAGTTTTCAGATCTGATTTTACACCCAGATCAGACGCAGAGGTAAGCAACGGTTGAGGATTTTGGAAGGGGTTGAGGTAACCCAGATCTGATTTTTTTAATTGTGTTATAAGAAGAAGGGGTTGAGGATTTTGGAAGAAAAGCAACGGTTTTGTTTCTGATGCTTAGATGGGGGTTTGGTTTACATATACTTGATATAATGTGGATAATAATTAGAAGAAGAACCCCTTTGATGATCTTTGATTATGTGGGTGTCTTAGATTGCTTCTTATGATCTTTGGTTATTTTGCTTAATTGATTAGGAACATTAGAAAAGCTCTGTTGGTTTTGATTAGTATCTTTTTGTTTGGATTTAGCTGGTATGATCTTTTGTGTTGGTTTGATAGGCATTTTTTTTTAATATCCCTTTGATGGATTACATGTGTAATGCGTTTAGCTTCATTAGATATCTTGAAATTGGATGCATTCAGGTTTAAAATGATATTGTTTTCTTCATTATCTCAATGTTGTAGTATGGTTATTACATATTATTTAGTTGAGTGGATTTTAAGTCTAAACAAATATCTCAATGTTCAAAATGTTTTCTTTCCCTTGCTGTAGGGAGTTATGATGACCCATGGCAATGTTCTTTCTACACTTTCTGCAGTCATGACAATCGTTCCCAAGTTGGGAACCAAAGATATTTACTTGGCATACCTCCCACTGGCTCATATTCTCGAATTAGCAGCTGAGGTATGAAGCTATTTCTGATTGTTTAAGGTATTAGACAGGCACTCAAAATCTTAATATGCATGATTTTTTGTTTAACCACTATCAACCCTTTCTTCACGATCATTTGTATATTCAGGTTTCAATTTGCATATCAATTAATTGTGTTTTCCATAGTTACTAATCTTAAATACATATTATAGAATTTAATGGTAGCTGTGGGATGTTGCATTGGATATGGATCACCATTGACTCTTACTGATACATCAAACAAAGACACACCTATAAGCTAACGACAATGGCGATGGTTAGTAGTCTCTCCTCATCAAGTACGTCTTCATAGTCTTACAAGCTAACGACAATGGCGATGGTTAGTAGTCTCTCCTCATCATACATGCACGGTATAAACCCTATCCCCCAAAGACACACCTATAAGTATTTATGTGGATGTAACATCTCTCTGAACTTTGGTTCTAAGTGGCTTCAGTTCATGTTGTCTATGTTCAGTTTGCAATTGGATGTGAAAAATAGATAAGCCTTACTTTTTATAGTATTCAATCACAGTTCATACAAAATAGATGCTTTCAGAATGTAAAAAAGACTGACATTATGCATTACTTCATTTGGCAGGCTATGATGAAAATGCCGAAGATTTGGACTAATTTTGTGTGGCTTGTGAAATTTTGCTGGAGAAAGAAGACTTATAGTTAGTTCAGTCATCCTACTTCGTTCTCCATTTTTCATTCTGTGAATGCAGGTTTGATTTCATTATAGTTAGTTTTTGAAATATGGCTTGTGTGTTGGATGTGCTAATACTTTTTGGTTCCCTATCAATCCTTAAGAATTACATAACCATGTGACGGTTTGCATGTTAATTCAATTACTATTTTCTTAACCTTACCTTTGAATTTTTCTTTTGTATTTTTCAGAACTGGGATCATGCACCCCTATTGCTGTTGCTGGGATCATGCACCCCTATTTTTCAGAACTGGGATCATGCACCTCCTCAACATCATAATTCACAGAACCAAGCAGCTCCTAACATGAGGACCCCTCAAAAAACATGCACCCCTATTGCTGTTGCTGTTGTTGTTCCTCCTCTGAAGCAGATCACCTGTTGTTGTTCCTGTTCAACTCCAAGAACCAAGGACAAAAACTGTTGTTGTTGCTGTTGCTGTTGTTGTTCCTGTTTCTTGGCTGATTGTAGTTTTTACTTGTGCTTGTACAACTAAAAGAGTCCTAGAGTTTTCTTCCACTCGGGGCTGATGGTGCTAAAATAAGTGAAGAAGAGTATGCGGGTATGAGGGATCTCATTCTTCCACTCGGAAGAGTACCAGAATTCTCTGCAGAGATGGGAGGTTAACAAAAGCTTATAGTTCTAGAGAATTCAATCTTGGCATCCAATCTCATGTGTCATAGCTTACTATGTATATGCTCTTTCCCCTTAACAATGGTGTAAAAATTAGTCAATTCCGATTGCTTACTATGGATGCTCCATAATTGTAAGTAGCTTAGATCAAAATTTTGTATTTTTATAATTTGTGGCTTGAAAATAGTAAGCAGTCTTTGGAGTGTAATACTAGAATACAGTATTTAAGTTTCCAAAAGGTCTTTCATCTTTGCAGCCCAACACAAAAGATGCATGCTATACATGTTTTGGTGTAATTTGTGCTCACGAACTTCTCATGTATTCTTGAAATATAGGAAACTTCAGAAGCAAAACAGACACCCTCTTTAAGTTATAATGTGTTACAATGTTGTGAGCCACTGTCACTATAAATATGACTGTAAACACAAAAAATAGATAGCAGAGCATCATCGGATTGGAAACTTCGTCTATATATAAACCCTCATAATAAATCATGTACAACAACATAGAGGAAGCCAAAGAACAAACAGGCTTGGGTTTACAAAAGAACTAAATCAACACTACACAAGGACAGATTGTTCAGATACAGAGCACCACCAACCACACCAGATCCCAATTGTTATGTACATCCATCTGGGCACTCTCCTACAAAACTTCAAGCTGCTCTCTGTTCCCTCAATATGCAGCCACACCAGTCTCTTAACTTAATAGCTCAATGGCCATCGTTGTCCAACAGGCCGTTTAATTTACACAGGGTCTCTGCTGAGAGACTGCAGCACCTAAATCTAGACTTCTGTGGAGGCAAAACTTCCCGATGATCAAGTGGCGAGAAACAAACAATAATTACGGTCAGGTTATCGAATGTGTTTAGGCGGAGAGCTTCCATGACTAGTTCCCTAGCACATTGCTCTGGGTCATCATGCCGACTAAGCCCAGGACGCACTATGCTGACTGCCTGCTGGCTTCACATAACATCCCATATGCCATCACATCCCATTATAAGAAACTCGTCATCTTCTGTGAGAACAGCTTGCCGAAACTCGGGTTCAGCAATTAGTGGGGAAGGAGATCCCTGTGGTAGTTTCATGTCCCAGTCACCTAAGGCCCTTGAAACTGAAAGGACACCATTTAAATACCCATCATCTATGTACCCACCACATTTCTCGACTCTCGTGCGTTCTAATGTATGTATAGGCCGGTGGTCTTGAGACATCTCAATTGCCTTTACTTTACGACACAAAACTGCTCTACAGTCCCCAGCATTTGCTACCAGTAGAAGTCTGCAACAAGAGTTCTTCTCTAGTTAACAAAATCAGAAAACATGACAAATCTCTGCATTAATATCCTGCGAAGAAGACAATCTGAATAGATAAACCACACAATATAACAAATAGTGAAAGACATCCACAACTTGTCATTGACATAAACATACCTTCCAAGTATTAGGGCTGTAAGAGCAGTTGTCCCAGAAGAACTGCTAACAGTGCATTCAATACCCAATGCAATGTCTGCGAGAAGGAAGGTATTGCGAATAGAGTTTTCAACCTCCTCTAGCATTAGATTGTTAACTTCAAAACCCTGTGGGAAATCAGCATCTTCAAAAAAGAATTTCATGGCATTCTTCCTCATATATGCTGCAGCATCAGAGCCACCGTGTCCATCAAATAACTGCACCAAACATTCAAGTATTATGAGAAACACAATACTTCATTAAAATGTTATTATTAGTTCCCTGGAAATAAAACTATTCACTGCAACAATGTGCTTAAGTTTCTTTCATAATCTTGATAGATAATCTCCCTCAATCCTGCCAAATTTGATGTTAAGTTTAAACTTCCATTTTATACCAGATGCAACAGTTCATAGGAAACATCCATTTTATACCATCCATTTTATAGGAAACATCCATTTTATAGAAGACAAAACCTTATAGGAAACATCCATTTTATACCAGATGCAAAATTAGTTTTCATTGTGAATTGAAAACTAATACATTTGTAGAGGAAAGATTTTCTGGATAAAAACTATGTGCTGAAGTTTGAACAAAGTTTAATGTTAGAAGATTTAAACCCTAGATCTAAACTAAGAGGAGCCAAAAAAAAAATTTTGAAGCTCTGATCTGAAGATGAAGAGAAGAACTAAGAGGAGCAAAAAAAATAAATTGAAGCTCTGATCTGAAGACGAAGCGAAGAGAAGAAATTGTTGTCGAGAGCTTACCTCTGCGTCCGAGCGATGAAAACCAGATTGCCCACCAACTTCTTGTCCGAAACCAAAAACCTAAAACAGGCAAGTAAAGGGAAAATCAAAAACCAAAATCCTAAAACCAAAAACCTAAAATGAGAGGGAAAATCAAGTCTGGGTTTACCTTTTGCGAAAGGAAAGGGACGAGGGACCTTCTTCTCTTCTCCTTCTTCTTCTTCGTTTGACCTTCTTCTCTTCTCCTTCTTCTTCTCTGGCTTCGTTTGACCTTCTTCTCTTCTCCTTCGTTTGAGTCGATGACGATGAAGGTGGAGAGGGAGAGGGAGAGCTTCGTTTGGATGAGAGGGAGGGGGAGACCTGTCGAGAGATGGAAAATAGGGAGAGGGAGAGGAAGAAAATGGGGAGGATTGAAAATGGAATGGGGAGAAGGAGAAAGCTCTGTTCCCTCCTTCTTCTTCCCCAAATTTTCGATTTCCCCCCAATTTTTTTTTTTTACCACGTCAGCTTTGCGCGTGCGACCCAACCTCCCTCGCCCATTTCCTCGACATCTAGAATTGCTCTTTTTCAAGAGATGAGGATCCTCCTCTTCAAACTTGGACCTCCTCTTCAAAAGCGACGGCTTGATAGACTCTCTATACACACCACTAATATTGAACTTCTGGGGCAATAGTGACCGACCCAAAAGCCGAAACGACTTTTTTTTTTCTTCTTCTTCTTTTTCAACCCTCTCTCAATCTCACTCAGCTCAACTGATATCAACTCTCTCTCTCCCCCTTAAACAGTGGATCATAGTCTCATAGAGCTTTGGGTTTCAAGTTTATTTGCAATTATCTAAAAGGGTCTGTATTATCGTTGGTTGCTTCTATCTTTGTTCAATTATAAGTTGAGATTGGTTTGATTGACTGAACTCAACCCCTTTAATTAAAAAAATAATAAAAAAGGAGGGTGTTTTTTTTTTCCTAAATAGGGTCAAAAGGCTTAGTAAAAAGTGGAACGTTTAGAATAAGAGTAACGTGGCATGATTTTAAAAGAATAATAAAATCTCTAAAGAGTTTATGTGTATTTCGATATTGTAAAAAAAAACTAATTTTCTAGCATTTTTGTTATTTTTAACTGTTTTTTGAACTAAGTAAATTGGGCATCCATCTAAATTTAGGAACCCTCGCACCGATTATTTTATAAAAAAGAAGACAAAGCATTTTCTTTGTTTCAACATTATACTTTCATATACATTGACAAATTGTGTCGTTTTATATTCCAATTGTAGTGGGGAATGTGGCAAATGGTAACTTAAATGTGAATATCTTCCGGATGTTGATTTTGTAATTTTTGTGTATTTTGCCAATGGCATGACAGCTCAATGGTTGGAGTTTAGCGGATGGTACCACTAGGTCATGGGCTCGAACCCAACTTGTAGCATCTTTACCAGTTTATGGTAAAACCCTGCTTGCCTTTAAAAATAAAAAAAATTCGTGTATTCGATCCCAATCTTTGTAAAAATAGGATTTTTTATTTTATTTTTAGCAGTATGTTGGCACATCTCGAATATTGTGGATTTTATTGTAATATGTTTACTTATGTGAAATAAATTCATGTAACTGATGGCTTAACTTTGTTCTCAAGGTTGACAGATGACTTTTTGCAATGACTAGTTTTTTTCCTTGTGTCTTCCATTAATGGTGGCTGCCTTTCGAAGATGGAAGAGGTCAAATTGGAGTTCAATGCACTTTTTATGAGGAGTGAAATTTTGTCACAGGTTGAGATATGATCAAGTTGGAGTTATTGTAAGTTGTTGAAATTATTGAAGAAACATATTTCATAATTAATATTTGTTAGCGAGAGGAGGAACGACTTGCTTAATGACAATGACACGTTACCTTGATGTTGAGGTCTTCCGCTATAGGTTCTGAATTGTCTAACCAAAGATGTTAAGGTCTTCCTCTGATTTTCCCAAGTCAAGGGTATTATCAACCTTTAGCTTGGGAATTCTGCAAAGGATTTCTTCTCCCATATGGAAAGAGACAATTAAGTTTGGTCCTTTTAACTTGTGGTGTCAGCACAGACTCGTTTAGAAGACAGGATCTGACAAGAGATCGTCTTAAGAAAGTGATGAGCCAACGAAAAAAGAATGAAAATAGTTGTGCAATTGCAGAAACTGATGTTAAAGCCAAGGGGAGAGCATGTCTCAGTGAATCTGGTCTCAAGGTGGAAGAATATTGTTGGGCTGAATATAGGTGTCGGTATTTTCATTAGCAAGTGTCCTCATATCTTCGACGTATTTGTGCACCCTTGAAGGAAAAATCTATGTTACAAACTAAACTAGAAAAATGTCTAACTTGATCAAGGAGGAGGCTAAGGCGCGGCGGTTAAGGATTGTGAATCAGAAGCTGTGAAATGATTAAAGAAACTTCTAATGATCTCAACAAATGGAACTTTGCATATTCATACTTTGAGGTTAACAAGAAGTGAAATGGGTTTACCTGAAGATTTCAAAGATTCTATCCTCATTAAATATCACAATTTCAAGTTGGTCAATCTAGAAACTGTAGCTTTGGTTTCTTGGCTGTTGCTGAGGTTGAAAAATGCAAGAGAAATGATATAAAGAAAAATGGTTGAGTTTGAAACAAAATATACTTTTCAAATTCATTTTCCTACAGGGTATAAGATTGAGAAGGGTTTTAGGGAGAAATTAAAGAATTAGCAAAGGATGCCTTACTTGAAACCTTAAGAAAAAGAAAAAAATGAAATTGTCTGCGTCCATACTTTGTGGTGGCATTGAGCGATTTGTGAACATGTTGTTGGCATTATTCATGAGTTTCTGACCTTAACAGTAGAGAAAATAGTTGCTCACTTCAGAAAGGATTTCGACATAGAAACAAATTTGCGAACAATATTTTTAAAACACTGAGGCATCTTTTATATATGGTTTTTTTTTAGTTTGACACTTATTAGTTTATATCTATTAGAGTTTGGCACTCGTTTTGAAAGCTATTTGAGTTTAACCCTCATTTTCTAACGGAACCATTAAGTCCACGTCATTGACTGGTCAAAATTATTTTTTGGACATTTTTGCCCTTACCTTAGATTAAATTAATGAATGAGATTTCGCCTAAATCACAAAACCATTTTTCGAAACCTTCTCCTCCTCCTTGGGATACACCTCTTTCCTTCTCCTTGCTGATCTCCCTCCTCCCTGTTGCGACCTGCTGTGACAAAGGTCCAAATGATAGAGGGGCTGGTATAATTAAGTCGTAACAAGTTCAAAACTCACACAGATGGGGAATCAATTTGGTAGTAACAGTGGTGATACTAGTCATAATACTAGTAACTCAAGGCAACCACTTCAACCAATCCAGATCTGACCTGAGGATCTCTGGTCGTAAGAAGATGCTTGTCAGGCCGACAATGATGTTTGCAAATTCGACATGGAGCTACATGCCCAAACAACCCAAGCTATCAACGCTCTATCGGCTAGCATGTGTGAGCTCTCATCCTTTCCTTTGGAATTGCTTAGAAAAGTAACAGGTTGTTGATCAGGAAGTTGTGGGGATGATATTATCAAGGACATATGGAAGAACCCTAAGCTCTTCTCACTCATAGATTATTATTTTACTAGTATGCATACATTGAAATTTTGTAATTTTATTGAGAAAATTTGACAACTGGTTTGTTCCATCATAACAATGGCTCTAGCTAGCAGGGCCTCCCTTAGTGACAACACTAGGGGCGCGCAGCAGCTTCTTTTAGCCCAACAACATACTGGTTCAAGAAGTTGTGGAAGGGGTACGAGGATACGATCCTAGAGCAAGGGAATGTAGTAAGTGCCACACAAGTTGGAACTGGTATTGCAATCCAGGATTGCAATAAACATCAAAATGCTGGTGGAGAGGCTGGAGATAGAGATGAAGAATTTGCTTCCTCGGGTTGATGACAACATTGTTGTCGAAAAGCATGGACGCATTAGCTTAGTTATCCTAGTTGAACATTAAGTCTTGGAACTTCAGGCCTTAGCCATCGCCACATGATTAGCCCATACTCGCATGAAAGATTTAATATGTCACAGCAGGGAGCAATGTCTTCGTCGCAACAGTTGCAACGTCTTCATTTCAGCAAGGAGCAGGATGAGGTTCTAAAAAATGGTTTTGTGATTTAGGTGAAATATCATTCGTTAGTTTAACCTAAGGTAAGGGCAAAAGGGTCCAAAAATTAATTTTGACCGGTCAATTACGTGGACTTAATAGTTTTGTTAGAAAACAAGTGTCAAACTTTAATAGGTATAAACTAATGAGTGTCTAACTCAAAAAAACCCTTTTATATATCTACAAAAGGAAATATGCAAACTGTGTTTCTTAGAGAAGCATATAGCAAAGGGTTATTGGCTGAGCCAAACCCTGTTTATACAATTCGAAGAAAAATGCTTAATTTTCTCGTGCTAGAAACAGTAGAAATTTGCAATCTCAGAAGGAGATCAAGGAAAGGAGTACGAAGAAAAATAAAATAAAAAGAATCAAGAAATAAAAAAGCTTCGAGTAGCAAAGAAAAAAAATCAACCCAAAAAACCACACAAACTTAAGTAAAATAATAAATATCAATCATTTACCTCTCTTTTTTATCACTTAACACTTCCCATTTCAAATATGGTCGGCTGGGTTCAAACCCTGGACTTGTAATTCCATCTGCCACAGGTCTACCGTTAAGCTGATACCCTATGGGCATCATTTACCTTGTTATAAGGATACTCCGAAGAGATGTTTTGATGTTCCATCCAAATGCAAATATCAAAATAATCTCTCAACCCCATACACCACACGAGGTATAGATCGATCTCATAGATGTATATGTAGGGGTGGGCACGGGACGGGATGGGACGAGATATACCCATCCCTATCCCATCCCGTTCATACGGGATCGGGACGGGACGGGACGGGACGGGACGGAACAGGATCAGCAGGTACCCCATTTCAATTCAAAGGTACCCCATTTCATCTTCTTTTTTTTTGGTTAACTTTTATCAATAGACATTCTCAATTAAATAAATAGCCAAATGACAATAGAAATGAACGAGAAGCTCAGAAGGCAGAAGAGAAAAAAAAGAAAAAACTACAAAACAATACAACAGTAGTGTAACTTCTATCTTTCCCTGTAAAAGAAAGGAAATAAAAAAAATTTTAATTTAGTAATGGAAAACTTCATAGAAAAACGTGTACAATATAGTAGTCCTCTCAACTTAACGAATCAAAACACGGGTATTACTCTAAACTGAGATGCTGGAGCATAAAAATGCAAAGATATCAACTACATCAACATTCAATAAACAATTAAGAATAATAGCAAGATTCCTTTCTCAGATAATTCTTTGTAATTCAGATTCAGATATGTCTTCATCCTATTCAAATTGTATCCATTGACTTACTGATCAGGTTTCTCTACTATAATAAGGATTTGGGGTGCAGCTGAGAGAAAAAGCGTGCCTGTCAAATTTTGTAGTGGGCCAAATGCTAAGAACTTTTCAATTTCCCTCTAACAAAATCCTTTCAATCAAGTCACCACACCTACAAATAAGTTTTAACACCACCCTCAGCCACTGAAGGCATCATCCATATATGCAATATTCTAAATAAAAATAAATAATTAAATAAAAATATTAATAATTAATATTAATAAATTAGTTCGGGACGGGACGGGATTGGCGGGATTGAAAATCTTCATTCCATCCCATCCCATTCTAGATCGGGACGGGACGGGATCGGGATGAAATTATTCAATCCCATTAAAACCCATAAAAATCGGGACAGGACGGAACGGGATCGGGACGGGAACGGAATCGCGGGATGGAATGCCCACCCCTATGTATATGAACGATTTGGGTTAAACTTGTAAACCTTCCAGATCGACCTCAAACATGTATGAGACTTATACAACTGTTGAATTTAATTTCAAAGACGTTGAAATTTACTTATCTTCCTGAACTTCCTCTTCACTGCACTTTTCATAACACTTTTTTTCTTGGAATATTCTTCTTGTCTCGCAATTCTACGAAATCCATGGGTATGTGCTCTAAATCATGACTTCATCAAATGTATCAAGTTAATTTTGAAATACAAAGATTTATAACCTTTTTTTTTCTTATACTAGGTGTAGGTTGTGTCAAACATTCAAGATTTCTACTTATATTTGATGAGTTTGAGTAAGAAAAAATAATTTTAAAAAAAAAAAAAAAAAAAAAAGCTCTTACCAATTCACAGAATCAGGGTGTGAAAATTTCTCAACTGGGACAAGATATAGGCTCACTGGAGAAGATTGATTTATCAAAATATGAGATTGCTATCCACATAATGGAGGTGGACGAAGAAATCAGGGAAGGAAATCTGATCAATGTAGTCTAGGAGGAGTTTGTATTATTGTAAGGGTGTGTTTGGTTGTATGGAATCCTAAGATGAGAATTGAAATCTCATTCCATGGCATCTCATGCCATAGATTTGACCAACTTTGTTGTTTGGTTGTCCATGGGAATTGGATTCCAATTCTTATTGTAAGTGTTTGGTTGCCTAAAACTAATCATGCGATTTTTTTTTTTGATAGAATGAAACAATTCCCCCAACCAATTCTACTATCTATATTACAATTCATAGTGGCATTTTACTATTTATTGATGACTGAGACCAAGTAAAATCAAAAAAAATAGAGATAAAAGATGGTTAGGATTGAAAGTTGGGAAATGTATTGAATTTGATGGTTGAGATTCATTTCCTATGATGACATATTTGTAATATAAAACATGTAAAAAGGCAAAAACAATTTAAAAACTTTTGAAAAAAGGTGGAATGTACATGTGGCAGAGAGAGAAAATATAATGAAAAAACTTTTAAAAAAAGTTTGTGGAATGTACATGTGGTGGAGAAAGAAAATATTTTGTTTTCCTTTTAGCAAAATGAAAATTATCATAACTATCTACATCGTTGTCGGATTTTGATAAACTTAGTATCGTTGAAATGCATTTTTGAAGATCTTTCGAACAAAATTAATGATCAATACAAGGACCAAAATATTTAAAATATATATTTCACAATTAAAAAAATGTATAATGTATTACACGTCTTTAATATTTTCAATATTTTAAAAGCGATGAGACGGGCCGATCATACCAAAAAAAATGAGTCGGGCATCTTAATGCAAAATTAAACAAAAATCCTAAATTTCCATGTTTTGGCGGATTCAAAGATTTGGAGAGAACTCATTCTCGGTGTTTGAAATTTCCCCCAACTGATTCAAATTTGACTGAATAGGCTTACACTTAGAATTGGTTTACACTTTATACTGATTGAGAGCAAAAATGGGGATAGTGACGAAGGTGTTCAGCAAAAATAAAATTATGTGGAGTGCCAACGGCACGGGGTGTACTCTAGTATATATATAGAATGAAACAGTTAAAAAAAGTGGTTGAAGCTTGTAGTCGTCTTGGAGAAACTTGCACATTTAAACAACTCCAACAATATGTAGTCATTGTGGCATCCATAGCTAGACAAAGTATTGTTTTGGTCACTGGGAAACTGGAATCACAATGACAAGTCTGTTGTGAAGGAACTATAATCAATGCTAGCTTTTTGTAAATGAAGAAAATGAGTCATTAGAAATGGTAGATGGTGGATGTCTGTTGAGGTTGTCAGTGTGATAATTTGTGAATCACTTAATGCTATTCCATGAATGAGGTGGTCATGTAGCTATTATGCAAATGTGTAATGCTATCTGTTGCACGTTTATTATATATGAATGAGATAGGTATGAACTACTACCTTTTTATTATATATGAAACAGTTGGAGTTTGATTTTGATTTTCAACAAGTATGTTGCAGATGGGATTGCTGATGGATGCAGATGTTGTGTTGGGTTATGTTTAGTAGTTCATATTTTACGACTCCTCACTCTGAGCAACATATAAAATTTCAATGAAATGTGCACAATGATGAACCTAAGAATTTGATTCTTATATCTTGCCAGGGTCGTTTCATCTGGAATTTAATGCTAATCTTGACCCTACCTCAGCTTTAGTAATAAAATGTCAATCAAACGGAACCAACCCAAAAAACACAACTACATCAAAACTACTCTTTGTAAACCCATTCAATCAATCAATCCCAAACCATCGTCAAATGGCAATGAAACCAATTCTCATTGTAGTAGCTCTTATGGCACTATCATGAGCAGGATCAAGCAATGCTCAATCAAGTTCGAGTTGCACCAACACCCTCATTAGTATGTCACTATGCCTTAACTACATTACAGACAATTCATCAACTCCGTCTTCTTCGTGTTGTTCACAACTTGGTAGTGTGGTTAGCTCTCAGCCACAGTGCCTTTGCCAAGTCCTTAGTGGTGGTACTGGCTCATCAATTGGAGGTCTCAACATTAACTAGACTCAAGCTCTAGCCCTCCCTGGTGCTTGTAACGTTCAGACTCTACCCGCTAGTCGCTGCAATGGTGGTAAGCTACACATTTCTTTATCCTTTACTTGATCATTTGTCAAATAAACTATGGAATTAGTCCTCAATGCACATATGACATATCATATACATTCCTTTTTTCTAAAACATCTGGACACAAACAGCTGTTGGGTCTCCGACGGATTCTCCATCAGGACCAAATGACGCGCCTACCACAAAGCAACCAGGAAATCACTACCAATACACATCTCTGAACATAATTCATTTACTCAAATTCTCTTCACAAGTACATTATAAAACAAAATTATATCTCACATATCATTCAAAAACTTAAAAAGGAAAAGTACAAGAATCTATATAACTACCAATAACATACTATTGATCAAGTCTCTTGTAAAAGCCCAAGGATCATTGACTTTGGTTTCATCTCTTTGATCATGAGTTTGATCGTCATGACCCTCAGGAGCATTATTTGGTTGGTTGTTTACATCTTCAGTGTTGTTTCTTCTTGACTGGTGCTTTCTTTTCGCCTCTTGTTCTATTCTCGCCTCGTGCTCTATTCTCACATCTTCTGATCTCACCCACATGTCGTAATCTTCATAGGCTTCTTCAGTTGATTTGAAACTCTTGTACATACTACCCTTGTACCCATCTACTGGTAATGCGCAACCTGGCCAAGTCACATATACTTCAGGAACACGCCCACGATAAACAACATAGGCTTTGTATGTCATTCCTGCATTGACAAAAAAATAACATCAGATTGAATAATTTCATATAAAGTCTAATTGCTAGCAGAAGAAAAAAACAATTACCCAAATAACAAAGGAACCCCAACAACAAAGATGAAAACTTTCATAACCTAAAAAAACCAACATGCAACCCTAAAACTAGTTGTGTGCTTGAACAATGGTGTGTATTCAATTTGTGTTTCTTATGATCCTAAAACCAGAAAACATGAAGAGCTTAAACTCCCAGGATAGCCTGAATAGCTTTGCAGCTTTCAGTAATGTGGTAACTCTCACAACATTGAAGGATATTATTTCCCTGAAAGGGTTAGCATCAAAGGGGCTTTGCTAGTGCTTGGAATTTCACATTATATGTGGCTTTTTTTCAGGTATAATGTAGCATCAAGGGGGATTTTTTTCACCGTCGTCCTCCCGAAACCCACCACCTGAAATCAACCCGAAATGAAAGAAGAAACCCTAGATCTAGAAATCCACCACCTGAAATCAACACGAAATCAACGAAGAAACCCTAGATCTAGAACCCCACCATCTGAAATCAACACGAAATCAAAGTAGAAACCCTAGATCTAGATCTAGAAATCAACACGAAATATGCAATAGAAACCCTAGATCTAGAAACCCACCACAAGAAATCAAAGAGAGACTTACCTTTTTCTTCGAGGCTTTGTAGTGTTGAGAAATTTTGAAGTTTTCGAATGGGGACCGGTCTGAGCTTCTTCACTTTCTTCTGTTGAGCTTCTTCTCTTTTCTTTCTTCTGTTGAGTCGATGATGGGGAGATGGAGTTTTTATGTTGAGCTTCTTCTTTCTTCTGTTCGTTTGGGGAGAGGGAGACTATGTTCCCTCTCAAAAATTTGCTCTTAAATTTCGTTTTCAGTTTATTTTTATCAAAACGCGTGTGAGGGAGCCTCCCTCGCGCATTTCCTCGTCATTTAGAAAAACTGATAATTTTTTCTTACTATGGAACTGAAATTACACCAGAAGTTCGCTCCAGGTGTTAACTCATTTGTAATGTTACAAAAAATACAAAACTAAAAAGTCCTCAACATTAACCAGACTCGAGTTCTAGCCCTCCCTGGTGCTTGTAACGTTCAGACTTCACCCGCTAGTCGCTGCAATGGTGGTAAGCTACACATTTCTTTATCCTTTACTTGATCATTTGTCAATTTATTTATGGAATTAGTCCTCAATGCACATATCATATACATTCCTTTTTTCTAAAACATCTGGACACAAACAGCTGCTGGGTCTCCGACGGACTCTCTATCAGGACCAAATGACGCACCTACCACAAAGCAACCAGGAAATCACTACCAATACACATCTCTGAACATAATTCATTTACTCAAATTCTCTTCACAAGTACATTATAAAACAAAATTATATCTCACTTATCATTCAAAAGCTTAAAAAAGAAAAGTAGGGGTGGGCATCCCATCCCGTGATCCCGATCCCATACCGATATTTTTGGGTCTTAATGGAATTAAATAATTTCACCCCGATCCATTCCGTCCCGATCTAGAATGGGATGGGATGGGATGAAGATTTTCAATTCCGCCAATCTCGTCCCGTCCCAAGCTAATTTTTTAATATTTATTATTAATATTTTTATTTATTTATTTTAAGATTGCAATATTTTAGAATCAATATTTGTCTTTGATGGTACAACATAATCGTACTATTGAGATATAGACAATATTCTCTCACACACAAATATGGTGGATATGACTAATGGATAGTAACGCACATGTCATCTATTTTCGAGCCCACGATCACAAACTCATGCACATATAGTAGTCGAGTGAATGAATGGTATGTCCAACCTGTGGTCGTGCTGCAGAATTATCTCAAACAGGTTGTGCTATTATGATAGAAGTTGTTGTAACACTATCCCTATTAATCACTATGATATCTATCTTCCTGGATGTTAGAATCTTATGTAACTCCTACTTCAATGAAACATAAATATAGAACTCTGATGTTCTTGAAAAGAAAATACTTTGGAGCTCAATCTGTTGAGTTCCCTAACAGTATACTGATGCACTTTTCCAATTTATAAAACGTTAGTTGATCAAAGTTTATGTGTGGAAGCTCTACTTTCTAGTACTTACTTGTCTGCACCTTTTAAGATTTGTTGTGATGCAAGTTTTACATTGATGACATAGTAAATTTCAATAGATTTAGTAGTGACATTGCAGAGTTCTTTACCGTCGACATAGTGTTGGAATCGATCATTGGAACGAGGATGCTTGGAGGTGATGTTGCATTCAGATTCTCACACTGCAGTGTGCATCATCAAATAAATTTTCTCTTCTCATGTCAAGTGATGGTTTGAAATTGCTTAATTTAGTTGGTAATTGTTGGAAATTGCTTATTTAGTTGGTAATTGTTGTGTTACTATGCTAACTGCTCCTAATTTGACAGTGGATGTGATTTAGTACTATGGTAACTGCTCCTAATTTGGCAATGGATGGGGTTAAAAAAATGTAATAATAAAAAACATAGTAGCATAAAGGCACACTAGAAAAACAGGGTGGAAGAGAGACATGGACATAATTTTCAAGAAAAAAAAATTACGATTCGTTCACCAAATGTAAATGTGCAATGACTTAGCTAATAGAAAAGATAATTAGAGGTTAAATTCCTACATTACAAAAAAGTTAAAACTCAGAGGCTTCCCTTTTTCCTTGTGACAATCTCTTTCAAGTATAGGGTAGCTAAGAACCAAAATGAAGAGTGCAAGGAAGAGCTGACCGAACATCTCATCATAACTTTGATCAATCAACACTCTTCTAACTCCGCCAATGAAACATCCAAGTTGAAAATGACAAGGATGATCAAGGGGATAAGAAATGCAGTAGCTCCTTGGAAGTCGGGTATTCCTTGCTCATATTTCTTTTGTTGCTCTTGGTCAACCACTTTATTAGTTAATCTGAAACTGGCCCTTGTTATACCAATCATCTTGAATATAGCATCTAGGCTTCCAAACAAGCAGGATGTCACTGCTTTGATCAACCAAATCCTCTGCTCATTCCACCATGTCCTCACTGTTCCACCACTTGAGACTACCTCGACGAAGTGTTGGATAACGGATGATACTGGATTATATTCAGATTATATTCCAGCTGATTATAAGCAGAACACGCTAATCTCGTCCCGTCCCGAACCCATCCCGTCCCATGCCCACCCCTAAAGAAAAGTACAAGAATCTATATAACTACCAATAACATACTATTGATCAAGTCTCTTGTAAAAGCCCAAGGATCGTTGACTTTGGTTTCATCTCTTTGATCATGAGTTTGATCGTCATGACCCTCAGGAGCATTATTTGGTTGGTTGTTTACATCTTCAGTGTCGTTTCTTCTTGACTGGTGCTCTTTTCTTGCCTCTTGTTCTATTCTCGCCTCGTGCTCTATTCTCACCTCTTCTGATCGCACCCACATGTCGTAATCTTCGTAGGCTTCTTCAGCTGATTTGAAACCCTTGTACATACTACCCTTGAACCCGTCTACTTGTAATGCGCAACCTGGCCAAGTCACATATACTCCAGGAGCACGCCCACGATAAACAACATAGGCTTTGTATGTCATTCCTGCGTTGACAAAAAAATAACATCAGATTGAATAATTTCATATAAACTCTAATTGCTATTAGAAGAAAAAAGAAATTACCCAAATAACAAAGGAACCCCAACAACAAAGATGAAAACTTTCATAACCTAAAAAAACCAACATGCAACCCTAAAACTAGTTGTGTGCTTGAACAATGGTGTGTATTCAATTTGTGTTTCTTATGATCCTAAAACCAGAAAACATAAACTCCCAGAATAGACCGAATAGCTTTCCAGATTTCAGTAATGTGGCAACTCTCACAACATTGAAGGATGTTATTTCCCTGAAAGGGTTAGCATCAAGGGAGCTTTGCTAGTGCTTGGAATTTCACATTATATGTGGCTTTTTTCAGGTATAATGTAGCATCAAGGGGGATTTTTTTCACCGTCGTCCTCCCGAAACCCACCACCTGAAATCAACCCGAAATGAAAGAAGAAACCCTAGATCTAGAAACCCACAACCTGAAATCAACCCGAAATGAAAGAAGAAACCCTAGATCTAAAAACCCACCTCCTGAAATCAACACGAAAACAACAAAGAAAACCTAGATCTAGAACCCCACCATCTGAAATCAACACAAAATCAAAGTAGAAACCCTAGATCTAGATCTAGAAATCAACACGAAATATGCAGTAGAAACCCTAGATCTAGAAACCCACCACAAGAAATCAAAGAGAGACCTACCTTTTCTTCAAGGCTTTGTAGTGTTGGGAGATTTTGAAGTTTTTCGAATGGGGACCGGTCTGAGCTTCTTCACTTTCTTCTATTGAGCTTCTTCTTTTTTCTTTCTTCTGTTGAGTCGATGATGGGGAGAGGGATTCTTTCTTCTGTTCGTTTGGGGAGAGGGAGACTATGTTCCCTCTCAAAATTTTGCTCTTAAATTTCGTTTTCAGTTTTTTTTTTTTAAATATCAAAACGCGTGCGAGGGAGCCTCCCTCGCCATTTAGAAAAACTGATATTTTTTTCTTACTATGGAACTGTTGGAACTGAAATTACACCAGAAGTTTGCTCCAGGTGTTAACTCATTTGTAATGTTACAAAAAATACAAAACTAAAAAGGTCGCAGTGTAGGTCTTTCTCGTGACTTGTAAGCCAGTAATGAAATTTATGACAATAACTGAGAATATGCCATTTTATAGCACAGAACTTCTATGTATAAAACCAAATTAATTTATACATACCTTAAGATCAAAATCTAGAAAGACTTGGGTAGTAAAAGATTGTTGTACTCATAATTATATGTATTATGCGATATGCGCGATATGTATCGCGAGTGGTACTGTAGCCATAGGGTTCCAGGTCATACTGCTTAACAATGTTGGATTTGAGCTTGTATCAATGTATCATGTAACACATTTTTCACCATACAGGGACTATGTTGTACTGTTAGGATAAGTCCTTTAAAATCCACTTTTTTATTTTCATTTAAAATTTTTGCACTTTTTCACTTCTCACCGATCTTAACTTTCAGGTATTTCTTCTAGGGAGAAACTGAACAAACTTGAGAGATATTTAGAGTTGTTTTGAAAGAAAAACCATAAATGATAAAACAACTCTCAGAGGCCTCCACCCTAAAATCAGCAAAATTTTCCCTATGATACTTGGATTAGAACTTTATTTTTTTGCAAGGAATTTCTACATGTGGGTGTGCATTGTTTGGTTTTTTTTTCCCAACATTGAAGGGTTTACTTGACTGTGCCTGAAGCCCATTGAAGCTAACTTGCACAAGAGGCAATCATTTTTGCTTTCATTATGTACAATTAAAGGCACTGGATTTCATCATCAGATATCTTCAGAGCTTAGGGTGTGTTTGGTTGCACACATTCCGTGGGAATAGGAATCCTATTCCCACTTGGAATAATATTTTGAGTGTTTGTTTGGGATTTTAGAGGTGGGCATGGGATGCCATCACGTGTCGTAGGACCAATGGTGGGAATCAGACGCTTCACTCATATTGGGAAAACATTTCACGGATCTCTTTTTCTGCTCTTCATGTTTGTTTTTGTTCTTCCTCTCGAGTTCCTCTTCGATCTGCTCTTCGTCTGCTCCATTTCAAGGGTTTGTTGACAAAAACAATTCACGGGTCTTCCTCTCCAGTTCAAGGGTTTGTTGACAAGGAGAAGGATCTGCCGATCGTCCTCTTCATCTGTCGATCGTCCTCTTCATCATCCTCTCGATCGTCCTCTTCATCTGCCGATCTGTGTTGTTCTTCATATCTTCTCTGCGATCCTTGATCTTCCTCTTCGATCTCACTCGATTTGCTTTTCATTGCCAAGACAAACCAAACCAGATCTGACTCCTACGTCGCCTATCTCACTCGATTTCCTCTTCATTGCCAATCCAAACCAATTTTTGCACTCACAGAGTACTCATTCAGGTACAGATTTCGTCCTCTTCATCTACCGATCTATCAATTTGGCTTGATTTTTTGTAAAATAAAAATTCAAATTTGGGTTCAATTTGGGGATTTTGAAGATCAGTTTGGATTAGTGGTGTTTGAATTGAATGGGTTAGTGAATCAGATCAATGAAGTAAAGGGTATGTTCTAGTTTTGAAGAATAATATTTTCACTGTTAGAGCATCTTCAACTGTGTGCCTACAATCTGCTATTTGATTCTTGACTTAAGAGTCGCCCTATGAAACTCGTAGAATTTAGTGTGAGACTACAAAAACATGAACATTTCAAAATTTTGGGAAAGTAAGGTGGGGTTAATTTGAAGCATTTTCAAGTGCGAATTCTGCTGTAATATTTAATTGAAAGATTACTCAGGTTTCAAATGAGGCATTTGATACTTGATTCTCTTTTATAAGATTTGTGATAGTTCACTTAAACTTTAGTCTAATATTTAGTAGGCTTTACTTTCATTCTTTGGTTGCTATTTTTTGTCAATTCACTACTAGTACTAGCTAATTGTATAGCTTCCTTATATGTTGTTTTTTCAATTGACCATTTAGCTCTCATAAACCATTGACATGGATAAGAGGCAGAAGTTGTGTTTTGACATTATCATTGACAAGTTTTGAATGGATAAGAGGCATAGAAGTTGTGTTTTGAAATTACAATTAACAAGTTTTGAATGGATAAGAGGTTAAAATTGTGTTTTGACTTTACAATTAACAAGTTTTGAATGGATAAGAGGCAGATGTTCGTTTTTTTGACATTGTGGTTCTATAGATTATGGATGGATGTGGACTGTAGCATTTGTTGGTATGAGAATTATTACTTCATTTTTTTTCATCCTATTAGTTCAAGTAGCTTGCTCATTTATTCCATGAGCTCTTAACATTGCTATCTGGCTTAGGTAATGGATGGTGAAATCCTTATTAATCATTTTTTTTTCATAGGTTGGTGGTGGAGTCCGAAGATATGAATATATGGACTTGCATTTGTGCCTGGAGAGAACTGCGGAGTATTTTGGTCAGCTGGTGAAAAGTTTATCCATCTTGTATGTGCACAAACTTTTGTTGGTTCCCCTTTGTTATGATTTTTACTTTGTATTGCCTTACGTATGGCGCCCTTGAGCACATTCATGAGAAACTCTTACCTGTCGAGCTTATCATACTGAGATATGATCACATGTTTCTAAGTTTTATAAATGAATGGCCTTGATGGTCTTAATTTGTACCACACCATGTGTTTGAGCAAAACATTACTTCAATCAAGTATGTAACTAGATTATCCCAAGTTTAGGATGGAATATTGATTTCACTGTTCAGTTTTCTGATCATACAGAACCAGCTTTCCCTCATAATCCTCAAGTAGAACCTCACCATTCTGTAAACTCCGAATAGGCCATCTCACACTGTGAAGAGTTGTCATTTGTTTAATGGAGAATTGTTGAGGCCGAGACTGTACTAGTTTCAGTTTTAGTCTTTACCATTATTGAAGATTGATCAAATTTACCCTTCAACTGTTGGCCCTGCCAATACAAAATTCTATCCTATCTTCTCAAGAAGGTCGTTGTTTTTTTATCACAATATATGTACGTAAGAGTATCATCTATCTAAAAAACATATAATTATTGACTCTTTAACTAAAAAGAAAACATATAATTGTTTTCTGTTTATTGATGAATGTATGTATGTTTCATCATCATCATCATCTCTTACAGTGTTATACAATGCGAATTTTAATCGAGCGACGACGAAGGCTAGTTCAGATGTTTATGCTCTCCATAATGACGATGATCATGTATAGGAGGAGACACATTCCTAGAATGTTAATTGTCAACCAAGATGAAGAAAGACGTTCTATGTTGAAAAGAATGTATCGTGAGAGTGATCGTTTATGCCATGAACAACTTAGAATGAAGCGAAGCATATTCTTGAGGTTATGTTCTCGCTTATGTGGGTATGGGTTAAGAAATGTTCGCCATTTGGATGTTGAAGAGCAAGTAGCTTTGTTTCTCAACACAGTTGGACATGATAAGCGTAATCGAAGCTCGTGTTTTGGGTTCCTTCGCTCTGGCCACACTGTTAGTATTTACTTTCATCGTGTGTTATCTTCGATACTACGATTACACAAAGATGTTGTCAAGCCTGCTACAGAAGCAAACTCCCCAGCTGATGGTGGGAGTCACCGTAGTTGGCATCATCATTTTCAGGTTAGATTGAAATTACTTTAGAAACTAAACTTAACATATTTAAATATAGCCAATTATATTATTTTACTAGTAATATTTAACTAGTTACATTTCATATAGGATGTTGTAGGTGCAATAGATGGCACTCATGTCAAAGCCACTGTCGCCGAAGAAGATCAAGCTAGATATCGTAACAGACTTAATTTCATTTTCCAAAATGTGTTTGTTGCTTGCACATTTGATATGAAGTTCACTTACGTGCTTGATGGGTGAGAAGGGTCGGCTCATGATGGTTGACTCCTTCGAAGTGTCGTGAGTCGCAACGGGAGTCGTTTAATTGTGCCTAATGGTATGTTAATATAATAGATTTTATCTAAGTTTATAATAATATAATAACTTAATACTAATATTGTATCATTTTTAAATGTATAGGTAAATATTATCTAGCTGATGCTAGATTCCCACTAGTACCAAAATTGTTGACATCGTATCGCGGTACACGATATCACCTTCGCGATGTTGCTGGTCAACGCCCAACAAATGAAAAGGAATTATTCAATTTTCGCCACTCATCACTTCGAACGGTTGTCGAACGAACTATTGGTTTGTTGAAGAAGAGGTTTGCATATCTTAGGCACCATCCATATCATGATATTGATACCCAGGCAAAAGTGGTACTAGCATGTTCTGCGATTCATAACTTCCTTCGTAAAGGAGATCCTGATGACCATTGAAGCGATGACGAATCTGAAGAGAGTGAAGAAGAGGAAGAAGATGAAGATGAAGATGAAGAATCTATTGTTATTGCTAGGACACCTGAGTGGACAAACAATAGAAATCAAATGGCTATGAAGATGTGGGATGTTAGAAAAGACGAACCTTAAGATTATATTTGTATTTGTTCTTGATTAGAAGATATCAAATGTTGCTTTCTCTCTGTGACTGTGGTCATACATGTATGGCTTGATTAATGAGTATCTACCCAGTTCTTTATTTATAATGCATTATTTATATATATGGTATCCACACAACCAAGTGTTCGTTCTCAGAATTGCATGAAAACTACTACAAAGAACTTCAATGAAATTTCTGGATTAATTGCCAATTTAGAGAAAAGCTTTAGTTGACATGGTTGCTCAATTTTGTTGCATTCGGGACATTGATGAAATGCTTTTATTGGTTATAATCAGCATGATTTTATAATTACAATGCATTATTAGTGCACTACCCTGTAATCTGCCTATTACATGTATTAGTGATACCTCTTGTTACTTTTTTCCATTGCTTGAGAAGTCATTTTAATAGTGGAAGTAAGCAAAGTGTGTGAATAAAGCTTCCAAGGGCACAAAATTAACACAGGCAAGGAAGTAGGTTGAAATTGTGTCTTGTGTGTATGAGGTAAGACGACAGGCTGCAGGGTCCAGGCATGGGGTTTGATTTGTTTCTATTTACTACAAACCCAAATGGATTTGGGGTGCAAATGAGGTGCAGCCAGCGGCTATAGGTATTGTATTATATATCCCTTGCCTTGCCCTTGTTTTGTCATTAGTTGAATTTAGTCCATGTACTTACACTGCATCTTATATAACTAGTGCAGGTTGTTTATGTGATTGACATAGCTTAGCTAGAACAAGGCAATTCATGACTAGAACAGTGATAGTGAAACCATCTTTACTTAGATAAAGGTAGGGTGGGTTTCACCTTTACTTTATAAAGGGAAGAGAATTGGTCTCTTGAATTCTTCACCATCTTAATCAACACTGGTGGCAAGATCACACCTACTTGATCAACACCATCTTAATCGAGGTTTGAGTGTTAAAGCAAGTTGCTTAAGCAAGCTATCTTTGTAGATTTTCTTGTTTTTTTTTATTGTATTATTTTGTTAAACTTGGTGGTAGTGGTGGTGGATATATAGATGTTGGATCAATAGCTTCTGGATGAGTAACTTGGGGACTAAATCTAATCCAGTGCCATGTTCACGTTATTTTAATGATTAAGTGGCTGGTGTTTCAGATTTTTTTTTCTAAACCCATCTCTTAATCCATATAGTTAAAGTATGTGCATATTGCCTGTGCATTGGTCAAAGTATGTGCATGTTTCTGAAAGAAATTCATAGATTGGATATAGAGTTTGATTTAAACTTTATGCCTTCAGTGATATGTTGTTTTTTGCTTTTTGAATGCTGCTATCATCTCCCAGTTCTATATTCTTGTAGAATTCTGACATTAGCTCTATATTCTTGTAGAATTCTGACATTGGATTCTATTTCTAACTTAGCACCAAATCTTTTGCCTTAGTTAAGAGAACACAAAATCAAAGGCAGCCTTTTGACATTGGATTCATCTCCCAAGCTGCAGCAGAAATAATAGTTAATATCTCTCATGTGACAAACAAAAAAAAAAAAAACTTATTAAATATAACATTAGTATTAGTATCGAAAACTTGTTTATAAAGTCTGTGTATGGGTTGAACCTGTTTACCTTTCTTAGTTTTGTGACTTATGTGTTGGAATATTAAACCCACTCCAATTATCCATGGGCCTAAAATTGCCCATGTACTTATCCACGGTAGTACCGTGTGAATTTACGGTGTAGTTGTACGATTTGTACTCACCGATATAGTTATAATCTCACTACTCCGCTCTTGCTTCCGCTTGATATATGATTGGATTCACCTTCTCTAAAAGTTCGAGCTTTTAGAGAGTTGGCAATTTATCATGGTATCAGAGCATTGGTTCTCGGAGGTCGTGGGTTCGAGTCTCGTCCAGCGCAATCGCTGCGAGAATTTTCAGTATTTTCCTCGCTCTTGCGCTGAGGAGGAGTGTTGGAATATTAAACCCACTCCAATTATCCATGGGCCTAAAATTGCCCATGTACTTATCCACGGTAGTACCGTGTGAATTTACGGTGTAGTTGTACGATTTGTACCCACCGATATAGTTATAATCTCATGACTCCGCTCTCGCTTCCGCTTGATATATGATTGGATTCACCTTCTCTAAAAGTTTGAGCTTTTAGAGAGTTGGCAATTTATCATTATGTTCATTTGGTAATTGATATCTATTAGTATATGTTTCTCTTGCTTTTGATAATTGATAGGTTATCTTTGTAGGTATGGCATCCAAATTACAATGGAGTGATTCGATGGATTTGGTTTTGATTAGAACATTGGTGGATGAGAGTAATACCGGATGAAAAAAAACAATTAATGGGTGGAAGTCAAGCGCACTAGAGCGCGTGGTGGAAGAAATTAAGAAATCTCACAATATGGTAATTACCCACGATCATGTCCGGTCAAGGCTGAAGACCTTCAAGAAGCAATATTTGGCAGTCCGAGAAGTTCACAAGCAAAGTGGGTTTGGATTCTACTATAGTAACGGACTCATCGCTGCAGACAACGAAGTGTGGGAAGACTATGTTGCGGTAAGCTTTCTTAAGCATGGTTCAGTATGACCTCATGCGAGTTATTTTTCAATGTCATTGAGAATGCTAATTTGAATTTATTGAGAATGTTAGTTTTCTAATCTTTATTGAAAATTTTTCTCCAACTATTTTTATTTTGTTGATTGTTCTAATCTTTTTGTTAAATTAGATTGTTTTCTCAATATTTCTTAACATTGTTTAGGCACACAAGGAAGCAAAAAAAGTTCGTGACAAAATCTTTCCATACTATGGCGACCTTGCAATCATCATAGGAAATGATCAAGCAACTAGCGATCGCTGTATAGAAAGTCGTGATGATGACAATGTACCCATGGTTGAAGCAAGTGAAAGTGTCCATACAGACACTGGAGACAGGGAAGATGTTGCCTCGGGTTCTATTACATCATCTCGCAAACGCAAGCGAACGTGTGACAACGATGATCCCGAGTTTGCTAAGGCCATATCGAGTATATGCAAGGCATTTGAGCAAGCGAGTGCTATGCCTATACGATTGGAAACCTTCCCTTGGCAAGAAGTTGAGAAGGTTGTAAGGGCGGTTCCTGGACTTACCGAACGTCAAATTTTAAAAATCATGAGAAAGTTCAGTGGGAACGTAGAGCTTGGTACTTTCTTTTTAGGATTGACCGAAAAAACAAGGGAGGGTTGGGTTTTTGCAGAGTTGGAGGATAATTAGTTTGGAGCAAAAGTAATTGGCTTCTTGTCTTTAATCATTTTTATGTGTTTTGATTAGTAATCAAGGAGTTAGAAAGTTTGGATGTTGTTTAATTGGTGTTTGGGAGTATGTGGTTTAGGACTTGTTATGTTTATGCAGTAAAGATGATTTCATTTTGAAAATTTTAGTCAAAATATATATTGCTAAATTTTTTTTATTAGAATTTTGAATACTAGTATTGAACGTTGATTTCTCATTGAAAGATTTAAGCAGACGTCGAGTTTAAAATTATACTGTAAGGATGTTTTGCAAGAAGCAAAATCAAAACCATATTCTAGTTTATATATAAAAGTAGAATTGTGGGATCTTCAAAATGAAAAAAAAAAAAAAAAAAAAAATTTCCCATGATTAATTTTGGGCAACCAAACACTCACAATAGGAATTGGAATCCAATTCCCATGGACAACCAAACATCAAAGTTGGTCAAATCCATGGCATCCATGACATGGGATGCCATGGAATGAGATTTCAATTCCCACCTTAGGATTCCATGCAACCAAACACACCCTAAGATCGTTCAGGGTTGGTTATTGTGTGAAAATAATCAATTGGATATTATGTTGGCGTTTATAGTGCCTTGTTACTTCTTTCTGCATTTTCACTTTGTCCCTTCTTGCTTAACATTTACCACCAGATGTCCTCCCTCAGTTCTCGTCAGTCTGTCACCACCAACCAACCCAGTTAACCAACCTACTGTTGAAATTAGTTTTGAGCTACTCATAAATGAAAAATGAAAATTTGGAGTGATAGAGATGGTTGAAGATGATGAATGAATGCTACAAGTAGAAACTTCTGTTGGTATTTTTTGAAGATTAGGAGAAGAAGCTGTGTGTCATCCATTTGAAACACTTCTTGTCATTGCATCTCATTATCAAACATTAGGGGCTTCTCGTATGTCAGCTAAACAACGAAGTTAATTTTGATGTCTTTTCATCGGCAGATTTAACCCTTGCAATACTTTTCATTTTTCATTTTGGCCACAGCTTCAGAACAGTAGCTAATGTTGTCAGTTGTAAGTTGAAAATTTTTACAATGCAGCTTTGGGTAAAATATGATGAGATGTAAGTTGTGAACAGATTGTCCTGAAATAAGATTTTCATACTTTTCTCACTTTGGTGTGGTTCAGGATACTAAATGACCTAGAGATTATTCTACAGCTTCTTATCCGCCAAAGGCTGAATAATTTCACTGATATTGTTTATATTCCAAATTTTAATTATGCACTCAGAAAGTGAAGGATGATCCACTCTGAAACCTTGTTCAAGTTTAGTATCAAAGCTAAAATCCTTGTTAACCTCTAAATTACATGACCCAGATTGGACTGGCCCAATTATACTCTTTACCGCAGTAATCTCGGTAGAGTGATCTAATGAATCTTTTGAAGATATCTACTATTGGTTCTACATGATAAAATACCAAGTTATAATGAGAATCGTATCAAATCGCTGTGCTATGATGGTTCTAGCTTATCTCCTTAGGTCCTGGTTTCAAGATTTATTCATCACAGTCGTCTTGATGACGCGTTAAAGTGTTCCTTCTTAGCTCTAATATGTGTAATTATTCAACATTCAGAAAAGAAAGAAAACAACAAAACTCAATGAGCCATAAAGTGAAGTGGATTGCTGATTGCATTGCTTCAGTTTGAAAGTAGAAGCCATTGGATTAAAGGCAGACATATTGCTGGCTTGCTTGCATCATTTGCTTGCAAGTTGAGAAGTGAGAACACTAGAAGAAACAAATAGGAAAAAAGAAAAAGCCCTCGGATTTCATCAGCAGAAGAAGCTTCACTTCAATTATTTGCTAATTTTCCTTCTATTTGCACCCGCTACTTGGAATGAGAAATGTCTTTTGTACTCCCTATGGCACTTCTAATCCTTCGATATTGTAAATCTCTAGGTATATACAGAGACGCTCAACCCTTCCAACTTCTCTATTGTAGGGTGTATCTCCTATGGGTCATCGCAGCCTAATTATTAAATTTTCTCGCTCAAAATACATAACTGGATTTTAATTGATGAGTTATCTTATCACATAAACGATCATGATGGGCCACACACGCAACCCTCGTGAGATGAGGCGAGCATAATAAAAAGGAGACCGACCATTCGCTAACTTGAAAATTATCATCAAGAAACCATGCAACGGGGACTTAGAAAATGGATAATAACAGGACAATCAATGGTGTTTTGGCACCTTCCCATTTCCATTCCTTTTCTCCAAATTCACATAATACACATACAGGGCTTCTTCAATCTCAAAGTAGTAAAGTCGTATAATAGGAGACTTAAAGAGGAAGGGTCCTACATGATCTCAGAGGCTTATCATTCAACTTGGCAAAATGGATGGAGTGTGGACATAGAAAGAACCAATTACAGAACATGTATGATTTCTTCTTGTAGCTTTTGCTTGCTTGCTGATAATGAATGTATGATGATGATGTATTACAGGGATGGATCATGAGTGTTGGTGGTGGTCCACTTCGGCTGCTCATATGAAAGATGAAAGCAAGGATTGTGATTTCGTTTTTCGAATTCATTTCGGTGTCTTGATTTTATGAAATATTTTGGTGTATAAAGAAAAAATGTAAAAATTTCGATGATACATAAAAAAATATATAATGAATTTCGAGGGCATATGAAAATGTGAAAAAAAATAGATGCAAGTAAATAAATCTATTAAACATATTAAATGAAGCCTAAATACCAAGAAATGAAACAAACATGAATCAATATATAATTAAAAAATCAGGGGTGGTTTTAAAAATCAATAAATAATTAGAAGAATTGATAATGCGAAAAAACCCCGAAATTTACGAAAAAACTCCAAAATATTTCGAAAAACCCTTAAAAAAAAATACAACTTTTAGTAGCCGGGTTTTGTATTTTTACGGAAAAACGAAATTTACGAAAAAAAATCGAAATTAACAAAAAAGTCTCGAAATTTTTCAAAAAAAAATTTAACTTTTTTGTTTCGCCCTTTTTATTTTCGTAATTTCAAAAAAAAAAATTGTGAGATTTCGCGAAATCACATTCCTTGGATGAAAGATAGCTAGGAGGGACCCATCAACAGGATCAACCGCAAAAATTCTGGGATTTGGGAGTTCATTTTGGTGTTGCGGTCTACCTTTATGGATTCTCATCCATGTTTTTCTTCTCCATGCAATGTTCAAAATAATATTTCTGGTATGTCTTGATTTGTATTCTAAATTAGGTGATGATTGTGTTATATTTGTAATATATCCGCACATATTACAATATTTGACGATAATTAATTATGAAACTTGTTGTTTGAATGTGTAAGAATCGGTGTTTTAAAAATCGGTCTAGGCAGTCGCCTAGGAGCTAGGCGGCTGGGAGCTGCCCAGGCAAGCTATGCGGGCTAGGCTACCTCCTAGGTGATTTTTTGATTTTTTATTTCCAGTTCGAAAAAAAAAATTAAGACTATTTTTTCTTATACATTTTGTATATGAATCTTGGCATTGAATTTGAAGTAATTTATATGTTATTATGCTTAACTTTTGTAAATTATAAATTATAATAAACAAATAACAGCCTAGTCCTCTAGATGCTAGTCTCCTACTCGCCGCCTAGCGTTTTTAGAACACTTGTAAGAATTATTAAAACATATGTGGTAGGAGACACCAAACCCTATTTTTGGGGCAATTGGTGGTTCAAATACTCCCAATTAAGACTAACACCATAACATTTTTTCGACTTGAAAACCTTAGTATTGTCTCCTAAATGTAGAACTTAATTGGGCATTTGAAATGAAAAAATTATTAGATATTATGTGTTAATTTGCTTGCATTCATTGCATTATGTTTATGCGAGTGAGAAATGTGAAATTTACAAAGGGAAATTTGAAAAACGTGACAATGATATGGTAATTTCAAAAGACAGTGATTAAATGATACCACCACTTCTGTTGAAATACACCACCCCTTGCCTTCTCTTCTCTCTTCACAGGAGCAGCATCACCACTGCCACCGACCGCACCACTACGCCCCGTCCACTGCCGGTCGCACCACTTCTCATTTCTTCCTCTTCTCCTTTCTTTTTATTTTTCTTCTATTCTTCTTCTTCTCATTCTCATTCTCGTTTTCATTCTCTTCTCCGTTTTTTTTTCTTCTCCAATAGGAAGAGAGGAGAAGAGGAAGGGTGGAGAAGAAGATGGGCGGGGTGGTGCTTGATGGAGAAAAGAGAGAGAGATGAGAAGAGAGTGGTATGATTTTTTTTTATATTGGTTGTGTTCTTCAGCAGGTGGTGGTGTCCTTCAAAAAGTATGATGATGTCCTTCAGTAGAATTTGTGGTGTCATTTAGTCACTGCCTTTCAAAAAAAGGTTTGAGAACATGGCAAACATACTTTCCCCAAGATTTTGTAATTCCAAAATAGGTGTGAGGCCATCTTTTAAAAGTAAAAAATAGTGTTTGAATAGATAAAGTAGATATGTTCAAAAAGATATGAGTAAATTTGAGATGAGTTTTGAATTTTTAAAAATTGTAAGGATTGAACAATATTTTAATAGATAGGTACTATTCATCAAGCTTTCATTTTCTATACCGCGCAAAATTTGTGAAATCTATCCAACTACCAATCAATCCTCATGAAGACACAAGTTTCCTATGCCCAAGTTGGATTTAAACCCTACTCAATGAGATAATAAATTGTCTTGTCTCGTGCCTCATCTTAATGAGTGCCAAAGGTTGGATTTAGAACATCCAGTGAGATAGGTCTAAGTTAACTAATCGTGTTGAAGGGCTCTCTTTTTTCATTTTTTTTTAATTTCCCTTTAAATCTATAATACAAAGTAGTTTAGTTATTTCAAGTTTGTCTAGGCATATAAACAAATTAATTTGTAGATTTGACGGGTAAGGTTTAAACATAGAAGACGAACTTAATCACTGGTTGAGATTTGTTTGATCTCATGGTTGAGACTTACGGTTGGCCTTTATGCCCCATGCTCAACTCAACCACAATAAGAGGTCATGAACCTCATAGCCGACAAATCTTTTGTATAATTTTCTCACATATATTAGGGTTATTTTACAATTCGGCATAGTATTGTATCAGAATTCTTATGAACAATTATTTTATTTTCAAAACTCTTAATGGGGGGTTTTAACTGTTTTATCATGCAACTTTGCAAGAGAACGTCTTAAAATATATGTTTTCGGACAATTATGCGTTAAAAACGTTATATGTAATATAAGTTTCATTGGTAGCAATAACTTAGTTTCAAAGACATGTACGACATTATCTCGGAGAGTTGCCTTGGGCATAATGAATAGAGTTACTGAAATTAGGTATTATGCATTTTGTTATATGAAAGACCAAATGTAGTAGAGATATAAATTATTTAATCTTAAAAAGAAGTAACACTAAACCTAAATAATAAAAAATTAGTGTCAAAGGTATATCAAGACTAGACGAGTATCTAAACCTAAAGATACATATAGAGCTTATGCCGAAGGTGCATCGAAAACTACAATGATCAATCAGTATTGAAAATAAGTGTAGTACATAGTATAGATTTTGGTGGAGTAGTGGAGTGTCATAGGCAAGGGTGTGATACTTTGTTCCGAAGAATGCATACTACTTGCATTATATAACTTGAGAGTTTCTTAAAAATTTAAAAGAATACATCATATTGTAGGGACGAGCAATACCTAGTTCCTTTATAAAAACAAAACTCAATAAGTTATCTTGTCATCATTATTCAGTAGTAAGTGGTTGTCTTATGAGATGGGTAATTTTAAGAAAACTCGGGGGTGTAACAAGCAAACCTCAAAAAGAAATTGACATCGACACGAGAATGAAATAATTCCTTAATTAGTTTATTTAAGATAGTATTAAATTGAAGAACACGAACACGAACACAGTATATTTTCGAGATAGATTCCATATAATAATTAATGTAACATAGTACTTAATTAATGTATGTTATTATTATATAATAATAAATGAAGTTATTAAAGGAAAGTTTATCCCGAAACATGCATTTATTTATTTATTTATTCAGGTAATGAAAGCAATTAATTATGTGGGTTTGTTTGTAATCATGATTGTGACAGGTGATTGCAAATTTGAAAAATAAAAGAAAAGAAAAGAGAGAGAGAGTGATCCTAGTTTCACGCATTCCTCTCTCTTCTGCAACGAAAATACGCACACTAGCATATAAGGAAGGCTAGGCTAGGCTACACAACGCACATTCACATTTCATTCGACTCTTCTCTTCTCTTCTCTCTCGCATCTCACACCACCAAATCCTCTTTTCGCATTTCTCTCTCTCTCGAAAACACAACACAATTTAGGGTTAGGGTTTCCTGGTCGTCTCCCTTTCCAATCATCCAATCCAATCCAATCCAATCCAATCCATCGATCTTCATTCATTTCTCTCTTTCTTCTTAGTGGGCAGAGAGAGAGAGAGAGAGAGAGAACTTCTATAATCTCGCCCAATCAGGTTGCTTTCGTGATCCTCCACTCTAAATTCAGGTGTGTGTGTGTGTTTTGGGTTTCTTTCAACTCTCTCTGCGGCAACACGAGACTGGTTTTCTTCCCATTTAGGTAACGTAATTTGATTCAAATCATCAAATTTGCGTCTTTCATTTCCATTTCATATCATATGGTGTTCTTCTTTGTGCAGCTAGATTTTGATTCATCTCCTTGGGGGTGTTATGTTTGATAATAAGCCTAAAAAATTGAGATAAATAATAAATATTGAATCACTGTCTTACGTATTTTGCTTTGTTTTTCCATTCCACTGTTTCTATCTGATTTATAAGTTTCCGTGGTTTAGTAGGTAGTGGTAGGGTAATCGCTTTCATCATCTTATACTTACTGTTTTTTGGTTTAGGGTTCATTTTCTTTGTTATCATCATAGATTCAATTAATTCTCCTCAGTTTGAGATCGGACCTTAATAATAATAATAATTATTATTATTATTATTATTATTATTATTGTTATGTCTCTTGAATCAACTGGTGTTGTTTATATTAGAATCTTTATTGTTTTATGTTCATTTGATCATTCGGTTGTAGGTTATAGTGATGAAGTTTTTTTTCCCTTTTTTGTTTTTCGTTTTTTGTCAGGTGATGTATTGGATGGTGTGCTGAGCATACACAATTGATTGTATTGGTAAAGAATTTACTTCAATGGAAATGAGCTGCTCAATGGATTCACAATCCTTTGATGAAGGCAGCTGTGAAGAGAGCATGGAGTCTGGCCCTGTTCTGAAGAAAGGTCCCTGGACACCTGGAGAAGATGCTATTTTGATGGATTATGTGAAGAAGCACGGAGAAGGGAACTGGAATGCTGTCCAGAAGAACTCCGGGCTGTTCCGCTGTGGCAAAAGTTGTCGTCTGCGATGGGCTAATCATCTCAGGCCCAACTTGAAGAAGGGTGCTTTCACAGCTGAAGAAGAGCAATTGATCATCGAATTACATGCTAAGATGGGGAACAAATGGGCTCGGATGGCAGCAAACGTATGTAGTCCTCATCATCTTTGTTTCTGCTCCTCATTAACATGTCTCATGCGATAGTTCCTATTAAGTTGTATTTTAGTTTATCATTAGTACATTCAATCCTGAGTTGAGACTTGGAAGTCAGATTGTGTGCTTATTCTGACACCATTTTATGAAACCCTTCTTTGTACCCTTTTGACACAATTGCATTTTTTTAGTGGGGGTAGACATAAGTAATGATTTTTCAGTCGAAGCATCCAGTCATGTTCTATTATACCCTGGCCTGCCATACCCTAAGTGTAGTATATTAATAATAAGAATAACAAAGTAAACATTTCTAGACCTAACACCTTCTTAGTCCTCCCACCAAGGAAAATTATTCAACTATACAGTAACTTTTTTTGGAAAGATCATGTAGCCCAAGAAAAGTGAATCCAAGAGGATGCGGTGGTGAATCACAAATATAGACTTTTTCACATTTCCTTTAGTGTGCATAACTTAACTGTAATAGAGTGTAGCATTTGACCTACTTAATAGTTAAGTTAGGATATATTTGTCTATGTACAGGTTGAGTGACTAAAGTATATAAAATTGCGGTTTGGGCGAATAGCTGATCAACTCAATGGTTGTCCAATTAAACACTTTACTTTTCTAGGTTTATTGAATTTGTTGGTAGAGTAAAATGATACTAAACATGAAGAATCCATTCCTATATACAATATACTGACCCTTTGTATCAAATCACCTCAAAATCCTAGTAGATATGATACATCCTTGGTAAAGCTACATTTGGAAGTCAAAACGTTGTATAGCTTATGTCCACCAGATGACACTAGCATTCTAGATCATTTTTCAAAAGGGTTAGGGAAAACTGAAGTCGTATCCTGATTATGATATGAATGCCGACATGGAAAAATAACCTTGAATAAAATCTAATTTTTTATTTGACTTGTTATAAAAAGAAATAAATTTGTACTGAAGCCTTTTCATGATAATGTGTTTGAAAATGAAATATAATTGAAGATTTGGAACGCTTAACGAACACTGCATAATGAGACACTGAGTTTTCCAAAATTAAGTCTCAACTCTTTAATTGTCAAAATAATATTTTGACAAAAACCGATCCTAACTATTAAAGAATACACATGGGCAATACTGCTTCTAGGTGGTTATAATACAACATATCCATATGCTCTGGATAGCACAAGTGGCTAAATTCTTTTACCAAGATTCTTTGAGGTCTCCTTAGTATGCAGGGGGTGGAAGGTATCTGGGACAATGTTTCTATTTACTTGACTAAATCATCTTTGTTTACTAAATATTATCCCGTCGCTATCTTTGATTCCTGATTCCTCAGAACTATTTAACGGATAGACAACCATTTTAATGTTCAAGAGCAAACAATATCATGTTAGGAGCAAATGGCTGATCAAGCCATAAGATTATTTTTTCACTTATATGTACTTTTCTCCTGTTCTTCAGTAATTTGGTTTCCCTGTTTTCTGACTGCCACCTTCAGCTTGTATTCCTCTCTGTCATCGTTCTAATGCAAGCGTTTCATCATTCTTTGTTCTCTGCTTTTCTCTTTTGTTGTTAATTATCTGAGCTCTCCACTTATGTACGCTCTTATTTGCTCATTACTACTGCCTCTTGGCACTAAAAAAAGGAAGGAAAAGAAAGTGTCACATTGGTAATAATTGATCCATTTTGTCATGTGAATAATAGGAAGCCTCCTCTGTACTCAACTGTGAGCTAACAATATGTGATGAGCTATAACCCTGTTGATTGAGAAAATCAACAACGTGAATACTGCTGATAACCCAGTTATTCTGCTCCTTTGTTGCTAACTTCTACTATTCTGAGACATTATCCTGTTTTCCAGCTACCTGGCCGTACAGATAATGAGATTAAGAACTACTGGAACACCCGAATAAAAAGACGGCAGCGTGCTGGTTTACCTCTTTACCCTCCGGAAGTATGTTTACAAGCACTGAACGAGAGTCATCAGAGTCCAAGCAGCAATGGCTTCTCTGCTGGGAACACACAACATCAAGACCTGTTGCAAGATAACAATTATGAGATTCCAGATGTGATATTTGAGAATTTAAAGGCCAATCCAGGGGTTTTATCTTATCCAACAGCCTTCTCTGATATTTCTGTTGGTAGCACGCTTGGTCAAGGTCTCAGTTCATCTCACACTAGAAGCTTCATGCCTCCTCCAATAATGCATCACCCCAAGCGTCCTAGAGAGTCAGAAAATTTGTTTTCTGGTCTTAATGGTTCTTTCACCAGTGGACTTCCACCAATGTATCAATTTCAGAATTATACTGGTGATAAGATTCGCCGGTCCTATGGCTTGGCTTTTCCGTATAATCCTGACCCTGACCCTAAAGCAAAAAATTTCCCCATGTTTTGTGGGAAATTAAATGGCAGTGCCCTTTTAGATTCCAACTTCTCTGCTTCTAAGCCCATTCCTGGTGCTGTGAAGCTGGAGCTCCCTTCATTCCAATATTCGGACAATGAACTTGGTAACTGGGAAACTTCTTCTCCTCCACCAACTTCATTTGAGTCTGTTGATGCTTTTATCCAATCGCCTCCTCCCACTGAACAGGTCCAATCTGATTGTCTTACATCAGATAACAGTGGTCTACTAGAAGCAGTACTTCATGAGTCACACTCTTTAAATAGCTCAAAGAGTCAGTCGCCTGAGACTGGATCGAAATTATCTTTTGCCACAACCGGTGGTATAATAAATAGCCTGAATGAATGTGATACAGGATTGGAAGGGTTGAGTGATCCCATCTCGCCATTGAGCCATTCTGCTGCATCAGTTTTCAGAGAATGCACTGCAGTCAGCGGAAGCTCAATTAGTGAACCTCCAGATACTGAAACCTTCCCTGGTAAGAGCATCTTTAAAATTTTCATTTCTAGATACTAATTACTATTGCTAACCTTGTGAGTGTTACATCTAATAGGTGTTCTCTGCAGGATCCAATGTTAAGGTTGAGCCAGTTGAACAGGTGTTGAGTTCGGACACTACTTCAAAAGACATTTCAACCAAAATGGATATTTCTTCTAGGCCAGATGCTTTACTGGGTGCATGTTGGTTTGGCCAGAGGAATGACATTGCCAAAGAGCAACCCATGACTGATGCAATTGCATCGTTTCTGGGTGAAGACTTCTCAAGTGACTACAAAGACCCATCTGCCGGAACTTCTACAGCTCAAGGATGGGAACTTGGCTCCATTCCATGGAATAACATGCCTGGTTTTCATCTGATGTACGAACTTCCTTAAAATTCCCTGCATTTCTTTCATGGGGACAAGACCTGGTTTTCTTCTTTTGATAAGAACATTAAAGTTGAGATAGACCATATTGTCAGACTCAGTGGTTATTTCTTTTGCTTGTTTTCGTTCCTAGAAAGTGGAAGTAGTTTTCTTGAGAGGAGAGTGCACTGCAGTGCAGGCATATGTGATCTCAGGCTCCTGTAGGGATTAGACTTTTACTCCAGTTTTCCCTTCTTCTTTTTTTTCTTTTTTTTTTTTCTTTTTTTTCTTTCTGAAATTTGTAGAATAACCATGCAATCAACGCTGGAACATCTTGATGGTTTCGAATTATTTGGTTGATTGAATTTAGATTAGACTATGATGACTTTGCTACTTTATGATTACGATATATTAGGGTGTGTTTGGTTGGGCGGAATTCTATTCTATGGGAATCCATGAGGAGACCCCTGCATTTAAGGCTAACTTGAAGTAATACTCATCATCTATCATTAAATTTTATGATCAGTGGTGGAAATGAAAGTCTAGTAAACATGACATTTTTTCTCCCCTAAATCATGTGATTCTCACATTCATGGGATTTTCATTCTCACCATTGATCACAAAATTTAATAGTGGATTTGAGCGAATCTCAAATTAGCTTAGATGTAGGCTATCCCCTCATAGATTCCCATGGAACTACAATGCATTCAACCCTTTAGTTGCTTGCTCTTGTTGTTCATGGATGTGCTGGATTGTTTCATGTATTTACTACAAGTGTTATGTCCATCTACACTCAATTTAGTTTGAGGGTTATTTACTCAAGTGGAAGAACATTATAGTGGTGTTCTCTTTTGCGAGTTGCAGTGCCTTTGTGGTTTGTTGTCTTATTCACGAGACCCAGTGCCTCAAAAGCTATTACTTGTCTCGCTTACAAAAACCTAGTCATCGTCTCTTTTTGCAGACCTGAGCTCAGCTCCTCAACCATTGAGAGTAAGGGGTCCATGAATGCTTCAAAGATTGAAACCACACTACCGCCACTAGCACTATTTCTTTCCCTGAATGAAATCCAGACCTCTTTCAGAATACTTGATTGTAACTTTGTATGAACCCAAGAAGACCGAATATAAAACCAAATACAGGTACATGGTGAAACGTAACAATTCCGAATGCCATTATGGTATCTCTCATTTTCTTTAGCGATGAAATTTATAGGAAAATAGATGCAGCTATCCTCAGGAGTGCTGATCCTTGGGATAGGGATGCCTTCCTACTCACTTCATTTGTCAACATTGCATCCAATGCTTTATGAAGTTTATGCCACGTTTCTATGTTGGGAGACATGTTTGCTTCATAAACGAAAGGAAAAAAGCAAACTTCCAGTGTTCTCTAACACATGAATCAACTGCCCCATAATCTCCATCACATATATACTTTCCTCTAAAACACATATCTAAAAACGTTTCTTGTGTCTTTCTATCAAAATACCTCAACAAATTGTTAAAGAAGTATCATAGTAAAAGAGATTTAGCGTCACAAAATGAAGGGTGAAGGAAGGAAACAATCCTCCATCTGAGCCCCATCATACTTCTTGCAGGTGGTTGGATCATTCGAGTATAATAAGGCATTTTAAGTATCTATGATCAAACTTTCCTAGGGTTTTATTGCCAAGAATCATAATAAATTCTCAGCTGATCTGTCATCAATAAATGAACGAAAATATATGAAATGAACATACCCCGTGAACTTTTTACTTTCTAGAGGAAAGGGTAGATGAGATTGAGGACGTTCAATGGGAGCATTGTTGGTTTGGATTCTCTTAGGAAGAATCCATTGAGAAAGGTGTGCCTTCACCCTTTTCTACAAATGGAAACATTCTAGTTGCAAGAGTATGATGAGTGATCATGGTATATGACACCCTCAATTTGGTGAAACAATCAACCACCGTGAAGATTTTCCCAGTAGTTGAAAAACCACCTAAGAATTCCATTAATACACTTCCATTTTGGTGGCCAAGAAGTGTAATAGAATATATGTTTCTAGTTTTTTATTAGTCACCATGAAGCGAGCTCCCTAGATAGGGACTCCTATTTTTATTTTTTTTCAATGTCGACTAAACAAAAGCATCACCTGCCTCGTCGAACAACCCTTCAGTATTACTGAAGTGTTTCTCTCATTTCCCTCTCAAAAGTTTCAACTTTCAAAAAAATTGTCTCTTGAGACAACCCCAAAGTGAGGTAGTGAGTTTTGGAAAATACATACTAGTGTAAGTATTATTCACTTGGGATCAATGGTTATTCGAAAAATCTAACTTCATAGTAAAAGGACGACTTAGAACATGTTATAAAGCTGGTACAAAATTCTTATAATGGGATACTCTTTAACATCTCAAAAGGAGGAAATGGAAAATACTTGATCAATGGTTTGAACCAGTTAGATGATTATGCTTAGTTACTAACTCAAATGAAAATTTGGGATCTAATTTCAAGTACTAGTTGAAGATTAGTGTTTGTATAACAGATTGACGAAACAGTCTTCGAATCAAGTCAGAGTAAAACAATCTAATAAATAAAAGGTGTAGAGATCATAAATAATTATAGAGGAAGAAAAATCTCACCTTTCTCTTTAAGAGTTGGAAGGATTTGATGAATGGGGAAAAGAAATCGGCCCCCAAACAGTCCTCTTAGAGCCACAACATAAAAAAGTAATATCAAACTGAATTTTAGGTACCACCACCATAGACCCTAACCATCTTTTCTTTTCCTATCACCCTTATTTTCTAATACTAGCCACCGACGTGCGCGATGTGCCCCACACAGTGACGGAGCCAGGATTTATGTTGAGGGAGGATGAGTCATAGTTAATTAATAATATAATAATTAATCACTTTAACAAAAAAATTAATTCGAACATTACATAAATAACTATACAAAATATCAATTGCTATACAAATCTTCATCTAATCTATGAGAAAGAAAATGAATCCAACAAGCTACTTTGTAGGAGCAAAATCAAATTGGTATATAAAATTAATGGATAAAAATTAATTTCAAATGTAAAATTAGATGTGGACAAAAAAATGGGGTAATTTGCAATTTGCCACCTATCATAAATAGCTAATTAGAGGTTGCTCCATCATTAATCACTATTGCAGTTTCCCCCAAGGCTAGCGATCAACATGCATTGACAATCAAAAGGCTCATGTTGATTACCAACATATCCTTCAAACAATAACCCACAAATGAACCTCGAGATACAAACATGTATCTTGAGAAAAAGAAAAAAAAAAGATCAAAATTTTCATGTATCTCCAGAAAAATCCTATAAATAAAATACAAAACTAGATCTCGAGATATGAATTCATTTCGAGAAAATACATTTTTTTAAAACTTCTTTCACAGAGCAGGAAAGAGAGGTTGTGGTTGTTGGTTACTGATGGTGATGGCGGGAAAAAGAACTAAATCAAGTAAAAAGGGAAGGAGAGGAAGATATAGTTGGAGGTGGGGCCATTGCCAGTGTCAAAGTAAACAGATAAATGGAGCAGAAGAGATGAAATGGGCAGAACATAGAGGGAAAATAGATAGAGAGGAAGGGGTGGGGTAGGATGGATTAGTCGGCATCGGCAAGGGTGGCCATATTAGAAGAAAAAGAAAAAAATAAGTCAGCGGGGGAAAGTGCCCCTACTTGTCCCCATGTGGATCCGTCCTTGTCCCCATAGTCTTTTTTGTGAAATTTTGTATATATTATTACAAAGAACAATCAATTATTAAGATTATTCTTCGCACCTTAACTAGCTTGAAAATTTTCTTAAGTTATTGTAGTGAACACTTGATTGTAGGAATGTTGTCTTATTTATGTTACAACATCTTTCATTACAAGAATATCGAAAATACAGAGATAAAAAATAAAACTTGGAAATATATAGAGAGGGAGAGTTGGAGAAATTAAGAAAATGTTAGAAAATACAGAGATAAAAAAATGAAGGAGATAAACAATATAAGTTTATTACCATTGAATAGTCCTTGTGAAGGTAGGTAGAACGAGAATGTTTGGTGAAGATAATGAAGGTGTGACATCAAAATTTAGCCCTTATTGCTTTAAAGAAGATGGGGGTAACAATTGTCTTTACAAAATTATTTTAAAATTATTATTGAAATAATTTTTGAGTCAGCACGTAGTGCCAAGTGATCAACACCTTTTGTTGCTTACTCCAATTAGAAGTTCAACTTACGATCAGAACTAAAAACAAACGTCCTTGTCCACGCCACCAAAAGTATTTTCTCAAACCATTTAACTCTCCCACACCACCTACTTTATTTTTCATACCATCACTCTTTCCCACACCACCTATATAAACAAGAAACAACATTTTTCTCATCCCCATTCAAATCGAAACGCAAGTCTCCCCTCCCCTCCCCACATTCAAATCTCTTGCAAACACAAAACCAACCCTCGAATATCTCTCAAAATTGAAACCCCTATCTCAAAATCGAAATCCTTAAAAATCGAACCCCAAATCACAACTCCCCAAAACGCAATCTTTAAAAAACGCAACCTCTCAAACGCAAAACTCAAAATCGACTCCAACTCTTCTGTAAGTGAGTCAATTATTTTATCTTTGAGTTTAGGATTTTTGTTTGGATTGTAAGTGAGTCATCCATTGTTTGCTTTCTTCCATCTTTAAAGTAGAATTGTATATTTGTTACGTTTTTTGTGCATTTATCGTTTAGTTCGTCTCTTGGTAATGAAAGTAGTAGAAGGCGGATTTGGTGGTCACTAGGGCTCTAAATTGGTATTTTTTTTATTAGAATGTAGGGAAAGGAGATATATATTGTTGTTTTACATCGAAATCATGTTAATTAGAAGTGGTTGGTAACGCCCGCATTGGCTAAAATATTTCTTGAAAATAGTAGATTTTATTGTATAAATAAATTGACTTGAAATATATGTTTAAATGTAATTTATATTTTTTTCCTTTTATTTGAAGGTTTATTATGTCTTCTGTTGGTCGTGATGGTGGTGGGGATAATCAAGGTGATAGAGGTCAAAGACGACTCATGACGGTGTTTCACCAAAAACAGAGAGTAGAAAAAGGCCAAAGAACAGGCAGAAGAATGAAAAAAAAAATGTAAAAAAATAGGGAGAAAGAAGTGATGAAGAAGGTGAAAGATGATCAAATTGGGATTCAAATAAATGCTCAAGAAGCAGGTAGACTGGTAATTGTATCGCAAAGTCAACCCCAATCAGAAGGGAAAACAGGTTGGAGTGGTGAGGATGTTGGACATGAAGATGAGGAGTTAGAGGATAGTGAAAATGTGTCTGTGGATGATGAGAAAATGGCGGTAGAGGAAGGTAAAGAAAAAGGAGATGCTAGAGATTCTTATCCCGGTGGTCCGAAGGATTATTCCATATTAGACGATTACCATGGACATATTTCTCGTGCCATTTGGGATGGTGAGAAGGTAACTTAATATTTTTAGTTGTTTAAATTATATAAGTGTGTTATTTATATATATTTGGACATTGAATTATTTAATGTATATGTTTTTTGTATTTAGGAACGAGGCGCATTGCGATGTCAGCATCAATATATGAACTTAATAGATTGGAAGTTGAAACATGAGCCGAAAGAAGTAAAGAGAATGATCTATAATAGTGGTATGTATCATTTGATTCAATATTGTAAGGATCGTCTTGATAAGGTTACCATTTGTGCTTTCGTGGAGCGTTGGCAACCTGAGACCAACACATTTCACCTACCTTTTGAAGAGATGAGCATCACCTTGGACAACGTCTACCGTATAACTCATTTACCGATTGTTGGTAAGCCGATAAGATCATCGATGAAGATGAAGGCAGATGAATGTGTTACATTATTAGTGAATGGTTTGGAGATTGAAAATTAAGAAGCAAAGGTTCATGTCAAGAAGAATGGCAGATCTGTGAAAATGAAGTTTATTCAGGACAACTGTTGTAGAAAAGCTACGAAAACTGATTTTCTTCAAAGGAAAGCACAAATGTGTAGGGGTTACTTGTTTTTTTCTTCTGGATATGACTATATTTGCTGATAAAAGTGGAACAAAGGTTCAGATTGAATATTTGAAGATGCTGATAAAAGTGGATGATGTTAAAAAGTATGCATGGGGCGCATGAGCTTTGGCATTTTTGTTTCGTCAGTTGGTTGGTGCTAGCAGAGAGGGTACGAAGCACATTTCATGATATTTGCCTATTTCGGAGGTATGTTTCGAATTTTATATTTTGATAACTACCCTCAAAATATATAAGAATTTCTTAATATTTATTTATGTTGTTTTCGTTTATAGGCATGGATATATGATCACTTCAGACTTTGGGCTAATGCAAAACTGAAGTAGGATGCTAGACTCCCCACCATGGCTAAGTGGGAACCCCCACAAATTGTAGGGGTTTTGGACGAACAAATCATTACTTTTAGAGAGCATCTCGATGACATGTCTCATGAAGAGGTAAATATGTATCATTAAGTTCAATATAATTTCTTGTATAATGTGTCATATATTAATAAGTTTTAATTATTATAATTTGCAGGTACTTTAAGACCCTTACGTGGAGTCCAAGCAAAACACTCCCCTTCATGGCATCACATGGTTCACATGATGTTTGTTATGCCTCGACATAGAAGAACCTTATCACCCCGATAGAGTTATGAGACAAATGGGAAAGGTACAAGTCATCCCACAAATCCCCCAATACAAGCCCAATTCAAGAATAGAACTCAATCTGGCAAGCAATATTCCCTGAAATACGGGGTTTTGTCTTCGTTCACTGAAAGGTGGCAGTATCATGTCGTGCCAACTAACGAACAACGTGCACTCGTGAAGTTTCCATGGGATTGTATGGAAGATTACTTGGATTGGTTTCACGCATTAGTCATCCCTTGGTACAACCACCAAACAAAAGGAGAATTCATTCCCTAAGAAGACGTGTTTTTTTTTTTTTCAAACAAGAGGGTAATTACAAACATTTTACACTTATCGAAAAATCTAAAATTTACATGGTTTTCACTAACATCAAATGTTTCCCTACAGGATATTGTGGTTGCTCGGGCTCTTAAGGTGGTCAAGGGCTTTATTAAAGAAGGGGAGAATGTCGACAGAGTTACGTTACTGGCACAACAAAATAGAGTACGAGATTTGCTAGAAGAAACGACTATGCCAGATTAGTGGAACAAGATAAATAAGAGTCTGTCGTACACACCAGTGTTGACAGTGGTGAAATTAGTGGTGGAGGAAGTGAGCGTAGAAGCAAATCAAGGCATGAACAAATTTATGTTCGGAAGCAAATATAAATGTGTTGTATTAATTGCTCCATTTTGTAAACTTTAGAAATATTTGTTAACAAGCTAGAAGTTTTTAGTTATTTTCAATATTGATTGTTCCATTTGTTTACAAGCTTTCATATTTTAAGATTTTTACAATGAATTGAATACGAGACAATGAATTTTTGAAACTTCAGAAAAAAAAAAATGTATGAAAAACCTTTGAGAAATCAAAAAATTGCAATTTCTAAATGTCAGAAAAAAAAAATTTGCAGAAAATAATTGTCGGAAAAATGTTTGATGCGACAATGCGACTTCTATGTAAATCACATAAAGGATTAGTTTGGAAGACTTGTATGGTTCGAGTTTATGTTTTATGCGACACAATGCGATTAAACTTCAGAAAAAATGTTAGAAAAAAACTCAAGTTGCAGAAAAAATTTTCTTCAGAAAATTCACTTTAAATTTTCGCATTGGTCCAGGCGAACAAAAAAATTTTGCCAAATCGTCTTGACATATTCCAAACCGTCCTGACATATTCCAAAATATTCCTTCTAGGGATACCAAACCGTCCTAACATATTCCAAACACTTTGGGTGTGATGCTCATCTTCTATCAAAATCAATTATGGTCATGTTCCATTTCTCCTCTGTACTTGATCTATACAAGTCTGAAAAAAAAAAATCTATAAACTTGGCCCACCCGTCATTACCATCAAAGTGTTTTTTTGCAGTTTTTTCTCAACATTTGTGTTTATAGGCCATGTGCACAATAATCTCCTTGCCTTGGAAAAAACTCGCTTAATAGCATTGATTAAACTCAATTCTCTATCAGTTACAAACGCGTTTGGCAAGTTGTCTAGCTCAAAAATTCCTACAAGTTTTTCCAATGCCCAACCATATGACTTTTCATTCTCATAACACATAAAAACAAAATGCAACATTGAAGGTCTTTTCGGTCGACGTCACACCAACAATCTCAAACAATGACATCCTATAGTGATTCGTTTTATATGTGCAATCCATTAGCATTACTTGTGGAAAACACTTTGCCAACTAAATAGATTTAGGATGCGCCCAAAAAATGTTGGTGACTCTATTCCCCTCATCAATAGTGTGCCACTCTATGTAATTGTGCCCCCTCAACAAGTGTAGAGTATGTTGCAAAGTCGTCATGTCTCTTTGTTGGAGTATATTTATCCGATAAATTACATTGTAAACATTCTTCAAATTAGAGATATTATTCTGATACATCTCTTTCAATCGAGACAAGATGTAGTGAGGGTTCACACCCGACTTCACCATATTCTGCACATATATTGTCTCTTTTTCATTCAATTTACCAGCAAACGAATGACCAACAAGTGAGGATGATCGAGGATGAGTATGGGTTCCACATGTCACTTGCAACATCCAACATTCTCTAGTGGGATCCCAACTGAAATCTACAACCATACTTCTTTGTACTGCTTGATCGAACAAAATTCTTTAACCTTTTGTCGGGCTTCCCTCCCTTTTCACAACCAAAATGGATAATTCCCTTTCGTCTTTGATTAGCAGGTTCTGATTTAGTGATAATAACAACTATGTTATTATCGCTACGGATGCCTTGAACCCAAGCTATATATCAACGCATACCTTGATGAGAATACATAAAAAAAATAAAAAAAAATAAAAACTTGTTAATAACATCATATTTATAACAATGAAAATTGATAAAGACGAAAACACACAAACTATCTTACCTCATCTATAACAAATAAGTGACCATCATCAACTACCAGTGTCATTGATCTTTTTTCATTATTAATGTCATCACTTCCATCATCGAGTAACTTGCCATCAACATTATCATTATCATTCTGCATAATGATTCATTTTATAATTAGTTTCATATATTAATTAAAATTTTAATTTACTTAACAACAAAATGGCAGTTACCTCGAAATGGTTCGTCTCTGGGTTCTCAACATCGTTAAAAGGCTTGTTCGTACTTATTACATCCATTAGATATGCCTATCATCAATGCATCATACAATAATCAAACAATTATTTTGAAAAATTATTAGATTAAAATTTTAAGGCAAATTACCTCCATTAGAATGGATTGTTCTTGCTATTTAAATTGATCATCTTCTTCACCCTCATGTTCACCCTTAATTTCTAACATCATCAACTTCACTAAACCCTTTTATTTCCATCTAATAAAATCAAGATAAGTCATTCCAAGGGAAATGTAGTGGAATGCGAGGAAGAGATAGGGGAATGCACCCGAGGAGGGAGGTATAGGAGAGAGGAAGAGGACGAGGACAAGGACGAGGATGAGGAGACCAATGATTTTTGCGATTTCCCTTTGCGATTTAGTTGCAAAGAGGAAGATATAAGGAAGATGATGAGAGGGAGGACGGGGATGAGAAAGCTTGTGAGGAAATGGAGTTTTCTCGCCGAGTTTCGGACGACACGCAGCAAGGAGTGCGAGAGATCGAAGGAGAGGAGTTTGTTTATTTTGCATTTTGAGATTGAGTTTTTTTTTGTTAGGTTTTGCATATTTATTGGTGGTGTGAGTAAGTAAGAAAAAAAAATTCAATGGTGGTGTGAGACAACGCTTTTGGTGGTGTGCAGTAGTTGTTGCCCTTCTTATTAAGACTTCTGACTCTATTCAGAAGCAAAAACAAACACCCTCTAAATGTCTTAGCAACCGAACTAAAGTGAATGCCACATAAAATAAAATAAATAAAAAAAAACTAATTTCTCACATGACTCATTCTAATACTATTCGCAGGTGTCCAAGACTCAAAAGCCCTTGCGATGCTCAATCTTTTCCTCTAGCACTTGTGCCTGAGTCGCAGTGGTATGGGTCTCATGTTTCTCCTCAGACAACCATTAATAGTTACTGAGAAGTCGTGTGGAATGAATGTCTCACGTGGTGGTTGACCCAAAGAGAATCTGTATAGCGCGCACGCAAAGTAGGTTGCATGAAATAGTAATTGATATTTTAGAAACAAAATAATTAAATATAATAATAAATAAAATATTTAAATATCTTACTAAATCTAGTGCATCGATCTATGGGTCTAATATTGCGGTCTCAGGTAGAGAGCAATTGACATTTGAACATTAAGCCCCTGCGAACTTACTATTCGAAATGTTTACTGATTGTCGACATTACCAACCTGAAGAGGAGGAACTGCTTCGTACGCTTGTAGCTCAAAAGTCAAAATCACGTGTGTTGGAATCATAACACCGTCTCGAATGGAGGTTTTTTTTAGGGTTCTCGCACATGAGAAGAAAAAGAGGGAGGGGAATGGATTTGTGGGCTTTTTAAGTCAAAAACCCAACGACTTGGACAATTTTTAATCAATTTCTTACACATTATGGTTGGACCATTTTGTAAGGATAAGAATATGGATGGATAAGTTTTATCCCATTCCATCTTCTACCTTGGAGATGGTCTAAAGTAGGGGTGGGCATCCCATCCACGATCACGATCCCGTCTCGTCCCGAACCCATTTGGGATGGGATGAGGTCGGGATGATGTCTATCTCGTTCCGATCCCGAAACGAACGAGATGAGTTAGGAACGAGGTACACCCCGTCCCTTGCCTACCCTTGATAATAATAAATAAAAATATTTAAATATCTTACCAAATCTAGTGCATCGTAGTGGAAAATATATAAAAAAAGAATACTTTATTTTTTGTTTTTTTTTAAATTCATTTACTCCCTAATAAGCCAAGAACCCTAACATTTACTAACGATACGTTATAACAGTGAAACATCCTACCTCTCTGCTTGCCGACCTGGTTGGGGAGAGATAAATTGCTACTGTCTCAAGCCGCCTCTTTCCTTCGCAAAGCTTCGTCTCTCTCACTCTCTCGCTACAACTCTTCTGATCTCTCGGCGTTTTCAGGTATCTTTTGCTCCCTCGATTTTTCGGTTTATTTTTTTTTCTAGAGCTTATATGGTAAGACTTTGCGTTCTCTCTATGCATAGCATGATGTCCAAAGACCAAACCTTTGATTTGATTTTTGTGAAATAAATTGAACAACTGTCTGGGGTTTATTTATTTTCTCGAATTGTTTGATTTATATTATCGAATTGTGTTAGATTGAACGACTTTCTTTTTCGTTCTCTCTTATTGTAGTAATTAGGTTCAACTTCTGAAACTTCGCAAGTAGCACGATGTCGTCTCGATTCTTTGCTCAGGTTTGTTTTCTCTTTGATTTTAGAGCATACCCTTTTGTGCAATAGGTAAGATTTGTAAGAAGAGAGGGTAAAGATGTGTTCTTTACTATTATTTGTTTGCAGGGTGACAGTGACACCGAAGAGGAGGAGGAAGTCAGTGATTATGAAGATGAGGTTGATAATGCGGAGGAGGGTGGGGAAGCTGCAGGAGAGTCTACAAAGAATAGGTACCTGCGGGGGACCGCGAGTGATAGTGATGATTCTGATGGTCAGAGGCGGGTTGTTAGATCCGCCAAAGATAAGCGGTTTGAGGAGCTCACTGCCACGGTCGACCAGATGAAGAATGCTATGAAGATTAATGATTGGGTTAGTCTGCAGGAGAGCTTTGATAAGCTTAATAAGCAATTGGAGAAGGTTATGCGGGTGACGGAGTCGGTGAAGGTTCCGAACCTTTATATCAAGGCTTTGGTGATGTTGGAGGATTTTTTGACTGAGTCTTTGGCTAATAAGGAAGCTAAGAAGAAGATGAGCAGCAGCAATGCGAAGGCATTGAATTCGATGAAGCAGAAATTGAAGAAGAATAATAAGCAGTATGAGGATGTGATTCTTAAGTATAGAGAGAGGCCCGAAAGTGAGGATGAAGGGAAGGATGATGAAGAGTCTGAGGAAGAAGAGGATGAAGAGTCTGAGTTCGAGGAGGATCCTTCGAAGATTGAGTTGGAAGGTGAGGACGAGGATGAAGATCCGGAAACTGCCGATGGTGTTGGGGGTTGGGAGAAGATGATGAGCAAGAAAGATAAGCTCATGGACAAAGAGTTCATGAAGGACCCTAGTGAGATAACATGGGAATCAGTCGATAAGAAGCTCAAGGCCATTGTGGCTGCACGGGGTCGCAAGGGAACTGGAAGAGTTGAACAGGTTGAACAATTAACTTTCTTGACCAAAGTTGCCAAGACTCCTGCCCAAAAGCTCGAGATCCTCTTCAACGTTGTATCTGCCCAGTTCGATGTGAACCCAAGTCTTAGTGGGCACATGCCTACTAATGTATGGAAAAAGTGTGTGCAGAACATGCTTACGATACTCGACATCCTTGAACAATACCCTAACATTGTCGTCGATGATTCAGTGGAGCCTGAAGAGAGTGAAACCAAAAAGGGTGCAGATCATAATGGGACTATTCGTGTCTGGGGGAACTTGGTTGCCTTCCTTGAACGAATTGATGTGGAGTTCTTTAAGAGTTTGCAGTGCATTGATCCTCACACTCGCGAGTATGTGGAGAGGCTTAGAGATGATCCTACATTCTGTGTTCTTGCTCAGAATATTCAGAATTATTTAACTCGAATAGGAGATTTTAAGGCAGCAGCGAAAGTTGCTTTGAGGCGGGTTGAACTTGTTTACTACAAGCCGCAAGAGGTATATGATGCCATGAGGAAAATGGTTGAAAATGACGAGGAGGGTGAGGATGGTGAGACGGAGGAAAATGAGGAGCTTGAAGGAAATAAGGGCCCACCAGCTTTTGTTGTTACACCTGAGCTTGTGCCAAGGAAACCAACTTTTCCAGAGAGCTGCAGGATGTTGATGGATGAGCTGGTCGCTCTTATTTACAAACATGGGGATGAGAGGACGAAAGCCCGTGCTATGCTATGTGATATATATAACCATGCAATCATGGACGAGTTCTCAACTTCACGAGATCTGTTGCTAATGAGTCACTTGCAAGATGCTGTTCAGCATATGGACATCTCCACTCAGATACTTTTCAATAGGTCTATGGCTCAACTCGGTCTTTGTGCATTTAGAGTTGGACTTGTTACAGAAGCACACAGTTGTCTTTCCGAGCTATATGCTGGTGGAAGGGTAAAAGAGTTACTTGCGCAGGGTGTTCCTCAGAACCGCTACCATGAGAAGACACCAGAGCAGGTAACATCTATGCTTTATTTTCAATTTCGTTTCTTTTGTGTATTGATTATATGCTATTCTTTTGATTTAATATGCATTGAAAAATAAGGTTATTGTGCGACAATTTCATAGGACCAAAGGAGGATCTAGATGAGAAACAATTTAAAAGCAGAGAGAGATTGTTAATATTCTAGACTTCTATTCTTTTATTAGATCAATAATTGTCAACTGAAGTGTTTTAATTTGTTTCGTTCTGATCTAATTATGTCTGCTTGATTGCACTTTATTAATTATATACTTTCTTTTTAGTACACTTATCTGATTTTCTTGAAATTATATGACTTTGTGTAATTCTAATCGAATTATGTGTTAAACTTGATGCTGACATATAAGGGAACTCTTATGACTTTGTTTTCCCATGAGAGGGATAAGTAATTTTCTTTAGTTTTGATTAGGTTTAGTCGTTTAGACGGAAACAATGCATCAAATGTAGGATTTTTAAGTTGAGGTTCATGTATACTAATTGCTCTTATGTTTGCTTCAATAAACTCATATTTGCATAGCATATTGATTGCATATGCAATTGAGTAGTGGAGCATTATCCTGCCATTGAGAAGCATATTTATGTTTTATGCCATAGACTACCAATTTAATCTGTTACTCTCTCATTATCTTCTCGACTTCAGTAATTTTCATTCCATCTTAAACCCTAAACATCATAAACACTTTACAGAAAGTCCCTATAGCTGGGTCAACATGAAAGAATGGAAAAATACCACTTTAACCCATACCTTTACCTATTTAATTATTTACCATGTGATCTTCTTCTTCATCATATAACCATGAATCCAAAACAACTTGCTCCTCAGAGTTGAAACAACTCACTGGCATCACAGCCAAACAATTGCTTCACAAGCCTATTTGATAAACAAATAAAATAATGGAGCTTTTCTCTTTATTTCTATATCATCATTTTAAATTTGAATTTCTGACAAGAAACTATATTGAGTAATGCAGCCTCGACTAAAGGCTCAATTAGTGTCAATCAGGAATTCTGGTGGCCACCTGTCTCATTTGAGCCATTTAAGTCTATCGATATGAACACTTTCTTTTTTTCTACCAAACCTATGTTTGATTTTCAACAATCATCCAATGAACCAATTTATCATCTTAAAACCCAATTATATTCAAACTTCCATTTAGAATTGATTTTTCTACGATTCACTAGGTAACAAATTTCTTCTTAATGACTTCCATTTGCATACACTGATCGACTATTGCACAAATAACATTTGCTGTCGCAGTTTGCACAGCAAAGGGCGTCCCTCTTCTTGGGCCCCTAAATCCACAAGTACCGGCGGAGGACCATGAAACCACCTGAACCTGAGTGTCGTAACCGTTACAATGGCATTGATGAAACTTGCTTGAACATGAATAACGCCTTTTGGTATTCTACGGCCACTCTTACGTGAAGTAATACACACGTTCCTAATAATTAATGGCAAAAGGAGAACATGAGTTGACTCATGTACAAAATAAAAGTTGTTATAGGCCGAGTTCAGTATTTGTCCTTGAGTTTATGCACATAATTTTTTATTATACATATTATTGTGAGATCACTGAAGCTGTAATTATTCCTTCTGAATATTTTCGAGTTATAACTTGATGTTTTAGATGTTTCTTTTTGCTTTGCAAACATTAGTTACTCTTTTTTCCCCTTTATTCTTTGTTGCTGCTATGCCAATTGCAAACTTGTTTCGAGATTCTGCAGGAACTTTTTTTTATTTACATGTTTATTTATTTTTCTCAGGAAAAGCTGGAAAAGAGGAGGCAGATGCCATATCACATGCACATAAATCTTGAGCTCCTTGAAGCCGTCCATTTGATATGTGCTATGCTCCTGGAGGTTCCAAACATGGCAACCAACACTATTGATGCCAAACGCAGGGTCATAAGTAAGACATTTCGCAGGTTGCTTGAGACCAGTGAGAGGCAGACCTTCATTGGTCCCCCAGAAAATGTTCGTGACCATGTTATGGCTGCAAGTAGGGCCCTTAGCAAGGGTGATTTCCAAAAAGCCTTTGATTTTATCAACTCCCTTGATGCCTGGAAGCTTCTGAGGAACCGAGATAATGTTCTTGAAATGCTCAAGACCAAAATAAAGGAAGAGGCTTTGAGAACCTACTTGTTCACATATGCATCATCTTATGATTCAGTGAGCTTGAACCAGCTGACTACCATGTTTGACCTCACCGAAGCCCATGCACACAGCATTGTTAGCAAGATGATGATCATGGAGGAGCTCCACGCTAGCTGGGACCAGCCTACTCGCTGCATTGTCTTCCATAATGTTGAGCACACAAGGTTGCAGGCTCTTGCCTTCCAGTTGACAGAAAAGCTGGCAATTCTTGCAGAAAGCAATGAGAAGGCCTTTGAAGCAAGAACAGGTGGAGCATTGGATGGATTGCCCCAAAGGCGTAGAGAAGGTCAGGATTATGCTGGAACTGTGGCAGGAAGATGGCAAGAGAACGCCTCTCAGGGAAGACAAGGTGGTGGACGTTTGGGATATGGTGGGGGTGGAAGACTCTCTGCCTTCAACCAGGCTTCTGCAGCAGGATTTTACAGGGATCGAGCCGGCCAATCACGAGGAACAGGAGGCTATTCAGGTGGCAACCAGAGCTCTCGCTATCGAGATGCATATGGAGGGGCTGGAAGGTCCTCTTATCAGACAGGTTCGGCAGCAAGGGGGTCTCAAATGGATGCATCAACCCGTATGGTCAGTCTCAACAGAGCAGGTCGTGTTTAGGGAAAAGTCAAAAAGAGTTGAAGGAAAAGAAAAGAAAAGAAAAAAAAAAAAAAGAGCCGAAAAAGCAGTTTTTTTCTGTTCGCTATCGAACTTGGTGATTTTGGAACATTTTTGTTTGTTTTTTAGTTTATATTGTGGTAACTGTACTACTAGATTTTACTTTTGTTCTTGTCGAATTGCAGTCTAGTTTCTAGAATGGATAATTATTTGGTCTGGACAATGGCATGTCTATTATTAACCAAGAATTCCTTTGGTGGTGATGTTCATTTTCACACTATTTTCTACACTCTTTCACAGCCGGATAGCAGTTATGTTCTCTTGTTTGGTGCCTAGTGCCTAATTCTTATTGATTTGCAGTTCCAAAAGTTGCAGGAATTGGCATTTTCTCTTGCACTCACGATGTTTTCCTTTTGATTTTGTTGTTACAACCTTAAATGAAAGCCGGCTCTCCAGATTTTTTTTCTTCTTTTTCAAAGACTTTCTTCAGATCTTTTGTTAAAAAGGTTGGATTCTTTGTGAGCTTTAATGTTGGCCGTGCGTCTTCTTTTCGTCATATCTTCGTATCTTCTAACAACTTTGATGCCTAAGTTGGTGAAAGGAAAGGGTTTACTTCCAGGGAATGTCTTCACTGGGCCATTGTTAAGGGATAAGATCCTCTTTTTAGAGAGGTTGGTTCACTAGTGTCTTGAACATTTTTGTTTCTAGATATTTACTTGTTGTGTTTGACATTTTCCCTCGTGTATAATCCCAAATAGGGTGTAGATGTGCTCTAAGTGGGCCTTTTCTTTATTATTAATAAGTAAGTGATGCACATGTTGCATGCCATCAATTCGTGCTACACTTATTTTTTTTCTTGGGCTAATGTATTGGTGTTTAACATGACTTTTAATTATAAAATCTAAACTTCATAATGTGAAGTAGAAAAATACATGTGTTATATGCCGTTGATCCGCGCTATGATTTTTTTCCTTAGGTTAATGTATTAGTATTTGACAGGGCTTTTGATTTTAAAATGTAAAGTTTGGAAGGTAAAGTAAGAAATGAAATGTGAAGGGGCAAAATGAGAATTCAAAAATTAGATACAAAGTATATTTATAGTTTACATATAATTAGAGGGTTTCAAATAAATTATGTTAGGAGTTTATGTATAATTAATCAATGTTTGAGAGGGGTTGGTTTTGAAAAAATATAAAATGTTGAGGGGTTCCAAGTAGGGGTGTTAATCGGTTTGGTCGGTTCAAAGTTGGACCAAAACCAAACCAAGAAATCGGTTTTTGGTTCGGTTCGGTTTCCACATTTATCAAATAAATAACCAAACCGATCGGTTCGGTTATTTTCTGTTTTTCCCTTTTTATTCTTTTTCTTTTATTTATTTTTTGCTGCTACATACAACCGAGTTGGCTCTAGCACAATTCAAAACTACAAAGAATGGAAAAAAAATAATGAAGCTTGATTTGCAAATGAGAAAAACCCAAAGACAGAGAGTACAAATAAAATAAAAGAGAGAGAGAGTGTGAGAAGCGGTAAAGGGAAAGCAAATGCCAGATGAACACGAAGAGTTTCAAGGCTCCGACTATTCATTTGTAGAGAATTTTTTCAATTTTTTCTTGCCTATTTCTCTTGATAACTCCATAAGATAATTTTTTTTTTTGCCTTGTCTCTCATATACACAATACTATAACATCATACAAAAAATATAACCATAATTACATTGTTTGCATCTTAATCTATCTCCACCACACCCATGTGATGATCTGAACAAGACTGAAACCTTCTATGACGATTCCACAAGTCACGTAATTTCATCCTGCAATAAGGTTTTTTTTATCAAATCAGAAGTATCGAAGTTGTCGCCATCGCCATTGCTCATTTTTGCTGCAAGCAAACAAGTGAAAAGTTTGGTTTTCTTCAACAAAAGTCAAACTCGGTCTCTCCTCATCAACTTGCAAGTGATAGAGAGAGAGAGAGAGTTAAAAAAGAAAAAAAAAAAGACATTAATAAAGAAAGAGAAGTTGGGTAGGTGGGGAGAGGTGAGTGTGGCTTAAATAAGATAGAGAATGTAGGCATTTTCAACTATTTCTCTGAATGGGGCAAAGTGGGAGCTAAGAGAGATGGTGGGGGATGCGGGGTGCATTGGAATGGGGTGAGAATTTAAATAAGAGTGGGTTGGTGGGGGATTAAATAAGAGAAATAAAGTTAGGGATTAAAAACAAGATAAAGGGAAGGGTTCTGTTCGGTTCCGTTGTTTCGGATGTGTGAAAAACAAAAACAAAAACAAAACCGAAACTGAACCAAACCAAGTCGGTTCGGTTCAGTTTTCTAATGTTCGGTTTCGATTTTTATCGGTTCGAATTTTTTCGGTTATATTTCGGTTCGGTTCGGTTCGACCGGTTTGGTCGATTTTCAGTAACCAATTAACACCCCTAGTTCCAAGTAACTAATGAAGATTTTGTTTATAATATGCTAATGTTGGAGTTGTTCATTATAAATATAGAGGTTCTTTCAGTTGTATTCAAACAAGGTATGTTTAAAATGTTCATAAAAATATTTTATTAACAGTATCTCCCTCTTGGTTGGGATTGTGAAAAATGTGAACTTTCGAGGTATTGTGGAATTTTTGAAAATGTAGTAAAGTATGAATAATGTTTCAATTAAAAAGACATTAAAACCCTTTTTTACTTTTTACCCATCTTTTGATTTTGTTTGTAAATATTATAAAGTTAGGAGGGCACAATTGGAATTTAAAAAAAAAGAAAACAGAGTCCAAATTGCGTGGAATTGGGCCATGGAGTTCCCAGTGTTGTTGTGTGATACATTTTCATTTATTTGGGTCGAATCCCCCACGCAACCCTATTTCCTTGAAATTGATTTTTTTTTTTTAATTATTTGGTTCCCTAAAGAATAGACTTTCGCGAAATGCAACTTAAATATGCTAAGTTGTTCACTATATTAACCTCTAATCTCTGTCTAGCTCTCTCTTTGTCGTCTCCTTCTTTGTTTTCTTCCACTCGAGAAAGCTACATACAAGATTCCTTTTTATTTTTCTCTCTCCCTCTGGCACCTCTCATTTCTCTTAAAAAAAACAATGATACACAACCATGTAAAGTTTCAAGCAACTCTAACTTAGTTTGCATAAATTTGCTAAATCATCATCATAATTGAGAAAATGGTATTAGGGTAGATTTAAAATGACTAAAATATTGAGCAACACATCTTGTTATTCTTCAGTGGAAGATTTTGTTGTATTTGCATGTATGAGTTTTGTAATTGGATTGATTCTATTTTGAAAGTTGAAGGGAATGCATATCCGGTTATCCCTTGCTTACAATATTAGTATCCTATTGGTATGGGGATGGAAATCTTCTTCAATTTTTAATCTTAGCCATTTTTTATCTCTAATTTATTATGAATAGTTGAAACTTTAGCTGAATTATAATATAAACTAATGTATTACCCGTTTCATTTTAAGTATTTGTATTGATCATTGTTTTCATTAGAAAGATCTTCAAAATTGCATTTTAATGATATCAAGTTTATAAAAAACTGACGACTACACAAATAGTTATGTCAATCTTCATTTTGAGAAAAAAGAAAACACTAGACTTTCTCAGCCACATGCGTTCTACAATTAATTTTTTTTTTTTTTTTTTTTTTCAATTTTGTTCATTTTCTTTGTCCTTCTCCATGCTTCATTTTATAAATATGTCATTATTGAGATTGAATATTAATCGTCAATATTTGTTCGCAACTCTGAATCCTAACTATCTTTTATTTAGACATCCATAACTAGCTGATTTGTAAGATGAAATATCAAAATTGCACGACTGATGATACCAGCCACATGCCATCTCAAAAAACACTAAAATCAATAAATATTTTTATAATAAAAAATAAATGTTTTAAAAAGTTTATTTATATTATGCTAATATTATGCTAAAATGGAAGTTAATGAAATGAAATTAAGGTGCGTTTATCATTTATCATTTTCTTGCAAAGCGAAGCAAATAGAAGTAGAGATTGTTGTTCTCTCCTCCATCCTCTTTTTTTTTTTTTTTTCTCTTTCACTCCCTGTCTCGTACATGTAGTCGGCAAATGTTTACTTGAAAGCCTCTCTTTATCGTATTTTTCTCCATTAGGTTTTCCTCTTGTTCAAATTGTCCCTCACAGAAACGAAGCCGATAAAAACGTCCCTAAATCTTCTCTTCTCATCGTAAGATAACTTTCTCTCTCTCTTGTCGCTCAGATTTCTCTGCAAGTGTCTGCTTCTTCGTCTTCTTGATCTTGTTTTCAAGCATTTTAGATCCTTCTACTGTTCCTGATTTGCTGTTTCAGTCATTCGATGATGATGCTTTCGTGTTCCAACTTCTCTGATTGAAATTACTGGTGCTAATCTCTGATTTTGATTCTATTTTCTTGTTAGATTTGTGTTCGCTTGGTTGATAATCCAATTAGTAGATATTGGAACTGTTAAAGATGATTTTCTTGTTTTGCATGTTTTCTGGATTTCAGTTTCTGATGATGATGGTGTGATGACTTTCTTGTTGTGCTTTGATTGTTCTGATGATTTTGATTTGATAGTAGGATTTGTCAATGTGATAAATAAGGAATTTGATGAGTGATAAAAGATTTTGTTTCTCAAATAGAGTCGGAAGATATCAGGCATTCAAGTTATTGTTTGAACACTGGATTTACTACAGCATGAAACATCGCGGTTCATAGTTTTCCATGAAGTAACAGTGAAATTAGAGGCCTTTCAAAAAAAAAAACAGTGAAATTAGAGCTTTAATTTTCATTCTAGGTTTTGGAACCTTTAAAATCTAAGACTTGCTAGAGAGAGTGGAACTGTAGGTTTTGTGCATTTTGTATCCGTTGCTGTAATCTAAGTAATCAATGATATACTGTGCCTAGTGATTTAGTACATGCCATCATTCAATCGTAATAAATATTGGGGTTGTGATTAGCATTGCAAGTTCTGCTAAAACACCGATTTGCTGAGCTGCATAAGGCTATGATTTACCTAAATGCTGAAAAAGTTAGTCTATCTCTCTAGCATAGAAGGACAAAAGAGGCAAGGGACACTCGGTTTTGTGTGGTTTATAAAAAGTATTGGATATGACCATGAGCTGTCAGTAATTGATATTGAAGGTTTATGCATACATGGGCCACCTTTTTCATCGTGCAAAAGTCTATTGTAGAAAATATAAGAACCTTGCGGATAATGATTTTGTCAAGTATTAACATGTGTTCTATATACTCGATTGTAGTATTTAGACATTTGGCATTACTTCGCAATCCTATACATGTTTCTCGAAAGGGAAGGGAAATATGAAATTGCTGGAATGCATTACAAGGACAAAAAAATTGCCGAAACACGTGTTTAGAAGATTGCAAGAACAGAGAAAAATAATTGCATCCATGAAAGGGAAGGAGGAGCTGAAATTACTTTACTGAACAATACAGCATTGCGTCGTCAACGATAACATCTCTATCTGAACCTTTTCATCATGTCATCTATCCCTCTCAAGCCATATGGACCACCTAGCAGGAATCAAGATCTGGAAGATCAAACTAAATGGAGAAATAGATTGGCTTCCAATTTTTGGAATCAATCTAAATTACTTCCTAGAAAAAAAACCTCGGCTGGTTTTTCATTTTCGACATAGTTACCCTTTTTTTCCGCAACCCCTTCTCATCAATGGATTCCTGACGTATACGAAGGAGCACGGTTCGTTCGTAGATAATCTGATCCAATGAGCAAGAGTAAAATCCCAATCCTTCCAAAAAAATAAAAGAAAGGAACCTTGAAAACCTTTCTAGATTCTCTTTGGTCTAGCTCATAGTAGTTTCTTTCCCACTGTGTGCTAGTTTATCTCTGATGAAATACTTTTGTTTTATTGATTAAAAAAACTCCCGAACACGATGTGATCTATCTTGACAAATCACTAAACAGGTAAAGAAATCTTCCATTGTAGGATTAGTTACACCCAAACTAGACTAAGGGTTCACTTAAAACTCAAATTGGGAGCTTCAGTCCGTTTGAGAGAAACCTACAACTTATAGAAGAACTTTTCAGAGAATTCGAGTTTGCAATTTGTCTTCACTACCATAAATCTTCTCTCTGATTTGGGCCTGCTTTGTTAAAAAACGCAAAAAAATGCCAATTTCTTTGTACTTGATGGTCACCCCAGTTGGTGTCATGCCAATATTTCATAACAAGCCATCATACCGTTTTGAAGCTTCTTTTAAAGGAAGTTCAATTTTATATGGAAGGCGTTGCATCTCCATCCTTAGATGTTGACCTGGTCTGCAACCATGATGTTTGCTTAGCTCTTGTTGTCCTAATCCCAAGTTCCCAACTTTGCTTGATGCCATTTTATTCTTCTCCCCTTCCAACATATTTGTCAATCACAACGAGGTTTACGTTTGTGGATATGGTTCCATATCCTCACCTCTCCCTTTTTAGAAACACTACAAAGGTGAAATATGGTATGATCTGGTTTCCATGCCGCTAATAAGTACATGTCTCTCGGTCTCTCTCTCTCGTAGAATATTATATGATATAATAAACTATAAATATAATGTAATCCTTTTTGATGAAACTACTTATCGCTCCAGCGTCTAATGTCGTATAACTATTTTACAACTTGAGCAACTTGTTTACTTGCAAAGAGAGGAAAAAGGGAGAGAAAGAGCATAATAGATTAGACAATTTGGCAGAAAATCAACGAGATGCCAAAAAATATGGAGTGCCAAATACTCTTTCACGGTTACAAGCAAAAAGTAACTTCAATGGTGGTGTGTTTCCAAACACATGTTAAATTTATATTATTTTGTTGTTCTTGATGTAAGCTGTGTTGTGTTCTTATGGTACTGTAATCTACCGTTACTTACAGTATCTCTTGTTGGTGAAATGGCTTCTGTTTATTTGTTTTGTTTTTCTACAGACACAAAAAAAGAGAGAGAAAAGAAAATCTCGTGTTTTACTCATATGCGTACTCTTGGCTCCATGCAAATGTATGAACTGTTTCAGTGATTGGGTTTGGAATCCATTTTAAGATTTTCTTTGGCTATTCTTTTTGTCAGGTTTGATGCTGTGAACTTGTTGAACCAGTGCTCATTGTGTCGCTGAAATTTACTGTTCACCAGCTTCATGGGCCTTTTCTTTTGAGTTCACTTTTAATTTTGAGCATCTCTTGTAACATGGAACAATCTCAGATTGATATTTACTGTGGTGTACATTTGTAAATAATCCAACATATCAGTGGTAGTGCTATCCACATAAGTTCTTCAAATATTGTTGGCAGTTTGATGTTTGAAAATGAAATGTGCCTCGTTGCTCAGTTCTTTTGCAATTCTCTAAATCTATAACTGCGTTTTGTGGGAAACTTGTAGATTTTTCTTGGATATACGTGGAAAGGAGAAACTCTTACATCTTTAAAGGTGGATTTATGAACACCTAAGAATTTGGAATCATTCTTATTGTCACCAATGGAGAGCTTAGCGCAGTTGGAAGCATTGTGTGAGAGGCTTTACAATTCACAAGACTCTGCAGAACGAGCTCATGCCGAGAGTACTTTAAAGTGTTTTTCTGTGAACACAGATTACATATCACAATGTCAATACATTCTGGATAATGCATTGACTCCATATGCACTAATGTTGGCTAGTTCGAGTTTGTTGAAGCAAGTGACGGAGCAGAGCCTCTCTTTGCAACTCCGGCTTGACATCCGTAATATTCTTATTCTGCTTATGTAATCTTTGTTTCAGGATAGAAGTTGTGGAACTCGATCCTTTCTATATGGCCATTCCCAGTTTTTCCATTTCGTAAATTAATCCTTTTTGCAGTTATATGCTAGTATCGTTTCTAGTTCATGGTTTTATGCATTTCATTTCTGTATTCTGAAGTTCCTACAATCTTTAAGTGCAGTATCATGTTTAAGTTGTATTGTCATGTACACTACTAATCGGATCCATGATCCCCCCTGATAGTGTATTATGTTTGAGATTTCTCCTATAATGTTGCTGTCATCCTGAGTTCATTTATCTGCGCTGTTGAAGGAAACTACTTGATAAATTATCTGGCCACCAGAGGACCTGACTTGCAGCCTTTTGTGACTGGATCCCTGATTCAACTTTTTTGTCGAGTTACAAAGTTTGGCTGGTTTGATGATGACAGATTCAAAGAGGTGGTGAAGGAGTCTATGAACTTTTTGAGTCAGGTGAAATAACATTTTTTTCAGTGTTCTTGATCTTTGATACATTCTACATACTTTACTATCTTTTTGATATTAATCTTGGTTTAGTTCTTATAGCATCTGTCTCGTCCTTCTTATTAGTGCTACATAGTGCCATAGTGGTAGAATGGATTCTGAATTTACTGTAGGTAGAATGGATTCTGAATTTACTACTTTCTGTGTTTGTCTACTACTTTTTATGTATATGCATTTATAGCATTGTTATATATCTATCTTGGATGTGCCTAGGCAAGCTAAGTGAGGCCTTGGAAACCACCTTTGATGACACTGGAAGGGTCAAAGGAACACCTGATGACATAATAAACTTCAATCAGATGACTAGATGAGAAGATGCAAATTTCCCAAACTTACCCTAGGTCCCCAGGCCGCAATTGGTTTTCTCACAAATTTTACGAAAAATGTTACCCCTTTCCAAGAAAGAATAGAAATCCATTATTCTCAACCAACATCTACCTAGTACATGAGCTGTGTGGTGTGTGCCCTGGTCGAAAGCACAGTTTCTGAAGTTGTGGAAGGAGCAAATAGTTTTGTGGCAGTTAGAGGTTAGCTCTATGTAAGAATTAATTGATGTCCTAAAGGGGGAAATTGGCTTTTATTTGGAGTGCCTTGGTATGCCAGTTTATCATGTCATTGAAGGTTGCACTTTCTCTTTAAAAAATGGTTGAGACTTTTTGTGGTGTGGTAGAAATGAAGAGGAGGGGTTTCACGCCTTGAATTGGGAGCTTGGTTTATGCCCAAAAGTATGGGAAGCCCTGGTACTAGCCTTTCCATTTTACGAATGAAGCCCTTTATGGCCAATGGTTGTGGTGGTTATCATAGCCAAATATGATTTGGAAGGCATTAGTTCAATTCCAAAGTATTCGATTTCATCATTGGTACTAGTACTTGGAGGAGCATGAACACTTCGTTGGAAGAACTAGAAGTAAACATATGAATGTTTTGGCACCATGTTTGCATTTGGATTGAGGAGAAAAACACTAAAATTCGTTTCTTAAGATATGTAGTTAAATTTCTAGTTGCATCTAATTGAGCCAAGAGCAAGATTAGATTAATCTGGATTAAATTGTGAACAATAAGAATTAAATGATTGATTTTTCAAAGTAAATAGATTTTTTTTACCCCTTACAATGCAAATATAAATGAAGATTTTTGTTTACTATGTTAAGCTAATATTAATTTGTAAACGTTTAAATATACTATCACCCCTCATTACTCAAATAATGAAAATTAGTGTATACTATATTAAGATAATGTTAATTTATAAATGTTTAAAGATACTATCTGCCTATCACCCTTCATTACTCATTGGTCATAAAGCATAGGCATCTTATAAGTTATGGTAAAATTAATCTAAAAGATTAACAAAATAAACATAGAGAATCCTAGTGTAATGGGGGTATGCCATTAGTGTTGATAGGGGTGTAAATTAAAAAAAAAAAAATACATTTTTAATTATTTTGTTAAATTTTTTTTTGACTTTTTGTACTTTGGAAGGGATTAAGCGGCGAGTGGACACTGATTTTTCATTGACTTGGCTACAATATTGCCGATTGCTGAATAATCTTGTCCCGTTAAGGCATCTTATTAGTTATTAATCATTGGTCATAAGTTCATAACACTGCATCTCATAAATTATAACAATATTAATCATTGACATTAACGAAATCAAGAGAATCCAAGTGTTGAGGGTATCCACTATTATTGTTGATTTGGTTACAATTTCTTATTATGTTTTTATTTACTTTTTAGGGTTATATAATACTGAGTGATTGATCGGTAAGTAGACACCTAGATTTTGAAACATTGTCGATTGGTCTTGTCCCATTAGTCCACCCGGTTAATTGCTAAAATGTATAGGTCTGTTTTTGTTTAAGCGATTAATACCCGATTTTATGGCACAAATCCTAAGATGGTTGGTGATACTTCTTGGGACTTTTACTTTATAGGAGAACACAACTCTCTTTGGGTGAGACAAAGTGTTTGTTATTCCATTGCTGACGATGTTGAGCTCTTGGATGCATCAAGTTATTGGATTTGGTAGTTAGATAGGGATAGTTGCTTCTCGGTAACTCTTATGTTTCCATAGCTTGCAAACGATAGTCTTTCCCATGGATTGTGATGCAAAACTTCCTCATCCAGAGGCTTTGAAGGTAGGAGATTAAGCCTTATACATGCGTTGCCCACCAAAGATGTCATTTCTTATGGGCATGCAAATTGATATTGTGTGCTTTGTGGGGGTTGAGGTATGCATCTTCCATTTTTCTATCACTGCCATTGGGTTCGGGATATTTGGACTAAATCTATTGATTAAATACTTAATATCAGTTAAAAAAAGGAAAGACCGACTCAATACGCTTTAAGTTTCATGGTCACGGATAAACTATTTTTTTTCATATTTGTGTTTTATTAGGTGGTTCTTTTTAATTTTTAGTACTTTTTTTGTATTTTTTCTGCCTTGTGACCTTTTTAGTCATATCAACCTTTCCTTTTAATTAAATATATAATCCTGGTTGTTTGGCTGATAGCAAAGAACATGGATGTGAAGGCACATTTTTTTTTTGGCATGGTTATCAGAGCACCATTTGCGTATGGTTTATAATAGTTCTGGTTTGATATTAATAATTGTATTGGTGGTATTATAGCTGTTAGGAAAAGGTAGAAAAATGATTGCAAATTAATTTCACGAGTTTTGTTTGCTTGAGGATATCATGCCGACCATTGGGTATCATTACTCTGGGTTTAACTGGTTTGCTGTCTATTTCATGTAATCATGTGTAAAATTTCACTTTTAAGTTAATAGTTAGAACATGCACAGAATCCAGTTTGTTGGATGCATTTAGTTATATTCTATAGTTGTTCGATTAGTTAGTTGTTTTTCCAGTTTTGGATTTCCTTGTGTTTGTTTATGGCATTTGTTGTATACATTCAGCGTAGGTGATGCTATTACTTTGTCATGAATTCGACAATTATAATTTTCCTGAATGTATCTTTGTTTGTTCACATTTTCCTTTTTCATCAGGCATCACCAGGTCACTACACTATTGGTTTGAAGATATTAAATCAACTCGTGTCGGAGATGAATCAGGTTGGTCTTTTCGAGGTTGTTATATGTTCGTTATTATTTATTCATCTTTTTTTTTTGGGTGTTTTGATCAAGAAAAAGTATTAATCAACACTCGTACAAACTACAAACCATACATTTTGGTCATTTTAAGTTTCTAGAGGTAGTAAAACACTTGTGGTGGAAGTTTGTGTGATTTTGCATATTCTGAGACAAGTGGTTTGTTGGATTCTGTTATAGTTGACTTAATCATAGCTCGCCTTTTGTTCCTCAAAGCCTTTAGGACTGGAACTACTGAAGTCAATACAGGCAGCCAATTTTGACCCATAAATTCGCCATGGAAACAAATAGTGAAAATAAATTTCAACAGCTAAAACTGCTGAACTTATCATGTATCGCTGTTCTTTATTTCTAGAGTAAATAGGTTAGCCCTGAATATACAATAAATGTGCAGTTATGCTTGATATTTTAATTGTTAAAATCATCAATAAGAGCTAGAATGAGTTCTTTATAGCGATGATTTTATCATGAATTTTGGATTCTACTGGTATTTTGACTACTAGCTTCACCTAATTGTTCATTGATTGATGAAATATCAGCCTAATCAAGGATTGCCTTCTACACATCATAGAAGGGTTGCCTGCAATTTTCGGGACCACAGTCTCTTTCAGATATTCCAGATATCGCTGACCTCATTGGATCAACTTAAGAATGATGGTAATTTCCTTGCTTTTTAATTTCATGTGTTTGTTTTTAAAGTTCCCTGGAATCAGATAACGTTTATGTTATGTCTTTGGTGGCTAGTGTTTAATTCTTCATTGATTTGCAGTTGCAAGCAAGTTGCAAGAACTGGCACTTTCTCTTGCACTCAAGTGTTTGTCCTTTGATTTTGTCGGGACAACTTTAGATGAAAGCTCTGATGAGTTTGGTACTGTTCAGGTACGAATCAGCTCCACTGTTGCATATTCCTACTCATAGTAGCCTTCTAAGCAAGAAAAGTGCTACATGCTATTTTTTGCATTGGCTATGAAATTCTCATATTTCTTCACATACAGGTTCCATCTGCTTGGAGGCCAGTTCTGGAGGATCCTTCGACTCTTCAGATCTTTTTTGATTACTATGCAATTACTAAGCCCCCCCTTTCTAAAGAGGTTGGTTCATACTTATCTTAAACCTTTTTCTTTCATACATTTTCATCAATGTTGATATTTACATTTTTATTCAAGTTGGTAATGCCTGATACAATTTTTGTTTCGTCATTTTCCTCCCCCTTTTCTTTGTGTTTGTTTATTAGTATTAGGTTGAGTTGTCTTTTCTTGTTTGATTTGAATGCAAAGAGAATGCATACTTAAGAAGAACAGAATGAATGATTTTTTTTGCTTTTTATTAGTCCATTTTTCCCAGTGTTCTAAAAATCGCTAGGCGCTGGGCGGGCGGCGAGCAGGTGCCTAGCGCCCAGGGGCCTAGGCGGGTGCCTAGGCGGTCTTAGGTTTTGTATTATAACTTTAATAATTTATAAAAGTTAAGCATAATACCTTATCAATTACATCCAATTTAATGCCAGTATACATATGCAAAATTTAAAAACATGAAAAATTAACAATCGTGAACAAAATTTATTAAAACTCAAATGACTAAAGTTGGTCATGATGGGTACTTTATATAAATTTGAATTTGTGTAATCTTTTATTTTTCTTCAAATTGCATGAATAACCTCAGTTATTTTTGATAAATCTACATTAGTAAAATTGGTACCGGCAGATCCTTTGAGAATTCCATTAAGTAATCATCCTTTGCTATATTTAGACATATACTGAATAAAAAATAATTAAATAGTTTATTTCTAAAAAATAGGAAAGAAAAATAAAATAAGAACACAATCAGCCTTATTAAAAAATAAAAATAAAAATAAAAAAAAATAAAAAAAAAAATCGCCCAGACCGCCTAGACTCCGCCTAGGCCGCCTAGACTCCGCCTAGGCCGCCTAGACCCGACTAGACCGCCTAGACCCGCCTAGGCCGCCTAGACCCGCCTAGATCCCGCCTAGACCCGCCCAGACAGCCCAGAACCGCCCAGACAGCCTGCCCAGCCATTAATCTGGGCGGTTTTCCACCTTCTAGCGCCTAGGCGCCGCCCAGGCCGATTTTTAGAACACTGCTTTTTCCTATGAGTGAAGGAGTTCAGTTGCAGATGCTAGGATTAGTGGTGTAATGAGGTAAAAGTAAACCCAAGTCCAACTCCAAGTCCAACTCCAACAATTACAACGGTCAAGCCACACGCTACTTCTCAAGATCTAGGCGAAGTGGTTACCCAAATGCAATTTAGCCTCAGGTTGAGTTGGAGTTGGGTGGTTTGAATCAAGTTTGTTGGCGCAAGTCACATTGGAACACATTGATTGTGTTACCTGAATTATATATTTTTAAGGTCTAACACACCCCAAGAAGTTATTGATAAGAGATTAAAGGTGAGTGAGAAACTCACAGATACAGAAGTTAATATTCCATTACTGTATAAGAAAAAAAAATTACAATCACCTGTTACACTACAATCATTTTACATGAGCTCATTCAATCCCATTCCCCAGTCACTGTCCTTATTGTCACACTCAACCGTACCAGCAGCAACATAGCCTTGTAACTCTTTTCCCAAATCAAATCTGAATCTGAGAACATCCTAACTTGTTCCAAGTGGACCACCTAGATCTAATTTGGATTTACTTGAATAGTTAGACCCTCCATTTGTGGTTCCTCAATAACTGGGCCCGGAGAAGTGCCTTTTCTTCCTCCACCTTATCACACAACCTTTTATCTTTCCCTGCTAGTTAGAGTTATGCCTATTTTGTGTTTTAATTAAAATTTCTTTCTATCATTTGTTGAGTCCCCAGAGCTGCTTCTTGGGCATTTATCTTTTGGTACTCGTGCTTGATCCTGTCCACCACCTGTTCCTCTGATCAATGCCCAATCCACATCCTCTTTGGGCCTGGGCTCATCATACTCTACTTCTTTAGCTTTGTTCTGAATTCCCACATTGACTGTACCTGTGCTTGTACTTGTACCTGTTCTAGTCAGGTTGATCTCTGCCCCATTGTCCACTTCAGACCCTCTTTGTGTATTTGAACTATGCTTCTCAGCTTGCTTCCTCCCTGGTATCTTGTACTCCTCCCAAGTACAATTGATTGACGTAGAGAGGGTAGAGAACACTTCAGTGTTGAAGTACTTCTTGCCATCGTTACATCCATCATCGCTTGTTTATTCTCATGGCTCCTTGAGATCACTCTCCTTGATCATCCTGATCAAGTGGTAATGGTGCTATCTCCCTCCATGCAACTCAAGCTCCGATCCCCCATCACGACCTTTGCTCCTTGTGCTGTTGACACAAGAGAGATCATGAACTGCCTCCGCAGACCTCCGTTAGATATGCTAACCAACTTATCTGCTTGTTCTTTAGAACCCATAAAATCCATACTCTAATCTGGTTGATACTCGATTTGCGAAATGGTAATTGAAGATTCTGGAGCTAAATTGCTCTCCAAATGTTCATATTCATTAGACCTTGAAACCATTGGGAATGCTACCATGAGGATAATAGTCTTTCGAAGATCCCATAACCAAAGGTTAAGTTTGTCCACCTTGTTTTCCAAATTAACCCCCTCTTTTGGTACTTCAACTTTTCAAACTCCTTTCTCGATCACCACCTTGTCCAACATTACGACCATCTAAAGCCGTCTTTGTACTATGTTGCAATCAAGGAAGCATCGACTCTTCGGAAAACTTGCCGTACCTGTGTCTAACACGTATCCAACACTGACACTCGCTCGACACGCCTCTGACGCATGTCAGAAATATGGTCAATGTGTAAGCAGTTGTCAGACACATGTTCAGTGTAGTCAACGTGTCAGACATGCCTCCAACACACCCAAAACTTGGTTAGAACACAATAAAGACTCGACATTCAACTTTATTTTATTTTTTACTTTTAGGTGGGCGCATATAACCTCATAAGTTGAAAGTTGTTAATCCATCTAAAGTGAAAAACTTTCAATTGTGATGAAAGATTAAGAGGGTGATGAAGTATAGATCTATGCTTCTTCTTCTCTCTTTTGCCTCTTATCTCCTCCACTTTTCTACTCTACTATGCTTTTTTCTTGCGACAGAGTGACATCTTCACTAATTTTGTTAGATCCTTTTTTCCACTTTTTTACATTTTCATTTCTATGTTTTTTCATGTTCTTTTTTTCTTTTTCAACACAATTTATACTACATTTTCATCTTAATATTTCTTGTTCTTTTTTACTTAAATTATTTCTTTATTAGATTATTGTTTATGTTCATATGACATAAAAAAGGTATGATGTGTCGCCGTGTTCTCGAGTACTAGTTTTTTTAAAATTGCTGAGTCGACGTGTCGTGTCCGTATCCGACACAACACGCGTTCGCGCGTCTGTTCATCCTTGATTGCAATCAATAGCTTCATCACACTCCACTTGGAGCACACCCTCTCATTGATGTAATATTCATTTCATTTATTTTCAAAGTAATGATCTGCAGGATGTCAAAAGGTATGTCTTCCCACATCATAACACTACTGATGCAATAGAGGCCCTCTCACAACCAACCACCCACGCCACCCCATCTCGTTCCCATTCATTTTCTTCCAACTCCAGCCTAAGCTTTTGGCATGCATTGCTCTATGGCAGATATTGTCTTTTATGTTTTTCTTTGTAATTAACGCGTTCCTTTAAAAAATCTCACTTTATGCATGCATACTTTCTTCGTTTGATAATGTTACACTGAAATATTCCCATGATCAATGATTGGTGAATCATTATCTTGGAAAAGGTTTGTATTAAATTCCTGCTTTTGAATTATGTGGATATATAGGCTGCTGATTATCTGTTAGTGTTTTAGGCCTATAGTTTTTAGCTTCTTTTCTAATGGTACACAATTTTGCAGGCTTTGGAGTGTCTAGTGCGATTAGCTTCTGTTAGACGTTCTTTGTTCACTAACGATACCGAGCGCTCAAAGTTTCTCGCCCATCTCATGACAGGAACTAAAGAAATTCTTCAAACTGGGCAAGGTGCTACAACTGTTGTAGAAGAACTTATTTTTTTTTATTCTATGCATCTATTCTTTTTGTTCCTAGTTTGATACTAAGTAAGATCATGTTCGTTTGGATTAAATATATTTTAAGATATTTCATGTGTATTTTTAAAGGGTGACTTTTTTTTTGGATCAAACACAATTCAAATATATTGAACTGAAAAAGGGTAACCTTTTTCATTATAAATGAGAACAATACTAAAAGAAACATACAAAAGGAATCTGAAGAGAGTCTAGAAATCAATAGCTTACCTTGCCCAATTGATGATAAGAATTACATGCACGAGCAATGACATCGTCTTCAAAGCATCGCTGCCTTCCCACCATTTTTCGTTTTAATCAGAATGACAAAAAATATATTATATTGAAAAAAGCACGCGAAGGAGGATATCATGGCTCAGAATATGAAATCCTCCAATATTCCTAGAAATTTTAATGGTGTAAGTTGTTTGGTGAGAGGATTGAAGTTTTGATGGGAAAAGCTGGCTCAAATCACCATGTTGTTGTCCTTACAACCCCATATTCTCACCCTAAATACCACACCTTTTTTTTTTCAACTGTTGGTTAAAAGGTGCTAAATTTTATAAAGCTAATTGAGGAATGATGAGAAGGATTCAGGGTCACTAGGAATGCTGGTTATGTAATGTGGTGTAAGGTAAACAAAACAAAGCAGTACCCCCATGCTGGATGGAGGTGTATAGGAAGACTCTTCGCTAATCGCAAAGATCGAAGCCAACATTGTTGGCCTTGAAGAACAAGATAATCTTCTTTTTTTTGGTAATTTTATTTTTGATTGATTCTTTCCTTGTTGTACTACGAGTTTATGAGAGCTCGTCAGGAAGTACTTGGTACTACAATCATTGGAGGAACAATATGGCAACAAGGAACAATATAGCAACAATACCTAACCTTGAGGATGCTTTAGAATCTTTTCAATTGCTCATTCATCTCTTTCACCATCAATACCGTGTTTTAATAAATTTTTTACCGATGATGGCTCAATTGCTTGGAGCATTCACAAATGCCTTCCAAAATATAGCAACAAGGTGACACCCAAGGTCACACGAGGAACTACAAAATACCTTGCTATACACCATCACCAATCTCGCATGCTAGCAAGCTTGCACACAGAGCAAAGTTGAAGCATAAGCTGCCAAAGGAAAGGCCCACTTGTTGAGTAGGCACGTCTTTTCTATTTTATTTATTCTATTTGAAATCAACTTTGCCGGTTGCTGTTCGATGTGATGGATTTGGTGATTGGCCGGATTAATTGCAAATCAACAAATAAATAAAAGAAAATATTTATGGAGTCCTTATCTCGTCTTGCCTATTGCTCGTCCTCGTTTGGTTTCCTGCAACATAAAATTTTAACAAATTTTATACAATTCGTATATTCTAATTGTGCCCTTTCTACTGTAGACGTGGATGAGTTTTTGCTTTTCCTGCTTATTAAAATAAACTTATTTGGGGGAGTTCAAAACAATAGGAGCAAGGATTCTTTGTGAGCTTTTATGTTGGCTGAGGTTCGTCTTTTCTTGAAATCTTTTAACAACCTTAATGTTAGTTGGTGAAAGCATGTGGACATTGTTAGGGGATATGATCCCCTCAAATGTGAATTTTGCAATTGAAGGCTGGATATTGATGTGGTATGCTGTTTTTGTGTGGGTTCAAAAAATCTCTTCTCACCATTTTCTTCATTATGGTTGAGTGAGTATTTTGGGGTCTTTCTTCTCTTTTTGGTGTTTACTGGGTTTTGGTAGGCCCCTTAGATATTTTTGAGAAGTTGAGACTTGAGAGCGCCCATCCACCTCTCCTTGAAGGATAAGAAAATAAGATTCTCTGGAGGTCAACCTTCTTTGTTATCTTGTCAGGTCGTACAAAAAAGGGGAACACTAGGATCTTGAACAAATCTTTGAAATTAGAGGGATTATTGTTGCAGGATCAGACCCTTTGAAAATTTGTTTGATAATTCGAATTTGACTGTCATGGGAAATTGACTCTTTTAATGTTGTCTTTTTGTAATTTCTCTTCCTTCCAATTTTTCGTTTTTAAAGAAAAAAAACAGAGAGCCATAACAAAGTTACCCTAAAAGATTGAGAAAGTGATTTCAAAACTTCTTGAGCAAACAAACACAAAATGTGTTGGTTTCTGGATCGTTGATTATACCGTAACCTAAAGTATACAATCAATCTCTCCTAGTGTACCCCTCTTAATAAGCACATTCTGGTTATTTGACCAATTTCATACTCTTGATAAACTCATCCTGAGTAGTTGACCAATTTCACACCATGCTCCACATTCCACCACATCGACAAAACAACCCTAGAGGAAAGTCATGCAACACAATGTTTTGTTCTTTTGCATTCCCTCATTTGACCATTTCCATATGCAATCATCCCCTCTTCTGTGATGGACTTGTATGAAATAAGGAAATATCATTAGTTGATTTGGCCACATAGAACTATTGAAAATAGAAGGTTCTACCTCACCACGCGAAACATCTTTAACCATCCGTTCGAGACATTTGCAAATGGTAATTGTGCTTTTAAATTTATTTTTCTTAGATGGATTTCTTTTTCTAATTTTATATCGTGTCAATTTTTTTGACTGATTAGAAACTACATTACTACTTGCCCAGTTGTTGGTAATGATGAAAGGGAGACCTATGTCATTATGCACTCATACCATTAAATAACTGTGACTATTTCGTACAACATTTTTTCTTATAATATACATTTTTTTTTTATTATATGCATTAAATTCGGACTCAGGCCTTGCTGATCATGATAATTACCATGAGTATTGTCGTTTGCTGGGACGCTTTAAAGTGAATTATCAGGTATATGTTCTGTTCTGTATATGTTCCAATTGTTTTTTATTCAAAACATACTCTGCCGTTGGTCTCGGACATATTAAATGATTGCATCATATATCTATGTAGAGGCTTCTTTCAATATTGGTGACATCCTACCTTAGTTTTAGTATCAGAGAGCACCGAAAAGAAGACTTGTATCATTGAAATGAAGCCGAAAAAAGAACGTGGTAAAAATAATGAATTAGCTGTCATGTGGTGATTATCATAATATATTCCTTGTCCCTCATCTCAGTACTCTTTGGTTGCGAACACCTTAAATGAAATTGATGTGTAGCTAGACTTCTATCTATGTTCAATTGTTTGCTAATATGACCAAATGTAGGATATGTTGTCTTGAGATGAATGCTTCTTCGATGAAAATAGTGCCAGGAAATTGTGTTTTGTGTTTTTTGATGAATTACATATTTTGTGACACTTGCCAATGTTTTGGACCATGTGGTGGCAAATGTAGCATGTGTTTAGCAAATTATTTTGCTAAGGGCTTATGTATGTATATATGTATATATGTGTGTGTACATATGTATGTATGCATGTATGTATGCATGTATGTATGTAGGGATAATATGCGTACTATCCTAAGACATGACTTTGTTATTGTCATTTAGACAAATGAATTTCAAGGACATCAGATTTTGAGTTGCATTTACTGTAAGATTTTTACATCCTAGGGATTTTTGGGTTTTATTAAAAAAAACATACATTTTGAAGAATTAAGATTTATGTTGGCATTGTTGTTGTGTTTTTTGAAGACTGCTATTGGGATCTGAAGTTGCCAAACTTGTGTCGATGTCATTTAATTCCAAAAGAGTTTTAGATCACGTGAGTTCGACGGTGAGTTGATTACGGTGTTATCATTTAATGAATGTTATATAGCTTCAAAGAACACATCTGGTGAAATACCATAGGTTGACTTGAGGACATAGACATACGTTAGGCTAGGTGAAGCACATTAAGCTCTCATTATAGGTAAGGTAAGTGCTTAGGTGCCAGGACGTGTACTAGGCGAAGACTTGATTAAGTGCATGTAAGAACATGTTTTGCCCTATTATTAAAAAAAATTGATTTTTTTCCTTACCATTTATGTGTCAAACAAAACATAAGGATGTGGTTGATTGATTCCAAGGAAAACTTGCCATTGGAAAATTACAAAAAGAAAGTAGAAAATAACAGAGGAAGTGGGAAAAGATTCTCCATCTTTAGGTTTAATATTTAAAGCAGTATGAAGATGACTTGTTTTTGGAAAAAAATAATTTGTAGCTCCCCCCCAATAAAACATTTTCCCACAACTTTATAATAAACTAGGAGGATAGTGATCACAAAATTCATGTCCTTTATTCTCTCTTCCTTTTTCCTTCCTCCCCCTTCTCACTTTTAGAAAACAGTTTTGGAAAAACTTTTCCTACAATCGAACACATCCTACTTGTAGGGTTTTCCTCACATGGTTGGATTTTAACTCTCAAATGGAGTTTTGGGTTTTCAATCATCGATATTGTGAAACACGTTCATTAATCTATACACACACATGGAGTAGGTGGAAATCACAACCATGTGTGATTGGGACTGCATTCAACAATGTGAGTCAAGTATTACTATATTAAGTGGAACCTTAATCAATTATAAACTAAAATTATTTAATATGGTACATGACTTGCAAATATTACATTTCTAGTAATAATAATAATAAAAAATAAAATAATAATAATAATAATAATAACAACAATAATAATATAATAATAATAATAATAACAATAATAATGATAATAATAATAATAATTCATGTTAATTTGTTTCTAGTTAGATTCTTCGAAGAAGAGGAACAAACTTGAGCCTAAGAAGTTGAATGGTCTTTGCCTATATACAGTACCAAATGTTGAAACTGCGTGATGACGAACACATGTAATTTGAAGGAAAGATTGACTCTGTATGTTGCAATGTTAAAAGTGTCTAGATCCAATCAATGCCGCCAATGATGTTGTTGGGGACACAAGTTTTATTATGAGTTTCGGGGAGGAGCATAAAAACCCTAGCCAAGGCACAAATGCTGTTAAGAGTCTTAAGACAATCCATTAATGGAGGCCGAGGGAAGAGGCTAATCCAAGCACTTTTCGGTAACGTGTTTGAGAAACACGAATCATGAAGTTGGGAATGTTACGCATGGACCACAAAGTTGGATCACGATGGGCTCAATTTTGGGGATGATGAGTATTTATACTAGACTAGTCTACAATGGACCATCTTAAATTAGTTGGTTTTCAGTTTTTTGTTCTTGGGTGGGCTTGCATGTTTAAACTTTATGGTTGTTGACTTGTTATTTTGATGGATTATGGCTCCTGCATCTTTGAACTTTCATCGATAGATTGTAGGGCGTCACAGTGTCAATTTATTATCATAGTACTTTGTCTATTTGATACACGACTTGTATACGGAGAAATATGTTTCTTTGGCCTGGAAAACTAGGCAATGCCTCACCTAGCATCGAGTATAACATTGTCGGTGTGATCATTTTTTGACTCTTCCTTACTGGCCAAATAAACAATTAAACAAATAGATGCTAAGCAATTCAGGTTTGCTCTTAATAATAAGATTTTTAGTGGGACTTTAATTATTCTTTTGGTCTCTTTTACTATTTGATGAATTTTGGAAAAATTGCATAATGCAAGAAATTTCTGTGATGACAGATCTTAGAGCGGTAATTATGGACATTATGGTTACTCTATAGTGTTATGTTTCTGAAAGTGGGTGTTTTTTATTCAATTATATGGCTATTCGGAGTCTAGTTTGAGGCATTAAAACATTTAAGCTAGATTTCTTGTATTCTCTCTTGTTATCGATGGCATCTTACCTTATGAACAAACAATAATCTTTTTGCCTTTTGGTGTTCTATTGTTTAGATTGTGAGGTCTTTCTTTACTTATACTCGTCTTGGCCCCCTTGATAAGAGGGCTATCCTTGTTGTCTTTCTTATCCTTCTCTGTGGTATTTTTCATTTTTATATTTTCTTATATACAAGTTTTGTTATTTAATTAATTAATTATTTATTAAAGTTGTATGTATTTGTCAATAAAGTATGAGAATGATTGCTGGACCTTTTTTTTTTTTTTTTTTAATTCATTTTCTATCTTCACAAACATAGTCAAATTGCAAGTTTCATGGGAGAAAACCTTAGGGGGTAGACCATGTATTTGTTCCATGGCTAGTACCTACTCTTTTTGCCACGCAAGTATGAGCTCGATCTTGTTTCTAATGGTTATTGTGATTATAAATTCTTATAGTTGGCGGAGCTTGTAAATGTGGATGGGTATAGTGACTGGATCCGCTTAGTTGCAGAGTTCACGTCACAGTCTTTGCAGTCGTGGCAGGTCAGCTTGTGTTCATTTCCAATAAGTTGTGAAGAAATACTTATTATGTAATACTAAAATCAGTTTCAAATTTTCAGTGGGCCAGCAGTAGTGTATATTACCTTCTTGGTTTGTGGTCAAGATTGGTGACATCTGTACCCTATTTGAAAGGAGATACACCAACTTTGCTAGATGAATTTGTTCCCAAAATTACAGAAGGTTTTATCACGTCACGATTTGATTCTGTGCAGGTATCTTGGGCTTCTATTTGCTTAAGTTTCATGTAAGTAAGGAACTTCAATTTGGCATTTGAAGATTAATACTCTTTCTGTGATTGTGCAAAGCAGGCTGGGTTTCCTGACGACCTTTCTGAGAACCCTCTCGACAATGTTGAACTTCTCCAGGACCAGCTAGAATGTTTCCCTTACCTATGCAGATTTCAGGTATGATTCTATGATGCAATCCTACTGGAAGAAAGTCTGTTTGGGTTCTCTGTATTTTTTCCTCTTTTCATTAAACTAAAGTTTCTGAAATCTTTATTGTAATGCCCTTTGAGGTTATTGGTTTTCTGAGTTAGGCTGATCGTCATCTTCTTATCTGTGTGAGTTACAGTATGAAAGCACTAGTCTTTATATCATAAAGGTTATGGAGCCTATTCTTCAAACGTACACGGTATCTCCTCATCCCTTAATGACATGATGACCTTTATTCTGTAAATGGTTTATTGTTTTTTGAATACGTTATTTGCTCTTTATAGGAACGATCTAGACTCCAAGCACATGGAGACGTTGGTGAACTCTCTGTAATTGAAGCAAAACTATCTTGGATCATTCATATTATTGCAGCCATCCTTAGGACGAAACAAATTACTAATACTGGGTAAGATAAGTTTGTTATCGTGAAGCCTTAATGTCAAAGTTGGCCAATGACTTGGTGATGTTCTACTTTGCCGTTTCTTGTCACTTTGCAGTGCTGAATCACAAGAAATAATTGATGCTGAACTAGCGGCACGTGTTTTGCAGTTGATTAATGTTACAGATAGCGGATTGTACACTCAGGTAGTCCTCTAAAAGAAACTTCATTCTGATGGATTCAAGCTCTTAAGTGAACTTGGAGCTTGAATCTTGAGTTTAAACAGACTTTGTTCTCTGTTTTCTTTCTTTATGACTGTCATGTTGTCCCACAACATATATTTACTGGGGTTGATGTGGATTTGCCAAGACAGAATCAGCCCACTTCTAGTTTCATGGAAATTGTAATACAAGTTCTAGATTTCCAGATTCATTTGGTACACAATGAATTTGGATTGAAATCCCAGGTGCCCACCTAATTTTCGAAGGGCCAAATTTTTAATAGTCATGATCCGTACTGTACAAGATCGTTCCGGCCAATATTTAAAAATGACTACTCTATGTTTTGGGTTGTATGGTCCTTTTTTTTGTAGAAGTGTCACATGAACCTTAATGTGTGGAAGGGATGTTAGTATGTAAGGACGAAGGGCACATAGTAAATCTTCAACTTGGAGACAAAAATAGGGGTGAACTTCTTGATGTTCTTTCCAAATTCAAGCTCCCCCTTTCCACACTTCTCTCTTTTGCTGAGTTTGTTTGGGCTTTACGAGATCAAGTGGATTCTACATGATGTTTAAGTTATGTTAGTCATGATGCATGTCCAACTTGCTCTATTCTGTCTGGCTAAGCTCAACAGTTTTTTAAATGCCAAAGTAGGATTGAGAGATTCGGCTGTGGACCAAAATTCGTGACATGGCATTTCTTATTATGTTGTAATCTCCTTTAAAGGTAGATACACTTTAAATATTTTTGTCTATAAGATGTATGGAGTCATTTTGGTCTTAGTAAACATGGTGGGGTCCTTGCGATTCCCGTTTGCTATGTGGGGAAGCATGCACCCTTTTAATAAAACATGTGTAATTGAAAAAACAAGGCAATTAAGAAATAGTAAACAGAAAAAGATCTGAGAATTGACCCCTTAAGTTTATCATCACTTATATTCAAGGATTGTGATTTCTTTTTTTGAGTTAATTTCGGTTTTCTGATTTTAAGAAATATTTTGGTGTGTAAAGAAAAAACGTAAAATTTTTAAGGATAAATGAAATATATAATGAATTTCGAGTATATATTAAATATGTGAAAAAATAATATGCAAGTAAATAAATGTATTAAACACATTAAATGAAACCAAAATACCTATATTAGAAAATCAAGGGGTAGTTTAAAAAATAATATACAAGTAGAAGAAGTGATAATTAAGAAATTAAGGGTGGTTTCAAAAATCAATAATTAATTAAAATAAATGATAATTAGAAAAAAAAACTTGAAATTAACGAAAAAAAAATCCCAATTTTTTTTGAAAAAGTCCTCGAAAAAATGTAAATTTTAGTATCTGGTTTTTGTCTTTTTACGGAAAAACTCTGAAATTTATGAAAAAATCTCGAATTTTTTTGAAAAAACCCTTGAAAAAATGTAATTTTTTTCTTTCGCCCTTTTACTTTTCGTAATTTCAAAAAAACGAAAAATTTGGCGAAATTTTGTATAATTTCGCGAAATCACAATCCTTTTAAGCCTTAAAAAATGGATACCCAAAATAGAATGATATAGAAACCAGAAATTCAGCTTTATATGTTCGATTTTTGAAACGGATTACGATGATCCCTTCAATCCCATCCTTTTCACAAGCCAAACATAAGCCACATTTTATTACTAATAACATAAATGCAAGCGAAGTGGATGAGATGCTCACAAAAAAGCAAAATTTACAAGTTATCCCGGCTAAACATGGATAAATTTACAGTGGTGTTCTGGAAAGTGTCAGGTGCTGAACCCACTGCCACATTTCTTGCTTGATCGAGAAAAGACACTCTTCAACTGTTAGACTTTTCCCCTTTAACTCTATCTTTACAACCCCCCTCCTCCTCTCCTTTTCTTCTCTCTTCCCCATTTCTCGCCCGTCTTTCTTTCGACAAGAATTCGATTTCCATTGTTGAGCATAATGACTTAAATTTAGCTTGGTTTGACTTTGGTTTATAGTTTAACTTGTGGTGGTAGGGTGATGTGATAATGGTGGAGGTATGGTTGGTGGCATTGAATTGAGTGATTTTGTAAATCTGTGTACAAAGTCTTGTAACATCCAATAAAAAACCATTTATACAACTTGCCGAGTGAATGATTTCGCATCCAAACTTATTTTGCTAATAAATCTGGAAAAAGCTTATTTATCTGTTCATAAGCACTAGGCATTTGCTTGTACTCCAGACTCGAATATGGATACAAGGCAGTTAGTGTCAATGATATGTGTAACGTTAAAACTTATCATCTTGGCTTGATCTAGGGCCGCCAAATCAGAATTTTGGAATCAGAAAGCACTTTCTGCCTTCACTTTATTCTCCCATTTCAAATTCCACGAGGAGATGTCAAACTTGCCTTGATATTTGACCAGAGTTAACACACCATAGATAAATATATCTTTCAGGCCAACAAGCCATTGTAGGCTGCAGAACATCGTTGAACTCCTGAAATGAATGATTAAGAGAATATGTCATGCCTTTGCTATTACATTTTCTTCACTATCACCTTAGCACATTATGCGTCTTTATATGTATGTCCAGGTCCGATATTTGCTTAAACTGAATTTCCATTATTTAAAGATAATTCATGTATTACTTTCTTATGGCTCTTTTCATACATACTTTGGTCAATGAAGTTAACTTTATCATGAAATGTTAATGGCAGCGATATGGTGAAATAACTAAGCAAAGACTTGATCGCGCAATTCTCACTTTCTTCCAACATTTCAGAAAGTCTTATGTAGGTGATCAGGCAATGCACTCGTCTAAGGTTAGTGCATCTTGTATTTCCTCCAAAATACCACGTTGGGATCCTTTTCATATTCCTTGATGCTTCTAGAATTTTTTGCAGCAGTTATATGCGAGACTATCTGAGCTTCTTGGACTCCATGACCATCTTCTATTGTTAAATGTTATTGTTGGAAAAATTGCTACAAACCTGAAATGCTACACTGAGGTGATGGTTTGTCACTTCACTCTTTTCATTTTTCTTTTCTTGGATATGACATCTTACAAGCTTAAATTTATTCTATGCAGAGTGAGGAAGTCATAGATCAGACATTGAGTCTGTTTTTGGAATTGGCATCAGGGTTGGTATTCTTAACTCATAATTCAACGAGGATAAACAGCTATGTATTTTGATTAAAAGCTTTAAGATGTTTTTTCCTGTACATTGATTATATTGGGACCTTTGTTATTTTTTTTGTAGATATATGTCAGGGAAGCTGCTTTTGAAGTTGGATACTGTTAAATTCATAATTGTGCATCATACTGTAATTTTCATTCCCTTAAATTTGTTTCGATTTCGTTTATCCAACTTTTGTCCCTAATTTTATTGTTTCCTATACATTTGATCAAGTTATCTGCTACTTGCTCTTCTACTGCAGAGGGATCACTTCCCTTTTCTGGAAGAACAGAGATGTTCACGCAGTAGAACAACATTTTACTACACTATTGGCTGGTTGGTTTTCATGGAGGACAGTCCTGTCAAATTTAGATCTTCCATGGAGCCTCTGTTGCAGGTACACTGATTTTTTTTTACCTTAATTTGTGTTTAAAACATTTTTTCCTGTTAATAGTTAGATGATTTTATTTAGTGCACCGTCACATTGGAATATGTCGTAGGTAACTCCCATTTTACAAGCACAAAACTTACCTTTGTGACATCAACACGGGTATGGCTGTGGGTTACATCAACAAAAAAACCTGCTAAGACGGGGATACACCCATACCTTTTTTCTTGTTATGAGCTTCATTTTGTTAATATTTTTAACTGTTTCTACTTACATATTACTATTTGTCCACATATACTGATAACATGTAAACAGAGTTGACCCTTCAATATATTTAGCGCAGAATTGATGATATATATGATGCTATGTAAAATTTTAGAGTAATCTTTGCACCGAGTTATAAGAACAAAATTTCTTAAACTCAAGCAAATTTATTTAGGCACTGACTAAAAATGTGATGTTCTTTTACTTTATTATATGTCATGTTTTACAATTTATGTTTCTACTATCTTGCAGTAGTAAATGTCACTTGTCCCTTGATGTTTGTGTGAATTTATTCTATCATGTAGTTGGACATTTCAATTATATTTCTAGTATCTTTTGTTATGGCGGTGGTGAATATGTCACTCGTCATTGTTGATAATTTGTATGTAAAACTAGTTAGTCCTTCTACTTAACATTTTAAATCTCATTCATTTTGACATTGGTGACATGGTGTGCTTTCATGGGGTCACACTTTTTGACTTTTCAAAAAGTTATGTAATGAAAAGACCCTTCACCCAATGCAAACATGTCACGTCAGCGAATATCAAAATGAATGTAGATTTTGAATGTGAAGTATAGCTTTCCAATTTTTATTGATCAAAAGAAGAGAGCTTGAAACTAGGGTTTAAATAGAAAACCTGAAAAAAGGATTTGTTTATTCAATTTGTAAAAGAAAGACAAGGTCGACCTTAAATTATTATTAAATTAGTTGGGTAATAAATATTTTACTTAAAACAATAAAAGCAAACAAGGATTTTCTGCAAGGGAAGTTGGGGTGCACACACAAGGGTTTGGAAATACTACCTTCCTTTGGGATTCAATTTTTTAATCTTTATTATGTTGTAATGGTACAGGTTTTTATCAGTTTGGAATCAACACCCGATTCCATGTTTCGCTCTAATACTATTAAGTATGCGTTAATTGGGTTGATGCGGGATCTCAGAGGCATTGCAATGGCAACAAATAGGTGATCTCTTATGCCAGCCTTGAAGTTTGAGTTGTGTGAACAAGCTTTTTTGATCTCATATCCTGCTTTATCCTTTTCAGTCGTAGAACATATGGACTTCTATTTGATTGGCTATATCCTGCACACATGCCACTTCTGTTAAGAGGCATCTCACATTGGACTGACACTCCTGAGGTTCAATACAACTTTATTTCTTTTTTTCGATTTTCTTTATTATAATATGTTATTTAATTATCCATTTGCTTAATCTTGAAATCTTTGTAGTGGACATGGGTACAAGTATAATGTGTTTGATGCAGTTGTGTAAGACATAAAACTAAAAAGTCGCTCCATGCTGGTAAACTATGTGGCATTCGGTATACTACAAATAACTTAAATAAAATATTTTCCCAATGCAAACATTTTGTTTTACTTAAATTGTGTTAGGTAAAAATAAAATGTTTATAAGAGAAAACAAATGCAAAAAGAAGGTTGAGATAGCCCACAAGGGAAATAAACAAATAGAACACATCAACTAAGAAAAAAACAATGTAACATGAGTGTTTGTAAAGGTTCGATTTCACCATTTGGAAAAAAAAGGGAATGAGCTAAAACTTCAATATCTCTAGTAATGGAACCTAGAAGTGTTTGGAAAGTCTGAAACTTCAATAGTTCCTTTGAAGGAAAACTTTGAGTGCTCAACAACATTGAAGAAAGTCCATAACTCTCAATGAGCTAGTGGGCCAAATACTCTATTTTGAGATAGATATTGGAAAGCTCCTTGAGAAAGAGCACATTTGCTTGAATTGTAAAACAGATTTACAATGAGGTCGTAATAGAGAAATTTTCGCGAAGTTTTTCCATAAATTGGCAAACTAAGAAGATTTGGCAACTCCATTGACTGCAATCGTAGAAGGGATGAAATTCGAACGGTAAGGGGTGCCTTGTTGGACTTCATTGTTGATGTTTTTGAATAGTTGTTTGCCAAACATGAGTGGGAGCAGTGGATACCCACTCTTAATTGATTGCCATCTCGACAGAGCAAGTTCAGGGCCTTGTGGTCACATATCTGATTTAGTAATCTTTGCCATCAACGATTTAGCCAAAGTACATGTCTTAGCTGGCAAATTTACAATGCTAAATAGCTAAATATCTAAGTTTGGCAGACTTACATGGATTCAAAGCGTTTTGACTAGCATCCATGATTCCTACCAACACTATGCCTTTCTCTCTGCAAACGAGATTGAGAAAATTTGCAGGAAGTTTTTATGGGGTTCTTACCGGGAGACTAGAAGTTATATCTTCTCAAGTGGAAGAATACTTGCAAACCTACAAAAATGAGTGGTTTTGGCACAAGAAAATTGAGGTATTTCATCAGGCCTCCTTTCCAAATTTATTTGGAGATTTGGGTAGGGTAATTATGAGAGAAGTATGGGCTTCACCCACATGGTTGTATTGTATGCCTAAGAATGCCTAAGCTATTTATTGTTGTGCTTGGAGGAGAACATGAATCTAAAATCTCAATTTAAAAAGTACGTCTCCTTAAGAGTTGGCATTGGTTCCAGAGTTCATATTTGAGAAGGCGACTAGTGTGGTTCTAAACCTCTAAAGGACCAATTCCAGTTGATCTACATAATTTCTCTTAACAAAAACCTAGGGGTGGGCACTATTCGGGTTGGGGCCTATCCCGATCCCAGTACAGTGAAACGGGAATGGTACGGGTCAGAAAAGCCAATTGTTTTGAGATGACCCGGCTTGTACATGAATGTCTTGAATCGGGACAGTCCGGGTTGGGACCATGACTTCTTGGTTTGTTTAATTTCCTTGGAATTAACACGCCCTAAAAAGCTAATACCAAATAAACCAAGATAAAACAATATATTACCACCACCATCAATACACTGCCATTGCAGAAACCCAGCAGTAACACAAAACAAAACCTACACTTGAACGCCAAAAAGATGAGCCGAAACTAAAATCCACTTGCCTCCTCTCTACTAATCAGTCGGCTCATGACACGTGCAAACCTCAGAAATCACCTTACACGTGCCAACTCTCTCCAGTAAATCAGTAAACAAAGGTAAAAAACCAAAATAAAAAAATAAACAAAGAAAAACGAAAGGGAACAAAGTGACTAGTGTGAGTCGGACGAGGATAGCGATTTGTGGTTGTCTCTCTCACACTCAGCAGCTCATTTCTCACTCACAAGTCTCATAACTCTCACAAGGGAAAAATATCTGTTGTCTGCCAGGGAGAGTTGATGGCGAGATATGTGACGCTCTACTGGTGGATGGTGACGTGATAGTTGCTGGCAGTGATGGTCGCCAATAGTAATGGTTGTTGCAAGGAGAATGGCAAGATGATGATAGTTGTGGTTGTCTGCCAGGGAAAGATCAAGATGCTCTATGTTGGAAGCGAGATGGTGAGTAGAGTAGAGGAGTCTGTGAGTCTGGCAGTGATGGCTGCGAGAAGAAGAGTTTCATCACAGGAAGAGTTTGCTACTTTGGTTTGGTTTGGTTTGCAAAACCCTAGGGATGAGGGTTTGTTTTGGACAATGGGTTGGGTTTTGCTTTGTTTGGGTTTGCTGATAGCTGGGCTTGGACTTTAGTTTTAAATTGCTACAGTAATCGAGACAAACCGGAACGATCCAGGACTATATTTGTGACAATCGGTTCCGTCCCAATTCAATCCAGAATTGGAACCGAGATAAAAACAGTGTAAACCGATTTGTCCCGGTCTGAACCAGTTTGGGACCATACCAGAACGGATTGGACCGGGATTCTTGCCCATCCCTACGAAAACCAATAGTGCTTGCTCATTGTTTCGGCTGGTTATTAGCTGTATTAGTGAATTGTAAATTGTCTCTCAAATCAAAAATTTTAAGATTCTAAATTGTAAGATGTATTAATATATGTCATAGAGTAATATATATTTATGTTGTAAATCGTATTTGTAATTGTAAGTTTGGGATTTCGTCATGGAGCGTATCCAATCAAGATTTGGAAGGGAAGATTACTCTCTAAGGCTAGGAGAATCACATTAGTCAAGAGTGCCATTGCTAGAATCCCTAGTTTCTCGTATCTCCAATTTCATTGTTCCCATTTCTGTAGCAAAAGTTGTTGATAACATCTGTAGACTTCCTTTGGGATTAAAAGAACCAAGGGATTGCAACCAGGCCTTCTTTGCCAAATGGTTGTGGCATTTTGAGATTGAAAACAATGCCCTTTGGAGTCAAATTATTCAAGAGAAGTATGGTTTGCAATGTTTGTTGTGGTAGACTAAGGAGGTACAAAATCTCGATGGTTGTGCTCCGTTAAGATTGAGATATCTCGTTCCAAGTTGATAATGGCCACAAAATTAATTTCTCGAGGGGTAAGTGGCTACACTTAATTAAAAAACATCTTCTTTATTACTTTCTCATAGGATTGGTGGCATACTTCATTGTTTAATCATATAAAAGTCAATGCTGTCTAGCATGAGGTGAGGCGGGAGGTGCCAAGGTTGCACAAGAGCCTTGTTGATCCAAGGAGCTACCATGACAGATTTGTTTTCAAAGGGTAGAAATTTTAGTGTGGTAGTCTTCATCTTAATGTACGGCCTTGCGGTGCTCTAAGTCTGCGGCGAGGCGTTTTAAAGAAAATTTAGAGTTTTGGCAGATCTTTCGACAACGTAGGTAACAATACCATCTGGACTTAGCTTTAGACAAGGGATGAGGATCTCTAGGGTTTTGAGTACTATGGAACTCATTGTAGCCTTAGAGGTCATTAGCGTGGATGACATCCATGTAAAATGGGTTTCAAATCTAGTAACTTTAGTGTTATCGACTTCTTTGGGAAGATCTATGCAGCCAACTTTGCTTGTGCTCAACTTTCACCATCATCTTTCAACTTCTCAGATGAATATTTTCAGGGTAAGCATGCACCAGCCTGCCAAAATTTATTCTTTTAGACTCACTTGCCATGGGAGAGTTTTCACTGTTGATTACCTGACCAGAAGGTATCTCACCACCACAAACCCTTGCAGTTTGTGTGAAGTAGATGTGAATTTATTTCTCATCTTGGGTGACCATGGTGGACAAATCTATATGAAGTTTCCAACCAACCAACTACCTCCAATGGTGGGTCCAAAGCTGGAATTACAAAAATTCACAAAACCAAGGGAATTGGGTCTGAGTTTGGATTTTGGTTATTGTTTTTCAGATGCTATTGAAGGAAAGAAATAATCTATGGAAGGAAAGAAACAATTGGATCTTTGAAGGAAGAAAGATGGAGGTCCATACCTTTTGTGATATGATAAAAGTCATGGGGTTCCAAGCATATTGGGGAATAATCAAAGACGAAACCTGTCTCCCAAGTTTTCAACAATTGGGGTTCCATCGTAGCTCGCAGATGATCATCCCTTTTTAGCTTGTTATAGCTCTGTGATTGTTTTTGCTGCTTGTTTGACTGATTTAAAAAAAAAAAAAACACTCTTGAGCCTTCCATGTTTAGGCTTCTCTCTTAAGCTCTATCCAGCATTTTCGGTTATTCTGTTTTTGAGTTCTTCTCTCTATTGCCTAATCTTCTCTTTTTTTATCGTAATTAATTTTAGCGCTTTCTATTAATAATAGAAAAAAATATTAATAGAAAAAAAATGTGAGTTTCACGTTTTTCAACGATGTAGCAAATGAAGGGTCCGTTATTCCAATGCCCTTAGTAAAAACCATTAAGATACGAGATTCCATACAATTGATGTGTTAAGCCATGGGTTGCATGCTGTTGTTATGTCTACACGTCTCTTATGAATCTAGTTGGTAACAACCTAAAAGTAGGATATTAGCGCCTGTATTCAAGGGTAATGTACATAGTTACTGTGCTCTTGAATTCTTTGGGGATGTCATGTTCAGTTTAGAATACTAAACTTTTTTCTTGTTTGTTTTACTGAAAGTTCAAATTTCATTGATAATGTTATACCTGCAATGGACGGTCCATTTTAAACCTCAACTATAATCATAAATAACCATGATGCCCTTCACCAATCTTCTCGACTCCAGTACCGTCAAAGCTCTGCTCTTGTTAATTTGTTATGCCCTTACTTCCTATGATACCAAGCTCCCCAATCCTCTATATCCACACCTTCCCATTATTTCATCATACGTGAGATTTCAATTCCACACCAAGAGGAATTTCGCTACGCTAAATCAACGTGGCGGGGAATATCATGAAAGCCCCTTATGATGACTGTCGAATGCCTCCAAAGGACTGAACAAATTGTGAGAGACCTTGTGAACATCGTGTTTTCCCTTGCATGAGAATGTTCTAGTCTATGCAGTTAAAACGGATAACGGACCCATAATGGTCTAGGAGAGTTATAGGTTATATCAAGATATAACGGCATATAACGGTATATAATGAAATATTTTTAAAATTATTTTAATACCTCCAGTCCCCCTCTAAGTATATTAATGTATTATAGACTAGGGAGTCAAAAAAGTAAATCACTAAACATAAACTTGTTACTGCCAATAATGCCAATAAATTTGAAACTAATCACTAAGCATTAATTCATATCATTACTCATTGCTTATATTTGTTTCAGGTAACCAAATATTTAAAGAAGGGAAACTTACAGATATAAAAAAGCTGTAAATAAGCTTTCAAAGTTTGATGGTATAATTAACTCATCATTGCTGGGACTTTGCTTTGATACTTCAAAAACAAAAACAAGAGACAGAGATCAGAGAAGAAGAGAAAATGTGCAAAGCAAAGCAATCTCATAAACTTATGAGAAGAAGAAAAAACACGCAAGATGCAAATCAAAGCAAAATAGAGAATGAAGAAGCAAAGCAAAACAGAGCCAGAGAAGAAGGAAGAAGGAGAAGGAGGAAGCAAAGCAAAACAGAGATCGGAGAAGAAGGAAAAAGGAGAAGGAAGAAGCAAAGCAAAACAGAGAAGGAGGAAGAAGGAAGAAGCAAGACTAAAATTACTTACAGAGATGAGATCAGTTCCTCCTTCTCTTCTCCTTCCCTTCTCTTCCCCTCAAACAGATCAAAGGGTTCGATCGAAACCCTTTTGATCGTTTCCTCCTCTTCTTCTTCCCTCCTTCTCTACTTCTTCTTTCGTTTCCCTTTGCGCTAGGGTTAGACTGTTTCTCCTTTCAGATCTGCAATCGAGAGAAAAAATAATAGATGGGTCAGTTTTTTTTTGTTTTTTTTATTGCCCGCTACGTTATAGCGGCGTTATGAAAAAAACGTTTAATAAAAATAACGGCCGGTATATGCCGTTATAACTCCCTCCGTTATACCCTAACATTTTATGTAAATATCTAACGCCTCGAGTCCGTTACGAGTTATTTCGCCGTTATTTCGGCGTTATAACCCGCAATTAACTGCATAGGTTCTAGTCGCATGATGTTCTGACAAAAAGTGATTTTGTTCTCCTCCGGAGGACCTTTGAGAAATAGACATATGAAACATTACTTGTTATATATGACGACCAATTCCCATCTTGTCCTGCCTAACCTTTTACGGATCCCAATGGCGATAAATGTTTTGTTTGTTATTACTGGCCATCATGTTGCTGTCTGCCCCAAGAAGAAAAGGCACATTACTTAACTTTGTGAAGACCAACTGGAAGACACTGTCCCTGAAGAGCTCACAGATCACGCTGTTGCTGAAAACCTGCCACTATCCTTCTTGCAGATTTCGAGTAACCCTAACTTTGAAAGTTTGAGGTCAAGCTTGGTGTGGACAGATGATAGACACGTGCATGTGCATGGCTTCCTGACCCCCTCTTTGTGCTTCTTTTGTTCAATTAAACTATTTGGTACTAATAAAAAGAAAAACCATGTTGGTTTACATAGTCTAGTATATACAAGGCCTCTATCCCTAAGAGAAAACAGTCTAGGTTTTCCTTGACAAACTCCAGATTTGAAATAATCTACATTTGATTGTTAAACTAGTTTGTTTTTGCCTAGTTCACATGTAGTGTCTTCATTATTTGAAGTGATACTATTATTTCTACCAACGGTGCAGGTTACAACGCCGTTATTAAAGTTTATGGCAGAGTTTGTGATGAACAAAGCACAACGTCTTACTTTTGATTCATCATCTCCTAATGGAATATTACTTTTCCGGGAAGCCAGCAAACTAATTGTTGCTTATGGATCAAGGATCTTGTCTCTGCCAAATCCTGCGGACATTTATGCATACAAATACAAAGGAATATGGATTTGCACAAGTATCCTTTCAAGGGGTAAGTACAAATCGCTTATTCACATTTACAATTCATGATGTACCATCTCACAGAGATCATTTGAACTCGATTTCTTTCTTAACAATGCTTATTCACATTTACAATTCATGATGTACCATCTCACAGAGATCATTTGAACTTGATTTCTTTCTTAACAATGCTTGGGTTGTTGTCTATTAAGCGATGTTGGATTTTCCTGGTTCTGACTAGATACCTTGTTCATTTCATTGATATATACTGCTTCAATCACCTGCAAAAGAGAAACAGAAGTTGTCCATAAGTTCCTTAGTAACATTTTATAAACATTCCACATTGAGTTGTCATGGGGCTCATGCATAGTCTGAGTCACGATGCAGTTGAGGCTTTGAAATGGAGTTTACAGGCATAGACAGAGTATTAGTTTTGTATTCTGTTGCTTTTCTACAAGAGCTCGTTATCTGTGTGAAAAACTATGATTGGCGGCGATTTGAATAATCTCCTCTCTTTATATATCATTCTCTAATGCACTTAGATCTAAATTATATGGAAGCTAGGTAGCACGAGCCCTTTGTGGATTTGCCCCGTCCAACTTTTGAAGCCAGTGAGGATGAATCTGTGAGCTTGCTGTCTTTTCTCTTAGTTTACCTTCCTCCCCAACAACTATGGTAAACATTTTAGTTTGCCAGCCTTATCCATGTCAGGCATGATACACCTTGAACACTCCTCTAATACGTGTCAGATATGGTGTGTCAGTTTCATATGTCATGGGGTTAGCATGCCTCAAAACACTCAAGACACTTTTAGTTTGTATCCTAGACTTGTAGGGCACGTTTCTTTCCAGAATGGGTGTTTGCGTCCAAAAATAAAATGACAATGCATCCAGTAGGATATGTATGGCCCAACTGTTCGTTTTATAGTTCTGTTGAAGAGAAGATATAATGAGGTAGATGTTACCAAAATGGCTCAGTTTTCATTGGATGTGGTAGATCTCTATCCTCACAATAATCAACAATTCTATAAACTATGATTGATAATTAGATAAGTCATAACTTAAGTTAAACAGACGAGTCTATGATCTTGACCAGCTACTATTGTTCTATTTTTGTTACAGTAATTGTTGGCTACTCCAGATCTTGTTTATGGAATCTTGGGTGCCATCATTTCCTTTGTCCTCATGACTGAAAAATTGGCACATTATGTTACTCACTGACGTCAGTGTGTTCTTACAATCTTATGACAGCACTTGCTGGGAACTATGTAAACTTTGGTGTTTTCGAATTATATGGTGATAGAGCACTTGCTGATGCGCTTGATATTACGTTAAAGATGACATTGTCGATTCCTCTGGCTGACATACTGGCCTTTCGCAAGGTATGTCCTTGCCATACTAAATTTTGGATGCCAAAGTGTTCATGCTTTATAAATCTGTACTCTGTCTATGTTTAGTGTGGAAAGCAATTTTTTGTATATTCACTGGCTTGCTTAGACTGTTAGTAGTGTATGCTTGTAATTGCTTGATATGGAATAGTATCAGCACTCAGAAGCTTCTTCGAGGAGGCATTTCCTTTAGCTGAGCAACTCATGTTAGCAATTATGAAGGTGGCATCGGGTAGGGGTGGGCACGGGACGGGATGGGATGAGATATACCCATCCCTATCCCATCCCGTTCATACGGGATCGGGATGGGACGGGATGGGAAAAACCCCATCCCGACCTCGTCCCATCCCAAACGGGTTCGGGACAGGACGGGACGGGATCAGCGTGCTGCCTGTGACTGTCGCGAAAATTATCATCAAATAAGGGCGTGAAAAATAACTTTCTTATAATTAGATATAGATGTGGCATGCAAATATAAGGGTAGCCACTAAATCCCTTAACAATGAAGTCGAGTGGGCTTGACTTTTAGAAAATGACATGATAAATGGGACCCATTAAGAGTATTGTGTCGCTGTGATGGTCTCCCAACTGATTTTACAATTTCATTACTATGGGAAACAAAATTCATGGTTCCTTGACAAAATGACATTTCATCTTTTGTTAGGGAAGAAATATAGACCTATTGCTGATGCTCTAACATATTTATAATGGTTTACCATCAATACATATATCATGAATATTTATTTCTTGAAGTAACATTTATGTTACCACTGCAAACACCATGAGTTTCTGTCAGTCATCTGTAAGTTTATATGAATAAAAATAAATAAATAATATTAATAATAAATATTAAAAAAAATAGCTCGGGACGGGACGGGATTGGCGGGATTGAAAATCTTCATCCCATCCCATTCTAGAACGGAACGGGACGGGATCGGGATGAAATTATTCAATCCCATTAAGACCCGAAAAAATCGGGACGGGACAGGATCGGGATCGCGGGATGGGATGCCCACCCCTAGCATCGGGTGTCCGCTATACCTCACATGCACCTAGGCCTCCCTCAAACCCTACCAAGCCCATGAGATATATATGTTTGTTCACGAATTCGTGTGAGAGAAAGGTGTATTTGTTTACGGATATGTGTGAAAGAGAAGAGAAGACTACCATTATGGAGTTGCATATTTTGATTTTATGGCTATCCATGTGTGCAACCTCTTTTTCACATGGTTATGTTGTTCCATGGTTTGTTTTTGCCCCGTTCTTCACATGCTTATTATTTTAACTGCTTGCTTATTATATAAATGTTTTAACTTAAAAAAACTAGTAAGAAAAGTATACCATTTCTTCATCAGATATAATTTATTTCCTTTTTCTTTTGGCTCTTGTTGGGCTATGTTGTAATCCAGTTTGAATTGCAATGAAATATATTGTTTATTTAAAAAATAAAATTTTACATAAAAAATCAAGAAATGAAAAATAAACACCCTAAGTATATTGATAAAGAATAATTGTTAAAACATTGTGTCTTCAACCCTTGCATAAAACCATAAATCATGATCGGAGTGCATGGCTGTACTTAAACGTCAAACTTAAGGTGGCGCTACAAGTCTACAACGAAGGTCATGTAAGCTGATTTATGAAATATTTTCTTTAAACTCTTTGAAAAGTTATACAATGGTGCCATCTAACCTAATCACTAGTCTGGGAAATGAATTTGTCTTGTTTAATCAACCCCTTTGGATTGATTGGATGACTTTTCAGCACAAATAAATTGTGAACCTAGTTAACTTGTTTGGCAATTATTTTGTATAATCTTGATTCTCCAATTGGTATGAAAGTGCATATTTATATATTTCATGACCTTGAATTGATACCCAATTTCTTGTAGGCATTGAATTCACCATATGTGTAACTTATTATACATGATAACAACTTATGGTGTTACTTTTGTGAATATTTATATGAATTTCAGACTTGTATTGATATTGTTTCTCCTTCCAGCTTACAAAGGCTTACTTCACGTTCTTGGAGGTTCTTTTCAACAGCCATATTACTTTTATTTTGAACCTGGATACAAGCACCTTTATGCATATTGTTGGATCCCTTGAATCTGGTCTTAAAGGGTTGGAAACCAATATTTCATCGCAGGTATGAAATTCTGGATGTATATTTTACTTCCTTAGCTATCGCCAAAAGTTTCAAATTGGCGAATGTTATCATTACTTCATTAGTTTATTATTATTGTCGCTATTGTTGATAACATCATTCTCAGTTATAAATATTCTTTTTAAGATTTTATTGTTGTTGTCGTTATTGTATTATTAGCATTACTGTGATACTGTTGTTAGTCATTACAATTATCATTTTTATTACTGCTATTGTTATTTTCATGCTACTACTAGAATTATAACTATTTGCTACTCGTGAACAGTTTTAACTGTAAATATCACCAAGTGATTTATTTATACTAATCACCTATTTAATTTTATTCTCAGTGTGCCTCTGCCGTGGACAGCCTGGCTGCGTTCTATTTCAACCACATTACATTGGGCGAGGCACCAGCATCTCCAGCATCAATGAACCTTGCTCGGCATATTGCAGAATGCCCCAGTTTGTTTCCAGAAGTGAGTTGTAGCTTCCCTGTTTTGCTGCATACTTTTACGTTGCTGCCATCATTCAATGATGCCCATTTTGTATCAATTAGGAGATATAATTATGAACATGTGACAACTCATTTTATGTTTGTTTGATATGATAGTGACAATTTGCACTTTTGGTTTCATTTTAATTTGGATCAGTCTTGATTGCATGCACGAACCTTCTGCTCATCTTAAGTCTTATATGAGGGTCTCTGCTGCATTAGCCGGCTAAGGAATTCATGGCTCTCATATATCAAATGATTAACCCAAATTCCTCTAGAAAAGGTTATTCTTATTTGATAACTCAAATTTCTGTAGAAAGGTTATTCTAGTCACGCTTAGGATAAACCCTGGTCTCACAAGGAAAACCCAACCACCATAGACTCTTTTGAAGGGGAAGTGAGATACTAGGGAGAAGCATGAGGGTGTTTAGAACTATTTTGAGCGAAAAGTAACTTGTACATGTTCCAGGGAACTTCCATGAAAGATTATGATTGTCTAAAATCATGAGTGGAAGTTGAAAGGTGAACTTTCATCTTTAATTGTTGAAAATTACTATAGAGGAACAGTCCTGGGGTGGTTATCAAGCTAGATTTCTCAAAAGCTTTTGACAATGTGGCTTGCTCCTATTTATATTTCATCCTTGCTAAAATGGGGTTCAAAGATAAATGGATCAGATGGAACAACCAATTTCTCTATAAAAGTTGATAGTGGAGTGGAAGTGTTTTCTCCAATTCCAAAGGTCTAAGACAGGGGGATCCTCTATCTCCTCTCCTCCTTACCATTGCTAGTGAGGGTTTATCAATGATGGTGCAGAAAGCTTGCGAAAATTCAGGGCTTCAGAGTTTATCATAACAACTTAACTATACCCATTGTACAGCTCTCTGGCAATGTTAATTTCTTTTGTGATGCTCAAGAAGACCAACTCAGGGTTCTCAAGAATATCCTCCTATGGTTTGAAGCTACTCTGGGCTTCACATCAATTTTCACAAATCCCCTCTAATTGATATACATAGACCAAACGATATAGGACTCACCAATATCCGCGGCTGTGATTCTAGTTCCCTTCCTACCAAATACCTTGGAATACCTTTGGGAGCTAATTGCATAGCAAAGCCTGCTTGGGATGAAGTCATTCAAAGGTTGGAAAGACAAAGGAGGATTGGGCATCAGGAATTTGAAAACCTTCAGTGAAGCTTTGCAATCAAAGTGGATTTGGAGGTTCCACAAAGAAAAAGAAACCTTGTCGAGAACCATCATTAGGCATAACCGATGAGTATGGAGATACCCATGACCTTTGGGCTCACAAAACAAAGAACTTGTCCTATGGTTGTGGTCTTTGGAAGAGAATTCAAGGCTTGAACAATAATTTTATAGCAACATTTCTCACAGATTTGGTAAGGGAGACAACCATCTTCTGGAGTGACAATTGGGTTGATGGAGAGAGGCTGAGGGACTCTTTTCCAAACATGCAAGGCAAACTCAGGGGCTTTTAGGCTAGCATGATGACTCCCAGGGATGAAATTTCAGCTTCAGAAGAAACTTCAATGAATGGGAATTGAGTGAACTAGGCAGTGAAAGTCCTAGACAAGACCCCTTATGACCGAGATAATGGAATTTTATGGAAAGGGATCTCTGATTTTTTTATTTGTTTTTTTCCTGTGAAGAGAATGTTTGAGATTCTTACCGAAGCTGCAAATACTGCTCATGGCTGAGCACAGCAAGAGGATAATTGAACATTGCCCCTAAAATTCAATTTCTTCTTATGGACAACCACCCAAAAGGCGATTTCACAATTGATAATTTGAAGAAAAGAGGAATTCATATCCCAAATCTATGTAATTAAAACGATATTATAACGCCGATAGAACTCTGATATAATGCTTAATGGGGGTGAGCCGTTACGTTTTGACATTCACATTTTGGTATCATGGTTCCGATATAACGATCGCTATATAGCCGTTGAGATAACGTTTTTTCAATAATGTCGCTTTAATGTTTTGTTCACACAAAAAATAAAAATAAAAATTCACCCATTTAATTCTCTATTGAACCAAAATCCTAGACTCAGAAGAAAGATGAAAAATGACTAGAGCTCAACAGAGAATAAGACTTCGTTGGTTGATAGAGATTGAGAAAAGAAGACAGAGTCGATCACACTCTGTTGCGATGTCTGTTGCAATCTCACTCATATGAAGGGAAACTGTTTTTTTATTAATGTTTTGATGTTTTTGACATGTTTTACTTTTTTTACTCTATAATACATTAATACTTAATGGAGTAAAAAAATATATTAAAAAAAATTCCGTTACATCCTGTTATAACCTATAATGCTCTTGGACCGTTATGAGTCTGTTATCCGTTTTAACTGCATATGTTTTGATAACTATGGTATGGGCATATATGTGTGTGTTAGGAAACGAGTCATTCAAGGAGTCATGGCAAATTCAAACTTCCCCCGGTGTAGGCTACTATGATTATATTTATGAGTTAAAATAAGTATAAAATTTACTGATATATAATTATATATCTTGTAATGGAAGAAACATAACATCCAAACCGTTATCTTCTACATTTATATTTATTTGTTTATGGGTGGGTGGTGAAAAAAAGGTTCAGGAAGGGGGATTAAACTCTTATTGATATAGAAAAATCTATTTGGAAGTCTAACGTGATATAAAGTGAAAAGATCAGTACTTAGAATGGTAACTTTCCTGTTTTCAATGCATGAAGAACTGACAGATATTGTTTTCTAGATGTTTGTATAATTTACAATGCCATGCTTTTGTAGATATTGAAGACCCTCTTTGAAATTGTTCTATTTGAGGATTGTGGCAACCAGTGGAGTCTTAGCAGGCCAATGCTCAGCTTGATACTTATCAGTGAGCAGGTAAGTTTTGGACCTTTTACTCTCTCTTTATAGTGTAAAAACCCTTTATAGGGTAAACCCTTTACATAACTGTCCAGTTCAGGACGTGAATGGACATAAAGATTTGTGTGAGGCATGCAATAATTGCCTAAACTCGGTCAATCTTATTATGTTCATATTTCGTGAATTGTTTCAAAACCAATTCATGGATGTTGATCATGGTGACATTATGTATCGGCCCCTAATCTTTCGTTGAGTTGATCCCTCATTGTACTTTCTTGCTCTCTTCTTGTTATATATATATATATATATTTTTATTTTTTTTTCTGGGAAAAAAAGGTTATACAACAAAAAGAAGTGAAAATGCCACAGAATATAGAATATAATAATTAAATACTCATGCATTAGATAAGGACCATTCATATTGATGATATCAGATGTTAATTATTGAACTCCTAACCACAATATGGAAAGTTCTACTGTTGCTTCCCTTTAACACCAATTGTGATGTTTCCAATCACTGAGGCTGCACCACTGCACTTCCCTTTGGACCCCATGTCTCTTCTGATTCTTTATATGTTTGTACCTGGTATATATGCTGCATAGAATTTTGAGGTGTTTGTGTTTTCATACATGCACTGCTATCTTAAAGCTATTGTTTCCAACATATGTTTGAGTTTCTTATCATATATACATATATATCTATCTGTGTGTATGTATTTGAAGCGTTTTTACATCTTGACAAGTTAGGTTATGGATTGTTGCTATAGGGTGACTGTCAAATCAAGGGTTGTCAACTGGAATCTATTATATACAGTTTTATTTTTATTTTATTTTTTAATCAAGGATTGTCAACTGGAATCAATTTTCTACAATTTTAATTTTAATTTTATTTTTTAATCTATGTTCAGGATGTTAGTTTGTCATCACCGGTTCTTGCTAGAATGCCCTTTTGATTTCCTTGACTTTGAAAACATATCAACCTGGCTTTTAATTTTTGCTACACCTCACTGGCCATTAATTTTTTGCTATACCTCTAGCCATTAATTTTAGAAAGTTGTACTGTGCTAGAGTTTCCAATATGGGCAATAACCGATAAGTGAGTCGTGTGTTAAAATCTGTTGATATTAGTTAAGTTATATGTAATCCTGTGCATGAACTCCTAACCAAGATTTACATTGATTAGCAGCACCCAAAATTGCAGTTTTTCCTTTGTTCCAGTGACTTTTCTCTAGAATGTTTCATCAAAGATCTCATTATTTTGTATTTTTGGTTTCTTTGTGGAATCTGATCATCGAATGGATCATATAACGTACACATCAATAACTCGTGCAGGTATTCAGTGATCTTAAAGCTCAAATTTTGGCTTCTCAAGTAAGTTCCTTGCTCTCGATCACTATAGTACTAATTGGATCTTAAGTTTCATATTCAGTGTAATTCAGTTTAAATTTCCGGAAAGTTAATTGGTGGAATGATGATTTCTGATTTACTACAATTAATATATTTTCAAGTTCAGTTTGTCATAAATCTTTTGAAAGTTTCTTTTGTTGATTGTCATTTATTTAAGCTTCATTTTTTGAAGAGTAATAAATCTGATTGTGTTAATAATCCTGCAGGGAATGCTTCACATGCATGTTTTTATTTCATTTTTGACATTTCTTCTTTTTATTTTTTGCAGCCAGCAGATCAACAACAGCGCCTTGCTCTCTGCTTCGACAAACTAATGGCAGATGTTACTCGAAGTTTGGAATCAAAGAATCGTGACAAGTTCACACAAAACCTGACAATATTCAGACATGACTTCCGTGTTAAATAGCTCGTCTCCTGTGCAGCTGTAGATGCTCAAATATATCAAGTATAGCACCCCTGCCCCCTGCATGTTTCAACAACAGAAACTAATGCATTAGTTGGGTTAGAGATCACCATTCATAGTTAATCCCTTTTGCTGCTATTAAAAAACAGATGTTGTGAAGGTTGGTGATATGCATGAGGTGACAGTTTTTGTTATAAATTTGTTGTGACGGCGATGCATGACATTTTTCTTGTGAAATGGGGACAGGGGAAAGAGGAATACAAAGAGATAGTTGTCAATCAAAAAATGGTTAATAGGGTTTTGCAGAAACTCAGTTTCTGTCAGCAAGGTCAATTCTTTCTCATAAGAAACATGTAAATGATTCATCAAGTAGAAGATTGTACATTAATGTTTCTATAGATTTTGCTTATAGTGTTTTTGTTTTTTAAGTTGGATTATGGATTATCAGTTGTTTGTACATTTTGTGATTCACCTTGCAGTAGGTAAAGTAGCACTACACGGATGCTCTCCCTCCATCATGTGTAGATTTCAGAGAGCTTCATTATAAGTCTGTCTACATAAAAAAAAATATTTTGGACTACCTCAAGGTGTAACTAAATAAGATTGCAAATATGCATGAGCATTGTCAATGGCAAATTTTTTGGTTGTGGGCTATTATTGCAGCAATGTGCTTTTGTTTGATCTAGGTTTTTGGTACTCATCCCATGAAGATTTCTGATATGAACCCCTTTACAGATGGATCTAAGATTAGCTTACTGCTGGTGAGTTTTATTCAATTCATATTTTAATTTCCTCTGTTTATTTCAACATATATATTGTCATTTATTGATACTGCATACTGTGTATTCAGTTGCTATCTAGGGAACAGAATTGGCTCTTCAATCTTAAGTCCTGAAACCAAACACTGGCTCATGAGAAAGTTTAGCCAAATAGTGTTTGGAATTAATTTACCTTGGCACTGTTATTTTGGTTCAACAGTCCCTTTTTAACCTCTTTGTGGAAGTAAACCATTATTTATCCAAAATCTACGAGTCACACATACTGAACTCATTTCATGACTGGTTTTGCGTGCCTCTTCGAAGAAAATTTCTCTAACACAGAAATAAGAAAATTGCTCTAAGCATCAAGTGGCATATAATGCCTCGTGAATTTGTGCTCACTTTTAGAACTAACGTCAACAAAAACTTTGAAGAATGTGTTTACTTATGGGATTTTTTTAAGCTTGTGCATTAACTACAATTCCAAAATGTTTCGCGGTATGTTTTAGGCTAAAACCAAAATTTTCCCTTTTCAACACTACAACAATAAATTAACAATTGTAACTTGCCAATTTATGAACAGGCGAATTCACATTTCTAATTTTGCATATTGTTCATGGTCTTTATGTCTTAAAGTACTTTGCGAACATGTTCAACACAATCTTTGAAATTCATGGCAATTAAGATGATCCTGCCAAACAACATTGATGCGATTAATACACTCATAAAGAACATCCTTTACCAAGTTAAAAAAAAGTAGAAGGTGCCTTTGTAAAGTCAAAAGGCATTATATAATATATTGGTGTGAGCCATATCCAGTAAAATAATCTTAGGTATCTGTTCTTCATTGTTATTTTGTTGAGAAATTGTAGTCTATACACTATTTGAAAACATCTAACTACTGTTGAAAACTAATGCACTGAACTGGCCCTGACCCTTCAAGTGCTTAATGAAATATTTTTGTCAAGTTCTTACAAATCCATGGGTCTTATATCCTATAAGGAGCCTTAAGTTGTTAGCTACATGATATTGGAACCAGTTCAATCACACGATCATGCTATGTTAGGCTTAGAGTTGTTTGGGCAACTCGTAAGCATTTTAAAGTTTTTGCCAAGCAGTCGAGCGTCTTTGAGTGAAACCAAAATATTCTCGCTTTAGCAATCAATATTTTAATTGCATAGAGAACAATTTTGCATAACAATTTTCTTCCTCACTCTATATTTGGTCCATTTTAATGATTTAGATATAGTGTCTCGAATTATTTTTAGTTTTGAAATGCGCCTGGAAGTCAACATTGTTTGCTATCATAGGAACCATTCTAAGAAATGTTTCAAAGTCCCAAGGTCAACAATCAATGGACAATTCATTTTGCCACCAATTTATATTTACTATCATGTTTTGACTGTTTCAAGAAGTTGTCTTGTGCAAACCCTATTCTAATTTGACCAAAGACACGCAAAATAAATCTGTGTATGGTGTGCAAAGAATTTATTTTTAACTTAATAATTTTTTGTTGGAAGTAAGAATTTGCATTTGGGAAAGAAAAATGGTAAATGTTCCATGAAGGTCTTTCAATGGAGTTTGAATATTTTTGTGAAATTATGGGTCATTCAAAGCAACGGTATTCAGAAAGAAAGCAAAGAGAGAGATTTTGACATGGTTATGGTATGGGAGCCCTTCACCAGTTTGAGTCGAGAGACTTTCCTACCCTAACGAACGAGAAAGATGGATGAATCGATTAAATTTAGAGTAAGGAAGAGGGTTTTTGTAGTGAAGCTCAAAGAAGTCAAATTTTAGTTAAGAACACAGGCTTTTCCGGGAGATCAACCCTAATAACCCCGTTTCTTTCAAACTCTCTATGCAAAAAAGTTGGCTTCTGACATTTGAAGAACCCTCTTTACATGTGGGTGTTGTTAGTAAAACTAATGAACAGAAAAATGAAATTTTTTATCTGGGGATGGAAAATGGATCATGTGGATGCAAATAACAATTTCGACACATTTGGCCGTCTCGCCGACCGACTAAGAACTGAGTCAGATCCTCGATCCGAGTTTTGAAACCGATCCAAATGTTCAATATTCAATTCCTTTCAGAAACTCTCTCTCTCTCTCTCTCTCGCTCCCGAAAAAAACAAAACAGATTCCGTCTCCTCACATTGAAAGCCCTTTTGAAGCCATCGATACAATTCCTCCATCTATGTTTATCAACCCCAAAAGCCTCTAAAAGCCCTAGATTTTCCAACAAAGCAAAACCCTAGCTGTGCCAGATTTCATTTCATTGCAGAAGAAAAAAAGGCCTTGAATCAATGTCGGTTGGGGAAGAAGACAACTCATCTTCTGGGCAGTCTCAAACCCAGTCTCACTCACAGTCTCGACCTGAGTCGAGGAAGAAAACACCCCATTATCTAGCTAAGTGCGTTCTCAATGGAAGCGTGGTTCTTCAAGCCGTTCATGGCCATTTCCGCTCTCCTTCCTCTTCTGATGTCGTCTTCGGAAAGGTTCCATCTAGACTCCCAATTTCATTAGTTTTACTTTATGTTCATTTCAAGTTTTGTGTTGGAGAATTCAAAATTGATAATTTGGGATTATATCATCCACCAAGTACTAGTTTAGCCAAATGGCTTAGAGCATCTTCAATGTTATTAAAATGAGAGATCAATCGTCCCCATTTTAATCAAAAAGCTAAATTTAGGGGACCCCTATTTCTTCTATCACTCCAACCACATTCCCTATTATAACTTTTTTATCATTATTTAAATATATCTTTCCCTTTTCGATATCAATTTAATTTCAATTATACTATTATACTCTAATTAATTTCAACTTAATGTAATTATACTATTATTAATTTCAATTATATTATTATCATTATTAAATATATTAAAGATTTGGAATATTTGATCGTTATTTAAGATTTTAGGGAATGGTTGGTTTTGATTTTTGATTTTGTTTTTTATTAAAGATTTGAAATATTTTATTATTATTTAAGATTTTAGGGAATGGTTGGTTGCTCTTAAATTTAGGGAAAAGTTGAATGTGAAGTTAAAATGGGGAATGGTTTAGGGGATCCATTGGAGCATACAATTTCTCACATGCGAGACTATTTTAGGGATCCATTGGAGATGCTCTTATAAAGTGAAGACTAAAGTGGTTTTTTTTTAAGTGGTTAGAAGCTAAATTCTAACTGGAGTTAGAACTTCTGAACGAGTTTGTTTTGCTTTTGAATGAACTGCTAATTAGAAGCTGTAAAATTAAAAGTTGTTTGTTTTTAAGTGCTGACTTGAAGATTTTTTTTTTTACATTTTTGCTCACCAACACAACTCCCACCTCCCATCTCCCACCATAAACCACTAATATTAATCGCCTTTTCCTCCTGTTTTCTCTTTTCCAAATATCATTGAGACCCCTTTCCACCATTATCAGAAATCACCCGATATTCATGTCCATTTCTCATACAATCTTCAATAAAGATGAAGAGAGTGAAAGAGGAATAGGAAGAAAAGGAGGAGGGGAGGCTAGGGGAGGGCAGTGGCATCATTGCTTACATGAAAAAAATGAGGTGGAGAAAAGATGGGATGGTTGATAGAGAAGAAGGGTAACAACAATCATTACGAATTTATTGTAAGGTTATTATAGTAATAAATTTTCATTAAACACTCAATGCTAAGTGATCAACATCCCCATAATGCTTACTCCAATCAGAACTAAAAACACTATTTTTAAAGTGTCCCACTTCTTATTAAGACTTCTGAAACAAACCCCCCCCTCTAAAAATCTTTTTTTTTAAGAATTAGATGCTCCCATTTGACCCCAACATCTAAAAAAAACCCTTTGAAAAATATTGATTTATTTCCCCAACAACATACAATACAAACTACAATTTCTTCATAATGCATGTCAGTATTTTAAAAAACTCGAGCTTTTATAGCGAGGAGTGGAGTGGAAAGCAGACTACGTCGACATTCCATAACATAATTAACACCTCCATAACTACATCTGCATTCCTTCCATATCGACCAAAACACAACAAAAGGGAGCATCTTTCGCATCACCTTACCTTTAGTCGTTAAATGTAGGTCTACTCCAACACTTCAATAACTCCTCCATCGAAGTCGGCAAAAAACTCACCACAAACCAAACACCCCTAAGAAATGCATCCAAACCTTATGTACCGATGTGAAGTATTCTCACAATTCACAACATACATACCTAGTCAGGCCTCTATGAGCCAATTCTTCCTCGGATGGAATCCTATTCCACACAATTGTCCACATGAAAAAAGCCACCCTAGATGGGATCCCTCTTTTCCTCGCTAATCTCGTGGGGAAGTTAAGAAAAGAGTTGGGGGGAAACTGATCCAAAGCACGATGTGACCATCCTTCCACACCCATATGGGTGTAAAAGTACTTATATATTGTGTACATGTATCTATATTATTAATCAAGATAGTTAAAACAAACTTCACTTGAGGCTAGATGCAATTGTTTGTCCTAGAATGCACATTCAACGTGCCATGTGTGATGGGCACTTGGGCAGTTGAAGTCTTGGAGTCATCTATTTCTTGGGTAAGATCTACATGGAACTACGTTCCACTTTCTTTATGTAAGTGGTCGATTGGGTGTTCTCTCCAATGCCAATTTGATGCAAGAATGGAGATACGGACGAAAAAATTTATTGGAAGAGTTGAAGTCTCTCCAATAACTTATTGGAAGATGGTTTAAAAAGGTTTTGAGGAAGGAGATAAGGACAAACAAGTTCCCTTGGCAATGATAAAGTGCCAACTCTAGATAGTTTTCCATTGGGGCTCTCTTTGTTTAGTGCTAACGTTTTAATTGTGGGGAAGCTACGGAGTTGGTGATTGATATTCAAAACTCATATTTGGACATCATCTTTTTTATTTTTTTACTTTGATTCTTAAAAAGGTTAGTGCAGGTTCTATTCACGATTTCGGACTCATTAGTCTTGTTGGTGGTATATATATACAATCATTGCCAAAGAAAATTGTCTAGAAGTTGAAGACATGTTTGGATTTTGTTATTGGGCCAAATCAATGAGCAAGGTTGAAACGCATCAGTGCAGGATCACTGTATGTGTGATGACTCTCTTTATTGACACCGATGCCTTTTTCTTATATTTGCACGCCTAATGGGGCTGGTTAAGTCGGAATCAAAGCCCCGGGGTTGGTTAAAAACACCGTCATTGGGTGTGTTTAGTTTGGAACAATATATGATGTTTGTTAGATAGGAGATTGTTGGTGAAAATCTTTCTGAAAATATATGGCCTGATATCCTTGAAGTTGAACCAATTGTTAAGGGAAGTTCACTTCAAATCGTTAGTTCTAGGCAACGGTGTATTCTCTTTATGGCTATCGACTTTGTACCATTTTAAGTTCTTAACAATATCAATAAAAGTTAACATTTAAGAATGAAGTTACACGGAATGTGTCTAATATGTGAGCTACACTAGTCAAATGTTTTTTAATTATTTACTGATTTACTCTCAAGTGATTGACAAAAATAGAAACATGATACATATCATCTGATACTTGCATAGAAATTTTTTTGGATGATTCAGTTTCTATGGTACAACTTTAGAGGAACCCTCATATTACAAATAACTCTTTAAAGGTACTAAAATGCATTTCAGGCGTCTTAACATAATTTTAATGTTCTACATTGGAACCTCGATAATTTAATACCCGATAAATTAATAATCTCGGTTAAATAATATTTTTGTTGGTTCCCACTTGGGGATAACGTGCTAAATTAATAATTTGCTAAGTTTTATAAATAGTTCATTATAAAAAATTCATATAGGTCCCACGTAATATGAAAAGTCATTGTTTTATGTATGATGTGTTATGTTACTATGGCTTTTGTTTATTTAAATATATTTTTTTCTTACTTAAATGTTCATAAATTAGTATAATGTAGTAAATTGAACACTATACAATTTATTTTTGGGAAAAATAAGTATATTAATGAATTTTACTTGGTTAAACAAATATGTAGAATTGTTAGTTCATAAAACGAGAAACTAAATACAATGTACTATATTTAAGAAAAATAGAATACCTTGATAAATTAATAAGTTGTTAATAAATTTGTAAATTATTAATTTATCGATTATTTAATATTCGCTAAATTAATAAATTTTCCTTGATCCCAAGGCTATTAATTTATAAAGGTTTACCTGTATTTGCTTTCATGATGACTTTTTTACAGGAGACGTCAATAGAGTTGGTACTAGTTGGTGAAGATGGAGTCGTGCAGTCTGTTTGCGAACAAACTGTATTTGGTACCATAAAAGATCTTGCTAGTTTACGTTGGAATGAGAGGTTCCGAGCACCGGATCCACAGGTAAACTGACCAATCTTTCCTTGGCACAGATTTATTTAAGAGCATGGATAAGGCGTTTCGGAATGTGGGCGTCCTATACTGTTGCAGTCGCGAGTGGTCATTTTTCAAACTTTTTGTTACTTTTTCAGATGTTTGGAAAAGATCTCCTTGTTGTGCTTTCTGATTCTGGGAAGCTCTCTTTTCTAGCATTTTGCAATGAATTGCACAGGTTGCGTAAGTTCCTTTGTTTGTCTTTGTATTTGAAGCTTTATTTATTGAGGTTATAATCCAAGTTGTATGTTCATTGATTTGTCGATGCAGGTTTTTTGCTTTGGTGCACATCCAACTATCTAGTCCAGGAAACTCAAGGCATCAACTGGGACGTATGTTAGCTGTTGACTCCATGTAAGTTGTGGTTATTGGCGGCATCACTTTCAACTTATTTGATTTTGTTGCTATCTGTTTCTTAGACATTGGTTTGAAGCTATGGTAGCTAAAGTGTAAGGTGTGTTTGTTGCTGAACTTCATTGTGTAACAAGGGCACTTCATTTAAAAGTAAAAATAAAGAAATCCATGTCCATACTTATTAGATGCTCGGACAGAGTTTTGAACACTGCCGTGCTTAGATACTCGAGATTTTCACATAAATTTTGAAGGTTCTAATTCTTATATTTTCATAAGTATATTAAGGCAAGAAGTTATATACAAATAAACAAAAAGTGACTACAAAGCTAAGTTTATAACTAGAGTCTACACATACCGGCGTAAGGTGGATTATTTGGAAGTTGTTTCCTTTTGATTTTTGCTGGATGATATGCAAATAAACCAATTCACTAATTGTGAAACTTCTATAATAAAATCTTCAACAATATAGTTGTGGATTTTAACAGAGTTGTTACTGAGGTGTTTATGAATGGGGTTGGGCATATCATCATGCAGATATCAATGGGGTACTTTTTAGCCTTTGTTTGTATATTGGGAGAGCTTAATATTGGAACCTTCATGCTTTTAAGGTTACCACATTATACTTTTTATGCTCTATTTAAAAAAAAAAAACTGAAAAAGATGATAAGGCATTTCACTGTATTAGTGGGTTTTGGGGTCATGATCCTGAAGTACAATTTCCAATCAATATATCATTCAAAGTGGGAAATAAATATATCATTCAAAGTGGGAAATAGTTGAAGAGTTGTTTTCTGGGATGATCAAGGATTGTGATTTCGAGAAATGAGTTAATTTCGGTCCCATGATTTTGAGAAATATTGCGGGATTAAAATTTTCAGTTGAATGTGGAAAATGTTAAAAAGTTTCAGTTGTATGTGAAAAACTTACAACTATGTGCACATTAAATGAAACCTAATATGCAAGTATTCACAAAAAACAGTAAAAGTTTTTTACATGGCAGGAACCTGATTGACATTTTTTCAAATGAAGTTATGAGGGCCCAAACTGAAACCAGTTTGGGATATATGAAGAGATGTAGCCAATTTACCATTCTATGGAACACGATGCTTAATAGTTATGGTGGCTAGAGATCCACTTAAAGACTTGGTTTGATGAGTATTGTTCACTGTGATGTGAGATATTGCTAGAAATATGTAGCCTGAGATGTACATAACTTGTGGACGACAGACATTAAAGTCCACCTTTGGATTTGGGGTCATACATGGGGTAAATTCGAAGATACTGACTTCTCTTCTCCTGTATGTTTGATTGGGGAGACATTGTCATTTTGATAGTAATAGCTATACTTGACCTCTTTTGAATACTTTTTGATTTAGTCCTCTGAGTTTCACCTCAGTCTGCTAGCTTTCCTCCTTAATGAATATATTTATTGTTTTTTCTGATCAAAATAATATGTAGCTTGAGGCGCTAGGCGAGGCGACAGGGCTGGGTGCCTAGCCGAGCTAAGCACTACATTAATTTTTATATCTTTTTTTTTGCCTAGCATGAAGCAACATGAAATTTTTTTTTTCTTCCAATCTATCTTATGTAACTATAGGACTGCAATTATACATCATCTTAACAAGTAAATTTGACACAAATAAGAAGATTAGGGTTTTAATTTGACCAATTAATTTTTTTTAAATTTAAATCATACTTTGAGGCTGGCGCCTGCCTGAGACCACAAATGACTTCGCCTTGGCTATGTGAGGCAATGGAGGCCCTGGTCGCCCACCTTTCTCGCCTAGGCTCGCCCGAGACTATGTAGGCTAGAATATGCTTAGGATAATTATGGTTTCTATTTCAGCTAGAATTATGTTTTCTTTTATAAATAAAGGCCTTCAGCCATTGTAATAGTTAGAGTTGTAGGTTGAATAAACAATGCAGTTCTTTATTCCTTATTGTGTAGTTAGGATTTTGCCAACAAACCCTAGATAGATTATGAGCAATTTTAATTGCTTCCGCTAACAATTACCATCATATTTTGAAATGATCTTAATTCCGTTACTGATAACGATAAGTTGGAACCAAAGGTGTTTGTTGTGCAAAGTGATGGTGAACATAATTCTAAATTTCATGGGCGGTGGTGTTGCCTATAGTATGTCAGTTGGAAACCTTCCTGTAGAAGAAGGATTAGGGTTACTAGTCTGATCATCTTGGGCAGGTTGAGTTGAAACCAGTTACCTGATTAAAGGAAAGAACCATCCAAATACTTCATGAAGTTGTGTCCATTGAAAAGGGTCGCATTAGACCCAACCAAGTCATGCAATTGCATGAAGTACCCTCGATAATTTAATACCAATAACCTCGGTTAAATAATAATTTTGTCGGCTCCTGACTTGGGGATAAAGAGCTAAATTAATAATTTGCTGAATTTATGAGATAATACATTATAAAAAAATTCATATAGGCCCCCGTAATATATAAATTCATAATTTCCTGAGAATCCTTGTATATATGATGTGTTGTGTTACTATGGCTTTTGTTTATTTAAATAGAGTTTTTGCTTGCTTAAATGTTCATAAAATGGTATGTAGTACAATAAAAAATTTATTTTTGTGAAAACTAGGTAGATTCATGAATTTTATTTGGTTAATCAATTACGTTGAATTGTTAGTTCGTAAAACGAGAAACTAAATATAAATGTACAATATTTAAGAAAATAAGGAATACCTTGATAAATTAATAAGTTATTAATAACTCGATACATTAATAAATTATTAATTTATCGATTATTTAATATTCACTAAATTAATAGATTTTCCTTGGTCCCAAGGCAATTAATTTATAGGTTTAACTAATTTATAGAGTTTTAACTGTATGTGTCCAATTGTTCATTAAGAAAGGTTTACATTTGATACATTCAAGTCATGTAATGCTACCGGTCAGTGGCTCACATTGGGAGTAGAGAGAGATGTGATGTGTAGTTGGTGAAGAAGGAACACTGTGTCACCGACAGATGTAATAGTAGATTGGAAAAGAATTATCGATATCTTACACAAACTGATTTATTATTGTTATTATTATTATTATTAAACTAAAATAACATAATGAGGGAAGAATCTCCTTTCCCTTGATTGCTGCTTACTTCATTGCTGAAACTGGACTAGCTAGGATCACTAGAGGGGACAGACTACCAGGACTAGTGACACCCGCTTCCCAATAGGAACACGGAACTGCAACTGCTGGGTTAGCTTCCCCTACTTCCTGAGCTTTCACGAAAGCCGATAACTGTTGGGAGAGTAGGACCCCTTCCTCACTAGGATCAACTAAAGCACCAGCAAGTGATTCGAAAAATATCTTATTCAACCGATTGATGATCGAAAGAAGACAAGAAGCATCTCCTTCGGTTCCGGGTTCTAGTTGAGGTTCCTATCCTAGAAAACGTTTCAAATGCTTAGCTTACTATCAGCTTCAGGAAGCACTGGAAACCGAGCAGGACAAGATCTCTATTCGGGGGAGTTCTCTTGTGCATGAGGAGGACCTTCTTTTTACGGGCATTTCTTAGGAACCCGCCTCTCAAGTCATTTCTCCTTCCCATCAAGGATATGGGCAACTAAACTACTTTTCAAAGGTCTAAAGAACGACCTCTTCTCATTCAAAGGAGCAGGAATGGAATCACCGACTGATAACACCTTCTACTAGAACTAAGCGGATCGTAAGACAAAAAAAAGAGGAAGCTTACTTACCTCTTAGAATCACCATATATAAAGTAAACTAAAGCATCTGTCATATGCTATAAGTTATTATTATTATATTTTTTTTCTATTTATATTTTTGTAAGTTATCAACAAGTGAATAGTCACACAAAGGACAGTGCGACTGAGAGTAGCTTCTGGTTGATTTAAGAAGAAGAAGATGATGCAAGAGAGTTTGGGGAACTGTGGGACTGTTGGATTGTAGAAGTGATGGTGTATTGAGGGTTTGAGGAGTCGAGAGAGTTTGGTATTTGAAACTCTTGAACAAAATAGAAGGGAGATAAGTTTATCAATTGGTGTAGTAATTGTCAGTCAACAGTTGCAACCATGAGAAGAGTTGAGAACAATCAACAGTTCCAGTCAAGAGAAGAGTTGAAGCAGTGGTAGAGCAATCAATAGTTGCAGCAGCTATGGAAGGTCGAAGTCATAAGACCCTCTGATACCATATCAGGTTTTGAAAGTACAGAATACGCAGAGAAGTTTTCAATCGAGTCCTAGTTACAAGCATGAGCAGGTCCTGTTTTAAATTAGTAGGCTATTTGCACTACACTAAATGGGTGATTTTACAATTTTGACTTGAGACAAAAAAAATTCCATAAATGATGTTGAGTTTTTTGTTTGATCACTTTTATTTTGTGCTCGTTCATCTTGTTTTTTCTCATTTTCTCCCATCATTTGTGAAAACACCATCTATCAAATAAGAGACACTGGATGTCTAACCAATATCTTTTTTACCGCAGTGGTGGTTATGTTGCTGTTAGTGCATATGACGATAGATTGGCATTATTTTCCGTTTCTGCATCAGCTGGAAACAATATTGTTGATAAGGTAACTATGCTCTTTTACAAAGCCAAATCCTCAAAAGTATTATTTGCTTTGAATGCTACGTGGACAAGTGAATCTGTATAACTTTTGTTGTAATATATCTAGTTCATTGTTGTAATTTCAGAAAATATTCTATCCACCTGAAGATGAAGGGGACAGGTGCACTGCTTGGGCCAGTTCGAGAAGCAATATTCGTGGCACAATTTGGAGCATGTGCTTTGTGTCAAATGAAGCGAGTCATCTAAGTAAGGACACACACAAACCTGTGCTCGCCGTTATTCTTCATAGGTATGGTTTTGTTTTTAGTATGTCTCAAGAGGATTATGGATCCTATTTCGAGATCCCAAACAATTTTTTACACAGTACTATTTATTTTATTATATATATAAATATTGTTTGTGATTTGTTGAATGGATAAACATGTAACTGATTGCTCAAAGACTGAAATTTATATTGCAGAAGGGGAGCAGCCTTGAATGAGCTTTTGTTATGTAGGTGGAACACCCAAGAACACGCTATTCATGTTATTTCCCAGTTTATTGAACCTGGACCTCTAGCACTGAATATTGTGGAAGTTCCTAATGCTCATGGCTTTGCAATTCTGTTCAGAGTTGGCGACGCTCTCTTAATGGATCTTAGGGATCCCTGTAATCCATGTTGTGTTTACAGGATCAATCTGAGTCTTTTACCTATTATAGTTGAGGAAGGATATAATGTTGAACAACCATCTAAAGGACATGATGTTGATGATGATGTTGCTGCTCGTGCTTTACTGGAACTGAGAGATCCGAAAGTAGATGCTATGAGTATAGATGGTGAAAGTGATAAAACAAAGCTTGTGTGTTCATGGAGCTGGGAACCTGGAAATATATCAAATTCAAGAATGATCTTCAGTTTGGATACTGGAGAATTATTTACAATAGAAATTTTGTATGGTCCTGATGGCGCCAGAGTTAATTTGTCAGACTCTCTCTATAGAGGTCCACTTTGCAAGACACTGTTGTGGGTTAGAGGTGGTTTCATTGCTGCACTTGCAGAGATGGGGGATGGAATAGTGCTTCAGTTTGAGAGTGGAAAGTTACTTTATAGGAGTCCCATTCAAAACATTGCTCCAATTTTAGATTTGTCGGTTGTGGATTACCATGATGAGAAACAAGATCAATTGTTTGCTTGCTGTGGAATGGTTCCAGAGGGATCATTAAGGATTATTCGGAGTGGTATCAGTGTAGACAAGCTTCTTAGAACTGCCCCTATTTATCAAGGAGTAACTGGCACTTGGACCATGCGTATGAAAGTTCTTGATCCTTACCATTCGTTTCTTGTGCTATCATTCGTTGAAGAGACCAGAGTACTATCAGTTGGTCTAAGCTTTACTGATGTGACTGATGCAGTTGGTTTCCAGCCTGATGCATGCACTTTGGCTTGTGGTGTCGTAGGTGATGGGCTGATTGTTCAGGTACACAGTAAGGCAGTGAGACTCTGTTTGCCCACAACAGCTGCCCATCCTGAAGGCATCCCTTTGGCTGCTCCAATTTGTACGTCTTGGTTCCCAGATAATGTGAATATCAGCTTGGGGGCAGTTAAACATAATTTGATAATTGTAGCTACCTCTAATCCTTGCTTCTTATATATTCTTGGGGCCAGCTCTTTGTCTGCTTATCACTATGAAGTCTATGAAATGCAGCATGTGAGGCTGCAGAATGAAATTTCTTGCATTTCTATTCCTCAAAGAAGTCTTGAGCCATCATTAAAAAGCATGTTTACCGATTTATCCAGTAATAAGCTGTTAACTAGTCTGCCAGTTGGAGTTGAGAGAGATACTACCTTTGTCATCGGTACGCATAGACCATCAGTGGAAGTTCTTTCGTATGTACCTGGAAAAGGCTTGAGGATTCTTGCTTTTGGAGTAATATCGTTGACCAACACACTAGGAACTGCTATCAGTGGGTGCATTCCGCAAGATGTGAGGCTTGTATTGGTTGATCGGTTATATGTTCTCTCTGGATTAAGAAATGGAATGCTGCTTCGGTTTGAGTGGCCTGCAGCAACTACTGTCTATCCATTAGAATCAGTTAACCAAAGCCCGTTCATTAGCTCCTGTTTCACAAGTACAGATGCATCGATTGTTAAACCTCCAGCTTCAACCTGGCAACAAGATTCTGTAATTAGAATATCTGAGAAATTGGTCGATAGTGTTCCTGTTCATCTACAACTGATTGCCATTCGCCGCATTGGCATAACTCCTGTTTTCTTGGTTCCTCTGCTTGATTCTCTTGACACAGACATAATTACTCTAAGTGATAGACCTTGGTTACTGCAAACTGCCAGGCATAGTCTTTCATATACATCCATCTCATTTCAGCCATCAACTCATGTCACCCCTGTGTGTTCTGCAGAATGTCCCAAGGGGATTTTGTTTGTTGCAGAGAACAGCCTTCATTTGGTAAGCATTCAGTCTTAATTTAACTTTATGAAGCCTAATTTTGATAGATTGAAAAAGACACATGAGGAGGAACTGACTGAAAAAATCTTACTAATCTGTCGAGATGATCTACAAAAGATGAAATTCAAAAATAAATCTCCCCCCTTTTTTTTGGGCAAGATTGAAAATAAAATTTCATTAAAAGGAGGAAATCAGTGATCGAGCCTCACTGAGATCCCAATACAAGCAACCATGGGTTAATGTTCCCTTGCAGAATCATCCCAACTAATTATGAAAGAGTTCCTGAGCTCGACTCAGTAGGACTCGTTAAGTGAGAAAACTCCTCCCATTTCTTTCATTCCATATGACCCTGAAGTAAAATCTTCCAAAGCTAGTGGCCACTTGGAAGTTAGAGAGAGGTTGAGATGGGTTCCTAGTGAGATATCCAGTCTCCACAAGTACCAGTGATGTGCTTGATGACTTTGAAATCATTAAAGAAATAAACCCTAGATTGCTTTGGCGAAGTCGCAAGGAATGGTCAACAGATCCTTTATTAGACACACATGGTCAGTGGTTGTCATGCCTTTTAAGGGTCAAGTTGTCACAACTGAGCGTAGCTGGCAGACTGTTCTTTTAGTAATAATATTATTAGTTATATTGCAATCAGACCTCCTTAGTACTATTCAATTAGGACATTGGTTTCCTATTAGGTTTAGGGTTTTGTTTCTTGTTAGAGAAGTTAGGTCAGTTAAATATGAGCGTAGGTTGTTTACTGTAATTTGATTCAGTTATTTCATTTATCTCGTTGAATAAAAGTTTTTTTCATTTATCAATTTATTTTGTTTATCAGCTTTAGTTCATTTATCAATCTATTTTATTTATCGCATTGTTTTCGATTTCTGTATTTTACAAGTTCTATCAATTGGTCTCAGAGTCGAACGATTCTTATTATTTGGTTCGATTTAAGAAAAAGAGGTTTGAACAAAGAAGATTGAATATTATTAGAGATTCAAAAAGAAGTATAGAGAAGAAGACAAAGGAATCGGACCCACCACCGTCTACCCCCGACGCTGCAAGCCTCAGTTTGTCACAGCCAGTTGCTAGCCACAACCACCACCTCGATCGCCCTCACCACCATCCGCAACTCCTCGCAGCGCCTCGCAGGCCGCATACTCTATCGCCATCGTCAACTCCGTCACCCACCGCAGGTCGTTGCAGGCTCCCACAGCCTTCTCCATTCGCAGTCACCAGTCTTGCCAGCCAGCCCTTCCACAGTTCATTGCAAGCTCCCATAGCCTCCTCCATTTGCAGCCACCGCCACAGTCACCAGTCCTACCAGCCAGAAAGCCCCCGTTTTAGCCTCTGTTGCTGATGACAACCCTCATAGTTCGTCCATAGAGAAGCAACCCTCCGTCGATCATCGCCTCTACAGTCAATTGGAACCCCCGTGCTCTTCCCAGCCTTCATCGCCACCACTGTCCAACACTGCCCCTTCAGTAGCCTCCCACACTTGCAAGCCCCCTTTTTCAAATCTTGTTGGAGAAGAAGCATTTTTTCCAGAAATTTTACATCAGTCCTTGGCCCTTTTTACACTTCAGTCCCTGCCCCTTTTTACTTAAGTCCCTGGTCCATTTTGCTATTTCTACTCCAAGTGTTATGAGAGGACCCCACCTGTAAGGAAAGTGAGGAAAAAAAGACTGACTCATACTATAACTCGTATCAATACCCTATTATTCCTAGCAGTACCCATCTTATTCCATGTCCCCATACCAGTACCAGTATAGTTCAATATCCCACGGTGTCCTATAGTAATTATCCTCCAATTTACTATTTTCCACCATGAATCATCTATATCACCTCTTACATCCAGCATGAACCCGTTTCTCCTATACCATCCCTCCTCCAGTGACTTTATGACCTAAAACCACCTGAACGAGTTTGCTCTACACCCCACCCCCGAGTGATGTACACCCCACTACCCCCTCCATTGTGATACCGGTTGAGACAGACAGAGAGAAACTCTTGCGAGATTTAGCAAGCGAGAAGCAGCACGAGAGGTGTAGAGGCAACAACTTTTTGCAGAGATTTAAGAGAATGGCTAAAACAAGTATATCAGAAGATTGATGATGGGATTAGACCTCCAAATATCTCCAAAGGCCAAATCGATCAAGCCTTCGACGTGTTCATCTCCTCTCTTCTCCAAGTTGATAGTTATGGTCGTCTCATGCTCTTCTCCAACTTGATTTAGATGTTTATTATTTTTTATTTTTTTTATTTTATACTTGGCCATGAATACATGTTAATGATGTTATGGGTTTGCAATTTGAATTCTAAATGGGTGTATTTAGTTATTATTTGGTTAATTGACTTAAACTTGATGATGGAAGTATGACACTTGCAAATTTGATGCTCGATTTTATATGAAACTATTTTTTGGATGTGAAATTATGATTTATGTTTTTTTTTGTTATGAATTTTATTTCTATTTTTATTATATTTAAATACACATTTTCATGAGGGTTACCCCTCATGTGTTGAAACTTAACCCTTCACATTTATTCCAGAAAAATGCCTTCCGCCTCCGCATTTGAAAACCTTGGTTTATACAATGGAAGCACATTAACATTTTTCTTGAGTTTTGCAAGGAGAAATATTCTTTGCTCCCCTCAAAAGGTTTTTTTTAATGGTTCTAAGATAAAGCATTTGGTGACAAGTTCCATTCTCACTATCCCCCTTTCTCTTCTCTATATATTGTTTTCCTGGTATTTCCATGGAGTTTTTCCTCCAATCATACACACCCTTAGTGGATGTCTGGATGAAGGTAAATTGTTGTAAGAAAGAGGTTTGGAAAGGAAGAAATAGAAGGCACTTTATTACCGTGGGAATAGTAAAGCAGGGTACAATGGTTTATCTTTAGGGTTCTACCAGAACTTTTCTTATAATGTGGAGGAACATCGTGGACAAACGGTAAGGTGTTGGAATATCCTTTTTCACTTTTCTAGAAAAGGGAAGGTTCTACGGAAGGTGATCCCATTTGCTCTGACTTGGATTGTGTAGAAAAAATAAACAATAGGATCTGGCAAGCATTGGAATGGGAAGCAGTGGTAGTGGAGGTTTTGATTTGCATGTCGGGTTGGGGCATCACATTTTCCCTCTGTTAAAGGGATTTACTTCGAGTTTTTGTATGCTGATTGGGATAAAATTATTTTTGGAATTGTACAGCTTGAGCCTTAATGCCTTTAGTTGGCTTCTATGTAATAGTTAATAGTTTGGGATAAGCCTATGAAAGATTTGATGCACTCAGCATGGAGTACCCAGTACCCCACAGAGTGGCCAACTGAATGTCCAAGTAAAGTGAAATATCAGTGTCCAAGACTTGGGCATTAATTTTCTTTTGAATACAAAGTAACCTTGTTGCAAGGCTGGATCCTGGAATAGCCCGTTAGCTTCACTGGACGGATGAGAGGACAGAAACTGATGTGACTAGGAGATTGTAGTATTGCTTGAACAAAGCCATTGCCTTCAATAATGTATGAAACAGAAGATAAATGTGTTGATTTAATGGGTTTAGTATTTAAAAAAATATATAAAGCTAGCTGGAAAGGAGTAGGTACCACAACTCATCCGCTATAGGGATGAGACTTGGATCTTGAGGCCATATTACAACTCATCAAGGCTTTATTTAGTAAAATTGAACTGCCATCCAGCAGGAAAGGACTAGGGTCAGAAAGTTCCAAAGTGAAAAAAAGAGTTTGGTTTCTTTAACTGCCTATCGATGTTTGTGTTTCAAAGTTGTTGATGTGTGGATTCCTGGAGAGTATTTTTATTTGCATTGGTTACTGTGCTTCCTTGATCTAAATATTTTGTGTTATAGGTAGAGATGGTCCACAGTAAGAGGTTAAATGTGCAGAAGTTCTGTCTTGGAGGCACCCCAAGGAAGGTTCTATGTCACAGTGAAAGCAGGTTATTACTTGTGATGAGGACTGACCTAAATACTGAGCCAATTTCATCAGATATTTGCTGTGTGGATCCTTTAAGTGGTTCATTGCTCTCTTCATACAAACTTGAACCTAGAGAAACAGGAAAATGCATGCAGTTAGTGAAGGTTGGAAACGAAGAGGTCTTGGTTGTAGGAACCAGCCAGTGTGCTGGTCGAGCTATCATGCCCAGTGGTGAACCTGAAAGGTACATTCAATTGTTGTTTCTGTTGTGTGCTCCAATCTATTTTTGTAGGGATCACTGGTTTTGCTTGGCTCTTAAATTGTTACAATTTCAATTTTTTTTTTATGAGGTTTTATGTTTGACTGAGAGTCCTTTTTCTGATATGGTTTTTGTTCTAGTTGTTTTTCTGTTATTCGGTAGCAGCTACTCACTCATTAGGTCAACCTTCATTTGCCTCATTTTGATGAAATCTGTGTTGTTGTTTCATACAAAGTTTTATCAATGAGAACCCAAATAACTTTTAAAATAATAATATTCTATGAAGTGAGTGCTATTAATTTCATTTCCGATAGCCAAGCTACAATTTATTCTTTAAAATAGTCTACAATTTTTTTTTATGGAATTCCTATTCATTCCCTTGGGCATTTTTAATTGCTTTAAGCTTTTAAGTTGCTAACAATTGTTCATATTATTGTATTTGTTCCTTTAGTTAATCATTGTTTATTTTTTATATGTGTTTGCTTCTCTGTATATCTCACTATCGTAGTGGAGAAAACCCATCCAAATGACAAATCTTTCTAAAATATTTGAAAACCCATCCAAAGGACAATCGTTCTAAAATATTTATTTGGTCATGACTCTTTCTGAGATGCGGTATCCCACTTATTCTGCTTTTATTATTGCCTATACTCTGTTCACTCATAGATCATCTAATTGCTTTATTGTATTTTCTGTTTGAAAGCTTCCAGAGCAAGAACATAGCCACCCAAAAGAGAATGTGAATTTATTGGTTCACAGCGTTCTCGAGGAAATTATTATATCTAATTGTGAAATGTTAATGGCTTGGAGAGATGTTTATGTGACCATGGCAGTTTCTAAAAATGCATCATGCACACTGACTGGGTCAATATCTGGAACTGGATATTGTACGGATAACCGAGTACAAATTTTTAAGGATTAAAGGAAGAAGCACTAGTGGAGACGGAGGGCTTTTAGGGAGGGAGATTTAGTACCTTGGTGTCTTACATGCTCAACAGGTGGAGAGAGTGACTTTGTGAACCTGAGAAGTATAGTGGTGGTTTTGACTAGATTTGACTACTGATGTATTAATGTTGTGCGTGGGGGGCAAAAATTTATGATCTGGTAGTAATTCTTATGAAAGGTTGTTCGTCTAGGGTTATGGCTCACCCATATTTGCACTTGTTTATCTGCGTAGTTTTTAGGGTTTCTAAAAAAATGAAATTATAATTTATATCTTAAAACTCAATTTATTAGACAATGACAAAAGCCTTTGTTCTATGCATTTAAAACGGATAACGGACCCATAATAGTCTAGGAGCGTTATAGGTTATAATGAGATATAACGTGATAAAACAATATTTTATACCCCTACCAAGTATTAATGTAACATAATATAACAAAATAAGTTTTTAAATATATATTTTTATACCCCCACTAAGTATTAATGTATTATAGAGTAGAAAAAAATAAATCATGTTCATAACATTAAATTCAAAAACATCAAAACATTAATGAAAAAACATTTTCCCCTTCGTATGAGAGTGAGATCGCAAAAAAGGTGTTATTAATTTCGCCCGCGAAGTAAATCATCGCACCTACGATCAGCCAATTGGGAGAGAATCAATAGATTCTTTTTCATTAGCGATTCATCCTTCCCGAACACAACATACAATATTATCAACTCTTCGTCTTATTCCTTTCTTGGTCTTATTTTCTTGTTCTCTGTCGACCAACGAGGTCTTATTCTCTGTCGATCAGTGACAGCGAGCTCGGGTCATTTTTCTTCTTTCCTCTGAGTCTAGGGTCCTGGTTCAATCGAGAATGAAATGGGTGAATTTTTTTATTAATGTATTACAACAAATGTTAAAACGGCGTTATTGAAAAAAACATTATCTCAATAACGGCCATATAACGACCATTATATCGGAGCCATGATACTAAAACGTGATAATGTCAAAACGTAATGGCTCATCCCCATTAAGTGTTATGTCAAAGTTATACCGATATTATAATGTTGTTTTAACTGCATAGCCTTTGCTATTATTTGATAATCTTTTGTTTTTGCCTCTGTGAACAATTGTTATAAGCATTGCCTAGAAAGTCTGGAGTGTACAATAGTTTTGTGAAAAAAGATGAATTATCAAAATCACCAAAGCAGGTATTATGACCAATATGATCTTTACGATAAATGTCAAGGGTTTTCACCCTATTTGGGCTGACTTCGCGACTGCCTACTAGGCAAATGCTTCATGCAACATTCGGAGGCTGCAGTTTCCATGGTCGGTGCCATTCAAGTGGGCTTCATTTTCTGATTTTCTTGGATGGGTGCAACTTGGTGGTTTAATGATTTTGTTTGTGCTGAGCAACTCCAAAGGCAAGGATGCCTATCCATTGGACATTGTTTCTTTGTCTTTTTTCATTTTCTTAGCTCAAGGACGATCTCTCTCCTACCCTTGAGTTTTTATAGTTGTTATGAATGGTTGGGCCTGGATGGCTAGTGTTGTGATATATTTGCACTTGTGCATATGTCCTGTCAACCATCTCCTGTTGTTCAGAGAGTGGGTAACCTGCAGAATATTGTGTGGAGTAATGAGAATCCTCCAAGAGCTTGCTTTCTGCTAAAGAAGAAAGGCATGGTGCTTCCCAACCACTTTGTGCTCTGTGGTAACCAAGAAGAATCCATTGACCACATCATGTTCACATGTTTTTTGTGTAAAGATACTAATGTCAATTTGTAATTATGGAGTAGTTCTTGGGAATATTAAAAAATGTACATTTTCTTCTTGTATGTTTAGCTGTCATGCTATTTTACATAATAGCACTTCTTGATGTATGGTGGTGGGGTTTTTCTTTTTTCTCTCCCCCACCCCCCTCTCTCTCTCTCGTGCAGTTATAATTGAATAAATTCTTTGTTGTTTTGCTGATCATTTCGTTTAGGGTTTCTAAATTAGGTAATTTAGCTTTTTATCTCTTAAAGCGAAATTATGAAACTATTACAGATATGACCATTGATGAGTATAAAGGATAGTTAAATAAGAATCGAAGTTTTAGTTTATTTTGTTAGGTTTTGCCGTTGTTGTTTGAAATTTTATTTTTCTTGCTTCTGCGAACAGTTGGGATCAGGGATCCTTGTTTATTGTTATAATTTTCTGAAAAATAAGCATTTAAGTGGGACCAGACTCAATTGTATTGGTTTGGTTTTGGTTCAATCGGAACATTGAGTGGGGAGACCCCTACATGCTTTTAATATATGCATATATGATTTCTTATTTTCCCTAGACGGTCGGACATAATGTTGGATATCAGCTCGTGATAGATAGGAACCTTCAGATTTGATTTTCTTTCGATTTATTTTATTTTATTTTATTTTTGCTTAATGCTTTTTCATCCTTGATCTAACTTTCATGCCTCCAACAGTAGCAAAGGGCGCATACTTGTTCTCTGCCTTGAGCACAGGCAAAATTCAAATAGCAGCTTATTTTGTCCCGGTTCGTCTTCTCATGCTTCACCATTTCGTGAAATAGTTGGGTATGCCACGGAACAATTATCGAGTAGCAGTCTTTGTTGCACCCCAGATGATACTAGCTGTGACGGAATTAAACTTGAAGAAACTGAAGCTTGGCAATTGCGATTAACTTATCAAACATTACTTCCTGGAGTAGTACTTGCTGTCTGCCCGTACCTCGATCGCCACTTTTTGGCATCTGCTGGTAATAGTGTAAGTGTCTCTTGATTTAAGTAGCCTTTTGTTGTCTATGGGTATTGGGTTATAGGGTTCATCAAACTTCCTTTTTAGGATCACTTTTAACGTCAATATCAATGATTTCTGCAGTTTTATGTATATGGTTTTCTGAGCGACAATCCTCAGCGGGTTAGAAGACTTGCGTTTGGAAGGACACGATTTACTATAACATCTTTGGCTACAGAATGTTCTAGAATTGCAGTTGGTGATTGTCGTGATGGTATCCTTTACTATTCTTATCAGGAGGTGATTGATATACTATTAGTGTTACAAACTTAAAGTATTCTGTTTTGGGTTAACCTCAATAGTCCCATTGTGCTCATCATTCTCATGAGTCCTACGTTGTGTGGTTTAGTATTTATGTTTGAAATTTCTGTTCCTATCTTGTTAGCTTGATCATTACTGCCGCTTTTTGTGCTTTAGGAAGCCAGGAAATTGGAACAGCTTTACTGTGATCCAGTTCAGAGGTTAGTTGCTGACTGCACTCTTATGGACATGGACACTGCTGTTGTCTCCGATCGTCGGGGGAATATCACTGTCCTGTCACCTGCAACTGATTTAGAAGGTAAAGTCTCTAATACAGATAAGATAATGAATATATTAGGTAAATCAGTTAATGCGCGTTCGTAGTTCTATTTCAATTTGTAAAAGTATGTTTAAGTCGGTCAATTGAACAGTAAGCATGAAAGTTACTACATATTTTGACTGGCATAAAGTAACATTTTGAAACAAGAAAGAGAAGGATACAAGCTGACATAGACCTCCGAAAAAAAAAAAAGCGTCACAACTCCAGAAAGAGTATTTTTCGCCCCAGTCAACTATATGCAGTTTTTGAAACTAATAATGTCTAATCTCTAAAAATGCCCTGCACCAGTAAAACACGAAGCTGCTTGTAATCTCTAAGATCATCCAATCTAATCGATGTGTTGGACCCTTTAAAATTTCGTGATTCTGCTCCAACGAAATGCCCCAAGGGATAACAAGGGGATGATCACTTTCAAGGGGTACTTGGTAAGGCAATCCAAGGTGGTTCGTTTTGTTTACTATAGTATTCTAGGCTTGAGCAAGTTAATCTTGAGAGATCAGGAGACAGGTCTATTGATGGCATTTCAAGCTTCACCTTCACATCTCCAGGTCACTGATGACACTTTGTTCTATTTGGGATGATTATATAGTCCAGGTGGAGAACTTAAATTACATATGTTCTTCCAATTGTGTTCTGATTTGAAAATCATTTTTTCCAAAAGCATTGTGTATGGAGTGAGAGAAGATTAAATAGTAATTTGGAGGCAAATATTTTAGGGTGTTAGGTGGAGGTGCGGTGAAAAGTATGAATTTTCAGTAGGAGCGAGCATGTGCGGAATCAGGGTAGTAGTGATGGGAAAGGGTTGGCTCTAAAGGCAAAGTTATATAAAGGAAAACTTGTGCTTGTTAGGATTGTTTTAGCTATTGTGCTTATTTGTTTATTTCTATTTCGTTCTTTCAAGTGCCATTTTCACTAGCCAAGGGAATTGAGACGATGATAAGGAATTTTAATTATGTGGTGGTATGGAGTATAGGATTTTCCATGCACTTAATGGGAATTAGTTTTGGAGGTGAGGAGTTTTGGAATCCATCGTTTATTGTTGATGAATAAAGCCTTGTTAAACAAGTGGTTCTAGAGATATGGCACATAAAGGTATAGTTTGCGGAAAGAGCTAGTTGGACTTGTTAGCGTCTGGTGAGTCCTTATGGTACTAGTACATGGAGGATAATATCCAATTAAAAGGAGTTCCTCCAAGGAGTTGAGGTGATTGTAGGAAGAGATGACAAAGTCAAGTTTTGGTACTATTTTTTATTGGGATGAATCTTTTAAAGATAATTTCTCCGAATGTGGTTGCGGATTCCTGATCTCAAAATGATAGTGTCGTAATTCTCCTTTGAGGGTGCTCTTTCTTTGGAGAACTGGTTGAGTTTGTTGAATTGTATGAATTGTTGGAAGGATTGGTTTTGGTAACCAAGAGGACAAAGGGGTTTTGTGGGAAGATAGAGACACTAAGTGTGCTCGCTCTTTCCAAATGGGCCATGGATTACTTATTAACGCTCATATGGATTTCCTTCAAAGTTGGTTTGGAGGAAAGGGACTCCAACACTAAACTTTTTCTGTATTAGACTATAACATAGTTTCACTTGTACAATAAATTATATATCTTTAATTAGTATCACATATAACTTATATTAGGAAATTATACATAGTCAAAATTAATATTTCATTTAAGTTGCTTTAGAAGTTAACTTTAGAAATATACAAGATAGTGTCTCATTTATCTGAGTTTGGCAAATTTACCTAAATAGTTAGAAGCTCATTTTGAAAAATTATAGTAATAAATCTAATCGAATTGTGAATTACTTTGGATACTTATCCAATCTTATTTTCCAAACGGAGTGGATATGGTATAGAAATTGGCATATCAGATATGTTTTGGAATTTGGATAACATTCGATCCGATGAAAAATCAAAACTGAAAGATATAAAAATGACATCCGATCTTATACGTTGCCATCCCTAGACATACACAAATTGGGTACTTTAGAGGTTACTTTTTTTGGTGTTTTGTTACAAGGGTTTGGACTTAAGGGTGTATCCTGCTCTGATATTTTGTTTTCCTTTTGAGGTTGGTGTTCACGACCTTCTTTGTTGCATAATGTATAATTTGATAAATCTATGAACAAATTAAAATTGTGGATAGGATGGGTTAAATTGGCTTTTTGGGGCACAGTCTGATACTTTTGGACAAAGATGAGTTTTCTATGATGATAGAGTTACCTACAAAATACATGCCATAGACAAGTCATGCACGTGTGGGTGTGGGCCCGATTCGTTTAGAGCACATATTTAAAATTTCTCGAATGTTATTATTTTGCTTATGTGTAATTTTCAACCTGTTGAGTTCATTTCTAAAGATTAAGGGTGCTAGAGATAAGATGTAGATTCTATTATTATAATAAGTGCTAGAGATAAAAGACATAATATAAAGAGAGATAAAGGATATACCATATAAATCAACCGTAAAGAGAGATTAGGACCCCATGTCTTGTCTTTGAAACTCTCTTGGACCATAAAATCCAAGAAACGACACAAGAGAACAAAGATCGAATGATCTTTGGGTTTTGAAGCTCCCATCTGTCGCAAGCTTCTGTGATTTGACAAATACTCGATAGGGTTATGTCTACCCGAAAACACCTAAGAAATACATCCCGATCTTATGACTGAAGGACACCACATGAAGATATGATTATGCTCTTCACTCCCTCCATTGCAAAGAACACATTATCTCTCGGGGCAAGTATATTTAACAAGAAAGGGGGCTATTGGAGTTTTTTTTTTTCCCGAAAATGTTTACCCAACAGTTGGAGAAAATACCTCTAGGGATTGGAATGAAACCTTGAACTCCCTACCACAAAGTTGTGTTATTTAAAGTTTTAAACATTCAAATTAATAGGTTCAAATCATTTATAAATGGAATTGGAAGAACAGTTTTAAATATCTATTGTGTGAGTTCACATCTGTTTTCTTGTTTCTCGGGTTGGTTGCATTCTGTCACTAGCATATACTTATTTCTCTATTGCCTTGCTAACTTGCTACAATTCTGTGTCTTAGATAATGGGAGCCCAGAATGCAACTTGACTCTAAATTGTTCATATTACATAGGGGAGACGGTCATGAGCATTAGAAAGGTAATTGTTTGTGAATATAACTTACCAATTCAGATATTAGTTTCTTAGTTTTTGAGTAGTTTTGCAGGCTGATTGCTAAATTTGTGTTGATGCAAATAAATCTTTGTTTGGACTTCAGATTAATGACTTTGAACTAACTTTAGCCTGTTTACGCCTATCTAACAACGAGAGCCTTACATATAACATAGGCTATGTTGGTGACTTACATGGGAGGAACACCCGCCTAAGATCTCTCAATTTGGGAGTCTATGACATGATTTGTGTAGAGGGGTACGCATTTGTGCAGCCTGCCCGAATATCTACATTTAAGAATTCTCCATGTCACACACTATATTGTGATTCACCCTATGTTTTCAGGAGCATGGGTAGCGACAAGGCAGCAAGGAGACCTACGAGCTTTTCTGGCGCTTGTCGGCACCTGAAGAGTGCCTTGAAAAAAAACCTAAAAAATAATCAGATTTCATACTAGTTGTGTTCTCTACATTTTCCTTAAGGTTTTGTGTATGTTCTTAGTTCATTTTGGTGCTCCTTCAATACAAAACATCAAAACAAAGCATCAACATGATGACAAAGGCAAGTGAAACAAGTCATCAAAAATATTTTTATAAGTATAACATCATTTTCTTCATATATCCTTATCATCTCCCAAACTAATTTCATCATTTCCATCTCCATGGTCCCCTGAATGGCTAAATAAGTTAATTAATACGTTAACATCATTTCCATCATATATCCTCATCATCTCACAAACTAATTCCATCATTTCCATCTCCATGGTCTCCTAAATGGCTAAATAAGTTAATTATTACGTTAAAGTAACATAAATTATTTTATATTTGTTTAACAAAATGAATAAAAAAAATGATTGGCACCCCAACACCTTGCACCCCTTCTGATGCAGAGCCCTCTAGTGCTAAAAGGCATTTTAAGGGGTCAAAAGACTGATGCAAGGCTCCTCATAAATTTTTTTTTTTTAAAAAAAAGAACGCTTTGCCGGGCTCTTGACAACATAGGCTCCACCTATTATGTATGAGTTCTGGCTTTAGGGTTACAATGCATTGTTCAGAGTTGTCGAACTTGTTTTACCTGTTAACTAGTGATGGACGCTACAAATCATTAGATTGAAGAAATATTTATTTTAAGAAGTTAAACAACTCAAGAAGGAGGGAAAGGACTATTTTGTAATCAATTGATTGCTAGGAAGTCGGGATTTGCGAATTTTACAGACATCCTTAATTACTTCTTAATTTGTTTATGTCAAATTGGGAGTTGCCTTAGTATTTATCAAAGATGGGATCATCTTATAGATGGATGAATCGGGTTTGATTTGCTCGATTGTGGTTCACTTCTCCATCCTCATTGGTGGGTGGGATGCAGCTGATTTTGTTTAAGAGTATTTTTCAAGGTGATCCCCTATCTAACCCAAGATTAAAAATGATAATTCGACGATTGCCTGTTTGGGTTTTTAAAGAGGAGAGGGTAGTCTCCAGGCGTAAAATTACGCCCCAACTTTTTCAAAAAGTGAAGAAATTTTTTACATAAGAATCATGTAATATGAAAGTGATCTAGCACACTAGTCAGTGTCCCGATGTTCAATGCCAATCACATTCTTCTCATGTGATCACTTTCGTATTGCATACCAATAGAAAAATACATGTGAGGCTTAAGCCTCAAAGCTATTTAGTGCACCCTTGGTTTGTAGCGACCCTCTAGGCGTAAGCCTCAATAGTTTATTCATTTCATCCTTTTGGCGGAGTCATTGTGTGTTGGTTAGAAGAGTGACACTAGGCAGAGAACAAGAGTTTTGCATCTATGATGATAGTTCAAACCTCCTTCTAGACATGGTTCTGGGTAGGGATTGTGCTCATTGGTTGGCGTATGAACTTGGGAAAGTCATAGTCCATCATGGCCTGTTCCTGATGAAGTGGACGAGGAACCCTTCAACCTGGGTGTTAATGGGTGATTGAACAAATCGAAATGGAGATTCGTGAACTACGAATTCCAAATGAGAATTTGTATTTGTTCAGTTCAACAAAGCACCATTGCGAAGGTCTTGTCGATGGGATAGGATAACCGAGAAGGATCTGAAAAAAACGTGTATGTCAACTTTGGAGTTTGTTAAATCATCTGGTTTCTAGCCATGACAATTTCATAGATGGGTTCACTATTAGCCTTGATAACTGCAGTAGTGGGTTTGGTGAGAATTGTTTTGCCCTTTTCAATCTAGTTTTGGGGAAAAAGGGTCAGTAATGAAAGGCTTCAGTGAAATAAGGTTTTGTATCTTGCAATGGCACAACTTCCTTTTGGAAGACAAAGGGTATCCTCTTTGGCTGTTGCAATGCCAATGGGTGACATTGAGACCAAGCCATGCTAGCAATGGGTTGAAGCAGGTTGAAATTCAAATCAACAAAGCAATATTTAAAAAGGCTCTATCGGGATTCAAAATGTTGTGGCTTTCAAAAGGCAAGTCATAATCTCGATATTTAAGGAGTGTTGGAAATCTTATAAAATTGATCAATCTAAAAGAGGCCATGTAGTTAAACATCAAGGTAAGCTCTTGGATTTTACCTCAATCACTTACGCAATCAAGCTTAATGCCATGGAATATCTTTATTCAAGCATCCAACCGAATATATAATGATAAACTGATAAATTGTGATGCTCAAAATTCATCCATAAACATACTCAAAATGTCTCTCCAATATCTCTTTATTCTTTTGATAAATGTTCATTTGTTTCTTCTTTCACAAAACACTTAGATGCGCTAGAGGTATTCCAATGTCTTAAACCAGGTTTAGGGAAAAGAAATAGAAACAAATAATAATAAGAATAATGATAACATTGTAATCAAGACGTTTTTACAGAATTCCGCCTCAAAATGAGGCAATGTGGTTCGGTGAAATTAAGCGTCGATGCTTCATAATCTCAGCCCAAAAATGATTGTAGCCAACCCATTTTTAGCCCTTGTAGTGCAGTTGCAACAAAAGAGGTTGGAGCCCACTCTATAGTAGGGTTTTATGTTTCTTGGTGTAATACTTGTTGCTGCTGTCAAAGGCTCGGAGTCTTCATATCCTCCTTGCCTTCAAATCAGGTATTCCCAAATAACAAACAAACAAACAAGATAAACGCTTAAATTTTGATAAAGGTCACACTTTGTTTTTAAATTGCTTATGGATGAAACATATCATGTTTTGATCAGTCTGTAATAAACATCAATATTGATTTTTATAGCATAAAATGATTTTTATGCTTTTGAATTTTTCATAGCATAGTTAAATGATTTTTATGCTTTTGGAATACCAATAATGATTATACTTGTGGATTTTTACCAACATTTTCTTCCAACAAATCCTCAATATTCTCAAGTTTGTATTCTTTTAAGATTATTGACTTTTAATGATTTAGTAGATGTTTGCAAGTTACTTGACACATGTAGTGCATCTTTTCGCTATGCTATGCAACTTTATTATATTTTTATTTGGATTCTAGGTAGTTGTGTCACTTTTTGTACATATTTGCGTATGATACTTATCAAAATGATGATGTATATTACTATGTTGATATGTTTCAATTTATTATAAAAAAATCTTTAAAATATGTTAAGTTCGCCTCGCCTACCGCCTAACGCATCAGGCATTTTCAGGCCCGCCCGCTTCAGCTCCTTCTCAACGCCTTAATTAAAATGTTGATAACGATAACAATAATTATAATTTCTTTTATCAATAAACCATGCTAAAAATAGATTAAAGATCAAACTAAGAAAAGGATACAACTGCTAGAGTTGGGGAATGAGAGGATCCCAACCTGGAGCAAAAGCAAGACAACAAAAACAATAAAAACACCCAAGATAGCCTATTACAAATGGAAAATGCTAGCCCAGTTAAAATCTATGTTGGTGATCTGTGTAGAGATGAAATGCATTAGATGTATAACATTTTGTGGGATTTTAACCATGTTCTACAAAATGATTAGTAGTTTACTGAGGAAAAGAAATTGCAAATTCCCGTTCTTAATATTGTTGACTAGAAGAATGCCATGAAGGGTTACATTCGAGTCTGAATAGTTCTAAAAATTTTAATTAACTTTAGGGTAAATTTGATGTTTGTTCCTTTTACTAATCAAATAAATGTCTTTGATCCTGTTTACTAATTGTTTTTTAGTTTGATCCTTTATCCACTGTTGACTATTTCATCACGTCAACAGTTAAATCGGCATGTGCCCTACATGTGATTTTTTTTACTCAAATACCCCTGGTCTCATCTTCCCCAATTTCATGTTATTTCCCCACTCTCATCGTCATCGACTACCATTAGGAAATAAGATTATTAATTTTTTTTTATTTTATCTTTTTTCGCAGTCCACTTTATTCAACATTATTGATCAAAATAATAATGGAATCAAAGTCAAAAAGCATACAAGATTATCTCTTAACCTCCAAAGAGCATACACACGAACATAGAATGATGATCAACCAAATCATTGAAAAATTAACCAAAATTAGTGAAATGGATTCCTTGCTAATCCAATACAAAATTCCATCTAATGACATTTATTTCAAGTATTAGAAGCAAGCTACATTCATCTAAATCAGTCCAACCTGTTTGCCCATCTTAACGATGATATAAAGATCGCTGTTGTGAATATCACGACCAGCTAGATTGATTGATGCCTCAAATCATGCGAATTCTAACCAGACCCAAGATGTTCTCCATTGAAATGCAATAGGAGCTGAAACAACCCAACCCACTACACCGTTCCACCCTTTCTGTAAATACCACCACTTAAAATTGTCTCAAAACTTCACCTTCCCTATAGTCTCCCGATAGTAAAAAAACAGCGGAATAATCAACAACTAAAAATATTAAATCTCACAAATTCTAGGGTTCGTAGGCAAAATCCTAATCACACAAAATCAAATAAACTACATTTTATTCAACCTTCAATTTCTAAACTTCCAAAATTGTTTATTACATTGGTCAATGACCTTAATTTATAATAGACCTTAGCTTGCTAAGCAAGCAACTAGTTTCCTAAACAAAATAGAAACCCTAACAACTACTTGAACTGAAATCCCTAATTCTAATTGCAAAAGCAGTGATTAAATGTTGTTAGGTTCAACCCACTTATTCATTAATATTCAACCCACATATTCATTAATATTCTAATATTTTCCTATATTTTTTATATCCATTTTCCTTTCCTCCCCTGAGAAAAGCTCGTCTTCAATCTGAAAGTTGAAGACATCTCCAATATAACTGAAGCAATTTTTTCAAGAAAGACAATGTGAAATGAAGCCGCAACAAACACCCACAAAATTTTCCATGATACATACTTGCCAAAGGTAAAGTACCCATATCCACAAACCACTAAGAATGATCAAAATTGCCCCAATAATGCGTCATACAACTTCCACGAACTTTGCCTCGACAAATACTCATCATGGACTGAGGAACGAACTCAAAGATGTTACATGACATAATATGATGTAATATGAGTTTTTTTAATATTACCCGTCTTGCGAACATCTCGGAGCCAAGAATCTTAAGCTATCCTTGAAAAATTACGCGTGAAGCTGGACAAAGAGATGAGATATTTTCAGATTCATTTGAACAGCAGGTGAACCATAATACCGTTGATTCATGTTTGATGTGTATGAAGGTGATACAGTTATCTGCAAGTCATTGTGTTGTGAGACCGAAACACATCACATAATTTTTGTAGATCTTCACGTAGAAAAAAATTGAAAATTGAAGAAGTTTACAAAGAAGGATGATAGCCTTAGTTTTTCCCAGAATCCAAGTCAAGAATTGTAATGTGCAAATCGCAACATCACTGAATTTGTGTAAATTTAGAAAATCAATAACAAAATTGTTGAAAACCCTAAATCTCTCAAAGCCCTAAGTAGTAGAGGAAGAAGAAAAAGGTGAGGGAGCAGGATGTGGTACATCACTTGAAACAACCCTCACCACCGGTCAATCACCTTCGCCTGATCCATAACATGTCTTGTTGCGAAGGACAATGCTTCAACCAATGGATTGACTTGAATCTCCACCGCTCCTAGGTCGTTGACATCGCATTAATAACCTATTTTGGTATGCAACAGGGTTACATGCAATGACCCTTCGACCAAATCATTGCTTGAAAAAACAATCCACATCAAGGGATCACACCAGATTACATCGCTGTTTTTCTAGTCCGTTTGGAGAACATGACTAAATCTGGGGTCCAGGCTATGTGCACCTCCAATGTTACATTATGTCACCACCAAAGCCTTCTAATGAAGACCAAGGTGTTCGTAGCACCAAGCATCAGTTTGTACCATCGAATGTAATCGAGTACTATTCAACTCATCTTGATATTATTCACAACCACATGATAGGTCATTTACCGCCGCGAGACGATGTTTATGATCTAATTTGGGATAATTTTATTTCTAATTCTAAGAAAATGTTTGCACACTATATTCGAATCATGAAGTGGATATCTTGTGAGAAGAGGATTTATGTGGGATATTATTTTTGGCGGCAACATTTCAATTTGATTTTTCATGGTATGAGTAATTACCAAAGGTGACTCCGAGGTCGACACTTAGTGAAGCACCTTTCAAAGATTCCATCCTCAAAGCTCGAGGACGAGCTTTTTGAAGGGGGGGAGAATGATGTAATATGGGTTATTTTTGTATTTATTTCATTATTGGGTCGGTCAAATATATGGGGCGATTAATAAGCCCAAATAGAAATTAGAAGTCCAATAAGATTAGGGTCTTGTTAGGGTTTTGTTTATTGCTTAAATAGGCATGATAAATAAGTTGTGATCAGTTGTTAGCTTTTGAGATTAGAGAAATTTATTTAATCATGGAACTTTGTTGTTCAAGTTTCAATGTATTGGTTTGTAAGCTTCCGTTGAACCCATCTGAATGTGTCTGCACATAAGCTCTCTCCATCAACAATTCTCAATACAAATCCAAGAAAACATTATTAGATGTTGTATCTGGCTCTAAAACATCCACCTCATTCCCAAAAATTAGGAAGAAGTCACACAAACCAAATGACACAATATCAAATCCCGATACATGTAATGGAACCCATATCTTCTCCAAAAATGGGAAGAACTCTGATAAACAATATTGTTCTGAATCTTCAACTTCCTGAGTAGTGTCTTCCTTAAACTTTGGTTCAAGAACTTGTTCATCTGATTTATCAACTTCTACCTTGAATTCCCTCTCAACGCGTACATTGTCTTCAACATTTTGAACTAGCTGTATAGTTGGTTGAACGCATCAAAGTTGGAGAATTGTGATTGACATACTGTGCTAGTGGTGAATATGATGTGGAACTTGGTAGGCATCTGTGTAACTTTAAGGGTGAAAACCATATATCGGTTATAGAACACTTACCATGGGTGATGGTAGCCACCATAAAACACCAGGGTCTGGGGTGTTAGATTGCGATGCCCTGCGGGTACCAATGTGCTAACTCGTTTCTGTTTGTTTTTGTCTTTTTCAAAGAAACTGAACTGGGTGCATTTACTATTTTTGAGGTGCAAATAGCCTGTTTGGACTGACACAGACAAACAAACAGTTAGGTTGCAATTGGCAACCCTCTTATCTTTTTCCTCAAAACAAAATAACATGTACAATCAGAACTTTATTTATGGGTGAAGACAACAACCCACAACGATGAAGCCGAGATGGCTTTTCTAGCCAACGATAGCGGATGCGATGGACTAAATTAGCAGAGACTGGTCGATGCGATCTAGACGTCGGCGGTATTGCAGCAACAGGTGTATTTCAACCCTTTGTTTTCTTTTTCAAGTCTTCAACGAACAAAATGAGAAAATTTTCTCTTTCAATCTTCCCTTTCTCCAAGTAATTCTCTTAAAGGCTTCTTCTACACCTTTCTCTGTGGAATCTTCTTCTCCAAGACGAACCACGATTTGATAACAATTTTGATAGGAAAAAGCAGCGGAATAATCAACGACTAAAATTTTTAAATCACAAATTCTATGGTTCGTAGGGAAAACCCTAATCACACAATAAAATCAAATAAACTACATTTTATTCAGCCTTTAATTCAACCTTTAAACTTCAAAAATTTTCTTTTCCATTGGCCAATGGCTTTACTTTTTTATTGAACTAAGCTTGCTAAGCAAGCAAATAGTTTTCTAAACATAATAGAAACTTAACTCCTTGAATTGAAATTCCTAATTCTAATTGCAAAAGCAAAAGCCATAATTCTATATTGTTGGGCCTAGTCCCACCAACTCACTCATATTCTAATATTTTCATATATCTATCACCTCCGCTCCATCTTTTCAAATCCTATTTCATCTTTTTCCCTAACCTTCTTCAAATTACACCGCCACGCTAATACGTCAAACTCAATCAAACCCTCTCTTTACTTGCAACCAAATTGAACCCCTCTTAATTTGATCCATTCATGGCCGAAAAATCCATCAAGATCTTCGTCACAGAGCACCACAACCTAGTGGGTTTGCAAACTCCAACGTTTGGGCTTCACAAATCTCCTCCTTTGATCCCATAAAATTCTTTTTTGTCCATGGAACACTCCAATTCACCACAAGGCTTCAAAAATGGGTTAGAAGGTGGTGGTGAAATGAGGTTTTTATGGAGAATAGGAAGATAAGGGGAGGGAGAGGGTGGTTATTGGTGGTAATGGGATGTGATTTCAGTGGTGTTTGGCAGAGAGGAAATAGGTAAAGGACAGGATGTTGGTTATTTGTAGTGGTGGGCAGCGGTGGTAGTTGTGTGAGATTAGTGAGGAAGAAGAGAGACGACAATGGCAGAGGGATTGGTGAGAATTGTTGAGAGTTTCAAGGAGGAGAAATGGGGATGGGAAATTGGTTTTAATTTATATATATATATATATATATATATATATTTATGTCATCTGATGATGATTAGTGATAGTTGATGATGATGAGAGTGGTGAGGAAAAGAAGATCACATGCCAACTTAGCTGTTGACTTGCCGATCAATGGCGGTCAAGTTACCAAGCTCTAATAGGCATTTATTTGATTAGAGAAGGGATCAACATCAAATTTACTCAGTAACTTTATCATGAAATATTGGATGGTTGTATAACTTTGAAGAATTGCCAGCATCCAATAACCTCGTGCTACATGCATTGTGTTTGGTGGTAAAAGTTATATTTCTTGTTTTAGATTATTGGTGTCATTATGTCTTCTATATTGAATTATACTATTTATCTCCTTTAAGATGAAATTATCTTCAACAATGGAGATGTCTTTAGCTTTGAAATTATGATACTGATGCCATTTCATTTATTTATTTATTGGTTAATGTTTTCCTGATTAGGAATGGTGGGAAACTGTGACTTCAAACCACTAGGAACTTTACATTTTTTTAGGAGATATTTTGTAAATGACTTTGCAGAATAAATTTAGATGGACATGATTAGTTTAGCCATATTCTTTACTTTCTGTATCATCGAAGAATTCTAAATGTACTATATTCATTCTCTTTCGCAGGGTTCATTCTCATACAAACTGCCAATTGATGATATACTTAAGCGTCGTGATGGTTCTTATACTTTTATGGACTCTTCACAAAACAGCATCGTGACTTGTACACTGTTAGGAAGTGTAATAATTTTCATTCCTATCTCCAGGTACGACCACACATTTAATTTTATTTTATCCAAGTAATAGGGGGTTGTTAGTTCACTATCATTTTCACGGTCAATTTTTCGAGGCCTTTTTTTTTTAATCTTTGAGGGTTCTCCAATCAATCCTTTTAGTTGAAAGAGTTGGGAAAGGAGGAAACTAAATGTTACGGCACCCACAAAACATCATAAGAGAAAATAAACACTATTAAAAACCAAAAATTGCCAAATGCAAGATATCCAACTTACCGGGTTTCAAACACAGATTTTGAGATGGGTTTACAATGCTTTACCGACTTAATTCCACTTTGGCCATGAAATTTGAATGATTAATGATTATCCTTCTAGCATTTTGTTTTCCTCAGTTCATGTTTACACAAGATGCTAGTCTCTTCCTCGTAGTCAAAGCTAGAGTTGTAAATGGATCTAGTTTGGGATGGGCTCGTGGATCTAGGCGCTTTCCTAGAAGATGTTGGTAGGGCCCTTATCATATCATATATGTGTAGAATCTCAACAGTTGGGCCAAACACGGGCCCTTAACTAACCAAAATACAGGAGTTTCATAGGAATTTCGTAGTTATATAATTACTGGTTTATGTCATGTTGGATCAAACCAAGGAAGGTCGTGAGCCAGCCCAATAAGTTATAAGACCGTATCCATATTTGACCCAAAAATAGGATGCATTGCCTAAATTATTGGATCGGAACTGATTGAGTTTTGGGTCAGGCCCATTCCATTGACAGCCCTGGCCCAAGGACTTTGCCCCCATAAGCTTGGAGACAATGCATCAGCTTTCTAAATACTATTCTGTAGTCATTACGATGGGGAACAATAAAAGAGGGAATTGACTTGCATAGGATCTTTTGCGCTTCTGAAAAGTTGAAAATAAAGTCCATCAAGAAGAATAAGGAACTCCACTAAGAGTACATTATAAAATTTTCTTTCTTCCATTTTAAGTATTGGTGTTAGTTATTCTAATCCTTTATCCATAAATTTATATATACTAGAGGACGATCCATCAAATAGGTCAATATGTAGTTTAAGGTGATTGGTTTTCTCGAAATTTTGCTGTATGAGTTCATCTGCTCATGCAATGCAATATTATTTAGGTGGCACTTATCAGTTACATGCTCATAAACATATCATTCTAGTGTTCTTATATAAATTAAGTGTTAGCACATAGTAAACTTTTTTTTCCTTCAAAATTTCAATTTTAATCAAGTGGTCAAATTTTATTCAGGAAGTTAAGATAGCTACATTGAGATGTTGAGAATCTCATTGAAAGTGAAGATATTTACTATTTGAGAATCCAATATTTAGTACTTGTTATTCTCTAAGTAAAATGCCCAAAAAGAGATTGAAAAATTATTCAAGGGCATTTTCTAATAGATCAGAAGTGTAATTAGTCATACTGGGAATTGTCGTTGCTGTAACTTTTAGCACCATTATTGCGATGTCAACATCTTTTAGATACCCCTTGTTTGAGGTTCTTGGTTTTCGATCTTGCAATGGAATTTCTATCTTGTCTAAAGGGAAAGTCTCTTGAGTATTCTGTACATCCGCATCATTAAAGGTCATGTACCTCTAATATGATCATTCTCTTCCTGTTTTTCATTTTGAATTAGCTTGGTTTTAGTACTTGACAAGTCATCATCTTGTAGGAAAGAGCATGAACTTCTGGAAGCTGTACAGGGTAGGCTGGTGGATCATCCATTGACTGCGCCTGTCCTGGGGAATGATCATAATGAATTTCGTGGGCGTGGATCTCCGGTAAACAATTTATACAATTTTCTCTACAGAATCATTTTCTATTTACCTGTTATTTTATCATGTTTTGTGCTCGCATGGGATGCTCAAATATGGGTTACGTGTCCGTGTTTATGGCTGTGCATGTTTTTTTTTCTGTCTATTTACTGTTTTCCTCACCTTGTTTCCTGAATAAAAAATTAGATATGCAAAATTAATACGTCAATTACTTTCTGCATCATCAGTGGGCTTGTGCATATTTACTGTGTGTTATGGATGGTTATGCATCCTCTTGAACATGTGTCTTGGTGGGATGGTTGATGCCTGTGTAGTTTTGTGCATAGGTGGTGATATGTACTAAGATTCTATGACAACTCCATTGAGGAACATAACACAAATTGAGAATGTCGAGTATGGTTTTTGGACTCGAGGGTGCTTCCCTGGCTCCTGACATAGTTGTCACATTTGCTAGCCCCCATCTTTTAAAATTTCCCAATAGTAAATATAATGTTTTTATATCACACCAATTCCTGCTGGAGTCTCCCCTTCCATTAACATATGGGACCGGAGCTTGCCCTCTTCTTATCTATGACATTCCCTCTAAATATTCTATTACCACTGTAAAGATTCTGGTGTTAATGAATCATTTTAAGCCAGCACCACTATGAATTAGTTTAGTCTTTTAACATGGTATTGGCTTAGAAACCCATGTTGCAACATCAAGCACAACATAAACTGAAAGTGTTAGGAGGGTACAAGTCACTCTTAAGACTACCACTTGGAGAATTTCCTGTCCAATGTGGAACAAATCATGGTGCAACCAAATCTTATCCTTGGGCTTGTAAATATTCCTAAGATGAAAGTTCGAATTGCCTGCTCCTCGACTTTCACAACAAAGGACTGGTACTTCAGAGTTGGTCGATAATCAAATAGGGTGTACTGTGAAGAGTACTTTATTCGTGATGATTTAAATGTCTCTGGATTTGTCCTTTGGTGATTTTGAAATCAGCAATATTTAGTTTTATCTAGAATCTAACAAGCTCTGTTTTACAGGCTGGAGTTTCTAAAATATTGGATGGCGACATGCTAGCACAATTTTTAGAGCTTACAAATGTGCAGCAAGAGGCTGTTCTAGCACTGCGAGTTGGTGTGCCCGAAATGGGAACTTCATTTTCAAGCTCACTTTCTCATGCACATCTCCCTGTAAATCAGGTCGTTCGATTGCTTGAACGAGTTCATCATGCTGTTAACTGAGCTTTCTTCTCTGAGAAGTCGCTCCTTCCTGGAAACCAAGATACAAGCGATTGATTTCTCAATAAAGACAGGGCCCTTTGTTGTTCTTTGCTCTACTCAAGTGGAGGTAAGTTCAACGCCAATGTAAAATACATATACATTCACAGAAGCATTGTTGCCAGAAGACAGGTCTAGCAAATCGGTACCCCCACATGCAAGGGTTTTATTTGATAAAAACTTTCAGCTGGAAGCTATCATGATGTCTGTAAATGCAGCCTAATTTGTATCAAATGTGCAACTTGTAACTTTTGTAATGGAAATACTCATTTGCTAGAAATGGATGCTGAGTTTTGATCTGAGTGGGCTTTCCTGTGCAATTCCTGATGTTGGCTTTCAATCTTTCAAAGTATTTCCAATGTGTAAGCAAAATGTGGAGGGTGAAGTGCATTTACCCCTGGAGGTACCTTATGCTCATTGAACTGCTGAATGAATGTCACCGGTGGGTGGTAGAACAAATATTGTTCTCATGTTCTTTTGCTCATTAGTGATGGAGGTTCCCATCAAGAAGATTAATGTGACCCCAAACTTAAAAACTCATTTACAAAGGTGCTTTCTTGCTACCACTACAGATGGTCTCCTAATAGGATTCTGTAGCCATCATTGTAATAATAATCTATATAAAGGTGTACTCTCGCATTATTATACACATCAGGGTATTGCGCTATTCTCTTTATTTATTATTGCTTTTTCTGCTTATAATAGTCATCAGTATTTGAAATCAAAGAATTCACTACTAATGTGGATGTCCACCTTTTTTCTGAAACAAGAAAGTCTCTACTCTCTTCAATATTTGAAATCAAAGAATACATAATACAACTCCAGGGTCAATGTTGATGCCCACCCGCCTTTTTTCCGAAACAACAAAATCTACTCTCGTGTCATAAGAGTTGGTTAATATGCAAGCCTTTAGTGCATACAATAACAATGTATATTTTGCTTAGGCAGGGAGTAAGGACTTCCATGACAACATGAGTAAATGATGCATATTGCTTAGTGTTCCTTTGCAGCAGCTTCATGTTATTTTAACAATATATCAAATTATCATTTGTAGTTTCATCATGACATTTTTTGGAGGTTCAGGACCATTCACTATACTGTGGAAACAAAAACATAGAATGAGCAAAGTAATGTCTTTTATCTCTCAGCTAGCTATGTTTCCCAGAAACGGTTTTCGAAATGGCATAATTTTTAATGCCACCAAAACACATCGCTGCACATTACACTGATAAACATTTGAGACAAGATTTGCTGGAGCTGTTAAAGTTGCATTATACTGTGCAAGGCTCATTGCTGACAAACTTGAATGACTCCATACTTTGTGCACTCCCGGCATAACTTTCATTGGAAACATCAGTAAGCACTACCAGTGATGTTGATTGAATATCATGAAAGAGGCAACACTCCATTAGGTAGAAGTAATATCTCTCGACATTGGAGGAAAGTTTGTATTCAAGCATCTCCCTTGCATTCAACCGAATTGAAGGTCCCATCGATGAACATATATGTGCACTCTTCAAGTATACTCCTTTTGCACCTGACGGCCTGTTTGCTTGTACCAATTTCTGTGGATTTCAGAAAGCAAATAAACAAATATATTAACTAGAACTTGGATGTGTAGCTAAGGAAAAACAAATCAAGGTGAGAACGTACTATTGCTGCATGCAAGTTAATGATAAGATCTTCTTCAGAGAAGTCTGCCTTTCCAAATGGAAAGTGAACTATTCCAGTCTTATCTGCACAGGTATTCAACCTGTCCCTTCTTGAATTCTGCAATGGCCTGAGATGAAGATATAGAACATTATCATTCACCTCTTCCTCAGTTCTGATAAAATAATAGAAAAGAAAAACACAAAACTTTACTGATCTCGACCCTCATATACTAGTGGAAAGGAAATTGATAGCATTATTCCTATATGGAAGATCCTAGCTTCATTAGGACCTTACATACCAACAAAATGCAGACCCAAACCTCAAACCAAAAGGGATATCTGAAGGGATCTAGCCACAAATAGAAATTTTGGACTTGGTATAGCAAGTTAACAGAAAAAAAGGTTTGGACTTGGTAATCAAACATTTATTGCAATTCTTCATTCTATTACTGTCAGGTTCCTCTTATGCAAAACCTGTCCGATAATTTTAAAGATTATGTATTAGGGTTCAGGATTAAGGATAAAAAACATCAGCAGAAGTCTTGGTATGTAGTTAATTCTATTACACTGGGTAAACCTATCACCGAGTCCGAATGTTTGAAAGAAAATGACCAAGCACCAAAAATCAAATTGAGTTACTCGGTGCTTTATATCCCAGATCAGCAATAAAGCAAAAACTATTGTCAACATTATGTGATTAACTCACTATCCATTGAAGGAAGTAGGTAAGTTATGGGCTGATGAAAAGGTGTCTTTGTGGCTCAGGACTGATGTAAAGGTGACTTTATGGCTTTGGGCATGTAACAGGGATAGATTTAGGGATATCTATGTAGTAAATGCGGATAACGGACCCTTTAATCAAGAACAGGTTTAAGATTAGGCGGATTAATAGGGATTAATTGGATTTAATCGATTTACTTTTTTAAAAGTATACATTTTCATACCCTCACACTAATGTAAATTATAATAAATAACATATCTTGACAATAAAGATTAATAAGATAAGTATTCTAGAGCAACAAAAATCATATTATAGAGCAAATTATTTAATCATGTCCAAAACATCACACATTATAGAGGAATAACCACCGCCACCAAACAGGACGACAACCACCACCCAATAGAAGAATCTTGATTTATCACCAATTTTTTGGTGACTCACCGATTTCTCACTGATTAATCGGTGACTGCTAAATCCAACCACTAAATACCTAGTTCGGATCGGTCTACCTTCGATTTACACTAAATCGCTGATTAATCGGCATCACCGCATAAATAACCCAAAGGGATATATAGTTTTCTTCGTGTATATTTAGTTCTCTTCTTGTATAATGATATTCACATAATTATTACATAATATATCCCTCAATTTATATATGTTAGTGTTTCGATTATTATATTTTATAGTAATTATTTCGTTTTCATGTCTTTGTAGGAATTTGAGCGTAAACGATGAAATCATATTAAGGCGACAAGTTAAGGAACGACAATTAGTCGATTCTAGCGGTGGTACAAAGTAGAGGGTCACACATCTAAACCCAAAACCTAAGCCCATAACCTAACCCATAAACCCAAAATCAAGCCCATAACTTAAATCCAAATCCAATGCTAAGCCCAATCAAACCCTAGACACATTCCCTAAATTATTCAAGATTCTTATTTATTTTTGCCTTAAATCACTCACTGAACCCTCTCCTGAACTTGTCCATATTCATTTTCTCCTAATTATCTATAAATACAAAAATTCAATGGATGAGAAAGGGGAGGAAGAGAAGGGAAAAGAAAAATTATAGAAAATTAAACCCTCTTCCTCACAAAGTGATTTTCATCACCAGAGCCACCACCATCACCACCTCACCCCGCCACCACCGTGCGAGCACCGTCACCACCACGAAACAGGGGAGTGACAACCCTGTTTAGCATCAGACATCACCTCGCCACTGAGCCTCGCCATTACCACCATCACCCTTCATCTCGTCGTCCCTCCCTCTCTCTCCGCCACCACCACGAAACAGGGGAGTGACAACCCTGTTTCGCGTCAGACCTCCGCCTGGCCACAGACCCTGCTCCCTGCTTTCCTCTCTTCTCCACGATCTCTCCCTCCACCTCGCCCTCTCTGTTCTTGCATCACAACAGACCGAGAACCACCACCACGCCGCGAAACAGAGCCTCACCGCGGCTCTGTTCCGCCTCGCCGCCGCCACTGTTCCTCCTCTTCTCTCGGCCTCTCTTCGTCTCGAGCTCCTTCCTGCCTCCCTCTCTCACGACCACCGTCGCAAGCGACGCTTCAGCAGGGCGCACAAATCACCGCAACAGGATAAACAGGGCTCCGCAAACTCTCTGTTTTGATTTTCTTTCTGCTTCCTTTCCTTAATTCAGTGTTTCCTCACTTTCTCTCTCTCTTTTTGCAGGTTCAGAACCAGTCGGAGGAGCGAGCGAACCAACAGACGTGAAGAACAGCACCGCAAGCGGCGCTGTCACGTTGGAGACGAAAGGAACTATAGCAGAGGCGCGGGAATGATTTAAAATCTGTTTTTCGCTATTTGCGCCCCTGGTTTCTCTCTGTACTACCACAGAGCTTGTGTACTTCATTTTCTCGGGATTCGTGTTCGGACCAACTGCTGAGTACCACCACATCGAGTTTGCGACAAACTAAATGGGTTGTATAAGTTATTGTAATTGATTTTACTGAATTGTGTGCTTAATTGTTAATTACAATTTATTTCTGAAAGTTTTTGATAAATTGCTTTTGCTTGAAATAATTTGTTAATGTTTGATAGAAACATGATATAATTTAATTGGATTTTAACGATCACATATTCGATGTAAGCAAGGGATTCTCATCCCTAAAGCTTCTCGTTTTAAATTCAGTAATTTAGATTTAAATAATTTTTGCTAACTCATTTGTGAGTCCAAGCCCACAAAATCCACATTTTTCTTTTCTTTTATTTTTTTTATTTTTAATTTATTTTTAGTTTAGTTTTAAAAATGTTGTAACCCCATTTTCCATTTAAATTAGTTTAAATTAAATTATAAAATTCAATTGCATCCACCTTCCTCGTGGGATCGACCCGTACTTGCCGTTGTCTACCAGTTAGACACCGTGCACTTGCGGTTATTACAAGTGGGCTAGGATGCACGGACTCGGATACGCGTATCGTATCGGACACGGATACGATACGGCGACTCGGCAATTTTCAAAAAACTAGGACTCGGGGACTCGGCGACACGTCAAACCTTATTTTTATTTTTATATTTTATTAAAAATTTATTAACATAATGTCATAACTCATAAACAATAATTAATAATCTAAATATATAAAACATCTAAATGCAATGAGCTTAATTAATGAAATTATTTGAATGAATGAAAAGTTTGGGTACATAAGTGAAAATTAGGGTAATTGATTCTAATATGGGTCGGATCTAACTTGGACCCTACTCAACACATCAATGGAATCCATATAAATAACAATGATAATATAGATAGCAATGATAATATCTCATATAGATAGCAATGATAATAGATAGCAATAATATCTCATATAGATAGCAATGATAATATAGATAGCAATGATAATATCTCATATAGATATATAGCTAGGAAAGACACCTCATCTTCTGCAGAATACACAACTAAAGAAACCCATGGTGATTGAGGCGCAGGAGGTTGAAGAAAGCAGCGAAAGCTCCCAGACTCCAAGTCGACCTCTCTCCCTGCTAGATCTCTCTCCCTGCTCGATCGATCTCTCCCAGTCGATCAGTCGATCGATCGATCGATATCTCCCAGTCGATCGATCGATCTCTCCCAGTCGATCAGTCGATCGATATCTCCCAGTCCATCAGTCGATCGATCTCTCCTAGTCGATCAGTCGATCTCTCCCAGTCGATCAGTCGATCGATCGATCTCTCCCAGTCGATCGATCGATCGATCTCCCTGCTCGATCTCTCCCCTCTCTCCCTGCTCGATCGATCTCTCTGATCGATCTCTCCCTACTCGATCGATCTCTGATTTGCTTGATCGATCTCTCTGATCGATGGATCTCTGGGAAGATTTCAGCCGTCCGATTTTATCAAGATCTGAAGAAAAAAAAATTATTGGCAATTGTATCCTGACCGTGTCCAGACCGTATCCGGACCGGGTCAAGCCGTATCCTGACCAAGTCACGTTGACCGATACGTTGACCGCGTGTCGGATACGTATCGAACGCGAATCGCACGCGTATCCGTATCCGACTTGCGTATTTAGGGGATTCGGAGGGTTTTACCGCGAATCCGTGCTTCCTAGCAAGTGAGTTAAATTAGCCTATTAATTTAGGTTAGTTAAATCCCCATCATATAACTGTAGCGTTCTCCTGATACAAATCATAGTTGTATACCTTTTGTAGTGATTAGTGCTTTGCACTAATCCTTTTGGCTTTTGGCCCTATACTGAATACAATACTTGTTTTTCTGATAAAAATGGTAGCTTTTTTTTTTATGCAAGAGAGGAGGGTTTAAAGGTTGGTGTGCTTGAATGGAAAGACGCCTAGCCTAAGATGCACTTGCACTCTCCTAACACCAAGGCCTATCCAAAGAATTTGATGGTTGTAAAATGGGTGAAGTGTTGGAAATCACCATGATCAATTCACTGAAAGATTGGTTTCAGTTAAAAACCCCACATCTCAATGGGGACAATATCGGTGGTACAAGACTGGGGTTTACATTTGTTCACTACAAATATTATCATAAGAAGTAGAAAGACATTCAGCAGGATCCAATCATTTCATGTGGGTCGGCGCCCAAGCATTTCTAAGAAAGATCCTGAATGTGTCTTCTTTAAAACTAAATAATTCTGTAAGATGCAACTCGAATTCAGAACTAAGGAATGCTTTGCCATACCTGAGTTATATCAGTCATAACAGTGCCAGCTTTGGGATTAGGCACAAGTCCTCGTGGTCCCAATATCTTTCCTAGACCTGCTACCTGGTTTGAGAAACACAAGCATCAATAAGAAGTATAAACACAAACCCATTTGATCTTAACCAGGTCCTGAAACTAATCTGAAATTCGTTCATCCAAAAAATGAATAAAAAATAAAAGTATATCTTTCACGAGAATAATAAATTTACGATACAATAAGCAAGCCAACAACCAGGCCATTCACGATGATCAAGAGCTACACAATCCTAAACAGGAAATGTTAACGAACTCCTTATTCAAATCATTTTCTATCAGGGTTGTTCCAGTGATGCTTTCCGCAATCTAGTCATCAGTGATGCTTTTCGCAATCTAGTCAATATCTGAAAGCATTTTTCCAAAATCTATAAATTTTAAACATAGCAAATGAGTAGACCAAAGTAATTCTTCAAATTCACCACATTCAAATTTAAAACCAGGCACAGGCATATGTATAATCACCAGAAAACTCAAGTAAATTGACAAATTATTTTTTAAATGCACTTTAAGTCGTCAAGAAATAGAAAAAAAAAAAAAAAAAAAAAAAAGGTTTTAATTTTGTTACTATTATTTTTTTTGTGGCAGTTAATAAAGGGGAAGAAGCGAACCTTCTCACAGTTGTACATCAAAATGGACATTTTGTTATAACCAAGAGAAAAAAATATTTTAAAATGATACACATAAACCTCTCCCCAGCCCCAATCTCTTTGCAACTTTTCTAAAATCAGAAACTTGGTAGGCATGCACTCACAAACTGGGTAGTTAAATCGCCCATTAATCGAAAAATGGGACTAGACCGTTCCGGTTTGAGTAAAAATCGGCAGGGCTTCGCAAAAGCAAAATCAGCCAAAAATCGGCAAAAAATCGGCCAAAATCGGCAGGGCTTCCGATTTGCTCATTTTTGGATTTTGAAATTTTGTGTTTATTTTTCTTCAAATTTGGCTCTTAAATTGACTAATTGTCTAATGACTATGATAGACATGTCTTTTGGAGGTAATTCAAACCCTTATACAAATTCAACATTAGAATCAAGTACCTTGAAAAGGGCATCTTATGACATAGCATGGGAATGGGGAGAATGCAAAGTACCTAGCAACAAAAATTTGATATGGTGCAAGTTTTGCAAAACACAAATTAGTTCTGGAATCTCAAGATTTAAAGAACATTTTGCGCATAAGAAAGGGAATGTGAGATCATGTCCTGATGTGCAAAATGGTGTGCGAATGAAGTGTGCCGAAGCATTACAAAATGTAAAAAAGAAAAAAATTGAAAAGGCTAGAGTTGCACAAATTCTTGAGGGCGACATTTTGTTGGGTGGAGAAGATAATTTAGAAGAGGAGCAACCAGTATGAATTAGTGAAGTAATATAATTACAAATTTATAGTATTTTGATTAATTATTTATTTTTGTATATGACTATGATTAAATTTTTAAAATATATGATTTAAAAAAATATACCGATTAAATCCTGATTATTTCCGACTAATACCGATTAATTGAAAATCGCTCCTAGACCGCGAAGCGATTTAACTACCCAGCTCACAAATCTTCAAAAGAAGTATTCTATATGATTGAATAGACTCAGTGAAAAATCCGGATGGCTAAATAGGATTCTTGTTAGCAAAACCAAACACTCCTTTGTCTTCTTCAAAGACTACTAATCACAACCAAATGGGATTAACACTAATAATTAGATGAATAATGGCTATTAACAACTTCATTCCTTTCTAACATTTGAAAACAAAAAAAATAAAATGAAAGTGTATAACACAAAATTTTTTAAGAACACGCCGATAAACACCTTAGGCATCATATCTGGTGAAGCAATCAATTTGTCGAAGTCCATGAATCCTAGGGGTGGGCAAACGGGTCGAGGAACCGCGGATCCAAACCGAACCGGACCGTTTTACTCCAAACGGTTTGGTTCTGATTTTTAAAAATGTGAAACGATTCGGTTCGGTTCCGGAACCGTTCTTAAACGGTTCGGTTCCGGTTCCTATTTTTTTTCAAACGGTTCGGTTCCGATCCGTTTCGAACCGAATATATATACCCAACAGTAACCCAAGTCCCAACCCATTACTTAGTTCCTAATTACTTAGTTTCTAACCCATTACTTAAGAGGAGAGGAATCAGTAAATCACCAAAAGTTTCCTCTCTCTCTCTGTTTTTATCTCCTCTGTCTCTCTGTCTTTATCTCCTTTGTCTCGGTCTCTGTCTCAAGAATTGTCTAAGCAAGAATGGAGAGGAGAGGAGACGTGAAGAAGAAGTAGCAGCAGCAGCGAGACCAAGAAGAGGAGCAGAAGAAAAGGAAGAGACGATCAGACGATTGGAGTTCTCCCTCTCCTCTCTCTCTCGGTCTTTGTCTCGAGAAGAAGCAGCAGATCTCCGTCTCCTCTCTCTCGGTCTCTGTCTCGAGAAGAAGCAGCAGATCTCCTCTCTCTCTCGGTCTCTGTCTTGAGAAGATGTCTCAAGAAGAAGCAACAAATCTCCTCTCTCTCTCGGTCTCTGTCTCGAGAAGGAGCAGGAGATCTCCGTCTCCTCTCTCGGTCTCTGTCTCGACTCTCGAGAAGAAGACACCAGCAACAACAGGAGATTATGGCTTCTTCTCTGTGTCTAGTCAAAAGCCATTTGCTGTTTTGCTTCTCTGTGTCGAGCTAAAGAAGAGAGGACTTGGCTTTTGGCTTCTTTCTAGCAAATGGCTTTTGGCGGAGAGTGAAGGTTCTGATTTCTAGCAAATGCTTCTTCTCTGTGTCTCAGACTCTGTGCTTTCCATTTTAATGTCTCAGATGGCGAAAATGTCTCAGATCAACATTTATTTTTCTGTTTTTTTTTTTTAATGCAATTTTTCCTGTTCTTGATTGGATCTCTTATGGATCTGTATGAATATGATGATCAATTTTTTGTATGATCTGTATGAATATGATTTGTATGAATATGATTGGAACCGTAGGAACCGAACCGTTTAGAACGGTTCGAGTTAGGTTCGGTTCCAATTATCAAAATGAAGAGAACCGAACCGAACCGGATCCGTTAAAATGTAAACGGTTCGAGTTAGGTTCCTTCAAATTTGGAACCGATCCGGACCGTGCCCACCCCTAATGAATCCTCCTTTTATTTGTTCTATCGAGTCTTCTGCACCCACTATATCGGCTCCTGCACTTTTAGCTTCATCAACATTCTCACCTGAAGTAATGTGAGCTTATGTAATGGTGGGTACCAGTGAAAACAAAAACCCAAACGAGTGGGGGTTGGGGAGAGAGATAGTAAAATTGAAAAGAAGAAAAAAAAAAAAAAAAATCTGAGAGCAATAAATAATCAGTCACCTTGGTGCTTGAGACGGCATATAATCAACAATATAAAATCAAGAATACAGTAACATACTTATTACGATGTTTTTCATAATAGATTAGTTGTACACGTATTGTGAAAATCTTTAGTCCCAATAAATTCTTCGAATAAAAGATTTGAATTTCCCCAGATCAAAATTGAGTAAATCTGCCTTCCTGACCTTTTACTCTCTGCAATCCTGCTATTTCAATATGATATGATGCACAACCACCCCCCCCCCCCCCCCCCCCCCCCCCAACCCTTTGCGCGCACGGAGGACGCCCACCTCTTTTTTCTCTAATGCAGTAAGCCCTAACAATACTAAGGATGAGTTTCTGAAAGTCTTCCCTTTCCTCGGAGGAATTTCCAAATTCATACAAGGCTTAAGTGTTCAAGCAGTCTTCTGCATGAATAAAGCCACTAACTACTAGTCTACTAGTACTTGCAGACCAAAACTGAACTTTTATAGCATTGGGGTTGTTAAAAGGCTGCGCGTGTCTATAGTTGGTAGGCTAGGACTGTTGCATGTTCTTCAATTACATTCTCAGGTCAGATTTATTACTGCTTCATCCTAGATTGATGTAGTGCTAACTTCATAATCAAGGGAGTTGTCTTGACAGACCTGCGATTGAGTATTAGTTTTATAATCAACATCGATATTGTTTCTTGTGGCATCACAGCATGTTCGTTTAATAATAGTGTAATGAGATGGGGGTATAACTGAGCTGGACATTCGTGTGTGCCAGGGTCAACAGTTATTCCAAACATGCTCATAAAGTTGGAAGTTCAATATTTTATAAACCAATCCAAGTTTGTAAGAATGCTTATTGATCGAATGGGAGAAAGTGGTATATTAATGGGAAAATCTCAACTCACCATGGAAACAGTCCAAGCTTTTTTAAGGTAAATTTGCATTAATAAGTTACAAGGAGTCGAGAACAATGCAATAATGCATGATAAAAGCAACAACATTGAAATGCTATAGTTGACAAATCAACATCTCCCATTACAAAGAACTTGACCAGAATGTTGTGGCTTAATAATTCCATACAACCTGAGATCAGTTTCAACTCTTCTTCGTCCCAATAGCACATGGGGTTATGGGATGCAGTTGTTCAACCTATTTGAAACTCTACACAAAATTTTAAAGTTGGGCCAAGATAAAGTGAAGTGTTTGAACTTTGGATCTTATCCTATGTTTTGAGGGGTTTTTTTTTTTTTTTTTGTGTGCCCTAGTCAAGTGTGAAAGCTGCTGGTGGACACTCATGCTAAAACAGGATAGTGAGTTCCTGAGTTATACACTTGCTTAATCTCGACCCAATAAAAAAAGAGATGACACAACAAAAGAAGGATTGTGCTCTGACAGAGAAATTGTGGGCTTAATAAAAACAATACATGTAACAAAAATAATAATTTATTTATAATAAAAAATTGGCTCATAACCTCCTCGTGCATGAAGCAGTTCCAAAGAAAGACGGCGAAGCCACACTCAAGGGAACAACTAATCCCAGGACTCCGAACCACCTTCACAGATAAGAAATTCACAATCCACCTCCGTTCCCATTTTGGTCAATATGTCACAAGTGACAAGCCTATTATACACAAGCTCCCAAAGAAGAAACATACTATTCGAATAATGCTTTTCTTCCATACTAAGGTTGATGAGAAAGTTGATCATAACTCCTAAAGGAGGTCGATCGTCAACAAATGCTTGTAGAAAGTGAAACCCAAGAAGGAACATTGGACCAAGACCATTTCCAAATATCTTCATAGTTGTTAGGCAACTTCGAAAAAAGACACTCCATCATACTTCCCACCTCTTCTACTTCTGCTCATTAAAAGCTCTTCTAAGGTGGAGCTTCCATTCACATCCTTTTTTAAAGTCTCAAACCAAGCCGTGCTCAAAGCAGAAATATTCTTGAAAAATGGAAACATATCAATGAAAGCCAACAGTTGTAATCTCCCCCAATCCCTGCCCTCCCCATTCCGAAGAATGTGCTCCCCCCCTCTCTCTCCTTTTCTAATATTCAAGTCATAGGTGTTTTTTTTTTCTTCATAGTGAGCTACATCGCAAGCATCTCCCTAAATGCACTTCCCAACCAAACACCGTGAAGTAAAAAGAATTAACTAACTTTGTTCATTTATATGTAGATTATGAGCACTTGAGCAATAAACACATCAAGTTCCTAGCCAATTGCTGAAATTAACTAACCATTCACAATCACTGTCACTCAAACCAGCTGATGGAATCACTTGGAGTTAACATAAATGTTGTAATGTCAACGTCATTGTCATAACACTAGTAAATCGCTTCCAAGCCCAGTGATTGGTTGAGGGCATACAAAGATTTCTGAGACATCAACCTTTCTAATATTTATTTTTTTAAAGGCAAGCGTGCCGCCGGTGGGTATAGAACCCAAGACGTGGGGGTTAAACCACCACGGCCTTAACCATCCAACTAGGCTACCCTTTCTAATATTCTATCAAGTTAAAGGATCATGGGACAACATATTCTAATCGCATTGCCTCTTCTTTTATCTTCTTTGTTGTTAGTCCTTTCTTCAGATGCCAAGGAATAATTTGCACCTTCTATAATAATAATAATAATAAATTAACTAATTTTTAAAAAAAAAATTAAGTGCTCATCATTTTAGTTATCTTTGATCACAGTGATACATACATGTTTACTGGTTTTATAAAAAGGGGAAAAACATCAAAATCCGTCTTAATGGGTTGGTAACAAAAATAAGATGGAAATAAGTTAGACAAAGTCACCCTGAGTAAGAACAGCCACTTTCACAGTCTGACCAGTTCCCTTTGGCAAATTCACCTACAAAAGCCAGAAAAAAACCAAAACATTAACTCCATCAAATTAAACCTTCACCAAAAGGAGTAATAATTCAATTAAAAACTCACAGTCGCCCTAAGCTGTTGGTCATTGTATTTGGGATCAATATTGAGCCGAAAGTGAGCTTAGGCCGTCTCGACAAACTTCGTTCTTGCCATTTGCTTAAGAAGAGAAACTGCAGTTGGCACATCATACTCTTTTTTGAGTTCCCTCAGTTTCTGAATCTCTAAGAACCTCTTAGACCTCCTCTGTATCAAAACCCCACACAATACACATAAACACTAAGAGCAAACTGTAAAGAACAATAATTGCATTCAAGGTGTTTGATGAATTTACTCTGTCACTCTTCAATGGCAAAGCTGCTTTTCCCTTCTTGGGCTTCTTAGAAGTGGTGGGAGATGATGCCGTGACCTCCTCTTCGTCGGCCGTTCAACTAAGACCTCCTCTTCGTCGGCCGTTCAACTAATTCAGTCTCTGCAGCGACAGCCGAGACGACAAAGGACGAAGCAGTGGACTTATCTTCTCTCCTTCGACAGGCCCAACGGATTCTCTCTTAATAATATTCTAGGAAAAATTCTAATTGTCGAGGGAAATGGCGAGGAAAACAGCGAGGGGTGGTGGGAGCCGACCATCCCCCTCGGGATGCGCGCTTAACCCTCGGGATGCGTGCATTGAAAAGTCAAGTACGCATCCCGAATGGATGGACGGCTCCCCCTACCCCCTGTGGGGTCCCTCGCTGTTTTCCTCATTGTTTTCCTCTGACACTTAGACGGGTTCATTGAGAAGAAAACAATCAAGAATGAAGCGTACCTTTGATGAATCTTGATCTTTCAGTCGATGATGTATGGAAATTTCAAATTATTCTAACTTATTAATTTTTAATTTGATCAAATTAGAAATTTCTTAAGTGTATTTACACATTAAGCCCATAATATTATAATACATTAGCCTAATTAACTATATTAGATTACAATTTATTTGGGCTATATTTTATGATAGCAATACACATTAAACACATATGTGTGCCTACACATGTTGGATTATTTTAACAATTTCTCATTTGAGCAACATATGTTACCTTAAAATGTATATAACCTAATGAGTTCAAAATTTGCTATCACATATGAAGGTATTTTCAAACAATCTCGTCCATTGACTATACATGTATATGACTAAAGGAACTTTCGTCACATTTAGAGCAACTAAATTCATCAATAGTCACGTATACCCATACAATCAAATGACATAGATCAATCATGGATGCGTAGCATGAAAATTACATGTAACGTGATCTAAACATGCTTATTTTCAACTGGTCATACTTTAAACTTTATTGAGATCGAACTTTAACACAATAAACAAAAGTGTGAATAAATTGAATATTTTATTTCTGCAGAAAATACCCAAATACACAAAATGTGTCCAAAAAATCAATATAGAGCAATCAAATATACAAACTCCCACTAAACCAAAATATCCTCAAATGAAATAACACACATATGAGCAGTGTGTTCATGAAAGACCTTGGGTGGCAATCCCTTAGTAAGCGGATTCGCAATCATGGAGTTTGTCCCAATGTGCTCTATGAAAATCTGTTTATTCTGTACTATCTCTTTCACAACCAGGAACTTTATATCAATATGATCTGACCTAGATGAGCTTCTGTTGTTTTTGGCATATAGAACTGCTAAGTTATTGTCACAATATAACTTTAGTGGCTTTCAATACTCCTCAGAATGCGCAGCTCGGTGACAAAATTTTGCAACCATAATTCATGATTGGATGCATCAAAACATGCTCTACATATTCTGCTTCCATAGTGAAATAAGCTATGAGTGTCTGCTTGGCACTCCTCCAAGAAATAGTTCTTCCAGCTAACAGATAAATGTAGCTTGATGTGGGTTCCTACTACCTTGGCATCCAGCAAAATCAGAATCAGAATACCCTATGATCTCCAACTGATCTGATTTCTTATATGTGAGCATGTAATCCTTAGTTCTCTGTAAATATCTCATAACCCGTTTGGATGTTTTCCATTGATCCATCCCAGGGTTGTCTAAATATCTGCCTAGCATTCCAACAATGAATGTTATATCTAGACGTGTACAAACCAGAACGCACATTAGACTCCCAACAGCTGATGCATAGGGAATCTCTTGCATTTCTTTAACTTCAAGTTTATTCCTAAGGCATTGTTTGAGACTGAATTTGTCTCCTTTAGCTACATGGGTGTCTCCTGGTTTACAATTTTGCATGCCAAATCTTTTAAGCATATTTTCTATATAACTCTTTTATGATAATCCAATAATACCCCGAGAGCGATCTCGGTGTATCTGAATCCCTAAAACAAAAGAAATTTCACCAAGATCTTTCATATCAAATTTCTTTGATAGAAATCTCTTAGTTTCGTGCAACATGTCTTTGTTATTAGTGGCAAACAGTATGTCATCAACATACAAAACCAAGAAGATATGTTTACTCCCACTGAACTTATGATACACACAATTATCAATTGCATTTGTCTCGAAACCAAATGAGACAATTACTTGATGAAATTTGTGGTACCATTGACGGGAAGCTTGCTTGAGCCCATAGATGGATTTCTTTAGTTTACAAACCATATTCTTCGGGTCTCTAGACACAAAGTTTTATGGTTGCACCATATAAATTGTTTCATCAATGTCGCCATTGAGAAATGTTGTCTTAACATCCATCTGATGTAGCTCAAGGTCAAAGTGCGCAACAAATGTCATCATTGTCCTAAATGAGACTTTCTTTGAAACCGGAGAGAATGTCTCTTTATAGTCGATGTCTTCCTTTTGAGTAAAGCCTTTAGCTACAAGACAAGCCTTACATCTATCCACATTACCTTTTGAATCCCTCTTGGTTTTGAATATCCATTTACAACCAATGGATTTTGTATTTTTAGGTAATGGGACAAGATCCCAAACTTGATTGTCTTGCATAGACTTGTACTCCTCATTCATAGCATCTATCCAATTTTGAGAGTTAGAATCCTGCATGGCTTGATGGAAGTTGATTGGATCATTTTCCATCAATCCATTATTTTCCTCATGTTCTTGGAGAAAAAACTATGTAATCATCCGGAATAGCATTTCTCCTTTCTCTCGTGGATCTCCTTAATGACATTTGTCCTTGAGGTTGTTGAGTTTGTTCCTCTGGAACATTTACTTTAATATGAACAGGGAATTGTTCAACATTGTCTTGTTGAGGTTCCAGATCTGCTTCTTGATCAATGACAGGTATAGAAACATGTACATTGTCAAAAACAGTAGTAGGAGTCGAAACTGATTCCTCATCAAAGACAATGTCTACTGATTCTGATTTCTCATATGTGAGCATGTAATCCTTAGTTCTCTGTAAATATCTCATAACCCGTTTGGCTGCTTTCCAGTGATCCATTCCAGGGTTGTCTAAATATCTGCCTAGCATTACAAACCAGAGCATACATTAGACTCCCAACAGCTGATGCATAGGGAATCTCTTGCATTTCTTTAACTTCAAGTTTATTCCTAGGGCATTGTTTAAGACTGAATTTGTCTTCATTAACTACAAGGGCGTCTCCTAGTTTACAATTTTGCATGACAAATCTTTTAAGCACATTTTCTATAAAACTATTTTGCGATAATCCAATAATACCCCGAGAGCAATCTCGGTGTATCTAAATCCCTAAAACAAAATAAGCTCCACCAAGATCTTTCATATCAAATTTCTTTGATAGAAATCTCTTAGTTTCGTGCAACATGTCTTTGTTATACATACAAAACCAAGAAGATATGCTTACTCTCACTGAACTTATGATACACACAATTATCAACTGCATTTGTCTCGAAACCCAATGAAACAATTACTTGATGAAATTTGTGGTACCATTGATGGGAAACTTGCTTGAGCCCATAGATGGATTTCTTTAGTTTGGAAACCATATTCTTCGGGTCTCCAGACACAAAGTTTTTTTGTTGCACCATATAAATTGTTTCATCAATGTCGCCATTGAGAAATGTTGTCTTAACATCCATCTGATTTAGCTCAAGGTCAAAGTGCGCAACAAGTGCCATCATTGTCCTAAACGAGACTTTTTTTAAAACCGGAGAGAAAGTCTCTTTATAGTTGATGCTTTTCTTTATAGTCGATGTCTTCCTTTTGAGTGAAGCCTTTAGCTACAAGACGAGCCTTATATCTCTCCACATTACCTTTTGAATCCCTCTTGATTTTGAATATCCATTTACAACCAATGGGCTTTGTATTTTTAGGTAATGGGACAAGATCCCAAACTTGATTGTCTTGCATAGACTTGTACTCCTCATTCATAGCATCTATCCACTTTTGAGAATTAGAATTCTGCATGGCTTGATGGAAGTTGATTGGATCATTTTCCATCAATCCATTATTTTCCTCATGTTCTTGGAGAAAAAACTATGTAATCATCCGGAATAGCATTTCTCATTTCTCTCGTGAATCTCCTTAATGGCATTTGTCCTTGAGGTTGTTGAGTTTGTTCATCTGGAACATTTACTTCAATTTGAACAGGGAGTTGTTCAACATTGTCTTGTTGAGGTTCCAGATCTGCTTCTTGATCAATGATAGGTACAGAAACATGTACATTGTCAAAAACAATAGTAGGAGTCAAAACTGATTCCTCTTCAAAAACAATATTTCTTACCTTATTTCTCCCCCCAAACTCAACATCCTAAAAAAATGTCGCAGTTCTCGTTTCAAAAATAGACCTAATTGTGGGATAATAAAATTTGTAGCCCCTAGATCGCTCTGAATAACCAATAAAGTAGTTGTTTACTGTCTTGGAGTCCAATTTGTTTTCATTTGTCCTATAAGGCCTAGCCTCAGATGGACATCCCCAAATGTGAAAATGCTTTAAATTAGGCTTTCGGCCTGTCCAAAGTTCATAAGGAGTCTTGGCAGCTGCTTTAGTTGGTACTCTATTTAGGATATAAGTTGTTGTCTTTATTGCTTCTCCCCAGAGTGATTCTGGTAAGGTAGAATGACTAATCATACTCCTCACCATATCTTTAAGAGTTTTGTTTCGTCTTTTAGCGACACCATTCATGCTAGGTAAACTTGGCATGGTGTATTGTGGGACGATTCCACATTCCTCTAGGAATTTAGCAAATGGCCCTGGACGTTGTTTTCCTGAACCGTCATATCTGCCGTAGTACTCTCCACCACGATCAGATCTCACGCACTTAATTTTCTTATTGAGTTGGTTTTCAACTTCAGTTTTGAAAGACTTGAATACCACCAGTGACGCTGATTTCTCATTAATGAGATAAATGTACGCATAACGTGAGTAGTAGTCTATTAATGATATAAAGTATCGTTGACCATTCCAAGAAGCCGTAGGGAATGGTCCACATATATCCGTATGTATCAATTCTAAGACGTCTGAAGATCTATTAGCACCTAATCTCTTTTGTTCAGTCTATTTTCCCTTGATGCACTCAACACAGACATCTAAGTCTGAAAAGTCAAGTGAATCCAAATCTCCTTCTAACACAAGTCGTTCAATTCTAGATTTGGATATATGACCCAAACGCTTGTGCCATAATTTTGCTGAATTTTCTTTGTTTAGCTTGCATTTAGTATCCCGTGAATCCACATGCAAGGTTTCATTATATGATGCAATAGTATCAAGCAAATATAGGTTATCAAACATACTTAATGAACCAGTACCAACAATATTTGAATTCAATGAAAAACTGAATTGGTTGTTTCCAAATGAACAATTATAACCAGATTTGTCCAATAAAAAAACAGAAACCAAATTTCGTCTAAAGGACGGTACAACAAAAATGTCTTTCAAATCCAAATAAAAACTAATTCTCAATAATAACCTAAAATTCCCTATTGCCTCAACATCCACCGACTTTCCATCGCCCACAAAGATGTATCTTTCAATATCATTTGGCTTTCGGTAGCTCAGGCAACCCTGCATAAAAACACTTATGTGAGTGGTAGCATCAGAATCTAACCACCAAGTGCTTCTAGATACTAAAGCTAAATTAACCTCAGAACAGACCAAAGTAAAGAATGTACCTTTCTTGGCACGCCAAACATGATACTTACTACATTCTTTTTTTCCATGTCCTAGCTTTTCACAAAAGAAACATCATTGATTTTCCTTAGGTTTCTTTTGCTCTGGACCCTTAACAACTTCATTTTTCTTTCTTTTCTTGCCCTTATCCTTAGAGGTACTTGTCAGATGAGTACTTTCAAATCTTTCTTGCTTCAACCTTTCCTCTTCTTGCACACAATATGAAATGAGCTCGTTAAGAGTCCATTTCTCCTGTTGACAATTATAACTGACCTTAAACTGACTGAAATGTGCAAGAAGATATATCAATACTAAATGCATGAGCAGGTCGTTAGACAACTCGAGCTTTGGTGCCTTAAGTTTGGAAGCAATGTGAGACATCTTCATGATGTACTCCCTTATGTTTCCATTGCCTTTGTACTTCATTGAAATCAAGCTAGCTAAAAGCGTGCTTATTTCAGCCTTGTCATTTTTTGCAAAACGTTTTTTTAATTTCAGCAAGGAAATCACTGGCCTTAGTTACCCCTCAGATATTGCGCCTCTAAAGGCTTCCGGAATGTCGCGCTTAATGATCATTAGACTCATGTGATTAGAGCATTCGCACTTCTCAAAGTTTCTCCTTTCTTCAGAAGAACTTTCAGCCGTAAGAGTAGCAGGTTGCTCTATCCTTAGTGCAAGGTCAAGATCCATGCAGCCAAGAACGATTAAGACGTTTTCTTTCCAATCCTTGAAATTTGTCCCATTAAGCATGAGAATACTGTTTGCATGAGCATATATTGAAGTAGCAGACATAATCGCTGTACAAAGAATAAACCTAATGAACATGCATGTTCACATCATAATCTTAACAAAAATTCTAGGGAGCGAGGAAAAAGAGTGAGGGACTCTTTCCCTAGAAGAGCTCTAATCTTAATAAACAATCTTTAAATTCAAACAATTATGGAATACATCTCAAGATACCTAGCACAACATTAATATCAAGTCTTTGGACAGTAATATTAACTTGTAAGTGGTACTCTTGGTATGGTGATCAAATATTGACAATAACTCATGTCAAACAATAAGTCTATATTTGGATCGGCTTATTATTCACATGGAAACCTTATAATTGTCATATATTTATCACTACAGATGTGTATGCAATTCGGCCAAATATTATTCTTCCTTTAGGCCGGCTAATATCTGCATGAACTCACAAACATAAACATCTTAATATTCTCAATAATATAATCTACATAAGAGAGGTCACTTTGGTGACATCTTATTTCAATTAGTTCAATCAAATGTTAGACAAACTAAATAAGTCATTAGATGCATCCCAAAAATATTTAAATTTAAAATTTTCAAATAAATTGCCTTGAAAATAATAATAATAATAATAATAATAATAACAATAATAATAAATAACGGACCTAAGTAATATACCGGATTTATTTGATGTAAGGTCCATTATTTAATTTCCTGAATTTTTTATTATTATTATCAGGGTGGCTCAGACAGATTCTGCTGGGTGCAAATAGCCAAAACAAGATGGACTGGTTCTTTGAACTGGACCTGGGTGACCCATTTGACCCAGCAGGGTCTGACTCTGTTCCAGCAATCCATCGACCCAGACCCAACAGCCCAAATGTATTTCAATTAAGTTGTGTCCCAATGAAAAATTTCAAATAAAACTGAAGGGTCCAATGAACATGGGCCGAATACAGGTCCAACAAAATAAACCCTAAAATGCTTGTAATATACATCGGCCAAATGCAGGTCCAACAAACTAACAAATCAAGATCTGAATGTAAAGATCTCAAGATCTGGATTTTTTTCATGCAGATCTGAACCAACCAGATTATGCAGATCTGAACGAAGCAGATCACGATGCAGATCTGAACGAACCAGATCATGCATATCACGATGCAGATATGAACAAAGACCCCTTTTTTGTGAGAAAAAAACTATAAAAAACCCTGATTTTATGCCAAAAGTTCATCCTAAATTTCATAATCTCTCAAAGAATCAATCATGGAGTCGGCTTTGATACCACTTATTAGATTATGGGGACCATAACCCAGTATTTATAATTGATTGTGTTATCAGTTATTCTAACTTACTAATTTCTAATTTGGTCCCTCATCAAATTAGAAATTGCTTACGCCAAATTAGAAATTGCTTAAGTGTATCTACACATTAAGCCCATGATATTTTAATACCTTAGTCCATTTAACCATATTAGATCACACCAATAATGTCAAATTTATATACATATAACTTACATCATAAATAATAATAGATATTAAATAAATAAATATTAAACTTTTTTTTTAAGGCAAATAAATATTAAATTTTATTTAGAATTAATGATTCAATTCATTTAGATTTCATATAGAATTTCATCTTACATAGATTTAATTTCAACACATCCTAAACTTAAATTTAGAAGAGTATTTTGATTAAAATTAATAATAATAATTATTAAATTAATAAATTTGGGACGGGAGGATAGGCAGGATTGAAAATCTTCATCCCGATCCCATCCCACTCTAGATCGGGACGGGACGGGATCGGGATGAGTTTGATCAATCCCAAAAGAACCCAAAAAATCGAGACGAGATCAGAACGGGTTCGGGATCGCGGGATGGGATGCCCACCCCTACAAACAAGGATGAAACAAATCAAATTTTCAAGATTTGGCTCTGTTCTTCTCGTGTTGTAGGGACTTGGAGGGAGGAGGAGGACTATGGGTGCTTCTACATAGCGTGAGGGCCATCATCAAGGAAGGTGGCCACAATTTACGGGTGTGCGAAAAATCATATAAATCAATCAAACTCAAGCCGAAAAGTAGGGGTGGACACAGTCTCGTCCCTATCCCATCCCATTCCTTCAGGATTGGGACGGGATATACCTTATCTCGATCCCATCCCATCCCATCCCATCCCAAATGGATTCGGAACGGGACGAAACAAGATCAACAGGATTTCACCAAACAAAACAACACCTGCTGGGCTGTATTCTCAAAGGATCACTTGATTCCAGTATTAGTGTCTCTTTAAATCTTACAACTAAAGTAATTGATGACAGTGAAAATATGGACAATGGCAATATATTTAGGATCATGATTTGAACTTTCTAATCACTGGATTTCATGTTTTTCCAGGCCAGGATTTTAAGTTTCAGTTAGTTAAACACTGGGCCATATTTTGAAGCCTGAAATTTGAATACCAACTCCCATGTATCTAGATACATGAAAACTTTTATTCTCAGCGTTAATATTTACTCCACTTTCACAATAACAAAAATGTCTTCAACAAAGTTCCAGTAGCTTATTCCTTTATTCTTCATTTCGGTTTAGAGTATAACAAACATGGGAAGACAACCTCATTCGTGAACTTTTGAAAGACAGAAACAACATTTGTCCAGTTGAAAACATTTAGTGTTCATTACTGTTCAGATCCTAATAACTCTATTTATTATTCATGAAAATAGATGTTTAAGGTATCATTGATCATATGCATATTGTTGATGATTGATCATATGCTTTTTGTTTCATAATTCACTGTTGATATATGTGAAAAAATTAACACATATCTTTTAATGTAATGTGAGAATGGAAGCAACCCAGCTAAACTGCATACTACATTTTCCTTGTACCATATATCTCACCAGAAAGTAGGGAGTTTTTTTTTTAATCACTTGAAAATTTGTACAACACACCATTATACTATGGAAATACAAGCAATTGCTAAATGGTCTATCTTTGAAATTTAAATACTCAAAAAATATTAAAGCCCCCATCAACCTACTTTGCCAAGAGGTGGCAGGAGCGCAACAATCTAGCCCAAACCTACTTAGATGAAGCAGCAAGGCGTATGAAGGGAGCGATGACCCTTCTTGGAGATAACTCCAAAAGATCAACCAAACCTAGCCCAACCTACTTAAGCAACCCACATGGCTCAATTAAAGACTCGACAAAAGAAGACGCAGGATGTGCAACATATTCCAAATAGAGAAAGTAGTCTTGACGTTATGGTCATTTCATGCACGTCCCTAGTATAACTCGTTGGTCACCTAGTCAGACTTGCAGTAGTAGTAGAGTGTTCATTGCTTTTGTCAATTCTGCAGGTGCATTGTACATGGTAATCCTTAGTTTTTATATTCAATTGTTGAAGGTGACGGAACGAAATTAAAAGATGCTTATGGGCCTTATTCGACCACGATCTTTATGGTATTAACTGTACCACTTAACAGAATGGTACAAAAAACCTCATTTAGATAGTTGGATCCGAGCACAAACTGTGCCAAATGTGTGACCAAGATGAATGACAGGGAGCACAATCTGTACCTGTAACACTGAAATAGCATAGCGCTGACTGACTTTTTGTACTAGTTATTGCTATTGCTAGTGCTAGTGCTGTACTGACTTATTGTACTTGTTACTGCTATTGCTAGTGGACTTACAGAGCGAGTTGTACTGGGTACTTACTTGACTGGGAAAAAGCAAGTGTTTGATCAGATCAATCAAGATATAGGGTTCGTCCAAACATATTTTTTCTAAGCAAGGACGGAGCTGGCGAGTGACGAGTGACGATTGGTCGAAGGGAGTTCCATCATGTAGCTGGGTACAAATAAGCCGGTTAAATACGAGTAGGTAGGGTATAAGAAGCCAATGGGGTATGTAAACGGGGATGGATCACATGGTTTTGTACTGGTAAGCTTTGGGATTCCTCATTCAAAGAACAACTAAACCCGATAAAGAATCAAAACCTAAAGTTAGGAAGGAAAATGCTTAAGATAGGCAGGCCTTTCACTCTATACCCATAGAGAGGGAAGAAATGAGTTAGCATAGTCAAGATAGAACTATTAATTATCACTTTGTAAGCTTACTGGAGGAAGATAGAATGATATAATTATTAAGAGAACTATAGGAGAGCCTAGAGTTAGAATTGCTTGGGAAGGCAGGAAGTCTTATTGAGGTAATATGGTCCTTCACTTAAGGCAATAGCAGGGAAAGAGAGAAGTTCACGCTCTCCAACTAAGAAGCACTCACCTCCTAATAGAAGAGATAACGTAAGGAAAAAAGACTAGCAGATGCGGACAATGTAAGCGGTTGATCAATTAAGACTACTTATAGTCCGCTAACTAGAGGAAAGATAAGAACTAGTATTCAAGGGATCTTCTTAATTCGTATAATACAAGAGGATGATACAACTACTAATATAGTTATGTTAGAGAAGAATCTGGTATAACCTTTAAAAGAGAAACTACAGGATGAGGGAAAGAAACAGACCAGATGATAATAGACAAAATAGGATAGTCCTATAGATAGGGGAAAGAAAAGCACTAAGATGAGAATATATAACTAGATTCCCCTTTCATAATCCTTATGTTAAAACTAAAAGAAGATAAAAAGGGACTTGAAGCTTATAGTCCTTACTCAACTACAAGTACATAGAGAGCGGCTACCACCTATTTTACTATGCATTGATGTTGCAGATGTTAGATTGCAGTTGGCATTAGGAGATAGAGAGCTAAAGGAATGAATCAAGTGTACTTAGTAAAGGAAATCACAAACAATCAATCAAACTATTGCAGCAATAGTTTGATTGCAGCTCCCCCTTTACCATTTAATCACTGACAAAACCTACCTTTCAATTCCGGGTGAGAAAGAGAAGGCTGTTGAGAATGTCTAGTCTAGCTTTAGTCATATATTCGGCTAAGATAAAGAGAAGGCGCAGAGATAGAGACGACTTAAGATATAGTTTAGTCCCCTTGATCTTATCTTGTTATTAATAATAAATATTTAAAAATCATTACGGGATGGGATGGGATGGGCGGGATTGGAAATCTCCATCCCGATCCCATCCCACTCTAGATCAGGACGGGATGGGATTGATCAATCCCAATAAGACCCAAAAAATCGGGACGGGATTGAGATCAGGATCGCGGGATGGGATGCCCACCCCTATCGAAAAGGGTATAGTTCCAGTTAGTTAGGTTTTTCATTATCTTCAATTTGGTTTGGTCGTTTGATGATAATGTTGCATGGAATATTATTCACTTATTTACACATTAACAAAAAATAAGTAACTAGAGTAAAATGGAAGAGTAATATTAATAATCATTTCTATAGTTATAGGTCAGTTCATCTACAATGGTAAAGCATGGATAGGGATGGATAAGGATTAAATTTTTATCCATCCCTAATTTAAGCCATCCAATATCCTCCACCGCACAACTGCAAAAAAATAGACAGTTTACAGAGCGAACGACTTTTCAAAAGCCACATGGACTTTGCACAAAACCTGCACGAAAACCCTTCTTCTTCTCCAACAACTAAAATCCCTCGAAACCCTAGATTTCTAGCCATATTTTCTCCCCCGATTTCACCCATTTTTCGGTTGAAATCACTTTTGTTTGAGTGATTATCTTGCCCCTCTCAAAATTTGATTTTTTTTACGGTAAAAATGCATAGATTTGGGAGGTTATGTGTATATCTACTTCTCATTTCGAATCTCGGGTGATAATGAGAAGGTTATTCATTCGCACCACCTCCGTAGTTGTCGGTGCAGTTGATGGACAATGTATAGGAAGACATGTTAATTGAGGAGGAAGCAACGAACGGGGGCGTCGGAGAGGAGTTGCCTCCATCGCAAGGATTTGAGCAATTGTTCCAGTCGGTGGAGTCGAACTAGAAACCCTAGCACATCTCGCTTAAGAAAGTAGTTTTGACCGAAGTGATATTTTATTTATTTCATCTTAGTATTCGAGTAAGAGATATTTTAAATAAAACATACAATACCTATATATGAAAATACATAAGAATATATATATATACCTTTTATATGAGCTAAAAAAATAACTTCAAGGGACACTACTAGAGATTAAGAATTTCATCTAGAAAAGATATTTAAAAAAAAAAAACCAACTGAATAAGATGATCCAAAAACTCTTTATGAATACAATTTTTTGGGAGGTGTTATCGAATCAATATTAATATATACATGATTAACGACAAGTGAATAATTATCAATCCATTATTTGTAATGATTGTCCTTATGTTATAACTAATTACACTAATTTATATCTTGATATGTCGATACTTAATGCATATTTCTAGTGATAGCTATGAATTAACGTAAAAACTTATGAGTTATTTATTATAGGTAAATCTCATATGCTTAACAATGTCGAACGGGGTATTAATGTATACCTTAAGATCATTCGGATTTGATAGAGAAAGATTGATACTATCTCTTCAATATTTCATTTTCGAGATTATCCTACCAATCACCTACCTATAACACATACTCGCCAGCTTGTGGGCGATAATGTTTTAGTGAAACCTAGAAATACTCTCTACTCTATGTTATGGTTTTGGGGAATGATTGGGAAGCCTAATTTCTACATTATAAATGTATGGGGAATCTCTTTTCTGCAGTTATTATTTTTTTCTCTAGTTTTTTTTTTTTTTTTTTTTTTTTTGGATTGGCAATCAACATGTAACTCGTTTATTCATTAAGTGGTACCAAAGAACAAGGATGCGCATACCGTTTTTTAGTTGTTTCGTGTTAAAGTTTAGATCAAACCGTTTAACAGTTGATTATCATATTATTTTAGATCAAAACCATTTAATAGTTGATTATCGTATTATTTTAAGGGGTTGTAATTTTTTGATTTTAAATTTTAATAATATGTCTGCTTGATTTTAACGAGACAATTGTTTCACTTTTTTTTGTAAAGTTAAAATTTTTTAAATCACGAGTAAATTAATTGACGCAGATGGTAAGTGGGAATTATAATTTTTTGAATTTTTTTTTCTTTTAACAAAAACTTTTGTTGTAAAAATTAAGAACACTCTAAATATGCCTTAGTTTTAATTATATTGGAAAAATACAGACGAATATGAGCTTAGATGGTGTCTCCATGGATTCGAAATAAGAGCCCAATGGTTTCGAAATAAGATAAAATGATGAAATAAAAATCTCAAGAAATCAAATATTATTATCTGCGAGAAAATCTATTTGAATTGATACGTAAATCTAACATTGGATATCCTTCCATTATTGAAGGATGTGCCGTAAAATCTTCCTTTATAAATCTTTAGAAATATTCATGTTTCCAAACTCTACAATTCAAATCATATTGAGAACACAAAGAAAAAAAAAAAAGATGAGCTCAATCTTGAAACAAGCCAAAAATGCAACAAGTTGTTTGTTTCAATGTAGGTTCTTCAGCTATCATCACCCGATTACCACCAGAGGTAAATGCGTTTTACACCTGTTAGGACATAAAGTTTAGCAATTCTCAGGCATTTGCTGACCACTATAATGCAAAAAGTTTGATCCCTTTTTAAGGGTCCTTTACTCCTAAAATTAACTTTTAGAGATAACAATGCAACTATCTTCGATAAGCCAAAGACAATATTTGAGGTGTTGGATTTAACATTAAGGTTTTAATTAGTTTTGGTTGATCATTACATCTTTAACTTTTGTTTGATTATAATCTAACCCACTGTCTAAGGGGCTCTAAAAAAATATGGTCGTTGATCCTTTTTATTTATTTTGATCAATGCCTGAAGGCTACATCATCCAAAGGTTAGGTGTTTAAGTACTTTATGCGTTCAAATGAGAGAATGGAAAAATTGCAATATCTTTATCTATAACTACAATTCAAAAGGTAGGTATGTATGTGCGTGGTGTACAAAAATTTTCAAAACTTCCCTCCCCATTCACCAAATTCTGACAATGCCCATCCCAACACCCATTCGCTAAATAAAAAAAAGGCCCCTCCCTCGACAAATTACGACACCGCTTTACCCATTCCCAAATTTCTAACTTACTCCTCCCCATTCACCAACTCCAGAAAACGCCCTCCCATCCCATTCTCCAAATTACGAAAATGTCTCTCCCTCGCAAAATTGCGATGCTATCCCTACCCATTCGCAAAATCCCCAAAATGTTCCTCCCATCTCCATTCGCCAAATTGCTAAATACCCGTTATCAAGCCTTTGGTTTTTCAAGAATGCCACATTTTTATCTTAAGGCCAGTTCAACCTAATCTTACATATGGGCAAAATTTGGAGTTAGGCCCAATGAAGACAAAGATCTAATTAGGGGTGGGCATCCCATCTCGCGATCCCGTTCCCGTCCCGATCCCGTCCCGTCCCGTCCCGATTTTTTCGGGTCTTAATGGGATTGAATAATTTCATCCCGATCCCGTGCCCACCCCTAGTAGAATTTTTTTGTCTTAGAAAGTATATATGCACAGGTATATATTGTCAGATGCATAGGTTAAAAATTGCATATCCTCATTCACATGTATGATGTCCCCCCAAGAAGGCCTCAAAAGGCATCCAAATTCCCTGAGCTGGAAGGTGCGTCCTTCTTTTTCACCATTACATCATTAAAAGTCAAAAAGAAATTCTTGCTGTGAGGAATAAAAGACCACAAACTTTATACTGCGACAATGAAACCTCCCTCTCGCAACACACACACAGACCTTCATTTACTCTAAGTGACACAAACAATCATGGATTAAGTAGTTCCAGATCCAAGGCTCACCAACTTGAACGAGACACCCAGGAAAATTAGTGACCATCACTATCATTCAATTCAAAGTAAATAGTAAACAAAACTAAACAACATCAAGAGTTTGCTTACCTTCCTTCCCTTTCTAAAATCAAGAACACATATAAAAGGAAGAATATCTTGAATGTACATATTTATTTTCATAAGTTTCAGGGAAGAATTAGAGTTTAGAAAGCAAGAAAACATATTTGATTGCAGAATCATAAAGAAGAGACTGAGGTTATATGGACATGTACCTCACTTCTTCCTTCCCTTTGGATCCGAAACTGAACTTATATGTTCTACATACACAAAAAGCACACAAATTAATCAATCTAAAAGTTCCAAAGAAGTTAATAAATATTTAAAATTGGAGAAGCAAATTTAAAAATAAAATTACCTGCTTCAATAGTTTCATAAAATTCAAGTTCTTGATTGTCTGGTCGAAATTCCAGTTCTGAAGTTGCAATATCATCTCCCTTCAACCAGTTTTGCATGCAAATCAATGCCTCTACTGTTGTAGGAGTTAATGAACTCCTAAATGCATCTATCACTCTACCCCCTGTGCTAAAACAACTCTCTGATGCCACTGTTGATACTTGGATAGCAATAATATCTTTTGCAATTACTGCCAAAATAGGATACTTGGGACCCATGAGCTTCCACCACAACAAAATATCAAATTTACCTTTAGTTGCCCTTTCCAAAGGATCAACCAAGTATTGATCCACTTCATGTGCCAGCACTGCATCATTACTCTCTTCGACCACTCTCATCCAGTCATCGAAAATATCATCCCTCCCACTATCTTCATCAATAATCATAGAAGAACCTTCATTTTGTGATTCAGATTTTTTCATGTGTATACCACCATCCACTCTTGGTCCATACTCATCATAAAGGGCTATCAAAATTCCTTTCAAGGATTTGATTTTTGACTGTACATCTTCCTCATCAAACTTCTCCTTCCTAAGAATATGAGTTATATGTCTCAGCTTGAACCTTGGATCCAACACCAATGCAATCATCAGCAATGGGTTCAAGGTGCTAGAAGAGCCAAAATACTTGTTATATTTTGTTTTCATATTGGCTGCCATGTCAATCAACAGTTTTTCAGCATCTGAACCAGTGGTCATCTCAGGTGCAACAAATAACCTTTCAATCTCATGTTCAACCTTCAATACATCATGAAAGGTTGTATGCGCAGCAGGGTGCAAGGATGCACTAAACCTCAAAGTCACATCATAAAAAACCTTCAAAAACTTTACGAAAACGGATGCATTGACCCAATCTACCTGACTTGGTGGTCCAACCCTTCTCTTCTTACCACTAGTTTGAAGCATATTCCCTTCCTCATCATACTCTTCATCTGGTTCCTTGAAAAAATCCAAAAATGGGCTGCCATCATCCTCCTCCATTCTTTGAAAAACCTTTTGAAATTTCAAGGATGCCTCCAACATTAAAAATGTTGAATTCCACCTTGTGGGGACATCCAAGCATACAAGACCTTTGCTGGAAATTTTCTCAAACTCAGCACAAGACGTAAAATAGTCCAATCGATTCGAAGAAGACCTCACAAACCTCACAGCATTCCTAATGGCTAAAATGGAATTAGTCAGTTTTTTTCAAGCCACTAGCAACAATTAAATTTGTTATATGAGCACAACATCTCACATGCAAATACTTTCCACCCAAAACAGCTTGTGAATTCTCCCACCTATTCATCTTATCCCTAACCCAATCTATAGCAACCTTATTTGCTGAAGCGTTGTCTACAGTTATGGTCAATACCTTCTCAATCCCCCAATCCAATAAACAACCCTCTATAAGCTTCCCTATGGTGGTCCCTTGGTGATTAGGAATCACACAAAAGTTTAAAACCCTCTTGTGCATCTTCCAATCACAGTCAATGAAATGAGCAGTTAACACCATATAATTTATATTCTGGAGACTAGTCCAAGTGTCTATAGTGAGGCTTACCCTATATGTACTCAATTCCTTTTTCAAGCTTGTTTTATTGTCATCATACATCTGCAAAAAGTTTCTTACCACAGACCTCCTACTAGGCACTTGAAACATTGGGCAAGCAACACCACAAAAACCCCTAAAACCAATATTTTCAACATGGCTAAATGGAAGCTCATCTATTACAATCATTTTAACACAAGCATCCATGACAACACTCTGAGAAAATCCCCTAGCAACCATGTTATTACTTTGGCCCTTATCACCAGTAATAATTTTTTGTGTCTTGTTTTGGTTTGGTGGGTAATACTTGCAATACAAGTTTATGTGTCTACTCATTCCAGATGTCCCTGTTTTCCCACCATCAGCAACATAATCTCCTAGTGAACTTTTAGCAGGGCAATAAATGCATTTAGCTCTTTTTTGTATCTCTTCTACTTCTATCATTTTCCCTGTTTTCTCATCTTTCCTTTTTATTTTATTCTTTGCATCATATTTTTTAAAGTGTTCCCAAACCCAACTACGTTTTTGACAAGTAGTACTATAGCCACTTACCTCATCATGTAATTCTTCAATTGTTTCAACATTACCATCATTGAGGTTTGTCTCTCCCACTTGGACATGCTCAATTGGTTCAATTGGGATGCATGCGAGTTCCAATGGTGAGGCTCCTACTGAAGAAGAAACCCCACTCTTTGGTTGCTGACTCTGCTCAATAACAAAGATAAACAATGTTAGCAAATAGCAATTTTATGTTAAAGCAAATGGATTACTCTGCTAAGTTATTACATTTCTTTTGAGTTCCAACAAGATATATCTTAGGCTAGAGGTTAGTGAACCCCATATGATGACATTTCATGTATCTTTATTTGCTACCAAAATAATCAGGATTTATTTCTCAAAGAGAAACACATAACTTTTAAAATTGCATGAAATACAAGCAAATGGAGGAAGTGATGGTGTGTGTTCTTTCAGCAGGTCAGTCTTTTCATTATAACTATCTAAGAACAGAAGGTAAGTGAAGAGTTAGAACTTACCAATGATCTCTTCATCTTTGGATTTGTGTTTAGGGTTCAAAATTCCAAATTGGGGGTTTCACCAGATTCCTAGTTGTTCTGCTTCTTGATCAGTGTAACTGTGTAAGGGCTCCTACAAAACAAAAAGAACAAGGTGAAATTTTCTTTAAACAAATTTGATCAAACAAATCACGCCTATCTCATTAAAAGCTAAAAACAAAGACCTAAATAAGATGTCATTGAAAGCTTAAAACCAAACAAAATTAGAGCCCTGTCAAACAATTTTCTTTAAACAAAGACCTAAAGAAGATCTCATTGAAATCTAAAAACCTAACAAAATTAGGACCCTGTCAAACAATTTTCTTTAAACAAAGACCTAAAGAAGATCTCATAAAAAGCTAAAAACCTAACAAAAAAACCTAACAAAATTAGGACCCTGTCAAACAATTTTCATCTCACTCTTTTCATCTAATCAACCCTAAGACTACAACCCTAAGAAAACCACAAACACCCAAGATTTTCAATCATCAACCGAAACGAGAAAGGTGTTTTTCTCGCATCTAGCAACATAATCAAGCAAATAAAAAAGCATATAGAAACATCAATACTGTAAAAACATAAAAAAGCAGAGATTCAAAGCATATAGGGTTTTCTTTTTTACCTGAAATCGGTGAAGGGGAAGAGATGATGAGAGAGTGAGATCAGATGAAAAGAGATGAAGTCGGATGAAGCGTGTGCGAGTGAGAACAACCTCTTCTCTGCTTTTGTTTGTCGTTCATTTCCTATAACCCTAAAATCGAACCAAAAGATTCATCAAGATCCTCCTTAAAGATGAAGAAAATTGGGTAAATCGGCTCAAATCAATATTACAAAGCTTCGATCTTTGCGGATTTCAAAGAAATTTATAGGGTTTTCTTTTTTACCTGAAATCGGTGAAGGGGAAGAGATGATGACTGATGAGAGAGTGAGATCAGATGAAAAGAGATGAAGTCGGATGAAGCGTGTGCGACAGTGCGAGTGAGAGTGAGAACAACCTCTTCAGTCTTTTCTGCTTTTGTTTGTTGTTCATTTGCTAATTGCTATAACCCTAAAATCGAGATGCTTTTGTTTGTTCTTCTATGAGAGATATGTTTTAACTTTTAATTCAGAGAGAGGAGACTTGAGAGAGTGAGTGAGAACTGTGAGTCGTGAGATACTGAGATCAATATTACATATTTAGAGATGTGTGAGATATTCATGGAGATGCTAAAAAATTAAATATGTTATATACATCAGGCATATTTGTATGGGCATCCACAATTCTAAAATAAATAAATAAATAAAAATATTAATAATTAATATTAATAAATTAGTTCGGGACGGGACGGGATTGGCGGGATTGAAAATCTTCATCCCATCCCATCCCATTCTAGATCGGGACGGGACGGGATCGGGATGAAATTATTCAATCCCATTAAGACCCGGAAAAATCGGGATGGGACGGGACGGGACGGGAACGGGATCGCGGGATGGGACGGGAACGGGATCGCGGGATGGGATGCCCACCCCTAAATTCTACTGCAGTCTGTAACCTGTGCATCTGACAATGGGGATATACCTGTGCATCTGACCTGTGCATCTGACAATATATACCTGTGCATATATACTTGAATGAGGATATACTTTCTAAGACAATATATACCTGTGCATATATAGTTGAGTCAAGCAAATTCAATATATACTTTCTAAGCATCTGACAATATATACTTTCTTTCAGGAATCCAAGACAAACTCAAGACCTGTGCGTAGGATGCTACTCACAAGACAAACTCAAACTAGTTCAGATGCTAATTCTGCAATTCAGTTTGGTTTCTTTGTTTGGTTTCTGTAACAATTCTACTTTCTAAAAGTTTGGTTTCTGTTTGTATTCTGTTTAGGTACTCTGTTTGTATCTTATTTAGGTCTTCTGTTTGTATTCTATTTGTTACTGGAGTGTATTCTAGAAGTTCTAATTCTAACTACTCTGATTTCTACTTTTGGGGAATTTGAGAGGTCATTAAAGGACCCACAATGTGTTGTTCTTCTTGTAATGTTTTGAATAAAGAGTTTATCACTTTATTGTGAAATTTTGTTTGTACTGCAGTGAAGAAGCTCATTTTTTGGATGTTGCTTCAAATTATTTACAGGTATATATTGCTTCAAATTTTTTGGATGTTGCTTCAAATTTTTTGGCAAATGTTGCTTCAAATTTTTTGGATGTCGCTGATCCCGTCCCGTATGAACGGGATGGGATAGGGATGGGTATATCTTGTCCCATCCCGTCCCGTGCCCACCCCTAGATCTAATAGCAATCAAAATTTTGAGTTGACCATCTTATTAAATCAAAGTATTTTTTACCTTCTAGAAATAAAACGCTTTATTGAGCTAGGGTAGTTAAGATACTCAATTGATAGGGAGCAAAGCCCATCAAAGATAATGTGAAAGTAGTATATTATAATGATGATGTATATAAATAAATTATAATAGTAGATCGATGAGAATGAAAAAAATATAACTAATTATGTTTTAGTAAGCAATAATTTATTTGGTAATTTAGTGACTTATTTGGGGAGTGCCAAAGGCACGACCCAAGGACTAGGGTGTCATGCTAAAAAAGACTTCAAATATACACCTGTCTTTGAAAAAGTTCACTAGTTTACATATAGTGAGAAAAAGTTCATACTCACTATAAATAAATAAAAATTTTGAAAAAATTTAAAAAGATTACAAATATGGGAAATTCTAAATGGCGAGGGAGGGGGGTGAAACCGTTCATCCCCCTTGAGATGCGTGAAAGAGTGTATTTCGAAGCAATTTCACGCATCTCGGGGGGTGAACGACTTCACCCCTCCCTCACTGGTTTCCTCGCCCCTTCCCTCGCTGTTTAGACAAACCCTACAAATATACACTTGTATTTGAATTGATGTTGACTCTGATTCCGCTGAATCAGACACATGGGAAGCAATTAAACTTGACAAATAGTCTACATCTTTAAACTTGCATAGAAAACTTGTATAGATGTTATAATGCAAAGTTGTTGTGGTTCATTTGACAAACTAGGCCAAGATTGATATCAATCTCGAGAAATTGGCCAATAGCATGACAGCTTGACGGTTGGAGCTTAGCGGATGGTACCACCTTGTCTTGGGTTTGAACCCAGCTTGCGGCATTTTTATCAGTTTATGGTGTGTTGACCAATTCTGGTCTTTAATGAGTTTTGGGATTCTATAAAAACCCTGCTCGCCTTCCAAAAAAAAAAAAATCTCGAGAAATTGAATGTTGTGAAACACCTTTACTCTCCAAACATAAAACACCTAAAAACCCAAACTATTTATTTCAGCTCACTATGCTCTTTAGATTGTAGTTATGTTGGCTAAAGATAGGATGTTTGTTCGCTCATACAACTGAAATTTCCCTAATCCAAAACACCCATGTGCGCTGAATAAATAAAAGAACCGACTCAGTAAACAACCTTTCTTTGAATGAATAAAATAAAATGACATTCAAAATCAAGAATTACATAACTTGTATAAGCAGAATCATATTTTGTCTAGTCAGAGCAGGATAAAGACTAATATCCTTGATACAAACAATCAATGCAACATAAAAAGTATTTAACAAATAGCTAACCAAACCTATAGAAAATTTACAGTTACATTGTGGTTTTTTTCAGCTCAAGCTGTATTCTTACACATTTTCTTAGGGTAGATACACATCATCAAAATTGCATGCCCTAGGGCAAAACCATGTGAGTAATTTTGTACTGTTATTGTCGTAGACAAACATGAAGTGCATACCCGCAATCCAAGATTTCTCAGTCTCCAAATTGCCCATTAAAGCCAAATATCACTCTGTGAAAAAAGGGATTAGTAAGCAACTTTATAGGAACAACATAATAAGAGGTGTAAGCTAGGTATCCCAAAAATATCTTTGTTTATTATGTCAAACTTTTCATCACAACAAACCTAAACAAAAGTGTATATCATATGGTGAGGTGGTCACCATTAATAATGAAATGGGAAAAAAAAAAATCCTCCAATTGTCCTTCAGTTCCCACTACGCCTAACTTATCACTTAAAACTCGATTGACTAAGTCATTTTGATTATTTGTCACATCAGCACCAATATGAATATACTCATCCAAGTTGTGCACAACTCCATCTGCATAAAGAAGAAAAGATTCACAAATCTTAATGATCATTTATGAGTTAGGCTTTTGCATGCAAATGAATTTTGTGGAATTTTTTTTGCAATGACTGTTTAAATTGTCATAATCAATAATATTTTCTCATAATGAGAATTGGTTCATGTAAAGACTTTAGTATGTAGATTTAAAATAAATGAAAAATTCATATGTGAGTGGACCCAAAAGAATGCAACTGCCGGTATGCTAGCATGACCAAACACAAATATGCAACTTTTTGACCAACACTTTTCTTGGTATTCTAGGTCATGGGTGAGTTAAAAACCATGATATACTCCTAGTAGAGGAGGGAGGAGGGAGAGCTAGTTCCTCCTCCTTTCATTTCCCTACTATTTACTCTTATGCATTATTTTTTCAAAGAAAACTTGATGCTTCCTTCCCTTCTAAAAGGGTTTATGAATTGCAATAAAACATGCAAAGTTTGACAACTGTTGTGTCAATCTTTTAGTTTCAAATTTAGCACCACCACTTGATAGGTTTTGGCAATAAAACCTAAATTTTGTTGGCGATTTCTAGTTGCAGCATTCAAATAAAATTTTAAAGGGTTTGCTGTCACAAAATTCAAGCTTTGAACCATTAATTTATTTTCTTTTTTCAAAAGGATTATCATCTCAATTGGACTTCGCATCTTCAATATTGCAAACTTCAAGGATCGTTGGAGTACAATGATTTGCATGATTGGAGCCCACCCGAACCATCGATCTTTGATACCACTTGTTGGGGGACATAGCAAAGCCTTCATCATGCACCGATACTATCCCAAACGAGAAATGCTAGGAAACCATGTTTTGTAAACATGTTTTGCAACCATGATGACGTGTCATGATCTGAAAAGAATGATGAAATCCCTGAAGATTTTATGTGTATCTCAAAATTGTAAAAAACCTCCTCTAACGATGCCACATCATCATGGTTACGAAACATGTTTACAAAACATGGTTTCCTAGCCTCACTCATCCCAAACTTAACCACCCAGTCAAACCTTCCTAACATGGGCCTTGGGTGTGAGGTTTTATCTCAAAATGCCCCAATACTACTCAGGGGAATCACTCACTTGATATTTAAGTCTTGTGGTGGTTTTCTCTTCAATGTGGGACTAATGAGCTTCGAACAATTCTCAACAATTTCCACCTTGAACCAAAACCCAATAGTCACCCACGTCTACCTTGGATTGTGGTATTCCTATGCTCCACCATTTGTTGCAACTCTCGAGGAACTCGATGCAATGTACTCCACTTTGAGGATCAACATCTCAATTGAACTTCATATGTCGAAGATCATCCACTTCGAGAATCACCGCAGCATAAGGAGCAACGCATGTGGTGCCCACCCGAACAATGGGCTCTGATAACACTTTTTGGGGGCCATACCAAAGCCCCTACCATACATCGATATTGTCTCTAACTTAACCACCCAATGGGGTCTTCCTAATATGGGCCATGGGTGTGGGGTGTAACATCCTTGAAAATCAACTAATTTATTTATATGCACAGGTTTATGTACAAAATACCTTAATTAATTGAATTAAGTATGACAATATGGAAGTACGACGATGCGAAAGCGTGATAATGCAAATAACAAGAAAAGTAGATAAAATCAACTGTGGATAAAATCAACTATAGGATCCAAAAACACGATGATGCGGATAAGATCCAATAGTAGATATGATCAAAGAAGCATGATGATGTAGATAAGATCAATTGTGGATAAGATCAAAAGTTGATAAGATGAACTTGGATATGATCAATTGTGAATAGGATTGAAGAAGCATGATGATGCAGATAAGGTCCACTTTGGATAAGATCAAAATATCAATTGTGGATAAGAATGAATGTGGATAAAGATCCATCATGGAGAGGATTGAAGAAGCATGACGATGCAAATAAATCAAAAGTAGATAATATCAACTATAGATAGGATCAAGTGCGGATAATATTGGAGAAACACGACAAAACAGATAAAATTGAATGTGGATAGGATCAAAGAAGCACGACGATACGAACAAGGTTGAATAAACACGATAAAAATATTTCATCTTCCAAAAATACGAAATTGAAATGTCAACTTCTTAACCCGTATAACCTCAGCATCAAATTCGATCACGACTCCCTGTTTTTTGTTGCATTGAGTAAAAAGCATCGGATGCCTATATTTAAAATCCCCTTCCTCAATGCACACATTGTACCAACTCTCCTACAAGCACTTCAATTCCATTAACAAGATCGTCTTTGTAATGGAAATTGATGTCCAAATACTTGTCCAGTTGTGCCATGAGGCCCCACCTGGTGCCTAGGTATTCAGTTATATCCCAAAGGATCATGTTGAGCTCTAATAACTTCTTTCCACCAACAAGCCCTTATGTGCCATACCTCCACAACCAATTATATAATAATGCCCTATTCATTAATCGCAGATAGGAAGATACAAAATCCCTTACATCCTTAGATGAGTAAACCAAATACCAATTCTAACCATGAAACCCTTTTGTCTTCCCCACCTCTAATCCATAAAAAAATTCTTGGCCATCCTCTCAATTATTTTGGCTATCAAAACAGGCATATGGAACAAGGTCATGTAATAAATAGGCATATTGGCCTAATCACTCCTAGTTAGCACAAATCTACCCCCATTTCGCCATCCATCAGGCAAGTCTCTTCCCCATCACTTAAATCACTGGATCCCATAAGTGTTTGGTCTATGTTGTCTCAAACTGATACAAATCCCTAAGGTTAAGTTTTTTTTATATGAACATCCGCGGATCGCTCCAAACATCCATGAATTAGTGTCTGAAAAGGACATCTACAACATGCTGATTCTACTTGCCAACCCGAACATAAATTGTATGGAATTGATTGGTAGATTTTTACTATCATTTCCTTTCCTAGATATGTGGTCTGTCCTATCTATCATTCCCTCTCCCACTTCAGGTCACTTGGAGTGGCCTGGTTTGATCCAGACTGCCTTACTTATTTGGACATCAACTCTTGATGAGTTCCTTGACAAAGATCAACAACTTTTTAGGAAAAGTAATCATTGTGGGCTACTATATTGGTAAGATGAATCATAATTCTAAAAAACAGTTGTCAATTATCGTATAGGTTTATACATCTATTGTGAACTCTACCCGTTTTAATTGACCTCAAAATTCATTTCAACTAATATAAGTTGTTAGGCTTCGATACAGATGAGAAACAAATGTCTAGCATGGAAGCAGGATTAGAGGACGTTGAGTTGGAAGACATGCAGTGGTTTTGCAAGGGTGGTAATAGATGGTTGGCAACAGTCTAGTCCTTTTTTAGATACTTGTTTTTGTTTCTTTCAAGCTTGCATTAGTTTCTAGTTTTTGCTGCTCTAAGGTTGTAACAGGGTAGTAGTAATAGTTGGTTTATGTTTTACTCTAGGTGGCGTGAGTTCTAATGTAACTCCGACTGGCAATTGCGTTTTGTGCACAGACTCTTACAATGGAGTCACAAGTCCTCGTTGTAATCATTATGGATAACTGATGAAACTGAACCTTTTAAAAAAATCAACATTTACCTTTGGCAACTATGGGTTCATATGCATGAGTAGTTTCCTTCATGTGTCTTCTATCAGATGCAAAAAATGAAACAAGATCGGAGCATGCACAATCCGGAAAAACTAGGATAGAAATACATTCATGTATCAAGGAACATGAAATATGAAACTTTCACTTTTTACCAGTAATTCAAATATGAATTTGGTGTAAATACAAGTATATCAATTGAAACAAAAGGCCATAGATATAAACATGAAAGAGAGGCAAGGAAAGGACATCCCCAAATATAATAACATGGAGAAACAAACACAATGTGACTTACTCCTATCTGGTTTTTATCCCAAACAACATAATTCGTTTCTATCTTGGTGATTAATTAATACCCGATTAATCTCTTCTCGCTAGTAGGGTGTTATGATGTTTAAATTAATCGTTTGAATAATCAGTTGACCGAGTTGGTTGATTTACCGATAAATCACTATTACACCGATTAATCGGTCCATGGCAATGTGTTATAAACAAATGATACAAAATTAAGGTTGTTAAAAAATTGCATTAACCTCATCAATACCTACCCATAAGGCAATTCCAAAAGTGTGTGAAGAAGCTAGAGCTAGACAAAGAAAAATGAAATATATGCGAAGAGAAGAGAGACGAATGACTAGGAATAATAAGCTAAAGAATATGGAGTTGCACCTTTCTCAAACATTGAATTATTAATTTTGTTATAATTTGCTTTAAATTGTGACAAGTGATGTTTACTACTCAATACACATTAAATTTTTTTTCCTTGAAGTAAACTTATTATTTAGAACGATAAAGAAATTATATTTATAAAATATAGGTTGATTAGTTCCTATCAGTTCTAATTAATCCCGATTAATATCATATACTTCATTAACTGATTAAGGTTCGACTAACGATTTAACTACATGGAATCCTTTCTATGAAAAGCTGATAGATCAAAATTGAAATACAACCCCTTCTAGTCTTTATGCTAATCAACCAACACGTATAACCAAATCTTTAAATTTAGGGATATGCAGAGATACGATTATTCCTGAATTCATAGTACCCCAAATAATTAAACTTTGATGATATCCTCAGGACTCGTAGACAACATAAGTCTCCATGTTTGGATCTTGAAAATAACATGTTTTTGGCACATGGCCCTTCAAACCTTTCAGATTCCTTAAATAGCCCTTAACCAAAGCTGACTCCTGGTCATCTTTTTCAATCCATTGAAATAGCCCATATTTATACCCTAAGCCTCTCCTCATTAAGTTATGTTCATTCTCTATAATTGAAACCCTAAATTGTTGGAGGTGGTTAGAAATCAACCATTTGTTCAAAGGTTTCTAACATTGTCTTATTTTTTGTTGGGCACGTAGCAACTACTGAAAGTCTTGAACTATTTCCATGGATGGTATGAAATAGGAGGTACCACTAATTAATTTATTAATAGAATGGGGCCATGTCTGAATTCCATATTAACAGTTGGGGGCATGTCTAATACTTATTAAAGAATGAAATGAGGCAGGGGCGGACGGCTGGTGAAGGTGGTGGTGGTGGTGGTGTGGAGCTCAATTCAGATAGAGAGAGAATGGTGGTGGAAGTGCATGAATTCAGATAAAGAGAGGAAATGAATAGGGGAGGCAGGCCATCGGTGGCAGTGGTGATGAGGAGCTTCAATCAGGCAAAGAAAGAAGGGAAGGGTGACGATGGTTGTGGTTGGTGAATTCAGTAAAATGACTATAACTTGCTGATCAAATCAAAAAAAAAATTCAACTAATTCAAATTGTATTGACTAAATAGTACATTTTTATGTGTAGATGCACTTGAAAATCATTTTCAATTGAGCGTCTAAACTGGCCCATAGTCAGGGACAATACATTGTGTTTCTTTACTGGACATTTTTTAGTGACTATGGTAAAATGATCATAACTTGCTTATTTTAAAACATTTTCAAGTGATTTTATAACATAACTCATAGTACTTTAACGACTGCGTTTTGATAATCTTGAGAATCGGTCTCAATTAAGGGTCTAAATTAGCCCAAAGTTAAGAATAGTACCATGTTTTTTTATGGACAGATTTGAATGACTGTGGTAAAATGACCATAACTTGCTTATTTCAAAACATTTTTTAACTGAATTAAATTTTGTTTATAAGGTAACTCAGAGTACTACAATGTTTATGTTTTGATAATCTTGAAAATCAGTCTAAATCACACCCAAAAGGCATATGTAGGGTTGAAAACTAACCGACGGTTTGGTTTTTCACCTAAATTGTGAACCGAACCGACTTTGATCGATTTTAAAATTTCAAACTGAAACCGAACCGACCATTAACAAAATCGAACCAAAATCAAACCAATTCTAATTTATGCTAACCGTAAATGAACCGAACCTAATAAAATCGAACTAAAATCGAACCGACCGACTATTTTAAAATATTATATTATTTTTATATAAAATATATACTATTTATTATCGGTCGGTTCAGTTTTGTCGATTAAAATCACATAGAAACCAAAAACCGAACCGATCACTTCGGTTTTGAATTTTTTAAAATTGAACCGAACTTCAGTTCGGTTTCGATCGATTTAATCGGTTTAAGTTTGATCGGTTTTTTGTTCAACCCTAGGCATATGTGAGATTTAGTTAAGTTACTTCGTTTTGGTTGAATGAGATTAACTACCAACGGCCAAAAGAACCACCAAAGTCGCAGCCAAACATCATAGTCAACAAAATCAACCCCAAAACTTGGTCTTGAAGGGATGTAATTCGCATACAAACACAATCTCTCATTCATATTGGATTTAAAACTTAGGTTTTGGGTTGGGTTAATGAGAGTGAACGGGGGAGATTGGGAATAAGATGAGGGGTTTGATTGCTAGTACATGTGTTGATAATGAGAAGAAGCCGTGAGAGTGAGAGAGGAGAAAAAAAACATTGAGAATTGAGAGTTCTAGGTTTATATTGGTGGTGTCAAAAATAGGCGGTGGTGTGGGATAGAAAGATAGTGGTGTTAGACATAAATGTAAATTGTCGTGTTTTCAAAGAGGAGAATTGACGGTGTCAAAAAGTAGGGGCCCAATGTAAATGGATGCCGATTATGGGGTTCATGGTTTAAATGACTCTAGAAAAAAATTGATTTTTTTCCGAAATCCCAATCCATTGGCAACCTATGAGGGCTTACTGTGGATGATCTTCTCTTAATTTATGGCCCCAACTTTTTGAGACCAGCACCCCATTTTTTGACCTGCTAAAGGGCACTACCAATAAAATAGTCATTTATTTCTCTTCTTTTCCCCCTTCTTCTCATTTATTCTCCTCTCTTCATAGGAACAATAACCAATAGCCCCTGCCTCACCTCCTACCACACCACACCACCCCGCACCGCCTAATGCCAGCCATACCGCTCCCCCCCCCCCCTTTTCTCTCCTCCCCTCTTCTTCTACTTTCTTATCAGGAACAACCTCTTGTGGGGATGGGTTCCCCACTCGTAGATGCATGTGCGAGGGCCAAAAATATTTTTCCTTCATAGGCGTCCGCGAGCCCATCCCTCGCGCAGGTTTGTGCGAGGGTGAAAAGAAAAACATAGAAGAAGGCGCGGAGGGGCGGTGTTGTTGTTGCTGCTCCGTTCCTGTTGTTGTACTTGAGAAAAAAAAAAGAATAAGAGAAACATAGAAGGATAGGAAGAAAGGATAAAAAGAGGTGCGACCGGCGGCGCGGTGGTGTTGTTACTGATAGAGAAGAGAGGGTGAGAAGGAGAGAGAAATTTTTAAGTTTTGAGTTTATATGGGTGGTGTCAAATAATAGGTGGTGGTGTTGAACAAAAAGGTGATGGTGTTAGACAGAAATAATGGGGTGGTAATGTGAAATAGGGGAATTGGTGATGTATTTGTTGAAGCAAAAACTAACAAGAGCTCCGTATGCATTTGACGAGCATATAGCACGCTCGTGACACCAAAACCTCGCTTTTTCACTTCTGGTGGATTCACCGTTCAAACTTTAGGAAGACGTAAAAGGCTCTAGCAATGGTAAGAGAAGAAGAAGAAGAGCAACATTTGTTGTACATTGATCTTGACGAATCAAACAGCAGCAACAGCGACAATCCGAACCAAACAAGGCGTCGGATTTGCTCAAACGGTTGCGGAAGACCATCAAACGTCTGCCTATGCAGAGAACTCCCCACTCAACCTATCTCAACCTCCTCTCACGTCGTCATTCTCCACCACCCCCACGAGCTTCATCACAAGCTTGCCACAGTCCCTCTCCTCTCCAAATGCTTACTCAACACCCAAACCATAATCGGCCGTCGCCTCTCTCTGGGTTCTTCCCCTCTTCTCGACTCCCTCTACCACTCCTCCAACGACTCTACCCCACAGTCCCATCGAGCGGTATTTCTGTTTCCAAGCACCCCGGACTCGAATTCGGTTGAATTGGATCAATGGGTATGTTCGAATTCCAATCAAAATGTGGTTTTGATCGTGTTTGATGGAACGTGGAAGCATGCCAAGGAGATGGTCAAAGCGAGCAGAAGCTTTTTGATGAAATTCGCCACTCAAGTTTGTTTTAGCTGTGATGTGGGGGTTGATGGGGGGAACATATTTGATTCTGAGTTGATTTTGAGGAAGGAGCCTTTTAGTGGATGTATGAGTACATTAGAGGCCGTGGCTCGGTCTCTGCGTGTTCTGGAACCTTGTGGTGGTGTCGAGATTGAGGAGAAGTTGGTTGCGGTTTTGAAGGCTATGGTCAGGTTTCAAGCTTTGAACTTGAACAAGCCAGTGAGGTATAGACCCAAGTTGTCCAAGAAAGGTACGGAAGCAAACCAAGGACGGAGATTTCACAATGTAGGATCAGATCAGTGAGTTCTCTTTTTTTCTATCTTACTCTGACACACATACACAAATTTTGTATGTAAGGTGAAAACATCAAAATAATATAGTAAAACAATATTGTCAACATTCTAATGATATTTGTTGTTATCAAGCTTTAGTAATATATTCAGAAGGTATCCTTATAACTAATAATTAGGGGTGAAGCTTAGATCGATTATGAATTTGTATGCAATTGTGTCTTGAGGATTTAAGTTAACTATTAAAGTTTGAGTTTTAGGAAAAAAAGATTCTTTCTTCCTTGCCTTTGTGAACGTAGGATATAAATAGGCGTCAAGAGATTTAGAGATTAAGATTTTCATTGTTCCTTTGACTTTCAAGTTCTCTCTAGTATGGATAGTAGTGGCTCGCTAGTTCATTGGCTTTTTGGCTTACATTCGTAATATTCGTCTTCTATGTCAGTTGGTATCCCAATTGACTGTAGTTTCCCTTACAAGAAGATGACTGCATTTGTTGATGTTAAATGAGGGGGATGATATGATGTAGATGATGGATAAAGATCAACTAGGGGAAGTGTTAGCATGTATGAAAGTGTTTGAGCTTTCCTTTGAGCAGTCACAATGAGGTCATCTTTTGAATTCCATCCACTCACCAACAATTTGAGAGTATGATATCGAGGAAGCAGATCTTGGTAATGTTTTGTTGAGTATCGTATTGGAGCTTGGAAGACCAAGACGACGATATCCTCCATGTGATAACCATAGCACTGACCTTTCGAAACTAGAATCAAGATTGACGTTATACAACTAGAAAAATACAAGGTACACAGCTAGAGTATCGTATTGGAACTGCAGCTAGAGTCTGCGTCTAAAATAGACTTGGACTTTGTGGAAAATGATGTAGATATATATGGTGAAACTTTACTAGACATTTTTTTTTTTTTTGGAAAGCGAGCTGGGTTTTTATAGGATCCCATAACCTATCAACAAGGTGCGACCTACAGGTCAACACCATAAGAAAGTAACCATGCCACTGGCGGGTCTCAAACCTAGGACGTAGGGGATAAACCCACACAGCCCTAACCACTCGACCATAACACCATTGGCAACTTTACTAGACAACTACTTAAAGGCTTCTCTATCAATGGTTACAACACCTTCCAAAAGTGCTAAATTGGTTGTGAAGTATGTTATTAAAGTTATTCCATTTCATGGTAGATAACAATCCATGTTCTCCATTTACTTGTGTCAATCCATATTCTGTAGGGGAGGCACGTGAACGGGCCTTACATTTGAAGAGGAAACTTAAAAATGGGAAATTTGTCTTCATGTGTTGGAAGTGGTATCATGCTCAAGGAGAAAACAGCAAGCAACTTAATGATATTACTACTTGATCTAACATACTAGGGGGTTAATCATTTCATTTCCAATCATTTACTTTTGAGAAGAATAAGTGTGTGAGCAGTTGCTTGTAGAAAGAGTGATGGATTTGGAAAAGTTCATTAATTGATTGGGTCACAATGACACTCCAGAAGAACTTGTGCTAATGGCTTGGCTGATAATGGGAAATCTTTGTTGATGAAGTTTCATGTTCTTGCACCCAAAGATGTGCATGTTAGGAGTCCTATCCTTAGATTATGATTTATTTTTCTCACTCTATGCACTTTAGTCGGGAAGTTTTAGGTTATCATCAGTAGGGTCGTTGTTAGAATGTGATTTCAACAAAGTTAAAAGGCATAAGTTGGAAATGACACCTCGTCCTGATCCCTACAAACTTCATTGGCTCCAAGATTGGACCAAGGTAAGTGTCACCAATGCGAGTAGTCAAGTATTCAATTGATTTTAAATATGCTTATATGGTGTGTCGCATGACAATAAATGCATGTGACTTCTTAGGAAGGACGTGGTAGTTCGACAGTACTATTAGCTATGATTGGAAGCAGAGTATCTACAAATTAATTCATGTTCCATTTGTGCCACGATTCCCAGGAGATTGAACCTAATGAATACCTAAGGAAGGATTCTAATCTTTATGCAGATTACATATTATCTTGAGTTTGTTTGTGGAAGGATGGAAATTTTGGGTATTTTGATTTTTTTGCTAGTTTGCAAGGATTTGGCTTGTGTTTATTTCATCTCTTTTAAGCCGTAAAGCATTGGGAACAAGTCCTTGAAGACTTTTGACAAGAACATATGCGCATGAAAATGAAAAAGTAGCAGTAAACAAGTCCATCTCCACATATGAAGTAACAACAAAGGAATTATTTCTCAGCATATGCAATGGCAAAGATGTATTACAGGATTCTGTGTATCTATCTCAATACGAATGATGGTCATAACCTACCATTATGTGTTTTTTGGTTGTGTATTTTCCAGTGGAAATCGGATTCCCACTCCAACCTACGTTAAGGTTTTTAGTTGCCTAGTTTGAACTTGGAACAGGACCCACTTTCATGTGGTTGACGTGAACTGGATTTCTTAATCCCAAACTCATGGGAAAGCTCACCTCATGCTCTTGTTCATAAACACATTGAGACCCTAAGCTAAATTCTTTCTACCTCGTTACAATTAGATTTGTCTCTTCCTGTCCTTTCTTCTTTATCTTTCTCCTTTCCTTTCTCTCTTTCAATCAGTCTCATACCATGGGAGACTATTAGGAGGAAGTGCAGCAGCTTCGTTTATCATCGAGGATACATGTGGAGGTGGTTTTGATTTCTTATTCTCTTGTGTTTCCTACAATGTTTCGCGGAGCAACAGTGATGGCTTGGAATATCTCTTCAAGGTGGTTTACATGATTTTGATTAGAGACTCTGGTCGGGAGAACTCCCACTTTTTCTAACTTCACAAAAAAGAGGATAAATTTCAGATTTGGGAAGTCCAATTTGCTTTCCAAATTGATCCAAACTAGGATATGACTGATTATCAGAGATGAAATATGTTCGTACTTAGCATTTCTTGATGTGGGTATTTGAAATTTTAGCATCCAAGTTAACATGAATTTTGCACCGGGTGATTATAGTGTCTCTTTATTGAGTTGGATGCACTAGAAAGTTGGAAATTTTCATTGCACTTCGTAATAGAGGAGTTAGTGGAACACCAATACATGAATCCATAACGGTAAAGATTGTCTTTTACTGGGTGCACAAAGAAAGATGAGTAGTAGCATCCCTAACATTGTTATGAAAAATACAAGCAGAGTCTATTCTACAGAGAAGGAAATTGGTGAATGAGGTTATCATGTGTGATTATCAGAAAGAGTTGCATTTCGATGCAGAAGAAAGGTCATAGTGTTGCCAAATTCATTTTGGTTTTGTCATTAAAAAGGATGAAGGCTTTTTAACAGAGACAATTTTCAAATTTTCTGGTTTCATCCGTTGAGCACGAGTTAATTTGGATTAGGAAGTTGTTGAGCAAGGGATATACCATATCAGACACCCTTTTTTTTTTTTTTTGGAAAGCGAGCTGGGTTTTTATAGAATCCCATAACCTATCAACAAGGTGCGACCTACAGGTCAACACCATAAGAAAGTAACCATGCCGCCGGCGGGTCTCGAACCTAGGACGTGGGGGATAAACCCACACAGCCCTAACCACTCGACCATAGGCTATCAGACACCCTTTTAATACAAAATGTGATTAGATTTCAAATTTACATTTCAATTTTCAATGTGACCAACCCACGGAAAGCTGGAACATGTAGATTTTCATGACAGCCAACCAAAGGAATATGCCATACATTTCTATTTTCAGGTAATCAAACTTCAAAGAATTGGTTCGAGTTTCTTGTGCAACCATACCAGCCCCTTAGAAGGTAGATGAAGATACAAGTCAAATCTCTCCGGAAAAGCAATTATTTATTCAAAGTCAGTTTCTCCCTGTTACTCAAAATAATGGGAAATATTGCCTCGTGGAACAGGGCTATAAATATATATTTAAAAAATGCAAAAAAAAAAAATAATTACAAAATTTTATGCAAAAGATGGAATTCGAACCTGGGCTTTGAAATTTTACTACACCAAGCAAAACCAAATGAAAGATAGATAAAAACACATTTTAATTACTAATATACATAATTTTAAAATTTTTACCCGGGGTATAGCCCGGGTATTGGTACACACATAGATCCGCCCCCACATGGAACTGTGTCCACATACAATCTAGAGAAGGTCGTTATGGGCATTTTTTTAAATATTTAACTAAAGATAATTAAAATTATCCTTGGGGTTTGTGTTGTAATTACTTGTTGAGATATCCAACTGTAGAAAAGTCATCCATGATATGTGGAGAGATGCTAACCTGTGAAAATTATGACCATCTTCGCTACAATTTTCTCTATTCAAATTTATGATCACGATGATGAGGGTATGGGTGTGCACGGGATGGGATAGACCTCATCCCTATTCTATCCCTATCCCATCTCGTTCGATTAGGACGGGATAAACCTCATTCCCACCTCGTCTCATCCCTAACAGGTTCAGAATGGGACGGATGAACATGTACTAAATAGTCCTTCAATGAAAAATAACAAAAGAATTTCATCTCACATTGTTCACACACCAATAATGTCAAATTTATGTACTTATAATTTTCATCATAACAATATTAAATGTCATTATAAAATTTGTAGAGACTTACAATGAAATTAAGTTTGTCAAGTGAATGATGAGAGATGGAAGGAGCCCATCCATAGATCCGTCTTACCTATTTATGCAAGAGTTGAAATATCATTCATATAAGATATAATTAGGAGCAATGTTTTCCATCTACATAACTCATAGTTCAAAACTAACCCAAACTATTATTTGTTTTTATTTTCAACAAGACTAATTGTCCTATAACCAATGAAAAAATATAAAATTTTCATGGGTTCTATTTGACCTAAAGTATCCAAATTGAAGTTTCTACCTAAACAAATAGTATCAAGCAAATAAATTTTCAAACAATAGATGTTTTGATTTAATTTCAACACATCGTAAATTTTTCTTTAGAAAAGTAGTTTGATTAAAATTAAATAAATAAATTCAGGATGAGACGAGATGTGCGGGATTGAAAATCTTCATCTCGATTTCATCCCACTCTAGATCGGGATGAGACAAGATTGGAATGAGTCTGATCAATCTCAAAAGGACCCAAAAAAAATTGGGACGGGACAAAATCGAGATCGCGGGATGGGATGCCCACCCCTAGACGAGGGAAACCATTACAAAATAAGGGTTTTTAAACACGGGTCCAAAGTCAAGACTGGAGTCATGTTGTTAGTTTTTGTTTAACTTTAACGTTGGTCAAACTTGTAGAAAACACTTCCAAAACAAAGGAAATCCCTACAACCTCTCCGCTTTTTTTTTCCTACTTTTAAAGAAGGCCATCATATATTAATCGTTGAGAAAAAAGATGAAGATCATCTTCCATTAATCTTTAAGTAAATACCTGAAATCTTGGCCTCATTTTGTATCTTGTCGGATTGTATGTGTTTATTAAAAAAAAAAAAAAAAAAAAAGGTTCAATTATATCTTTTTCCATTTTGGAACCCCTTTCTCTTGCAATCTTTTTCACCCTCCATCTTTTTACTTTACTTCAAGGCCTTGTCTTCCTTCTAATTTGGATTTGCAGTCTATCACTTATTAAGTGGACTATCAAAGTCAAATTGTATTTTGGTCTTGGATCAAGTTGGGTGTTTTCGCCCGAAAAATATTAGTTTTGAAAGGAATCCGAATTTGAGCTATAATTTAGAACTTGCATTTACTTTAAAGGCTAAAACTAAACAAGCAGGGTCCAAGCATAGCGGCATTCAGGGTCTTTCTTTTGTTTTTTGTAAACTGTATTTGAAGTCAGCCTTTAGTGCGTTTGAGGAGTCACTATATGTTCCAGAATTATTTCACCAATTCGACAAAGGGTTGAAACGAACAACCCCATTTTGGTAAGCATTAAATCTGAAAACAAACAACTCCTTCTGATTTTTTTAACCAGGAAATGATGATTTTGACAGGGAGCAATAAAGATTGAGATTGAGGGCAATTAACAAAAGATTTTAACTTCAAATAAAGCTGTTCCATCACAAATTTAGCAAAACTGACATCCACACTGACTCCATCATTAACAATTTCTAAAACCAAATTTAATCATTCAGAGCATCCATAATAAGAGAAACCTTAAACTTCAACACCCATTTGTAGATTTTTTTTTTCTGCGGCCCATAATAAGCAACTCTCTCGCGCTGTTTGGTCCCATGCTAAATTAGAATGAACACACAGCACTTTCAAATAGCGCAAGAAAGTTGAGCCACGCTAAAACATTTAGGGGGTTGGGAGCTGTATATGCCATCTGATATGGCCCGACCCAATTTTATATGGGGCCTACAAACTTCACATCTCATGTTACCAACATCATCCAATCCATTGACATCCCTTGCTAAAAGGCAAACAATAAGAAAAACCATGAAATCCTACTGATGTAAAAGTCAAGAGAGAGAGTACATTTACATTCAAAGTCCAAAGAATGCAAGGTCCTTTTTTTTTTTTTTTTGACTTGGGACTATCTCTATCTAGAGTATGACAACAGTAAAGATATCTGGTTTTGACCAATGGTTCTTGTTGAGTCCTTACACTCTGTCGGAGAATCCCATTTTTTGTACTACTTTCGCCCTCTCTCTCATCTTCTTCTTCCAACCAACCATATTTGCCTTGGGAATGGAGATTCACCTTTTCCCAAAGATTCTTCTGAACCCAAAAACTGACATAACATAGACATCACCCCACCACTAAAAAGGATGTAACTTCTACTAAGCCCACCCAATCGAAAAAAAAAAAAAAAAAAAAAAAAAACACACTAAAGACACTTTTCCACCCTCCCTCTAAACTAGCAACAGCTTTATAAGCTTCATCCATCAACCTAAAAAAGGCTCACCCAAATCTCAGTAAGGAGGAGGATGAGACCATTGCATTACTTCTGTAGGAGTATTGCAACTCACAGGGCCCCCATTGTAAACTCCTGGGAGTAACAACGGGGTAGTGCTAGTCTGACCACCACCAGCAGCCTGTTGAGGAGTCATCACTAGTTCCTCTTCCTCCGGATCAATCGTTGGAAGCTTGTGATAGGAAGGGGTGACACAAACAGCCACCATCAACACCACCCGAGTCGCCGCGACAAGTGGTCCAACTAAAATCCCACCAATAATCTGGCCTTGCAGCCCAGCCAGGGAAATTGTCACATCAGGAACAACAGTGGGGTAATTGATCTCAGGAAAAAACGATCCTGAGAGGGTCAGGATGTTGAACCTCCCACGCAGATTTGATGGATGAGCAGTTGTGTGCCTAAGGACCAGATTGGTGACAGAGCCATAAGCATTCAGGATGGTGAGACACTTGTGGTGTCTGCGAGAGAAAATCATTAAGCTCTTCACGACATCGGAACCCGCTGCGACTTCCATGACGTAAGTATGCATGCAGGCTTCACTCTCCTTAGTGATGATGACTGGAGGCTTGGGTTTGTTCTTGGAACCAGCGGGCCTTCCCCTTTGCTTCCTCACAACCAGTTCTCCACCAACACCACCATCAGCAGGAAGACTTGATGAGCCTGATCCCCCATCTTTCATCTCACTTTCATTGAGGTTGTCGTTGGCGAAGAAAATCTCCTCAATTTCTCTTTCATTGGATGCTCCTACTATGTAATCCGCCATTGCTCCTCCCTTTCTTTTTCCTTCACTCTACCTCTTACTCTCAAAACTGGCACAAGGCCTCTCTTAAATAGAGGAGTGGCTTCTTTATGAGCTGGCCGATTCTGAGGCCCACTCAGGTGCTAAGAACTTTTGCCAGTCTTGCTTCTACAAAGTGGGATTCATGCCTAATTCTGAAAGGGCCATATTCATTACTCACATCTTCTAACTAAACATTTGCTATCCTTCCAAGTTTTGCAAACTTGGTTCTCCACCCTCTAGATTTGATGTGTCACAAATCTATGATGATCTATCCATCCCTAAAAGGCAAACGATTTATATTCCGATGTGCGCATGCACGTGTTTGTCGTTCAAATGATCTTGAGATGCGTGTGACAAAATCATCATGCGGTAGGACCATGCATCCGTGCGCTTGGTTGTTCGTATGGAATAACTACATCGGGGATTTCAAATTTCAAAAGAAACGGGTGTTTATTCTTGTGCTCTGCACCGTAACATATTAGCAATTAAAGCATCCTTTAAAAGAAGGTATTCAATGCAAATATGATAGAGCTTGAATAGCCCCTAAAATGGGAAAACCACATCTTAAGAGATAAAGCCTTGACGTCAGCCACTCTTATCTTCGTAAGTGACTATATTTATGGTATACTGGGTAAATATCTTGGAACGGTTACAATTGAAATGTCCTATGGGCCTTTAGAAGTTGATGCCTGAGGGGGCAAAAAACCTAGTCGTGAAATCGGCATGTAGGGTTTAGAAAGCAATCTAAATTTTGAATACAAAATATTGTTCATCGGTTCATATTGGATCAGGTTTCAAGTCTAAATTGGACCCATTGACAATAGAGTTGGGATAGTAGAAACTTTGTGCAAGTGAAAAACTATCGAAGGTCTAAATGAAGTTTTGCACTTATTAAAACATTATTATACATAATCAAAATTTGGAAAATTTGTACAGTAAAAGTATACATGCATTCTACATTATTTCTCTATAAAAGTTTTATAACATACTTTGAAATCGGTTTAGTTGGCCACGTTTCATGATAAAGTTCTGAACAAAGTCCAAGAAGTGACGAGTGTGCATATTGAAGATTCAAGCTTCTTAATGAAGATCAAAGTGTCAGGAATGTGCATAGTCGAAAAATCGATCATGTGTTTCAAATTATAACTCAGGACAACGTGTATAATATATGAAATCTTTTGCATAAAAAAGATTTATAAGTACAGTACTTATGGCCCAGAGGTAATTCATAACCGATTGTCCAATATTGTCTGAATCAACAAAAATCGAGAATTGAAGAAAACTGAGGTCTAAAAAGGTTGAAGAAAGTCTAAGCATTTGCACCAAAGGGAAAAAAACTAGAGGTGTAACGAATTGCGAAAAATATTGTCTGACTAGGCTCTCACTAACATGATTAAGTTAGTCAAAGGTAAAGTCAAAATCCAACTAGTTGTTCTTGATAGAGTTGTTGTGTGAAAGCTACAACATAGGAATGGTTGGTCAACTAAACCTCCATAAACTACTCTATAGATATACTTATCTTTGTAAAGAGGTGCTAAGGGATATGAATAAAAGCTTATGAGAAAATTCAAGCTAGGTTTTAGAGTTTGTTGGGAGTTTCCAATTTTTTGTTCATGCCTAAAAGAGAAATCCCATTCCTCATCCCCAATCCATCAATTTGTAAGGACGATACTTCAGGGGAATCCAAGCCAAAGAGTTATCTAACTTGTTGAGTGACCCATTTGAAAAACAAATAATCAAGTGTTATGCTCACTTGTTGAAGGTTGTTATAGATGAAATGGACCTTGCGAGGTCGTGGAAGTAGTTTTGAAAGAGTAACTATCTTTAGAGTGTGTTTTGTACTTTGGTCAGTGGAGAATTCAGTAATAGATGCTCGTGGCATTGGGACACCCTTCCACCAAGGACTTGTCAATCAAAGCATGAAACTTCGATGTGGGGAGACATTGTTTTTTGTGATTCAATTTTTTTTCTAGTTTAATTTGTTTATCTTTCCCCATGCTAGAATATGCTAAGTTCAGTTTGTCTGGTTGTGTTCAAATCCACAACTAATTCCATTACCCTGTGAAAGTTGGGTGAACAAGTGTTGAAAACTTTTTTTGGAATTGCCCTAGTTGACCAAGCTACATTAGCAGCACACCTGGTCGATCAGACTAAACCAACTTAGAGTTTCTCAATTCTAAGAGCATCTCCACCCATGGGTGAAAAACAAAAGCTAAAAAGATAGGGTGTCGCGTCCACTTCTTTGTTCTCCACCCGCCCCCTCGCATCGGTTGGGGAGGGTTAAAGTTATGGGGCTTCACTCAGAGTGGATGGGAACAAAATGAGTGAATTCTCATAACAAAAGTAAGTCAAATGTTGGTTGGAATAGTTTTGTTGGTGGGAGGGTCCACCTTATCAGGATCCATTATGAATGGAGGGCGTCATTCCTCCAGTGCATACGTAGGGGGGGATATTTTAGCTTTCCACCCATGGGTAGATAAACAAATTTTGGTGGAAAGCAACCCCATGGCTGGAGATGCTCTAAGTAGGTTGGAGGTAATTTACTCGAAGTTTCCATCCTATCTTCCTCATTAGTACGACTAGGCTCCTAATTGATAAATTTGAAAGCAACCCCATGGCTGGAGATGTTACACAACTCTTGACTAATTTTAAGTAAAGGAAAGATTGTTAAAGTGAATGGTTTTTAACAAAAAGATTTTAAGTGAAGAAAATTTTATTTGAAATTTTCAAATTCATTTGTTATTGAAAACTACCCTGATGATACATCAAGCCGTTTTGCAATCCGCACCGTACACGTGGCATTATGATCTTGTTAACAGAGTAAAACAGGCCTAGACAAGCGCCCAATCTAATAAAGCCCATTGAAGCAGGTTCCAGGAGGTTGGACTCAATCAGCAGTGCCCTATTAAGCCCATAAGTCATATAGTCAAGCCCAATACCCTTAAGACCTAATAAGGCAAGCATCTAAGAGTTTGACATAACGCAGGCAGACCAACAAGACATTGACTCCTGCTAGGAAACAAATACCAGAGTATAAGTCGTGTATGAAAACTCTCTTGCATGGACAACACTCCACAAGGAAAGAATCCCTAATAGATATCAGAGTGCAAGTCATGTATAGAAACGCTTCTGTGTGAACGACTCTCAACAAGGAAATTATCTCTTGCAATATATATTTTCCTAAACTACGCCACCAAAGGCATAACCGAACAAAGACTCTTGCATAATAAGTAGGGCACAAGGTTGAGGAACAAAGGTACCCTACGCAATCCTGTATTAAGAATTACACCTTTCTCAAGCTTTGTCTGACTTAAGCATCAAAGTGAAATCGATCGCCACAACGGTGGTATTTGGCTTACTTGTTTTCCTTGTGCAGGTCAAGGTGAAGGAGAATGGAAAGTGACACATCTGTTCGGCGTCGTCCGTGGGGAACGATAAAGTTCCTAATAAAACAAAGATAACACACCTTCGTTACAATCCAGAAAGATGGTAACCACAAGATCTCATAATAACGGTGAAAACGCCGAGCCTTCAAACGCTCGAACCGGCGTAGTTTTGCCAGTTTCGGTGGCACCAGCCATGCAAGGAGAACAACTCCAAGCCCCTACGCCGGCTGCAGCTGTGACAGAATCCAGGGTGGGGCAACTCTTCGCCCAAATGCAACAGATCGCTCAAGTGGTGGAGACACAAGCTTACTAGAACCCACCACTCGTAAGCAGTGACAGGGAGGCAGAAATGACCCTGCCCCCTAGGAGGATAGAAAACACGTTCAGGAGAGCCACAATGTCCCTGTTGGTTTTCAGGGGACTAGGAACAGCGGAAACCAAGGGACCGGGGCAACCCATGGAGACCTGACATCTAAAGCAGACAACCCAATGCACAAAATCCCCTCCGACTTGGAGCCACCAATCCGGACATGCTATATGACCTCACCGTCCCTCCGTACACAGATCAGATCATGAACGCACCACTACCAAAACAGCTCATCCCCCAAAGTTGGAGTTCTATGACGGGACAACAGACCCGTCCGATCATCTGCACCATTACCATCATGTGATGGCGCTGAAAGAAGGATCTAAAACAGTAATGTGCCGGACATTTTCCACTAACTTGAAGAAAGCAGCGCTGACCTGGTTTCACAGTCTTCCTCCGAGGTCTATTGACTCGTTCCAGACTCTTGCCAGAGCGTTTATCACTCGCTTTGTCGGCGGCCAATAGATAAAAAAGGACTGCTCAGTCTCAAGTAGAAGCCAAACAAAACACTGAGGGAGTACATCACCTGCTTTAATGATGAGTTAACTCTGATCGACGGCTGCAGCGATGACACCTTAGTCATATCCTTTACCTCGGGTCTGAGAAGAGGCCAATTCTACAACTTCCTCAACCTGGAGCCTCCGACAAAAATGGTGGACTTGCTGAAGAGCGCTCAGAAATACATCACCCTTGAGGAGATATTGGCCGCCAAAAAAGAGGGAGAAACCAACAAGAATATTCCCCTGGTCTCCGATATAAAAAGAAGGTAAAAAAATAGGAGAGCAATGACAAAAGAAAAAGGAAACGGAGCGACAATAGGCTAGATTTTGGCCGGTTGAGACAAGATAAAGCCTCCAACTTCATCGGATCCAAAACCTTCACTCCCCTCAACTCCAGCTTGTCGGACGTCCTCAATGCCATCAAGAATTGGAGAAAAGTGAATTGGCCCTCCAAACAGCGGAAAGATCCTTCGCTGCGAGACAACGGCAAGTATTGCTCTTTTCACAAGGACAATGGCCACGACACTGAAGATTGCAAGAATCTCAGAAACGAGATTGAGTACTGGATCAAGAAGGGAAAACTCAAATAATTTCTGAGCTCGGAAAGAAGACAAGACTGGGCAAAAGAGAGAGAATAAGTCATCAAAGATATTGAAGAAAAGGCGTCGGACATTATATATGTCCTACACAGGGTGTGCTTGGAATGTGAGCAGTCCAACAGGTCCAAAAAGAGGATGTTCTGCGAGATGCAGACTCAGTCCACAAATGAAGACTGATAAGTGTAATACGCTCGTGTTCACAACCCGATTCCATCGTTGACTTTCATGGATAAGGACCTCCAAGGCATCCACTCTTCTCATAATGATGCCCTAGTTATCTCAGTCTTCATAGCGAAATGGGAAGTGAAGAGATCCTTGGTAGACACAGGGAGCTCTCTAAACGTCTTGTTCCTCAATGCGTTTCGCAACATGCAGCTCAAAAAAGATAACTTGATGCCCACGTGTCATCCCATGATTGGGTTCAGTGGGGAGAAGTGTTTTCCTATCGGGATGATTAGGGCTAACGGTGGTGACAGGCAAGCCACAACTGCAAAAAGTCATGTTCCAGGAGTTCATGGTAGTCAATGCCCCATCCACCTACAATATCATATTGGGAAGGCCTTGGCTTCATCAGATGGAGGCGATAGTTTCCATTTTTCATTAGTGCATCAAGTACCCTGTCAATCAGGCAGAAGGGACCATTCGAGGAGACCAACCATCAGCAAGAGACTGCCACTATGCAACATTAAAACTGCTGGACTGTTAGCAATTACAACTTGGATATGCAGGTCAAACATCTCAGAGCCCGAACTCAAAGAAAAGAGAAGAACCTCCCCTCTCGGACGATGAGACCTTAGTCAGTTAAGGGGAAGACCCAATGTCCGTCAGCCAGACCGGCTGGCAAATGACAACTCGGTAAAAAAGAAAATTGGAAAATGGAGAGTCTGTGTGGACTACATGTGCCTGAATAAGGCTCGTCCAAAGAACAACCCTCCACTTCCTCACATGAATTAGAGCGTGAATGCCATCCTTTTAAGCTCCATGGACGCTTATTTCAGACACCAAGTACAAATGCACCCCCAGACCAGAAGAATGATTCCTACATAATTGAAAGAACATATCACTATTGGGTGAGCCCGTTCGGTCAAATGAGCGTGGGAGCAACGCGTCAATGACTGGGAAACTGGTTGTTCGAAGAGTGAATTAGCATAATCACGAAGGTCTATATAGACAACTCAACAAATCTAACTGATCCAGCTCATGCGGACCAAGACAAGACCCCGACAACCAAGACTCAACTAAATAATGAGTCAGGATCTAGTACTAAAAATATTATTCGTCTGTCACTCCACTTCAAAACAAAGCGAAGTAGCAGCGCATCGACGGACCAACTCCTACTCAGAAAGCGGGCAACCAGTAAGAAGTGGTCTGATAGGAGCATTTATACTATTTTAGTACCATATTTCTATATATAATTTTGGTTATTTCTTGTTAATTATGATAATTAATTGTTATTTCCGTGTTTGAGTAGGTTTCCAATAACAAGATTCCAAAATAGAAGCTAAGTGATGCAAATTGGTTTGAATTAGGAAGACTTATTGCAAAAGAAAACTACATAAAGAATGAAACCTAGAGAACATGATTATAAAAGGGAAATAGCTGGCTTTGGAGAAATCATCCCTCATTGCAATCATGCCTCGCAATCACAGCCGCAACAAGCCTCCATCTCTCCAATAGATCGCAATCACAGCCTCGTACAGACCCATCCTCGCAATAGCAACCACGACCCCCCTCACAATCCAGCTAACGCCACAGACCATCACCATCATCCCTCATTCATAGCCTCACACAGACCGCACAAACCTCCATCCAACCATCTATTGTTCATATCACTCTATGTTCATCCATCATCACAAAAAAACCTTTCTCGCCACAGACCACCACCATCGTCCCATTGCACAAACACACTGTCACAACCATCACCGCCAGCCACCTGCAACCGTCGTCCAACCCTCTCTCCCCTTCGCAATAATCGCAGCCAACCATCCATCTTATCGTCCTCATATTCCTTCTTCTTCGCCTCGACCCTACTCATCCCTTTCACCATTGATCGCCCAGCTCATCTCCCTATCACCTTCATAACAGAGCACAACAATAGCAGACACAAACAGCGAGCACAACATGAGAAATCGTGAAGGAGAAAGATATTGATCTCCCTTCACGCGCTATTCGCACCACCTCTTCCATTCACCACCACGATGGATTAGGCGACGACAATGTTTTATTTCTTCTCACACTCTCTTATTTTTAGTTTCATAGTTAATTATGTATGGTTATTCGAACATGATTAATATGTCTAGCTAAACCCTTTTTTAGCAGGGGGCGGATTCGAAGCCCCAAACATGTGTTTTATGAATTAATTGAATTCAATCTTTCCCTACTGATAAGTGATTGTGTTTTGCTTAATTGCTTTATAGAAAAAAATATCTTATATGTTTGTTAAGGTGACCAACATAGTAAGCATGCTAGGGTCTGGGGATAGAGTATATGAGAGTTTTACCTAATTGTTACAATCATGTACGCACAAGTAGTAAATACCAAGGAATGTTGTTAAGGTTAAGTAAAAATTTAGGTTAAGAACATCTTAGAGTATAGGAGAGTTTCACCTAATTGTTACAATCATGTACGCACAAGTAGTAAATACCAAAGAATGTTGTTAAGGTTACCTAAAAATTTAGGTTAAGAACAAGATGTTGATCATACTTGTAATTACCTAGTTAGTGTTTATATTTTCCACTGAACTTAATGATCTTGGATTGTTATCTAACTTGTGATTCCTGATTAGATAACATGACAATAATAGTTTGGAAGCTGTTTAATTCAACGAATTTGGGAAAATAATAAAATTAATGCGGTGCGATCACGGTTAATCTTGAGCATTGTCTTTCACGAGTTAGTATAGGAATTATTGAATATTGATTTATGAACATATATTTGGTGTGTGGAGATAAAACCCTTAGATAATTCCCCGTCATCTACTTCTCAAGTTTTTATTAGTAATTGTCTTAGTTCAAAATTAGAAAAACCAATCCCTCAGTATTTTCTAATTTAGCTTGTTAGTTACCTTTTAGTTACTCTTAGTGTTAGTTAGCGAGCCTCTAATCTCCGGTCCAGAACAATCCCTATCTATTCTTTACTACAATCACAAAGCATGGTATTAAGTTGTGTGCTAGTAAAATAGTACATCATCGTCCGCCCACATGAAGATCACTTTTCAGTGACTTCGCAATCTTGGGCGAATCATGCAATTTCGTCAAGGGAGTTACATAGTCTGAATCAAGACCACGCGCGTCTCCTTCAAGACCATATTAGCATAATCCCCACTCAGAGTTACACAGTCTTATTGTTTTTGTTCCTTTCGTTTTACAGTCTAGAAGAATTGTTCACACAAGCCAATATGATATAGATTCATTCAGGGAATAAAAGAAAAGCGAATTCTAAAAAACAAACTTCATTGATTACTAAGAAAGTTGTTACATTTACCGACTGGCTAGTATAACAGTTTACACACTACAAGTATCTAAGCCTGGTGCGAATAAGGATCTGCCAGTACTCACGTTGAGGTTTTGCTTCACCAATCTGTCATTAGGATTTGGAAGTCAAGAAAAAAGTAGTGTCCACCTAAAGTTGGCTGCTGGAACACACGTTTGTTCCACCAATCTGCCTTGAGAAGAGGATTTGGAAGTGAAAGCAAAGGTACGCAAAGTTGGTTGTTGAGATGATCCCTTCAAAAGGGATGCCTGGGGTGAAGCAGAGTTAGCACCCCAGGGCCGCATGCCAGGTTCTTTGGAGCTTCGCTTTGTCAATCTGTTTTTCGACTGTGGCATCACACATGAAGTTCGGGAAGAAGCAGTGGGAATAACCACTCAAATTTGGTTGCAGGTGTTATCCCCAAACTGGATGGCAAGAAACGTCGTGGGACCACCCCAAGATGAATGGCAAACTTGACCCCTAAGGGGAAATCTGTACTTCTTCCAAACGATGTGCGAAGAAATTACGAGGTCTCATGGAAGCACTAAATGCTCACTCAAACCAGGTGGCATCACATGGTAGCAAGTCTTGTTAAGACTCATCCCTGCAAATGTCAGAACATTCAGACACTTCACCAACGAAGATCTTCCTTCATCCTTTGGAGAACCCAAAACATATTTTCTGGAAAGACACATTTGAGAAACATGTTCTACAACGTTCATGGTAACGCTTGAATCTGCGAAAACCAACCTATATATAGGCGCGACGGTTCACAAAACGAGGTCACCTAACAATCACATCAACATTTAATGGCGTACAGGGAACAAGGAAACGACGGTTCCAATTGCAACTGCACAAGTCCACATTCATCGAATCAATGGAATTGCACGCAACCTCATTAACTAGGGGAGTAACCGATACCAAACCGTCTCGCAATCTACTCCGTACATGTGACATGATGATCTCGATAACAGGGCCCAAGTAAGCGCCCGTCCTGATCCTGCCCACAAGACATAGAATGGCCCAATAGTTAGGTCTATAGAGTGACTAAGGTCAACTGGCAAGGTACATACTGGTTAGAAGACATGAACGACGAAGGCCTTAAGAACCCACGGAATATAGAGCACCTGTAGAGATATTATCAATAAATCCAAGGTATTCGCTTTATTAAAGTTCCACCGTTGTTCATTAAATCCGGTTGAAAATCAATCTCGTCAATTTATGGTAATCTGGCCTAAGTGTCGGACTACTAGGCGAAGTAAGTCAGGACCCTCAAGTCAGACTTACACGCTCAAGGTCGTATGGTGGCTGAACCTGACCAAAGTTTAGTTTGTTAAGACTGATGAAGACAACTTTTGGTTCGCTCTAAGATCTAGTCCGTCAAGAATGGACAAAAATGACCTAGAAAGTGGGAGTCTAGTCAGAGTTCACGAAGCCTGATCAAGATAACTGACCAGAGATCATTGTCAGACCATAGACAATGGTGGACGAACCTGACCAAAGTTTAGTCAATTAAGACTGATGAAGACAACTTTTGGTCCGCTCTAAGACCTAGTCCGCCAAGAATAGACAAATATGGCTTAGAAAGTGGGAGTCTAGTCAAAGCTCATGAAGCCTGATCAAGATGACTTGCCAGGGATCATTGTCCGACCATAGACAATGGTAGCCGAACCTGACCAAAGTTTAGTCAGTTAAGACTAATGAAGACAACTTCTACTATGCTCTAAGACCTAGTCTGACAAAAACAGACAAAGATGGCTTATAAAGTGGGAGTCTAGTCAAAACTCACAAAACTTGATCAAGATGACTTGCCAAGGATCATTGTCCGACCATAGACAATGGTGGTTGAACCTAGCAAAAGTTTAGTCAGTTACGACTGATGAAGACAACTTATGGTCCCCTCTAAGACCTAGTCCAATAAGAATGGATGAAGATGGCTTAGAAAGTGAGAATTTAGTCAGAGCTCACTACGCCTGATCAAGATGACTTGCCAGGGATCATTGTCCAACCATAGACAATGGTGGCCGAACCTGACCTAAGTTTAGTCAATCACAACCAATGAAGACAACTTTTGGTCCGCTCTAAGACCTAGTCTACCAAGAACTGATGAATATGGCTTAGAAAATGGGAGTCTAATTAGAGCTCACGACGCCTGATCAAGATGACTTGTCAGAGATCATTGTCCAACCATAGACAATGGTGGCTGAACCTGACCAAAGTTTAGTCAGTCGATACTGATGAAGATAATTTCTGGTCCAATTTGAGACCTAGTCTGCCAGAACAGACAAAGATGGTGTAAAAGGTGGAAGTCTAGTCATAGCTCATGAAGCCTGACCCAGATGACTTGCCAGGGTCACTGTCCGACCATAGACAGTGATGCACACACTTGACTGAAGTTCAGTCAGACTGATAAAGACAACTTCTGGTCTGATTTACAACCTAGTATGCCAAACGCAGATTGGGGAATAAAAAATATGATTGATCAATGAGTTCGAATGATCTACTGCCCGCCAAGATTATTGCCCCGCACGAGGTTTAGCCAACTTACAAGGTTTGATCGATACCTGACCAAAGTTCAGTCAGTTACGACTGATGAAGACAACTTCTGGATCTCTAAAGAGTATAAACCAGAATTGCTTGATTTCAAGAACAATCGCAAGATAAGCAATCAGAATTCTCATTAGCATATCAACTAGACAATTTCATGAGCAAAATCTCTTGTCTAAAGACAAACACCATGGAAAGGCAACACAGAAAAGAGCCACCAGGAAAATTCCAAAAAAATACAAGTACAAAGTTTTACTTAACAACTTGTCTTTCATGGATGATCCAAAAAATACAGAGTTTACTCCTTATTAGGAGGAGATTTAGATACAGTGGAACTTGACTTAGCAGGAGAAGAAGCAGGGAATGACTCCGCGTGCACTACTGTTCTGGTACCATGATATGGGTCACCCTTTTCTTGTGATTAATTAGAAGCTTTTCCGAACTCCGCAAAGGCTACTTCTCTGTAGTAATAGAGATCCCAATCAACATGCTCTTCTTCCATCAACTCTAATAGCTCCAGCCTGCCTTTCACAACTCTGCTGAATTGGAACATGCCATGGGCCTTGAGAAGCTTCTCCTCGCGTACTTTCGATTATGCAAGCTCTTGCTCCAACTGCTCCGGTTTGTTGGCCAATGCATCAACTCTGGATTGCTCAGTACTTAGCTTATCCTTGATCGGGCTGAGCTCATTTTGTGTCAAGAGGAATTGATTTTCTCTCGTCCTCACAAGCTTAACATTGAAAGCAGCGTCGACCTCCAGCTGCTGACGTCGGGCATCCCATTCATATTCCATGTTTCCCTTCTCAACGATCAGAGCCTGAATCTCGAACTGCATCTGTGATAGGGGCATAATTATGCTATTTTTAGTACATATTTCTATATGTATTATTAGCTATTATTTGTTAATTATGGTACTAATTGCTATTTTCATGTTTGTGTAGGTTTCCAATTACAATACTTTAAAATAGAAGCAAATTGGCAATTTAGGAATACTAATTGCACAAGGACTTCACACAAGCAAGGAAACCACACCAACAAGGAAACCACAGAAAGAAGAAAACAAGAATAAAAAGGGGACATACCTGGCTTTGAGAGAACCAACCATCGAGCAATAGCATTGATCCACCACCTCCATCGTCTCCCTTTTCCTCCCTGATCACCCTCGCACAAACCCTAGCCGCCGTCACCCACCATCCACATCCAGCGTCGCAGCAAGCCATCATCATCCAGAAACCTCCTTCACCAACACAATCTTCCATCTCACACAGACACCTCCGTCCTACCCTTCTTTTGTCGGCCATCTTCCTCACACCAGCTAACCGACACAGACCCAAAACCCATCACAGAAAACCAACTCAAAATCCCTCTCTCTATCGCCCTCAATTTCTTCTTCTTCAACTGTCCATCTCCTCATCTATTTGTTCATCTCGCAATCCACCCATCGCCTCATCGCCGTCACCATCAGAACCCGACACCGTCATCCCCTCACTCGCATCTTCTTCTGGAGAAAGGAGCTGAAGCAGAACGAAAGGAAGAAGTGAAGCAGAGATCGAAGGGAGCTGAGGAACAGACCGAACAAGCAATTCGCGTGAGGAAGGAAGGAAGATATATCGCGCTATTTGCACCCCAGTTCTACTCAGTACCACCACGGATCAGTGTTTTGTTTTCATCTCTAAACATCTCAACTCTTTTACTTATTTTAGTTTGATTATTGATTATAGATTACTGTTTGAACATAATTAATATGTCTAGCTAAACTCCTCTTAGTTAGGGGTGGATTCGAAGCCCCGAACATGTGCTTTATAAATTAATTGAATTTAATCTTCCTTGCTATTAATGATTGTGTTTTGCTTAACTGCTTTATAGAGAACTTTTCCTTTTATGTTTGTTAAGGTGGCCAACTTAGTAAGCATGCTAGGATTTGGGGCTAGAGTATAGGAGAATTTCACCTAATTGTTATGATTCTGTACTCACAAGTAGTAAATACCAAGGAACGTTGGTAAGGTTAAGTCAAAACCTAGGCAAGAACAAGATGCTGATCATACTTGTGATTGCCTAGTCAGTGTTCATATTTTTCACAAAACTTAATGATCTTAGATTGCTATTTAACTTGCGATTCCTGTTTAGATAGCATGATAAGAATAGTTTGAAAGCGACGCTTAGTTTAATTCAACGAACTTGGGAAAATAATAAGATTAATGCAGTGCGATCACGGTTAGTCTTGAGCATTGTCTCTCACGAGTTAGCAAGTGATTATTGAAGATTAATTTATAAGCATATGTTTGGTGTGTGGAGATAAAACCCTTAGCTAATTTCTCATCTTTGATATCTCTTTAGTTTATTATCTTTACATTAATTTTCGTAGTTATTTTCATAATTTAATTTAGAAAATCCAATCCCCTTTTATTTAATTAATTAGGTTGTTAGTTGTCTTTTTAATTATTATTAGTGTAATTAACACGCCCTCTAATCCCCGGTCTAGAACGATCCCTACTTATTCTATACTACAAATCACAAAGCAGGGTATTAAGTTGTGTGCTACTAAAATAGCGCATCAATTTTTGGCGCCGTTGCCGGGGATTAGAAAAGTTGTTGATTACTTAATTAGTTTTTATTTATTTATTTATTTTTATTGATTTTTTTCTTTCTTTCTTTATCTCAGGTACCAGTTCATGCACAATAGGAGATCCAGCGAAAACTTAGTAGAATACGATTCAGAGCCTGAGAAAACATTTAGAAGACGAAGAAGAGAAACAAAAGAACTACAAACATCTAGCTTTGAATCTGAATCTGAAGAGTTTGACATGGGAGATAATAGATCTATTAAAGAACTTTCGGCATCCACCTTGGACAATGCCGCACCCTTGTGCATTCAGTACCCATTAGCCGCGCAGGGCAAGACTGAGTCATTCGAGCTGAAATCCAGCCTACTTCATCATATTCCGAAGTATCATGGTCTTTCTATGGAGGATCCAAATAAACATTTAAAGGAATTTGAAGTTGTATGCTCCAGTATGACGCCAATAAATGTGGATGAAAACATTCTAAAGTTGAGAGCATTCCCTTTTTCTCTGACTGATAGGGCTAAGGATAGGCTCTATGAACTACCTTCCGGAACAGTATATTCTTGGGAAAGCATGAAGAAGGTGTTTCTAGAGAAATTTTTCCCAACTTCCAAAATTATCTTATTGAGGAAGAAAATCAGTGGCATACAGCAAGGTCCAGGAGAATCATATCCGGCTTACTATGAGCGCTTCAAAACTCTCATAGCATCATGCCCGCAGCATCAGATGAAGGAGGAGCTCCTGATTCAATACTTTTATGAGGGATTGCTTCCTCTTGAGCGACAGATGTTAGATGCAGCGGCAGGAGGAGCTTTGGTTGATAAAACTTCAGCAGCAGCAAAAACTTTGATTGCAAACCGAGCCTTAAATGCCCAGCAGTATGAAGGAATTGGAGAGCCTTCACGCCAAGTCAATGAGGTAAGTACTAATTCTAGTTTGGAAGCTCAAATGGCTAATCTTACCTCACTTGTGACTCAGGCCCTAGGGAAGCCGAATATGCTAGGAGTTGCACAGGTTTGTGGCGTGTGTACAAAGCCAGGACATCCATCTGATCAATGTCCTCAACTAATTGAGAATGGCGGTTGGGAGAATGTCAATGCAATAGGTTTTCAGGGGCAAAATCACTATAGAAATAATCCTTATTCGAACACCTACAATGAAGGTTGGAGAAATCACCCAAGTTTTGGATGGAGAAATTCAGAACAACCTCAACAACAGACTTCGAATCGGCCACCCCCTGGTTTCTTTCAAGGACCACCTGAACCACATCAGCACAATTCAGGTATGCCGCTTAATTATGATGAGATTCTGAAATCATTAACTATTTCTCAGCAGAATCAAGCAAAAGATATAGCAGATTTGAAGCTACAGATGGGACAAATAGCTGAGTTTATTGGACAAATTCGCGAGCAAGGAAAACTTCCTAGTTCTACCATTCCAAATCCGAAGGGCAGGTTTGAAACTGCAAAAGCAATTACATTGAGGAGTGGTAGGCAGATTGAGAATGAGACAATAGTCCCTAAACAGAGTCGAAATAAGAAAGCTGAGTTACAGAAGGATGATCCATCCATCATTGAAACACCAGAACTCCAATGTAAGAAGGTGAGCATTCCAAATTCAGTTTCTACTAATCTTGTTCCACCTTTTGTGCCTTTTCCAGGTAGGTTTGCCAAATCTAGGAAAGATGAACAGGATAAGGAAATTTTGGAAACCTTCCGAAAAGTCCAAGTCAATATTCCTCTTCTTGATGCTATTAAGCAAGTGCCTAAGTATGCAAAATTTTTGAAGGAGCTTTGCACAACAAAGAGACGTCTTCGAGACGGAGAGGTAGTTAAAGTAAGTGAGAATGTCTCCGCAGTTCTTCAAAGGAAATTGCCACCGAAGTGTAAGGATCCAGGTAGTTTCACTATCCCTTGTGTTATCGGTAATACTAAAATTGAAAATGCAATGTTAGACTTAGGTGCTTCAATTAATGTTATGCCGTATTCTATTTATCGATCTATGAATCTTGGGAAGTTAAAAAATGATGGTGTTATTATTCAATTGGCTGACCGTTCTAATGCATATCCTCGAGGTTTGTTGGAAGATGTGTTAGTGCAGGTTAACCATTTGATATTCCCAGCAGATTTCTATGTTCTTGAGATGGAAGATTCGGAATTATCAGCACCTTTGCCTCTTCTTTTAGGGCGCCCCTTCATGAAAACTGCGAAGACAAATATTGATGTACATGCGGGGAAACTGACCATGGAATTTGATGGTGATGTGATTGGCTTCAACATCTTTGAAGCCACGAGATATCCTGATAAAAATCATTCTTGTTTTTCTATTAATGTGAATGACAATTTGTCCCAGAAATTGTCAAACCTCAAAAACGAGGATGAACTTGAGACCCACATCACTACTGCCGTTGGATATGAGAGCAATGGAGTTCCCTATGATACAAAGAAGCGGAAGAAATTTCAGTTGAATGAGCTTGAAAAGATTCAGGATGAGGCTTATGATAGTAAAAGCAATTATAAGGAGAACACTATAGTTTTTCATGATCAGATGATCCATGGAAATATTTTTGTCATTGGAATGAAAGTCTTGCTTTTCCAATCATGTCTTAGAACTGGTAAGTTACGTTCTGAATGGGTTGGTCATTTTATTGTTACTAATGTTTTTCCCCATGGTGCTATACAGGTGAAAAGTGTCACAACTGGAAATGAGTTTAAGGTGAATGGGCATCGACTTAAGCCCTATTATGAGTCATTTGTGGAGCATGACGTGGAGAACGTATCACTCCATGTTCCCACTTATTCTGAGGATTAATTGGAAATACCGTCAGGCTGCACGACGTTAAGACAAGCGCTTCTTGGGAGGCAACCCAATCAGATTTGCTTTCTTTATCATTTTATTTTATTTTCGTAATATTTGTTTTTGTTTGTTAGTAGTTTGTTTTTTTTTCGCGTTTAAATCTTTCATTGCATGTGCTATAATCTATTAACATTGAGGACAATGTTAGGTTTAAGTGTGGGGGAACAAAACATTGTTTTATTTTGAATTATTTTGCAAAATTATTTTGAAAAAAAAAAAAAAAAAAATTGTTGGTTTTTATTTTTTTTGTTGGTATTAGTGTCATAAAATAAAAATAATAAAAAAAAAATAAAAAATAAAATAAAAAATAAAAATTTATATTTGTTTTGAGTCTTAGGATACTTTCCAACACAATGATGAGATTTGGTTTTTAATTGCATGACTTTAAGATGATTTATAAACATGATTCAAGATCTAATATTATTCTTTGGTTAATGCTTATTTATGGTTATCATATGCAAATTCACATGTAATCAACTTAGTAATTGGTACTCATAACATGCTTAGTTGAATTTAACTCATTATAACCCATATGTGAGTTTTGAGCCTATTGTTCCTTTGATTTTGAGAGTTTTTAGTTAGGTCATCTTTTATTTCTTTTGTCAATAATAATTCGTTGCATGATCTCAATTTTGTTTGCTTTGGTTGCTACTTGGATTGCTTTCAAAATTAAGAATTAAACACTAGAACTTGTATTAATTTCGTTCAAAGCATCATATTGAATTGCATGACATGCTTGACATGATAAAGGCACATAGTTTCCACCATTGCCAAATAAGCCCAATCCATAATATTTTTCCTTTAGGTTAACCCCATTGAGCCTGTTATTAAGCCTTTTATTTCATTACCCTCATTCTCTATCCTAATAAAACGAGTGGAGCATAATTTGATTTGCAGATACTTTATTGTGGTTCAAGGTATGTTGAAAAGCAAGTGTGGGGGGAAGACCCTTGTGGTAGACAGTTCAAAAAGAAAGAGTTGCAAAAAAAAAAAAAAAAAAAAAAAAAAAAAATTGAAAAAAAGAAAAAAGAAAGAAGAAGTTACGAAAGGGATACAAGTCCTTATCTTTATCCATTCAGTATTACAGTACCATACAGATAGTTCAATTCTTTTTAAGTATATACAAAATAATTGCTGAAGCTCTTCATTATCAATGGGCCACCTAGTCATTTTTCCACTTATGTCTTGAACCATATGATTCTTTGCTAATGTCTCTAATCTTATTGCATGCTTTCACAATTTCTTCAAGCCCTTTGAAAACTTCATATCCGTTCTTTCTCTTCCCTTGACCCCTGGCCCCATTACAACCTGAATTAAGACCTTTTGATTGAGTGTGTCTTGCAATGTCACGATGTGGAGATTCGAATGAGGTATGAGCATATGGTGTCACTGGTTCTTGCATTCAAGTAGTAACATTCCTTCCATGAGATCATATATCTAAAAAAAAAAAAAAAAAAAAAAAAAAAAAGTCAGAAAATGCCATTCTTTCTTGTTATATCATATGTGAGCTACTTGTTTCCCTTTCACATCAATCCTCTCACATATAGCTAGAATAGGAAGAGTGATTTTACCAAATAATCAGTGAAAAAGAAAAGAGTGCATCTAGTGAGATTTTTGGGTTAATTCTTCTTGGCACGCGCTTGAGTTTCACAGTCACTTGGATTGATTTAATTGTAAATTTTTATATCATTGCTATGAACGTGTATTAATTTTCGAATGATGTGGATTTAATCTCGTGTTTACAAAAAATCTTAACATGTCATGATCCGTTGAAAATCTCTGAGACAAATGTTGGAAAGTATAGATTGAGTCATTTGAGTCTTTTATTTTTGTTTCTTGGATTTGCTCGAGGACTAGCAAAAGATAAGTGTGGGGGAATTTGATAGGGGCATAATTATGCTATTTTTAGTACATATTTCTATATGTATTATTAGCTATTATTTGTTAATTATGGTACTAATTGCTATTTTCATGTTTGTGTAGGTTTCCAATTACAATACTTTAAAATAGAAGCAAATTGGCAATTTAGGAATACTAATTGCACAAGGACTTCACACAAGCAAGGAAACCACACCAACAAGGAAACCACAGAAAGAAGAAAACAAGAATAAAAAGGGGACATACCTGGCTTTGAGAGAACCAACCATCGAGCAATAGCATTGATCCACCACCTCCATCGTCTCCCTTTTCCTCCCTGATCACCCTCGCACAAACCCTAGCCGCCGTCACCCACCATCCACATCCAGCGTCGCAGCAAGCCATCATCATCCAGAAACCTCCTTCACCAACACAATCTTCCATCTCACACAGACACCTCCGTCCTACCCTTCTTTTGCCGGCCATCTTCCTCACACCAGCTAACCGACACAGACCCAAAACCCATCACAGAAAACCAACTCAAAATCCCTCTCTCTATCGCCCTCAATTTCTTCTTCTTCAACTGTCCATCTCCTCATCTATTTGTTCATCTCGCAATCCACCCATCGCCTCATCGCCGTCACCATCAGAACCCGACACCGTCATCCCCTCACTCGCATCTTCTTCTGGAGAAAGGAGCTGAAGCAGAACGAAAGGAAGAAGTGAAGCAGAGATCGAAGGGAGCTGAGGAACAGACCGAACAAGCAATTCGCGTGAGGAAGGAAGGAAGATATATCGCGCTATTTGCACCCCAGTTCTACTCAGTACCACCACGGATCAGTGTTTTGTTTTCATCTCTAAACATCTCAACTCTTTTACTTATTTTAGTTTGATTATTGATTATGGATTACTGTTTGAACATAATTAATATGTCTAGCTAAACTCCTCTTAGTTAGGGGTGGATTCGAAGCCCCGAACATGTGCTTTATAAATTAATTGAATTTAATCTTCCTTGCTATTAATGATTGTGTTTTGCTTAACTGCTTTATAGAGAACTTTTCCTTTTATGTTTGTTAAGGTGGCCAACTTAGTAAGCATGCTAGGATTTGGGGCTAGAGTATAGGAGAATTTCACCTAATTGTTATGATTCTGTACTCACAAGTAGTAAATACCAAGGAACGTTGGTAAGGTTAAGTCAAAACCTAGGCAAGAACAAGATGCTGATCATACTTGTGATTGCCTAGTCAGTGTTCATATTTTTCACAAAACTTAATGATCTTAGATTGCTATTTAACTTGCGATTCCTGTTTAGATAGCATGATAAGAATAGTTTGAAAGCGACGCTTAGTTTAATTCAACGAACTTGGGAAAATAATAAGATTAATGCAGTGCGATCACGGTTAGTCTTGAGCATTGTCTCTCACGAGTTAGCAAGTGATTATTGAAGATTAATTTATAAGCATATGTTTGGTGTGTGGAGATAAAACCCTTAGCTAATTTCTCATCTTTGATATCTCTTTAGTTTATTATCTTTACATTAATTTTCGTAGTTATTTTCATAATTTAATTTAGAAAATCCAATCCCCTTTTATTTAATTAATTAGGTTGTTAGTTGTCTTTTTAATTATTATTAGTGTAATTAACACGCCCTCTAATCCCCGGTCTAGAACGATCCCTACTTATTCTATACTACAAATCACAAAGCAGGGTATTAAGTTGTGTGCTACTAAAATAGCGCATCAATTTTTGGCGCCGTTGCCGGGGATTAGAAAAGTTGTTGATTACTTAATTAGTTTTTATTTATTTATTTATTTTTATTGATTTTTTTCTTTCTTTCTTTATCTCAGGTACCAGTTCATGCACAATAGGAGATCCAGCGAAAACTTAGTAGAATACGATTCAGAGCCTGAGAAAACATTTAGAAGACGAAGAAGAGAAACAAAAGAACTACAAACATCTAGCTTTGAATCTGAATCTGAAGAGTTTGACATGGGAGATAATAGATCTATTAAAGAACTTTCGGCATCCACCTTGGACAATGCCGCACCCTTGTGCATTCAGTACCCATTAGCCGCGCAGGGCAAGACTGAGTCATTCGAGCTGAAATCCAGCCTACTTCATCATATTCCGAAGTATCATGGTCTTTCTATGGAGGATCCAAATAAACATTTAAAGGAATTTGAAGTTGTATGCTCCAGTATGACGCCAATAAATGTGGATGAAAACATTCTAAAGTTGAGAGCATTCCCTTTTTCTCTGACTGATAGGGCTAAGGATTGGCTCTATGAACTACCTTCCGGAACAGTATATTCTTGGGAAAGCATGAAGAAGGTGTTTCTAGAGAAATTTTTCCCAACTTCCAAAATTATCTTATTGAGGAAGAAAATCAGTGGCATACAGCAAGGTCCAGGAGAATCATATCCGGCTTACTATGAGCGCTTCAAAACTCTCATAGCATCATGCCCGCAGCATCAGATGAAGGAGGAGCTCCTGATTCAATACTTTTATGAGGGATTGCTTCCTCTTGAGCGACAGATGTTAGATGCAGCGGCAGGAGGAGCTTTGGTTGATAAAACTTCAGCAGCAGCAAAAACTTTGATTGCAAACCGAGCCTTAAATGCCCAGCAGTATGAAGGAATTGGAGAGCCTTCACGCCAAGTCAATGAGGTAAGTACTAATTCTAGTTTGGAAGCTCAAATGGCTAATCTTACCTCACTTGTGACTCAGGCCCTAGGGAAGCCGAATATGCTAGGAGTTGCACAGGTTTGTGGCGTGTGTACAAAGCCAGGACATCCATCTGATCAATGTCCTCAACTAATTGAGAATGGCGGTTGGGAGAATGTCAATGCAATAGGTTTTCAGGGGCAAAATCACTATAGAAATAATCCTTATTCGAACACCTACAATGAAGGTTGGAGAAATCACCCAAGTTTTGGATGGAGAAATTCAGAACAACCTCAACAACAGACTTCGAATCGGCCACCCCCTGGTTTCTTTCAAGGACCACCTGAACCACATCAGCACAATTCAGGTATGCCGCTTAATTATGATGAGATTCTGAAATCATTAACTATTTCTCAGCAGAATCAAGCAAAAGATATAGCAGATTTGAAGCTACAGATGGGACAAATAGCTGAGTTTATTGGACAAATTCGCGAGCAAGGAAAACTTCCTAGTTCTACCATTCCAAATCCGAAGGGCAGGTTTGAAACTGCAAAAGCAATTACATTGAGGAGTGGTAGGCAGATTGAGAATGAGACAATAGTCCCTAAACAGAGTCGAAATAAGAAAGCTGAGTTACAGAAGGATGATCCATCCATCATTGAAACACCAGAACTCCAATGTAAGAAGGTGAGCATTCCAAATTCAGTTTCTACTAATCTTGTTCCACCTTTTGTGCCTTTTCCAGGTAGGTTTGCCAAATCTAGGAAAGATGAACAGGATAAGGAAATTTTGGAAACCTTCCGAAAAGTCCAAGTCAATATTCCTCTTCTTGATGCTATTAAGCAAGTGCCTAAGTATGCAAAATTTTTGAAGGAGCTTTGCACAACAAAGAGACGTCTTCGAGACGGAGAGGTAGTTAAAGTAAGTGAGAATGTCTCCGCAGTTCTTCAAAGGAAATTGCCACCGAAGTGTAAGGATCCAGGTAGTTTCACTATCCCTTGTGTTATCGGTAATACTAAAATTGAAAATGCAATGTTAGACTTAGGTGCTTCAATTAATGTTATGCCGTATTCTATTTATCGATCTATGAATCTTGGGAAGTTAAAAAATGATGGTGTTATTATTCAATTGGCTGACCGTTCTAATGCATATCCTCGAGGTTTGTTGGAAGATGTGTTAGTGCAGGTTAACCATTTGATATTCCCAGCAGATTTCTATGTTCTTGAGATGGAAGATTCGGAATTATCAGCACCTTTGCCTCTTCTTTTAGGGCGCCCCTTCATGAAAACTGCGAAGACAAATATTGATGTACATGCGGGGAAACTGACCATGGAATTTGATGGTGATGTGATTGGCTTCAACATCTTTGAAGCCACGAGATATCCTGATAAAAATCATTCTTGTTTTTCTATTAATGTGAATGACAATTTGTCCCAGAAATTGTCAAACCTCAAAAACGAGGATGAACTTGAGACCCACATCACTACTGCCGTTGGATATGAGAGCAATGGAGTTCCCTATGATACAAAGAAGCGGAAGAAATTTCAGTTGAATGAGCTTGAAAAGATTCAGGATGAGGCTTATGATAGTAAACGCAATTATAAGGAGAACACTATAGTTTTTCATGATCAGATGATCCATGGAAATATTTTTGTCATTGGAATGAAAGTCTTGCTTTTCCAATCATGTCTTAGAACTGGTAAGTTACGTTCTGAATGGGTTGGTCATTTTATTGTTACTAATGTTTTTCCCCATGGTGCTATACAGGTGAAAAGTGTCACAACTGGAAATGAGTTTAAGGTGAATGGGCATCGACTTAAGCCCTATTATGAGTCATTTGTGGAGCATGACGTGGAGAACGTATCACTCCATGTTCCCACTTATTCTGAGGATTAATTGGAAATACCGTCAGGCTGCACGACGTTAAGACAAGCGCTTCTTGGGAGGCAACCCAATCAGATTTGCTTTCTTTATCATTTTATTTTATTTTCGTAATATTTGTTTTTGTTTGTTAGTAGTTTGTTTTTTTTTCGCGTTTAAATCTTTCATTGCATGTGCTATAATCTATTAACATTGAGGACAATGTTAGGTTTAAGTGTGGGGGAACAAAACATTGTTTTATTTTGAATTATTTTGCAAAATTATTTTGAAAAAAAAAAAAAAAAAAAAAATTGTTGGTTTTTATTTTTTTTGTTGGTATTAGTGTCATAAAATAAAAATAATAAAAAAAAAATAAAAAATAAAATAAAAAATAAAAATTTATATTTGTTTTGAGTCTTAGGATACTTTCCAACACAATGATGAGATTTGGTTTTTAATTGCATGACTTTAAGATGATTTATAAACATGATTCAAGATCTAATATTATTCTTTGGTTAATGCTTATTTATGGTTATCATATGCAAATTCACATGTAATCAACTTAGTAATTGGTACTCATAACATGCTTAGTTGAATTTAACTCATTATAACCCATATGTGAGTTTTGAGCCTATTGTTCCTTTGATTTTGAGAGTTTTTAGTTAGGTCATCTTTTATTTCTTTTGTCAATAATAATTCGTTGCATGATCTCAATTTTGTTTGCTTTGGTTGCTACTTGGATTGCTTTCAAAATTAAGAATTAAACACTAGAACTTGTATTAATTTCGTTCAAAGCATCATATTGAATTGCATGACATGCTTGACATGATAAAGGCACATAGTTTCCACCATTGCCAAATAAGCCCAATCCATAATATTTTTCCTTTAGGTTAACCCCATTGAGCCTGTTATTAAGCCTTTTATTTCATTACCCTCATTCTCTATCCTAATAAAACGAGTGGAGCATAATTTGATTTGCAGATACTTTATTGTGGTTCAAGGTATGTTGAAAAGCAAGTGTGGGGGGAAGACCCTTGTGGTAGACAGTTCAAAAAGAAAGAGTTGCAAAAAAAAAAAAAAAAAAAAAAAAAAAAAATTGAAAAAAAGAAAAAAGAAAGAAGAAGTTACGAAAGGGATACAAGTCCTTATCTTTATCCATTCAGTATTACAGTACCATACAGATAGTTCAATTCTTTTTAAGTATATACAAAATAATTGCTGAAGCTCTTCATTATCAATGGGCCACCTAGTCATTTTTCCACTTATGTCTTGAACCATATGATTCTTTGCTAATGTCTCTAATCTTATTGCATGCTTTCACAATTTCTTCAAGCCCTTTGAAAACTTCATATCCGTTCTTTCTCTTCCCTTGACCCCTGGCCCCATTACAACCTGAATTAAGACCTTTTGATTGAGTGTGTCTTGCAATGTCACGATGTGGAGATTCGAATGAGGTATGAGCATATGGTGTCACTGGTTCTTGCATTCAAGTAGTAACATTCCTTCCATGAGATCATATATCTAAAAAAAAAAAAAAAAAAAAAAAAAAAAAGTCAGAAAATGCCATTCTTTCTTGTTATATCATATGTGAGCTACTTGTTTCCCTTTCACATCAATCCTCTCACATATAGCTAGAATAGGAAGAGTGATTTTACCAAATAATCAGTGAAAAAGAAAAGAGTGCATCTAGTGAGATTTTTGGGTTAATTCTTCTTGGCACGCGCTTGAGTTTCACAGTCACTTGGATTGATTTAATTGTAAATTTTTATATCATTGCTATGAACGTGTATTAATTTTCGAATGATGTGGATTTAATCTCGTGTTTACAAAAAATCTTAACATGTCATGATCCGTTGAAAATCTCTGAGACAAATGTTGGAAAGTATAGATTGAGTCATTTGAGTCTTTTATTTTTGTTTCTTGGATTTGCTCGAGGACTAGCAAAAGATAAGTGTGGGGGAATTTGATAGGGGCATAATTATGCTATTTTTAGTACATATTTCTATATGTATTATTAGCTATTATTTGTTAATTATGGTACTAATTGCTATTTTCATGTTTGTGTAGGTTTCCAATTACAATACTTTAAAATAGAAGCAAATTGGCAATTTAGGAATACTAATTGCACAAGGACTTCACACAAGCAAGGAAACCACACCAACAAGGAAACCACAGAAAGAAGAAAACAAGAATAAAAAGGGGACATACCTGGCTTTGAGAGAACCAACCATCGAGCAATAGCATTGATCCACCACCTCCATCGTCTCCCTTTTCCTCCCTGATCACCCTCGCACAAACCCTAGCCGCCGTCACCCACCATCCACATCCAGCGTCGCAGCAAGCCATCATCATCCAGAAACCTCCTTCACCAACACAATCTTCCATCTCACACAGACACCTCCGTCCTACCCTTCTTTTGCCGGCCATCTTCCTCACACCAGCTAACCGACACAGACCCAAAACCCATCACAGAAAACCAACTCAAAATCCCTCTCTCTATCGCCCTCAATTTCTTCTTCTTCAACTGTCCATCTCCTCATCTATTTGTTCATCTCGCAATCCACCCATCGCCTCATCGCCGTCACCATCAGAACCCGACACCGTCATCCCCTCACTCGCATCTTCTTCTGGAGAAAGGAGCTGAAGCAGAACGAAAGGAAGAAGTGAAGCAGAGATCGAAGGGAGCTGAGGAACAGACCGAACAAGCAATTCGCGTGAGGAAGGAAGGAAGATATATCGCGCTATTTGCACCCCAGTTCTACTCAGTACCACCACGGATCAGTGTTTTGTTTTCATCTCTAAACATCTCAACTCTTTTACTTATTTTAGTTTGATTATTGATTATGGATTACTGTTTGAACATAATTAATATGTCTAGCTAAACTCCTCTTAGTTAGGGGTGGATTCGAAGCCCCGAACATGTGCTTTATAAATTAATTGAATTTAATCTTCCTTGCTATTAATGATTGTGTTTTGCTTAACTGCTTTATAGAGAACTTTTCCTTTTATGTTTGTTAAGGTGGCCAACTTAGTAAGCATGCTAGGATTTGGGGCTAGAGTATAGGAGAATTTCACCTAATTGTTATGATTCTGTACTCACAAGTAGTAAATACCAAGGAACGTTGGTAAGGTTAAGTCAAAACCTAGGCAAGAACAAGATGCTGATCATACTTGTGATTGCCTAGTCAGTGTTCATATTTTTCACAAAACTTAATGATCTTAGATTGCTATTTAACTTGCGATTCCTGTTTAGATAGCATGATAAGAATAGTTTGAAAGCGACGCTTAGTTTAATTCAACGAACTTGGGAAAATAATAAGATTAATGCAGTGCGATCACGGTTAGTCTTGAGCATTGTCTCTCACGAGTTAGCAAGTGATTATTGAAGATTAATTTATAAGCATATGTTTGGTGTGTGGAGATAAAACCCTTAGCTAATTTCTCATCTTTGATATCTCTTTAGTTTATTATCTTTACATTAATTTTCGTAGTTATTTTCATAATTTAATTTAGAAAATCCAATCCCCTTTTATTTAATTAATTAGGTTGTTAGTTGTCTTTTTAATTATTATTAGTGTAATTAACACGCCCTCTAATCCCCGGTCTAGAACGATCCCTACTTATTCTATACTACAAATCACAAAGCAGGGTATTAAGTTGTGTGCTACTAAAATAGCGCATCAATCTGGGCCACGACCTCCCTAGCAAGCTTCAAGTCATGCTGGGCATGATCCAGCTTCGCCTCCAACATGTCCTTCACAGACATCACATTGACCAAATCTGACTCAAGCTATTCCAAGCAGACCCTCTGAGCTTTTGATTTTGTCTGCAATGCCTCCAGTTGGGCCCCCGAATCACCATGCATCTTGCCTCCAAGCTGTTTCCTTAATGATTCGATCTTGCGGTGAGCATCGAAACAAAACTTCTGCAGGTGTGCAAAAACTTGTTTCGTGGTGTATACTTTCTCACAAGCAGCCTCTACTTCCATCCCAGCGATGACAACTTGGTTCAAATACGACTTCCCCAGCATTAGGTGTATTTGCCCCTTGTTCATATGCTCATCTAGTGTATCTCCTTTTGGCTTCAGAAAATAATTGGCCAACCAGTCATTCCATCTACTAATATGCCTCCTAGAGGAATAAGAAATGTCAACCTCCTGATGCCAGGCTTAGTTGCTCATATTTACAATATCTGGGACAAAGAGACCAATCCGCGCATCGAGATGAAGATATTTTGGGTTCGCAATCACGCCAGCACCCCCTTCGTCGTCTTCACCGTATCAGGGGCTTCCTCCACCATTTTCCCCTTGTTCACAACAACCGGCTTCTCCTCACCAGCCGATTTGAAAGCAGTGAAAGGGGGAAAATAAAGGGAATTATTTCTTGGACCAACCGTCACCTCAAGCTGAAGTCGAGAGTGAGACGGGGGAAAATGCGGGCGATGTGGAGGGGAACCTTCGCCATAGGGACGACGGACGGATGACTTTTCACCAGGCTGAGAGCACTCCTGCTCCAAAGCGGGGTTATACTTGAAGTTCTCTATAGAAAAAGGTCGAGTTTGATCTGCATCAGATGAAGCGGCCATTCCCGCTTGCAACAAAAAATTGTTCAAAATCTTCACCTGCTTAGTGCTCAGCTTCGTCACATCCTCTACCCCCACCATTTTCAGATACTCCTCCAGGTCGGGAATGGGGGAGGCTGCTCTCGCCTTAATATCTTGCTTCTCGGAGGCAGCAAGATCTTGCCCCACAACTTTCAGCCCCCTTCCGAGGGCCAATAGCCTGGAAGCAGGGTTATACACTGTGCGAGGCTTTTTAGGAAGCAAAGACGAAGATAGTGCCTCATCCAACTCTGCCCTCCTCGTCGGGCTAGAGATCTTGACCTTTGGAACTTCCTCTTCTTCGAATGAGGTCCACCATCAGGCTTCGGCTTCGAAACCCTAAAGAAAGTGGGAGCTTCATGCCAGTACTCCCACAGTCCACTGCACTTGATGTTGTCGGGCTGAACAACATCTTCCACCCGCATGAATGCCATGTCACCAAATCGATCCATTGTTTTGTCCTCTGTAAAAAGGGGCGTAGTTGGAAATTTCCCTACAAAAGGAGTAGATAACAGTTCAAAATGTAATCAACACAAGCGGGATCGAGAGCGGTTTACACTCACTCAGTTGCTTGAACTTTCGTTCGATCGGATGATCATCAAACTTGAAATACTTCCAGTCTAAAGGAGCCATGAAACAATACTTTAGCCAGGACTTGTAATCGTCAAGCAACTTGCCCAAACAAGCCAGTGACTTCAACATGCTCATTCACCCGAGGAGGGGTGAGCAGTTGGATCGCCCTCGGAGACACTAAAAAACCAGCATCCTTCGCGCTGATTAAAATGGCGATCATCGTTTTGTGCCCGTTTGGCACCAGCTGAGCGGGTGGAATGCCGAGGTACGCCAAGAAGCGCCAAATTTCCTTGATAACAAGAAAACGAACGCACGATTGAAGAATACCTCTATGCAAGCAAATAAATCTTTTCGGATGAGATAAGGGCGTTTGACCAACTCCCAATGTGAAAAGTTCCAGATCGTCGGGGATCTGATACTTCTCGCGAAGGCCCACCAGATTCACTCAGAAATTAACCTATCCTAAAAAAACTCACTGCCTTTATCGAACAGTTCACCGGAAAGTTGGTTTTGGCCTTCCGTGGAAGAACGTATGAACTTTCGATTATGCTTGCTAAAGCAGAAGATTGAACAGAACAAAAACGTAGAGGAAAAACAACACAACAGTGTTTATGAGCAATTGAAAAAGTAAAGAAACTAAACTCTACAGGGAAAGAGACTTATATATAAGCAAGGATTCTTGCTTTTTTTAGCACTCGCGTACCCATAATGATGTGCGCCGCTCGAGGAGATGATTTAGACTCAATCATCTTGACCGCCAAGTTCTCTCGTGACTTGACTTAATGGACCGATGAGCTGGTCCACTAACTCGGGAGGAGTAGTTGATGATACGTCAAAATATCTTGCAATCCGCATTGTACATGTGGCATGATGATCTCGTTAACAGAGTAAAACGGGCCTAGATGAGCGCCCAATCTGATAAAGCCCATTGAAACAGGTTCCAGGAGGTTGGACCCAATCAGCGGTGCCCTATTAAGCCCATAAGTTATATAGTCAAGCCCAATACCCGTAAAACCAAATAAGGCAAGTTCTAGGAGTTTGACCTAACACAGGCAGGCCAACAACACATTGACTCCTACTAGAAAACAAATACCAGAGTATAAGTCGTGTATGAAAACTTTTTTGCATGGACAACACTCCACAAGGAAATAAAAGCCAAGACACAACTATATCTCTTCACCCAGATCTCATTGATATTAAACTAAAGAGGGAAAAAAATCTCTAATTAAAAAATAAATATATAAATAAAAACATAAAATGATTTTTAAGGCTTACTTTTTCACAAAATAGACCATTTAAATATTGTAGTTGATGTTATGACTAATTTTTGCCTACTTTTATGACTAACAATGACTTTTTTTTATTAATCAAGATTAACCCATAAAGTTACAAGACATCTTTACCCTTATTAAACAAATAAAAAACTACTTTTTATATTTTTATGACTAACAATGACTCTTTTATTAATTTTCTAATTATGACCAACCAATTGCTAGTTGGGTTAGGCTATATAAGTTGATGATTTCTGACCTATTATTTCTACAATCACTCTCTAAAACATATCTAATGGAGTCAGAAGTATCACGTTGTTTTTATTATTTATTTATTTATTTATTTATTATTATTATTATTATTATTATTATTATTATTATTATTATTATTATTATTATTATTATTATTATTATTATTATTATTATTATTATTATTATTATTATTATTATAGCTTACTCAGTCACAATTTTTTGTTGTTTTTGTTAGCCTCCTCAACTTCAGTTGTCACTTGTTGAAAATTTTTTAATAGCTTTGATGTATCTCTAATGACAGATAGTTCAATCCCTTCTCTATTTCATAATATTAATCTTTGTAAGAAACCAAAAACTTTAGTATTATTCATGCAAACTAATTTTCTTATTTTTGTACAGTTCAAGTGTTGGAGCTATTAACGATCTAAGTTAAGAGGCAAACACTGTGATCTTTTTATAGCTGAAATCGTGCCACAAAAAAGAATAATAATAATAATAATAATAATAATAATAATAATAATAATTGATGAGACATCAAACAGTCACTCAATCACAGCCGTACACGTGGCATGGGCTAATCCTAGCACGTAAAAGGCTTCAGCGCAGTCCCAAGCGAACCCATGCGCAAGACTGTTGTTCAGCCCGTAAGTCAGACACCCAAGCCCAACACACACCAGCCCCAGAGGCACGGGTCACAGGATTTGGCCCAAGACAATAATGCCCGAACAATGAATCTTAGAGCTGTCACAGGCTCGAGATCCACCCACACGAAATTAGCTCTAGCCCAATCAAGCATTGGGTCCTAAAAATGCCAAGCGTCAAAGAACTCAATCATGTACATGTAAGATATTATGCGAGATCTCCTCCCTCCATCACGCCCTCGATCACAGGGACAACTGGAAAGAGAAGACTCACTATAAGAGTCGGTGAAATGAGGAAGAAAGGTATGCACACATATATGCAAGCATACACAATGCAATTTCACATATAGTATTCACTCCTTGAACCGGTATCTGATTTAAGCATCGGAGTGCCTTCGGCCACCACAACGGTCCCCCTGGGCTTAATCGCTGCTCATTTTTTCATGTTGGATATCATCGAGATCGGCGAAGACCGATCTGAATGCATCAATAATAATAGTAATTATTATAATAAATAAATAAATAAATAAATAAATAAACAAAATAAAATAATAAGAAAATGTGATACTTCTGACTCCATTAGATATGTTTTGGAGAGTGATAGTAGAAATAATAGACCAGAAATCAACTTATGTAGCCTAACCCAATCAACAATTAGTTGGTCATAATTAGAATAATTAATAAAAAATAGTCTTTGTTGGTGTAAAAGTATAAAAATAAGTTTTCTATTTGTTTTGGAAGGGTAAAGATGTCTTGTAAGTTGTAACTTTATGGGTTAACCTAGGTTAATAAAATAGTCATAAAAGTAAGCACAAATTAGTCATTACATCAACTGTGATATCTAAATTGTCTATTTTATGAAAAAGTAGGCTTTAAAGTCATTTTCTGATTAAAAAATCTTTAATACAACTGTATCTATACATTGCTAACATGTCAATTAACTTTCAGTGAAACTTGGAACATGTTTTATCTCATGGGGGAGATGAGACTGTGTACTCTACTTTAGACCTTGATATCCCAATTGGAGAATCTTATGCTGAAATACAGTCAACGACAATGGTTTGATGGTTTTATCATACAACTAACTAACATTTTCAACCAAAGCAAAATATCTTCCTCGAGTTTTTTTAATCTAGGAAAATGCATGTTATGAGAGAGCACGCCATCTCCAATACCAAAACATGCTAAGGTCAAGAGGACCATACCATGGCTTTGTGGAAGAAGTATTTTAGAGACTACAAATCAGGAGATAGATGCCAATGCCACTGACAATTGGATTGAAAAGACAAAAGTTATAAATCAGGGTAATCTTAATAGTAAGGATTGGATCAAGGTTCATGTGAAACAGGAAACGTGTTTGAAACAGGAAAGTGTTTGGACTCCTGTTTGAAACAGGAAACTGTTTGGACTTCTGGAAATTGTTTTTTGAACAGGAAATAAATTCTAGGAAACAGGAAACTGTTGTGAAACAGGAAACTACTGTGAAACAGGAAACTGCTGCCAAACAGAAAACTGTTGTCCCTATATATACTAGGAACTATAGGTGTTTTTATTATGATGATTGCACGTAGAAAAACTGTGATGCACAGGGAGTAGAGAAAGATAATTCCTTGAATTGTTTCATCTCTTGTTGAGAGATTGTGTGAGAATTGTCATCTTCTTGTACCTTGTTCTTGAATATAGTGGAATCACCTTACTGTGGACGTAGGCAATTGCTGAACCACGTAAACCTTGTGTCTCTTGTGGTATGTTTTCTCTAATTTCTTTCATTGCTAGTTGCTCTATTTAATTGATTGGATCCTTGTGGTACTTGTGTGCAATTGTTGGTGTCTACCCGCTTCCGCAATAAGGCGCAACAATTGGTATCAGAGCACTAAGGGAAATTGATCTTGAATTGTTCTACTCAAGATTGTGAATATTCAAAAGTGCTAGGATTTGTTTGTGCACAAGTTGTTTGAAAAAAAAAAAAAAAAAAAAAAATCTTAGTGAAGCTTCTTGTCTAGAAAGTCACAGGTTTTGTTTGCAATGGCATCCAAGGTGAGCAAGGCACATGTGGGGAAATATGAAATCGAGAAATTTAATGGTAAGAACGATTTCGGATATTGGAGAATACAAATGAGGAATTTGCTTATTTCTCAGAAATTACACAAGGCATTACTAGGGAAGGATAAAAAGGCTGAAACCATGTCAGATGATGAATGGGAAGAATTGGATTTGGAGGCGCGTGCTGCTATTTGCTTGTGTCTGGATAGAGACATAGTTTTTTTAGTTAATGAAGAGACTACGGCAGCTGATGTTTGGTTGAAGCTTGAGTCACAGTTTATGACTAAGACATTATCAAACAGGTTATACTTGAAAACCCAATTGTACAGACTAGCAATGGATGAGGGCACTCCAATTGGTGATCATATCGCCAAGTTTACACGGATTATCTCAAATTTGAGAGATGTGGATGTGAAGATTGAGGATGAAGACCAAGCAATTATATTGCTTTACTCCTTGCCGCAGTCATATGAAAATCTTGTACAAACAATTTTGTTTGGGAAAGATGAACTTACATTTGATGAAACTACCGGTGCACTCTTGTCCAATGAGATTCGGAAGAAAACTTCATCAAATGGTAGTGGGAAAGATCAAGCTGAAGGGTTGGTTGTTAGAGGAAGGTCTCAAGTGAAATCATCTTCAAATAGTGGAAAATCTAGATCAAAGTCTAGAGGTCCACAATGTCACAAATGTAGAGAGTGGGGGCATATTAGGAAAAATTGTCCAAATCAAGGTAAGAGTAATCATGATAACAGTTGGAAGGGCAAGAAAAAGCAAGATAAGGGTGATACTAGTGAAGCAAATTATGCATCTAGTATGGAAAAGGATGAAGAATGTTATTCAGTTGCGGGTGAAAACACAAAAATCTCTGGGAGATGGCTCCTTGACTCTGGGTGTTCTTACCATATGTGCCCAAACAGGGAGTGGTTCACTACCTATGAGCACATTGATGGTGGTACTGTTCTAATGGGTAATGATTACGCTTGTAAGACAGTTGGAATTGGAACAATGAGGATTAAGATGTATGATGGTGTTGTGAAAACCTTAACTGATGTGAGGCATGTCCCATCCTTGAAAAAGAACCTTATCTCACTTGGTGTTTTAGACTCCAATGGTTGTAAGTTTACAGCGGTAGGTGGAGTTTTAAAGGTTGTCCGTGGGTCTTTGGTTGTCATGAAAGGGATCAAACAAGGTAACTTGTACACCTTGATGGGTAACACGGTAACAGGAAATGTGGCAGTGGGAACTTCTTCATCGGACAGTACTAGGTTATGGCACATGCGACTTGGGCATATGACAGAAAAAGGATTGTCTCTACTGAGCAAGCAAGGGTTACTGAAGGGTATGCAGAAACCGACTATGGAGTTTTGCGAGCATTGTGTATATGGAAAACAATGTCGGGTAAAATTCAGTACAAGCAAGCACAGGAGCAGAGGTATTCTAGACTATGTGCATACAGATGTGTGGGGACCAGCGAAGGTCGCCTCTAAGGGAGGTTCCAGGTACTTTGTCTCCTTCATTGATGATTATTCCCGTTACACATGGGTATATTTTTTGAAGTCCAAGAATGAAGTATTTGAGACATTTAAAAGGTGGAGAGCAATGGTTGAGAATAGAACTGGAAGAAAGGTGAAGACTTTGAGGTCTGATAATGGTACCGAGTATACTGAGGGTACTTTCAAACAGTTTTGTGATCAGGAAGGAATTGTTCGACATTGGACTGTTAGAAACACGCCACAACAAAATGGAGTTGCTGAGAGATTGAACCGTACTATGCTTGAAAGAGCTAGGTGTATGCGCTCCAATGCTTGTCTTGGCAGAGAATGGTGGGCTGAATCAATAGCCACCGCGTGTTTCTTGATTAATAGATCGCCACATTCTACATTAGACTGCAAAACACCTTATGAGGTGTGGTCAGGTGAACATGCTGATTACAGTGTACTGAAAGTTTTCGGTTGTATTGCCTACTACCATGTGAAAGAAAATAAGCTTGATGCTAGGGCTAAGAAGGCCATTTTCTTGGGGTATACAAAAGGCGTGAAGGGTTATCGTCTATGGTGTTTAGAGGATAATAAATTTGTGATTAGTCGAGATGTTACATTTGATGAGAATTCCTTGTTAGCTTGTACTAAAGCTAAGGAGTTGGTTGATAGTGGTGGTGAATCTAGTAACACTCAGAAAGTGGAAGTTGAAGCGTCTGTGGATGCAGCAGATGAGCAAGTGGTTGAAGCAGACACACATGATCTGAATTATGAGCCTGAAGACCATGAGGAACAACAACCAGTTGAAGATAATCAATCTCAGCAGCAACCTTTGGCCTTAACTAGGTCAAAACGATCGGTTAAGCAAGTTCAAAAATTTGGCTTTGAAGAACCGTTGAAGCATTATGGTCAGTTGAATACAGTTGATTTGGTTGCATATGCACTCTCTGTGGAAGATGATGAGCCAACTACTTACAAGCAGGTCGCGCGTCATTCAGATAGTCAGAGTTGGTTAGTAGCTATGCAGGGTGAGATGGAGTCTCTCCAGAAGAACCATACTTGGGATCTAGTGTCGTTGCCTAATGGAAGGAAAGCAATTGGCTGCAAGTGGGTGTTTAAGAAGAAACAGACTACTCTAGAGTCTGGTACTCAGTTCAAGGCAAGATTAGTAGCTAAGGGTTTTGCTCAGAGGGAAGGCGTTGACTACAATGAGATATTTTCGCCTGTGGTAAAACACACTTCTATTCGTGTGTTGTTGAGCTTGGTAGCTCATGGTGACCTTGAGCTTGAACAACTTGATGTGAAAACAGCTTTCTTGCATGGAAACTTAGAGGAGGAAATTTGTATGCATCAACCAGAAGGTTTTAAGGTTGTTGGAAAAGAAGACCATGTTTGTCGTTTGAGGAGATCACTTTATGGGTTAAAGCAGTCACCTAGGCAGTGGTACAAACGGTTTGACACTTTTATGTTGAAACATGGGTTCACACGAAGTAAGTATGATTGTTGTGTTTACTTGAAAAAACTTCGTAGTGGCGATTTTATTTATCTTTTGCTCTATGTTGACGATATGCTCATTGCCTGTAAGAGTATGGTGGAGATAAATAAATTGAAGTCTCAACTTGCTTCTGAGTTTGAGATGAAGGATATGGGTGCTGCAAGGAAAATACTTGGTATGGAGATAAGAAGAGAAAGGGAGAATAAAAAATTATTTCTTTCACAGAAGGGGTACCTTGAGAAGGTCATATCACGGTTTGGCATGGAAAATGCAAAGCCGGTTATTACTCCTTTGGCTTCACATTTTAGACTTTCTCGAAAGTTATCTCCAGTCACAGTGGAAGAAAAGGAATACATGTCGCATGTTCCTTATGCTAGTGCAGTTGGCAGTTTAATGTATGCTATGGTGTGTACACGCCCTGACATTTCACAGGCTGTTAGTGTTGTGAGCAGGTATATGGAAAACCCTGGGAAGAAACATTGGGAGGCAGTGAAATGGATGCTTAGGTACTTAAAAGGTACCTTGGATGTGGGTTTGGACTTCGGTGGAGATTCATGTCAGGTTCGTGGGTTTGTTGATTCTGATTATGCTGGTGATCTAGATAGACGAAGATCTACTACTGGTTACGTATTTCAGATATACGGTGCTCCGGTTAGTTGGAGATCTATGCTTCAGGATACAGTGGCTCTCTCTACTACAGAGGCAGAGTATATGGCATTGACAGAAGGTGTAAAAGAAGCATTGTGGCTTCAAGGTCTTGTAAATGACTTGGGTGTGGAACAAGATAGTGTTGAGGTTCTCTGTGACAGTCAGAGTGTCATCCACTTGGCTAAAAATCAGGTTCATCACGCAAGGACTAAGCATATTGACGTCCGATATCACTTTGTTCGAGATGTAATTGAGGATGGTGATGTGTCTTTGGTGAAAGTACACACAAAAGACAACCCTGCTGATATGTTGACAAAGGTTGTTCCTGGAGTTAAGTTCCAACATTGTTTGGACTTACTCCACATTGACTCATGTTGATTGAGGGCCCTTTGGGGCGTTGCCCTTCGGGGCGGTTTCGTGAGGTGACAAAGCTATGATGGAGTGTTGATCAGTTTATTCTCATGCCTTGTTTCGGCTCATTTTTTCCTTATAAAAATTTGCCGAGGTGGAGAATTGTGAAACAGGAAACGTGTTTGAAACAGGAAAGTGTTTGGACTCCTGTTTGGACTTCTGGAAATTGTTTTTTGAACAGGAAATAAATTCTAGGAAACAGGAAACTGTTGTGAAACAGGAAACTACTGTAAAACAGGAAACTGCTGCCAAACAGAAAACTGTTGTCCCTATATATACTAGGAACTATAGGTGTTTTTATTATGATGATTGCACGTAGAAAAACTGTGATGCACAGGGAGTAGAGAAAGATAATTCCTTGAATTGTTTCATCTCTTGTTGAGAGATTGTGTGAGAATTGTCATCTTCTTGTACCTTGTTCTTGAATATAGTGGAATCACCTCACTGTGGACGTAGGCAATTGCTGAACCACGTAAACCTTGTGTCTCTTGTGGTATGTTTTCTCTAATTTCTTTCATTGCTAGTTGCTCTATTTAATTGATTGGATCCTTGTGGTACTTGTGTGCAATTGTTGGTGTCTACCCGCTTCCGCAATAAGGCGCAACAGTTCAGGTGGCAATGAGGTGCTGTCCTCATAATAAAGGTCTGATTATTGCAGGGAAAACAACTGATAAGGAACATAATCATCTTCTGTATTCGAAGTCCTTTCAGGTGGAAAATGTGAACTTTCACCAGGTCCACCTAGCAATGGAGTAGATCACAATGTGAACTTTCACCATTGCAATGGAGTAGATCACAATATGGTAATTGGACCAGAATCTGGCTGCTTACTGACAAGTGACAACCCCCCCCCATGTTTCCAGCATTTAAGTAAAGCAATCGACGAGCTGGATGTGATCCTCATCGTGTGGAGCTCTTGGAGCGCATACAAAATCTGAAGATACATGTTTCAGAGTTCAGTTTTTCAGTGGTTAAGAAACACGAGCTTTTTTATGTGAATGGGCTGGTGGATAGTATGTATAAGCATCACCCAAGTTTTGTATGTGCTTTGGGCGAATTTGTATTTCTGTTTAATTTATATGGTTATATTATTATAATTAAATTAAATAAATAAATAAATAAAACCCTTAGACCTTGTTAATTTGGAAAGCTACGTACTTATGAAACGAAACACTTCTCAATGGTTTGAAGGACAAAAAGGATTTTGCTTACAAATTTGATTTCCACCACAAAAGACACACCATGTTTCTCATCCCCAAATGGGTACCCTCAAAATCATAGAAGGCCGAAATCAGATAATGGAAATGAATGATACTGATTAGTGATTAAGAGACTGCTAATATAATGTGTGCTTTAAAAGCTTACTTCCTGTATGATGTGTGATTTCCAATAACATGGATGTTTCATCCTGTTCCTCCAAATTATACTGATTAGTGATTAAGAGATTGCTTATAAATTTGAAGTAACTAATTCAAGTGAACCAGAATTTGAGTTACACCACCACCGCCAAATAAGAAGAAAAGGAGTTTTCAATTAAATCAGAAACCTATATATGCAGGTCACTGTTTACGTTAATGAAAGGCTTCCATTAAGCTTTGCACATGCAATGTAGTTATAATTTACGAATTTTCCATTGGAAACCAGAATGGGTCTGCAGTCAATTTGCTGTGAACACATTAAGATCAGTTGGCTGAGGTCTAGTCTAACGGATAAGAACATGGTGTGACAACTTAAGTACTGCATCGTACAGGTCATGGGATGATGATTCTTGAGATTATATGGGCTTTGGATACCTCCACTCAACAACCAGAGACGGAGCCACATGGGGGCACTTGCCCCCACTGACTTTAAATTGTTTTTTTTTTTTTAATATGGCCACCCTTGTCGACGAATCCGTCCTGCCCCACCCCTTCCTCTCTATCTGTTCTCATTTGCTTCTTCTATTTGTTTACTGCGACAACGGCAATCGCTTCTTTTTGCTTGACTTAGTTGTTTTTTCCACCATCGCCATCAACAACCAGCAACCACATCAACCTCTTTCCTTCTTTGAGGAAGAAGTTTTAAAAAATGTATTTTCTCAATGAATTCGTATCTCGAGATCTAGTTTTGTATTTTATTCATAGGATTTTTCTAGAGATACATGAAAATTTTGATCCATTAAATTTTTTCTCAAGATACATGTTTGTATCTCAAGATTCATCTGTGGGTTATTGTTTGAATGACATTTTGGTAATCAACATGAGCATTTTGACAGTCAATGCACGTCGATTACTAGTCCTGGGGGAGACTGTGATAATGTTCAATGATAGGGTAACCTCTAATTAGCTATTTATGATAGGTGCCAAATCGCAATAACCAATTTTTTTTGTCCACATCTAATTTTACATTTGAAATTAATTTTTACCAATTAATTTTATATACCAATTTGATTTGTCTCCCATATATTTATCTTTTGTGCACCTATAAAGTAGTTTGTTGGATTCATTTTCTTTCCCGTAGATTAGATGGAGTTATGTTTAACAATTGATGTTTTGTATAGTTATTTATGTTTTGTTCAAATTAAATTTTTTTATTAAAGTAATTAATTACTATATTATCATTAATTAATTATGACTCATTACTCCGCCCCCTTTCAACATAAATCCTGGCTCCGTCACTGTCAACAACTAGTTTTTTTAGGTTGGAACCAAGACTATGACAGTGGGCCTTTCTTTGCCCCTTAATATGAAAGCATTCTTGTGACTCACTCTCAACATAAACATAGAAACTATTCTAACGTGCAAGGAAGACAACAGATTAGTAAACAGTATGACTAAGTCGAAAACAGTTGAGCAGCATTCAGCATTCTCTGTCTAGATGTCATTAATGAGAAAATGATTAACCATGTATCCTGGATATACATCAGCGATGAGCATCTCATGAAAAAAAAAAAATCTTGCAAAATATATTTTTGTTCCATGGCGATGCCAAAAGATTTGTGCTTTGCATCCTCATTCATCAATGGCTGAATTCATGCTCAACACTTTTAATCACAGCTCCTAAGTTAAAAAAACAAGTGTGCCTATTGAGCATTCGAGTCCTTGGCATGCAAAAGAGCAACAATGCAATAGATGCTTAAGTTTGTCTACCAGCATGGTAAGGAGATTAGTTATTCTATGAAGACCCCTCTAATTCAGATGTGAATATGCGCGTAGAAATGGGCAGGGCAGAGAGATAAGTCTGGAAATACTGAAGGGCTTAAGGTCTCAACATAGATGGGACTACTTTTTTTTTTTTTTTTTTGAAAGGCGAGCATAGTTTTTATAGAGTTTTTAATAGAACCCAGAAGCCTCCGACAAATATTGAACCCTGACCTTGTGATACCATCCGCCATAAGTATACAACCTGAGCTAGTATTGATGCTACATTCGCAAAGTTATAATTATCAATTAGAGCGAATATTCTGATGGGCGAATCAGACAAGAATTCATAGAAATCTGTAAGCATCTCAATTAAATAAAAACGAAGTAAAGGAGGTCTCAAAGCTACATAATTCATAGTAGAAGACTAAAATAGATTGTCAAGGATAAATCAGACAAATAAAACTCACCAACACAATAGAACAACCTGGACGGAGAGGGTTGTATTTTCGAAGCCTACTAAGGATACCATCTCGTCGACAATAAAACAGTTATAGAAGCATTTCAAATAATCTTAGATACCCCTCATCAACATTGGAGGGACAAACTAATTACTGATTAACTTCACGTCACATCCATCCTAAGTATAACATTCTTAGCATAATTATCAGTCAGAAGAATGCTCGACTACCGTAGAATACTCTTGACCCATCTTTCTTCTTATCCAAATCTACCTTGTTATTATGTTGCTGAATAACATCACCATTGTCAAATGGTTCTGGTTTATCAAGATCCATTGGAAGCTTCATCTTTGCCAATGACTCCGTAAACTGCTGCATGCTCCTCATGTACATGTCAACTATCTGCTGCTGCATTGCTGTCTGCTCAGCCTCAAGGTTGATGTTGCCAATCGGAGCTGTACATACGTGTCCGAATTCATTAGGATTGTTTTCTTTCAAATTATGTTCTTCCTGGTGTTCTTTCTTCCCCTCAACATCATTATCTTTCTTTGAAGTTGGTGTCTCTGGGGATGCCCCAGATCCCTGATGAACGTCTGCAGACATTGAAGCGATATGAGAGTTGGAGGAGTCGCTGCCACCAACTAAACGACTCTTATTCTCCATAGAAGCCATAGAGTTCCTATCATCATTTAAGCTAGTTGTAGTAGAGTTGAATAGGCCCGAATTCTGAATGCTGCCGTTCGGTGAAACAGAACCACCAGAATTCTCATCGGAAGAATTCAAAGTCATGTCATAATCATCTGGGGAATTCGTCGAGGCACCAAGATGAAGGAATGAACCAGGTGGTCCATACAAAACTGTCGGCATTCCACAATTCCTCTCGTAGTATTCTGAAACCATCTGTTGATTCTCCCTAGCCACATTGATGTCAGGGAATTCAATTCTCCCATATTCAACTGGGTCCAACACAACCTCAGACACCTTCCGATCTAACAACACGACCTCAGAACTTATCGAACTCGAATCAGCCAATTTCGATCCAGCAAGATTCAGAGCATAAGATGTATCAAGAAACAATGTCAAACTGATCGTGCCGGCAGGGGAATGAAAAAGATCAGTAGAAGAAAGGGTGAATTCTTGGGTGATCTTACCCTTCCCTGCCACCAAAGACATGGGAACCAGAGCAAACCCCAAGAGCTGATCTTCCAAGTAATTTCTAGCTCTACTAAGCATCCAAATCTCACATTTAAGGACAGAATCCAATTGGGTGATCTTAAAACTAAGATTTTCGTCGAAGTCAGGGTTTTTACCACCACCATTTATGACTCTAGTTGAAAGGGTCTCATCAGGGTTACAAGTAAGGGAGAATTTGGCATAGACATCTTGATTCTCATAAATACAAATGTTATGAATATTTCTAGCATGATGAACATAAATTTCAAGTAACCCAGACAACCCATCTTCCCCATCTGCCTCTGAGTTGGGATTATAATTGAACCTAGTTGTTCTAGTTGTTGTTCCATTGAAAGAATCCATACAAACCAAAACAAGTTTTTTCTACAATGGGGTTCTCCTTATAATTGAAAAGATAAAAAAAGAACAACTTCTAGCTACTTTTCTTCCTAAATTCTTCTAGAAAAGAAGATAAAAGAGAGACTTACAACTGAAGGATGGTAGAGTAACTTATTGAGTTCTTCAGCTTGGGAGTAGGTGAAGATGAAGAAGAAAATGGTGGATGGTGATGATGATGTTTGTGTATTATGTGATTGGAATTATTGCTAATTGTCTTCTCCTTTTTATGGGTGGGTTTGGTGGTGGGGTGGAGTTATGAGATTTTTTCCTTCTTTTTCTTTGTTGTGTAATGGGGTTGCTTGACATTGCAACTTCCAGGGAGAGGAGTCTGCAACAACTCCCTCCACTAAGAAAAGAAATGGAGGACCCACAAGGCCACATTGGACCAGACCACAATCTTTTCTTCAAAACTTCCTTAAAGGCAACAGAGATGCCACCAACCGGAGGTTAGTGTTATAGACTTGTAGTGTACAGATCCTTTCCTGATGATATCCATAATAAGTTCCAAGTAATTTATGAACTTATTAATCAAAAAATCTAACTGTCGAGGGAAATGGCGAGGAAAACAGCGAGGAAAGGGGGGGGGCATCCCCTCAGGATGCGTGCGGTAACTTTTCTTGCGTGCATCTCGCCTCCCCCCCTCCCTGTTTTCCTCGCCATTTCCCTCGACAGTTAGACGGTTCCTTATTAATTGGAAATAAAAGAGTCTATTCAAGAATCCCTAGTCAACTAGACACATTTAGTAGACCAAGTTGTTAATATAAAAACAACAAATACAAGGGAAACGTTCTACTCAATCCATTGTCCATTGCTCCCATGCGGTGTAAAGGCTTCTAGAATCCAACTTTTAAGTGTATAAACATTTCGCTTTATACGTACTTTTAACATAATATCCTCACTCTATCATAGATTGGAAGGCCTTTACCAAACAAATTTTATAAGTTTGTTAGTTAGTGGACTGGAGGAGTTTTTACACTGTGAGGTATCAAGTCAGTTTTAGGGCCCCATTGTGGATGCTTTAAGTGGTCAAATTAAAGTAATGATGGATAAAGTTGATAGTATATCGAGAAATGTAACCATCGATAGTGGATTAAGGCACGACTTACTCGGCTACTAGACAACGACTACATATATTATTAGGAGTGAGCATCCCATCCTGTAAACCTAATCTTATCCCGTTCCAATTTTTTTTTGGGTCTTTTTGGGATTGATCACACCATCCTGATGTCGTCCCGTCCCAATCTAGAGTGGGATGGGATCGGGATGAAGATTTTCAATCCCGCTCATCCTGTCTCATCCCGAATTTATTTATTAATATTTCTTATTATTAATTTTATATTTTAATTAAATCTGACTTGATTCTCATACTCGATTCTTGATTCTTGATGTTGTTGATGATCATGTACTTGTAGTATTAACTATTTCAGACTTGATTATTGAAGTAGTTGATGTGGACTTGAATCATATAGTATTATGTTGTTGAATCATGTTTGGTGTGAATTTTAGACTTGAATAACTTTATTGTTGCGGGAAATCTTCTTTTAGTACCATATAGTCTCGTCCAGTTCCATCCCATCCCGAATCTGTTTGGGATGGGATGAGGTGTATCTTGTCTCGTGCCTAGCCTTAGTACATATCACTCATCCCTTGGACTTACTTAACCCCCCGCACCACACAAAAAAATAATTAAATAAAATAAACTAATAAATATTAAATAAACAATATTTCAATACAAGGCACACCCCCACAAATATATGAAAACCGCTTACACAACTATAGTGCTTTCATATTTCTTCAATTACTCTTGGTACAATACAAAAAGGGTTAGCTATCCACCCCACTTAAGTTACTATCCTCATGATGGATTTCATTTTTTCCCCTCCACCGACCTTGCTCGTATCACATATTGAAGATAGTTTTATGGATTGTATATTTGTATATCTAAACAAAATAAGATAGGGGGGAAAATGAAATTTTCTACTTGAAGTTGAAGATAATCAAATTTTTTTAAGATTACAAAAATAATTTCACAATTTTGTAATTAAAAAAAGGTTATTTAACTTTTGGCCTCCAGTAGTACGACTAGTTTAGGTTTTAGACACCAAACTTGTTCGAGCTTTACTTTTTAGACCCCATCTTTCATAAGAAAATTTTAAATACTCATTTTGTCATTCTTTTTATTAGTGTAAGATTTGACATTCCCTCATCAAACCTATACAATTTAGACATAACCCCTCATCGCGATTTGTTTGACTAGCTCGAGGCAGTTTGAGTAGGTACATCTAATTTGTATAAGTTTAAGGATGAAATATCAAATTCACAAAAAAAAAAGAGGCAACGTGGTCATTTAAAAGATATTTATGGAAATTGGGTCTAAAGTGAAGTTTTGACAAGTTTAGGATCTAAAAGTTAAATTGGTCGTAATATTAGGAAGCAAAAGTTAAATAACCTTAAAAAACATAAGAGTCGATATCAAAATCTATGTTGTCCTTTCTTTCTTCCACTAAAAATGTGTTTGCGTATTATGCCAAAACTTCATTTGATTCTTGTAAAGATATATGGTTTCGGTGATGAGTTTTTGGGTTTTAGGCTTTGCAATAATCATTAGAAGGATATTCAACTCATGAAGACCAAGTCAAAGCAATTCAATCTCATGAAAATTCTAAGAAGACAAGTGTCATCAGTGCCTTGAAGACCAAAGCCCAAGTGGAGCAAAAAGACTAGTGAGTCAAAACAGGGCCTTAAGCAAGAATGAGAAGATGTTTGAAGGCATTAGGACAAAATTCAATGTAAAAAGGCAAGAAAAGAAGAAGATGAAAGACATTGGAGATGAAAGACTAAATATGACCAAAAGTCAAAGTTAAAGTCATTCGAGGACCGATCAAGTGAAGTCAACGGTCAAGGAAGACTTAAGTCAAGCCTCCAAGAGAACATTTCCAGCGGGATAATAGCAAGTTGTCTCCCCAAGTTCAAGAAAAATCTCTCCATCTCTCAATAATATCCTTGTGAGCTTCAAAAGAAAAGGAGAGAGATCTAGGCAGTGAACTAAACCTAGACCAAACTAATTCTTCGTTTGAGATCTAAAGGCTGTAGAGAGAGACCCCTCACTTTCACCCCAAACTTCAAACTTGTAATGGCGAAACCTCACTTCTATTCTGTAAAGAAGTGAGATATCCGAGCTCAAATACTTCTCTAATTCGTTTATATGAGAGACATCGCTAGAGAAGACCAACGAGTGTTAGTTATCTTAACTCACTTTCACCCCATGTGGATTCTTGTATCTGTGGAGTGGATTCATACGAGTAAGTATCACCCCAGTGATTCCAAGCAAGTAGTAAGACTTGGTTGTGTTGCATTCCATGATGATGTGATCATTGGCAAATCCATAAGTTACATGGAACACGATTGTAAACCAGGTGGCATCTCCGGAATCTCAAGCACATGTTCGTAAGACTTGGTTGTGTTGCATCCCACCAGTGATCACTAAGGTGTTCGTAAGACTCGCGGAGCAGAACACCTTGGCTTGTGTTTGTAAGTCTCGTAGGATGTTGATTGAAAGTGAAGTTCTCATTTGATTAAGTAATAGAAGTTTGAGTCTTATGAGCCCTTTCCACTGAGGAGGTAATTGATGGGATTCAATCAAACTCTGGCTTAGGTGAACATCGTTATATCGGTGTTTTTGGGTGATTCATTTCTTGACTCTATTTACATTACTTGCATGTTGGGTAGTTGTTTTACTTGTGCTATTTGATTGTTCACATAGATCTCACAACTTGAATGATTTATTGTTATTGGGGGGAGGGGGGTTCAAAATCAACCATGCACAACTATTTCAAATCAACTCACAAACCAAGACATGGATCGTGTTTTCAAAACTATTTCAAATCAACTCATTTGATCCCAAATATTGAGACCTAGAGTGGAGCTCAAATTTGTCATAATTTACTCTAGGATTTTTAGCCTAGTTTCGTTGGAATTGAACTTCATCTTTTGAAAACCTATCTTTGAAGTGTTTTTACTGGTGTTTGAACTAAAGTGGAGTCGAACAAACATGATGGTGATTCACTCAACAAAGTGTTGGTGAGATTATTCTTTGTTTGAACATTCTTTAGCAAAGTTGTGCTATGTTAGATCTTGCGACTTTATGCTATGGTTAGTTATTTTGGTGACTATATTGTGTATGCTTATGTCATGCTATGTGATTTATTTTAATCATTGATTATTGATAGTAACAGTTGCCAGATAGAAATGCTAATGGTTCTAGGTATTTGCCATGCTCAACTGATGATTTTTTCCCATGTCTAAAATTGACCTCATGTTTCAATATGCAAAGTTAGATCTCAAAACCCTATTAAATTTGCCATGCCCTCTCATAATGTTTGTATTGATATATTTGATGATATGATGAGGTTTTCGAAATGAAATATGAGAAGTTATTTGAGAAAAAAAATGAAAATGCAAAAGAAAAGTAATCTAGAGATACAAAATCTTAGGATATCTAATGATTTTGTAAAACACAAATTTCTTCTTCTCAAGTCTATGGTTGATGAATTTAAAACCACTTCTACCATGACATTGGAAGATGATTTTGGTACATGACGATGTCATTGCTTTAAAGCGTTGTGCAAGAGAAGGAAATTGAAGTTATTCGGGAAAAAATCAAAATCATTCAAAAAGAACTTGTTGGAAAGAAAAAATGAATGTTAAAAGTTCGGATATTCAAAATCTTTTCGAAACCAAAAGTTTTTTTTTATAAGGTATCATGGTAGTGGTTGCTCTAGACACTTGACTAGAGACGAAGAAGATAAAGATATAGACATCAATTTTGAACTCAAATTAGTCTCATCTTTTTCTGATGATGATTCTTTTAATTATGAATCTTCATATTCTAACAATTCTTCTTTTAGGGATTTAGTGATTATTCACCACAAAGGAAAATAAATCGTGAAGAAAATCGAACAATGAAAAGTATCTCAAGGAAAGATAGTAGCACAGTTCAAAGTTAGAAATGATTAAAAAAAATGTTTGAAATGTGGTGGCTTTGGACATATAAGTATGCACTAGTAAGCCTAGAAAAGTTATGCATGTCACTGATGATGGTGAATCTGACACATGTACTTCTAATCATAGTTTTTTCAGTCACTCATAATTATTGCAGAACTTTTATAATTAAGAAATTAGAAAATCACAAGAAAGTGATTCTAAATCAAGTTGTAGTAGCAACAGTGAAGGACTTGAAAGTCCAAAATCAAATACTTTAAGGTACGTGTTTCTAACTCTAGTTATCTTGAAAAGGAGCTCATGCTAAGTTAAGATTCTATAGTTGACTTAAATGAAAAGTATGAAAAAGAGAAAGACGAGGTCTTAAGCAAAATCAGGTTTCTTGAAATTGAGTCGACCACATTCACAAAAAAGAATGAGGCTCAAAAATCAAAATTAGATAGCATCTCTGCTAAACCTAAGATAAATTCTCTCAAGTTGCAAAATTTTCAAATTGGCTCTAAAAATATCGATAAGATGTTGAGTTTTACTCAAAACAGCAAAAAAGGTTTTGGTTTTCCTTCACAAACCTACTTCGTGAAAGCTTCAGGTGATTATCCTTCCAGCTCAAAAGATGTAGTGCCTCAACATTGTATCATGTGCATCAAGTTCAGTCAAGGAACTTTAAAGAATCTAAACCTCTATTTTATTATTATTGCAGTCGTTATAGTCACAATGATTAGAATTACTTTTATCAGAAGTGTGACTCTTAACATCTATTCTGCTAGCTCCAGAAAAACAAATCATTCTAGAAATGAGAACTCAAGGAATTATTACAAAGGATTCAAGAGTGCATACCCTTCAAGGAAAAAGAATCATCAAAGAATATACAAGGGGAGATCTCAAGGAGTAAGGAATTATCAAGGATTGCAACATAATCCTCGATTTCAACAGAGAAATCATAGGAAGTTCTCAAAACCACTTTTTGTAAATATTGTAATCGATATGGTCATTATGATGCTAATTGTTTTTATCAAAAAGAATGATTATCCACATACATATTCCAATGGTTATACATTTTGGAAGTGGAAATAAAGTTACAAACGAGAAACAAAGAAAGTTTTTGGTTCCTCGCTCTAAGACGGGTCATTCCGAATTACAATACAAATGATTGGAGATTACAGAGATCAAAAGACTCAAATTCAAGAAGATGTCATAAAGATTCTCCATCCAACTCACAAAAGGAAGTACCCAAGGTGATGCAAGTTTGGATAAGGAAACATATGCTTCAGGACCCTATTGATGAATGGGTCATGGTAACTTCTACCTAATTTTATTTCATCTCATATGCGTTTCAATGATCATATTCTTCTTTTGAGGTAAATCATGCTTGAATTATGAAGTTGTGTCTTCATATTTCTTTTGGTCTTGTGTTTTTGGTTTCTAGTCTTTTGTTTGGCTAGGAGCCTTCAGTGGAACTATGCAATGTTAGATTCCTATACGGATACGTCGGTAACACTGCTCTTAATGATCATATTCTTATAGTTTGACATGTTTAGCCTGAGCAGAATGTTCATAAATTTTATCATTGCTTACTCTCATGTTAATTTATGTGTTTCAGTCCATGCGTTAATTGAAATATTTTATTGATTGCTAAAAACACATGTTTTAGATGTCTACAAACTTAATTGATTGATATGCTTGAATCACCTAAAAGGTTTGAAACTAATTGTGCAATTGATGTGCACTTAAATCAAAAATCAGGTTCGACATTGGATTTTCAACATGCTTTATTTCATTTATCTTTGTGATATATCCAGTTACCATGTTTAGAATGAGTTTAACTTTGTCATTATGTTTTCTTGCATCTGTCTAAGCATGCATGTATGATTTCAATCACAATTGAATGCTTGCTATTAGATTGAATTCATGTGTAATATGAGTGATGTTGTGCTTTTGAATGTTATGATATTTATCTGAGCATGCACACATATCCAGTGTAGGTTTTATGCGCTTATATTCTTTATTCTATTTGTTTGACTCAACTTTTTATGCTTTTGTGAACCTAAATATCAATATAGAGACAAGATGATGAGTCAATAAGATATTTCTTTATGATTATCATGTTATATCTATAAAAGGAAACATATAAAAAGTTTAGACTATTGTGATGCCCTTGGTTGATCCAAGAAGCCTTCTTGCCATGATGAATATCTCGATGTGTTAAACTTAGTTTTTACTTTTGAATACTTGCATACACTACAACACAAATGGTCAATAATAGCATATGACCATAGCGTTTTTAAATAAAGTGCTATTAAAAGTCTACCTAATTTGTTCAATGTGGCAAAAATGCTATTCAAACTTTGTATAACCCTATAAAAAATTGTAAAACGCTATCAATGGCCAATTTGATTTGTGCTAAATGAAATGCTATGAAGGCAGGACTTGCAATTCGCTGAGCGCCAACTATCCCGCTCGAATCAAAAAATAAAAATAAAAGCAAAACAAAGAAGAAGGAAGGAAGGAAGAAGAATCCCGCTCAAATCCCACTCTCCTTCTCGATCTGTCTCCCTCTCCCTCTGCATTCTGCTCTCCCTCTCCCTCTCTGATCGCTCTCCCTCTCCCTCTCCGTTCTGTTGTCCTTCTCCGATCGCTCTCCCTCTCCGTTCTGTTTCTCCCTCTCCAACGTGTTCTACTTCTCGCCGTACGTGCTCTCGCTCTCCGTTTCAGGTCGGTATCTGATTCTCAACACACTCACTCTCTCCTGCTTTGCTTTCACCGCAAACCCTAACGATTTTTAATTTGTATCAGTTTTTGTATCAGTTTATGAAGTAATTTGTATCAGTTCATGAAGTAATTGTGGAAGTCTTTTGAAGGCTTTGAAGGATCACTATTTGTATCAGTTTTGGTTGATTGAAGGATCAATTTTTCAGATAGGTAATTCTGGAATTGAAATTTTTTTTCTTTCCTCTTTGATTTCCTTATTAGAGTATTAATTTGGTTGAGATGTGTTGTTCTTCATTTTGAGTAAAATTCCTGCATTTTTATTGAAATTTCTTAGGGTTCTATGTTTCCTTCTCATTCTGATTGAGAGTATAATTGTTGGGTGCATTTTCATGTGGAGCAATTACCTTGTGTCTCGGTGCATTACGTGCATTAAAACAACATGTGAAGCACCATATGTGCAATACTTCAATATCTTCGCAGACATACTATTTTTTTGTGTCCACCTCTTAGCATTTTGATGTTTTGGTCTTTTCTAGTTTCGTAATTACTTCTGTAATCATATATGCATGTTGCTGGAACCTGGTTCCAGTGAGTTAGAATTTCCCATTTTTTATGTGTATGTTGATATGGATCACTGCTTTTCCATGCTGAGTTAGTAGTATAAACTGCACCGGCTGGATGAAAACTTAAATATCCCTTATTTTTTAGCCTCTTTCTCAATTTTCTTGCTTTCACTATTAATGTAACAGATATCCTTCTCCCTTTATCTCCTTTCTTTAAGTAACCAAAACCCAAACTGACAGAATTAGGATAAGGTCTGGCGTACACCTCTGTGTCAAAATTATTGAACTGAAATTATCCAACACATCAGTATCTTTGCTGATGACTTTTCATAGGTAGATCTCTTTTCTTTTGTAGAACCTAACAAAATGGTTGATTGGAAGGTAAAGGACAGCCACGTTTCCTACTAGAATTTCCATTTCTATAGTATCACACAAGAAGTAATGAGTTTTATTTAGGGACCCGTAGCTAGTGGGTTAATGTCAAATTATGAGTGAGGGTGCAGACTATAGGAATTATGTGTGGTGCCAGTGGGTATGAGGGATTCTGGTGGTTGGTTTGGCAAGGACCTGGGAGGTGGCGGGTGGTTTTGTAGATGGACAGACAAGTGTTGGTTTAGTGGGGTGCGAGGTGGTTGTCTTGTCACGGAATTGGGAAATATGGCCTGTTCAGTGGGCAGTTTGTTTTTCCCTGACAAAGATATCCTGAAAGTTGTGAGCAGTGCTCTAATGTTAATTGCTGCATTGAAGAGAAAATATCCAAGCAATGTGAAAATTTTGTATAAAAAAGTATGGTGCCAGACAGAAGTTTTGGATACGCATCTTTCTCTGTTTTTCTGTTTGATAGGCCTCCAATACGTTTCACTTATGCAAGAAGGAATAAGAAGATGTAAATGCTGGTTGTTACAAGTGGTGGCTTTATTCTAGCTGTCAGTAGAATGAAAAAGGGTTGTATGCTGGAATATTGGAGAGATTATGTCATGGGTGCTGTAAAGTGTTTTGGTATGTGTTTCTGTTAGTGTTAAGAGTGCTCTGTTAGTTCTGTTAGGAGTGTTCTGTTAGTATTAACAGATTAGTGGTTCAGACAGTCTATAAATATGAAGACATGAGGAGAACAGGGTATTTTCATTGATTGTAATAAAAGTATACATCAGAGCAATTGCTCTTGGGAGTGTATGGCCACTCGAATAGCCTATTTGTAACTTTCTTCTCAGTCTGTTCCTATTACATCATTTCTAATACATTCCATTATTAATGCAATTGTTCCTTGTCTATCTTCTGATTCTGAACTTCTGCATCTGCAAGTTTTTGTCTTCCATATCATCAATATCATCAATCTCTGTCAGATTCTCTGGAATTGAAAACAGGCTCACCTGCAGAAATATACAATTGATCATCAGTTCATAACACTGTTCTATACTGCATTGAGTTTATGGTTGTTCCATTCGAGTTGTTTCATTTTCTGTCAAACAACCAATAGGTGACGAGCTTCTGTCTAGAAGAGGTTTTAATATTTGTACCCCAATAGGTGATAAGCTTATCTGATTACGAAGAAATAATAATTGATCTTCGTTTTGTAAATTTGTTTTCTCCTGCTTTATTTTAATGTTTTGCCTTTCTGTGCACCGAATCTTAACACATTCATACATAACAATTCCTTATGGGTAAACTAAATAGGATAGAATTTTTTTTTATGTATTAAGTTTACTAAGTTTTTTTTTTTTTTGTTCATTTCATTCTTTCGTTTCTTCCATATTGTTTTATTGAATTATTTGATTCTTCTCCTGTCTGTTTTTAGTCTGTTATTCCCAAGCTATTCAGTTCCAAGGGACGAAGATGTTCGGATGACGATCGTTTTGGAAGCAGAGGAGTCAGACTTGTTGATGCAGCACCTGTGATGAGAAAAAGCTTTTCAGGTGGGGTCACATATATTTTAAAATAAACCTTAATTTATGTTATGAAGTAACTATCATATCTCAAAAAAAATTTAAATTGTTGTTATTGTGCTATGGCGGCTCAGCCCCAGAGTTCAGCCCAGTGGATGGTGTTTGAGAGACAAATTCGAGAATTGAAGGCTTAAACCTATGTACGACCTTTGATCGCCCGATGAAAACTATCACTGAAATGCAAGATTTCCGGTATGATGAGTTATAATGCTTGTATCATATCAATTCCTTTCCCCCTATCTATCCCTTGGTTGATATCTGATTATCAAATATCAAAACTTTACCGTGTTGCAGAATCTCTGTGGGAACATGGAATGTTGGAGGTAAGACTCCAAAGGCAACGTATGCAATGTTTCTGGACAACATGTTTGCGGTGTTGTGGTGTTCGGCATGGCCAGTTGCTGAAGCTGGGAGTGGACATTTGGGTGCTGCATATTTCCGTTTAGAGTCCGAGCTGAACAATTGAAACTCCATTATTGATAAGGTCTGGCAGTAATAGCTGTTGTTGTTGTTGTTGCTGCTGCTTCTGTTGATGTGGCTGTTGCTGCTGGAGCTGCAGCTCCTGTTGCATCTGCTGTTGATGTTGTCCAGAAACTATTGTAAAGATTGGTCACAATCAGCTGAAGGTATCAACATGGTCTCAAAGAATTCAGGTAACACCTTTATGGACTCTTGAATAGATAGATGTTTTGGTTTCGTAAGTTCCAATTCATCTAGATTTCTCAAATCTCTCTTCAATAGGTGATTTTTCTTAAGCATTTTCTGGGAGGTGGATTTATCAAGCATGCACAGGTATGCATTGTTGTGGACAGTTTGTAGTCAACTTCTTCAAGATATATTTTCAAACTTTCATTTACTTATGAATCTCCATCTGTTGATTATGGTTCGTGAACAAATTCTCCACTTTTTTGTTACAAGAAAATATACTACTGCTTCATGATTTTCTCGACATTCTACCAAGAACAGAAAAACAGGCAGAAAAAAGTAATGAAGAGGTTGGTTTTTGGTGCATTTTCTGACAGCTTATATAGTTTTTTTCTCAGGACTGATCATTTTGTTCACTGGATTCTTCTTCCGCATGGTTATGAGTTTCACACTCCATGAGCTAATGCTTTATTGTCTTAAATACCGATCTTCGATATGTTATATATGTTGAATAATTTTCTTAACATTTATATGAATTGTTGTCTGACGCGTTCTCTCAATACAGGATAGCACCCATTACTTTTTTAAACCTGAGGGGAAGACTACTAATAAGGTACATGTTCAAAGCTCTTAGATGTTACAGATCTATTAATCAGATTTTCTTCCTATCTTTCTTGATTATACTAGGATTTTTTTTTGCAAATTTAATCTGATGATCCTTGCTAGTTTTTTTTCCATGATTTGTGTAATGAGAAGCATTAAAAATTGATTTGGATCCACTGAACTATCTATGTCAACCATGCTTACATGGGTTTCGACTGTTTTCTTACCAAATTACAGTTTTCCCTTAAAAAGAAGCGCACGTACGTTTCAAAGAAAACCAACCAAGTGTTTCTTGTAATAAGTATTCCAATGTGTTACCAAATAAGTTTTCCCTCAAACATGTTGTTTCGTAGGTTACAGATTTCTATTCAACTGTTGATTTTATTGACAGAAATATGTTCTGTTCGGGGAATTGTAGTTTGAGTTTACTGTCATTGTTGGTTATTCTGTTGATGTTGTTGTTTCTGCTGTTGTTGCTGTTGTCGCAGCTGTAGATTAATAAGAGTTTGTCGCTGCTGGGGCCACATAAGCTGTGACTGGTTAAACTGATCATGTGCAGAGACATACCTTAACAAAACTGTTACAAAAGTTGTGATTACAGTCCCTGCATATTTCAATGATGCTCAGAGATCAACAAGCAACAAATTAAGGATGCCGGAAGAATTGCTGGTCTTGATGATGTACAGAGAATTATCAAAGAGCCAGCTGCAGCAGCATTATCTTATGGGTTAAATGACAAGGAAGGTCTCATAGCAGCCTTCGATTCTAGTGGTGGAACTTTTATGTTTCTATCCTAGCTTGAAATCTCTAAGGGTGTTTTTGCGGTAAAAGCAACAAATGGTGACACTTTCTTGGGTGGAGAGGATTTTGACAACACACTGCTTGATTATTTGGACAGTGAATTCAAGAGGACGTAGGGTATTGATCTCTCAAAGAATAGATTAGCCCTGTAAAGACTCCGAGAAGTAGCTGAGAAGGCTAAAATAGAACTCTCATCCACATCTCAGACTGACATCAACCTGCCATTCATTACTGCTGATGCATCAGGTGCAAATCAATTTGTTGATTATGCTGATTCACTTTAGAAGCATCTAACTGAAATCCAGGATTAGGCAAGTGTTGTGTTGTATATTCTGCAGTAGTTAGTTGCTCCCCTTCCTGTTTTCGAGAGAATTATTGTGCACCATGAATGGTTTTGTATTGGTACATTTTTAAGTTATTATTCAAATTTGTTGTCAATAAAATGTATTCCATAATCTTGTGTCTTGATCTACTTTCCTTTTCAAGTTTCCAGATTACGGTGAACTGGCTCTACTACAAGAAAAATGTTGATTAATAGCATTTCAAAACGCTATAAAATAATATACAATAAACGCTATAATATTAGTCTACAATATCATTTTTAAAGGATATAAACATACCATAGCGTTTTCGTTTAGTATACAATAGCGATTTATAGCAGTTTTAAAACGCTATGGTAGACTATAAATAGCGGTTTTAAAACGCTATAGTAGACTATTCCATAGCAGTTTTATAGTCTACCATAGCGTTTTTAAACTGCTATGGTATAGTCTACCATAGCGTTTTAAAACTGCTATAAATAGTCTACCTACCATAGCGGTTTAAAAACGCTATGATAGCCCATGTTTCTATTATAGCGTTGGCTGTCATAGCGTTTACTAAACCGCTATAGTAGGATACCATAGCGGTTTTGAAACGCTATTGATGAGACTTTTTCTTGTAGTGATATATGATTCATATCTCTCCGAATGCTATGCTTGAATGATCATATGTGTTTATGCATGAGATAAGTGTTTGCTCTTTGCAATGGGTATAATGTGTTGTGATATGCGAGAATATGCATATTGCATTATGCCACTAATCTTTGTTGTGCAGGGAACAACATCTTGTGACTTGTTTGAGATACAAGTTACCTCAAGTACTTTTTTTTTTTGGAAAGTGAGCTGGGTTTTTATAGGATCCCATAACCTATCAACAAGGTGCGACCTACAGGTCAACACCATAAGAAAGTAACCATGCCGCCAGCAGGTCTCGAACCTAGGACATGGGGGATAAACCCACACAACCCTAACCACTCGACCATAACACCATTGGCAACCTGGAGTACTTAGTGTACTCAACTTACATTTTAACTTGATTTTCATATTGTTCAGTTGGTATCTCATATGAATGAAATATATTTGTATGTGAAATTTTTTTTTTTACAGGTGTGTGAGAAATTCCGTGCCAAAAATTAGGCAAAATCACTCTGTCAGGTTATGAGTCTGTTACAAATCACAATGAAATCGATTTCACCTTTACAGTTTCTAACATTACCTAGACCAGAGTTTCTATCTATGTGAATTTTCGAATGCATCTGAAATTCTCAGTGACTTTGCATGTCTGAAGACATTTAGACATTAATTTAATGTAAAAGGGCAAGAAAATAAGAACAAAAAGAAGATTCAAGACATTAGAGATAAAAGACAAGATTTGGCTAAAGTTGATCTAAAGTGAAAGTCAAAGTCAACTGAGGACCAGTCAAACATCCATGAAGACTTATGTCAAGCCTCCAGAAAGAATGGAGAAGTCCAAGAAGATGTACCAAATGGGTGATGGATGACCAAGTCAAGTCAATAAGACTTTGGGTCAAATAAAGGAATCAAGGAGACAATCCCATGTGACATAAAAGGACGATCCATGTGACATCTATATAACAAATCAAAATTGTGTTTTAGATTAGAGATAAAAGATGGTTGATATTTACCCAAACATAAAGATCTAAAGGATCGCATAGAGGGGGGGAGGGTGTTTGGCTGAAATATATGTTGCATAGGACTGAAATACCCCTAGTCAAAGATGAAAATTCTCCTCCTTACAAACAATTTGAGTGTCGAAGGCACGGGGAATACCCTAGTCTATGTAACAAATCAGAATGGTGTTTTAGGTTGGAGATAAAAGACGACAGAGATTTACCCAAACATAAAAATCTAACGGATCACGCAGAAGGAGGAGGGGAGGGTGCTTGGTTGAAATTTATGTTCGTATAGGATTTAAATACCCCTGGTCAAAGTTGGAAATTTTATTTCTATCAAACAATTTGAGTGCCGAAGGCACAAGGAATATCCTAGTCTATTTACAAATCAAATAGGTATTTCACTATTCATAAGAAATTAAAGATGGATAGGATTAAAACTTGGCAAAGATGTTGAGAGATCATATTCATTTTCTATAATAGCATATTTGTAAATATAAAACATGTACATGTGGCGGAGAAAGAAAATTGTGTTTTTTTTTCTCAATATTAAAATTGTCATACCTATTTACTTGGTTGTCGAATTTTGGTAAACTTGGTATCGTTGGAATCTATTTTTTAAGATCTTTCTAATGAAAACAATGATTATATATATATATATATATATATATATATATATATATATATATATATATATATATATATATATATATATATTTCACTAAAAAAAGTCTAATGCATTTCATGTTGTTAGTATTTTCAATATTTTTCAAAGAAATGAGACGAGTTGATCATTATAAGAAGAAAAAAAAGAATAAGAAATGAGACTAGCATCATAATGCACATTCAAACAAAAACCCTAAACTTCATGTTTAGGAATTCAAAGTTTAGGGGAGAACTTACTCTCGACATTGAGTTTTTTTCGCAACTGATTAAAACTTTGACTCAGTCTAACTGTAAATTTTATAGTATGTATTTTAACCTTAGAATATGTTTGCACTTCAAAATTGATTGAGGGTGAAAGTATTGATGTTGATGGGGGTGTTTAGTACATAATATTTAGCAAAAAAAAAGTATGTGGAGTGTCAATGGCACGGGGAATACCCTAGTAAAGTACATTTCACATGTGACAAGTACATGGTCCATGTGAAGAAAGAAATCTTTAACTTTGAAATTCAAATAGTGAAGTTGACTTCGCTCCTTGAGAAATCAACATCAGTAAGTAGCCATTCTGAAAAGCATGTTATTAATATGGTCATTCACGGAAAACAGAGATTGACATCAGCAAAGTCAACTTCGCCTCTCCATATGTGGTTCATAAAGTCTCTCATTTGCTCATTTCAACTTGAGAGTTCAAGATAAACTTGATAAAGCTACTAAAGAAGAATTCGAGATAGCATTTCCAGCAAGAGAAGATGAAGAATAAAGGCAAGAAGAATAGCAAGTTGTCTCCCCAAGTTCAAGAAAAACGGTATATTTCTATATACTATCCTTGTGAGCTTCAAAAGAAAAGGGGAAAAAAATCTAGGACTTGATTTTTGTCATAAACCAAGACTAAACAACTTCTTTGTTTGATATCTAAAGGCCCTAAAAAGAAACCCTTTTATTCTCACCCCAAATCTTCTTACTTGTAAGGGTAAAAGTATAGAGATTCCTAAGATTTCTTCCACCTTCCTTTGATTTTCTTATTTTTATGACATGCCTCCAAAGAGAAGAATTATCATCTCCACTCATTTGGCCTAAAATATTACGACAAAAGATATTTATTTTGGTTTGGACATCTCAGGTTTATTTTAACAAAAACAAATACAAAAAAATGGGGGCGGGGGGGGGGGGGGGGAGGATATGGATACCTGGGAGGTTGGGAGACCATTGTTTGATAGAGGAGAACTGGAGGATGAGAATAACTCTTTTGTTTCCCTCTCTACAAAAAAAAATAAAAATACAGAAAAGTCTTAGTCTTTTAGGCGAGAAGAAGAAAAAAAAAAGTGAAGGAGACAAACTTGAATGGATGAGGGCGATGATGGAGATGGAACATTGCGGCGGTGATGGAGGAACTCCATGTTTCTCTCTTTACAAAGAGAAAAAACAGGTTTTAGATTAGAAGAAGAATAGTGGAAAAGAAGAATAAGAAGAAGAATGGAGGAGACGAACCTAGAGGAGTGCAATGATGGAAAAGCAACCCTGCGGCATTGATAGAGAAGGAGGAACTGGTGATGATGAAGAAGGAGGAATTGGCAATGGAGAGGAGTTGTTGTGGAGAGAAGGAATTGTTGTGAGGAGGAGGAGGAGTTTATGTGGAGAGAATGAGGAGATATGGAGAGGAGGAGACGAAGGCGGATGAGAAGATGCTTTGAAATTGGATGAGAAGTTTGAACCCCAGTGGGGTGGCGAAAAAGACCCAATTTGCTTCTATTTGCACCCAAGCCAGAAAAAAAAAAATTGTCGTGTCCTGACTGTGTGGGGCACGTGTCCGACCAGGTCAACTGCCTCGACACGTGTCTGACTCGAATACAAGTGTTTTTTTTTTCGAGAGTTTGTGCATCCTTGCTCTGCACCCTTTGAAAGTGATACTATTAGAGGAACTTATATTTTAGTCTGTGAGGATAAATGGTTATAGGTCTCGTCTATCTCAGAGGTGCGCTTCATTTGAAATAGTGCTCAAGTCTTATCAACATTTGCATATATATAAGGGTGTTAGTAGTTTGTTAAAGCTAATGTCCAACTAATATAGTGACAAATTAATATATTGTTGCCACCATAGGTGGTCTCATGTATATTTTGTTGTTAAATGGCGTGGTGAAGAGGGGAGAGCGCATCACGTGAAATTTTACTCTGAATTTTGGAAGTTTAGATTCTCTAAGATCAAACCTCTCTAATTGATCTTGTCAATTCCATCGACTCAAGAAATGTTCATAAAATATCTTTAATTATAGTTGAAGAGCATTTGTTAGAAGGAAACTTGTTGGACACCTTTGTGAACAAAATGGGGATGTTAAACCCTAACACAACCTGCACTCATATCTTGAAGAGGTGCCTTCTTAAAGGCAAATATTTTTCTTTTTCTTCTATAGCACTAGTCATATTGTCATTGCATCCTGCTCCACAGTGAATCACGTACCCTCTTTGCCTACTGTAGCGTCCATTCATAGAGGTCTTGTAATATGTGACAACTCAGCAAAATCAAAAAAAAATTAGGGAGTTTCTAGATCCACCCCAGCCTTATTTTCGTACCCCTTTTTTCTTTGATTCACCCACCAAAACATAATAATATTAGATATTTTAATTATACTCCCTATAAGAATAGAAAATAATGTGTAACTCCCAACCCTTAGCCCAAATTCTTTTACAAAAATCACTATAACCTTCATCTTATTCCCATTGAGCTTCCACCGGCCAATTATCGCCACCAACATGTTGCTCCTTACCCATATTTCTCTCCAAATCTTCATTTCAAGCATGAGATAGGAATCTCATTTAGCAGAACATGACTTTTGTTAGATATGAATCACATGTCATCGAAAGTCAAAATTAGTGGAAACCTTTTTTTTTTGTTGCTTTTGAATTTTACATGTTACCCATATTATAGATTCTTGTTACACCATCCACTAAACCAACTCATCGATTCATGGTGAAGATAGGACATGAGTCCATTATCTTTATTAGAACAAAAAATACCATCTGAAAATTACAATCTACGTCGTAAAATTAATTATCAACACTCCCATTAATTGCAAAAAGTAATCAACTTCAAAACAATTTAAATGAAGACAAAAATATTTTATCTGTTTTGAGGAGCTTTGATAAAATTGGAAAAGTTTAGGTGATGATTTGAACAAAAACGAGGGTAAAGGACATGTGGTAGAGGCCATAATTTAGCATTGGAAGTGGAAAGGGGAAGAAGATGAAGTTGGTTGAAGACTTTTTTATGCGTCCAAATCTTGTTTTCTGGAAATCTGACCTGCAAAATAAAGGTTAAACTGTCAAAGACCACCTGTTTGGTAGTCGAATGCACTCTGATGCTTAAATCAGTAAATTTGTAGAAGAGAACTTAATTTGGACAGAACTCAGTTAAAATTGCATATTGTTGATAGAATAATTGAATCCCCTTCTCATACATTTTCCTTTATCTTATATAATGGGTGCATTCAACTATATGCATGACTTAAGCTCGAATGGCGTAATGAAGGAAGGCGTTTATTATAACGATTTCTTCCTTCATTGAGATGTGTCCTTGGGGGAGTAATTACCTCCATGACTTATCTCCTTCGTAATGGTCCTCCTTTATGATGGTTTGTGCCACGTGTATGGCCGCGATCGAGTGACAATTTGATGTATCATCACTTTTGAAAAGAAAATCGGTTGTAATTTTTCATGGTTTAGAGGTATTGATAATTTCACTTTTTAATAGCGAGTGTGTTTCAAATATCTAATATTTTGTTAGAGTTTGATTTTTGGTGGGTGAACTAAAAAGAAAACCAAGTAATGGGTAAAGTGAGTATGGGGTAGATCCAGAAACTCCCAATCAATTACTTATAAAGTTCAAAGGCCTCTAATACAACATGCTACTTGTGGGCACTTGGTGGTTTATTAGATTTTTTTATGTAATTTTCAAAAATCTTTGAGCTTAAAACGTATTTTACAATTAAACCGAGTCATTTTTGTGTTCTACTCAATCTCCATTGAATACTTAAATGATTACGGTAATTGTATAAAATCTTTATGAAAATGCATACGAAATCTGAACTCTTGGTGAATTTGAAAAAAAAAGGGGGGGGGGGGGGGGGGGGGGGGGGGGGGGGTTGAGTCTTTTTATTTTAGAGAATATTTTTGTTGCTTTTAATTTTGAGAAAACACGTGTCACATAGTTATATTAGTAGAAAACATGATATTTGATTTATCCTTATGTTAGATGTATTTCGTGAGACTTTCCAACTCGACTATTCGTGCACTAAAGCCAAGTCAACATGATTTGAAGTTGATTAGTGAGATATTGAACTAGAAAACCTTAGAATAATAGTGGAGACTTAACCCTTGTGAGTTTTGAGTCATTCTTTATTTCTTGAGGGTTATTAATTGCACTCTGATTTTTCTTGAGTCTGCATTATTTCGTTGATGATCTCATTATTCTTGATTTTCTTATTGATTGCTTTAAGAATGACATAAAAATTAAATCTTTACACTAAAACTTCTTGCTTTATTTAGTTGAGATGTCCTAGTACTAACTAGAACTTATGAAGTGATATAGGCATTTATTTCTTTAAACCAATTTTTTTAGCCTTTTAGCCTACCCAATAATAAATATCCATTTGCGGCCCTTTGAGCCTTTATATAGCCTTCTCTTTGTTATCCCCATTCCCAATACCTACTCCAATCAAGGAGTAATACCTTTATTATTTTATCCTTACCCAATTTTCTGAGAATGTATACGGTGAAATATATTTATGAAATGGGCAAATAGAAAGAGTTGAAAATAGATATTTCATGCGCCCTCAAAGTAAAAGTGTTTGATTGTATAAATGGGGAAAAGCATGTAAGAAAAAAAAACATGTAAAAAAAAAGTTGAAAAAAAAATAATGAAGAAAAAGTTAATGGTGTACAACATTGATTTGTTCTTCAATGCCCTATGTGTTTATTCAAGGGTGTAGCCATTCTCAGAAAATTCTTGTATCCTTTTTGTCCATTATTGTTTGCCATAATCCAAGCCCCATTACAACCTAGTAAAGACCTAATTGATCTTAAGTGAAAGTTGGTTTAGTAGATGTGGAGATTGAATAGGTAAGAATTATGGTGTTTGATTCAACATTCTCAAAAGTAATCAATATTCCTGTCCATGAGATCATATTCATTTCACTCTTTGAAAAATTATGTTTTTCATGATAATTATATGTGATACGTTTGCATTTTCCATAGTATATTCTTTTCCTCACATATAAACTGAGTACCCAATCTCTGAGTGTTTTATTTCTGAGTGACATGAGAAAATTGTAGTCGAAGCGTCCTTTCTAAAGGTTATCTCGTCACATCTTTACCATGAGATGAAGAGTTGTGTTGATAAGGCTCCTCACACACACACTTCGAGTTGAGAATGATTATAAAATTTATTTAACCTTTAGATACTATTAAATTATTGTACTCTATTGATATACTATTGTGACATTTTTAGTTTGTTAATTTTCTTGAATTTTAAGCAATTAGAAAATTACTCTGAGGAAAATAAAGAAGAATGCCCATTATGCCCATGTTTTTGCATTATGTTTTTAGAAAATAGATTTTGTTCTATTGAGTCAGTAATGTTTGGGGGTAACATTTCTGGAAACCCTCACGAGACTATAACTCGTCCACTAGAGGTAATCTAGGGGTTTAAAGCCTTGTTGCATGTTAATGTAAGTGCAACCGTGATTCCTACGAAAATGAGTTAGGATTTTATTCTTAATTTTGTCTTGCTCGAGGACTAGCAAAATGTAGGTTTGGGGGTATTTGATATTCACATAATTATTACATAATATACCTCCTAACTTATGTTTGTTAGTGTTTTGAATAGTGTATTTTAGTTTAATTATTCTATTTTTGTATTTTTGTAGGATTTGGAGTTTAAATGACAAAAGTGCATTAGCGTAGGGAATTTGGAAATTTATAGGCAAATTGACGAAATGGAGCGTGAGACACTTAAGCCAAAGAAAAATAATGAAATTAGTTTTGAATTAATGGAAAAAATAAGTTATATGGATGAACATAGCCAAACCCATTATTGATATAGAATTTAAAACAAAAAAATCCACCAATAGGGAGGATCCCTTTTGTTTACAGTTAGGTATTGGGTTTTCAATTGAACTCAATAGGGAGTTTTAGTTTAACAAAAGGAATTCCAATTGGGCCCAATAAGGGTTTTCTTTTAACCATAATAGCAACAGTAAAAGAGAGGATAGCCTTTTGTTTTAGAAGTTGTTTTGTTTTCCAATTGGATGACTAATGAGGAGTTTGATTTCTTTTTAACACAATTTTTGGTTTACAATTGAGATTTGATTTCTAAATTGGGGAACCAATAGGAGGAGTGTTTGTTTTCTTTTTAACACAAAGATAGACAAAAGAAAGAGAGGAGAGTTTTGGCGCTGGAACAAAAACGCAGCAGTAGCAACAGAGGCGCCGACGCAGCAACGCTGTCCAGGACGCAGCAGCAGCGACGACGCAGCAACGATGTCCAGAACGCATCAGCAGAGAGTGCGTCGCTAATCCACCACGCGCCACCATGCCGATGAAGCTCCACACTGTTGTTGCTGTCATCACATTCACCATGTGTCACTAAACTCCACGCAAGGTGAAGAGATGAACTTCTAGATGTAACGCACTTAATTAGTATTTGATTCGTTTTATGCTTTCACGATGAATAATGGTGTTTATGATTCTCACTTTTATTTAATAAAGGAATTTATGTTATTTTAGTGACAAAGATTTCATAAATTTCTTCGTAGATTATTATTTCGGTGGTTGTCTTTTTCTTCTCCATATAAGTTTAGTCACGCTTTTCTTATGTGTGGAATTTTTTAATGATCAATTGATTCTGGTAGGTTAGTTATATGTGATCGTCTTTTATTATGTTATTGTCTCCGAATATATCGTAAATTTAGGATATCACATATGACCAACCTTTGTGCTTTCTAGAAAAAGTAAAATCTAAAATCCATTTACATTACGATTTATTAATGTATTAAAGACTATTCTTCCAATTATGTTGTTTGGGATGTGAAACACGTAATCGAGTCATCATAGCGAATCAATACTAGTTGGCGCGTGAAATCTAGGAGGGATTCTTGGAACTTTGTGATTTTTCTAAGCTTGATTTTTATTAAACTAAATTCAATTTCATATTTTAAAATTGCTAGAATTTATTATATTTAGTTTCGCATAGTTTTTCTTCCTAGACCTTGTTTTGTAGATCGTTTTTCCTCGTGGGATCGACACCCCAATCTTTACTGCAATTGACCGCGTGTACTGTTTGGGCGTAATCAAATTTTGGCGTCATTGTCGGGGAACAAGCGTCATTCTACAAGGGAGGTTTCGGGTATTATCTTTCTTGCTCATTGTTTTATTTTATTTTATTCTATTTTTAGGTTTTAGGTCCAGTTTAATTTTTATTTTATTTTATTTTTAAAAAAAATTGCAAAAAACAAAAAAAGACATTGGGGAGTGTGAGTTGGAATAGAGACCACTTATGGAGACTAATTAGGGTCCCAAATTTAGAACACCCACAAATTCACATTGAAACCAAATTAAGTTCTACTTCTAATTCTAACACCATGAGTAATCACGAAGATGACCATGTTCGGTCGCTAAAGGACTATCTCCACCCCACGCGCACTGCTACTCCATCATGTATCATGTTTGCACCAAGTACACCAAAGCTAGATTTTAAGCCGGGTATGATACAATTATTACCCACTTTTCATGGCCTAGTGAGTGAGAATCCTTATGTTCACATTAGGGAATTCGAGGAAGTTGTGGCCACTTTCCACAACAAAGTTGAGGCTGTAGACTCGGTTAGACTAAGGTTTTTTCCTTTTTCCCTTAAGGAAAAAGCAAGGAGTTGGTTATACTCTTTGCGACCAAGTTCTATAGGTTCGTGGGAGGAGATGTCCCAAGCATTTTTTTAATAAATACTTTCCTCGCCACAAAACCAACGGTCTAAAAAGACATATTTCTACCTTCACCCAAAAGAATAGCGAGACATTATATCAAGCATGGGAAAGGTTCAAGGATCTCTTGAATACATGTCCACACCATGGGTATGAGAGTTGGCGCTTAGTTAGTTATTTTTATGAGGGGCTTACCAGTAGAAAGCATCAGTTTGTTGAGATGATGTGTAATGGAGAGTTTTTGTAAAAGGACCCTGACGAGGCCATTGAGTACCTGAATGACTTGGCTGAAAAGGCTCATATTTGGACTGGTCCAAGTGTTACTGAGAGCACGGATAGAACACGCCTAGCTGCAGTCTATCAACTTAGGGAAGAGGACAACCTTAGAGCCCAATTGGATAGAGTGACTAGGGAGTTAGAGGCACTTAAGACCAAGGATGGTAGGCCCACACATATTGTTGCCAGAGTTGAGCTACAGAACGCCTGTTTTATATGCGGGGCAGTTGAACACTTAGCACAAGATTGTCCGACCTTGACTGAGATGAAAGGGGTATATGAGGAACAGTGTAACGCCTTAGGGATGTACAAGAAGCCTCCTGTTGCGGGTTTAACCGGCCTAAATAAACATGCTAATTTGACCCACTTGTAATAACCGCAAGTGCACGGTGTCTAACTGGTAGACAACGGCAAGTACGGGTCGATCCCACGAGGAAGGTGGATTAAATTGAATTTAATAATTTAATTAAACTAATTTGGAGAAAATGGGGGTTACGGTGTTTAAAAATCCCAGTCAAACAAAAGTAATAAAAATAACAATAAATAAAAGAAAAGAGTTGGAGGGAAACCACAATTTGCAAAATATTTTTCAAGCTCCTAAAATTATATTCAAATTTTCTTATTATTCCAATTTCAAATAAATGACTCTAGCAATGTATAAACTCCTAGCATTAATTGTCTTTTTATGGCACAATTAATCACAAATTTAATTATTCAATTAAAACATGCTTGATTTATAACATAATATTTTTCTAACAACCTAAGATGCATGACATAATAGGTAAAAGTAAAATATTATAAATCGCGAATCAATTAATATTAATCATGGAATAATAAAGTAAAATGAAATTAATTCTAGAGTTTGAGACTTAATTCACTGTGGTGTTAGAGAGCATTCAGCAGGGTGCAAACAGGAACAGGTCCAGTGTGGCTCAGCAGATCCCAGTGGGTGCAAATAGTTTTGATCTTTCTCAGCTGAGGTACTCTCAACAAGGTCCACTGGGTGCCAGTAGCGTCAACTTGATTTAAGTCTCTATGGTGGTGCGTGGTGCAGCCGGTGATGGTGGTTGAAGTTGAAGTGAAACATGGTAGTCACGCCCCTGTTTCGGTGAAGTGAATTAGAGAAAACAGATATGGATAAGCTATGGGTGGTGATTTTGCTTGGTTGGGATGGTGATGAGAATCAAAAATTGTGAAGAAGAAGTTTTGGTATTCTGTATTTTTTTTCTTTCCCTTCTCTTCTTCCCATTTTTCTCATTTATTTCCCTTGTATTTATAGATAACTAGAAAAATGAATATGGACAACTTAAAGGGGAGGATTCAATGAGTGATTTAAGGCCTAAATCAAACCAGAATATTGGATAATTAAGAGAATATGCTTTGGGTTTGATTGGGCTTGGCAATGGGTTTGGGTTGATGGATTTGGTTTTGGGTTTAAGCCAAGGGCTCAGGTTATTTTCACCTCTACTTTCTCTGAAGTCACCACCTGTGATTTGTTCATTTCATTTTTCTTCGATTTCTTCATTATTGCTCCAAATTCTACAAAAACACAAAAAATTAATAATTAATCTAAAATAAGATAAAACAAGGATTAACAAAATTATAATAAGAGGTAATAATGTTATAATTATGTGATTATCACTTACTCACCATTCTCTAACACTTACAATTCTGGCTGGAGAGATCACCCTAACTTAGGCTAGAGGTTCGAAGCAGACCAACCTACACACTCACAGGCACAACCACCTAGATCATACCCTGCACCTCCATACAATGCGCAATCTAACAGAAGTTCCTTATCAGACACATTACATGCATTTATAGAAACACAAGGTAAAACTAATCAAAAATTTGAGGTTGCATTGACACAGTTGGCAAAAAAGAACAAGGAGATCAAAAGCCAGATAACCGAGCTGACATGTTCATTAACAGTACAATAGCGGGGCCAATTTCCATCACAGCCTAAAGCAAATCCGAAGGGCCAACTTATGACACAAACCTCTACTTCAGACTCTCAGAATGTCAAAGAGGTTAATGCCATCACTACTCCGAGTGGTAAGATTTTAGATGGATCAAGCTCGTCCACGACTATAGGCACCTCCTCAAGTGCAAAGGAGAGCATCCCTGAGGATGAGCCCAACAAGAACATTCCAGTTCCAGTTACTTTTCCTCAAGCACTACAACCTACTGGAAAGAAATCGGAAATGCATGGTGAGATTCTAGAACACTTGAAACAGGTTAAAATTAACTTGCCTTTGCTGCATGTGATTAAACAGGTACCAACTTATGCGAGGGTCATCAAGGATCTATGCACTATCAAGAGGAAACATCATGTCAAGAATACTGCCTTCTTGACAGAACAGGTAAGTGCGGTGATTAAGCAAAGGACACCACCCAAGTACAAAGATCCAGGGTGTCCTACAGTCACCTGCCAGATTGGGACTCATGAGTTCGGCCAAGCCTTGTTGGATTTAGGAGCAAGTGTAAATCTAATGTCATATTATATTTACTTGCGACTGGGTCTAGGAGAAATTAAACCCACATCCGTGGTACTACAATTGGCCGATAGATCGGTTAAGAAGCCAAGAGGAATAGTCGAGGATGTCTTGCTGCAGATTGATAAGTTTTACTATCCCGTCGTATTTCTTATTTTAGATACTCATTCTGCGGTCAATATGGAGTCTACAGTTCCAATTATTTTAGGTAGACCTTTTCTTGCCACAGCTAACGCTCTTATCAATTGTAGGAACGGTCTAATGAAGCTGTCTTTTGAGAACATGACTCTAGAGGTCAACATATTCAATATTAGCAAGCAACCACGTGGTGATGATGATGAGTGTCATCATACCTACATGATAGACACGCTGATATTAGAGGAGGCGCTCCTGAGCGCAGATTCTGAAACCTTAGAGTACCTCCTTTCTATTTCTGATTATGAGAATTCACTTTATCCTGACAATGCTTTTGATATTTCTATTGTTTTAGGGTTAAAGGATAAAGGAGGACGACAATGGAAACCATGCTTTGAGGAGTTGCCAAAGGAAAGACAGAAACCACAACCATCCACCGTGGAAACTCCGAAAGTTGACCTAGCTCCACTGCCTGAGGGACTTAAACATGCATTCCTCGGACCAAGTGATACCTTTCCTGTTATTATTTCTTCCGTGCTTGATACCTCACAAGAAGAAGAATTGATTAATATGTTACGTGAGCACAAATCTGCATTAGGTTGGACTATAACTGACATCAAAGGTATTATCCCCTTAATATGTTCTCATAGTATATTCACTTAGAAGAAGGAGCTAACCCCCGTAGAGACCCTCAAAGACAACTTAACCCTACTATGAAAGAGGTTGTGAAAAATGAAGTCTTAAAATTGTTAGATGCAGGCATCATTTATCCCATTTCTGATAACAAGTGGGTTAGTCCAATTCAAGTAGTTCCCAAGAAATTTGGAATAACAGTGGTGACTAATGATGAGGGGGTGCATGTTCCTACTAAGGTAGTGACAGGGTGACGTATGTGCATTGATTATAGGAAACTTAATTCTGCCATCCGCAAGGATCACTTCCCACTTCCATTCATAGACCAAATCTTAGAGCGAGTAGCTGGTCATTCTTTCTATTGCTTTCTAGATGGGTATTCAGGATATTATCATATTGAGATTGCATTAGAGGACCAGGATAAGACTACTTTCACATGTCCTTTTGGTACTTATGTTTTTCGGCGTATGCCATTTGGTTTGTATAATGCACCGGCTACTTTTCAGAGATGCATGATGAGTATTTTAGTGACATGGTTGAAAAATATATGGAAGTATTCATGGATGATTTGACTGTTTTTGGCAATTCCTTTGATTCATGTTTACTTCACTTGAAGGTTGTTTTAAGTAGATTTGCAGAGAAGGGTCTGGTGCTTAATTGGGAAAAATGTCATTTCATGGTTTCTTATGGAATAGTTCTGGGACACATAGTTTTTGATAAAGGAATCAAGGTTGATAAAGCTAAAATTGAATTGATTTCTAAATTACCTACACCTAAAAGTGTCAAGGATGTGAGATCATTTCTAGGGCACGCGGGTTTTTATAGGAGGTTCGTACAGAATTTTTCTGCCATCTCTAGACCATTAAGTAGCCTCCTGGTCAAAGACTTCGTGTTTCAATGGACACAAGAGTGTGAGGACGCCTTCCGAACACTCATTGATAGGCTCACCTTTGCCCCCATCATGCAGCCACCGGATTGGAATTTACCATTTGAGATAATGTGTGATGCAAGCAACTATGTTGTGGGGGCAGTCTTGGGACAACGAAGGGAAGGGAAGCCCTTTGTTGTTTACTATGCTAGTCGAACACTTAGTGATGCTCAAAAGAATTATTCGACTATTGAAAAAGAGTTGCTAGCTGTAGTTTTTGCTTTAGATAAATTTCGTGCTTATTTGATTGGTACACCTATCACTGTTTTTACTGACATGCGGCTCTTAAGTTCATTCTTTCTAAAAAGGATGCTAAGGCAAGATTGATTAGGTGGATTTTACTTCTGCAGGAATTTGATCTAACTATAAAGGATAAGAAGGGGGTCGAGAATGTTGTGGTGGATCACTTGTCTCGTCTGGAGTTCAGTGACTCTGCCAATGGCCCACCCATCCATGATGACTTTTAGTTCCTTCTTATAGTTAGGTTTGACTTTTAGTTTTGTTTCGATTTAAAGTTTGATTCAATTTTAATTTGGAGCATTGAAATGACAACGTCACTTGGGGAATGATGGGATTTGAGGAGAAGATAAATAAAGAGGTAGCAAAAAGCTTGAAATGCTTTGATCGTTTATCTCTCCTCTAAGAGAGTTTTTTTGCATTTCATAAAAGTGGTACAGAAAAGAAAATAGTTTCATATCATCCATTCAAGGTAGCAGTTCCCAAAGACTCAACTGTAGAACCCAATTATTGTCATATACAAAGAAATGGGTGTCGAACATCTAGACTAAAATGGTATTTTGAAGCTTAATATTATGTCATAGATATCAATTTTAAAAAATAAGAGAAAATTATAAACACGTGTTTGCTAAATCCTTGCAAACTCGGAAATACTCACCAGCGGAGCAGACACAACACAACGAGTAATATGAATTGCTGCAATTTTGCTACTTCAATAATACATTTATGCCCAAATCTCGATCTATAGAACACAACAACAACCTTTTTCTTTCATCCTATATATATTCCACCTCAAACACTAAAGATAGTAAATCACTAATGATGATACATCAAACCGTCCTGTGATCAGCACCGTGTACACATGTCATGATAATCTCGTCAACATAACAAAGCAGACCCGATTGCATGCTCAATCCAGCAAGGCACGAACATCATTAAGCTCACTATTGGCAGACTCCAGAACGTTAGACTCGAATTGTAGCGCCCTTAATAAGACCATACGTCACGCGGTCAAACCTAATACTCGTAAGCCCTGATAAGGCAAGTATATGGGGGGGATCAACCCAAGATAGGCAGGCCAGGGTACATCGATTCTGACTAGGAAACAAATATTAGAGTACAAGTCGGGCAAGGGAACTTCCTTGCATGAATAACACTCAGAAAAGGAAACCTCTCTCCCAAATCTAGGAGCACAAGTCGTGTAGGAAAACTATCCCACATGGACAGCTCCCAACTAGGAAAGGATCTCCAACAACATCTCTTCCCCTAAACTATGCCACCGAAGGCCTAGCCGAACAAGGACTCTCACACTATAAAAGAGAGATAAGGACGATGAACTAAGGTATGCGACAAAAACCTACTTTATAGCTTTAAGCATCTCCTAAGCCTTATCTAACTTAAGCATCAGAGTGTCATCGGCCGCCACACGGTAGTCTTTGGCTCACCTGTGCTACTTGTGTAGGTCTAGGTAAAGGCGAAGCAGGAGAGCAGGAGTTGACTACATCAGCTAATATATATCAAGAATCTCAAACATGTTGCAGGAATGTGGCCCTTTGTCATATCCCACAATAAGACTAAGTAGCCTATCCCTGAAGAAATAACCAAAATGTAATAATTTTAAGGTGTCTATTTGGGATCAACGATCTTATAGATTGTGGCAGTTTGCAGTTTTTCCTTCTCTCACCCTAGTACAACCACGACAAGCTCAAAACAAAACTTATTGTCATACCCTACCTCTCACAACCCACCTCCATCTTCCCTCATCTCTCAATTTCTCTTCCCTGTCAATCCACCATAGCCACCAACCACTTCTCTCATCCTCGTCTTTGTAAACCACCTACCACCTCCCTTTTTCTCCCACTGTAATACCCGTACTTTTTCACTGTCCTTATAAATATATTTGTATATAAAGTGTTTCAATTTATTATTTTTGTATTCTAATTAAAATATTATATATACACAGGTAACAACCTCGTATCTATGCATGTTTGATGTATGACTTTGTATGATGTGAATTTTTTTCTATGAGTATAGGATTTAAATAACTTCTAATCTGAAAATGTATATATATATATATATATTTTTTTTTTAAATCTTATTTCTTTTGCCAATTTGTATTTTTTTTTTTAATTCACATTGCTTTCTTACCTTTCGAATCTCTGGACGAGATTCTTTTGAGGTGTGTATATTGTAATACCCGCCTAATTACACAAATATAAATAATATTTACTTATAAATTTGTAATGTATTATAATTTTATAATGTGTAAAACTTGTTTTATTTTTAGTAGTTAAATGAGTATAAAGTGTGTGTATATTTAGCAAAAATAAAATTAGGGAATCCTAATTAGAGCTTTATAAAAGAGTTGGAAAAACCTAGCCTCATTCTTTTCTTTTACACACACAAAATAATGGGAGGAACTTACGTAAAGAATTAGGGGAAATAGGTGAAACAAGAAGAAGAAGAAGAAGAAGAAAAATAATGTTTAACACCGGTGAGTCTTCTTCGTTCTCTTTTACTTTTTTAGATTAATCAATTGGTTAAGGTTAGGGTTTAATACAAATATAAATCCTAAGTATGAAAATTTTATTGTATTTTCGTAGGAATTAGATGAGTTGAAAGAAAAAAACTACAACTAGGTTTTTATTTAAATCCCGTAATAAATACACCTTCGCGCAGTCTTAGGGTGTGTTTGGTTGCACCCATTCCATGGGAATAGGAATCCTATTCCCACTTGGAATAGCATTTTGGGTGTTTGTTTGAGATTTTATTGGTGGGTGAGGGATGCCATCACGTGCCATAGATTCCCACCATTGGTGGGAATCAGACGCCTTGGTTCAGCGAGGAAAACAATTCACGGTCTTTTTTATCTCTCGCTCTTTGTTGCCAAACCAAACCCAGACCTCTCTCGCCTCTCTCCATTCGAAGCTATCTCTGTTTTTTCTCTCTCCATCCTCAGATCTCCATTTCGAAGATCCATTCGAAGCTCCCTCCATGCCCAGATCTGCATTCGAAGCTCTCCATATCCTCAGATTTCCACTCGAGGCTCCATTGGAAGCTCTCTCCATCCTCGGATCTCCATTCGAAACTTGCAGCTGCTTCTTTGGCCTTCAGAAGATGTGACCCAACTTACTCCCAGCTTATCAGAAGAGCCATCTCTGTAAGAGAACAAAACAACTAAAACACTCCTTTGTGTTATTTGCTCTCTTTTTCTTCAGATTTTGACATTTTTGGACTCAATGTTTTGGTGGTGTAGGTGTTTGGGTTTGCTGATAAGTACAAAGGAGATTATAGTAATGGCTTGAAGCCCCATGTGTGCCCCTTCTAACATTCTTACTATGATTATCAAGTAAGCAAATTTTACTTATTTTAGAACTTAATTTTTTGGTTCAGTTTCAGGGTGGATTTCTAATGGGTTTCAATTTGTTGTTCTAATTGAAGGATGAGTTGTTGTGGGGTGCTGCTTGGCTTCATAGAGCAACCAAAAACCCAACTTATCTCAACTACATTGAAGTTAATGGTCGGACCCTTGGTGCTGATGAGTCTAACAATACATTTGGTTGGGATAACAAACATGCTGGTGCAAGGATCTCCTCTCCAAGGTTTCTATTTTTTTCTCTTTCACCACATTTTTTGGTTCCCTCTCCATGTTTAGAGAAATGGGTTTACCATGGATTTAGATTTTTGAAGACATCTACACATATAGATTTTGTATTTGCATATCATATATATATGTCCATATTTGATGAATAAAACATTTGTATTAAAGACAGCGGAAACAATTACAAGAGAGCAAGAAGCTCAACATAAACAAAGTAAACAGAAAAGGAAAACAAGCAAATAACAGGAAACCCAAGTAAAGTGACCCTTATAAACCATATGTATTTGTGTATCATATATTAATGCATTTAATGATTTAAATCATTTGATGCAAACCCTATTAGTGTAAGTATCTTGTTTTGTCATGTGACCATGCATGGGATTGTGTTTTATGGTTGATGTAGAGTTCCGTTGATCCATTCTATGTTGATGTTCCAATTAAATAACCGGAAAGTGATGTGCCACTTTGCTAGAAACAACACCATATTTCCCAACTTATCTGATCAGTTTGAGCCACTGAGAACAAATTTGATTAGCTGGTTTTCTTCCATTATTAGCTTTCAATTGTCAAACCAAATCTTCTATTATGGACTTATAAAAACTAGTTATTTGAAACAATTTTTACAGCACTTGATTCAATTTGAAAAGTTTTTGCAAGTAGCGTTGGTTTATGGCCGGATCAAGGGGAAGAATTCCAATGGGTCCTCGGGTTTTGATGGGTTTTAGTGATGGCGTTTTATTATCTGATGAGTCTACAAACCTCAGGGATATTGCTTTCGGGTTATTTGAGATGGGAGATGACTCGCTGGATAGCACTTGTAGTTTTGAGGAGATTGGGTGGGATGACAATGGTGAAATGGATGAACAATGTGGTGCACAGAGCAAAGCATTTTGGGAAGAACAACATCAGCTTTTACATGTAAGTTTCTCATGTCATTATACACCTTATGATCTTTAGCTGGCAAATTTTATATATCTTCACAAATGTTCTCCAATTTGCAGGTCTTTTTTTTTTCTTCCTAGTTTTGCATTGTATATTAGATGACATTCCTAATTCAAGTTATGTAACATTTCTAATTTACAGGCAGCCTTTAGTAGGGGTAGCAATGTTGAATCAAGAATTAGGCAAGCTGTTAGAGTGGCTCTAAAGGAGTCCAAGTTAGCTGGAACAATCTGTACATGCCAGAGGCCGGCTGGTGATGGCAGCTGCCACAATTGCCTAAAGAGAGACATCTCTGATAGGCTCTGTAAAATGGGCTTCAACAGCGCCATTTGCAAGTCCAAGTGGAAGAAGACCTCATCAGATTTTCCATCAGGGGAGCACACTTGCATAGATGTTTAGACAATTCCAACAAAGGGGAGGTGAGGGTAGTAATTGACTTGAATTTTCGTTTGAGTTTGAAATGGCAAGAGCTAGAGAGGAATACAATCGATTAGTCAATGGGCTTCCTGAAGTTTTTGTAGCCAAGGCTGATAAATTATGTAATGTGATCAAGATTCTTTGTTCCATTGCTAAGAGATGCATGAAGGAAAACAAAATGCATATGGGGCCATGGAGGAAGAAAAAATATATGCAAGCAAAATGGTTTGGAATATATGAGAGAACAATGTGTGCAATGCCTCAATTCGAAGCACTTGTGAGTAGGTTGCAGAGGCTAGCGAAGTCTTCCTTGCTGACTTTTGACTTGTCAGAGAAGGTGCCTAGCTTGCAATGTTGAAGTGATATACTTGTGCAGGAAAGGTCTTTCCAAAAAGGTGCGGCATATGTGATCGCTATGGTTGCAGAATTTGATGAGTACACCAATGATTGGCTTTATCTCAGGGAGGGGACTGTACTACCAAAGTAATCCTTCTTTCACTCTTTTTTCATTCTCTTTTTTCATTCTTGAATTCATGAATGAATGGTTAGACTTGTGAAAGTTATGTCTTTGTGGGTTCCCCAACTTTTTACAGTAGCCATCTACTTGCTCACAGCCAGGCCCTGCTACAGAAGGAAAAGTTCCACTCATTCAACAGAAATTTCTATTGGAGGAAGTCGTAGGAGAAAACCTGATGTTATTTCTAATGAAGCACCAGCAATGCTTGTGCCAAATTTAGTCCATTCATATTCTGTTCGAGAGGCAATGCAAGAAGTCCAAGTTGTTCAGGTGTGCTTTATATTTGGACCTCGCAAGCATTCCTATTTTTTTTCATCAGATAGTTCTTGAATTGCAAGTTAACTCATAGGCTTGGAGAGCCCTTTTTTCTCTTATGATTGTCAGGCAGTAATGGTCATCCCAGAGGTATCTACACTGATTCGACTCTTTAACTTTGGTAGATCAAAAGAAAAAAAATGGATATAAATATTAATTTTTTAAGGGTTTTATCTTTAGATCACACAACCTGCATTCAAATAACCGATGTGTTTAGTTTCAGATAAATTGATACACCTAGAGTGAAACCGATAAACAAGCAATGTATGCCCCTTTTATCTGTGATGGTCGTATGTAGAAGTTTTACTGGGCTCCTACCAGAGAGGACCGTATTGGTGTCTGCAAGGGTTTCTTCCGGACTGACAACGATGTTGTGGAGGACGTTGTCAAGATTGTTGATTCCTTCCCTGGCCAATCCATTGGTAAGCTTCACCATCTAGATGGGAAATGTTGTAATGTTGTTAATTGTAATGCAATAAGTATTGTTACAGTGAGTGTACTGTGAATATTGTTAAGTGAGTGTTCTGTGAATATTGTTAGTGAGTGCACTTCTTGGCAATGCTTTAGTTGACATCAGCAAATTGAGTATGTAACAATATATTCTTGGTAATGTTTTAGTTGCAATTGCATTAGCAAATTGCAGTATGTAACAATACATTCTTAGCCAAGTTGGCATTGTTACAGTGAGTATGGAACAATATATTCTTGTTATTATCGATATTGTTACAGTGAGTATTGTTACTGTTATTTTCGGTATTGTTACAGTGAGAAACTTGTATAAACAAGAAATGAAACCTTTAATGACATATGAATCAATACCAAGAATATATTCATATACTCATTTTGAAACCGGACCGTTCCAAACGGTTCGAGTTAGGTTCGGTCTCAATGTTCAAAATGAGGGAATCCAGACTGGACCGATTCCATTAAATTTAAACGGTCCGAGTTAGGTTCCTCAAAATTTGGAACCGATCCGGATCGTGCCCACCTCTATTTCTCATTGAAAGATTTAAGCAGACGTCGGATTTAAAATTATACTATAAGGATGTTTTGCAGGAAGCAAAATCAAAAACATATTCTAGTTTATATATAAAATTAGAATTGTGGGATCTTCATAATTAAAAAAAAAAAAAAAGATTCCCATGATTAATTTTAGGCAACCAAACACTCGCAATAGGAATTGGAATCCAATTCCCATGGACAACCAAACATCAAAGTTGGTCAAGTCCATGGCATGACATGGGATGTCATGGAATGGGATTCCAATTCCCACCTTAGGATTCCATGCAACCAAGCACACCCTTAGTATTTTCAATGGATTGAGACCTTCTAGAGCATAGAATACCTTAATATTAAATCCGTAGATTCATAACACACATATGAAAAAAATATTATTGGTTTGGAGTTCATCCAACGGTTAGATCTCCCTCGAGGCAGAAACAAATGTCACTGGTTGAATTTTAGAAATTCATGTATATAAAAGTTTTGGTAGAAATTAGTGAGTTTTCCTCCATTATCTTTTCATATATTTTTTATTGGAAATTTTTTTGTAAGTGATATGGATTTTTTTTATACCTAATAAGCTTGAAAATTATATTTGGTATGAAGTGGAGTTTGAGAATTCAAGGTCGGAAACATTTTTCAATTATGAGCTAAAAGTTGTTTGTGTATTCTTTCAGTCTTGTATTTTGTGCAGTTTTTCCATGCTGGTTTTGATTGGGTTCTTTAGAATGTACTATATCATGCTATATATCAAAATTTCCTGTTGGAGTCTAGTTTCTAAAGGATTTTACGGTATCACAATCTGAATTTTGTGCGGAAAGATATACTTGTTTTAGTAACAAGAGGTAAATCTGGACAAATGTTGACAGATGACCTATTTTGTTTGTAAAATTTGTAATATTACAGACATAATCAGGGGATATGCTATATATGGCTGGAAACTTCTTTGTGTCTACTTTCTATAGCCCTTAACGGTAGTCAATTTGGAGTTCTAATGTGAGAATTATGTACATTTGAGTGATGACTTGTCAAGTTGTCTTGTTAGGACAGCTTGTTCATTTCAATATTGTTTGGAGGGTTATTTACCCGACTGTTTGGCGAATAAAACTAGGCTAGTTACAACTGAGTTGGGGGCTGTTTAAATTGATTAGGAAGTTGGATAGTGAAATTGTAGTTGAATGCTTCGGAGTGTGTGATTTGAATTGTTGCAGCAATCATCTTCCTCAACGCTTCCTTGGATGTGGAGTTAAGGAATTCGATTGTTTTATGAATGAATTGTTTTGTTTGATTTATTTCCATGGAGTGGTGATGTGTGTAGAAGAATGCCGAAGACTTGATGTTTGCTTTCTTCAAGTACACTAAATATGTAGGGATACAATACTTTTGGTATAGGAAATATATAATGATTGTGTGTTGGTTCAGAATTAGTATTGTTGTCTTGTTAGCCTGTGGCATCATGTAGAATGAATTGTGCAGTTTGGGTTGAATGTGTTATTACTCATGTCCAAATTGTCAACACTCTTTGTATATTGTCCGAATTATTTTTCTTTACATATACACGAGTGGAGGCAATGACTACTAAAGATTATGGCACTAGTACTAATTGTGTAGTTTGGATTGTTATGCAAATTGACTTCCTAAGAAGTATCCTCGTATTAATTGAGTTTGATCCTTGTTGTGTTATAAAAATTTATTTATGAAAAATGCTAGTTTTCCCAAAAGAATTGATTAATATTGTGGTTGATTTATTTATGGTTGACAAAGTGACCATAAAAGAGTTTTAAGTTTTACTTGATTTTTTTTATGCTCTTTTCCACAACTCCGAAAAAAAAATATAAAAAAAAAGAAATTATTTTAGTATACAAACTTGCTTGTATACGTGTGATATAATTTTGGGTATGCAGACTTGCTTGCATATCAGTACGTCGTTCTATGTGAGTTCGGTAGTACGTGTAGTATTTAGAAAATGTTTTCTATGGATCGAACTTCGGGTGAGATGACATGTTCCTCAATGTGGCACCCCACTTGGAACATGTACGCTCCGAGTGGTTTCGAAGGCAAGGGAGACACACTTGGGTGAGGTGTGTTTGGCACAAGGAGGGTAGTGCGATTGTGGAAAAGAAGTTAAATTTTTGTGTATGCGCATGATTGCCTTAATAGAAGAAACTAAATGCTCATTCGACCTTAGAATGATAACTACATGTCTTCCTTAAGGTAGAAAATGCGTTTTGTTGATATTTTAATAATAGCCTAATATGATTGTGATTTTAATAATAGCCTAATGTGTTTTTTGAAATAATAGCCTTAATGGAAGAAAATAAATGCTCATTATGAGGATTGATAACTCAGAAATTTTATCCGTTTGTTTCTAACCGTTTTGCGCATGATGGTAAGTCTACTAACAATTTCTGCATGTCGGACTTACCATGTTCAACCTTCACTTTTGTAAGTGTTGGTAAAATAAATTTATATTTTAAGCATGATAAAACTGATTAATATGTAAAGTTTGCCTCGTTGAGGAACTACAAGACATTGAATGTTGTTTTATTGTTTATGACATTTTCATGTTAAATCATGTAAATTATTTTATTTTATAAGGATGGAGATTACTCATACCAGCTACCTCGCTGACCCAAGTAAGTTTACGCTTCTTGGGTACGTTCTTATTGGAATGTAGCCATTTGGCATTTATCAGGTTATAGAGTTTTGGGGTGGCATCTTTAGCGGTTTATTTTTATGGAACAATCATCTTCAAAGAGTTACCCAGTTATAATTTTTGTCTATGTTTATTTTATTTAATGTTTCTATTGTTAAATTTTCACGTCCCGAGTTTTGGGGGAGCGGATAATCATTATCCAACGTGGATATAGGGATTTTCGTTTCCTCAAAAATCGGGGCGTGACACCCACTATCTCCGTAATCAATCTCAACAGCAGTCATCGTTGATCACCTCTCATCTCATCGCCACCAAGTTCTATCTCCTCTTCTCTCTTTCCAACCCCCTATATGCTTATTTTTATGTTATTAACAAATGAGGAAAATGGTGGTTGTGGTCGATTGACAGAGAGAAAGGAAGCGTGATGGTGGTTGGTTGATTAACAAGGAGAAAGGGAGGGTGAAAGTAACCAGTTGAGAGAGGATAAGAAGAATAACGTAATGAAATTGACAAATACATATCAACTTTTAACCTTATAATTGAGTGGTTTTTGTCGATTTCAATTGATTTCTAACTTGAGTCGCATACAATTAACAAACACATACAGATTTCAAAATTGCAAATTGATGGGCACTTATCGATTTTCGTTGTTTTGAAATGATCCTTAGATTTTGAAATCGATGGGTAGTATCAGTTTTGGTTGTTGTGAAATGATCCTTAGATATTGAAATCGATAGGTAGTATCAATTTTTTTGTTGTGAAAGGATCCTTAATACCCAACTCTGGAAAAATAAATAAATAAACTCGAGAAAGTCCATCGATTTCAAAATTGAAAATTGATGGAAATTTATTGATTTTCGTTAAGCCAAACTCAATTTACTGAGAATGGGATGTGGTTGAGTCTTTCTCCTTTATTTCTTCACATGATGAGGTGGGATGGCGGCGGCAGCAGATAGATTTCCTGAGAAACGGAGGTGGCTAGCCCTCTCTCATTTATAGTTTTCCTTATTAATTTAAAAAAGACGAGGGGTGAAGAAAGGGCGGTGATGAGAGGAGGTGACAACGGCAGCGGTTGCGATTGATTTATAGAGAAGGGAGAGAAAAAGAGGATGTAGTAATGGTTAATTTACATGGAGGAGGAGGATGAGAGATGTGGATGGTAGCTATGGTGGATTGTTAGGGAAGAGAGAAGGTAGCGTACGGTGGTCTATCCATCGATTGGGTGGGGTGCCAAAAAAAAACCTTAACTAAGGCATAAAAAGGAATTAGGTAGGTTAAGCATAGCAATTCCTTTTTTTTTTTAACTTTTACTTCAAATCAGTATTACTACAGAAACCTGGATGTTTGGCAACCACAAAAACCAAGATTAAAGGAGAAAATTTATTGTTTAGTCAACAAATATCCTTTCTTATGCTTACTAGTAAGAGGTTAAAAACTTGCAGGTTTGCCATTTCAATGAGATTCTACGGTTAGAGACGATACTCCCAAAAAGGCATTTGATGGGGCACTTCAAGTAACTTTTTCTCATTAAGAGGTTTAATTACGTGAGCATTTCTAACATGGATAAAGTTGTCGATAAAATAAACCTCTGGTTGTTTCATCTGAAAAGAATTAGTAATAAATATAACATTGCAAATAAGTAAATAACACCTCCTGCTAATCTACAAATATACATTGAATATTTGTTATTGAGAGGTTCTACCACTCAATACAGAGGAAGAACCAAGGCATCCAATTATTTTAAAAGACTGAGGGCGTTTTGCAAATTTATCAACCCATTTCCTCAACATATATCATGAGGCAGATTCTTCCCCATAACCTGGGCAATAGTCCCAGGTAGAAATGTCTTGAATCGGTCTCATGGGACCAACAACAGCTAAAATGTCACAAGTGATGCCTAAATAAGCACCCTACTTATCCAAGACTGACAGGTATCGAGCAAACCTGGATGCAAGTACCAAAAGACAAGTATTTTCCTAGGTATGCCTCAGCATGAAATGCTACTGATTAACATTAACCAATGTATGGACATAAATTTCAAAATACTAAACTTGAGTTATTCCAAAAAAAATAGTTTCCATGTCATTGTTAACAAGTGTCTCCTTTTCTTTACCAATAAAGCAACGTAAAGTAAACTCTGCGCCCTCCCATTTTCCACAAAATCTATGCTCTTGGATCCAACGTGACTTGGGAAGAAGAATTTTACTGATTACTTTTGACTCTTCTTTACATCTGCAACACATATATAGTCAGCAGCCACCCCCTTTCCACTCCCAACCCTTTCTTATTTTATCTATATCAATCAGCAAAATGTCCGGAAAGCTATAATTGTCAAGAAAGCATGGAACAATATCTTTGACAATATTTTTTCTATGAGTCCAGATTCGCCTGTGGGATCAACTCATCTACTCCTCCCATAAAGTGTTTGACACAAGCAATTTTAACTAAACTAACGTTCTATTAAACAATAATTCAAAACAATCTTTAGTTAATTAACCTGTTAAGTTTCCTTGCCAAGTAATAACTCTTAACCAGTTAACATGTGATAGCATCTTCTCCAAAAATCACAAAATGAAAAAACTTCCAGTTTTGGTGCGTTACGAATTAGGCTTTTAATGAAGAAGCTTGTAGGGTGGCTGATCTTCAATTTGTTTGTGGTACTTTATTTATATAAAGCATGTCAGAAATTTTAAAGTTGTTTATTTTGGTTTTTGGTTTTTGGTTTTTGGCTTAAAATTAACTTCTTTTAGAGTACGGTTGTGAAGTATGAAACTAATAAGTCAATGACAGGTAACATGTTAGTGTGCAAAGTAGGAAAATTTTTGCCTTATCTCAACTAGGACTCGTGTATCATGATCGCCTATCAAAGTCTATCTATGTGAAGGAGTTCTATGCTCTAAGGAATTTGAAACTTTTTTTAAACTATTATTTTTTATATACTTCAGCCAATTCAATCATCACTAGCACTCTGTGAGAGGGGAGATCTACTTAAGAGAGTGTAGATCTGCGAGAGAGATCTATCTTCTCATCTTCTTCATAAGGAGTGCTCTGCGTGAGAGATCTATAGATTTGTCTCAAATCTGCTCAAACATCGCGCTTTCTAACCAAAGATTCCGTCGCGTCTTCGGTTACGTCAAATTGACGATGACTGCCACTGCTCAAGAGTTTCGTTTTTAGGCACTCATGTCCTCCACCGGCCTAGTGTCGGACGGAAAAGAGGTTGTCAATCTCAGCAAAGATAGACATAGTGGAGTTGGAAAAGGCACTATCAAGAGTCAATCCTATCTGAAGTGGGCTAACTTATTTGGTGGAAGTAGGAATTGGGATGAGGTGGAGTCTCCCATCTACTACTCAAACCTCATGTTTGAGAAAGGCGTGTTAATATGCCCACCAGGTATTCGAGAAAAGGCCAAGCTGGTATGGTCAGACCAATTGGTGGGGATGTTCTTTGAGAAACCTCCCTCATTTAGCCAAGTCAAGATAGTTGTGGAGAGGAAATGGAAACCAAACAGAGTTCTTGAGGTGACATCGAATGGAGAATTTTTCTTCTTCAATTTCATGAATAAAGATGATCAAAGCAAAACGCTTTAATAAGGGTCATTCAAAGGCAAGGAAAAATTCATGGTGACTAAACCATGGAAGGAAGATTTAGAGAGTCTAAGAAATGAGATCAATACAATTCCAATATGGGTACATCTTTACAATTTTCCCATATGTATGTGGTCCAAGAGGGGTTGAGCTATATTGCTAGTTTGATTGGGAAACCTGTCAAGTTTGATCGAGCAACCTCAGCTATAACTCACCTCACATATGCAGCAATTTGTGTGGAAGTGAAGCCAGATAAGGAGCTCCCAAATCTCATTAAATTAGAGGAGGGGAGGATGAGATCTGGAAGATATTGCAAGTGACTATCCTTGGAAACCGTTGATGTGTTTTGAGTGTTGTGTTTTTGGGCATGACAAAGGTCAGTGTATGGTGAACGTGCATGACAAAATGGTGAAACAAAAAAAAATAATAATAACTAGAAGGAAGAACTTTGAAACGAAGAATCAACATAATAGTAGAAGAAACAATGACAAATAAACAAAAGAACGTATTGCATAATGGATTGATATGAGAAGGAAGTCGAGGCACAACAAAGAAGATAGAAAAGGGATGAGAACCGTAGGTTGGATAATAATTCATTCAATGTCATGCAAGGTGTTGATGAGAACAATGACATGAAAGGGACAAACAGTATGGAGCCCTTATGTGTAGATAAAGAGGTGGAAGAAGGCGAGATTGAAGGACATACTAATAGTCCTGGCTAGGAGATCGAGCAAGGTTATAAAGCTTAGATTGAGAACATAGATCAACCCTTGAATGAGGATGTCCATGAGTCAAATAAGGACACAGAGGTAGATCAGTCCTTGAACGAGATTGTGCATGAGCCAAGTATGGATGCAGAGGTAGATCAATCCTTGAACGAGATTGTGCATGAGCCAAGTATGGATGCAGAGGTAGATCAATCCTTGAACGAGATTGTCCATGAGCTAAGCATGAATGCATGTGAAGCTGACATAGCGAAGCCTCAGGAGTATAATGTGCCCGCCTAAAGATATCGGATTGTCGTAAGCAAATAATACGAGAAACTCAAGGCTTTATTAGAAGCCCATAAAGCAAATTATGTACCAAGTCATCAACGATCCACTAGACACAGGAAAGTATGGACACGGATGCAGAGGTAGATCAATCCTTGAACGAGATTGTCCATGAGCCAAGTATGGACACAGATATAGATCAGTCCATAAACGAGGTTCTCCATGAGCCAAGCATGAATGCATGTGAAGCTGACATAGCGGAGCCTCAGGAGTATAATGTGCCCGCCTAAAGATATCGGATTGTCGTAAGCAAAGAATACGAGAAACTCAAGGCTTTATTAGAAGCCCATGAAGCAAATTATGTACCAAGTCCTCGACAATCCACTAGACACGGGAAAGGAAACAAATGGTACATGAAGTATACTCCACAACAAAGAAAAAAGTAAGGCCTCGCCCCTACCAAGTGATTATTATTGAACGTCAGTATGGAGCTTCCTCCTTTACATTTAGTCATTACTAGGGTGACTTACTCCCCTCGAGAGACTATATTTGTGATTTTCTATTTTTATTTATATAAAGGTTTAGGAGTCTTTAAAAGCCTACTTGCTTTCCAAAAAAAAAATTTATCTCACAAAACATAATAGGAAATATCAAAGAGAAATCAAGCCATAATAAATATACACGTCTTAAAAGGTATAGATAAAGATATCTAATATTTGTCTAATTTACCTCCTTAACATAATGCAAATAAAGTCAGAGATCGAAAAATTTACACGACTTCTTCAGTATCACTTCATCACCCTCTGGAAACTGCCTCATCCAACTCCTCATGGTTAGATGGAAACAGTTCTATGTAACGACTCCCAAGTGTCATCCTGTCCTTCACCATTGCTCCCTTTGAATTTTCTACACTTGCAAACTCCACATAGGCTTCTCCAGCAGGCCTTCCGTCAGAGTTCATAAAAATATGAATAAATTCTTCGGTGAGCTCAAAATCTTTAAAGAAGTCCAACAAATCATCCTTCCCAACTTAAAATGGCAGACCCTGCACCTCAAGACTCGTGTGTTCCGACACATCTTTGGGTTTCCCATCATCATAAGACCTATCCCTCCTAGGCTCTCACCCTGGTAGTGGCGAAGCCCCACGTTCCTCTGAAACCTCATTAGCAATGGCCTTGTAGTATTCTTGCCTCTTATTCCTAAAAACCTCGATGTATCGCCTACCCATGTTCTGTCTGTTCCTCTAAAGCGCGAAATCAACCTGAAGAGGATACCCCAGAACGCAATACGCATCCCCACTGAACCAACCATTTTTATGGACAAAAAGAGTATCAACCACATCCAGACCCTGGAAGAACTCAGCTACATCAGCTTCTGTGCAATCAAAGGGAAGTCCACGACACTTCACCACCGCAAACGGTGGAGGCTGCCCAGTGTATGCATAAGGAAAACGATTGTACATTAAACTCCTATCCGATGAAGACCCATAGAATGGTGGATTGTGGTCTATCAATCTAGGCCTCTTCAAACCCAAATCATACCCATCACCGCCATCAGCGTATCTCCTAAAATCACAACAAACAAAGCCCCATCAAACATCACAACTAATATTCAATACCCTAACAAATTTTTACACATTTGACACACCCATCGCCAACCAAACACAAGGGAGCAAAAACAAAAAGTGGGTATTGCAGTTCCAACACAACCAATTGATTCTAATAAAGTTATCAAGTAGCAAGTGAAGACTAGAAATGGATTTTTTCATGATTCAAAGTTTCAAACTTGAAACCAACAACAACAACAACAACAACAACAACAAGAGCATGAAATGAAAAGAACCCAAAATTCAAAACGTAAATAGATTGGATCTTTAAGAACAAACACAGTAGTGAGTAAAGTGGGTAGTTGAAAATTGAAACGATCTTACCCTCTGTAAAACATAGTTTCTCTTCTCAACAGCAAACAGACTCGATCCCCTCTTTTTCCCCCTTTTCGGCTCTTGCGAAGAGAGGAGGAAAGACGTATGTATAAAGGGGTGGGCAAACGGGTCGAGGATCCGCGGGTTCAAACCGAAAAACGGTCCGAATTTTAATTTTGTGTTTTTAGATAAGGTCCGGTCCGGATTTTAATTTTGTGTTTTTAGATACGGTCCGGTCCCGGTTCCTATTAAGAAACGGTCCGGATTGGACCCGTTTCAAATAAAATTTACAAACTAAAAATCTAAATATGGAAGTAAGGAGGATAAGAGAAAGTGAGAGAGCACGCGCAGCCGCAGCCCGCAGAGCAAGCACCCGCAGGCCGCCTCCTCCGAACCTGCATCCTTTTCCCGCATCGTTGAAGTATCTCTGTAACAGTTGCTTCCTTTTTAGTTTTTGAAATCTTGATTGCTCACATGTTTGTGTGTACACTGTGGGGTTGAATTTTTACACTGTTTTTGCTTTGTTTTGTTTCTCGTTTTAGTTGAATTTTAATAAATCAATACCCAGATCTTGACAATCTCTGTTTACTTCAAAGGTAATCTCTTTTTGGAATACCCATTTATTGGGTTTGTGGGTTTGAAACCATGGAAATGGAAAACTAATGCTGATCTTTGGTTTGAAGCGGATTTCTGAATCTGGTTTTTTTTTTCAATTTTAAGATTTAAGTTGGATTTTGTTGAAAAAAGAGGGGAGGTGGAAAAAATTGGTTTTTGTTATAGTTGGTAGATAGAGACACAACTGGCTTTTGTTTGATCTGGAGTTTGTAATATGGGTTTTGTGTAATTGAAGAAGCCATACTTGATTTCCTGTTCTATGTAGATATGTAACCATTTCTTTTAATATTTTGTATTATGTCATTATATCTGACTAAATCACTGGTTCATGTTCTGCTCATCCTCATTTCTGTCAAAATTTGTTTGTCATTTCTAACCTGACAGATGGATTGAATTACTGCCAAAGATTGAGAAAAAATTTAAACAGTAATACCATGAATATATTCAGATTCTCATTTTGGAACCATTTGGAACCGTAGGAACTGGACCGTTCCAAACGGTTCGAGTTAGGTTCAGTCCCAATGTTCAAAATAAGGGAATCCGGACCGGACCGGATCCGTTAAATTTAAACGGTCCGAATTAGGTTCTAATAAATTTGGAACCGATCCCAACCGTGCCCACCCCTATTCTTTAGTACAGGCACATTACATTTGTGAAAAGGTTAAGTAAATAAGAAGATCTACCATTGTTGGATATGAAGAAAATAAATAAATAAAAAAATAAAAATGAAGAAAAACTATCCAATTTAATAATTGTTTGACAAAAATATAACATCAAGAAGACGAACTTCCTTTACTAATTAAGATAACCATTCTCCAAACAAAAAGGTTTCATAACATTTGCATACAACAACAATTCAACTCCTTTTCTTGATTGGTTATAGAGAATCGGTAAGTACTTGAACACCTTGAAGTTCCAAAATTGCAATAACAACAACCAACACTTTAAACTTAATTTAATTAATAAACAAAAGTAACTATAAACATAAACAAAGTGATGAAGAAGAAACCCAAAAAATAAAACAGAACATAACAGAGGGTAAGAGAGAGATGGAGAGGACATACCAATAGGCTTAGGCTGTGGTGAGGGCTCGATAGTTTCTTCCACGCTACCTATTATCTAACCAAGGAGACAGAAGAAGACCCCTTAATCGTGTGCTTGTGCGGCAATTGTGGCCCAACTCTTAAGGGCCTCAGACCGTAAAAAGTTTCATACATTTATTGGGCTTTGGATGTGGTTGTTTTGCTATCCAGATGAAGTGTAGAGATAGATTCCATCAAGGAGATTTTTTCTTCTTATCAATTTCATCATCGCAAAGTAACATTGCTCAATTGGGGTGTGAATTGGAAGACTAAAGATGGGCCAAGCCCAATTTTGTACCTTCAAAATATAATAGGGATACTAGTTGTGTTGTTCCAAGGATTGTGATTTCGTTGTTTTTTGTGGTAATTTTGGTAAGTTGATTATAAGAAATATTTCGTTGCATATAAAAAAATGTTAAAACTTCGTTTATAAATTTAAAGTTGTCAATTTTATTGTAGCATTTTAACTCTTACATACCACGTAAAGAGTCCCACAATACTCATAATGTCCTTCAAACTACACATTGCATAAGAATCACTTATATATCAAAATTTTAATACTAAACTAACGGGTTAAAATGTAACAAAAATTGAGATTGGTATGATGAAAAAAATAAATATTTCGAATTTCAAGAGAAAATTCAGTAACTCTAAAGAAAGAAATATTTTGAGAAATCATATTCCTTGGTTGTGTCAATGTAAATACTAAATACTACTATTCTTAGAGTCAGAGATTGCCTTTTAATACAAACACTTGATGGAATCTATCTTTACACTTCATCTAGATAGCAAAACGTCCACATCCAAAGCCCAATAAATGTATGGAACTTTTTACGGTCCGAGGCCCTTAAGAGTTGGGCCACAACTGCCGCACAAGCCCACGATTAAGGGGTATTCTTCTATCTCCTTGGTTAGATAATAGGTAGCATGGAAGAAACTGCCGAGCCCTCACCACAGCCTAAGCCTATTGGTATGTCCTTTCCATCTCTCTTACCCTCTGTTATGTTCTGTTTTGTTTTTTGGGTTTCTTCTTCATCACTTTGTTTATGTTATAGTTACTTTTGTTTATTAATTAAATTAAGTTCAAAGTGTTGGTTGTTGTTATTGCAATTTTGGAACTTCAAGGTGTTCAAGTACTTATTGATTCTCTATAACCAATTAAGAAAAGGAGTTGAATTGTTGTTGCATGCAAATGTTATGAATCCTTTTTAATTGGAGAATGGTTATCTTAATTAGTAAAGGAAGTTCGTCTTCTTGATGTTATATTTCTGTCAAAAAATTATTAAATTGGATAGTTTTCTTCCTTTTTATTATCTTCATATCCAACAATGGTAGATCTTCTTATTTACTTAACCTTTTCACAAATGTAATGTGCCTGTACTGAAGAAGCAACTTCTCAAATTAGTGAAGAACATAAGATTTTCCAACATTTAAAGTTACCATGTGTTTTGTCAATACAATCTATATCTCACCGTCGATACCTCAGGGTGCAACAGATAGTCTAGGATGGGAACTCGAAGGGAAGGCTGTATAGAGGTCTATGCAACGGCAAATCCAGGATTTTAGTCCGGGGGGGGGGGGGAATTACAAATAATTATTAGTTATCAAAGGCGAAGCAAAAAAAAATTTCCTACCCGAGCTAGTAACTAATAAAAAAGTACAACTAAAAGTAAATTGCATATACCAAATTGAATCTAGTGTAATCTAATTTTAAGCCAAAATAAGGTCACAATATCGATAACCTTAGCAAGGGCAAAAACAAGAATATATAACTAAAATCACAAAATAATTAGGATAAGTATCTAGTTGAAGCTTAAAAAATCTGAAATTTGCGAACATAATAAGATCCTAATACAGTTTCATAGAAAAAATGGTTTGTGAGCCTCAAATTTTGTATGAGTTGGCTAATGATATATATTTTCATTGAATTATATAGTTATTATTTTAGATATTAATTTTAAATATTTTTTTAGAGGTTTTATACCACTTGTGAACAAACAATTCATTTTTCTTAATGTTTGCAATTACATATGAAATTGCGAAAACAAAAAAAGTAGGGGCATGTTACAATGACAGAAATAATAATTGTCAATAGCCATAAAAATATACGCTCCAAGAGGACCGAAAATAAGTTTTATTTAAACTAAACAAATTTTTAATGTTAGCAATTACTAATAAAAGTGTCGTTACACCAACAAACAAATGTTAAACTAATTGAATAAACAATTATATATTGTATTATGAATTATATAACTGAAATTTTGTAAAGGTAAGTATTTATTAAAAATATTTTGAAAGTTGAGGGGGGGCAACTGCCCCTAAGTCTGTGTAGTTAAAACAACGTTATAATGTCGATATAACTCTGATATAACGCTTAATGGGGGTGAACCGTTACATTATGACATTATCATGTTATGGTATCACAACTCCGATATTACGGCGTTATATGACCGTGACCGTTATTGAGATAACTTTTTTCTCAATAATGTCGTTTTAATGTTTTATTCTAATACATAAAAAAATATTCATTTCATTCTCGATCGAACCAGAACCCTAGACTCACAGGAAAGAAGAAGGACCAGAGCTCGCCGTCGCCCATCGACAGAGTACCAGACCTCACAGCTCGACAAAGAACGAGAGAAAAATGGAAGAAGATGAAAAGTAGATCGCACTCTCTGTTGCGATCTCACTCTCATATGAAGGGAAGATTTTTTTTGTTTTTTTTGTTTTGTTTTTGAATTTAGTGTTATGAACATGATTTACCTTTTTGACTCTATAATACATTAATACTTTGTGGGGTATTAAAAATATATTTAAAAAATTATTCTGTTATATACCGTATATAACCTATAACGGTCTTGGACTGTTATGGGTCCGTTATCCGTTTTAACTGTATAGACCTCTATATGGCCTTCCCTTCTTTTAGTTTGAGTCCACGCGACTTCTTGGGTTGATTTAGCAAATCAAATGCATCTGTATGTTTAGGCTCTAGGGTGTAGCCGGTGGTGAAAGTTTCTCTCCTGAGAATACTAACCTTATGTTTTAGATAATTCTCAACACAACTCTCATCACCCTTATTCGCAAAGTGAAATAACCCTCTTCCATTGTTGAATTTTGACATATCAGTTTACTCATAGCCAAAGTTCTCTCTACTAGACTGAATGATACCTTGCCCAAATCATCTCCCCTTTTCAGTCTGCCCTAGACTGAATGATACCTTGCCCAAATCATCTCCCCTTTTCGGTCTGCTGGGTGGGCCATAGACAACTCATAAATGTAGTGCTCATTGCTGTTGGATTATAGAATCAAGCAAGAAAGGGGTGGAATCTTATTAAAAGTGAATTTCGGGCCTTTGACACTGTCTCATGTGGATGTTTACACAATATGATGGATATTGTTGGGTTTGCACCTAAATGGAAAAAATGGATTTATACTTTGCACTCAACTCCTTTTTCCATAGCCATCAATGGCACCCCAACTGGGCATTTCAAGTCTTCTAGAGGACTCAAGCAAGGGGACTTTCTCTATCTCTCCCTCCTTTTCTCTTTAGCAGCTAAAGGGTTGACAACTCTTGTCACCAATGCGTGTTGGTCTGTTGAATGGTTCCAAGTCTCTCTGATACGATAATCGAATCAACTAAACAATAATTGAAATAATTTGAAATAACAACGATAAAATAAAGAGAAATAACTGAGAAATGAAATGTTCTTTCAATCAATCAACTAACTACAATAAACTACCTATGCTCCTATTTATAAAAAGCAAACCCAAAACCTAATAGAAAACAATGTCCTAATTGGACTGTTATTAAATAGTTACTATTACAATATAACTAAGAAATATTATTCCTAAAAGAATCCTAATTATATCAACTTCCTCAGGTTGAAGAAGCTCGTCCTCAAGCTTTAAGTCGAAGATGTTTGATGAGCACAAGCAACTAGTCACTGAACATAAGGCGAAGTGCACTTGAAGTAGTTGACTCCGAAACTTGCCATGATACACACTGGCTAAAATAGAGGAACCAACTCAGAAAGAAACCAAGGTGACTCAAATAATCAGAAGGTGCAATAAACCTGAGAAAACGCATGTGCATAAGCTTGTGTCAAAAAAATGTCCCAATACGAATCAGCACAATCATCATCACAGTGTCTGCCATTGTAGCAACATCATCTAGTTGCTAAAAATGGGTAAAAAGTTGCACAATACAAATGGCTCACAAGTCGAAAATCGAGTGCATGTGATGGTGCCCTTACTTCTTCAAAAAGTGGGATGGAGTCTGACAAACAGCATGGCTCCTCCGTTTCTGTGTGCCTATGTGCAAGTTTAGCTTTTTCCATATTTTGTAGTTGCGAAATTCTCTAATCCCATCATCAATCTTTTTATGCACTCGTTCTAGCCATTCTCTGAAATCTCTACGATGCTTATGGGCAAGTTCATCTGCTTCCAACTGTGGATGATGTTCTCGAATCTTCTGTTGGTGCCTTTCCTTCTCCCTTGCTACTTCTCGCTTTGCTAAATCTTGCAATAGCTTCTTTGTGTTTGTCTCAACCTGTATCACAGTTAAGGGGTAGTGGGGTATACATCACTAGCAGATGAGGGTGTAAGTTAAACGGGTACGAGTGATAGTGGTTTGCAGTCATTGGTCACTAGGTGGTGCTGATATAGGAGAAATAGATTCAAGTTGGATGTAAGAGGGGAGATAAATGGTGCATGGTGGAAAATAAACTGGAGGATAATCGCTATATGACACCGTCGGGTATTGTGTGATACTTGGACTTGGGCTATAGTGTTATTGGTATGGGGAAGGGAATATGATGGGTATTGGTACGAATAATAGGGGTATGGATATGGGTCACTCATTTTTTATTTTATTTTTCTTACGTTAGGGTGCTCTCATAATATGTGGGATGTAAATAGCCAATGTGATCAGGACTAGGGATGACAACGGGGTGGATTAGGGTGGATTTGGACAAATTTGTTCCCGCCTCGCCAGGGTTTTCGGATCCCCGAATCTGCCCAGAATAGCTATTAATTATTTTTGTTAAAATCATCTTCAAAATAGAGCCAGCAAGACAGACAAAAGAGAGCTAATGATTCCCACATCCCACCACTCACAAATCTTTCCTTCAATCCAACTCTACTCGGTTTCAAAACCCCATTTAGCCATTCTCTCCAATTTCCCTCAAGACCCCTTCATTTCATGTAATCTTTTGATCAAAGTTTCGATCTTTTTCGACACCTTTTTCACAGGTCCTCCCTTCCTCTTCTTCTTCAAGCTCCAATGATGGAGTGCCCAAGTCGCACACGAGTCAACCCCACCACTTCTTTTTTATTATTGGCTCCTCATTTGTTATAGAGAGGCAAATCAGAGTGAGATCAAAAATAGAGTTTGAGTAAGAGATCAGGTTGTTCCTCTGTCATGAATTTTATGGTTGCTTGGTCAGGAGAAGGAGGTGCCTTGTAATAGAAGAGCTTGAATTCCTCTGATGTAATCGAAGAGTGCTTGGTCAGGAGAAGGATGTGCCTTGTGAATGGTGGACTTTGTTCTTTGGTTGGGAGTTGATGATGAAAAAGAAGATGGATTTGTGATGGAAATGATGACGGATCTGTGATGAAGAAGATGATGATGACGGATTTGTGGCAGATTTGTGATGGAGAGGATGATGATGATGAATCTGTGATGAAGAAGATGATGATGTATCTGTGATGAAGAAGAAGATGATGTATCTGTGATGAAGAAGAAGATGATGATGATGATGATGATGATGGATCTGTAATGGAGAAGATGATTACAAATAAGATGATAACGGATCTGTGATGGAGAAGAGAGGATAAGATGATGATGATGGAGAAGATCTATGATGAATCTAGGGTCTCTTTGATGGAGAGGAGAGGAGAGGCGTGGGTTGTCTCTGTGATGAAGAGGTGACGAAATTTAGGGTTTTTAAAGTGTTGTTGAAGGGTATTTTAGTAATATTCATATATAAATGGATATTCGTGGGGCGGATATGGCCAAATTTTATCCGCCCCGAATATTTGTCGAATGTTGTTTGGATATTCTTATCCGCCACAATATCCGTGTATGCATATCCAAAACTGCCCCAAATGGGGCAAACAAGGCGGATATACATGAAAATCCGCCCCACTGCCACCCCTATCAGGACCCAAGTGAAAAAACATTGTCAGGGACTGAAATGTAAAATGATAGTAGGGAATGAAAAATAAAATGACATCCTTTCTTCCCCAACCCGACTGACAGGGAGTAGGGGTGGGGTCAGGATGCCAGCGACGGTGATCATGGCTAAGACAAGGGGTCGCCGACGATGATGAGGGTGGGGCTCTGAATATTGTGATTTATGACGACCTGCAATAGTTTGCGGCTAGACGAATAATGGTGATGGCAGTGAAGTGGGTTGTGACGGATGGTTGCGACGGCGGAGTGGGTTACGATTGGCTAGGCAAGGTGGTCGGATTGGCTAATTGAAGGTCTGTGAGAACGTGCTACGGGGTGGATTGCGACTGGCTGCAACAGACTGCGGCTTGCGACGTTGGCGGGTGACTATGACGGGTTTGATTTCTGTCTTATCTATTTTCTTCTCAACTTCTATTCGAATCTTGATTTCAATCTTCTTCTTTCTTTGAATTTTTTTTTTGTAAACAATAAGAATCGTTTGGCTTGGATACCAATTGATAGAAGAAAATAACGATATTCTAAATAAAGTGAACAATAATTGAAATGCGGAATAATTTAGAATAACAACGATAAAATAAAGAGAAATAACTAAGAAATAAAATATTCTTTCAATCAATCAACTAACTAAAATGAACTATCTATGCTCCTATTTATAAAAGCAAACCCTAAAAACCTAATAGGAAACAATGCCCTAATTTGGTTGTTACTACATAGGTCCTATCACATTATAACTAAGAAATGCTATTTCTAAAAGAAACCTAATTACATCACTCTCCTTCTCAATCAATTCCTATCATTCAGTACGCAGATAACATGACACTGTCTCGTTCTTTTATGCTCTATTGAAGAAGTGTTTGCTCTTAGGGATATCCTCCTTTGGTTCCGAGTCTACTCAGGGCTTAAAGTTAATTTCTCCAAGACTTAAATATTTGTTGTTGGAGCAGTTGATGATATTGATAAATTGGCTTTTATTTTAGGGTGCAAGAAGGATACCGTCCCTTGTAATTATCTGGGCCTTCCTTTGGGAGCTAAATACAAGAGCTCTAAAGTATGGGATGAAACCTTACAGGGGGTTATTCAATCATGGATTTTAATAGAGTGTGAAAGACTTTAAAATCTCATGGATTTTAAAATATTTCAAAGGAGTTTACAGAATCCACTGAACTTTGATGTATTTTAAGTGACTGGATTTTGTGGAATTTACAGAATCCACTGGATTTTAATGGATTTTTATTATTGGATTTTCTGAATTTTATAAATGATTGTTATGGATTTCTATTGATTCTTATAATTTCCTTGAGCCTACTGGGAGTGAATTTCATCAGGGTCAATGAACCCAAGATTGAGTCATTTACACTTCCCATTGTAACCCTCCTAAGCCATTCTTGAGGTTCATGTGTTGAATGTGAGGACCAAACTCCCTAGCAAATGGGAGAGCTGATAGAGTCTGACCTGTTTTGTTGGTTCTTATTGCAGGATTGTGAAGAACTGGATCTAGCTGCTCTGACAAACTTGGAACAAATTACTTCAGGCTTCTCTGACAGAATCAAATATGAAGTAATGGAACCTTGCAATCTTAGCAGACAATCTACTATGATGTATGAAGAAGAAATAAAGGATAGTTCAACACTGCAGTGAATTTGTATTGAATGAAGGAATTGTATCTATTACAATAGAATGTAGGAACTGATAGGAAAATGAAACAAAGTGTATTAGCAGAATTCGCGATTGCTATTCTCCTTTGGAGCTATTCGAGAGGCTCTACTCTCCTATGAGCCAAAGCTCAATTGTACATTTTACAATCTTAATAATCCCCCCTATTCTTCTATTCCACCTCTATTTATAGCATTTGATTCAGCAACCTCTTTTATTTCAGCATCTCAGCATCTTTTATTTCAGCATCAGCATCTTTATTTCAGCATCTCTATTTCAGCATCTCAACCTTAGCAACTCTCAGCATCAGCATCTCAGCCTTAGCAACTCAGCATTTCATCAGTTCCCATTCCCAGCATACTCAGCATTAGCAACTCAGCATTTCATCAGTCATCAGTTCCCATTTCCAGCATAGAGAATAGAAGAGATGAGAGAGAACTCACGACATCATAGAGAACAGAAGGGATGAGAGAGAACTCACATTTTGGCAACTGCAATGACTCCCTCCCTGCAGGTCATTTCTGAAAGCTTCAACTTTTCAATTTCCCTGTTCATGATTCATACAACAATTTCAGAATAGTGTAAAACAAAGAAATACACATTATAATCAGGATGATAATGGTAGAAGTGAGATTTAGTCCCCTTCAGACCATCATGTAAAATGTAATGTAGCTATCCTCCACTTACTTCGCATTGTATAAAGCAATAACTCATGAGTTATTTCAGTAACAACAAATGTGAGTCATTTTTCACTTATATTAGTGAACAAACAGTTGAGCTCACAAGGGTGCATTGTAATGCATCAGCCCACAATATTTTTCTCTGTCCTATCCATGTATCAAATGGAAGCACTTAATTTGCAAATAAGGGTAAAATGAAAAGTACATACGTTTTAGCAGCTTGTCTTCCCTTTCCGATTGCAGCCCCAAAATATCTCTAAAACATCAAAGACAATTCAATGAAACAGATTATCCACATATATCATGACCATACAAACAAGAAACTTGCTCAGTACACAAATGTCATGTCCTAGCAAACGATCTGTCGTAATATAAAATTTTCAGCTTCAACTTACATAGGAAACACCAGAAGGCTCAACCATGTACAATTGTGGTCCATCTCTGTCATAACCTCCGAGAATAACTCCACAACCGAAAGGTCTACACATCCTTGAGAATATAAGAAATAGATGTACAAGATTTAAAAAAAAAAAAAAAGTTTATGATGTTCCACACCTTAGCCACCAATAAAGTGTGCATAAATGCACATAACTAGCAACACGGTCTGCAAGTTCCTTCACAGGTATAGGCTCACCATAGGTCCTGCACAGGAAAGCCATCAGACTTTAGGTGATCTGAAAATGTATTCATATTTGCACAGTTATCTTTGGATTTTATAAATGAATACACATAGGATTTCCAATGAAATCATGGACTTGTCGACCTGTGAGTGCAACTATGACTCAGAATTTTGCTCATCTTGGTATAATTTGGGATGCCAATCCATTGAACAAATGAACATTTAGAGGAATAATTATCATAAGGTTCAGTATGCTTGCATGCTGCCTTACAGGCTACATCACTCTTGTCTTATATTTGGATATCTCGAAAGATGATCAGACAAACTACTTTTTCAAAACACATTGGGCACACAAACTTGATTATCACATTAAATAGTTGAGACATGTATATGATTGATCTTTAAAATTTCCATAGAAGTTGAAATTTCATTAGTTGCATGGATGAGTTGCTAGACACTCATTTACTGAAAATAAAAACAAAAGATAAAGATGTCGTTACTTTCGTACCAATGAAGAAGAAACTAACTTTTGACGTTGAATGCACCATACTGTTTGGTATACATGATGATCCAAGTAAAGACGCCTTAGTGAAGGACTTCACTGTAGCATTCAAAGCTTTATGGTGTGTCCCGATGAATTTTCCAGGCACAAGTTACCACCAAAGAATACTAGCACGATCAAAGATTATTAATCGAATATTACCAATTATAAACAAGAAAAGGGAGGACCTCGGGAATAGGGCACTCTTAGCCCGAGAAATGATGCCTTCTCTTGCTTGTTAGAGTTGAAAGTAAAAGGTCAAGAACCCATTACAAAAACAGAAATTTTTGGAAAATTTCATTTTGTTAATGATAGCCAGTCATGATACCTAGGCCATTCTGCTAAGTTTAATAATCTGGAAGTTGTCTATGGATCCCAAGTACTACAAAAAAGTTCGCCAAGGTAACAAACTACATCTTCCCACCTAATCAATTTTCCTATGTACTCAGAATTTTCTCACAATTATTTCTCTACAATGGGTATGTTTGGTTCAGAGACATGAGGACTCTAAATGAAAGACAAGCTCAAGGGGAAGAAAAAACTAAGAAGCATCACTTATTTATGAACCACATAAAAAAAACGAAGTAAACATGGAGAGTTGCACAAGAAATGATGAGAAATTGTTTTAAACTTTCTTTGTTTATGAATGTTTCTCTGAGTAATTTCATCAAATAATTGGAAAACACTGCAAGAAGCATTACTTATTTCATTATTTGTGAACTCAATATTTTTCTCAGTAATTTCATCAAACAAACATACTGCAAGAATGAATCATAACTAATTTCAAGAAAACTCACATTGCTGAATTTCGAAGATCCAACCACGTTCGATCCGTTTCACATTGCTGAATTTCTTTGTATATGATTGATGAAGAACTTATAAGTGGAGGTGGCAGTGGTCCATCATCTTCCTCCTTGTCACTGTCATCATCAGGGCTAAAAGGAGGAGGTGGTGGTGGGGGAGGAGGTAATGGGGTTGTTTCAGATAGAGGTGGAGGAGGCAATGTATCAAAAGAAGAAGAAGAAGAAGAAGAAGAAGAAGGTGCAAGAATTTCAAGTAGCTCCTCCTCCTCCAAGGACTCAGATTCAGTGAATTGGCGAAGAGTTATTCCAGTATTCTTCAAAGACTGCAAGTAAGACACTTGAGCTGCAACAAATTCACTCCTTAGCACCAATAGTTGCTTCATCAACTTCCTCCTCTCTTTGCACCTCTGCACCCTCTCCTCATTATCTATCCTCCTTGATGCAGCACAACCCATTGCTCACTTTCTTCGATTTTTTCAGCTCTACTGATATTCTACACCAAATCAACAAACCCCATTTCTGTAACTACATAAACCCCTTAAACACAACAATTACTTAGGGTTTTCACGAACACCACTCCTCCTCCAAAGAGATGGAGACTCGATTATTCAATTAAACTAATCAGGTTTTCACGACCCCACTCCTAGATCAGATCCAAATCCATTCTCCATACCATAAACTAATCAGGAACCGCGAAGAGGTAATTGGTCGGTGCTGCTGCTGTTGGATTCTCGATCTCCTCTATGTCTGCTATTTCTTTCTCTTTCTTCTGTGAATTGGATTACCCTGCAAGCCCTAGCAAGCCCTAGCAGAGAAATTGTTGGTGAGAGCGAGTTGGGACGAGAGGGAGCAGAGAAATTGAAATTCGAGGGTAATAGGCCGGATTTGAAAAGGACTTTGATATTTATATCTTTCACACATAAATCCTTCAAAGTCAAGTCTATCAAGTCAACAAATCCATTAAAATCCACTGCTGTTTGAATACCCCTAGATTTCATTGTATTGTTTAAAATCCATGATTGAATACCCTATGATTTTAATGGATTATAAAACAATCATTTAAAATCTATATTTGAATACTCCTAGATTTCATTGTATTATTTTAAATCCTTAATTGAATACCCCTATATTTTAATGGACTTTAAAATCTTTCAGAATCTATTAAAATACATGATTGAATACCCCCTCTTAGAAAGAATTGAAAAAAGACTTGGTACATGGAAAAGGAAATACATTTCAAAACCTGGCAGAGTACCATTGCTTTTTTACCTGCCCACATGATGACATGATGTCTCTGTGTAATGCCTCCCTCTATTGTCACAGAATTGAGAAATGTGTGAGGGGTTTCCTCTAGGTTCTTAACCCTCTGCCAAAAAATTTCACTTCCTCACTAGTGCTTGGTTGCTAACCTAATCTAATGGACGCCTTGGAATTAGGATAGTAAATTCAACAGGTCGCTGCTAACTAAATGGATTTGAAGGTTTGGAGTTGAGGCTGATTCTCTATGGAGATAAGTAATTGCTGACAAGTATGGAGCAAGCCCCAATGACTGGTTCACTCCTGATTCCAGAACTTCTTATGGTTGCTCACTTTGGAAGGGAATCATGAACAATAAGGCAGAGGTGCAAGGCAGGGTCTATTTTGAAATACACAATGGTGAAAGAATTAGGTTTTGGGATCAAGCTTGGATTGGCCACACTCCTCTGAAAGACCAGCTTCCAGCTATATTCAATGCTGCAAGCAACAAGGCAGGTTTAGTCAAAGAATTCTAGAATAGTCAAGACCAAGCTTGGAATTTTCACCTTAGAAAGAATCTAAATGATTGGGAGATTCCTCAAATGACCAATTCTCTGTCTCTCACCGAAGAAGTTGCCTTGGATGAACTAGTGGACGAATGGTTCTTGATTGAGAAGGATTCTCCTTTCTCGATCAAGGAATGGTACAAATTGCTCACCCCTCCTATTCAAGGCCTTGATCAGACACACTAGAATCTGCAACCTTCAAAAGCTTGTTTGTTTGAAAAAAGCCCCTCCCATGGGCCATGACGTCCTTCTTGCTGTGGGCAATCTTCATGGTAGAACTCTCCTGTCGACTCCTTCCAAACCACTGTGTCCGTTGCAATCAAGCAGAAGAGTCAATTGACCACTGCTTATTCATTTTTCTCTTGCTTCTGAGTTATGGTCAATGGCCTTATATGAGTTCCACCTTCAGGCAACAACTACACATTCTTTCCTAGAGAGTATAGTTTCATCAACCAAGAGTACAAGAATATGCCCCATCTGACTGCCTTTGGTAAATGGACTTGGGACAGATTGATTCATGATATGTTTTGGGTGATTTGGAGAGAGAGAAACAATAGGGTCTTCAACAGTTCAGCAAAGTCTGTCCAACTGTGGGTAGACATTAGAGTTACTTTGTGGATATGGGATCAAATTGGGATAGGTCTAGGGATATCAATTTGCTTCCTGCATGTTCATTTGGGATGGCTTATTCCTTTCCAGTGGTACCTTAGGAAGCACGGACTCTCGGAAAAACCCTTCGAATCTTAGGAAAATGCGTGTTGGATACGGATATTAGTGCAATTCGCGGTCGACACATATCCGACACGCGGTCAACTTGACTTGGTCAGGATACGGCATGGACACAGTCAGAATTCGATTGTTAATAATTTTTTTTCAGATCTTGATAAGATCGGACGGATGAGATGTAAAGCCCTAATATTAAAACCTAATCTCCCGAGTTTTTCTTGTTCTTGCTCAAACCACACAACCAGAGAGAAAGAAGGAGGAACCGAGGAGGCCAGGAAGAAAAGAAAGAAGGAAGAGGAAGAAGAGAAAAAAGGAAGGGAAGAAGAAGAAAGAGCTTACCGTAGAGGAGTCTGTTGGAGTAGGACTGAAGCTCAGGTTCGTCTCTCTCACTCAGTCACTCACTGTCACAGTGTCACTGATCCGTCCTTACTCCTTCTGCTCTTCACTTCTTCAGATCTCACTATCTCAGGCTGGATTGAAGAGGTTGAGGGAATCACTTGACAACAAGGTATACCTCATTCAGTTTTATACCTCATACGATTAAGTTTCACAGTCAGTATTTGCTATGTACAGATATTTACGTTTTTCATCATCATCTGGTCACCCTCCTGCAACAGAAATATCAGTTAGTAGCCACTGAACTAATGCTTATGTCAATCATGTAGAGCATAAAACAAATAAAGAGCTATTAAGGAAGCTCGATTTGGGGATATGGAAAAAGTTGTGCAAGGATACTTACCTTTTCAAATTTTCAATGAAGGAATTTAAGGAGCCTGATCAAGGTGTTTATCTCTTGATGGAGCTAATGCATCTTGCACAACTATTTTCTCGTATAGGTTATGACCTGTTCAGTCTGGCTCTGCAATAGTATATTAGATGGTGACTTGAACTATTAAACTATCAGTGGTCCTGAGGAGATAGCTAATGTGTAATTTATTATATGTCTAGTTCATTTCTTTCTTCTAAACATTCTTTTAAATGATAAAGAGCAATTGAGAAGTGTATGTCTATACATAACCTTTTGATGAAGTCTCCCATGCCTCTGTGGAAATTTTGGATTTCCCTTCCAAGAAGAAATTATGTTGTTTCTTTGTCGTCTGACTCGTCTCCATCTATCTTATTGCCATATTAGTATATAACCGTACACCATAAAGATAATAGACCAAATCTTTTGTTTTGCCTGCAGGTGAATTATTTGTCCTTCAATCCATTTAACGAGTGGATTCTGGCTACTGCTTCTTCAGATACCACCGTTAATCTGTTTGATTTGCGGAAGCTAACAGCACCATTGCACAGTTTCTCTGGTCACATGTAAGCCTTTTATCTCTTATCAATATCTCCTGCACCACCCATTTTAATTTGATAAACCATATTATATTCTTATTAATCAGTTACAATCGAAAAGTAAAAAATCTTCAAGGGAGATCTTCATGCATTTCTCGTCATCTCTTCTACTGCTAGAATTAAGAAGCAATAATGGTTGGGTTAACCTAAGTGTGGAGTGAACATTAGGGCTGAAATGAAGAAGCAGATACAAAAATGTTAGCATTTTTTGTTAAATCAAATTCTCATGGCAATAATATGATTAGGTTGGGTATCTTGTAATAGAAGCAGAATCTCAGTCTCAGATGCAATGATGCAAACATGTGAAGCAACATGATAGAGAAGATGTTGTAATTGATCTTTGTTTATTAAAATAGTATTTAAGAGTTTATATGGCTGCACCTTGAACTCAACTCATGCTTGTATAAGTTTGGCGTTGCTTAATTGGTAACTTAATCGTTTCCCTGTTTTACATAATCAAATTTCAGATCTTAGTTCTAATCTCTTCAGATTTCGTATAAGTGTATAACAAGATTTTACTTTGTATCTTTATTGTAGATTTGTAGGTTTATTGCTAATTGGTTTTCCAATTAATCAATTATTCTTCTATTACATTTACAAATTTACAATATTATCTTCGAAGGCTGTTTGAACTTGGGCATGGTTGAAGTGTTTTGCAATTCAATTCTTTAAATCAAAGGCTACTTGAATCAGCCTACCAGCTACCACACTCAATTTCTGACAATGGGTTGTTTTTTTTTTAAGAGATCACATCTGGATCTGATTGTTGTCCAACTTGTATCCAACTCTTCATTTAGTAGCTGGTAGCTGCAGTATTTCTCTTCTTGTAAGTTTTTCTCCTGTCCTTTTCGGCTTGTCCATTTGCCATAAAATATTCTAGCAATATTACCTGCAAGTTTGCAACACGTAAATAATTGTCAGTCTTCAATACTACTTGCAAGTTGCAATTAAACTATATACCTATTCTAGCAATACTACCTGCAACCAATTTTTATTTTTTTTAATCCATGTTTCTTTTCCTGTTTTTACATGTAAAGTTTAACACCAAATGAGCGGAGATGATAATTCTCCTCTTTGGAGGCATGTCACGCGAATAAGAAAATCAAGTGAAGGTGGAGGGAATCAAATGTGGCGGTGTAACTTTTGCAAAAATGAATATACGGGATCCCATACTAGACTAAGGCACCATTTGTTGAAGGAAAGAGGTCGTGGGATAGCTATTTGCGATAAGATCTTTTCCGAACAATCTATAGAGGTACAAAAACTTGTTGATGAAGCTGCATTGAGAGTAGAAAATGCTCGTACATGTGTTGTTCCTTTACCTCCTTCAAGGGGCTCAACTCAAGGTAGTTGCACAGGTACGAGTGGTGGCGTAAGTTCATCCTCTGATTCAAGGAAAAGGAGAGCAACAAGTAATCCGATTGCGGATGCTTTCAATCTCAATGATCGGCAAGAGTTAGATGCTTTGATTGCAAGGATGTTTTACTCAGCTGCATTGCCTTTCAACCTTGCAAAGAATCCGTATTATCATAATGCCTTCACATTTTCATCAAATAAAGCTAAGTCTATTAGTGGTTACAAGCCACTTGGGTATAATGCATTGAGGACGACTTTGCTTCGAAAAGAAAGAGATAACGTTGAAAGGTTATTGGAGACAATAAAGTTCACATGGAAGGCTAAAGGAGCAACTATTGTTTGTGATGGGTGGAGCGATGCTCAAAGGAGGTCTCTTATTAATTTCATAGTAATTAATGAGGGTGGTCCAATGTTTTTGAAGGCTGTGAATTGTGAAGGAGCAGTCAAATATAAATATTTCATTGCTGGCTTGATCAAAGAAATTATTAATGAGGTTGGGCCTAATAATGTGGTCCAAGTCATAATCGACAATGCTCCAGTTTGCAAAGCTGCAGGTTTACTTGTTGAGAGTAGGGGTGGGCACGGGACGGGATGGGACGAGATATGCCCATCCCTATCCCATCCCGTTCATACGGGATCGGGACGGGACGGGATGGGAAAAATCTCATCCCGACCTCGTCCCATCCCAAACGGGTTCGGGACGGGACGGGATCAGCGTGCTTGGACATGGGTGGGGCCCCACAACGCTACCTGATAAGTAAAAACTGTCATCTAAGTTATTAACCCAGTGTCTGATTGCTTCTGAAGTTGCATTTTTGAAGGTTCCTTGTACACCTTTAACCTGTAGAAACATTACAAACTTTATAGTCAGTATTTGGCAGTTTTTCACGTCCTGGGGACATACATTCTTTTATCAACATAAAATCCTAAAACAGTTTATTAATGAAAATGACTTTTTTTTTCTATAATTAATTTTTCCTTGAAAGAAATATATATACACACACTTACGGGACCGACACTGACTTAGAATTCTAGACAAAGGATTGACTAAATCCGATACCGTTAAATACTGGATTCAGTTGTGTAATATTCCACCCATTCCCCTTTGTGTAAAATGAGTTTATACATGTATATATAGCACCAATGACTGTATTTCAGGCAGGTGGACCATGACAATCAAACCTTGGTAAAATTGGATAAAACAAGACATTCTCATCCTCTGAACAAAATATGTTGCCATGAGATTTCAGTAATACCTGAGCCTCGAGTAGCTTCATCTGTAGAACATTAGAAGATTGTTTCTCTATGTCAGTTGATCCCATACAAATGTTCATAAAATAAATAAATAAGTAAATAAAAATATTAATAATTAATATTAAAAAATTAGTTCGGGACGGGACGGGATTGGCGGGATTGAAAATCTTCATCCCATCCCATCCCATTCTAGATCGGGACGGGATCGGGATGAAATTATTCAATTCCATTAAGACACGAAAAAATCGGGACGGGACGGGATCGGGACGGGAACGGGATTGCGGGATGGGATGCCCACCCCTAGTTGAGAGTCAATACCCTCAAATCTTTTGGACACCTTGTGTAGTCCACTCTCAACCTTGCTTTGAAAAACATATGTGCCCAAAGAACACACCTTCAAATGAAAAGGCCTACAACGAGTGTAGTTGGACTGTTGATATTATTGGGGACGACATGCAAATCAAAATTTTTGTCATGAACCATTCTATGAGATTGCACATGTTCAATGAGCATTCAAACTTGAAGTTGCTTTCTATTGCAGAGACCTGCTTTGCTTCAAGTATAATTATGCTCAAAAGGCTGAAAGACATTAAAAATAGTCTCCAAAGTATGGTGATTGGTGGTCGGTGGGATTCCTATAGGGAAGATGATGTTGAGAAAGCACGGTTTGTCAAGGGAAAGTTATTGGATGACTTGTGGTGGGACAAAGTGGACTACATACTTTGTTTCACAGAACCTATATATACAATGTTGCGGAGGGTTGATACCGATGAGCCTTGTCTTCACTTGGTGTATGAAATGTGGGATACTATGATTGAAAAAGTGAAGCAAATTATTTATCGCCATGACGGGAAGACAAATGATGAGGAGTCAGACTTTTATACAGTGGTGTATCATATATTGGTTGATAGATGGGAGAAAAGCAACACACCACTACATTGTTTAGCACATTCCTTAAATCCAAGGTAACTTAAGTTTTGCAGTAGTCTTATTCTACTTAATTTAGAAAATTTGGGTTAGGTTTATAATATTAATTTGTGATTGCTTAGGTATTATAGCAGAGAATGGCTTGAAGGGGCTCTTAATTGTGTTTCCCCAAATTGTGATTCTAACATTTCAATGAAGAAGAATAAATGCTTTCAGAGATACTTTCCTAATGATGAGGAAAGAAGAATGGTAACAGCAGAGTTTGCAAAGTTTTCAGGGGGTGTGGGACAATTTGCAGATAGGGATTCTTTAGAAAATAGAGCACACCTAGAAGCAAACATTTGGTGGCTTGCTCATGGTTCTTCTGCACCATTACTCAGAGCTTTGGCTTTGAAATTGCTCGGGCAACCTTGTTCTTCCTCTTGTTGTGAGAGGAATTGGAGTACGTATAACAACATCCACTCATTGAAAAGGAATCAGTTGACCCCACAACGAGCTGAAGATTTGGTATATGTGCATTCTAATCTTCGTCTTTTGTCAAGAAGAAATCCATAGTACAAAGAAGGTGAGACAAGGATGTGGGATATCGGAGGAGATGCACTTGATTCATTGGATTTGGATGTTGCTGGCATACTTAAGGTTGCCAATCTTTCTCTTGATGAACCTGAGTTAGAATATGTGCTATTTAACGATGGGAGTGTGTCGAGGACGATCAATGATCAAGACATAAAATAGTGAAAATCTATGTATATTTTTTTTTGTTGACGTTCATTTTTTTGGGACTTAAAGTTGATACTTTTGAGTTATGTATCAAACTATCAATCTATAGTGCATCTTGATGTTTTATATGTTTGGATTATTAATTATTGTTTATGAGTTATGACATTATGTTAATAGTTTTTTAACAAAATATAAAAATAAAAATAAGGTTTGATTTACGTGTCGCCGAGTCTCCGAGTCCTAGTTTTTTTAAAATTGCCGAGTCGCCGTGTCGTATCCGTATCCGATACGACACGCGTATCCGAGTCTGTGCATCCCAGGTGGTACCTGATGTATAGTTCTTACAGGTGGGTATTTTGTCCAGATATAATACCCCTTCTCTTTACATCTTTTTCTTAATACTATGTATATTAAGTTTGTTATGCTGATAAATCTGATAAAATTGGAAAAGAAATATGATAAAAACCCTATCAGGTGCTTGGTGCTTGGTGTTCTCTTTTTGTGTCTCGAAAAAGTATCTGTTTTGGCCTTGTTATGGTCTGATGATGTCAATCAGCTTTAAAATATCAATCTTTCTCATACTGTTGTTCTGAAGTCATATAGCACCATTGTCTTGTTCTCACTGAATCTTGGCGACTTATATTTAGGTTGAAGAGCTTTGAGAACAACCACGCCATTCACTATTGAGCACTGGCAATCAATATCTCCCGGAAACAATAAAATCTTGCATAAAGGGGAGTGTGGATAAACCAGCGCACTTATTAACAATGGTCCCCAGTGCTTTACTTGTGGCTAGGGCACCGCTGCTGCAATATCAGCAAAAGAAGATATGCACATTCCTGACAAATAAGCCACTTTGGTCATCTTTGTGGAGGGCCTGCAACTTCTCAGCTCACTCATCTCTTCCTGCACCAGATGTATCTCGTTTAGCCGAAACTGCCCGCATATCTCTCACCCCAGAGGAGGTAAGACCAATAAACTAATATTTTGTCGTTAGCTATGTTACTGTCTGTTTTAAATCATAGAAGACTGCAAGAGTTACTAATTCAAAAATGTGAAAACTTAGTTTAATCCCAAATTTATACCTTGTCTATGTCTGATATTGGCTTTAATGTAATTGCAGGTTGAGGAATTTGCTCCCAAAATTCGACAAGTCATAGACTGGTACTTATGATTGTTTTCAGTTGTCTATTTTATTTGTTTATTTATTTATTATTTTAATGTCATGAACATCCAGTATGACAAAGCACGCTTGCCACCATATGAAAGATTAAAAACATTTGGATGATTTAGACTATATTGTCATTAATGAAAGAGTAAGGTCAAGACCATTTCCTTCTCAAAATCAGTCCTGTGGTTGCCTGAGTTTCTGGTAGAAGGCAACTCTTACTAGGAGTATGATCTGCCCGTATTTATGTAGAATCCTCAACTTAACAGATTTAGATCATACCATAATCCTCTAGTCTATCAGGATGGCATGAAAGTATCTTCACTGTCCAAAAAGAAGAGGTACAGTAGAAATCCAGCATTTTGGAAACAATGTGTCAGTGTCATACTCATACAATCAAACTTCCCTCCTAAAATATCCGTTCCCGCTCCACAAGATGCTCTTGATGGGATTGCTTTCTCCAAAATTTAATATCACCTGGTTTTCATTTGCCGTTATCACTTTTGGATTTGCATGGATGTAAGTTTCGTTTATATGTTTGTACTGTTTCAGATCTTTGCCTATGCTCTGACAGTTACATTGCTCGTAATAGATCTGAGGGTGTGGTTTGATTGTGCTTCTCATTACAGGTTTGGACAACTTCAAGCCGTCGATCTTGAAAGTGTTGAGCCTGCACTTCGAGCAGGTTCTTAGCAACCCCTTTGTATATTATTCATGTAACAGCAAGCAACAGAAATGCACAATTTGAAAAAAAATGATGCTACCTCTATGACTAAATTAAGTTCTTTCGAGTATGACTAGAGATTGCAAGAATTTCATTAGCTCATTTGTGGGTTATTTGCTGACAAGTAGTTTGTAAAATAACTATATTACATGAAGAAAACTAGTCTTCTGTTAGGATCTGATAAACATGTCTTTTTATATCTTCATTCAAATATCACGATTGTTATCCTTTAGTGAGGGTCATGACTTGAGAGCAGTAGGAAAAAGGAACTGTGAATGGTTGTCTTTTAGTTGGAGTGAATGCTGTATTGATTTTAAAGGAATTTTTTTTTAAACTTAGTTTTTAGGACTTCATTGCGAGCGTGACACCCAGAAGGGGTGGGTTAATTTCCAAGTTGTATAAAAAAATAAAGGATAAATATTCCTCATTCAAAGCATATGTCCTGCATCTTTCTTCATGTTAAACTAGTTGTCTTCTTTCTGATACGTCTTTGCCCAACTACTGATTTTTTGATATATGGATGTAAGAATTTGCCTGGTTCTTTGTTATGATTATACTATTGGTGATAGTTGTGTACTACTAAAGACCTGTCAATAATATTTGGGGCTTCATCCTTCTAACCGTCTTTTGCTCTGTTCAGATACTGAAGGCGACAATTTGCGAGAGGATTTGCCTGAAACGTTTGAGAATAGGTAGGCTAGGTTGTATTCTTGCATTATTTTATTTTTATTTATTATTTGTTTAGGGTGTTGTTTTTATCGCCCCATGTTTTACTAAAATAACCCTAAATTAAAAAATTTTGTGGGCTTTATTAGAAAAACACCCCGAGTTTGACCAAAATACCCAAAAACCTAACCAACCGTTTTCTACATGGAATCCAATTTTGTTAACTCAGTTGGGGCTTAGTTACAGTTGCCACTTTGGCTCTAATTTGGTCAAAACATGGAGAAACGTTAAACAAAAAAAAAATAGGAGAGAGAAAAAATCCCTAAAATTACAATTTGCATCTTCTTCAACCTCTTCACCATTTAAATGACCTAAAATAATCCGAGAAACTTTTCATTTCCCACGATATTTGATCTCCATTATCGAAGCTTCCCATTGAGAAAGCGCATTAGAAACCTCTTAACTTACCAAGCTTGAATCAACACCAAATCAAAATCATTGCATTCCAAAATGCAAAACCTCTCAAATTTCATAATCATAACACAACCCACATGTCAAAATCAAGTCATTGAATAGAAAAACACAAGAACCCCTCTCTAATTGAAGGAAATCTAGAATACCCATCAAGCAATGAATATTTTGAATTGAATCAACCTAAATCATATTTTAGTTCCATGTTCCTAAAATCAGTGGTACATTTAATCAACCCATAAGCTTACATTTATAATTTCTTAACTAATTACATTTGTGGAGTGAAAGGTTTACACAAGAAATTGTAGACAAAAGCTTTGAAAATGGCGAAAGTTTTATGGATTTTTTTTCCTGGTCGTGGATGGAGAAGTGGGCCTATTTTCTTGTAACTAATTTATTTCACATATTTTAACTAAATTAATGCCAACCTAGCATCTTTTGGGGTGTTTCTAGTAACACGTGGGGTGAAAAAAAGAACACCCTTTATTTATTCTTCTAGTAACACGTGGGGTGAAATAAAGAACACCCTTTATTTATTGTATATTTTTCCTCAAACCTTCAACTCTTCATAGTGTATTGGCACTGTCACACCTAAATCAAACTGAATTCTTTTGTTTTCAATAATAGGGAGGCCATTATAGCTGCCATTCCAAGCTACAATGAGACGTATCTTAAAGTTCCCCGAGTCTTAAACAAGGAGTGATGCTTTTAGGTAACCTTTCTTCTTTAGATGTGGTTTTTTGTAAGAAAATTAGTAGTAATATATCCTTTGAATATGTATTGTACTAATTGTGCTGGCAATCACCTTGAAATGAACACCAAAAGTTATTCAGTGAAGGAAAGAAGAAGCATACTAATCTGATGCCTCGGTATTCTGAATTATGTCTAGTCTTGGTTTGCCGAAATTTCTGGACTATGTTTTTTACTTTGAAGGAACAAATTCATTGAGTGATGCCATAGGTAATTTATCTGGTCTAGTAAATAACTCAAATCCGTGACATGACTGTTTGGCAAAGAAAACACTCATAATTTAGGGACAACTTATAGTTAAAATCCATTTCTCGTGATGCCTATGCAAATACTTCTTAGCCATATATGAATCAATCGCTACAATGAGTCTTAAAACATCTTTTCAAAACGGTTTGTACAAGCCAACCTTGCAGTACCCAGTCTGGCCACTTTCACTATCCATATTTTGGGTTTGATACCTCCTTCACACTTACATCAGTGGTGAACACGGTTGGACGAGACATTCCTTGCTCTCCATCGAGAAAACCAATCAAATCTCGACTTTTTGTGAGAGATGATTCTGCTATAAAGATGGTTGTCTTGGGAGAGTTTTAGTTGTGAACGTTCAGAGATTTTGGACGAGGGTGGCTGAAATGGTTTGTTGTTGATATAGGCGTTACTGTTTGGCCTGTGAGAAAAACGAAGATATGTAAATACGTAGAAGATCACTTTTGCAGGAAAGCTACACTTATTTTCAAAAGGGGGAACTTGAATCCTTATTAACACTGCTATTTCAGACATCTTGTTTATTATCTTTATCTCCTATTCTGGTGCATGTTGTTTGTAGATGATATTGTCTTAATTGATGAGATTAGTGAAGGTTTAGGTTGAAAATTAGATAGGTGGCGGGAGGCATTAGAGAGTAAGGGTTTTAGAATTAGTCGTTCGAAGTTAGAATATCTAGTGTGCAACTTTGATTGTGAATAATGGGGAAAGAGTAATTCAGTTGAGATTGAAGGCGTGGAGATTCTTGAGGCTTTTCGATATATAGGGTCTATAATTCAAAAGAATAGGACTATTGGCAAAGATGTAGACCATAGGATTAAAGCTGGTTGGACAAAATGGAGAATAGCGTTAGGAGTATTATGCAATAGAAAGATGCTTGCAAGGTTAAAAAGAAAATGTTATAAGACAATTGTTCGATCAGCCATGCTCTACGGTTCAGAATGTTGGGCTACTATGGGATAACATATGCATAGAATAGCGGTAGCAAAAATGCATATGTTAAGACGGATGTATGGTAAAACTCGTAAGGATAAAATTAGGAATGAAAGAATTAGGAGCTACTTAGGTGTAGCACCAATAGAGAGAGAGAGAGCTAGGCAACCTTCTTTGATCAAATCTTCATCGTTTTGCCAATGGTGCCTACTGTTTCTATCCCACAAGGATGATTCCAACCGATACACTAACTGCTAGCATCTCCATTGCCCCTCGTGGAGATGCTTCAGAGGACGAGAGGGGGTATGAAATACCTAGGACTGTACATGAAACAGATGAACATCTCACTGCTACTAAGGCTGTTTCCCCAGACCCAATGCTCGTAGGTGCAACAACGGTTATTAATGGCAACCATGCAGATCCTATGGCCACCACATCCAACAAAACTACACCCAAACAAGTCAGTTGGGCATCGTTGTTTACTAGCCACAAAGACCATGGCACAACCAAGTTGTCCTACATTCCTCCATCTATGATCGATGGTCACGTCGTGGTGCAGATCAAAGTTGCAGAACACAATAAGAGACTGGTGGAATGTGAACAATACATAATAGGCAACTTTGTAGGTAAGAGACTCTCATACAATTTTGTTTATGAAATTTTGAAGCGTATTTGGGGATTAAAACAGGGTTTTGAAATGTCTGTTTATGGCGAAAAGGCATTTGTTTTCAAGTTCCTTAATGAATCAGACAAGATGCACGTCCTAGAAATGGGACCAGTACACATAGCAAGCAAATTATTCCTCCTCAGGCCATGGAAACCTTACATAGAAGATGACGTTGAAGTGCTTAATTCAGTCCCGGTATGGGTCAATTTGAGGAAAGTTCCTCTCTTTCTTTGGAGCCCTGAAGGCTTGCAGGCTATTGCTAATGCAATAGGCGTACCTCTAATGCTTGATAAAGCAACTGAGCAAAGGACTATGCTATCTTTTGCAAGAGTTTGTGTGGAGATGGCATCCAATAGTAAGTTCCCAACTGAAGTATGGGGGTAGTCTCTGATGATGGGAGGTCCACTCGAGTGGAAGTTGATTATTCCTGGAAATCGGAGAGGTGTAAACACTGTGTGGGATTTGGGCACAACTCTACCAAGTGCCTAAAGCAGAAAGCTTCCACCAAGCCACCTGCGAAATATTGAAAGTAGCAAGAGGATCAAGGAAACCAGAGCTCTGGAGTATCAGAGGGTTGGACCAAAGTTACTAGTAGACGTAAGGATACTAGTAAACAGGACGAGGTGACGAGTATACTTAATAATAAGGACACAAAGAATGCAACACACCAGGAGGTGCAAACTGACTTTCCAAATGGGATTACAACTGACAGGCCAATTGCACCCAGGCAGAATGCGAAAGTTGGGAGTAGTGTACCAAGTTGCACTTGTGATATCCCAAACTGGAATTCAAACTGATAAGACGAATGATAGCATGAATGTCACAGAGAAGGAGACCAATGCAGATACAGAAGTAGACACCACAGTTGATGTGCAGCCAGTGGAGGTGCACGTGCACAACTTGGACACCGATGAGCAACCAAGTATGCAAGGAGTTGAGGCCGAAATGCAAGTAATGGAAGACAATGGGATAGACCCAATAGCCAGTGAACAAGGAGCCTGTACCCAACCACCGAGGACTACACCATCTAACAGCCTGGTGTACAAAGCCAATCCTAGCCAGAGTGATACGGATTCAATTGCACCTAGCCAGACTGATAAGGAACCAACATCGCCTAGCACATTGCGAGCTATTGGACGCCGAAAGGAGACAACATCAAAGTCATCTCAGGGAGCTACCAGTAAGGGGTTGGAGACTGGGACAAGAAAGCAATAGCCCCAGGCCAAAATTCATAATTTGAGGAGTAAGGGCAATCCCTTTGATGTATTACAAACACTGGAGCCTGAACCTAAACGGTCTCAAAGCACTAGAGCACCTAAGCACACAATAGGACATGATGGATCTAACCTAGTGGGGGGTGAAACCTCACAACCTGAAGGTTTAGATGATTAAATCAGCATGCTGGAATGTTAGGGGCCTTAATGACCCCTTAAAGCAAAGTGAAGTGAGAAAACTAATACATAAGCAGAAAATTAATATCATTGGTTTGGTGGAGACAAAAGTCAGCAATGAAAAGAGACAAAAACTTCAAAAGGAACTGGTACGCGATTGGCAAGCAGTGGACAATAGTGACCTAGTTCAGGGAGGGAGAATCTAGGTCCTTTGGGACCCTCAAGCAATCAACATTAGCGTAGTGTCACGGTTAGAATAGGCCATTTTTTTGCATGCTATCTGGCCGGATGGTTTCACATGCATCTTAACTTTCATTTATGGTAGCAGCTACAATACAATCAGGAAGGAGTTATGGCTTGAACTTGAATCCTTCTCAGTCAACAACAAACTTCCATGGTCCGTATTGGGTGACTTCAATTCCATACTGAACTCACAGGAAAGAGTAGGCGGGGAGGAGATAAGGCCTGGACATTTTATAGATCTCGCAGAATGTGCCTTAAAGTCGGGATGTTGCCTAACATGGAGCAATAAGCAGCATGGTGCTCATAGGGTCATGTCCAAACTCGACCGGGCAATGATTAATCAGGAATGGCTAATAGACATGCCTAATTCTGAGGTGGACTTCCTCAACCCAGGGGTTTCAGACCACTCTCCAATTATCCTTACCATCTATGAGCACAGGAACCCAGGACCTATCCCCTTCAAGTTCTATAACTACTGGGTGCATGAGAGGGGCTATATGGACGTGATACAAGCAGCCTGGGGCCAGACAGTAAGTGGTAATGCAACATATTGTTTTGTCCAGAAATTAAAAATTGCTAAAAGACTACTGACGGAGTGGAGGAAGAACAACTTTGTCAATGCCAGTAGTGGAGTCACTGCAGCTAGACAATTCATGGAGACGACACAAAGTTCACTACAGATGGATCCTTTTAATCCTACTCTTGCAAATACTGAAAAATTAGCAGTTAAGAAGTATGCAATTGCAGCCCGTAATGCAGAATCAGAGGTGGTACAAAAAGCAAAAGCTAGGCACATGCTGTTAGGTGATGAAAATGTCACCTACTTTCATCAGCATTTGCGTGCAAGGAGGTCCAAAAATAAGATACTAGCCATATACAATTCTCAGAATGAAAAACTAGAAGACATGCAGGAAATAGAACAGGAATGCATTCAGTACTTTGAAGAGCTCTTTGCTGGAGAACAAGGTGACTATGATACCACAACCATCGATGGCTTACAACCTGAAAGCACAATCAATGCAGTGGAGGCCTTGGAGCTGATTCAAGAGGTAACTAGGGATGAAATCACTGAAGCACTTGCCTCCACAGGCTCTGAGAAGGCCCCTGGCCCTGATGGCTTTTCTTCACTCTTCTTCAAGTCAGCATGGAGGGTCATAGGAAATGATTTTACAAAGGCAGTGCAGAATTTCTTCAGAAACAGAAAGTTGCTTGGGGAGGTAAATGCTACATGTATTACATTGATTCCTAAGGTTACTAATGCATCTTACCTCGCTGATTACAGGTCGATCTCTTGTTGCAATGTCCTGTACAAATGCATTCCTAAGATCATGACAAACAGAATGAAGGTCATTCATAGGCTGGTTAGTTCAGATCAGTCAGCATTCATACGTGACCGATACATCCACGACAATGTGATGCTAGCTCATGAACTAGTCAGGAATTACCACAGAGACAAGGGAGCACCTAGATGCGCTGCTAAAATAGACCTCAGGAAGGCTTACGATACGGTTAGGTGGGAAACGATTGAGCATGTCATGCGGAAAATGCAATTCCCTGGCTTGTTCCTTGACTGGGTGAAGGTATGTATCACGACACCTAGATTCTCCATATCTGTCAATGGGTCTCCTAAAGGATTCATTAAGGCCAAGAAAGGCATCAGACAGGGGTGTCCAATGTCACCTTGTTTGTTCTAGTAATGGAAGTTCTTCATTTAATCCTCAAGGAGAAGGTGGAAACAGGTGAGTACGGGTTGCATCCCAAGTGTACCAATCCCCAAGTCACCCATCTGTGCTTTGTAGATGACTTACTAGCTTTCTTTCAGGGAGATACTAGGTCTGCAATGGCACTAACTGAGGCCCTAAGGACATTCAAGTCATGCAGTGGCCTGGCTATCAATTGCACTAAAAGCAACTTGTTTGCATCTGGGGTTCCCAGTGAAGAACTTTAGCTGATAACCAGATGCCTTGATTTCAACCTACAGATGCTTCCAGTAAGGTACTTGGGGCTTCCCTTGATCTCCTCTCGATTGGACTACAACCAGTGCCTACCTTTGATAGACAGAGTCAGGAAGAGGGTTCAATCATGGAAGAACAGGTCACTCTCCTATGCAGGAAGAGTCACCCTTATAAGAGCAGTGCTGAACAATCTCCATGTTTACTGGACATCTTGCTTCATTCTGCCTACTAGTGTTCGTAATGATATAACAACAATGATGAGGAACTTTCTCTGGTCAGGCTGTGATACCTATACAAAGACATTTATGGTTAATTGGCAATGTATATGCAGTCCCTACAATGAGGGAGGCCTGGGCATCAGGTGCATTGAAACATCAAACAAGGCAGCAATGATGAAGCATGTATGGAATATCGTTTCAAACAAGGATAACCTATGGGTTCGATGGACTAAAGCTCACTTAATCAAAGATAGACATTTCTGGACTATGGATATACCAAATGAGGCTTCCTGGTGCTGGCGTAATATCCTCAAGTGTAAAAGGCAGGCTAGCTCACTCATTGTCCATTCTATTGGAGACGGGAAAGACACTAAACTATGGAAAGATCCTTGGCACCCTATGGGTATCCTCCTAAACAGTTTCCCACAGCACCTTACATACCACTCAACTCTACACCGTAATGCAACAGTCAGTGCGCTGATTCACAATAACCACTGGGACATCAGACGGCATGGCAGATTGCACATTACAGACATATGTGAAGACCTGGGAATGGTGGAACTAGACACTGCACACAAAGATGTTATCACCTGGATGGGAGGCCAAGATGGAGAGTTCTCTAACAAAAGCGCTTATCACTCAATGAGAAGAAGGTCACAGTCAGTATCGTGGTCCAAGCTAGTGTGGTTCCCTGAGAGAATACCCAGACAGAGTTTCATCACCTGGTTAGCAATGCATAAGGCCCTTAAAACCCAGGATAAATTGCTGAAATGGGGAGTTATTGAAAGGTCTTCTTGCCCTCTATGCAGTGACAAACTTGAATGTGAAGAACACATGTTCTTCAAATGCAGATATTCCAGTTTCATATGGATGTGCATCCTACTCCAATTAGGACTTAAGCACCAAGTCATTGACTGGGCTGATGAGTGGAGATGGTGTGAGCTGAAATTCTCTGGTACCTCACCAAACAGTGTGCTCAAGAGGCTGGCCCTCAATGCCACATATCACCTCTGGACAGAAAGAAACTGCAGACTCTTTCAGTCCAAGTTTCGGGCAGCCATTGAAGTGGAGACTAAGATCATAGAGGATGTTAGATTACGTGCCTCAGTCCTAGACTTTCGAGTTGAAGATAATGCAGATAATAGGCAGCTTTTTGACAATTGGAGACTTGAGGTCCAATATCATTCAAGACCCTTCACCTTACACGCATGGGAGCGACCTGAACAAGGCTGGTTTAAAGTAAACTTTGATGGCTCACTCACAGGCACTAAAGGGGGATACGCAACACTCATTAGGGACCATGATGGAGTAGTGGTGACAGCCGGGGCAGGGAGCCAAAGAGCGCAAACGATCCTACTTCACGAGCTACAGGGGATTGAATTGGGTCTCCAACTCGCCCAGCGACATGCATTACACAGACTAGAGTTTAATATGGACTCCAACATTGCTTTCAAGTACCTTACTACTGACAGAGCCCCCCCCCCCCCCCCCCCCCCCCATGGGAAGCAGTGCATATAACTAGAAGGATCAAGGCGGCTCTAACACAGTTCGAAGGATGCAGGCTCATGCACGCAGTACGGGAGACAAATAAGGCAGCGGATAAATTAGCAAAACTATTACCGACTCATGAGTTTGTTGTAGGGCTGAACAAAAAACCGATCAAACCGATTAAATCGACCGAACCGATCTAAACCAAACCGATTGGTTCGGTTTAAATTCGGTTCGGATCGGTTTCGGTTTTAAAAAATTCAAAACCGAAGTAGTCAGTTCGGTTTTCGGTTTCTATGTGATTTTAACCGACCAAATCGAACCGACTGAATATATATAATAAATAATATATATTTTATATATAAATAATACAATATGTTTAAAATAGTCGATCAGTTCGGTTTTATTTCGGTTTTGATTCGATTTTAGTCGGTTCGGTTACGGTTTGCATAAATTAGAATCGGTTCGGTTTCGGATTGGTTTTGTTAATGGTCGGTTCGGTTTCGGTTTGAAAATTTTAAAATTGACCTAAGTCGGTTCGGTTCACGGTTTAGGTGAAAAACCGAACCGTTGGTTCGGTTTTCAGCCCTAGTTTGTTGAGATCATTCCAAGCTCCTTTGCGGAAGATATTAAAAAGATTGTATTTGATGATGCTAGAGGTAGGCAATATGCACGAATGTAACCATTCTATTCTTTTTTCCATTTCAGTGGTCCGGGGAGCCCATATAAACCACCACGCTTACCTTTCAAAAAAAAAATCACCAATAGAGGACAAAATTAGAGGTAAGGCGTTTAACGTGGTTTGGTCACGTGCTGAGGAGACTAATCATGACGCCAATTAGAAAATGTCTACATTGGCAAGTTAGTAGAGGGTGTAGACGAAGGAGAAGATCATTGAAAACTTGGATGAAGGCGGTGAAGGAAACATCATTGAGGTTAAATTAGGCGAAGATATGTGGGAAGATCACATTGCTTAGAGAACCAAAATACATGTAGCCGACTCCGAGAGTATCGGGATGGGCTTTGATGATGATGAATCTGCTATTCTGGTGTTTGTGGCATATAAAATGGAGAATCATGTTGGAAAATTTCTTCAGAAACTATGTTGTCATGGGCAAGGCGCTGCCACAGCGGAGCTTTTTTGTAGGGTGGAGATTCTAGTGTAGTAACCTCCGCCTTGACTAGTGTATGACTGCGGTGCTCTAAGGCTAGGGTGAGACTCTTTAAAGTAAAATTAGAGCCTTGGCAGAGCCCCCGACAACATAGTTTGGGAAGGCTCCAATGACTCCAAAAGCTCCATCCTCCATGGCCTTAAATGGGATCTTGTCTGAATCCCACAAAAGAAGGGTGGTTTGGGTATCACGGTATTCAAAGAAATGGACTTGACCTGTCTAAGGAAATGGCTATGGGAGGTATGTACAAGAATGCAATTGTCGTAGAGTTTCTATGGACCCAATATGATAGTGGTGGTGATGGGTGGATTCCTAAGCACCCCTCAATCCTTTACAAGGGGTCTATGGAGAAACTATATCAGATATTCACTTGGATTTTTGAAAGACATTTCTTTCATTTTAAAAAATGGCTCGCTTCTGACAATGATGTGTGGATTGATATGGCTCTAAAGGCTAGTCCCTCGTTTCTTTAGAGTTGGTCGGCTTGGTGACAATGCAGTTATTGATTCAAGTACATTACCAAGTTGTAATTCTCCTAGAGCTTAAAACAGTGGACTACTAAGCTAAAGGCTGATAGTGGATATGGTAGTCGAATCATAGTGACTACTCGTTTAGAAGGCATCGCTAATTATTGCCAAGAAAATTCTGGATTTGTGTTTAAACTTGAACCGCTATCTCTAAATGATTCTGTCACTTTTTCACAAGATGGTATCCAAATTAGATGTTCTAAAGAACAAATGCTCTATTGATCAGCGTACCAAGGGAGTTATTCAAAATTTTTTGCACAAATGTGACGGCCTCCTACTTGCCATTGTCACCATCACTGGTCTTCTTTCCATTAAGCACACAATTGTGGAATGGGAGAAAATCTATACCGACAGCGGTTCACTGTTGAATCGTCCCAAACTTGGTGATGTGAATATCATACTTTCACTAAGTTATAATGATTTACCATACCATCTCAAGTCTTGTTTGTTATACCTGTGCATATTTCCTGAGGATCATATCATCGATTGTTCAAGTCTTCTACGGTTATGGGTTGTAGAGGGGTCACTATGATTAGCGATGCCTTCTGAACGAGTAGTCACTACGATTCGACTAACACAATGTTTGAAATCAAGCTCTTTGTAACCTAAGGGCTTGACCCTGATGGATTTCAAGAAGTGTTTTTCAAAACATGGAGCATTATTACTTGGTGGAAATAAAATCTTTCCAAGGCTTTGCGTGTTTGTGCTTTCTAAGGCTTTGTCTTCTTGTATTTATGACTCACTCAGCCACCTTTCTCTATTAATAGAATCTTTGCTGTTTGATTGATCCAAATTTTTTATATTTTTTTTACATGGTTGAAATAATCCAAATGTGTTTGAAAGCAAGTAAATGGCTGGAACTGGAACCACTAACTTCATTAATATCACCCTTGTTATAAAAAACCAAAACCTCAACCAGGTTCTACACTAGACCCATCAGTCTCGTATTTAAAAAACGTTGTTAGAAATCCTATCAATGACTCACATATTCAGGTTCATCTCAACCTACCAAGGCTTCACTTTCATCATTAATATTTGAGACAACAATGGAAAAGATCATGAGATTTTCCATTATACTCATTTTTCTAATGAAGAACAAAGTTTGGTAAGATTGAAGATGGACGACCCCATCAAATTAAGAGGTAGAAGATTAGTTTATTTCTGTTGAAGGTGGTAGAGTGGTTACTGAAATGAACAGTTGTTACCCCACCCAGAGATTGGGATCATGTTTTTTATGCCTCCTTTGGGTCAATTTACAGATTAAGATTAATAGGCCAATGTGCAGCTCTTCAGTCAAAGCTCTTTGAAGCAAAGCATAGCATATAAATCGATCAAGGAAAGGGATTCATACTCCATTCGCTTTCGAGTTGAAGCATCTACTAAATGGGGGGGCTTCAGCGGCAAATGGATGTTTTTTTTTTAACTTTTCAGATTGTTTGCAACTCTTTTAGATGTTATTATGCAGGTAATTATCGTGTTTAAAGAGCACTTATGTTGGTATTTTGATATTACTATTTGTGGATAGAACTGTTTAATCAGTTGGCCGATGAGCTAGCTTGCAGCCGCTTTTGTTTTATGTTGAGTCTTTTGTCACAGATTTATTATGAACGGATTATTCCTTGAGCGGCATGAAGATTATGAGAGGCTACTTTCTTTGTTGTGATTCAAGGACTTGGCCAACACAATCCTTCCATGATAACTCGGAAATCCACTGCAACCATTAGAATTCCATCTTTCATTTTTTATTACACCCTATCCTTTGCTTGAAACATACCCATTTAAAACCTTTTTTTAACTTGTCGAACCCAAGAGAATGTCTTTCTACAAGCTGTACTGGAAAGATAGATGGATAGAGGGGTTCACAAAATCGAGGGTGACACTCCCCATTCTACACAGCACCCAGCATGTTCACGTTTCAATATTTTTCACTACTTGGTTTGGAAAGTATATTTTAAAAACCTTATTGTTGGCTGTGTTGAAAGCTAAGTTGTTTTTATGTTTTTGTAATGGCTTGACTGTATTAATACCGAGCGGAATTCTAAACCCACACAAATTGTGGTAAAAGCACCCCGACGAGGTGCTCAGTGCCCCCAGGGTTCTTGAGCCAAAAACATACCAACAAATTTTTCATGATTGTAGTACTGGCGTATTGGAAGATTAAAATAAAATCACAAACTCAAAAAATTTGAGATGTGAGCTAAATTTATTGTTGAAATTCAAAAAATAAATTGATTCATTGATTGATTCTCTAAAATTTGTATTTTGGAGCTCGTTATATAGAAAACTCCATGAAAAAAAAAACTAGAAAATTACTAAAACTTGAAAAATAATGTTCCACTGCTTAGACTTTATTTGGACACTTTTAAAGGCTTCTAAATAAGTCATAAAAATAGTAATACGGAAATTAGTTTAAATATTGAAATAAATTGAAAGTATTATATTTCCTAATCTTATATGACCTAGATCCAATAATGATAGTTTCATAGAAATTAGAATCAATATTTTTCCTTGATGTACCAATAAGTTTGACTTGGTCAAATGGGATTGACTTGTTCAAATGAAAAAATAGATATTTTGCAAGAGGAAGTTGCTATGTGTACCCAACTATTTGGCTTAGTTGCACCAATTATTTATTACACCGACATTTGGAAATGTTTTGACTTTATTGCACCAATCTAAAAGATGTAACACCAACCTACTTTTTCTTAATAGATGAAAATCATTTGATAATGAAATTTTCTCATTTGGGAATATCAATAAATAAATTATAAAAAATGTAAGTGATTGCAACTATTAAAAAAAATATATTCAACCCCAAGAACTCGACATCCAAAATTTACAATAAGAATTATCCATATAAATTTCTAAATCAACAAGTAGTTTTATTTTAGAATTAACAAAAAGTGATGGAGTATATTAAACAGTTTTTAAAAGTTATATCTAGAAAATAAAGTTGATGGCATCGAGCCAAACAGTCGAGTACATATAGCAACTAACTTTTTAAAATTTGTGCACTCACTTATACTCTTAATACATATAGCAACTAACTTTTTTAAATATATTTATTTATTTTTAATACATATTTTTTGTCAACCCCTCTGTGTTTAATGAACACATTACACTCTTATGCACTTTAGATTTTTTTCTACACAATCTAACATAGTATGTTTGTTATTTATTATAGAACTTGTAATGATAGTTAGTGTATTTTTTATATTTGTACGCAAATTTGAAAGTGAAGAATTTGTGACTGAAGTTTAGTTTTATCGATAACATTTAAATGCTCACAAACGAGAAAATTTAACCTCCAAATTTTTTTAATTACATATCTTAGGTTTGTACAACATGGTTGAAACATCCCAAAATGTTGGTGTAATCGAGTCAACTAGTCGGGTACACATAGCAACTCCCCTTACAAGATGTTCTACATCAAATACTTATTCATGTGTAACATGTGGCAACACACCACCTTGAAACTCTACAAATATATGATTTGGCAACCAAGGTAATGGTGGCTAAACTATGAAGAATAAAGGTTGGTCAAAATGAGATGACAACGGTAGAAAAGATGAGATGAGAAAGGGGAAAAAGAAGAAATATATATCTATTTAATAAACAAAGAGTTATTTTTTATTTTTTGTATTACTAGTATCGCACCACCCAAAATCCTTCATATTCTGAATTTTAGTTCTAACTATGCTGAAAATCTAGAATCATAAAGGTGGTTAGATTCGAGGAATTTATTATGCTAGGCAAATTTCTTTTGGCCTTGCAAGTTATGATCCAACCTACTTAGCAGTTGTTGTAGGTAGGGTAACTCTTGTTTAGGCAAGCAACAAATTTAGTATTGTGCAAATTTTTGTCACCTATCTGGTTGAGTTGATAGTATACATGAAATAAATATATGGTTATAATAATTAAAAGTTTTTTTTGTAAAATGATAAAGAAGCACCCCCCACAACACTTAAGAATATGCACAACATACTATTAGTTTCATTTTGTTTTACTTTTTTTTCAAATACAACATAGTGTAATAATTGAGTATTTATCTTAGTATGTACACACGGCTATACATGTCTAATTACAAATGTTTCATAATTTTATTTTGTAGTTAACACAATTTTTGCATATTCAAGATCAAGTTCCGTAATTTTATTTTGTTTATGTTTAAAATGACCAATTCCATTAATAATCCAAACTGATATATTACAATGAAAACTCGCAATTTTCACTACTTACATTGAGTTTCAAGCCCATGAGGACAATGGAAAATATGTGAACGCCAATTACTACACATTGATCAAGTTTCATAATGATAAAAGCCCATAACTTGGTTGAAATTCAATCAAGTATATTTTTTAGTATAATGTGTTGGTGTCTTGAAAAATCTATAAGCTACAAAATTAGTTAAATTAAATGAGAATTTTATGAGTGTTATATGTAGTGAGGATGACTTATTGTTTTACAAAAATAAAAGCCTAACATTAAACTTTCCCTTAAGAATGAAACCATTGTTTGCAATTTAATTAGTCCGACTCTATAAAAATGTTTCATTTGGCCTTATAAGTAAATGTATTTTTCATCAATTTAGATTTATACATATTTATTATATATTAAAATGATGTATTACATGTACATGCATATAATACACTTTAGCGAACTCAACAAAGTTCAAGAATGATGATTACATTTAAGCATTTCCCTACAAAAGTTGATAACTCTGGGCTATGAGACTTCACCTCCATTCAAAAAAAAATTGACACTAATGGACTCACATTATTAACTTGGTAAACCGCTATTATTTTGTAAGCATTCAAGTTTGATTCAGTACTACTCATTCACAAAGTTAATGACCAATATCTATAAAGGTTATTCCAAACCGTCATTGGCCATCGCGAAAATCGTTGGAAAGCATTCAAAGTGTCTATGTTCAATTTCTGGAAGCCAAATAAGTTTGACAACAATAGTTTAGATCTTAAACACAAGAGACGTTGTTCATATTATCTTTATCATACTGATCATGAATTTTGAATTGTTTGATGTCAATAAAACCCTTCCTATATTGTTATATTGCAGTTGGGCTTTGTAAGTTTATCAAAATAGTACCTTTCGAAACCACCAATCTCTTATACGTTTAGGATAAATAAACTTGGAATATAAATATAAATAAGATTGATACTAGTTTTAGTAATAACTTGTTACACTTGTAGACAAAGTAATTTGATATGTCGAAGTTCATGTCAATCAAACCAAGAGCTAAAAAAAACTAACTTGATGTGTGATACTCATTAAAGAGAGATAATGCTGAAAAGGAAATGGAGGTGGTTGGAGTGTAGGGCGAATTAATATATGCAAATTAAATAAAACTATGTCATGGGTTCAAACCCAGCTTGCTGCATCTTTAGTGGGTTTTGAGATTTTATAAAAACCCTGCTTGTCTTTCAAAAATAAAAATAAAAATTATGAGTTGAAATGGCCAAATGAAATAATTGAGCACCAAATGTGGCACAATCTACACAATCTAAGTATCATGAAAATAAATAAAAGCAATTGTATTACGGAATCAAATCGCAATAATATAAAATGCATGTTATTTTATACTTGTAGACGTGGTTGTGTGCTTATTATTTCTAGTGATAAACAATATTAACACGTATGCTAAGAGCGCATATTAAGTTTGTACATTTTTTAAAATTTAGAACATGGATAATGTTAGCACACTTTTGATAATAAAATAAATAAAATAATATTTATCATCCTTCATTTGCTTTTGAAAGAGAAAATTTCTATTTGGTACCATAGAAAAAAGAGGTGGTGGAAGTGAATACATTCCACCGGTGTCTGAACTCAAGTTGGACACATTTTGACATGTGTGCCTCAAGATCCGTGCCAAGTGGGATAAAGAAAATTTCTTAATTAATATCACGAAGCTGATGATGGCCCACCTTGGGTGTGACACAAGATAGCCGATGAGCTAGCTTGGAGCCGCTTTTGTTTTATGTTGAGTCTTTTGTCACAGATTTATTATGAACGGATTATTCCTTGAGCGGCATGAAGATTATGAGAGGCTACTTTCTTTGTTGTGATTCAAGGACTTGGCCAACACAATCCTTCCATGATAACTCGAAAATCCACTGCAACCATTAGAATTCCATCTTTCATTTTTTTATTACATCCTATCCTTTGCTTGAAACATACCCATTTAAAACCTTTTTTTAACTTGCCGAACCCAAGAGAAGGTCTCTCTACAAGCTGCACTGGATAGATAGATGGATAATGGGGTTCACAAAATCGGGGGTGACACTCCCCATTCTACACAACAGGCAGCCTGTTCACGTTTCAATAATTTTCACTACTTGGTTTGGAAAGTATATTTTAAAAACCTTATTGTTGGCTGTGTTGAAAGCTAAGCTGTTTTTATGTTTTTGTAATGGCTTGACTGTATTAATACCAAGCGGAATTCTAAACCCACACAAATTGTGGTAACAACACCCCGACGAGGTGCTCAGTGCCCCCAGGGTTCTTGAGCCAAAAACAGACCAACAAATTTTCCATGATTGTAGTACCGGCATATTGGAAGATTAAAATAAAATCACAAACTCAAAAAATTTGAGATGTGAGAGCTAAATTTATTGTTGGAATTCGAAAAATAAATTGATTCATTGATTGATTCTCTAAATTTTGTAATTTGGAGCTCGTTATAAAGATAACTCCATAAAAAAAAAAAACTAGAAAATTACTAAAACTTGAAAAATTATGTTCCACTGCTTAGACTTTATTTGGACACTTTTAAAGGCTTCTAAATAAGTCATAAAAATAGCAATACGGAAATTAGTCTAAATATTGAAATAAATTGAAAGTATTATATTTCCTAATCTTATATGACCTAGATCCAATAATGATAGTTTCATAGAAATTAGAATCAATATTTTTCCTTGATGTACCAATAAGTTTGACTTGGTCAAATGGGATTGACTTGTTCAAATGGAAAAATAGATATTTTGCAAGAGGAAGTTGCTATGTGTACCCGACTATTTGGCTTAGTTGCACCAACTATTTATTACATCGGCATTTTTAGATGTTTTGACTTTATTGCACCAATCTAAAATATGTAACACCAACTTACTTTTTCTTAATAGATGAAAATCATTTGATGATGAAATTTTCTCATTTGGGAATATCAATAAATAAATTATAAAAAATGTAAGTGATTGTAACTATTAAAAAAAATGTATTCAACCCCAAGAACTCGAGATCCAAAATTTACAATAAGAATTATCCATACAAATTTCTAAATCAACAAGTAGTTTTATTTTAGAATTAACAAAAAGTGATTGAGTATACTAAACAGTTTTTAAAAGCTATATCTAGAAAATAAAGTTGATGGCATCGAGCCAAACAGTCGAGTTAGCAACTAACTTTTTTAAATTTGTGCACTCACTTATACTCTTAATACATATAGCAACTAACTTTTTTAAATATATTTATTTTTTATACGTTTTTTTTTTTGTCAACCCTTCTGTGTTTAATGAACACGTTATACTCTTATGCACTTTAGATTTTTTTTTTTTTTACACAATCTAAAATAGTATGATTGTTATTAATTTATTGTAGAACTTGTAACGATAGTTTGTGTATTTTTTATATTTGTACGCAAATTTGAAAGTGAAGAATTTGTGATTGAAGTTTAGTTTTATCGATAACATTTAAATGCTCACAAACGAGAAATTTTAACCTCCAAATTTTTTTTATTACATATCTTAGGTTTTTACAACATGGTTGAAACATCCCAAAATGTTGGTGTAATCGAGTCAACTAGTCGGATACACATAGCAACTCCCCTTACAAGATGTTCTACATCAAATACTTATTCATGTGTAACATGTGGTAGCACACCACCTTGAAACTCTACAAATATATGATTTGGCAACCAAGGTAATGGTGGCTAAACTATGAAGAATAAAGGTTGGTCAAAATGAGATGACAAAGGTAGAAAAGATGAGATGAGAAAGGGGAAAAAGAAGAAATATATATATATTTAATAAACAAAGAGTTATTTTTTATTTTTTGTATTACTAGTATCGCACCACCCAAAATCCTTCATATTCTGAATTTTAGTTCTAACTGTGCTGAAAATCTAGAATCATAAAGGTGGTTAGATTCGAGGAATTTTATTTTGTTTATGTTTAAAATGACCAATTCCATTAATAATCCAAACTGATATATTACAATGAAAACTCGCAATTTTCACTACTTACATTGAGTTTCAAGCCCATGAGGACAATGGAAAATATGTGAACGCCAATTACTACACATTGATCAAGTTTCATAATGATAAAAGCCCATAACTTGGTTGAAATTCAATCAAGTATATTTTTTAGTATAATGTGTTGGTGTCTTGAAAAATCTATAAGCTACAAAATTAGTTAAATTAAATGAGAATTTTATGAGTGTTATATGTAGTGAAGATGACTTATTGTTTTACAAAAATTAAAACCTAACATTAAACTTTCCCTTAAGAATGAAACCATTGTTTGCAATTTAATTAGTCCAAGTCTTTAAAAATGTTTCATTTGGCCTTATAAGTAAATGTATTTTTCATCAATTTAGATTTATACATATTTATTATATTTTAAAATGATGTATTACATGTACATGCATATAATACACTTTAGCGAACTCAACAAAGTTCAAGAATGATGATTAAATTTAAGCATTTCCCTACAAAAGTTGATAACTCTGGGCTATGAGACTTCACCTCTATCCTAAAAAAAAATTGACACTAATGGACTCACATTATTAACTTGGTAAACCCCTATTATTTTATAAGCATTCAAGTTTGATTCAGTACTACTCATTCACAAAGTTAATGACCAATATCTATAAAGGTTATTCCAAACCGTCATTGGAAAGCATTCAAAGTGTCTATGTTCAATTTCTGAAAGCCAAATAAGTTTGACAACAATAGTTTAGATCTTAAACACAAGAGACGTTGTTCATATTATTTTTATCATACTGATCATGAATTTTGAATTGTTTGATGTCAATAAAACCCTTCCTATGTTGTTATATTGCAGTTGGGCTTTGTAAGTTTATCAAAATAGTACCTTTCGAAACCACCAATCTCTTATACGTTTAGGATAAATAAACTTGGAATATAAATATAAATAAAACTTGGAATATAAATATAAATAAGGTTAATACTAGTTTTAGTAATAACTTTTTACACTTGTAGACAAAGTAATTTGATATGTCGAAGTTCATGTCAATCAAACCAAGAGCTAAAAAATACTCACTTGATGTGTGATACTCATTAAATAGAGATAATGTTGAAAAGGAAATGGAGGTGGTTGGAGTGGAGGGCGAATTAATATATGCAAATTAAATAAAACTATGTCATGGGTTCAAACCCAGCTTGCGGCATCTTTAGTGAGTTTTGGGATTTTATAAAAACCCTGCTTGCCTTTCAAAAATAAAATAAAATTTGGAGTTGAAATGGCCAAATGAAATAATTGAGGACCAAATGTGGCACAATCTACACAATCTAAGTATCATGAAAATAAATAAAATCAATTGTATTACAGAATCAAATCGCAATAATATAAAATGCATGTTATTTTATACTTGTAGACGTGGTTGTGTGCTTATTATTTCTAGTGATAAACAATATTAACACGTATGCTAAGAGCGCACATTAAGTTTGTACATTTTTTAAAATTTAGAACATGGATAATGTTAGCACACTTTTGATAATAAAATAAATAAAATAATATTTATCATCCTTCATTTGCTTTTGAAAGAGAAAATTTCTTTTTGGTACCATAGAAAAAAGAGGTGGTGGAAGTGAATACATTCCACCGGTGCCTGAACTCAAGTTGGACACATTTTGACATGTGTGCCTCAAGATCCACGCCAAGTGGAATAAAGAGAATTTCTTAATTAATATCACGAAGCTGATGATGGCCCACCTTGGGTGTGACACAAGATAGCTGATAGACTGACTAGTGCCTATTGTCCAATACCACTGGCACCTGAAAGGATTGTCCTTAAACATTCACAAAGTCTATTTATCAAAATATTTAATGGCGGTATACGTATCTCCCGGAGCAACCCCCTCTCAATGCCCCTTTTCGTTTTATAGAAAAAAAAAAAAAAAAAAAAAAAAAAAATTAGGTTGTGGTGGAAATGAGTACATTCCGCGGGCGCCCATCGTGTATGCTATAGTAAGGGAAGGGCAAAGCAAGTGAAGAAACCATAGACAACAGACATAGACTCCAGAATCGAAAGAAAAGCTCGCTCACACTGATCTTGCGTGGCCTCTGATTCCATTCTTCTTCTATGGCATCGTTTGGATCTCTCAAGTCTGCAATATTTGAAAAGGAGGAAAGAAAACAGTATGAACTTCACCCACCACCATTTTCAATTCCGTCAAATTCAATCATATTTCTAGGTTTTCTTCTTCTTCTTCTTGCAGACAATACCAAGCTCACATTCGAGGACTCAATGCATTCGATCGTCATAAGAAGTTCTTGAATGACTACGGTAACCAACACAATAAACACTTATGTTCCATTTGTTTTTACCTTGTTGAATGTCTTCTTAGTTAATTGGACAGTTTAGTTAACAATGTCAACTAGTTATTGTTGATCGTTGCACATTGTTTGTTCGATGAAAGGACGCTGGGAAATTGGGCAAATAGGGAGCTTTCTATTTGCTGAGTCCTAGTTCTGAAAGCAATTGGGTTATGAACAATCCTCTCCAGTGAATAAAGGAAGGGGGCTACACATATCCCTACATTTCTAGTAGTGATTTTGATTGTATTCACTTGGGTCTCTGCATAGTAGCTTATTTTTCATTTTTTTGTTATTATTATTTATGACCGATTGCTTTCAATTAAAAACTAAGCTATGATCCTATTATTTTGCAGATTTTAGATACCATATTCAAATGAAAAGTACTAAAATTTGGTTGTTTCAAAACCCATCAAGAAAATTGGTTCCCTTTCCTGAGCTGGTTGAATTGAATACATTATTAGTGTTAACCCTCCAAAACTAAATTATAGTTGTAATTAGCAAATTTTAGATACCATGAATGTTAAAAGTACTAAGAATTAATTGCTTTAAAATCTACGTACAGTGACATTTGTTCACTTTTTTTGAAGTAAGATCGTGTATGTGGTCATTATTGCACAAGTATCTACTTTAAAAAACCAAAAATTATAATGGAAAATATTATTATTTTTGTCGTATTTGAAATTATTTGTTTTAAATTGTACAAGATGCCAAAAAACTATTGGCAGCATTTTTTGATGTAAAATTATAGTATTGCTCGATTTTGTAAGAAAGAAGTTTTAAACTACTTGAAACAATACAAAGCACCATACCATGTTTACAAAATTTGTTCGTCTTTATAGGACTAGGACGGTTTTGCTACTGCTTCCATAATTACTTTTCATGCTGATATTTTTAAGACTTGATTATTCTTTAATCATAAGCAGTACATGTTCATTTTGACTTGTGAGTTGTAAACTGGCCTTCCTAAATTTTTTTGTTCGATGAACTTCAGATCTTATCAAGCTTTAAAAGAGTCTTAGGTTGTGTTTGGTTGCATGAAATCCAATTTCATGGAATCTATGGGGACCACTTGTGTTTAAGCCAAATTTGGTCAAAATATGGTGGACCGCTTATCATGGATTCCACATTTTGATCAAAGGTTAGAATTGAACTCCTATGAACATGAAAATCCAACTCTTTACCCCCCAAAAGAATTATATTTTCATATTTCATGGGAATTCAACTCCCTACCTTTGATTACAATCTAGAATTCATAATAATTGTTTGCCTTAAATACAAGTAGTCCCCCCATCAATTCAAGTGACCACTTCATGGATTACATGGAATTGAATTCCATGCAACCAAACCACACCCTTATATCCATTGTGTGTGCATGTTTGTGAAACTGTAACTGAAGAATGCTATTTGTTCATGTCATCTTCTTTCAGATTTTTTCCTACCAATATCATTTTATGGAATGGTCACTGTGCCCATTAGCCCAAAAAATAAGGAACCCAATCTTTGTCAAATAAGAACAACTCCCATAAACACACTACCATGCCATAACCAAAGTTGAATATATAAACTAGTTGTCTCCATCTGGGTTGAGACTTATACTCCTTGAAGAGAATGTGAATGTCCAAAAATTAATCTAGTGTCTTCATTTGTACTCAAATTCACCGTTATCATAATGGTGTATGAACTCATGATAAATTTTCAATGGTTTTTTTCTTTTCCGAGAACCGATACATTCATTATCACTGGTTACCTGTTTAGGTCTGTGGTTTGTTCCTTTATCTAATAGTAACCTCGATAAATCTTTGATGAATTTTGCGGAAAGATCTTCGTTTGAGATTGTCGGTAGATTGGACCGCTAGCCACGATAGACAAGGCAATGGTGGAGGAGTTTATGAAAGAAAGTGATTTCCTACAGGGAAAGATACCTATTAGTATGGATTTTTTTTATTCTTGTAACAAAACATAACCTTACAAGCTACAAGAGCATTTGCAGTTTTGCAGTTGCACAGTACATTTGCACCCCTTATAAGTGTTATTTACACCTGCAATATATTTCTACCACCCCAGTGTCAAAACCTCCTCATACCAGTTGGCAGTTTCTTGTTGTATGTGAACGATGTTTGTATGTTTCCGAGGTGTACTCATTTCATTTAAGTCTGTGTACATTTACAGTTGAGTTCTATCGCAAGGAAAGAAAAGCAGGTGATGTCTTGCCACTAAAAACAGATCAAGATACTCTTAGAGAGGGTTACAGGTTTGGTCCTTGAATCACTTGTTTAGAATTTTTGACTTCTGTTTTCCATCAAATTTCCTCTATAATATTGAAAATTACCGCGTGTTTTGCACTCGCTGTATTGAGTTAGCTCTTGTATATAATTTTGAATAGTATCTCCTATCCTTATGTCCCTTGTATGCTTTTGTTGAAATTAATTCCGGATAGTATTGACATTATACTAAATTTTTCTTTTATCAGCAAAAACAAAAAGTACTACTGCAGTAAGTATACATCAATAGCTAAGTATTTGTTTCTCTCAAGGTTTCTCCCCAATCAAACATACATGAAGAGAAATGAGTATCTTTGAAAACACCCCATGTGTGACCCCAAACCCATAGAGTGATTTTAATCTCAACCCAAATACTATGTACATCTTTAGATACACCCTTAAAAATCCTATTGTTTCTCTCTCCAAATGATCCAAGCAAAGGCATGAAGCAACATTGCCCACACCCCATTTCCCTATTGGGGAGAGGCTGGAACCTCCCACATTTGTGGGGGACCACATAGGTGGGCATTGTTCTTTGCTGCCTAAACTCTCTGAGACATTATAATAAGTTAGTAACTAATGAGCATAAACCAATCATGTGGAAATCGAATTAGGGAATGTAATGATTGCAAGTTAATCATATATACGAGGAAAAACACATTGTAATTTATCATTCACGGAAAAACCTTATTAAATGCTAACCAAGAAAGTTGTCTGAGAAAATAAAGGAGTATTGGGATTCAAGTGTTACGAAAACTTGGACTTAAAGAAAAGATAGAGTAGTGAAGACACTTAATAACTTATCCACATTTTAGATTTGCATGGATAAATCTTACTCATAAAGAAGTATGTGTTACCTCAAGTTAATCTGTTGATTAAGTTATTACTCTGAATAAGGTTCATTCGTTCAGAGGAAGATGATATGGACTCCTCCTGGGAGCAAAGGCTGGTGAAGCGTTACTATGACAAGCTTTTCAAAGAGTATCCTTCCCAAAGGTTTAAGCATACAGATTTCTTCGTTTGGTTTCTCTATGGTGGAATGCTAATTATCTGATTAATTCATACGTAGGTATATATGCTCTTCTTATCTAACTCAGCTCTGCAGCTGCCTTGATTTAATTTTAGAGGGTAGCCATTGCCGTGATGTGGGGTTTTGGTGTTGGGATGTGGGAACAAAAATGTAATTCTTCTGACATTTAGAACCTCAGTGGTGGGTCACAAACCTTTAAGTTCTGTGATGTTCTTTGCGGCACGAGAGTAGATGCCTATCCAAAAAATAATTATTAAAAGAAAAAACTTGGGAAAAGAATGTCATTAGAAAAAGTGAAAATTTTATTACATCGTAAATTATCTAGATTTACATAGCATGTATTTGTTTCTTCTTCTCTTAATCTTCATCCCACTCCGACAATTCAAACATTTCTCCCTCAGGAACCTTTACATGCTCATCTGGTATCTTCTTTGATAAGGCAATGCAGACGAAGAAATCCTAAGGCATTGTAAATATGATACCATATGGCACATCCATTTCCCATCTCTGTGACTGGCATCAAATATTATTTCTGTCGTTGGACATCTTTTCGTCATATTGATGAGGTTGATGCAGTGGCACTTATTTTGTGGTGTTTTTTTGTTTTTTCCATTGTTAATTTTGATGCTGCCTTGACTTGTTAAAGATATTGCATTGCTGACATGTCACAATACAAAAAAGGCAAGGTATGAGTAACTTGTTCATGCTCCAGATGTTTCCCTAGCCCTTTTCACATAAGCTGTGAGCGAGAGTTCCCTCTTATAGGAGCTCATTACAAATTGGAGTGTAGATATCAAATTACAAGGAGGACCTCTAAATTGAAGCATCTTATTTGTATCCAACTATTAAGTAGATATTTTAAATCAGTTTAGTATAATGGTTCTGTTTACAGATAGGCCTAAGATGGAGGACAGAAAAGGAAGTCATATCAGGGAAAGGTAACTGGAGTTTTGAAATCAACCTTTTGTTGTTTGTTCTCCTTAAAAAGTTTCAAACTTTCAGTTGTTATATGTGGTCAGTGATGATGTTACATTGTAATGTCATGGTTAGTCGTAGATCAGGGAATGGTAACTAGAGTTGTTTTTAGGTTTTATTTGATCCTTGTATTTCAGTTTACCATGTTTTAAAAGCGTTTTTCGTTGACTTTGTCGCTGCATTCTGCAGAGTTAACAATAATTTTTTTTGTGGCACCATGTAACCTTTATGTGACAATGTGGCATTACTAATTCACTAATGATTCAAACTTAGGCCATATAATTTAGTTATGTGGTACATGTGATTTATTTAAAAATAGTGAGTGGGTGGTCAACTAGCTAAGTGAGATTTAAAAATAGGAACCTCCCGTGATACTTTCTTGTATGTCTATGAATATTTGCTAACCAATGATTCAGACTTACACTTGTCTAGAAATATGTTCTATTATCTCCCAAGTTATTGTAATTTTTAACCTTGAATGATATGATTTATATCTCTTGTATATCTTCCACCATATATTCTTTTCTCTTATAATAGCCGTAAACTTCTACTATTATATGTGTCCACTATTATTATAAACTCTATCTTTGCATATATCATTGAGATATCAAATAAACAAATTAAATAGCTCGTACACCTCATAAGGAGTCGATGCGTACACATCATGGCGCACGCATCACCCAGATAACTCGGACGCATTATATACACATATCAATGAGTACGCCTTCAGGAGTTTTTAGTCTGCTTCACACCGATGCGTGCATTGATGTGTATTTACTTAATTGAAGTGATTTTGTTGAGGGTACAATTGTGGATAGGAGTTACATTGAAAGCAAATGCAAAATGCTTTGCAGCAGACTTGTGAAAGATCAATTTGTAGTGGTCTAGGTCATTAGAAAATACATTTATAGCTGTGATTAAATTTTTTTTTTTTATTTATTTATGTTTGTGCATGTGTATCTGACTCATTGGAATTGTTCAACAGGACAATTTATCTGCGGAAACAAAAGATGCAGTGAGAAAGATGGTTTAGCAAGTTATGAGGCAAGTTTTGTCTTAGATATCTTACTACTTGCTTCCTCTATAATAACATTCACCTAAGTATGCTAGCGTTGGAATTTTTAAGCACGTCGAATGTACTTGACTCTATATAAGTATTCACCTAAATATGCTAGCATTGAAACTTTTAAGCACATTAATGTACTGTTCACATTTAATTGTGAAATCCATAGCCATAACTTCTAATGTTGGTGTGTTTTTTTTGGTATTCTCTGTCCTTTTTTTTTTTTTTCTGGAATATAACTTTGTTCACTAGATGAGTTTTAACTAAGAGTTATTTCCTTGACAAGGAATTTATCTCCAAAAAATATGATTGAAAAACTTTGAGAATCCCTCAAAAACTTGTTCTCTTTTGTCATGCTGTTACTATTTATAATCCAGGGGATGTAAGAAGGTCTTGCTATGCCACTATGATGTTACACCATGCATCCCTTGTGGTCCAAAACTGCAAACGACACTGCCCTAATCTTTTGCCCTTTGCTCACCTGATCACAACTTGTGATAACCCCCCCTTGGTCCGTTTGCTTGCTGTCCACCGTTTGACTGTTGTCTGTTTGGGTAGGAGTTAGTAGTGCATCATAATGCGCTATTGCGTAATACAAGGGTGTCACATATCGATGTGAAGCTATTTCTAGGCTATTACAATAGATAGGCTAAACTGATAAAAGAAAGTAATAATTCGCAATTGACATAAGCTCCTCCACACGTTTAATTTATTTTTCCAATGTATACTATTTTACTAATTTTAGCTATTCCAGAATTTCCTATTTATCATCATTTTCATTTCATTTTACATAAGTCCTAGTTCCTTTTAGAGTATCATCATGTAGTATTTGTTTGTTTGTTTTAGTTTGGCTAGCTGATCTCCTCAATCACTAGCTTTGTAGTTCCTTCTCCTTCTTCAATTCTTTCTTATTCATTTCTAACTCTTCTACTCTCTTTCCTTCTCTCTTTTGAGATCTTTGTAACTCTTCTTCTCTCTCCATTCTGCTATCTAACTCACAAAAACATCACAATTTGAAAGGGAGAAGGAAGACGTGACAAAAGATGTAAAAAAAAAAAAAAAAATTAGAAATAAAAATTGTGCAATATTCTAATGAAGCATGTAGTTATTTGATTAAAAGAGTTCTATGGTAAGAACAAGTTGCGTAGAACTTCTAGGATGATGGTCCAAAGCATAACATGTGGGGATGAGTGGGTAAACTCCTGGTAATTAGCACCTAGTTGGAGTCTAGCAATGATCAACAGATCAACATTGAACTCATAGAAAATTGATATCATAGCTAAATTATTTAAGGATATGGATAAATGACCAAGTCACTACTGGTAGACAACTTAACTCCATTTTATAGAACTTTTTGTCAGGACATTTGTCTTTCGTTTTTTAATCTTTTTCCTCACAATTTATCTTCATCTTTATCTTTATTTGCCTTCACTAACTTTATAAAAATTTATCTCTTCCAAGCATAAGCTTTACATGTCATAATTTGTACATTGGTTTTGCAGGTGAACTTCTCCTATCACGAAGCAGGAGAAAACAAACAGGCTCTTGTGAAATTGGTTTGTTGCGAGGGGTGAGTTGATAGAATCAAGTTTCCACTGCTGTTAGTTTTGTGGTCATTAAATTTACTTCAGGTTTAGGATTAGGTTAGTTGCATCACATATCAGCATTTGCTTTGGCATTTTTTGTTGCTATGCCTTGGTGTGTTGTGATTTGGCACTGCATTGCCATGTTCCCTGACATTCTGAACTCATGTATTGCAGTTTGTGGAAAGTCATAGAAGTTTCCATGATTTGGCGTAGATAAGGTTCATTTGATATTCTCATCTTCGCAACACCGGCCAAACTGCTGATATATAATCATATCCACTTGGTCTCTTGACATTTGACAAAGATGGATGAGAATGAGATTACATCATCTCCAATATATTGCTGATACTTCCAATGTATAAAACGGGGATGTGGAGAGTTAGTTGTAGCTAATACTATAGAAGTGACTAGAGAGAGAAGCACTAGTAGAAAATATTAAACTGAGCAGCAAGCATATATACAACAGATGAGAGAAATTATCAGGATCGAGAATGGTACTTACAAAAGAAGGTTTATTGGGTGGTTCACTATATGCTATGATATTTATTTATTTTAAATTACTGCAACTCCATGCTACATCTTTTCATTTGACTAGTTATCTTTTACTTCGTTACCTACCACCATGTCTTATCTATGGTAATTCTTTTGAATCCACATTCCTTGGGTCTGACAGTGGAGCTTTACTGACCTATACTAGATATTTTCCCTTGGGTTAGCCTTCTAGTGGGACTCCAAGGCTTGAGCCTGCTTCAGAACTAAACGAAAAAAGTGATGAGGGGTGATTAGCAAGACTTGAATGCCTATGTTTGAGGTTGCATGTGTAACTATAATTTGAATTTTTTTGCTTCTTGCTTTTTAAGTAGGTCTGTGTTGCATGATTGGATATTGCAAAAGTCAGCAATGTAGATTTTGCGACAGCTGCGAGGACCTAGGGCAGCCTGCTCAATTAGGAGATCGAGCTTAGCTAAGCTAGGATGTTAAAAATCTTACCTTTTTTTGAAAAATATAAATTACCAGGAGCTTAGTTATACAAAATAGTCTGGATGCATGACAAGCTCAGACTCGAGGAAGGGGCACGTGGTGGAGGTGAGTTACCTACATCGCCGCCTCCCACGTATCTAAGTGTAAATGACATGGACAAGGGACGTTGGTGGTTGGGTGTTTTTTACTAGGTAAGAAGCAAAAAAGAGCAATAGAGAACAGTGGTTGGTTTTCCCTAATTGACTACAAGAGTGTCAGGCTAGATTGAGAGAAACAAAGGGACGGATGAGATGGGGGGACATGAGTTAGTTATTTAGTCTTGGTTTTTGAGTTAAAAGGATGAGATACTGGGACTGGTTACTCATTTCAGTTTTAGATCAAGAGAGAGGATAATGCATGGGAGATAATCCAACCATGTTGCAACTATGTCCTCTAAAATTTCAGACTTCAGTTATAGTTCCAATCTCATACATAAGGGCCTATTTATAACCAAAAGAAAATGGCCTAACTTTGATGGCAAGCAAGATCCACCGGAAGATGGTGCCTAGAATCTATCATAACGGCTAAGACTTCTATATATATATATGATAATTCCTAAATTTAGCAAGTTAGTAATTTGTAAGATTCTAAAAACTCTGAAGCAGTTAAAATAAAATATTGTCCCAATGCTCCTGCACTGCCCTAGAAGAAATGTATTCAGACTCATTAATGTCAACACTTATCTTGATATTTTTTTGGCACAAATATATAACCTGATAATGTAGTCATTTTAATGTTGATCAGTATTGAAATTTTTGTGGACAGTCATAACCAGGCCTGGAAGTTATCATCTTTAATAATGTCACTTAAATTTGTTGTAAATTATCTTCTGCAGTAGTTACAGATACACTATTTTCTCTTACATAATACAGGTGAACATATACATCGGACCATGCTCTAATTAGATAAATATTTTGAGTAATGTTGTTTTCAGATGTGCACAAAAATTAGTATACAGAAAGCAGAAAGAAAAGGAGCGTTCAGAAAAAGAACAGCAAGAGCAGGGGAAGAGGAAAAGGTAACAATCTTGTGACACTGTTCTCTAGAACCCATGAAAACAAAGTCTGTTGAATTTATCCGTGCTTTTATGATAAACCTGACTTTTAGTTAACTTCTAGAGAAACAACTCAAAGCCACAGCGACAAGGATGATGAATATGACAGGAGAAAAGGTTTGTCTTGCAACCCATAATACCTAATTTGCATAGTATATTGAACTACAACATTCATTCTCTTGCCCCTTGGTGTAGGTGCTTTCTCAACATGTAAAAATCTATTTTGTTTTTGTTATGTGCGCATAGTGGACCCCTTTTTGGTCATTTTCTGTTCTATGGGTTGACACTTTTCTTATTGAAGATAGAAAAGCAATGCTACATATTTTGCATTACACGGAAGATTTGCTTCAAAAGACACATTCACATCTTATCACATTGCCTAATATTCTTGTATGAGAACAGCTAGTCTCTCTTGTGCCAAGTGTTACTATTATAGTTACCGTAGTCTCTCTTGTGCCAAGTGTTACTATTATAGTTACCTAGAATGTGGGTCGGTCAAGTATGTGGTGCGGGTACAGGGTATGGGGTACGCTATTCTAGTGGTATGCGGTACAAGGGGGTAGTCCCATACGGGACGGAGTTTTGGATCGTAGGGCGATTTGAAAGTCTTATTCGGGTCGTGTTTAGTACCATATGTATGTATACAGATAAGTATGTAGTTATGCATTAAAGCATCCATAAATTGAACAAGAAATACATATTTACTAACTAATCAAAACAATTCTAAAACATATTTTCATCTAAAACTAGACTAAAAGAGAAGAAGCAATTAAGTAGCTAATGTTAAGCTTATTTTCCTTTGCAAATCTTGACTATGATGAATAGCTTCTTATACAATCTGATTGCATCTATGTCCCAGGTTTTGGGTTGATCACTTGGGATGAAGGTTCAATGGAGGAAATGGCTAGTTTGATGAAATTTGGGGTGGTTTAAGATGGGTTCAAGAGATGGAGAGTGGTCGAGAGTTGGTTTAAATGGATTGAAGTTTGTTCTTATGATCTACGACAGCTAAAATTAATTTACATTCACTTAAATTGACATGCAACAAAAGATAGATAGCCTCACCTTATCTTCCTTCTGCCCTCAATTAGGAGTAGAGGCTATCACCAAGTGGTCAACTCCTTGAATCTTGATTTAAGATGAGGAAGGCATCAAAATACTATTAGACCCAACAAATGTTAATTCTCGTGAACTACACTTTGGAATCAAATACAAAGAATACCTGATCTTATGGAAAAAGAAAACACAGAGTAGAACTTTCAACAGTAAGGCTTTGGATTATGACTCAGTGTGTATGGAGGTTTTGGATTCTTTTAAGGTTGGGTATCTCATCATCCTTCTTTTAAGTGAGTCTTTGAATAATTGTCTGTGAATTGTGAGGTGATAATATTTGGACCATAATGCTCTTAAGGTTGCCTATTTATAGTCCGTATTTGCTTTGAGAAAGATCCATGAATAAATTTTTACTGTAAGATTCTCTGTTACACGGGACATTGCTTTGTGGAGGGTTTAAATGTTTTCAAGTACTGATATGGAACTATAATCCTAATTCTGTCGAAGGCATTGAGATTTGCATTGATTGGGACATTAATTTTCACTTGACCTTAAAACTGGTCTTTCTTTATCTGTTACATTCAACTGGCATGAACTGTTCAAGTTTGGTTTATTAAATAGTGGAGTTTTGAGTTCAAACTGCTTTACTGAATCGCATTGGTTCATGTCTTTATACTATAGCCATTTGTCTCTATTCTTTGATGGCTTTAAAAAAATATATAAAATAAAATAAATGAGTTTATAAAATTGGAGAATCAATTCTCATTTTCTCTCAAGGGGTTCTTGATTATTCATAGCTATTTAAATGTGACAGGGAAAAAGGCTTCAACCTCAAGTGATGCACAGAAGGTCAATGATGATGAGAACTTTGATGACTATCTTGAGGGAATGTTTCCATGATATCAGCTCAATGAATCAGCAGACCAAAATGATCCCATGCATCACAAGCTGCTCTCATAGTACCTACATTTGCGGTGTAGAACTGTACTTTGACTTGTGTAAATATATTTGGTTTGTCTATATGTACACACACCCTATACAGCTTGTGTAGTTGACACATCACTGACATCGGAGGCTCTATGTATCTCTTGAAATATCAAACGACGGAGTTTAATTTTTTTTCCTTTATTTATTTTTTAATGAAAAGAGAAATTCTGGTAAATTTTGTGTATGTACCAGAAGTTTTGTTGAATTTTTTTTTTTACACAATCAAAGCTCGTGGACAACTGGGTGCTTTTGTTGTCTGTACAAATATCAAATATCTGAAACCATATTCTGTGATCCATTGGTATGATTAGCTGACCACATTGGGGTTATGCACACTGTGTAATGAAATTAATTGGGCAAGATATATATGGTGTCATCTTGTTGCAATGATTCTTTTTATTTGTCAAATTGCGATTGCAACCCTTTGTGCAGGTTCGATTCTTGTCCTTGATTACTGCCTGCTTATGCTGGAACCGGTTCTCTGCTCTACCGAGCCTTTATACAGAGTTGATTCACCTTCCACATATCCAAAAGTAGCATTTACAGAGCTAAGTCGATTCACTTGGTAATAGATATATTTGAAAATGTTTGTTTCAATGAAGTATAGGTTCACACCCTTCACATAATAGCATACCAAGAATGCTCATTGATTACAGCCATTTCAGATATGAATATCTTCTGAGGTAGATACTTCAGTCCTGCAAAAATCTCAGGTGCTTAACCCAACAAGTTTTTGCGAGTGACTCTGCAGCCAGCGATGTTTGCAATTCAGGGGAGGATTCCGATATTTCAATTGTTGCCAGCACCCCTTTAAGGTTGGAGCATGAATCCATATTTTCTCCGGGGTTAATTGATATTAGTGTAAGTGTTTTTACCCCGTTGTAATGCTTGTTGTGTCGATGTTTAGGAGCTTGTTCGCATCATGAGTTTGATGGTGCTTGAGATGACTCGCACCAGATATTGAGGACGCTATTGCATGTGGAAAGTTTGCTGAGGTGCGGTGAGCTCCCGCACGCACTTGTCACTAGAGAGTGCAGTAGGACGGGTCCCAGAGGACATGCTTTGGAGATTACTTGCTTTGCCTCCCAGCGTGCTTGAGTTTGATTTGTGTTAGGTTAACCGTGTTAGGCCAGTCGTTCGGGATGTTTAAGTTTGTATCTTGGCAGATGACACCCCATTGGGATACAAACCACCCGAAGTGGTACTGGTGCACGTTGTAGGATGTGTCTAGGTGAGACACATTCGTAGGGTATGCAGATACCGACGATATGAGACACTTATACAAAATTTTTGTATGGTTTCGACTTGATTGCTATACCTAGGAGACTATGAAGAATGATGATATTGTCTTTGTTTTCATCGCTTGATCGTTACCAGGTTTGAATCACCTGTAATGACCGGCATATTTCGTAAACTTGTAGTTATTAATTGTTGAATCTGAAATGCTTGTGTTGGTGCTTAAACTTAGAAATATTATCCTTAGAGACACGGTGTGATTTAGACTTTAGAACCTGTATAGGGACACCTTTTCCATTTTATGGATCATGCATCTAGGATTACTCACTTATTCATTATTGTGTGGCATAGATTTTTCTTGTATATTATTCTGTTATTTTTATTTAGTTTGCTCGCACCAGCTAGCATTGTGCTTTGCCTAGCATTGTGCTTTGCTGACCCCGCAAGGGGGTGTGCTTCTATTGGAGTGCAGGCAGTGTTGGCGTTCCTGATGATCGTGGCGCTTAGGCCCAGTTTCCACCTGTTGTTTTGTGTTGTTTAATCGCGTCCACCCTGTACGAAAATGTTTTGCTTCCTTTGTATTACCTTATGAATACTAGATGTTTGTATATATTGGTTTTGGCGCTATGACTTTGGTGGGGCGAATCATATATTCTTATTTTGTTCAAATTTTATCGTAGTTTTTATTTCCGTTTGATTCTCGTTGCAAGAATGTGTTATATTATGATGTTGTGCCCGATTACGATCCGTCTGTATTACGGATTATTTCACGCATCAGCACGCTACGGTTCCCATGGCGGGTCGGGGCGTGACAAGGGTTTTGCTACTTTGAAGCAGAAGGCTTCATAGCATATTGGGACTTAGTTTGAGGTTTTGGAGAGGGAAGAGGACGAGAAGAATAAGAGTTTTGAGAACTCATTTTTGTAAGAATTCTCTTGTCAGAAAATCTGCAAGAGATTTATCTTCTCTTTTTATATATTCGATATCAAAATCAAAAGCTGACAATAGTCATTGCCAACGTGCGAAAATCTGTTTGGAAACAAGATTTAAAACATCTTTAGTTAAAATCTCTTTTGCAGATTTACAATCAACATGAAGTAAAAACTTTTGATTAATTAAATCATCTTGAAATTTCATGATGCACAAAACAATCGATAATTTTTTTTTTGACTGTTGAGTAATTGAGTTGAGCTGAATTCCAAATACCAGAATGATATCGGACTAATTGTATTTGGGTAGACTCTGGAAGACGTTGTTTAAGAATACCACCGTATCCTTGGTTAGACGCATCAGTTTCTACAATCTTGAAAGCTACAGGATTTGAGATCCCTAGACAAGGAAGACTCTTGACTTGGGTTTTGACTTGACGGACAATTTGAGAATGGGCTTCAGTCCATGGACCTGGGTTAGAATTAAGTCTTGCAAACAAAGGCTTAAGTAAAACACAAAGGTTTTTTGTAAAATTCAGCAACATAATTGAGAGAGCCCAAAACCTTTGTAATTGGGTTTTTTTCTTTAATTTCATCGGGGAATTTTTCAGCAAACTCTAAGGCTCTAGAAATTGGTGTGATCATCCCATGATAAATTTTATGGCCGAGAAAACAGACATTTGTTTGAAATAAATCAATTTTGGGTTGGGAAAGAACCAAACCATTTTCTTTTTATAAGTTTATAAAATTGATACAAGTGTTTCCAATGGTCTTCTAACGACTCAGAGAAGATCAGTACATCATCGATATACACAATGGAAAATTGGGAAAAGGGAGTTAAAATATCGTTCATGATATTTTGAAACCCACTTGGTGCGTACTTGAGGCCGAAAGTCATAACATTCCATTCATAATGACCGAATGGGGCATTAAACGCTGTTTTGTATCTATCATGAGGATAAATCTGAATTTGCCAAAATTCGGACTTGATATCAAATTTAGAGAAAACACGTGCTGAGTGGAGTCTCTCAATAAGATCTCTCTTGTTAGGTATGGGATACCTAATCCATTGTAAAACCTTGTTTAAGGGTTTGTAGTTGATGACTAAGCGAGGGGTTCCTCGTTCAAGTTCAGCTGCTTTTCTGACATAAAATGCTGCACAACTCCACAGGGACTTTGAAGGTTGAATTAACTATTTGGAAAGCAAACCTTGAATTTCTGATTTGCAGAATTCCATTAATTTAGAATTCATTTGTATTGGGCGAGACTTGGTAGGAATTTGTTTTTCGCGAAAAGAAGGGTCATATGGTAAACGTACCATATGTTGTTTGCGATTCCATAAAGCGTTAGGTAGATCAGAACAAAGTTCTGAAACCAATCTTTCCTTGAATTGGATAATTCTGGATTGAGTGAAGGAATCCTTAAGCTGTTATTCAATACGCCTATAGGAAATTTCTTTTTTCAGAGAAGTTAAGTGCTGGATTTTGTTTGAAATGAAATTGATGAAATTTTTTTGTTGTTTTCAAATAATTAATCTCAACAATTTTGGTTTGTAAAATAAATTTAAATGTAAGGTTTCCGCCAAGGATTTTGGTATGAATACCAGCTTCTGTAACATTAAACGGATATATGGTAGTTAAAAATGGCGTTCCTAGAATGAGCTTCTGAGCCATATCTTGAACTAACATAAATTTTTGTTTAATACAGATAGAATCCTGACATATATGAGCATTTGTAAGTTTGTATTGAACTTGCAATTGGTTATTGTTTGTAGTGTATAATTTTTGTTTTGTTGGTTTGAAGTAGGGAACTAGTATTAGTCCTTCAGCAACACAGTTAAGATCTGCTCCAAAATAAACTAGAGCAGTGGTATTGATTTTATAACTATTGTCGATAACCAAAGTTACATTGATATACCATTTATGAAACTTAACTTTTGTAATTTCATTTAGAAAAGAATGAGGAATACTGGGTTCAACAACTTCAGAAGTTGAAGGATTATCGGAGAGTGAAGGAGATTGGTCATTGTGAGTCTGCAAATTATGAGTTTGCATATTCACAAGTTTTTGTTCAAGCCAAGATTGACCTTGCTTGAGCTGACGAATCTCATTTTTCATGATATTTACTTCAGCTTGTAAATCATTTAAGGTAACCGATTGATGAGTCGGAGCCTTAAATCTGTCAATAATGTCCCTATGATTGTAGAAAGGATTTACAATCTCAGGAGTTGGTTTTTTTGGTAAGAGTAGTCTTAATATGCTTAAGATACTCAGTTTTAAGGTCAGGGTCTTCAATACAATCTACAAAATCTAAAAGAATATTGGTTTCTTTTGATTTGGAGAGCATATTGATACTGGCTAAAGCATTGCATTGACATGCATTAACACAGTGATCTTTATCAGAATCTTCTGATTGATCTGAGTCAGTGTCACATCGTAATTGATAGACCTGGAGATCATCAAATGAGTCATCTTCTGATTCAGAATTGACCATGACTTTGATAAACATATTTTTAATGTCTTCAGGAGCATTGAGTTCCTAAATCTTGTGAGATGTACGACAATTATTTGCATAATGGCTAGGTTTACCACATTTAAAAAAAAAGGGTTTTTGAACTATTGGGCCTTTAGATTTAGAAAAAGATTTATAAGGCTTGGGCTTATGGGTGCCATGCCTTTTGGGCTTGGAATAATAGGAACTGAATTGTATGGGTTGTTTTGGGCCATAAGCCCTTTTGGACTTAAAAGCACGGGCATGATGAGACCTATACTTTTGGCGGGATGTTTGTTTATGAGAAGGGGCCTTGAAATCTTCAAACCCATATTGTTGACAAAATGATCCAAGTTCACGAGGACCTGTAATATTTTGTTTTTTCAATTGGGCCTTTAGATGCAAATCATTGCAAAAATGCAAGGTGACTTCATTGACATAGGCAATCAAATCACCAAACGTAAGCTATCATATGGTATGTCACCATGATACTCAGCTTGAAGTTTGGTTTGAATTGATTTAGCAAAAATAGGTGGTAACCCAGCAAGAAATTTTCGTTTCCAAAATGGATTATTAGCCTCATTTTGATGCATAACCTTTTTCATAAACACATCTTTGTACCATCTAAAATTACCAAGTGTAGGACACCTATGGATCATAAGAAGGTCTCTAACTTTATCCTGGAATTTTGAAGAATCGCCTATAAAATGTTTGAGAATGACAAAAATCAGGGTATTGACCGCATCAGGGATGTCTTCACCAGTCTCTGATTTTATAGGGTTCCCAGCAATATCTCTCTTTATAGATGTTAAGATAAATTGTTGTTCAGAAGAAGTAAGATAATTATCCCACCATCCTTTCAATTGACCAGCAAAACCAGCTATAATAACGGAAACAATACTTTGATCAGATTTGTTCTCGCTACGATGAGCAGCAGCCATCATGATCATTTCTTGTGTTAATTCAATGATATTTTCTTCAGTCAAACCATTTATATTCCATGTATAGAGATTGCCTGTAGAAAATGATCCAAAGTATGTAAGGGTTTTTCTTCGTATTGCATATCTGGTAGTGTAGGTCTAGGATAAAAATTCCTAGTGGTTGGTAAAGGGTTTTGATTATTGTTTTGTTGAAATTGATACCTAGATGTTCGAATAGGATTAGCTTGCATTTGCAATCTATCTAATTCTAACATAGGATCAAATTGTTCGGAGTGGTTAGAGTCATCTGACTCGGCTGGGTTGGAGAGGGTGTTAATCTGTTTTGTAGAAGATGATGGTTTATCTTTGATTTGTAAGGATGCTAGCCTTTGATTGATTTCATCAATGAGATGATGAAGAAATGTTAAAACATCCTTTTGAACTGAGAGGGATGTGAAGAACGTCACTGGTTTGGGAATATTTGGATGTGTAGGTGTAGGATCTGATTCATGAATTAATTTGTCTCCTAATTCATGTAACAAAACATTTGTGTAATTATTTTGTTCAATGATTTTTGAAATTCCTTTCGTGTCATTATGAGAGAAATGATCTTTCAAAGGAGAGGCAGTAATTGTTTGTCCTTGAGTTTGCAATTTGATTTCTTCTAAAGGTGGCAAAACTGATTCAACAACAGAATTGCTTGATTTCAGATGCCAGGGCTTAGAAGAGGTTCTGACAACGTTAACTTTGGGAAGATAAAAAGATTCATACCATTCTAAAAATGACATGTTTTATTTGATATCTTCACAAAATTGGTAAAACATTTTCCCCAAATGATCTCTTTGATCAGGAGAAGTTTGAGTATAAAATGTTTTTCGTTTATCAGAATTATAATATTTTGTAAATTCAGTTTTGATCCATTATTTGTCAAGAATGAATTCTTTTGAAATAACATTCAATTGAGAATAATCTTCCATTTCTGAACGAGTGGGAGATCTCTCATTTTGAGTGTCAAGATTGTACACAGGTTGAGGTATCTGGGGATGTTGAGAATTGGGTCTTAGATGAGCAAGATCCAAATGAGGTAGAACATCTGGTGTAGGTTTTCTGGGGATCTGGGTAGGAGCAGTTTTGAATGATGATTCAGATCTACGTACAGATTGGAAATCTAGAGGCTGAAGCCTAGTCCTACGAGATTCAGAGAACTATAATTCAACAGTTCCATCCTCAAGAGTGAGGATCTGATTTAGACGACTAGAGGGAGGCCTTCTAGGTTGGGATTGAACTTGCCAAGTTACTGGAAGAGTAACTTGGTTCCAATGAATTGTCTTTGGGACAATAACACTAGTCTTATCTTTGTTAGCCTGAAATAGGATATAGTGTATCATTTTTCAGTTTCGAGCAAAGCCTTAGGACTCAATTGAGTCTTCATAGCTTTGTACATGATTTTGTAAATGAGAGCAAAGGGTTCAGATCCTGGTAGCATATTAAAACCAGATGTCTGAATATTAAGGGTTAGTGTTTCAAGGATATTTGGGTCCTTAAATGACACTGAGAAATTGAGGAAACAGTCAAAGTAGACTGGTACTCTGCAATTCCAAGTAGAAAATCCACAAATCTATTGTGCCGACGGTCGCGAAGAGCTATGAGAGCACAAGTATCAAGTCATGTCCTAGTCAAGGGTTTGATACCTACTTGATGAGACCGATATGAATATACTTGTATTCTTGATTTTTGAGAAAATCAAGAGTATTTGTAGAAAACAATTGTTTGGATTCTAAATAACCCCTGTTCGACAATGTCTATCAAGTCTTCAGATTTTTGAGAACATATTGATTTTGAAATTTCATAAATTTGTTTGTAAGGTATCTTAGGGATATAACATTTTTGTAAATTTTTTTCTACTTCTGGAATTCTACATTCCATCCTATTTGTTAAACTTGGGTTTCCTTGTCTGGAGCTAGAAGCTCGGGTAAATTTTGAAAGCAAAGACATTTGACTGAAAACAAGAAGGTTACAGAGTCTGGAACACTGTACTCGGACCACCTACAGCTGGACCACCAGTATGGGACCACCTAGCCCTAACCACTGCGCTATCTCGCGACTTACACAGGGCATCCAACAGCTGACCAACATACCAAAAGGCTGACCAATGCTATCAATGGCTAACCAATAGTACCTTTGAACTCAGACACAATTTCCCCCGTAAAACAGACACTTGGCTCTGATACCAATTCTTACATAAAAAACTAGATAATTTAAAATTACATAAAAAAAAACTAGATAATTTAAATAATCAAGTCTCTGATTTAGAAAATAACATTAGAGAAATAAAAAATCTCATAGGAGGATTATCTCCTGACAACAATATCAATAAACTAACAACCGACTTTAAGAGTTTAAATCTTGAATTTTTTTTTTCAAAAAATAAAAAATAAAATAGAAAATATTATGGATCGTGGAAAGCAAATGGTAACTAAAGAAATATAGTAAGTAGCCTATTTAAAAATATGCGTAATAAAGGTACAAAAAATAATGTTATTTATTTAGAAACTATATTAGATGTTGATATGTGTGAGACCCTTGTGTGGGCGGACCTGAGGGGGAGGGTGAGGGTGAGGATTGGAGCCCAATAGGCCCAACAGGCCCGTGGATCCCAAGAGGGGTTGGGCTAGCTACCAAGGGGGATCATAGTCACACATCGCCTGGGTGCGGGATGGTGATGTGCTATATATGTGCGAGGTTGGATCCCCATAGTAAGAGGCCTTTTAAAGCCGTGCGGGCCGGTTGGGCCCAAAGCAGACAATATCTTACTGTGCGGATCGGGTCGTTACAGAATGGTATCAGAGCCTGACCCAGCCGAAAGTGTGCCACGTGGAGGTGGGCCCTCGGGCAACGTGGACGTTGTGCCTGTGTGGCCAACGAGGACGTTGGGCCTTAAGGGGGGTGGACTGTGAGACCCTTGTGTGGGCGGACCTGAGGGGGAGGGTGAGGGTGAGGGTTGGAGCCCAATAGGCCCAACAGGCCCGTGGATCCCAAGAGGGGTTGGACTAGCTACCAAGGGGGATCATAGTCCCACATCGCCTGGGTGCGGGATGGTGATGTGCTATATATGTGCGAGGTTGGATCCCCATAGTAAGAGGCATTTTAAAGCCGTGCGGGCCGATTGGGCCCAAAGCGGACAATATCTTACTGTGCGGATCGGGTCGTTACAATATGCTATACGAAACTTCAAAAAATCCACTTAGCCAACAATTTATATATCGACATTATAGTGAAAAACAAATATCTTGTACACATGAAGATCAAAAAGTTATAGGGGACCAAAATTTTGATTTCAAAATTTGGGTGGTGTAGATTTTTTTTTATTAAGCGGCCTATGAGAAGTTGTCCCAAAGGTTGGGATGACCAAAAACCACAAAAATTGAGCAAAGTTTCTCCCTTTCCTCCGTTCAATTTTGTCTTCAACAAACACCTCCTCACTTTCTTTTCAATTTTCTTACAAAAAATCTAGGGTACGATCTTGAAGCATTTTTACTCATTTTTTTTTTATATAGTTGTGTGTTGCTATGAATTAAATTTGCATGCTTAAAAGTTAATTTCATGAAATTGAATCTTTCGTTTTATCTACAAACACTCCGCAGCTTAAAATATGTTTTACAACATACACGATTAGTGCTACTAATAGTACATTAAACAAAGTGCGCATACTCTATCACGCCTTAATGTCATAGATTCAAGGTTGTCATTTTATTAGTGTCTTTTTTCAATTCAACAATCTGCCATTACGACTCAAAATCAAATTTACTTTGTTTCATTAAAAAAATTACATCATCTTCACCAAAATTTGTTTGCTTACCAAACATGTGGGTCTTAGATTGACAAATCAATTTTCTCTTTATCATAGTGACTAGAATTTAGAATCAAAATCAAACCTTGATGATGACACACAACTGAGCTAGTCATATATATTACACTTATTTTTAAAATAAATTTGGATTGGTATTATGTGTTTGGAATGTGTATGAGAATCCAACCGTTATTAATATCATAGGAAGTGGGAAGCACTCAGTGTATCTTCACCATGGAAATGAGTGATTCTAGCGAGGGAGCAAGGGAGGCCCCCCACCGCCCACCCTAGCTACCCGTGTGATGAATTTTATGAGTTTGGTGGGCAATGTCTAAGTTGAGATAGCCATAAATTGGGGTATTTTTATTTTTATTTTTATTTTTTAGGGAAAAAGAAAGGAGCACAGGGCAACAAAGGCACGCATGCATTGCATTCCCTGTCGTTCTTTCGTTCACAGATCAAATCAAATAAAATCAAATCAAAAGCCTTTTTCCGGGCTCCCGTTTTAGGTTTCTTTTCTTTTTGAATCGTGAGATCGATCTAATAAGGGCAACAAGGAGCATAATTTCGTCTTCAATCCATCTCGTCTCATTAAGAGAGAGAGAGAGAGATGACGAAATCAGGGGCGGAGAAGAAGCGAGTCCGTCGAGCTGCAGCTTCGCAAAACGGAACCAGAGATCTCAACAACGACACTCCTCCAAGAGTTCGTTTCGTTTCTTCCATTCAATTCATTCATTTCTTGTGCATTTCTGAATCTGTTCTTTGATTTCTATTTCGTAAAGATAATAATGGGGTTTCTGTGTTTCATATTGTAAATTATGCAAATGGGTGTTTTTCCTTGAGAAGATTCGTTTCAACATTCTTCTTCATTTCTACAATTTCCTTTTTATTGCTTATTTGTACGATTTCGTAGCAAAATCATTCCAAAAGCTCTTTTTTCTCTTCGAATTTGAGCTTCCCAGTTAGATAAGATGTAGCGTAAGCTTAGAAATTTCAATATAAACAGAAACTTGAAGAAAAAACAAATCCGCAATTTGCGTCTTGTCCTGTCACCGAACCAAGAAAATTTCAAAGATCACCACAATACCTCCTTAATAAACCCAATTGAAATGAAGAAGAAAACGAAAATCTTCAGACACTGCCCTAGAAACACTGTATGCAGCTAAACTTGGAAATGAGCCTAAAACCTCATGCACATAAAAGAAGAGCTGTGCTTGGCCATTTTCTTGCTAAAACCAACCAACCAAGTCCCTGATCATTTCCACGTCCATCTTCTTTTTTTATATCGATCCTAGTTTCTAATGAAGCCACCCATCTTCTATAATTTCCACAAAATTTGTCACCTGACCTTCCTTTATTGTTCTTTATCTTAAATTGATTTAAAATAGGGAATTAACTCTAGATTCAGGCTTGAGACTCATTTTAGTTATTGGTAGAATCCAAGTACTCTTTTTTAGGTTTGCTAAAAAACTCTTTAAGAGATCTTTCTCACTTTTGGAAGATACATGGGAAAACACAAACTGAACCATTTCTTAAATCACTTTCTAATATTCAATTACTTCTAAAATGTACTAGTACCGTATGTATCATGTTTGGGAGTTCATTCCATTTTCCGCATCATAATCAAGTCTCTGCTACAAACAGCCGTTCTCATTCCCAAGTTCCCAAAGCTATTCACCTAGAATGCATTTGTCATTCTATCTATATATAGTCTAAATGGATTTCTTCTAGAATAAATGCAAACCAAAAACACCCCAGATTCCCAACTCTTCTATCTTATTTTTTCATTTTTATTTATTTGTTTTAAACCTGCAAGTAGTACTAGAGGTTAAGAATTGCATTCCTCCTATGCCTAATGTCTTCTTCTCTCTCATTTTTGCAGAAGCCAGCATCTGGCAAGGATTTGTTCCAGCTGTTCGCCGAGAAGGTGAGGGACCATAAGGATCTAGAATCTAGATGGGCTGTTTTGCAGGAAACCCGGGTAGAGTATTTCCGAGGTAAAAATTTTGTTGCCTTTTTGAGAAATCATCCAGAGCTGAAGGAAGTGCTTGAATTCGATAAAAATTTGGCAACTGAAGATATTGCGAATACTCTACTTAGGAAGAATCTTTTAGTGCGATGCGACCGTGTTGTTAAAACTGTTCGTCCAGGGAAGAAGAAGTTATCAACATGGCCAGCACATTTGGAGATCTTTCCTGTAACTCTTCTTATACTCTTAAGGGCAAATCTTTTTACGTTTACGAGTTCTGATGGCTTCCACTTTCTATATTATTATTTCCAAAGCACAAAATGCTAATTATAGACTCTTAAGTCACTGCTTTGCTTCAGTTTTATGGCAGCAGCAAATTCGTATAATTTGTTTGAAAGCCTAATGAAGGTGGAGCCTTGCAGTTGAGGAACTCTCTTGTTCAGCTTGTTGCTTTTATCTATTATCTTTAATATGACAATAATTGTTTTTTTTTATCATGTTAATCTTGATATTTGCATTTGTGTTTAGCTGAGTAATGATGTTTTTGAGGTGCCTTTATTTGATAGTTTGACTTGTTTTACTTGTCAACCAACAGTTTGGCACATTCATTTTTAGATATTTGCGCAGAGTTAAGTTTTGAGGGCTATAGTTCGCTTTTCTGATAAATTAGGTGTTACTCAACTTCAATTTTATTTACCAAATATTAGACATAGCTGCATTTTCATTCTCCAACAAACTTCAGTCAAGTTTCCGTTCTCAAGTTTGTTACTCGAAATGGGCCTTCTGTTGTGTTGTTTCTTCTTCTGTTTCTTTTTGTGCAATATAAGTCTTTAAGTTTTCAAATGTTAAGTTGATGGAGTTTATAACTTAAAATATGCAGTTCATGAACATATATGTGACCAAAAGGGAATTCAAAAGAGTTATACTTAAATTCTTAATTGAAAATTGTCGACTGTCAACAACTATTCAAATCTATGACAGTATCTGATAATCAGTTTTTGCAGTAGCTCAAAATTGTATACTCTATGCGCGTGTTTTGTGCACTACCATTTATTTCTGACATCATACCATCTCTGTTTTCAACAGGATCAAGTATTTTCGGAAAATGATGCCTTTTTTGCATGGACATTTGTAAAGAGACGTCCTTTATGGCAGACAATTCTCTCATTTGTTTGGCCTGTGGTGACTCTAGCTATTTGCTTGTTTCCTGTATTTCCCCATAGTTGCAAGCTAATAGTACTCTACACCTGTGCTGGGATTCTGCTAGTTATATTCACCCTTCTTTTATGTAAGTTATTGTGCTACTCACAGATTTTACTACATGCAGTTTTGATACTTCTGTCCTACATTATTGTGACATTAGTTATTAGTAGTACTTGATACTGTTATGGGACTCTATGTCCAGTATTGCTTAGGCATAAACAAAGAGATTGACTTTTATGGTTAAGTCTACATAGATTCTTAATACCATACTTCGCACACTGTTTTGTTAGGGTAAGGTGGGAGGTGATTTGCTATGAGTGTCCAACTTTAAGTTGAAGTCTCAGACCAGATATCCTCTGGTATAGAAGGAAGCATTGATTTATTGGAGACAAGCTTCCTAGGATGGGCCAATAAAATAGCCAAAATTTCTTCAATTGGATTTGTTACAAAATATACCCCTAGGACCTTAGGTAGGTGACACATTCTTACTAAGTTTGCAGGTGCTGACGTCTCATAAAAGTAGGCCACATAAATTGGGGGTGATACTGATAGCTCAAGCAAACCACGTGTTGGAGAAGATATTCAGGGTAGCTTCCAAAACAGAAGATGAGCCACGATCACGTGAATCAAAGTTGTTATGTGCCTTGGTATTAGAAAGATACCTGTCCATACTGATACTACTGAAAATTGAAAATGAATTAGATTGGTGTCTGACAAAAAGTGAACAGTGCTTATATATCCAAGGTAATAAGAATCGCTTTGACTCGCAATTTAAAACGAACAGGTGGTGAATCATTTTTAATCTGCGTGCTAATCGAATAATAGGAGAATAAAAAAAATTGTTGGCGATTTAGAGCCAAAAAATTGTAAATCGCAATGCACACAAGTGTGTGTACATGTATGTGTGTTTGGTTTTGTGAAAGGTCTTTAATGATCCATAGAGACTTTCTAAAAGTTCAAAATCATCGTAGAGCCTTTGATTAAGGTAAGTTGTTTTCTAAGATAACTCCTGTCTTTTGAGAGGGTGAGAGTGGAAATGTGTTTTTTTTTTTTTTTTTAAAGCACAACTCCTTCGTAGAGAGACTGAGAGACACATTCTTCCATGCTGTGAGAGCATCCAAAATGTTGCTCGGAAACTACTGGCATGATTCAAATTTGTTCTAAAGTAACTCCAAACCAAGCTAGCAATGCATCAGAAAATGGTTGGAGACTTGGAGGATTCCATTTCACCATGACACCTCAAGAAATAATTGTTCTCTTCCATTTCCTAATATGATTGTTCTTTTAGGGTGTGTGAAGCAGTCGAGGCACGTGGCCGAATAGAAATGAAATTCAAGGGTGTTTCTAGCCAAACAAGGTTTGTAGGGAAGGTTTTGAGGGGATTCCTTAGGTATTTGGCTAGTCACAATGTGGGAAAAGAAATATTTAAAGGGAAAGAGCACCCTTTGGTGTAGTCAGACAAAGTGTGAATCAGGGTAAGCAGATGCGTTACAGTAGTCCAAAAATAAAAACTTGATGGATCATTGCTGATGCCCAACCTCACAAGTCAGGTTGGCAATGGGGCATGCTGGGTTTTGGCATCCCTGACCCACTTGAGCATATGTACCCAATTCTGGCTCAACAGCCAAAATTTCTATTCGGGGCCACTGCTGATCCAATCTTCTAACATCTGGGTGTGCCAGCCCCATCCTTTCCTGGCTTTGCTCCAGTCATCACATAAAAAGGAAAGATTAGTTGTAAGTTTCAATTAAAAGGTCAAGTCAACCAGCCTTAACCGAGTTCTCGTTGAAGAGAACAATGAGAGATTTGGCTCGAGAACACAAGCTTTGTTTGGCTTAATTTTAGAGAAGCAGTGCTCTTGTTCAGAGTATCACTAAGGTAACTGCTATTGTTACAATTGTTAGTGTAAGAAAAGTAGGAGAAGAAGAACTTTTTTTCTTATTATTTCAGCAAGAATTAGAGAGGTATAAATAGAGGATTACAACCCTAACTTCCCTAACCTCTTCCTTTTATTTATCAAGGAGAATCACACAAGTTAAGGAAATGGATAACTACTAAGTAATTACCAAATACACAACATGAATAACTACCCTCTAATACAATCAACACTCCCCCTCAAGTTGGTGCATAGATATTAATCATGCCCAACTTGCTTACAAAGAAATCAAAATTTTTCCTTAGTAACCCTTTTGTGAAGACATCTGCGACCTGTTGAGTAGATGGTACGAATGGTATGCATATCACTCCACTTTCGAGCTTCTCTTTTATGAAGTGTCTGTCGACCTCTACATGTTTTGTTCGGTCGTGTTGGACAAGATTATTTGCAATGCTAATTGCGGCTTTATTATCACAAAATAGTTTCAAGGGAAGTTCCACAGATCTGCCTAGTTATTCTAAAATCCGTTTTAACCAGATTATTTCACACTCCATTAGCCATTATCCGGTATTCTGCTTCTACACTGCTTCTAGCTACCACACTTTGTTTTTTACTTCTCCAAGTTACCAAATTTCCCCATAGGAAGGTACAATAACCAGAGGTGGATCTTCTATCAGTGCTTGATCCAGCCCAATCTGCATAAGTGTATATCACAATACTATGTTGATCACTCTTCTTGAAGAATAAGCCTTTCCCTGGGGTCCCCTTTAAGTATCTCGAAATTCTGTAAACTGCTACCATGTGTTCTTCATAAGGAGCATGCATGAACTGACTTACCATACACTCACAGCGAATGAAATATCTGGTCGAGTATGAGATAGATAAATCAATTTCCCTACCAATCGTTGATACTGACCTCTGTCAACAGGAACTTCTTCCTTTGCTCTTCCTAGCTTGGAGTTAAATTCTATAGGAGTGGCTGATGGCTTGCACCCAGTCATTCCCGTTTCTTTTAAGAGGTCTATGATGTATTTCTGTTGAGACACTGCTATGCCGTTCTTTGACTTGGCAATTTCCATCCCAAGAAAATATCTAAGTTGTCCAAGATCTTTAATTTCGAACTCAGATGATAGACTCTTCTTCATTTTAACTATTTCCTCATCATCATCACCAGTAAGGATAAAATCATCTACATAAACAATTAGTATCGCAATCTTTCCTTCAGTTGAAGTCTTCATGAACAATGTATGGTCTCCCTGTCCTTGTGAGAACCCTTGAGTTTTGATGAAGCTAGTAAATCTCTCAAACCAGGCTCTCGGGGATTGTTTGAACCCGTATAAAGATTTCTTTAGCCTACAAATATTCTTTCCAAATTTGTCTGTCACCGAATCCAGGAGGAGTTTCCATGTACACTTCTTCCAAATCACCATTTAAGAAGGCATTTTAAACGTCCAATTGATGTAATGGCCAATCCAAATTCACTGCAAGTTATAGTAATACCCTCATAGTATTCAACTTAGCACCTGGAGAGAATGTCTCAGAGTAATCAATACCATAGGTTTGTGTAAAACCTTTGGCAACCAGCCTAGCTTTGTATCTTTCAAGAGAACCATCTGAGTTGTATTTTACTGTAAATACCTACTTGCATCCCACAAGAGTCTTTCCTTTTTGAGTTTCATCTTGTAATGGCACAAATATTTGATCTCTATTTTCATTGTTTGAGATGTTATTATGAATGACATCCATATCTTCCCCAGTGTTGTTTATAGTGTCAAATTCCTTATGGTTATGGCTATTGTTATTAACAAGATATGGAGGCAAAAAATCATTAATCAACCAATCATATGAATCTTCACTTAGAGTCTCCCCTAAAGATGAGTAGAAGGAAAAATTGATGGTCAAAGAAAGTGACATATCCATGGAAACAAAATATTTCTTGGATAAATGATCAAAACATTTGTAGCCCTTTTGATTATAAGAATAACCAACAAAGACACATTTTCTAGCTCTAGGATCTAGTTTTCTTCTATTATAATCATGAATATGAACAAATGCAATACATCCAAATACCTTGAGAGGAAGATCATTAGAGAGCCTAGAGAACGGAAAACTTTTCTTAAAACAATTTAATGGGGTTTGAAATTGTAAGACTTTGGAAGGCATCCTATTAATCAGATATACAACTGTAAGAATAGCCTCTCCCCACAAATATTTTGGAACTTTGGTGGAAAACATTAACGACCTAGCAACTTCCAAGAGATGTTTATTTTTTCTTTCTGCCACTCCATTTTGTTGTGAGGAGTTAACACAAGAACTTTGGTGAACAATACCTTTTTCAACAAAATATTTTCCTAGTATCTTGTTAAAATATTTTTTGCCATTATCACTTCTAAAAATCTGTATCTGAGTGTGAAATTGTGTTTGAATTTTTTTTTGAAACACATCGGCAGCCTCAGATTTTTCATTGAGTAAAAATACCCAAGAAATCCTTGTGTGGTCATCAATAAAGGTTATAAACCATTTTTTTCCAAGGGTGGTTTTAATTTGTGACGGTCCCCAAACGTCGCTATGAATCATAGTGAATGGTGTTGTGGCTTTATAAGGCTAGAAAGAAATTCGACGATAATTTGCAAGTTCACATATTTCACACTTAAACAATGATGGATTTTTATTCATAAAGAGTTTTGGAAACAAATGTCTCAAATAATGAAAATTGGGATGCCCAAATCTAAAATGCCATAACATAATTTCATTCTCATGAAGAATCGAAATAGAATTGAGACAAGTCTTCTGGGATTGCCTATTTGAGTTATACCCATCTTTGAAAAAATAGAGACCTTCAACTTGCCTAGCATTGCCAATCATCTTCCCCGTTGTCAAATCATGAAATTGACAATCAGACATGGAAAACTTAGCTAGGCAATTCTGATCAAGAGTTAACTTACTGATTGACAATAGATTACATGATAACTTAGGGACATGAAGAACATTATGAAGTACAAAATTAGGGGAAACAACAACTGAACCTTTCCCGGCTACAATCGAGAAAGATCCATTAGCTATCTTTACTTGTTGATTTTCTGCACATGGATTATATGAAGAAAACAATTCGGAAGACCCAGTCATATGATCAGTTGCCCCAGAATCAATAATCCAAGACGTACTAGACTCAACACTAAGGCACGAGGATACTAGGTGATTACCTTTTTTTGCCAAAGAACAAGAAGGATTATTGTGGTTTTGTGATTGAAGAATTTTACAGATTTGCTCTATTTGTTGTGAATGGCTGCTGTCCAGCAATAGATTTGTGTCCCGATTCAGTGAGATGCGCTTGAGAATTAAGATTCTCTCCTGTAGTCTTCTTTTTCCAATTAGGTGGCTTTCCATGGAGCTTCCAACATGTATCCCGAGTGTGCCAAGGACGTTTGCAATAATCGCACCAAGGCCTTGACTTGGAGTTTCTTCTTTCTCCTTCAGCATCGATCCCCCTATAAACAAATGCCGAACCATCAACAATAGGTTCTTGTTTTCCAAACATCACTTTCCTCCTTGTTTCTTCTCTACGCACTTCAGAGAAGACTTCTCGTATAGAGGGCAGCGGCTTACTTCCCACAATTCTGCCTCGAACGTCATCCAAATCTTGATTCAGTCCTTTGAGGAAGACATAAACTCTATCATTTTCTTCTCTTTTTTTGTGTCGAACACTATCAGTGGTACAAGCCCAATCATCCTCATAGCAAAGATCCAGTTCTTGCCACAAAGTCACAATCTCATTGTAATATGTGGTAACATCCCGATCTCCTTGTTTAGATGTCCACAACTTCGATTTTAATTCAAAAATCTGAGAAGAGTTTTCAACATCAGAATACATTTCACGTACTGCTTCCCACACATCCTTGGCTGTAGGTAGAAACATATGGGATTTTGCAATAGCTGGTTCCATAGAATTGATAAGCCATGCCGTGACAAGAGAGTTTTCTGACCTCCATGCTGCCATCTTCGGATCTCCTTCTGGTGGCTTCCTTGTCTCACCGATCACTAGGCCAAGCTTGCCTCTGCCATCAATAGCCAACTTTGTGCATTGGGCCCACTCCAAATAGTTCTGACCATTGAGTTTGTGATTCGTCAGACAAAACGAAGGACTGTCAATGTTACTGCCATGGGCAAAGGTTCTTTCATGGTCTGGTGTTTCTGCGGTGGTGCCACCTTCGGTACTACCTCTTCCAGTCACATTTGAAGTGTTGCCTACCGCCGGAGGGTTCTTCTTTTGGCCAGTCATGGCCTGCCGATAGTCCATCTAGAACCTGTGGGTTATGGGCTCTATACCATGTAAGAAAAGTAGGAGAACGTTTTTTCTTATTATTTCAGCAAGAATTAGAGAGGTATAAATAGAGGATTACAACCCTAACTTCCCTAACCTCACAAGTTAAGGAAATGGATAACTACTAAGTAACTACCAAATACACAACATGAGTAACTACCCTCTAATACAATCAACAGTTAGCTTTCTATGAAAAAAGGAAGTATCAGTGTTGTAAGAAAAGCCCACCCCCCTCCCCCCCGCCACACGCACACATAGGGTTGGGGGGACTTGAACAAATGGTTCGGTCGCCATTTCTAATCATAAGCAACCTCAACCTCATGTGTGCCTCCGTTCAGATTGTGCCCCAAAAACTTTCAATTTAGATAACAAAGTGAAGTTTGGCTTAATTTTTCATTTTAATGAAATTAGAGGTTGGTATTTGATCTAATTCACTCCATTTATTATAATAAATGCATAAAAGAGGTTATCAAAGAGACCGTATATGATCTCTGACGTAAGACAACGCCCTAATTCATAGTGGTTTTAACTCATTAGCGGCGGAGTTCGCTTGATGCAGTCACTAATAATTATGTATTCTTTTAATGTTAGTTTGTACTTTATAGGCATTGTAATTTCTGAGGCATCTTATCTGAATCAATTGGTTTGAAACAAAGTGCTGTTATTAATATTTGAATTTTGTCTTATAGTTTCTCTAATTTTTTTAGCAAGGTTTATGTTCACGCCATCCCCACCAAAAGAAATGAATGAACAAGTTGTATGACTTGCAAATTAGTTAAATCACCCCAAATGGAGTGGTTGCGGGATCTGAATGGAAGTCGTATTGTGTTAAATATACAGTACAATTGAAATTACAAAAAGATTTATGTCTTTCAACTGGACCTTTGAAGCTACATCTTTGTAAACAACGGGCTTAAGCAATATAGTCTGATAAGAATATTGAATTTTCTTTATAGATCAAATTTCACATTAATTGTTTTGTGGTTACAAGCAGTAATTACTCATATTTTGTGAAATTAAAATAATTATATTTGTTTTTATTTCATTAATAAAATATCTGGTAGTCGTTTATGTCATGAAACAATTTTTGTGGTGGTGGTTTGGATAGTGAGAAACACGGCTCGAGTTGAACTGATCTTGGTATTAATCATATCCGGTTGCTCAGCTAATGTGGACTGTTTTAATTTTATGACACTTTCTCTTGTTATGCAAGTAGAGAATAAACAAATAAATAAATAAATAAGGCCTTGGTACTTGTTTTCGTTTTGGCTTCTCTAAATTCAATTATTTTCTGTTTCCATAATTTTTACTTATTTATTGTTATTTTTTAATGTAGTCAGAGCTATAATCTTTGGAGCGCTGTGGATCATTCTTGGAAAGCGGGTGTGGTTTTTCCCCAATATTCTCGCTGAGGAGGCGACATTGTCAGAGTTGTTTCAGTTTTGGCCCAAGAAAGATGAAGAGGAAAGGGCTAAGTGGACTTCAAGGCTTTTTTATGCAGTAGTTGCTGTTGTGACTGTATTGCTCCTAAGGCATCATGCTCCTGATGAGGCTGCTAGAGCCAGGTGAGTTCTAAATACTAGTTAAACTCAGATCAAATAAGTCAAATGCCTTTATTCCAAACAACGTCCATAAAAAATTGAATACATAACTGGTAGATTGGAAAGGCTGATTTGCAAATACCATACTTGGTTAAGCAGCTTCACTTGTTCTTCAAGGCTTTATAATGATGGTCTTAATGAGATGAACTTTTCGAGTCTGTCTTGTAGGGAGCTGCAAATGGTTCCTAATGCATAAGTCTCTGATCCCTTGAGATATAACTAAGTTTTGAACTTCAAGTTTTTCACAACAAGCTGGCTTATTCTCATTAGTCCAAATTGTCTTGAATTAATATTGTTGAAATTGTTAGAATAGGAAATTGTATTAAGTTGCGTTGATAGGTAGAGACTTGTATTCAGTTGGCTATCTATAGAAGCTGCTTCCGAATTGAAGTGTGATCTGAATCAGTTTTTGGTGGTATTGTTCAATTTTTCAGGGGAAGAAGGAAATTATAACAGTAAAATATCACGGTTTCTCCTGATATATCAGAAAAATTCGCAATAAATTTCAGTTTTAGGTTAAGTGTTAGAATAAAAATAAGGGCTTTATCTCTCTTACTAAAGAATGGGAATGAATTAAAAGTATCACAGTTTTGAGGCACAATTTTAACTATTTTGAGTAATTTATTGCAAAGACCAATGATTGCTGATTTGAACCAATTGTGGGTTTGAATGTCTCAAGGCATTAATGCAAATTTTCAAGCTTGCCCATCACAGAGGTCTTGATAAGAAGCCTACATAATGGATATTCTCTTTTGGAACTATAGCTTACTTTCATACTTCACGAGAACTGCGTCCTCATTCTTGATATAGTCTCACTGGAAACTACCTCCAGCATTTCTTTTTGGTTGTTGTTGTGTTGAATTGTGTATGGGAAAATGTCATCTAATTGTCAAGTTGTTTGATGAGGAGTTAAAAAAAAAGTTTCAGTGCTCTGTGGCCATAACGATTCATCTTTAACTTTTGCAGGTACCAGAAGCGGGTTTCAAATATCATTGATGATGTCATTGAGTGGTCCCCTAGATTGGCTTTGTCTGGAATGATGGAGAAGCAGCAGGGTGTTTTTAACACAACAGAAGCCAATTCCACCGATGGGACTAAAGCGACTTCAGAAGAAGAGGTTGTTCAACCTGGTGATGTGGCCAAGGAGATCAGACCAGACCAATATTCAGTGGAAGATGGAGAAGAAGAAGCTTCGGGAAACACAAAAGAAGCTGATCATATATAAGAAGCAAATATTGCAAACAGTAGAGTATAAAGAAAAAAGAAGCGAATACAATGTTACAGTTCTTCCTTTTTTTTTCTATTTTGAGATTGTAGAAGTGTGTATCCAGTAAAAACTTTTGGAGCCTTCAATTATGTGTTTTCATGGTCTTCGTTTCCCCTTTTAATGAAGGCAATGCTTCTCAATTGGCTTTTTTTTTGGGCTTGTTGACCTTGATGACATTGTTGTTAGTGGTTAGGTTTTATTGACTGATGGATGATAGTTTCATACTGATTTCACAAGATCTCTTGATTGAAAAATCAAAATGTATCAAGGATTCATGTAGTTGTGATGAATCTAGATTCACCCCGACTATTCTAAGTCCAATGCTAGGAGCTGAATGGCCTTTGGGCGAATAATAACTCAACGTGAAGGGTGATTGTTGAGTGCTTTCACTCATTTTGACCCACCTGCTAAGTTGTGCTTTTGTATGCGTCCATTAATTTTAATTTTGCCTTGTGAACAAGATGCATATGAATTTGACATGCCTCTTTTTCTTCCCATGTTGAGGGCTAAAGATATGTTGCTAAAGCCAACACTATTGTGTTGAGCAAAAGCCTCAATTACTTGGGTCTAATGCCAGATGTTTATGTTGTATACAAAACATCGATATGGCAACGCTTACGTTGCACCACCAATTCCTCTTTCACACCACCATTGAATTTTTATTTTTTTTACTTTCTCACACCACCTATATAAACAAAAACTTTCATTTTTTTCCCTCTTACAATTCAAATCTACAATGGTTCCTCCCTCCCTCTCCCATTCGAAATTTCTTCCAAATCTCTTCAAAATCTCTACCCACATTCAAATCTCTTGCAAATATCCTCACTCTCCCTAAAAAACTCTCAAAATCCCTTCAAAGTCGAAACCCTTAAACCCAAATTCGATAAATATGCATAACAGACAAACCCAAACTCAAAACTCAAAACGGAAAAACATGGTAACTTTCGACTAATTTAAACCCTCAATTGAGACCGATTCTCAAGCTCATCAAACATGAAAATTGTAGTACTATGAGTTATCTAATAAACACAACTTTTTTGAATCATTTGAAAATGTTTTGAAATGAGCAACTTATGATCATTTTACTAAAGTCGCGCAAATCTGTCCGAAAAATGATAACGGGATAGTGTTCCTGATTTTCGACCAACTTATGTACTCGATCGAGACTGATTCTGAAGTTGATCAAAACACAAAAGTTGTAATAGTTTCAGTTATCTAATAAAGATAACTTGAATCACTTGAAAATGTTTTGAAATGAGCAAGTTATGATCATTTTGCTAAAGTCGCACGGAACAGAAAAAAATGTTTTTGTTCGCAGTGGGCACTGCGAGGTATCCCATTGCACCTCGCAGTGCCCACTGCGAACATAATTTTTTTGTTCCTGTTTTGCGCAATTTTACTAAAATGACCATAACTTGCTCATTTCAAAACATTTTCAAGTGATTCAAGTTGTGTTTATTAGATAACTCAGAGTATTACAACTTTCATGTGTTGATGAGTTTGAGAATTTGTCTCAATTGAAGGTTTAAATTGGTTCAAAAGTTACCCTGTTTTTAATTTTTCGTTTTAAGTTTGGGTTTGTCTGTTATGTTAAGTTATGCAAATTTATTGAGTTTGGGTTTAAGAGTTTCAACTTTAAGAAAATTTTGAGAGTTTTCGAGGGAAAGAGAGAAAATTTGCAAGAGATTTGAGTGTGAGGAGAGATTTTGAAGAGATTGGAAGAGGAGATTTTGAATAGGAAAGAGGAAAAAATGAATGTTTTGGTTTATATAGGTGGTGTGAGAGAGTATCGTGGTGTGAGAAAGTAAGTAAGTGATGTGGAAGAGTAGAATAGTATGAGAGAGAGAAAATGATGGTGCAAGGTAGGCGTTGCTAAATACTAAATGTCAGCTTGAAGGACATCATCTTCCATGTGGAAGAGGCTTTTACTCTTTTGGGCATCATAAAAAATCCAAGTATTAGAAAAAACAAAAATTATTATTCTGTGTGTATGTGTGTGGATACAATATACCATACCTGGTGAGCAAGGATTGTGATTTTGTTTTTCGATGTGATTTCGGCAACTTGATAAGAAATATTTCATTGTGTATAGAAAAAACATAAAAATTTCGATTGTGATTTTGAAATTATCAAATTAATTGAATTTTAAACTCTTACTGTTTTACATACTACATAAAGAGTTTTACAAGACTCATAATGTCATACAAACTATACATTGCTTAACGATCACTAATATAACAAAAAATTTATATTTAACTAAGGTTATATTATATTAAAATGCAGGGAAATTGAGATTGGGTTGACGAAAGAAATAAATATTTCAAATTTGAAAGAAATTTCAACAACTAAAAAAACAAAAATATTTTGTGAAATTTCGAGATTTATTTTTTTGAGATATCACATTCCTTGCACGTGAGGGACGTTGTAGAGATAGTGAAATGTAGGAAGAGATGCGTAAAGTTGTGGTCAAGTCTCCGAACAAACCAAGCCACTGTTTATCGTTCTTTTTATCTCTTTCTTTCTTCCCTCCAAATTCAGTTTGCAGTCTCCTCCACCACCGCCACACGAACGAACGAATGAATGTTAAGTGAGGCGTCTCTGTAGTCAGTGAGTGAGAGATGCGGTAATTAGAGAGATGATGAAGTCATCTGCCCTAACCCTAACTCTGTTAGGTTCACGGCCTCACAATGGCAATGCAGCCCTTAAAATCTATCACACAACATCTTCATCATCTTTCCCTACTAGATTATTTTCAAGAAAAATCTCCTCCCATACTCCGAAGAAGAGGACTCATATTAAGGCTACTTCCAAAGCCCAAAGCTATTTACCTCCCTACTTCAGGTGCTTCTCTCACATGTAATTCTCTTGTCTCTTTGAGGTATTTTATCAAAGAGGTGGTAACACCTCAAACTTGATTGTTGCTTCTTCTTCTTTTAGTGTTGCTCCGATGATGGATTGGACAGACAACCATTACCGGACACTTGCTCGTCTCATATCAAAGCATGCTTGGCTCTATACAGAGATGATTGTCGCAGAAACTATTGTTCATCAGAAGGAAAATTTGGTAATGTTCCTTCAATTTTGTTTTACCTTCTAATTTCTATTAAAATGCTTGCTTGTTTTCTTTGTTCAAGTCTGTTGTTTCGTTTATTGCCATTGTATCTTATGCATCATGTTTTATATTTGTACCTTCTAATTCATATTGTTTATATAATTTCAATATATTTTTAGTTAAAATCAATCATACATCATCACGACTGAACGTTAAAAAAATTCACAAATTTTAAATCAGTGAGGTACCGAGTCTGACTGACTCATTTGGATAATCAAGTATCACAATTTAGGGGATAATGTGGCATGCTTATCACAGCACAATAAACAATTAATGGAAACCAACTATTAATGTGTAACCTTGATTTGTATGTCCCTCGTCGGTAGCACACTCATAGACCCATCACATAACATAATCAATCCTTGATGTCAATCAAGGATTTTTGCTGATACAGTGTGGAGTGGGACTAGGGATGCTAAACGAGTGAGTATCCTTTTCATACGCAACAAATCTGAATTTCCGTTCCTGCATAGAAAGTGTCCTTGAGCAAGTCTTATGATTTTCGAAACCTATGAAGGATCTCCTCATCGACGAGCAGGAGCTATCTGTGAGTTGTGCTATGAGGACTAAAGGCTAGGAAGGAACTTTCTCTTTAGTATCATGGTAGATTCCAAGGTAATGGATATATGAATAGGATGAGCACGCACCTCCTTAGTACTCTACCATATAACTTAGGTGATAGGTGTCGCTGTGTGGTGAAGAGGCTGGACAAGTACCTCATCCAGAAGAGATGCTAACTGTTTTTTCCTTCCAAACGGAGTTCATTTGGAATCAGCTCCCTCTTAGTGGTATCAAAATTGTTGTTTTGTTTAGGACGTAGGAGTTTGAACATCATGAGTATATATCCATGAAAATCAGATTGCTCCACCTATATGACATCCCATACTAGGAAGACTTGAGGTTGATTAAGTGTTAAAAATTTGATTGTTGATAATTTGCATGGTCAAAAGGCATAGCCTACTCAAAAGGGAAGGATTCATCCCACTAATATGCCATTATTTGGAATGTTATGGCATTGGTGCACGTCACATCATAGCTTGAGAGGGTTCCTAGAGTTTCTTCATAAGTTTTGACCAATATTAAGTAAACTAATGGGGTAACCTGCAAGTTTATGGACCCTAATCTGTGGGTGAACTAAGAAGCCGGGTTGAAGAGATAATATGTTGGGGGTAGATTCAAAATCTCCTGACATTTTTGCCAACAAGTAAAAGATATTGTTTCAAAGTACTTTAGACAACTAACTTCTAATTTTTTACTGCTTGGGATTAAACAGGTTCTGAGAAGTGGCTTGTTAAATAACAAACCGTTCAAGCTATTCATTTGCATTTTTTGCAAGTTATTTCCCTAGGGTCTCAGCCGAAAATACAAAATCTTAACCATTCATTAGCATCTAAAGTTTGACACAGACGTGTTTCTTTTGTTGACTTTCAACCCATGAAATGGTTCTCAAGTCATTGCAAAAAGTTACTACTTAGTTATTTACTATTAAGATGTTAAGGAGATCAAAGTATGTGTAATACCCACATAAAAATAAAAAATCATACTACATATGTATTATTTTTGTGGCTTGTTATATTATATAAGTATATTTTTTTTCTATTATTTAATTATGGTGGGGGTTTCTTTATTGAGTTTGCTAAAGAGATAGAGAGTGTGTGTTTGGCCAAATTAGGAAACCTAGAATAGGAATCTAATGAAGAGGGTTTGTACCTTTACAATTAGGAAACCTGTATCTTTAGGGTTCTCAATGACACTATTCACCAATACTTCGTAATTTTATTGATTTGTACAGGATAGGTTCTTGGCATTTTCACCTGAGCAACATCCTATTGTCCTTCAAATTGGTGGGAGTAATCTAGATAACCTTGCAAAAGCCACTGAACTTTCCAGTGCCTATGGTTATGATGAAATTAATCTCAAGTATGTTGCAATGTTTTTCCATCCCATATTATTTCCTCCTTTTCTTTTTTGTCAAAGGTTTGAGACCCTCTTGTTGGTATTCCAGCTGTGGTTGCCCTAGTGGAAAAGTAGCTGGGCATGGGTGCTTTGGTGTTCTTCTTATGCTTAACCCAAAGGTGAAGTATGAATGCATAGTAAAACCTACCTATTTATTATATGATAAAGTTCCTTAATTGTAACTTCCAGAATGTGATTTCTATTGCTAAGCTGTGGCTCGACTAACATAATTTGGTTTTCATGAGGGAAGTTTGTTGGGGATGCCATGTCATCCATTGCTGCCAATTGTGATGCTCCCGTTAGTGTGAAATGCCGAATAGGTGTTGATGATCATGATTCATACCATGAACTATGTAAGTATCCTTTTTCTAGGGTCTTGTTTCCATGTTTAGACATTACCTCTTCCCTTCATAGTAAATAGCCCATTTTGTTTGCCTATTTTGAAGGATTTTATATATCATGCATTCATTGCTTGCCCTTTATTTTTGACCTTTCCTTTATTTTATGCGTCTCATTTTATTATGCTTTTCAGAGCTTTCTTTCATTCTACTATTAACTAACACTGGTTTTCATATTCATTTCATACTTCCATCTGTTAAACCTTTTTATTTTTTTATCCATTCAAGCATAAGCAGTGGTTTACAGGTGTCACTTCATAATAAACAAACTAGAATTAGAAGGCAACATATACTATAGCTCTAGTTTGTCTCCCAAAGAAAGTGCTGAAGTGCCAATTCTTGCAGTCACCAGTGTCTTTATGCTTTAAAATTGTCAAACTAGAAGACTGTTAATGGACAGAAAACTCTAATTGTGCTTGTCATGTAGCGAGCTCTTTTGTCTACAGTTATATTTTGAAAAAAAAAGAGTAGATAAATGTATAATTCACACGTTCCACAAGAGTCCTGTAACAAAATTTGAGGGAAGACCTTATATGTCAAGAGAGGTACTTTCTGGTCCGTACTTTAGGAAGTCAACTGGAGTACCATATTTCCTTGAACACGATCTGATGCATAAGCTTTTTATAGCTTCAAAGTCTTTGATGAGTTTATTGATCTCAACTTTTCTTAATTCACTTTTCCTTTTGCAGGTGAATTTATCGACACAGTTGCTTCTAGATCACCAACTAGACATTTCATAATACATGCACGGAAAGCTTTGCTCAATGGCATTAGTCCAGCTGAAAATCGTAAAGTTCCTCCATTAAAGTATGCAATTTGTTTTAAGTTTCTTGTTTTTGTAGTCCATTTTTTCTACGTATTCTGTTCTAGTCCAGTTTTTAATAAGCCTATATCAAGATAAAGAACGTTTATCGAACACAAACACAATAGTCCCCCCACCCCCCAACATTTTGCTATCATGCATAACATAGTGGCCTCAGGAAATGGCAATAATGATACCGTATCTGAGCCATGAGATCAGCTGGTCACCTCTTGCATCTTAAAAAAAAATCTGCAATACCCTGTCACATTTCTGCTGCATAATGCTTTAGCACATCTTTCCTAAAACCATAGGTTTAGAAGTCATATTTTTTGCTTGAAGGTTAGAAAACCGTGCACTAAGTTGCATCTTTGAGGCTTCTGCCAGATTATCTTTGTTTCTATTCCTTATTTCCAGATATCTATTATTCAAATTCCCTTCGTTTAATTCATTTTACAGGGCTCTCATATTCTATATTTTTATGCTGCTATTATTTGTAGTAACCATTTTATATGAAATGCAGATATGAGTACTACTTTGCGCTTTTGAGAGATTTCCCAGAGTTGCAATTCACACTGAATGGAGGCATAACAAGCATTAATGAGGTAGTCCTATGTGTTTAGTTTTTCTTTACGAAACTAAAGAAACTAATGGAGTAATGAATAAATGTCAATACGTGTTACATTCTACCGGTTTGTTAAAAATGGTGTTATGCATTAATTTGTCCAATTAGAGCACCATTTTCCTTTTCTCTTGGATCGGTTTATGATGTCCCTCAATATTTTGGACAATGTTTGAAGGGTGAAGTTTAATTAGAAAAGCGTAAAGTCATCTTGGAAAAGGTTATTCTTGTCTCAAGTCACGAAACGAAGATTAGCAGTATTTAGGAGAGTAGTAGGTTCATGGAGGAGCTAGTTCTAATTGTAATCTCAAGAAAAGTAGGGTTCTTGGTATGAATAGACTAGGGTTTCATTTTCATTCCCTTTGATCTTGAATAAAATTGTTTACATGTCATTATCCGCTGCGACTGATCTATCAATTTGATATAATTGGTATCAAAGCAAGAATGCTTCAAAAATATTTCGACGAGTGTATCGACCACGCATGAACAAGGTAAAGAGAACATAACTAGGGAAGGAGATGACCGCGAAGACAGTCTCGCAAATTAGGAACAACCATACCAGATGAGGGTCCGGTGGAGGCAAGAGAGACATTGCGGAGGGCGTCCGGCGGCAAACACAATCTGCTTGACCAATCGACGTTTCACCGTGCACACAGGTCGGCCTATGTGACTGTGAGGGCGGTGCGTGGGGGTTTTTCAGGGAGTTTCTCCTCTTTGCGGGTATGCAGGGCTCTCCTTTGATGGATGTTTCACGTTGTATTTTGACTGATGATTTTCCTATGTTTCCTTGTCTTTCAATTTCGGTTTATTTTTCGAATCACGACGAACTCTTGGATGATATCACCTGGAGAGAACATAATATCTTTCTTACCGGATGCAGTTGCAAGGAATGATTTGCAATATGATTATTGATGGCAGATCCTGTATGGTGGACACCTTGGGGTTGAAGGAAGAACCACTTTTTGTTCCTTTTGCAGTGGGCTAGTTAGATTCGCATAAGAAAGCGAGGACGACCATCAAGTGCTTAGTACCTTTCTCAATTGGAGAATATAGCGATCAGGTGTACTGTCATTCCGATGAATATTTCCACTTATTGTTGGGGAGACCCTGGCTGTTTTAGAGCTATGGATTCATGATGGGTATATGAATACATACAACTTTCTTGATGGATGCAAGTTTCTACTACAGTCGCTTCTTCGGGCATCAGCAAAACCCCTGACATATAGAGATGAAACTGGGGTACAACAATTGGAGGCTTCCACAGTTATAGTGCAAGAGATTCTTGATCATGTTTACGAGCTGAGTACAGTCACCTCCCCATTTCAGTTGCCAGATTTGTCTAGTCCACCCCGTATGCAACAAGTTCTTGCCAGCTTTGGAGACGTATGTTGTGAGGGAAGTGGTTGTCTACCACCTTTGAGGAATATTTAGCTTGAGTTGGAACCAAGAGCCCCAATTCCTAATAGGCCACACTAGCATATGACATCTAGGGAACATGAAGAGAGTCCTTTTCCCAATATGGTTCTTGCTATGCTAGGGTTTAGGGGTGGGCACAGGACGTGATGAATCTCATCCCTATCTGATCCCATTCATTCGGGATCAGGACTGGATAGACTCATTCCGACCTCGTCCTATCCCAAATGGGTTCAGGACGGGATCAGCGGGCAATAAAAAATTTGTTGTAAATGTGTCAAGCATGTTTTCATTTGTACAAGTTGCGGAGACCAATTTGCTGAAAATTTTGTGTGTTTAACTTGCAGAGACCAATAGAAATAGAAATAAGAGCCAAGCATTGGGCTTTCTAATAATGTGCCAAAGAAAGAAGTACTCCAAGATGAAATTTATAATTACAACTAGATAAGTCGTACATGTAAAATATTGGGGAATAGATGTTAGAAAAAGAGGATGGACAAGTGTGAATATGTTGGTGATACAATCAAATGATCAATATGTATCTTAGAATGCTTATATCATCATAGTGTGACTTGTGCTTATATCAAATTATCAATATGTATCTCATAATATGGTCAATTTTTATCTAAAGAAAGAATTACACTCCTAAAAATATATTAAAATTATTAATAATAAATATTTAAAAAATCAATTCGGGACGGGATGGGCGGAATTGAAACTCTCTATCCTGATTCCATCCCACTCTGGATCAGGACGGGACGGGATCAGGATGGGATTGATCAATCCCAATAAAACCTGAAAAATCGTGACTGGATGGGACGGGATTGGGATCGGGGATGAAATGCCCACCCCTACTAGTGTTGAAGAAAGATGTTTCTTTCATATGTGTGTAGACTCTCGTGCATTAATAAAACCACTGTCAAGTATCATTTTCCTATTCCTAATTTGGAAGACATGTTTGATAATTTGCAAGGAGCCATGGTCTTCACGAAGTTAAATCTTAAAAGTGAGTAGATTTATATGCGGCCTGGGGATGAATGGAAAACAACTTTTATGACAAAAGAGGGTTTGTATGAATGGTTGGTAATGCCTTTTGGGTTGTCCGACGCCCCTTCAACATTTATATGGGTAATGTCGCACATTCTTCAACCTTATATTCGGTCGCAATGAGAAATAACATTTACTACATGTTCAGACTGTTTTGGAGGTTTTGGTCACTTGACCATTGGTTTTATTTGAATTTTTAGTGTGCTTTCATGGTGTCCTCGGTGACGATGGAATGTTTGTTGATCAGTCTAAGATAGCTGCGATGTGTTATTGGCTTGTGCCCACTTCCTCTTCTTTGCCCAGTTACACACTTTTCATGGGTTATAGACATTTTATTGAGGGTTTTATTCTTTTATGACACCACTGGTTGAACTTATGAAAGATGTACCATTTTATTGAAATGCAGAATGTCAAGCTGGTTCGGATGCCATTAAGCTTAAAATGACCATTGCCCATGGCCTTTTACAGTGGGAAATTACAAAAACCAAGTTGAATTATTCCACTTATATGTTGAGTTGTTTTCTATGGTCCAAGCCTTTAGCTATTGGAAGCAATATCTTCTCCATTGCGTGTTCTTGATTCACTCAGATCATGAAGTTTTCGTTTCCTCAACTCACAACACCATGTAAGTAGTCGGATTAGTAAGCGTGTTAATGAAATTAAGAACTTCACCTTCACTTTGAAGCATGTTAAGAGCTCCCAGAATCGTGTGGTTGATGCTCTTAACAGGCGAGTAGATTGTTTGGTTGTACTACGCACCTCAATTGACTAGTTTGATGAGTTACCGATATGGGTACGATCCTTTTTTGGTCCTATTTATCTTGCTTGTCAAATGCGCCCTACCAGTATGGTGATTTTCTCCTACAGGATGGTTTCTTGTTTCTTGTTTCTTGGTGAGGTTATATGCATTCCCACATCTTCTATGAGAGAGAAATTGATTGTGAAACTTCATAGTGGCAGTCTAGTTGGCCATTGTGGTGTCAGTAAGATAGTGTTATTATTGCGGGAACGTTATGCGTTCTGATGTTACCACCTATGTGCGGAAGTGCTATCTATTTCAGACTGCTAATAGACGGTTGACGAACGTTGTATTCTAATCTCCCTTGCCCATACCTGAAAGACTGTGGTTGGATGTTTCTATGGATTTTATCTCGGGTTTTCCTTGTGTCCCAGGGTATTTTTGTTGTAGTGGATCACTTCTCTAAGATGGGTTACCTCATCCCTTGTCGAAAAGTTACGACACGCCACAAGTAGCTAATTAATTTTTAGGTAGGTGGTGCGTCTTCAAGGAATACCTAGGAGCATTGTGTCTGATAGCGATACAAAATTTACAAGCCAGTTTTGGAAGACTTTGTTGCAACATTTGCATTGTTTTTTGAAAATTTGCACTGCATTCCATCACAAACTGATCGATAGATGGAGGTTGTCAATAGAAGTTTGGGTGATCTCTTGCATTGTTTGGTGACCGAACATGGTACTTCTAGGCCTTCATTTTGCCATATGTGGATTTTTTTTATAATAACGCCGGGTAGAATAGTGATTATCTTGCAGGCTAGTTCAACAGACAATTCACAAGGAATGATACAAGAGATTCACCCAAAAACACATAGAAATAACTCTAATGTCAATGAAATTACTCAAATCAAAGGTATCCTAAAATCAGCCCACAAGTCGGGCTTTATAACTAAAACTCGTGATTATTAGAATTTTACCAAAAATAGCAAAACCCCAATAATCATGCTAAAACAAAAATACGTAATAAAAGAAATAAACTGCCAGAAATCTGGCCCAAATTGGGTTCAGAATCACATCCTAAACAATAATTGAAATATTAGCATAAAGGGAAAAAAAACTATTAAATTTGTGGATTCGGAAAAGAAAACGGTGGATTTTGGCCTCGAAAAGATGTGCAACGAGCGTAGTTGGTTGACAACGACGTGCGCACTGAAAAGAGCTTTCCGAATTGGGGTCGTATGCGCGATTCTGATACTCGTAGCCAAAGTTATGGCCAAAATACTAAAACACACCCAAAACTGCCAAATTAGAAAAATGACTTATGATTTTCTGCCATCCTTGCGCTGATCTGCTAATTCAATATATCTTAGTGCTAACAATGTGCTATCTGATAGCTCAGCATCATCTGACTCGGATCCTCCTGCACATTCACATTTCCAGATTGTGCAACATTTTTCTCCTTCTGTTCCTGTAGATTTGGCACCACTAAATAGTATGGTCCAGTGAGTAGTGATGCAAGTGTTAAGGTAGAAAAATTAATTTGATTCACCACCAGGTTCACCAACGTTTGATTGAAGTGTATGATAGACAGAGGGGTGTTGTGGATCGTCATAAGCGCTTTGTTTTTTTTTGAACCGGGTGACTTAGTTATGGTTTTTCAAAAGGGACAACAGCAGATAGGGAATGGCTCTAAATTCAAGATGCGGTGTATTGGGCCTTTCCCATTATACAGAAGATTAATGATGATGCTTATGAGGTTGATTTTCTTGATAGTTTTCGAATGCACCAGTACTGATCTCAATTCATTTTGTGGTGATGTTGCACCTGTTATTCCATTGCCAGTGGCGAGCTCTCTTCCTCCACCTCCCTCCACCTCATGTGAATGATCGTGTGGAGTGTTTTTACAGAGTTCTGATGTTAATCCTTTTGACATGTACCTATCCAATTTTTGGTTCAATGGAAGGGACGTCCTACTTTCGACAACTCGTGGATTTCTTACCAACTCTTGTCTTCTATGGATCCGGAGCTGTTAACTGCATATGTGCGCGTGAACTCGAGGTCGAGTTGTTTGCAACCGGGGGAGAATGATGGTATTTATAGTGTGCTTAGTAATAAAGGGGGCGTTACTTTAGCTTCGCAGTTGGCAGCATTTAGGAGAGTAGTAGGGTTGATGGAGGAGTTAATTCTGGTTTTAATAAACTAGGATTTCGTATTCATTCGCCTTGATATAGAATAAACTGTATACATGTCATTATCCGCTGTGCCTGATCTATCAGTATGAGGATATTTTGTTGCTTGGATCAGGTATGATCCAAATTGTTTTAACCACCTTCAGTGCATTGGGGCTTTATCAACAAAATCATTGTGCTTATCTACTAGTTCACTGGACAGTTGTACAGGGCTGAACCTTTTCCCTCGTCTTTTTCTGATCTTCCCAGGTTGGACTTGCTAAATCATTTTGGTTTTGAAAGAAAGTGTTACGACCATGCAAGTTTAAAGAGAGACGGAGCTTGACATGGCTTTCTGCATTAAAAGGTTCATGAACAACCTAAGTGTAGCACTTAAACCAAAGTTTTTATATTTGAGTTACTTATGTACTTGTAATAAAATTGGAGCATTAATTTGGAATTCCTGCTTGATTTATGTGGAATTACTGAAGAATACTTCAAAATTTGCAAAATTAAATAACCAAATTGTGTGGTTTAATTGATTTAGTATAGTTTGCCCAATTAATTAAATTAAAATGAAAGGAAGGAAAAGGGTTTTGGGATTGATTTTGATTTTTGTAGAGAACCACTACTAGGCTTTCCTCGGTTGAAAAAGTAATTGATCCTCGGCAAACGAATAGTTATCCAAATGGTTACTTTGTTTAATTTGTGATAAACTGATAAATCAATTACACAACTGCTAAGACTTTGCAGAGAGAGCTAATGTTCCCAAATCATGTTCTAGTATGAAAATTTTTTGGATCCATAAGCTGTCGATTCTCGAGCTCTTACATCTCAATAGGAGTTGTACCCAATACTCACACTACTGTAACAACTCATGATTGTGACATTCCTGCAGAGGTGTGAGGTTTTTAGCTCAAACCAATTAACCAAAGGCCTTAAGGTTAGAAGAGTGCAAGTCCAATCTTTACTAGGATGACTGCCTAAGCATGTGGGACACAACATGGTGCGCAGCAAACCACCCTCCTACCCCTCATCGGGAGTCTTAACTATATAGAATCTGTTATTAATTATTTATTTATTTGTTTGTTTGTGTGTGTGTTATTATTTATTTTTACTTTTTGGTGGGATGACAACTCTAATGTCTCTTGAAACGTGTATGCATAATCCCAAAAGTATAGTTTCTAACCCCGTGCATTCATTTGGGCAATCTCCCGAACATAAGGAACATAGATAAGCTTCTGCCAAGGAATTTCCTCTTGATGCTGCTGCTATGAACAAACTCTGCCTGGAATAGAAAAACCATTGATCATAACAGTCTGACAGTTCATGATACAAAAACAACTAGTCCATATCAAGAATTATATAGCATTTCAATGTTGTTCTTGATTTTAGTTTAATTTTGTAGTTTGCTCTCCATCATGTTGGAAGTTTTATAAGCATATTGATTTAACGCATATAACAATGAGTACTTAGCATGGAGACCAAGCTTCAAAATGAACATTTCTTTCTCCTTTGATTTGCTTAACTTGGCGAAGACTCGTAGTTACACATGTGAGATGATGATTCAATAAGGTCTTTCACCATTATTGCACTGTTACTGAATATTTCTTTCATAGGTGAATGCAGCTCGAAGACAAGGAGCTCATCGGGTGATGATTGGACGAGCTGCTTACAACAAGTATGAATATGCATCTTATTTAATTTGCTGCAAGGCTTACTTGCTACATAATGTCATTATTGTATTCTTATCTGCAATACTTTTGATAATTGACAAGGCAGACTTTTTTTTAACCAACAAGTGTTTTCACATACATCCTCACCACATGTTCTGTTTGGTTACAAATCAGCATTAGAAAAATGAGAATTTTTTTAATGTAAAACTACTATAAATAGTGAGAATGATAAGATATATAATGTTTAGAAAAGGAAAACTGGTGAAATTTTGAGTGCACTTGTTATGAGATGCAATGGAAATCCATCAAGTGTGGGAAAATCAAGTATTAGCGAACTCCATTGTTTCTACATCCTGCTTATTGAATACCTTAACAATTTGTAAGTTCTACAAGCAAACCTTTTTTCTTCCTTGGCTGTTTTCACCATCTTCTTTCCTTGTTTTTTTTTTTAATATAATTAGTATGATTTTTTGCTTCATGGAGTAGCTGATAAACCAGCATGTGTCTTTTGGCAGCCCGTGGTTTACGTTGGGACATGTTGATAGTGCAGTATATGGCGTATCTGGTCTTGGTGTTTCACGCCGTCAGGTTCTTAATTTGATTTGTTTCTCTGACAGATAGAGCTACTTTGTTATTTGCTCCTACTCCTCACTATGCATAATTTCCCAGGTACTTGAACAGTTTCAGATTTATGGTGATTCTGTTCTAAACAAATATGGACCCAATAAGCCGAGTCTTCGGCAGGTTGTCAAGGTCAGTAAGGATATAAAAACCATTTCTTCAATTTTGGGAGGTATGCCATTTGTATGTTAAGCTGAAGTTGATCCTTTTGTGAAGAGGGCAACTAGATGAGAAATTTTGATTTTTGTCGACTCATGGTCGGATAAGCGTCTGATTCATCCATGCTTACTGATCAGAAACATGTACATTCCCTTAGGTATGGTTCAAAAATATAAAGTTGCATATACGTGGACCCCATTTCCTGTAAAAAAAAATGCATTATAATAGATTTTCAGTAAATATTTTCGGTTTTCGACTCCTTCAAAACATAGCCTATAGACTTTAATTAGTATCATGCATATTTTTATTCATAGAAGGGAGAGAGATCAGATGAAACTTTAATTGGTATGATGCAATTTTATTTTTTATTATCTAATTTTTTTTAATAAATCCCTTTCAATAATTGAGCAAATATGGTAAAACTAATCTTGTATGATCTACTAAGTTTTTACCTCTCTTGCATCCTACAGCCTTTACTCCACCTTTTCCACTCATCACCTGGAAATGGTTTGTGGAAGCGCAAAGCTGATGCTGCATTCTCTAATAGCAAGGTACATCTTATGTCGGAAGAAAGTTCTTCGATTACACTATTCATGAATGCTTTAAGTTGTTTAGTTCCAAACACCGTTTGTTTGAATCTTCCATTTTGCTCTTGAACTTTCTAGACTGTCAAGTCCTTTCTTGAGGAGACTATAGATGCCATTCCTGACGATGTACTGGATTCAACACTCACTGATATCCCATCTTGTGGTGAACCTGTGTTTGCTGATCTACCTGCTCTTCCGTTCCAATTTAGAGAAGAGGCGCTATGTGCTTAATGGATGTTCATTTAAAAGTGTACAGTATTTTAGGTCTTTGCTTATCAAAAATTTATTTATTTATGTATCCTTAATTTGGATTGAATTATTCTTGCATGAAATGAAAGTGCATTATCATTTAAGATGGAATAAAATAGTAGATAATTTTCCAGCTTCCATTATTATCTGTAATTTATCTGCTCTCCTTGCAATGAGAGCATCAAATCGATGACTTTGTATTCTCCAAGTTATTTGTATATTTGTATAATCTACTGCAATGGTTTTAGAGTCGGTGGAATTTAGGGTGACTGAATAATCATGGTTGATGTGTGTTAGAGCATACACAGTAGTTTCCCCTTGAAATTGCAATCTGGAAAGCAATTTCCATGCAGTGGTGGTTTTCTAGTTGAATAGAAAAGGCACCAAACGAGGGTTTGACTTTTGCTCATCAAAGAGATGGGACAATGGTTTGGTAAAAAAAAATGGGCAATTCTTTTATTCAGGGTAATCTTTTTTTTTTTTTGAAAGGCAAGCAGAGTTTTGAACTCATGACCTAGTGGTACTATCTGGCAAGCTCTAAACATTGAGTTGTCATGCCATTGGCTATTTAGGAAAATTATTTAATTAGGAAATCTTTAAAAAATCAATAAGATATAAAAATGCCTTCCAAAAAAAATATGATATAAAAATAAAGTATGAAACCATATAGACAAAAATATGACAAAAAAAAAATCTAGAAAAGCTAGTGTATAAATACAATAAGTTTTTATTTTTTTATTGAGAGGTAATTTTTTTCTTCTTTTATGGTAGTGGTTATAGGAGAGATTCTATGAGTTGTGGAAAAGTGAAAACAAAGCTAGATTACTAAGAGGGTGTTTGTTTTTTGCTTTTGAATGGAGTCAAAAGTCTTAATAAGAAGTGGATCACCTTGTTTAGAGTGTTTGTTTTTAGTTTTGATCAGAAGTTCTACTTCTGATTGGAGTAAGCAGCAGGGAGGTGCTGCTGATCACTTAGCACTCAGTGCCGAGTAAAAAAATTATTCCAATAATAACTTTAAAATAATTTTGTAATGACAATTGTTGTCCCAGTCTTTTTAAAAACAAGTAGGGTTAATTTTTTACGATACATCTTAAGTCTCTTATCAAGGAATGTCATAGAAAAATTTTTGGCCTGTTGAAGGCAAGATTTCCTATTTTGAATATGATGCCTTCATATAGCTTTTCCACCCAAAGAAATATCGTCATTGCATGTATGGCGATACACAACTTTCTTCGTCGAGCTAAATTAAATGATGATTTATTCAATTATTGGGTCAATGAACATCTTATGCACGAGGAACCCGAGCAAACTGATAGTGAACAACCACAACTGTCTCAAGTATTTGGATCACGTGAACAGACCGATATGATTGATTTACGAGATCGTATTGCAAACGAAATATTAGTAAGAAATTTGGTTTGATGATGTTTTTTAAATATAGTTGGTAATATTTTGATATCCTTGTAATGAATGGTATTTTAACATTATCTAGGATTTGAATAACTATTGGGTATGATTTTAAGCACAATATTTAGTCATAATTTTATTCAGCTCAGTGGGGCAAAATGGTCAACAACTCACATTCAACACCTAAAAACAAACACCTTTAAATTAATAACCTCGTCACTCAACAACTCTGAAGTCGCCTCATTTTCTCATGGGTAGTTCAAAAGTTACTCAATATCACGATATTTCAACTATTTGATTAGAACGTGCATGTATATTTAGTTTGTTGCGAAAATGGATAGAACCATGACTTCTATTTAATAAGACTAAGTACATTCATGAACTTGTTTTGGTTAAACAAAGACATATAATAACAATAATTCGAAATTCGGTAATTAGGTAATATTCGTATAATCACAATACACAATACATGTATTAGGTTTAATGTTTTGGATAAAAAATAACAAAGAATACCATGATAAATTAAATTTTATTAATTAATGTATAAATTATTAATTTATTGACTAAATAATATCTTGATTAATTAATAAATTTTCATGGTCGCAAGAGTATTAATTTACAAAGGCTTAATTGTATATATATATTTTTTTGAAAGTGGAGCAAAATTGTAAGGATCCCTAAACCTTTAAATTAATAAAAAAAAAATAGGATGAACCAAATACAATACAATCACTCAACTATGCACATCATTAATTAGTATAAACAAAGGATTCATTGAATCCTCAACAAAACGCACAAAGAGCAATAGCTCAACATGTTCCAAATTGGAGGGTAATCTTGCGAAGTGATTTACTTCCAAGGTAGACCCACTTCCGAATTTTCAGTTATGCCCACCTTTTAAATAGTTATTTCAAACATTCTCATTTTTTAGATAGTTAGTTCAATTCTGTTGGTCCAAGCATTCTCTCAAAATTTCAGCAGAAACAGAGCAATGCAAGGCAACGAACGATAACCGTGTTTTCAGGCTACATGTGCAAGGCATGTGTCACACTGCCAGGGACTTGAACCGAGCTTCCCAAAGAATGTTTCTCGCAATCTTTTCACTGCCATTGTAGCTAGAGATGCCAAAATTGTAGAAAATGTAGCTATAGTGCTATTTTCAGGGTGGTTCATTTTTCAGATGGCAAAGGTTTTTTGACACCACCAGTTTTGCTGAAAGACACCACCACCCACATGTTTTATATGCTGAAGGACCCCACCAATATAACCTTTCTTTCACTACTATTTTTCTTTTCTTCCTCTCTTTTCTCTTAGGAACAACAACCGCCACCACCGCACCGCCCCACCACACCACCGCCGCCACCACCTTTCCTCTTCCTTTTTTCCTTTGTCATTGTTGTTCTTATTTTTCTCCACTTTTCCTCTTCCTCTTCTCTTTTCTTCTTCTCCACCGCTAGCGGCACCTTGAAAGGTTATTCTTCATATATTACTCTACTTTTACTGGTACTGAATTCTTGTAGAATTTGGAAATGGAAGTCTTTTTTATTAAAATTAAAAACGCCTTGCAGAATGATCTCTGAAACTATTGATTATTTTTTTTGATTCAGTATTGAATCCACTGCAAAAAATTGTGTTTCTCGTAATGAATTAATTAGTCTTTTTCGTCTAAATCAAAATTTGGTGATTTTTTAGTTTGACCTATACAGCTTTGATGATTTTTTTGCCATTTTTTCACTAACATTCCGGCCCCGCCTCCTTTCTTTTATCTTTCTCTTCTTCTATTTTCCTTGATCTGGTTTTCTTTTTTCATCGAGCAGATTCGTGCGAATGTCTGTGCGATTGGGGGTTCCCTATTTGCAGAGGCTCATATGAGTGGGGTTTCCTCATTCACAATAATTTGCTAGAGGGCAGGAAAAATACAGATGAAAAGATTAAGAGGCAGGGCAGAGTGTTGCTGCCGGTGGTGGAGAAGAAGATGAAGAGAGGAGATGAAAAGCAGAAGAAAAGAATTGGAAGAAGAAGAAGAATAGAGGAGATGTGTGACCGGCCGACAGGGCAAGGCGATGCAGTGATGGTGGTGGAGCGATGCGATGCAGTGGTGGTGGTGGAGCGATGCAGTGCAGTGGTGTTGTTCCATGAGAAAGAATAGAGGTGGTGGTGAACTTTTTTGTTTATATTGGTGGTGTGCTTCAGAAAGGTGGTGATGTACTTCAGAAAGTAAGGGGTGGTGGTCTCAAAAAGTTGTTGCTTATGAGATATATTTCCTTTGCCAAGGCCAACCACATATTTGTTAATGTACTACATTTACCTAACCTTAACACGTTTTATAGTTATATTCCAACACATCATTTCAAGTAAGTTGGAGCGAAGCCATTGAGGGAAGCTTCATCTTTTACTGCATCACTGAGAAAGAAAACTGATTTTGAGAAGTACCATCACTCCTTTCAAGTAAACTGTGAATTGATTCGCATTTTCTCTAAAACAGTAAGTAGCCTTTATTTAGTCCCTTTATTGGTTAGGGAAAAAATTGTTCAATTTGGGGAGGAAACGTCAAGTTCATCCCATGAAATCTTCCTAGAATGCAAACATTTAGTTACCTACTAGTTTTCAAGGGCTAATTGATGTATATATTGTAAGTAAAATGCATATTGTTCCAATCACTAGAGTAAAATCCATGAACAACCTGCTTGCAATATGCATATTGTTCTAAAACATTTTACTTACAATAGCCTTTCACTTGATTCTAACATTAGGATACGTTCGAGTTCCACAGCGCGACAAAGAAGTCTCAAATTTGGTAGTTGCTCGCTAGGCCTAGGGTTCATTCACGGAGCTCAAACACAGTCATGCAGAGCAGCAGAAGAATCTTCTACATAGCAGATTCCCATATCACCAACCATACAAAATGTTCATTTTCATTCTTTTCATAAGAAGCCATTAGGTCATCGCAGATCTGAGGGGCTCGTCGCAGATCTAAGGGGCTCGTCACAGATCTGAGGAGGTGCTCGTTGCAGGGAGCAGGGAGGGCCTCGTCGCAGATCTGAGGAGGTGCTCATTGCAGGGAGCAGGGAGGGGCTCATCACAGCTAGACTCGTCGAGGGAGAGGGAAGACATATTTGATCTTCTAGATCTGATTTCTCCTTTTGCTTTTTGCAAACAGATCCGGTGGCTCTCGTTCAGATATTAGACAGGTTTTCTCTCGCACAGAGCATCGAGTTCTTTTGAGAGCAGCTGAACATCTGTTGTGGATCTCGTAATCTGATACCCCATCTCCGGTCTATGGAATGACAGGAACAAATGGTGAAAACGCCGTCAGTGCGAACGTGTTTGCACAGGAGGTGTTCATGGCTTTTGAGGAGAAGTACAACATTCATGGCGATGGATTGCTACAATTACTCACACATGAATATCAAGTGGCTGTAAAAAATGGAGATAAACTAGGTGCAGAAGGACTGGAAATGATGATAAACCCCAAAAACTGGGCAATGCTAACTGCAAGGGTGTCAGCCAGTCAAGAGCAGGCTGCAGCGCAAAGGAATGAGGAGGTTCTGCATAAAGCAGATGAATGTACAATGCCAACCAGTGTTACATCCTCTGGCCCTAGCAAAATTCAAGAAGCAATGGCAACAAACCCTGCCGTTGCACCAGCGAGGATGAATTGGGCATCAAAGCTTAAGCAAAGCAAGCATACGGGCTCTACAAAACTTAGGTATGAACCTCCAGCTACTGTTGAAGAAAGGAAAATAGTACAAGTGCAAACTGCTGACTTTGCGAATAGGATAGAAGAATGTGAAAGGTTGGTTATTGGCAGCTTTGTGGGCAAGCGTTTGGCATATGGTTATGTCAAAGAGTGGCTGATAAGGACGTGGGGAATTCGAGATTTTGATATGAGCATACACGGAGATAAGAATTTTGTATTCAAATTCAAGAAGGAAGAAGATAGAAGTAAGGTATTGGAAATGAGACCTCTGCATATTGCAAGCAGGTTGTTCATCCTCAGGGTCTGGTCACCTTCTATGGACGAGGATGCCGAGGTGCTTACCTCGATACCTATTTGGGTTACACTAAAGAAAATTCCTTTATTCCTATGGAATCTAGAGGGTATTCAAAGGATTGCTAGTTTTATTGGAGTGCCTATCATGCTTGACAAAGCTACTAAAGAAAGGACAAGATTAGCGTATGCGAGGGTGTGTGTGGAGGTGGATGTAAACAACCAATTACCCAAAGACATCCTTGTGGTTATCAATGGAGACAAGAAAAAAATAGTTGAAGTTGAGTATGCATGGATTCCTGTTAAATGCAGTTCTTGTGCAGTTTTTGGCCATACAAAACAGCAGTGTTCAAAGAGCAAAGAAATTAATACTCCAGGCCATATGGTATGGCAAGCTACGGGTAGGACCCAACCACTAGAAAGACAAAACTCCGATGGTTGGACGATCGCCAAGGGTAGACATACATTCAAGTCGAAGACTCCACCTAGTTTAGAGGGGAGTCCAGGGCCTATCACAGGAAAAGCAGGAAATGTGACCAGTATAGAGGCTGCCAATGTGGTAACATAAATGATAACCAGAGTGATGCCATAACGCCGAGTCCACAACCATTGATTCTTATCAACCCAATGCTTGAGCGTAGTGCTAATGTGGAGGCAAGTGAACACACACCGACTCAGGACAAAGAGAACACCACAACAGATGAGCAGCGTCGTAACGAGGAACATGAGCAAGATCATTCTAGTGAAGAGGTTGCAAGCGATTTGTGTTCAAAATCTTGCACTAAAGATTTTAGTCTCTGCCCTCGAAGATCCTCTAGGGCTAAGAAAGCAAACAAAAAGTACAAATGTTGAATCATTTCCTCAACAAAGGAGACAGTGATAAAAAACAAGAGATTTCTTCTTTGGCCGATGCTAGTTGAAGATTTCTATAGGCCTAGTAACCATGTTCACTCTCACTAGAATTCTCTTTCTTGTGAGAGTTTGTTTCTTTTTTTCTTTTTGTTTTTTGCTTTTGTTTCATTTGTATAAAGGTTTTGGGGTCCTTAAAACCCAGCTCACTTTCCAAAAAAAAAATCCTTTTTAATTTTTAATTTTTAATTTTTTGCATAAATGAAAGAAATACTATGTCTAGATTTGTTTCATTCAAGGAGTGGATGATTCAATGGGACATTTCAATGCTTATGGGGGGCTAGCTTTGGGATCACGTTCCTATTGCGACTCTGAAAACGCAAAGCCTTTGATGGTATGAGAATTGATATTTAGCATGGTTTGCTGTGAAATTAAGTCACAGTTTGCAGAGGAAGGGGGAGGGCGATCGCTTTCTGAATGTTATCAAATGCCCATATATGTTTGTTTAATTATTATTAGCGCATGCAGTCTGTATTCTCAGTTGTAGTGAGCCAATTAATCAGTAAGTCATTTGCAAGTAATCCATTTCACACTATTTTAGACTTAATCTTGTGAATTATGATATGGTTAGTAAAACGCTGAGTTGTTCACGTTAGAAAATTAGGTTTTGGCATTTTCTATAAGGAAAATATATACAAAATGGAGTCTTATTCTGACTTTACTTATTTAATTATTCTGACTTTCATATTTTTGTAATTTTCTTCTTGTAGAGGTGAATCAATCTTGGATTAGGGCTTGGCTATGCTGAGTGCAAGCCCTACATATTCTAACACGCCATCGCAAGCTGGAAATGTAGACGCAGAAGAAATGTGCAGCTTGGAGGAAAGTTTGAAGTCCAATTTGATGAAGAAATTATGATTGTCGAGTGAAGCTGCTAATGGTTCGACACGAGGCATCATGATTGTCAAATTCTGGATGATTCTGAAAAAAATTATGGATGATTCTTGTATGAAGAAATCATGACTGTCGAGTGAACAACTAATGGTTTGATTTAAGTAGTCAGCATGACTCTCCAATTCTAGTATGAAGAAATCATGATTGTCGAGTGAACGACTAATGGTTAGATTCGAGTGGTCAGCATGACTCCCCCCTCAACGCGAAGGCTAAAAAAATTGTTCAAACACAAATGTTGGTATTACTTGGCATTGGTGCTGGATTGCTCAACATTGGTGTTGGTATTGCTAGCATTGGTGCTGGTATTGTTTTTTTAGTTCTTTTTGAAAAAATTGCTCAACACAAATGTTGGTGTTGCTCAACATTGGTGTTGGATTGCTCAACATTAGTGCTGGTATTGCTCAGTATTGGTGTTGGTATTGTTTTTTTTTTTTGTGATCTCTCTTTGCGCTTGCTGCTCGGCGTCAAGGTGGAGGATCAGGCTGCGTGAAGTTACTGCCTAAATTTCTTTATGCTATTGCATGAAGAAGAAGGGAAAATCAGCTGTTGTGATTTCCTTCCTTGTTTGAGTTGCAGGTTGGTTGCATGTGGCTGCTCTGCATGAAGTTGTTGCAGAGTGCAATTTCCCTTCCCCGCCTCTTGCGTCTACAATCAAAGTGCGTAGTCATCGGAGGCGCGGAAGAATTGTATTATTGTGTTTTATTCTTTGACTGAATACAAGCTTATATAAGTTAACTTCTACCTAACCTTGTGGAGATAGGAAACTTAAAACTTCCTATATAAAATAGAGTCTTATTCTGACTTTACTTCTTTAACTATTCTGACTTTTCTATTCTTGTACTTTCCTTCTTGTAGAGATAAATAAATCTTGCACTTAGGCTTGGATATGTTACGTGTAAACCCTATATATTCTAACATTTTCATAATAACTTAAAGAAAGTTAAAAATGTTTGGACTGATGAGAGTCGTAATAATAGTAAGAAGAGGAACTGGAATTAAAATGCAGGTTCAAACAGCAGGGATTAAAATATATGTTCAATACTGCAAAAAACAAAACTAACTGATCTTGTACAAGGGTGAGCCTGGATCGCTTTCATTTAATCCTAGTTAGATGTGGAGATTACTGATCTCCTGCTTCGCTCAATCACGAGCATAACACAGATAACACCACCAATTCTGGACCTTGCACCTGTTTCTTTCTAGGAACACTAGCTTTCCTCTTCAGCTGCTGCAACATCTTATCAATTTTCTGTCATGCTAGCCTTGTTCGGCTTTTGCAGCTCTGATTACATTCGGGTCTACCTTAGATTGAGGATGGATGATAGAATCCATTGGCATAACTTTGGCCCATGATCCCTGCTGAAGTCCATGATATCGAACGAAGGAAACTTGAAAACTATTGTGTACTTCAAATTCTTTTAATGATATACATTGAAGTATAATAATCATTAACAAACCAAAATCATTTGAATGATGATTCAAAATTTGTAAGCTATAAAGTAGATATTCGAGAACAATCGGCTCCAATTTGTTAGAGCGGGGATATGAGATTTTGAGAGGGAAGTCCGAGAAGAATCCTCTCGAAAGAGACAGTGGGGTTTGAGAGCATGAACCTCACCAGTGACAAAAGGTTTATGTGACTAAGAATCAAAATGGTGCAAGATTTTTTCATAACAAGGTAATGGACCCCAATCTCAATGCTACTTTCCCAAAATAGATATCCTTACCTCCCCTGATAAATTTCGGCCAATTAGTCTATGTAATGTGGTTTACAAATGTATCACTAAACTTTTAGCTAATAGAATGAAACCTATTATGGATAAATTTATTTCACCTAATCAAGGGGTTTTTTCGGCTGATAGATCTATATAAGATAATGTCGGTATCACTCATGAAGTTTGTTTCAAATGAAGTTTATGAAGAAAAAAATGTAAAGTTGGATTGTTGTTAAACTTGATATGGCTAAGGCTCATGAAAGACTGGAATGGTTTTTTTTTCTTTTCATTACGAAAAAAATTAGGTTTTTCTGAAGATTGGGTGGAAATTATTTTTCATTGTATTTCAACTTGTTGTTTATCGGTTCTTTTGAATGGTTTTACCTTTTCTTTTTCATCCCTTATAGATGTTTAAGACAAAGAGACCCCTTCTCTCGTTATCTTTTCCTTGTCACTTCTGAGGCTCTTTCTCGTCTTTTTATTCAAACAGACGGAAATAGATCATTTGTTAGAGGGTTTAAAGATTTGAAGAAACAACTCTTCTATTAGTCAACTTCTTTAAGCAGATTATCAAATTATATTTTTTTAGCTCTAATACCCAGTGTAAGTTTGAAAGAATGATCAAGATCATTAAAACTCGTCTTTTCCACCTTAAAAAGAAATATTTAGGCTCTCCTTTTTTTTCAAACTCTAAAAAAAAAAAAAAAAAAGGATTTCCAATTTATCATGCACATTATGAACCGGGTTGGAAAACCATAGTTTTTTCTCAAGCATGGAGAACATTTATGATCAAGTATGTGGCAAATGCCATTTCCATTTATTCTCTTCTTCGTATCTCTGTTAAAGATAAAGTTGATTGTCTCAACATGGAATTTTAATGGAATGGCACTTCCAAAAGTAAATCTATTCATCTTTGTATAGGGGAAAAAATTACTCAACCTCTCTTATGAGGAATAGAAATTTGGTTCGTATGTCTAAAAATATTTTGAGGGTTTACATAGACCCCTGATGATACTAATTTGTAAGTGAAAATCTTTGAATTTTTCCAAAGTATCATTTTTACACTCCAAGAAACTCATCCTTTAGTTGGCGGGGTACTAAGAGTACAACCTCTAAGGTTAGTCCTCATCTGCTTTGGCAAATTAGGAATGGTTTTGATATTGATTTTTGGTCAGATATTTTGGTTGATATTGGTAGATCTTATTTAATTTAAGAAAAATTCTAGAGAGCCAGACCCCTAGTGCCAATACAGCGTCAGGGGAGGCTCTCTAACATGTGACTATGAAAGAGTAGTTTTTTTTGAACTTTTTTAGAGAGCTAGCTCAGACAATCATCCTAGAGATGCTCGTAATGACTCAATCGAAGACAATCGCATGTCGCTGTCCCAACTCTAAGGGCCTGCCTCTCTAGATTTTTTGGGTTTTACTTGCAGTGAGCGGTAAACAAACAAACAAGTCAACATAGCTCTCTGACTTGCAGGTTTGCCAGGCCGACTAGAATTTCTGGAATAGAACCCTTCTAGCCGGCCTGGTTTGCCTGCCTGGGGGGCAAAGTTACATTTTTTCCCCTCCTCTTTAAACACACAACAAAAAACACTTTTTGGATGAGGGGCAAAAATGTCAATTTGCCCCCAGGCGGGGAAACCGGGCCGGTTTCTCAGGCCGGCTAGAATTTCTGGAATAACTTTGCATTAGAGAGACAAGAATGAAGATGAATAATTTCTTTGAGCACTAAACAAAGATGAAGATGAATCACTTTGCTCGGCCTGCTAAATAGACCCCATTAAATAGAACCACTTTGCATTAGAGAGACAAAGATGAATTGGGTTCCTCTAAAACTTCAATCTTGAAGCTGAATCAGATCTAAAGCTTCAATCTTGGTGAGTTTTTCAGCCTTTTTACTTCAAAATATGGATTGGGTTTCTTCCCAAAGTAGAACACAACCCCCAAAACCCTTCTTTTTGCTCAATTCACCACCACCACAACCATTAACACCCCAAACCAGTGGTAGTGAAAGAGGAGCCTTCAATCTTGATAACAAAATCAGCCCAAGTATCCTTCTCATCATCATAATTCTTGCTATAATCTTCTTCATCTCTGGTTTGCTTCACCTTCTTGTGAGATTCCTCTTCAGACCCACCACTAGAGACCCTGATGAGTTAGACAATGTGATTGCTGTTGATGATGCAAATTTCCACCAGATCACGTGCTGATCACGCGGAGCAATCTGCATAAGATAGAATCACGCGTGCTGATCACGTGGAGTAATCTGCATAAGATAGAAGTTAATTCTTGACACCAGTGTGGTGCCTGCCACGGGGACTTCGATGCCAAAGTTAGAGCAATGTCTTCAGAAAAATGTTTATATCTCTATATTTGAAGAGAGAATTCTGAAATAAAAAAAGAGTTACCACCATATGGATTTGTGTTTGACTATTTATAGAGGCAGATGAGTGAGAGACGTGGTAGATGAGTGAGTGATCTACTTGCAAGCGGTTGTAACTCCAGCAGATGAGTGAGACACGTGGCAGATAAGTGAGTTATCTGCTTGCAGGCGGTTGTAACTCCAACAGATTAGTGAGACGCGTGGCAGATGAGTGAGTGATCTGCTTGCAAGCGGTTGTAACTTCAGCAGATGAGTGAGACACGAGGCAGATAAGTGAGTTATCTGCTTGCAGGCGGTTGTAACTCCTCTTAGGTAGTTGTAACTTCTCTTAAGTAGTTGTAACTTCCTGTTGGCGATTGTAACTTCTTGTTTTGAGTCACCTCTCCTACAAGCTTGGGTGCTCAGCTGAGCATGGTGGTCAGCGTCAAACACTACTCCTTTGCTGAGAAAGAAATGTTCTGCTGAGTTGCATTGGGCCCAAACTTGGGCTTTCTTTACTTGTAACTTTCATGGGTAATATTCGGCCTTCTCGAGAACATCTCAAATATTTGGGCTTCCTTTTCCTATTGGGTGTTGCGGGTTTAACCGACTAAAATAAACATGCTAATTTGATCCACTTGTAATAATCGCAAGTGCACGGTGTCTAACTGGTAGACAACGGCAAGTACGGGTCGATCCCACGAGGAAGGTGGATTAAATTGAATTTAATGATTTACCTAAACTAATTTGGAGAAAATGGAGGTTACAGTGTTTAAAAATCCGAGTTAAACAAAAGTAATAAAAATAACAATAAATAAAATAAAAGAGTTGGAGGGAAACCACAATTTGCAAAATATTTTTCAAGCTCCTAAAATTATATTCAATTTTTCTTATTATTCCAATTTCAAATAAATGACTCTAGCAATGTATAAACTCCTAGCATTAATTGTCTTTTTAGGGCATAATTAATCACAAGTTTAATTATTCAATTAAAACATGCTTGATTTATAACATAATATTTTTCTAACAACCTAAGATGCATGACATATTAGGTGAAAGTAAAATATTATAAATCGCGAATCAATTAATATTAATCATGGAATAATAAAGTAAAATGAAATGAATTCTAGAGTTTGAGACTTAATTCACTGTGGTGTTACAGAGCATTCAGCAGGGTGCAAACAAGAACAGGTCCAATGTGGCTTAGCAGATCCCAGTGGGTGCAAATAGTTCTGATATTTCTCAGCCGAGGTGCTCTCAGCAAGGTCCACTGGGTGCCAGTAGCGTCAACTTGATTTAAGTCTCTGTGGTGGTGCGTGGTGAAGCTGGTGACGGTGGTTGAAGATGAAGTGAAACAGGGTTGTCACGCCCCTGTTTCGGTGGAGTGAATGAGAGAAAACAGAGATGGATAGGCTGTGGGTGGTGATTTTGCTTGGTTGGGATGGTGATGAGAATCACAAATTGTGAAGAAGAGGTTTTGGTATTCTGTATTTTTTTCTTTCCCTTCTCTTCTTCCCCTTTCTTATTCATTTCTATTGTATTTATAGAGAATTAAGAAAAATGAAATTGGACAAGTTAAGGAGAGGGTTCAATGAGTGATTTAAGGCTTAAATCAAACTAGAATCTTGGATAATTAAGAGAATATGCTTTGGGTTTGATTGGGTTTGGGTTTACGGATTTGGTTTTGGGTTTGGGTTTGGTTTTGAGTTTAGGTTATGGGCTTAGGCTATTCTCACCTCCATTTCCTTTGAAGTCACCGTCTGAGATTTGTTCATTGCATTTTTCTCTGATTTCTTCATTACAGCTCCACATTCTACAAAAACACAAAAATTTAATAATTAATCTAAAATAAGATAAAAATAAGGATTAACAAAAATATAATAAGAGGTAATAATGTTATAATTATGTGATTATCAAATACCCCAAAACTTATATTTTGCTAGTCCTCGAGCAAAACAAAGAAAAGAAAACCACAAATAAAATCCTAACTCACTTTCACAGGAATCGTCGATTGCACTTACCTTTGAAAACATGCAACAAAGCTTTGAACCCCTAGATTACCTCTAGGGGACGAATTATAGTCTCGTGAGGGTTTCTAGAAAATGTTACCCACAAACATTGCTGACTCAACAAAACTTGGTCAAATAGTGTTTATTTTAAAACTTCAAGATATGAAAGAAACCAACAGTGTCATTTTCGTGTATCAACAAATCTCCAAATAATTTAATATACTCCAAAAGTTAGAAAATATTCATAATCATCCGCAACTCAATGTGTGTGTGTGAAAAACACTATCAACATAACTTTTCATTTAAAAGTAAAATAATGACTAAATCTCCTGTAGAAAGTTTGTTTTGACTTCAAACCTCTCATGTCACTCACAATAAAGCACTCAGAGATTTGGTATTTCACTCAGTTTATATGTGAGGAAAGAGTAAATAATGGAAAACAATCATCTCACATATAGTATTATGAAGAACGAACTTTTCAAGAATGGAATGAACATGATCTCATGGACAGGAATATCAATTACTTATGGGAATGTTGAATCAAACACCATAGGTCTTGGTTATTAAATCTCCACATCTACGGAACCAACCTTTACCTAAGATCAACTAGGACTTTGTTGGGTTGTAACAGGGCTTGGGTAATGGTTAATAAGGAATGTCAAAAGATTCTAACAAAAATTTCTAGGAATGTATACGTCCATTCAACGAACAATTAGGACTGTCAAGAATAAACCAATGTTGCGCACCATCAATTTTTTCTTCATTCTCACATCTTTATCCTCATTGAAGAATCATTTTTTTTTTCACATAGAGGATTTATGAAATATCTCATATTTTGCTTTTTGATGCCCTTTTTACACCAAGTATATCCATCCATACACATTCCCAGAAAAGTTGGGTAAAGGTTAATGGGTTAACAAATAAAAGTTATTCTAAGGCTCAAAAGGCTACAAAAAGGTTAATGTTATGGGTAAGTTAAAAGGCAAGTTAATGGTCTAAAGAAAGAAAAAGAAAAAAATGCCTAGATCATTTCCTAAATTCGGGTCAGTATTATGACATCTCAATTGAATAAGCCAAGAAGTTCTAGTGTAATAATTCAATTTTGATGTCATTCCCAAAGCAATTGATCAGAAAAATGAGATTAATGAGATCATCAACGAGATAATACGGACTCAAGAAAAATCAGAGTTTATGTATAACCCTCGGAAAAATAGAAAGGTTCAAAACTTTCAGGGTTAAGTCTGCACTATTATTCTAAGGTTTTCTAGTATATACTTCACTCAGGAACTTCAAGTTATGCTAACATGGCTCATGGTGCAAAGATAATTGAGTTGAAAAATCTTATGAACTAGATCTAACTTAAGGATCATACTAAACTTTCAGTCTTTATCAATATACCAATATGTCAAGTTGGCTTGCATTTTCTTGAGCATAAAACATTTAAAATCCATTTTCATAATCGCAAAAGACCAAGTTTTCTTGACAAAAAAGCACAATTTTTTTATTTTTTTATTTTTTTTTAAGAATAAGAAAAGAAAACACTACGAAAAATTCACCGACTCATGAACCCTACCCCCAAACCTAATCCAAACATTGTCCTCAATGTTTAACAAAATAATTCTTACAAATGAATGAAATAAGTACATGAGAGGAGGTTAGAACAGTATTACCGCGGTGGAGATTTTACCAATTTCTACAAGTAATCCACCGATGAGAGCTCAGAGACAAAAGAATTGTGGATTAGTTAATAGAAATAGATAAAATACACACTCAACATGCACTCTTACAACAAAAGGTGGGCTGCCTCCCAGTAGCACTTGGTTTAACGTCATCAGCTCGACAAAACCCAAAAGATCCTCAATTCTGATACACAGGGTCCTCTAATAGAATCACATTAACCTCGACTTCTAATCGAGGTAACTCTAAGAATGGCTTAAGTCGTTGACCATTTACTCTAAATACATGGCCATCCTTAGGGTTAACGATCTCCACATCTCCATGTGGGAACACTGCTTTCACAATATAAGGTCCAGACCACCGAGATCTCAACTTTTCAGGAAAAAGTCGTAACCGAGAGTTGAACAACAAAACTATTTGAGACGGTTCAAAGGACTTACGAAGAATGGATTTATCATGAAATATCTTCGTTCGTTCTTTGTAGATTTTGGCATTATGGTACGCATCATTTCGGATCTCTTCCAACTCATTAAGTTGAAGTTAACGATGCGATCCATCCTTGACCATATCAAAATTGAACGTCTTGATGGCCCAATATGCACGATGTTCCAATTCCACAGGCAAATGACATGCTTTTCCAAAAACAAGCCTATATGGAGACATTCCAATCGGGGTCTTAAATGTTGAGCCCAGAGAGCATCACTCAGACGTTGAGACCAGTCTTTACGATCTGATCTGACTGTCTTCTCTAGAATGTTTTTAATCTCTCGATTGGAAATCTCAACTTGCCCACTTGTTTGTGGATGATAGGGGATGCCAACTTTATGAGTAATGGAGTATTTTTTTTACTAATAGCTCGAACGGTCTATTGCAAAAATGAGAACCATCGTCACTTATAATGGCACGCGGAATACCAAAACGAGAAAAAATATTATCTTTCAAGAATCTTACCACAACCCTGTGGTCATTCGTTTTACATGGTATCGCTTCTACCCATTTGGACACATAATCCACAACAACAAGGATGAAAAGATTGCCAAACGAAGGCGGGAATGGTCCCATGAAATCAATACCCCAAACATAAAAAATTTCAACCACAAGAATAATAGTAAGGGACATCATGTTGCGACGAGAAATGGAACCCATTCGTTGGCATTGATCACAAGTGGTGCAAAAGGCATGAGTATCTCGAAAAAGGGTAGGCCAATAAAAACCACTCTGCAAAACTTTTGCAGCTGTCTTTCTAGAGCTAAAATGACCACCACAAGCTTGTTCATGACAAAATGAGATGATGCTGTGAAATTCACTCTCAGGAACACATCTCTTGATAACCTGATCAGGACAATACTTGAACAAGTATGGATCATCCTAGAAGAAATGTCTAACCTCAGCAAGAAATTTGAATCTATCTTGTTTAGACCACTTAAAAGGAAGTTGACCTGTAACAAGATAGTTCACGATATCTGCATACCAAAGTAATTGGGAGAGAACAAACAATTGCTCATCAGGAAATGACTCATTCAATGGTAAATATTTGCTAGATGACTCTACCATAAGTCTAGATAAATAGTTAGCTACAATGTTTTCCGAACCTTTCTTGTCCCAAATTTCAATATCAAACTCTTGTAGCAATAGGACCCATCGAATTAAGCGAGGTTTAGCATCTTTTTTAGAGAAAAGATACTTTAACGCCGCATGATCAGTAAAAATAATTACTTTGGATCCTATAAGGTAAGACCGAAATTTGTCTAGAGCAAAGACTACAGCTAATAACTCTTTCTCAGTGGTGGAGTAATTAAGTTGTGCGTCTTGTAGAGTTCTACTAGCGTAATAAATGACATGTGGCTTTTTGTCCAATCGTTGTCCTAGGACAGCTCCGAGTGCAAAGTCGGAAGCATCACACATAAGCTCAAAGGGAAAGTTCCAATTAGGAGATTGGATGATTGGAGCTAAAGTCAATAATTGTTTAAGCTTCTCAAAAGCTTTCAAACAATCTTCATCAAAAACAAAAACTGCGTCTTTAGCAAGTATATTGCATAAAGGATGAGCGATTTTGCTAAAGTCTTTGATGAATCTCCGATGAAATCCAGCATGGCCTAGAAAAGATCTAATTTCCTTAACCATCTTTGGAGGCGGAAGACTCGAAATTAAATCAATTTTGGCTTTGTCGACTTCAATTCCCTTGTGTGAAATTACATATCCAAGAACAATGCTCTATCGTACCATAAAATGACATTTCTCCCAATTTAAGACAAGATTTTTCTCCACACATCTATTTAACACTAAAGTTAAATGATGTAGACATTCATCAAATGAATCACCAAATACTGAGAAATCATCCATAAACACCTCGAGGAACCTCTCAACCATATCGGAAAAAACACTAAGCATGCACCGCTGAAAAGTAGCGGGTGCGTTACACAATCCAAAGGGCATTCTCCGATATGCGAAAGTACCAAAGGGACAAGTGAATGTGGTCCTCTCTTGATCCTCGGGTGCAATGGGGATTTGGTTATAACCGGAATACCCATCAAGAAAATAATAGTAATCATGTCCGGCTAACCTTTCAAGCATCTGATCAATGAAAGGAAGAGGAAAGTGATCCTTCCTTGTGACCAAGTTCAACTTACGGTAATCAATACATACTCGCCACCCCGTGGTCATGCGGGTTGGTACTAATTCATTCTTGTCATTCTTGATTACCGTTACCCCTGACTTCTTTGGGACAACTTGAACAGGACTGACCCAAGGACTATCCGAAATTGGGTAGATTATACCCACATCCAACAATTTGAGCACTTCGGCTCGGACAACTTCCTTTAGATTAGGATTAAGTCTACGTTGCATTTCACGCGATACTTTGGCATTATCTTCGATATGAATGCGATGCATGCAAACGATTGGACTTATTCCTTTAATATCTGCGATAGTCCACCCAAGTGTTATTTTATGTTCTTTTAAAACATCTAACAAATTTCCTTCCTGTTCTTCAGTCAATGCAGATGAAATAATAACAGGTAAGGTATTGTCAACACCTAAAAATGCATACTTGAGGTTGTCAGGTAATACTTTTAGGTCGAGCTTGGGTGGTTTTTCAACGGAAGGGACTTGTTTTGACTCACTGAGTGGAAGAGGTTCCACCCTAGGCTTCCATTTATAACTGGTTTCCATTATAGGGGTAGAGTCAAGCAAAGCATTGACTTCCCTGATGGAATCATTAATATCGAAGTTTAAATTAAAATGAGTCAAACAAGCCTCTAAAGGATCATTAAACTGAGGATATGAATGTTCCGCCAAACTCTCAATCATGTTAACCTCAAAGGAATCCTCACACTCGGGAGGTTGTTGACTTACATTGAATACATTGAGTTCGACGGTCATGTTACCAAATGATAATTTCATGATTCCATTTCGGCAATTAATGATAGCATTGGATGTGGCCAAAAATGGATGACCCAAAATAACTGGAGTGTAACTAGAGGGATTGTGAACAGGTTGTGTGTCAAGGACTATGAAGTCCACAGGGAAATAAAATTTGTCAACCTTAATGATCACATCCTCTATCACACCGCGGGGGACTCGGACAGATCTGTCTGCCAATTGCAGTGTCACTTGAGTTGGTTTCAACTCACCGAGACCCAATTGCACATATATTGAATATGGCAATAGATTAACACTTGCCCCTAAATCTAACAGTGCATTCCCAATCATATGATCACCAATCACACATGAAATAGTCGGGCAACCAGGATCTCTGTACTTAGGTGGGGTTTTGTGTTGAAGGATGGAGCTGACTTGCTCAGTTAGGAAGGCTCTTTTGTGCACATTCAGTTTTCGCTTTTGTGAACACAAATCCTTCAAAAACTTGGCATAAGAGGGAACTTGCTTAATGGCCTCGAGTAATGGAATATTGATTTGAACTTGTTTAAAAAATATCATTATATCGTTGGCATTTGTTCATTTCTTCGTCGGAACTAACCGTGATGGAAATGGTGCTCTAGGCATATAGGATGCCTTCCCTGTTTTGTTGCGCGAGGACTATCATGGTGGTGCTCGGTGGTTGGTTGCTGGACAGGGAAGGTGGCGGAGGGAGTGAGAGATGGATGGTGATGAGATGGGTGTGATGAAAATCACTTTGTAAAGGAAGGAGGATTTGTTTTTGGCTATTGAGGCTTGATTCCCTTCTCCCCCTCCCTTTCACATTCATTTTCTATTGTATTTATAAATAATGAACAAAATGAATAGAGATGAGATAAAGGGATGATTCATGGAGTTAATCAAGGTAAAATCAAATCTGAATATGGGATAAATGGGAGAATATTCTTAGGGTTTGAGTTTATGGGCTTGGTTTTGAGTTTAGGTTATGGGCTTAGACTATTTTCACCTCCACTTCCTCTGAAGTCACCGTCTGAGATTTGTTCATTGCATTTTTCTCTGATTTCTTCATTGTAGAGGGGCTTGGGTAATGGTTAATAAGGAATGTCAAAGGATTCTAAGAAAATTTTCTAGGAATGTATACACCCATTCAACGAACAATTAGGGCTGACAAGAATAAACCAATGTTGCGCATCATCAATTTTTCTTCATTCTCACATCTTTATCCTCATTGAAGAATCATTTTTTTTTTCACATAGAGGATTTATGAAATATCTCATATTTTGCTTTTTGATGCCCTTTTTACACCAAGTATATCCATCCATACACATTCCCAGAAAAGTTGGGTAAAGGTTAATGGGTTAACAAATAAAAGTTATTCTAAGGCTCAAAATGCTACAAAAAGGTTAATGTTATGGGTAAGTTAAAAGGCTAGTTAATGGTCTAAAGAAAGAAAAGGAAAAAAAATGCCTAGATCATTTCCTAAATTCGGGTCAGTATTATGACATCTCAATTGAATAAGCCAAGAAGTTCTAGTGTAATAATTCAATTTTGATGTCATTCCCAAAGTAATTGATCAAAAAATGAGAATAATGAGATAATCAACGAGATAATACGGACTCAAGAAAAATCAGAGTTTATGTATAACCCTCGGAAAAATAGAAAGGTTCAAAACTTTCAGGGTTAAGTCTCCACTATTATTCTAAGGTTTTCTAGTATATATTTCACTCATCAACTTCAAGTTATGCTAACATGGCTCATGGTGCAAAGATAATCGAGTTGAAAAAACTTATGAACTAGATCTAACTTAAGGATCATACTAAACTTTCAGTCTTTATCAATATACCAATATGTCAAGTTGGCTTGCATTTTCTTGAGCATAAAACATTTAAAATCCATTTTCATAATCGCAAAAGGCCAAGTTTTCTTGACAGGAAATTTTTTTTTAAAGAATAATAAAAGAAGAAAACACTACGAAGAATTCACCGACTCATGAACCCTACCCCCAAACCTAATCCAAACATTGTCCTCAATGTTTAACAAAATAATTCTTACAAATGAATGAAATAAGTACATGAGAGGAGGTTAGAACAGTATTACCGCGGTGAAGATTTTACCAATTCTCACAAGTAATCCACCGATGAGAGCTCAGAGACAAAAGAATTGTGGATTAGTTAATAGAGATAGATAAAATACACACTCAACATGCATCTTTACAACAAAAGTTGGGCTGCCTCCCAGTAGCGCTTGGTTTAACGTCATCAGCCCGACAAATATTTTTCCTAAAAAATGGTGTATCGAAAAGTGGAGAGGAAGAACATGACAAACACTTAGTCCATGGTCGTATATCAACAACCTGAACAGTTGAGGATCAGTCCACCCAAATATAGCAATCACATGGGGCACCAAATACACTAGGACATCCCAAAAGTGACCAGTAGTCATACACAACAGAGGATTCTTGTGTGCTCCAAAAAGGGAACATCCTAGGTCTGGTTCCAAATCAGCTGATTGAATAATTTTTACAACATGATGGTGAAAATTGAAATCCTCACTACAGAACAAGGGATCGGTGAAAGTAGCCTCAGTAAATGGGAATGTGATGCAAGTAGATGAGACGATGGATATATCAGGTGGTACAGGCTCATCACATGAATCACATAGAGATATTGGTCTAGACAACTCAATGACACCCATATCAGGTATTTCTACCTGATTTTCAACCAGTTTTTCATTTTTAAGGGTAGTAATGCATTGGACATCTTCATCATCTAAATCAGATGTGCCACTAATTTTGAATTGACCCTTTTGATTAAAATAGGTTGATTAGGGAATTTTTCTGACTCTATCTCAGGAAGTGACTCAGCTATCTGACTCACAGTCATCTCAAGTTTTCGGATAGCTTGGGAGTTTTGTTGAGAAATAACTGTCAACTCTGTAATATCCTGAAAATTTTGCTCAAGCATTTCTCCTGTTCGCTCGATAAAAATGTTCAAAATATCCTCTAACCTTGATGTGTTGGATGGAGGAACAACTTGATGAAATTGAGACTCATTATCAGGAATGAAAGCTTGAGGAGTCTGAGGAGTGTCTAGAGAGCCTTCATGGTACTGACCATGAGCCCATGAGAAGTCAGGATGATAGGCTAAACCTGGGTTGTAATAATCTAAATATGGATCATAATCAGGTTGTTGCATGTCATAAAATGACTTGACTTGCTCCGAAAAATAGGCTGGATAACCCCTTGTGTTCATGTTTTTTTTTTGTTTTTTTATTTATTTTTAAATCACTAACTCTAAAAATATACACAGACTCACACGCAATCAGCAACCAATAAATGCACAAGAAACATGCCTCCCTAAGCAATCAACGTTTTTGAGATCAATTATCTTTTTATCTTTGGGGGACAATTATTTATTATGTAATCTTTATGACAGAGCAATGGGTACTACAAGTTGATCCTAAGAGTGTACACTTTACACCCCAAAGTTCAAAATCAGTAGGCTAGAGTTTTGTTTCAAAGAAACCGGATCATCACACAAGGGAATGAGGTCACAATGGTCCAACTAAGTACTTCCTTGTGCTATCGCTCTGTAAGGCAGTAGATGTGAGAACGATGTGACGTTAGATGTACACTTGAGGCTTGTGTTCCTAACCAAAACTGTTGGTTACACCAATTCTTTCTATGGATCGTAGCTTACTTATGACTCGACGTACCGGGTAAATTACCCTTGTGGCAGCGACCTCTCGGAGTTCATTGAATGATTAAACCCATCATCACTTTTAGCTTTGGTCAAACACAAAAATTATTGGATTCACTTTGGTCTTGGTTGTCTTATGAACACCGTACCTAAAAGATGACTTTATCTAACTTGCTAATTGATTTTAATTATGTTTGGCTATTGGTTGCACACAGCTGGAGTGATGAGGCGGGATATCAAGTCCCACCAGTTTCTATTTAGAAGTTGGGTCTGCTTATTATGAATTACTAAAGTTTAGCATCCACAATTACATAATTTAAACAACCAACACACAATTGCAAACAATTACATAAAGCACCCGGTCGCTAATACGTTGCGTGAGTTAAAAGTACTAACAGTCTGCACATTCATCTCTGCACAAAGAGTTAGCACAATTAAAAAAATGTCAGACTTATTTTTATCCGTTTCATTCAACACACAAGCACATGCAAATAAATTTACTGGTTTGGTCTTAGAAGTCGGATTTCTAAATCACAAGAAATTATTGGGTAACAATTAAAATTGTTTCCCTATATTTTCTTTTGACTTAGAGAATTTAGGGTTTTTTTTTAGATGATTAAAAATGGAAAACAATAGAGTTTACAAAAATTATTACACCACACACTCGTAAAATGAGGTGAAAATAAAATTAAAACTCTCCTCACAAAATAAAAAAAAAATTTAATTAAAATTAAAATTTGCTTGATGTTTGCAGGATCGTCCAATTTCCTCGAGAAGCGTGTATTCTGCAAAATCAAACAAATAACACGAAATGAGTGTAAAAAGAACTTAATAAAATTTTGTTTGCTTTTTTTTCTGAAATTTTTTTTTTTAATTAGTGAAAATAAATCCTAAATTCAATTACACCGCTACCTTCCCCGACAACGGCGCCAAAAACTTGTTGCGGGTTTAACCGGCCTAAATAAACAGGCTAATTTGACCCACTTGTAATAACCGCAAGTGCACGGTGTCTAACTGGTAAACAACGGCAAGTACAGGTCAATCCCACAAGGAAAGTGGATGCAATTGAATTTTAGAATTTATCTAAACTAATTTGGAGAAAAATGGGGTTACAGTGTTTTTAAAACTAAATTAAAAATAAGAAAAATAAAATAAAAAGAAAAGATGGATGAGATGGATTTTGTGTGGTTTGGACTCACCGATGAGTTAGCAAATATATTTAAATCTAAATTACTGAAATTATAAACGAGAAGCTTTAGGGATGAGGATTTCTTGCTTACACCGAAGATGTGATCATTAAAATCTAATTCCAATCATATCAAGTTTCTGTCAAACATGAACAATTTATCTCAAGCAAATAAACTCTTACCAAGCATTAAGTGTCTTTTTAGGGCACACTTAATCAAAGTCCAAGCTCAATATTTGTTAGCACATGCTTTCAATATTGATAAAATGTGAATCTAACTACCAAACATATCAAGTTTTAATTGAACGTGAGAGGTGAAAGCAATTTATCAAATTTCTGAAATAAAATTGTAATTAACAATTAAGCATTTAAGTCAGTAAAATAAATTATACAACTCTTTTGGTTTGTCGCTGCCTCGGTGCGGTGGTACTCAGCAGATCAGCAGGTGGTGGTCACAACATCAATGGAGGTGGAATTCATCTTTGCACGAATTCCGAGAAAATGTTACAAACGCTTTGTGGCTGCTCTTACATAATCTCGGGGTGCCAATAACCAATCGTGTTCCTCTGCGCCTTCGTCTTTGCTCCTCGTGAGCTCTTTCTCCCTCCGAACGGCTCTGGCAGGGTTGCTCTTCGCTCCTCGCGAGCTCTTTCTTCGATTTGAACATAGAGAAGCGGGAAACTCCACCGAAGCAAGAGCGTTGTTGAGAGAGAGACCGGAGAATCCGGTGATCCTCAGGGCACCCGACCGAGATTGGAGGATGGAGGAGATCCTCCGGTTCTGGTTTGTGGCGTTGTGACTACCCCGCGAGAGAGAGAGAAAGACGAGAAGGAGGACGAGAACGGGCGAGAGAAACAGGGGCGGTGCTCCCTGTTTGCTGCTCCTGTCTCGGTGGTGGTGTGCGAGCTGGTCCGAGGTTGATCAGAGGAAGGAAGGCGAGGTGGGGAAGAGATGACATGGGGGTCGTGCTCCGGTGGTGGTGGTGGCTGTGTGGTGTGATGGAACAGGGAGAGGGAAGGGAACGTGACGAGAAAACAGGGAGATGCTCCCTGTTTTGTTGCGCGAGGACTGTGGTGGTGGATGATGGTGGTGCTCGGTGGTTGGTTGCTGGACAGGGAAGGTGGCGGAGGGAGTGAGAGATGGATGGTGATGAGATGGGTGTGATGAAAATCACTTTGTGAATGAAGAAGGATTTGTTTTTGGCTATTGGGGCTTGATTCCCTTCTCCCCCTCCCTTTCACATTCATTTTCTATTGTATTTATAGATAATGAACAAAATGAATAGAAATGAGATAAAGGGATGATTCATGGAGTGAATCAAGGTAAAATCAAATCTGAATATGGGATAAATGGGAGAATATTCTTAGGGTTTGAGTTTATGGGCTTGGTTTTGAGTTTAGGTTATGGGCTTAGACTATTTTCACCTCCACTTCCTCTGAAGTCACCGTCTGAGATTTGTTCATTGCATTTTTCTCTGATTTCTTCATTACAGCTCCACATTCTACAAAAACACAAAAATTTAATAATTAATCTAAAATAAGGATTAACAAAAATATAATAAGAGGTAATAATGTTATAATTATGTGATTATCATTGGGCTAAAGATTATTTTTGGCTCCCACAAATGCCCCTCGTCTTCTTTGTTTTTGAGTTGATCATTTTTCTTTTCCTTCATGCTTAAAAGTATAGGAGATGTATTTTCACTGATGAGCCCCGCCAAACATATAAGTAGAATGCTCCTAATTTGGCTGTCTTGTCTGTTTCTATTGATACAAGTAAAGGATCTGCTTGTAGAGGCTTCTGTTGTTGTTGAAATGTAGTCTGCTGAAGACAAAATGATCTGCATGTTGAAGCTTTTGGTGCAAATGAGGTTGTCTACCAGATGAGTCATACATAGTCATTTCATAGGTTCTTGGACTTTGTCCAAATAGTGGATCATCCATATGTGAATAAAACAAGTCCTGCTCCGACATTCTGGTGATTTGATGACCCATCCTATATAAATTCCACATATCTTTGGGCTGACCTGCCCATGTTTCAACATAAGTTGAGGAGTCTTCATTTATTGAAGGACGTGACATTGATCTACTGGCTGACTTTGTTTTCCCGGTTGAGGTGGGAGCGAATTTTACTATGAGATTTGCTAAGACTTGAGCATTTATAGTTGTCATCGGCCGGTAGATTTTGTTGAAGGACGCGACACTGATCTGCTGATTGACTTTGTTTCCCGGGTTGAGGAAGACTTGAGCCTTTACAATTGTCCTCGACCGGTAGATTTTGTTGAAAGATGAGACATTGATCTGTTGGCTTAATTTGTTTCCTTGGTTGATGAGGGAATGAATTATGCTAAAGCTTGAGCCTTTATAGTTGTCTTCGGCCAGTAGATCAAGTTGTATTGGCTTAACTCTATCGTCAATTTCATGAGTTTTTAAGAAACATCTGGGAGGAAGTTGTGCCCCCAACTCTTCGCTGATGAGAACTGAGCTAACTGCTGCATTTGAAACTACCAAGTAGATGTATAGGTTCTCTCCTGGATTTGTCTGCTGATCTACTCGAGAATCGATCCAAAGTTGCTGCTCTACTAGTGAGACTTTGAATTTCTTTTGATTGTGACTTCATGTCAAGTAGTGGTCTACTTTGCTTTTATGATCCCCAAACTTTGTGTATGTTGGTTGGTAAACTGACTTAGAAATATTTGCATTAAGGGCACAAAAGTTTGATTGACCTCTTTCATGAGTTTCCAATATGCTTAAGTCGGAATTTTAGCATAACTTGAGAAAATTAATCATGGATTCAAATCTATTTATCTTGGAAATATTGTGTGATCTGCTGACCACTTGACAAAACTTAAAGAGATTTAAGTAGTCTTGAGTAAGATGTCTCTATGCTCAGTGATTGATTAATTGAATTACCCACTCATGGAGAGTGACATCCTCTACTGAGGTGTGATCCTCTACTAAGGCATTTAGCTTGTGTGGTCTGCTGACCACTTGACTAAACTTAAACGGATTTAAGTAGTCTTGAGTAAGATGTTTTTATGCATTGAATTACCCACTTATGAAAAATGACATCCTCTACTGAGGCATTTTGCTTGTGTGGTTTGCTGACCACTTGACTAAACTTAAACGGATTTAAGTAGTCTTCAGTAAGATGCTTTTATGCATTGAATTACCCACTCATGGAGAGTGCCATCCTCTACTGAGGTGTACATAAATATTTGTATTTCTGAATGTCTTCTGCTGAAGGACATGTAGAATGAATTCTCGTATTTCCCTATTTCAATTGAAAAAGGGGTATTCTCTGCTGAGAAGTAAAATAATGTATCCTCTGCTGAGGTATATGCAAATATTTGTTCAGATCTTTCTTTGCAGGATCTCCTTTATTGGTAGCGGTCTCTTCGGCCAAGGTTGGTTCTTCTAGCAGAGAATTTGATTGACCGGAATGGAGAACACTGTGTATGCTCTACCGGATGAAGAGTCTCTTGTTGAAGAGATAAAATACAATAAACAGATAAAATACAATCAAGTTTTTCTTACATGTACATAACATTTTGTTTTCTTCTAAAAAGTTAAAAATGAAAAAGCTAGGATGCCTCAGCTTCAATCCACTTTGTGAAATGGTCGGTTGCCACAACCATCACATTATTTTGCGCTGGAGAGTTTGATTGATCGGAACGGTGAACTCTGTATATGTTCTACTGGCTGAAGAGTCTCTTGATGGAAAGCGTGTTCTACGTTTGTCACCCTTTTTTTTATTCTCTTTCTGATCTACATTTGTTTGTGCAGGTTGACTATTTTTCTCAGGTATATCTGATGCCTTAGCACTATTTTTTTCGTCATCCCACAATGCATAGCGTTCTTCCATGGCGAATATTTAAGTAAGAGTTTTGCCCAGTTTCATGGTCAATTTGCCATATAATATGTGATCTACGGGCAGACCCTTCTTGAAAGCTAATGATGCAATTTAGTCATCACACCCATTTATGCTCACCCTTTCTGCCTTAAATCTTTTGATGAAGTCTCGAAAAGATTCATTTGAATTTTTCTTTATGTTGAAGAGGTAGTCAGCATGTTTTTTTATGGTTTGATAGGATGAATACTCTTTTGTGAAAGTAAGGGAGAGTTCTCCAAAATTGTTGATCGACCGAGGGGTCAAAGTGTGAAACCAATCTTGGGCCACTCCTTGTAAAGTCATTGCAAATATTGTGCACATAAGTGGATCATCATTTTTGTGTAGAGTCATGAGACTTCGAAAATGCTTCAAGTGTCTCTCAGGATCAGAATCTCCTTTGAAATGAGTAAAGGTTGGTATAGTAAACTTTGCTGGTGGAGGCCTTTCAATGTCATTTGTAAAAGGTGAAGTATTTACCAAGGCCACTTCTCTGCGCAGAGTATCATCTGGATTTCTCATAACTTTTAAATTCATCAACTGCTCTTTGACCATTCGTGCCACATCATCTGCTCCCAAGGGCTTGTGTGTATCCTGCTGACCAGCCATATGGTGATTTCGATTATGATTATCTGCGGTAGATGACTCCTTATATTCTGAATTTGATTGTGACTTACCTGCATGTGAGTGAGGTAGAGTCTCAATAGGATTCACCTGAAGGCTTCTCTTGATTTGACGAGCCTCTGAATGTGGGACGTGTGACAAATCAGTGTAGTGATCTAGATCTGGCCCCATGCGTTGTTCGCATCCATCAGGATTCTGTCTTCTGCGCCGACCACTTGTATTGGGTGTAGTCTGTGGTCCTAGCCTTGAGTGCACAGTTGCTTGGGAGCCCAATCTTGAGAAGAGTCATGTTTGAGGTCCGAGCCTAGAGTGCACATTTACTCGTGGCCCTAATCTCGAATGAATGCTTCCAGAGGGATTGCTTCCCTTTGATGGATGACTACTTCCACTTCTATGTGCATGATCTGTTGGTAGACGGCGATGTGTCATCTGCCTTGGTTGTTCGCTCACTAATCGCTTTACCACTTGGGTTTGTTCTTCCAATATTTTGGTCAGATTGGCGATATAACCTGCAAGATTTTCTTGTTGTGTCATCTCCATTTGGCTTGTGGCAGAAGGTTGCAATTAATGGTCAGCAAGCGGTGGCAGACCCAGTATCAATGGTTGTTCGACCGGTAACGGTTGAACCCGTGATGACGATGGCAGCCTAGTACGAGCATAATACCTTGTAACATTATTTTTGCTAGTTTTTTTTCGAGTTCCCACCATTGTATTGAATTGAAAATAAAAGTGTTTGTGAATAAAATTGAAACCGAATGAATGAAAGTCTTTTTTTGTGAATGGAAGAGAGCATGCAATGAGTTTTATTCAATCTCTCATTGAAAGCACCAATTTGTGGATGCAAATTTCCACCAGATCACGTGCTGATCACGCGGAGCAATCTGCATAAGATAGAATCACGCGTGCTGATCACGTGGAGTAATCTGCATAAGATAGAAGTTAATTCTTGACACCGGTGTGGTGCCTGCCACGGGGACTCCGATGCCAAAGTTAGAGCAATGTCTTCAGAAAAATGTTTATATCTTTATATTTGAAGAGAGAATTCTGAAATAAAAAAAAAAAAGAGTTACCTCCAGATGGATTTGTGTTTGACTATTTATAGAGGCAGATGAATCAGACACGTGGTAGATGAGTGAGTGATCTGCTTGCAAGCGGTTGTAACTCCAGCATATGAGTAAGACACGTGGCAGATAAGTGAGTTATCTGTTTGCAGGCGGTTGTAACTCCAGCAGATTAGTGAGACGCGTGGCAGATGAGTGAGTGATCTACTTGTAAGCGGTTGTAACTTCAGCAGATAAGTGAGCCACGTGGCAGATAAGTGGGTTATCTGCTTGCAGGCGGTTGTAACTCCTCTTAGGTAGTTATAACTTCTCTTAAGTAGTTGTAACTTCATGTTTTAATACTCCTCTCCTGCAAGCTTGGGTGCTCAGCTGAGCATGGTGGTCAGCGTCGAACACTACTCCTTTGCTGAGAAAAAAATGTTCTGCTGAGTTGCATTGGGCCTAAACTTGAGCTTTCTTTACTTGCAACTTTCATGGGTAATATTTAGCCTTTTCGAGAACATCTCAAATATTTGGGCTTCCTTTTCCTATTGGACTAAGGATTATTTTTTGCTTCCACTACTGCCTTACAAGGTATAATTGGATTGAAGAACCCATTTGATTGTGCTATGTGTTTGTGTGAATTTGAAGATGATGATAAGCTTAGATTGCTCCCAAAATGTAGCCATGCTTTCCACGTTGAGGAGAGGGTAAGCTTTCCAATTAGTGATCAAAGTATTAGCTTCTGAGTATTAGTGGACAGCAAGCCTCAACATTTGATTGTTTCATATACTGTGTAAACTTCATTCTCTTTACTAGTAAGTCTAGGCAGCTGGCCAGTGCTACAATCATTTATTTTTTTTTATTTTTTTTATTTTTTTTTTCTTAGGTTTGGGTGTTTTTTTTTACGCTTTTAGCAATTCTCTTTAAAAGACAATTTATAAAAAGGATGAGTGCTTCTAGGGAGCCTGGGTCTGCTGCCTGGGTTTGGAGCCTGGGTGGCATTTTTACATTTTTGCTCCTGCCTTTTTAATTACTTTTTAAATATAACAACAACAAAGGAGGGGCAAAAGGATAATTTCGCCCCCCTAGACTGCAAACCCAGGCTCCCTAGAATTATACAAAAAGGATATAAGCATAAAAAGTCTAAAATCTAGCTTAAAAAATGGCTGAAATTGTTGCTTTATCTCTCCTCTCTCTTTCCTAAAAAGTGTCATAAAGGCGTTGTCCTAGGCCTGACTCTCTAGACCAAATGGGAATTTAAACCTCTTTTGAGCCAAATGACTCTATTGGTTAGTAATTGCTTTTCCGGACAACTCGGGCACTATCGATTTTACCCACCTTTATCATTATTAAAATTACAAAAATGCTAGGAAATCAGACTTTTGCAACTATGTTTTGCAATCAGCATAATGTGGCATGATCTCAAGAGAATAATAAAATCTCCAAAGAGTTTATGTGTATCTCGAGGTTGTAAAAAGTCTCCCCTGACAATACCACATCATCTTGATTACAAAACATGGTTGCAAAACCTGATTCCTAACCTCACTCTTAAAATTAAGAAGGTTCTTCGTTGGTCCCTAAAATCAAAGACATTGGCTGGTTTGGGTCCTCTTTAAACTTGGTACCTTTTCTTTGACAAGCATTTTTAAGACTATCAATTATGTTTTTAATCTTACTTCTTTTTTTTACTTTGGATAAGAATCTGCTTCTTAATATTTGGCATGCTAGTTGTCCTGCTTCCTCAATGTTTCTCATTTGGAAAATTTTCATCATGTTTCAATTGATAATGTTTGTTCTCTTTGTGGTTCTCACGTACAAACTTTTGTTCATTTATTCAATGAGTGGTTTGTTCTCGGTGGTGGTTGCTTTCCTGTGCCCCATCCTCTGGTTTCAATCAAATCAAATTGCACAAACATTAAAGAATTTCTGTGACAATTTCATCACCCAATTTGAGTCCGAGATCCTTGTCGCAATCAATTATTGTTTTACAATTTTGTTGGAATATTAAACTCACTCCAATTATCCATGAGCCTAAAATTGCCCACGACTCCGCTCTCACTTTCGCTTGATATATGATTGGATTCACCTTCTCTACAAGTTGGAGCTTTTAGAGAGTTGGCAATTTATCAAATCTAATTGGCAACTTCTGATTGCCATGTTTTTTAAAACGAGTCTATTTCGACGTATCAATTCCTTATAGTGTTCAAAGCTAGATGGTCTTACTAGGAGAGTGAGTTTGGTTTGAAGGATTCAGTAGCTGCTCCATCCTCTTCACTGGTCAGGAATTAGCTCTTGAAGATGTAATTGACGTTGTTGTTCCTGAATACGTTCCATTGGGAGGCATGTGCTTACTGCTGTCGTTGGGAGGCATGTGCTTAATGTTGCTGTTAGGTCTATGCAGCCAGTGAGCAACGATGTCTCTGCACTGCTAGTCTGTGACAGCCTAGACTTTCGCTAGAGATGATGTCTGATCCTATTTTTTTGGACGCAAGCAACCTGCTCCAATGATTCAATTTTCAAGACTCTTTAGTTAGAGAATTCTTGATTATCATTCTAACTCAGATTTTGCTGCTATTCCTATATACCGTGATGCAAGTTTTGAATTATTCTCAAAACAAGGGACGATAGGGGCAGTGGGTATTGCTGATTCAGGAGAAATTGAAACTCCTGTTATAGCTAATATTTTTTCGGTGGAGAAGCTTCCCTAGAATGGGATTCTTTAGTCCAAGCGATTCATTGGCAATCATTTTATTCTTACTCTCAGCTAGTTGTTAACATCATTAACTTCGACCCTTATATTCACAACATTTGGGCATGGCGCCCTCTTTTGGACAATACTCATTGTTTCTTAATATTGTAGGCGCTTAAAAATGTCCAAGCTCATAACTTGGCAGAACGTCTGTATTGTACCCACTTTGGAGCTAATACTCCCCTAGTTTTCCTTTTATGTAGTATTGCTTTTGCTTTCAACAAAAAACAAAAATCCCCATTACTACAAGCTTAGATAATTTAGGTTAATAATAAAATATAGGGAGAAAGAAATTTGGGATAATGCAGTATTATATGATAGGATTTGGACCAGTTTTCATTTGTTATGCTTTGGTTACCTATTGTAACATTTTCTTCATTTCCTCGCTTAATCTTCTCATGAGCATCTATCCATATATTACTTTTTAACTGAATTTCTATCAATACCTTGTGTTTGAATTGATTATTATTATTATTTTCATTGATTAAAAACTACTGTAGGTATGTTACTGATTCTGCTTATGTGAAGCAATGCCAATACAACCTGGCAACCGGCAGGAACTCCTTGGACATTGTTCAGATTAGCAGGTTTGTGACGTGTGGTTTCCAAACTTCTCTTTGTATTTTAGAAACTAAACCAAATATATGGTGTCTCTATGTAGCATTAAATGGTTGCAGAGTGGAAAACTAGAGCTTCAAGATGCCTCTCAAGTTATGTCTGAATATTTACATGACTTGTTTTATGTGCATTTAACATGACTTGTTTTATGTACATTATAATTCTGTGGAATTCTACACAACCATTACTCAGCAAAACTTGGACAATTATGCAAACTAGCCAGTGGGATTCACCTTGATTTACAACAAAAACGTTAGAGAGAGGATAAAAGCATTTCTGTAACTTAATAAGCAAAAATAAGTGCATAATAATTATACAGGTGGGGGCGGCAAATCTAATAGAAGCCAAAACCCAACACAGTCATCTGAATCCAAATCTTCTTGGATGGCAAGGAAATGCAATCCTCCACAAGCTTTCTTTGCTGCTTCCCAATTTTCAGCCTCTTGTTCTGCACTCGGAGTTTTCCTGTAGGTAGCATAAACATACCGGGTAGAAATTCCAACTCCTAGAATCAATGCATTCTTCGCAATATCAACTTCAACTGAACATACCTCCAACCCATTCATCCAAGCTATCACATACAAAGTGTCAGTGTGAACCTAAAACAGGCAACTAGAAATGTAGTTTCCACTCTTATCTTTACAGAAAAAAAAATGAATAAAAATTGATTGAACATTATAGCCTACTACCAGAACACAGTAACTTTCCCTTTGTATGTCTTCAAGTTGAAATTTTAATGTTAAATTGATATGAAGCTCAGAGATCCTTGGTTCTTTTTTTTTAGAAATCAAATCGGATTATAATGCAAAAATACAAATGAATGGAATTTATCACATGATATGTCACAAGAAAATGAGTCTGTCAAACTATGTTCAGAAATACCTGCTAAAGGTTTAGCACGTGAAGTTGCAACCGCTAATCCGGGGATCAAAGTCTTTTCATCAATGTCGATTCCCAATAACTCCAGGTCTAGACTAGCCCCAAACGCAAATTTTGTTTCTAGAGATGAAACCTCTTCTTGAACAGCTGAGAATTAGGAAATAATGTCAGTAGAACATTTTCTTTTTTAACTACACGACAGGAAGCGCAAAAGGAAATTGAAGATCAAGATATAAGAATTCGAAACAAATCAAATCGTGACATCCAAACTCATCTCATAAGTAAATAAATGATAAGTCACAAAACAACAGAATAACAATGCAAACATTACTAAATGAACAAAGTTATATGCCGTCATATGCACTTGATATTGAACTCTGCATTTTAGATCTGTCTGAACAATGATGAGGTAGGTAGATGACATGCTCTCTAGATGGATTGACTCTTGTAACTATATCCAAATCAACAGGTAAGATCCATCACCAAGGCACTGATAATCATTGGACAAAATTGTGGGATATGCACTTAATATCAGATTCGCTAGTTTAAATCTTGTATGATTAAATTCTCTAAGTAGGTATAAAAGTTCTCCCTTTATGGAACTATGTTGAACATTTATTTCACGATCAAAGAATAGATGGATGCTAACAATGCATTGAAATGGTTTAGTTCATGATTCTACAGCATATTCTTTACAAATAAATTTAGGGAAAAGTATTTAAAGGACAAAACCAAGTAATCTCTTAAGCACATACCTGCGAAAGGTAGTTGAACAAATGCCCACTTCTCTCCAACAAGGTTTTCAGGAAGTTCCATCGGGAAAGGGTTATCCAGTGCAAGAAGTGGCTTAGATCCCTCTTTGAAAAATGGATGACGCATATAAACAGTCTCATACCGTTCTTCCAGCCACAGAATCAGTGAAAGGCACTGCACATCATCATGAAGTAAACATAATGGAACAATTAAAATATGAAAACCGTAGCTGAATTTGCTCATGCGCATTCTCAGCCTACTACAAAACCTAATTGAAATGTCTATGTAATATTACTTGCTCATATAAGATATGACACAAGTACGTAAGAGTAATGACATCCACATTGAGACTCGGTACTACGATGAATAGATGCCTCCTCAAGGTGGCTGGATCAAGGTTTGCAGTATGGAACTTCTTAGAATAACCTTAGATCTGGTGAGGTTTTTCATAACTTAGAAAGGGTTCTTTGGGGAGCATTTGGACAGAGCCTATGCTGCCTGATACATTGTAGGTTGATGTATATATTATTTTAACAGTGGACTGTTAGTACTACAGTCTCTTAATAGATGGTCGCAAGTTTAAAAAGTTCGAAGAAATTTCTATATAGGGAGAAAGCTTTCCTAAGCTAAGATAGTCTTGTAAACTCTCTAACGAAACTGAAGGTCCTTCAAACTTTATTAGACAAAGAATATAGTAGAGCATTTCTTTACCACTTTTGGGGGTGGGGGTTTATGCACAACCGAGGCAAAGTGGTTTATGTTTAAATCTCGGAGTTATCAATTAGTAGATCCAAGTCCATGGCCTGTTTTGGGTTCAATTGGAGCTTTGGCAACCACTGTAGGAGGTGTGATGTACATGCACTCTTTTCAAGGGGATAAGAGTTCATGTTTGCAAGGGCTTGCAATTTGATTTCCTCTAAACGTTAAAAAAAAAAAGTAAATATACAAGCAATTGATAAAACAAGTATACTTGTATATTTGCATGAATGAAAGCTCATGTTTGCGGTGACATAAAGTTTGATTTCCTCTAAACATTAAAAAAAAAAGTGGTAAATTCATAACTGATGCAAGTAAACAATTGATAAAAACAAGTAAGGCTCGTAAACACTTACGCGCTTACTAGGGACAGGTTTTATACCGAGCTCATTACATGCTTTTGTTATAATAGTTTGCATTTGAGTCCTACAAACAAAAGCAACAAAAATCATCAGCAGAAGTTGCTAAGTAACCTGAATTATGACATAATAGGCTAAAGTTGTTTTCTAAGTTCACCTGAAAAACCTGACTTTCTCTGGTAATGGAAGGCCCAATTCATCACAAATGGATACCATAGCATCCTTCAAAGTAATACTATTGATGACATTGTTTGGAAAATACTTAGTATACTGAAGTGAAAGAGAGTTATCACAAACAACAAGCTCCCACAACTTTTTCCCTCTAATATCCAAAATGGGTCTTGAACAAAAATCAAGCTCCCACTCATATATGCTTTCTGGGTCGATCTCTGGGTCAAGGTAGCTGAGTTCTGCAGTGGGGTCATCTTCAGATTCGAGATCTTCAACCCCTTCTACAGATGGTGATGATGAAGTGGGTGTTTCTGACAATTGGGAGAATGGAACTAGTTTGAGTTTATTAGTGGAGAATTGGGAGAGATGGGGGTATGGGATTCTGCCATGGGAAGTAGAAGAAGTGGTGGGTTTTGTGGGGATTGAAGTGAAGGTGGAAGAGGGGTGGTTTGGGATTCTGGTTGGAGCTGAGTTGAAGCTCAGGCTCGCCATGGCTTCCTTTGATTGGTTTCAGAGAGAGAGAGAGAGTGATGAAAGAGATAATGGTGTATCTGCTACTTGCTTGGTTTGTGACAGTTGGAGAGTTTGGGGTGTGCTTAGTGTGTAGCATAGGCGCGTATTTAGTTGGGCAGGGATATGTGCGTCCGTACATTCCATTTAGAGCATCCACATCTTGTCCAAATTATTTATCTAACATGGCCTGATTTGGGGAAAAAAAAATTGTTCTAATTTGATATTTTTTTTATTTAAAGTTGCAAAATCATGATTTTATGGGATGTTCACAGCGCTTTTGAGAGATTATTATGGACTCTAAGAGTGAGTATATAGTTTTTCCTTAAAAAGTGTTTTTTTTCTTGAGGAACTCTTCTTTTAACTAAGTTGTAAAGTCGAGTTCTACAACTTGAATGTTCACCCGCATCATTCCAAAATGATTAACAGGATCTTGGGCTCTAAATTGTATAATTCAAAAGATAAATATCTAGGCTCTCCGTTTCTGGAAAGCTAAAGTTCTCTCCCAAGCGGGGAGAATGGTGATGTTAAGGCGCTCCTTAACTCGATTCTGGTCTACACCATGCAGACTTTCATTCTCCCTTGCTCCATCTTTAACAAATTGGACATCTTGGTCCAGAACTATGGAGCATCGGATAGCAAAGCCAGACACATGTGTACCTGGGACCGTATTACTTTACCTCTTTATTTGGGTGGTCTCAACATTCCTTATGCTAGGAATAAAAATCTTGCCTTAATAGCAAAAAACTTATGACAGCCAATTTCCTCGCCTCACAATCCTCAAATCCTTTAATTAAAAGCTTTCTATTTCAATCACAAAAGTATCTTTCAACTTTCGAAGCCTTCAACCATTGCCTCCTTTGCTTGGAAAGGCAATCTGAAAGCCTTCTCTAGCATGAAACATCTCATCCGGCGAGTTATTTCGGGGTCTCACATAGATTTTTGGAAAGATTGTTGGGTCAAGCCAGGCCTAATCCTTGTAGACTGTCTTATTCATCCACTCACCCCGATAGCCCCCGGACCATTCCTGACCTCTGGCTGCCTACCACTGACCAAGGAATTCAGTGGAATGAGGACCTGCTCGTGTCCATTATTCCAAGCCCAGTGACTAGAGATATCATGGACATTCCTATCAGACCTTCTATAAGCCAGGACAAACTCATTTGGCTTTCTGATAATAAATAAAATAAAATAAAAAGCATTTTTTGATGTTAAAAATGCTTCTTGTGCTTTCGCTAGTGATTTTTTTCAAAGTATCCACCTCCAATGCACCCAGTCCTTCTTTGCCGGTAAAGATGCTTAGGGAGTTGTGGAAAATTAAGGCCCCAATGCATTTTTTTTCTTTCTTTGGAAGATCAGCCAGAACATTCTTCCAACCATGCATAATCTAGTCAAGCACCACATGCATGTGGACGACCGCTACATTTTTTGCGACAAGCATATGGAAGACTATACCCACCTCTTCTTCCTTTGCTTTATCACTAATAGATTTTGGCTCATTTCATCCATTCCTATCGACTGGTGCAATGCCAACTATGACCCAACTTTTGTTTCCGGGTTCTTTGCTTTCATGTTGGACACAGCCAAGGCACATCCTATAGATAAGGATGAAATGCTTTCTCAATTTACTACAGTTCTCCTAACCATCTGGTAGGTTCGCAACAAAAATATTTTTAACAACACCAGAATCTCCACCCAAGCTTTCCTATCCTTTTTTCCAATACACCCGGTTATCTTGGCACAATCAATGGTTCACAACCGAAACTACCCCTCATACTCAGACTATCCCTCACTCTAGGAATCTTTACCATTTTCTCCTCGATTCCCCAAATCCTTGAATTTGCTAGAATGGACAATCAAGTCGTCTCTTTCCACGTTTCACCCAATCACGAGCACCCTCTGGATCCCCAGTCTAACACAGTGACCTCCCGAAAAACCATTACTCAGACCCAAGTCCACTCAGCACGACACCACAAACTCAACCTGATATCAACCTAGCATAGGCCAATTCCTCTTGTTCTGGACTTGGAGACGATCTTCGTCAGTTTTGACACATGTTTCTTTGATTCTTTCGGCGTGGTTGCAATAGACATGCATGGGCACATACTGGCTACAATAGTTGGCCCGATTGCGGGCAAAGTTCTTCATAGCACCATGGCAGAAAGTTACGCGACAGAGGCATCTCTTACTTTCATTCAAGCTCAACAGTGGCGGACGGGATTCCTTTTTGGTGACTCGGCAACCCCCATCTCTCTTCTTCAGGATGATGACTTCATTTTCTTTTGCTATGAACTGAGTTTGGTGACCGATTTATTCACAATATTAAACGCGTGCTCATTTTACTTCCTTTATGGCATTGTAACTATATTTGTAGAGGCCTCAATATGGAGGCTCATAACTTACCTTCGGTCGCAGGGTGACAAGTTTGTAATCGTGTTTAATTTTATTTCTATATATTATGCCTATGGCTTTACCAAAAAAATTTGTGTTTTCTTCGTTGATTTTCATTGAATGGAAGGGATTATGAGCTCAAAAAGTGTTGGAACTTGGAAGATAGTTGTCCTTTATGTCCAATGAAATCTACATCACATTCTTGTCTCCCTACAATATGCGAGAAACTCAAGCATGATGAGCAAAAGCCAAGTAATGCCAAATTTTTTGATTTAGGAAGGTTGTAACTAGCCTAAAACAAGTGTTTGCTTATCATGCCGAAATTTTCTCATAAGGAAAAAAAATAGACTTATTTTTGTGGGAGATAAGGTAAAAAAAAAAAAAAAAGGTGATGATGTACTCGCAGGTGTAGGTTTTCAACATTTACACCCTACCTAAATTAATTCCACACCCTCCCATATATAATATAGATTTGCAGATTAACCCCTAAAATGTGGTTATGGCGTAGAACTGGCAACGGCACCATATGGATTAAATACCAAAAGATCCGTAACAGAATCGTTAACTATTAGATCCAAATTTAGCGGCATCGGATCTAAAATCCAAAATTATATCCTGAAACTGCTTTACCGGTTCCAAATCATATCCAAGTCCAAATCAGGTCTATGCCAACTTGCTAAAAAGTTTTAAAATTTTAATAACTTTAACATTTTTGTTAGTGATATGATAAGGATAAAATATGTTGATACCCTTAATAAATTGGATATTAGATGTAAATGTACACATGTTGGATTCAAAATGATATTTTACTACAAAAGGGGATTTAAATCATAATATAAAAATCTTACTAATTTCATATTGTGATTCAAATAATAAAATATAACTTAATTAATAGGTTGAAAACATTAAACAACATTAGAATTAAAATTACTAGTGTGTAGACACCCTCTACGTACGCGTATGTTCAATGTTATGTTTTTAATAACTCAATAAATTCATAAGTGTAAGTTAAAATGTAAGGGAATTTAGTTGATGATTTTAAATTTAAAGATATGAAAGTGAGATTGATTTGTAATTTTTCGATATTGAGGGGGTAACTTACAAATTATATTTGAGAACCTCATAAAATAGTGCAAGGGCCAACTTATAATTCCTAGACCATGCTGAGGGGTAACTTGCAAATTATACTTAAGGATCTCATAATAATAAGAGATAGTTTAAGGGGCATATATAATTCATAGTAATTTGTAAAAGGCTTTTACATAAGGGTTAATTGCTAGTTTCCTCTCACAATAAATAGCTAATTGGGATGTGTCACCTTTTTTAATCTATATTGCATTTACCCCTAAAATTAGTGGTCAACGTGCATTGACCAACAGTTTTCAAGTATGTGACCAAGGATCAGGCTGAGATTGACTATTTCGTACTATTTCGTATCTCGAACATTTCATCTCGAAGAAAATCTGAGAATCTAACTGAAATTGTAATCGTATCTCGAGAAAAATCCATCAATTGATAACAAAATTTATATCTCAAACATCTCGTCTTGAAAACAATGTAGGATCCAGTTGAAATCATAAACAAATCTTGAAGAAAAATTTAAAGCTGAAATTAAATTTTATATGCATCAAGAGATAAATATAACAGTTATTAAAAAAAATCCCTCTTCTTCCCCTCCTTCTTCCTCATCTGTTTGGCAGCCATGCCGCCACCCTCCCCCACCTAGATCTCCCATTCTTTTCGCTCCAAACCCTCTCTCCCAAACCCTAAATCATTTCCCCCAAATCCCTGTCTCACCACAAACCCACCCTAATTCAATGAGTGAACAAAAGAAGAAGCGAGGACGAAAACCCAATAACCCCTCCATCACAACCACCATTATCAAAGCGATGACGACGAACAAATCTTCTCCATAAGCAATGTCTAAGTCATCGAACCAGATCCTCCTACCACAGCCCAACACGGTCGCGCCAGGCCTCAAAAGATCCCCAAAACCATTGAGCCCAAGGAGAATGGAAATTGCTTTGTTGTTGATGTAGTTGCCAATGGTACGCTCCCGGACCCGCCTCCTCCTCCCAGGTGGTAGAGTGTGGCCAAGGTGATGCCTTCAATGGATGTGATTTTGCAAGATGTACACTATCGTGTTGTGTGTATATATATAAAGATGAGAATAAGAGAGATGATTTGACTTATGATAGAACTTTTAGATTTGCAAATAAATAATATTAGTAGCAGTAGTTAACAAATAAAGTGTTTTGGGTTGATTTCCATTGGAGAATCCGCCATCTCTGATGCATCGTTGGACCAAAGCTGGTTGTCTCTCGATGATATCAATGCCTTTCCTTCCTCCTTTCTTCACTCACCTAAACTAAAACTAAACCCCCTCTATCTCCTTTTGTTGTCTCTCTCTTCATTTTTTTGGATGTGATTTTGGTGGCGTGTTTTTTTTTTTTAGTGCTTAGAAGTTAACTTTTAATTGTAATTAGAAGTTCTGAATAAGCTTCTGAATGAATGTTTTGCTTTTGAATGAGCTGTTGATTAGAAGTTGTAAAATTAAAAGATGTTTATTTTTAGGTGTTGAATGCGAACTATTTGACAGTTTTACCCCACTAAGGAGATACATACATGAATGGAGAGATGGTGGGTTAGAAACACGACATTATACGATGGTGATCAATTTGTCAAAGCTTTCAAAACTACATGCTATATAATGAAAACTTGAAAATATACATGAGAGAGAGAGTTGGAGAGATAAAGAAAATCTTGGAAAATATAGAGAAATAAACATAAAGATGAAAGAGAGAAACAAGAAAAGTTTCTTACCATTGAAGATTCCTTGTGAAGGTATGTAGAACAACAATATTTGGTGAAGAAAATGAAGGTGTATCGCCAAAATTTAGCCCTACTTGTTTTTAAGAAGATGGGGCAACAATTGTCATTACAAAATTATTGTAAGGTTATTATTGAAATAATTTTTTACTCAATGCTAAGTGATCAACACCTTCCTGTTGCTTATTCCAATCAAAAGTTGAACTTCTTATCAGAACTAAAAACAAACACTCTAAACAATGTGGTCCACTTATTTTAAAGATTTCTGACTCTATTTAGAAGCAAAAACAAACACCCTCTTACATTGTGGGTGTGTTTCAATAGAAGTGTAGTGATGTGCAATCGATTCTTGACTTCGATTATGGGAAGAAATGAAACTTGGCTTTGGCAGATTGCTTCCAAACACTTAATTGCTTTGCCTATTTCGCCTTTCTACTCGTGAAAATATGCAAGTCCCCAGAGTCCCTTACTCAACGCTTCCATTAATGAGTGTGGGATTTGCCCCTCTTCGATTATGGGTTCTTCTTCTTTCCTCTCTTTGTGTTCAACCTTTTCTGCCCCATAGTTGTTTTATTTGGTTAATGAGCTTGCAGTTATATTTCTTACAACATGACAGCCAACAAAACTTTATGAAATTAGTCTCTCGTTCGTACAGAGGAAGTGGATTATAAAACTCTTTAAAGATCGGAGCTACTTTGGATTATTTGATCAAGTTAGTTTGGATTGGGGTTGCGAAACAGAAGAAGGGGAGGATGAGGAAGGGGGAGGGTGGCGACAGGGCTGTGAAACAGATAAGGAATGAGGAAGAGGACATCGAGAAAGAAGGGGAAGGTTTTTTTAACAATTGTTAGATTTTCCTCGAGATACATAAATTATTTAAATTTAGGCCTTACAATTTTTTTGAGATTGGCTTATGATTTCAACTGGAACCTACGATTTTCTTCGAGGCGAGATGTTTGAGATACAATTTTTTATTATCAACCGTTGAATTTTTCTCGAGATGTGATTACGATTTCAGTTGAGTTCTAGAATTTTCTTCGAGATGAGATGTTCAAAATACGAAACAATCAATCTTAGTCTCTGATTTGACAAAGGTATTTTGGTCACGTACTTTAAAAACTGACGATTAAGGCACGTTGACCGCTAGTCTTAGAGAATAAGTACAATACAGATTAATCAATGGGGCACATCCAATTAGTTATTTATTGTAGAGGACAAATAGCAATTAACCATTTATATAATTTTACAATGTTAACCTATAATAAAGTAACTGTTCCTCCGCCTCATTTTCATTATAGGTAGAAGATTTTATTTAAATTTGTAAATCAAAGATTTTTACATGGTATTAATAAGAAATTGTGGATACTGATCTACATGTATGTAACGTGGATCTAGATCCAGGATTCAAAATCTGATCCTGAAACCATTTTATCTGAATAGAATCTATCACCAGCCCTAATGAAACCATGTTATCTGAATCGAATTTATCACCTGCCCTAATGACGTTTCCTTTTTAGACCGTGTATCCCTGTATAGACGTTCCTGACTAAAAAGCAAAGACATAAGAAACGTCTTCAGAAATGGAAAAAAAAAAAATTAATAATAAAAATTTAAATGGTATTTTGAACCTTTGGTTCACACCATTCTCCACCCAAAGATCAAGAGACGTGCCATAACACTAACCCAACCCATCGTCACTGCATGTTTCGGTTTTTTGAGATCTTGGCCAACTCACGACAACCGTTCCTAACATTGATTTTCAAGTAGTAACAAATTGTCTAAATGAATATTGGTTTTCAAGTAGCAAATTGACTTAAATGTTTGGATTCGAACAAGTTGGTTGATTAGGTTATCTATATTCTGGTATCATGTACGATGAGACATTCTCAGAATGTATTGAATGGAGTTCAAATCTGACATTAAACACCTTCAACATTGTCAACGCCAATAAAGCAGTATGAACTGAACTGACCAACACAGCCCTTACCATATGTCCATTGAATCTACATGGCACGGGACCTGAGCCACATGGCTCGGTAGACACAGGAAGAACATAGTTCAGTTTAGGTGCTAAATCATTGCTGTATCTAATTGCAGCTGCAAGTTCACCCCAAATAAAAACAAATAAAACGCCAGTCATACTAATGTCTGCGGATATCATCCTGACTGTCAACAACTGGACACTACTCTACTACAAACTGCCCTGTTGAATCTCCCCAGCTACCTAGTGGCTAAGGGATAAGGACCTTTCTCTGCGTACTCTTGTGTAGTCCACAGGACTTCGACTCCAGCTCCTTGAGCGCGAACGAGAGTAAGCTTCCTCTCGATGGTACCTCCTACCTCGTGGTGATACCGACCTGTCCAAGGATCAATTGAAAGACATTAGGCTTTTTTTTTTTAAATCAATCAACAAAGGACATATTGAAAGACATTAGGCTTATAAAGTGCAAAGATAGAATGACTTCAAATCAAACAAGAAACTAATTGTTCACCTTGAATAATGCCTTCGCCTTGGAGATGGGGAATAGTAGCCAACACTACGAGAGCGAGATCTTGCATAGCGCGGTGAGCGGGAGTACCGAGGGGACCGAGAATATCGGCCGGAAGAGTGCATACGGTCATCTGTCCTGCCCCTACCAACAAGAGCACCAACCCATATGCATAATTAAAGATGTACACACCTCTAATTAAAAGCAAGCTCCTAAATCTCTCAATTGTGCACTTCAAACAGCAAGTTTCATAACAAAAAATTTGACAAACCATATATATTACATAACTTAGGCCAGAAGATCAATCAGGAGGATTCATATCCTCAATGATCTCTTAAAGCTGGCATTCATCAAATGTTGGTTGTTACACTGGTTCAACCAAATGATTTATGTCCAGAACTGCTTATCATACTTCACATAACCAAGATTTAGTATGCAAAGATCCAAATACATGAAGAACCAAATGTGATGAAGAACCATGCCACTGACAAATGCCAACTGAACAAGGTTTCATTCTACTTCCACTGATCATGTATATATCACATGGAGAAGAGAAAACCAATAGGCCCAGTGGCCTACGCAATAGTTCAATTATAATTCCACAAATTTCATTTCTTTAGAAAAGATTTCTCAAAACATAATTTTGGGCAACTCCAATATTATAGTCAGTGTATGGTCAAACTGATGATAATGAAAATTTTCCACAATTACAAAGATAAAAAAAAATTTAATTCAAGTTAACAAAACTAAGGATGCCAAGTTTACCTTGATCGCTCTCTTGCCCTCATGTCTGCAGGTTTCTTTCTGTTCTCCTCAGCAAAGACAACAGTAAGCTCCCGACCAAGAAGAATTTGTCCATCCATTTCATATTTAGCTTCTGCAGCATCAGCGGGATCCAAGTACTGAACAAAACCAAAACCGCGTGGCTCTCTGCAGGAAACAAAAGCGGCATTGAAAACAATATTGCAGGAATATCTTGACAATAATACTGCAGAGTCCACACTAGTAACTTTCAAAGTTCAACATCACTAAGGTCACCTTAGAAGGGTCAGTAAGACAATGAACATAAAAACAAGCACTCGGCTGCTGACCTTGCAAACGCCAGAGTTTAAAGATAACTTCAAGTTCTTCAAACTTGAGCATCTTCACAATGTACTCAAATGCAACTTCCTTCTTATCTTCCAGACACATTAACATCATCTTCAACAGAACTCTTATTACTTGGTTGTAGTCTTCACTTTATTTTTCACTGTTAAATCTCAACAAGTTTAACATAAAAAACTCAAGATTCAACAAAAGAATAGATCAAACAGCATCACACAACTATGACAAAGTGGCACCTAGAAAAAATGACTGAGGTGATATCAATTCCAACAGTCACAGTCACAGAGTTCATTTTTAGTTGAGCGATCAAATGGAGTTTTAGGTGAGAAAATGGATGGAATTTAGGTAGTTTGGTTTCTCCAATTCATCTTACAGCAAGAACAATTCATGATAATTCCATAGGCTATGTGGAATTGTTGGGAAGGGGGGCTTTTTCCTTGTAATTGTTGTATTTCTTGCTCTTGTACAGTTTCTTATCAGTTTTCAATAGAATTAGATACTTTCAAAAATTAAAAAGATCAGATGGATAGTTGATCTCTATACAAACCATCATATACATCAACATGCACCATTGTATTGTAGTCCCACCAATATTTTCAGGATAGACTAAATTAACACTAATAGTAACAAAAGAATAACTAACCACAACAATATTCATTGCATAATCTGAATACAGGGATATTGGAATCTCGAAAATACCAATACGGAGTAATAATATAAGGAAAAAATGTATACATAAATTTGGAATAACCCAGTAAGAAATTCAGGTAGTTTAGCTGACACAAAAATGATTACCCAGAATGGTAGTCTCGCGGCAAGTAGATGTCCTTGAGAGGACCAAATTGCCCAAATGGCCTACGAAGGTCTTCTGGCCTGCAATAAATCCCCGAAAATTAACCATGGCAGAGGTAAACTTATGCTATGCTATAATCAAGGGTAGAGTGCACTAGAAGGCAATATCACTTCAATGTAGAAACATTGAAACTAAAATGTGAACAGCTAACAAGGAGAAAATGAAAAGAACAAACCTGCAATCACGACGAAGGTTGCGGACTAAAAGACTAGTAGGATAGTCTCTACCACGGTCTTCGTACCTACCCCTAGGGCTAGGACTCCGACCTCTTCTTCCATAACCTCTTGGGGGCGAAGGACTATAACTGTAGCTTCTACCTCTCATTTCTTCACAACCACCAATCTATAGGCCGAAAAATATTATCAGGCTCCCGATAAATAAACAAGTTAGAAATTAAGAAGGGTTTAATCAAGGCATCTGGAAATACTCCAGTTACTTGAATGCTCTAATATTTCAAGGGAAAATGTGTAAAATCTTGGCTGGAGGCCATTAACTATAATATGATAAACCAAATAAGGTTCTCTTGTCATCCATGAATCAAAGAGGCTCCCATGAGTTCTTTGAATGAGGACACTTTCATTTAATAATATGAGATACAAACAGTGGAGTGGTTATGCCTTCTAAAAAAGTAATGAATGTCTTGTAGTTTCACTGAATGTGTTGCAATCAAACATTGGTGAGGAACACAGTCATGAGGCTACATCATGGAGTGAATGCGGTGGGAAATGCAATTTAAAAACTGGACCATTTAAATTTGAAACAATAACAAAGAAAGAGTCAAAATAACATGGTGATGTCCAATGAATTCATTGCACAGAAGTGCACAATAAAGAAAATGAAGTCTAGCTAGTTTATGTATAACTAGGTTGCACATATGTGTGTACTCGTATTGGCCACAGACAAGGATAATCTAGAAAGGGAAGATTCGGACTAATTATATATTTTTGTACACATCGTAAAATAAAGCTTATGAATAAGGAATGCAAACCATGACTAATAACGATAAAGTAGAAGGCTATAAACTTTGACTTTTATTGTTGTAGTGTCTACGTAGGTTATTTTCTTAAATTGAAAAATGTAAAGTGCCGCACAAGAATCTGTCTCATGTTGAAACGCATGTACGCCACTCTTTGAGACATGCCCGCAACCCAGCTGGCTTAGGATCTAGAGTAGGAAGTAAAAATTCACAAAACTAAATGGGTCTTGAAAAGAGAAAATACAAATAGCATACATGATGTATACTTTTTTTTTTTTTTTTTTTTTTTTTTTTTAACTTTTTCTATGATATGAAATTAAAACCTTTTATTTGCTGATCAACCAAAAAAAAAACTTGTTTTGGGGAAGAGGACCTCCTTATTAAAATAACATAAAATTTTGGAGCGGAAATTGTAAAATTCAACAGCATTAGAGATACCTCACCAAAAGAAAAACTTGTATTTGATTGTTTTCTCAAACCATTACAATATATCTCTTTCATAGAGTAACCTAACCTAAACACAATCATACTCAAACAATACTTCTAATTTCTATAACTTTTCCCTAATCAAATAGATTAGTAATCAAGTAATACTTCCTATTAGAATAGTTTCTCAACAGTTTTCAAAACAAAGTTAGTTTACATCTCATTTCTCACAAGTTGGCATCAAATAGCAACGATTTCAAATATAGATCAACCAAATACTGATTGATAAAATAACTAAATTCGACAAAATCCATAGGCAACCAAGATTAAACATACATAATAATTACACAGCATCGTCTCTTTTAAAATAACAAAAGGATTAAAAGCAGTAATTAGATCTCATCTCGTTTCAGCTCAGAAGAAATACATACCTGAGATGCAGAGAAGCGTCGTCGTCCGACTCTCTTCTTCTTTCTTCTCTCCTCGACCGATAAACCTAATTCCTTCCAAACAATTTTTTTTTTTTTTTTCCTTCTCTCTTTCCAGAAGTTTCTTTTTGCTCATAAAATTCCCACCACTAGTCATGGGAAACGTTCCCAATGCTTTATTTATTTGCACCCAATTTATTCTGTTAAAGCACCCACAGTCTTTTTTTTGTTTTTTTTTTATTTTTTATGAAAGCATTTTGCATATATACATTAATAAACTCTATCAGAACTATTAAGTTATATTGTTGCTACAAGCAAGTGAGTTTCAGCATTGAGTGCTCTAAGAATATAATTACAATACCAGTTACAGTTGGAAGATAAAAGTCATCTAATACTACTAATAATAGGAGACCACATCCAAGTCATGGTTGTCCTGTGATCCCGCTTGTCTTTCATGCAAAATGGTGTTAAGCAAGCCCAAATCACTCAGAAGAAAGCCTTTATTCCACTGTTGTTATCGGATCAACAAAATAGCAGCTTCCGCTGCAAGACACTCTGCCAACGTGCTGTCATGGATTCTCCTTGGTAGACGACATGCTACTCTAGCTAGAACTTGGCCAAAGATTGTGACTGCAAAAATCCCTATTGCTCCTTGTTTAGAAAATTCAAAAAAAACTAGCATCATAAGTGACAATAACTGTATCTGGATCAAAAGTAAAAGGAACATGATTAAGCTAATTAAATCTAGCATTGATATGATGAGTTTTGACTGACTAAGTTGCCACTGAATAACAGCCTAGAGTTTAGTTTCTAACTCAGGCCATGGTCCATGGTCCAGATTGGGAGAAGTATGATTAGTGTCAGTATGCACCAAATGAGGAGTTGGGAAATTCATAATGGAGACAATCGAATTAATCGTAGTGATCTCGGGTCCCAATAATGAAGTACAAGATGGACAAGTTTACCTTAATTCATAAAGTCAAAGAAACTATCATCATAAGTGACAATAACTGTATCTAGATCAAAAGTAAAAGGAACATGATTAAGCCAATTAGATCTAGCATTGATATGATGAGTTTTGACTGACTAAGTTGCCACTGAATAAGAGCCTAGAGTTTAGTTTCTAACTCAGGCCATGGTCCATGGTCCATGGACCAATTGGGAGAAGTATGATTAGTGTCAGTATGCACCAAATGAGGAGTTGGGAAATTCAAAATGGAGGCAATCGAATTAATCTTAGTGATCTCGGGTCCCAATAATGAAGTACGAGATGGACAAGTGAACCATTGGCAATTCTAGGCATTCCAAGTATTGCGGAACCTAGCGAGGAATGATTGAGAAGTAACAGTCTGATGAACAAACATAGTATGATTACATTCTTGCCAAATGGTATGAAGAACAACCGCAAATTGGGCAAGTAATTCTGCATTTTCAGATTTATGTCTATTGGTTGTGTGCCACATGAAACCAAACATATGTTGTATGGATGGTGGAGTGTCGTGGGTAACTCTTTTTCAATTGATGGGAATAGGGGTGAGGTGAAACAATTTAAGAATTACTGGACAAAATAAGAAGAGATGGGTGGCATCCTTTTCGTATCTCTGGCAAAAACAGCAAACATTCTCGAGAGGAACATGAAGTTTGACTAGCTTAGTCCTGGTCGGCAGGATATCATGACTGATTTTCCAAAGAAGCTGAAGAGCATTTGGCGGGGCTTTGATGCGCAAGATATCTCTAACCACGGTTAGGGAAAGAGGGGGAGGAGTCTGTGCCGATGTGGAGTTGTCGCTGAGGTCTTTAAAGAAGACTTTAGCAACACTTTGGACCGAAAACTTGCCATTCTTGTTCGACAACCAAATAAGTTTATCAGGATCCAAAGTATGTTTGACCTGGATATTCAGAATATTATTGATGATCGGATCAGGAAACAAGGATTGAAGAAGATGAACATTCCAAGGACCATGTTGATCTGAAATATCAATCCAGAGATCGGACATAGATTGTGGCATGACCACAGGAATGGGACGGAAGACACAATCTTCCAGATTAAGGTCAGGCCTCACCCAGCAATCAGTCCAAATATTGATATTATTTCCTGAGAGAATCTGGCAAAACGAATGTTTTTTCATTCCAGCTAGAGATGTGATATTGTCTCTCCAAGCAAAAGAGGCTACAGATACCCGCTTAGCTACTTGCGTTAAACTTCTTCCCGAGAAATAAATTGCTTTCATTTGCAAGTTGCGGGTGTTTGCAGGCGCTGAGAGCATATTCCAGATATTTTTAGCGATGAGAGCCTGTTTTTTGTTCTGGCAAGTTGGATGTTGAGGCCACCAAGAGCCCGCAGTAACGTAATCATCTGCCAGGTGCAAGTATGTTTAGACTTGCTATCATTTGCACCATTCCACCAGAAATCTTGGGCAATGTTGTCCAATTTAGTTGTGATTGAGACAGGAAGCAGAAAAGTTTGCACGGTGTAAATGGGAATAGAGTTCAAAACCTCTTTGATAAGAACCGTTAAGCCAGCTTGTGACAGGACTTTAGCTTTCCGACTAGAAAGCTTGGATTGGACTTTATCGATTAGGAACTGAAAATCAATTGCTTTCTTATTTGAAAGAAGAAAGGGGAGCCTAGATATTTATCCTTAGGGTTATACTTTTTGGATCCCAAAATTCTAAGAATCATCTTAGTATGTCTATTGTGAACATCAGAACTGAAGTAAACCGACGACTTGTCATAATTGACAGCTTGCCCTGAAGCCGTGGTATAATCGAGAAGAATATCCTTGATGGAATGTGTTTCTTCCAAGGAGGCTCTACAAAAAATCATCAAGTCATCCGCATAGAGCGGATGGCTGATAGAGGCAGAATTCCAACGGATCCAAATATCTTTGATAAGGCCCTCGCTATCTATTTTAGCCAGTAAACGTGAAAGAGCTTCCGCGACCAGAATAAAGAGATATGGTGACAAATGATCGCCTTGTCTGAGGCATCTGGTCGGGATAATAGTATCTAAAGGAGTCTCGTTGATAAGGACTCTGAGCGATGTTGTCGAGACACATTGCCAATCATCCTAATCCATCCTTCAGATAAGCCAAGTTGATTAAAGATTTGAATGAGGAATGACCATTCGACTCTATCATAAGCTTTGGTCATGTCAATTTTGATGGGCATCCAACCTTGTTTTTTTCGGCGAGTGTGTTTCATTTAGAAAAAGGTTTCATGAGCCAAACTTATATTATCCGTGATGGACTGACCTTTAAGAAAAACCCCTTGATTGGGAGAAATTATTTGATCAAGGAAAGGTTTCAAGCGATTTGCAAGAATCTTAGATATAACCTTGTAAATCACATTGCATAAACTTATCGGTCTGAATTTGTCAGGGGTGACAGGGTTTTGGATATTGGGAATGAGGGCGATGAAGGTTTCATTAAGCTTGGGATCCATAAGTCTGGTTCTAAAGAAGGTTTGAACCACCTCGATGGTATCTAGCCTGACCACCTCCCAATAATGTTTAAAGAAGAAGGCGTGAAAGCCATCAAAGCCCGAGGCTTTGTGGCTACCCATGTCGAAAAGAACATTTTTAATTTCTTCTTCTGTAGGGATGGTGAGAAGAATCTCATTATCTTTTGGGGAGATCATAGGGGGGAAAGAGGGAAATGATATTCGGGGAGCAAGAACGGAAGATTGGAAAATATTCTTGAGGTAGGTATTGAGAGTGTTACCAATCCCCTGGTGTTCTGAATGCCAAACATTTGTATTATCCTTCAGACGAAGGATAAGATTTCGTTTATGGCGCAGCAAAGCTGAGAGATGAAAAAACTTGGTGTTCATATTGCCATCTCGGAGCCTGACTTGTTTCTCCATAAGAGTTTCTCTCGGTGATATAGTTCTGAAAACCTATATTCAAGGACAGATATAGCATCAGCATTTGTCGCAGAGGGAGGAACATTCTGAAGCATGTCGAGGGGTTGACATGGTTTCATTGATATTCAACTGGATATTCTTGAATTCAGATTTATTCCATCTAGAAAGGTGATAGCTGAGTTTTTTTTGTTTTAATGTGAAAATTATGTTGTGGCTAAGCATGTTGTCTAGGGCCCCAAGACAAGGCAATGATCTCACAACATCTAGGGTCCTTAGACCACATTTGAAAGAATTTGAACGGTTTAGGCCCATTGTTCACTCGAGAAATTGGTTGTAAGAAAATAGCTCTATGATCCGAGGAGGATATGTGAATAAACCGAGCTAAAGCAGATATAAAAAAGTTGCATCTAGTCAGTTGAAACTAATACTCTATCTAATTTGGCTTTAATATTGTTCTTATCTTTACGTTTATTATTCCAGGTAAAATTAGAGCCATTAAGAGGGAAGTCCATAAATCAAACTTTTCCATGAAAGATCAAAGGTGACTGAAATAGGAGTTTCTAGGTTTTCTGCCACCTAATTTATTTTCAGGTTGCAGGATTGCATTGAGATCACTAATAATCAGACCAGGAAGGGGTTGTAGATCATACAATTTATTCAAGTTATCCCAGAAAGTATTTATCAGATAAGGATTTGGTTCCCTGTAAACAAACAAAGCAGACTAAGTATCATGGGCAAAATAATTAGTAATAGTGCAATCAAAGTAATATTTACACGAAAAAAATGGTGGGATGAATACCTTCTTTTTTCATAAAAGTGCAATGCCACCTGAAGTCCATTAGCTGCTGCTAAGACACCGTGTCTGAATTCGAGTCTCCGGTGCAAGCGTTCCATGGAAGAAGAGGTGGCTTTGATTTATGACAAAAAAATGATATCTGAATTGGACTGATGGAGCAAGGTCTTTAGATTCTGGAACGCTTTGGCAGGCCCAATGCCCTTGGCGTTCCAATAGAGAATCATGAGAACTTGGGCGACCATTCTGTGGCGGTCGCGAGAACCTGAAAAACCTTGGTAGATGTTGGGAGCAGCGGGATGCAGTGACCTGATGGCTTTGAGAGAACACTAATACACAAGTATCCAGGCGATACAACTGTTGATGTGCACTCCACCACCACCGGGGTAAGAACAAATCTCTCTTGATCATGATAATAGAGGATTGAGGGTTTGTCTTTCATAAATGACGCCCATTCCACCCTGGTAATGGTGTACCCGTCCTTTTGAGCAATTGTCCAAACTGGGTTGTTTGAAGCCTTTAAAAAAGATGTCACCAAAACCAACATTATCTCCATTTTTCCATTAAGCTTCCAAACTGGGTTGACTGCCTGTTGATTAATTGGCAAGATAGGCAATGACTGGTTGAAGACATTTTGATTGGCTGTTACAACAGCTATATCAGAAATAACTGTGGGTTTGGCTTGCAAATGAAATGCCCGGTCCAAAAGAGACTATCCTTAGTGGAAATGATGTGTCATTTCATTTGAGCAACCCTCAAAACTATGGTGTCAGTAGCCATTAGAGAAGTCAGCACAAAACCCCGCAAGGAATCCGAATCAATGTCATTATTGGCGTCATAAGTCAGCTTCAAGAGGAATATAGAGCTCTGCAGCCATTTGAACACAGGCTACATGGTCGAAAAGCAACCGATCAGCTATCAAGACAGCCTTTGCCAGGAGTGACATGCGTTGAGAGACTTTCAAATTTGTTGCATGATGAGAGACCAACTGTTTGGCCGTGATAACAGTCGTTGCCAGGCCTGATAGAAAACCATCATAATTGTTGTTAAATGAATGGAGAAGGCTTGAACAGGTGTTATAACTGACGGTCTGTAGAGGGGGCATTTTAATATCCTTTAAATAACTGACAATCTGCTGATGGACCGTTTTAACGTCCTTTAAATAACTGACGGTCTGCTGATGGACTGTCCTAATTGTCGTTAACGAAAGTTCACCTTTTTGAAAGTTCGTCTTAATGACCGTTACCAAAAGGAGAGTTGACTTGTAGTGCAGTAACTGTGCTATAAGGTTTGCTTCTCGAGGTGACCTCAGTGCTCCAGCTGAATTAAATGATAATAATGGTGGTGGGTAGGTTACCACCGGTGCCAAGGCATAGATTGTCGCCGAAGATTGGTTTTTGAGAATTTGATAATTACGGCCAGATGTGCGAAAATGATAGAATGGCAAGATTTTCATTTGATCACTCTTTAGGAAGAGTGAATACATGGAACTTAAAATCATCTGAACTGAGAGTAGTTGCGTAAAGAAAATCCAGTCTTTACATTTACTCGATTGAAACAATTTTCGACTTGAAAATGGAAGCCCAACCACAACACTTATTTGCTCCAAATCAATTGTTTAGTTTTCTCATGCATCCCAAACTAGCTACTTTAGGCTAACACCATCGCATTTTTCAATTGTTTCCTTAAAAAATGCATGTTTTATTTTGTATTTGATTCCCTACTACTTTTTTAACTTGGCAAAGTAATGTGACATTTCAAAATTGTATAGTTCAATTTATCGAAGCAAACATTGGAATGTGTACACCGAATAAGAATGCAAATTTTCAATCTCCGCAAGGGCATAGCCATTACTAGGGTAAGGGGGGCAATTGCCCCCCTCAACTTAAAGATTTCTTTCTACTACCGTTGTGAGGTACTGGAATTTGATGTTCTTAGTTAGCTTTTGCCCCCTATTAAATCACCTAAAATTCTTTTATGCCCCCTCAATTCTAAATTTTTTTCCTATATAGGCTCTAGTGCTCAAGTAGGTCACATTCCTTTTTAACTTACTGTATTTAACAAGTTATTTCTTGACCCACTCATTTTTAAGTATCCTTTTGAAGTGTACAAATATAAGTGGGCCCAATGTTTACTTTACACTTGAATATTTAAAGGTATAATCCAACCCATGTTTCAGTCTAACTAATGTAACTCATCTTGATTTTAATGACCAAATTTCCAACTTACATAACAAACAATTCAATATAATAACTTATCACAATTTTTAGTTATTCTCAACTCCTATTTTTATTATAATTTAGTAGATATATTTTCTCGTAATTCATTAGAAAAAGTCGTAATAAGAAAATGTAAACAGAATGGAAAAACAATCATTTTATGTGGATTTTGATTTAGCAATACCTATATAGTCGTGAAAAAATAATTTATATTTTCCAAAATTTATATATATATATATAATTTTTTATAATATGCTATATTTTTTGTTAATTGTTCATCAAATAATAATAATAATAATAATAATAATAATAATAATAATAATAATAATAATAATAATAATAATAATAATAATAATAATAATAATATAATTTATATTTTCCAAAATTTATATATATATATATAATTTTTTTATAATATGCTATATTTTTTGTTAATTGTTCATCAAATAATAATAATAATAATAATAATAATAATAATAATAATAATAATAATAATAATAATAATAATAATAATAATAATAATAATAATAATAATAATATTATTATTATTATTATTATTATTATTATTATTATTATTATTATTATTATTATTATTATTATTATTATTATTGCGGATGCGGATGCGGAGGTTTGGAAGAGAGTGGTTAAAGGACGAGTTGAGCTTCTTGACTATGTTCAAGGGCTTGGTGTTGATTTGTCCGATTATCGTCTTTTGGTCGTCAAGTCTTCGAGGATGACGATGGTGAGGACAGTACTCCGAATCCCTTAAACGATCCTGTAGATGAACAATTGTAATTTCCTCACCCTTCCATCCTGGCTTCATTGTCTACTCTCGTTGTTGAGGAGAAAGCCTCCTCTCCTCCTGCCACTGGTGTTGTTGTTTATCTTCCATTAGATGCTTGTCGCCTCTACCGCATGTTCTCCGAACTTTCTATTTTCTTCTCCAGATGTTCCATCTCTTTCTTCAGATGTACAATCTTCTTTTCCGGATGTAACATAGTGATTTTATGAATGAAAATAACTTTTCTTTTAGACAATGTTGTGTTGCCTTTGATATTATTTTCCTTTTCGTATGTTTTCTTTTTGAAGTCGTGATTCGTTTCGGGTCATTCGTTGTGTTCATTGTATATGATGTGTGTGTTCTCCTCATCGAGTCGTTTGTAGTGTAGTGATAAGTATTGGTGATCTAGGCTTACCCGTATTTATGGTTTTGCACTTGCTTGTCGACCATCCAAAGTTTTTCTTCTTGTAAATCGAGGGATTTTCCTCATTTGGGTCTTCAAGTACTCGTGTCGTGGTCGAGTGTGTTGGTTGCTGCAAGAGATTTATTGTATGCCAAAGTTTTTCGTGTTCCGAAGTATTGGCTGGTTTTAGATGGTTTTGTGAGTGAATCGACTCGTACCTTTTTATTTTTAGGTTCGTCGTGGTTGTCGAAGTAAGTCGTATTGTGTATTTCTAGCTTTCGCTTCTTAGTCCAATATTTTGGTCGGCTAGAGAGGGCCTCTACAGTTACATTTTGACTTATGTGTATTGATTTCTTGATCCGACATATAAAGCTAAATAAGTTGACTCGTTCGTCCTTACCTTGTTGATCTAATCTGTTAGTTGACCCGATGTTCATTTGAGCAAGTTGACTTGTTTGTCCCAACTTTTACTTTGTTGGTCCGACATATTAGTCGACTCAAAGTTTGTTTGAATAAGTTGACTTGTTTGTCCCAACTTTTATTTCGTTGGTCCGACGTATTAGTCGACTCAAAGTTTATTTGAATAAGTTGACTTGTTCGTCCCAACTTTTACTTCATTGGTTTGACGTATTAGTTGACTAAAAGTTTATTTGAATAAGTTGACTAGTTTGTCCCAACTTTTACTTTGGTGACGTATTAGTCGATTCAAAGTCTATTTGAATAAGTTGACTTGTTCGTCCCAACTTTTACTTTGTGGTTGATCAGACCAGAAGTTTTGTATCTGACTTATACGTCCTGGACTTTTGTTTGTGGGTTGGTATGCCAATTGTTTCTCATTGTCCAACTTTGATTACACAATTTTGGGCGTAAGATGGAGAGTTTTGAACTCAAAATTTTATTGATAACCCCGTTTCGGGTGTTTAACAATCTATGATAGTAGTAGTCACTCATTTATCATAAAGTTATGTTATGTTGTGGAGTCTGTATTGTATCTTTCTTACAATTGCTCAATTTGAGCGATCTTAACGTTTTAGCTATAACTTCTTCCTCCATGGTTCTCTGTAATTTTGTTGTTCATATGTTGTTATCGTGAGATAGCTAATAAACTTAGAATGCTTCTTGATTGAATCACTGGGTGGTGCCATTGAGAGGTTGGATCGGACGAGCAGAATAGAGTGTAGTTCCAAATTGTCCAATCTTCCTCACACCAGTACCTGCAGCCAAGGCTTCATTCGTTGATTCATAGAATTTGTTTGCGTTGTCTTCATTGTTAGTAATGTAGGAGGTGTTGCTGCCTTGTCGTGGATAATTTTGAAGCTTGTAACCTTCTTCGAATTTTGTCAGTTGGTTGCCCCCCATTTGAATTGCCAATTTTCTTTGAGCTTCTCCTTTGTTAGTTGTCGTATTAATTTATCTGGTCTCGGTTGATAGCGTTGGCGCTCCTAGTTCTATATAGATAAGCTCGAGTGGGAGATGTTATTGGTTCTCTTCGATGGGCTTGATTGGTCGCTTTCTCCGGCTACGCAATGTAAGGAGCATATAAGCTCTCTAGGTTGTTCCTTTTAGGGGTGTTAATCAGTTTGGTTGATTCAAAACTGGACCAAAACTAAACCGAATTAGAGATTCGGTTTTCACATTTTTAAAACAAAAAATCGAAACCAGACTGACCGGTTCAGTTTTCCATTTTCTTTTTCTCCTCTTAAACGGTGTATCTCAGTCTTCTTAACATCTTGATAGGAGCATAATTAGGCTATTTTTAGTACCATATTTCTATATATATTTTTGGCTATTACTTGTTAATTATGGTACTAATTGTTATTTTCGTGTTTGTATAGGTTTCCAATTACAAGATTCTAAAATAGAAGCTAAGTGAAGCAAATTGGCAACTAGTTGCACAAGGAAACCACACAAACAAGGAAATCACACAAACAAGGAAACCAAGCAAAGAAGAAACAAAACAATTATAAAAGGGATGATAACTGCCCTGGAGCAAGGACACTTGCAACCACAGCAATTTGTCACCCATTATCACCCATCCACAGCCACGCATCCATCCATAGCCTCCATTCAGCCACCACCATCTCGCCACAGAACCCATCACATAACACTTCCACCAGACCGTCATCCATCTTGCAACAATAACCTCATATCCTCCATCGTCTTCTCCTTGGACACCCACCATCACACACTGTCTGCCAAATCACAATCACAACCACACAACACCCTCACACCACCGTCGATCCCCTTGTTCTCACTGCCAGCCTCTCTCTATGTCGACCACGTCCTTCTTCGCCTATCACTTTCCTACCCTCTCATTCTCAGCCACGGACGCCATCGTCTCTCCCCCTGTTTGCAGATAACACCACATACATAGATCAGATCGCGAAGTGGAAGAAGCAGAGATCAGGAGCTGAAGGAGCAGATCGCGTGAGGAAGGATAAGGAAATATCTCTTCCTATGCGCTATTCGCACCCCAGCTTCCACTCTCTACCACCACAGATCTTGCGATAGTGTTTTGTTTCATATCTTAACTCTTTCTCTTAGTTTTAGTTTGATATTTAATTATGTATTGTTATTCGAACATAATTAATATGTCTAGCTAAACTTCTCTTAATTAGGGGTGGATTCGAAGCCCCGAACATGTGTTTTATAAATTAATTGAATTTAATCTTTCTTGCTATTAGTGATTGTGTTTTGCTTAACTGCTTTATAGATAACTTTTCTTTGTATGTTTGTTAAGGTGACCAACTTAGTAAACATGCTAGGATCTGGGGCTAGAGTATAGGAGAGTTTCACCTAATTGTTATAATCTTGTACTCACAAGTAGTAAATACCAATGAACGTTGGTAAGGTTAAGTAAAAACCTAGGTAAGAACAAGATGCTAATCATACTTGTAATTGCCTAGTCAGTGTTCATATTTTCCAAATACTTAATGATCTTAGATTGTTATTTAACTTGTGATTCCTGTTTAAATAGCATGATAAGAATAGTTAGAAAGCGACGCTTAGTTTAATTAAACGAACTTGCAAAAATAATAAGATTAATGCAGTGCGGTCACGGTTAATCTTGAGCATTGTCTCTCACGAGTTAGCAAGTGATTATTGAAGATTGATTTATGAGCATATGTTTGGTGTGTGGAGATAAACCCTTAGCTAATTTCTCATCTAGCCATCCCTTTAGTTTTATTATCTTTACAGTAATTTTCGTAGTTATTTTCATAGTTTAATTTAGAAAATCCAATCCCCCATTATTTAATTAATTAGATTGTTAGTTGTCTTTTAGCTAGTCTTAGTGTTAATTGGCAAGCCCTCTAATCCCCAGTCCAGAACGATTCCTACTTATTCTATACTACAATCACAAAGCAGGGTATTAAGTTGTGTGCAACTCTTATTCATTTTCTCTCTTCCCACTACCCAAATCCAAGTTCAGTCAACTTGCCTGCTCAACATGTATCTACTTACAAATCTTATCAACTTGGATCTAAGTTTAGAAGATCATTGTTGAGTACAGATCAATATGAAAGATGTCTAGATGAAATGAATTAGAACCCCAAAAATACGATAGACCCACCTGTAATTAAATTGGGATTTCTCCAAAAAATTGAGAGGAGCACAAATTGTATCAATCAAACAAACCACCATGCATTCATTAACTAAAAACTCATCATCGCCAATTTTTCAAAAATAAAAATAAAAACTTCCTTTTCCCATTTAGAAGAAGAGATTTCACTTCCATGGATATTTCTGGTGGTGATTAAGTCTTATATCTCTCTGTATATATCAGTGTATTATTGAGTTGTTGTTGTGTGTCCTTGCGGACATCAAAATAATTTTCAATAGGATTCATTATTTGCCTTTATTTTTTTTTTCAAAGTAAGTCAAATCTTCTTTTTTGAGTCAGACCATTAATGATGGTAAAGTCTCTCATTGACAAGAGAAAATGTAGGACGTGAAATAAAAAGTTGTTGGTTAGGAGATTAAAAAAATAGTAAAATAGAAATTTGTTGGGAAAAGAAAAAGTTGTTGGTTAGGGGATTAAAAAGGGGTTCGGTTCGGTTATTTCGGTGGTGTGAAATACAAAAAATGAAACCGAACTAGCTCGGTTCGGTTTTGGTGTTTCTCGGTTGGGTTTTTTTTTTATATTAATTTTCGTTTTGGTTAGGCCGGTTTGATTGATTTTCAGGAACCAATTAACACCCCTAGTCCTTTGATCCCGTGGTGGTGTCCGCCTCCTCCTTCCTTTTCGACTGTTTATTAAGTAGGCCGATGAATTCGTCGAGTCGCCCTCTTTGAACCCAGTGCTCGATTTCATCTTTCAGGTTGTAGCAGTTTTCAGCGTCGTGCCCGTGATCTTTGTTGAAATAGTAGTATTTGTTCTTGTCTCATCCTTCTGGGTCTCATCTCCAGTTGACATCTTCCCATTTTGTTATGTGTTTCAGTATGTTCGTTAGGCTGATCTTCAACACCATATATGGTTTGTATGTCTTTTTCGCCGTGCTTGTCACTCGCTCAAGTCTAGGCCTTGTCGAATTCTTGTTGGTTGAATTCGAACCTTTCATTAGTTCGGTGCTTATTTGACTGAACGTTTTCCTCCCGGGGTCTGTCATCTCTCTTTATTTCTTCCCTCATTTCTCGTTTTTGAATGGGCTTCCCTTTTGGATTCGTTCTTCTTCCTGACGGCTATCATTTCCTCGAGAATGATGTGTTTTTTAGCGGTTTTCAATAGAATTGCCATGTTCTTTAAGGGGTTATAGGTTCAGAGCATAAAAAATGGTCATTTTTCAGTCTGGCAGTGAAAGTGGTGGTGGCTGTGTCATCCCTACATCAGTCGATCATGGTTAACTTGTTAGTGAAGTGAGTAACATACTCCCTTATTGTCTACTCGGGCTTTTGTTTGATGTGCAACAAATAGTGTGGCCCCTTTCTCATCCTTTTAGTGCCGATGAACCTCGTAATGAAGGTGGTAGCCAACGCCTGGAATGAGTTTATTGACCTTGGAGGTAGGTTGTTGAATAATTTCATTGCTGTAGCGGTGAGACTCGTCGGAAACCTTCTGCATAGGATGGATTTCGTGTTCTTCTTTAAAGATATCATGTGGTGAAAGTGTCGTAAATGGTCAGTCGGATCAGTGGTACCATCATAAGCTTCAAACTTTGGTAGGGTGAACTTCTTTGGCATAGGAGTCACCATGGGTGTCTCAGATAATGGTGGCCTGGCTAGTTTGCAAAGAATGTAATTTCTTGAAATACGTCGAAATTTCACCGAATATTTCTTATTTTGAAGTTACCGAAATCTCTTTCGAAATCCGAAGTATGTCGATATTTTCCTAAGAAAGAAATAAAAATTTTAATCACTGTATATTTTAACATGTTATAATGTTATTTTAGTATCAATAGTTTGTTATGTGATTGATTCTTATGTAATATTTAGTTTGTATGACACTACAAGTCGTGTGAGACTTTTTTATATAGTATTTAAGGGATTCAAATGCATAATTTATATTTTTAAATTTGAAATCACGATCGAAATTTTTACGTTTTTTCTACACAAAATGAAATATTTCTTAAAATTAGGGGTCCGAAATTAACTCGAAAAACGAAATCACAGTCCTTGCTAGTTTGTATAGTACATTGGGATTTGTGACTTCGATCCTGAATGAGATTTTAGCAGGGTCACTTCGCTCTGGGAGGTCCCATTTTGAAGTGGTTCACTGCTTTCTAGATTTACTTGTAGAGGTTCTGCAGGAACTTCGTTGGCTGAGTTTTGTTGGGGTGGCGCTTGGACAGAGTCGGCGGATTGCGCACGCTCTTGGGTGATTTTTTCCACCATTTTGATTATAGGTCCATTTGGACCATGAGCAGGTCTACACAAGGGTTCGTGGTGGCACCTGGTTGGGATGTTTGAGCCATCGCATGTTGCGGTTCTCCGTTGTCAGGCATGATTGGCCCAGTGTTCGTCGCTGGATTTGAAGTGTCTACCATCGGCAGTGCAGCTTCCTCGGTGGGAGGATTGCTTTGATTGTTATCGGGTTGATGATCTGTAGAGTGTTTCATTTGTTCTAAGGGCTCCTTAATCATTGATCAGGGATGAGGAAGTTTGCTAATGTAGACTATCTTCTTGAAAGGAAAACTTGTCGTTCCCCACAGATGGCGCCAAACTGATGCGTCTAGAATTCAGTTTCCAATAAGTAAAACCTGCAAAACAAATGTTGGATTGCCAAAGACCACCTTTTTGGTGGCCGAAGGCACTCCGATGCTTAAGTTAGTAACTCAATTGGAGATGGAGATAAAACTGGACAGAACTCAGTTAAAATTGCATACATTTGTCGAATGTTCTCTTTACTTTTTATAATGGTCGCTGTTAATTTCATGCGTGACTTAAGCATGTGAGGCGCAACGAGGGGAGACGTTCTTTGTAGCAATCTCCTCCTTTATGAAGACACATTCGTGGAAGCGTAACTCCTTCCACGACTCTTTTTCTTTGTAACGTTTCTCTCCCCTTAAAGGAGAACTTTATCGGGCCTAGATTTGGGCCTTTGATTACGTTTTATTTTGATGGGCCCTGTTTGGGCTTTCATTACTGGATTCGTCTTCTCTGGGCTTTATCAATTAGCACGATCTTGGGGTACTTGATCCTGATGAACGATCTCTGCCACGTGTGTGGCTGTAATGACGGTCTTATTTGATGTATCATCAATAATAATAATAATAATAATAATAATAATAATAATAATAATAATAATAATTATTATTATTATTATTATTATTGTACTTTGCCCCCTAGGCAAAAATCATGGCTCCACCCACGATTTCTGCAATGGGTAGTTTAATAATAATAAAATTTGCATTCTTTAATGGGAAAAATATTTATAAAATTGTGCAGTGCTCATTGGGTAAGGATAACTAGCAAAGAGAATATAATACGGGTTCAATGAATATGGTAACATAAATTGAAAAACCAATATCTTCAGACTATGGCCATCCCTTGTGAGTGTTAATGGATTTGGAGAAGTATTCTGAAAGTTGGAAACAAAGGCTCCGCTTGGTATACGGTAAAAGAATGCATATGTAAAAGTTTACGGCGGTTACATAAACTTAGGTGCTTGGTTGACTTTACGGAAAATAGTTATTGGAATTTGAATTCAGGACCTTCGCATCTCATGGTTATAAAATTCTGCAAAACTTTGCGGGACAAAATCTCCCGCATTACTTTGCAAATCTCTAATCATCTCCTCTTACTCGAATTTTATTCTCAACTCCTTCATAAACACCCCAACTACCACCACCACCTTCACAACTACTGCCATCACCACCACCACCACCATACCGTAACGGTCATCACCACCGCCATCTCCACCCACTCTGTCATCGTGCGCCACCGCCACAAGCACCATAATATAACCATAACAACCACCGCCATTGCCACTACCACAACCATCGCCAACCCCACTACTACTACCACCACCATCACCTCCACCAATACCACTACCATAGCATAATCATCCACAACCAACACCACTTTTACTACTACCACCATAATTGGCGCCACTACTATAACAAAACCATCACAACCACCACTCCACTGCCATTATCACCACCGCCACCACCACAATCACCATAGCCACCACTACCACCATCACCACCACCTCCAAGATCACCGCTACCAGAACATACCACAACCACCACCAACTTTACTAGTACCACTATAATCGTCCTCCGCCACCATTGCCACCACTACAACTACCATAGCACAATCACCATCACCACCACAACCACCACCACCTTCATTACTACCACTGCTGCAACCACCACAACCATTACCACTACCACCATTATATTCACCTAACCATCATAGCTTAGCCACCACAACCACTACCATTTTTAAATCACTGTCATTGCCATCACCACCACCATCACCATCACAACCACCATAGCCACCACCATTCCACCACCACCTCTAAGATCACCAATACCATAACATACCACAACCACCACCAACTTCACTAATACCACCATAACCATCCTCTCCGCCACAACTACCATAACACAGCCACCATCACCACTACTATAACATAATCACCACGAGCACCATCACCGCCACTATAGCATAATCACCACAACCACCACCACTTTCACTACTACCACTGTCGCAACCACGACAATCATCACCACCACCACCTTTATATTCACCGAACCACCATAGCTTAGCCACCACAACCACCACCATTTTAAAATCACCGCCATTTCCACCACCACCACCATCATTGCCCACATTCGTAATCACCACCAACACGACCACAACCACAACTACTGCCATCATCACCTCCACCAACAATCACTTGTCTAATTGCATCAATTTTATTTAATTATACCAAGCGCTCGTAAAATAATGCATTACAAACCAATGCAATGCAAACTAATGCATTTGCATTAATTTGCAAAATGCATTATTTTACAGTGTACCAAGCGGAGCCAAAGTGTATCAATCTAGTGAGATTCCTCAGCGGGGAAGGAAAAGTTTTCTTTTGGCTTTAGAGCTCCAAAGGTATTCTCCTCACGGAACTCGGTTGTAACCAGAGAGTGTCTGCTTCTATAACTGATTAAGCTATAATGAAAAATGTGATTAGAAGACAAAGTGTTGCTCTTCAAAAAAAAAAAAAAAAAGAGTTGACCACCAAATCGGACAAGTTTGGAATGTAATTCATAACACAAAATTAAGATAGTTGAGTTCTCCATACATATGACAAGTTTCCCACAAAAGTTGCTTATAAGGAAACAATAAATGTGACTGGGGTACAATCACTTGGGATCACAATGGGTTGCCAAATCATGACTTTTGTTATTGAATGGTCCTTCAAAATGTTCTTCCTACCCAGTATAATCTTCTGCTACAGAAACATTTTGTTGCCTGTGTGAAGACTACAAGAGAACTTGCAGCATTTGTTCTTAATGTAGCTCCAATTGGTTTGTTTGGACAAGTATGCTAACATATATTCAAGTGAGTAGAAATGTTCAAAATGCTCAGCTTGACTGTCATTAGGTCTTATAAAAATGTTTAATGCCTTTACTCTCCCTAGATTCATCAAAAGGTCAGCTCTCAAGTTTTGCATATACATGATTTGGGTACAAACAAAGAAATAACAAAATATTCAAGCATATCTCCCTGCCTAAAGAAATAGCTCAAGAAAAGCAAAGAATTCTTGGATCAAAATATCACCAAGGTCAGAGACACTACCAACAACATATTAGCTTGTAACAACTATCTTGGGTTATATCCTACCTTGGTTAATTCTCATAATAGTTATTTTCTGCCGGAATTCCCAGTTAGTGGTAATGCAAAATTGAGCATGGATAAATCAAGGAGGAGGGATTGGTAGAGTATACAGAGATGGTCAAGGTCAGGTGCTAGTAGCTTTTGCGAAAACGTTGCAGAAGGCTGATAGCCTCGCCATGGAATTGTTGGCTCTTCATGTAGGTTTAAACCCTTGGAGTTTCTTGGTGTTTAAGAGCATAAAACAATTGTCGACAATAAATAAGTTGCGAATATGGTAAGACTTTTGTGTCAGTTCCATGGAGGCATTTTCAACTAATGAAGCAGATTCAGTCCAAGAGTTCTCAATTGTAGGGGTTGCTATTAAGCATATTTGTATGGATTGTAATAGAGTGGTTGATGGTCTTACAACAAAGAGGGGTATTATGGTATCACCTACTTCATCCCTCCCTTAGATTTGGAAATTCATAAGTTGGTGAATCAAGATAAGCATCAACAAATTTATACAAGGTAATGAATGTGAATGTAAGTGTTACTTAAGCAGGATATCAATATGACTCTTTCGAGTTCATTCCCAGGTAAGGTCTAGTGTACATATTTATTTTTCAATTTAAGGGTGGGGTCATATCCCCTACTAACTCTTCAAAAACTCGTCCTTTGTTTACTCTATTGTTATCTTCATTTGTTTTTATCTTTTATCTCCACTGTTTGCAAATCAAGTCAATAATGAAAAACCTTATTTATCTTTTCCTGTAATGTTATTGGCTCATTTTTTTTTTCTCTGATCTAATCATCTTCAATTCTCAAGACCCCTATTTTATTCATTTTCTACCGACTCACAATATGGACCAGTTATCATTACAAAGTTGATCCCAATTATGCAGCCATGTATCTGAGTTGCCCACATTATATTGTTCCATGCTTTACCCCATTGAATTACCATGATCATCTTTTTCAACTCTAAATTCAAAATCAAGCCTTTCATTCAAGTTTGTTTCATTCAAATCACCATCACATCCAATTTCCTCCGACTTTCTAAGCTATACTTCACACTCTAGATCAAAAACTTCAGTTATACCAAACACTTTTTGATGAGATATCATCACAGTTGTATACGTGGCATGGACTAACCCTAACACATAAAAGGTTTCAGCGCAGTCTCAAGTAGACCCATGAGCGAACTACTATTCAGCCCGTAAGTCAGGTGCCCAGGCCCAAGACACGCCATCCCCAGAGGCACGAGTCTCAGGGCTTGGCGTAGGACAATAAGGTCCGAACAATAAATCTCATAGCTATCACAGGCCCAATCCACTTTCACAAAATCAGCTCTAGCCCAATCAAGCATTGGTTCCTAAACAAAGTCAAACGTCGAAGAGACTCAGTCAATGCACATGTGAGATCTTAGTGAGATCTCCTCCCTCTATCACAAGGACAGTTGGGAGCGAGCACTCGCTATAAGAAACGGTGTAAGGAGGAAGAAATGTATGCATACACACTACAGTTTACATACAGTTTTCACTCTTATTTTCATTGAGATCTAACTTAAGCATCGAAGTGTCTTCAGCCACCACAACGGTGGTCCCTGGTTTAACCGCTGCTCATTTTTGCAAGATCGAGATCGTTGAGATCAGCGATGACAGACTGAACACATCACTTTCATAAAGGACCTAAATCGACGTTGTTGAGAACACATAAATTCCACTTTAAACAATTTGAGGCATTATGAAGGATGAAAACCTTGAGAAGGATATTGCAAAAACGGAACAATGAATTGAGCAAGGAATCAATGATCAATGAATATCCATTATCTTCATCCTCGTCACAAAACACAACCACCCCATTACTACCCACAATCACTGCCACCAAGACTAAACCACACGATACACCTAGATAAAACCAAACATTAGAACTACTAAGCAACCAAGTAATTTGGATATACAATAGTTTTGGTGTATCGAGGAGTGCCTTAATTACTTACACGCCAATGCGACATAACTTATCGTGAATAGGTGTTGTTAAGGAAAAGAGTGGAGGTACTATCCGATCCAAGCAAGAAGGTTGTACTGAGCACTCGAGGTGGCTCCCAATAGCCCCAACCTAGTTTTTCCCTCTTTGGAGTGGAGAGTGGAAGTGGGAAGAGTGTCGGTTGAAACTTGCAAAACAAATTCATTCCAGTAGAGAGAGAGAGAGAGACAGAGACCAGAAAGCCATGGGCGCCGAGAACAAACCTGATGCGAGCAAGAAGAGGAGGAACCGTTTTCTTCCCCAAAACGTAAAACTTCTTCTTCTTCTTCTACTCGTCTCTGTTTCTCTCTTTCAACTATTAAGTTTGGTTTTGATTCATTTTTGCAGAAACCAGTGAAGAAGGGATCGTACCCATTACGCCCAGGAGTTCAGGGCTTCTTCATCACCTGTGATGGTGGTAGGGAATACCAAGCCTCTCGCGAAGCCATTAACGTCCTTGACACTGTATGTATCAACCCTAACTTATTGCTTACTTTTTTTTTATTAGGTTCGACACTCAAAATCTCATTTTTACTGTGCCCAATGATATTCATTGATAATCACCATGCTGATTTACAATTTTTTTTTAGGCTTAATCATTAAGACCCCAACATTTTCACATCCCAAGTAACACAAAAGATTCAAACAAAAATCCTTGAAACACCCAACTCCAAAGGGTAAGAAGAATATCCGTAGTTACCACTTCCATAGTTGTTACGCTCTGACCAAAATAAAGCGAATGGAACGAGCTTTCCTAATATATTTTTCTTCCCTTCCTAGTAAAATGTTTTTGGGCACTCCCAAGTTTATTTTTAACAATTTCTCCATAAATCCAGGAAGTACTCACTGTAATCTGAACAAACCTAAAAAATACATGTACAACTTGTAAAAGGTGCACACCTCCGGATATTGACTGCACAAGCTACAATCCACTTCAGAATTCATTTCCCTATGCGCCACCTCAAGCTTGGAGGAGATTTGATTCCACACTGCCATCCATATGAACAAAGAAACTCTTTGAAGGAACCCGTTTCTTCCAAACCAACTTCTTTGGAAAGGGATGATACACTCCATCTAGTAACCTTTGCACTATATATATTTTTGAAGAAAAAAAAACTATAAACTGTCTGAAGGGATAAGTAAAAGCATATTTTGTTTCACTTTTAAGTTTTAAACATACCAACATGTGCATGGAGAGAATGGGGCCTATGGAGGAATAAAAATTAAATCAGATGTTGGGCGCTGAAAATAGTGCACTGTATTTAGAGTTCAGGATGTGAGGGGTAGGGTATTTGTGGTAGTGTTTATTCAAATGGAATGGGCGAGTGACCTTTGTAGAGCCATGGATATGGTAGGTTGGAAACAAAAGGCTTGCATCAAGGAGATGGAGAAGCAGGGATGCTTGATTAATGGTAGAACAGAGGGAGAATATGCTAGAGTGATGGTGGACTTTTTGTGTTTTTAACCCATCGATGTATTCCAAGAGGTCAAGGTGCTCATGGATGGAGAATGTTGATAGACAACTTGAGAAGAACAACTCGTGGGCAAATGCATCACCAAATTCAAGAAGTTGACTTGTTGAGAAATCCACTGAACTCTCAGATTGGAGTTCTAAGCATAGAAGTATTTGACATGAGAGAGTGAGAACATTGGTGATGATGTAAGTCAAGTAGCTAACCCTCTGATTTTGGTGTGAGAGTTTGTGACAGTCAGGATGAGGCATTAGATAAATTGGATCCATGGGGCTCATATGTGGAAATCAAGGAAGAATGTAATCAAAATCAAGTGCAAAGAATGGTGTTTCTGGAGGAAGTTGCTAACCCATGGTTATGGGACTAGTAGAGGACGACAATCCCGTGGTAGCCTTCCATGCCAATGTTTGGTCCAATGAATATGAGCAAAATCTTTGGGCCTCGTGTTGTCAGGCCTAGGTGCCATGGTTCGCCACTAGCGCCTCGACAAGGTGATAACCAACCAATGACCTGCTATGTTATTAATGCGGCGAAAAATTGCCGATTAATCGTAATTCTGGGTTTTACCGAATCGAACTGAGTGAAACCGGTTGGGGTTTAGCGGACTCTGAAAAATTGGCTAGTCACCGATTAATCGGCCCAGTCGACTCGTCGATTTATTTCTATAACTTATTTTTACTGGTATAACTCGGTTTATTTATGAATGATTGAATGCAAATTATTTTATAGATATAACTTTATATCGGTTTATTTTTGAATGATTGAATGTTAGTTTTTTAGACTTTACATATTGCAATTTACTGGTAGAGTGATGTTGCTTAAGTGTTAACTTGCTGTTACTTGTGCTATGTTGGTTGTTCCTAACAAGTCTAGGTACCTGCAAAATTAAATTTAGCTGTAAATTAGTAAAAATTAAATTATATATTAATATTTAAAGTAGACCGATTAAATCTGATTAATCTCGATTAATCCCACTTAATCATAATTTAGTCTGGACCGCACTACAACCACTTTCCGATTTAACTATATATCTGCCACGACAAAATCTTTTTTTCAAAAGGGTAGGTGACTGTTATGAACCACCCAACTCTCCCAAAAGCCCGAGCTGTCCAGGAGGGGAAGGTTCATGACTAGGATCGTGACATTGCCCCACACTTCCAAAGTCAACGTTCTTGTCGGCTTACTCTATCGACACTAGCCTGATATAGCTTCACTCACCTACCAGTATTCAACAACTTAGCACTATGTTCGTACATAATGCTAAATTATTTTAATCCAACCTATAGGTTGCCTCTGTTGGGAATCAAACCTTGGATGTAGGGTTTGGCTCTGATACCAATTGTCATGAACCAACCAACTCTTTCAAAAACCCGAGCTGTCCAGGAGGGGAAGGTTCATGACTAGGATCGTGACAGTGACCCTCACCTTGAAACGTATGGCCATGCAGCGTACTAAAGCTGGGGTAAGGCACTTTCAGGAAAAAAATAGTGCGTTTAGAGCCATGGCAGGTCCCTCGAAAACATAACTTATACCTGTGAAACCCATGATGGTGGTGGTCCCTTGGACAAGTTTACGGTATTGATTCTTTGGGCCTCAAAAGAGGAGTCTGGTCAATGGATCACTTTTGAAGTTCTGTGGAGAGGCTTCATGTTATTTTGATTTAGCATAGGTGATGTGACAATGTTAATATGTAATCAGGCGTAATTCTTATTTACAGTAAGCGATAAAGCACAAGCATAGGCTATGGCAATTGAGTTTTGAGATGTACTTTAAAATAGTGCCCCTTAGACTTTAAAATAAGGTTTAAAACAAAAAAGAAAAGGAAAACGGTCAAAATCGCTATTGAGCCAGGCTTTTTAAGAGTCTAGTGTATGTGTTGAATCCTGTGTAACAACAAGTATATATATATATATATAGAAGTATCAGTATTCGACACAAATATGAATTGTCAACACGTTGGCTAGAAAAATAAGCTAGGGGACACACTTATAAATTTAGTAATTTTTTACTTTTCAACAATAAGTTTTGAATTATTACTCAAACTTGCCATAATATGTATTTAACATTAGTATAAAATTGAAATATTTTAAAGATATGTGAAAATCTAAGCATGAAATGTCTAATGGGAGTATCCGTGAGTGTTGACACGAGTACCCGAATGATACGTGTTGACAATTTTTTTGTCAAAATAGTGTCGTCGTTACATAGGTTGAATCCAAGGATTATGAATTCATTTTTCGAGTTAATTTCAGTATCTTGATTTTAAGAAATATTTCGATGTGTAACGAAAAAACGTAAAAATTTCGAGGATACATGAAATATATATAATGAATTTCGATGGTATATTAAATATGTAAAAAAAATTAAGATGCAAGTAAATAAATGTATTAAACACATTAAATGAAACATAAATACTTATAATTAGAAAATCAGGGGTAGTTTTTAAAATCATTATATAAGTAGAAGAAGTGATAATTAGAAAATTATGTGATGGTTTCAAAAATCAATAAATAATTAGAATAAATAATTAAAAAAACTCAAAAAATTTCGAAAAAATGTAATTTTTAGTAGTTGGTTTTTGTTCTTTTACGAAAAAATCCTGAAATTTTCGAAAAAATCTCACCAAATTTTTGGAAAAATCCTCGAAAAAATGTAACTTTTTATTTCGCTATTTTTCTTTTCGTAATTTCAAATAAATGAAAATTTCGGCGAAATTTCAGTAAATTTGCAAAATCACAATCCTTGGTTGAATTGTATCAAATTGTACGATTCACACTTTGAATCTATCATTATGGTCAAAATTCGATTCAAATGTGTAATTGTATAACTTATCATAAGTTGCTAACAACCATGGTCCCAGGAACCCTAATCTTAGTTGCATCCTGATGAGTAGACATGTAGTGGCCCATGGTTAAGTGGCTTCCACAACATTTCAAATTGATGCTTAACATGCACATATAGTTCTAGTGTAAGTACTTGGATAATTAAACCGGATTCATATTCATATTTGAGCTAATAGAGTAGTTGGAAATTTGAATCTTGTGATTAATGTCATTGAAAATGAGGATGTGGCAACATGAGATGCTCTTATACTAGTTCCAGCTTACGTTTTCTCTATAGCTAGTTTTTTGTTCCCGCCATCCTCTTTTTTCTATTGTAATGTTGATAGAAGAATTGAATTTCCTCTCCAAAATAACCTTTTCTTTTTTGGTAATGCAGTTTTATGAACAACTAGTCAATAATAATAATTCAGGTGCAAAGCATTCTGTGATGCCAAGTAAACGCATGAACAAAATTATAAAATTCTCAGATTCTGATGCTTCTAGCAATGACGAGTCTAACCCACCAAAGGAAGAGGATCTAAATGAAAAAGAGGATTCTAATCATGAAAACCAGACAAATGAGTCCGGGGAGACAACCACAAAGGAAGAGGATCCTGTTAAAAAAGAGGACTCTAATCTTGAAAACCAAACAAATGAACCATTGGAGACCGCCGCAAAGAAACAACGCCTAGAAACACCTGAGACAAAACCTGATGCTGTAGTCAGTCATGAACCTGAGAAGAAGTCCATTGATAAACTCATTGAAGCTGAACTTAAGGAGCTGGGAGACCGTAGCAAGGTATGATCATATAAAACACTGAACACACATAACAAGCCTTGTATATGTATATATGTGAGCATGTGAGTACGCATGTACACACACACAGTTGCATTTATCATGTTCTCGTTTCTTTATTGCTTCATCTGTAGAAGGTCCTGCCTGCATTTTCATGCATGTTTTGTTTGGTGTATATTTCCTAAATAAGAAAATGCACTAGTTCTGAAGCCTTGAAACCGTTTGAAAATGGGCCATTATTAGATTCAGTTCTACACATTAGGTGTCATTTATTAGCTCTACCTGATGGTAAATGATCACTACCCAACAAACTCCAAGTCCTTTGAATTTTAACTGTGATATAAAAATGTTTTTGGCATGCCAATCTCGTTTCATCATATGTTAGCATGATTCTCCTCCCAACACTTTTTACTTCTGTACTTAAATGTCAGAGATGTAACAAGTGCTTTGAATGTCAGATGGCTATAAAATAGAGTACGGAAGACACCGTGCAAATGTAAGTTTATCCTGGAGTCTTGTGAGAGCAGTGTGGTGGTACATAAAGTGCCATGGTAAAGGTGTGCAGAGCAGACTCGTGAAGTGAATGTAGTGTTTTTCAAGGAGTTGGCTCTATAGTCAACTCGATATATCGGGATACGCAATTGATGATAGGCTTTCTGTATTTTATCATTTTATGACTATTTGCATGAGCCCCATATATTTCTTAATTACTTGGTAGGTAGAAAACCTGTTGTGCCTGCTCTAATCCCATGAACCTATCTTAGTGGGACCCATTTAATCAGCTTCCTTGGTGAGTTTCTAAGGAATATGTCTAGTCAAGCAAATGAGTGTCCAAATATAGTGGTTGAAATTGTGATGTTGAAACTGATATTAGTTGTGCAATACCACCAAGAAGCTATGATAAATGGCAATGGATTCATTGGGCCAGTAAGTGCATAGCAAATGATCCTTGTGTGCTATAGTACACCTTAATTTGATGTTTTTCCATAGATAATATTTAGATCTTTGGTTAGATGATTGTCGTATTACCTTTTGTCATCCATCTTTCTAGCAACCGACCATAATAGATTTCTCTCTGTTGCTGATCTACTCAATGTAATTTTCATAAAACCGGTATTTGTTCCTTATGAACTGATGGGATCTTTTATCTTGTTGAAATAGAGGCGTTTTGTAAGCCTTGATCCAGGTTGTAATGGTCTTGCCTTTATACAAATGCTTAAAAGAGATGGAGATCACAGCCCTTCAGAGATTGTGCAGCACATGATGACGTCAGTTGCATCTACAAGAAAACATGTCTCAAGGTTTATACTATACAATCAACTTATATATTTTTAAGCTACTTCGCTATGCAAGTGCAGTTTATATGTATCTTTTTTTTTTTTGAATGAGGTTGAAATTTTATTTAGTAAAAAAAAAAAGCTTAAATACAAAAACCAAGAGGTCCCAAACATTCTGGATCAATAGTAAGGCATTTTTGAACCTTCATATACATATTCCAATTTACAAAAACTCTTGGAACCTTATACCCTTGAACAAAACATGTATCTTATTACATCTCTTTCCCTATTCTAGGAAATTATTGCAAGAGTCAATGTAAATATAACATAAGCATAAAATCTCTCGTCTTTGCCAAAGGTTGCTATGTTAGCTGCTAAGATTTGTGACAGATGGTATCACTAAACCATTCAGGAATGGGGGTTCTGGAAGAATGCTAAAGTAGACTTTCTTCAGTGACTTCGAGCATTTGGATTCACGCTGTAACAATGTTAGATCATTTTAACTTTGACCTTATATCTGTAGGCATGCCAGCTTACAGATGTGTGGAAAAATTTACATTTGAAAACATGTCAGTAACCGTCTCAATTTCATCTGCATTTTGGAATTTTTTATTGGTGATGATTCATAGTAATGCTGTATTTGCATGGAATTTTAGGTTCATCTTGCGAGTGTTACCTGTTGAAGTTTCATGCTACGCTTCTGAAGAAGAAATCTCAAAAGCAATCAAACCACTGATTGCTCAATACTTCCAAGAAGAATCTGAAAGTCCACTTAAGGTACATATGTGACCTCTAATTTGTTTACTCGTTGGCATGGAATGAGTTTTCGCGAAATCTCACCGAAATTTTCGTTTTTTTGGAATTACGAAAAGGAAAAATGCGAAATATAAATTTACATTTTTTGAGGTTTTTTTTTTTGTTTTTGTTTTGTTTTTTTTTTGTTTTTGTTTTTTTTTTTTTCGTAAAATTTGTTTTTTTTCGCCAAAAACACATTAACTCAGTGACCAAAATTTCATTTTTTTGACAAATTTTGAAGTTTTTTCGTAAATTTAGAGTTTTTCCTAATTATTATTTCTTCTAATTATTTATTGACTTTTGAAACAACCCTCCTGATTTTCTAATTATATATTGATTTCATGTTTGTTTCGTTTCTTGGTATTTAGACTTCATTTAATGCGTTTAATAGATTTACACTTCTTTCACATATTTCATATACCCTCGAAATGCATCATATATATTTCATGTATCTTCAAAATTTTTACATTTTTTTACACACCAAAATATTTCTTAAAATCAGGAGACCGAAATTAACCCGAAAAACGAAATCACAATACTTGCTTGTTGGTTGTTAATGCAATTATCATTTCTTTGATAGATACTTCGTTAACAACGTAAGAACCTGCATGATGGATTCTCACACGTTAAGAATAACACATGATTTTCTGCCATTTATATTCGGTTAATTATGAGCAAAGCCAGCCCTAAGTAGAGGTCAGTGAGGACTCTGAAGGATTGCAGGAATTCGGGTCCCAAAATTTTGTCCGACCTGTATGTGTATGGACCCCCAAGGTATATTTTGTTAATTCCTGTATGCTTATGGACCCCCCAAGGTATATTTAGTTAATTCCCGAGTCTCCTCTAAGCTAACTAACCCCAAAAGTCCAAACCCAATATAGTAATGATCTGTGCAGTTAAAACAACGTTATAACGCTGATATAACTCCGATATAACTCTTAACGGGGGGTGAGCCGTTACGTTATAACATTATCACGTTATGGTATCACAGCTCCGATATAACGACGTTATATGACCGTTGTTGAGATAACATTTTTTTTTTCAATAACGGCGTTTTAATGTTTTGTTCTAATACATTTAAAAAAATCACCTATTTCATTTTTGATCGAACGAGAACCCTAGACTAATAAAAAAAGGACTTGAGCTAGCCGTCGCCAATCGACAGAGAACCAGACCTCGCTGTTTAACAGAGAATGAGAGTAGAAGAAAGGAAGAAGATGAAGAGTCGATCACACTCTCATACGAAGGGAAGGTGTTTTAATTATTTTTTTTTGTTTTTGAATTTAATGTTATGAACATGATTTACATTTTTTACTCTATAATACATTAATACTTTGTGGGAATATTAAAAATATATTTAAAAAACTATTCCGCTATATAAAGTTATATCTCGATATTTCCCGTTATAACCTATAACGCTCTTGGACCGTTATGGGTCCGTTACCCGTTTTAACTGCATAGGTAATGATATTTCTTTATTATTATTATTTAGTATTGCAATTAAAAAATTATTTACTTAAAAACTAAATTATGCGAATATAGAAGTGCCACATTTCTCGAGTTCTCATTGGCTTTTGATGGATTGTAAGTTAAAACTAAAGCTACACCCATACTATGATAAACTCTAAAATATATAAATAGATAAATAAAAAACAATAAATTTTCAACAATTCAATTCAACCAACTATAATCTAGTTCTCAAGCCTTATTTATAAACCTAATGGTTTCTTTGGCAAGTAACTAACCCTATCCTAACTAATATGGGATTTTCTGTACTAGGCCCAATTATACATAATACTAATTAAGTAGGCCGCTTATATCACCCTCTCCGGGTTGAAGAAACTTGTCCACAAGCTTGAAGTCGAGGAAATCAAACGAGCACAAACAACTGGTTACAGAAGGCAATGCAAAGTGCACGACCAGGAGTCTACCTCGAACTTGTCTTTGGTAATTGCTTATATCGTGAACAATCATATTAAAAGTTGGCCACCAAATATAAAGTCCCACTTGAGTAATTGGTTCGTGGGATAATCCACTTGATGATTTGAATATTGTGAGCAAACTTTTCTTCAAAATTAGCCATGAAATTGTTCCAAATTGGATCATATAAACTGTCTCGAGGAGATACATAGCCTGTCATGTGGTGGCAAACAGTCTGAATACCAAAATTAGAATATGGAAAAGTTTGTGGCAGTACATGGTGGGTTCAGTGGCTATGAATAACAACACAATCACTTAAGTCAAAATATGGCGGTGGTGCATTCTGAATCCCGAGGGGGGGGGGGGGTTACCCCACGAAATTGAATCTTCTTCTCCACTGGACCTGGTGTAAGGAGGGTAAGGGTCGTCAATATGTTGGGATGCATTGCGCCGCCAACAGTGTTGCTAGTGGTGGCAGGGATCCTACGGTGCTTGGGAGCCGACGAGTACCCATTGTGGTTGCTTGTTGGCTCTGGAGTCTTGTAATCAACTATTCCATCTTCTACATCTCCTTTTCCATCGTGTTCTCCATCGCTTGTGCGATCTCTGACTGCATCCATGTTGCAACCCTGCCAGTTTGTTTTACCAATTGTCTTCTCTTTCATTATCTAAGAGAGCTTTCGATATCTTCTAAGCTTCCATGGTTTCAATCGCTTTAGATATCTCTTCTTCCATCATCTTTCAAGCGTCCTCTGTGTCGGTATACACAATAGGAACGCTTCGGCATTGATACTAATTGATGGATTCTAAGCTAAAACTAAATGTCTAAATTTACAGTAAAACTACGATAAACCCTAAAAGAGATAAGAGATAAATAAAAGTCTCTTCAATTCACTTCAACCAGCTACAATCTAATTCTCAAGCCTTATTTATAAGCCTAATGGCTTCTTTGGCAAGTAATTAACCCTAACAAATATGGGTTTTTCTATACTAGGCCCAATTATGCATAATACTAATTAAGTATCCCACTTACATCAGCCTCTAAAGTCCTAGGGCTAGTCATAACTTGTGAGTTAGAAAAGGGGAAAACATAAGGGGGTGAAAAAGGTTAAACCATATTTTACACAATTAAGCAGCTTTTGGAATCTTCCATTGGGGTAGGAGAAATCTGCCTTTGTCACTAATTTTAGGAAAACTGAGTTGATTTACTAAGACAGTCAAGGGTGAAAACACATAAAGCTAAAATTAGGAAGTCTTCCTATGAGTGGAAGTCTTCCTTGTCCACTAATATTAGGAAAAGTGAGAACATATCTTCTTTTTTGGACCGACATAGAACACTATCGTCATCTCTGATGCACCGACTCTCCGGAAAACCCTCGTATCACGTGTCAAATACGTGTTGAACACGGATTCACGCGCGACACTATTTGACACGTGGTCAACGGTCAAAATTCGTTGACTGTCACCGACACGGCCCGAACACGGTCCAGACACGTGATTATATATTCTCCTTTTCGATCTTCAAACCCTAGTGCTGGACGGAGCTAGAGAGAGGGAGAGATCGATCGACAAAATATGTGGGAAGCGGAGCTTCTATTCCTGATAACTCCTTCCCCCCAAACACCTCTCCTTCACCTCAACTTCCTCTTTCGTGGAGCTTTTGATCGAAAGGAGACGCCTTTGATGGTGGGTTTTTCGTTGATTTGAGAAGCGGAGGTGAGTTCTAGGGTTTTGGGTTCGAAGGGAGGTGAATTGGGTGAAGAAAACTTGTAGGCGAGACGGGGATGAAGGGGAAGTGACTAGAAGAGAGAGATCCATCTCTTCTCCTCTTCGATTTTGTAGGTTTTTTGGGCGAGAAATTTAGGGTTTTTGGATCAAAATTAGGGTTTTTGAGAGTGGGAAAGAAGAGATAAAATGAGAGCAGAGCGGAAGAGAAGGAGAGAGGTGGAGGAGGTTATCTTTTGACCTACAAAGTGAGATACCTTGGGACAAAATTACCCTTGAAGATAGTGAAATTACGGGGTTGGTGGAGGATGGAAGAGAGGGAGGGTAGGGATGGTTTGGTCATTTTGGGGTGTTGGATTGTAGAGTGATACGGTTCTTGTTTTGTACTCTGTCGTTGGTGTGAGAGTGTGCTGCTACAAGAAATTAATTAGAATTTTAAGTATATTATTTTTTTAATGCATATTTTGAAAGCTTGTCACAAAATTGTATTGGACAATAAGAATTGATGATGTAAGTTTTGTAAACTTCAAAAAAATATATTAGAAAAAATAAGTTTGACTGTCACCGAGTCCTATTTTTTTGAAAATTGCCGAGTCGCCGTGTCGTATCCGTGTTCGACACGACACGCGTATCCGAGTCCGTGCATCATTGATCGTCATGGAAGGGACCTGATCTGAAAACTTAAACGATATGAAGTATGCATTGTATTATTATTATTATTATTATTATTATTATTTTGAATGACCAATTCAATGGGCTCCTTGAGCTCCATTTATAGAACTTCCAAATTCATTGTCTTTTACTCTTATTATATTTCTTCCTTCGAGATAGAAAGAATCATATAACCTTGTGAATATGTACAAGAACTGACAACTTTTCTGTTATCCGGACGCATGGAAGTGTGATTGCTACTGAACACCTACAATTGGTTATGATGCCTTTTTAATTCCATTACCATTCAGGATGTAGTTACCCATGAGGCACTTTTTTCCTTGAGTTTGTACCTCACATTTGAGTCACGTGGTGTCTTCAATTGGCGGTCATATATCTAGTGCATCAACCTACTATGGTTAATTCCATTTTCACATTTTGACATATCAAGTTAGTTGTCTTTGGATTAACTCACGATATAAGACCACATTTTTTTTATTGAGCTTGTAATGCTTGTCTGGGTCACATTTACCATGTTTCAGGCTTTCTATCTCAGGGTTTTTATTTATAATCAATTTTCTCATTCTGGGGCTTTCTATCTCAGGGGTTTGTATTTATGGGGCTTTCTATCACATTTTTGCTGAGCATATTAATGACGTTCTATGTGTGAGCACCTTTTTTAATCTCTTAATTTGTTGAACTTTTCCCTGTATTACCAGTTTGCAGTGTTATTTGAAGCCCGTGCCAATACCGGAATTGACAGGATGGCAATCATTAACTGTGTAGCAAAAGCTGTTTCTGGGCCTCATAAAGTGGATCTTAGCAATCCAGATAAGACTATTGTAGTTCAAATTGTTAAGGTTAGTCAATCTTTGAACTATAGGACCTCAAAATTTTTGTTTGAAAATTTTTCTTGTACATTGTAGATATACTTCTAGCCATAGTTTCTATTTCATGCATTTACGCCAGTACCAGAGCTGGGGCATGGCCTAAATTAATCATGATTGTTTTGAATACTACCATCCTAACTGGACATATGGACTCATGGTTACTTGATAATTTTTTGAGAGATGCTGGTCCTGTAGCTAGAGGCCCACCTCCAGCATAGCCCGACACATCACTACATCGCTTAACTTGCGGGTAGACTTTTTTAGCCGGTTGAAGAGTACTGTTATAGGTGAGAGAAGCTATGAAGAACCAAAGTCAAAATAGAGATTTGGAGTTCACCTATTGAATGTAGACAAGGTTTTGTCTTTCTTCAATCTGAAAATCATTAAGGAATCCCAAACTCTGATTTACATTGCACTGAACATATTACCAATCCAACGTGGGGAAAAAAGTTATGTACAAATTCTACTGATTTTGGGCCTTCCCAAACCAATTCAGTAGAAGATAAAGCTTTAGCTTTAGTTATTGAAGATTTTTAGAAAGCCCATCACATCTTTTTGATAGGACTATATTCTCTTTGTGTTTTTTCTCTTAAGAGAGAAAAAGAGAGCATGTTAATCTTTAAGAAGCCTGCACTATAAGAGAAATGGCTTGGGATTGTCACAGAAATTATTGCAGCAGTCCATGGTCCTAATCTCATTACCTTGACAAACAACTCGAGAAATTCCCAAATTGCATCACAATACTATGTATGAGATGGAAATGAGAGCTTTGGGAGGCAATAAGAGTTTTCCTGTTTTGGTATATGACATGTTGGACTCTGGTGGTGGCAGGCCTCTAGCTACTGGACCACATGGACCCTTTAGTTTCCGTTGTCTTTTGAGATTTAAGGTGTGTATGTGTTGTTTCCAATTAGCAGCCTATGTAGTCCTAGGCACTAGGTGAGGCGAATAGGGTGGTCCGGTCATCGCGTAGCATCTTGCCCAACCTTATGATGTAGTTGGGTAATTTGGTTAATAGTTAATATACTTGTAATTGGGCTGGACATACTCAGGCCCATATTGAAGTTTGGGCACTAGCCTTATTATGGTTAGGTTAGATAGATATTTTTTGCTAGAGAAGCCAACAAGTTCTATAAATAAAGGCATGAAGTTAAGTTCGTAGTTGGCTTTTGATGAAATTAAGAAAATGGAGTTATATTATTTATCTTTTCTTTTGTAGGTTTAATCTAAGTTTAGGTTCGATTTCATAACTCTATATATATATACAAGTTAATTTAACACAAATTTAACTAAAAACATGAACTTCAAAGCATCAAACATCGTAATCCAATAACAAATATATAAAATAAGTCAAAAAGGCAACAAGCGAATGTAAAAAAAATAATTTGTAGTCAATGGCCAACACCTAGGCGCGCTCGAGACTACATATCTAGCAGCTGCTAAGTTATTAATGCGGCGAAAAATCGCCGATTAATCGCAATTTCGGGGTTTGACCGAACCGACCTGGGTGAAATCGGTTGGGGTTTAGCAGTACCAATTAATCGGCCTAGCCGACTTGCCGATTTATCGCGATGTTGGAAAGTTAGGTTGTTTATAGTTGATATAAGTGGTGCAACCTGCAAAATTAAATTCATTTGATTAATCAGTAAAGTAATATATGACTATGATTAATTAGTGAAATTATATAATTACAAATTTACACTATTTTGATTAATTATTTATTTTTGTAATATATGACTATGATTAAATTTTAAAAATATATGCTTTGAAAAAATTGACTGATTAATTCCGATTAATCCGGCTTAATAGTAATTTGGTTCTGGACCGTGCTGCGACCGTTTTTTGATTTAACTATATAGAGCAGTTGCCCTTTGTTGTGGCAACCCTTGTGAGTTCCATCTAACTTGGTTAGATGTCCTGTAGCAACTTGTAATTTTTTTTTTAAAATTATTATTATTATTTTATAAAATTTATTATTAAATTTTTTTTATCCCTTAACCCCTCCCACCCCAGATGTCACCAGTTGGGATCGACTTCGTGACCTAGTGCTACCATCTGCCACTGCTCAACCACTGAGCCATCACACCTTTGGCTGTAACAACTTGTAACATGTCTTGGCTAGAAAACTTTTTGAAACAACAAAATGTAAAGCAGTGATCTGCATTCTAGGACATATTTCCTCAGTTGAACTGTTAAGATTAGTAGTACAATGTTTTTTGTATTCGCCCTACTTCAATTTTGTTTGCTCTAATTGTTTATGTTGCCTACCTGTTACATTATGGCGTATTCTGATTATTGTCTCTGTTGCATTTTACATGTTTCAGACAGTATGCCTGATTGGGGTGGTAGACAAGTATAAGGAGTTATCTAAGTACAACCTGAGGCAGCTCACTGCACCACCATCATAATGCGTTAGTGCAGTGTTAGTTCTTAGTTTTAGAGACACTGGGGAACAAAGTATTCCTAGCTTGCAAAGCGTACAGGCCATACACCCTTTGTTTATTTATTCAGGGTGTGCGTGCACATTGCACATTTATTATGCACCATGTAACAAGGTATTTCTAGTTATATAGCATGACTCTGTATGCGAAAATCAATAGAATTTTTGAATTTTTAAAATGGGATCAACTAAGCCATGGATTTTAACTTGTGACCTTACCCCATCAATGTTAAAATCATCAAAGTTAATTGTGCAGCTATGTGATCTTGGTTACTATTGATGCTTTAGTAATCCTGGCAGTGCAGGCTTTGACAGCATTTTCATAGATTCGAGAGGAATCTCTAGTAGGATTGATCTATTATGCATATTGGTGAAATGGCAATATGGCAGAGATGCCGGTAAAAACACATTGTGAGAAGGTATGATCTCATGGCAACAAGTTCCACTCCAGATGGATTAGCCTATAATCTTTCACAAATAGACGAAGATAGAATGTGGGGAAAATCAGATTAGGTTACATCATAACTGGACTTAGTTATCTGCCACCAAAACACATGAAACAATTGCATTTTTATTGTTACCTTTGTTACATTGTTGCAGAATTCTGAAATTTGTGAGAGAAAGTAGGACTCCTGGTCCTTTACAAATAAGGACTCAAAGTCCTTGTGTGATTATTGGTTCCCAATTTGTTGGGAATAGTTAGAATATGATTTATTTGTGGCTCACAATTTATGTGAAACTCAAAGTCCTCTTCTTTATCTCTTTATAGCAAGCATATAACAACGATTTGTAAGCCAACAAATACAACGCAACAGGCAGCACATACACAACGCAACAACGCAGCAAGACAGCGGCAACAACACAACAGCAACGCACCGTCAACAGCAACGCACCGTCAGATTGGCAGCAAACACAACGCTGAAATAGAGCATGTGGTGTGAAACGGGCTACAATAAGGGCATGAAATAGGCTGCGAGTTTGGCGTGATTCGGTGTGTGTGCAACGTGAAACAATAGCCAAGTAGAAGGATTGGAATCGAGTGATTTCGGGTGCTCTTTGTTTGCGAGTTTCGTCAAACTTTTGGCGGTATTGTTGGCTTGAGATTGGGAAATCTCAAGGATTGTTGCTTGACAACGTTGTAATCTTCAAGTGTTTCCATATCAATAAGATCGTTATAGAGTCGTCGTCTGTAGAGTAGGCAAAGTTGAACCACGCAAATCTCGGTGTCATATTTATTTTTTGCATATTGCTTGTTGTTTGCTATTACTTGCATAGCGTTTTAGCCATTCACTATCACCAACTAGGTCTAGGGCTTGTGTTGGGATTATTTGCATTAGCAGGTATTTCTTTACAAGTAGTATCAGAGCGCCAATTAGTTGGTGTTTGTGTTTTGAAAGTGTCAATTAAAATGGCTGAAATGTCTTCTTCATCACGTGATAACGGCTATGTGAAAGTTCATTGGTTTGATATTGTTCAATTCAATGGTAGGAACAATTTTAAAGCTTGGTAGATGGATTGTAAAAATATTCTGGTTAGTTTGGATCAGATTGATGCAATAGATGAGAAAAAGAAACCATTATCAGATAAGGCAACAATTGAGGTTATCGAGAAGTAGAGTAAAATGGATCAGAAGGCATGTGATACGATTCGTTTGTGTCTTTCTCGCAATGTGGCTTACAACTTCGCTGATGAGATGAAGACTCAGGGTATTTGGTATAAACTTCAGGCTATGTATATTCAGAATGATCAGATGAGTGTGATGTACCTACAAAAGAAGCTCTTCACTTTTAGATTGCAGCCAGGTAAAATCATGACTGATCACATAAATGAATTTGAATGTTTATATTCAGATTGTGTTAGCTTGGGAGCTAAATTTGAAGATAGTCAGAAAACATTATTCTTGTTAATTTCTTTGTTACCGGAATGAGAACCGTTTGTTGATCAAATCACAACATTGAAGAAAAAGAATTTTGTGTATTATGATATTGTTCAAGTTGTACTTGCAAAAGCTTTCAGAAAGAGTAATTCGAATGAAGAGGTTCAAGCACATGGTCTTTCAGTGACAAGGGGAAGAAATTACAATAGGAATCGGTCTAAATCAAAAGGCAGAGATATGTCTAAGGTTGAATGTTACAAATGTAAGCGCAAAGGCCATTACATAAGAAATTGTCCAGACTGGAAGGATAATCACAATAAGCAAGAGAATGAGAGTAAGAGCGTAGTGAATGTTGTTGAGACACTGGATGTGGTAGAAGATATTTTAATTGGGGGTAGTGACTTAGCACATGCACTGATGGCAAAATCTTATGACCATTTGTATGACGGTTGGATGTTGGATACGGGAGCTTCGTATCATATGTGTCCCGTAAGGGAATAGTTCAACACTTATCGCGAGATTAAAGGTAGTTCAGTTAAAATGGGTGACTCTCGACCTTACAAGACAATGGGTGTTGGTACAGTCAAATTCTAGTTGGCAGATGGGTCATGTAGACAGCTTACCGAGGTACGTCATTTTTCAGCTCTTTCAAATGGGCTGATTTCTCTTGGGTGCTTGAAGCTCAGGGCTACAAGTATATTGGTGAGAATGAGGATTGCAGTGTTATTTTGGTGATAGGTTGATTGTACAACAGTTAGACATGCAAATTTGTATTTCCTTCAAGGCAGTATAGTTGAAGGTGGAGCTATGGTTTCTACAGTTGTTGATGAGAAAAGCTTGACTCGTACGTAGTTATGGCACATGTGATTAGGGCATGAAGGTGAGAATGAACTAAGAACTTAAAGCAAGCGGGGCTTGCTTGGCAGTGATAAAATGGCAAATCTGGTTTTTTGTGAACATTGCATCTATGGAAAGCAGTATAGAGTCAGTTTTAGTGATGCTACTCATAGCACTGCGGGGATTGTGGATTACATCCACACTGATGTTTGGGGACCCTCTAGAGTTGCATCCAAATGGGGTTCCAGATATTTTGTGTCTTTTATCGATGACTTCAGCTAGAGAGTATGGGTGTATATCATGAAACATAAAAATGAAGTCACTGATATCTTCAAGAAGTGGAAAACTATGATTGAAAAACAAACAGGAAGGGTGATCAAAGTAGTGAGATATGAGAATGGCGGTGAGTATACCGAGGATCTCTTGAAGTAGTTTTGTTTGGAACATGGCATTAGAAGACACTTCACAGTGAAGTCGACACTACAGCAGAACGGGGTAGCAGAGCGGATGAACCGTACCCTGTTGGAGAGAGCACGATGCATGTTGTCCAATGTAGGTTTGGGCAGAATATGGTGGGCTGAAGCAGTAAACACAGCGTGCTATCTCATTAACCGCTCTCCTTCATCAGCTATTGAGTCTCAGATTCCTATGGAGGTATGGTATGGTATTTCTTCAGATTGTTTTAACTTGAAAGTATTTGGTTGTCCAACATATTTTTATGTTAGGGAAGATAAAATTGGAGTAAGGGTTAGGAAAACTATTTTTTTCGATTATCCAGATAATGTGAAAGGGTATAGATTATGGTGCCATGACTTGTGGAAGTTTGTGATCAGTCGAGATGTGAAGTTCCATGAGGAGGTTTTGTTACAGGCAAAGTGTGAGAGATGCAAAGATGGTTCCCCTATTTGGAAGGGTGATAGCTATGATGAAGATGAGAATGCTAGAGATTCTCTGTAGGTGGAGCTTGGAGCTCCTAGATTTCATACAGAGCATGATGTTCCTTCTACTGAGGGAATGGGCAATACAGATATGATACTTGATGAGACATTGGCAGAAGATGAGGTTCCTACTGATGGGGACATGGATCGTACACAACAACAGGTTCAACAGTTACAAACACCGTCTTTAGCAGCATGCAGAAAACCTAGAGTCAGACATGCACCACTTAGATTTGGTTATGAGGATGGCACAACTTGCACATTCTCAGTTCTTGATGGGTATGATGATGTTCCTACCTCATATACGCATGCTTTGCGAAGTGTTCAGAAAGAGGAGTGGAAGGAAGCTTTGGATGAGGAGATGTTATTTCTTCAGAAGAATCATACATGGGAGCTTGTGACACTCCCTAAAGGGAAGAGACCAATTGGGTGTAAGTGGGTTTTCACAGTGAAAGACGGGATTCCAGATTCCAAGGGTACTTGTACAGGTATACGATACAAGGCAAGATTGGTGGCTAAAGGATATGCACAGCAAGAAGGTGTCAACTACAATGAAGTATTTTCTCCGGTGGTAAAACACACTTCTATTCGAGTCCTTTTGGCCTTAGCAGCGCAGTTTGACTTAGAGCTCAAGCAACTTGATGTCAAGACTGCTTTCTTGCATGGAGATTTGGAGGAGGACATATACATGTCTTAGCCCGACGAATATGCTGTTGTTGGTAAGGAAGAAAATGTATGAAAACTGAAGAAGTCACTGTATGGGTTGAAGCAATCTTCAAGGCAGTGGTATAAGAGGTTTGATACTTTTATGATTGAGCAGGGATATGCGAGGAGTCAGTATGATCATTGTGTATTCACACAGAAGCTCAAGGATGGGTCTTTCGTGTTTCTCTTACTTTATGTTGATGACATGCTCATTGCTGCAAAGAGCATGAAAGTAATTGATAAATTGAAGTTGAAACTTAGCATGGAGTTTGAGATGAAAGATCTTGGTTCAGCGAAGAAGATATTTGGGATGGAAATAGTGAGAGATAGAAAGAAGAGCAGACTGACATTGTCACAGAGACAATACTTAGAGAAGGTTATTCACCGTTTTGACATGGATACGTCTAAGCCGGTAAGTACTTGTAATATCTGCGTTTTAAAAAACAAAAAAAAATATTTTGGGCAGGGGTGTACTCAGTCAATGTGGTGGGGGCACATAGCCACCCACCCTTTAAGAGACAAAACTCCCCCCTTTCTTCCTTTTTTTTTCTGTTTTTTTTCTTTCGTTCCAGAGTGCGAGGTTCTCTTCGACTCTTCGTCTCCAGCGAGTTTCGTCGGTAGTTTTGGTGATTTCTTCCCCCAAATCTCACCTCCTCCTCCTCATTTCTTCCTCTATTCATTCCCTCTTCGTTCTCGGTTGGTTTTTCGAAAAAAAACAAAAACAAAAAATCAGTTTTCACATTTGGGTTTGGTGTTGGCTTGTTTGATCGGTTTCTGTAGCTCCGATCAGCCGTGGAGGGGCCTTGGTGGCGTCATTGGGAGCCCTTAGAACCGACATGCAAGGTTGATTTTGGGGTTGGCCGAATTTTTCAAAAAATCAGGGTGCATGTTCGTTTGGAGGATTCTTCGGCATGAATCCGGACTTTGGGTGCGTGGGTGAGCCTCACATTCGTGACTCCGAGTGTCCTTAGACCCATTTCCGGCCTGTTGTGCAGTTTGGAGGCGATCAGACCGGAGTAGGGAGGGTTTCGGCGGGGTGTTTGCCAAATTTTTATTGCCTGTAAGTTTTTCTTTCAGTCACGCGCCGCTTGTAATTTATTTATTTTTTCAGTTTTCGGCTAGTTTGCTCATTTTCGAGTCCCCCTTGCAGTTTTAGAAATTTTCGTGGTCCCGCATTCGTGGTTTTGCGAGTTAGGAGCTCCGACCGGTAGGAATTGGGTTTTGAAAACCCATTCCGCTCAGGTGAGTGGAATTATAATATTTATTTTGAGAAATAATTATTTGAAATCCTGAATTTAATTTTTACATTATACCGTCGATTGTGTATAATTGAATCCAAATTCGAAATTCGGGGTTTTCAGATATTTCGATGATTGTGTTGGCTATTTGTGAATGAATTACGTATTGGGTTTCCTGAAAGCATGATATACTTGAATGAAATCGAATAGTGAATGAATTTTGGGTGTGATTAGGCTTTGGTGTAATGACATTGGACTTGTATGCTTCGTTTTCGAGTTTGCATAGTATGTCATGTTTTACCGTGGATTGCCGAGTCTTGAGCATGTATGATAATTGACTCGAATAAATTTATTGGGGTGAATTGGGTCATGTTGGGACCCTGGCATAGTCGTGGTTTTATAAAAATTGCTGAATTGATTATGATTGCACGTCTGTTACCTTTGGTTATGAACATACTCGTCATTTGTGCATGTGGATATTAGTATAAGTGTCTTTACCCCGCTATAATGCCTGTTGTGCCGATGCTTAGGAGCTTGCTCGCATCGTGAGTTGGATGGTGCTTGAGATGACTCGCACCTGACATTGAGGACACTACTGCATGTGACAAGCTTGCTGAGGTGCGGTGAGCTCCCGCACACACTTGCCACTATAGAGTGCAGTAGGACGGGTCCTGGAGGATGTGCTTTGGAGATTACTCGCTTTCCCTCCCAGCGCGCTTTAGTTTGATTGTGTTAGGTTGGCCGTGTTAGGCCAGTCGTTCGAGATGTTTGAGTTTGTATCTTGACAGATGACACCCCATTAGGATACAAACAAGCCCGAAGTGGTACTGGTGCACGTTGTGGGATGTGTCGGGGTGAGACACATTCGTAGGGTATGCGGATACCTACGATATGAGACACTTATACATAATTTTACAGAATTTTTGGTTTCAACTTGATTGCTATACCTAGGAGACTAGGAAGAATTATGAGATTGTCTTTATTTCCATCGCTTGATATTTACCATGTTTGAATCACGTGTAATGATCGGCATATATTGTAAACTTGTAGTTATTGTGGAATCTGAAATGTTTGTGTTGTTGCTTGAACTTGGAAACATTATCCTTAGAGACACGGTGTGATTTAGACTTTAAAACTTGTTGCTTATTCATTGTTGTGTGGCATGAATTTTCCTTGTTTATTATTCTATTATTTGTATTTAGTTCGCTCGCACCAGCTAGCTTTGTGCTTTGCTGACCCCGCAAGGGGTGTGCTTCTATTGGAGTGCAGGCAGTGTTGGCGTTCCTGCTGATCGTGGCGCGTAGGCCTCGTTTTCCATTGTAGGCGCGTTTTGTGCAGTTTGGTCGTGTCCACCCTGTACGGGTATGTTTTGCTAGGGGTGGGCATCCCATCCCGCGATCCCGTTCCCGTCCCGATCCCGTCCCGTCCCGTCCCGATTTTTCCGGGTCTTAATGGGATTGAATAATTTCATCCCGATCCCGTCCCGTCCCGATCTAGAATGGGATGGGATGGGATGAAGATTTTCAATCCCGCCAATCCCGTCCCGTCCCGAACTAATTTATTAATATTAATTATTAATATTTTTATTTTATTTTTTATTTTAGAAGTGAGGTACATGTCCAAAGGGAAGGAAGAAGTGAATATTCAGTTTGTTGTAAAGGTACGGCTTTGTTTTAGAAAACTCTTGTTTTTAGTTATTTGGATGATCTTTAACTTATTCTACAGCTACTCCTGTGGTTGTATAGCTTACAGGTAGTAGATATTTTTCATCCAAACTGCTTATGTGAATTAGATGGATTTTGTTATCTTTACTTTTATCAGGCTCGGCATTCTTTCCATTGCAGAGTTGTATGAACCATTAATGCCAGGCCCAAAGCATTCAAAAGAGAGGAGGTAATCAACTTATTCCAAGCTTTAATCTTTTTGTGCACTGAGTGGGGAAGCTTTACTGCTTTTAATAATCAGTGAGAATGCTGCGCCTTTTACCTCTAGATGGTTTATGGCTTCAGTCAGCCCAAATAATATGATGTGCTTTGACAATTAGGAACAACTGATCAGTCATTTCAACGTAATATTCCCTGCAAAATAGAACCTTTCATCTTTCTTCAAATTAGTACAGTTTAGGATGCAAGGAAAACCACTACCTCATTAGCTTCAAAGGCAAGTACCTCTTGTGCCTTACATCAGCTCGAACTTGGCTGCACCTAAGGCGAAGGCTCCCCTGGGGCTTAATGAGGTGCTAATGCTGTGTATTATCTCTCCGTGAACCTCTGAGCACCTCATACATGATAAATTATTGATTTTGAGATTATGTAATGATCTCAAGAAACTAAAGTGTTGTGTACTTATATTTGCTCAGTTTTCAGATAATGCTGAATTAGAAAGTTCTGTTACTAATTCGGTTACATGATACCTACTTCATCTTTTACTTTGTACATCTTAATCAAATTTATATTTCAATTGCAGGATAGGGATGGCCAGGCAACAATAGTAGCTCGGAGATCCATCTCCAAGGGAGAAGAGGCTGTCTCTCACCTCCGATGTTTTTGCAATTTATTTAAAGATCCGCAGAACCACTGAAAACATGTTCATGGTCCCCAGTTTTATTCATTACATACTAGTGCTCTTAACAATGGCAGCACTCTTTGTATCCAAATTCCAGCTGATACTGCATAATGAAGTGTTCTATTCTATATTTCTATGTCTATGATACTGCATAACGAATTGACAATAAATCACTGCAGTGTTCTATGATGCTTGCTTCAAATTTTTTCGATGTTGCTTCAAATTTTTTCGATGTTGCTTCAAATTTTTTGGATGCCGCTGATCCCGTCCCGTCCCGTCCCGTCCCGTCCCGTCCCAATCCCGTATGAACGGGATGGGATAGGGATGGGTATATCTCGTCCCATCCCGTCCCGTGCCCACCCCTATGTTTTGCTTCCTTTGTGTTATCAGGTGTACTATATTGTTATACTAGATGTTTGTATACTGATTTTGTCGCTATGACTTTGGCGGGGCGAATCAAATATACTTATTTTGTTCAAATTTTTATCATAGTTTTTATTTCCGTTTCATTCTCGTATCAAGAATGTGCTACATTATGATGTTGTGGCCGGTTACGGTCCGCCTGTGTTACGGGTTAGTTCAGGCATCGACACGCTGCGATTCCCGTGGCGGGTCGGGGCGTGACAATACTCCTTTGGCTGCTTACTTTAACCTCGCGGGTAAGTTGTCTCCCAGCACAGAGGATGAGAGGGAATACATGTCACAGGTTCCCTATGCTAGTGCAGTTGGTAGTCTTATGTATGCCATGATTTGCACTTGTTCGGATTTCGCTCATGCAGTCAGTCTGGCTAGTAGGTTTATGTCAAACCCGGGAAAACAACATTGGCAGGCAGTGAAGTGGATATTGAGATATCTTCGGGGTACACTGGATGTTGGTTTAGTAAATGAGAGAGGAGATGTGTCAAATATGATCCGAGGTTATGTAGATTCGGATTATGCTGGTGATCTTGATAGGCGTCGATCAACTACAGGTTATTTTTTTACATTGGCGATGGGTCCGGTGATTTGGAAGTCTCAGTTACAGTCTACAGTTGCTTTGTCTACAACTGAAGCAGAGTACATGGCTCTATCAGAGGCGGTGAAGGAAGCCATCTGGTTTCGAGGCTTGGTTAGTGATTTGGGTGTTACTTAGGATGATGTGATAGTGTTATGTGACAGTCAGAGTGCTATCCATTTGGCGAAGAACTAGGTTCATCATGCCCGGACGAAGCACATTGATGTGCGGTATCATTTTCTGAGGGATGTCATCGAGGATGGTGAGGTTCTCTTGGAGAAGGTGAGTACTAAAGACAACCCAGCTGATATGTTGACAAAAGCGGTTCCAGTGATCAAGTTTAAGCATTGTCTCAACTTGATCGGGCTCTCTCAGTGTTGACGCCCCAAGGGGGGTAGGGCCCTTAGGGGCATGGCGACGATTATTTAACCGAGAAATGGGTCTTGGCAGTTTTTCATGCCAAGGTGGAGATGCTTATCTGGTTGTTTGTGATGCTTGTGTGGTGGCCTGAAATTGTTCGCCAAGGTGGAGATTGTGAGAGAAAGTAGGACTCACAGTTCTTTACAAATAAGGACTCAAAGTCCTTGTGTGATTATTGGTTCTCAATTTGTTGGGAATAGTTAGAATATGATTTCTTTGTGGCTCACAATTCATGTGGGACTCAAAGTCCTCTTCTTTATCTCTTTAAAACAAGCATATAACAACAATTTGTAAGCCAACAAATACAACATAACATGCAGCACATACACAACATAGCAACAACGCAGCAAAACAACAACAACAACACAACAACAACGCAACGTCAGATTGGCAGCAAACACAACGCTGAAATAGAGCAGCAGTGTGGCGTGAAACAGGCTGCGATAAGGGAGTGAAACAGGCTGCGAGTTTGGCGTGATTCGGTGTGTGTGCAGCGTGAAACAATAGCCAAGTAGAAGGATTGAAATCAAGTGATTTCGGGTGCTCTTCGTTTGCGAGTTTCACCAAACTTTTGGCGATATTGTTGGCTTGAGATTGGGTAATCTCAAGGATTGTTGCGTGACAACGTTGTAATCTTCAAGTAAGTGTTTCTATATCAATAAGATAGTTATAGAGTCGTTGTCCGTGGAGTAGGCAAAGCCGAATCACGTAAATCTCAGTGTCATCTTTATTTTCTGCATATTGCTTGTTGTTTGCTATTACTTGCATAGCGTTTTAGCCATTCAGTACCACTAACTAGGTCTAGGACTTGTGTTGGGATTATTTGCATTAGCAGGTATTTCCTTACAAAATTCTAATTACCATTGGGACCAAGAAGACCCTTTACACTTTAATATACTACATGTACCAAGATGGTGTACCATTAGATTGCAAAGGAATCCTTAAATCCCATGTGTTCTTCTGTTTATATTTTGAATCACCTTCAGAATCATACACTTTGTACTGAAGATATAACTTACTATGGATACTGAAAGTTCCATAACCCCTCTCCCTGATAAAATCACTAAGCTCTGATCTTCCCAGGACTATTGGTGTCTGCCCTTGGAAGACTGGACTTAACATATTAGTCTTCTTACAGCCTTGAGAGAAAGTTCCAATTGTAGTTGTATCAAAGTGTCTCTCCTAGTAAAAAACTTGAAATTAAATCCGGCGGTAGTGAACTCTATCTCTACTTGAGTTCTAAAGAGTGATTTTGAGTGTAAGATTGTAATGAAGTGTGTTGTTCATGAGGTAATTCAGTGAGAGAAGTGTTAGCCATGTCACATTTGATGGTTAACCAACTGATTACTCCCAATGCACTTAGGACAATTACAATGACAACCCCGCCAATAAGAAATGCCATGCAAGTTATTATCAAGGATGCACAGACTCGGACTCGGACTCGGACACGGATACGACACGACGACTCGGCAATTTTCAAAAAAATAGGACTCGGCGACACGGTCAAACTTAATTTTTTAATATATATTTTTTGTAACTCATCAAATTCAAACATATCAATAATACATTCAAATTCATTCATTCAAATTTACAAATGCATCATAAAGTCAAGCTCAACTGCTCAAGTCATACTCATAAAGCATAAGCAATATAATTTCATTAACTTGATAATGTAAATAAAATGTAAATTGATAATTTTAAAAACTCACCAGTCACCAGCGAGGCGGCTACATCTCTTCTTCTTCATTAACTAGCGGATCCACTGTCACATTTTTTGCATCCAACAGTCCAGCCTCTAGCTCAGGTTCATCAAGCGAAAGACTGGCAATCTCAAGCACTCCAGTAGCATCCAAATCCAACGAATCAATAGTATCTTCTGTGACATCCCACATCCTTGTCTCACCTTCTTGGTACTCTTGTTTTCTTCTTGACAAAAGACGAAGGTTGGAATGCACATACACTAAATCTTCAGCTCGTTTTGGGGTCAATTTGTTCCTTTTTAATGAGTGGATGTTGTTATATGTGCTCCAATTCCTCTCACAACATGAGGAAGAACAAGGTTGGCCAAGTAACTTCAAAGCAATATTCAAGAGTAATGGTGCATAGGTACCATGAGCAACCCACCACACATCAGGTTCTAGGTATGCTCTATTCTGTAGAGCATCACCTTCTGCAAACTGTCCACTACCTGTTGAAAACCTTATATACTCTGTAATAACCACTCTTTTGTCTTCAATTAGAGGAAAGTATCTCTTGAAACATATATCTCTCTCCTTTGTAATCTCAGGATCTTTGTGTGGCGCAATACGATTAGGATCCTCTTGCAGCCATTCTCTGCTATAATACCTATATATAAGCAATGTCAATCACAAATTAATATATAAACATTAAGTGCATAACTCATGAATTCTAGTCTTCTAGTCAAGACTCAAGAATAAGTAGAATAAAAAGTTAAAAACAATGTAATTATTTACCTTGGATTCAAGGAATGTGCTAAGCAATGCAGTGGTGTGTTGTTTTTCTCCCATCGATCTACCAATATCTGATGCACCACTGAAAAAAACTCTGACTCCTCACTAGTATTTTCCTTTCCTTCATGACGGTAAATAACTTGTTTCACTTTCTCAATCAAAACATCCCACATCTCATACACCAAGTGAAGACAAGACTTATCTGTATCAGCCCTCCGCAACATTGAATAAATAGGCTCTGTGAAACGAAGCACATAATCCACTTTGTCCCACCACAAGTCATCCAATAGTATTCCTTTCACAATCCGTGCTTTGTCAACATCATCTTCCTTATAGGAATCCCACTTATCTCCAATCACCATACTTTGGATGCTACTTTTAATGTCCTTCAACCTCTTCAGCATAATTATGCTTGAAGCAAAGCGTGTCTCTGCTATGGAAAGCAACTTCAATCTCGAATGCGCATTAAACATATGCAACCTCATGGAATGGTTCATGATAAAGTTCTTGATCATCACCCTATCCCCAACAACATCAATAATCCAACTACACAAACTGTAGGCCTTTTCATTTGCAGGCGTGTTATTTGCAGCGCATATATTCTTCAAGGCAAGGTTGAGAGTGTGGACTACACAAGGTGTCCAAAAAACCTCAGGATACTCGCTCTCAACAAGTAAACCTCCATCCTTACAAACTGGAGCATTGTCGGTTATAACTTGAACGACATTACTTGGCCCAACCTCACGTACAACTTCCTTGATCAAATTAGCAATGAAGAACTTGTCTTTGTATTCCCCTTCACAGTTCACAGCCTTCAAGAACATTGGACCACCCTCATTAATCACTATGAAATTAATGAGAGGCCTCCTTTGAGAATCAGTCCACCCATCACAAACAATTGTTGCCCCTTTAGTAACCCATGTGAACTTTGTTGCCTCCAACAACCGCTCAATGTTGCCCCTTTCATTTTGAAGCAATGTTGTCCTCAATGCATTATACCCAGGGATCTTGTAACCACTAATGGACTTTGCTTTATTCGTTGCAAAGGTGAAAGCCTCCTGAAAATACGGATTCCTTGCAAGGTTGAATGGCAATGCAGCTGAGTAGAACGCCCTTGCAATCAAAGCATCCAACTCTTGTTGCTCACTCATATTGAAAGCATTTGCAATAGGATTAGTAGTGGCTCTCCTCTTCCTTTGTTCATTGTATGGAACTGAAGGGCCACCCCCCCTACTACTCGAACCCGGGTGCGGGTGACTACTTGATCCCACTGAAGGAGGTAAAGGAACACTTCGCACCCTTGAACTTTCTGCTCTCAATGCAGCTTCATCAACAAATTGTTGCACCTCTCTAAGTTGTATGGGGGAGATTTTGGCACAAATAGCTATCCCACGGCCACTTATCTTCAACAAGTGGTGCTTCAATCTAGTAAGAGAGCCTGTATAGTCTTTCTGACAAAAGTTACACCTCCATCTAAGGTTTCCCCCACCTTCACTTGGTCTTCCTAATATTGTCACATGCTTCCAAAGATCATCTCCAGTTACTTGGCCTAAAACCAGTTTTAATTTCTTATTTAGTTTTCAGCCAATAGGTGCAAGTTCAATATGGGGTATTTGAAGTATTTCATGCATGCTTTCATATATATGCGGAGAAAGAAAAGAAAAAACATAGCAAAAAAGGAATCGCAGGAAAAAAAAGGAAACGAAACAAAATCGCAAGATCAGGAAATCGCAGGAAAAAAAAAACCAAATCGAATCGATCAATCGATCTCAGAAATCAATCTCAGGAAGATCGATCGATCGATGAAATCACAGAAATGAGGAAGGAAACAATAACACGATGAACTCTTAACAGAGAATAGCAGGAAAAAAACAAAAGAAATCGAATCGATCGATCGATCTCAGAAATCAATCTCAGGAAGATCGATCGATCGATGAAATCACAGGAAACAATAACAGAGAATACTCAGAATAGTAGGGAAAAAAATGAAATCGATTGATCCTGTCGATCGATCGAAAGTACCTGGTGTCGATGAGGACGCCATGGATTCTTTGTTCCGACTTCTCTTCTCCTCCATCTCTCGATCTCTCTACCGTCCTCCGTCGATCGATTTAGGGTTAGGGTTTGGTTTTTTCAATTTTTCGGTGGTCTGTGGGATAGGAAGAATCGGGCAATTTATTTGCATTTTTGAAGTCAACGAATTTTGACTACTTTGGCCGAGTTTGGACCGTGTTCAGCCGTGTCCAACCCAGTCAACAAATTTTGACCGTTGACCCCGAGTCCAATACGTGTCCAGCGCGTGTCGGACGCGAATCCGTATCCGACACGTATTTGACTCGTGATACGGAGGTTTTCCGGAGAGTCGGTGCATCCTAGGTTATTATCCAACAACATTGGCTACAATAAGAAGCCATGGGAAGTGATTCAAAAGATTGTTGTTGAGATATGAAAACAGAAACAGATTTTTGATACAGTATTTAAAGGACCATGTTGGAATTAAAAGGGAAGTTGCAAAAACACTTTGTGGAAGAAAATGGAAACGAGAAATTTTGCTTGTTCACAATTAGAGGTGGGCACGGTCCGGGATTAAACTTGTCTCAGTCCAGTGAAACGAGACCAAAACGGTCTGGGATGGCTATCTTTTTTTTTTGGACCTGGACCGGTTTGAACCAGGATGGAACCAAGCCATCCTAGTTCAAAAAAAAAAGAAGCCCAAAACCGATCTTCTTCCTCAACAAAAAGCAAGTGTGGAACCTTTACGTTGCCATTGTATCATCCATTCGTTTCTTAACCTAAGAAAACATCTCAATTCTGAACTACTGCAGAGAAGATACCTTCTTCACCCTGATCAACTCTTCGCCCGAACCCACATCAAATAATCAAAGAAATGGCGATTTCAACCACAACCATACCTTTCTCTACTCTTTGCTCTCCGCTCGACCAGGTCATCTTCAACTATCAAAAGTACCAAGTGATGCAGACGCACTGTCTCTAATTTCGGCCATTTTTTAGAGGTGGTTCGCAAATACATGGACTTCTTGAAGAAGGGCTTGAGTGGGCCACTGAGGCGATTCACCTCCCAAAGGTTACCAAGACCTTCGACTATTTTCTTTGGCTTCATACTGTCCCCATCATCATCCTTGCTCATACGGGTTTATTGTCGGACAAGTCTCAAACACATCGTTGCAATCCTTGCCAGCCATGAAAATATACGTTATTTCCTCTACGAAGAAACCCTAGTAAGTTTCGAGGAAATGTCTCTGGTAACCCTAGAAATGGTGGCTTAATCGAGGTGTTCTTTCTTCTCATCATTTGGTGATTGATTTGACTGATTGATCTAAAAGAAAAGAGAAGTCATGAAGCAGTGATTTTATAGGAGATTTGGTGGAAATTGGGAGGGATTGATAGGGAATTTAAGATTTGGTGAATTAGAGAAGGGAAGTTAAGGTTTGAGATATGGGTGGATATCTCATCTCGCGATCTTAATTCCTTTTCGTCTCGATTTTTTTGGATCCTTTTGGGATTGATCAAATCCATCCCAATCTCATTCGTCCCGAACTTATTTATTTAATATTTAATATTTTAATTTAATCAAATTACTTTTCTAAAGGAAAGTTTAAGATGTGCTGAAATTAAATTAAAACATCTATTGTTTTAAAATTTACTTGCCTACGGGAAGCATTGCTGACAATACCTTAATGTTGGTTATTGTTATGTAGTACTCCTTCACACCATTATGCGATTAGTTCCTTGAGAAAATAATCATTCGGATTGTACCTGCGATGTCTATGCTTTAGTAATAAAAACAACAAATAAATTTCAATAATTTCTTAGTTTTTATTTTCTAAGCTACAAATACATTCATTTCTTTAGTATCTACCTTTAATTCCATTTTATAAAGACAATGCCAATGCATACCTCACTCTTCTCATATCCTGATAGATAGCCAAACACTGTTGTACCTCTTGTAAGAATCTGCATCTGCTACGAGCTCTAAGAAATGAATTATATGTCACCTGAAAGAACGACTTCCAAATTTACCAATCCTAACGATAATGAAAAACCTTCAAGTTCTATAACTATGTCTTCTTGGACAATGGAATTATATAAAAGAAAGAATGAGATCAATAACATTGTGTAGATAAGTTAGTAAAACCTTAAAGAAATTATTAATTGTATCCTTATTCCTATGACAGAAAATAAAATCAATAATATGAGGAGGTAACCAATTTGGTTTTACTGATATTTTTTCATCTCTTCTTACAATGAAAATGCAATCTTCAAGCTCTTGTTATTTACACAAGCCTTTGATAAACAAATAAAGTGTATTCGCGCATATCAATTGAAACTTGAAAGGTGTTAATAGAATGAAATGGGACATCTAGTAAAAATAAGTACATGTTCATCTTGTCACGTCCCGAACCCATTTGAGATGGAATGAGGTTGGGCTGAGGTATATTCCGTCTTGATCTCGAATGAACGGGATGGACCTATCCCATCCCATCTCGTGCCCACCCCTAGTTTGAGATGAAGAAATTGAGGGATGAGAAAGAGAGTGATGAGAGTTTCTCATGGGTTGGGATTTGATTTATTTTCAGTTTGCAAAATAAGCCCAAGTCTCTGAAGCCCATAAGCTATAGTAACGGGACAGACTGGGACTGAATTTTGTGGAATCGATTTCGTCTCGGTTCCAACCGGTCCGAGATGGGGATGAAAATGGCATGAACCGATTGGTCCGGGTCCGAAAAGAGTCGGGACCATACAGGTTCTGGTCGAAACCGAGATTCTTGCCCACCCCTATTCACAATTCTACGCAATCCATAACAATGTCAATGATATGGGGGTGATATGGGGGGGGGGGGGGGGGGACCATGGAATGAGTTTTTGCGAAATTTCATTGAAATTTTCGATTTTTTAATTACGAAAAGAAAAAGGCTAAATATAAATTTACATTTTTTCAAGGTTTTTTTTGAGTTTTTTTCCTCGTAAAATTTGATTTTTTTTTTTTGCCAAATACTCAGTAACCAAATTTTCATATTTTCGATAAATTTCGGAGTTTTTTCATAAATTTTGAGTTTTGTTTTCTTTATAATTATCATTTTTTCTAATTATTTATTGATTTTTGAAACAACCCCCTGATTTTCTAATTATATATTGATTTCATGTTTGTTTAATCTCTTGGTATTTAGGCTTCATTTAATGTGTTTAATAGATTTATTTACTTTGCATTTTTTTCACATATTTCATATACCCTCGAAATGCTTTATATATATTTCATGTATCCTCAAAATTTTTACATTTTTTCTTTACACACCAAAATATTTCTTAAAATCAGGAGACTGAAATTAACCCAAAAAATGAAATCACAATCCTTTGACAATGCTTTTCAATTGATTGATTTTGCCATGGTGGATGACTCCATGTTGATGTTAATGATCTCCTATGCAAGGGGTATCAGGTTTCAGTGATTCAAAACTCGTTATTTCGTACCAAATAAGTCATATATTAAGTCAATTTAAAAGTAATTAGTGCAAGTAATACATGAAAAAAGAGTCAGTTTGTTATCAACCACCATAGATTATGTAGTCAATGGAGACTTTAAGGGTGAAAAAAAAGGACCATGTAAAATCCTAAAAATGTAGAGTTTGTGCAAAATTTCGTGATTTTGTACAAATGAACTCATGTTTTATTTCCTGAGAAGTGAGACCTTTGGCAGTGTGCTCTGGCTTACGAGTTAAATCCAGGACCATTCATTTCATCCTAATGGTCTTGCTAAACAGTGTTCTTCCCCTTGGGAAACTACTAAAATGCTCAAAATTTGTTATCTAGAAAAATGATAATTGCTAATGAGTAGTGTAAACCCCTACCCATTCTGGCACACCTGATTCCTGAGTATTTTATGTGATTTACTTTAGTGGAATCAATATTCAATTTTTGTAATTTATCTTTTGATCGTCACACTTACTGTTGCTTTGCTTCAATTATTTTGACAATGTTAAAAAAACTTATAATTGCATGCACGAGAACTATCCATTCATGACAACCAAAAACATAGCGAAAAGCTTAGAATTTACTATTTAATTGTGTTGCGCCTCACAGCACCCAACTTCATAATACCCTATTCTTTCTTTCTAGTTCTTCAAACCATATAAATGCATAAAGTTGGCTGTAGGGCAGTTAGAAGTTGTTGACAAAAACATTAGTTCATTAGATTTTTGATAGAAACTGAGACTTAATTGATGGTGACTTGGAAATTGAAATATAATGATTAATGACAATAAGCCTCCCCCATTAAACACTTGTTTGATTCCTTATTTGGAACGCTTTAGGGTTGGTAAACATGCTTCTTAAACTACTGATCAAGGAGGTGTCAAGAAGTTGATTTAGTCATGGAAGCATTGGACGGGGCAAACTTCAAGTCTGGGGGAGACTCTGACTGAAGACTTCTCTGATGCTTTTTTATGTATTAAAAATGCCATGAAAGATCTTGTTATATTCTTTGACAAAAGAATTAGGTGGTGAATTAAAGAGTATCTTTTGGTGAGTACCTAATGCAAACCATCCAAAATATTATTATTAGCATCTACAGACATGCTAAAGCAACACAAAGTTTTCTATAATTTCAAGAAACCAACGTTGCGTGTGCATATGTAATTATTCTATAGAAATGAAGGAAATGAAAAGGCAAGTGAATGTGTGGAGATGAATCGTAACTTCATTGATTGAATCACTTGTTAGGACTGTATTTTACTAACACCAATAGTCAGGGGCAAATCCAGGATTGCAGATAAAGGGGGGCTAATTTTTTTTTGAATAATAGATAATTTAATTATTAAAATAAATCGATAAATATGATTAAAACAAAGTTTCAAAAGTAATACAAGAGAAACATACTTAATGAGTCAATGTCCATGTACAATGGATTTTGGTAGAAGTTGTCTGCGGGTTTTCATGTTCTGGTAATGCTGCATAATCACCTCATCATCTCATGGCATAAAATATATCTTTCTCAACATATGTAATCAAACTATCTGTCATCCATTGATCTCCCATCTGACTACGTAATCGATTTTTGACAATCTTCATAGCAGAAAAAGTTTTCTCGATACTGGCAGTTGCAACTGGTAATATTAAGGCTAAAGTAATAAGCCTAAAGATCAAAGGATACAAAATGTCATTCTTTGTCCGTACCATCTGTTAAGCAAGATTGCTAATTCCTGTCAAGTCCAAGAACTCGCTATTGGACCTCACATCAATGATAAATGTCTCCAACTGATTATCAAGAGCATTGAGTTGTACTTCGGAGAAATCATTTGGATAAAACTGAGCAAAACGAATTAGTTTTCCTTATCAAAATCCGAGAAGGAATCATTTGGGCTCAAGCACGAAAGGCATAAAAGCAACTCAATATTCTCTTCATTTAAACAGTTGTTAAGCTCTTAAAGTTGCAAATCAATAACAACATTAAATAATTGAACCTGATAACGATTCATATTTATCACCTTTTCAACATTACGCGTGATCATCCTCGAGCAACATAAAATTCATCAAGATTAAGCATTTCTATATCACGTTTGCTACAAAATAATGAAACTTCATCTAGCAAATTGTTTCATCCATCATCTCGCATCAATTGTAGGCGTATCTTAACTACTTTGACCAAACTCATGGCATTCACAACATTTTGATCATTTCTTTGCAATGCTAGTGACAATTCATAAGTGATTCCTAATGTACTTTTCATCAAATGAAGTCCAAATGTAATATCAAAAAATTGAGAAATCGATCTTTGTCGAAATCGTCTAGTGTGATTGAGAGGGGATTGGAGTAAATCGATCTCTATCAAATTCGTCTTGTGCGATTGGAGGAAATCAATCACTATCCAGTTAAAATCGTTTGGTGCGATTGGAGGAAATCGATCTCAGTTGAAATCGTAATGTGCGATTGAGAAAGCGGAGGCACGAACTAGCGAAGGCTATATGATTTTGTGAGTTGATTTTCATGAAGTGAATGTATATGTTAATGTGTATACTATTATTTATAGAGGGGGGGGGGGGCAACTTATACTTTTAAAAGGGGGGCAAGATCCCATATATAACTAGTTTGGTGGATTTTTTTGAAAAAATAAGGGGAGCAATTGCCCCCCATACACAAAGCATAGATCCACCCCTGCCAATAGTTATGAATAGTTGATCATCCATGTCATCATGCTAGAATTTAGGGCATTAACAAATATTAATCTTCAAATAAGAAAGGTAATCTAAAATTCTAAATGACCACACATCTGATCATATAGTCATCCATAAGAAATGTTAGGGTTGAACACCGAACCGTCGGTTTGGTTTTTCGCCTAAACAGTGAACCGAACCGCCTTTGGTCGATTTCAAAATTTTCAAACCGAAACCAAACCGACCATTAACAAAACCAATTTGAAATCGAACCGATTCTAATTTATGCAAACTATAACCGAATTGACTTAAATCGAACCAAAATCGAAATAAAACTGAACCGACCGACTATTTTAAATATATTATATTATTTATATATATAATATAAATTATTTATTATATATATTCGGTCGGTTCGGTTTGGTCGGTTAAAATCACATAGAAACCGAAAACCTAATCGACCACATCGGTTTTGAATTTTTTAAAGCTGAAACTTATCCGAACTGAATTTAAACCGAACCAATCGGTTCAGTCTGTTTAATCAGTTTGGTTGGTTTTTTGTTCAACCCTAAGAAATATGGATTCATAGTCGTTTTCCTCTGACAACATGTTTTCTATCATAATTATCATTGATATTGACACTTGTCCACTCAAGAGAGTCTAAATAAACCAGTAATAGTCCTCTATGGTGGATTCTCTAATTGAATCTGATCTCATCCATCAATTAGGTCAACATCTTGCAACCCTTATATTTTGTGTTCATGTTAGGTCAAAATGGCAATACTAACTTACCAAACAAACGTTTAAATCATACTTACATCATTGCCAAATTGTCCAATCACGTTCAAATCAACGCCAAATTGCCCAATCATGCTCACATCAGTGCCAAATTGTCCAATCATGCTCACATCAGCGCCAAATTGCCCAATCATGTTCACATTAGCACTAACTGCTGAGGTCTAATCGAGTCTGTTATCGTCAATTTCGTTGTTGGTAATACGAGTCAGGCTTGCATCTGTCAGTAAGGTCTTTGAATTGTGTTAGTTGGCTAGTGCAAACTTCTCCATGTTCTTTTGCCGAGAATCGGTATATTAGTTTGTCTGATTTCGTTTGATGGCGTTAATACTCTTACTTCGATATAGATCAACTCGAGTGGGAGGTGTTTCCAGTTGTTTCTTCAGTTGGGTTGATCATTTTGTTCCCTCCAGCTATGCAGTGTAGGGCGTATATTAGTTCTCTGGGTTGTTTTTTTAACCCGTAGTGGTGTCTACCTTTTCCTTTCCCTTGGGCTGCTTGTCTGGCATTCCGATGAATTCGTCGAGTCGTTCTCTCTGAACCCAATGCTCAATTTCATCTTTTAGATTGTAGGAGTTTTTGATATCGTGTCCGTGATCCTTGTGGAAGGAACAATACTTACTCTTATTTCTCCCCTTCGGGCCTCCTCTCATTCTGAGTGGCCAGTTGATGCGCTATTTTAGTAGCACACAACTTAATACCCTGCTTTGTGATTTGTAGTATAGAATAAGTAGGGATCGTTCTAGACCGGGGATTAGAGGGCTTGTTAATTACACTAATAATAATTAAAAGACAACTAACAACCTAATTAATTAAATAAAAGGGGATTGGATTTTCTAAATTAAATTATGAAAATAACTACGAAAATTAATGTAAAGATAATAAACTAAATAGATGACAAAGATGAGAAATTAGCTAAGGGTTTTATCTCCACACACCAAACATATGCTTATAAATTAATCTTCAATAATCACTTGCTAACTCGTGAGAGACAATGCTCAAGACTAACCGTGACCGCACTGCATTAATTTTATTATTTTCCCAAGTTATTTGAATTAAACTAAGCGTCGCTTTCAAACTATTCTTATCATGCTATCTAAACAGGAATCACAAGTTAAATAGCAATCTAAGATCATTAAGTTTTGTGGAAAATATGAACACTGACTAGGCAATTACAAGTATGATCAGCATCTTGTTCTTGCCTAGGTTTCTACTTAACCTTACCAACGTTCCTTGGTATTTACTACTTGTGAGTACAGAATCATAACAATTAGGTGAAACTCTCCTATACTCTAGCCCCAAATCCTAGCATGCTTACTAAGTTGGCCACCTTAACAAACATAAAAGGAAAAGTTCTCTATAAAGCAGTTAAGCAAAACACAATCACTAATAGCAAGGAAGATTAAATTTGATTAATTTATAAAACACATATTCGGGGCTTCGAATCCACCCCTAACTAAGATGAGTTTAGCTAGACATATTAATTATGTTTAAACAGTAATCCATAATCAATAATCAAACTAAAATTAAGAGAAATAGATGTTTAGAGATGAAAACAAAACACTGATCCGTGGTGGTACTGAGTGGAACTGGGGTGCGAATAACGCGAAATCGCCTCCTTCACCTTCGCGATCTGCTCGTTCGGTCTGTTCCTCAGCTCCCTTCGTTCTACTTCTTCGGTCTCCCTTCGTTCTGCTTCACCTCTTCCTTTCGATCTCTGCTTGTGAAACAGATTGAGAGAAATAAGGGGATGACGAGGGACTGAGACGGTGGCTGGCGAGGTGGAGATGGGTGGCGACAATTAGGGGCAGATAGAAAGGATTGAGACGAGGGTTTCGGTGTGAGAATGTTCTGATGGTGACGGCGATGAGGGAGTCAGGCGAGAGAGGGATGAGGCGACTGTGGTTGTAAGGAGGAGGGGATGAACAGGGTCTTACGTGGCGGTCTGCGGCTGTAGATGAGGGCGGTGAAGATGGTTGATGATGGGTGAGGACGGCGGCTAGGGTTTGTGCGAGGATGATCAGGGAGGAAAAGGAGATGATGGAGGCAGTGGATCAATGCTATTGCTCGATGGGTGGTTTTTTTCTTTCAAAGCCAGGTATGTCCCCTTTTTATTCTTGTTTTCTTCTTTCTGTGGTTTCCTTGTTGGTGTGGTTTCCTTGCTTGTGTGAATTCCTTGTGCAATTAGTATTCCTGAATTGCCAATTTGCTTCTATTTTAAAGTATTGTAATTGGAAACCTACACAAACATGAAAATAGCAATTAGTACCATAATTAACAAGTAATAGCTAATAATACATATAGAAATATGGTACTAAAAATAGCTTAATTATGCCCCTATCACCAGTTGACGTCCTCCCATTTCACCATGTGTTTCAGTATATTGGCCCGACTCGTTTTCAAGGTTGCGTACGGTTTGTATGTTTTTTTTTATCACACTTGTTACTCGCTCGTGTTTGAGCCTTGTCGACTGTAGCTTTCCGAACTCTTGTTGGTTGGATTCGGACCTTCCATTGGTTCGGTGCATTTTCGACTGAATGCTATCCTCTCGGGGTCCTTCGTCTCTTCTTCTTTCCTCCCTCATTTCCTGCTTCTTTGAGTGGCCTTCCTTTTCGTGATAATTTTTCTTCCTGGCAGCTTTCATCTCCTCGAGAGAGATGTGTTTTTGGGCAAACTTCAACAGAATCGCCATGTTTTTTGGGGGTTCCAGGTTGAGAGCATAAAAAAGAGCCATCTTTTCAGTATGGCGGTGAAAGTAGCGATGGCCGTGTCATCGCTGCACTTGTCGATCATTGTTAGCTCGTTAGTGACCCTTATCGTCTCATCAGGCTTCTATTTGATGTGAAGCAGGTAGTGTGGTCATTTCCTCATTTGCTGACTACCGATTAATCTTGTGATAAAGGCGGTGGCTAGTGCCTAGAAGGAATCTATCGACCTTGGTGGTAAGTTGTTGAACCAGCTAATTGCTGTAGAGGTAAGACTAGTTGGAAACGTTTTGCATAAGATGAATTTCGTACTCTCCTTTAACGCCATCATGTGGTGAAAATGTCAGAAATGGTCAGTTGGGTCGGTGGTGCCATCATATGCCTCAAACTTTGGTGGGTGAACTTATTTGGCATGGGAGTTATCATGTGGGCGTCAGAGAATGGTGGCTTGGCTAGCTCGTATAATACATTAGGATCCGTGATTCCGATCCTAAATGAGATTTCAGCAGGTGTTCTGTCACTCTGTGGAGTCTTATCTTGGGGAGGTTCATTGCTTTCGAGATTCCCTTGTTGAGGTTCTGCAGGAGGTTGATTGCTTTCCCGGGATCGGTTAGTAGAGTTTTGCTGGGGCGACACTTGGATTGGGTCGGCTGACTGAGTTTGCTATTGAGTGAGTTTCTCCATCATCTTCATCATGTGGTTCATCTAGGTCATGATAAAAATCTACCCGAGGGTCCGTAGCAATGACGCCGGATGTCTGGGTTGTCTGAGCTACTGCATGTTGTGGATTTTGACCCTTAGGCACTGTTGGTCTGGTGGTTATCGCTGGGTCTTGATCGTGGGCTGCTGGAAATGTAGTATCGCCAGTAGGAAGGTTACTGTGATTGTTGTTGGGTTGAGAGTCTGTAGAGTGTTCCATCTGTTCTGGTAGCCTCTTGATCGTTGATCGGATTTTAGTGAGTTTTGCTACTGTGGATCTTCTTTTCAAAAAGAAAACTTGTCGTTCTCCACGGATGACGCCAAACTGATGTGTCCAAATCTCTTACTGTTGTAAGTTAGACTTGTAAAACAGATGTTAGACAGCCAAGGACCACCTTTTTGGTGGTCGAAGGCACTCCAATGCTTAAGTCAGCAACTTTGTTGGATAATGAAGTAAATCTGGACAAAACTCAGTTAAAGTTGCATACATTTTTCGATTGCTCCCTTTACCTTATATAATGGTCGTGATCTAATTCTCTGCGTGGCTTAAGCATGTGAGGCGCAATGAAAGGAGACGTTCTTCCTAACAGTCTCCTCCTTTATGAAGACGGGTCCATGGAGGCGCAACTCCTTCCACGACTCTTTATGCAACGTTTCTCTTCTCTATGAGATAACTCGCTCGGGCTTGGATTTGGGTCTAGTTATGACTTCTTCTAATGGGCCTTATTTGGGTTTTTATAATTAGTTGACTTCTTTGGGCTTTATGAGCTAGCCCAGTTTTAGGATACTTGATCCTTGTGATGGATGATTTTTGCCACGTGTATGGCTGTGATGACGGTCTATTTTGATGTATCATCAATATTAGTCAACTCGAAGTTTTTACAAGTAAGTTGACTTGTTCGTCCCAACTTTACTTTGTTGGTCAGACATATAGTCGACTCAAAGTTTTTTACAAGTAAGTTGGCTTGTTCGTCCCAACTTTTACTTCATTGTTCGACGTATCGGTTGATCCGAAGTTTTTACGAATGAGTTGACTTGTTTGTCCCAACTTTCACTTCATTGTTTGACGCATCAGCCGGTCCTAAGTTTTTATGAGTAAGTTGATTTGTTTGTCCCAACTTTTACTTCGTTGTTTGACGCATCAATCAGTCCGAAGTTTTTACGAGTAACTTGACTTGTTTGTCCCAACTTTTACTTCGTTGTTCGACGTATCTGTCGATTCAAAGTTTTTACGAGTGAGTTGATTTGTTTGTCCCAACTTTTACTTCATGGTTGATCTGACCGGAAGTTTGTTATTTGAGTCTGACTTATACGTCCCTACCTTTTGCTCATGGCTTGGCATGCTAATTGTTTCACATTGTCTAGCTTAGACGCCTTAATTTTATTGCTTGGATGTAAGACGAAGGGTTTGAACTCGAAGTGTTGTTGATAATCCCATTTTGGGTGCTTAACAATTTATAGTAGTAGTGGTCATTCTCTTTTCATAAGGCCATGCTTTGTTGTAGGATCCGCTTGTGAATATGTATTATGTCTCTCTGACTGCTGCTCGATTGATATCGTTTCTTGTGACGATGGAGGGGGTTTGATTCATGCATGCCCTTGTTGTTTGAGGGGTATTTGGGTCTGATCCTAGGTCAGGTTTGGTTTCGTATCACCTTGGAGTATGCTTTGGTGTTGCCTTGCCTTGAGTGGACTGTGTATGTGCTTAACTCGTTCGTTGCAACTTCATCCTTCATGATTACCCTATAGCTTTGATAGTTTTTTGTTACTTATATTGTTGTCGCGAGGTAGCTGATAAACTTGAAAATCTTCTTGATCAAATCCTTGGGTGCGTGCTCTTGACAGGTGATTCCGGTGAGCGGAGTAGAATCTGGCACCGAATTGTCCAATCATGCTCATATCAGCACCAACTGCCAAGGCTTCCATCAAGTTTTATCAAATTTGTTTGCGTTGGTTCCATTGTCAGTAATGGAGGAGGAATTGTTGGCCTTGTCTGGGATAATGTGGATTGAGCTTGCGTTTGTAAGTGAGGCCTTCAAACTCGGTCAGTTGGTTGATCTCCGCCTGAAGTGCGAATTTCTCTGTGTTTCCCGTTGTGAGTTGTTGCAGCGGCTCTTCTGGTCTAGTTCAATGGTGGCGTTCCTACTTCGATATAGATCAACTCGAGTGGGCAGTATCATTGGTCGCTTCTTTGATTGGCCAGATTGTTCATTTCATCCAACTATGCATTGTAGGACGTATGTCAATTCTTTGAATTGCTCTTTTGATCCCGCAGTGGCGTCCACATTCGTTTTCCCTTTGGGTGGCTTATTTGGAAACTCGATGAATTCCTCGAGTCGTACTCTTTGGATCCAGTGCTCGATTTTGTCTTTCAAATCGTAACGATCTTCAGTGGTGTGTCCGTGATCCTTGTGGAAATAGCAGTACTTGCTCTTATCTCGCTCCTCAAGGTCGTGTATGGTTTATATTAGGGCTGGGCAAGTACGGGTAACCGGCCCAAAAGCTAAAAATCAAAAACCAGCCCGAGAAATTCGGGCCCGTGTTTATGAGAACCAAAACCAGACCGAGTTGACCGGGTAACCGAAGTCCCAATTAACCGATTTACGGGCCGATTTCGGGCCGGTCTCGGTCCTAAGAGAAAAAATGCTTCTACAGTAAAAAAAAAATACTGGAACCATACAACAAAATTAAAAAAATTACAAAAAAATTTATAACAAAAAATTATAGCATACAACAAAAATTATATCAAAAAATTACAAAAAAAAATACAACAAATTACAAGATCAGATTCAAGATCTGATCTGATCTGATCAAGATCTGAGATCAGATCTGATCTAGGGAAAGGCGTGGAAGGGAGGGGAGAGGGAGGCGGCTCGGCCTCTGCTTTCGCTGAGAGTAGGGCCGGGAGTAGGCCTCCGTCTTCGCTGAGAGAGGGAGCCGGTTGATCTCCGCCTTCGCTGAAAAGGGAGCCGGTCGATCTCCGCCTCCGCTATGAGAAGAGAAGAGGCGTCCGCGGCTTCGCCTCCGCTGTGAGAAGGGAGGGGAGAGGGAGGCGGCCTCAGATCGGCCTCCGCCTCCGCTGTGAGAATAGAGGGGAGAGGGAGAGGGAAGCGGCCTCAGATCGGCCTCCGCGGCTTCGCTGTGAAAAGAGAAGAGTTTGAGGCCTTCGCTGGTTTCCTCTCTGTTAGAAATTTTCAAAGTTGAGGGAGTTTGAGGGGAGAGAGAAATACTTAAGTGAAGGAGTCGGGCCGGGTCGGTTACTTGACGGGCTTCAGAAATGGAAACCGAGGCCCCACCAGAAACTTCGGGTCGGGCCGGGCTTTTACAACCGAATTTTTTTTAATTAATTAAAACCGATCCGAACCGACCTGATCGGTCCGGTTGTCGGTTCGGTCCGGATTTTAGGTCCTAAATGCCCACCCCTAGTTTATATGTTTTCTTTGTCACGCTTGTCACCCGTTCATGCCTGGGCCTTGCCGATTGCAGCTTTCTGGGCTCTTACTGGTTGAATTCGGATTTCCCATTGATCTAATGCCTCTTTGACTGAATGTTTTCCTCCTGGGGTCTGTCGTCTCTCCTCATTTATTCTCTCTTATCTTGCCTCTTTGAATGGCTTTCCTTCTTGGATTCGTTCTTTTTCCTAGCGGCCACCATTTCCTCAAAAGTGATGTGTTTTTGGGCGATCTTCAATAGGGTCTCCATGTTCTTTGGGGGGTCCAGGTTTAGATAATCGAATAATGATCCCCTTTTTAGTTCGGAGGTGAAGGTGGCTATGACCATGTCATCGCTGCAGCCGTCAATCATGGTAAACTTGTTAGTAAAACGAGTGGCGTACTCCTTTATAGTTTCTTCAGGCTTCTGCTTGATGTGAAGCAAGTAGTGTGGGCTCTTTCTCATCTGTTGACTTCTGATGAACCTTGTGATGAATGTAGTAGCTAGCGCTTGAAAGGAGTCTATTGTCCTCGTTGGCAGGCTGTTGAATCAATTCATTGATGTGAAGGTAAGACTGGTTGGAGATGTTCGACACATGATGGACTGTGTGATTTCTTTCAATGCCATCATGTGGTGGAAGTGTCACAGATGGTCTGTAGGATCGGTGGTTCCATCGTACGCCTTGAACTTCAGTGGAATGAAATTTTTCGGCATAGGAGTCACCATGAGCGATTTATAGAACGGTGGTCTGGCCAATTCATATAGTATATCGGGATCTGTGACCCTGATCCTGAATGGGATTTGAGCAAGGGTCATGTCTCTTTGAGGGGGCCATCTTTCGGTGGTTTGCTGCTTTCGAGATTCACCTACTGAGGTTCTGCAGGAACTTCATTACTCTCTCAGACGCGATTGGCAGAGTTTTGTTGAGGCGGTGTTTGGACATGGTCAGCGGATTGGGCACGCTCTTGGGTGAGTTTTTCTACCGTCTTGATCAAACGATCCATCTGGGTCATGAGTTGGTCCATGCAAGGATCTGTGGCAGTGCTGCCAGATGTTTGAGATGTCTGGGCTTCCACACGTTGTGGCTTTCTGTCATTGGGCACGATTGGCCCAATGGTTGTCGCTGGATTTGGAATGTGAGCCATTGGCGACGCAGCTTCATCAATGGGAGGATTGTTTTGATTGTTGCTAGGTTGAGGGTCTGTAGAGTGTCCCATATGTTCTGAGGGCTTTTTAATCGTTGATCAGAGCTAAGGAAGTTTTCTACTGTAGACTCTTCTTGAAAGGAAATTGTCGTTCCCCACGGATGACGCCAAATTGATGCATAAAAAATTTGGTCTCCTGTTAGTCTGACCTGCAAAACAAATGTTAGATTGCCAAAGACCACCTTTTCGGTGGCCGGAGGCACTCCGATGCTTAACTTAATAATTCAGTTGGAGATGGAGATAAATCTGGACAGAACTCAGTTAAAATTGAATACCTTTGTTGAATGTTCCATTTACCTTATATGATGGTCATTGTTAATTTCCTGTGTGACTTAAACATGTGAGGCGCAACGAGGGGAGTCGTTCTTTGTAACAATCTCCTCCTTTATGAAGATACGTCCTCAGAGGCGTAACTCCCTCCACGACTCTTTTTCTCTGTAACATTTTTCCTCTTTAAGGGAGAACTCTATGGGGCCTAGATTTATGTCTCTGAATATGATTTATTCTGACGGGCCCTGTTTGGGCTTTTATGACTGGATTTGCCTTTTTTGGGCTTTATGAATTGGTCATGTCTTAGGATATATACTTGATCCTCGTAATAGACGATCCCTGCCACGTGTATGGCTGTGATAACAATCTTATTTGATGAATCTCACATGTGATTTAATATAGTATTTTATGTGATTTACTATAGTGGAATCAATATTCAATTGTAATTTGCATTTGTGCGGTGAATGCATAAATGAGAAATTTATCTTTTAATCGTAGCAGTGCTGCTTTGCTTCAATTATTTTGACAATGTTAAAAAACTTATACTAATTGCATGCATGAGAACTATACGTTCACCACAACCAAACAATTAAATGGAGGGCAGTTGGAAGTTGTTGACAAAAACATTAGTTCATTAGAAATTTGATAGAAACTTAGTGATGATGGTGAGTTGGAAGTTGAAATATAATGACAATAAGCCTCCCCCGTTAAACACTTGTTTGATTTCTTATTTTTAACAAGTTAGGGTTGGTAAACATGCTTATTAAATTACTAATCTACGGCAGAAAATCAAAACAATTCATCATAACAATAAGGAGGTGTTGGAAGGTTGATTTAGTCATGGAAGCATTGGACGGGCAAACCTCAAGTCTGGGGGAGACTCTTACTGAAGACTTTTTTAATGTATTTAAAATGCCATGAAAGATCTTGTTATATCCTTTGACAAAAGAAGGAGGTGGTGAATTAAAGAGTATCTTTTGGTGATTACCTAATGCAAACCCTCCAAAACATTATTATTAGCACCTACAAACACGCAAAAGCAACAACACTGAGTTTTCTATAATTTCAAGAAACCAATGTTGCGTGTGCATATGTAATTATTCTCTACAGGAAAGTGAATATGTGGAGATGAATCGTGACTTCATTGATTGAATCACTTGTTAGGATTGTATTTTACTAACACCTATATATATATAGTTATGAATATCATGTCATCGTGATAGTGTAGGGCATTAACAAATATTAATCTTCAGATAATTAAGAGAGGTAATCTGAAATTTTAAATGACCACATAGCCATCCATAAGAAAAATGTGGATTCATAGTCGTTTTCCTCTTACAACATCTTTTCTATCATAATTATCATTGATATTGACACACTTGTCCACTCAAGAGAGAGTCTAAATAAACCACTAATAGTTCTCTTTGGTGGATTCTCTAATTCAATCTTATCTCATCCATCAATTAGGTCAACATCTTGCAGCCCTTATATTTTGTGTTCATGTTTGGTCAAAATGTTATATATATATATTTTTATTTTTAAATATTCTACTTAATCTTTTATTATAATCTATGCAAGGCGACACGAGGCATGTAGTAATACAATAGCTTTCCACTTTTGTTCAACAATTATAGGATTGATGTGTTAATTAATACCTGACACACATATAACTATATAAGTAGACATTGACCAAAATGTGTTGTTGAAGCAATATTGGTCTTTAATCCTCTTGACTGAGTATATATGTGAAGGAATTTCCATTTGCCAGTCACCACATCTCATTTGGAAGATCAAGGTTGGTGAGCTTACACCATAATCAAACTTGTCTTTGTAATATAAAAAACAATTATCCCAATATATCTTGACTTCTAGAATGATTAAAAACCACTAAAATCCAATGCACTATGACACCTTTGCTTCTAAAAACCAAAAGGTTACCACACCTTCATTGTGACCAATAATTTAATGATCAGTCTAGCTTTCAAGTCATATATAGCATTGGTTACACACAAATCACCATATCGTTATCATTTGATTTGATAAATAAAGATTGGCTAGTTCACGGACTTAACATGCCTCTGTAATTAATTAGGTAACACAAAATGAGCTTGGAAATGACAAGAGAACTCATGAGGTATGTTTAGTATGAAAGAATTGAATACTTGAGATGGAAGGGAAGTCGTCTGATTCACATTCCAGAGGCGTCAATACATATATAATTGGCTGCCCAAACCTTTCAAACCGCAAAAAGAGGTCAGACAAAGACATGATCACATAACTTTCCATTCAATTATTCAAATGTGTCCCAAATTATCATTGAGTTCCATTTCATTCACAACAAAAAAAATTATGATTTATGACATAATTGATGAAGGCATAACTTCACCCAAATACCCATAATGTCAAATACTCCTCCATTTATGTTCAACCCTCATGATCTTCTATATCAAAATGAAAGCAGAAACACAACTACACCAAAAACCCATTTTTATACAAGTAACCTAATTTGTGTTCAAACTCAACAAACAATCTTTTATTACTCAACTAAAAACAACCATCTTATCAAACGAACCAACAAGTATGAAGCAAAGACCCAAAAAAAAAAAAAGAAAAAAAAAGTAAAATAGTGTTCCTCTTTACCCAAGGAACGATTGAAAGGTAAGAGAAAAGCTTCTTTGGAGATTGAAGTATGAAAACTCTATACCATTAAAAACACCTAAATTAAACAAATAAGTTATATATGAGATAGAAGCAGTAGTAACTATCTCAATAACTTCCTAGTGTTTGATGAAGGGGTGATCTTGATGACCAGTCCAGGGAAAACATCATCTGGATCATGGATATGTGGGTTTTGTTCAACTATGAAGGGATCTCCACACTTGTCACTAATCATATTAAGCGTCTCGCCTTCACCAACAACATAAATATCGTCGCAACGTCTAGCACCCATGATGAATTGATGGTTTCCCTGATCATGATCAGCAGCAAAAGATGACCATCTAGTCTGATCATCAAAGGTGCATACAAGGATGAAAGCAACAAGTATAAGTGCACAACCCCATGAAGCTACATCAGCTATTGCTATTGCTATGGTGGACATGGAGGATTTCTTCTTTCTGGATACCATTTTCAGAGAGATAGAGAATAAAGGAGAAAAACTTTGAAGTGAAGATGGATGAAGAAATGGATTTGATGTTGGGGTGGGTTTTTGCTTATATAGTGAAGGGTGATAAGCGCCGAGGGTGAGGTGGGCAGTTTTTGGCCGTTTTGTATGGGGTAGTGGAGGTGTGCGCTTTGGGTCTTCTCTGTGTTACGTGCACTTCTTTCTTTTGCTCAAATTGGACCTTTCTTTCTTCCCTGTTCTGATTTATATAGGTGTTGAAATCAAACTTGTGCTTCTTTGTTTTGTGGATTGTAAGTATGAAGAAGGTTCTTCCAATTTGGTGAGTGAACATGCCAATTCGGGCTATAAGAGATGTCTCTCAAATGGTTGATCAGAGGCAATTGAATGGTTTATTTATGAGTTTTTTTTTTTTTCTTTTCTAACTCATGTTTTACTAAAATCACCATGTTACTAAAAAAAAACCTCATGTTTGGGTTTGTGTTTTTTTAAAATCACTCAAACCACAATCCAAACTAACTTAGGCTCCGTTTGGTGTACCGTAAAACTTTGCATTCTGCAAAATTTTGCATTTGCATTAGTTTGCATATGCATTAATTTGCAGTGCATTGCTTTACAATTGCTTGGTAACAATTAATGAAAAATAATGAATACACTCAATGTTTGCTTGGTTGACCTGGATATTGCATTTATGCAAACACCAACTACATAAAAATTGAAAAACAATTCTAATTAACTCATTCTTCCCCCATACTATTATTCATTATTTTTATAAAAAGATTTCTTAAATAATACTAATAATAATAATAATAATAATAATAATAATAATAATAATAATGACAATATACAGATATACATACAGACAGAAATTACCACTAATGACTAATAATATAATGTCAAAATATGCTCACAAACACTAATGAAAATCTAACTAAAATTATTCGTTCCCGACTACATAAGCAAACACATGAAAGAGTTCTAAAAAAACTTGTTTCTTTATAAAGTTGGACTGTCTAAGTAGACGTTGAAGGAAAAAAGCGAGACTTGCAAAGTTTTATGAGAGATTTTAACCCTAAAGATTTGCAAGACCACTTAACTAAAAGATATGGAGGTGTGGAATTTGAATTTCATAAACTACTTTTTGCAAATCATACCAAACACCTATACTTGTGTAGCTACCCGTAAAAGAATGCAAAAACATTACTTTACGTTGTACCAAGCGGAGCCTTAAAGATTTCTCTTTTCATTGACCTAAACTCTGCCCTCAACTAAAATCAAACAGCCAGTTCGATAACTTACGGTTGAAAACCTATAAGCTTCTCACAACCCCCTCTCACGATGCCATCCTCCATCTCCAATGATTTAGGGCTTTACATCTCTTACTCTGCTCTATCTCCAACATTTTCTACTTTGTTTCCCTCCTCCATCTCCAATGACACAAGTTGGTCATTTCGAACATCGAAAAATGACTAGGGTTAGTCCTTTCGACAACTCAAATTGACTCAATTTAGTCATTTTTAACAAAAAAAAATCGGTGCTAGTCATTCCCACGTTCGTATTTGGATTTGTTGGGGGGTTTTGGGTTAATTAGAGAATTTTAAGTCTGAAGCAAGACAAAAATTCTTTATATATATATATATATATATATATATATATATATTTAATTTTGGAGTGATTCTAGTAAAAGAACAACCTTATTTATTTGTATTTTATTCTTAAGTTTTTTTTTTGTTTAAACATTTTTATTTATTTGTTGATTCATGCCCGAAGGCTACATGATTGACTCTATAGAGTTAACCAAATCAAGTCCAAATGCTACAATATTGTTGCCATTTCATATCCTCGTCGCCTACACCTTGCATGAAGACTTGTTTTCGCTCCGATCCATCGCCTCCATCTAAGCAGCTGCATTCAATAGCCGAAGGCTTATCAACGGTGGAACACAAGTGCTCCTAATATTCGGGCGAAAACTCACAAAACCCTAATTGGTGAATCTTGAACCCGCGACCTCTCACAAGGAGAGTGAATTCTGACCAACCGAATTACAATTGGTGAACTGTTCTTAAGTTAACTATGCTTAACTTGATGGAAGCAAAAAGAAAACAAAACACATTTCTTAAATCTCTTGTTATACCCACTAGTTGTTTCACTTTTCACATGTTCCTTATGTTAGATTTGCCACAAGCAAACAATTTCTTTATATTAGGTGTGTACATTAATTTGCATTTTTGTATATTGTAAAGAATGTTTCATCAGTTGAGACAACTTTTTGAAGAATGTTACATTAATCGAGCCAACTTGTTAAAAAAAAATGTTCAAGAGAATAACTAGTATCGCTGGTCTTAAGAGGAGCAAGAGAGGGAGTGGTCGTGGGAAGTCTTCAACTTTCAAGCATAACCTAAGAAGATATTTGCAATAGTTATAGGTAGAGCTAATCCTCCCACAAACATCACAACAAACAAAAATTTGCCTTGAATGGTCGACATAATTTCTAAACCTTGGCTTGAAGTGAATAGAATCATTGACAAGTTTCATAGTTTGATTTTGGATTTGTTTGAAGTGAAGATGATGGGGAGACTTTAAGCCCAAGTGGTAAAACGAGTAGTGTAATGAGTGGGCACAACACAAAACAGTGACCTCTTTTCTTTCCCTCCACTCACCCACAACAAACATGCAGTTTGTCAAGTGTTTTATTCTACAAACGGCTTCTGATTTATTGGGATTGTTCGCTCGCGTGCGATGATGCGGGCCCACTATAGGCTGCCGGATACATACTATAGGCTACCGGTTCCTATGCATCTCAAAGTCATTGCACAGATCCACACACCCACCTCTTTGATTTGATCATTTTAAAGGACCGGGATGGTGTATACAAGGGTTTTGTAAGAAAGCTACTGACTATACCCATATATTCCTCTTCTCACACTCACCATGTCAAAATTTCACCCTGCGACCTCACAATATAAAACTTTGGGGTGGGCATAGGACATGATAGATCTCGTCCCGACCTCGTTCTATTCCAAACAGAATGAGTATGTACAAAAAATTTGCTGCATCGCAAATTAAAAAAACAAACCCTGCCACCGTAGGGTTTATTTTATTGTCTACTAAGAGAATGAATGCAAAACAAGTTTGAATCATAGTTCTAGGCTTGTATAAGGACATACCCAATCCATACGAGAGAAGAGAGAGAGAGACCACTTGTGGCACTCTAGATAGGTTTGTATTGGGGACTCCTTTAGAATATGGGAAACTTGTAAGGGTCCACACAAATCACACTTCAAACAAGGGTGTCCATGACCAAGATAAACCCCACTCTAAAGTTGACAAGCCCAATGAGATGGATTAGTGATGAATTTTATATGTGGTCACTCATTGACAAGAAGAAATAGGATTGTTAGGAGACATATAATGTAGGAGTGGGCAAAAATCGATTTAAATTCGGTTAACCGATCGAATCGAAATATGAGTAAAAAGAAAATAATTTAAATCGAACCGAACCGATTATAAACGGTTCGAAACTGACCGAATAATAATTAAACCGACCTATTAATTAGATATATATATAAATAAGTAAATGATAGGTAGGTGTCAATAATTGATTAGTACAACAAATGCATTGCAGTACACCTTGTTGTACTGAATCACCCATTCTCTCAAAGTTTTCAATTTTGGGCTAAAAATTGGGTCTGTAAAAAAATTGGGCATGTTTTAATGAAAGTCTTTCAAGTGCTTGAGCCCGAAATTCCGGCCCAACCGAACCGAACCGATCCGAAATTCGGTTCAACTGAATTCATCGGTTTACAAATACAAAATTCGATTTCAGTTTGAGTTTTGGACAAACCGAATAAAATCGATTTGAAGCTCAAAACTGAACCGAACCGATATTGCCCACCCCTAATATAATGTACTTATGACCAGACACCAAACCAATCCAAAAGAGAAGATTATAATCACATAATACACGGGCTTGGATTTAGACCAAAGAAAACTAATCTTCCTTATTCCAGTACCATGGTGTAAATGACTTCATTCATTTTTGTTACCATTTCTAGGCATATGGTAACCTAAAAGGGCGCTATCTCTACCATTGGATGTTATGTGGGCATCCAAAAAATTGTAGTCCTAATAAAAATTATTAATAATAAATATTAAAAAATTAGTTCGGGATGGGACAAGATGGGCATGATTGAAAATCTTCATCCCGGTCCCATACTCACTCTAGATCGAGACGAGATTGATCAATCCCAAAAGGACCCGAAAAAAATAAAACGGGACCGGGATGAGATCGGGATCGCGGGATGAGATGCCCACCCCTAATAAAAGTCACTCTAGTGATTTTCTCACCAGAAACCTTCAAGAGTTTCTCTGTGCCTCCCATCTCTCTCTTTGCATCTTCGTCTCCCATCTCCTTCACTGTAGAACTCGCAACCCATTGAGCGAGTATTCCTTGGTGTACTCGCTACTTGTACGAAATGTTAATTCAACATATGCACATGTTACGAAAATATCCATATCTCCTTATAGAAGAGTCGGATTGACAAACCGTTTGTTGCATTGGAAAGTAGACTTCTAGAGCGTTCTTTTGATATATATATAGTCTGCCTCGTAATTGCTAGTAAAATGATACCAAACGCTCTTAGAACTCTAAGACATGTTTTCGAAACTCGCCATTTGGTTTCTCCGAAGTCTAAGAGTTTATGGCATCATTGTACTAACAATTATGAAGTGAGCTACATATCAAAAGAAAACTCTAGAAGTTTACATTCCAACGCAATAAATGGTTCGTACTAACAATTATGAAGTGAGCTATATATCAAAAGAAAACTCTAGAAGTTTACATTCCAACGCAATAAATGGTTCGACAATCTGACTATTCTAAAGGGAGTTATAGCCAATTCATAATATGTGCATATGCTGAATTTAACATTTTGTAAAAGTGACAAGTACACCGAGTGATACTCACCCAACAGGCTGCGAGTTCACTTTGTTGGACTTGCCATTTTAGTATTTTTTTTATCCCAAACTTGACAGAGTTCACACTACTGGACTTGCCATTTTGGCTATTTTTCACTCCAAACATGACGAAAAACACTATAATAACAAAATATGGTAGCAATTTTGAGACGTAGATGTAGCGAGGGAGATTGGTGACGAAGATGCAAAGAGATGGGAGACGCAGAGAAACTCACGAAGTTTTCTGACGAGAGAACTGCTGGAGTGACTTTTATATCATGTGGTGGTAGAGTGAAATTTTAACATGGTGGCAATGAAAAGAAGAATATGTGGGTGTAGTTAGAAGCCCTCTTTTGTAGGCCCACGTCTTATCAAAATCTCAAGTTACGGAACTGAAATGTGTTGCCTAATCATATAAAATGACTTACTCATTTAAGATGCAAGAATCAAGATATGAACCTTGAAAATTGATGAATCTTTTTTAAGGTAATGAAGAGTAATGAATGCAAATAAGATATCAAAGACTATGCAATTTGAAAAGTAATCCGAAACGATGAAAACCAAATCGAGAGAATTTGGATTTTCAAACAAAATCTTCTCTTATTGTGTAGAAATCAACCCACACCTATGAGAATACTTGAACATATTAACTTTTGATACACCCTTCAATTTCTCTAATTTGGAGAACAATCAGCTATCTTCTCTCTTGATCATATAAAACCCTACAAATTCCCTAGCTTCACAAAATAAATAAATAAATAAATAAAAATAAAAACTCCAACAGCATGTGGAGATGAAAAGGTGTGAGAGAGAGATATGAGACATTAAAGAGATTAAGAGAGATGATTTATCTCTGACACTATCGGCTCTCTTATCCCACCCCTTCAAATGGTAAAACACCATGCTTTGTTATATAGATAAGCGGGTCTCTACTCTTGTTGTATGCAGTCATATATATCATGTGTTTTTTTTTTTTGCAAACAAGACCACAAACATGCTGCAGCATAATGGTCAGGAACCCTCTATATGTATTCACAAGAAGTGTCGTAATCTTCATCTCAAATAACTAACATGTCCAGAGATCTAATGATAGATGATTTTAACGCAAATCAACCACAAGCAGAACATCATATTGGTACTAAAACAAATATTAGAAATTATCTACAACTCATGAAACCATAACCAGTTACCTACATTTTACTACTTCCAATTGTAGCACTAAAAATCTTAAAGCCACAAGTAGAAGTCTAGAATGAGTTTAAATAAATTTGGTATTCAAAGAGAATAAAAAAAAATCTTATGATGGTTACATATCAGTTTCTCTTTGTAATGTGATACTTAATGCTGGTCATGTATTTGCTATCACAACACTTTTAACTGTAATGGTAGAGATTCTAATGGAACCTGAGAAAAAACAGAGAATATGATGACATGTTTCTGAATTAGCCTTGCCAAATTAATGTTCCCTCCTAACCAACAACGAGGTCTAGTTTCAAACTCTATAGATCTTATGTTGGTATGTGAATTTTTATACTGACAACGCCCAGCATCTAGAATTAGCATTTCAAAAGTCTTAAAAGACAAAAACAGAAAAGAATGATATAAGTTGTACCACTTCAATAAACACAAAATGTTTTGATTTACATTCATTGTGTGATCCTATATTCATCGCACAGTAAGGATGCCTCAGCCTTTCTGAAAAAACGGTATAGACCATCTACAAACTAACCTGAGGTACCTGATGTAACTTGAGTTAGATATGTCGGGTCCTTGTTCATAGCAGAAATGCTCTTTTATTCTGCAAAGGTGCACAGACCTTCCCATCTGCACAGTACCATACTTCATGGTAAAAAACTAGAACTAGTATCTCTCCTTGGTAATCTAAAACTACACATTCTAAGAGTTTGGGTTTTTATTATTTTGTGTATTTTTCTTTTTTCATAGTTACATTGCCACACTTTTCCGTGACACTGTCACACTTCCATCTCTCGAACTTTCAGTTTTCATTTTTTCGTCTACAGAAATAGCCATGGATATCGCACCAATCGTGGTAGCACCAATCACTGAAACAGGAAAGTGGTTATTAGGTTCACTCAAGAGTCAAATCTGCTATATTACCAGTTACAATAAGAACCTCAGGAACCTTGTGAATAATGCTTACACAATGCAAGCAAAGAGAAATGACATTCAAAACAGAATATATGAAGGAATGGAGGGACTTGAAAGAAGCCATTGAAGAAGTGGTTGAATGGCTGAAAAATACAGAAGACATTCAGTTGATTATCACACGCTTAAATGAAGAAGTAAGGGCAAACAACAGATGTCTCAAGGGATTGTGTCCAGATCTTAGCTCAAGTTTTCGGCTAAGTCACTTGAGGTCAGTCTTCTCCAAGGAACAGGGAATTTCAGTGATGTTGCCCACGATCCACCTGCACAACTGTCATACCAGTGCAACAAGAATGCGTTGAAGGCTTAACCTCCAGGTGACTGGTGAGCAACATAAACAATCTTCTTCAAGGAATGAATCTCTTCAAAACAGTCATCATAATGATTGTATCAAAAGATCCAGATTTGAAAATTATTCAACAGAAGATTGCTGAGAGACAGGTCTGGAGCTTGAGCATGTAAGTTCCGAACTTAGTAGATCACACAAATTGCTCCAATGGTTGAAGGAAGAGGAGCCTGTGCTAAATTATATTGGACGATGTGTGGGATGTAAAGGACTTGGCCAAAATTGGTATTCCTCGTGGAAGTGCATATGTAGGTTGCAAATTCATTGTGACCTCACTGTTGGCTTGAATAGTCCCATCAAGTAAGGATGAGTTGTCACAAAGGTTTATAAAGAGATGGTCCACTCCCTAATAGCAACGGGGACTTTTAAGTTAAAACCCTACACCATATAGCCCATGATTGGGGTGGTGTTTAAGTTGGGGACAATATCGTTGCTATGTATAGTGGACCAATGTGCGTGCACGTGCTTAATGCACTAACAAGTGGTATTAGAGCCAATGGTTCGGCGGGGACTTGGCGAGGTGCAAGCGACACATTGTTCAGAGGATAGGCGCAGGGTAGCAAGCCATGTAGAGCATTGCAGGTGCGAGTCCGCTGAGGATAGGTGCAGGGTAGCGAGCCAGGTAGAGCATCGTAGATGCACGATCCGCCAGATGAATGATCCAGATTAGGTTTCAGATCCTTGCCAAGTGAGTATCCTACAAGTCCAGACGAGGTGGAGTTAGTGTTGTGCTTGTGACTAGGTGGAGCCAACAACGCCGGGAATAGTCGAGCTCGTACACCGAGTGCTACCCACAAAATCGTGGTCGCACATGACACTCGAAGAGGTGTACTTCGAGATGTTGCAGACCGGTGGATGGATTGTAAGACGTGTAATGATTCGCACCAAAGGTGGAGATTGTTGGCTTGAATAGTCCCACATCAAGTAAGGAAGAGTTGTTACAAAGGTTTATAAGAAGATGATCCACTCCCTAATAGCAATGAGACCTTTTAAGTTAAAACCCCACACCACATAGCCCATAATTGGGGTGGTGTTTAAGTTGAGGACGCTATCCTTGCCATGTATAGTGGACCAAGGTGCGTGCATGTGCCTAGCGCTGCAACACTCGCGTGATCCGAAAGTTTGCATTAGAATGGGAACTCAAAAAGAGATTAAAATGAGCCTTCTCTCAGAGGAGGAACAGTGGAGGAGTCAACGATTCTGTTCAAAGAAAAGGCAAGCAATGGCACTGTGCTGCCAAATTTGAAGCCCATTGCACAGGAGATTGTCACAAGATGCAAGGGCTTGCTGGGAAAAAGTAAGGAGTTTTTGTGGCACGATGCATTGCAGACACTGAAAAATCCAAACCCAAGTGATATAACGAAATCATGCCTGAAGTAATCAATTCTTTGAAGTTCAGCTAGAACCAATTGGAAGGAGAGGGAATCAAATTTTGTTTCCTATTTTGTTGCCTATTTCCTGATGATTACAATATTTCTTTGCTGACCTGAGAAATTATGGAATAGGTGAAGGTTTTTTTAATGTGAATGGTAGGTTGGAGGACTCGTCAAACAAGTTGCTTGTTTATGTTGAAAGGCTTAAGAACTGTGGCCTTTTGTTGGATGGAGATAACGATGGGCATGTAAAAATGCATGATGCCATTTGTGATGTTGCCATATGGATTGCATAGATAATGAGAATGGGTTTTAGGTAAATGTAGGTGCAAGATCGAGAAACTTGTCCACTGTAGAGATTTATAAGCGGATTTCATTTGTGAATAATGTGAATACTGAGATCTCCGTTCCAATAGATTGTCCAGAGTTGAAGCTGCGCAGTTTAATTATCCGAGAAAATCATAATACAAGGGATAATCAAGCAATCAAAGCACTTGTCGTTCTTGATATGAGAAGCGATGAGATACACCGTTTTGTTCGCTGTGATCATAACATGTTAATCCCAAAATCACTTGCATACCTCTCAAATCTCCGAGTTCTATATCTAGTTAGATGTGACCTATCGTCACAACTGTCATTAATTGCAGGAATGAAGAATCTAGAAATTCTTTGTCTCTGTTATTCAAATAGCGTCGAGTCGCCAGAAGAAATTGGTAATTTGACGAATCTAAAACATTTAGATTTGGCAAGAGCGGAACTTTCAGCATAGCACCTAATGTCATTTCAAGGCTGACAAATTAGAAGAATTGTACGCGAGGACTTTGGTTGATTAATGGACAATGAGGTAGCAGCATTAACCCATTTGTCTAGCTTGGAGATCTATCTAGGAGATGACATCGTAGGTGGTCTGTCCTTTGGGTGGACAAATCTTAAGCACTTCTTCGTGACACTAAACAATTACATGAGGAAGCTGGATCTGACTAAGTACAAAAATATCCTTTTACATTTCGAACGAAAATCCAACCAAGCATTGGGTTAACAAGTCATTGGCCAATCAAACCCACAGGTTACACTTAAGTCATTGCCATGGTTTCAACAATGTGGCAGATCTACATGCTAAATGAGATTTCAAACACCTTGAATACCTTGCAGTCAATGATTTAAAGGAAGTAGAATACGCCATCAGCATAGAAGAAGAATCTAAGACTTCTTTACAAGATGCATTCCAAGATTTGAAGGAATTAGAGATCTCTGAGTGGATAACATGAAGAACATCATCCATGGGTTGGCGCGAGACAGATTCTTCGGACAGTTACAAGTCTTACAATTGTACTCTTGTCAGAGTTTAATCCATGTCTTGTCATCCGATTTGTTATTACCAACAGAAAGACTAAAGAACCTCAAACAAAGGGTATGAGATTGTGATGTATTGCAGGAAGTATCTAACACAGGAGTGGGGGAAATGTGGGTCTCGTTGAAACCCCTGAAATGATGGCAGTTCCTCCTCCAACTACCGCTATGCTTTCTGGATTGAAGGAAATTGAGTTGTGGAGCTTACCTGCACTGCAGGGGCAGGTACCAATTGGCAGCCTTTACAACCTTCACAAGCTAAAAGTTGTGCAATGCGATGGCTTAAAATATCTCTTCTCGTCCTGTATGGCAGAGGAGCCTCAAAACCTGCAGGAGCCCCCTGTTGCAGACTGCAATAGTATGGAGAAGTTGGTTCTGGCCAACTCCAGCACCAGCGAGGCTGCCACAACCTCCTCTACACAAAGTCCAAAGAATATTTCCCTTGTTTATTCACCACTCACTCCCTCTCCCAGTTTACAGAGTTTTTTGGCCATCTCGGAATGCCACAGATTTAAGAGTGTCTTCTCTCTGAACATAGCACAAGGGCTCCAGCAACTAAATATGCTCGAAATAAGAAGTTGTAAAAACTTGGTGGATGTATTTCAAAAGGAGGGTGAAGAAGAAGCAGTGGACCATCACCACCCACTCCCAGGTTTACGGCCTCGGTTAAAGTATCTCATATTGGTCTTCCTACCAAGTCTAGAAAGTATCTACAGGACAATTTACCACTCTATAGTCCTCTGGTATCCATTGCAGTGCACGTCCAAATCTGAACAAACTTCCTGTCAGCCAGCAAAGTATATCAACCCTAGAAAATATTACGGGAGAAATCAACTGATTCAAAAGATTGCAATGGGAAAACAGAACCCTCGAATCATGCATGGCCCATCTTTTCACAGGAACAGGTAAAATATCTCCTTTTTTGAATTATTAAACATCTATCTCTCTAATTATTTACAATTCCTTTAATATTGCCACTCTCTCCCTCCCCACCCCCAACCGGCACGCAAGCACGCCTCAAGAGAAAAATCTCAGATTTTTATTAGCATGAGCACAGAAGCTAAGATACACCCATAAAGAACCAAAAAATAATACCGGGACTCAATCTTCTGAATCCCCAACCCCTGAAAAGGCAACTAAATCACAGTAAAACAAAGACCACAAGCCCTCAAACTCAACGCTAAAACCAAGAACTAATTAAACTACGAATCTCATACCATTTCAATCAAAAGGTTCAAAATCAGGATTGTCTACCTCCCCAAACCAATAGCGGAATCTATATCACAATCAGAATTGAGATCCGCTTCTTCAGTAAAAATCATTAGCCAAGTTGTAAGCTTCTCTTTATCTTTTCCCCATTTTCCACCTCTGCGCATATCTTATCTGATCAAATCTTTAGCCCACTTTCTATTGGTTAACTAATTACAAATGGATGGCTTCAACATAGATGGCCGTCACAAAAGAATTATTTATTTTTCATAGTGCCTCATAGCGTCATGAGAGTGGGAGAGAGGTACAATGAGAAGAAGGGTTGTTCATTTCAACTTTGATCTTAAAATAGTTTGTGTTTGACCTAAAAAAAATTGATCTTAAAATGACGGTGAGACAAAGAGTATTCAATTCCTCAACTTATTTGTAAGCCAACAAGGTCCAAATAAGCTGAGCTTTGTGGGAATAATCAGAATATTTTTATTTTGAAGCCATTCTGATATTTGTGCAGAAAAACCTTCCTTTGGTGAAATGTGATAATCAGCGAAAAACCTCTACACAAGAACAACCTAAAGGTTACACACTTCCCCGGCCCCTTCCCGCTCAACTTATTGAAGCTAACATATCTTCCTGTGTAAAGATCAAAGGTGGTTCATATGCACTAGCTCCAGGAACCTACTTAGAACAAACCAGTCCAACAATTAGACTTCTTGTAATGCCGTCTCTGTGATTGTTTTTCTTGCTCTTGTTACACCCAGTAATTTTTATGTAGCATAAAAAATATAGAGGCTACTTAAGATCTAGTTGCTAGGATGTTGTTTGTAAGATGTTATTTATAACTGCTGCAGTCGTGTATATAATTGGTGAATTTTTAGCATTATTTGTGTATACAGTTATGCATGGTAATCGTGAGGTACATATGAGTGGTGATGGTGCAAGAAGAATCTTAGCTTCTGTTATGAACCAAGTAGCCAACCAAAGGTATAGCAACCCTCACCTCGTAAGTATTGCTTATTTATTTTTTTGCATTCTATACAACTTTATGAAGCTCTTTACTCATGAAAAACTTTTAACATTCATGTTTCCATGTGTATATGAAAAACAGACATGCACAACAAGCTAGGCTAACAAACCAAATTCTATTACTTCATATTGACACCATAACAACTATAAAAATTGTATGATTTTGATTTTCAGCACTGAGGAATAGTGCTAAACTTATTTGTGATTGCAGATGGTCATATATAGGAGAAAATGGATGACCATATTTTCAATCAGAATAATTGGAAAAGGAAACAGGATACAAAACCAAAGTTGCAAATTGGATGTAAAAGTCTCTGCTGAAATAAATAAATAAATAAATAAGAAAAATAAAACTAAATGTGTGTTTGTTTGATTGAATCTCCTTCCATGGGAATATAAGGGAATGAACGAGTAGGTGGGAGGAAATAGGAAAGAAGGAAATTGAGGTTGTAGGTGACACTCAAATTACCATGCATGCGGGTCGTCCTCCTTGCTCTCCCTAAAGAATCGAATTCCCATACATAGGAATAGAATGTCATCTACAACCAGAATTATTTTCTTCCATTCCCATCTCATCATATCCACAACAACCAACCCCCCACACCCCACCCCCAAAAAAAAAATTCCAATGAATGAGATTTTGTTAACCAAAGACGCCCTAATATCGCAGTATGTGAGTTATCAATATGTAAAACAATTTATTTCTTTTCATACATTCCTCGGTGGGGTTTCTAGATTAAAGTATATAGTGTAGCTTTTATATTTGATCTACTTGTTTTGACAAATGCATATCAACATTCCTCAATCGTCAGACAAATTAGTATATGACAAGACCTCAAGTAAACAATGGACAACTACAACAACAATCGGAATACTATTGGAAAAGGACTTGGAATTCTTATTTGTGTTATAGAGTTAGGATAGATACAACAAAATTTAGCCTAACAGACCAATGATGCTCATTCAAAACATGGGTGACATGTAAATACATTCAAACCAAATTATATCAGTTCCCAAAGGCAGATCGGCATATGCAAATTCCAAATCAAATAAATGAAATACATACATAGATAAATGTGCCTTGATTTTAGGCTGCACGCTTAGGACGGTTTCGCTTGGTTTGAACAGCAGGCTTCTCCTCTATCACTATGGGACTAGTTTCATCTTCATCATTTTCTTCCACTATTGCTTGATTCTTGGCAAGCTGATCCATAAAACATAATGAGTCAACAAAAACCTTATGGAAATACTACAGATAATCTAATTACGGTTTGTTTGCTAGTAGACTGTTCCATACAATTACGAACTGAGTTTACACTCTAAACATTACATTCTATTGAATCATACAATACTAAAAGTTATTCTGATGAGAAGCTTATATCTTGAAACCTTGACAATCAGAACATGTGGCCCAAAAGGACCGTGACATGAAGCACAAAAATTAGAAATTTTAAATCATCAGCCATAGAATTCTGTGGTACTAATGAAATAAAACTCAAACCAAGGCATTTGGAGTTCACTACAGGCAGTGGGTTTGATAGTATTGTGCATCTATGAATAGAATTTGATTTATTTCCGTAAGTTAGAAGGACATTTCCAGTGTGGGGTTTTCTTCAAACAGTTGATAGGTGGTGCAAATGGATGAATCAATGACAATATACTATTCCGAATTGACGTGAAAATGAATAGAAATTGAAGTTGAATTTAGTGGGTAAAAGGGTGTTACCTCTTCGACGTAGTCTTCATCAAGCTTGTCGGCAATCCTTGCAGAGGTGAAGACAGTGACAAGAATGAGAGAGAGAGGGAAAACAAAAGCGAATATGAGATTCGTGGTGGTTAGACCGGCACGTGGTACCACTACCCTTTGAAGACGAACACCTCTTCTCTCGTTACTTGTGCTTCTTAATTCTACTAATGGGTTTGAGGGGGAAGAGAAGTGAAAGAGAGGGTGTTGTTGGACTCTGCTGGTGCTGCTAGGTTTATCGTTGTAGCTCGGCCTCCTCAGGGAGGAGCAGATTGTTATTGTTGGAGAAGAAAAAGAAAGAGCGGTCGCCATTAGCAGCGTTACCACCACCATGTCTGCGAGAGAAAACGGCTGTTGTTGGTTGGGATGGAGTGGTCTATAAACTGCTTTCGTTTCAAAAGAATTAAAATTAAATTATAATCTTCTATATTACAATTTAGACATGTGTTTTACTATTCATTACTTATCAAGACAAAGTCAAATCATAAACATTAGAGATAAAAAATGGCTAGGATTGAAAGTTGAAGGTTGAGATTCATTTCTTACTATGACATGTTTGTAAATATAAAACATGTAGAATGACAAAGAGAATGAAAAAATTATAAATAAAATGAGTGGAATGTACATGTGGCGAAGAGAAAAAGTATTATGTGTGTTTTTGGTAACTATCTATATAATTGTCTGATTTTGGTAAACTTGGTATCATTGAAATGCAATTTTAAAGATCTTTCCAACAAAATCAATATAATACCATCACTTTCAATTTCAAAATATGTGTTTTATTTTTAAAACATGAAAGTATTTTAAATTTTGTCATACCTAAGTATAATATTTTCAAAGAAACGGACGAACATTTTAATAAACATTCAAACAAAGACCTCAAACATTCAATCGATTATAATTTTATCCGAGTTTAACTATAAGAAAATTAGTATTTTTACCGTAAAATAGGCTTGCACCTAAAAATTTAAGTTTACATTATTGAGGGCAATGGTGGTGATGGTGATGAGGGTGTCCAGTGCATGATAATTAACAACAAAAAAAATGTACATGGAGTGCCAACGACACGGGTAATATGCTAGTTTTATACATGATAACAAAATTAAAATAAAAAAATGATGTGATATTAGAGCATTTCCAAGGGTAAGAGTTTTTTTTTTTTTTTTTTTTTCTTTCAGGTAGAACATATGCTATAATATATAAATGTTAATAGTGAGTACAAAATTGGTATCCTGCACTGAGCTAAAACATGTGCTTCACCATTTAATTCTCGGGGGATATATTTACAAACCCAGTTAGGCAAATTTGAAAGAAGAGCTTGAACACTACAAATTATTGGTCGCCACATTCATCGTATGTCTATCTGCTGATCTTTCAAATTGGCATGCAAAAGAAAGAGTAAAGCACCGAAGTCCCCTAAGATCATCCATGTTGGCCACTGCTTTGCTTGTACAAGTAATAGAGCGGCTTCCGCTGCAAAATATTCGGCCATAGTACTATCTGTGACTGGGCCAGGAATCGTGTCCCTCAGAGTGGCACGCACCTCACAAAAAAATCCACCGCCATGACACCAAAAGCTCCTTGTTGAGATGAATAAAAAAACATGCATCGTAAGTAACCACAGTCATATCTAAGGATAGAGAGGCAGGAGAGGGTCTAGGATATCTAGCTAGGGAGTTGATTCTATGAGTATTGACCGCCAGAAGTTGTTGATGAATTTAAGGATCCTGGAGCGTTGAGGTTCGGATTGAAGTAGTAAAGAAAGATTAGATTCTGATAAGGGTATGCTTTGGTGGTGAGGGACAAGAGATGGTGTTTTGGCCAGGATGGCATTTTTCAGGACGTGATTGAGGGATGTTGGGTCATCTTTGTCGATATTGGTCCGAGGAGGGTGAAACCATTGTTTTCTCCATCTCGACAAGGTTTGATTGGTAGATGTGGTGAAACGAGGGATAGACAATTTCCCTTTTTTTAATATACAATTGTTACGGGTATGCCAAATGTGATGGATGACCACTGAAAATTGGGAAAGTATCTCTTCACATAAGTGAGTCATGATGGCTACCGAGTCCCAGAGAAACTTGAGTGTTTGGATTAGGGGCGTTGGCCAGGCTCCAATTAATGGGCAGAGGGGAAAGTAGCCATAGTCTTTGAACCACATGACATAAATAGAAGAGGTGTACAACATCCTCCTGATGATTATGGCAAAAAATGCAACAGTTTTCAATTGCCATATGAATGTGATTCAGGTTGGACATAAGGTAAGATGCCTTGGGTGACTTTCCATAGTAGGAGAATGGCGTTTAATGGGGCCTTGATACGCCAAATTTTTCTGGCTATTTTGGGGCTGAGGTATCTCCTATCAAGGTTAGATGTGGTTGGTTCTAGTGCTATTAGGATAAAAGTTTTGGTAGCACTCTTGACCGAGAACAAGCCTATTTTCTCAGATTTCTATATCAAAGTATCGGGAAAGTTAGAAAGGTGAATGGTAATATTGAGAATGTCCCTGGCCACAGGGGTTGGAAAGAGGGAAATGATCAGATCAGAGTTCCAACTCAGGGTAGGACTGCCATGAGTCCAGAGGTCCCTCACTTTGCTAAGTGAGGTAGAAGATGCGGTAGGCGAAACATAATCTGCCAGCAATAGTCCTGGTTTTACCTAGCAGTCTTGCCAAAGATTAATTTCATTACCGGATCTGATCTACCATATAAGATGATTTTTCATCTTGTTGAGTGCAAACAGGTTTCCTTTCCAGGCGAAGGATGTCGTGGAAGGAGACTTGGATAATTGAAAGATATTTTTCTCCTGGAAGTTAATAGCTTTCAGTTGTGCATTGCAAGGATTATGAGGGTTTGCAATTGCATGCCAAATGGATTTCTTTGAGGGCCAGATTTTTCTGTCTGACAGATGGGATATTGATACCGCCTAGATGCCGTGGGATGGTAATTTTATCCCAGGTACAAAGGTGTTTGGACTTTCCTTCTTCTGTACCATTCCACCAAAAATTGCGAGCTAGATTATCTATTTGGGTAGTAATCGAGCAAGGAATAAGGAATGTTTGCATGGTGTAGACTGGGATAGAGTGAAGAACTGTTTTGATCATCACTGTTCTTCCAGCCTGAGATAGTACTTTGGTTTTCCAAAAAGCCAATTTGTTATTGATTTTGTCGACAAGGAATTGAAAGTCCGAGGCCTTTTTCTTAGAAAGCAACAGAGGAGACCCCAGGTATTTTTCCTTAGGATAATCAGCTTCGAGCCCAAAATTCTATTAATCATTTTGGTATGGTTGAGGTGCACATTAGAGCTGTAGTAAATCAAAGTCTTATCATAATTCACTGTTTGACTGAGTGTACCTCTGCGAGCGTAGCTCGACAGAAAAGCATAAGGTCATCAGCATAGAGGAGATGGCTAATAGAGGGCGAGTGGCGTTGAAGATGAATACCTTTTAGAGTATTGTTCGACTCCGTTTGCGCCAGCAAACGTGACAGGGCTTCCGCTACCAGAATAAAGAGATAAGGGGAGAGTGGGTCACCTTGGCGAATGCCTCTCGTTGGTTTGATAAGTGGGAGTGGTGAACCATTGAGAAACACTCTAAGTGAAGTAGTTGAAACACATTGGTGGATAAGTGTGATCTATTTATCCGCAAAGCCAAGTTGTCTTAGTATTTGAAGAAGGAAAGAACACTCAACTCTATCGTAGGCCTTGGCCATATCAATTTTAATGGTTATCCAACCTTGCTTCTTCCGTCTATAATGTTTCATCTGGAAAAAGGCCCCGTGGGCCAGATTAACATTGTCCGTGATGGATCGACCCTTGAGGAAGACACCTTGGTTATAGGAAATGATATTATCCAACAAAGGTTTTAACCGGTTTGCAAGGATTTTAGAGATAACCTTGTAGATGACATTGAATAAACAGATTGGTCTGAATTTGTCCGGAGAGGTTGGATTTAAGACCTTAGGTATTAAGGCCAATAAGGTTTCATTAAGATTGGGATCCATTGTACAGGTAGTGAAGAAGTTAGTAACTACTTCCATCACATCTTTTTTAACCATATCCTAATAATGTTGAAAGAAAAAGACATGGAAACCATATGGACCCGGGGCTTTGTGACTACATATTCCAAAGATAGTAGATTTGATTTCTTTTTCATTCAGGATAATAAGGAGGTCCTTGTTGTCCGTGGTAGTGATAACGGGCGAAAAGAGTGACATGATATCCTGATTTGGGTCAGGGTTAGAGGATCGGAAAATGTTACTGAAATATCCATTAAGGATGTGACCCATGGAGGCCGAGGTTGTCTACCAAACATTGTCCCAATCTCAAATACGGCTAATATTATTCCGTTTTCGGTGAAGCAAACAAGAAAGATGAAAGAACTTGGTGTTCTTGTTACCATCCTTAAGTCAGGATTCTCTTGATTTATTTTGCCAAAACAGTTCCTCTCTATGATAAAGTTCGTTAAGCCTGTCTTCCAAGATCAAGATCGCAGTAGCATTGTCAATGGAGGGTGGGGAGTTTTGTAACTTGTCCAAGGTCTGAAGGGTTTCCTTAATGTTTTGGTGAATATTTTTGAAGACTTCCTTATTCCAGCGAGAAAGTTTACGACTGGGGACTTTGGTTTTGAGAGAGAAGTTCTCAGCCGAGTTGGGAAGAAGATTGGGGTTCCACGAAGTTTGAACAAGATCACGACACCGAGGGTCCGTGGTCCACATGTGAAAAAATCTAAATGGTTTTCGATCAGAGTTTTGTGTAGTCACCAATTGAAGGTAGATAGCTCTATGGTCAGAGGAAGAAGTATGTATAGAGTGGGCTCTAGTCGAGTAGAAAATTTCCATCCAATTGGTTAAGACAAGGACTCTATCTAATTGTGATTTTATACCATGATGATCCTTTCTTTTGTTGCTCAAAGTGAACATGGAGCCATTCAGATGAAAGTCAATAACATTATGTGCGTCCAGGAACTATCTGAGATGTTTGACACTAGAAGCTGTTATTTTCCTACCACCTAACTTGTCCTCTTGTGATGCAATAGCATTTAGATCGCCAATGATAAGAGTAGGGAAATTTAACAATGAGTAGATTTTAGATAAAACATCCCAAAAAAGAGGACGGAGAGAAGGATTCGGCTCTCCATAAGCAAAAATAATAGACCGGGTTTCTTGTGAATAGAAATTATCAACGATGATGTAAAAAGTATTTACATGAAGAAATAACTGTTAAATGCGTACATTCTCTCCAAAACAAGGCAATACCACCTGATAGACCGCTAGCTGGCACTGAAGCTCCATGTTTGTAGCCTAGTCTCCTACGTATACGATCCATTGTTGGTGAAAATGCTTTTGTCTCAGAGATAAACAAAATGTCGGGATTGGACTATAGGGAGAGGGCCCACAGGTTCCGGAATGCACAGGGCGACCCTATGCCCCTTGCATTCTAACTGAGTATCATGGCAACCTGGGCGACCCTTTTGAGGCGGTCGCCTCTACCTCAAGAGTGGTGTGTAAATTAGTCGGAGATTGACTGGAAGAGTCACCAAGGCTGGATTGGGAGTAGCATGTTGTGGTCCGATGTAAGATCTCTGCCCCAATAAGTGTGGGTAATCCCATTGTTCCTGGGTGAATGGGAGTCTCACTGTTCTGAAGTGAATGAACCGGATTCTGAGGATTGCTTTGATTAACCTTTTTGAAAGAGATACCCAAAATAGGTCATTTGCCAGTAGCGAAAAAGCCACCTTCCTGAATATTACTTTGGTCCACCTCCAAAGTACCTTTCCCTTATCCCTGACCTTTTTTTATTTGCCTAGCTGTAGACGGGTTGCTAATAGATCTGTCAAGGGGTTGGGGCAATGTAGCACCAACAGGAGTAGGATTCCTTTGAACCAAATAACCTCTGTTCAGGCACTGGGCTCGTCGTTTGTGAATCATTTTACAGTGGGTAGCCCTGAGTTGTGCTGCAACATCATTCAAAGTTGGAATGGTGACTTGGGATGTTGCGTTGCAAGGCTGAGTGGCGACTCGATCTATTCAACCGGCAGTAGAAGAGGGCGGATGAGCCAGAAGACTTTCGACAAGTTCAACAACCACCGTTTCATCCAAATTGTAGTCGTGTTCAAGTAGAGGTGGTTTAGAGATGAAAGAGTCAAGGATGGCATTGACCGTCGGCAATGGAGGGCTAAAGATTTGGTCGGTGATGGATCTCGAAGAATTGAGGTGAAACTCTGTAGTCTGGAGCAGAAGAGTGTTTGCTTGAGGGAGAAGAGTCCCTTGGTTTGGGCTTGGAGCGGGTGTAGTAACTGTAGAGTAGTGAGGTCCATGTGCTAGGAGGTGGGCGCATCTGATTGGGTTGGGAGCATTCAGTGCATGGGAGCCCAAATGTTGTGTTGTATCTGGCCTCATGTGTTGTAATGGCCCAAAGCCCCCACTTGGGGATTTGTTCAATTCTAAGCCCAAGTGTTGGGTACTACTAAGGCCCAAAGTTTGTGTTGTTGTTGGGCCCAATTCTCCAGCCACCCCCTCCTGGGTACGTGCTCCCTCCAACCGTCCCTCTGTAACAAACTGGCTAGAGGTATTCATGTCAGATTTGTTGCTAAGTGGGGGTAGTGTTGTGGCATTGAGTTCTTGTATGGGATTCAATGGGGGTGAAACATAGATTTGATTGACTGTGGACTGAAGTGGATGTGAATGTGTAGCAGGAGGTGTAATGGAATGTTGGTATTGCTGAGATGGGGTTAAGATATTGTCAGTTTGATGGTTGTTGTCGGTGCGGTGTTATAGATGGTGGCCGTGTTGAGTCATGGCCGAGTGATGCTCTAGACCCACTGAGTCAACTCTATCCGTGTCCTCTATTGAGTTTAGATCAAATTGGTGCACTGGTTGGAGGGCATGTTGTTGCATGAAACTTGTTTGAGGTGATGTCTCTGTCATTGTAATGTCATTCACGGCATCAGTGTGCATGACACCAACCTTGTGTCGTAGAGATACCAATTCTTCTTCTGTGTCCATGTTGACCGAGATGAAAAAAAAATGGTTTAGCTGTTGTTTGCTAATAGATTGCACCAAACTAGAGCGCAATGCTAGTCTGTGCGATATCCTGAAATCAGGTCCAAATGGTAGTACTTTGTATAATTGTTCCTTACTAAGGTGATGACAATGCACCGAATACGGTGGTCGCATAAAAACCTTGCATTTTTGCCCTACTTTGTGACCAATCCGTCCACAGCAAAAACAAAATATTGGCATATCTTCATAGCAAAATTTTACTAGGAAGTTCCGGCCATGTTTTATACCAAAGGGGGTGTTCATCTTACTTGGTAATGGTTTGCCAGCATCCAACCATATTTTAAATCGAATAAAGGGAACTGAAATCATCTGGAAAATTTCTTGATCAATTTCCATGAGAGACCCAATACAGTTAGCAAGTGCTTTAACATTAGAAAGAAGTAGCTTTCATAGTGGGACTTCATAGAAACGCACCCAACAGGGGACATAGTTGAAGTTGGTTGAGGTGAAGTGAGGTACCCAGTCTTTTACAGACACCAACCATCCAAAAAGTGACCAAGGACCATCATGGAGGACTTTAATCTTGTCTTCAAGATTGGTGAATTGAACTAAGTAATACACATTCTGTTTGTTGTCATGTCCTTCAAGAATTTCAAAGTGTACTGTATGTTTTGGTTCCCACTGAGGGAACATCTTGCGAGCAAAAGTGGCGGGGCTAAGGTGTTGTGCATGGAAGTATTTTGCCACAATTCTTAACGCAAGATCCTCAAGTCCTTCATTCACTTGTGGTTCGTATTGGGGTTCAAGGATGGTGAGATCGTTATCAAAGTGATCGGCCAGTTGAGAAATGAGAGAGGCGCGAGACCCAGATGGAGGTGAGTCGTGAAGATGACGTGATGATGGAGGGGAGGAACGTGATTTGTATGTGAACATGATGATCTGAGGGAGATAAATTTGTGATAGGTAGGCATGGTGAGTGCGGTGATTGAGGTGATGACTGAGGTGAATGAGGTGGGGAATAAGACATGTTATGTTGTTGGAGATGGTCTTCGGGAGAACTGGTAGTGTAGGATTGGGAGGAGAAGGTGGGGGATAGAACTGATCAAGGGCTGTGGTTATGTGGCGGATGGTTAAGGTTGTGGAAAACTAACAAATGTCGAAAGTTTAGAATAGGTTGAAGACTTAAGTTTGTATAGTCCATTTGCAATGCTCGAAAGCAATGATGTGGATGGAAAATACAGGAGACTGAATTAAAGAAAGAGGTTAGATATCTGAGAACAATTAAAATCAATCTAGATACAGAAATATGGTTTAAATGAGGGTGGGAAAACTTATGATTACACATTAAGTATAATGTCTGCTGATGTGAATGGTAATATGATGTGAGGAACTGAAAGTAAGGGAGAGAAACCAGAAAGGAACTAGAATGTAACGTAGGTAGGATAGGAGGTTAGTTGAAGTTGGGGTAGCATAGCAGAGTAATGGAAAAAACCATATCGTAACTAGTTGTAGGAGAGGGAGAGTCGAAACAAAAGCATCTGCAACCTGGATCTTGGTACGCCTAAGACCTACAAAGACAACATCATGAAGACAACAATAAGTAGCAGAAAACATCAAGGTGGACTAGCATAGTGTAAGAAAGAAGGTGCAGGGAAGAGGAGAATGAAGCAGATATGGAAAATGGGAAAAAGAATTTGTGAAGAAATACGTGGAGACAATGAAGGTGGTGCAAAAAAAGGAACGAAGAAGTGATTTAGAACATAGAAGAAGAGTAGGTAACAAATGGTTTTTTAAGATGATTTATCAAAGAGGAAAGCATGAAGCGCAATGCAAATCGCAAAGAGGATCAAGGAAGTAGAGGAAGGAAGTCTGGACAAGGCCGAAGTCTGAGTTTGCTATACAATTGAAACTCAAAACTTTTTTAGTACATTACCTACACCTAATGGTTATGTTATGTTATCTCCAAGGGTAAAAGTTAAAATGGGGAATCAACAATCCCCAACCATATTCCCTATTTTAACTTTTTCATCATTATTTAAATATATATTGTACTTTTTCATCATTGTTTTTGTTTTTAATTTGAAAATTAAAAGAGTTGGAAGCTTTTAATATTCTTTATAATTTGGGGATGGTATGGGTGCCCCAAATATATGAGGAAAGTAGAAGTAAAAATTAAAATAGGGAAAGTTTTAGATGTTCCCGGCCACCACAGCCTTAACCATCCAACCAGGCTACCATTGGAGCTTGGAGATGCTCTTACCTCATTCTTGTTGGGATGTATATGTATAGGGGCTATACATGTATCTCTACTACTATAATGCACGCTCCCCTTAGGAACAATAACTATGTGTTCAACTCAAAATTTTGAACTTCCCAAAATACCCTCTTCTATTCTTACTAATTACAAATGAAACCAACACACGAATGAAGAGTGTCAGAGGTATTTGTGTCTTTTAATTAAAAAAACTATTATACATTTATCTTCAATGCCCTCCCAACTTTATAATATTTGCAAAGAAAAATTAAAAGGTAGTAAAAATGACAAAGGGTGTTTGTGTTGTTAAACAAAAAATACTATTACATTTTTTTTACACTTTTGCCCTCCAAAATTCAGATTATTTATAATCAAACTCAGCCCCTCTCAATATTCATTAATTGTACCTAAGTCCCCTAACATAATTTATTTGAAGCCCTTCAAATTATTTATAAACTATACATAGGCCCTTAAAATAAAAGAAAGTATTGAATATCCGCGCATGTAGAGCGCGTCCACCCCTAGTGTATACGAGCCTTATATCCCAAATGCTGCAATCATTTCTACTATCTATAAAGTCGAGACCACTTAAAGTAATTACCTTACTTTTTGATATTGTAAAAATAAATTTAATTTCGGTAAGAATGAATCCAGGACAATAGAACCGAGGCAATGAGCACCAAACATAATTAATAGTTTTGAATGCAAACAAGTGAAATAAAACAACAGTAACAACAAAGCTCAATCCCTTATTTGAAAACTATAATTTTGATGCATAAATTTTTTGAAATTAATTGATGAAATTATAAATATACTGATAAAGAAAATTATAATACTTACAATGTTCCTGTTTTGAAATACACTTTAAGAACTTATACTTTTGAGGGTATACAAAAGAAAGGTTTGCAGTTAATTGAGGCTATTTTGGAGTACTATTCCAGGATGGAGTAAGATCTCTTTGATGCTCTTGTTCGATGTGGAGCAAGATGTCTTGAACATTTGCTTCTTCATTTTTTTATAGCGTATAGGGGGCCTTAGATTTCTTGATAATTGAGAGACAACATAATTGAGATCTTGAAATCTTTGTTGTTCTTTTGAATTATTGGAGGCAAGTGGAGGATAGCTTTTGGTGGGTTCATGGATGGATTTAGACATTTGTGAATAATGGAAGGTTGGATGTAACTGGTGAGTCATAGGAAAATGACATTCTTTTGGATGGTTATAGAATTATTGAGGTTTTGTTTGATGGATTGAATTATTTGAGGAAGGAACTGACTTATGGGTCCTAGGATGAGACATATGGTGTAAATTTGGTGGATTTGGTGGTTAATGGATGGGTAGGTTTTGCAAAAATGATTCGATGGTGATTTTGGTATGTGGGTCATGAAAATGATGTGAATTTGGATGGATATGAATAATTAAGATTTTTTTTTCGGTGGTTTTGTCATGGTATGGAATGGCTTGTAGGATATTTGGAAAACGACATTTTAATTGTTTTTTTAAGAAAGTGATTTTAAGAAAGACACTTGAGCATTTTTTAAGGAGATCTTTTTGTTTGTAGCTTGGTGAATGGATTATTGATGAGACCAAAAGAGGCCAAAGCAATTATCTTCATTTGCATTATTCTCAAAAGTTGCATCATCATTATCATCAGCATCAAATGAGCAGATTCGAGATATTGACTCAAAAAATTGCTTCTTTGAGGTTGCTGCTAAAATTTGTGCATTGAGCTTTGCTAAGTCTAATTTATCATCATTATTTGGATGTACTGTCTTGGCCTTGAGATTGAAGTACTTTTCCACTGTTTGTTTTGTAACACCAGTGAACTCGAAAGTTGTCCATTATTTAAGTTTGAATCTTCAGCACACAGAGAGAGAAGCTGAAGCAAAATGGCATACACCTTGGACTGGAGCAAATGCATAATCTCAACAGCATATCCATGCTAGGAAAAACTTTGCAAATAACCATAATGATAACACTTGTAGATTTTGATGTTGTGGAACTTTAATATTTGATTTGGAAATATTTCATCATTCTTTTACTTGATGAGGAGGGATCTCTTTGACTGGACCATATAAATTTCGCCACTGATGGGAGAACCAGTAGGAAAAACAACTATTGGGCTTGAACTTTGGACCGAACATAAAGAACCATGAATGATAACTATTTGGAGTTTGAAATAAGAAAACTTTGAACCAGGATTTTTGATAATCAAAATAATTGTAAAATTGGGGATTGAAAGGTTGACTGAATCTTTTGGAGGTAAAAGGGCTTTGACTCCATTCTTCCGGGGATAAGATCTTGAGTATTTGGCACTTGGAATGGGTGACTTTGGAATTGTCATGTTTGTCTTTGTTGTGGGTTACTATGATTAAATCTTTATCTACGAGAACAAACTAATAGAACGGTCTAATCTTGTGAGGGTCATCACTAAGGAATTGTGTGGTTTGAGGAAATAAAGAATTAACTACTTTCATTGGATGGTCATTTGGATTTCCATAGTAAGGTCCTAAAGGACAAATTGGTTCAAGGGTAGATTTGGTCACGTATTGAGAGTTTTGAATTTTTTGAGGAGTTTGGGTTATGGGTTTTGTTTTCAGGATTGAGGGTTTGATTTTGAGATTGCATAAGTGTTTTGTAGGGCCTCAAAATTGTTTTGGTTTTTGTTTAAAAACTTTGAATCTTCTAAAGAGGACGAAGGAACCAATTCGGGGAATTCATCTTCTTTCATCATTGCGTACCATGATTTTGAAGTTTTGTTTGAGGAGGAAGCCGTTGTATGACCATCCCTTTTAATTTGATGCCAATAGCTGGGTGAGTGGTGATGAGTAAATTTCTTCACTCGAAAGGAAGGGCTTTGAAAGTAGAGTGGATATCTATATTGGTCTCCCTTGAAGAAATTCACACGTGAGAAAATCATGAAGAGAGCTTGAAGTGCCTTTTATAAATTCGATTTGGAATTAAAAAACAGACATGGAAATAAAAAACGGACAAAGATGTTTTCCATTTGGTAAAAAATTGTTTTGAACCAAGGTTTTGAACATCTTTTTTCAAAATCTCTTTGGCAAATTGGCAATCATTGCGTAATAAAAATTATTGAGTGTAAAGATCATCTTGAAATTTCATGATGCAAAAAACAATTGATAAAATCTCATTTTTGACAGTAGAATAATTTGATTGAGTTTTATTTTTAAAAACCTAAATGAAAACACATCAAATTATCAATTTTTTGTTTAAGGACATTATATATTGGATGCATCTCTTTCTAATATCTTGAAGGTTGTGGGATTTGAAATACCTAAACAAGGGAACCTTTTGACAGTGGAGTTGACTTGACGAACAATTTTGGTATGGATACTACACCACATAGGAGGATCTTACAAAGTCTTGAATAAAGAGGTTTGACTAAAATTCTAAGATTTGTATAGAAATCAGCTACATAATTAAGAATTCCTAAAAATCTTTGTAATTGATTTCATCTAGAAAATTTTCTGTAAATTGTATTGAACAATCAATGGGGACAATAGTTTCATGGTGAATCATATGTTTAAGAAATCTTATATTTGTTTGGAATAAATGAATCTTTGTTGGTGATAAAACTAAACCACCATTTTTTAAAATTTGAAAGAATTCACCTAAATATTTCTAATGTTTTGTAATTGTTTTTAAAAATATTAAGATGTCATTTATGTAGATAATTGAAAATTTTGTGTATGGATTGAAAATACCATTTGTGATCTCTCGAAATTCTGATGAGGCATTTTTTAAACAAAATGGCATTACGTTCCATTTGTTATGGCCAAAATGAACATTAAAAGCAGTTTTGTATATGTCTTCTGAAGTTATTTGAATTTACCAGAATTCTACTTTGAGATAAAACTTTGAAAATGTTGTTGCTTGTTTTAATCTGTTGATTAAATCTCTTTTGTTTGGAGATTAGATATTTAATCCATTTAAGTGCATCATTTAAATATTTTTAATTGATAACTAATTTTGGTGCTCCACGTTCTATCTTAGCTACATTTTGTACATAAAAAATTGAACAGCTCCACGGAGATTTGCTTTTTTCTAATCAATTTCTTGCTCATTAATAAATTGATTTCCTATTTGCAATATTCTATTAATTTTACATTTATTTGAATTAGTCTTTTTTTTGTTGTAATTTTCTTGTTTGTGAAGCCATCTTCGTAAGAAAAACGGATTAAATGTTATTTTCGGTTCCAAAAAGCATTTAGTAAGTCTGTGCAAATTTCTATTTCTAAATTGGTTTGAAACTGACTAATTTGAGTTTGTAACTTAGTTTCTTTTAGTTGTTCTTAAGTTCTTTTGTAATTAAATTCTTCTTTTTAGTAATTAATTTATTAAATTGACAAGTTGAGTTTTTCTTGTTAGCACATTGAGATTTGTTTTTTTTTTTAATAGAAAATGGAAGATACTTCTTCTCCTGATATTTTTGGGATGATACCATCTTGGTTTACTTGAAAATGATAAGTTGTTGTTAGGAAGTGTATTCCTTATATGATTTTTTAACCTATGTTTTTTACTAATATAAATTATTGGTTAATGCAATTTTTTTATGACTAATATGGGTGTTTGGTAATTTGTAACTAACTTGTAGTTGTTATCTATTTGCAGCATATTATTATTCTTTTGTTTTTCGAAATATTTGGATGAAAATTTTCATTTTGAAACACAATTTAAATCAGCACATGAATCTACAAGTGCAGTTGTAGTTATTATATATTATTTGTTTATTATTAATGTACGACCATTGAAGCTTTACTTGTGAAAGTGTATTTGAGATATGTATACCATCTCCCTCTGTTTGCGGATTTGTATCTTTTATTCGATGAATTTCTTTTTTAAGAGTATTAATTTAACTTTTGAAATCTTGTTTAGTTATTGGTTATTTATTTGATAATCTAATATCACCTATTGATACTGATTTATTAATTTCTAGTATCTGAGTTTCTTTTTTTATGAGTATTCGAATTGAATTCAAATTGTGACTTTGAAAGTGATTCATCTAAAGTTTTTTATTTTGTATTTTTCTTTTGTTTATGATCTCTTTTGTAGTGATGGTTGTCCATATATTAGACAATGTCTTTGTGAAGGATATTTTTTGTTTATTTATTTATTTTTCTTATGTGATGTTTTGTTTTTTGTTTGTAATCTTTTCTTTTTTTATTGGTTCAATTTTTTTTTCTTGATATGTAACATTTTGTTTAGTTAGCATATTAGTACATGCCATTTGATTATTATTTGAACTAAACTGTGTTTGAAAAAGTTGTGAATTATTTGGAAAGTATCGAGACTAGGCTTAAACATGACTTTTGGTTCTTGTATGAGTATGTTTGTTGTTATATTCTTTTTGTTAGACAATGATTTTCAAGCCATTGGAAAATAATATGTTGACTTTAAACCTTTTGCAAAATTCATAAAATATTTGCCTAATTGCATTCTTTGTTCTTCATTGGTTATTGAATAAAATCTTTTTCTTTTGGCAGCATTTTAGTCTTGCATGTTTTTTTTATGTAACCTTCGCCTAATTTGAATTCTTTGTCAAAAACGTATGTTTATAATAAATCACCTAATTCATACTGTGTTGGACATTTTTGTTTGATAAATTCTTTGATATTTCTGATTGTATATCATTTATATAGATTGGTTGTGGTATTTGTGAAAATTGAGGATTTTGCATAATTTTTGTTAAGTCTATATTTGTTACTGACGAAGTTCTTGGAGTTTGTGGGACAGTCTTGTAGGATGATATTGATGATCTTGGAGATTAGAAATTTGTTATTGATATTTTTTATTTTCTTGTAGATAAAAATTGTAACTCAACAGTTTCATCATCGTGAGTTTCTATTTGTTATAACTCACTTGGAGGAGGAGGTTTTGGTCAAGTTTGAACTTGACATGTTGCTGAAAAATTAACTTGATTTCATTGTATAGTCTTTAGGACTATAATATATTTTTTCTTTGTTTGTTTGTAATAGGATTTAGTATCCATTTTTGTCTTTTATTTTTGCTTGAGGACTGATTTGGGTTTTCATGATTTTGTATCTTATTCTGTATACTAATGCTAGTGGTACTGAACTAGGTAGCATTTCATATCCAGATGTTTGAATATTGAGTGTTAAGGTATTTAATATATTTTGATCTGATAGGGTTATTGAAAAGTTTGGGTAACAATCCTAATCCTAAGGACGACTCTGCTATTCCTAGCAGTGAATTTTGAAACCGATTGTGCCTACAGTCTCTTAAACATATTAGAGCTGAAACATGTAAACCTGATCTTGTTAAAAGTTTGATTCCTATTTGAACTAATTTTACATTAATATCTTGATAACCTTGTTTTTTGTGTAAATCTAAAGTTTTAGGAGTAAATAATTTGATTGTTTATTGGAAAGGGGTTATTGAAAGTGTTTGTTCTTCTATTTTAATAACTTGTTCAGTGTTTTAGGAAAATATTGGGTTTTGACTAACGAAAATGTGGGTTTTAGGGATTTTGGGATTGACCATTGTTGTAACTTTTGTTCTATTTCAGATACTTGACATTCTAAGCTATTAACTATGTTTGATGTATTTTGCCTATAGGATAAAAAAATAGGTAAACTTTGATAAAAAAAGATATCTGGACGGCCAAATTTTTGTTCGGATTTAGCAGTTTCACCTCAAACAAGGACCACTTAGGACAGGACTACCAATGGGACCACTCAAGAGGGGACTACCAATGAGATCACCTAAGTTAGACAATGTCTACCCATGGCTTAAAAGGCTTCTCACGGTTGACCAACATTCTAGCTGTAAGGTTTTCCCAGAGACTTTCGTCTACCAAACGCCTGGCTGCAAGATTTTTTCTAGAGACTTTCGTAAAAAATCTGCCAACTTTTTTTGGATAGACCACTATTCCTCTCAGAAATTTGAAGGCCAAATGTCTCTAATACCAAAATGAACCCATGACGACAGACCCGAGGCAAAGAGCACCAAAGTTAATTAATGGTTTTGAAATGCAACTGAATGAAATAAAACAACAGTAACTGCAATACTCAATCCCTTATTTGAAAACAAACTTTGATGCATAAAACTTTGAAATTAATTGATGAAATTGAAATACATTGATAAAGAAAACTGTAAAAACTTACAGTGTTCCTTTTTTTGAAATACACTTGAAAAACTTGAACTCTTGCATGGATACAAAAGAAAGGTTTGAGGTTAATTGAGGTTATTTTGGTGTATTACTTCAGGATGGAGTAAGCCCTCTTTGATACTTTTGTCCGGTGTGGAGCAAAATGTCTTGATCTTTGCTTCTTCATGCTTTTATAGTGGAGAGGGGGACTTGGATTTCTTGATATTGAGACACAACATAATTGAGATCTTGAAATCTTTGTTGAGTATTTTTGAATTATTGGAGGCAAGTGGATGATAACTTTCGGTGGGTTGATGGATGGATTTGGACATTTGTGAATAATGGAAGGTTGGATGTGACTGATGGGTTATAGAAAATGACATTCTTTTGGATGGCTGTAGAATTATTGAGGCTTTGTTCACTAGATTGAATTATTTGATGAATGAAGTGACTTGTGGGTCCTAGGATGAGGGCATATGCTTTGAATTTGGTAGATAATGGATGGGTAGGTTTTGTGAAAATGAATCGGAGGTGATTTTGATATGTAGGTCATAAAATGAAGTGAATTTGGAAGGATGTGAATAATTGAGGTTTTCTTTCGTTGATTTTGTCATGGTATGGAATGGCTTGTAGGATCTTTGAAAAATAACATTTGAATTGTTTTTTAAAGATAATAATTTTGAGAAATACATTTGACCATTTGTGAAGAGATTTTTTTGTTTGTAGCTTAGTGAAATAGATTGTTGTTGAGACCAAAATAGGTCAAAGCAATCATCTTCATTTGCATTATTCTGAGAATTTGCATCATCATTGTCATCAGCATCAGACGAGCATATTTGAGATATTGACTCAAACAATTGCTTCTCTGAGGTTGCTGCTAAAATTTGTGCTTTGAGTTTTACTAATTCTGATTGATCATCTTTATTTGGTTGTATTGTCCAGGCCTTGCGATTGAAGTATGTTTCCATTGCTTGCTTTGTAACATTGGAGAACTCAAAACCTATTCACCATTTGACTTTGAATCTTCGACATAAAGAGGGAGGAGCTTGAGCAGATTGACATACACCTAGGATTGAAACAAATACATAATCCTAACGGCAGATCCATGCTGGGAAAAACTTTGCAAAGAACCATAATGATAACACTTGTAAATTTTAAGGTTGTGGAACTTGAGTTTCCCCAAAGACATTCTTCTACTAAATGCCTGGCTACAGGGTTTCCTCAGAGACTTTCGTAGTAAGTCTACCAACGCTCTCTTGGATAGACCACTTCTAAGCGAGCGTTGGTAAACTTTCCACGAAAGTTTTTGAGGAAACCCTGCAGCCAGGCGTTTGGTATACGAAAGTCTCTGGGGAAACCCTTAGAGTAATTTCACTTTTTGGTATTTCAAAAATCAATTTAATTTCATTTGAACTTTTTGGGTCTTAAAGACTTTTCAACTTTTAACACTTTTTATGTTGCCAATGGAGTACTAATTCTGTGGTATGCCTGTGGCGGATGGAATCACGGGTCCAGGGTTCGAACCTTGCCGGTGGCATTTGGGGTGGGAGGGGTTAAGGGATAAATAAATAATAACTATCCACTATCTAAAATTTTAATAATTAGCAAAACAATAATTATATCATTTAATTAAATATAATTTTATTTAGGGTTAATTGCACTTTCCCCCTAAAACATATAGCCAATTCAGCTTTTCCCCTATTAACATTCATATTGCACTTTCCCCCTCAGACCAACAGTCAACGTGCCTTGACTGTCAAGGCACATGCTAGATTTAAAAATGTCATATTTTATTGCCCAAAATACCCTTTAATGACCCGAAGGCTGAGATTCAAAGTTGAGGCAATTAAAATCGAAGGCTAAGATTCAATCTTCCACTAAGACGTTGGGATAATCCGCCAACTCCTCCTTCACCACCACCGTTTCTACTTCACCACCAATAACTCTCGTCTTTGCTTCTACTACTACATCTACATGTTATTTCACAGTAGATTTAATATTCAAGCATCAATAAGTGGAAAAGCTTGCCAAGTTTTGATGGAAAGCTTGAGTTGCAGCTCATGTTAATCATTTGTTAGGCCAGTTCTGTTGCAGGGGGCAAAGTTACATTCAATTTTATTTTAAGGGGTTAAGCTCCTGCCAGTAATTTATTTTAAGGGGTTAAGTTACTGCTAATTAACAACTTTTAATTGATTTTCTTGTAGATCCCATGGTGTCACAAGCACAATCAAACAAGTGAATAAGAGTTTTAAGTAGGCAAGTTTTTTAAGGAGTACATGTACATTGGGTGTTAAAACACAATGTAAAGGCACGTGTTATTCATTGGATGTTCTTGCAACAAAGTTTGATGTTCTTTCAACAATGTAAATTCATTTGATGTTCATTGGATGTTAATAGCACATTGTAATCAAATGCCTTAACATCATTGCAAAACTTTGATATAACACAATGAAATTCAATTGACGCAACATCATTGCAATTCAAAACCTGACATAACACTTTCAAGCATCAATAAGCAACCTTGCAATTCAAGCATCAATAACCACAACATACAACGTAGATTATAGCTACTGGGACAATGATGAGATTGCAGACTTGGCAGCTTTTGTTTATCTGATCTTCACATTGTTTAGCAAAACTTCCAGCAATCTTGTTGCAGTTTCCTCAAACTGATGACATCTAACAAGTTCCAAAAACGCTTCTATAGCACCACTTTCAGCCATTGCTTCGGCAGTAGTTGCATCATCACTTTCCAAGACAAGTAGTGCATTCAACGCACCAGTTACTGTATTTTCTGAGCCAAAAGTATAACTTTTGATAGCTCATTGACACCACCCTCCTTTGCAATTTCATTTGGCCAAGTTAATGCAATACCGACAAGAGATTTTTATTGCTTTTTGTTGTAAAATCGGCATACCATACCCAAGAACTCGTACTAGGGGACCAATTGCTCATGTAGGATATCCAGTGTGCTCTCAATAACTCCAGCTTTCACCATCTCCATTTTACAAGCTGACCTGTCTTTACCTAATTTCACAAGAGTTACTGCAATGGCCTTATGAAGTGTGTAGTTTCTACCAAACAGAAGCCCAACAAGATGAATAACTACACCATATGCAACAACCAGTTCAACAAGTTGCCCGTCATCCAATAGTTTATCCAAAGCACGGACCACTAAAGGTTGAACAGGAGTGAACTCAGTAACAATGAGAGACACCAAAGGCTCAACACAACGAGCTGCAGACACGGTGGACCTGATTATTGTATTTCCAAAGAGGACACAACACAATTCTGCAACATCTCCCTTCAACTGCATTGAACAATTCGATGAAAGGATTTTGCAAAGAGTACACACTTAACTTAAAAAACCTGCACATCAGTACATTCGAAGACAAAATTTTAATTTCTATACCCAAAAGGAGAAAACAATACTTCCCAATCATCTATCAATCCCCTTTGTCCATTTCCCCTTTTTTTTCCCTTTATTAATCCCACAATCCTCTAATTTCCACCCCTTTGTCCATTTTATTATTTTTTCTTGTTCAACACGCATGTAGGTTTACTAGTATCAATTTATGTAACACAACTTACTGCAACGACCCAACCAACAGGTGCTAGCTCATAAGACCTATAGTAGATGGTATCACAAGTCTGGAGTTTGAAATATGCCAAAAGCATTTAGGGCGTGTTTGGTTGCTCAATGGAATGGGTTTGACCATTGTAATGGTAATGACCATTACGATTGTTTAAGACATTCCTTTGTTTGGTTGGGTATTGATGCGAGTTTAACTAACCTAAATAAATAGGTTAATTCAGCCCACTTGTAATAACCGCAAGTGCACGGTGCCTAACTGGTAGACAACGGCAAGTACGGGTCGATCCCACAAGGAAGGTGGATTAAATTGAATTTTAGAAATTATCTAAACTAATTTAAATGGAAAATGGGGTTACAGTGTTTTTAAAACTAAACTAAAAATAAATTAAAAATAAGAAAAATAAAATAAAATATATATGAGATGGGTTTTGTAGGCTTGGACTCACCAATGAGTTAGCAAAAACATTTAAATCTAAATTACTGAATTTAAAAACGAGAAGCTTTAGGGATGAGAATCTCTTGCTTACACCGAATATGTGATCGTTAAAATCCAATTCAACTTATATCATGTTTCTATCAAACATTAACAAATTATTTCAAGCAAATACGCTCTTACCAAGTATTAAGTGTCTTTTTAGGGCACACTTAATCAAAGTTTAAGCTTAATATTTTTAGCACATGCTTTGAATATTGATAAAGGGTAATTCTAACTACCAAACACATCAAGTTTAATTTCTCGAACATGAAAGGTGAAAGTAATTTATCAAAAATTCAGAAATAAATTGTAATTAACAATTAAGCACACAATTCAGTAAAATAAATCAAAATAACTTATTCAACCCATTTAGTTTGTCACAAACTCGATGTGGTGGTACTCAGCAGATCAGCAGGTGGTCAGAACACGAATACCGAGACAAATGTTCCCAAAACGCTCTGTGGTGGTACAGAGCAGAACCGGGGTGTGAATAGCGAAAAACTGAATTTGACTCAGTCTCCCGCCTCTGCTACAGTACTGCTACAGTACCGCTCGTCTTCTCCAGCGAGCAGCGGCGCTGCTCCGCCTTCCTCCGTGCTCGTCGCGAGTCTCCTCGACCTCCAAATGGTTCAAGAACCTGCAAAAGAATAGAGAAGGTGAGGAAACAGTGAGAAAACCACAACAAAAACGAAGGAGGACGAGGCACAGGGACTCCCTATTTCTACTTGCGAGCTCTGTCTCGCGAGGTGGTGGCGGTGGTGCTCGGTCCAATTTTAACGGTGGTCGCGAGAGAGGGAGGCAGGAAGGAGCTCGAGCCGAAGAGAGGTCGAGAGAAGAGGAGGAACAGGGACGCTGTGGCGAGGCGGAACAGAGCCGCGGTGAGGCTCTGTTTCGCGGTGGTTGTGGTGGCTGGACAATGGCGAAGAGAGTGAGGCAGAGAAGAAGAGAGGGCGGTGATGGCGGAACTCGGTGGTGTGGACGGTCTGTCTGGGTCGCGAGGTGGAAATTTGATGTGAAACAGGGTTGTCACGCCCCTGTTTCACGGTGGTGATGGTGGCGGTTGTGCTGTCTAGAGGTGGTGGTGGTGCTCGGGTGATGGTGGTGGCGAGGTGAAGGATGGAGGTGATTGCTGAGTGAGTGAGAGATGGATGAGTGGTGAGGGTGATTGTGAATCACCTTGAGAGAGGAAGAGGTTTTGATATTTTTCTAATTCTTTTTCTTCCCTTCTCTTCCTCCCCTTTTCTCACCCTATTATCTTCTATTTATAGAAAATTATCAAGATGAATAGGGATGAAATGAGGGAATGATTCATCAATGTATAATTTGGAGAAGATTCTTTGGGTAGGATTGGGCTTGGCATTGGGTTTGGGTTTAGGTTATGGATTAGGTTTTGGGTTTAGGTTATGAATTAGGTTTTGGGTTTAGGTTTGTGACCATCTGCTTTATACCACCGTTAGAATCGACTAATTGTCGTTCCTTAACTTGTCGCTTTAATATGATTTCATCGTTTACGCTCAAATTCCTACAAAGAAATGAAAACGAAATAATTACTATACAATATAATAATCGAAACACTAACATGCATAAATTAAGGGATATATTATGTAATAATTATGTGAATATCAGGTATAAAAATGGCGTAATGGGAATTACCATTATAAATTTCATTATAATGGGCATTCCTTCTCAAGACCCTATGTGATACCCATTACAATGCCCATTGTAATGGTCAACGCTCCATTTGTCTTATTTGCCCTCCTTACTTAACCTAGATGTCTTCTTACCCATCATAGATCCAACATCCAAAATTAATAATTGAGGGCATAATGTAAAGACACAAATCATTCTAATTCAGTAGTTCTCATTCCCATTCCATTTAGTAACGAAACACAGTAATATTTCCATTTCTATTCCCATTCCTTAATGGTTCTGTTATCCATTGAGTAACAAAACATGGACTTCATTGGTTGGAAGAGTTGGCATTTTTTGGTCTTGGATGTCTTAGGTATTTTGATATGTGAAACTCTGATACAACATTTGATAGGAAGTACAAGATGGATTTTTTAAAACTGCATTCATTTCCATATCCAGGGAGACGTGCATCTTTTATTCAATCAATCTGAGGCCACAAAGGACTTTCAGAGTGCGGAACAAGACAGATTTGAATAACTTCAATATTGATCTCAGCAAAAGTATAATCAATAACAGACTGATGATTAACTAAGACTAAGTTGTAAAAGGTACAGCCCTAAAAAAAAACAATAAAAAAAATCGAAAAAATTATACTCTACAGCAACAGAGATAAATCATCACTGCTGCAGGATACAAAGAAGCAGGACTCCCCAAAGCATTTGTCAGCTATATGCCACATAACTCTTACATGTGAGTGACGCATTCGTAATTAATGGATTGGGGTTAACCCGTGTATGCTCAATTCCAATGCACACTTGCATCATTTCATTGGCACATGAGAGAACCATGGGGCTGCTGGTGTCGCACACAATGAGAGTTGTCCTCTTTGCAGTTCACATGAGCTCACATTTTCTAGAGGCTCCATACCTTAAAAACTGAACATGTTCAACACAATTAAGAACAGCCTATCATACGCCACGGCCAATTATTTGTTCTGATTTGTTGAATCTTGAATGAAAAAAATATTCCAGCGGTGTCATGACTTGAGATGCAACTAGTTCCACATAAAAACTCATCCACCAAAGGACCACCTTGTTTCATACAAATAACTGGCTTCTTAAGGTGGTCACAACCTTATTTAGAATTTCATTATTCCTAGCAAGATACTCTACCGCTTCTTGCTTATTTTCAAGAATCTCCCCTTCTATGCAGTAACCATTTCCTCTTTTCAAAATTACTCCATGCTCACAGCCCATCTCTAATACCTCTGCTTCATGAGAAATTCCCCTCCCAAATCTTATCTCCAGATCAACCTTCTTCATGGACGGTGCCAATTTATTTTTCACAATTTGTATGCAAGCAGAAAGACCGGCAACCTGAAAAAAAAAGGTGCAAATATGATTCACGAAATAAAATCCCAAAAGCAGGGTTTCAGATAGTAATTGCAGTACAATGTACAAAACGGTCGAATAAACTAGATGGAGAGTTGAAGAATTTGATGATCAATTTAACTATAATAGTCTCGGTAAATATAATAACACAAGGAGCTGCTAAATTAGATTGTTTTAAGCATTCCAAATCTTCATTTCTTCAAAACAGGCTGTAAGATAGAAATTTCGAGATATAATATGTTTGCAGAGGTTGCTTTTGATAGAATAAAGTTTGGCCAAACAGTACTTAAGCGGCTAAAAGCTTACGACAATAGCTGCAACAACATCATCAAGGCTTAAACTCCATTCATATGAATCATATGATAACAAAAATAAAAATAAAACAAATTGTAAGAAATGACACACGAAAAATTATAATAATCTGTGTAGATACTGAATTCTACAGGGAGACCTTCCATTAGGATATTCGCATTAAACCATAGTTTTTCTTTCCAGTACGAAGTGGTAGCTCTGTTACTAATAAGTAATAACCATGATTATATTTGTTTTCTAAAGACTCAAAATTTTCTTCTGGAAACTCATGGTATCATCGATTCCTAAGAGTCATTACATGTCAACGGCTGCATAATAGCCACGTAAGTTACCGCAAGAGTAAAAACATAAACTTCTTTCAGTTGGTTGTGATTCTCTTCTACCATCACATGTATAATAGCAATTTGGATGGCAAAAGTATAGACAGCAAAAATTTTAAACTGAAGTAAAAATTTGGACAATCAAATGGAAACCCATGAGATAAAGTTGATAGATCTAACATTTTTAGTGTTTGGGTTTTGAGAGAGAAAAGAGGAATATATTGTTATTTTGGGTTCTCTACAAGCCTCTATTGGCTGTATAGCCTACAAAGAAATGCTGAGCAGAGTTTGAGAATACCTTTGGGTTATTAAATGAAAAAATAAATCATTTATCTCTGTAAGTCTTCATCAAACTCATGAAGGTACAGAGCATCGAGAGTTTTCAAGCAAAAAGCAGAAGCAAGAGGTCGCACTTTGTGACAACGGACTTCCTGCTACTGAAACTGAACATATGGTAGAGGGGTATCTTGCGGCAAATGATGACGACCAAAATGACAATCAATATCGAAAAATACACAATAGCTAGTGCTACAATGGTGATGTCACGGAAAATCAACATCAAAATACACCCAAAGTTTCAAAGAGGAAGACAGAAGCAACAAATTCTTTGACAGAGTACCTTGAAGATATTCACAGAATGCGAATGACAGCAGTATAGAGCCCAGTAGTAGGCTCTAAGACAAATTGGTTGATGACATGAACAGAAGTGTTGTCAGACCGAGTAATAATCACGTACACAAGGTTGCCAACATTGACCCAGTAGATAGTAGGATCTCCCATAAGCACACCATCACTAGGGGTAAGACAAACATGAATCTCGAGCGTCAGAGGTTCAGATCACTAAGACAAACATGTTGCACTTATACTATTGCCTCAAGGCAAGTTGTTGTATAGAAAGAAATTGGATAACCCATCTTTGATTTGGTTTGTTCATAAAAATTAAGGACATCTTTGGATGCATCTCCCCCAAATATAAATGGACTTAAGCAACGAGCCAAGGATTGTGATTTTGTTTTCCAAGGTAATTTCGCTACACTGATTTTAAGAAATATTTCATTGTGTACAGAAAAAAACGTAAAAATTTTGGTTATAATTTTGCAGTTATCAATTTAATTTAAGCTTTTAAACTCTTAAAATAAAATCCCACATGACTCATAATGTCATACAAATTACATATTGCATAAGAATCACTTATATAACAAAATTTTAATATTAAACTAAGGTTATAACTTATAACGGTACGGAAATTGAGATTGGACTGAAAGAAATAAATATTTTGAATTTTGAAAGAAATTTGGATAACTCGAAAAAAAAAATATTTCGTGAAATTTCAATATTTTTTTGAGAAATCACATTTCTTGGACTTAAGTAATGACATATGTGGGTATATTGCTTAAGCTTAGATCAGGAGGAATATAGATCACAACCTGGAAAGGTACGCGAGTAGGCATGGCAATTTGGCCCGAATCGAAAGGTATCCACCCCCACCGTCAGACCCTAATGGTTCGGATTTAGAACCGATTAATTGGTTCTTGGTTCAGGTTTTGGTCTAGGTCTTGATTGAAGGAACCGTCTCGGTTCCGGTTCGGGTCTGGGTCAGAATCGGACCCGAACCGAATATATACAATTTGTATAAATTTGTAATAAAGCACATATAAGTTGAATAAATTCATAAATAAATTTTGAATTCTAAATTTGTGTGTTTAATCACTAATTTAATTTAGAAGAAAACTAAATAAATTCAAGTAAACAATATTGTTTGATTAGTAATTCGTGAATAAATAAATTAATTCGTCAAGCATATACTATTTCATAAATCAATCAAGTTTCATATGTTACTCAAAAAGGACTTAACAAGAAAAGAAAAAAAAAAAAAAAAGGAATGTTAATGAATTGCTTGTTTTAAAAAAAAATTAATTTTTTTGCAATTTTGATAGTTCGGCTCCAGGTAGATCCGCCGGACCCAAGTCACCAGAACCGGTTCAAAAAATTTTCAATTTGGTTATGGATCTGGCATACCCAAACCGAACCCGGCCCGTTACCATTCCTAGGTACGCGTGATAGGATCTGACCTATCTTAGATCTCTTTTCTGCAGGTTGTAATCAAGGAAGCAATTCAATTACACAAAGCACAAATCACACTCAAGAAGGCAGAAACTGAAGAAAAAACATTGCAATGTCAGAGATTCAGCTTGGAGGAATTTTGGAAATGTATTTGTATTCGATAGGAATGAATTGTAACATGAATTCTTGTAACAAGCCAATTCGAGAAGGCTACTCTCCTTGTAGAGCAATTCGAGAAGCTCAGTTTCTCCTAGAGCACAAGCTCTGTGTACAATTTTTACAAATCAATGAATGAAAATTCTGTCTACCTCTATTCTCTTATTTATAGCATCCATACTAACAGAAAAACTAACAGAAGTTGCTATGTAACAGAGCACTTAACCGAGCAACTCACTGGCAGTCACAGAGCACTAACATACTTCCTTATCATTGGCCTTCCTTCTCCTAGTATAGGTAAGTCTAATAGGGGGCCTAACAATACTCCCCCCCTCAAAATTCACCTTGTCCTCAAGGTGAAAATCAGGAAACTGATACTGCAAAAACGTAGAATCTTCCCAAGTGGCCTCAAAAGCAGGGAGCCCTTGCCACTTAATCAATACATCCCATGAACCCAATCTTTCTCCCACCCCATGACGCACATCCAAAACAGACTCAGGATAAGCCACAGAGTCAGATTCTCCAGGAATATGGGAAGGAAGAGGAAGGACCTTATAACCCTGTCCCTTAGCTCTACGCAACTGGGAGACGTGGAAAACGGGATGGATTCTGGAAGAGGACGGAAGAGCCAGTCGATATGCCACTGCTCCCACTCGTGCCATTACCTCAAAAGGGCCATAAAACCGAGCCGACAATTTCTGATTCCCTCGGCTGATCACAGTGCGCTGTCGATAAGGTCGAAGTTTTAGAAAAACATGGTCCCCCACAGCAAAATCTTCATCTCGTCTGGCTTTGTCAGCCTGGTGCTTCATGCGTTGTTGCGCTCGCAACAAATGTAATTTTAACAAAGCCAATACCCCATCCCTTTCGGACAGAAGTTGGTCCACAGAAGACACAACTGAAGAACTAGGGGCATACCTGAGAAGTGGAGGAGGATCCCTTCCATACAGTATTTTGAAGGGAGTATACCCTGTAGCTGAGTGCGAAGAGGTGTTGTACCAATACTCCGCCCAATGCAACCATTGCAACCACTGTTTGGGACGCTCCGAAGTAAAACACCGTAAGTAGGTTTCAAGACAGCGATTCAATACCTCGGACTGACCGTCTGTTTGCGGATGATAGGCCGAGCTTCGTTTCAGTTTGGTCCCTTGAGCCCGAAACAGTTCTTGCCAAAAGAGACTAAGAAATACCTTATCTCTGTCTGAAATAATCGATATGGGAGTGCCATGAAGCCTACAAATTTCCTTACAAAATACTGAAGCGACCTTCTTCGCCGTATAAGGGTGTTTAAGGCCAACGAAATGGGCATACTTGCTAAGCCGATCAATGACAACTAGAATAGTATCAGCAGCCCCAGAACATGGCAATCCTTCTATGAAGTCCATGGTGACTTCATCCCAAATTTGAACCGGAAGCGGAATAGGCTGAAGAAGACCGGCAGGAGACGTGGCCATGGACTTGTTGCGTTGACACACGTCACACTCACTGACCATTCTTCTAATATAAGCTTTCATCCCTACCCAATATAACTCCTTCGCCACCCGTAGATAAGTCTTAGACTCGCCGGAGTGCCCGCCCACAGCTGTCTCATGGAATTCTTTAAAAATAATGGGAATGAGGGAAGAAGCACTAGGTATGACCAACCTCTGTTTGTAATACAAAAATTCATCAACAACTGCATATCCTTGCTTCACCGAACCTTGCAACAGCTCCTTCCTGATTTGCTGAATCTCTGTATCACTGGCAATCTCAGTTCTAAGGACGTCCCAATCTCGCCAAACAGGAAAACTTACCGATGCACAGATCGGAGATAGAGAAATGCGAGAAAGTGCGTCTGCCGCCGCATTGGAAGCCCCAGTTCTATAGTGAATCTCAAATTGAAATCCCAATAATTTGCTCACCCATTTTTGATAATCCGGACCAATAACCCTTTGCTCCATCAGATACTTCAAGCTCCTCTGATCACTGCGGATAACGAATTTTCGGCCTAACAAATAAGCACGCCACTTGTTGACGGCCAACACCATGGCCATGAGCTCTTTTTCATAAATTGGCTTGAGCCTAGCTCGTTGTCCCAATACCTGACTAAAGAATGCGACGGGCCTCTTCTCTTGCATCAGAACTGCTCCCACTGCAAACCCGGAGGCGTCAGTCTCCACTACAAATTCCTTAGAGAAATCCGGCATGGCCAAAACCGGAGCCGTGGTCATAATCTGCTTTAAATTCTGGAAAGCACTCTCTGCCTCAGCATTCCAAGCAAACCCATTTTTTTTTAACTGAGAAATCAGTGGCCACGCCACCTTACTATACCCGCTGATGAATTTTCGGTAGTAGCCCGTAAGACCCAAAAATCCCCTCAGCTCCGTAACATTCTGGGGTTGAGGCCAATCCAAAACGGCTTGTATCTTAGATTGATCCATGGACACACCATTAGCCGAAATTACATGTCCTAAATATCCCAGTTGTCGACTCCCAAACTCACATTTCTTCTTATTGGCATACAAACAGTGTGTTTGAAGCAATGTCAGGACTGTTTCCAACTGAAGCAGATGCATCTCTAGGCTTGGGCTGTAGACTAATATATCGTCAAAAAACACGAGGACGAACTTACGCAAATAAGGTCGAAAAATTGCGTTCATCAAAGCCTGGAACGTGGCCGGAGCATTCGTCAATCCAAACGGCATTACGAGGAACTCATAATGCCCCTCGTGGGTCCGGAACGCTGTCTTGGCCTCATCCCCTTCCTGAACTCTAATCTGGTGATAACCCGACTTCAAATCTAGCTTCGAAAAAATCACGGCGCCATGTAGCTCATCCAATAGCTCGTCGATAATAGGAATGGGAAAACGATTGGGGACCGTTTGTTTATTCAGGGCCCGATAGTCTACACAAAACCTCCATCCCCCATCCTTCTTCTTGACTAACAACACTGGGCTAGAAAAAGGGCTCACACTATGCCTGATGATGCCGGCTTCCAACATTTCGGTGATCAACCTTTCTATTTCGTTCTTCTGAAACTGGGGGTAGCGGTAGGGACGAACATTGACTGGTCCGGCTCCTCCTTGTAACACAATACTATGCTCATGTCCCCTTTTTGGAGGTAACCCAACCGGTATTTGGAACACCACCTCATACTGCCTTAACAGAGCTGCTAACTCCACTGGAACCGGTCCTTGCTCCATCTCAGTCGAAGAAACACATCCCAATTCCACCAAGAAACCATAACCCTCCTGTTTGATGGTTCTAACCATAGATTTGAATGAAATCAAACTACGCCCCAGAGAAGGATCCCCCTTGAGAGTTAAAGTTTCGGATCCCACTCTAAATCTCAGTGTCTGCTCCTTCCAATTAATGAAGGTAGTCCCTAATTTTTCTAACCACTGTATGCCCAGAATCACGTCTGAACTCCCCAGCCCAAGAGGAAGAAAATCATCCAATATCTCTACTCCTTGCAACATCAACTTAACACCCCGACAAATTCCGCTGCCTTGAACTGAGTCTCCCGAACCCAACGTCACTCCATAAACACCCGTCGAAGAAATTGGAAGCATCACCTGCTCAACGACCTTGTGGGAAATAAAATTGTGAGTGGCTCCGCTGTCGACTAATACCACGACTGATTGACCCAAGACGTCACCTTGCATCTTCATTGTTTTAGGGTTCGTCAAGCCCATAACCGAGCTCAAAGATACTTCAACCACTGATCCTATTTCTGCTACATCTAATTCTTTCTGATCCTCACACCCCTGAGGTTCTTCTTCTTCCTCATCACTATTTGCTTGTGCAATCAAAACACTAACTTCCTTCTTCTTACACCGGTGACCAGGAGAGTACTTCTCGTCACACTTGAAGCACAGACCTCTCGCTCTCTTCTCTTGATACTCGGCATCTGAGAATCGTCTGGTCTCACCTCTCGCCGCTGAGCTTCTCTCATTTTCTCTAGAGAGATTTGGTTGATGGAAACCTGATTTCTCGAACTCTCTGAAGGGAGAGTAATTAGAATGCCCTAACGGGCCAGATACCAATGGCTTTGGGCTGAGATTGGGCTTATTATTATAACCCTGAAGGCCTGTTTTAGCCCAACCCGAATACCTCAGTTTTTCTTCGACCCGCTGTGCAAGGTCCATGGCTCGACCCAACTGATCCGGGTCGAGCATTCGAACTTCAGCTCTAATGGCAGGCTTCAAGCCATTGATAAACTTACTGAGGTATACCTCCTCAGTGACGGTTTCCAGAGGCGCAGCGAGAGAGACAAAGTTCCTGCGATAATCAGAGACTGACCCTTCTTGTTTAAGAGCCAGAAATTGCTCACAGAGAGAGCCTTCTTGAACCGATCGAAATTGCTTCAACAGAAGACTCTTAAGCTCCTCCCAGAACTGAATCGGCCTTCTTTTACACTCCCACTGGTACCAAAGAAGGGCATCGCCTTCAAAGGCTAACACCGAAGCTTCCATCTTTTCTTCATTACTGTATTTTTGTAAGAAGAAGAACCTTTCAGCCTTCATAATCCAACCATCTGGATTTGAACCCTCAAAAATCGGCATCTCCAACCTTCTCGATTTCCTATCAAATTGGAATCCTTGAGAAGAAGAGCCTCCCATCCATCCATTAGGGTTTGGTGCTTCATGATGCACTGGTGAAATCTGATCCCTCATGGTATTGGAAGTAGCTTTCTGAGGTTCTTGTTGTCCCTTCAACACTTGTTCCATCATTTGTTTCAATTCTTGAAAATTTCCATCCCAAGAATTCATCCTTCCTTCCAGAGATTCAAGCTTTTCTTGCGTATTCACCATTGATTCTTCCATAATTTCCATTCTTGCAACCGTATTGGCACCTTTTCCAGCCATTACTTCAGTGAATCGAAGATGCTCTGATACCAATTGATAGGATCTGACCTATCTTAGATCTCTTTTCTGCAGGTTGTAATCAAGGAAGCAATTCAATTACACAAAGCACAAATCACACTCAAGAAGGCAGAAACTGAAGAAAAAACATTGCAATGTCAGAGATTCAGCTTGGAGGAATTTTGGAAATGTATTTGTATTCGATAGGAATGAATTGTAACATGAATTCTTGTAACAAGCCAATTCGAGAAGGCTACTCTCCTTGTAGAGCAATTCGAGAAGCTCAGTTTCTCCTAGAGCACAAGCTCTGTGTACAATTTTTACAAATCAATGAATGAAAATTCTGTCTACCTCTATTCTCTTATTTATAGCATCCATACTAACAGAAAAACTAACAGAAGTTGCTATGTAACAGAGCACTTAACCGAGCAACTCACTGGCAGTCACAGAGCACTAACATACTTCCTTATCATTGGCCTTCCTTCTCCTAGTATAGGTAAGTCTAATAGGGGGCCTAACAACGCGCTACTACATACAAACATTTTTAAGAGCACTTGCAGCAACTTCCTCCTACTAGATATGAAAGGTATGGACTAAGGAACTCAAAATAAGTTCAGAGCAATTTCAGTACTAGGGATGCAGTATTGATTTGAGCAATACATATTGGTAACAGAAGGGTCCTCCCTCTAACGTGCCCCAACAGAGAACTGGGCCAACTATGGGCAACAGAAATGAAATCAAGATCAGCACTGAAATTAGGTGATAGGCTGTGAAAGTTCAGGAAAGCAGCTGGACAATCCTTAACTTGTCATCTCCAAGTAGAAAGTTTCATCTATGAACTGGAGGCCTGAGTATACAGGTTATCCGAGATATGTGAGTGTAAATCTGGACTAAAAGGCTTGTGACTTGTGAGTATTCAAGCAGCGAAAGTGCCTAGATATGGTGTTTTGTTCTATGCCATCTGAAGAAGAGCAAAACATAGTAGAAGAAAAGCTTCATGTACGAAAAATCAAGGAGTGTAAAGGCATTATGTAACCAGTGTATAAGGTTGTTATGTGGTGAACATTGTACTTGTGCTATGTGATTCATAGTAGATTTTTCTACTATCTCTATGGACTACATCTTCTGCCTCGTTACTTTTCCCCAGTCACTTTGTGTGGTTGCTATAAGTCGGTTGTTTAGTTAAAACTCATCAATTCAATCCAGTTGCAATTAAATAATCAGTCATTGAGGTCTGGAAGTTGGTAAACTTTCCTTACAACTCTCCTGCTAGTACACTCCGATATCTAAAAGTCAAATGATCCTGACTGGATCAATCCAATTTTAGTAAGCTTGCAGCATGGTGTGATGGCAACTAATCCATAATCAATGCTGCTACGAGTCTATGACTACTTCCTACAAGGAAGTATAACCAGGAAAAATGTACGTAACTTTTTTTTTTTGTTTTTTAAGTATTTTCTGGAAGTATAACTAGGAAACTGTACGTATATTTTGTTCAACTGAAATTTATGCAAGATTACCTCGTCTTCATCCTTGATCAATCCCACTGTTCTGATTCTCATCCGAACTGCTGCATAGAATTTCAAGGCATTTCCACCACATGTTACCTCACTCGCATTCCCAAAACCTCCATTTGGTTTTGACCTGACCTGAAATGCAACATCCAGGAGCAATAACTTATAAATAAAATATTTTTTTAAATAGAACTAATAAAAGACTTCAGAACAATCATTTGTTAGGATGAACCAAAGAATATTTACCTGGTTTACAAATATGAGAAGAGTTTCAGACCGGCACAATGAAGAATGTATTTTTCGTAATGCTTTGGCCAACAATTGAGATTGAAGGTCTCGTAAAGGGCCATCATCAAAATCAAGTTCACGTTGAGGAACAAGAGCTGCAACCTGTCATTGTTGTCAGATTATATGAAAACAATAAGGTAACAGAGACATAATTTCAACTGCTATACACAATTCCTCCATATTCATACCCATGGAAACAAAATTTCCAGCAAGCCTTAAACTTATCCAAGAAGAGTACCATGATGCAAACTCATAAAAAACACATGAGCTAAAAAGATAGTTAAGCATATATTCACAGGGGTGGGTTGTATCTAGGAACTAGTGCTGGATGCTACACTAGCAATGCATTACCGATTGGTCAAGCCTACATTCAGAGGGGTGGATTCTGAGAAGTTTATTGTAAAACTGGGAAAGGGTAGTTAGAGATTTCTAAAACTCTTTACAGTTCCAGTGATGCAATCTTTGTGTTTCTTGAGGTTGTGTGATGTCAGTGAAATTTTACTCTTTTTCTAGAAAAAAGTGTAATTTGCAACACTGCAAGGACCTTCATTTTTCCCATAGTTGATTATTTTTCTTCCTCCACTACTTTGTCCAACTAGCATTTCAAGAATCCTTTCTGTGATTACACCCAAGTGTTACCAGTGGATTCCCGGGCCCGGGCTTTTTCCAGCCTTTCAACGGCAGTGCCCCGTAATTCTTCTGAATTTCGAATAGTATTCAAGATTCTCTGTTTTCGATTATCTAATAAATCACTTAATGAAAAAACTTTCACATTTCTAGGATTAACCAGAAAAAACTTTAATATCAAGTTTTCAGATGAAACGCCTAGATGTTATTTACCCATCTGACCCCTCTTAAAGCCTTGGAGATAAGATCCAAGGTTTCACTGAAGCAGGTCGACAACCAGAATTGATGCATTCAGATTGGACGGGCATGGAGGATATGTTTTAATTCCTAAACGAACTTTTTTATACAAACTAAGCGGCCCACAAAGGTTAAGGCATATAAATGTAAAGATATTCAAATGTAAATGAAATGCCATAAAACTATAGAAATTAAATTAGAAATTGAAAATAAAAATTACTTACACTATCAACCACAATAACCTCCATGGAACCGCTTTTAGTTAGAGTATCAACTATATTTAACAGATTTTCAGCAGAATTGGGGCGTGCAATAAGAAGATTTTCTGTGTTTACACCTATTGACTCTGCAAGTGATGAATCCATTGCATTCTCTACATCAACATATGCACAGTATCCTGCAAAACAAAGAGAATGCTGGTCATTTATCAGATACCACATTGCACTTTGAAAGGACAAGATTTCATAAATCTCGAAGAAAACATACAATGTCGCAAAAAACAGCAATGAATTCATAATGACAAGTGATAGATTACAGTGCACAGGTACGCACTCTTAACAAGCAAAGGTCCTGATACATGTCAAGTGGCCTGTTCTACAGTCAGATCAATACTTTCAAAATAAAAACAAAAATGCATCTATCTACATTGTTTCATCTTCATACAAACGGAGTAGACATAACTAACACATTTCTGATCGTAAAGTGAAAATGAATAATACCTCCATGCTTCTGAGATTCCTTGATAACATGAAGAGCAAGAGTTGTTTTGCCAGATGCCTCAGACCCATAAATCTCAATCATTCTTCCCTGCAGAATAGCCACTTCTATAAGCTTAGTAACAACGTCCTCTATCAATTTACACTCACTAACGTTTTCCAATACTACATCAATTAATAAATCTCCTCCCCCTCCCAACCACATCGAGTTATTATTCCCATCCTTTGAAAGTATGATCATCATTTGAAGTCTGTGGTTTCAACTTTCATTATCAGACCCATTTAAGAAAGGAATTACATCTTCAACCTCAATTTTCTTATTGTTCAATTAGGGCATCTCTATGTTAAAAGTTCAAGCTAGGAGTTGATATTCATAGAGGAAAAACATAGAGGATGTAGGTTATTATTTGGACAAGGACATAATCTCCTGGAGGGTCGACTCTTAATATTAGGTATGACTGAAACTACCACTGTTTCAGGAGGCATTTCATACTTGGCAGTTGATGGCTTGATGGTAATAAGCTATGTGATATTCTGGTCTATCTTGCTAATCTCCATGCTCATATAAATAAACAATTCTACTGTTAACCAAAAATAAACATGCAAGGATGTAATAATATGGTAGATCGATAAAACTTCAAACAGTTAATACCTTAGGTAATCCTCCAATCCCAAGAGCCAAATCAAGCTTCAAGGATCCCGTGGATACAATAGGCGTGTATCGTGACCTGAAAAAACGTTGCATAGACAACATCGATTCTTTCCCAAATTCACTAGCAACCTGAGATATAGCCAAACGGAGTGCAGTATCTTTCTCAACTGCTTTGTCATCACCATGGATTTCATTACATTCATAATCTGATGTGATGTCAACTGAAAATAAAACATTAACATATAGGCAAAGATTCAAATTGGTGAACAAGACCAACTAACAATTGACAAAGTAGTCAAACCAGTCAATTTCTCAAACCATTAGGTTGGCTTTAAACACTAGTGCATCACTACTGTCTTGATGTTGTTCATAAGATGTGTAGACGCACCCTTAAATTACAATAATGCCAAATGCTGCTTGTTTTCTTTCTAGTTTGGATGGGTGGGTCTTATTAATGCTTCCTATTTAGCAGATGACAAATCAGAATTGGAGGCCATAATTGCTGGGTTCTTTGCAAGGATCTTCAGCAACATATTCATGAATTTTTGGGGTTTGGCCGTTTAGGCAACTCTTTGGCATGGATTTCACTCCTCACCCGTGTTCCAAAGGGAAAGTTTTTGAATCATCTTTAGCTAATTGGAATTCTCTTAGTAAGGGGTGATAAACTTGTTAAGCTTTTTCATGTATGTATGCGTTGTGATAAATTTTGAACCTATTAAAAAAAATGGTGAAACCGAGTTTGTGTGCTTTTATAGGAAGGGGACCTTTCAGCTATATCTTACATAGATTTTAGCGTTTAATCTAGTGCTTCTCAATTTCTCCGTTGAGAAACTCCATTCTAGAAGCACACCAATATTCTTGTGTCGCAACCTCATCATTCAGAGACAACTCAAAACATTTGTTCTTTGAATGCAACTATTCTATTAAGCACAAAGGCAAATAGGGACTGGTGAATCTCTCACAGATCACAACCACCTACAAATGTGAAGCAAAATAGCAGGCATAGAATTGAATGGAACCTTCTAAGAACAAACCCCCACCCAACAAAACGAAAATCCTCACATACATTATGCAAATGGGACTATCCACCTCCTTAGAGAGTGGGTAGCATTGACCAAAAAATTTGTTCAACTACTTAACTTTCCATCCTTCACTTCTGACTTAATTCATGTACTGGGTATCACTAATATTCATATTACTCCGTATCACTAGCAATCGATTCTTCCAGGCCAACAAGCTTGACTACACTAATTGAAAACATGATAGACACACTCACAAAAAAAAAAAAAAAAAGTATGGGGTTGCTATTAGGTACCTAACGAACAGAAGGGGCGAGTGCAGATTCCAGTACAACCACTTGCACCAGCTTTTCCTGTCTGAATATCAATCAAATTATTTGGGGTTTTCAAGAGAATTAAGAAAAAAAAAAAAAAAAAAATTGGTTGTTTCAGAGATGGTGAGAAGGGAAGTCAAACCTGTGAATGGAGGAAAGAGAGAAGAGGAGATGATAAGTGAAGTGGTCGTCTCTGGATGCCATTGAAATGATGAAGTGAGTGCGAAAACAGTGAAGAGTGAGTAATTGTGAGGAGGGCTTTTAGGGCTCTCATGGAACCGGTGGGTAGGGGAGAGGGGCGGGGAGGGTTTCAAAGGAGTTTCAAGGCTGTGACTGATTCGAGGTTTCGCGCGCTGTTTATCGTTGAGAGAGTGAGAGAGAGATAGAGTTTGCATTTTCTTACCATGTCGAGCTAGGGATTGTGGTAGGGGATGGAGCGCGGGACGGAGAGGATGGACGTCATCATAATTTCATCCCGTACGGATCAGGACGGAATAGATCTCATAAGAGCTCGTCCCATCCCAACCGGGTTTGGAACAGAACGGGACGGAATGAGCATGCATTAAATAGCCGTAAATAAATAATAACAAATTTTTTTTTATCTCATATTGCTCAAATACTAATAATGTTAAATATATGTACATATAACTTTCATCAAACTATATTAAATGTCATATAAAATTTAGGGTTATTTTCCATTTGACCTCATTTGTTTATGTCTATTCTTATTTGATCCTCATTTATTTTTATATTCTAGTTTAACACCTATGATCATTTGCTTTAGGACATTTACTAACAAATTTTATCCAATATTGTTTAAATTTACAAATCTACCCTCACATAATTTTCTAGATCAAACACTTTTGTTTTCTTTTTTTCCCACAATTCCACTCACTTTTTTTTTTTTTCCAATCTCACCAATGCACCCTCTTTTTTTTCCTTTTCTTTTTCTTTTTTAATTTTCTCTCCATGAGAAAAATTACAAAGAGAGTGAGGGTGTGTTAGTAAAAAAAAAACTAATTAAGCAGGGGTAAGTTTGCATTTTCTAAAATATTGGATGGATTTTGTTAATCAACACCCTTGAACAAACGGTCATGGGTATTAGACTAGAATACAAAAACAAATGAGGGTTAAATGAGAATAAACATAAACAAATTGGGGCCAAATGAGAAATATTGCTCATTAACTAAATCTAATATAAGTTACGATTTTTTATGGTCAATGAACTTATGGTTTTTTATGTAAAACATCTTTGTGTGCAAAACTAATATAAGTTCGAAAATGAAAAATATTGCTCATTGACCAAATCTCCAACTACATAACTCATAATGCAAAACTAACACAAAAGGTCATTTGCATTTATTTTCTACAAGAATAATTGTCCTATAATCAATCCAAAATGTGAAAAAGCATAAATTGTCATAGGTTCTATTTGACCTAAAATATCCAAACTTAAGTTTTTATCTAAACAAAGAGTACCAAATCAAACTTTTAAATTTTAAAACATTAGTTTGATTTAATTTTAACACATCCTAGACTTTTCTTTAGAAGAAATAGTTTGATTAAAATTAATAGTAATAAATATTAAATAAATAAGTTCAGGACGGGACGGGATGAACATGATTGAAAATCTTCATCCTAATCCCATCTCACTCTAGATCGGGACGAGACATGATCGGGATGAGTTTGATCAATCCCAAAAGGACCCAAAAAAATCAAGACAGGATGAGACGAGATCAGGATCGCAAGATGGGATCCTCACCTCTAATAGTGATTTTTTTTAGGTAATTTCGGTAAATTGACTTTAAGAAACATTTCGTGAAAAATTTGGTTGTGTATAGAAAAAGGTAAAAATTTTAATTGCAATTTTGAATTATTAATATAATTTAAGCATCTTAAATTCTTACATACTATAAAAATAGTCTCACAATACTAGGGATGGCAGTGGGGCGGATTTTCACGGATATTGGCCTCACTCGCGCCGTTTGGGGCGGATTTGGTTAAGGGTTTGTGGAGGTTGGGGCGGATACGGATTTTCGATCTGTATCCGTTTATTAATCGGGGCGGATATGGATTTGGCCATATCCGCCCCACGAATATCCGTTTAACCGGTAAAATTACAAAAATACCCTTCAGCTATATAAAGGGATTAAACCTATCTCACACACACACACACCCTTTGCCTCTCCCTCTCACATAGATCTCCTTTCGCCTCTCCCTCACACAGTGACACATATCTCAGTTTCTCACTCGAAAACGAAGAGTCAAAGTTCAGTTCCTCACTCGAAGACGAAGGGTCGAAGCCAAAGGTTTCGCCTCTTACGGCCAAGGGTTTCGAAGGGTCGAAGTCTCCGATTCTCACAGTCGAGTCGAAGCCTCCCACCTCCATATCTGCCTTCCTCTCCCCATTAGAAATTGAGATCTGAGATCAGAGATCAGATTCTCACAGTCGAGTCGAAGTCGAAGCCTCCCACCTCCATATCCGCCTTCCTCTCCCCATCAAAGATTGAGATCTGAGATTGAATCTGAGATTTGATCAAATCAGCCTCCCACCTCCATATCAGATATTTGATATGAGATCTCTGATTTCTGAGATCTGATCTCATATCTCATATCTCAGATCTAAGATATGATATCAGAGTTATGAGACTTTAGATCGATTTTTTTTTTTTTTTTTTTTTTTTTTTTTGTAATTTGTTGTATGGTTTTTTGTAATTTTTTGTTATAATTTTTGTATGTATGAATGAAGTGTCTTTTATTGTATGTATGTATGTATGAATGAAGAAATTTTTTAACGAATATTTGGGAGGGGCGGAGGTGGTTTTTAAATAAATTTATAAATGAATTGGCGGGGCGGATTTAGGGGTCCGTTATTCCTGACGGGGGGGGGATGGATTTGCTGAAACCTGCCCAAATCCGCCCCGTTGCCATCCCTACACAATACTCATAATGTCATATAAATTACATATTGTAGTATAACAAAAATTTAATATTAAACTAATGTTATAATGGATTAAAACGTATAAAAATTGAGATTTCCCTAATGAAATAAATAAATATTTCAGATTTTGAAATAAATTTCGGTGACTAAAAAAAGAAATATTTCATGAAATTTCATCATTTTTCGAGAAATCACATCCCTTGAACTCGAGTTCATCGGTTCTATTGAGATGCAAATCAGAGGCATAATCTAACAAACGCCTCACCCACCACAATTTCAAATTATATATATATATAGGTGTGTTTGATTTTGGGAAAAGTTTTTCGTGTAAAAAAATATTTATCATGGAAAAAATTTGTGGAAAAGTTTTCACTAAAAAAAATTCCACTATTTGATTGCATAAAGGTAAAAAAATAAAATAATTTAACCTAATTTTTCACGATTTGATTGCAAAATCTTTTTGAACGATGAATTTGCTTTAGGCCTAAGTTGCTATTATATCAAATATATGCCATATAAAGAAAGTAGAGACATATAACATATAATACCCATCTAAACTAAAAAAAAATCATTAAACATATGAACCAAAACAGATTATCCAAAGACAATATATACGAAATACTATTACAATGCCATGTAGGCCTACTACACATTAACATTGAAGACATCTTCGAGTTCTCATCAAATTTAATCCATCGCTTACACCAATGATGTAGCAATTGGGATGAATCTGCTTGCATCACACACTTGCAATCTTTTGTTGCATACTGAGTACAATAGAAGTGAACTACCGTGCCACACACAGAGCCAGGGGTGGATCTACTAAAGGGTGAGGGGGGAGGCAACTGCCCCCTCCCCTTCAACTTTCAAAATATTTTTACTATATACTAGTCTTACAAAAAAAATTAATTATATAATGTATAATACAATATCAAAATGGTTTATTCATCCATTTTAGCATATCTTTGTTGGTGTAGTGGTTGAAAGTTTATTAGTTTTAGTAACAACTCGAGTTCGATACTCTGCGAACGCAAGATTATTTTTTCAATGCAACTTTATTAGTAATTGCAAACATTAAATTTCTTCATGGTTGTTCACAATTACTACTTTTGTCATTGTGACATGTCCTTACTTTTTTGTTTTCACAATTTTATATAATTGCAAATAAGGGTGGGCACGAGACGAGATGGGAGGGAACGAACCTCATCCCTATCCCATCCCGTTCATTCGGGACGAGACGAGATAGCCTTCATCCCAACCTCGTCCCATCCCAAACGGGTTCAGGACGAGATAGGATGAGCGGGTATTAAATAGTTTTTTAATGAAGGATACAAAAGAATGTCATTATACATTGCTCACACACCAATAATGTCAAATTTATGTACATATACCTATTATTGTAACAATATTAAATGTCATGTAAACTTTATGGTCCAATGATCTTACAATTTTTTTTTTTTTTTATGTTAAGCATCCTTTGTGTGATACACTAACCAATAATTGTACATATAATTCATAGTACAAAAAACAAACCATCATTTGGCTTTAATTTCTTTAAAAAATAATTGTCCTATAACCAATCTAAAATGTGAAAAAGTATAAATTTTTATGGGTTCTATTTGACCTAAAATATCCAAACTTAAGTTTTTATCCAAACAAAAAGTACCAAATTAAGCAAGTTTTCAAATAGTAGATGTTTTGATTTAATTTAAACACATCCTAAGCTTTTATTTAGAAAAGTAGTTTGATTAAAATTAATAATAATAAATATTAAATAAATAAATTCAGGACGGGATAGGAGTGATTGAGAATCTACATCCCGATCCCATCCCACTCTAGATCGGGACGGGACTTGATCAATCCCAAAAGGACTTAAAAAAATCGGGACGAAACGGATCACAGGATGGGATGCTCACCCCTAATTGCAAATAACAAATAAATGAATTACTTGTTCACAAGTGGTATAAAACCTCTAACAAAAAAAATATTTGAAATTAATATTTAAAATAATAACTATAGAATTCAATAAAAAAATATATACCATTAGCAAACTCGTACAAAATTTGAGCATTATATAAATCATTTTTTTTATGAAATTGTATTAGGATCATATTATGTTCACAAATTTCATATGTTTTTTTAGCTTCAACTGGATACTTATCCTAATTATTTTGTGATTTTAGTTATATATTCTAGTTATTATGTTTGTTTGCCCATTGCTAAGGTTATCGATATTACAATTTTATTTTGGCTTAAAATTGGACTACACTAGATTCAATTTGGTATATGCAATGTATTTTTGATAGTTGTATTTTTTATAAGTTACTAACTCTGGTAGAAATTTTTTTTTGGCTCCACCCTTTATAACTACTATTATTAAATAATAATTATTTATCATTTCATCCCCTTTCCCTTTTGACTAAATTTCTCGGTCCGTCACTACACATAGAATCAATGGATGGGAAAATGCACTGCTTTCTTTGAACCCGCAGATTATGGGCTGACGAGGTTAAACAGACGCAACATGTCCAAGCTTGCATATCAATAGCTACAGGCCCAAATAATATAGCCGCTAGCCATAAAAAATGTAAGGAATATAAAGATCTGATTTGGTAAATACAGAAAAGCCTCTACAAATCTGAATGCTGAGTGTTGATTCACAAAGCAACTCTCACCAAAACATTCCCAGACCTCTCCTCTGCAATAACTCTCAACTGACCCTGTGAGCATAAAAGCTAGCATCAAACATCACCAAAGGGATTGACCATACAGGGTCTAACACAGTTTCATAAGAAGAAATAACAGCAGCAGTAGATGAATGTGGATCAAAAAAAAAAAAAAAAAAAAAAACTGAGCATCATGACCAGGTATCAAAGAAGTATTTTGATTCTACTAAACAGTACAAGGAACTGTTGCAGAAAAGTGTAAATATCAAACTGCAGATCCCTTGTATCTGTTTGAGCTCTGCTGCAAATAAGTTCATATATCTCTACAGACTGTTGTAACAAAAGAAAATATCAGGATAAAAATTACCATAGAGTTGGCATCCTTAAAATATTATTTATTTTAGCAAATATGAATCCATGGCTTGTCATAGCAATCTTAAAACCCAGTTTAAAAAATAGACAAACTAGCTTCAAAAAATAGACAACTGAAGCACTGTCCTATTAGCAACAAGGGTATGAGACCAAATCCAATTGCATCTTGATCAATATAGACAACTGAAGCACTGTCTTTATTTCATCGATTCATTGACAACAATTAATCTTTTATATTGCACACAGATGTCAACAAATACTAATATCTAGATCAAATCTTCAGTTTTCCTTCAACTCCCCTAAAACCCCCCCACAATCCCATAACTCAATTTATTCCAAAGCATCCAATTAGACTTTCAAACCCCATTTAAATCAACAGGCCAACCAACAATAAAAGTTGAAGTTGTCACGCGTTTTGATCGAGTATAAGTTTCATTAAAAGAGGCATTGAATAGAAATTCCGTGTATGGGTTAAGCTAAAACATGCACATTACCAATTGTTTGGAGAAGCCTAAATCACAAAGCAAATACAGCAAGGCTTGCAACAGACCACGATTAGGGCATGAAAATCAACTTTATATAGAGTTAATTATTTCACTTGTTAAGATTATTTTGATAATTCATTGAACTTGTATTGCTGATTGGAATTGGTTTTGTCAACATTTGAGTTATCCTATTTGGTTTACCTTGCATGTGGAGAAACGATTTGGTTAATCTTTGAGACCTTCTAATCCATCATTGATGTTTATGCTAAAAAAATTTTATCGACGACAACATCTCGAGAATCCTCCTCACTCTATCAGTTTATTTTCATTGTAATTAGTCGTTTCATGTGACACAAAAAAATTAGTCAGGAAAAAGTCTCAAAATTTCAGTTTTTGTTTTTGTTTTTTTATTCAAAAGAAGGGAAATTCAGCCGTGTAAAAAAGATAAGTCGTCTCAGTCATATTCAGAAGGGAAAAGCTTTAGCATCAAGGCTTTATTGATTAACCAATGAGATTTCGAGGCATAATTATGATAAACTTGATTAAGTATTTTGAATGGTGTGACTAGACTATCCCGTGATCAATTTTTGCTTCTTTGCTTATCCTAAATCATTTGACCTTTTCTATGAGAGCTTACATTGATTTCCAACTCCATAAGTGAATACCTTGTATGTTCTAATTGATAGACACTTTACCTGTAAGGGTAATGGAGTTGAAGCTTTTACATGGTTGAATTTGAGGTCATAAGCATTGCTGGTTTGTGGTAAGAAAGGTTGTGGCCTAGGCTCCGCTTGGTACACGGTAAAAAAAATGCATAATGCAAAAGTTTACGGCAGTTACATAAATTGGGTGCTTGGTTAGCTTTACGGAAAACGGTTATTGAAATTTGAATTTAAGACCCCGCATCTCCTAGTTATAAAATTTTGCAAAACTTTACGGGACAAAATCTCTCGCATTACTTTGCAAAACTCTCATCATCTTCTCGAGTACTCCCAACTCCTTCATAAATGTCACGCCCCGATTTTCGAAGAAAACGAAAATCCTAAAATCCACATAGGATTATCTGTTTCCCCCAAAACTCGAGACGTGAAAATTCAATAACAACATAAACAAATAGCAGCAACAACTAAACATGGTTTAATTACTGAAACAAATAAAACTCTAACCCGGAAAGACTCTGACGTTGCTAGCTCCACTAATGAAACTCCAGTAACGCTGCTCAAAAGTCTCTAAACCTGAAAGGCTAATCGGCTACATTCCCAAAGGAATGTACCTAAGAAGCAAAAGCTTACTTGGGTCAGCAATAAAGCTGGTGTGAGAAATCTTCATCCCAAAATCAATAAATCCGCACATGACAACATAAAACTAAACAAAAACAATAAACAACCACACCATCCGGTAGTTCCTCAATGAGGCAACGATGTTATGCAAGGAAAACACAATTCAAAGAATTTAGTTCCTCAACGAGGCAATCATGTCATCATCCTAATAAATAAATATGCCTTTACTAGTACTTACGCTATAGAAGTTGACTATGGCAAGTCTGACCTGCAGAAATATGAGTGGACTTGCCATCCTGCATGAAAAGGTTAGAAACAACCAGATAATATTTCTAAGTTATAAATCCTCATAAATGTAATTTATTTTCAAACTACGATACAAATCATAGTCATATCAGACTATTATTAAAACATCAACAAAACGCATTTTCTACCTTTAGAAAGACATATAGTTCTCATTCAATAGTCGAATGAGCATTTAGTTTCTTCCTTTAAGGTAATCATGCACATAAAAAAAATATATATATCGCTTCTTTTCCACAATCGCACCATCCTCCTTGTGTCGAACACACCTCACCCAAGTGTGCCTCCCTTGCCATCGAAGCCACTCGGAACGTATATGACCCAAGTGGGGTGCCACCTCGAGTGTCATGTCATCACACCCAAAGTTCGATAACTGGCAAGTATTCTTCCTAAATCTACACGTACAACCGAACTCACATGGAACGGTGCACCGATATGCAAGCAAGTCTGCATACCCATAATAATATCACACGTATGCAAGCAAGTCTGTATACAAAAAATTCTTTTCTTTTCACATTTTTTTTTTCTTCGGAGTTGTGGAAAATAGCAAAAAAAAAAAAAAAAAAAACTCAAAACTCTTTTATGGTGACACTTTGTCAACCATAAATAAATCAACCACAGTATCCACCATTCTTTTGGGGAACAAATAATATTTGACACATTGCCAAATCATAAACAATCTCATCAGGATATCCTCCCATTGTTTTGGGGCAACCTACATTTTTCATATATAAACTTTCTACAACAAAACCGGGGGTCAAACTCATTCAATACAAGGGTACATCCTTAGCAAGTTAATTTGGCATAACAATCGATTTCAATGCACAATTATCCAAAGAAACAACAAGAAGGTCTTATGTCAAAATAATACTAGCAACAAAACTGTAACTCCAACTTGACTAATTTGGGCAAACCAAAAACATAAAAATAATTTACATCAGAAACACACGAACCTGTTCTACATGAATCCCAATGTAGGTAGATCTACCTTCACTGTTCCAACACATACACTTCACTCCATTCCAACTTATACCCATGCTTGCATTAGTCCTTTTCTCTCAAAATATCAATCACTATTATTACCATATAATATCTACTAGCAAGTATTAACAACGTCCATTAATTTCTAAACATGCACTAGAGAAACAAACCCCTAAGTACTATGTCAAACAAGATTTCTAATGCAAGAGTAAAAGATCAGTAATCAACCCAAACTCTCAGGACAGTCTGACCTAGCTTGACTGACCTCGAAATGCTGAAATGTTTTATGAATTGATGAAATGGGGAAAACTGGGTACCAACCTATTAGACGGGAAACACCCAATCTATCAATTCCCTAACTGTGACTCAAAATTTGCAAAACAGGGCTAATCACTGGGGATGATGATATGCTCAAGATTAAATAAACCCTTTACAAATCACAAGCCTACTATCAAACCCAAACCAAAGTACCAAACACAGTTGTAGTTGCACCCTTTAAACAGTGAACTGTGAAACAAATTCAACATTCCCTCAAACTGTATGAATGAAATGTCATCAGAAAAGTTGAACAATAAAATCTGAAAATAATGACAACACGGTGATTTCTCAAAATTAATAAGTGAAATGCTTATAGGTTTGATTAGTTAAAATTGCCATTGTTGTTGTTATCAATTTAGAATATCATACATCCATAGTAGAAAGTAAAATTGCCTTCGGGTTGATTTTAATAGCTTATGAATGTTAGTGAGAGTGTTTAGGTTGCAACCAAGTAATAAAACTAAGCTCCACTACCATCTGCAACAAACTAAACAATAGAATTATATGCAGATCACTCATTGAAACTCTTTGAGCTACAGTTTCTCACAACCACAACAATAATAATAATAATAAAACAAGGAATCAACCATCAACCAAATAGCATAGTTCCCAGGTACCGCCACTTGGTTGATCAAGCTTTCAAAGACGATGATGGTGAAGAGGATGCCACAGTGGTTGAGGAGCCATTGCTTTCTCCCCGTTCTGAAGATAGACTTTCGCCTTCTCCCGTAGGTAATGTAGCTGATGATCCTGTAGCTGCCTCCATTTATTCCTCTACTCCATCTTCTTCTCTGGATGTAATAGAGAATTATTGTTAATGAAAAGAACCTTGTTGTTACTTTCCTTTTTTGCGTATTTTTGTAGTTTATCCTATTGACTTGTAGTGTGTTGCCCTTTCCTTTTTCAGTTCAGTTTTAGTTGTCTTGGATTTTACTTTAAATTCCTTTATGGCTGCTTTCGCACTTTGACTCATTATTAATTTAGGGATGGGTCAACTTTATCCTTCTTGATGTGCTGCAAAAAGTTGACTTTTGGTCTTAACTTTTGCCTTGTTGGTTTGGTCGATCCGTAGTTCCTTGTATCATATCGATTCTTTCCTTCAATTCTGATTTCGTTGGTTCGACATACCAGTCGATTCGAAGTTTTTTTTGTATTAAGTTGACTTGTTTGTTCAACTTTTACTTCATTAACTCGACGTCTCTGTCGGCTAGAAGTGGACTACGTTGAATTGACTTGTTTCTTCAACTTTTATTTCAATGGCTCGACGTCTCAGTCGACTCGAAGTTTTTTGTGTTAAGTTAACTCGTTCGTTCAACTTTTACTTCGTTAACTCGACGTCTTAGTTGACTTGAAGTTTTTTGTGCTAAGTTAACTTGTTCCTTCAATTTTTACTTCGTTAACTCGACGACTCTGTCGGCTCGAAGTGGACTACGTTGAGTTGACTCGTTTCTTCAACTTTTACTTCGTTGGCTCGACGTCTCAGTCGTCTTGAAGTTTTTGTGTTAAGTTAACTGGTTCGTTCTATTTTTACTTCGTTAACTCGACGTCTCAATCGACTTGAAGTTGTTTATGTTAAGTTAGCTCATTCGTTCAATTTTTACTTCGTTACCTTGACGTTTCAGTCGATTCGAAGCTTACTGTGCTAAGTTGACTAATTTGTCCAACTTTTACTTTGTTGGCTTGACATCTCAGTGGACTCGAAGTTTATTGTGTTAAGTTGATTCGTTCTTTCAACTTTTACTTCGTTAACTTGTCGTCTCAGTCAACTCGAAGTTTACTGTGTTAAGTTGACTCGTTTGTCCAACTTTTACTTTGTGGTTGATCAGACTAGAAGCAGATAAAACAATCCTGATTGGCACAAAGATTCATCCCGAACTCGCCAAGAACTTGATCCATCTGCTGAAAGATAACCAAGATGTTTTTGCATGGACAATGAAGGAGATGGTAGGAATAGACTCGTCCGTCATCTCTTACAAATTACAAGTGAACCAAGACAAAAAGTCGGTTCGACAAAAAAAGAAGGTCGGTGGCCCTAGAACGTAATCAGGCGATAAATGAGGAAGTGCATCGCTAATTAATACGGGGATGATAAGAGAATCCCACTACTCGGACTGGTTGACAAACACAGTGCTAGTAAAAAAGAACGACAAATGGAGGGTGTGTGTGACTTACACCGATCTGAATAAAGCATGCCCAAAAGACAATTTCCCACTTTTACGAATAGATCAGATTGAGGTCGCAATCGCCGTGCACGAGCTGCTGCGCTTCATGGATGTATACTTCGGGTATAATCAGATACAAATGTACCCTCCTGACAAAAAAATCTTTTATAACGAAAATGGGTACATACTGTTATCGGGTCATGCCATTCGAATTAAAGAACATGGGAGCAACGTACCAATGGCTGGTGAACAGAATGTTCAAATATCAAATTGGCAAAACGATGGAGGTTTATATTAACGACATGCTTGTCAAAACATCTCGCCAAACATACCATGTCATAGATCTCGAACATGCCTTCTCCCAACTAAGAAAATATAAGATGAAACTGAAAAGTGCACATTTGGGGCAGAATTAGAAAAATTTCCCGAGTGCATGGTCAATCAAATAGGAATTGAGGCCGATCCAAAACAGATACAAGCGCTTCTCAACGTGCAGTCACCAATGAACTTAAAAGGTGTACAAAGTCTTAATGGAAGAATAAAGCCCTGAACAGATTCATTTCCAAATCATCGGACAAATGTCTACATTTCTTCGGAATTTTGAAGGGAAACAAAAACATTCGAATGGAATACAGAATACGAGGAGCTTTTCAAAACCTAAAAACGTATATGGTGAGCACAGAGCTACTAACAAAGCCAAACACGGGGGAAGCACTGTATATATATCTATCTGTGTTTGACCACGCGATAAGCTCAGCGCTAGTATGAGAAGAAAAATGCATGCAAAAACCAGTATACTACATCAGCAAAACACTTGTGGATGCAGAAATCAATTATACAGTCCTAGAGAAGTTGGCGCTCGCCCTGATCGTATCTTCAAGAAAACTACGAGCGTACTTCCTAGCGCACCCAATCACGGTTATGACTGAACAACTGCTTCGGTCGGTATTGCACAAACCAGATCTATCAGGGAGGATGGTGAAATAGGCAATAGAACTTGGGCAATACGATATTAGATATGCCCCCAAAATCGCTATCAAAGCTAAGGCATTAGCTGATTTCATCGCTGAATTCACAAGAAGCAACAACCAACAGACGAAAATCAAGAGCGAAGGAGAACAATCCAAACAATTCGCCGACGGATGGACCCTCCGCTGCGACGGAGCATCCAACAAGGTGGGAAACAGAGTTGGATTAGTCATGTACAACTCGGAAGGCATCGCATTGGAGAAAGCGATAAAATTCAACTTTAAAGCCTCAAACAACAAAGCCGAGTACGAAGCTGTGATAGTCGGGCTACAGTCACCAAAGCACTTGGGAATAAAAACATCAGTGTCTTTACAGATTCCAAACTGGTGGTCAATCAACTAGCGACGAGTTTCAAGTCAAAGATACCCGAATGAAGGCCTACCACAAAAAAACCACAGAACTAGTAGAAGGCTTCCGGAATAAGATAATTCAACGTTGTGCAAGGACGAAGAACAAAAGAGTCGACGAACTAGCAAATGAGGCATCGACAACTAAGGAAAATGATAATTTGCTCATCGTGATGTAAGGAAGCTCCATACTTGAAAACCAGGTGGACGAAACATGCGCCACGGATAAAGAAAACAACTAAACAACTCCAATCCTGACGTATATATCAAACAGAGAACTCCCAACAGATAAGATGGAAGCCCAAAAATTATGAAATCGGGTAGCACGATACGCAATGATCAATGACAGACTCTATAGAAGGTCTGCCACGAGCCCGTTGCTAAGGTGCCTTTTATCAGAAGATGTTGAATATGTTCTTCAAGAGATCCATCACAATACATGTGAAAATCATGCAGGGGGAAGAACGCTAGCCCATAAAGCACTCACGCTAGGTTACTACTTGCCAACGATGCAAGCAGATGCTCAAAAACTCGATCGCTCATGTGACAAATGCCAAAGATTTGCCCCATACACTCACATGTTGGGATAGAACCTGATCCCGATGAGTATCCCCTGACGATTCGCACAATGGGGAATGGACATCGTAGGACCACTCCCCACGTTTGACAAAAAGAAGTTTATTTTCATAGCAGTGGACTACTTCGCTAAGTGGGTAGAAGTAGAACCCCTCGCAAATATGGGAGAAATCCAAGTCGAGAAGTTTCTTAGGAAAAACATAATCTGCAGTTCAAAATCCCAAGGGTAATTATCAAGGACAATGAGAAACAATTCGAAGGCAAGAAAGTCAAGGAGCTATGTGAAAACCTGAATATCCAGCAATACTTCTTTGCGCTCGCCCATCCACAGGCAAACGAACAAGTTGAGGTCACCAATAGGACAATCTTGGAAGCAATCAAAAGAAGACTCGAGGCAGCAAAAGGATTGTGGACATCCGAGTTGCTTGGCATCTTTTGGGCATACAGAACAACAGACGAACTCTAATGGGATAAACCCCTTTCGCCCTCGCATACGGATCCGAAACAATGATACTCGTGGAGATCGAAATGCTGACATTTCGAACCGAAGAATTTTGCGCTAACAATGAGACACTGAGAGTTGGGTTGGACCTCCTCGAGGAAAAGCGAGAAGCAACCTCTATCAAAATAGCGGCCTACCAGCAGTGTATAGCCGGATATTACAACAAGAGGGTGTTAATCCACACTTTTAACATTGGTGATTGGGTACTACAAAAAATCCAACTCAACACAAAGGAACCTAGTGCGGGCAAGCTAAACCCAAATTGGAAAGGACCATACAGAGTAATAAAGATCAACAGACCAGGAAAATACTGTTGGAAAACAAGGAGGGTGAAAAACAACCTTGGCCATGGAATGTAGAGCACTTAAAGAGATATTATCAATGAACTTCTTCGCTCAATCTTCCATCTCAAATTCAAAACGACAAAAATGCAGTCAGGGCAAGGAAGTTAGATTAAAAAATCAACTCATGAAAATACTCAGCACGGCTAGAGATCGAGAAAAAACAAATATGTACCGGACAAACAAGTCAGAAATAAAATCAAAAACTTCTGGCCTGATCAACCACGAAATAATAAAGTACCAGGAATGTCGTAAGTAAAAAGCTGATAAGCTAGACATACTGGACACAACAAATGTGAAATACAAAAATTCCATTAATCTTCTAAAAAAAGAGATTACATGATAACCAAAAGAAACAACTAAGAAAGGACATTGACATTAGCAGCATCTCCAAGTGGTATGGGCTCAAACAAGTGTTGAGAAGGTTCTTCGGCAGCCGGAGCGCCCAATGAATCTGAAATGACTTCCCCGACATCATCAAATTCTTGCTTAACAAAGCAACGGTATTTGGACATGTCTAAACCTTGCCTCTCCAGGAAATCCAAGAAATCATGGCGACCATCAACCACTCTTTTCCCATCCGCACCTCTGCTGCCTTCAGCTTTTCGTTAGTAGATGAAAGCTCAGCTTGGGTTGACGCTAATTCATTATCAATGACCGCAAGTCTAGCGAAAACTGCAGACTTGATCGCGACAAACTCAAAATTCAGCTGAGCGATTTGAGTCACAAAAAGCCTTAAGATTGGCAGAACATTCTTCAGCAGAACGAACGGCCTCGTCACGTTCAGCCTTTCGGTCGAACAACTCAACTTCAGACGTTTCGAGGTCAGAAGAAAATGTGTTACAAATGGCCTCGAATTCCCTCAAATACGTTTGTACAGAATCTGCAACCCTTGCATACTCTATGCACTGCGCCTTCAATGAATCAAGTTGGCAGAAAACATGAGAAAGGACCAAGATATGTTCTGCTAGCTTCCGCTCAATGAGCTCCACCTAATCACCGGCAACCATACAGTCCGACCCCATCACGGCCGCATAAGTAAGATGAGTCATATCTTCCATAAGGTGCTGGAGACCATCATCGATATGACGACGTGGTGGACGTACGGGCATAAGAGCTCTATTAGCCAAACGCCCATGACAACCGCCAATGAGGTTACGAGCGTTGTCCTGCACATCAATCTCGGAAGGCAAGCATAACTCCCCGAGCGTAGTCAAAACAAGACGAGAAGTGGAGGGAGTAGCAGGCGATCCCGAGGTCCCAACAACAACAGGAGAAATAAGGAGTTTGAAGCCCTGAGTTCGAGTAGCAACTCAAACCTCCAATGTCGGATCGTACTCAAAATCATCCAAGGTCCTAGTACCCTTTGGATTCTTAGACTGCTAAAGACCAAGCTGAACCATTTTCTTTTCAATAATGCGAGAGTCGTCAATCATTTGGCCAGCAGAAACTGGCAAACTGTACTAGGCAACAAGACTTTTCTCACGGTCATCTAAAGGACAAGAAACCTCATTCTTGCTCATTTCAAAAACTCGATTTACTTCTTTATCCTCTCGAGCAGAATAGTCATCCTCCGAAGCAAAACCTCCTTTTCAGAGAGAATAAATAAGAGAAGGAGCCATAATAGTGTCAAAAACTGAGGTGGCAGGCTTTTTCCTCTTTGTAACACGGTCAGAATTGATGGTCAACATCTTGGAAGGGCTGGGAGGCCTAGGAACTTTCATTTTCCTAACAATCGAGTTGGTACTCCCAGAACCTTTGGCAGCTACAGAAGCAATTCGGCCTACAGACTCATCAACATAACCCTCTTTGCGACCGACATCTACATCACCAACACGCGCAACGATCACCTCCAAGGCACGACCGACAATAGGCTCCGCGCAACCCACCCTACTCGAAGAATATAAGCTACTACAGATAATGGCATCCGTAATAAGGAAATCTTCCACCGAGACTCGGGGAAGATTGTCAAATCGACTACAAAACTCATGTTCTTCCAACGACAGCGACAACTCGACTATCTTAGGCTCCCGAAACGACCACTGAATCTGATTTCCATGCAACCTAAAGTAATTGGAAGCAAGGGACGCATAAAACCAAGACCTCGACCAACCTCATACTCCTCCCGTAGGTCCTTGAAGCAAGGAGATCGAAGATAACATGAGCAGTTTGCGTTTACACTAAACCCCACCAAGGAATTCAAAATTCTGACATTCATAAGGATATCGAATGCGACAACCCTTGCTAAGATTGCAGTCATCACCTTCCAACCGTTAGGAACCAGTTGGGCCGGAGTGATGCCAACCAAGTCTAGGTACTCCCAGTAGATTAGAGGAGCCGAAAGCCTAAATCTGAAGTGGAACATACAAGGGTACAAAGCAATATACCCATGTTTTGGACGACAAGGACTGTCACCCTCTTTGGGGAAAACAATTTCCAAATCGACCGACAATGAATAATCATGACGGATGTTATCCAGAGTGGCATGCATCACCCGGTTAGGCAAAAAGAAAACTTCACAAGCATCAAGAACATCGTCACTCAAAATTTTGAAGCTAGACATGATTGCAAAACAAACGCGATAAATCAATGAATCAACAACTGGAAATTGAAGAGGTGTGAAAAAGGGTAAACATGTACTCAATTTCTCCTTTTATAAGGACAAGTAGCGAAAGGTGTGCTATTGAGAGAATGTATAAGATACGACAGCCACACGAAATCCCAGAAATCGTGCTAAAATGAGTAGGCGGACGGAACAACGGAGAAACAACAGCAGCAGTAGATAGTAAGAGCACTAAATGTGTTGTAATATTGAAATCGAAAACAAAACCACCACATAGTTAGTAGATACATGAACATACTCACTAACTAAAGGGGGTAGCTGATGATACATTAAAATATACCGACATTGCGGCCACACACGTGGCATAGAACATACATCACGAGCGTCCCATCTATTGGGCCAGCTCGTAAAACCCAAGAAAGTTAAAACCAATCATAAAAGCCCAAACAAAGCCCACCATAAGAAGATATAATCAAAGCCCAAATTCAGGCTTGACACGAGTTCTCTCATAGAAAAAGAGGAATGTTGCACAAAAAAGAGTCGTGGATGGAGTTACGCCTCCATGGACACATTTCCATAAAAGAGTAGACAGTTACGAAAAAAATCTCCTTCCATTGCGCCTCACACACTTAAGTTACGGAAAGAATTAACCACGACCATTATAAAAGGTAAAGGGAACATTCGACAAATGTATGCAATTTTAACTGAGTTTTGTCAAAATTTACTTCGTTCTTCAAACAGAGTTGTTGACTTAAGCATCAGAGTGCCTTCAGCCACCAAAAAGGTGGTCATTGGCAGTCTAACATCTGTTTTGTAGGTCAAACTCACAGGAGGATGGGATTTGGACGCATTTGTAATGATAAAAGTTATATGTACATAAATTCAGCATTATTGGTGTGTGAGCAATGTGAGATGAAATATTTTTGTTATTATTTATTGAAAGACTGTTTAGTACATGTTCATCCCATTCCGTCCCGTCCCGAACCTGTTTGGGATGGGATGATGTCTATCTTGTCCCGGTCCCGAATGAACGGGATAGGATAGGGACAAAGTCCATCTAACTATCATTATACTTTACTTCCTAAATGAAATACAATCTAACTATCATTATATCTTCATGGGGTTCAATCTCTTCCCCTTGAAGGAGAGCTTAGCTCTCCATGAATGATGAAAGTAAACTAAAAATTAAAAGAAAATTGTTGAGAAAGATAAACAATTGCTAAAAATAGATAAAATGAAAGACAAGAAATGTTTGAATAAAAAATGAACTTACTTTTACTTCAATAGAAAATTAAAATGTTGGAAACAAAGTAATATATGACATTCTCTATACTTTCTTCTCTATCAAGCAAAAATCTAAAGCCAAAAACTCCAACCAAAAATATCTTCAAGACAAAAGCTCTCTAAAACCAAAAACTACTTAATAAACTCTCTAAAACAAAAACTACCCCTTATGAACTCCAATGATGGGGTATTTATAGTTAAAATGGTGAGAATATTCAATGCTAATGGAGTGCTATAAAATAAGGAAAACGTGTCTGAGTTGAATAAAAAAATGTGTTATAGTGAAATGAAGAAACATGTTTGAGTGAAATAAGAAAATGTGTTTTAGTAAAATAAAGAAATGTGGAGGAAAATAAGGAAATATGTTTGAATGATGTGTTTTAGTGAAATAAGGAAATGTGTCTTGTAGATATTTTTTTTCTATTATAAAGTTGGTTATGTGGATGTCCAAATCTTCATGTCGATTTTCTCGAGATTCATAGTTGTTGATGCTTTGTGAGTTTCTTTGTAGGTTTGGTCATTATCAATGCATGTGAAATTTCAATGGGAATTTCTAGTTGTTGAATATAGCCTTATTGTGCCACTTTGTGTATGATTTGAGATTAATGCTTGAATTTCTAAAATATATACGTAATGAGATATTTTTATCGGATAATTGGACTTAACAATTGTATATTAGGAGTGTAAAAATCAATGTTTTAAGTGTTTATTAGCTAACATAGTAAACATACCTTAATAATATTTACTGTTTCAAATTGTTCATCCATGATAAAAAACACAAATATCCCTTATCAATATTCACCCATATATTGAATTTGCTCTTAAAGAATAAGATGAACATGGTACAATGGGAAGAAAATTTTTAAATGGGAGACAAAGTTCATCGCAATGATGTTTAAAATTTTTATATTCAAAAGTAATCATTGAATGTACACAAATACCCTCAATTACTGTTCACGATCTTTATGGCTTTTATGTAAAATGTATGAAATTTGAAGGGCATTGATGGAATTGAAAAAAAAACATTGTTAAAAGTTTGAAAAATTGTTATTTATTATCGAATTTTTGAAAATACCTCCTTGTTACTGTTCATCTGCTGAATGTTGGTTTTCGTTATAAATGTGATGAATTTTGAAAGTCACTTTGGAAAGAGAAAATTGAAGTAAAAGACACAATTTTCAATGTTCCTAAGCGGAGCTCTCGTCGTGTATTTTAGATTTAGATTAGATAAACAAAAAAATTGGTTCAGATGTCAAACGTGTTTTTGAGATTAAAAAAAAATGAGACCCAATGGGCCAGTACCAGAAAGAAAAAGAGTGTTCGACGTGGTACTAGTATAAAAGAGAAAAAATATACAAAAGCACCCTTAAGAATTTATTTGGTCTTACATGACTTTGGACTGGATAAAAGCGAGATTTCAACTGTTGAGTGATGGCATTTCCGTCCGACAAGAAGTTGTACATTTGAAATCACTGTAGGCGGGAGGGTTGGTTATGGGTGTAAGATTATTTGTATATAAATATGAATGACAACAAAGTTCCAAATGACCCTACACCAATTAAAATAAAAAACATAAATTACTGTATCCACAACTTCGACTATGCGTCACCACATGCATCTCACATTTCATGGGAATAATGTTTTGCCAAATTTTTTTAAAAAAAAAATAGGTGGATTGAATTTCAATGTAACCAGACACACCACATGAGATTTAAGTATTGATGTGGGGCTAATTGCATGATTTGCTTATCAAGAGTATGATAAGCTATTTTCCACTGTCTCACATGTAGGGAATCATTTTATGCTCTGATAAAGCCCTGACACTAGAGGCCTGGCTCTCTAGAATTTTTGTTCAAAATATTTCACTTTCTATTCTCCCACTTTTATTATTATCATCAGGGTGTCTACGTGCTCTACGTTATAAATAAAATAATAATTTATAATTTTAAGAGTTTATGTATAATTTACAAATAATTAAGGGTTTCAAATGATAGAATTGAAATGACATTTTGGACATTCCAAAATTAGGACCAAATCTACATAGTTACTATTCCCAAGGGGAGCTGACAGCATATGATAGAGACAAATTCCACTCGAGCAGTTCGCCCCCCACAAATCACTCATCAGGTCAGTGACTCTGAGAGGGACATACCACACAAATTAAAGTTTTGGCCTTACATGTGTCTTTTTCTCATGGGTTCAAGTCTCATTACTATTCGAACAAGTCTAGGGAGTCAGGTTAGGCGCGCCAGGCCCACTCTCTACCCTTCATCATCCAAGAGATGGGAGATTATGATCATCTCCAGGATGATGGAAGGTAGAAAGCCGGGCCTGGCTCTCTAGAATTTGGGTTACTAATCTTTCTTGTACCAATCATACACTATACGAGAAATTCTAAGTGTCGAGGAAATGAGCGAGGAAACGAGCGAGGGAAGTGAGGTGGCGGGGGTGGGAGCCGTTCACCCCACTCGAGATGCGTGCGTTGATTTTTTGCGCACGCATCCCGAGCGGGATGAACGGCTCCCACCCCCGCCACCTCACTCCCCTCGCCCATTTCCTCGCTGTGTAGAATCACTCTACACTATACTTTAAAAAATGAGTAATTCTACATGTCGAGGAAATGAGCGAGGGAGGGTGGGGCGCACATGCATAAGGTGACGTGGCAAAAAAAAAAAAAAGGGAGGGGGGGGGGAAACGAAAATTTGGGGGAGAAGAAGGAGGGAATGGAGAGCTTTCTCCCCATTTTCAATCGACAGAGAGCTCTCCACCCCATTTTCTCCTTCTCCCTCTCCCCAAATCCATCTCCACAGACTCTCCCCAAATCCATCTCCACAGAGAATCCCCACAGAGAAGAGAAGAGAAGTCGACGCTCTCCCTCTCCCCAAACCACACTCGACAGAGAAGAGAAGACCGACGGTCCATCGCCACCCTCTCCGAAGAACGAGAAGAGAAGAACCTCCATCGCCACCGTCGTCCCCATTCGAAGAAAAGCTCTCCCCATCAGTAAAACTCAACCGAAGGTAAGTTTCTCCCTCATTTTTAGGTGAGTTCTTATAGAGGGTTTCTAGATCTAGGGTTTCTACTAGATCTAGGGTTGAGAATTGGGGTTTTCTAAAAAAAGAAATTGTCTCGTTTTTGTTTTTAAGTACCCCGTGAGAGAATCTTGAGGATTATTTATTTCATGTGATTGACTCCATTTGTTTTTAGGGTAACCCTCAGAGACTTCCTCTAGGGTTAGGTTGTCACAGCTCAGTTTTTTACCATTTTCATGTAAAGTAGAAAAACAATAATGCATTCTGTTTCTGAAAAGGGTCTATTTTGAGGGTGGAGTTACTTAAGATTGCAGCCTATTCATTGATATACATGGACATTTGTTTGCATACTTGCTACTCTAAAAAATGATGTTCAATTGAGGTGGAGGATCATACAGTATTATTAATAAGATGGGAAAAAGAATAATTATTAATGTAGTAAGGGTGGTTGTAGTGCAAAGTGCAAGGATGGTGTGAGTGAGTTTCCATGTGCCTACAGCATATCTTTGGTGTATAAATCCATCTTGTTTGAGTTGGTTTTCAATCCATTATTCTTTGTTGAGTATAGGACTTTTACTTGAGGAGAGCTGATGTAAGTTCATTTTCTTGTGGAATTTTTTTCCAGTAATTTTCATCTTATATCATTGTGTGCCTTTGTTGCATTGTTGCAAGTTTGTCTTTCTTGTGAATTATATATTGTTATTCTAATGGATCTATGATTGATGATATGTGAAATACTGAAACATATTTTCTTTGATTATTCAATACCCCTTTGATGGAATTCGAAGTTTTATCTCTACTGTGACTTTGTAAGTCGCCAATTTGACATGTTTTAGGGAGTACGTACCAACCAAGACTCACTAATGCCACTCCTCAACCTCCCTTCTCCTCTTCCTTATTTTCCTGTCTGTAAATAAACAGATCTTAACAAACAGGTTTTCACTTCTGATTCTCTTTCGGATTTTGTGGTCTGGTTTATGGTGTTGATTGATTTGGGGGTTCAACCGATATTCAGTTAATGGCGTTAGAACTATTTGATTTAGGATTTTGTTTGAGGGATTAAGATAATTTTCTTTTGGTTTGTATCTTGTTATTGTAGTTCAAGTTGGTCGAACGAGAAGAGAAGCTTGAACAAGAAAAGGATTGTGGTTGATTTTCAGTGACTGTAAATCCTATTACAATTTTAAGGTCTTACAAGTTTAGATTGGCTGTAAGTTTCTTATCATCTTGTCATTTGATTAATTGAACTTGAAAACCTTGAAATCGAAAAGATTTTGTTTCTCTAGTCAATTGGTTAATATGCAATTCTAATGTAACAGTAGGAATTGGTTAATATGAATCAACCACCTCTTGTGGAACCTTGATATTGAGAAATAGTATACTCGTATACTTTTTCATGTTATAGAGTACTATCACTAGACAATACGTTACTACATTTGAAGTATGTACAGGGCCTGAAGAAAACAGAACACCAAAGTATACTTGATGATTCAACAAGCATGCGCCAGCAGTGATCATGCAACCTTCTCTGGCAGCACCATTAGTCGTGCCAGCATCCCCCAGTGCCCTGCCTACCCGTGCTGCAGTGTTGAACCAAGCTTCAGTTGGAGCAATTGCCTCCCGAGAGGATGTGCTGACTCGAACTGCTGCACTTGGAAGGATTCTTATACAACTGGATTTAAAAGGTTCCTTGCTCTAACGGGTGCAGGAAAGGATCGTAAGGATGGACCTGACCACTCAGGAAGCTCTTCAGTCCATGAAAACCTTTTCATATCACAATCCATGTATACTTAGCTCTAGTCTTAAAAAAAGGGAATGGAACATTTGTATGTGTCGATGATCTTCAGAAGTTGAAGTTGACTTTCTTGCTGATGACATATGTTACGAGTTATCTGAAGGAAGCATTTTCTCACAGCACTGATCTCTGCGTCCTTCTGACTATTAGTTGCAAATAGCTCGATCTCATTTCTTGCTTTTGTTAATGTGCAGTTGCTCTCATATATTTTCATTGTTTCACTGTGACTTGGTCATTGTAAGGATTGAAGAAATGCTGTTGGTATGCTTGAACACAGTAAAGTCAATCTGTGTTGGGTTCTGTATGTACAAGCGAGTTTTATTTCTGAATACAATTAGTATTGTCTGTGGCCATTTTATGTTGATTGGTTGAACTTCTTTGAAAAGATTAGAAGCTCCGGAGCAGAGTTAATGAGTAATTGGCAGAAAGTTTAGAGAGCTTGTTGGAATGCAATGGCTTTGATGTGAATTATATTACCATAATATCTACAAACTCGGTCTTATCAATCAAAACAAGAACTGAAGAAACACCAGACAGTAACATATCTAGAAAAGAATTGTATATCATATTAACAAATGACTTTATATACCTAATAATGCACCGATGGTGATAGTAGTGTGCACAAGTTAGACGGGTAATCTCCATCCCGAGCTTGAATGGGAAATACATGGCAATACAAGACATTGGCCTCGTGGTAGGATCTATATGACAACCAGCAGAAGACAGTAAAACTAACAGCACTTGCATTCTGCAACAACTATTAAGCCACTAACAGCCCTTGCATTTGCATTCTGCAACAACTATTAAGCCAAAACTGTGACTGCAAATGCAAAGAAATGCAAAACAGAGAGAAATGCAAAAAAAATAACAGACTTGTTTCTTACAGAGTTCAATCCAAAACTGGGACTGCAAATGCAAAGAAAATAACAGACTTGCAAAGAATACAACCACTGATATGAACTGACTTGTTTTTGCAAATGTACAAAATGTTTACAATCAATAACAGAGAAAATAACAGAGCAGATAACAGAGATTGCTCAAATGTACAAAATGTTTACAATCAAAACTGGGACTGCTTCTTACAACCATTTGCACAATGCAAATAACAGAGAAAATCTGTCCAACAGAATACCTAACAAAGCAGCTGCAACCATTTATAACAGACTGGATTCACAATGCAGAATACTTAACAGAAGTACCAAGTGCAAGAGTGATCTTTTCATCCGTATTTTCTGTGTTTTTAAGGCAACCCAAGCTCAACTCTTGTACATTGTTCTTTTGAGTTCCATTACCCAATCCAAATTCTACCAAACGAGGCTGTTGGCTTCCAAGTTGAATTGCTGAGTCAGAGGTATGGTTTGTCTTCAGTGTGGGGTCTGCAAAAGAGATTGAACTTGAGTCGAATTCCATCAAAGGGGTATTGAATAATCAAAGAAAATATGTTTCAATATTTCACATATCATCAAACAGACATCCATTAGAATAACAATATATAATTCACAAGAAAGACAAACTTGCAACAATGCAACAAAGGCACACAATGATATAAGATGAAAATTACTGGAAACAAAAAATTCCACAAGAAAATGAACTTACATCAGCTCTCCTCAAGTAAAAGTCCTATACTCAACAAAGAATAATGGATTGAAAACCAACTCAAACAAGATGGATTTATACACCAAAGATATGCTGTAGGCACATGGAAACTCACTCACACCATCCTTGCACTTTGCACTACAACCACCCTTACTACATTAATAATTATTCTTTTTCCCATCTTATTACTAATACTGTATGATCCTCCACCTCAATTGAACATCATTTTTTAGAGTAGCAAGTATGCAAACAAATGTCCATGTATATCAATGAATAGGCTGCAATCTTAAGTAACTCCACCCTCAAAATAGACCCTTTTCAGAAACAGAATGCATTATTGTTTTTCTACTTTACATGAAAATGGTAAAAAACTGAGCTGTGACAACCTAACCCTAGAGGAAGTCTCTGAGGGTTACCCTAAAAACAAATGGAGTCAATCACATTAAATAAATAATCCTCAAGATTCTCTCACGGGGTACTTAAAAACAAAAACGAGACAATTTCTTTTTTTTGAAAACCCCAATTCTCAACCCTAGATCTAGTAGAAACCCTAGATCTAGAAACCCTCTATAAGAACTCACCTAAAAATGAGGGAGAAACTTACCTTCGGTTGAGTTTTACTGATGGGGAGAGCTTTTCTTCGAATGGGGACGACGGTGGCGATGGAGGTTCTTCTCTTCTCGTTCTTCGGAGAGGGTGGCGATGGACCGTCGGTCTTCTCTTCTCTGTCGAGTGTGGTTTGGGGAGAGGGAGAGCGTCGGCTTCTCTTCTCTTCTCTGTGGGGATTCTCTGTGGAGATGGATTTGGGGAGAGTCTGTGGAGATGGATTTGGGGAGAGGGAGAAGGAGAAAATGGGGTGGAGAGCTCTCTGTCGATTGAAAATGGGGAGAAAGCTCTCCATTCCCTCCTTCTTCTCCCCCAAATTTTCGTTTCCCCCCCCCCTTTTTTTTTTGCCACGTCACCTTATGCATGTGCGCCCCACCCTCCCTCGCTCATTTCCTCGCCCATTTCCTCGACATGTAGAATTACTCATTTTTTTAAGTATAGTGTAGAGTGATTCTACACAGCGAGGAAATGGGCGAGGGGAGTGAGGTGGCGGGGGTGGGAGCCGTTCATCCCGCTCGGGATGCGTGCGCAAAAAGTCAACGCACGCATCTCGAGTGGGGTGAACGGCTCCCACCCCCGCCACCTCACTTCCCTCACTCGTTTCCTCGCTCATTTCCTCGACACTTAGAATTTCTCGTATAGTGTATGATTGGTACAAGAAAGATTAGTAACCCAAATTCTAGAGAGCCAGGCCCGGCTTTCTACCTTCCATCATCCTGGAGATGATCATAATGTCCCATCTCTAGGATGATGAAGGGTAGAGAGTGGGCCTGGCGCGCCTAACCTGACTCCCTAGACTTGTTCGAATAGTAATGAGACTTGAACCCATGAGAAAAAGACACATGTAAGGCCAAAACTTTAATTTGTGTGGTATGTCCCTCTCAGAGTCACTGACCTGATGAGTGATTTGTGGGGGGCGAACTGCTCGAGTGGAATTTGTCTCTATCATATGCTGTCAGCTCCCTTTGGGAATAGTAACTATGTAGATTTGGTCCTAATTTTGGAATGTCCAAAATGTCATTTCAATTCTATCATTTGAAACCCTTAATTATTTGTAAATTATACATAAACTCTTAAAATTATAAATTATTATTTTATTTATAACGTAGAGCACGTAGACACCCTGATGATAATAATAAAAGTGGGAGAATAGAAAGTGAAATATTTTGAACAAAAATTCTAGAGAGCCAGGCCTCTAGTGTCAGGGGGCTTTCTGTGCGTGTGATTGTTTTCGATTGGAGCATTATGAACATCCCTAGGATGATGGAGGATAGTGGGCTAAGCCTAGCTCTCTGGACAAAATGTGGGTGGAGACTTGGGAATAGAAACAAGATACAAGTCAGTCGTGACTCGTGATAACCGAACCAAACTTGGGGAGCAAGTTAAAAATACTAACATAATAATAGAAATAAAGGAACAGAACACGTCAATCTTTGACTAACCCATATGGCTTTCCATCTTCTTCTCTAACAAGTAGTATACATATAGCCCAAGTCATCTCCAGATTTCATAACAAAGATCAAGAAAGAAAGAAAGAAAGAAAGAAAGAGTTGTAATAAGGTGCTCATCAGTAGGTTCAGATCAAGAAAGAGTTGTGATCATTATAAGAGCAGTGATGATGAGCACTAGTGTTGGTGTTGGTCACTTGTTCCCCACAGATTTTTTTGTTCCATCTCCACCTCCACCAAAGATTAGCAGCAGCAGCAACAGCAACAACAGCAGAGTTGGTAATTACTACATGTTCCCCACAGATTTGCTTCCTCCTTCATCCAAGTTGGTTTTAGCTTTTGAAAACAAGACTTCTTCTCTGCAAGTTACACTCAACAACAACAACACCCGAGTGACTTCGACTTTCTTTGTCGAAGAAGACGAAGACCACAACAAGTTCAATGGAGCAGAAGCGCAGGTAGAACATAATTCCATGTTTGTTCTTTCTTACTTGTTATCAAACTCAGTGGAGGCTAAGGCAGAGGACCGCGATGACGCTTCAAACACTACTTGTTGATTAGTAATACTTTAGCAATAGAAGCAAACTCCCATGTTATGATTTGGCAATTGTAATGTGAAGCTTTCACTGCTTGTTTTGCATTGAAACATAGGTCTCGGATGGTATTGCATGCGTATCATGAAATTTATCAAATCAATTACACCCATCTTTACTTTTACCTCTTTCTTGAATTTCGTTGTATTACTTTGATTCTAGCTGGTAAGGAGTAGCCTTTGGTTAGAACCCCAAAATTAGTTTAATCCAAATCCCTTCCCTAAGCCCAATCATGATTCACCATTCAGACGTATCTCAGTCTAACACTCGAAAGCTATTCAAGTTCTATTTGCTCAATGAGTTAATTTGCATTTGAGTCGTATGATTTAATACCAATTTTGAGTTTGAAGCTCAAGTTTGTCCAACTTTAAGTCTGAGTCTCGAGACCATATTCATCTATAATTTAATGAATTTTTACTTTTTTCAAATAAAGTTGACCTTGGTATAAATAGATTTAGACTTTTGGTGTCACGATTTATATCATTTTTGTATTTAGGTCTTGAATTGACAGGGTTAATGTGGTTTTGAAACCCAAACTCAAAACTAAACCAATTTGAGACCCAAATTCAAACCAACTTGAGACGGGAATCAAACACAAATTAACACCTCTCCCCCTCTTCTTTTTTTTTCTTTTGTATAATTGATTAATACTCTATAGTCATCAGTCTTCGTGAACCCCCAAAGACTATTCAGAGTTTACTCATTCTTCCCCTCTAGATCCACTTCATCAAGTTTGTCTAGATGGTGAAAGGACTTGTTCATCACAACCACAAGTTGGTCAGCTCCATCACTATCCAATTTCACAAATTACAACAGTCAAAGTGGAGCTCAACAACCAAGTGGATTTCTTTATGAAAGATCAAGAAAGCAAGCAGAAAATGTAAAAGAACCACAAGCCATATTAGAGATGAACCACAAGCAATTGTTTCAATTTATTATATTTCTTTCTTCATATCAAATTAGTAAGAAAAGGTGGAGATTTTCAACCACTGCTTTAATGTTATGCAACGAAAGGAAAACATTTTGTTTAGAAGTGGCAGGTGTCTTTGTATATTAAAAATTAAGCAATGTACAAAAATTAGGGTCATCTTCCACCTCACCAATGGATTGAATTTATAGTATTTATACTAATGGTAACACAAATTAATGATACATGCTTGTCCAAAATGTACATGACTCAAAGTTATTCTTTTTATACTTTTGTTATCGCAATTTACATTATAACAAAAATTGAGTATATGGTATCATTAGTAAACTTGAGGAAAAAGTTGCAACGATGTGGAAGGGAACCTAGGTATTGGTAAGGCGGTGTAGTGATAGCAAACGAAAGGAGCTTCAACCTGAAAAACAAGGCTTACCATAAAGACGAGCAACGAGAATTTATCAATGAAAGAATAGTTTCCATGGAGAAAACGAGAATTTGATGCAAAAATCGTTAGTTTAGGAAGACAAAAGAGTCAACCATGGTTCTAAAGTCATTATTTTTATGTTATTTAAAGAATATAATTCATATGTTGTAACAATAATTGGTAATTTTGCAATGTGCCCTCTAAAATTGGCTCATCAATGTTTAAAGACTTGTTTTTGTGACTCAATAGGATTCTGTAGTTGTTGTCGAGCATGCAAACTCTTAGATGGTCTACTAGAAGCAGCAAAGCTTTAAGCTTAGACCTATGCTCATTACAGTATATGGAGTTTTGGTTGTGTGTTTGCAATTTCATCAATCAAATTTGATGATACATCAAAATATACCAATCATCACGACCATACACGTGGCAAAGAACACCCATCACGAGGACATGACATCACATCTATTGAGCCAGCTCATAAAACCCAAAAAGAATAAAGCTGATCACAGCGGCCCAGACAAGGCCCACTATAAGAAGATATAATCAAAACCCGAATCTAGGTCCGAATGAATTAAAGCCCTGATCCAGGCCTGACACGAGTTCTTTCATAAAGAAAATGAACATTGCACCAAAAAGGGTCGTGGATGTCGTTACGCCTCCATGGACGCATCTCTATAAAAAAGGAGACTGTTACAAGAAACATCTACTTCTGTTGCGCCTCACATGCTTAAGTCACACAGAGAATTAACCGTGACCATTATAAAACGTAAGGGGAACATTCGACACATGTATGCAACTTTAACTGAGTTTTCTCACGATTTACTTCCTTTTTCAAAAAGAGTTGCTGACTTGAGTGTCTTTGACCACCAAAAAGGTGGTCTGTAGCAGTCTAACATCTGTTTTGCAGGTCAAACTCACAGAAAGACAATTTTTGGACACATCAGTTTGGCGTCGTTCGTGGGGAACGACGATTTTTCTTCTAAAAAATAAGATCCACAGTGAACAAGCTCACCATAGTCTGATAGAAGATCAACAAGCTGTTAGAACAATCCTCGGATCTCTGTCTGACTTTAGCATCGGAGTGCCATCGACCACCACAACGGTGATCCGTGGCTCACGTCTGTTACTTGTATAGGTCAGCAAGTCAGCGGGATTATGCCAAAGCAGGGAGCGGAAAACGACTGCATCAGTTTGGCACGTCCGTGGGGATGACAAAGTTCCTAACTTTTCACTAGCATCGTCTCCCTTCGAGACACAGAGAAATGGTGACCACTAGATCGCGCAACAACGGAGAACAAGGGGACACATCAAACGCTCAGACTGGCGCTATACCGTCGCTTTTCAGCGATTCCGATCATGCACGGACAACAGATTCATGCCCTCGCGCCGACAGACCCCATAATAGATATGTTGTCATCTCAAATACAACAGATCGCCAAAGCGGTGAAAGCTCTCACACGACAAAATCCACCAACTGCTAATGGAAACCAGGAGCAGCACCAACCTTTGTCTCAATGGAAGAGAGAAAGCACCCTCTAGGTATTCGAAGAAGGCCATGCAAGTTATTTGCAAGTGACAACAAAGATATTCAATGGACTTCGTTCCATCGAATCACCTTAGGAAACCGCTCCTACAACAACGATGTAGACCTTACAATGGACGACTGACTTCCTCAAAAGGCATCCTACCCCTTGCAGACTTCCTAAAACAGTTTTTGACCTCCCGAAGGGGATAGAAGAAGGCAGATGAGGATGACCGCAAGCAATGACGCAGTCAAGGTCTCATAGTGCTGCCAAGTGAGAACAATTTTCCCATGCGCGGTACCCAGGTGACTGAGAACTACCACAACGTGGAGGCACCGCGCATCCGCTAACACTTTGATCATCTATGAGTTAGCAGAGAGAGCCGCATACACGCGGACACAAGTGGCACAAAGTAACAGCAAGGCGTCTCCCTTGATAGCAAACCTGTACTACTTCCCGGCAATGTGAAAAGAAATTATGAGATCTCAGCGAATCAACTACGTACCCACCTAGAACAGGTGACCACGCATAACGACGATTATGATTGTGCTTGATCGGTGCAAATGTCAAAACATTCGAAGACTCTATTGTTGGATATCCCCCTTCGGCCTTTTGAAAATTCAAAGCATTTTCTTTAAGCAAGAACATTGCAAGATACGCTCTGCAAAAGATAGCATAAACCGATTGGAGAAAAACATTATATAGACATGATGGTTCACCAAATGGGCACCCCAACATTAACTAGGGGTGGGCACGGGACGGGATGGGACGAGATGGACCCATCCTTATCTCATCCCATTTATACGGGATCGGGCCAGGACGGGATGGGACGGGATGATCACGTACTAAATAGTCCAATAAAAAATAACAAAAAGAGTTTTTTCTCACATTACTCACACACCAATAATATCAAATTTATATACATATAACTTACATCATAAATAATAATAGATATTAAATAAATAAATATTAAATTTTTTTTTGGAAAACAAATAAATATTAAATTTCATTTAGAATTAATGATTCAATTCATTTAGATTTCATATAGAATTTCATCTTTACATTGATTTCAACACATCATAAACTTTAATTTAGAAAAGTATTTTGATTAAAATTAATAATAATTATTATTAAATAAATAAATTCGGGACGGGATATGCGGGATTGAAAATCTCCATCCCACTCTAGATCGAGATGGGACGGGATCGGGATGAGTTTGATCAATCCCAAAAGGACCAAAAAAAATCGGGGCGAGTTTGGGATCGCGAGATGGGATGTCCACCCCTAGCATTAACTGTCAAGCATTGAATACCGTATTGGAAACGAGAAAATGGCAGTTCCCAAGGAAATTGTGCAGACCACGTTTGTTCAATTAATGGCATTGCACGCAACCCCTTCAATTGAGGGGGAGTAACCGATACTCAACCGTCCCGTAGCCTACGCCGTACATGTGTTATCGCGCGGTATACATCGTACACGTAGCACAATCGTGCAGGAAACCCTAGCTCTTCCTCTACGGGCCCATAGGCTCGACCCACTATTCAAATAGTATTCTAGCACATGTTTGGCATGAGCATCAGAAATCCAAATCAGCTTTGACGCACGGATCGTACCTACGGATCACTGTTTAATTTAAAGTAATGTTGTCCATACAGTGCGCAACACTAGTGGACATGGGTTCACATGCCCTCAAACAGGCGGAACCTCTCTCCAACCAGGCAAGCTTAGTCAGCCAAGGCTGATAACGACGACTTCTGGTACATTCCGACACCTAGTCCGCCCAGCACGGATCCCGATGGTTTAGAAAGTGGGAGTCTAATTAATGCTATCACGCCTGGTGACAACGACTTGCCAGGGATCGTTGCCCACTTCATGGTCAATGATCATCGAACCCAATCAGGTAAGCATAGCTAGTGATGACTGACAACGAAAACTTTTGATCAAAGCCCAGACTTGTAGCCCCCACTGCGCGGGTATAGATGGTTTGGAAGGTGGGAGCCTAGTCAGTCCTGAACTAATTCCGGTAACTCACCACGGGACCACTGCTTTCAGCGTGGACGCCGAATTACAAACCCTGGACTTGTAGCCCCATTGCAAGGGTGTAGATACTTTAGAAGGTGAGAGCCTAGTCAGTCACGAACTGATTCTAACGACTCGCCACATGATCACTATTTTTCAGCGTGGCTGCCGAATCGCCAATCCTGGACTTGTAGCCCCAGTGAGCGGGTGTAGGTAGTTTAGAAGGTGGGAGCCTTGTTACTCGCGAACTGATTCTGATGGCTCGCCATGAGACCATTTCTCTTCAGCGTGGTCGTCGAAAACTCCCAAATTTGTAGCATGATGCGCACAGGTGTAGATGATTTGGAAGGTGGAAGCCTAGTCAGTCTCTAACTGATTCTAATCGCTTGCCACATGACTACTTCTTTTCAGCTTGCTCGAAAAATCCCTTTGACTCAAACTTGTAGCCTTCACCGCGCGGGTATAGATGGTTTGAAAGGTGGGAGACTAGTCAGTCCCCGACTAATGTCGACGGCTCACCACGAGACTACCGTTCTACAACGTAGCCGCCAAATCTTACTCCTCGAACCTGTAGTCCACATTGTTCGGACATAGATGGTTCGGAAGGTGGGAGCCCCAAGCAGCTCTTCACGAGACCACCGCTTTCCTACGAAACAGTGGTCGCAAAGTCGAATCTAGCTAAGTTAGCATTTTCACGCTCAAACGAACTGACATTCTATTACCAGCAAAGGCAACTCGTGCCTACACAGATCATCTGGCCAGTGCCCAAATAAATGCTACATAGTGTGTCAGCCCGAGCTTACGACATCTGACTCGGTACAAACGCTTCCATGCGTACGCTCGGCTATCGCAACTCGCACATAGCAGCAGTTGCAGTTGACTAATCAAACAAGCGAGGCAAGCCTCCAACAACTTACCTCGAGGACAAGACACAACTCAGGCAAACCAACCCCAGGCTAAACTGTCTGCAACATGCTTGCTATCGGACATGACTATGCAATAATGATTCTGAGTCATTCGCAACATAAACGGTCAAGCTCATGGCAGCAGACGACCGCTCGATGCCCTAATGATTCAACCAACCTATGCCAAAGCAAGACGATAAGGTGAAACAGAAAACATACAATAGAGTCAACAAGCACAAAACAGATAAAACTATTTTCATTAACGGTCAAACAAAATGGGTACAAGAATACAGAGTTCACTCCTTATCAGGAGAAGGTACAGAAACAGAAGAACTAAGCTTAGCGGGGAAGGAATAGGAGTCGAGTCCACACGCACTACGGCATGAGCATCAAGGTCCAAACTGTCCTCCTCGTCTGATGACGCAAAGGCAGCAGACAAGTCTACATATGACATCTTCTTATAGCGGCCGAGATCCAACTCCGGATGCTCCTCTTTCATCAGCTCCAGCATGCCATGTACGACCCAGTGGAACTCATATTTGCCTTGTTCTTGCAGAAGTTTTTCCTCTCGCGCCTTCGCCTCAACAAGTTCACGCTCCAACAACTCCAACTTGCCAGTCCTCGCATCAACCTGAGACTACTATGTGGTCAGGCTACTATTCACAGCGCTGAGCTCATGCCATTCCAATTCAAGCTGGTCATCGGCCTTTCTTGCCTCCCGGGCATTGAACTACACATCAGATTCCAATTATTGCTTCTAAGCAGCCCAGTCAGCCTCCTTCGAAGCATTCTCTTTAGCAAGATACTGCAGTTCAGAACGTGTCTCAACTGCAACTTCATGTGCAGCCTTCGCATCTCGATAGATCCGGCTCAACTCCTGCTTGAGTTCGTTTATCTCAAACACCGTTTCTGCCAGATCACGCTCAAAGGCCTCCAAACGAGCCCTCTGAGTCTCGGCAACCACGACTGACTGCTCCATCCCCTTTTCCTTAGCTTGCTTCTGTAGCCGCTCAATTTCATAAAGCGCATCAGAATACAGGGCCTACATGTAAGAGAAAACACGCTCCCATGGTATATACCCTCTCACGAGCTGCCTCGACTTCCGTCCCAGCAACGACCACTTGGCTCAAGTGAGACATACTCAGCATAAGGTACTTTAAACCCGTATCCATACACCCTTGTAGCGTATCCTCCTCGGGTTTTGGAGTGCAATCCATCAGTCAGCTATGACACATGCTTATATGCTTCCTCGAAGCATATTTTGCATCAACCTCTTGGTTCCAGACCTGAGAGATCATCTTAACCAAGTCTGGTGCAAACAAGCTTATCCGTGCATCCTGATGAAGCCTTCCTGGATCAGAAATCATGCCTGCACCACCCTTCGCGGTTGCCATTGTCCCAGGCTCTTCTTCGCGAAATTTCCCTTGTCACGAACAACCGACCCTTTAGTGCAAGATGGCTCGACAGGATCCAGAGGGAGAGAAAGAATCAAATTATCCAAAGGACCCTCCAACACTTCAAGCTATGGCCTGGAACAAGACGGTGAACAATGTGGACTACATGAAACTTGGTCTGTGCCACCACGACCACTATCAGATATCACGCCAATGGGACAATCACATTCCACAATCTCAAGCGTATCTTCACATGAACCTTTTATTAGAACAATTTTGAACGAATTAGCATAGGGAGAAGTTGCATTGCAACTCGCACCAGCCGCTCATTCAAAGCTTCGACCCACGCGTCACTAAGATTCAACCTGTCTTCAACCCCTGCAAACCACAGATAATCTTTCTCCCAGCCGGATACATCAGTCTCCACCCTGACAGGCTGATCAGACTCGTGTTCTTCTCTTACTGGAGCAAGTCGTGCTAAAGGTAACCAGTTCTGACGCGAGACCTCTTCGAACTCACGAAAGAGGCAAGCATCTCAGACGGCTCCTCCACGTCGTACAGAACAAGAGCTTTGGCCCCTACAACTTTCCTCTTCCTAGAAGGGGCCCCATCTTCAACCTTAACTTGCGATGTTCGGTACAGAGTGGGGGTTATGTTCCAGTTGTCCCACAACCCACTACGGATGAAGTTGGGGACGCATATGACATCCACCACGTTCCTCGTTGACAAGCCGCGAAACGTCTCCATAGTATTTTGCTCCTCCAGGGTAAGGGGAGCAGTGGAAAACCTTTCTATGAAGAAACGCAAGCGATGATTAGCTAACCTGCAATCAAGCATAGAAAAGTAAAAAGAAAAATCTACACTTATGAAGTGGCCTAAACTCTTGTTCGAGCGAACGACCCTTGAACTGGAAGTACTTTGAATTCATAGGGGCCAAGAAGCAATACTTTTGCCAAGACTTGAAGTCGTTTGGAAAATTGATGAAACAGGTCGACGACGTCATCTTACAAACGACATTAGCCTTTAACTGAGGAGAAGTCAACAATTGGATTACCCACGGAGTCACGCGGACACCAGCCTCCTTTGCCCTGATCAGAATGAGAAGGATAATCATATATCCATTAGGCCCCAATTGGGCCGGAGGAATCCCAATGAGATCCAAGAATTCCCAAATCACGTACAGAACGGAAAAATGCACTCCAGTTTGAAGTATCCCACGATGCAAACAGATGAACCCCGTCGGTGGCGAGATTGGCGTCCGGTCACCCCTCAGGACATACAACGACGGGTTTTCGAAGACCCCAAACTTTGTACGGATTTCAGCGAGGCTGGGCTCAGAAAATAACCTGCCTTCAAAAAACTCCAGACCCCCGGCCAAGGTTGCGCCATTGAGAAGGTTTTGTTGAGCCATGAAGCGGACGAACAAATCTTTTCTAATTAAAAGATGAACATAGCAGTATCATCAGAAGCATAGAAAATGAAAGAGTCAGACTCAGTACTACGGATGACCTAAATAGGGATTAGGTTCCTGCGTCTTTTCCGCTGAACCGATGCACGTTCAATTAATGCAGCGCGCGACTCAAGCAACGATTCAGACTCAATCATCATAAATGACGTATCTTTTCAAGAGACGACTTAGAGAACCGATGTGACGACCCACAAACTCGGGGGGAGTAGTTGATGATACACAAAAATGGTCACGTCCTTGAGCCATACACGTGTCATGATGATCTCGAGGAATTACGGGTTCCATTGTCAATCCAACACTGATCTGGCTCAAGTGACTCCAAGTCCTCCTAATTCAGTCCGCCAGATGGACCCGAACTCTTACAACATGCTAAGCCCACACGTCTCACAACTATCTTCAATACCCGTAAGTCCTACTAAGGTAAGTATCTCGAGGATCAGCTTCGAACAGGCAATTACAACAGCTCTATGTTTCCAACTAGGAAGCAAATACCAGAATACATTCCACGCAGGAAAACTTCCTTCTACAGATTGCTCTTTGATTGGGAACTATCTCCCACGTATCTAGGAGCACAGGGCTAACATGGAACTTCCCTTCTACAACACGACTCTTAATTAGAGAAGGATCTCCACGAAGATCTCCTTCATAAACTACGCCTTCGATGGCCTGGTAGAACCAGGACTCTTGCAATATAAATAAGACATAAGGTTGGTAAGCTAAGGTATGCTACAAATCCCCTGTTTACAACATTAGACATTCCTCAGATACCTGTTTGACTTTAGCATCGGAGTGCCATCGGCCACCACAACGGTGGTCTGTGGCTCACGTGTGTTACTTGTGCAGGCCAACATGTCAGCAAGATTAGGTCAAAACAAGAAGAGCAAAACGACTGCATCAACAGTGATGACAAAAAAAAATTCTCCTACTGGCAACGATACATCACAAACAGCTCACGAACAAGAAGTTTTCTGAATCATCTTACGAATGCATCCAAGAATACGGATCCACAACACAAATAGCTTAGACAACCCAGACATCCGATGATGCTGCCATGGATCCACGGGTAGATCTACTTATGGCCCAGATGAACTACATGACAAATGCTGGAAAAAATCACCCAGGAGCACATTCAGCCAGCTGACCCTGTTCAGGCACCGTCCCAACAAAACTCCGACAACCGAACTCAAGGGAATGACGAAGTCTTAGCAGAACCCCAACATGGAAACTTCGAAAGCAATGAGCTCCCCCAAGGAAAGACTCCACAATGTGATGGAACACTTGCTGAAATCCCGTGCAGAATAGGAGTCACGGATCCCAACGTACTATACGAGTTAGACAAACCGACATTCTCCGACGCTCTCATGAAAACGGAAATGCCAAAATAGTTCACTCCGCCAAAGTTCGAAGTATATGATGGTACTACGAACCCAACTGATCACCTGAGACACTTCCACCACATTATGGCCCTTGAGGAAACCACAGAGTCGATCTTATACAGAACATTTTCGACCACCCTCACCTCCACAACGATGAATTGGTTCAATAGCCTACCACCGAGATCGATAGCCTATTTCCAAGCGTTAGCCACCGCTTTTATCACCAAATTCATCGGGAGCCAGCGGATTAGGAAATGACCACACTACCTCCTTCATATCAAGCAAAAGCCCGGGGAAACAATACGGGAATACGTCACTTGTTTCACCAATGAACTGACAATGATCGATGGATGTAGCGACGACACAGCCCGCTGCGATCTTTATCGTCAGAATGAAGATATGCCCCTTCTTTGATGCCCTTAACTTGGAGCCTCCAAAAGGCATGATAATCTTATTGAAAATGGCTCAAAAACACATTTCTCTCGAGGAGATGAAAGTGGCTAGGAGAAAAAATGACCAATAAAGAGAAAGTCTTTCAAGGAAATAGGAGAGAAATGAAGAAATGAGACGGGATGACGGACAACGGGAGGATAGCATCCGATTGAAGAAACATCGGAATGACAGAAGGATTGATTCGAACCAACAAGAATCTGAGAAGCAACAGTTAGCGCGACCCCGACACGAGCGAGTAATAAGTGTGATGAAGAAGACATACAAACCATATACAACCTTGAAAACAAGTCGAGCCAATATATTGAAGCACGTAGCAAAATGAGATAACATCAACTGGACACTTAGGATGAAAGGACTCGGAAAGAAGAGACAAAAACAAATATTGTTCATTCCATAAGGATCATGGGCACGATACCAAAAACCGCTATAATCTAAAAAAAGAAATCGAACATTGGGTTAAGAAAGGACGACTCGACGAGTTCATCAGAATGCCAGATAAACAACTCAAATGGAAAAAGAAAGCAGATAGCACCGCGGGATCAAAAGAACATCCAAAAGAGCTAATATACGCCTACATTGCATAACCGAATGAAGCAAAACAATCAACCTAATAGTAGAAGCAGCCAGAAAAACTTATCACTCGAACTGATTTATATCAGAACAAGAGTACTAACGAAACCAGACAAACCATTTTACAAATGCATAGAACATGGAGAAGTTTGCATCAATCAACTAATGTGATTCAAAGACCCTACTGACGGATGCAAGCTCGACCCGAATCACCAACGACAAAATTGACAGCAACGGACTTGATCGAACCTCAACAACTGACCCCAAACACGGAACTAGCATAAGCATGATTGGACAATTTGGTGTTGATGTGAGAATGATTAGACAGTTTGGTGTTGACATAAGCATGATCGACCAATTTGGTGTTGACGAAAGCATGATCGGACAATTTGGTGATGATGTGAAATTGATAGGACAAATCAACACTGCTAAGCTACCGAATAAAAATGCACCAAGAGTTTGTTAGCCACGACAATATATACGACGAACGAGGATCAACTTCAAGCAAAGAAAGACAAAGCAACAAAAACATTAATCTCTAATATGAGAACTGACATCAAGCAAAGGAAGACAAAGCAAATCGCTCTTCGAACCAGCGTAAATGCTTTAACAATTAGGGCTGGTGAGAACATCCAAAAAGGAATATCAATTTAGATTACAAATTAAGAATCCCCGTTATATGCGTGGACGACAAAGTAAACACGTCAAAAAATTAGCCATATAAAGCAATTGGCGTATAGGACAGCGCGAGGGGGCTCTCTGTGCGTGTGATTGTGTTCGATTGGGGCATTATGAGCATCTCTAGGATGATGGAGGGTATTGGACTCGGCCTGGCGTGCCTGGCCTGGCTCTCTAGACAAGTTCATCGGCGTACCTAGCAGTAAGAAATCAGGACAAAAGTCGGATATGTATTAACTTCTGGTCTGATTAAACGAGTCAACTAACACAAAAGTTTGAGTCGACTAAGATGTCGAGTTAACGAAGTAAAATTTGAACGGACAAGTTAACACCAAAACTTCGAGTCGGCTGAGACGTCGAGTTAATGAAGTAAAAAAGTTGAACAAATGAGTCAACTTAACACAAAAACTTCGAGTCGACTGAGACGTCGAGTTAACGAAGTAAAAGTTGAATGAACAAGTTAACTTAACACAAAAACTTTAAGTCGGTTGAGACATCGAGTTAAATAAGTGAAAAAGTTGAACAAATGAGTCAACTTAACACAAAAACTTCGAGTCAACTGAGACGTCGAGTTAACGAAGTGAAAGTTGGACAAACGAGTCAACCAACTTAACCAAAAAACTTCCAGTCGTCTGAGACATCGAGTTAACGAAGTTAAAAGTTGAATGAACAAGTCAACTTAACACAAAAACTTCAAGTCGACTAAGGCGTTGAATCAACAAAGTCAAAATTAAAGGAACGAATTGACATGATTCGAGGAACTACGGATCGACGAAGTCAACGAAGCAAAAGTAAACTTTTTTTTAGCGCATCAAGAAGGATAACGTTGACCCATTCCTAGATGAACGATAAGCCAAAGCGCGAAATCAGCTATAAAGGAATTCAAAGTAAAATCCAAGACAACTACAAATGAACTAAAAAAGAAAGTAATAACAAAGTTCATTTTATTGACAATGCTACTCTATTACATCCGGAGAAGGAGATGGGAGTGGGAGAAAAAACGGAGGCAACTACAGGGTCATCACCCACGGGGGCAAGCGAAAACCTCTCTTCATAAGGGGGAGAAAGCAATGACTCTGGGGCATTCAAGAGGAAGCAATGGCTCCTCATTTACTGGAGTAGCTTCTTCACCATCATCGTCTTCAAAAGCTTGATCAACCAAATGATGGTACCTTGATATATCCGCGTCGAGCCCCTCAATATAGTTAAGAAGCTCAACCAGACCATCAACAACTCGCTTCCAATCTTCGGCTTCAACAATGCGAAGCCTATCCTTGGCAATAGTGAGTTCACTTTTTGCCGCAACAAGTCGTCCCTCAACGGTGGTAAGCATAAAGAAAGTATCTGCCTTAACCTCGTCGAGCATAACAGTCAACTGTTCCACCCGCTTCTCAGCGATATCACAAATAATAGATTGTTTAATTTTACCACAAGAAGCTTCATCACAAGCTGCCTTCTCAGTGGATAACTCTTTTTCCACATCACGTAAATGGGCACGAACCCCATCCAACTTGGCTTTCAAAGACTCAAGCTCAACAACAGATTTATCTCGCATACTTTCCGCCTCAATCAACGACTTTTGAGCAGCCTTCGCAGTTTTCTCCGACTCTACGCAATGCACTCTCAACACGTCGAATTAGGAAAGAACGTGAGAAAACACCAGCAACAGTGCCACCAACCTCCTTTCCAAATAAGCCACTTGATCACGACCAGCTCGATAAACCGAACCCATCACCCTTGCATAGGCGAGATGATTCATCCCGTCCATTATCTGCTCAAGACCGTGACCGAGGTGATCACAAGAATCCAGTTTGGGCATCAAAGGTCTTTCTACTAATCTCCTGTGCCATTCATTTATCAACCTGCATGCACCGTCTTGCACATCAAGCTGAGTGAACCAGCAAAACCTGCCATCCGACTTGATACTGATATCTTTTGGGCTAGGCTCAGTCCAACCAACCCATGGATGAAGAACACGAGGATCCAAAAACACTAAAAAACCACCCCTGACAGACGGAAGGAATATCAGTGACAATAGAAAAATTGTTTTTACCCTCCCATTGAGAAGCAACCGTGGTAGGAGCAGGACTAGCAGTAATGAGGGGGGTGAGAATCCAGACGGGCAGGAGTAGAAACTAAGAACCCGTCCGCTTCGCTGACGACAATAGAAGGGGAAGGAGGAGAGTGAACCTCGAAACTCTAACCACCACCAACATCTTTAGACTGTTCCACCGCTAACTAAAGCATTTTATCGTTGATAGCTCGGGGATCATCATTAGACAACTCAGCAACGTCTGAAACACCATAGGTAGAAAAAAGCCTCTTTTCATTATTGTCCAACGGACGACTAGTCTCTTTCTCGCTCCTCTCCAATGCCAGCCTCATTTCCTCAACTTTCTCAAGATATTTGCGATCCTCTTTTACAACATCTTTGCAGGAAGGACTTGGGTGAGAGGTAACCTCCGTAACATCCTAAACAGGATTCGGACAGGATGCAATCCGAGCATAACCACGAGTAGAAAGTCGTTTCTTCCTTGGAACTCCATCAAGAACTATTAGCAGTCTCTATTAGCAGTCGCCTCAATGGACTAGTGGAATCACAAACTTTTTTTTTGGAAGCTGGAACTATGACATCAACAGGAGCATCAAGATCTGTAACACGTTTGTCCGAACTCACTTCCCAATCAATGCTAGCATTACTAATGCCTGCACGAGTAGCAAGAACAACAATACACTTAGCATGAGACTCAATAAACAAGACACGCTCTACTTCATTCATAGTGTACAAACACTACACTCTAGGATGTCCTCGAAAAAAATGCCTCCACAGAAAATTGGTGAAGCTTTAAGAATCGATCGCTCATCTTCCGCTCCTAAACAGTTACTTGAAGATTCTTTCATCTATTGGGAACTCGAAATGATCGAGAAATCAGACGACCTTGCAATTAGAAGTAGCCAGAGTTCACAGAAGCGTAAAACCAAGACCTTGACCAATCACGGATGTCGTCGTTAAGTTTTTCGAAACCAATAGGATAACGAAGGAAACAAATATCCTTGCTCACCAATAGACTAACCACCGAATGCAAAACCCTCACAGTTAAAGGAATACGGACATAATGGCCATCGCGTAAGAAGAAACTATTATTTTCCAACCATTAAGACCCATTTGGTAGAAGGAATGCTCAAGAAGTTCAAATACTCCCAGAACAGCTCTGGAACTAGAAACCAAAAACTAGAAGAAAACATACGCGGATACAGTGCGATGTATCCAGGCCTTGGGTTACAAGGACTGTCATCCTGTCTAGGCAAGATACTCTCAAGGTCGGGCGGCAGATTATAATCAGAATGAAGACTGTCCAGAGTAGCCTAAGCTTTCTTGGGAGAAAAATGAGCCTTACACATAGCTAGCGACTTACCGCTTAGTTTATCACCAACGAACATAGTTAAGGAACAGATGAGCAAAAAAATGAAGGCGGAGGAATGAACGAACTCTCATTTCAAAGATAACGTAAAGAGGGAAAACAAATTTGTCACATCTTCTTTTATAGAGCTGAGCAATGAAGGGACTGCTCATGGGACAGCGTGCAAAATATGATGGCTATGCGAAATCCCAAAAATGTGCTAAAAAGAATGGACAAACAAAGAATTGAGACACCAACCCTAGAAAAGTTACTAACAACATTAAATACAAGGCAATGATGGAATTGAAAGGTAAACCATCACGAAGTTAGTGGCCACATCAGCATACCCACTAACTATAGGGGGAGTAGCTGATGATACATCAAAATAGACTGATCATCACGGCCATACACGTGGCAGATGACATCAATTACGAGGATATGACGTCTCATCTATTGCGTCAGTTAAAACCCAAGAAGAATAAAGCTGATCACATATGCCCAGACAAGGCCCACTATAAAAAGATATAATCAAAGCATGAATCTAGGTTTGAATGAATCAAAGCCCATATCCAGGCCCGACACGAGTTCTCTCATAAAGAAGATAAACGTTGCACCAAAAAGAGTCATGGAGGGAGTTACGCCTCCACGGACGCATTTCTATCAAGGTGGAGACTGTTATGAGAAACATCTCCTTTTGTCGCGTCTCTCATGCTTAAGTCATGCAAAAAATTAACCGCGACCATTATAAAAGGTAAAGGGAACATTCAACACAGGTATGCAACTTTAACTGAGTTTTGTCCAGATTTACTTCCTTCTTCAAATAAAGTTGCTGACTTAAGCATCGGAGTGTCTTCGGCCACAAAAAAATGTAGTCATTGGCAGTCTAACATCTGTTTTGCAAGTCAAACTCATAGGAGAACGATTTTTGGACTCATCAAAATTCCTAATAAAACATATAAAATTCAAAAATACTTGGGAATCAAGATTTTGCAACTTGGTTTTGTAACCATGGAGACGTGACACAATCCAGAACAATGATGCATTACTTAAGATACTCATAAATATTTTCATACCATGACATATCGCCTTGGTTGCAAAATCTTGATTTCCCTGCAAAGTTCAAAATTTGAGCTTAAAGGGATAAATTTCTATTTTAAATTTTCATTGACGACCTACTTAGCTTTTTATTTATAGTTTAAGGACACTACATACACGTGACTAAATGATAGTATCTTAAGGACACTACATCATTTGAGCTCTGTTAGAGTTGAAATTTTGAGGAAAATTTAAGGATTCACATTAAAAAAAAATACATGTTAAAGTTAATTTCTATTTTCAATAATATCCTAACATTATGAATTTCATAGTTTATAAAATTAAATAAATATTTAAAAGTTAGAAATTACAGCTTTGATCAAGAAAATGAGAATAAAACACGTTTTTATCATAAGAAAAAAAAAACATTTGTTGAATGGTATATGTTGTCCTATATCTTTCCATTGGGCAAGTACATAATGGCTCCATCACTTTCATGCTCATGTCTAATATGTCATTTGCAAACTGTAACTTGAGCAAAATGTGGAGGGGTATGCCATAACCAAATTGGCAACTGAGCTGCCTTGCTAGAGAACAAATTGGTTTAGAAGTCAAAACATGTTTGTTTGGAATAAAAAACAGAGTCGTGACTATTTTAGGCCAATTATAATCCATGAAAATTTATGTTTTTTTTTCATTTTAGATTGGTTATAGGATAATTATTCTTGTAGAAAATAAAGGCAAATGATGGTTTGGTTTATTTTTGTATTATGAGTTATGTAGTTGGAAATTTGGTCAATGAACAATATTTTTCATTTTTTAACTTATATTAAGACAACTTGAGAACTTATACCATTCATACAAGATGCAATTAAGAGCAACGTGAGATGAAATTTTATATTGTTATGATGAAAATTATATATACATAAATTAGGCATTATGGTGCGTGAGCAATGTGAGATGAATTTTTTTTGTTATTCTTCATTGGAAGACTATTTAGTACATGTTCATCCCGTCCCGAACCCGTTTGAAATTGAACGAGGTCGGGATGAGGTCTATCCCGTCCCGATCCCAAATGAACAGAATGTGATAGGAATAAGATTCATCCCGTCCCATGCCCGCCCTTACTTGCTAGGGAACATATTGGTTTAGAAGTCAAACATATGGTTTGGAATTAAAAAAGTGGGTCCCGATGGGCAAAGACCAAAAGAAGAAGAGTTTCAGCGTGGTACTAGATTAAAAGAAGCAAATATACAAAAGCACCCTTGAGAATTTTTTTTATCTTACATGACTTTGGACTAGATAAAAAGCAGGATTTCAAATGAACAGTAATGGCATTTCCATCTGACAAGAAGTTGTACAATTAAATTCACTGTAGTTGGGAGTGTTCGTTATGGGCGTAAGATTATCGGCATATCTCTGAACAGTATAACCCATCTTCTCCAAATGAACAGTGAAAATGTATGTCTTCAACTCAAAGTTTACTTTCTCATTTTTCCCTCTTCTATTACTAATAATTACATATGAAACCAACATACCAATGAACAATGCCAAGGTAATTTTTGTCTTTTAATTGAAAAAACACTATTACAAATTTGTCTTCAACCTAATTTTTGGATTTCAACAATGTCCTCCCAACTTTATGATATTTACAGAAACAAATCAAAATGTGGTAAAAGTGACAAAGGGTGTTTGTCTTTAAACAAAAAATTATTATTACATTTTTTTTTTTATATTTTTGCCCTCCCAAATTCAGATTAAGCCCATAACATAATTTGTTTTAAGTCCTAAAACTACCTATAAATTAAAATAGACCCTTACATCTAACTTTTGGATTTTTTCATTTTGCCTTCCACAGTTTATAATTTTTACAATCCAAATCAGGCCCCTATTAAACATTGATATATTATATCTAGGCCCCTAACATAATTTATTTCAAGCCCCATAATTATCTAAAAATTATAAAAGGCCCTTAAACTAATTTTTTTTTAAATTTTCCATGTTTCCATTCACATTTCATATTCTTACGATCAAAACCATTACCTCTAAATTATTGATTAATCATACTTAAGCCCCTAATAAAATAATCTATTTTAAGTCCTCTAATTATTTATAAACATTGACCCTTAAAATGAAAAAGTATTGAATATTTGTGCATGTAAAGCGCATCCACCCCTAGTCTCTATTTATAATTGCAATTGGGCAGCTGCTTGATTGTATGTTTGTGATTTCTAGAATCTCGAAACTGCTACTGAAAATTTTTGAAATCCCAAAAAAGCCATTAACGCACCTTAAAAACCCTCTCTTCTTCTCTTCCTCCTCGCACGTGTCGTGAGCGAGAAACCCAAACCCCACCAACTCGGTAAGTCTACCGTGTCTCCTCTTCAACTCCTTTCGCTCGCTTGAGCACTTGATGAAAGAAAAAGAGTATTTTGAAACCTCTCTGTTTCGACCTTTGATGAAGAAATGAGTTATTTAATTCCCTTCCCACAAGATCTCAACTTTCCCTATCCAAATCCACTCTCAATTCTTCTAAACCCACTCTCGAAGTCGACATCCTCGTCGGCCTACTCTATTGACACTAGCCCGATGTAGCTTCACTCACCTACCAATATTCAACAACTTAGCACTATGCTCATACATAATGCTAAATTATTTTAATCCAGCCTATAAGTCGCCCATGTCGGGAATCAAACATTGGATGTGGGGTTTGGCTCTGATACCAATTGTCATGAACTAATCAATTCTTCCAAAAGCCCGAGTTGTTAAGGAGGGGAAGGTTAATTACATGACCTAGGATCATGACATTAATTGTCATGAACTAACCAATTCTCCCAAAAGCTCGAGCTGTCCAGGAAGGGAAGGTTAATTACATGACTTAGGATCGTGACATTCCACCACACTTCCAAAGTCGACGTCCTCGTCGGCCTACTCTATCGACACTAGTCTGATGGTAGCTCTACCCACCTACCAATATTCAACAACTTAGCACATGCTAAATTATATTATTCTAATCTAACCTCTAGGTCGCCTCTGCCGGGACTCAAACCTTGGATGTGGGGTTTGGGTCTAATACCAATTGTCATGAACCAACCAATTCTCCAAAAGCCCGAGCTGTGTCCAGGAAGGGAAGGTTCATGACTAGGATCGGGACAGCCGGTTTGTTTAATGAATTTGAATTGGTAGGAGGGGAGTTTGAATTTGAGAATGGTAGAGTTAAGGATTGGGAATGTGAAGGGATTCATGAAGTTGGTGTGGATGATCTTAAACTAACACTAGGTAATGGCAAACTCAGGTGTTGATGATTGCATACAAAGTGTTTTATCAAATGTAGATGAGGAAAAAATGATGTTATCTACTCCTGTTTTAAGTTCAAGTTGTGGGTTCTATTTGAAGTGAAACAAGGAGGAGGAGGATGAGGTAATGTTAATGTGTAGTGTTGAAAATGAGTAGAAAACTGAGACTATTGTGGTTACAATCAAGTAGTTATGTTTCTCTGTGATGATGAGAATGAAATGGATTACATTCTATTATTAGCAATTCAGCTTCATTGGGTTCATTTCATTTCATTTAATCAATTGTTAGTATTATTTACTTTTCATCTCTGTGTCCATAATTTTTGCCTTTGGGTTTGAAACTCTAGGCAATGCTTAGTGTGTTTGGTGTTGGTCTGTTGGATGATAATGAGGTGATTAAAGTGAAAACTTTGCATTGGTGAACATTCATCATGAATGAAAATAATCATTTTTTGGGGGTTGGGTAAACCTAAAGGTTTGATGATTACTCTTCGATAGTGCATTCATCTTTTGTATGTTAACAGTGTAATGAGAAATGTGATTTAGAGTATGTTCATTTGTTGTGCAAATCATTTGAAAAATCGCAGTCTTGGTCTAGCATGTGATTTGGGTTTCACCGGAGTTAAGATTATCGCCATGGGGCTCGCAAGTTTGATAGGGAAGTCTAGGTAGGGGCACATAGTCGCAGTGACATTCCTATTCAGTAGTCTCTGGTTTAAACAAGTCAACAAAAGCAAGAAAGACAGGAAATGTCAGATTTCAAAGGTATATTGAGCTACAATGCCACTTATTCGCATACTGGTAAAAACAAGTAGAGGACATGAAAGAAGAACCTCAAATCACACCACTCCAGTAAATTTTGGACTGGTTAGGTAATGATGCTAATTAGTGGGTCTTCGTTTGTTATATGAAACAAGAAACTAGATGACAAGGGCTCGATTTCAACACTCAAGCAGCACGAATAAAGAGTTTGCAGTTATGAGAGAGGGTGAAAAGGTCTAGGGAAAGTGTGCTACAAAAGGGTAAGACAACAAAATTGGAGGAAGACGCTCGGGAACCAGGAAATTTTTTCGAGCACGGTATGGAGAATTTTCAGCACCTCAGCTGGGAGCAGTCATTAATTGTGAATCAAGCCAACAATTATTCTTCTTTGTTAATCAGTATTGAATCTTTCTTTCATTTCATTCCATTAGGCCGGCAGACCTAGCTGGTTTTGATTGATAGATTGTTTGATGTAATAAAATATTTTTTAATTTTGATTGACTATAAAATAGTGTACGTGTCTAATCTCTTGATCAAGTTGTGTGAATTTTCCTAGAAGTTTACTTGCAGGGTGAATATGTGTAGATAATCTCTAGATCACCAAGATCATTAAAGCACTTTTTCTACATTGAGGTCCATCCATCAGAAGAATCAAGTCTTTTGCTTCTAATAAATCAAGTCATTTGTGTTGTTGGAGTATTTAAGGGCTCGTTTGGTTACTCGATGGAATGGGAATGAGAATGGTAATAGGAATGGTAATGATAATGGTAATGGGAATGAGAATGATAATGATAATGGGAATATGTATGTTTGGTATACTTTTAAAATGGTAAGGTGGTAATGTAAAACTTATTTTCAAAAATACCCTCACTTAAAAATCAAAAACCCCAAACCATCCCCACTATATCTATTTATAAGTCAATCTTCCCTCTTTTTTGTGACATGGTGGGTGGTGGATTTCTTCACAGGGAGGGTGGGTGAGGTGGTGGTGGTGGGTGGATTTCTTCACAGGTGAGGAGGTGGTGAAGGGTGGGTGAGGAGGTGGTGGATTTCTTCACAGGGTGAGGAGGTGGTGGATTTCTTCACAGGTGGGTGAATTTCTTCACATGGTGGGTGGTGGATTTCTTCACAGGGAGGGAGGGTGAGGTGGTGGTGGTGGGTGGATTTCTTGTCATAGAGAGAATGGTGGAGGTGAGGTGGTGGTGGTGGGTGGATTTCTTTACAGGAAGAAGGGTGGGTGAGGTGGTGGTGGTGGTTTTTTGTGACAGTGGGTGAGGTGGTGCTGATGGGTGAGGTGGTGGTGGCGGATGAGGTGGTGGTGGTTTTTTGTGATAGTGGGTGAGGTGGTGGTGGCGGGTGGATTTCATGAGAACAGAGGGAAGAAGAGATTACAGGGGGAGGGTGAGGAGGGTAAAAATGGTCATTAGGTAACCTTGACAATTACAGTGGGAATGGTAATGGCCATTCATAGGGGGGGGGGGGGGGGGGGGGGGCATTACAACCATATCTGTAATGGAGATTACCATTACAATGGTTTTTTGCTTCACCAAACAAAGGAATGTAGTTGACCATTGTAATAGCCATTACATTACAATGGTCAAAGGGGTAACCAAACACGCCCTAAGTGTTGCATTCTATATTGCTTCCAATAACTTATATCAGATGTTTATTTAGATATTACTTTAATAGAAGCAATCAATATTGCAATGGTGATCATTTCTTTTGGTATGATCACACCGTACCAATAGTTACAATTATAAAAGGGGAAGAAGAGGATACATGAAGTATTAGTGGAAGGAAATTTTTCTATGAACAAAGGTACTACTATAACGAAGAAATTTGGCGTGACTGAATTTATGAATCCACCATAGCAAGCTTTCCGAATTGCAGGCTAAAATACCTGTTGACAATGCTACAGGTGTGTGCACTTAAGAGCTATATCCTTAACACCTTTTGGTTCCTTTCTCTATGAATATAGACATCTATGTTCCAAATTATAAAATTCTTGCTATGCTTGGCATGATCAAAGTTTATTGATCCTACAGAACATTTCAATGTAACAGTCCAATCATTTCTTGAACTACTGCAAGTAATTTGGCTAGAAAGATAATGGTTGCTACTCATGATTGCTAAGCAAAGACAATGGTAATTGGCTTTTTTCTTATTTGATCAATCAAAATGGTAGTTGCCTTCAATATAGACAATTAGAGGGCATTTGTTGCTATTTTAATTTAATTACAGGTCAGGATTTTGTGAAATATGATTCATTTTCATTCAAACCTCTAACTAAATATAGTGGTAAAAACAGCTCCAAGGAAATATCAGATAGCGCGAAATTCAATGGATATTCATGATTGATCAGTGATAAATGGTCTTTCCCATTTTGATCAAATTCGCTTTAAAGATAAGTGTTTGTCAAATGCATACTTTGTGAGTTCAAAAGATCCAACTATTCACTAGGAATTCTCTCCATTATTTGTCAAGGTATTTGTAAGTGTAATTTATGCATTTCATTACTTTTCATGGAAACTGAAAATCCCTTGACATGTTCTTTTTTAGTAAAATCTTTGAATTGAATCACCATTGGAAGGTCCACCCATTTCACTTTTATTTTTTGTCTCCTCCACCTCTTCTCATTCATAGAGGATGTTTGGAATGAAAACTGGACAAATAGGGTGGTGCATTGATAGAGAAAGGGGGTTTAGGTGATTCAGGGTTATCACTTTTTTTTTTTCATTGATATTGCAGTTTGGAAACATTGGATTTTAAGGTTCTGTCAACACCCATTTCCTGGTTTTGATCCATTAGATCGATACAAGCATTTGTTTAAGTTATTTTAGAGCACTACAACAGATTCGTTTTTACCGGCGCTTTGAGAAGCGTCGGTATATTGGGAAAAGTGCTAGTTTAGATCATCGACGGCGTTTTATAAAGCGTCGGTAAAGGTATGTGCCGCGAAAAGATTACCGGCGCTTTAAGTGAAGCGCCGGTTCAAATTAACATGTCCGGCGCTTTTGAAAGCGTCGGAAAAGCTTATATAAGCGCCGCCAAATAAATGGATACGTCAATTCCAACGCCGTATTTATACCCTTTTACTGGCGCTATAAAGCGCTGGTAAAGACCTTTTGCGACGCTTTTAAAGCGCCGGTTATGTTAACAAACATGTATTAAAACCTTTTTAATGGCGCTTTAAAGCGCCGCAAAAGATTGTTTTGGCGACGCTTGTAAAGCGCCGGTTGTGCTAACACCTTTTACCGACACTTTAAAAGCGCCGGTTCTGTTAACATACCTGGAAAAAAAAATTCAATTTTTAGGCACCTCAACTTGCGCCGGTTCAATTTTTATTGTGAGTATTTGATTTTTTTTTTTAATGTTTTGAGTAAGAAATGAAATCAAAATGGGTTGTGAATCCCTAGGACCATAGCAAGCATATTCAAGGGGTAATTACTCAATGATCAGTATATCACGATATCAATTATTTTCATATCAGATTCATAGAAAGTTATTTTTCACATTATAGTAATGTTTGTACTTGAAGTCTTTGCACTTATCTGTCATTATTGGTGAGGTTGAAAATAAACATGATGGAGAGTGCCGAAGGCACGACCCAAAGACCAAGGTGTCACGGTACCCATGCCACACACTACTACATGGAAAGTATGCGGCCGTGTACACTAGTAAATATTAATGGCGTAAAGTTTCAGCTGACCCAACACTAATTGAAAAAAAAAAAAAAAAAAAATTACTATATCCAGAACTTCCACTATGCCCGCACCACTTTTTGCATGTATCACACATTTCATGATAAAAATGAGAATAATGTGACTCCATTGTTTTGCAAAAATAAATAAATAAATAAATGTTGGATTGAATTTCACGCAACTAAACACGCCATCTTAGATTTAAGTATTGATGTGGGGCTAATTGCATGATTTTTCTTATTAAGAGTATGATAAGCTACTTTCCATTATGTCATCTATATGGAATCATTTTATGATGAAGAAAAGAGGCATGCTAATGCTAAGCAATTTTTTAAGGACCGTGTATGATTGGTACAGGAAAGATTAATAATGAGGTTTAAACTTAAACCATGTGAAGAAGACACATGTAAGGCCAAAATTTAATTTGAATGGTCAGTCCCATTCACAGTCACTGACCTGATCAGTGATTTGTAGGGCTAAACTGCCTAAGTAGAATAATACTAAGAGTAGGAGAATAGAAGGTAGAATATTCGTTGGAGACTTGAGAAACAAAATAGAAACAAGATACAAGTCAGTCGTGATAACCAGACTTGAATTGGGGAGTGAGGAGTTAGAATGACTAACATAATAATAATAGAAATAAATGAAAGAAAACACGTGAATCTTTGATTAACGGACCCATATGGCTTTCCGTCTTCTTCTCTAACTAGTATTATATATATAGCCCAAGCCATCTCCGGATTCAAGAAATAAAGAAAGAGTTGTAATAAGGTGCTCATCAGCAGTTGCAGATCAAGAAAGAGTTGTGATCATTAGAAGAGCAGTGATGATGAGCACTAGTGTTGGTGTTGGTCACTTGTTCCCCACAGATTTTTTTGTTCCATCTCCACCTCCACCTCCACCAAAAATTAGCAACAGCAGAGTTGGTAATTACTGCATGTTTCCCACAGATTTGCTTCCTCCTTCATCCAAGTTGGTTTCAGCTTTCGAAAACAAGACTTCTTCTCTGCAAGTTACAATCAACAACAACAACACCCGAGTGACTTCAACTTTCTTTGTTGAAGAAAACGAAGACCACCACAAGTTCAATGGAGCAGAAGCGCAAGTAGAACATAATTCCCTGTTTGTTCTTTCTTACTTGTTATCAAACTCAGTGGAGGCTAAGGCAGAGGACCGCGATGACGCTTCAAACACTACTTGTTGATTAGTAATACTTTAGCAATAGAAGCAAACTCCCATGTTATGATTTGGCAATTGTAATGTGAAGCTTTCACTTCTCGTTTTGCATTGAAACATAGGTCTCGATGGTATTGTATGCGTATCATGAAATTTATCAAATCATTTACACCTATATTTTCTTTTACCTCTTTCTTGAATTTCGTCGTATAACTTTGATTCTAGCTGGTAAGGAGCAGCCTTTGGTTAGAACCCCAAAATTAGTTTAATCCAAATCCTTTCCCTAAGCCCAATCATGATTCATCATTCACATGTATCTCAGTCCTAACACTTGAAAGCTAGCTAGTCAAGTTCAATTTCTATTGTTCAATAAAAAAAATTGGGTTAATTTGCATTTGGATTTATACTAATTTTGAGTTTGGGGCTCAAGTTTGTCCAGCTTTGAGTCTGGATCCCAAGACCATGTTCATCGTTAAGTAATTGAATGAACTTTTTTTAAATAATATTGACTTTGGTATTGATGCAAATGTTTTTCGCTCCCTGCTTTGACCTTGACCTGCAAATCTGCTGACCTGCACAAGGAACGCATGTGAGCCACGGACCACCGTTGTGGTGACCGATGACACTCCGATGCTAAAGTTAGACAGGGATCTGCGAAATGTGTAATGTTATAAACAGAGAATTTGTAGCGTACCTTAGCTTACCAACCTGATGTCTTATTTATAGTGTTGGAGTCCTGGTTCGACCAGACCATAGAAGGCGTAGTTTAGGGAAGGAGATCTTCGTGGAGATCCTTATCTAATTAGGAGTCATGCTGTGGAGGGAAGTTTTCCTATTAGCCTTGTGCTCCTAGATACGGGGGAGATAGTTCTCTTTCCGAGAGCAGTCTATAAGTAGAAGTCTCCATATGCGACATATACTCTGGAATCCACTTCCTAGTTGGAAGCAAAGATCTGTTGTACATGTCTGTCCTAAGCTGATCCTCGAGATACTTGCCTTCATAAGGCTTACGAGTATTGAGGATAGATGTGAGACACGCAGGCTTAAAACTGCTTGAGCCGAATCAGTGTTGGGCTAACTTTGGGGCCTGTTATTCCTCAAGATCATCATGACACATGTATGGCGCAGAGTTGAGATCACTTTGGTGTACCATCAGCTACTCCCCTCGAGTAAGTGGGGCGTTTAGTCGGTCCACTGAATCTCTGAAAAGCAACTGCATCGTTGTTATGATTGAACCCGAAACGTTGTCTCGAGCGGTGCATAGCATTAATGAGTACACGACTGCTCAAGGAGATAGAGTACAACTTTTCTTCTTTATAAATATTCGCTGTTTCGAGGAAGATTTCTCTTGTTCTTATCTGTGTTGTTTCTTCAAGCAATCGTGTTGTTGTAAAGTTTGATTTGTTCTATCGATGGCAAACAATGTTGAACTTACTTCCAAGAATTTGTTGTCCTTAACTTGCCTCAAGCTTTTTTAGGATAGCCCGGTTAGCGAAACCAAGTTGATTAGGCTTCAAAGTTTGTATCGTATTCCAGGAGATCTGGAAATTGTTTTCGCGTTCAGGGATTTGGCTCCAACTACACCCCCTCGGGGGTATATAAGTTTGCACCGGGGCATGTTCGAGTCAGGGCTCTGATTCCCAGTGCCTGATGACGTCTGGCGTTTCTTTCTTTATCTTCGCATGCCTCCCGCTCAAATGGTTCCGAGCGGGTTCAAGATTCTGATTGTGATTCTTCTTAGGGCACACGATGATGACCTTTGTTTAACCATGGAGGTAGTCCATCATATGATCGCCGCTTGGTTGGATTCTAGGGGTCTTTGCGTATTGAATTGTCATGCTTGTTTGCGTTCAGTAGCGGATGACATCGAACCCTGGGAGAGGTATTGGTTTTTGGCTTTAGTGAACTCTTCATACTTCAGGCTTGGGGGTCGTCGAGTCCCCAGCTAGTTCTAGTTTGATCGAAGTAAGTTTCTTTGTTGGTGGCTTATTCTTCTGTTCCCAGATGTGATGCTAGTTTGATGTCATTTTTTAGGGAAGTTTGTTGTCCCGACTCTCATTGAGGATGAAATGCAGATTGAAAGGGAGTTTATTGAGCTCCCATTGATGTCCGTTGAGAAGGTCATAATGTCAAGCAATGTTGTACGGAACGGGTTGCTGCGGTGTTCTCACGACGATTTTGCTACGCCGACTGAAGGGGTTGTTAGTCGTCATTCGAGGAAGAAGAGTCTGGTCATGCCTAACCCGAATAAGTTAGCAGAATTGGAAGCGAGCCTGCCTCCTGTTGTTGTTCTTAAAAGGAAGCAGTCTTCTGACCATGCGATTTTTATTCCTCGGTTGTTGTGTTCTGCTCAGGCGACAACTTCAGGAGGTCGTCGTCTCTTGCTTGATGTTGTTATTCCCCCTATTGACTTAGAAGGAAAAAATATTGGACCACGTGTTGACATTTCGGGTCACCATGGGTCCGAGGCAGATGTTTGTGCCCTTGAATCACATAGTTATGTTGCGCTGCATCCTGATGCTAGCGGGTGAGTCCTTGCTTTGGAGAGGGCTTTCGCAGACTTTCGGATGTCGTATTCGGATGTTCTCTACCAGGAGGATTCCTTGATTGGTCAGCTGCATAATTCCGGCACTGTCGCTAACTTGGGAGCCATGAAGGTCGCAGTGTCTGCCTCTGAAACAGAGTTTGTGGGCATAAGATCTCAACTGAGGTCGGCCAAATCTGATTTGGCGTCGACCCGCGCAGAACTAGGCGGACTCGGCTCGAATTGGAGCGTTTAGATGCGGCTGTGGACAAGTGGTCGTCTGATTTGCAGGCCCAAGATGCTGAGAGGAAGCGGGCGGAAGCAGAATGGGTCTTCGTACGATGACAACTGGAGTCTGAAGTTGTTGAGGGCCTTCGCCATTTTTGCGAGGCGGAACGCTTACTGTCGGAGGGGCATTCACACTATGCTGCTTTGGTAGGCGTGATAGATTTTGACACTTCGGGTCGGAGGCCGCTACCTCGTCAGAGGTCATTCGGGGAAAATTAGAAAGCTTTTGGAGTTTATCAGATAAGTGAATCCCGACCTCGACCTTGACTTCGTCCGTTATAGGAGGACTGCTTTCAGACCTATATGTCGAGAGGAAGGTCCTGGCCCTGCAAGACAAGCTGCTGAGGAAAATGTTTCCCATTAAAATAGTTGTAACGTCCTTTTCGAGACAAACCAAATTTGTAATGAAAGCATTGTTTTGTCTTGTATTGTCGTGTTTTTTTAGAACCTTCGCAGATCATAGAATTAGTACTATCGGGTCTGGTTGTTGGCAGAACGCCCACTTTTTTCAGTTGAGTTGTATCGAAATTGACTACTTTTGGCTGTTGTTGTTTATGGGTAGCCGTTGTTGTCCGCATACGGCAGGCTCTGCGATGAGATGTTTCAAAAACTATTATCTTTCAGAGAGTGTTGATCGCTCAGTGGGTTGTCGTCGTCGTGCGTTACAATCCCCGACAACGGTGCCAAAAACTTGATGGAGTTTTTATTAACCTAAATTAATAAGTTAATAAACCCTACTTGTAATACCGCAAGTGCACGACTGTCTAACTAGTAGACAGTGGCAAATACGGGTCGATCCCACGAGGATTGACAGACAATCAAATTCTAAGACTTATTTGAACTAATTTAGAGTTGGGGGTTACAGCAGATGTAGAGTACTAAAATTAAGAGACTAAATTGACAACTAAAATTAAACTGATAAGATGATAAGAGAGGGGACCGAGACATCGAATCCACCACAGGTTCTTCGAGATTTGTGTAATCCAAATTATTTTTTTCAAGAATTAACATGACTAACCTAAAGATTAATCTAAGTTCGCAATCGACTTCAGCAAATGTATAAATCCCTAGCATTGCGTGTCTTCTTATGGCACACACAATCACAGATTTATTTTAACTAATTCTAAACCCCTAGCATTGCATGTCTTCTTACGGCACACACAATCACAGATTTATTTTAACTAATTCTAAACCCCTATCATTGCATGTCTTCTTACGGCACACACAATCACAGATTCAGATTAATTGATTAAAACAGACTTTGAATATCAATAAAGGGTACTTCTAACTACCGACTAGTCTAGATAATTAATCCGGATAAAATCGGTGAAAGCAAATTATTGAAATTCAGAAATCAAATGTGTTTAACGTTCAAGTATAAAGAAACAATAAATTCAAATACAACAAACTCTAGGAAACCCTATGGTTTCATCTTCGCCTAGGCGCGGTGTCTAGAAGATCATGGTGGCGGTGATCACAACATCAATGGAGGTGGAATTCATCTCTGCACGAACACGAATCCCGAGAAAATATTACAAACGCTCTATGGCTGCTCAGAGAGAAGCTCGGGGTGCCAATAACCAACTGTTTGAAAAACAGTTGGTTCCCGCCAGAAATTGCGTCGTTCCTCTGGTCTTCATCTCCAGCGAGCCACGCTGCTCGCGAGTTTCCTCTTCGCTCCTCCGACCGGCTCCGGTACCTGCAAGAGATAGAGAGAGGGTGAGGGAAGAACAAAAAGGGGAACAGAAAGAGAGAGAAAAACAGGGGCGGTGCTCTTGCGAGCTCTGTTTCACGGTGGTTGATGGCGGTGGTTGCATGGTCTGGTTGTGATGAAGGAGCAGAAAGAGAGAAGTGGAGGAGGGAGAGACTGTGGAGAAGAGAGGAACATAGATGATGGTGTGAGTTGTTAGTCGGCTGCGAGAGAGGAAAACAGGGACGTGCTCCCTGTTTCTCCACTGTTTTGTGCGCGAGGTGGTGATGGTGAGGGTGTCTAATGGTGGTGCTCGGCGGTGTGGATGTTGGACGGTGGCGAGGTGAATAGAGAGAGAGACACGAAAATAGGGGAAGAAGAGAGGAACAGGGGAGTCGTGGACGATGGTTGTGCGTGGTTGTTTGCGACAGGGACAGGGACAGGGGCTGAAGGTGCGTGGTTGTGCGAAACAGTGAGATGGCGGCGATGATGTCTACGATGGAACAGGTGTGGCGTCTCCCTAGCGAGCGAGGAAGAGCGGGTGATGGAGGAATGCGAGGTGACGGCTGATGGTGGAGGACGAGGAGGAGGTGGTGATGGCGGGATGATCGCACTGCCGGTTCTCCTATCGAGCGAGGATTGCCGGCAGGGTGGATTGGCGTGGTGGCTAGAAAAGAGAGGAGGAAAACACACGTAGGAAAAGAGAGAGAGCTTTTCCCCAAAATGGGGAAAGCTAAATAGGGTTCTCCTATTTTCTTGTTCTTGGGTTCTCCAAAAGGCGTTGGGCTTGGGTTTTTAAGTTAGCATTTTGGGTTTGGGCTTAGGTTAAATTAGGTAGACCTAGGTTTATTTGGGTTATGTTTAGATATGTGACCATCTACTTTGTACCACCGCTATAATCAACCAATTAATCATTCATTAAATTGTCGCCTTAATGTGATTTCATCGTTCACGCTTAAATTCCTACAAATACATGAAAATGAAATAATAAGAATAAAATATAATAATCGAAACACTAACATATATAAATTAAGGGATATATTATGTAATAATTATGTAAATATCAAATACCCACAAACCTATATTTTGCTAGTCCTCGAGCAAAACAATAGAAATAAAATTCTAACTCGCTTTTGCAGGAATCATCTGTTGCACTTACCATAAACGTGCAACAAGGCTTTAAACCCCTAGATTACCTCTAGTGGACGAGTTATAGTCTCGTGATGGTTTCCAGAAATGTTACCCACAAACATTCTGACTCAATAAATTTCCAAAACATGGTAACTCGATCTATTATCCTCAGAGTAAGAATCTAATTGCCAAAAAAATTTGAAAACAGCTAACAGTCTCACAATAATATATCAAAGAGTCTCACAACAATTTAATAATACCCAAAGGTTAAATAAATTTCATCAATTATTTCCAACTCGAAGTGTGTGTGTGCATGGCCTTATCAACATAACTTTATTTTTCTCAGCAAAGATACGAATAGATAACCTTTGAATTGTACGCTTCGACTACAAATCTCTCTTGTCACTCAGAAATGAATCACTCAGAGATTGGTTAGTTATCACTCAGTTTATATGTGAGAAAGAGAATAATATATGGAAAGACAAACATCTCACATATAATAATCATGAAAAAAAGAACTTTTCAAAGAATGAAATGAATATGATCTCGTGGACAGGAATATCAATTACCTTGAGAATGTTGAATCACACGCCATAGTTCTTGTTTATTTAATCTCCACGTCTATGAACCAAACTTTTACTTAAGATCAATTAGGTTGTAATGAGGCTAAGATTTTGGCTAACAAGAATGAAAAAGGAAATGATAAAATTCTCTGAGAATGGATATACCAATTTAATAAGCACGTGGGGCTCTGCAGAATAAACCAATGTTGTACATCATTAATTTTTCTTCCTTCAAAATTCTTCTTCATATATCTTTTTTTTTTCTTTCTTGTATACATGCTTTCCCCTTCTACGCAATAAAACATTTCAGCCCCAAGGATTCATGGAATATTTAATTTCAACTCTTTTTATTTGCCCATTTCAAAAATACATCAACCATACACATTCTCAGAGACATTGGGTAAGGATAAAAATAATATGGGATATTACTCCTTAACTGGAGTAGGTACTGGAAATGGGGTTAGCAAAGAAAAAGTCAATTTAAAGGTTCAAAGGGCTGCAAAAAACGGTTCAAAGAAAAAAAAATGCTATATCACTTCTTAAGCTCTAGTCGGTATTATGACATCTTAACTAAATAAAACAAGAAGTTATAGTGTAATAATTCAATTTTAACACCATTCTCAAAGTAATTAATAAAAGAAACAATAATAATGAGATCATCAACGAGAAAACTCACAAGGGTTAAGTCTCCACTATTATTCTAAAGTTTTCTAGTTAATATCTTACTGATTAACTTCAAATTATGTTAACTTGGCTTATAGTGCAAGAGTGGTCAAGTCGAAAAATATCATGAAATATATTTAACTTAAAGATAATATCAAACCATATGTTTTCCTATTGATATATAAAAGTGACAAGTGAAAGCATGTATTTCTCAAATTTAAAGGCATACTTGAAAGCACATCCTCTTCATTGGAAAGAAACTTATATTTTGGATGCATTTTCAAATCGAAAATTTTCACACAGTCATAATTAACTATGTATTCAATGGAGATTGAGTAGAATACAATAGTAAATTGTGAAATAAATTTTAGTTCAAAATTTTTTAAAAATGCAGAAAAACTCATAAGCCTCACAACCAAACCTAAACCAAACATTGTCCTCAATGTATAAAATGATGATTATGACAAATGCAGGAAAAAGAAAAGATGAGAGTTAGAGTGATATTACCATGGGAAGTTTTTACCAATTTCGATGGTCCACCAATGACGCTCAGAGACATAAGAACTGTGGACTCATCATGATAAATTGATAAAACAATACAGGACACAAATGAAAAAAAAAAAAAATAAAATAAAAATTACATGTATCAGTTGTAAGTCAAAATTGTTACGGAGCTAACGAGTATGAGTGAGATGCAACTAGAAAGAACTTGAAAATCAATCCAGACTAACCATAATGACACAACTGAAGCTAGGCTGCCTCCTAGCAGCGCTTGGTTTAACGTCGTCAGCCCGACATATATTCTTCCTCATAAATAATGTACCATGAAATGACGAGGAAGAACATAGCGAACACTCCCCCAAACCTAGACACTTAGTCCATGATGTTGACTAGATCATATAACAATAACCGAAAAAGTTGAGGATCCGCCCAACATATAGTCGCACCTACATGCAGCACAACAAAAAGTAACACATCCCTAAAATGACGAAGACGCCATGCAAAATCATAGAGAAAATGCAAACGAACCCGCGGTCGTAAAGAAGTCATAGGGATCTGGAGCAGAAAGTTGTCACCAACAAGAATATCCTACAAATGACTATTTCCTACTCCTAAAAAGGGACATCCTATGTCTGGTGTCAAATCAGAAGATTGAATGTGTTGCACAATAGGATGGTCAAAATTAAAATCATCCCTTAAGAACAAGGGATCCACATAGGTAGCGTCAGTCACTATTAAAAGGATGGAAAGAGGCATGTCTATAGATATATCAAGTGGTACAGGCTCATCATAACAAAATGAATTGCACAAAGATGATGAGCTAGACAGCTCAACAATATCCCCAAACCTAGAATTAGCACTACCTATGGCATGTATTCTCTCCAAGGAATATTGAGGACCAGACTTCATGTAAAAGTCACTAGGAGGACATATGTCAAATGGGTCATCATGAACAAGCAGAAAAGGGAATGGGTCAGAAAGCCAAATAGTATCAGCAGAAAGGTTCAATTTTGACTCAATGAGTGGAAGGAGTTCCACTTTAGGCTTCCATGTGTAACCTGGATCCATAATAGGGGTTGAATCAAGCAAAACATTCACTTCCCTGATGGAATCATCAATATCGAAGTCTAAACCGAAGTGAGTCAAGCATGCTGCTAAGGGATCATCTGATATAGACTGCAATAAGGAATTCTCCATCGAACTCTCAATCATGTCAACTTCACAAACATCCTCGGGCTCGGGAGGTTGTTGACTAACATTAAAAACGTTGAGTTCGACGGTCATGTTGCCAAATGAAAATTTCATAATTCCATTCCTGCAGTTAATAATGGCATTGGATGTGGCAAAAAATGGTCGACCCAAAATGACTGGAATGTGACTAGAGGGATTGTGAACAGGTTGTGTATCAAGAGCTATAAAATCCACAGGGTAATAAAAATTTTCAACCTTGATAATCACATCCTCTATAACACCACGGGGGACTCTGACAGACCGATCTGCCAATTGCAATGTTACTCTAGTCGGTTTTAACCCACCGAGACCTAATTGCTCATAAACAGAATATGGCAATAAATTAAACTCGCCCCTAAATCCAATAATGCCTTATCTATCACATGATTACTGATAATACAAAAAATAGTCGGGCAACCAGGATCCCTATACTTAGGCGGGGTTCTGTGTTGAATAATTGAGCTCACTTGCTCGATGAGGCAGGCTCTCTTTTGCACATGGAGCTTCCGCTTTTGTGTGCAAAGATCCTTCAAAAACTTGGCATAGTTAGGAACTTGCTTGATAGCATCGAGTAATGGGATATTTATGTGAACTTGTTTAAAAATTTCCATTACATCGCTTACACTTGTTCCTTTCTTTGCCGGAGCTAACTGTGATGGAAACGGTGCCCTAGGCAAATAAGATGCCTGAGTGGGGTCAGAGTCAAGAGGCACATCTTTAGAAGATGAGGCTTTATCAGCCTCCTTGTCAGATGGAGATGCAACTTGCGTTGACTTAGACGGAGATGCAACGACACTCGAATTAGACACTTGTACCCGATTGTCAACCTGTTTTCCACTCCGAAGGGTAGTAATAGATTAGACATCTTCATGGTGTGACTCAGATGTACTACCAACTGCGAATTGACCCTTTGGGTTTGGAATAGGTTGACTAGGAAATCTCTGGCTCTTTCTCCAAAAAGGACTGAGTAATCTTACTCACAGCTATCTCAAGTCTATTGAGGGTTTGAGATTGGTGTTGAGTCGTGGATTTCAACTCAGATATGTCCTTAGAATGCTACTCAATTATACTTTCTGAACGCTGCAGAAACCGATTAACCGTTTCCTCTAAACTTGATGTGTTGGATGGAGGAACTTGGTTAAGGTGGGGCCTAACAGGGCTAGAGGCTTAAAGAGCCTGGGAGACAACAACAGATTCCCCTTGGTGTGGGCCATGGGCCCGGGAAAGACTTGGATATTTGGTGAACCCTGAATTGTAATAGTTAGGTTGCAGATTATTGCCAAGTTGCTGCATCGCATTAAAATAGTTGACTTGCTCAGCATAGTATGCAGGATAATCATTTTGCAAGTCACAATTAGCTATTGAATGACCAGGACTCGAACATGCAGCACAGACTTCAGATGAAGCGTTTGCGAGAAGTACAGGTTGACTCAAATTCAAAAGTGCATCTATCTTTTGAGTCATGGTCATAACATTCGTCTCTAACTTTGAGGCAGAAGAGGGCTAAACAGATGTATCTCTAACTTCGTATAGACCGCCCTTACGCCTATCAGACTCCTTTCTCAAATAATCCCATTGCTGAGAATTTTCGAAAAGCGTCTCAAAGAATTCCCAAATTTCACTAACACTCATTTTCATTAATAACCCACCACTAGTGGCATCAATCATACGACGGTTTTGAGGGGTAAAATCGTCTTGGAAGTATTGGACTAGCCGCCACTTCTCGATTCCGTGATGAGGACACCTGACAATGAGCTCATTGAACCTTTCCCAACATTCATAGAAATGTTCACCATCTTTTTGTTGAAAATTAGATAAATCTCGTCGGAGGGCATTCGTTTTATGAATGGGGAAGTATTTTGTCAAGAACTTTCTTGACAACGCATCCCATGATGTGATGGATCACGTCTCTAATGAGTTTAACCACGATTTCGCCTTATCTTTCAGAGAAAAGGGAAATAACCTAAGACGGACTGAATCATCAGAAAAGTTTTGGTACTTCAGGGTAGCGCAAATGTCAAGAAATTCTTTGACATGAAGATAAGGGTCCTCTTTCTCAAAACCATAAAAAGTGGGCAAGAGATGAATAATAGATGGTTTGAGTTCGAAACTGTTTGCATTTGTCTCAGGTAAGACAATGCAAGATGGAACACTACTAGGAAGAGGGGCGAAGTAATCCTTAAAGGCCTTCCCCTCAGCCATCTCAGTGGACAAGGATGATGAACCTAAATAGGTAATGGGGACTTCAAAGAACTCTTCGAATTCTTGTCGAACAAGTCTAGTCTTAGAATCACGCACCCAAGTATGCATAAACTAATGGATAACGAAGGTTCAAAGTCAACACTCCTAAATAAACTTCAATTTTTTTTATGCAAGCCTAACTGCTATATGAAGATGACCTAACTCTAAAAGATAAAACAACGAAATCCTAAGTATCACCTAGATGATGCACAAACAAAATAAATGGCAGACGACCTTAGAGCTTTCCTTTACTAATGCAGGGATGATATTCAATTCAATTTACCTAACCGTGGGAGAGGCACGGTAATTTCCTATCAATCCGCCACTATAGAGTTGCTCCTACCTCTTTTTCCACTCTCTAGCTCAAAGTGAAATGCCAGTTCAAAAATTGTTCCCAGATGGGATATGTTCCTTCACTCGATCACTTTAAGCTATCAAACGTCCAAAGAGGGTCCCTATGAGCGTCACACCTGTCCTAGATAATTATCTTGCTACAAATTTTAAATAGTGAATGCCTAGATTCCTAACCCTAAAATAGATGGTGATTAACTTATCCGCGGGAGAGGGCACATAAGTGTCAACTCAATCCTGCCACTATTCAAAATTACATGCAATACTACCTAGAACACGCTAAACACAAGTGATCACACAAAAACCGCGTGCAGATGCGGTGGGTAGAAGTTACCTCCGGCGTGAACCTCTTTCGGGTTACTTGCGACGCCGGGTAGAAGAGAGTTTCCTCGCGAATCGCAAAATTTCACTTCGTTCCCACTTGAGCTCCTATGTGTGTGACCGCTGCAAAATAAATGCAAAAAAACAATTCAAACTTAAGCAAATAAAACAAATAAGAAAATGACTCGTAACACTTTTCCTAAAAATAAAATTAAACCTAATTTATAAACTAACAAAAACAACTCTAGATTTCGATTGTACCGTTACAATCCTCGGCAACGGCGTCAAAAACTTGATGGAGTTTTTATTAACCTAAATTAATAAGTTAATAAACCCTACTTGTAATACCGCAAGTGCACGGCTGTCTAACTAGTAGACAGTCGCAAATACGGGTCGATCCCACGAGGATTGACAGACAATCAAATTCTAAGACTTATTTGAACTAATTTAGAATTGGGGGTTACAGCAGATGTAGAGTACTAAAATTAAGAGACTAAATTGACAACTAAAATTAAACTGATAGGATGATAAGAGAGGGGACCGAGACATCGAATCCACCACAGGTTCTTCGAAATTTGTGTAATCCAAATTATTGTTTTCAAGAATTAACATGACTAACCTAAAGATTAATCTAAGTTCGCAATTGACTTCAGAAAAGGTGTAAACCCCTAGCATTGCGTGTCTTCATACGACACACACAATCATAGATTTATTTTAACTAATTCTAAAACCCTAGCATTGCATGTCTTCTTACGGCACACACAATCACATATTCAGATTAATTGATTAAAGCAGACTTTGAATATCAATAAAGGGTACTTCTAACTACCGACTAGTCTAGATAATTAATCAAGATAAAATCGGTGAAAGCAAATTATTGAAATTCAGAAATCAAATGTGTTTAACGTTCAAGTATAAAGAAAACAATAAATTCAAATACAACAAACTCTAGGAAACCCTGTGGTTTCATCTTCGCCTCGGCGCGGGGTCTAGAAGATCATGGTGGCGGTGATCACAGCATCAATGGAGGTGGAATTCATCTCTGCACGAACACGAATCCCGAGAAAATGTTACAAACGCTCTGTGGCTACTCAGAGAGAAGCTCGGAGTGCCAATAACCAACTGTTTGAAAAACAGTTGGTTCCCGCCAGAAATCGCGCGGTTCCTCTGGTCTTCGTCTCCAGCGAGCCGCGCTCCTCGCGAGCTTCGTCTTCGCTCCTCCGGCCGTCTTCGGTACCTGCAAGACATAGAGAGAGGGTGACGGAAGAATGAAAAGGGGAACAGAAAGAGAGAGAAAAGCAGGGGCGGTGCTCTTGCGAGCTCTGTTTCGCGTAGGGGTGGGCAATGTCGGTTCGGTTTTGAGCCCCGAACCGATTTCATTCGGTTTGCCCAAAACCCAAACCAAAACCAAATTTTGTATTTGTAAACCGATGAATTCGGTTGAATCGAATTTCGGATCGGTTCGGTTCGGTTGGGTCAAAATTTCAGGCTCAAGCATCTGAAAGACTTTCATTAAAACATGTCTAAGTTTTTTACACGCCCAATTTTTTTATAGACTCAATTTTTAGCCCAAAATTGAAAACTTTGAGAGAAGGGAGTGATTCAGTGCAACAAGGTGTACTGCAGTGCATTTGTTGCACTAATCAGGTATTGACACCTACCTGTTATTTAGTTATTTATATATATCTAATTAATCGGTCGGTTCGGTTATAAATCGGTTGGTTCAAAATCGTAAACCGATTTTGAACCGTTTATAATCGGTTCGGTTTAAATTATTTTCTTTCTACTCCGAACCGAATTTGAAAATCGGTTCGGTCGGTTAACCAAATTTAAATCGATTTTTGCCCACCCCTAGTTTCGCGGTGGCTGATGGCGGTGGTTGCGTGGTCTGGTTGTGATGAAGGAGCAGAAAGAGAGAAGTGGAGGAGGGAGAGACCGTGGAGAAGAGAGGAACAGAGATGATGGTGTGAGTTGTTAGTCGGTTGCGAGAGAGGAAAATAGGGACGTGCTCCCTGTTTCTCCTTTGTTTTGTGCGCGAGGTGATGATGGTGAGGGCGTCTGATGGTGGTGTTCGGCGGTGTGGATGCCGGACAGTGGCGAGGTGAAGAGAGAGACACGAAAACATGGGAAGAAGAGAGGAACAGGGAGTCGTGGGCGGTGGTTGTGCGTGGTTGTTTGCGACAGGGACAGGGGCTGGAGGTGCGTGGTTGTGCGAAACAATGAGATGGCGGCGATGATGTCTACGATGGAACAGGTGTGGCGTCTCCCTAGCGAGGGAGGAAGAGCGAGTGAGGGAGGAAGGCGAGGTGACGGCTAATGGTGGAGGACGAGGAGGAGGTGGTGAATGCGGGATGATCGCACTGCCGGTTCTCCTATCGAGTGAGGATTGCCAGCAGGGTGGATTGCCGTGGTGGCTGGAAAAGAGAGGAGGAAAACACACGTAGGAAAAGAGAGAAAGCTTTTTCCCAAAATGGGGAGAGCTAAATAGGGTTCTCCTATTTTCTTGGGCTTGGGTTCTCCAAAAGGCGTTGGCTTATTCGGCGTAACGGCCCTAACTGAAGTGCCAAAGGTCGAAATCTACAAACAAAAGTGTCTTGCGTGCACATAACACTCTTTCTGACAAATGAAAAGGAAGCAGAGCAGGTTGGCTTATTCGGCACAGCGGTGGTGCCAATGTTATTTTAGTTGCATTTAATTATTTATTTATTGTAACACCAAACAAACAATTAACAAACAACAAATCACAAGCAAAGAAAAGAAGACAATATAATACAATATTAGGCAGTGTTCTAAAAAGCGTTGGGCAGCCGGCGAGCAGGTGCCTAGCGTCTAGGGGCCTAGGCGGCACCTAGGCAGTCTTAGGTGTTTTATTATAACTTTAATAATTTACAAAAGTTAAGCATAATATATTATCAATTACATCCAATTTAATGCCAAGATACATATGCAAAATTTAAAAACATGAAAATTAACAATCGTGAACAAAATTTATTAAAACTCAAATGATTGAAGTTGGTCATGATGGGTTCTTTATATAAAATTGAATTTTTGGACAAATATCCAAACCTACTCTTGTATTTTTCTTCAAATTGCATGAATAACCTCAGTCATGTTTGATAAAATCTACATTAGTAAAATTGGTACCGGTAGATCCTTTGAGAATTTCATTAAGTAATCATCATTTGCTACAATTAGACATATATTGAATAAAAAATAATAAAATAGTTTATTTCTAAAAAAGAGGAAAGAAAAATAAAAAAAGAACACAATCAGCCTTATTAAAAAAAAATCACCCAAACCGCTTAGACCCTGCCCAGACCCGCCTAGACCGCCCAGAACCCGCCCAGCCATTAATCTGAGCGGTTTTCTACCTTCTAGCGCCTAGACCGATTTTTAGAACACTGATACTAGGGGCCCACCAATTGATTTTGCTAGCTGTAACCAAATTCCACCCCTTATTTTCAACAAACCTCCTTAAAAAAAAAAGAATTGTCTTAATTTCTTTCTCAAAACAATTAAACACACAGACTTCTCTCATAAGCATATTATATTATATATAAGTATGTCTAGCATCTCATAAATTTAGTTAACAAGATAAAATACCCAACTCATAATATGACATCTCTTATTCTTCTACTACCAGAGCTTTTCCATTCCCAGAGTGATGAGAATACAAATTGTAGAATCACTCATGATCTGCCTTCATCTTTCCAATTGAGCTTCTTTGCTCCCTTCTAAGCAAATTCTACAAGTAGATCAAGAAGAAGGAGGAGAAGAACTGTCAAAGCTCATGGTTGCTCAAGACTTGATTTGGCCTTAATCAATTAAGACCACTCTTTGTGATTGTTCTCTAATTTTGTTATGTAGATGTACGTGTCTCGGTGTCAGTGTTCGATCAATCCCTCCAAAGGAAATAGTGCAGAATTTGAAGGAAATTGTAAAACTTTCCAGAACACTAATCTACGCCATGCTTAAAGAGTGCAATATGGACCCTAACGACGTCGTTCAGAGATTTCTCTCTGATGATGGGTTTAGTAAGCAGGGAGTTTTGGAAAACTGATCCGAAGTTGAAGTGTTTTGTATCTTTCTAGATTTACAACTGATCAGAGAAGGAGAAGAAACTGTGAGCTAAGTTGGAGGATTCTAGAGATTTTGGGGGTGGAAATTGGCCTTTGACTTATAATATCAGTTGGGTTTGGGCTTCATACAATAACCGGGACAAACATAACAGTCCGGGATAGAATTTGTAATACCCAGTTCCGTCTTGTTTCCAACCGGTACGGGATCAGGACCGGGATAATAATGGCATGAACTGTTTGGTCCCATTTTGAACCGGTCCGGGTCGAATGGTTCGGGACCAAGATTATTGCCCACCCATTGCTACAAGAAAAAACCTTTTACTGGATCAAGCTGGGAGTGATCGGTCGATGTCCATCCCCCACTGCGCGAAAGACCACGGACTTGTCATCGGTGTCAGTGGCTGGGCAGGCATGTGTGTGTATGGCGTGAACCTCTGATATTTGTCATACTTGCAAATAATATCAATGGCGTCTCGTTGCATTGTCGCCTAATAGTATTCTATCGTTAAAGCTTTGTGGGCGAGGGTGGGTTCTCCTGCCAGGATGATTTCCACATATACCGTCGTGGATCCTTCCCAGGACCTGACTTGCCTCTGAAGATGAATGACATCGGAGTAGGGGTCAAGTCATTGATCTCCTGTATAATTTGTCGTTATCGCTACCTATTTTTAAGTCTTCTACCTTCAACCTTTTTGATTGGTAGGGCTCCGGTTGTGGATCGGAGTCATCCAATTTGAAGATGAGTCTACAAGCTCGCTACCATGAAGATTGGAAGGATTTGCCTACGAATCGAGAAGGTCAATCAATAGAGGAGAATCTAGTTGTTTAGCACAGCTGGTCCGGAGGGTAGAGCACTTTCGGTTAGAAAACAAAAAAGGGCTAACCCAACTCCACATCTTTCTTACCTTAATCAGTCATATCTTAGTCGTCTCACGAATCAAGCTCTTTCATAAATGAAAACATTCGCATACAGATTTTTGAGCTGTCCAAGGCCCTTACCTTTGTTTGGGGTGGCTCGGAGCTCAGTTGCTACCTCAAATGGGCGTCTGAAGAGTGTAAGCAAACATCTCCAGGTTCATCTTCGTCGAGGCTTGATTGCTCTTGGTATTCAATGAGGTCGCTTGTGACTTTTGCAGAGGGTGAGGCTTCTCTAGCTAGTGCGTCAGTTCTTTTATTGCCATCGCGAGAGCATTGTACAAGCTTGCACCTCTTGAACCCACTCATTGCGCAGAGTACCTTTTCGCAGTAGGCTATCATGCGGGGGTCCTTGTTGTTGAAACCTCCTTTGACTTGGTTGACTACCATTCTTGAGTCAATGTATGTCGTTAGGTGATCTATCCCGATCCCCAAGGCTAGCTTTAGGTCGGATAGGAGGGCCTCATATTCAACCTCGTTGTTTGAAGTGGGAAAGCCGAACCTGATGGCTTTTTTGAGAGCGAAGCCGCTAGGATAGTGGAGTGTGATCTCAGATTCGCTCGTTTTCCCCGTCGATGATCCATCGTAGCGCAAGATCCATTCCTGGATGTTTGAATCTGAGGTCTAGTGATCTGTTTTTGGCTCTTCTCCACCGGTGAACTCGACGATGAAGTCCGCCAATGCCTGGGCTTTGATGGCGGTTCTCGAGGCATAACTTATGTCAAACTACCCGAGTTTTACTGATCATTTCACCATCCTACTAGATAACTCTGGTTTATGGAGTACCAAGTGAAGCAGATGCTTGGTTAGAACTGTGATAGAGTGGGCCTGAAAATAAGGCCTCAATTTCTTAGAGGATACGACCAGCGCAAGGGCTAACTTTTCCAGGTTCGAGTAGTGTGCATTCGCCTCCTTGAAGGTTTTGCTGGCGTAATACACTGGTCTTTGGGTTTCTCGGTCATCTCGTACGATAAGTATAAGTAGAGTTTTTCCCATGTCGCCAATTTTGAGAGTAGCTTTGGACTCTCCATGTATGGTTTTAGGCTTTGAAAGACTTATTCGCACTCTTCGTTCCACGAGAACCCCTTGCTTCCTCTTAGTATTTTAAAGAAAGGAAGGCACTTGTTGGATGATTTCGAGATAAACTTGTTGAGTGCTGCTACCCTTCCAGTCAGGCTCTGAACGTCTTTGATGTTGTTAGGGGCTTTCAAGTCGAGAACGACCTGAATCTGCTTTGGGTCGACCTCAATTCTCCTCTTGTTCACTATATAGCCTAAGAATTTTTCAGACTCAACTCCGATCGTACACTTCTGCGGGTTGAGCTTCATGTGGTACTTCCTGAGATGGTTGAACGATTTAGTGAGGTCTCCTATGTGATCGGGGTTGCGGAGGCTCTTGACCAGCATATCGTGGAGATGGCCACCCCCATTTTGTGTATCCAGGGTCTCCCCAGAACAGCATTATATGCTAAAGGTGCGTCGATCACTATGAACTCTTGAAACAAAGTTATTTTAGTTGGCTTCTCTTCTGCTGCTACTGTCAGTTGTATCTTTCCCACCGAAAAATGTTTTTCACCGCTGAAATCGAGCATCGAACGATTATCGGAGGTCAGTGTTTGTTCATTTAGTTACATGCCACGGAACATGCGGAGAAACAAGATGTTCAATGACCTTCCAACGTCCACCAGGGATCTCCTTACTTCCCAATTTGCAAGAGAGATCGTTAATACCAGGGTGTCATTATGCGAGAGTTGGATGCCCCGGAGGTCTTCATCTGTGAATGCTAGTGGCACTAAGTGGTCATGTCTCTAGGCGTGCAGTGCTAGTTGTTCACCACGTATTGCTTGAACCCTAATATTGCGCCCGCCAATTCTCTTTTTCCCTTCTGTTGGGTGCTTTCTCTCTAGGCTCGACTTTGCTCCTGTTGTCCATTCTTCTTCTAGGGCGATGTAGCTCTACGCTTTCCTCGCCAAGTCTACCATATTTGTTGGTGGATCCAGAGTTAGGAAGTTATAGAACTTACTTTTCCCCAAACCGTTTATGAAGGCTGAGACGGTCATCATGTCGTTGCACACCCTGACGGTAGTTAGATCGCTGTTGAAGCGAGTTAGATCGCTGCTGACCTGCACAAGGAACGCAAGTGAGCCAGGGACCACCGTTGTGGTAGCCGACGACACTCCGATGCTAAAGTCAGATAGGGATCTGAGGAAGGTGTAACACTGTAAACAGGGAATTTGTAGCATAACTTAGCTTACAATCCTCATGTCTTATTTATAGTGTTGGAGTCCTGGTTCGACCAGGCAATTGAAGGCGTAATTTAGGGAAGGAGATCTTCGTGGAGATCCTTATCTAATTAAGAGTCGTGCTATTGAGGGAAGTTTCCCTGTTAGCCTTGTGCTCCTAGATACGCAGGAGATAGTTCCCGATCCGAGAGTAGTCTATAGGTAGAAGTCTCCATATGCGACATATACTCTGGAATCTGCTTCCTAGTTGAAAGCAAAGAGTTGTTGTACCTTCCCGTCCAAAGCTAATCATCAAGATACTTGCCTTAATAGAGCTTACGGGTATTGAGGATAGCTGTGAGAAGCGTGAGTTTAAAACTGTTTGGGCCGTATCAGTGTTGGGCTGACGCTGAGGCCTGTTATTCCTCGAGATCACCATGACACGTGTATGACGCATAGTTGGGACCTTTTTGGTGTATCATTAGGTATAAAGAGATTTAGAATTTTAGTCTCACGACTTATATAATATTTGCATTTGGGTCATATAATTGTAACGGTGAGTTTACAGGGTTGATGTGGTTTTGAAACCCAAACTCAAAATTGAACCAACTTGAGACCCAAATTCAAAACAGGTACAGACTATAGGACCCAAACACGAGGTGACCTTTTTTTGTATAACTGATTAATACTCTATAGTCTTCGGTCTTCGATGAACCCCCAAAGACTATTCAAAGTTTACTCATTCGATTTGCCCCCTAGATCTACTTCATCAAAGTTTGTCTAGATGGTGAAAGGACTTTGATGCGTCCAAATATGGTCTCCTATAATTTTGACCTACAAAACAAAGGTTAGATTGCGAAAGATCACCTGTTTGGTGGCCGAAGGCACTCCGATGCTTAAGTCAGTAACTCTATTGGAGTTGGTGATTAATCTGGACAAAACGCAGTTAAAAATTGCATACCTTTGTCAAATGTTCCATTTACCTTATATAGTGGTCGTTATTAATTCTCAGTGTGATTTAAGCATGTGAGGCTCATCGAGGGGAGACGTTCTCTGTAACAGTCTCTTTTTTTATGAAGATACATCCTTGGGGGAGTAACTCCCTCCGCAACTCTTTTCCCTGCAAAGTTCCTCCTCTTTAAGGGAGATTTTTGTGGGGTCTGGATTTGGGCCTCTGAATATGATTTGTTCTTACGGGCTCGGCTTTAATGACTGGATCCACCCTTTTTGGGATTTGTGAGTTAGCCCGAACTCGAAATACTTGGTCCTCGTTATGGGCAATTTTTGCCATGTGTATGGTCGTGGTAATAGTCTTATTTGATGTATCATCAGTTATTCCCCCTAGTTAGTGGGTATGTTGATGTGGCTACTAACTCTACGATGGTTGGACTTTCGATTTCATCATTGTCGTACACTTTTTGGGATTTTGTGCAGCCATTGTATCTCACACGTCGTCCTATTAGCAATCTATTCGTTGCTCGGTTCTACAAAAGGAGGCTTGATGGTTTTGTTTTTCTCTTTACGCTATCTTTGATATCAGAGTTTTTTTCCCTTCTTGTTCGCTATCTTCATTGTGCAATTCCTTTCCCATGTCTACTAACAAGATACTAGACGGTAAGGCGCTTAGTGTCTGTGAGGCGTTATTCTCATCCAAAAAGACATCGCATGCGACGCTGGAAAATGTTCATTCTGAGTACTTTTCTATCCAACCTTGAGATAGTTCCGCCTAGGAAGAACGATAATCCTTATTGTCCATGGCCTGGCCATTTTGCATTTTATCCGTGTATGTTTCAGTCAGGTTTGAGGTTTCTGATTTCAGAGATTTTTTTGGCATTGCTCCTGCCCAAAAGGGTCTCAATGGTTGGATGGTGATGTAGGGTTGGCAGTGGGGCAGATTTTCACAGATATCTGCCCCACCCAATCCGTATGGGGCAGATTTGGATATGGCTGAATGGGTTTTTGGGTGGTTTCGAGTATCCAAATAGTATTCGTTAACTATTCGGGGCGGATACGGTTTTAGCCATATCCGCCCCGCGGATATCCGTTTATACTGCTCAAATTACTATAATACCCTTCTCCCTAAAGTAAGTATTAACTAAACCATTTTCAAAAAAAAAAAAAAACTAAAACCTAAGAAACCCTGAAATTCGCTGACCTTTCTTCCACCTCGAGACACAAAACTCACAAAGAATCAGATCCTTCTCTTGATCTCTTCCACCTCCAAACAAACTCACAAAGAAATGAAATTCAGAATTCAGGAATTGTATTGTAACGCAAGTCACAAAGAAGGAGACGCACACAGACTCACAAAGAAGGAGACGCAAGGTCGCAAGTCGCAACACGCAGCAAGGCAAAGCAATGGAGTCACTCCTCTCTTCCACCTATTCAGAGAATTAGACTTCTCTCTTCCTGTCTTCCACCTCTTCAGACTCCTCTCTTCCCCTTAACTATTGGCTATTGCAAGTGAAGCACAAGGAGCGAATGGGTTTTGCGATTCGCTGAACCACCCCAACAACACATGCACATCACCAAGGTATGGCTCCTCTCTTCTTCGTTTTTCTGTTAATTTCAAATTCGTTTTAGGGTTTTCTGTGTTCTTCTTCTTCTACTTACAATCTTCTAATCCTCTTAAATCGTTTAGGGTTTTCTGTATTAAGCATAAATCTCCTGGATTTTTATGCAATTTTCAGTTTTCACCATGATTTGGGCTTGATTTTCATTTGATATGCTCGCCCTTTAGATTCTTACATGCTATACTTGGATTCGAGAGGACTAGAGGAGATTGGTTTATTTTCTCTTCATCTCAACAAATTTCAGCAAATAGGTGAATATGTCAATCCTCTATAATATTCAGATTTAAGGTTGGTTTTGAACAAAATTTTCTAGTTATTTGTCTACGTTTGTGTATGATTTAGTTGTTTATATTGTCAGGAACAATTCTTCATCAATCATCAATTCGTTGTTGAGCATTTTGATTTAGAAAGTGAATGTTTTTGCTTTGGTTATATAGAGTTGATGATTATATAGAAAGTTGATGATTATATAGAGTATATGTTTTTGCTTTAGAAAGTTTGTGTATCATCAATCGTTGTTGAGCATTTTGCTTTAGAAAGTTGATGATTATTTGGAGTGAATGTTTTTGCTTTGGTTGATGATTTGGTATAAAAGTGCACGTTTGATGAGAATACACACAAAGAACTATTTTTGCTTTGGTTGATGATTTGATTATTGATTATTGATTTAAGTCCATATCTCTTTGCTTTGGTCATGGATGAATTGACGAGACATCTGCAAGAAGATGTACCTTGGTGCATGTTATTTGCAGATGATATTGTCTTAATGGATGAGACTAGTGCAGGTTTAGGTCAGAAATTAGTTAAGTGGCGGGAGGCTTTATAGAATAAAGGTTTTAGAATTAGCCGTTCGAAGATGGAGTATCTAGTGTGCAACTTTGGTTGTGAACAACGAGAGAGAAGTAATGCAATTGAGATCGAAGGTGTAGAGGTCCCAGAGTGTGAGGCTTTTCGATATCTAGGATCTATAATTCTAAAGAATGGGGCTATTGGAAAAGATGTAGACCATAGGATTAAAACTAGTTGGTTGAAATGGAGAATGGCGTCAGAAGCATTATGTGATAGAAGGATGCCTGCAAGGCTAAAAGGGAAATGCTATAAGACAATTGTTCGACCAGCCATGCTATACGGTTCAGAATGTTGGGCTATTACGGGACAACATACGCATAGGATGGCAGTAGCAGAAATGCGTATGTTAAGGTGGATGTGTGGTAAAACTCAAAAGGATAAAATTAGAAATGAAAGAATTAGGAGATACTTAGGTGTAGCGCCCATAGAGGAAAAAATTAGAGAAAGACATTTAACTTGGTTTGGTCATGTGCAGAGGAGACCAAGCACGGCGCCAATTAGAAAATGTCTAGATTGGCAAGTTAATGGAGGGTCTAGACGAAGGGGACGACCGTTGAAAACTTGGATGAAGGCGGTGAATGAAGATATCATTGAACTTGGATTAGGCGAGGATATGTGGGAAGACCGCATTGCTTGGAGAACCAAAATCCATGTAGCCGACCCCGAAAATATCGGAAATGGGCTTTGATGATGACACACAGAGAACTGTTGTTGATTATTTGATTATTGATCATTGATTATTGATTTGGTTGATGATTTGATTATTGATGAATTAAATTTATGAGAGAATGAGATAAACACACATAACTGTTTTTGCTTTGGTTTTGTTTGCTTTTTTTCATACATATAGTAGTAAATGAACCAATTGTTTACAACTCTTTTTGAGTTTCTATATTTGAGCTTAATTATGGAAACATGTAATTTACAAGTGGTTACTTTTTAGATGCCATCCCTCCAATAAGGAAATATAGTAGATTTGATTTCTTTTCTGCAGTTCTTTTCTAATGAGTTCCCCTGCCTTCTACTACATCACTGCCTTTTCTACATTCTGCAAAACATTAAATAGAAATATTCAAGTATACATATGGCCAAACTAGCATTTAGCCTAAATGTTTTGCTTGAGAAACAAAGCTAAGTTGATTTACAAGCTTTTGACGTTTGATTTTTTTTCTTATAGTCTAAGCTCCAATGTTTGTTTTGTTTCTTGATGTATAGAATATGGCAGGAGATCGCCCCAGGTCAATTGAAACTCAACAATCTACCTTTTTTTATTAGGATGGCCATGGTAATGACTCTCCTCAAACACCTGTGGGTTCGAATGCCTTACCATCACCCGAGGTACAATAAAATCTCACTCCTCATGATGTTCCTACTCCCAATGTTGAAAACAACACTGTTAATAGTAATGTTCCTCTACCACCACTACCACCAACAAGAAAAAGAAAGTTCACATCTGCAGTATGGAATCACTTTACATTGATTACCATTAACGGTTTAGATAAAGCTAAATGCAATTATTGTGGCACTTTGCTTGGAGGGGAGACTAGGAATGGCACAAGTCATTTAATTGACCATAGTAAAATATGTCTAAGGAAGAGGGGTAGTCAAGTGGACATATGACAATCTATATTGAGTGCTTCCACATCGACTGGGTCGATTGCTGTTAGTGCTTTTGGGTTCGACCAAGAGCTTGCAAGAGAAGTCGTTGCAAAAGCAATTATATTGCATGAGTACCCCCTTTCAATATTTGAACATTATGGTTTTAGAATGATGATGGGTGTTATCCAACCACAGTTCAAGGTAGTGTCTAGAAATACCATAAAAAGTGATATCTTGAAGATTTATGATTATGAAAGGGTGAAGACGATGAAATTGTTGGAGAGGAACAAAAGTAGGATTGCAATTACTACTAATATGTGGACTGCGAGTAATCAAAAGAGGGGGTTTATGGCTATCACAACACATTTCATTGATGACAATTGGGCATTGCAAAATCGTATTATTAGGTAAACATATTTTTTCTATTAGTAAACATATTTTTTTCTATTTGCATTTCATTGATGACAATGGGTATTTATTAATTAATATGTTCTACATTATTGCATATTTATTGCTAGGTTCGTTTATGTGTCATGCCCTCATACTGCTGAAGTTATTTGTGATGCATTAATGGATTGGAATTTGGATAGAAACTATTTGCATTAACCGTAGATAATTGTTCAACTAATGATAGCATGGTCACTTTTCTGAAAAGCAAGCTAGAGGTAGGCACCATGATGCTAGGGGGTGATTTATTCCACATGAGATGTTCTGCGCATATTTTAAATTTGATTGTTAAGGATGGGTTGGAAGTTATAGGTGATGGTATTGAAAGAATTCAGAATAGTGTTGCTTATTGGTCTGCCACGCCAAAGAGGGAAGAAAAGTTTCTAGAGGCAGCTAGACAGTTGAGAATTGAATGTGGCAAGAAGTTGGCTTTAGATTGCAAAACAAGGTGGAATTCAACTTATTTGATGCTTCAAACTGCTATCATTTTTAAGGATGCCTTTCCTAGACTGAAGCAATGCGATTCACAATATAAATCGTTGCCACGTGATGAAGATTGGTTGCTTGCATGTGAGATGTGTGAGAAGTTGAAATCGTTTCATAAAGCAACCGAAGTATTTTCTGGAACAAAGTATCCTACGGCCAACCTTCTTTTTCCAAAGATTTCTTCGATTAAAAAGTCATTACATCGGTTTCATACTTCTAGTTATCCAATGATAAGACAGATGGCATCAAATATGATTGAAAATTTTGACAAGTATTGGAATGCAATCCATGGGATAATAGTTGTGGCAACTGTTTTAGATCCTCGTTTCAAAATGAAGTTGATTGAGTATTACTTTCCCAAATTATATAATCAGGATGATTTACAACAAAAAATTCAAGAAGTTTGGAACTTGTGTTTTGAATTCCTAAGTGAATATATGAGTTCAAGGCCTAGGGCAAGTTCTTCAGCAGATAGTCAGTCATATGTTAGCCAACCACAAAATGTAGTTGATGATGATGATCTTAGTAATTTTTTGTGGATTCTATGTGGAACTCTGGGGATGGACCTAATAGTAATGTCAAGTCGGAATTGGATTACTATTTGGTTGATGTTGTTTTACCTCCAGAACAGAATTTTGATATTCTGAATTGGTCGATGACTAATGGAAGCAAATATCCAACTTTGAATCGGGTTGCTAGGGATGTTTTAGTGGTTTTAGTCTCTACAGTTGCTTCGGAGTCTGCATTTAGTACGGGTGGTAGGTTTGTTAGTCCACATCACAACAGGCTTCATCCAAAGTCATTAGAAGCTTTGATGTGTGTGCAAAACTGGTTATGGAATGATATTAGAGGTAATAAAGTCTTGCTATGAAATGTCTTATTTATTTTATGTTTTTTTTTTAGTAAATTAATATAACTTAACATTGTTTATCTTATGACAGATGAAATTTCTACTTCACCGTATAGGAGGTCCACCTATCAAGATGATGCAGATCCTCTTGAGGTATATAAGTATTTAAATGAGCCTATAATGAACTACTAATGATATATTAGGCCTTGCTAAAAGAAATTATTTTATGTTGTAGGAACAAAGTTGCATGTTGGTTTCATGAATGAAAAGTTGTGAATATTTTTTGTTTTTGAATGACTTGATGGAGGTAATGTAAAACAACGCCAATTTTTCTATTTTTTCTCATATAGTTTTTTTTTTTCTTATAGAAACTAACTTAGAAATTTTTTATTTATTTCAGATTGAGAAAGTATTTGTAAAAACAAAAAAACAAAGCGTGATGGAGGATTTTGTTGGTTGTCATCGTTTTGTTGTTGTTTTGCTTTCTCAATATTTTATACTTTAACTGTTGTTGAACATATTAACTTCGTGTTTTGTTAGACTATTGTAACAACAAAATGTGTAGTACTTGTGTAAGTTGAGTCTGTAATTTTTGAATACTTATACAGGTTATTGTTGATGCTATCTATTTATACATGTTATATAGGTTATTACTATATAAGTTTAAATTTTATTGTCAGAATGTCAGTGGATTGCTATTGTTGTTATGCTGTAAAAATTCTATTATCAAATTTATTGTCAGAATGTTAGTGGATGATTGCAGATTGCTATTGTTGTTATGCTATAAAATATGCTTGTATTGTCAGGCGGGGCGGATTGGTTGGGGCGGGGATTCAAAACCCACCAAGAAACCTATTTTCTTTCGCCTTTTTGCTTTTTGTAATTTCAAAAAAATGAAAATTTTGGCAAAATTTCGTATAATTTCGCGAAATCACAATCCTTGGTCCCTGCTACCATCAATCTTGTTCAACTCATCAGTAAAATGAGTGATGTACTCCCTTATAGTTTATTCAGGCTTTTGTCTGATGTGGAATAAGTAATATGGGCCCCTTCGCATCCGCTGACTGCCAATGAACATCGTGATGAAGGTAGTGGCTAACACCTGGAAGTAGTCTATCGACCTTGGTGGTAGGTTGTTGAACCAACTCATCACTGTGGAAGTGAAACTGGTCAGAAATGTTCGGCATAGAATGGACTATGCGCTCTCTTTCAATGTCATCATGTGGTGGAAGTGTCACAGATGGTTTGTTGGATCGGTGGTGCCATCGTATGCTTCGAACATTGATTGGGTGAACTTTTTTGGTAGAGGAGTCACCATGTGTGCATTAGAGAATGGCGGTCTAGCCAATTCATAGAACATGTTAGGATCTGTGACCCCGATCCTAAATGGAATTTGTGCAGGGATCCCACGCTTTGAAGGTCATCTTCTTGTGGTTCACTTTGAGATTCACTTGTTGAAGTTCTGCAGAAAATTCGTTGTTTTTTCAGACGTGGTTGGTAGACTTCTATTGAGGCGATGTTTGGGCATGGTCGGCAGATTGAGCACGCCCCTGCGTAAGTTTGTCCACAACTTTGATAAGATGATCCATCTAGACCCGGAGTCGATCCACGCGGGGATTCTCGAATGTACCACCGGATGTCTAAGATGATTGGAATATCGCTCCATGTTGTAACATTGCGTTACCTGGCACAGTTGACCCTAGGGATGGCAGTGGGGCGGATTCTCACGGATATCTGCCCCACTCGCCCCGTTTGGGGCGGATTTGGTAAAGGGTCTATGGAGGTTGGGGCGGATACAAATTTCTAATCTGTATCTGTTTATTAATCGGGCCGAATACGGATTTGGCCATATCCGCCCCACGGATATCCATTTAACCGGTAAAATTACAAAAATAACCTTCAACTATATAAAGGGATTAAACCCTCATCTCACATTCCCATACTCTCTTTCAGTCTCTCTCACATTCTCGAAGCCTCTCACAGTCACAGCGAAGGCCGAAGGGTGGTCAAAGGACGAAGCCTCTCACAGCCGGTGGTCGAAGGACGAAACCTCGAAGCCTCTCACAGCCGGTGGTCAAAGCCTCTCACAGTGAAGGGTGGTCGATGTCGAAGCCTCCCACAGCAACAGACACGACACATCTTCCTCCCCTTCACCACCACAACCTTGCCACATCTCATGATCTTCCTCCCCTTCACCCCACCACCTCTCCTTCTCCACCCCACCACCTCTCCTCTTCCTCCCCATCACCACCACCACCTCCCCACCTCTCCTCCTCCTCCCCTTCACTCCACCGCAACCTCTCCCCATCCTCCCCTTCATCACCACCACCTTTCCTCCTTATTTTGCTTTTTTCGCCTTATTTTTTTCTCATTCGCCCTCATGGCGGTTCATGCGAGTGTGTAACCCACATTCGCAGGAACCTCCGCGAGGGCGAAGGAGAAAATTTTGTCGATGGTGCAAGAACACATTTACTGCCTCAATTTGTAGAACGAATGACAGGTGCACTCGAATTTGTCATATCGGTGGTGCAACAAGAACACAACTATTGCCTCAGCACTATCAACTGTATCTTATCCAAGAGATTCCAAGATGCCCATATGTTTCCTTTGTATATATAGGAATTCAATTGTAATTGTAATGTGTCTGATCCGAGATGCCCATATGTTTAGTTTGTATTTATAGGAATTTTGGGATATAATAAAGTTAAGAATTTTGTGAGTATCATTACTTATAATTGTTGCATGCATAGTATCCACACAAAAAAAAAAAACAACAACACAACAAAAACATTTCCATTCGCATATTCACTTTGCAAAATATTTTATCTTTTTCCTTTCAAATTAAAAAAATCAAGTTATGCCTATTAATTCCAGCTCAAGACATCAGCTGCCAGAATGAATAAAAAAAGGGGAAAGGGGATCTCCCTGTCTAAAACCAGTCGGGGATTTAAAAATAACCATTGTAGGTGCCATAAAACATAACTAAGTAGTAAGAGTTTGTACCCAAACACAACAAATACTGTGAATAATAAACACATAATCGTAGACTAAATTGCAAAATTAACAAACAAACAAAAATACGCATAGGGTCATGCGACATTGTCCAAAATCCCTAGAAAGACAAAAACACAGCGACTTGTCTGAGCATTATCCATATCCTCGCAGATACTGCAGCGTTTGGACAGAAAATAGGCTTTATCCAAATTTTCATTTCTTTGTGTTTGAACCTTTTTTAATTTTTTTCAATTTCTATGGGTTTGATACAATATTGACATATTTGATTTATTGCTGAACCTCACTTTTGTACACCCTAACTTGAGATGGTTAAAATTAGGGTTTAGCTATAAATCAAATATGTAAATATTGTAGTAAACCCATAGGAATTGAAAAAAATGAAAAAAAAATTCAAATACAAATACAAAAAAAATGAATAGAGTTTGTTTTTTATCCAAACGCAGCGGTTGCCGTGAAAATATGAATACCTCTCGCAGTAACCGCTGTGGTTGGACAGAAAAGGGACTCTGTTTTTTGCCCTAAACGCAGTGGTGGTTGCTACAGAAATTTATATCCACGCAGCAATCACTGTGTTTAGACAGAACAGACTCTGTCTATTTTTTTTGTTTTGTATTTGAATCTTTTTTTTTCATTTTTTTGATTTCTATGGTTTTGCTATAGTATTTACATATTTGATTTATTGCTAAAAACCCCTTTTGACCATGTCAAGTTGGGGTGTATAAAAGTGGGGTTTAGCAATAAATCAAATATGTCAATACTTTATCAAACTCGAAGAAATCGAAAAAAAAAAAAAATTTATGTTCAAACACAAAAAAATTGAAAATTTGGACAGAGGTATCTGCGAGGATATGCTCGCACGAGCCGCTGCGTTTAGGGCAAAAAACAAAGTTTTTTTTTGTCCAAACACAGTGGCTCCGGCGAACTTATGTCTTATCCTCGCCTGAGCCACTGCGTTTTGCGCACAAACCTGACTCTGTTTCACAATTGCTGAATTTCTGCGGTTTGTATGGTCACATTCACGTCCGTTTGTTGCGATTGTTATTATTGGGCTCGATTTTGCCGCTGCGTTTTGAGTATCTCGTGGAAGTTTTTTCACTTTTTTCCTTTGTCTATATCATTCTAGCATACTTGGAAAACCACCATGGTTGCATAATCACAAGAAAATTACTTGAGAAGACAAATAGAATTCATTGAGAAGACAAATAGAATTGCTTGATAAGACAAAAAGAATTGGTTGGGAAGAAAAGTTCATAACCGATTCATTTAAGTCGAACATTATAAAAGGGAAGTAGTCTATTAGTATTCATAACTAATTCAAGAGATAGAAGAAGATGAAGAGAAAAAGACCGATGTTGAAAGAATAATCCTCCGACGAATAATAGGATGAAATTGGATATCCCAAAGACGAATAATCCTCCGATGATGATGGTGATTGTGCGTTAGTGGACTATTGTTCCGACGAAGAGGGTCGCGAATGTCATCCTCTCAAAGACCTTGTTGACCATGTCCAAGACAAATAATGTATTTTTTGTATTTGTTTTGTAATTTTCTTAAATATTAATGAAAAACTAACTGTTTAATGTTTGTTTTTGCATTTTTGTATTGTAAATTTTTTTTAATTTCAATTTGTGTCTAAAATTTCAATTTGTGTCTGTATTGTGAAGAAAATAAGTAAAGAAGATGAAGAAAATAAGAGAGGAGAAAAAGAAAAAAAACAAATAAGAAATTAGGGTTGAACAAAAAACTGATCGAACCGATCGGTTCGGTTCGGATCAATTTAAAAAAATTCAAAATCGAAGTGGTTGGTTCAGTTTTCGGTTTCAATGTTATTTCAACCAACAAAACCGAACCGACCGAATATATATATAATAAATAATATATATTTTATATAAAAATAATATAATATGATTAAAATAGTCAATCAGTTTGGTTTTAGTCGGTTCGGTTACGGTTTGTATAAAATAGAGTCTGTTCGGTTTTGTTAATAGTGGTTTGGTTTCGGTTTGAAAATTTTCAAATCGACCAAAGTCGTTTGGTTCATTGTTTAAGCGAAAAACCGTCAGTTCGATTTTCAACCCTATAAGAAATATAAGAAGTGATGAGGAGATGGTGTAGGAGGCCGGCGGGGTGTGATGTTTCTTGAAGGAGAATAGAGGGGGAAAGGAGAAGAGAATGAAAGAGGGTGAGAGGAGGTTGAGGAGGAGACCGACCGGCGGTGTGGTGGTTTGGTTGATGGTGGTGGGGTGGTGATGCGATGGTGATGGTTCTTGATGACAGAAGAAGAAAGGGAGAGAGGAAAAAAAGAGTAGTTAGGGATTTTTTTTTTCTTTAATAGGTGGTGTTCTTTAGTAGTGGTGGTGTCTTTTAGAAAGTAACATGATGGTGGTGTCTATCAAAAAAAATAGTGGTGTTATTTAGTAGCCTTTTTTTGTAAGAAAGATCATGAAAGCAAGTAGAAAATGTAAAAGAACCACATGCCATTGTTTCAGTTTGTTATATTTCTTTCCTCATATCAAATTATAAGAAAAATAGGAGACTTTCAACCGGTGCTTAACGTTTTGCAATTGATGGAAAACATTTTGTTTAGAAGTGGTAGGTCTCTTTGTATATTAAAAATTAAACAATTTACAAAAATTAGGGTCATCTTCCACCTCATCAATGTGTTAAATTTTTAGTATGTATACTAATGATTACACAAATGCTACATCCTTTTCCAAAATGTACAAGACTCAAAGTTATTCATCTTATGCTTTTGTTATCGTAGTTTACATTATAACAAAAATTGAGGATATGGTATCAGCAGTAAATTTAAGGAGAAAGTTGCAATGGTGCAACAATGTGGAAGGGAACCTTGGTATTGGTAAGGCGATAGAGTGATAGCAAACGAAAGGAGCTTCAACCTGAAAAATAAGGCTTACCAAAAAGACGAGCAATGAGAATTGATCGATGAAAGAATCATTTCCACGGAGAAAACAAGATTTTGATGCAGAAATTGTTAGTTTTGGAAGACGAAAGAGTTAACCATTGTTCTAAAATCAATATTTTTATGTTATTTATAGAATGTAATTCATATGTTATAACAATAATTGGTAATTTTACAATATGCCTTCTGAAACTAGCTCATCAATTTTTAAAGACTTGTTTTTGTGACCCAACAGGATTGTGTAGTTGTTGTCAAGGTGGCGGACTCATATATGATCTACTGGAAGCAGCAAAGCTTTAAGCTTAGACCTAGTATGAGATGGAGTTTTGCTTGTGAGTTTGCAATTTCATCTATCAAATTTCTAATATAACAAATAAAATTCAAAAATACTTGGTGATGATACATCAAAATAGATCAATCATCTCGGCCGTATACATGACATAGAAACCAGTGTTCTAAAAATCGCTAGGCGCTGGGCGGGCGGCGAGCAGGTGCCTAACGCCCAGGGGCCTAGACGGGCACCTAGGCGGTCTTAGGTTTTGTATTATAACTTTAATAATTTACAAAAGTTAAGCATAATACCTTATCAATTACATCTAATTTAATGCCAATATACATATGCAAAATTTAAAAACATGAAAAATTAACAATCATGAACAAAATTTATTAAAATTCAAATGATTGAAGTTGGTCATGATGGGTACTTTAAATAAAATTGAATTTGTGGAGAAATATCCAAACCTACTCTTTTATTTTTCTTCAAATTGCATAAATAACCTCAGTCATGTTTGATAAAATCTACATTAGTAAAATTGGTACCGGCAGATCCTTTGAGAATTTCATTAAGTAATCATCATTTGCTACATTTAGACATATACTGAATAAAAAACAATTAAATATTTTATTTCTAAAAAGGAGGAAAGAAAAATCAAATAAGAACACAATCAGCCTTATTAAAAAATAAAAATAAAAATAAAAAAAAATAAAAATCGCCTAGAGCCCGCCTAGGCCGCCCAGACTGCCCGCCCAGCCATTAATCTGGGCGGTTTTCCACCTTCTAGCGTCTAGGCCGATTTTTATAACACTGATAGAAACTCATCACGAGGATATAGCATCCAGCCCATTAAGCCAGCTCATAAAGCTCAAGAAGAATAGAGTCAATTATAGAGGCCCAGATATGGCCCGCCATCGAGAAGACACAAATAGGGCATGAATCCAGGCCCGAACGAATCAGCGCCCAAGTCTAGGCCTGACACGAGTTTTCTTATAAAGAAGAGGAACGTTGCACCAAACAAGAGTCGTGGAGGGAGTTACGCCTCCACAGACGCATCTCCATTAAAGAAGAGACTGTTATAGGAAACATCTTTTACCATTAAAGGTAAATGAAACATTTGACACAAGTGTGCAACTTTAACTCCTCCTTCCAACAGAGTTACTGACTTAAGCATCGGAGTGCCTTCGGCCACCAAAAAAGTGGTCCTTGGCAGTCTAACAATTGTTTTGCAGGTCAAACTCACAGGAGAACGATTTTTAGATGCATCAGTTTGGCGTTGTCCGTGGGGAACGACAAGTTTCCTTTCTAAAACGATATACACAGTGACAAAGTTCACCATAACCCGATAAAAGATCAATAAGTCGTTAGTGCAAAAGGCGCAATCTGCAGATCCTCAACCAAGTAATGATCACGACAACTCTCCTACTGACAACAATGCATCATTGACAACTTACGAAGAAGAAGCAGCCCGGATCATCGAACCAGTAACACCCGAAAATGCGGATCCACAATATGCAATAGCCTAAGAAACCCAAACATCTGTCGACACTGCCACGGATCCTCAAGTAAACCTACTAATGTCCCAGATGAGTCTCATGACAAAGATGTTGGAGAAGATCACCCAGGAGTGCATTCAGTCATCTGATCCTATTCAGGCACTGCCACAATAAAACTCCGCCAATCGAACTCAAGGAAGTGATGAAGTCCTAGCAGAACCTCAACAGGGAAACTTTGAAAGCAACGAGCTCCCTCGAGGCAAGAATCCACTGTGTGACTGGGCGCTTACCAAAATCACGTTCGGGATAGGAGTCACGGATCCCAACATACTATAGGAGCTAGCAAAGCCGCCATTCTCTGTCGCCCTCATAAAAACAGCAAGGCCGAAAAAGTTCACTCAAGGATAAAAAAAGAGCAATGAGCGAAGTAGGGCCGGTGAGAGCGGCTACGAGCTCGATCACAGAACATGCTCGCCACCAAAGAAGAAAAAACGCACGGAAGAGAAGAAGAATAAGAAGAAAGAAATAAGAAAAGGAAAGGGTTTCCTTTTATAATGTGGGTGGCTATTCGCCTCCACTGAAATTTCGAGGGCACCCACCCTCCAAACTCTCGAAAATAATGCCCAAAAATTGAAATTTATATTCAAATAAATTTAACTCTATTTTAATTAATTCAAAATAAAATAAATTAGCTTTATTAAATTTAGGAGTGTTACAGAAACCATAGATCTCACTTGAGCTCTCCCAATCAACCCTAGATCTTGATCTTTTTTTTTTTTTTTTTTGGAGGGGGTATTGGGGAAGAATAACAACGTAGGGCTCGTTTTAGTTAACGGTACAGAGTAAACTCTGTTAGCGTTATATATCTGTTTTGTAAAACTAGATTTCCACTCTCTCTCCAAATGCACGTGCAGTGTGACACGTTTGGACGCAAACAAGGCCCTAGACGTGGCTTTGTAGACTTGTTATTACACAAATGCTACATCCTTGTCCTAAATGTACAAGACTCAAAGTTATTCATCTTACGCTTTTGTTGTCATAGTTTACATTATAACAAAAATTGAGCATATGGTATCAGCAGTAAACTTGAAGAGAAAGTTGCAACGATGCAACCATGTTGAAGGGAACCTGGGTATTGGGAAGGTGGTGGAGTGATAGCAAAGGAAAGGAGTTTCAACCTGAAATGCAAGGCTTACCAAGAAACGAACAACGAGAATAAATCGATGAAAGAATCATTTCCATCGAGAAAACGACAACTTGATGGGGAAATCGATGGTTTTGGAAAACGAAACAGTCAACCATGGTTCTAAAATCAATATTTTTATGTTATTTATGAAATATTTTCATATGTTATAATAATAATTTGTAATTTTGCAGTGTGCCCTCTGAAATTGGCTCATCAATGTTTCAAGACTTGTTTTATGACCCAACGAGATTGTGTAGTTGTTGCCGAGCAGGCAGACTCGTAGATGATCTACAAGAAGCAGCAAAGCTTTGAGCTCATACCTATGCTCATTATAGCAAATGGAGTTTTGGTTGTGAGTTTGCAATTTCATTAATCAAATTCCTAATAAAACAAATAAAATTCAAAAATACTTGGGAATTAAGCTTTTGCAACTAGGTTTTGTAACCATGATAACATGTCACAATCTGGAACGATGATGCATTCCTTGAGATAATCATAAATATTTTCAGACTGTGACATATCACCTTGGTTGCAAAATCCTAGTTCTCTAGCAAAGTTCAAACTTTTAGCTTAAAGGAAAAATTTTATGCTTTGAATTTCCATTGAGGACCCACTACACATGACTAAATCATAACTACATCATTTAAGGAAAAATTAAGGATTCGCATTAAAATATATATATATATATATATATATATATATATATGTTAAAGTTAATTTCTATTTCAGTAATATCCTAACATTATGAATTCATAGTATATAAAATTAAATAAATATATTAAAAGTAAGAACTCACAGCCAAGGAATGTGATTTCGCGAAATTTCAATGAAATTTTTTTTTAAAATTATGAAAAGAAAATGTTACATCTTTTCGAGGGTTTTTTCAAAAAATGTTGAGGTTTTTTCATTAATTTCAAAAACATTTTGTAAAAATACAAAAATCAACTACCAAAAATTACATTTTTTCAACGGTTTTTTTTTTAAAAAAAATCGTAAATTTTGAGGGTTTTTTGTATTATCAATTCTTCTAATTATTTATTGATTTTTGAAACCACCCCCTTATTTTATAATTATTGTTTTTTTCTACTTATATTTTGAGTTTTGAAACTACCCTCGATTTTTTATTTATATTGATTTCATGTTTGTTTTATTTATTGGTATTTAGGTTTCATTTAATATGTTTAATAAATACTTGTATTTTATTTTTTTACATATTTCATATACCCAAAATTAATTATATATATTTTATATATCAGCGAAATTTTTACATTTTTTCTTTACATACCAAAATATTTCTTTAAGAAGACTGAAACTAAGTTGAAAAGTGAAATCGCAATCCTTACTTCGGAAATTCTAGGGGTCGATGGAAGGAGAGAGGAAAAGGGGGCGAGAGACCCATCCCCCTCGAGATAAGCACTAACACTTGTCTCGAAGAGGATGGGTCGCTCCCTTTCCTCGCTCCTTCCGTGGACACCTAGAAGGACTCATCCTTAGTTACTGCTTTATTTGATCAAGTTAGTGAGAATAAAACACGTTTTTATTAAAAGAAAAAACATATTTGTTGAATGGCATGTTTTCCCATGTCTTTGTATCGGGTTGGTACATAATGGCCCCATCACTTTCGTCCTTCCATAACCAAATTGGCAACTGATGTGTCTTGCTAGAGAACAAATTGGTTTAAAAGTCAAACATGTTGTTTGGAATAAAAAAAAAAGTGGGACCTGATGGGCCAAGACCAAAAAGAAGAAGAGTGTTTCACGTGGTACTAAAATAAACGGTGATTCTAAATGGCGACGAAACGAGCGGTAATTGGGAGGGTTGGCTATGGGTGTAAGAATATTCATATCTTATATAACCTTAATTTTAGGCGGTCAAATTTTTTAGCCATTTTTTTTGTCAGATTTTGAAATTTTTATACTTCCATCTTTTGTATAAATAATGTTTGTGATTGGATTTTAAAGAGAATAGGTAAAAATATTTATAAAAAAAACCCTTAGCCAAAAAAATAGCTTTAAAGCCCAGCCTAGACAAAATCGCTATATAAATATCAATAGCGTAAAGTTCCAGCTGACCCTACACCAATTAAAAGAAAAACATTACTGTATCCACAACTTCGACTATGCGCCACCACTTTTTGCATGTGTCTCACATTCATGATAAAAATAAGAATAATGCGACTCTAATGTGTTGAAAAAAAAATTAATAATAAAATAATAAACAAAAAATAAATGCAGGTGGATTGAATTTCGTGCAACCAAACATGCCATCTTAGATTTAAGTATTGCTGTGAGGCTAATTGCATGGTTTTTCTTATCAAGAGTGTGATAACCATTATGTCATCTATGGGGAATCATTTTATGATGACGATGAAAAGAGACATGCTAATGCCATGGTATGCAATTTTTTTAAAGTAATTTTAGCCAGTTTTTTTTTTATAGCCTTTTTTTAGTCTTGTTTTGGTAATTTTATACTTTTTGTCTCACCACTTTAAAACACACTCACAAACATTATAATTTTTTATTAAAAAATCCAAATAAGGTGGACTAGAATTTTTTTATTTTTTAAAGAACAGTATATGATTGGTAAAGTACAGGAGGAAAGATTAGTATTGAGATTTGAACCAAGTGAAGAAAACAAATGTAAGGCTAAAATTTATTCCCTGATTCTAGAGAGCCAGGATCGATGTCGGCCTGGTTCTTGGTCAGTCCCATTCAGTCACTAACCTGATCAGTGAGTGATTTGTGGGGCCGAACTGCCTAAGTAGAATAATACTGAGAGTAGGAGAATCGAAGGTAGAATATTCGTTGGAGACTTGGGAAACAAAATAGAAACAAGATACAAGTCAGTCGTGATAACCAGACTAACATAATAATAATAATAGAAATAAATGAAAGAAAGAAAACACGCGAGTCTTTGATTAACGGACCCATATGGCTTTCCGTCTTCTACTCTAACTAGTATTATATATATAGCCCAAGCCATCTCCGGATTCAAGAAATAAAGAAAGAGTTGTAATAAGGTGCTCATCAGTAGTTGCAGATCAAGAAAGAGTTGTGATCATTAGAAGAGCAGTGATGATGAGCACTAGTGTTGGTGTTGGTCACTTGTTCCCCACAGATTTTTTTGTTCCATCTCCACCTCCACCTCCACTTCCACCAAAGATTAGCAACAGCAGAGTTGGTAATTACTGCATGTTTCCCACAGATTTGCTTCCTCCATCCAAGTTGGTTTTAGCTTTCGAAAACAAGACTTCTTCTCTGCAAGTTACAATCAACAACAACAACACCCGAGTGAATTCAACTTTCTTTGTTGAAGAAGACGAAGACCATCACAAGTTCAATGGAGCAGAAGCGCAGGTAGAACATAATTCCCTGTTTGTTCTTTCTTACATGTTATCAAACTCAGTGGAGGATGAGGCAGAGGACCGCGATGAAGCTTCAAACACTACTTGTTGATTAGTAATACTTTAGCAATAGAAGCAAACTCCCCATGTTATGATTTGGCAATTGTAATGTGAAGCTTTCACTGCTTGTTTTGCATTGAAACATAGGTCTCGATGGTATTGCATGCGTATCATGAAATTTATCAAATCAATTACACCCTTTACCTGGATTCCTTGTATTAGTTTGATTCTAGCTGATAAGGAGTAGCCTTTTGCTAGAGCCCCAAATTAGTTTAATCCATTTCCCTTCCCCAAGTCCAATCATGATGCCATCATTCACATGTATCTCAGTCTAACACTCGAAAGCTAGTCAAGTTCAAAGCTATACAAGTTCAATTTGAACTGGTCAATAATTGTTTTTTATTTTTATTTTTTTTTGGGGGGGGGGGGGGGGGGGGGTGGGGTTAATTTGCATTTCAGTTGTACGATTTATATCAATATTGAGTATAAGTCTCAAATTTGTCTAACTTAATGAATTTTTATATATTAAATAATATAAACTTTGGTATAAATAAATTTAGACTTTAGGTCTTGTGATTTATATCGGCTTTGCATTTAAATCCTACATTTGTAACGGTGAGTTCATGGGGTCAAAACTCAAAACTGAACAAACTTGAAACCCAAATTAAAAAGTGATACAAGCTATAGGAACCAAACAGGAGTTATCCCTTTGTTTTTGTTTTTTTTTTTTTTTTTTAATAACTGATGAATGATCTATAGTCATCAGTCTTCTATGAACTCCCAAGACTATTCAGAGTTTACAAATTACAACAGTCAAAGTTGAGCTCAACAACCAAGTGGATTTCTTTGTGAAAGATCATGAATGCAAGCAAACAATGTAAAATAACCACAGGCCATATTAGAGATGAACCACACGCAATTGTTTCTGTTTATTATATTTCTTTCTTCATATCAAACTAGTAAGAAAAAGAGATCAGCGTCAAAACAATGCTTACCCCCTACATCTTATTTACTTCTCTTCTTCTCGGGGAAAAGAGCTTGTCTGCCTGAGTTCTCGCCTTCAGCGAACTCAAACATGCTTACCCCTACTTCCCAACTCCATCACCATCTCACCTCTTTCCCTGCACTTTCTCTTCAGATTTCGCTAATCTCTCTGTAATGCTCATAGTAACTGACTTTGATTCTGATAGTGTTTTGCAGGTCTCCGACGCGTTGAGTTTCAAGAAGAAATTGCCTCTCTTTATTTTATCTGATTGAAAAGTTTTCAGCTTGTCAATCACTATGTCAATCACCTTGTAAATCACCCATTTACGCAGCTTCTTATCAACATTTAGTGCAGTTGACAAAATTGATTGCACACCCAGTACTGTTTCTTATTTCCAATGAGCAATCATTATCGTAATTCCATATCTTCCCAACAAGATCAGCACCATGGCTATACTGAGTAAGTTTAGGCAGACAGGAAATCAGTCATTTTTTTTTGTTAGATTTGGATTTTTTTACACTAACAATCACTGATATCATTTTTAGGAGTAACAATCACTGATATCATTTTTTACACTAACAATCACTGAATTAATTCTTGGATCTCATATGAAAGTGGTAGTAGGAGCATATAGCTTTAAATTTTGTCTGGTTTCTGAGTTGCACTCATTTCGATTCCAAGAACATCATTGTTACAAAGCTTTGCAAATGGAATCCTCGAAAATAAAGACTCTCCTACTCCTTTAACCCTCCCAGAGTTAAACCTGAACTTTCCACCTCTTAACCATGATCAACCTCATGCTGAACACCACCTTCCAACACTCCCTCACCATCCCATTTATCTCCTCCCCCTTCTCCTATTGTCTCTAATTCTCCACCATTTCCCTCTAGCCCAACATCAGTTCTTTCACCTCACTTTTCTTCACCATATACGCCCCCTTCACTGTCCAATTCAGTCAACTCATACATGATGTCCCAATCAGATTCCCCACATACTCCCCTAGCTGATTCACCGACAGACCTCCACTCACCACAACCTTGTCATCCAACACAAACTTCTCCCAAAACCACTCACACCACAACCCACTCTCATCCCACAAATGTACAACAGCTAACACTCTCTCAACCAACTTTGGCCAGTGAAAAGAGAAGTTTGACTTATGGTCAATCATCACGAGCTTCGGTGCAACCTTCTTTTGGTAAATTGTCCACTACGTCCGAGCAACATCAGCTGATATATAAACTTGGACAGAAGTTCACCAACCAACTTTCCATTCCTGAACCTGGGTTTGATTCAAGCGATGATGATGAGCAATCGGGTCAACACCTGCAAACGGTAGAGAAGTTTTTCAACTCTCATTTTCTTCGTGCTGATGTATTTGGCAGAAAGGTGAGCAAACAATGGGAACTAAAGAAAGTGATTCATGTGGAATGTCTCAACAACGAAAATGATGATGCAAACCAGTACACTATCTGATTGAATTTATAGACCAGGACGACAAACAAAGTGTTCTATTGTCGGGACCATGGACCTTAATGGGTTATCTAGTGTCTATCAAGGAGTGGGACGTGCAATAATGGAAAGTCAACTTTGATTGGGTTCCATGCTGGACTACTTGTTTCCACGAGTTCCCTCCTAAAAAAACTCACTTTAAATAAGGTCATTACTCTAGCAGGATGTCTTTGTCAGTTTGTGGAGGTTGATCGACAATCGGTTAGTGACCTATCTAAGCCATATAGCATATTCAAAGTGTGGATAGACACTTCTAGACCTCTGCCTACCGGAATGACGACATCCTTTGGCATAGTAAAGGGGAAGCAATACCAAGTCCAATTTGTTTATGAAAATATGCCAAATTTTTGCTTCTGATGTGGATGAATTGGTCACAAGGTAGGAGTAGCTTGTCCTGATTATGCTCAAACAGCAAATTCAGCACAAGAAACCAATATCAGTAGTTCATATGCTCTACAACAGGTACTTCCCTTCAGTATTGACTCTCGCATCAAATGCAACCCTAGCAATCAACAGGTTGTTACTTCTACTTGAGGCCGAATGTCGAGTACCCGTGCCACTATCAATCCTTCTGCCACGACCTTTCAAAGTACAGTACCAACTCAGTTGACGCTTATTGAAAGAGACTCAAGTACCACAATGAATAGGCCATTGCATTCTGCTTCCTCAAAGTCTCTTGACTCAGATAGTATGGGTCAAACGGTGCCCCGTGACCCGGAAGGCACACCTAATCAGGAACAAAATTTGGTCCCCAATCCAAACCCAAACCCGATTCTCTCACCCAACTCTCAGCCTATCCACCAAGTTAATACATTTACTACACCGCCCACCACACCTATTAATCACAACTCAACGCCCAACATCACCATCAATTATTCTTCCACAACTTTTTTACCATCCAATCACTTAACTCATAGCACCTCTAAATCAACACCATCACTCATCATCTCCAAACAACAGCCACCAACAGATCATCTCCAAACAACAGCCACCAACAGCTCCATTGTAGGGATGGCAGTGGGGCGGATTTTAATGGATATCCGCCCCGTTCGCCCTGATTGGGGCGGTTTTGGATATAGATTAACGGATTACAGGGCGGATACGGATAGGGGTGGGCACGGGACGGGATGGGACGAGATATACCCATCCCTATCCCATCCCGTTCATACGGGATCGGGACGGGACGGGATCAACAAGTTGTGGGTCATCATTTTCTAATCCTGCCTGCACAATCATGGCAGGCATGAACATTGCTACCATTTATCCATACATACTGTTGAATCAACAAGAAGAAGAGAGACAACAACTTGAGCCATTTATGGCTTCTGCTTTGACATCTACCCATGGTGATGGTGTTGGAGATTATCATAGCAATCAACAAGTCCAAGAACAAGTGGAAGAAGAAGAAGAAGAGGAAGATGATGATGCTTGGCTGGAAAGGGTGTTAAGTGGGAGCCCCAGTTTTTTTTTTTACCAAGATGACCAAGCACCAATTCTCTAAGTCCTCATGGTACAGAGTATATTAGAGAGAAAGATTGTGATTAGATATTAGATTAGAGATGATGACGATGAATAGAACAAGTGCAAATACTAGAGAGTACAATACCAAATACAGAGAAAATACACCAACCAAAAAAACTACACACCAAATTAGCCATGTACGACTACTTAGTGTCATTAGAGAGTAACATTGTGATGTGTGTCTGGGGGTGAGGAGGTAGCAGTAGTTGATTTCAAATATGCCTCACCTAACCTCCTACTTTTGATTTGGTCTACCCATAGCATACCACTCTAGTCAAGGAGGGTATAGAATGGCAATAGTTAGGATGGGAAAGAAGAAGAATATAGAGGAGGAGGACAATGAGTTGTCTTGTTTTGCCATTTCTGGATATAGGTACGGCTTTCTTTTTTTGTGAAAATTTGGTCTCTTTCTGTGTAATGTACAAACCAAAAGCAAAGGCCTTAATGATAGTGTATGTTAGGTTGGTTTTAATGATGATCATGATACAGCTGCACAAAACGCTTTTTTTTTTTCTCTTAGGTAATTAACATCTTTCTGCAAGTATATGTTGGTGAAGCTGGAATTCCAAAAACAGACCAGGTCCAAAGTCCAAACACTCCATGGATTCCATTTTGAATGTCCATGTCTAATCACAATCCAAATAAACCACTCAACTTTTTTAATAATTAATAATTTAAAATTAGTTCGGGACGGGACGGGATTGGCGGGATTAAAAATCTTCATCCCATCCCATCCCATTCTAGATTGGGACGGGACGGGATCGAAATGAAATTATTCAATCCCATTAAGACCCAGAAAAATCGGGACGGGACGGGATGGGATCGGGACGGGATCGCGGGATGGGATGCCCACCCCTAGATACGGATATCCAAACAGCATCCGTTAAATATTAGGGGCGGATACGGATTTGGCCATATCCGCCCCACGGATATCCGTTTATCCCGCATTATTACTAATATACCCTTCAGTATTTAAAAGACTAACCAACCCTAAACCTAATTTCTATCCCTCAGCACTCAAAACAACCCACCGCTTCTCTTTCTTCCTTTTTCTGCTTCTCCTTTTTCTCCACCTTTTGCTAATCTTCTCCCTGCCTCCTTCTCCATACGAAAGGTTGGGGTTAAGGTGGTTGCAAATCTCTCATCAATTGATCACAGTGAGGAGATCATCATCCCATTCATGTTCTTCATCAATTGATAGTAGTGGCTACCCTTCTCTCTCAATCTCATCATCTGCAGCAATATCCTCTCGACCTCTTCTTCAAAGAACAAATACAAACTTTTAGAAGCTACTCTCCTCAAGGAAGCCACTCTACCGCAAGGGAGAGAAAGCGAATCCGGATCTTGCACAAAGCAGGAAGAATCATCAGGAGGTGGAGTTCGATCCGCCTTCCCCGACTTCAATCGACGTTGAGCAAATACAAACTTCATTGATGATTTTGCTTTTGGTTTTTTTAGCAAAGATCTACACGAAGTCTGTGTTTGTGGTCCAAAAGTAGGAAGAATCATCAATGAACCAGGTTTCTCGAGGTACAGTATTTGGAACATTCAACCTCTCTACTACATGAAACTTTTTCCAATTCAAGGTGTGTGGATTCAACTGCGAGAACTGTAGATGTAGATCTGAGATTTGAGATCTGTAGATGTAGATCTTTAGATCTGAAATTTGTAAATATTTAGCTTCTTGGTCTTTGTTATATGAAGATCTTTAGACATCAGTAATATGTCCCCATTATTAATGGATTTTGATTTTTTGTTGTAATTTTTGTATGTCCCCATTATTAATGGATTTTGATTTTTTGTTGTAATTTTTGTATGGCTTTCATGTAAGTAATGGATTTTTATTTTTTGCTTTAATTTTTGTATGGCTTTCTTACCATCTCAGTGATCTGGTATTGGTGTTAATGATATGAAGTTTTTTTTTTTTTTTTTGCAACGGATATTCGAGCGGGGCGGATATCCATCAATCCGTCCGGATCGGGAGCGGTTTTTATAATTTTGTATAAACGGATTTTCGGGGCGGATTTGGGGATCCGTGATCTCCAGTGGGCGGGGATGGATTTGTCTAAATCCGCCCCAATCCGCCCCGTTGCCATCCCTACTCCATTGCTATCTGTTCCTGAATAGGGCCCCACGCTAGAGACAACCCCACTCAAGTATGTCAGCATTCCTCTCCTCTTGTCCCTCCACGTGGTATCCTCCCCAACCTTCAAGCTTTGTTCTTCTTCTTGGCAAGCTGCCAGGTGGTGGTACCACAACCCGCCAACCTCTTCAACAATCTTCCTCTGCTACTCACTCAGAGTGCGACGCAACAGTAATACATGTCCCTACAAACTTGTCACAAGCCTTCTCACATACCACTGCTCCAAATGCTCCTCAGTTTGCACATGCTGGACAGGTTACTCAAGTTTGCTCGGCCGCTTCATCTTTGCAACTTAGCTCACAGTGTGCTCCACTTTATAAAATTCAAACCCAAGCTACAAGACTCCCACTCACTGATTTGGTTATGGATCAACCAACTGATAAGCATGCTTTGGAGGATCATCAATTGGGTAGGAACAGCCAGCTAGCCTCCAGTCTTTCACCTGAGCACCTCCTTCTCGGTGATCGATTAGATATTCGGGCCGCAGTCTCCCTCCAAATATAATATGATCGACTCCTTCATCATGGTTCCTCCTAACCTCGATTTGGATGGTATAAATAGGGAAGCTTCTGATCTTCCTTCCTCTCAACAAATGTTATATGGCAATATGGGTTCAACATGGCTACCACCTTCTCAAAGTCAGGAGCACCAAGAACACCTCATCTTAGTGGCTGATCTTGGTAAATAAGCAAGGAGGCGCACCTTCATTAGACTTAAAGCCAAAAAGCAAGCTCGGCATACAGTGTCTCCGATCACTAGTAAAGGAAAGACTTCTATATCAATCCAATCGATTAGCTTCGCTCGGTGCATGCAGGCCTCAGTTAGTGCTTCTCAAGGAAAAAGAAAATGCGACAAGACTCAAGATGATGAGGAAGTAGTAATCTTGACAAAAAAACAAAGGTGCCCATTCAGTAACTTGAAACCCCATCTCAGTCAGCATCCACGCATTCCTAGTCAGATCAAGTTCAGGAAATCACCCCACAATCTCATTACAATACACCAGAGCTTCATCTCATACCAGTGCTACTACCACTCTCCAGCCTATTGAACTCTTTCCTCCAACAGGCATACATGGATCTCCTAGCCAATCACCCACTGCTCCTGGCTCCTCTTCAGCGGCTCCGGCGACCACCACAGTAAGGTCGCCACAGTTGCCATGAATCATGATCATTAGTTGGAACGCAAGGGCATGGGATCGCCCGGCGCATTCAAAACCCTAAGATCCCTCTCCCGCAAGTCCAAAGCAGATATCATTTTTATTTCTGAGACCAAGGCTAACTCGTCCAGGATGGATCGCATACGGCGTCGGCTTGGATTTAAGTTTGGAATCACAGTTCCAGCTACTGAGCTTTCAGGCGATTTGGCGCTTTTATGGCGAGAAGGTACTGCCCTCACTGTTATCTCTTCTTGTAAATATTATATTTATTGTACTCTTGTCAATTATCATGTTCAAAATAATTGGTCTATCATTTTTGCTTATGGCGAACCGAGCCCCGCCCTCAGAACCACCTTTTGGCATACCCTGTCCAATTTATATGATTTACATCAAGAACCTATTATCATTATGGGCAATTTAAATGCGATTCTTTGCCAAGAAAACAAATTGGGTGGTCGAAAAGTCACTAGCTCTTATGTGAAACACCTGAACGATTTTCTCCATAGACACCAACTTCTTGATCTCCTCTACTAGGTTCTCCCTTCACTTGGAATAACAAGCGCAAAGATAGACATGGCATCAAGGCAAAATTAGACTGTATCCTAGCCCCGACAGACTAGATGACCTTCCCGTCTGCGGTGGCTACCATGGTCCACTCGCCTTCTTCTGATCACTGTGCCATCTTCTCAACTTGACTTCTACTGCCAACCATGGACTGAAACCTTTTCGCTTCTTCCATATGTGGTCCCGTGACCCTAGGTGTCGGCCCCTTATTGAAGCTTCTTGGACCAACCAACCCGACCAATTTTACCAAGCTCACCCTTCCCGCCGCCCAGAACTTTCATCTCAAGTTTAAGTGTCTTAGCTATGCCTCATAGGCTAGAATAGGACGGTATTTTCGCAATCTCGATCAAAACATTAAGGAAACCCTTTCTTCCCTTGATGCTCTTACTAACTCCCCTCCATATCTTAATAATGCCTCGGCTATTGCCATTCTTGTAGACTGCCTCTCGAAACTTTATCTCAGATAGAAACTCTTCTGGCACAATAAGTCGGGAGAATCTTGGCTTAAGGATGGAAATAAGAATACAAAACTCTTTCACATCTCTCTCCTTCGCCGAAAACGTAATTTAATTCTTAGGCTTAAAGATGAGTCTAATACTTGGCGTACTGATACTGTCGGAATGGGTCAGATTCTTAACAATTATTTCACTAGCATTTTTCATACATCTGACCTTGTTCCCCCCGATTATTCCTACTCAGGATAATGAATCTCTTCTGGCTATTCCCGATGAAGAGGAAATTAGGTCTACCATTTTTGGAATGGGGAGCCACAAAGCCCTTGGTCTGGATGGATTTCATGCCTTTTTTTTTCAGCACTATTGGGATATCATTAAGTCTGATGTGATCGAGGTAGTGGTAAACTTCTTTACCACCCATATTTTGGATCCAAAACTTAATGAAACTTTTATTGTTTTGATCCCTAAGACCACTAACCCGACTACCTCGGATAAGTTTAGGCCTATTGGCTTGTGCAATGTTATCTACAAAATTATTTCAAAAAATTTAGTCAATCGTCTTAAACCTCTCCTGGAAGTGGTTATCTCTCCTAATCAATGGGCTTTTCTTAAAGGCTGATCTATCTCTAATAATGTCAATCTTGCTTATGAGACCTTTTTTCAGATGAAACATTGTAAAAACTAAAAAGAAAAAACAATGTTGAATGGCAATCAAGATGGATATGCCAAAGGCCTATGATCGAGTTGAATGGTCATTTCTCACCCAGATCTTGCGGTTTCTGGGTTTTGCACCAGGATGGTTTCAAATGATACACCAATGTATATCCTCTGTGTCACTCAGAGTTATGCTTAACGACTCTCCACTTAATAGCATTCAACCCTCCAGAGGACTCCGTCAAGGGGATCCTCTATCGCCTTACTTGTTTATTCATGTGGTCGAGGCCCTTTCCCGTCTCCTAGGCAAAGCTGAGAATGATAATAAAATCAAGGGTATTTGAATCAGAAGACATCCCTCCTCCATTAGTCACCTCCTCTATGCAGATGATTTGTTGTTTTTTTGTCGTGCCTCTCTTACCGAAGCACACGCCGTCAAGGACATCCTAGCCTTCTATTGTTCAACCTCTGGTCATGCTGTCAACTATGACAAATCTTCTGTGTACTTCAACTCAAATGTGCACCATAGGCACGCCCGAATGATAAACAGGATCATGGGTTCCAAATTCTATAATCCAAAGGACAAATACCTTGGCAGCCCCTGCTCCTTTCCAAGAATAAGGCTAGGGATTTTCAATTCTTGATGGACAAGATCAACTCCAAATTATCAACCTGGAAAGCTAAAGTGTTATCCCAAGTGGGCAGGACTGTCGTGATCAAGGCAGTCATACACTCCATACCCGTTTACACTAAGCAAACCTTCTTGCTCCCTAAGTCGGTTACCACCAAAATTGATGCCTTAGCCAGAGATTTCTGGTGGAATGGCACCAACGAACTTTCAGCGAAGCACCTATGCACGTGGGACCACATTTGCCTCCCATGCCAGTTAGGTGGCCTGAACATTCCCTCAGCTAAATACAAGAATCTAGCCATGATGGCCAAAAATGTTTGGCGTCTCGTTTCTCAACCTTCAAGCACTTACTCAACCCAGCTCAAGGCTATCTACTTCAGGAATAAGAGTTTGTTCCAATTACTTAAGCCACCGACAGTTGCCTCTTTTGCTTGGCAGGGAGTCTTTACGACTTTCTCCCTTATGCAACAGTTTTTCCAATGGCAAATTAGATCAGGATGTTCTATTGATATCTAGAATGATTGTTGGGTTAAACTTGGCCTGGTTTTAATGGACTACCCTCAGTACACCCAAAGTACCCTAGTGCAGTCTATTCATGATCTTTGGCACTACCCTAGTGAGAACTACCCTCGATGGAACACTGAGTTGGTCGAATCTTTATTCCCGAGCCCTGTCGCCTGGGACATCCTGAACATAATTATTCGACCTTCTGACTCCCCTGATACACCTATTTGGACTTTTGATAAAAAAAAATAAAAAAAAAGGGAATCTTCTCAGTTAAAAGTGCCACTAAAGCATTTGGGATTGTTGCCCTCACCTCTTCCCTATCCACCGTTGTCCCTCACAACTCTTCGTTATACAGGAAGATTGCTAGAGAATTATGGCGGATAAAAGCCCCTGCCAATGCTCTACTTCACTTATGGAAAGTCTCCCAGAATCTTATCCCTACCATGGTAAAACATGTCTAGACTTCATGTCCCTATTGATGACTGTAGTGTTTATTGCCATGAACATACAGAAGAAGAAGTCACGCACCTCTTCTTCCTTTGCCCGGTAGTCAGTTGGGTCTAGCTCTTGACGCCTTTACCGATCAATTGGTCACAAGCCCATATTATTGAAGGCGCCCCTACCACCTTTCTATTCTTCATCTAGAAGACCGCCTCAGCCCATCCACACGTTAGGGCTGAGATGTCTCAATTCGCTGTAGTGCTCCTAACCATTTGGAACATGAGAAACAACATTATTTTTAGAAGAGCTACGTCTTCCATTCCCCACCTTGCCCGTACAATTCAACACACTTGGTGCGAATGGCAGAAACAGTGGTTTATCCCAGTGGATACTAATCTCAACACCACAAACCCCGTCACCTTGCATCATGTTCTAACCACCACTGTCACTGATTCCAGGAGTCGCCCTCAAGACCCTACAACTATCCCTAACAACAGGCCAGATAACCAAGCTTCCAGAATGATTATCATTGTCCATCAGCTTCATGCTCTTAATCACCACCCTATTAATATTAGACCCAAAAACTCTAGCCCTCTGTCTTCCACCTTTGATCAGGATATGATTATTGTTTCATATGATGCTAGTTTCTCTGCCTCTTCCCAACAGGGAGCTCTTGGTGTGCTTGCAGTAGATGCTCAGGGTAAAGTTCTTGTACAATTGGCACAGAAGATCCCAGGGAAAGCGTTTGATTCTACTATGGCTGAATGTCTTGCGACAAAAGCAGTTATCCTTTTGATTCAGCAAGACAATGGAAGGCAAGATTATTGCTTGATGACTCGGGTGTTCTTCACTTCATTTTGCACAATCAAGCGGGTGATACGAATTTTGATATCCATTGGATGTGGCATCCAATTATATGTAATATTAAGTTGCTACTTTCATGTTGTCTTCCTAATTGGCACTGTAACTTTATCCCTAAGAACCTCAATATAGAGAGGCTCATGATCTAGCCACTCATGCTAGGACTTTTTATAATGTTTCTTTTTGAAATAGATGATATGGTTTTAAAAAAAAAACTAAAAACTAAAAACTGGTAAGAAAAAGAGGAGATTTTCAGCCACTGCTTAATGTTATGCAATGATTGGAAAACATGTTTTGTTTAGAAGTGGCGGGGGTCTTTGTATATTAAAACTTAAACAATATGCAAAATTCAGGGTCATCTTCCACCTCATCAATGTGTTGAATTTATAGTATGTATACTAATTATTACACAAATGCTACCATCCTTGTCCAAAATGTACAAGACAAAGTTATTCATCTCATTACACTTTTGTTATCTTAGTTTACATTTCAGAGCTCCATAACAAAAATTGAATACATGGTATCAGCAGTAAACTTGAGGAGAAAGCTGCTTATAATATGAACTAAGAAATATACAGCTTCACTATGAAGGTAAGACAGAAAACTAGTCAAGCTCGACATTTGGGTGAATGCACCAGAGAGCAAGAAAATAAAATAAAGAAAAAGGAGAAAATCAAACTATACAAGGAATAGAACTATCCGTTGGGCCAAATAAGGTAAAACCATAGAAGACATGGCCGTTGCACATCCCCCCGATTTGGGGATGTGTTGGAGCTCGGTCAACACTGTTGGAATTGGAGGGGACGAAGGAGAGGTTATGAAATATACTCGATCGTAGGGAGAGGGGGCTTTGGAGTGAACATGACTCTTGCAGTAGCTCTTGCAGAAGGAAGATACGCGGTAAATCAAAAATAGGATTTCCTGGCGTAGGAGTTGATTTAACTATAATAGGAGAAGCTGGTGCAAAAGTAGTAGCAGTAGCACGCGCTTCCCTAGTAGCAGGAAAAGAGGATAGAATTAGTGTGCTACCTTCTCCCCAAGACCTCCTCGATCTTCTTGGACTTGGTTTATTTCTGATTCCACCCAAACTGCTAATGTAGGGTTTTTTGGGGTAATGGCACCGGCACACTTTTCGTCTAAATAAGTTCTCTTTCGTCTTCCGATAGTTCAGACTTGCAAAGTGAGCTCCGAAAACTAGCAACCTATGACCAAAAAGCTAAAAATTAGGCACAGTAGTTGATAGAGTGGAAGGTGGGATTCTATATTCTATAGCCTATGCGCCTACTTTTGATGAGATAGAAGTAGGATCCCGGTGCGTCTTCCTTCGGTCGGCCTGTCATCAAAGGATGTTAGCAAAATCAGAAGAACTAGATGCTCGAAGGCTCGGGTTGGTCCAGCGAACTGATTCATTTAATTCTTCGCCTAGTCTTGGCACCCGCACAGTAGAGGGGAAGAAGCAAGTAAGATTGAAGTTGTTAAGGCGTGGGTGGTGTTCTCAAAGTAAAACTTCCCTTAACTCATTCCCAAGCCCTCTCGCATAAAAATTCAATGGTGAGCGAGCCTAGTGGTTTAAGTAGATAGAGGTCCAGGTAAAGCAGTCAATTATGCAGATCAGCAGTAGTAGATTAAGAAGTCGATGTTGCAGTAAGTTGGCCCAGTCTCTCACCCAACAGTATTTTATATGCTCGGCAGCATACTTCAAGCCAACAAGCAACGGCTTTCTAGCAGTAGTTTGATTGCTTCTTTCTCCTGTAGTAAGTATTGTAATAGGTAGCTAAGATAAGTCATTCCATCCTTTCTAGCTTCACAGCTTTTTTAAAACTTGAGGCCTAGGGAAGAGAGGGATGAGTCTTCTCATCGAGTCTCCCAACAATGAAATCACTATCTCAATCAAGCTCTTTTATGGCATTCGAAGTATTAGTCCTCTTATCTGTTGACAGGCTTGCGTTATTTTCATCGATCAGTTGGCGCCGGCATCTCAATGGCTGGGGACTACCTTATTCGTAATAGCCACTATGGCCTGTTTTCTTACTGCCAGCGTTATCCCGTCTTTTTTAGTTTAAGTTATTCTCTGGATGTGCTCGTCCGCCTTCTCGAGTCTCTAGACTTGCTTCCTAAAGCTCTGTGGATGCCTGCCTGTGATCAACTTCTTGAGTTTTCGTTTTGTGAGCCTTTTTCCCTTGTTGTTAGTTGTAGCATGCTGTTTTATTCGGCTAGCTTGACTTTATCTTATCATATTCTGGTGGTGTAGCATTTTTTTTTCTCCAGACCACCACCGACAGCCTTAGCTTGTGTGACTTCCGTTCCAGAAATGAGAGTCAAGCCGTGAACAACGAAGAATAAAAATACACATTGGGACGTCGGGGTGACTTCGTTTTCCCCTGTCGTCCAATTCCTTCCTTTGGCTGGAAGCCTTTACTGGGGTCGGCCCACCTACATACAAAGGGATTGCCGATAGAACTTCGTAGATCTTGCCTACCGATCGGTCATACAAGTGTGGTTAATATATATATATATATATATATAAGTTATTACCTTCGAATTTGACAAGGGTTCGGCCACAGCTACTCTAGCCATGTTGCATAAGAAGGAAAGACTGAACAACTTACTTACGGAGGAACAACTATAAGTTTCCGGACGGTATACCCGTCTCCTACTATTCAACATTTTGGCTTAGGCTTTCTCTGGCTTTTCTACTCGTCTGGCATTTTGTTCTCCCTTGTCTTATTTTTTTTTAATCTTTCTTTGTTGTTATTACTTAAGTTGACTTAGTAGGTTGAAAATCTACTTTGTTATTAGCTTAGGTTGGGTTGAATTTATAGTCTTCGGGCCTCAACACCGGAGTTCATCCTAAGGCCGAGGTACGTAGTGACGTCTCTTGCTGGGCCTTTGATAAGGAATGGTCGGTTTCTTAGTCTTAATCCAGCGACTGGCCTTGCTCCGAGCGATATCCGAAGTATGGTTCGCTTAGCCAATTTAGCGGGATCTTATTCGACAACCTCACCCATAGCTTGAAGTTGATTTCGCTTTATTCTTTTGGCTTTTGAACGACCACTATCTTAGACAGTTCGCCCTAGCTTCCAAGTCAAGGTCCACAACTGATACCTTTCGTTGGCCTGCAGGGAGTCGTTTCTTAACTTCAATCCGCTTAGATCTTGGGCGAGCCCTAACAGAGAGGCTTTCTCATTCAGCTACATTAGCTAGAAAGTAGAGTTGGCATTAGCATTTTATTTTGGAGGGAAGTGGAAGGTATTGGGACACAGAGGGAATAGAACCTTCTCGTCGACTCATAGCTCCCATTCATTCCCTTAAACAGAAAGGGGTAAAGGTGACGTGCAGACTTTATAGTATATCCGAATAGAATAACGAGGCAAGCTATAAAGGAAAAGAGTGATTATATCCTTTGCGGCAAGAAGAAGAAGTTGTTGATGTAGTTGCTTGTAGTTTTCTAGAGCAGACGATAATTATCGTCTTATCTTTTCTTTTCTTTTTTTTCGTCGTGCTTATCTCATAAGAAAAAGATGACATTAAGAAGGCCTTGCTTGACCAAATAGCCTAAAAAAAAGTTGTGATTTCCACTACATTGAATGTCGGTCAAGATTCGAAAGTCTTTGGAAAGCCCGCTCCGAAGAGGGTGAATTTGATTGATGTTGTGAGGGATGTGATGTGAGAGCCTTTGCGAGATTCGGAACCAAAGGGAACGGCAATAGGCAAACTCTGCACATGCACTCTACTGATAGCGGGAATCACGGACCAGCTCTACAGTTCCTCTCTTTCGAGAGTCGAAATAGGATCGGGAACAAAAGGAATGTCACCATCCTTATCTTATACAAGCGATAGCTTGCGATCGGACTAACAATGGGGTACTAAGTCACAATCCTAGCGAGGCATGACAAAATCTAAGTCTTTACCAATGGAACATGGATTTTATCCAATGGGTCCTTTTAGTCTCCTCCGTCATGAAGACTCAACAAAGACAACTCACTATTGCCACCCGGGGCGCCTTCGCCGGCTCAGGACAGGAGCTTAGCATCGTGCGGTTCACCCATAATTCGCATGTGCCTTATCTCTCTCCCCAACGACTGTGTAACGGAGCCACCGCCTACTTACTCGGTGTGGAGGTGAATCGAGAATAGAAAGGAAGGTCCGCGATTTAGCTATCCACCTGGGGGAGAGTGTTCTCCTTCCACCATAGGATCAGGGGGCCCATTCCTCACTCAACTCTTGCTTCCCCTCAAATCAAACCGGTGCACTAATCATACCCCTCCTCTCGGCTATATCTCTAACCATTCGCATAGTGTCCATTTCGTTCGGGTAGAGGGACAGTCGGTGTATAGTGCTCCTTGTAATACATGCATTAAGCTCGTAGGTTCAGGGATTTTTTTTATTGGAATTCTTTCACTATAAAGTTAGAGATCGAAGCGCAGTATTGGCGCGCTTAGGTGAGCAGACCGGGGGTCGAGGATGCGAACCGTTCAGCAACCAATCAGTGTATGGCGGGGCGGTAGGTTATGGCACCGTAAAAAGCCCCTCGTATGAAACCCACCCTTCGCATACTTCCTAATAAATAGGCAGTGTTCTAAAAATCGCTAGGCGCTGGACGGGCGGCGAGCAGGTGCCTAGCGCCCAGGGGCCTAAGCGGGTGCCTAGGCGGTCTTAGGTTTTGTATTATAACTTTAATAATTTACAAAAGTTAAGCATAATACCTTATCAATTACATCCAATTTAATGCCAATATACATATGCAAAATTTAAAAACATGAAAAATTAACAATCGTGAACAAAATTTATTAAAACTCAAATGACTGAAGTTGGTCATGATGGGTACTTTATATAAATTTGAATTTGTGTACTCTTTTATTTTTCTTCAAATTGCATGAATAACCTCAGTTATGTTTGATAAAATCTACATTAGTAAAATTGGTACCGGCAGATCCTTTGAGAATTCCATTAAGTAATCATCCTTTGCTACATTTAGACATATACTGAATAAAAAACAATTAAATAGTTTATTTCTAAAAAATAGGAAAGAAAAATAAAATAAGAACACAATAAGCTTTATTAAAAATTAAAAAAATTTAAAAAAAATTAAAAAAAAAAAAATCGCCCAGCCCGCCTAGATCCCGCCCAGACTGCCCAAAATCGTCAAGACTGCCCAGAACCGCCCAGACTGCCCGCCCAGCCATTAATCTGGGCGGTTTTCCACCTTCTAGCGCCTAGGCGCCGCCTAGAACACTTTAAATAGGTGTAGTTCCGTCGTGGTCGAGTGAGCTTTCGCTTCCTTGCACTGTGTGGAACGGACTATTCTGGGATTGGACACGCCTATAGCTAAAGGAACGTACAGCGAGCCGTAGCGGGAGGGAGGCCAATGCCCCGTCAGATACCACGGCCCACAGGCAAGCCAGCGACCTTCACCTCCCGCAGCGCAGGTCGTACATTGTAAACCCTACAAAAATTGACTTCTTCATTTAGCACTATGTTGGGATTTTGAATCATCCCAACATCATATATGCATACAAAATGCACAAAAACCTAGAGTGCTCTTGATGATACGAACATGGAAAGTCAATTTAGTGATGTAAATTTCTGCATATTAGAAGAATTTCTTGAACCCGTGTAAATCAGTTGCTTGGATGACCACTCTAAACATCATGTGAATGCATAATTAAGTACTATCTGCATATATAAGATCATAGAATATGATAATCTGTATCTGAACTCTCAAGAGCCAGACTTGTTGCTAAAAGCCAAGTTACTTGCAAAATAAGTGTCCAGACCCTCATTTGAAGAGGTGTTGAATATCTCTTGCCCAATAATACCACGTTGTGACTCCTATCACTGCAACCCATGAAAACCTGGACACCTAATATTACGATAAACAATCTTTGAGAACCACCATATAGCAAGGAAAAAGAAAAGGATGAAACCCTCTCCAATTGAGTACTTTTTTTTTGCACAAATTATCAAACTATCATGGATTCTTAAAACAGCAACCTCCAGAAAAGTCCTTGCATAATATTATAATGATTTATGACCTACAAGCCATTAAATAGAGCAGAACTGAAAAAAGTTTAAAATCACATAGGAATATGTTCAATTACTTGATATATTTTTTTCCAAGGCAAAAGGGTTGGAAATCTCCTTACCTTTCAGTTTGAGTTGGTAAATTGGTCAACATCTATCACCATTCCCAACGATAAATAGAACCCTCTCCCTAAGCTTTTGGATGGTCTGCTTATATTTTTAAAAAAATAAAATAAAATAATGTTATCATGCAGCACCAAGAAACAATCAAATATCAAATCATACTAAAATTTAATAATGCTCACCAAAGAAGATATTTTAGCCCATTTGCGAGCAGACCCAGCACCTTCACTAAGATGAGAACAACCAGGAATATCAAAGCAATAAGTCGAATTATCCGTGGCATCCGCTACCCAGAGATTATTGACTTGATCCCGTGATTTCTTGACCAGATCAAAGAAGCCAACCTGTGAATGTGGCTACAGTGATTGTCACACATGAAAAACAATTTTTTTTTTTAAAAAAAGCAGCAAAAAAAGGTCCAAATCCATAGTGCATTGATTCGTAACCTAAAACATACACAATGGACAGTAGCATCAGATAGCAAGAAACATACATATGAAAAATGATGGGTTCAGCAGAAGCTTACAAACCAAAACATAACCGAAACTTCGTAAACAAATTTTCACAACTTCAATGTATCCTCCAAATTCAACAAAAAACTAAAGTGATTACATTGGTCAATGGCCTTAGTTTATAATTGACCTAATCTTGCTAATCAAACAACTAGTTTCCTAAACAAAATAGAAACCCTAACTCCTACTTGAATCCCTAATTCTAATTGCTAAAGCAAAAGCCCTAATTCTAATTCCTATTGGACTTGTACTCCTAGTTGGGCTTTAATATGAACTTAATAATAATAACTACTACTAAATAAACACTATTAATACTAATACTAATACTAATACTAATACTAATACACAGCCCAATATCACAACAAAAAATATTTGAATTTGACAAAATATTATCTCAAAGAACCTAGTCACCATAATTCTAGCTAAAATTACTCAAAAGATCCTAATTCGAAACATCATCTAGAACAGATTTGCAGGCAACATTTTCCAGTGCAGAAATATAACATTTTTTGGGTGACATATTGAAGTAACAAACACTAACTCCCATAGAGTTTAGGTTGGCAAACTTCGTGACAGAGCTGCTTGTCTAGTTGTCACATTGATATCTCAACAACCATATATACTGAAAGCATCACAACAGGAAATCCAAGAACTTTGGCATGCCACTGAATCACTCATATATGTACTCGACATGTGGAGCCTTTTATCAAATGTTTGAGCATATTATTTGTGGAAGAACTATTTGTTAAAATAGATTTCAAACACTTAAGTTTTAATAGTGATTGCTGTGTCTAAAATAAGATTTAAGTTTTTTACACCCAAAGTAAAAGAATTCTATAACAGAGGTTCAAAGCCAGGTTCAAACCTTATATGTTTCAATGTTACGGAATATTGTTGAACATGGGATCGAACTTAGATTTGGAACAGTGTTGGTATTAATTTTAGGAATTAGTTTAAAAACCTACGTAATAACAAGACATTATTTTTTTTCCAAAAAAAAAAAGTGTTGACACTCATGGTCAGATCATCAAGTTTTTCACATATCTTTGAAATTTTCCAATTATATACTAATGTTATAAGCATATTATGGCAAGTTAGTAGTAAATGAATAACAATATTGACCTACAAGTGAATGGATATCACTGATATAGTTCAAAACTTATTCCTAACAAGTAAATACTACTAAAGTATCTCATATTGGGTTTTTCTGGCCTTCATATCCATGGCAGATACCGAGAAGATCGTGGGCAGATCAACTTAGGGTTGTAGAAAATGTCGATTAGTAACTTTTGGACGCGTCACATTTCCTTTGTTGTGTTATTGTTCTCCGTGATTGGTTGTCTTCAAGATTAATTCCTTCAATGAGTTTTTTTCCACATAAAAAATCTCTGTCTCTCTATTTGGTTAGTGTGCAATTGAGATCACCTAATCCATAAATCATCAACTTATTTGTACATCAATTCATGCAAAATATTGTCACTATTTGATCGTTGTTTTCTTGTATATGAATCCATGTTATATGCAATAATGACCAAAATGAACTCACAGTAGACCCTGTGGAGATGTCATTGACTGGTGCATATGAAGTATCATCAACAGGTGATGAGAAGCTGATAGCAAGCAAGCAATCAGAAGATCCATTTTCTTCTTCTAACTCAGACTCTGACACTGTACCATCTGTAACAAACACCCATTGCTTCTTTTGGTGGCCAGATAGATAACTCTCCCCCACATGGATGACTACTGCAGCAATATCAAATTCACTGCATTCATCTGTTACAAATAAGAAACATAGAGAGCATCCTAAATCCAGAAGCAGAAGAAGTAATAAAAGGACAACTGTAAGGCTGACCTTGCCAGAGGAACATCGCCCATGTTTGATAAGTAAACCGGTTTGCGAGGAGAAAAAAAGGGTCTGCAAAAATAAGAAAGAAAAAGAGTTAAGGTGCAGAAATATAAACTATATAAGCTAGTTCTCTGGCATCTGCAGTGCACATGTTTTAAACAAAGGTAATTTTACTAATCTGCTTATGTATCATTTACGTGATTTAACATTTAAGTAACTAATTTGGCCACCAAAGTGGTTTTTCCATTTAAACTTATATTGTATTTATTGGATAGTGTGTGAGATGTAATGAAAAATGATTACAAAAAACCAAAATATTGGTATGAGAAAGTCAGCTTTGAAGGGCATCTCACTCCTTTACATATCGGATCTAAACAAAACTCGTCACCTCTTCTTCTCTTCTTTTGTTTTCTCCAAACAACTTTATCAAAACATGTATCAAAAACCTAAAATTTAAGATAGGTGTATCATGTATCAAAAGATACAGTGCAAAAATATATGTATAGATATAAACATACGTACTATATATTTAAGCATATAAAAGACAAAGAATAAGACTTATTCGAGGTAGGAAATCTCCAAAACACTTCACTGATATATGATTTCTTTAACACATACCAGCAATCCATTCATTCACGACAGTACATAACCGCATCACCCTATATCAGTGTATTGTAACCACTGTATTTAAGACGTTGAGGCAGAGGCAGAGGCAGAGGCAGAGGCGGAGGCGGAGGCGAGGCGGACGCCTTACTTCACTAAGGCGGTCTTAACATTTTTTAAGATTTTTTTATTATAATAAATTGAAACATATTTAGATAAGTAATATAAATAGCTTTATGTTTTCATGTTAAAATTGAATGTCGTAGGAATAAATCGTCGAGCATTTTTAATGAATTTCATTTGAAAAAAATCAAGTTGGCTAATTGAAGGTGAGATAAACCATCCAATGAGTTATTTTCTAATTAGCATCATTTAAGTGTGATAATCTGTAAAATAAAAATTCGGGGCCCCATAGGTACCTATGACAAGCCATCCTAAATTTGGTTTCATCTCTACTTGGTGAGAAAGAAAGTGTAACTTAGCATGTTCACAAGTTCACTGTTGTTACCAAAGAATCCACAATGAGGCGTTTCTTTGATTAAGAGGCAACATGATAGGGTTTCTGGCAATTGTTTTGGCTTAAGTCCCTACCATCAAACTTTATACCATGAAGTCTGTTAACATAACAGAAAAAAAATTAAAAATTAAAATAGAAGATCAGTGAAGATAGAAGATAGAAGATAGAAGATAGAAGATAGAAGAAGAAGAAGAAGAAGAAAAAAAAAACAAATCAGGAGAAGGCAGCAGAGGAAAAAAAAAACATAACAGAGAGGGAAAAAAAATGGCAACAGAAGAAGACGAGAAGAAGAAGAATACAAGAGGAGAAGAAGAAGAAGAAAGCAGTAGAAAGAGAAGTTAGAAGAAGAATAAGGCATAGAAGAAGAGATCATTAGCCAAAAAACAACAAAAGAAAAGAAAATCTACCTGATTTAAACGAAACAAAAACTGATTTGAAGGAGAAGAAGCTGATTTGAAGCTGAATACACACAGCAGCAGCCAATCTCTTATGTCTTAACCCAAGCAACAACTTATTCTCTTGTCTAAACACCCCTCTTAACCCTCCCTAATAGATAAGTGGGCTGAAAATGGGCTTTTGGTATTAACAGAGTATGGGTTGTTATTTTGGGCTGAGGCGATCCGAGGCATTTAAGGCAGGCGAGGCGTGAGGCAAGGCGAGGCGGTCCGAGGTGGACGCCTCAATTCACCGCTCCACCTTGCGTCATTTTGAGGCGGTACTCTGCGAAAACGCCTTGAGGCGTGCCTAGGCAACTACCTTAACTACATTAATCGTAACAGATGTATGTATTGTATGTCGTACCTTTGAGGTTTAGATATAATACGTATTGTGCATACTGATAACAAAGAAGGATGTTAGTGTTAACCAATACGGGATGAGGAAGAAGATGCATGGAGTGTTGGGTTCATTGGAAAGTTCATGCATGTCCATCGGTTTGCTTGTAAAGCTTACCTAGGGTTTTCTCTTTTATTTCTAAATTGTGCTTGTATTATATAACACACATTTTCTCCTTTCGATTCTGATTTCATCTTCTCTTGTATAATTGACAAAACCAAAAAACAAAACCGAATAAAATGATTCAACCTAGCTCTGTTATTAATATTTTGGTTCAATTTAGGATTCAAGCTTGTAAAAAAATATGTGGTGGTTTGGTTGACGATTTGGGTCGGAAACCGACTCGAACCGAACCATGAAGAATCCTAGTCAGATCTTCAATTTCTAGTGGTTTTCTTCGAGTGTTATTCGATTCAAATTCCTCTGGCATGAACATCAAAAGGAAGAAAAAAAAAGACTCATTATGGATTCTGAATGACAGGCATCAAGGAGGTTTTTTGTTCAATGGAGGTGGATTCAAGATATTATGTTTGAATTCATCATCAATTCATCTGCCTTTGATTCATCTTTTCTACGTTATCTATCTTTTTATTTTGTCTTAAAATTATATATTTGGGTGCAAATCAAGTTATCTTCTGGATATTTCAAGTGGTTTGCTCTAGTGTCGTTTATGGCAACCCATCCTCTATTGACCCAGTGTTGCGATCTTGTTGAATGCCTCTCTTTCCTTTCCTTTGATGCTCATTATAGATAGCAATGAAGTTGTTTGGAACCTTATTAGAGTAGTAAAAGGATGGTTTATCATCTTTGTTCTTTGGCTTGATTACAATTGTTGAATGTGCATCAAATAGTTGTCATGACGCCTCAGGGCTACCTTTAGGAAGGAGGATATTAGTTCATATCACATGAATATCCCATATATGGATATTATTATATGTAGTGGGTTTTAACAAAAAAATGGGTAACCAAAAAAAACTAAGGTCCCAAAATTAAAAAACGTATGGAGAAGAAAACAAATATGAGATAATGGAAAAAAGATAACCAAGAAAAACTCGGGTGCAAAAGATCCCAATACCACAAAATGATGAACAAACCCTAAAAAATCATAACCTTGTCGTCAAAAATTCTCCCAATAGCCCCCTCCCCTGCGTGCGCGCGGGGGACCAAAAAATCTTACCCTTGGGAGAGAGATGAGAAGGCCTCATGTATCTTCCTATGCAGTTAAAATGGATAACGGTCAAGGAGCGTTATAGGTTATAACGGGATATAATGAAATTTTAGTTAAATATATTTTTAATACACCCATAAAGTATTGATGTATTATAGAGACAAAAAATTAAATCATAATTAATAAAAAATATCTTCCCTTCGTATGATAGTGAGATCGCAATAAAGAGTGTGATCGACTCTTCGTCTTCTTCTCTCGTTCTCTGTCAACCAGTGAGTCTAGTTCTCTATTGATCGGTGACGGCGAGCTCTGGTTCTTCAATTGAGAATGAAATGGGTAATTTTTTATATATATTAGAACAAAAGGTTAAAACGGCGTTACTGGAAAAAAAAAAAAAAAAAAAAAAAAATCTCAATAACGGCGTTATATCGGAGCCGTGTTACAAAAACGTGATAATCTCATAGCATAACGGCTCACCCCCGTTAAGCGTTATATCGGCGTTATAACATTGTTTTAACTGCACAATATCTTCTCACAAGAATGTCAACCAATCTGGATACCACCAGATAATAGTTGCAATAATATCATATTTTGACCCTTGAAACCTCTAATTGGACTGTTGTGACTATATCTCTAACCTCACAAGTCACAACCATTGGAAGCATGGTTTCTGCTCTTCTGAAAGAAAAATAGCGAGGTCGTTCTCTACTATTTGAACCTTAAAGGACCATTACCAATGGTGAATTATGTTCATCTTTGCGTCTGTTGTGATATTGTGGGATGGTGCGGTGGCACACGCACAATGGGCATTTTGGGGCTTGCGGTGATGGTCATAGTGATAGCAATGGAGATGACAAATGCAATTAATTAAGATTTATGGAGGAAGATAAGACCTTTGTTAATTTTTCTCAGTTTCAAAATAGAAAAAAACTGAATAATAGATAAAAGGTTGAAGTCAGACAACTAGGAGAAAGGGACACTTCTGTTTTAAGAAAATACTTGAATAACATTTCTTTTTTAATTTGACCTACAAATTATTTCAATATTAGGCTTTGCAACCAAGGGCATTTTTTTTATATTTGATGCAGGAGTTAGCCGCTAAAGTGCTGATAGATGAAAATCAACAAATATGGTGGTATGTCTAATTGTTATCAACAACAAAGGTCAAATGTATCATACTAAAATGCCCATGAATATATATTGTTGACATGATACAATAGGGATTCTTACTCTAGATTCGCCATTGCCAAAGGAGGTAATGGTTTCCAAGCCGTAGTTGATCCTCCTGCTTGTAAGTAAATGGTTTCTGAATCAGAGTTCAATGGTATGAGCCCGTCAATCACATATGCCTGACCCTCGACAAGTTTGTGTTGCTGCAGCAGCAGAGAAATATACAATTACTCAAGCTTCAAGAATCGTAAAAATGAAGTGAATAGTAATTCAAGTAAATAAACAAAAACCAAGACCAATCAATATCCATATGGACAGGATTCTGCTTCATTAGATTTTAGAGTGGGCGCCTTTGGCAAGGTTGAACCCTGGATTTGTGATACCATTCACAAGTCTTACTGTTGAGCAAGTACCAGGAAATATTTTACTTTGTTAAAAACTTAAATCCCCCCACCTTTTCTACTCAACTCTCTTTTTGCTTGTTTCATTAAGAACATATGGAGAGGAAAACAAAGAAGAGGGAATAGAAATGAAGATAAAGAGTCAGAGTTATTGTAGTTTAATCCCGGACCGTGTGATCTTTCCTTGAGATGTAACCATATTTATTTCTGACCATTGATTTCAAGGATCTGTGTCTCTTCTCATTGAGATCTGAATCATGGGCAATTGGATAAATACAGACTTTACAGGTGGCCTGGGTGGGTCAATGTAATCTACTTGACAGTCAAGGTGCAAATGGGGGCCTGACTGCAATTGCAGCGACACCCAAACACGAATATGCCTAAAATAATTAGTGCCAAAAGGTAAATAACTCTTCTTGTCCATGTGGACATGTGTTGGGTGAGGTGGGGGTTCACATTCTCGCCCGTATAACAATAGACGAATAAAAAGTTGTGATAGGAGAGATCATCACCTGATTCATGGTTGGGTTCCAGAGTGTTATCAAACCCTCCCTGTGACTGTGGGTAAGTTTTCCACGAGTATGTTTAGCAGTCAAACCAACAACTCTCACTCTCATAAATGGGGTAACCTGTCTCTCACTAAGACCAGCATCCTCCAGGGCTTTTTCGATCTTTCTGTTCACATCTGACTGCCTGATCGCCTGAGATTAGATATGTCCATAGTCAAAAAGTTGTTCTTCTTTGGTCCAGATCAACCTAAGGTTATTTCGCACACACCTCTTGTTTTGCCTGGAAAGTAGCAAAAGAAGTTATTTGCTCTTTACTCATCTCCGCCATTATAACTTCTGGCTCAGCAGCTTTCTCCAGGATTGTAAGGATCTTTGCCCCTTCCTCACTGTCATTCTCATCCCTACCAATGGAACTGGAGGCTTCCTTCTGAAACTCAGATCTAACACCTTCTGCAATTGTTGAACGCCTGAATTCACCAAAACAGTTCATGAGAAGGTAACTAAATCTTAACAATTAAGAAATCAAAATTGGCAGTTCGAAACCAGCATAAACCAACTAAATTGGGAACTAGTCCATAGGGTAACAGATAATAGCTGATGAGGGATCCTGCATCCACCTATCCTTTATCCTTTTACTCGTAAAGACTTATTTTTGCTCCCAAAAACAAGTGCTAATTATTTGATCACTTAGACTCCATTTTTCCCGAGCCCTTATTAGCTCCACAAAATCCCCTTGTACACCACTATAAAGACTTAGCATGTGCTAAATATATCAATGGGCCAGTGGTGTGTTGATGTAAATGGGTGCAGGATATAACATGAAGTGTGCATCCTACTAACCTCGTCGGACATGTAAACAGCTAAATAATCAATTTTAGTCTAAAAAGTTATACAATTGAGGAAAACCATACTAACTTCAATTCGAAAAAATAGGCTACATTCTGTTCAGTGCCCTACAATACTCACCTCTGGTTGTACAGTTGTAGCATTTTGTCCTCCATCTTCTCTGATCTTACAATTGAACCTCTGCCCAACAGCCTGAATGACAAATATGATGTTGGTTCTCCTTGGTATTATGATCATGAATCATCATTTCAATCAAGATAAAAATTAGTGACCTCTCCCTGTAAAGAATAGGATAAATTCGTTTGACCCCAACAAATGTCCTAGGAACCAAACCACCGCCACTTTTGATACAACTAAATGCCAATGGAGCTACAGTTCCTCTACCTGGAGAGATGGATATAGCAAATCAAATCAGGTAACACGAGATGTGGCATCATCCAGTTGCTAAATGCTAGAATAGAACACAGATATGATTAATAAGTACAACAATAGTCTTATTTTTGGTGACACGAAAACATCGCCAATCTAGACTTTGGAGATTGCTTACAGATCCCTAACCGCTCAGCCCAATGTGTTCTGTATGTCCCATTTATGTGCAACTTCAGACTAACTGTCTCCGACAGCTGGGAATTGAAGCAAAAGCAATTGAGAAGGAGGAAAAGAGGCAACCATAAATGTCCAAATAGATTTCACAACCAGAAATTACCTCCAGGGGTGAAACAGGTCCAACCCAGCCACATAAACCTGCTCTCCAGATCTTCAAAAGAACAGAGACATGAAAGTAAGAAAGAAGCTAATTGAATAGGAATCATAAACACGGACATGAGTGGACTACCCGAAGTTTCTGGCCCACAAACAATTTTCCGGCAACAAGCTGCTTTGATAGGGCTGCATCCAATATTGCGTTCACTGCATACCTGCATCATAAGAAATATTAACATCTTGAAGGACAAAGCAATCTAAAATGTTGTTCAGATTAAATTGTTCAGGTTTTACCATCCATCAGTTAGCTCTATCTTTGCTCCAGAAAAGCCACCAAACTTATTAGCCTCATCGTGTGGAACAATACTGTTTTCTATGTTCAACTTTTCATCTGGTTTAGACAGAACAGCTGAAATGCATAGTACCAACATTGAAGCAGGTGAAGCATCCCCTTCCAGAATTCTTTTAAGGGCAGACCTATGCCCATGATTTACTTCTCTCTCATACCTATCACACAAATACATTATAAGCTATCCTATGAATGTCAGAAAACATCCTGTATCGAAGTATGATAAAGATGACTACCTGTATTTTAATTCCTCGAACACATTACATACTGTTAAATACTTCACGCTAGTTTTAGCCGAATAGCCTCTTTCGTAACATGCAAGTTTCCAAACTATCCACTTGTAGTGATTTTCAACCCATCTAAAGAGACATATGACCAACGAAATTTACCAATATGAAAATGATCATAAAAACAGCTTGTAACTTGTCAATAGAAAGGGAAAAGATCAATTGAAAATATTTAATTTGTTTAAATTTCCATCCTCTCCTCCATGGATAAACATTGTCAAAATTCGATATGATCATTCAACCAAATTCAAATATTTTCAAAGATAAACATTGTCACCATTTTAACAACAATGCATAGCAAGGGCAGTTTAAAGTTCTCAATAGTAAGTGCAACGATCCACTCCCACACCATCAATATGATGCAGGACAAGACAAGGAAGCCTTTGCACAATTCGCTTCTAATCTCGATAAAGCTACTAAAAAATCAGAATCAATTGGCATGAGGTAATCTACAGTTATCTTGATTCCATAAAAATTGGACAGGTAAAACTTTCTCTTTCAATTACTTACACTTTTTAAAAAAAACAAATTCAAAAACACTTTTTAAAAAAAACAAATTCAAAAATTTCTGTTGAGGATCCAAGAGATCAAAACAATACATTTTGTTATAGTGTGTATCTAGCTGTCAGTGTGTAGTGTGTATCTAGCTGTGTGTGTAGTGTGTATCTAGCTGTCAGTGTGTGTATCTAGCTATTTAAGCCCATGTATCATTTGAGTTGAAGTAAGGAAATGAAGTAATCTCTTATCTCTTTTAACATGGTATCAGAGCCATAATTCGAAGCTTTCAATCGACTCCTCCAGTCGAACCCTCCCATCGACTTCTCCAGTCGATTGCTCCCATCGACTGCTCCCATCGATTCCTCGCAAGCTTTCAATCGACTCCTCGCAAGCTTTCAATCGACTGCTCCCATCGATTGCTCCCATCGACTGCTCCCATCGACTTCTCCAGTCGATTGCTCCCATCGACTTCTCCAGCGAGTCGACCCCTCCCATCGCATTCACCAACCAGTCGACCCATTGAAGCTTCCTGATTTGAAGCTCCAGATTGAAGCTCCCTGATTTGTCAAATTGGTAAAACCCATCCCACAAGGGCCTGTTTGGGGCTATTTGGGCCTGTTTGGAGCCTGTTTGGGGCGATTTGGGCCTGTTTGGTACGGGCCTGTTTGCCTGTTTGTAAAACCCATCCCATATTTGAAGCCTCTTTCCTGATTTCTCTTAATTTTGGTGCTTTGATGAGTCGAAAACGGAGCTATATGTCTGGGAGCCAGTCTAATTACAGTGGACACAAAGGAGGCAGCTCACACGGGCTTGAACCTCGCACGCCAGATTCTGATATTATTATTTGCAACTATTGTAAGAATCCTGGTCATACCAAGTTTGACTGTAGAACGCTGCAGTTTAAAAACCGGCAAAAACATTCAGCTCATGTTGCGATCCCTTCTGCTGCTTCTGCCAAATCAGTCCTTATTTCTGCTAATGAGTATGCCCAGTTCTCCAAGTATCAGGAATCACTCAAGTCTTCCTCTACTTCTGTCACAGCGAGTGCCGATTCAGGTAAACCCGATGTTTGTCTTCTCTCATCATCCTCCCAGTGGGTCATTGATTCTGGTGCCACAGATCATATGACAGGTAATTCTAGTCTATTTTCTTCGTTTCAATCAAATGCTTATACTTCTACCGTCACTTTAGCCGATGGGTCACCATCTTGTGTTCGCGGGTCTGGCACCATCAATCCTACCCCTTCGCTATCTCTGTCCTCTGTCTTACATTTACCTAATTTATCCTTTAATTTGCTCTCTGTAAGCCAACTTACTCGTCATCTTAACTGTTGTGTCTCATTTTACCCTGATCATTGTTTAGTTCAGGATCTTATGACGAAGAAGATTATTGGTAAAGGACATGTGTCTGGAGGAGGCCTCTACATTCTTGATACACCGATGCCGAGTTCTGTTGCTTGCTCCAGTGTCATGTCTCCTTTCGAGGCTCATTGTAGGTTAGGTCATCCGTCTCTCCCTCTGCTCAAACAGCTTTGTCCTCAATATAATAAGGTGTCTTCATTAAATTGTGAGTCATGTCAGTTTGCAAAACATCATCGTCTTAGTTCGAGTCCTAGAGTCAATAAACGTGCTAGTGTTCCTTTTGAATTAGTTCATTCTGATGTTTGGGGTCCTTGTCCTATTTTGTCTAAACCTGGGTTTAAGTATTTTGTTACATTTGTGGATGATTATTCTCGTGTTACTTGGTTATACTTGATGAAAAAACGTTCTGAGTTGTATTCCCTGTTTTGTGCGTTTTGTGCTGAAATTAAAACTCAATTTAATGTTTCCATTCGCACCTTGCGAAGTGATAACGCTAAAGAGTATACACAAGCTTTATTTCAGTCTTATATGACTCAGAATGGCATACTTCATGAAACTTCATGTGTTGATACCCCATCCCAAAATGGTGTGGCAGAACGTAAAAACAGACATCTTCTTGAAACAGCACGAGCTCTATTATTTCAAATGCATGTTCCTAAACCTTTTTGGGCCGATGCCGTCTCTACAGCATGTTTTCTCATTAATCGCATGCCTTCCTCTGTTCTTCATGGTGAGATACCTTACAAAATCCTTTTTCCCGATAAGTCATTGTTTCCTATTGACCCGAAGATATTTGGTAGCACTTGTTTTGTTCGGGATGTTCGTCCGCATGTCACTAAATTAGATCCCAAGTCTTTAAAATGTGTCTTCCTTGGTTATTCTCGTCTTCAGAAAGGTTATCGGTGTTATTGTCCCACTCTTCACAAGTATCTGGTCTCAATTGATGTTACCTTCTTGGAAGACACACCTTATTTTCCATCTTTGCCCATTCCCACTCACATGGGGGAGGAGGATGATTTGTTGGTCTATTCTATCACGTCCTCAACACCTGTCTCCGCACCAGCTCCTGTCTCGGCCCCAGCTCCTGTCTCGGACCCAGCTCCAGTCCAGCCTCCTATTATTCAGGTTTACTCCAGGCGTCTACCTCTTGACTCATGTCCTGCACCTGATCCTTCGTCATCAGATCCAGTCCCGAACAATGATCTTCCAATTGCCTTACGGAAAGGTAAACGACAGTGTGCTTATCCTATTTCTTCATTTGTTTCTTATACTAATTTGTCGCCTTCCTCGTGTTCTTTTATTGCTTCCCTTGATTCTACCTCTATTCCTAAAACTGTCCGTGAAGCCATATCTCATCCTGGTTGGCAGACTGCAATGATAGAGGAGATGAATGCTTTAGATGACAATGGTACTTGGGACTTGGTCGATTTACCTTCAGGAAAAAGGGCTATCGGGTGCAAATGGGTCTTCGCAGTTAAGGTCAATCCGGATGGGTCAGTCGCTCGATTGAAAGCACGTCTTGTTGCTAAGGGCTATGCTCAAACCTATGGGGTGGATTACTCTGACACTTTTTCTCCTGTTGCAAAGTTGACCTCTGTTCGGTTATTCATTTCCATGGCTGCTTCCCATCATTGGCCTTTACATCAGCTTGATATCAAGAATGCTTTTCTTCATGGTGATCTTCAGGAGGAGGTGTATATGGCACAACCTCCTGGTTTTGTTGCTCAGGGGGAGTCAGGGCGAGTTTGTCGTCTTCGAAAATCTTTATATGGTTTGAAACAGAGTCCTCGTGCTTGGTTTGGAAAGTTTAGTCAGGCTGTTGAGAAATTTGGTATGATGAAAAGCAAGTCTGACCATTCTGTATTCTACAAACGATCAACAACTGGTATCATTCTGTTAGTGGTGTATGTGGATGACATTGTAATTACTGGGAATGATACGAGAGGAATCTCATCTCTTAAATCTTTCCTTCATACTCAGTTTCACACGAAGGATTTGGGAGAGTTAAAGTATTTCTTAGGAGTTGAGGTCACTCGGAGTAAACGAGGTATCTTTCTATCTCAGAGAAAATATGTTCTTGACCTATTAACTGAGACAGGTAAATTGGGAGCAAAGCCCTGTAGTGCTCCTATGCCTCCAAATGTGCAACTTACCGATGTTGGGGAACCATTTGCAGATCCTGAAAGATATCGAAGGTTGGTTGGGAAGTTGAATTACCTTACCGTGACTCGTCCAGATATTGCATACTCAGTCAGTGTTGTCAGTCAGTTTCTGTCATCTCCGACAATTCATCATTGGGCAGCGTTAAAGCAGATTTTGGGTTACTTGAAAGGAGCACCAGGACGCGGTATCGTGTATGAAAATCACGGGCACACTCATATTGAATGTTTCTCAGATGCTGATTGGGCAGGTTCCAAAATGGATAGAAGATCCACTTCAGGTTATTGTATATTTGTTGGTGGGAATTTGGTTTCATGGAAGAGTAAGAAGCAAACAGTTGTGTCACGATCCAGTGCAGAGTCTGAATATAGGGCTATGGCACAGTCTGCGTGTGAGATAATGTGGATATATCAGCTCTTGACTGAAGTAGGCCTTAAAGCTACAGTACCAGCGAAATTGTGGTGTGACAACCAAGCTGCTCTTCATATTGCTTCTAATCCTGTGTTTCATGAACGGACTAAGCACATTGAAATTGATTGTCATTTCATTCGTGAGAAAATTCAACAAGGCTTGATTTCTACTGGATATGTGAAAACTGGAGAACAACTAGGGGACATCTTTACGAAAGCTTTAAATGGGGTTCGGGTTAACTATCTTTGTAACAAGCTGGGCATGATTAACATTTATGCTCCAGCTTGAGGGGGAGTGTTATAGTGTGTATCTAGCTGTCAGTGTGTAGTGTGTATCTAGCTGTCAGTGTGTGTATCTAGCTATTTAAGCCCATGTATCATTTGAGTTGAAGTAAGGAAATGAAGTAATCTCTTATCTCTTTTAACACATTTCAACTTCTCATAACTCTCACTTCATCAATAAGCAAATGTTTGAAACATGCAAAACTCAGGTCACAGCTTCTCGTTTGAAGATAAAGGTTAACTTTCTCATAATATAATATCAAAGTGATTTTAACTCACTGCAAAAGTAGTACAACATCCTTAAACTGGATTCAAAGGAAGTTGTCCTTCAAATCAATGCAACAAACAACTCAAAGGCATAAGAAAAAAAAAACAGATGTAACTTCTAATAGTATTATAGTAACACTTTGCCAAGCACTAGGTTAATCACAGATTTTACAAGAATTCATCAACAAGATCGAACGGAAAAAAAAAAAAAAAAAAAAAAAAAACACCCAGTTTCACGAGCAAAAGACAGCTTAAAGTACATCATTTCCCATAAATTCATGATAAGGTTATGCAGCAATCATCAATTAGAAACGATGAACAACAAAGTGGAGGAAGGTTTACTCTCTAGAAGCATATCGCATGGATGCCCCAGATTGATATAACATGTGACAAAAACTATCTATTCCAATCCCATCTGAACGTGATGCATCACTGAATACATAAGTTTTTGCAGTATCTGGTTTCATGCATTTCACTGCATCTGCTACATGCTTCAACTAGATTAATTAGAAAAGAAACCAAAAAAAAAAAAAATCAGTATTTAGAGGAGCACAGGCTTGTCAATATGAAATGAGCACATATCCATATACCTTGTTTTGGCGACAAGGTGGCCCACCAAAAAAATCTTTAATGGTTACTCTTGCAACCTGGAATGGATAACGAGTAAAAACTTTTGCTTTGCAAACAGAATCTTCAGGTGTTTTATCTGTGAATGAACCTAAAAAGATAAATACAGCAAGGATAAAGCACACATCTATAAGTAGCAGAATGTTACGACGGAGGCATTTTTTTTTAACTCACCATTTGGCAGGAGGGAAATGTTGTTATTCAGGGGGGCAGAAAACCTTAAAAAACAGGCAGAATCATTAATTTTTTAGGCTATGGAATCAAACAATAGAAGTAACAAGCTAAAATAGAACAAACCGAGAACTGCGGGGCTTTTTGAATGGAGAGATGGAGCTTGATCTTCCCAGTCTCCTCTTTTCACATGTAACTAGTTTCTGATTTTTGCATGTTGTGCCAATGTGGCTTGAAATATCAAACAATGGCCCACCAGATGGCTTTTCTTGATGAATTGTTCTGGAACCAACATCCTTTTCTACAGAATTCTCAAGATCCATAATGGGGGATGAGAAAGCCTTATTCGAGGAATTTAGTACATGAGACATACGCGCAAAACTACTGCCATCAACTTGATTCAGAAATTTACTCCCGGAACTGAAAGCCTCTAAAGTAGCAGATCCCTGTTTTTCCGTAAAATGAGGTACCTTAGGAGGCAGGAGATTCCTGGGAGAATATTTGCTAAAAGCATGATCATGTTGCAGAGAAGGAACATAAGATTCATGTTCTCTGTGTAATGAAGTCCCGTGGACACTGTTCTTTTTATGAAATGAAAACAATGAACCATCTGCACCTCCATTCTCTACGCTATCAATATCCAAGTCACCAAGAAGGCTTTTAGCACGCTGCAATGCATCATTAGAAACTGATATGGATCTTCCGCCTGCAGTTTGGAATGCCTCTTCCTTTGGTTCACGCCCTAACATGTACAAATCTGTTTGACAATCAAGAAGATGCCTTGGAACTGCTCTGGCATCCAGGCCCTCATGTCCATCAACTCTCGACTCCAAATGCCGTGAACTTCCCCAATCACACAAATTATCAGGAGTCTCATCCAAACTCAATAATGACTTGGCTTTGTTGACACCAGCAGAAGATATGTTTACATTTTTCCCAGAGCCTGTCTTGAAAATAGAATTAGAGAAACTGCACACCTTTTCTGTACCCTGCACTTGGCCTGCAAAATATATTCTGTTTTAAGTTTTTTTCAATGGCATACAAGGATCTTCAAGATTAAACTAAATTCAACCATACTCGACGTCAAGAACCCATGACAATTATGAAGAAAATGGACTATTGAAATAATATTTTGATAATGTTCTGCAATGAGGTTGTTTATTGCAAGAACAATCCAAATACAGTTGAATTTTTTTCCTGCTAAAAGAACTCAGCTGATTTTATAACCATGACCATAGTTTTAAAAAAAAAAAAAAAAAAAGCTCATGTTTGTTTAAATTTTTTTGCAACTGGTGCTTTATTGATCAAAAATATTTGGAAACATAAATAAACTTTCATAATTGTTCTTTAGTTTCCACTTTTTTCGTGTGTTCTTGGCTATCTTCTTCAGCTCATTTATCATGTACCTCTTTTGTATATACATAATTGCATATGCATTAATTTTATTTGAAAGTAAATTTGATATTTTATGATTTAGAGATTTAAAATTATTTTCTACGATGACCCCTTTGCCATATCATCCCAAAACTCGAAATTTTCATTACTATTATTATGAGTTATTTACACTCATCACAAGCATGCCTTCCCAACTCAAATTGAAAGTAACAGGTTTTTTGCTTTCTAGTCTAATTGAAGGTCTAAACCTTGTGAAATACATCCTCCCAGACATTAAAACTTCTAATAAGATCAATAGGAAAAAATAAACAACTGATAAACCATCTGAAGAGTCTAGGTCAAAATTTTAAAACTTACCAAAACTTCAATGTGGCCAGAAAAATCATCCACCCGAAGCATATTAAGGTAAACATAATTCCACAAACCAAATAAATCAATTATGTTTCAGATACAAGAAGCAAATACTCACCACCTCTATCAGTATCATTTTCGCCAAGAACGGATAAGGCTTTCATGATAGAAGATTGTTTGACAGAGACAGACTTTCCCAACCCAGTTTGGAACATGGGAGGGTTCCCACTGTTGTCTTTATTGTTTTGCAACAACATTGGAGACTCTGCAACAGTTTTAAGCTTAATCAACCTTACTATAAGTCTAGAAACAGTTTTAAACAAACCTTCAGCTATAGAAGTGATTAAGAAACTCACCACGTGTATCAGTACCATCATTTTCACCAATAAGTGATGCAGAAGATAGATTGGTGGAGACCAACTTCCCGGACCCAGTTCGAAATATGGGAAGGCTCCCACTGTTGTGTCCATTGTTTTGCAACAGCTTTGAAGACCCTGTAACAGTGTTCACTAAGTTTTAGCAAATAAGCATTACTAGAGAAGAAAGATTGAAATTCAAGAAGGTTAAGTTTGACCATTTCCCTCATGTTTTACTCGCTGCTTTCCGTGGAAATATGTATTTGCAATGAAATAAAAGCTCCGTTTTATATTTTTACACAAATGAATTTTTACGAAACAAATTTGTATACCTATTGGGGAGTTTTCGCACCTCAACTCACGTGATCACCACTAGGTCCGGATTGACGGCTCTGACTGCATGCTTCTAACAAACCATTCCCACCTCAACATCATACTTGTGGATTTTACCAACCATTCCCACAAGTTCTTTTAACAAATGCTCAATATTCTCAAGTTTCTATTCTTTCAAGATTATTGATGTTTAATAATTTAGTGGATGTTTACAAGTTACTTGACACTTATGTAGTGTATCTTTTCGCTATGCTATACAACTTTATTATATTTCCATTTTGATTCTAGGTAGTTGTATCACTTTTTGTACATATTTGCTTATAAAACTTATCAAAATGATGATGTATACTACTATGTTGTTATGTTTCAATTATTATAAATATATATATATATATATATATATATATAAATGTTAAAACCCCCTCACTTCACTGAGCCATAGGCGTTTTCAGGCCCGTCCGCCTCAACGCCTTAAATATAATGCGCCCACCTCCCCCTTCATAGCTTCTTAAACTTGTTTAAGTGGCTTAGAATTTTTTGCGAAATTTATTCTCCGACTGTGGTCTTACGACAATGAAATGGATTTAGCTTTTTTCCCGCTCCCTTCTTTTACCAAATGGATATTGCATTGTGTGAAGATTCCATGTGGCTTGATAAAGGAGAGCTAAACTCTTCTTTTTGTTAGAATTTTTTGCTTTGGAGGAGGCACCCTTGCTACTTGTAGGAGGAGAGATCTTGTCTTCCTCAAAGGTATGTTCTCTCATCTTCTTTTTCTAGCAAAAGCACATGTTCTATTTACATGATTCGTAAGGAGGAGACTAAAATGCCACTAAGAAACTCAAAATTTAGCCATTTGTAAGTAAATAATTGAGTTAATGTGTGGATCCATGTAAATACTAGACTAACCCAAGGGTGCAAAAAACAACACCACAACCGCCTCCAATGGTAGCATTGTGGCAACTCAAACCTTGTGTAAGTCCAGTATTTACATGGATACACATGGACTCAATTATTGACTTAAAATTATTGAATTTTGAGTTAACTAGTGGCATTTTAGTCTCGTCCTTACAAATCGTGTAAATAGAACTTGTGCTAGAAAGGCATTTTAGTCTCGTCCTTACAAATCATGTACATAGAACTTGTGCTAGAAGAAGGAGATGAGTGAATATACCTTTGAGGAAGACAAGATCGTTCCTCCAACAAAAAACAAGGGTGTCCCCTCAAAAACCTCCAACAAAATAAAAGGAAGGGTTTAGCTCCCCCTTTATCAAGCCACATGGAATCTTCACACAACACAATATCCATTGGGTAAAAGAGGGGAGCAGGAAAAAGAGCTAAATTTGTTTCATTGTCATAAGGCCACAGTTGGAGAAGAAATCTCGCAAAAAAAAATTTAGCCACTTAAACAAGTTTAAGAAGCTAAGGGGCGCGTGCGTGCCCATCTTACACATGCCTCGACACACATATCATAGTGTTTCAAGATACATGACGAGTAAGATCTTACCTCGCAAAAGTATCGGTCAAAGTTTAACATCACCAACGACACTTTGACTTAAAAGTCAATTATTTGACATGAAGTCAAATGGTTGACTCCGATCAAACTTAAACCAATGTTGACCAACATGACCCTTCATTGGCTAGGGTTTCACAGATCGCTCAACACCTCATGGACGTGTGAGCTCGCACTTGACCAAGTAAAAATGAGTCAACGTATGATGGACTGAATCGAGGGAATGCCCAGGTTCATCATACAACAATCCCCAAGATCAAGAGAAGATAGTTAGGGCTTCCGTGAATGGTGAGAAACAATTAGAGGGATGTTGATAAATACATAGCCCTAACACAGATAAAGGTATGCAATCAATCTATCTTACACTTTTCGATCTCATACTACCCCACTCCATTCCAGCTCTACGAGAAGCAATCATCAAAGCTGTCAATCTAAACCTAGAGGTGACCACGATAGTTGAGGTGTGAAAACGCCACTAACAATACTTTCCCAAATCAATCCAAAACTAAGTAATGACTCTATTTTTTCCCCAAAAATGAATTGACACGATCTGTGTCAGATACTCGCATTGAGACTCACGGGTACTCCATTGCACACTTAATGCTTAGATTATCAACTTTTTCACATATCTTTGAAAAGTTTCAATTCTATACTAATTCTACAAGATATTATGGCAAGTCAGCAATACATGTGTAACAATATTGACCTAGTGAATGAATATGACTTCGAAACTGACATAGTGAATGAATATGTCATCAAAACTTATTGCTGAAAGTAAATAATACTAAAATGTACATATGTGTCCCTGGCATATTCTTTACGTGTCTACACTTTGTATCGATATCGGATACATTTAAATACATGTATCCGTGTCCCTATTACATAGGTGCAAAACTTTCTAAATTGACTTTTTTGGCCTTTCAACGATATAGTTAACTCAACAAAAATCAAACCATACCCAAAATATCTACGGTAAAACTTCAATTTCGATTAAGAAAATGAAAAGGCTCAATTTCTACCCTAGACAAACAAAACTAAGCTATCAAGGCCAACATGAAGAAACCTTCCAGCATTTTCGCCAAGGAACTCACCATCTTTATCGGCGCAATCATTTTCGCCAAGAAGTGATGCAGCCTTATCGACTAAAGACTGTTTGATGGAGACCAACTTTCCCGATCCAGTTTGGAACATGGGAAGGCTCCCATTGGCGTGTCTATTGTTTTGCAACAGCTTTGAACACCCTGTAACAGTGTTGACTTTAAGTTTTAGCAAATAAACCTTACTAGAGATTCTAGAGAAGCGGGTAGAAGAAATTGAAACCCGAGAAGGTTAAGTTTGACCGATATCTGTTTTACTCACTGCTTTACATGGAAATATTGTGTCCTTGCAATGAAACAAAAGCTCCAGTTATATTTTTACACAAATGAAAATTTTAAGAAAGGAACTTGCCTACTTTCCACAAATCAGTCCAAAACTCTGTAAATTGACTCTTTTGACCTTTCAAAGCTATAGACTATAGTTAGCTCATATAAATACCAAACCATCTCCAAAATATGTAGGTCAAATTTTCAATTTCGATTGAGAAAACGAAATGTTCAAATTCTATCCTAGACAGGCAAAACTAACCTATCAAGGCCAACATAAACACACGTTTGAGCATTTTCACCAAGAAACTCACCATCTTTATCAGTGGCATCATTTTCGCCAAGAACTGATGCAGCCTTCTTGATTGAAGATTGTTTGACATAGACTGACTTTCCCGACCCAGTTCGGAACATGGGAGGGCTCCCTTTGTTGTGTCCATTGTTTTGCAACAGCTTTGAAGATCCTGCGACAGTGTTGGTAAGTTGGTTTAAGCTCAAGTAAAACAACCTACTAGAGAACCAGATAGAAGAAACTGAGATAAGAGAACAAACACTTGGACCTTCTCTCCTTCTTTCTTTTTTTATACTATTTCTGATGGAGTTTTTGTCTTTGCAACCAAACAAAAAATCTGATTATATGCTTACACAAATGAGAATTCAAGAAGCAAAAAATCATATTATTCTTGAATCAGTCCAAAATTTCTGAATGGATTCATTTGCTGTATTAGCATAATACAAAACTAGAAAGTGTAACAGCTATGACAACTCAAAGAGGTTTTCATCAATACCGCATGAGTACCAGAGCAGGAGGTACAGAAGTCCTTGCTTGGTACACAGCTTCAACCCGAGTAGCTAATGCCTACGTCCCTAGCAAGAAGTATTTGATCATGGGATGTGTCAAGCAGGAGCCATTCCGATAACCAATCTTTCCGGGAGGAGATATTCAAATACATATATGTGTATTTTAGATGCGAGATTTCTTCCCAGGTTGGCTAAGATAGTTATGCAGCTTCTCAGTCCAAACTTTTTCTTAATTGACTCATTTTGCATGCATTTTAGTACAAGAAAAAACTCGTGAATTTCACTGCTATACCAACTCCAATCAAAACTAAACCATCTTTGATACTTTTAGGCAAAAGTTTAAGGCTTCGAGTAGTAAAAATGAAAGCTAAAATTAAATTCTACACCAAATCAAAGCTGCCCGAGCATAATTAAGGTGAAAATACAGAGACGTGTCAGCTATAAAGAGAAGTTATTAAAAGACTGTCCACCTCCATGAGTGGCACTGGCACCATTGTCACAGAGAAGTGATGCAGACTTGGCAAATGAAGATTGATTGACGGAGACGGAGTTGCCCGATCCAGTTCGGAACATGGGAGGAGGGTTCCCGTCGCTGCTGTGTTCATTGTTTTGCAACAACAGCTCCGAAGATCCTGCAACAAGGCTCTCATTGCTACAGAGATTGATTTGATTGATTTATAAGTATAGTAGTAATGTTTACCTTTGGACAAGAGATCTGCCATTGAAGGGAGACGAGATGGCGCACAAACATCTCGCTTAATTGGGGTTTTGCTAGGTGCCTGCTTTTCCACCTCGTTTGCCGGATTTTGGCCGGCCATCACCCACCGGTAAGTGTTGTCCGGGCCCGGAAACATGTACCATGTCGGCATCTTCATCGGTGTCGCCACCTGCCAATTTGGGGGTTTAGGGCATTTTGAAGCGACCTGGTGGTGAGGACCTCATTTTATGCATTTCTTTTTTCTGGAAAATGGCGGGAAACTCAAAAAAAAAAAAAAAAACACATATATAAAAATACAAATTGGTAACCCACCTTCCACGCTGATTTCGTTTTTCAACTTAATTTCGGTCTCATGATTTTAAGAAATATTTTGTGTACAATAAAAAAAATGTACAAATTTTAAGAATAAATGAAAAATTCAATGGTATGTGAAATATGTTAAAAAAAATAAGATGCAAAAAATAAATATATTAAATGAAACCTAAATATCAATAAATGAAATAAATATATTAGAAAATCAATGGGTGGTCTCAAAAATCAGTATACAATTAAAATAAATGAAAATTAGAAAATCAGGAAGTGGTTTCAAAAATCAATAAATAATTAAAATAAATGATAATTAAAAATTTTAATTCCTATTTTTTTGAAAAAAACTGGAAATTTACACAAAAAAATTTAATAGCCTCAAAAAAATGTAAATTACATTTCATCATTTTCTTTTCGAAGTTCAAAAAAGATTATCCACGAGATTTCACGAAATCTCATTACTTGCTTCCACGTGAAGCATCACTATGGCTTTTCTTATTCTGGTGGACCAGCACATTGCATCTCCCGACCTTTGTGTCTCTCAACATTCACCAACATCGAATTTGTTCATGTGTCATTCCTTTGATCACAGTTACAATTATAATTTTGAATAAGTATATTGTTGGTATTGGTAGGCAGCGTGCATTTAGGTTGTCACACCCCAATTTTCAAGAAAAACGAAATTCTGATACGTAGAATTATCCGTTTTCCCAAAACTTAAGATGTGAAATTCAATAACAATATAAACATTTAGCAACAACAACAACTTAAACATTATTTAATTATTGAAACAAATAAAAACTCTGACGTTGCTAGCCACACTAGCGAAACTCCAGTAACGTTGCTCAAAAATCTCTAAACTTGAAAGGCTAATCGGCTACATTCTCAAATAAAATGTACCCGATAAGCAAAAGCTCACTTGGGTCAGCAATAAAGTTTGTGTGAAAAATCTTCATTCCCAAAATCAACACATCAGCAAATGACAAAAAAAAAAAAAAAAAATTAAACACGAACGATAAATCACACAAACAAGTAGTTCCTCGATGAGGCAAATGTGTCATGCAAGAAAATCACAGTCACTCTTGGGCTATCGATGCACGTAAAGTCATATCACATTTGTTACGGATAAATATCAAGCCTAATTTAGGCATTTCAAAACCACCACCTTTTCGCAATACTAACCCGACAGTTATTTTTATTTCTCTATAAGAAATTGGTGCCCCACATCTGCAAGACAACCCGCATGTTATTTAGTTTCTCTATAAGATAGGAAAAATAATAAACAAAAAAAGATGTGTGGTAGTTCTAAGTGATACAATTCCATGTGATTAAATTTTCAGGAATCAAAATTTATTAATATCATTTATTTTTTATATTTCAGAATTCCTCCACAATGACATTTTATCATTCATAAGTAAATCAATTATTCTCTTGGGGAAGCATAACATTTGACACATTGTCAAATCATAAACAATTTAGTCAAGATATTATCCAAATCCCCAAACAAATATACTATACCAATTAACACTATATTTTGTCAAAACAATAACCTAACTATCTCAATGAGTTAACTAAAACGGAAACAATACCATGATGTGCAACTGAACGTATATAAAAAATAAAAAAAATAAATAAAAAAAAACACAAAGATCACCAATTGTCAATTGCATAGACAACCTTACAAATAAAATAGAATTAAGAAAACAACTTTCATCATCTTCTAATGCAAGATATATATAAAAAATAAGAAATTGATCCCAAAACAAACCAAGAATCAGATTCCAAAATACTAATCCTTCAAGTGTAAAATAAAGTAACAAAACCCTATTTAAAGCAAATCCAGCACAAGGTCAAAGAAAACATAAACCCCATCAAACCATAATTCATCATTTTTAATACCCAAATTTGATTGACCTAAACCAAATCATAAATCAATAAATTCTCAGTCCAGCCCAAATGTAAATTCAACTAAACAACTTTGGGTCTAACTATTTAGTACAGCCCGTAACAGTACTCAATTCCTTGATTTATAAACAATCCAAATCAATACCAAATTCCAATTCCAATTCAATTCAGTACCCAATTCCTTATTTTATAAACCCAATCCAAATCAGTACCAAATTCTTATAAGTTCAATTCAATCAAAGGATTTTATCAACAATATATTATAAACTCGATTCAATTTGTATTTGATAAGTCCAATTCGATCTAATTTTATCAGCATATTATAAACCCAATCCATACATTCATTTAATTAAACCAATTGATTCAGTTATGGGCTTAACTATCCAGCCCAAATCATTATCCAGCAGACAACTATCCAAATTATTGTGCTTAACTATACAGCCCATCCAAGCAACTTCACAAGAGTAACCCAACTGAATCAAACCTTATTAAGCTCACCAACCAATCTCCTATGCATATACTCACAATCTCCAAGTAATTTCCCTAAGAACATAAGCTCACTCACTAAACTAACAAACTGAACTTACCATGTAAAAATATTCAAAATAGGCCAACCCCAAACACTCAATTCATGAAACTTTTCTTCAATCACTGAAAAACAGTTACATAAACAAAATGCTAACTAAATAAACTATCAAATAACCTAATTCATCCATCATGATCACCATAAGCACATGATTCATACACACATATTTCTCTCTTCATTTATCAAACAAGAAAAGCTTAAACAATTCACGTTCCTCCTCACAATTTAAATTTACTCATGCAGGGAGATTATCACTAAATGATGAATTTCTCAGTACAAAATCACTTACTATTTGACACAATTTGCAAAACCAAACAGAAAATTTTATAAGTAAAACTTATAAATTATATAAAGAAAAGGAAATAAAGACTCGAATTTGAATAAAAATAAAAATTGTTTATACTCATAAAGGAAATTTATCAAAACACTTACTGGTTAGAGAAAGGATTCTCAGCTAACCGAGAATCATTAAAACAAAGTTCACAACAACAAATTTTGTTAGTTGAATAGATGACGTTATAAGCTATCGAAAAAAGAGTTTTAATGGCAGAGAAACAAAGTTCTACAACAACAATTTAGAGCCTAACACATTTTGGCTCTAATGCAGGTCATCAAAAAAAAAAAAAACTTTTTAGATAAATTTGTTTAAATAGTGTTGGTTGGATAATCAATGACCCACTGGATATAATGTTATCATAAAATGACCCACTGAATTTAATATTTGCCCACCATGAGAGACCTAGCAATATCATTGCCCCACATTTTATTATGTTTGGTGTCCTTGCATCTCCACAACTGTCACAAGGTATCAAATGCTAAATTTCTCCATTCCACCATAATGTGTATATTCTGTTTTCCTACTTCACGGGTATATCAATTAAACTAAAAATCGCAATATAACTGTGTCTGATTTTCAATTTTTGTTCAAAGGCTTTGTTTCATAATGGAAAATCCAAACTAAAACAGAATGTGAAACATAGTTTTATTTCCCGTAAAGGAAAATTTGTCTTCATCAAACCAAGTACCAAACTTACAACAAACCCATATATTCAAATCCACACCCATTCGAAATTTCAACATATCCAACACAAATCACCAACATAAACACAAAAACAAACCAGTGGGTATGCAATAATGATCTCACACAAACAATTAGACAGGAAACAAATCTCACTAATTTATTTTTTCCAGATCTAACCATCAAACCCAACATTATCAACTTCATACAAAAAATATAAAAAAAATGAAGAAAACTCGCTCTTTTAACTTTTCCGCCAAAACACCTCCTTCCAGCCATCTCGCCACCAAACAGCCATCTTGCTTGCAGACAAATCAACCCCTCTGTAATGCAACACCACACATCGCCATGTCCAGTCCCTCTCTCGCTTGCCAACATGTTTTATAGCGTATAAATCAAATGGGAAGAAGAAGGGAGGTAAAGGAAGGAGAAAGGAAGAGAAAATGAGGAGTTTGGGGGTGTGAAACTAGGGGTGGGCAAACGGGTCGAGGATCCGCGGGTTCAAATCGAACCTGACCGTTTTGCTCTAAACGGTCCGGATTTTAATTATGTGTTTTTAGATACGATTCGGATCGGTCCGTATCCATTATAAAACGATCCGGTCCCGGTTCCTATTTTTAAAAAAGAAACGGTCCGGATTGGACCCGTTTCAAATCACATTAGTTGTAAAAACCTAAATATGGAACTAAGAGTCTAAGACTCTTTACTCTTCTTTAGTCTTTAGCCAAGCCAAAGTAACTAAGTCTAAGACTCTTTATCTTTAGCACCCGCAGCCGCAGAGGAAAAGAGAAGTGAGCACCTGCAGGCCGCCTCCCCCTATCGCATCCTCTGCCAACGGTCGCTAAAGAAGGTAAGAGATTCGTGATCTTCTTCTCCTCGCTGATTTCTCAATCAGGTTCGTCCTCTTCTCAATCACATTTTGAATAACGTTTATTTATATTGTACATTTGTACTGATTTCCTCTCCTCTATGGTCTTCTTCTCTTCCCATATATTTTTTGTAGCCGCACAGCCCGCATCCTCTCCGGCCTGCTCTGATTTCTTGAAGAACTGATCTGTAGAAGAAAAAGGAACTGATTTCTTGAAGAACTGATCTCAGATTGCTCATTCAGGTTCGTCTGAACTCTGCCTCCTCGTTTTTTTATATATTTTTTTTGTATGAAGTTGAGAAGGTTGGGTTTGATGGTTAGATCTGAAAAAAAAAAAATTAGTGAGATTTGTTCCCTGTCTAATTGTTTGTGTGAGATACTTGAGATACTTGGTCAAAGAAATGGAGATCATGTGAATCAGGAAGATCTTCTTGTGTTCATCATAAAGAAAAGAGTTTCAACTTCATCAGCTGGAAGTAGTACTAGTATAAGAAGAAGGAGAACAAACAGTCATGCTTCATCATCACTTCAACTGATAATCAAAGTGGTTTGTTTCTTATCCTATTTCTTTGTAAATTGTTTGTTTTCAGGCTTTTTTTGGTCTTTCTTCAGTACTCTTTAAGTTCTATGAGTCTTTTTCCTTACCTTTTCTTTTTTGTTTGTGTGTGTTGGGTGTTTATCCCCTTGAAAGAAAACATAAGAAGACCAATAGGAATAGGAGATAGTATAGTAAAAAAAAAAATTAATTAACAATAGACATGATTTTGGCAGGATCAAATTAAAAGAATGAAAAATATATTGAAGTGAGAAAGTGAAGAAAATCATGTTTTCGATTGATGCAGTTGGAGCAACAGAGAGTTCAAACTTTGAGAACACAACAATAACCAATACTAATATCATCACCACAGGCTCCTCCTCAGTGGCAACTTCATCATCATCCAGTCCTAACCCTAACCCTAGCCCAAGCCGATACGAAAACCAGAAGAGGTGAGACTGGAACACCTTTGGCCAATACATAAAGAACCATAGACCCCCACTTTCCCTCTCAAGATGTAGCAGTGCTCATGTTCTTGAATTCCTCTGTGCTGTTACTTGTTAGTGTTGCCTGTTGCATCAACCTGAATTTGTTACAGGTACTTGGTTAAAATTTCAGTTTTTGAGCTTATGTGATAAAATTTATACAAGTTGTTGCTTGCAGTTGTTGCTTGTTGTTGCTTGCAGGTACATAAAGCTGTGTGGAGCTTGTCCTTGTTGCAACAACCTGAATTTGTTCAGGTACTTGGTTAAAACCAAGCTGGACAAGGAGATCAAATACTGGTTAGCTTACTTTGCACATAAGATACTTGAGGTTAATGCTTTGGCCAAGGCATTGAAGGGTGAGAGGATGAGGTATGTGTGAAATTTTGGTAAATTGTATTGTATTAGGTTTGATGTCATTGTTGATCAGATGGATCGTATAGTTCATCAACTGAACTTCTCTAATGCAGGCATTCTTTTTTGCCAATGTTGCTGCCCCAGTTTCTAGGGGATCATCTTCCAGAGTGACTGATGAAGCAGTTCAGAAGGCTGTAAGCGTTGGAGACAATCCACCAATCTTTGCACATTATTTTCCTGCACTAGAGTTTCTTTTTTTACTTATCTAATATTGGTTTTCATTCCAGGCCACTTCTTTGAGGGGTTCTGACCACCGCTGTGCAACACCAGTGACTGCAAGACTAGACGCACAACAAAAGAAGCTCAATAGATGAACCCATATGTGTCAAAGTTGAACCAGAAATCACGAACAAGCCTTCTGACAGAGACAAATTTACACCGAATCGTGAGAATGGACCATAGTTGCAAACACTAATTTATACCGACTCTTATATGTAAATGTTCACTGGTGGCTAAATCATAGGTTTTGGTAAACCCGCTTTATTGTACATTTGCTTTTATGCATGAGCAAATGTGAAAAGCAAACCCTGGATTGGGTTAAGTTGCTTAGAAATTATAGTGAAGATTGTGTCATGGGTAGGAACATGCCTTATTTTTAGCAATTCAACATCAAACTGTTAGAAGTGTAAATTGTTCAAGTACAATTGTATGTGGTTATTCATATTTGTAGAAGTAGATAAGTGTAAACTGTTATCATTAAGTAGTGATAAAAAAACAGAGAAACCTGTTATTAGATTCCATTCTATCTGTGATTTGGAACCGTTTGGAATCGTAGGAACCGAACCGTTCCAAACGGTTCGAGTTAGGTTCGGTTCCAATGTTCAAAATGAGGGGATCCGGACCGGACCGAATTCGTTATTTTTAAACGGTTCGAGTTAGGTTCCTCCAAATTTGGAACCGATCCGGACCGTGCCCACCCCTACGTGAAACTACAAAACTCGATTGCAAACCGAGCTCCTTATCGGAGAAGAAGAAGAGGCATTTTCTTTTTATAATGTGGGTGGCTATCTGCCCCACTGAATTTTTGAGGGCCCCCACCCTCTAAACTCAAGAAATAAAACCCTAAAATTTTGAAATTTAAATTCTATTAAATGTAACTCTATTTTATTTAATTCAAAATAAAATAAAGTAACTTTATGAAATTTAGGGGTGTTACATTATACACACGTTAAATGGAATCTTGTCCCGAGATTCGGAAGGTAAGAAAGTTAACTGAATTTCGAAAAAAATACGACTTGCCAAACGAAATAAGATTTTAAAATTTTACAAATTTTCAATTGAATTTAGTTACATAAAATTTTATTGTCAATGAAAAAGTAAGGGTGTTACATAGGTAATGGTTTGAAACAATGTACGAGTGAATAGTAGGCATTAAATTCCAAGCATCTCAACATGCATATTAGAGGCACGCATAAGTCAATTCAACTCGAACCAACTCAATTCAGTTCGGTTTGGTTGATTATGTCGATTTTCTCAGTTTTTGCACACCCCTAATATATATGTACGGTAGGCAATCAACCCTAGTGCATATGTATAAGATTTTAAAATTTTACAAATTTTCAATTGAATTTTAGTTACATAAATTTTTATTGTCAATGAAAAAGTAAGGGTGTTACATAGGTAATGGTTTGAAACAATGTACGAGTGAATAGTAGGCATTAAATTCCAAGCATCTCAACATGCATATTAGAGGCACGCATAAGTCAATTCAACTCGAACCAACTCAATTCAATTCGGTTTGGTTGATTATGTCGGTTTTCTCAGTTTTTGCACACTCCTAATATATATGTACGGTAGGCAATCAACCCTAGTGCATATGTATGGCGGGCAAGTAATACAATGCACAAGTGCATTCAATCAATTCCTACCATAATTTTGGAGTGTGAGTATGGTAAGCACGCAATTTATGGGCAAAATCAAATTTGATTTGTGCAAGAAATAACTATGATTTCTTGGCGAAATACTTTCATTTGTTCGAGACATAAAAATGAGATAGGAGCAGTTGGTTGCACTTTGGGGTGGCTTACGTTGTAAAACATTAAGTATCTAACAGACACAGAGTGGCGTATGAGTCATTGTCAAGAGAGATACGTGATGGATCCCTTTTACGCAAATGAAAGTGAACAAAAATAAAAAAATGCAAAACCAGTTTTGTGGTTCCTTAGAGCATCTCCAAGTGAAACTTTAAATTGGCTTTTTGGGGCTCATGTGGAAAAAACATGCTCCAGTAGAACACCGTATACATACCCTTATTTAACTTGGTCTCTTTATTCCCCCTATATTTGGAGGCATTCATGTCATCCCCAAATGCTAAAGGTTATTAAAAAAAAATTTAATTTAAAATAGGGGATCCCTAAAAATTTTATGTCATCCACAAATACTAAAGGTTATTAAAAAAAAATTCCTTAAAATAAGGGATCCCTAAAATTAGATTTAGGTTAAAATGGGATGTGATTGATACCCCCAGTTTAACTTTTACCCTTTGAAATGATAACAAGTCAATCACCCCTACCCAATATATATAATATTGACGGATGAGAGACGGGGCCAGCTTACTGCAACATCGACTTCTTAATCTATTACTGTTGATATGCATCTTCGAGAAACAAGTATCAGGAAGTGAGTTAGTTATAGTATTAGAGAAGCTAATAGAGAAATAAGCACATGTGAGAATCTCACCTTCAAGCCTTTCATGGGCCCCAATGATGGCATTGAAATACCCAACAAAAATCCAAAGATCATTGATAGCAGAATGAAGATTGTGTGTGTGTGTGTGTGATGCAGTTGTTTTTCTCTCATTGCTGACCCGTTGACCTGCATAAGTAACACACGTGAGCCACGAACCACCATTGTGGTGGCCGATGACACTCCGATGCTAAAGTCAGACAAGACTCTGAGGAAGGGGAGAAAAAAAAGGATGAAGCAGGGATTGGACCGAGATCGGCCCGGAGTTCGATTACCCGGTCTGGGCTCATTCTGTGAAAATTTTAAATTTTGAAGCCCGGTTCGATCTTCGATTTTGATAATTTGGGCCGGATAACCGGACCAGCCTAACCCTAGTTTAAGGTGATCACAAGTAACACTTTGTGAAAGAACACAATTGCAAACACCACATATAAAAATGATAAAATTGTAAAAAAGTTAAAGACATGGCCTAAAAGTGGCTAGAATTGTTGGTGAAAGAGCTTGGGTTGGTCACCCCACAATAGTTGAATGGCCATGCGGTTTACCAATCAGGCGGTTGAAGACTAAGAAGTTACCTTCGGGTTAGTCACGGGGAACACGGTGACAAACCCAATAAAGCAAACCATTAGTCATCGGCAGATTTTCCTACATGCGCAATTTGGATTGGAAAAAAAAATTCTAATAATTCCCCATACACAGATTAATTAAGAATTCCCCATACACAAATTAATTAAGCAGGCCAAAGACTGAAGAAGTCATAAAAATTGTTTGGAATCCAATATCAGAGTTCTGAACAAGATCAATAATTACAAGTAATTCATCTGTCGTACACTAATACCATTGTTTGTGTTGATCCAAGCTATGTTAAAACTGGTAGAATGAAAACGAAATCCCTCAATGAACTCATTAAAAATCGACATCAAACCAGAACCTATCATCACTCAAGTCCACACAAAAATTCTCGTCTACAAGCCCTTCTTCTGTCTTCACCACATTGCTTTCCTGGTTGAAAAAATATCGTCCCATTTCAAACTCTGTACTTCCCGGAGGGGTAACACATGTATCAATTGTTGCAAGAAGCTCATCCTCATCAATCATGGTAAATTCCTCCACTATGTCCCCATCTTGACAGTCTTGAACCACTGTGTTCGACGCAGACAACTCCGCAGCGACGACGGGCTCTTCTTTCCCTTTAGGCAGATTAAGCCTTGCAGAATCCCCATACATAGCCAAAGCAGCTTCATCATAAGCAAGAGCAGCCTGAATAGCAGTATCAAAAGTACCCAACCATAGCCTTTTCCCCTTATTGGGTACTCGAATCTCTGCAACCCATTTTCCCCAAGTCCTCTGCCTCACTCCTCTGTACCTGCAATTCCGATTCTCCGGCCCCCCTTTCCCCTTCATGCAGCCTTTCTTCGACCCCTTCGCAGGAACTTTGTTTACTAACACACTCCCTTCTCCTTCTCTAACTTCTTTCCACTTTGATAGAATTTCCACTACTGAATTTCTACTGTTGCTCCTCATTATCTTTTCTTTTCTTCCTGTAAAAACCACCAGAACTTGCTCACTAATCCACCAAAGAACACAAACAAAGTTACGGAGTTTGAGAAAACTTCAACTTACAAACTTTTTCTACACAATGGGGTTGGTGATTTCTATTTCTATTTTGTTCTTGTTTTTTGTAAAACTTGGAGACGAAGAAAGGCGTTTAATAGACGGAATTGGCAAATATTTATAGGACAGGGTCGGACAGTGTAGCTTGCAGAGACGGTTTCTATGTCTATTATGTACTGGAGATGACGTGGCGCGTCCCTGACCGTGTATTTGGTAGATACGTGACGTTTGCTATATTTGAAACGTTCTTATTTCTATCTTGGACCCTAAGGTTTTCTACTTTTGCTTTTGGCATCAGCTTTTGTTCACACCACCAAAAAAAAAAAAAAAATTTATATTTATTAGCAATTTGATTTAGATTGTTTAATTGCAAGTACTTATAGGCTAATCAAGATTGTGAATTTTTAGGTTACTAAATTAGAAAGATCTACTTCTACTAATACAATATCAACGTATAAGTTCTCTTTTACTTTCTGTCTATGTGGACACGGATTCAACTCTTATTTTTTTATTTACTAAAAAATAGAAATATATGTGTTAATTAAGGAAAAAGATTAAATTGTTCAGCAACGACCAAGTCACAGTGGATCATGCGAATGTAAGTCTTTCACTTGTATGATCCGCTACGAGTTTGAGTCTTATACTCGCAGTTTCAGTGATTTATGCGAGTGCGAGACTTAAACTCGTAGCGGATCATGTGAGTGAGAGACGTACATTCGCATGATTCGCTGCGACTTTGTCGTTGTTGGACAATTTTACGCGACTGTAGTAAAATGACCATAACTTACTTATTTCAAAACATTTTCAGGTGATTCAAATTGTGTTCATTATATAACTTAGAGTACTGCATTTTTCATGTTTTGATATATTTGAAAATTGGTCTCAATCTAGTGTCAAAGTTGGTCGAAAGTCAAGAACATAACCTTGTTTTCTTTACTGGACATATTTGAGTGACTTTAGTAAAATAACCACAACTTGCTCATTTCAAAACATTTTCAAGTTATTCAAATTTTGTTCATTAGATAACTTGAAGTATTACATTTTTTATGAGCTTGAAAATCGGCCTCAATCGAACGTCAAAGTTGGTCGAAAATCAATGACAAAGTCTGAAAACGAAATGGGATAGTACCCTGTTTTTTATGTTTTGAATGAGTGAGTGCTTGACTGTTTTGGACAAGTTTGGGTTCCCCATTCGTAGGAACCGCTGCGAGAGCGAAGATAAAAAAAGGAGACCATCACTGCCCCTCCTCCTCCCCTTCACCACCACCGCCACGCAACGGGGAGTAGGGGTGAGCACGGGACGAGATGGACCCATCTCTTTCCCATTCCGTTCATTCGGGATCGGGATCGGGACGGGATAGACCTCATCCCATCTCAAACAGGATCTGGACGGGACGGGACATGATTAACATGTAATAAATAGTCCTCCAATAAAAAATAACAAAAAAAGTTTTATCTCACATTACTCACACATCAATAATGTCAAATTTATATACATATAACTTACATCATAAATAATAATAGATATTAAATAAATAAACATTAAACTTTTTTTTGGAAGGCAAATAAATATTAAATTTCATTTAGAATTAATGATTCAATTCATTTAGATTTCATATAGAATTTCATCTTACATTGATTTAATTTCAACACATCATAAACTTTAATTTAGAATAGTGTTTTGATTAAAATTAATAATAATAAATATTAAATAAATAAATTCGGGACGGGACGGGATAGGCGGGATTGAAAATCTCGATCCCGATCCCATTCCACTCTAGATCGGGCCGGGATTGAGATTAGTTTGATCAATCCCAAAATGACCAAAAAAAATTGGGACGGGATCGAGACGGATTCGGGATCGCGGAATGGGATGCCCACCTTTAATGGGGAGAGGGAAAAAAATGATGAGGCCATCCCCCTCCTCCTCCTCCCCTTCACCACCACCACGCAACAGGGAGAGAGAAAAAAAGAGGAGGCCACCACCACCACCACCCCCTCCTACTCCTCATCCCCTTCACCACTACTTAGCCATCACCACCATGCCACCGGGAGAAGAAAAAAAATGAGGAGGGGGCCATCGTCACCCCCTCCTTCTCCCCTTTACCACTACCTAGCCACCACCACCACCACCACGCCATAGGAAGAATAAGAAAAAAAAAAAAAAAAAAACAGATATAAAGAAGAAGATGGGAGGAGGTGGGATGAGAATAGGAGGTGAGAAGAAAATGGGAGGAGGAGGAGAGGTGGTAGTGGTGGGGTTGATGGAGAAGAGAGGGATAGAGGGGAAGAGGGGTTAGGGTTAGAGTTTTTTTTTTGTTTATATAGTGGTGACGTTCTTCAGTAAATAAAAAAAAATGGTGGGTGGTGATGTCCATCAGTATAAGTGGTGATGTTATAAAAAAACACTTCACAACCTAAAAGAAAAGAAAAGAAGGGAGGAAGAGATTCCTTCATTTTGCACTTTCTCGTCCTTAGTCACCAAAGTGTTAATTGAAAGCAAGCACGGAAGCAAAAGCTTCGGAGCGCTTCAAATTTATTTATATTTGTAGCATTTGAGAGCACCTAAATATGTATATACTTTTATTATTTTATTTTTCACCTCAAATCAATAAAATTAATTATTAATAATAATTATTGATTAATATAAATAGTTAGAATTATGAACAATTATGAATAAAAAATAGAATATTTGTTTATTTTAACATGGTTAAGTTAATTTATATGCATGAAACATGTAGGGAATCAGGTTTTGCAATCAGGATGATGTGACATAAATAGATGAGGTTTTCACATCTCTAGATACACATAAGCACTTTGGGAATTTGACCATTTTTTCAAGATCACGTCACGTCACCATGATTGCAAAAACTTGGTTTCCTAGCATTTTCGAACATTTAGTAATATACAGGCACGGATTCACGTGGGGGCACTTGCCCCACTGACTTTTGAGATTTTTTTTTTTTTTTTTTTTTTTATAATTTATTTGTCCCCTAATTAGTTTTTTTATTTGCCCATTTATATATAATTTATATATCAAATTCAAACTCTACTTTTAGAGTTAGAGATAGAGGTTAAATCTCTCAAAGAAACCAAAATCCACAGTTTCTTCTTCACACTCCATCGATTGGGTAAGATGAGGGAAACCCCCATATTTCATCATCTTCAAAGATCTATAACTATTGAGTTATTTGAGCTCATCTTCACAAGATCCAGTAGGATCAAAACCACCTTATTCTTCTTCTTCTAGGTACCAGGTACCTTCCTTAATCACTGTGTTGGTCATCTCCACAAAAAAATCGTAAGCAACCCAATCTCTTCCTCATTTTCTTCATGTAGTAGTAATCAACGATTCAAACCCTTCTATTGTGTTGTGTTTCTAGAAGTAGTAATAATCTTCAATGAATATAGTAGTAATCATTTTCAATGAGTGTCTTTGTTGTATTCCCTTCTTCGCTATATTTAAAAAAAAATCATGTTAAAGTAACTAATTTTTATATTATATTTAATTAATTATGACATCACTCCGCCCCCCCCCCCCCCCTCAACAAAAATCTTGGCTCCGTCACTGGTAATATACATAAAAATACAATAATCATTAAAAATATGACATTGATGAAAACAAAGCATTTGAACAAAGATTCAATTTTGGAAACGAGGTTTTTAAACCGTATCTTGAAGATTTGGGAACAATGAGTTTCAAAAAATTAAGAGCGGAAATCTAAAATTTTGGGAGCGAGGTTTGGTAAATCATGGACGTTGATTTGAGAAGAATCCGCCCAAAACCAAGGGCGGGAACGTTGACAGAGTTTAATGTGACTAAGGTCTCAAACATTTTTATTTCATTATTTGTTTTGTAGGCGAGCACTTTAGTTTAGGGTTTCCAGCGCAAAGGAGACGAGACGAGACGATGATGTTCGATTACATGGATGTTGTTGCAGTTGAGGAGGCTATATATCCAACCATAATCATGGTGTTGCTTGCGGATGTATCAGGAAATTAATTACGTGAAATGGAGATTCCCTGTGGTGTGGATTTCTCGTTTCTTTCGTGTGTTGTGGGCAAAAACAATGGGATGGAAGTTGCGGATGAAATTTTTTTAAGTCAATCGAAGAGCTGAAAACAGCTGGTGGTGTGAGAGTTAATTGGAGGCAACAAGATCATTAATCGAGAGGCAGTTTATGGAGGATTGTCAAAGGTGGAGAAAACTTTACTCACAGTGACGTACAGCTCCTTTATATATATAGTACTTTGAAGCTTTTGCATGCCATTTGGTCTATCAATCTGTATAACTCTTCTAAAGGAAGATATTACACAACACATCCATCATTTGGATTATATAAAACCTTAAATAATCAAAGAGAGCAAAATATGAGTGAAAGACAATAAGTTACAAGATAAAGACCAATCTTTCATCATTTATACTGATACATGTTTATGCTTCATTCTTTCCATAATACGAAGATGAGATAATCATCCTAATACTTGTCGGGTTGTTGATGCTTTCACTCGTGGTTAGATGGTGTTCAGCAAATTAATATATATATATATTATTAGATCAATGATTACAAAAAAAAAAAAAAAAAACTCCTATCTAATTTTGAAGCAGATATACATGATTCAGTGGGTGCAACAATGAAAGAGCTATAGAATGAAGAAAATCCCAAAATTTCCTAGACTCCCATGTTATATAGCAAGGAAAATGGAAGAGTGATGTGATTTTTTGTATCAAATACTTGTCTGATTACTCCTTGTTAGCTAAGTAATTAGGACTATTGCTCGTGATCTAGCAGTTACAGTAGTTATATTGTTGTGAAGGTTTTTAATGGTGTTTCAGTTGGGAGAGGAGGGGGGTGGAAGAGAGGAGAAATTAAAGTGGAAGCACATTTAAGATCGATTTCATATTTATTGGAAATCGATATCGAGAGAAAATATAGGCATACAGGAGCTCATTCCAAGTGTCTGGTACTCCAGGAAGGCACCAATGATTACAATCTGCAAAACTACTAGGATGTATGAGTTGCTCTTCAGTTGGAGGGATCTCATTGCTTCTGATAAATCTAAGGGTGACCTTCTTTTCTGTATTCTGATAGTTGTGTGATATTGATCATTTGCACATTTATTCCTCGAACTTTCATTTTAGTGATTGCATCTCCACCAATATGCATCATTTCTCGGTTTGATCCATTACCCCAATATATCCTTCTTTTGTTATTGTATCTGTCTCATTGAAACAATTATCATTGAGTGACTTGCCCCATTCATCTCCCCTGCATTTCATACTTGAATCCTGACATTACAAAACTAAATGAAAACAACAATTGTAGCTGAGGTGGGTGTGATGTTTACCTCTGATGTGTAGGTGACATGCTAACAAAGAACAATTTGGTCTTGCTATGGTTGACATGAATTTCCAGCCAATCTGACCATGTCTTGAGAGCCATTTCATAGCTTCGCAGCCTCTCTACCTCCTTGAAGATCCTTTCTGTATCTCCAAATGACCCCCATCTGTATAATAATATTCATTAGCTTCTTTCAAAATTCTGATAAGGTTCTCCAGATTCTTGTATGAATGCTCATTGTATACAACTATACATACATGTAATTAGTATGCTCAGTGAAGATGAATTAGAAGGTTTTTAGCAGTATGATCATACTCACAAAATTTTCATTTTGGACTGCCACCAGACTAGGTATTAAAGACTAGCATATCTGCATCGGTCCAATGTCGCATGCTTTTTAAAATTGCTTGAACTCTAAGGATCCGATCTGCTAGTGGATGGCTCACTGGATCATCAGAGTTTGATTCCACCAGCAAAGGAGCCCAGTAAACTAAAAACTCAACCGTACGTGGCATTATATTCCTCCATTACAGCTGATACAATGTGAGACTTTCAACACTAACTGATTCAAATTCAAATTAGTGGTGAGATGAAGATTCTAACTTACAATGGCCTTGAAGGTGATCAAAGAGCCATTCGTGTGCATGTATTTGAGCTCAGGAGGTAGCACAGATTCTACGAGACACACCATTGAGAGACCCATCGCCCTCTATTAAGGGAGTCACCAACAAAGACAAGTCTTTTCCCTCTTAGCCTCTCTACAATGCTGTGGCATTGAACCTAGCTTGTTAACAGGAACCATCATACAAACTTACAAACAATGATACAATCCGAAAAGGAACGACGTTGATGAGATACTCAGTACAAGTTGTTGAGGTCCAGCCCATTAGGGTGTATCCAACTTTGGTAATTAATCAAACATAATTTCAAGTTTGGTTGAATAAGGAAAAAAAAATTCAATAAGAAACAAAATGAGAGTTTTTGTTTTGAATAAGGAATGAGTTGGCAACTGGTTAATTAAATAGAAACAAAGTTCTATTCGAGGCGGTGTTGGGCGACTGCAAACAAGTATAAATAGGTGCATAAAACAGAGTTTTATTTATAGTGTTTTTAGATAAGCTGTTGCGTGAATAAGCAACAGAGAACATAGTATTCTCTTTGGTGCGACTGTGTGCGCGTGGACGGTGACTTTGTGTCTGATTCTTTGGGTGCACTTTTGTTCGACAAAGTGTGATGCGTGGCTGTGATATCGACTTAGTTTTGTCGATTGATTTGGTAGAAGAAGTTGAAGGAGCTTTTGGGTTAATTTGCTATGAGGTAACCCGTGTTATTTACTCCTTGTATTACTCAAGCTTTGGGCAAAAAAGCTTGAGAAGTTATTATACTTCTTCTTATTTGATTAGTGGATTCTCTCGGATTTTCTCCGTGGTTTTTCCTTTCACATTGAAGGTTTTTTCACATAAATCTTGATGTCTTGTTTATTATTGCTTTAGATTATTTTCTTGGTATTGTTTTATTGATATTTGTCCCAACAAAGTGGTATCAGAGCAATTGTTGGGAGATTGTCAATTAAGAGAGTTAACATGGAGAATAACAACAATACAAGGATGATTAGCCTTAATGGCTCAAACTATGTTATTTGGAAAGCCAAGATGAAAGACATATTATACTGTAAGGATTTGTACCCTCCAATTGAGGGAGATGCAACTAAACCCAAGGATATGTCAGAAGAAGAGTGAAAGAAATTAAATAGAAAGGCTATTGGTCACATCGGACAATGGTTAGATGATTCAGTATTTCATCATGTGTCAGCTGAGACGTCTGCACACGCTCTTTGGACCAAACTCCAGAATTTATATGAAAGGAAAACCGCTGCAAACAATACATTTTTGATCAGGAAGTTAGTGAACTTGAAATTCAAGGAAGGTAGTTCTATTGATGAGCACTTGAATGAGGTGCAAAGTGTGGTGAATCAGTTCTCCAACATGAAGATAGTGTTAGATGATGAAATGCAAATACTATTACTTCTTAGCTCATTACCAAATAGTTGGGAAACATTGGTGGTGTCGATTAGTAATTCGACACCGAATGGACAACTTGCCATGGAGTTGGTTACCGGTAGTTTATTTAATGAAGAGACTAGAAAGAAGTCTGCCGATACTGATCATTCCCAAGCACTTGTGACTGAAAACAGGGGGAGAGAAAAATATAAGAAATATCATGGTTATGATAAGAACCGTGATAAGTCAAGAGGGTAATCAAAGTCAAAAGATAGAAGTTTTTAGTGTCATTATTGTGGTAAACCAGGCCATTTCAGAAAACAATGTTATAGTTACAAAAGAGATTTGAAAGAGGGAAAAATGATGAATGGTGATAGTAAAGAAGCTACAACTGCTGTTACTGATGAACCCGTGACTCTTTTGTATGGCGAAGGTGAGTGTTTGCATGTTGCAAATGAAGGAAGCGAATGGATTATTGACACTGGTGCATCTTATCATGCAACCCCAAGAAAAGACTATTTCACTACTTATAGAGCATGAGATTTTGGCAGTGTGAAGATGGGAAACACTAGCAACTCTAAACTAGTGGGAATAGGTGATGTGTGTGTCCAGACTAATACGGGGTGCACGTTGACTTTGAAAGATGTACGTTATGTTCCTGATCTTCGTCTAAACCTGATTTATGGACTTGTTTTGGATAAACAAGGGTATATTAATTATTTTGGTAATGGTGCATGAAAGCTTACCAAAGGTTCACTTGTTGTGGCAAAGGGTAAGACGTGTTGCACACTATACAAGACTCAGGTGAAATTGTGTAAGACTGGTTTGAATGCAGCTGAAGATGGTTATTCTACAAACTTGTGGCATAGGCGACTTGCACACATGAGTGAGAAATGTATGCAATTCTTAGAAAAAGAAGAAATTAATTCCCTCATTGAAAGGTACTCCTCTTAACCCCTGTGATTATTGTTTATTTGGTAAACATCATAGAGTTGCATTTCGTAGATTATCAAAAAGAAAATATGGTTTGTTAGGTTTGGTTTACACTGATGTTTGTGGTCCCATTGAAGTAGATTCTCTTGGTGGTAGTAGATATTTCTTGACATTTATTGATGATGCATCAAGAAAGGTGTGGATATATTTTCTTAGATCTAAGGACCAGGTTTTTAACTATTCCAGCAATTTCATGCCAAGGTTGAAAGAGAAACATGTAGAGTGTTGAAGTGTCTCCGCAGTGATAATGGTGGCGAGTACACATCAAAAGAATTTAAAGCTTGGTATACGGCATGAAAAGACAGTTTCTGGCACTCCACGACATAATGGGGTAGCAGAAAGAATGAACTGGACTATTGTAGAAAAATGTGAGATGCATGCTTCGCATGGCTAAATTGCCAAAATAGTTCTGGTCTGAAGCTGCTAGTACAACTTGTTATCTCATCAACATGTATCCTTCATTTCCTTTAGATAGTGACATTCCAGAAAGAGTGTGGAGAGGGAAAGATAGTTCATACTCTCATGTGAAGGTATTTGGCTGTAAAACATTTGTTCATGTACCGAAAGTGAAGAGATTAAAACTTGATGAAAATGCATCTCCATGTATTTTCATTGGTTATGGAGATGAGCAGTTTGGTTACAGATTATGGGATCTTGAGAATAAGAAAATTATTAGAAGCAGCGATGTGGTATTTTATGAATATCATCCCATTGCAGATTTTGAGAAAATTGAAAAGCCCAAGCAGATAAATAATGAGGTAGCAGTTCTTACACCACTTCCTCCTCCTTTGTCGCACGTTGAAAATGGGGGAGAGATGCCAGATGATATAGTTGGTGACTATATGCCAAAAAATGAAGTTGTTAATGATGATCATGTAGAAACAGATGAGACTGCGCATGAAGAGCAACCCCTTCAGTAAGAAATAGTAGAACCTCAATTAAGAAGGTCTACCAGAGAGCGCCAACCTTAAAAGAGGTACCCCAATGATGAGTATGCTTTCCTTATAGAAGAAGGTGAACCAGAAAATTTTCAACAAGTACTAGATCATAAAGATAAAGATAACTGGATGAAAGCTATGCAAGAAGAGATGAGTTCCTTGCATAAGAATGATACTTATGATTTAGTTGAGATTTCAAAAGGTAGAAAATCTTTGAATAACAAATGGGTGTACAAATTGAAAAAAGGATGGTGATGGAAAGAATGTGAAGCACAAAGCTCGGTTAATGGTAAAAGGCTTTGCGCAAAAGAAGGGGATAGATTTTGATGAGATATTCTCACCCGTGGTGAAAATGACATCCATTAGAGTGGTGTTAAGTCTTGCAGCTAGCCTGAATCTTGAGATTGAGCAGTTAGTTGTTAAAACTGCATTTCTTCATGGGGATTTGCATGAAGAAATTTACATGGCACAACCAGAGGGTTTTGAAGTGAAAGGGAAAAAACATATGGTTTGCATATTGAAGAAAATCCTTTATGGATTGAAACAGGCTCCGAGACAGTGGTATAAGAAGTTTGACTTCTTTATGGTAGGACATGGCTACAAGAGAACATTTCTAGACAATTGTGTTTATGTCAAATATTTTTCGCCTGATAGCTTCATTATTCTCTTGATTTATGTTGATGATATGCTAATTGTTGGAAAAGATGTTGATATGATTGGCAGGTTGAAAAAAGATTTGTTTAGTTCTTTTGATATGAAAGACTTGGGGCCAGCTCAACACATTCTAGAGATGAAGATTACACGTGACAGAAAAATTAAGAAGTTGTGGTTGTCACAAGAAAAGTATGTTGAAAAAGTACTTGAAATGTTTAACATGAATGATACTAAGCCCATGAGTACTCCACTTGCTAATCACTTCAAGTTAATTGCCAAGTTATCTCCTCGTACTGATGAAGAAAAGAAGCATATGTCAGGTATTCCATACTCCTCTGCTATAGGGTCTTTGATGTATGCTATGGTTTGTACAAGACCAGATATTGCTCAAGCAGTTGGTGTTGTGAGTAGGTATTCAGAAAATCCAGGAAAAGAACATTGGGCTGCAGTTAAATGGATTATGAGATATTTGAAAGGTACTTCAAAGCTTTGTTTAAGCTTTGGTCATTCAGGAGTTGTGTTAAAAGGGTACACAGATGCAGATTTTGCAGGTGATTTAAACAAGAAGAGGTCGACTTCAAGTTATATTTTCACTTTTGCAGGGGAGTTGTAGCTTGACAGTCTAGATTGCAAAAGTGTGTTGCTTTGTCAAATACTGAGCCGAGTATATTGCCATTAATGAAGCAGGGAAGGAAATGTTATGGTTGAAAATATTGCTCAAGGAGCTGAGTGTGAATCAGAATAAGTATGTGGTGCATTGTGATAGTCAGAGTGCTATTGAGTTGAGTAAAAATGCCACATACCATGGAATTACCAACCATATTGATACACGTTACCACTGGATACGTGATGTGTTTAAGAAAAATTGTTTCCAGGTTGCAAAGATTCATACTAGTGAAAATCCTTCCGACATGATGACAAAAGTAGTTCCAAAAGGAAAACATGAGTTATGTAGAAAACTCATTGGAATGGCCTAATATGATTAGGCGGTGATTTTTCCCTAATGGTCTGGAGGGGGAGATTTGTTGAGGTCCAGCCCACTAGGGTGGATCCAACTTTGGTAATTAATCAAACATAATTTCAATAAGAAATTTGTTTTTGTTTTGAATAAGGAATGAGTTGGCAGCTGGTTAATTAAATATAAACAAAGTTCTATTCGAGGCGGTGTTGGGCGGCTGCAAACAAGTATAAATAGGTGCATAAAACAGAGTTTTATTTATAATGTTTTCAGAGAAGCTGCTGCGTGAATAAGCAACAGAGAACATAGTATTCTCTTTGGTGTTTGGTGCGGCTGTGTGTGCGTGGACGGTGACTTTGTGTCTGATTTTTTGGGTGCGATCTTGTGCGACAAAGTGTGACGCGTGACTGCGATATCGACTTAGTTTTGTCGATTTATTTGGTAGAAAAAGTTGAAGGAGCTTTTGAGTTAATTTGCTGTGAGGTAACCCGTGTTATTTACTCCTTGTATTACTCAAGCTTTGGGCAAAAAAGCTTGAGAAGTTATTGTACTTCTTATTTGATTAGTGGATTCTCTCGAATTTGCCCCGTGGTTTTTCTCTTCACATTGAAGGGTTTTTCACGTAAATCTTGGTGTCTCGTTTATTATTGCTTTAGATTATTTCATTGGTATTATTTTATTGATATTTGTCCCAACACAAGTACTATAGTTTTCAAATAATTAAAAAATGTGTTAACTACAAAAGGTAGCTTAGATAGGGCTGCACAACGGAAGTGGATTTGTGTCTCAACCCGCTGGAAAAATACTAGAATATGCTACAGTCATTGCACTAGGCGAGAACTAAGCCAAGGACTATCTCATAGAGCGCTGATTTAGCATATATATGGTGTAACGAGTTTGGGCAAAATCTGATTGAATACCCTGACCAAGCACTTTAAAAAATGAAAAATCTTTCTAAGAAAGAGAGACGACCTTGGAAGGTCACACTGGTTGCGGTCGGGACGCCACCTCCAGTTCTGATAAGTTCTTCCACCCAAACTTCTCACAAGCCAACTGATCAGACATTTACGTGCATTGCCGCTCCTTATACAAAGTGGGGTATGACACGTTATCAAAAACCCATTTACCTTGGAACATATTGCACCTAGACAACAAGTCATTGGAACCCTTAGGACCTCCTGTAAGATCCTCCATAAGCGCCACAAAGTGGTGGCTAATGTGCCAGCAAATAGGATGGGTGTGGGCGCATGGGACTTTGATTTCTTGAATGTACAGCCAAATTACATAATAAATGTAAGGGCAAATTCTTCTTGGCTTGGGAAAATCAGCGAGGTTGCTGCTTGGGAGGGGCAAAATTACACTTTTGCCCCCTTCTTTAATAACCTTTTTGGAAAAAGTATTTAAAGAGAGGGGGTAAAAATGTATTTTTGCCACTCCAAACAGCAAACCAGGCAGGGGACTCAGGCCCTGTAGAATTACTCGTAAGTAAGTTATTAAATTGGATACTGAACCTATATAAGTGTTCAGATGTCTTGCTTTCATATAGAACACCCAAATTGCCCCAAGTTTGTGTATGAGCATCCACATTCCTTAAAACTGTTAATAGTAAAAAAAAAAAAAAAAATATTTGCAAGCAAAAATGACTTAGAGCAAGCTTGGGCTGTAAAAGAGGGGACTTTTTTTTTTTTTGTTAGTGGGACAAACAACGTAGGAGCACATCCATTTGACAGAAAGGGGGTGAGGCATCCCTAGAAAGCGAAATCCAAATGATGAACTATTATGTATGGACCGGCTCAAGTTTACTTTATAAAATCACGATCTGATTAAGTTTAAATTGACCCCCAAAGCGAACTGTTTAAACAATAAGGAGACACTGAAGTGTGAGATTCCCATGTGAAGTGGCAACCCAAATGATTTTTTTGTGGAATATATTCAAATGTTTGTGGTTAGTGTGATGGAAGTGCAATTTCATAACTCTCGACATAAACATGAGCTGTTTAAGATTTAATAGTTCTTCTCTTGAGGTCATTGGTCACTCCAAATACTCATTGTGGCTCTCTTTTTTCAAAGGAAAAAGGGGGTTGTAGTGGACTGGAAACCAGGTTTTATTGGAAAAATATTTTCTGCCTACCTATGGTGTTTGCTCTGAAGTGGAAATCAAGTTTTCTTAAAACGATACTTGTATTCCCATTACAAGGAAAATATATAGGTTATTTTTATAGCAAACAGTCAACAACATTTATATTTAAAAATGAAAACATTTCATCAAAAACATGTTTACGATGGAAGGGAAAAATGAAAATTCTTATGGTCTCTGTTTCAAAATATTGGAGTAGACTAACTTTTACTTGGATAATCTCTACGATGAAAATATCATTTACACAAAGCTACAAGTATTTTTAATATTAATTTGTAGGTTGGTTAACAATTTGAATGTGTTGTCCTGGCCCCTACCTGTAAATTCAAGTCTAGATTTGGGTTTAAAATGCACGTCCCAGGATCCAACCCGAGGTGGATTGCCACCATTCCTTGGTCTCTCGGTTGACCTGCTTCTCAACCCACCATGTTCAAACAAACTCTCGCAAGGAGAAAATGATGGAACTCGATCTCCTTGGTATGAACCTCCAATGCTCACCACCTCACCAATATATTATTAAGCATGTTAGTCAATTGAATATGTCATTCATCTACTATTTATAGAGGAATATATATGTATGTCATTACCAGAGCAACTTTAGGCATTCATTCTGGCATTGGGTAGATTTCCAGATATGCTTCTGCCATGTATCTGCATGTTGATTTTTTGGCCTTCATCCACATGCGTAGTTGATACTTGATACCATAAACCAAAAGGTTCATGATTGATCAAACAAATTAAGTGTGTCATATGTCCAAACCAACCAAACATGCAACCCCCTCCTAATATAGGGTCAAATGGGTTACATGAGTGATTATGATGATCAGGTTCAATACAAACCCACTAATTAATATGTTTCGTGCTCATAGGTTATTGAAAGTTGTCACAAAAAAAAAGCTTTAAACTTGTATTCCTATGCCATGGTTGAAAGGCTTGATTTTTGTTGAGATGAGGACATATAAACACTCTTCACATAGATTCAATGGCACTTTAACCAATTTGATGTAGTTTGTCCCCACATAAGACTCCTCTAAACACGGTTAAGGAATTCATCCAATGGTGGGATTAAAAGTCTGTAATAAATCCATATAAAATCCCATTCCTAAGTAAATCCTCTTTTGATCATTGTCCTAGTTTCATGGAAGTAAGATGTAGACATTGTCTTCTTCTCTCCCTTTAATCTATAAAACTCCCAAAAATACCTGACTGTAATAGAAGACGAAACGCAAGAGATAAAATCAGAGCTTTCTTGCTCATGGGTTGTCTGGTTCTTCCCCATGGATCCAGGTAGGTTTGCAAACCATTCAAGATCTTAAAACTTTTACTGGTATTGATAATGGCATCTGCATTTCCCCAACTGTGTGTTTCTGGTGCACACTGTCATTTTCATTTCATTGTCTCCTAGGTTAAATTGGCAACCCCGTTAGATGTTGAACACGTGCACGGCTTATCACCATTCTCACCTCCTTCCTCATCCATTGCCATCAACTCTCATGCCGTGACCCCAACCCCCCTCTCTCTCTCTCTCTAGTCTAGACAACTCCTCGTAACTCTTTAAGAATCCCTCCCCACTAGGCACCAGCTATTGCTCCATAGTGACTGTCTTTCTCTCCATCACACTTTTCTCTTACATTCACGCGCTTTCTTTCCACATTTACTCCCTCGCTCGCTATCTCTCAACGCTTTGGGTGGTTCTCATTAAAAGCAATTTCCCCATTCCACCACTTCCCACACCCTTCCTTTAATAAAGTCAAAACTCCCCCACTAAAATTGAGGAGTGAAAGAGGACACTCACACCGACACAAGCAGCGTAGCAGCTCATGGGGTTCAAACCCAACTCATCCACTTCCACTGAACGCTGGGGTTTGGGTCTCCTCTTTGTGTTCTTCCCAGAACATGAAGACAAGAAGAAGAAAAAACTCTTATCTTTCGATACTAGTAGTGCTTCTACTACTACCACCAACAATCTTCTTCTATTCACCAAAAAAGCTCACTCAACCATCTCCATTTTTGCTCTCATCCTCTTCTTCACTCTCCTTGTTTTCACCATCTCCACTTTCGAACCTCCCGCATTGCCTACTCATTCTCCCTCGTTGAGCTTCCCCAGAAAGCTAAACCATGTCAACAGGTACAACTACAAGGCCGATAATAAGAAAAAGAGCTCTGCTTTGCAAGGGGTGGGGGTTCTCTTTAGGAAAGGAACCAAGTCCATGAGTGACTTGATTGTTGCTCATTTGGACGAGGATACTAGAATTGAAGACCTTCGATTGTTTCTTCGGACTCTGCATCGATCTAGTATTCTCACTAGATCTGATGTTGCATTCATCTTTCCCTCTCATTCGCATTCTTCAACCTTCTCGACCACAATTCATCAAGAGAATGAATCATTCCTCAAGTTTATTAGCTCCAATGCAAAGGAGAAAAATTCAGAGCTCACCAAGAAGAAACCAAGTGGAAATCGAGAACCTCTATGGGGACCTAGAACTCACAGCAACAATAGCAGCATGAGTTGGGGCTCAGTGGTTGGGTTCGTATCAGACGAGCTCAACCCAGAGAACTCACTTTCGGGATTCTTGGATCACGTGCCGATCCAGCTCAGAAGATGGGCATGCTATCCGATGCTTCTTGGGAGAGTGAGGCGAAATTTCAAGCACGTTATGCTGGTAGACGTGAAGAATGTGGTTGTACTCGGCGATGCACTCGCTCGAGTCAGGAGTCGGAGTCGGAGTCCAGAGTCAGTCTATTTCTATACCATTGATAACACCAGTCCTCCGCAAAAGCATGGGCCAAAGAACTCTCTGACAAAGCCGGTGGTTGTAACACTAACATCAGATGTGATCACAGGTGGAATTCGAGGGATTCGAAGATTGTCAGAGGCCATGTTGAATCAAATTGTGAGAGTGGCAATGCAACACAAGAACCCAGTTTCAGATTCGTCGGTGCTGAGTCATCTCGTTCAAAATGAATTCTTGTTGAAAACAATGAATATAGATTTGAGCATCAGCGACTGGTCACTGGTTACCAGTTCAACTTCTTTACTGTTTTCTTTGTCATCTTATACAATGGTTTATCGCGGTAACAGAAATATAGATCTAAATTACATCCTTGGCAGGGAAATATGTTCCTCCACATTGAATTCTTCTTCTGTGTATATAGATTGTTGACATTCTTTGTTTAAGAGATTTTTTTATTTTTTTTTTATTTTTTTTTATAAATATATATTCAGATTTTCACTGTACTACAGAAGTTGACAATTGTAGGCACCTAATTATTATATTTTCATTTGGTCCATGGCCCCAGATTGAAATGCTGATATCACATCAGCAAAACAGAAAATGACATATCACCCGGTATACTCTCTGATATATTATTGTACAAGTCGGATCCATCCAAATATATTGCACGTGTATCACAATTTTGATCACTCTAAGGACCAGTTTTATATTTTATTTATTTACTCTCTTTTAATGGGTTTTTTTTCCTCCTAATCTCTTGTAGAAAGTTCTTGAGATGCAGAACCAATCATATTTAACTATTCCCGAAAGGGCAAAACAAATAATCAAGCACCTGATGCAATGTCTTGAGGTACAGAGCTGTTAGATTTGACAATTCGCAAACGGCCAAACTAATAATCAAGCACATGATGCAATGCTGGTAACCACAATTACTAATGCAGGGCAAAACCCCTAATTTCCGCAAGATTTTCAACAACAAATACACAAGAAAATTCAAATATTCACACAAAGATTGCAAACTGTGACGCAGGTGATACATATTACACTATCTTGTCAAAATTACTTTGAAAGGAGCAATACATTATGGATGTATGACGATTAGCAATAAAAAGTTAACACCATTAATTGAAACGGAACTACCTATAAAACATGCTCTCACTGTCTTTACATCCTTTAAAAGCCTCAAGCAAGCTGAAAATTTATATACCATCTTTGTGCCTTACCTCTAGGTTGCGAATTTCTGTCACATGAAACACTGCCCAAATCATTGTTCTTCCTGATGAAAGCAAGGATAAGTCGGACTGGTCTCAGTCTTGGTAACCTGCAACAAGGAATTCTGCTTTTGTTAGACGTGTATCCCATTCTTGTTTTAAGCAGATGTACTGACAAAGGATTAAATGTGATAAGTGTAAATTTAGAAAAACTAGACCGATGAACCAGTTGCCAATTGCCAACAGTGTATGTCACAATCCGAACCTTTCTAGAGAGCCAGGCCCGCGCCAGGCCAGCCCAATACATCCATCATCCTAGAGATGCTGAAATGGCCCAATCTCTAGGATGATGGATGGCATTGGGCTGGCCTGGCTCTCTAGATTTTCTGGTCACAATCCTGAAGAACTTTTGTATAATAAGTGAGATTTTTTTTTTTTTTTTTGATAAAAAAGGATGAGGAGAATTGATGACTCACATTGTGGCAAGAATGTAAAGCTAATTATATGCCTGAAACGATTGAGAACATAAAAATCTTTTCTACCAAAACCGTGAGCTAGTTCAGTCTAAAAAATATAATTGTTTCCAAAGATTACTGCGATGGCCTTATGGGGATAAAAATCTTTTCTACCAAAACCTGACCAAGGATAAAGATTCTGATGTTTTTGGCAAAATAGGATACAAGTTCTTCAAGTAACTACCAAGTTAGATCCCACTACCATTGTTGTCTATGGGGAAAATAGTAGCAGTACTGACCTCAGAGGTTAGAGCAGGTCCAGTTGGTGGGACGGAATCAAGGGATCTCCAAAAATTCGGGTCTAAGGGATCCATAGCATTGCCGCTAGTCATTAGTGGTGCTGATAGGAAAGAGGTCAATGGACACAAAGTTCTTGGAAAAGGTAACCAGTTCATGTTCAGTGAAATTCCATGTCTCTCACTCTCTTCACCAATTGATTTCTGCATCGACTTGCCACAGTCCATCTCCTGATTGTTCTTCTCGTTGTTCTGATTCCTCTTCTCCTGCTCTTTAGATACTTTATCCCTCAATGTCTTGTAGGCACCCGACCTGGACAAGATGGCCATGGCAGATATTGCAGAACCTCGATGTTGCTCGTCTCCAGGTGGAAGCCCAAGACAAGGCATTTTATATGGTTCCGTTTGCTGGACGCTACTTTCCAAAGCTTTAAGCTCGCAGGTAATATCTTCTGTAGCACCACGTCTCGGTTCTTCCAGAGATTTCATGAGAGACTCTGTTCCATGCGTTTTGTTGGGTCCCCACCACTTGATGTAATTTGTTAGATCAATTTTTCTCTCAATGCAAAAACCTCCTGGATATTCACTGTCTGCTGATGTACCTTCACATGTACCTTCAATAATAGACTGTCATGCTTAGCAAACAAACAATATGTTCACTTGCCAATTCAAAAAATGCTTTAACATAACTCTGGAAGTACCATAGTGTATACTACTTAAGTAGGCAGGCACACCCATTCGACCAAATGGTGTCTCCCATGGACTACTCTGAGATGGTCTGAAACAAAACAAGAAGAACAAAGCATTAAACATAATATTGTGTGAGATTCATCATCATTATATCTGTGTTTTATCTTATCCTAATAGTAGATGTAGTGTTTCTGTCCCTAATTAACTCATCACTTTTCGGAAAAAATAGGGATGTTGACTTACCCTACTGGACGGATATGCTGGAAGTCCAAGGAAAATGAACTGGAATTCATAGGAATATAGCTAGTCTTTCACTAGTTTGTTGTGAAATTCCAGGTGCACGGACTCCAACTCAGTTCTAGATGAAATACATAATTGAACAAGAGGAAATGCTAAACAATGGTTGTATTTTGTCTCATGTAATGCTCATGTGCAGGGCCAGCAGAGTGTCTCTTTGGGAGAACGAAAGGATCCGGCCCTTACCTATGAACTTGTCGACTTTACAGTAAAAGAAAATAATAGCTTTTGTATGGGATTTCAAAGGTTTGGGAAAGGGCGGGATGGGATTACTATTAAGCCCTTTTGGGCTTGAAGCAAACCATGCACCGCCTACGGAAACTATGTAGTGTATTTTCCCATCTATTGGTCCCGAGCCAGTTGACCGAGCTGAGATAGCAGCAGCCAGCATGGCTGGAGCGGGGGAATGATCAGACGATGAAGCAGCAGTCGCAGTTGAATCAATACCATCAATAGGAGTGGGCTCCCTGTCAAAGCGTCTATTTTCCCCAATTGAATTACCTGTATGTTGTTTGGGCCTATATTTCTGTAATTTTGTTCTCTATTTGATTCACCAATCGGTGCTACCCTAGTTGGTAAGAATGGTGATAACTTGTATCACTTTCCAATGTTTTTTTCCCTCTGATACCAGGGCTTCTGAAGGCCCTCCTAAATAAGCTAGCTTTGAGCCTCTAAAATCGGAGGGTCGTCCCTGCTCATATGGTATTTGGCATATGATCTTCTTCCCCCCCACCTTTTTGTTCTTTTTCTTCAATTGTGGAATGTGGTGTCTTATAGATAGATTCGGTATATATTGTCCTATTTTTCTGGATAAATCAAGGTGGGGCCTCTTGAGCCCTACTTGGCTTTGGTCAAAAAAAAAAAAAAAAAACAGCTGATTTGAAACCCAAAAGATCACAGGAACAAAGTCTTTTTTAGGAAGCGCTTCCAACTACCCTCTGTTCTACAAATTGGCCTAGGCGGTTGGAAAACGCCCAGACTAATGGGTAATTGGAGAAAAAATCGTCCAAGGGCCTAGGCAGTTGGAAAACGCCCAGACTAATGGGTAATTGGAGAAAAAATCGTCCAAGGGCCTAGGCAGTAATTGGGCGGGGAGTAGGTGGGTCGGGCAGCGATTGGGACTGGGCATGTTTAAAAAATAATTTATTTATTTCCAGTTCGACAAAAAAAAAAAGGAAGAAAAGTTGACCCCTTGAAAATGGTTGGAGAGGTATCGGAGGCGGATAGTGTTCTAAAGCCTAGGAGAAGTTCTAGAAAGGTTGAAGTAAAATAACTTCATGAAGAAGATTTTGTATCAAATGAGGACACCGAAAGGAAGGATGTTGAGTTTTGAGTTGGATATGGAGAGTCTTGGAAATGGAAGGATATGAAGAAGAATTAGAGGTCGAGTCTTTCAAGTATTTTTTTCCTCAAGGGAACTCTATGTTATGCTATTATGAAGTTGTGCTTAAATTTTGTTTCAAGATTTTTTTTTCAATGAACTCTATGCTATTAAGCCTATTATGCTTGGAGAATAATGAGAAGAGTAGGAAAAGGATGTGTAACTCATTAATTTATATGCTATTATGCTTAATTTTTCCATGTTTATACATTTTGCATATTTATCTTGGCATTGAATTGAAAGTAATTTATATGCTATTATGCGTCGCTTTATAAATTATAATACAAAAAAAAAAAAAAAAAACGGCCTAGGCTCTGATTGGGCTTCTGGGGACTAGCCCCCTGCTTGTCGCCAGCCTACCGCCTAGCGATTTTTAAAACCTTGAATTACCCTAACAATTTTACATTAATCAAACTAAGACAGTCCTAATAAAAGCTCTACTAAAACTAAATGCCTAATTCTAAATTCTTAATACATCCAGACAATAATTTGGTTGAGTCGTGGCAGTCATAACCATACACTCGAACGCCCACATCAGAGTGACTAACAATTAAAAGGGTATTGTAGTTTTCCCAATATGTGTGAAGAAAGTAATGACATTCTAATTCCCCTACCAAAATTTTGACGAATTCCAAATTTGTAACAAGGAGCATCTTATACTTCAAAGAATTTAACCACTATTTACTTTCTTTCAAAAATTTCAGCTCACATAAGGTGCTAATGGTAGTATTCACACTTTTCTCCTTATTCGCGATAGCAGCAAAATGTTTTGAGTTTGTCATATTTTCAACCATATTTTTCCTTTCTTCCAACGTGTAATACTAATTAGAAGCATCAGTTAAGTTTATACATGAGGCCTTCAATATTTGAACCATACCTGGAAAGTGCGCGATACTTTGATACACCTCTTGAGAAACCACTGCTTTTCCTGCATTCAGTGACCATCAAATTTAGAAACAAAAGATATGGTGGAAAGTGCATACAAGCAAAATAAATACAAACCTTCTAAGAGAAGCAAGATAATCTTCTCTTGAAATATTTTGCATTTCTTCGAGGTCCCTTAAATAATCATTGACCTAAGTCATGCAAGTTACACATCTGTGTGAGTTATTGGAAAAGAGAACATAACTTATAAATACACAAGATTCAGTTATCTCATAAACTACAAGCAAGATGCTATACATAGAGAGAGAGAGAGAGAGAGAGAGAGAGTGAACTTTAATGTCAATAATATTTATAGACATAAATCATGGTAATACTGTATGGAGTTTGAGTACAATAAACTTTAGATCTGCAGCGATCTCACTGGAAAATTTATGAGCGTTCCGGGACCCCAATATTTTAGAGCAGCAAGATCATATGCTCTAGCCGCAGCCTCCTCATCATCATATGCACCTAGAAAAAATCAATTTAGCAGGAAAGCCTGATAATGAAAACATAATGAAATAGTACAAAAAAATGTTTACGGAGCATGGCACATACCTAAGTAAACTGGAGAGATAACCGATCACCAGCCATTTTCCATTCAAATCATAAAATAGTGTCAGGTTCAAGAAGAAATTAAAATGAAATTTCTGTGTTAGCAGCATGTGTTCAAGCTGAAAATATAAATCACGATACCTTGCTTTCCCTTTTTATTCTGGTTTTGATTCCAGGTACTTTTATCCCACAGGTGAGCCTCATAGCGCCCAGTCCATCTATGCCTAATTTCACACAGTCAGAAGCATCAATCATGAGTTAGTAGAACTATAGAATGACAATCAAACGACCTAGGGGGTGGTCCAGTTCTATGTGGGGACAAGAACTCTATCAAACACTATATGAACATTCCTGGGCTATGGACGAGAAAAAGCCAGCATCATCTACAAGTTAAGACAACTAAAGAAACAGTAGATGATGACGTTCATAAGCTGAGATAAAGCATTGCCATATTTTCTCTCTCTATTCTATTTCCGTTCTTTCTTTTATACAGCCAGAAACACTAGGTGATATGTTCAGAAGCAGAGACGAAGGATCGCCATACCCTTTTTGTAGTTGAAATTTATTGATGATTAGAAAAAGGGAAACACGTGTGAAGATAACCCATGCGAATTATAATATTACTGACCATCTCAGTCAACCCATTTATTATCCACCAATATACACGAGGATGCAATCTTAGGAAGGCTTAAACCCAGCATGGTTTGCGGATTCTCTATTTCCTTTCTAGTGTCGCATTCCATGTCAACACTTAAAGTTCTATTGTCTTACTAATAAACATGTGAGTTTTCCTGATAAATTCTTCGTTTTACCGTTGTTCAATTCTTTTTTTCGAAGTTCTCGGGGTATTTCCTCGTACTGAATATAGAAAGATACATATCAAGGGCATGTGACTATACAAAAATGTTAGGAAGAAGAGCATTTGCAACTGCATTAATTAAAGGACGCATTCCTCGTCAAAAGAAATTAGTTTCATTTGCGTAATCATATGGATAAACCTCAGATAAATATTGCAAAAATACGTGTTGCAAATCTTTTCTTACAATCTACTTTTTTACTCTTTTTTTTTTCTTTCACTTGAAAGCGTGAAGTATAAGCCTCGTGATCAACATTCTTGGACAAATATTGATAGAATTGAACTTGTAAAATAAATGGGAATTGAAAATTTGAAATAAAATAAATTGATGATAGAATATATCAACTATAAATAAACAAAATAAACTCTTTATTCAATCAACTAAATAACAATGAGCAACCTGCACTCCTTCTATAACTAACATAATTTCAAATACAAGAAACAAACCCTAAACCTAATTGGAAACTACAACCCTAACCATTACTAAAGAGGCCCTATTACAATATTACTAATACTACTATTATTAAAAGAAACTTAATTTTATCAACCTCCCCAGGTTGAAGAAGTTAGTCCTCGAGCTTGAAGCTGAAGAAGTCCAAAGAAGACGAACAACACAGGAAGTGTCCTAGTAGAAGTTGACCTCAAACTGTGCCTTTGTAATTGCTGGCACCCCACATAAATTGGCAAAAAAAAAATAAAGTCCAATCTAAATTGACAGGTGTAGTAATGTAAATAGCCAAATAACTTGAGTAAATTTTGTGATCACAGACTGAAGTGAATATAGGAGGGGCTTGGGTGAAAATGTCACCTTCTTCTTCCTCTTCACTAACAGAAAAGGTTGAAGTACAAACTTGTGGGAGGGTTGCGATGGGGTTGTTGCAACGGCGAGGAATGGCGACGGTAGTAAATGAGGGGTTTCGATGGAGGCCGGTGTGGAGAAAAAGGTGTCGGGGTGGTGGAGAGTAGGCGATCGAACTGCAGGAGACAGGTTCGATCGACTGGAATATGGACTGTGACGGGGACGAGGGAGGGGTTCTTAGGGAGGGATAGAGGTGGGGATGTGAGGTGTGATCGAGCCAATGGGAAAGTTGTGGAAGGCAAGTGATGGAGGTTGCAACAGTGAGGGTGTTTCGATCGATGGGGGTTGTTTGGGATCTGTCAGGCTTGTGATCGAGGTTGTTTGTTTTCGATCGATTGTGGGTGTCGATCGAGGGGGGAGGTTGGTTTAGCGAGAAGTTGCGAGACTGACTTTCGATCAACAGTCAGGTTGTCGATCAACAGGAATCACTGAAGCTTGTGGTCGATCGACCTTTCATTCGACTTATGTTGGTACGTCGCAATCTGCTAGGGAGGACAAGGCGATCGACCCTATGCTTGGCTGTCCGATCGATGCAAAATCATGGGGTTGTGCGCCACCATGATGGTGTTGGGTGTGGGCCTTGGCGCTTCCGGTGGCTGTGGTTTCAACTTTTGGTCCAGCCTATCAAACTATGATACATCCTCTTTGATGGTTTTCTGTATTTTCTGAATTCTGCCCTTAATTCTTGGAACATCATGTACAAGTTCTCAACCTCTTGTAGTTTCTCTTCCTCAGTCATTTTTTTTTTCAAATCAAACTAAATAACAAGAATCGTTTTCAGCTCTGATACCAATTGATAGAATTGAACTTGCAAAATAAACGAAAATTGAAAAACAATGAGATAATTGAAATAAAATAAATCGACAAAATAAAATAATTATAAATAAACAAAATAAACTCTTTATTCAATTAATCAAATAACAATGAACAACCAACACTCCTTTTATAACTAATCTTTATAAAACAAAAAACAAACCCTAAACCTAATTGAAAACTATAACCCTAACCATTATGAATCATTACTAAAGAGACCCTATTACAATATGACTAATAATACTATTATTAAAAGAAACCCAACTACATCATATATGTAGGTATTAGCAAAATTTCCATAAAAAACGTCTGCGAAAAGTGTCTAAAAATTAATATTACAAGTTACTAGTTTCTCATTGTCAGATTGTCATACTCATATTCAAATTGCAAACTCTTGAAATAGCTGAAGTTAACTTGAGTCGGCATGAAGGCAAGAGACAAACAATTAAGGCGAATTTTCCAAAGTCATCAAGATCAATTAAAGTGGCATCGTATTTGATGATACACCAAACCGACCTTTAATCCGCGTCGTACGCTTGTCAAGATGATCTCAAAGGCCTAGCCGACTGAGAACTCTCGCATTATAAATAAGTTGAAAAAATATACGCTACAGAACCCAATTTACATCTTTAAGCCTTGTCTAACTTTAGCATTGAAGTGCTACCGGCCACCACAATGGTGGTCCTTAACTCACGTGCGTTCCCTGTACAGGTCCATGTCCAAATCAAGGTCAATGAGGGCAAGATTCAACTACATCAGTTTGACGTCGTCGTGAGAAACGACAAAAGTTCCCTGAAAAAACAATAATATCACCCTGCCTCACAGTACAAAGATATGGTGACCAGGAGATCTCGCAACAATGGAGACGTCCCTGAGCCCTCGAACGCTCGTATTGCAAGAGCGCCACCAGCTCCGGCGCATCCAGCAACACGGGGGGACAAAATTAGACCCCCACGCCGAGGGCAGCAGCGGCGGACCCCAGAATGGATCTACTGTCAACTCAGATGCAGCAAATTGCACGAGCGGTGAAAATGCTCACTCAGCAGAACCCTCCACCCGTAGAAGGATAACGGGTGTAGCGAAGAGCTCCATCCCCGAAAAATACCAGGGAACACGTTCAGGAGAGCTGTGCTGCCCCTGCAGGCTCTCAGTGGACTAGAGGCAGAGACCCAACGTCTAGGGCTAATAGAAAGGTCTCCCATTCCGGACACTGACAACAACGTTCCTTACACACTTTGTCAACAGCCAACGAATAAGGAAAGACTCACATTATCTGCTCACCCATAGAAGCCAAGCGAGACACTACGAGAATACGTCACGCACTTTAACGATGAGTTAACTCTCATCGACGGTTGCAGCAGTGACACTGTGGTCACAACCTTCTCCTCGGGTCTGAGAAGAGGCAAGTTTTATGATTCACTCTGAACCCTCCAACCGATATGGCGGACTTACTAAAGAATGCCCAGAGATACATCACTCTCGATGAGACGCTGGCCGCCAAGAATGAGGCGGAGTCTGAAAAGAAACCCTCTGCATCCAGAGACAAATAGGAGGGGAAGAAACAGGATGACGACGATAGAAAGAAGAAACACAATGATAGCAAGCCCGACTCTAGCCGTGCAAGGCAAGATAAAGCCTCTAACTACGTTGGGCATAAATCTGTCACTCCCCTCAACTCCAGTCTATCCGACATCCTCAACTCTATAAAAAATTGGGAAGAGCTAAAGTGGTCTGCCAAACGGCGAGAAAATCGCTCCCTGCGCGTAACAAATATTGCTCATTTTACAAAGTTGGCAGCCACAACACTGAGAACTGCAAGAGTCTCAGAAGTGAGATAGAGTATTGGATCCGGAAAGGGAAGCTCAAAGAGTTCATGAGCTCGGATAAAAGGCAGGACCGTGCAAAGGAAAGGTCTCGTCAAGGAGATAGAGAAATACTGGCGTCATATATGTGCTTCATGGAGTCGGATTCGAAGGCGAGCAATCAAATAGGCCCCGCAAGAGGACACTTCTCGAAATGCGAACACAACCCACCTGCGAAGACAGACAAGTGGAGTATGCAAGTATTCAAAGCCCCATTCCACCACTGACGTTCACGGACCAGGACCTTCAAAGCGTTCATTCTCCTCCAATGACGCCCTGGTTATCTCAATCCTTGTTTCAAATGAAAAAGGGCCTTGGTGAAAACAGGAAGCTCTTTAAACGTCTTGTTTCTCAACGCTTTCCGCAACATGCAAATCAAGGAGGCGGACTTAAACACCCACCAACCATCCCATGATTGGGTTTAGCAGAGACAGATGCCACCCTATTGGGAGGATCAACTAAATGGTAGTGGCAGGAGAACCACAATTACGAAAGTTCCTTGTCCAGGAGTTCATGGTAGTCGATGTTTTGTCTGTCTGCGACATCATCCTGGGGAGGCCTGACTTCACCATATGGAAGCAATGGTTTCTACTCTGCACCAATGCATAAAGTACACAACCAACCAGGCCCAAGGAACTATTCGTAAATATCAACCTTCAACGAGAAACTGCCACTACATAGCAATGACGCAGTTAGATTGCTAGCAATTACAGCTCGGGCCCACGGGACAGAATATCAAACACCGGGCCAGGATTCGAGGGGAGAATCACCCCACGTGGACAAAGACAAAGCTCCAACAACTAAGACTCAGCTATTCAACGAGCCGAAATTCAGTACTGGAAACACCATCTAGTCCAGCACAAAGCTAAGTAATAATACTTCAACAAACATGCGCCTTCTCCGAACGCTGACAACCAGGGAGGAACGGCTCGCCAGCGCGAAGTTCACTCTTCAATAACTTCGCCAACATTAGCGACAAGTGATGCTCCACCAAAAGAGTTACACAGTCTGCGTCACTTTAAGGGCCAAATTAGCTTAGTTTCTATTTAAAATCAAACTATCTTATTGCTTTGATTTCCTTTGTTTTTTTAGATGAATTGTTTGCACGACACATTCAAGGAATAAAATAGACTTTATTGATTACAATGAAAGTTATTACAAAGATTGGCCGACTGACTGGTACAACAGTTTATACACTACAAGTATCTACGTCTGACGCAAGTATGTATCCGCTTAAACGCACGTCAAGACTTCGCTCCACCAATCTGTATTCGAAACAGATTTGGAAGTGAATGTAAAGTACTTGAAGAAGGTTGCAAGTACAGGCTTAATTCTTTGCTCCGCCAGTCTGCCTCGTGAAGAGGAACAAAAGGAAACAAAAGAAGGAAAATGAAAATGTCCCTCAAACGAGGGATGACTGGGGCAACGCAAATTCAACACCCTAGGTCATGCCCATCAGAACGCCGCTCCGCCTATCTGTCTTCCAGCAGTGGCATCACGCGTGAAGCATAGTAGATACAACAAAAACAAGCCACCCTAGGTTGGTTGCGGTTATCTCTGAGATCGGATGGTGCAAGACGCCATTGGAGCACTGGAAGATGGAAGATAAACTTGACCCCTGGAAAGGAGTGCACAACTCTTATTCGCAATATAAGAAGAAATAACAAGGTCCCATGGAACCAATTGGATGCTCACCCAAACTAGGTGGCACCACATAAAAGCAGGTTTTGTCAAGACTCACCGCGGCAAATGTCAAAACATTCGAAGACTCCAACAACGAAAATCTTCCTTTAGCTTTGGAGAACCCAAAGCATATTTCTAAGGATATGCATTTCAGGAACATTCTCTAGAGCATACATGGCAATGCTTGAAATGATGACTCCAACATATATATAGGCGCGACGGTTCACGAAATAAAATCAATCAACAGTTATGTCAGCATTAAATGTCATATGGGCAATCGGCGACAGTTCCAATTGCAAGTGCACGGGTCTGCATTCATCGAATTAATGGTATTGCATGCAACCCCATTAACTGGGGGGAGTAACCGGCACTGAGTCATCTCGCAATCTATGTCGTACACCTGGCATTCTGATTTTTACAACGCAGCCTGCCAACTAATGAGCCCAAGTGAGTACCCCGCTGGATCCGGCCAATACAGTATGAAGGCCTTAAGCACCCATGCAACGCGGAACATGCCTACAACGATATTATTAATAAGTCCAAGGTATCCGCTCTATTGTCCGTCATTCACTGAACCTAGATAAACAAAGACCGATCAATTTTTATGGCGATCTGACTCTAGAACTAGATTTATTGGTCTGACCTTCATATCGGATTATCGAGCGAATTAAGCAAAGCAAACTAAAATGCCCAAGGACAGGCGGAGGCCTAACCTTATCAAAGCTTAGTCAATTATGACGGATGGCGATGGCTTATGATCTGCTTTAACCCTAGTCCGCCAAAAGCGGATGACAATGGCTTAGAAAGTGGGAGCTTAGTCAGCGCTCTAACGCCTGATCACGATGGCTTGTCAGGAATCATTGTCCAACTATAGATAACGATCGCCAAACCTAATCAAAGCTTAGTCGGTTTCGATATAATAGCTTCTGATCCGCTCTAATGCCTAGTCCGCCAAAAGCGGATGACGACTGCTTAGTGAGTGAGGGCTTAGTCAATGTTCTAAGTGAATATATATTTATACTTTGTGGGGCGGCTATGTCGTGAAAATCACAAAAACAAACATGTATAGCACGTTCCACAATGCAATCTAAATTTATAGCCTTAGATCAAATTGCTGAAAAAGCAGATTGACTCAGAAATCTTTTAGAAGATATTCCGTTATTGCCTCAACCTGTGACCGCTATATGTATTCACTGTGACTACATGGCAGCCATTGCGCGAGTGAAAAATAACATTTACAATGGCAAGTCTAAGCACATAAGACGGCGGCACAACACTATAAAACAATTGCTCAAAAGTGGGATCATTTTAGTTGACTATGTGAAGTCAAAGAAGAATATTGTGAATCAACTTACAAAGGGTATACCAAAAGAGCAAGTGTTAAAATTATCGAGGAGAATGGGCTTAAATTCAATCCAATGAGGAGTATACCTGGCGAAAATCTAACCTAGCCAAATGAAATTTCAAGGCATAGGTTCAAAAAGGCAAACTAATTAGGTGAAACTCAAAAATAAAGTGTACACACTTACTCATTCCTATGATAAGAAATGTATACTACCTGTGATGGTCGGGGTGAATATTTATTTATTCTTAATGACACTAATCTCTTGAGAGATAAGATGAATACAACGGGGTATTAATAATCTAAGTGTCACCTATATACGAATAAATGTGGGGTTGCATTTATGAGAATGATATGGTTGAGTTCTCTAAAGCTCTCATGAATCCGAAATTTGTTCAAGACCAAAATGAACACAACCGTATGAATTGAAAAATATGAAGATATAATGTGTGATGCTCATTGTCTTGATTTACTAAACATGGTGAACAGTTCAATGTCTCCATACACACTGCGTCACCGGTAAATCCGATAAGTATTCACTAACGAGGTTCAAGTCCAAAAGACATCTCCCGATGCATATTATGTCTAAGTTTCTCTCCAGAAGACAACTTTGTATATTTACTATGCAAAGGTGGGGTATTGTTGGAGTTTGTATAGCAAATTACCAACATTGAATATAAAAGATGTGTTTTTAACTTAAGAAATGATGTGTCTGATCAACACACCTTTTTGTTCTCTATATATTGAAGAGAAAAACAAGTTCTTCAAAAAATTAATTTTTTTCTAGAGTTATTTATTCTTTTTCACTTCTGAGAGAAATTCCATTCGGTAAATTCGCCAAAGTCAACACCCTTGTGTTACGGTATTGGTATTAGATAGTTGAATCCTGGTAGTCAGACGCTTAAAGAACTACACCACCGAGTAAAAAGGCGAATTCTGTCTATAGGACATAGCGTATCCGCTAGCTTCTATCTACAAATCAAGACGTACCAACTCCGCCAATTCAAAATAGTGATTTCGCAAGCCTCAATCTGCAATACAAGTTAGTAGAATTATTTATTTTATTTGATTTCGTTGTAATCAATTTATAATGCAAATAGTATTTATATTGTTATATTATTTATTTCAAATAAATTTATACATTGTTCTGATTGTTCTCCAACACATATTCATGTTGATCTTCATTTGATGACAATAAGTTCATGGAAGCTAATGGATTGGTCATGGAGTCTCCATTTAGAGTTTTGTGTACCCATTTTTCATAGGGGCTTCTTTAGGTCTTGCTTGTAAATTGAGACTCTCTAATTAAGGGGCCTTAACTCTCTAAGGCCGCTTTCTTCGCAAGTGCTCTAGAGGTTTCCAATAAAGTTTGATCCATTCTTGTTGCGTAAAATTTAGTATTTTATCATGTAACATAAAATTAAAAATTCAAGAAAATCAAGTGGAATTGTAGTAATCAAAGCATGATTCAAGAAACTATAAAACAACACTAAACAAGTGGAATTGTAGTAATCAAATATTATTAAATTTAGAAATCTAGGTGAATGAAGTGAGTTGAGATGATGACCTAGTAACACCTCGGTAAATAGAGCTCCTTTTCCCAGCAACACAAGGAGGCATTTTGCTGATCCTATCTTTCGCAGTACATCCTCTCTCCTTCTTAGCTTTCTTCAACCCTCTATCGATCATCAACTGATAGTTGTTAGTCTCCGTCATAGATGCTTCTCCTTCTCCTCCACCACCGCCTCCACTTGCTGCTGCTTCAGCCTTCAATCCAGGCTCGGACGGGGAGGAATCCATTGTTTGAGAGTGAAATCAAAACCCTAATTTTAGCAGTTTTCGAGAGTAGAGACTCGAAGAGAGATGAAAAGTTGAAGTGATGGAGCGGGATCAGAGACAGTGTGTGTGAGAGAGAGGTCTTCACTCTTAACTGTGTCAGGGAATATTTAGCGAGCGAGGAGAAAGACGTTAGTGGCATTTTCAGTAATTATTGCTGAAGATCCAACGCTTTTCCTCTTCTTCGATTTTCAAATGACCCACTCCATCGTGAACCGACAATGTGTCAACCCCCATCTGGCCATGTGCCCCTTATCCGGCTGTCAATTGATCAGTCAAGACCCAAGACTCTCTTCCGAGAATGCCCCATATTTCAACTATTGTCTTATTAAAAAACGTTAAGGGTCCATTTGATTGCACGGAAAATGGATATGAAAAATAAAATTGATTATGTGAAGTCCAATTATGTAGAAAATTACTAGGGTATTTTCCGTACCCAAGAGTTTCAGTGGAGTGATGTCAAATAAGCAGTGAAAGTTGTTCCTAACCTTTCAACATTTGATGTGTTTAAAGTTATGAAGATTTTTAAGGGACAGCAGGATCTCGGGTCTTTTTTTATGGGTTTGACAAAATAGTGCATAGAGTTGTGAGTTCAAGCTCAAATGAAGAAGTCCAAATAGATTTTTCTTAATTTAGCATTGATGTTTGAGTCGATATTGTTGCTAGTTTATTATCATTATCGGACTTCTAGTTGGGAGCTTGATTTTTAAATCAACTTTGAATTGGTCTTATGGTATTACTTGCTTTTAAAGTGACATTGTTTTATGTTTTGTTTTGTAGTTCATACTTTTATCTAGTATTTTTTTGATGAATTATTGCTATAATGTTTTTTTTGTTATTATATGATGGTGTCAAAGTAATAAAAATAAAATAAACTATAAAATTGTTTTTAATTTCATGTTGATTTTTTATACAATCAAACATTGAAAAATTACATAATAGGAAAAACTCTATCAAACCAAACATCGAAAAATGTAATTTCCATAGACTTATCTATCCTACAATTTAAAGATTGTTTTTACTGTTCACAAACCATTGTTCAAGAACCACTGTTCACAGTCTGTATGTCCTACGTGGCATTTTGTTATCTCTTTATGTTTATGGCAACAACTTAAAACTTAAAACTCTCCCCCACATACAAACTCAACTCAGCGTGTTGTTCCTTCTCTCACGCAGGTGAGCTCTCAAATCCTCTCTAAGATTTATCTCATCTTGCAAATCCTCTCACAAGTCTCTTTTTCATCTTGCGAATCTCTCTCTTACGCAGCAAATCTCGCTCTCACGCAGCAAATCCCTCTTGCAAAACCCTTATCCATCATCTTGCAAATCTCTGTAAGTAACTCTTTTTCTCTCTCTCACGCAGCTCTCTTGCCCTCTCACGCACAATGGGTTGATTTGGTTGTTTTCTTCTCCCTTTCATCGCTAGGGCACAATGGATTGATTGGGTATGTAACTTTTGTAACTTCCTTCATGGGTTTTGTGATTTAGATTGTTTTCTACAATGGGTTTCCATAAAAATTGAAGCTTTGGTAGCTTGGTTGGCTAATCAGGATATTGGGTTTGTGTTCTAGAGGTAGGAGCGGGTATGAAGGGGAACAATCCGTTTGGGTTATTGGGGGTAATTGAATTGGTAAGTTCTGTTTATTTGATGAATTGGGTTTTGATAGTAATTGAAAAAATTTTGATTATGATTTTGGTGTTGTTCCGGCGTGAAGGGGTTTCTTGATGATCAGTTTACACAGCTTCAGCAACTCCAGGATGAGAGTAACCCGAATTTTGTGTTTGAAGTTGTGTCTCTATTCTTTGAAGATTATGATAAGCTAATCAATGGGATGGGCAGAGCTTTGTAAGTTTCAATTTCCCATTTTCTCTTTTCATTGCGTTTGTTCTTTGGTTTTGGGTTGAGTTTAGATTCTATGTTTTGTTTCTCTGTAGGGATCAAAAGATTGTAGACTTCAAAAAGGTTGATGCCCATGTCCACCAATTGAAGGGCAACATCTCCAAGTAATGGTATTTCTTTCATTTTCTTAATTTTCCTCATCCCCAAATGATGATTGAATATAGTTTTTAGTAACTATTATTATTCTGAATTTGAGATGAAATCCACATATTACAGTTAAAATGTTGGGTCACTTTCATTGCAATCTTGGTTAATGAAATGGAATAGGAGAATGTGAATTGTTAGGAAGAAAAAAATCGATTCTTGAAAATTATGCAAGTGTTTATAGAAATTGAAATAAAACCCCAAATGTGAGTATCAACATAGCCGTGAAGGTATGATGTAATATGCGATAGTGCCAACGGCACGAGTATTACACTAGCCTGTATTACAATTCAGAGTGGTGTTTTACTATTCATTGCTGACTGGGACAATGTCAAATCAAATGGATTAGAGATAAAAGATTGTTAGGATTGAAAGTTGAAAAATGTATTGAATTTGAGGGTTGAGATTCATTTCCTATAATGACATATTTGTAAATATAAAACATGTAGAATGACAAAAATAAAATGTACATGTGGCAGAGAGATAAAATAATGTGTCTTCCTTTTAGCAAAATGAAACTTATTATAACTATCTAAATCGTTGTCAAATTTTGGTAAACTTAGTATCGTTGAAATGCATTTTTGAAGATCTTTCCAACAAAATCAATGATAATACCCCATTATAACTTGAAGAAAAATATGTTATTGATCGCCCTTAAGTTTCATCCTTCATAATTTCATGTCTAATCACCACCATCAACAATTGAAGAAAAATTAATAAATATCAAAATGTTGGGTATGAGAATTGAACCCATGCACTCTTGGTGATTTAAGTTCTATACGATCCATTAGATTATTATATTTGGGTAAATTTCAGTCGTCTTTTATTTTCAACCTCAAACACCATCCTGATTTGTAATACAGATTAGGGTATTCCCCGTGCCGTTGGCACGATAAAAGTTAAAAAAAATTGTCAAAACATAATCACCAATAAGTTTTCATCCTTCATACTTACATGCCTATTCATTACCATCAACAATTGAAGAAAAATAAATAAATATCAAAATATTGGGTATGGGAATTAAACCTATGAACTCTTGGTGCTTTGAGTTCTATGTAATTCGTTAGATTTTTATAATTGGGCAAATCTCAGCCGTCTTTTATCTCCCACCCCAAACACCGTCCTATTTTGTATAATAGACCAGGATATTCCCTGTGTCGTTGGCATGATAAAAATTTAAAATTTGTTAAAATATGATCACCCTTGAGTTTTCAACTCTACCATCATCAACAATTGAAGAAAAATAAATAAATATAAAAAATGTGGGATATGGGAATCGAACCCATGCACTCTTGGTGCTTCGAGTTTATGTGATCAATTAGATTTTTATAATTGGGCAAATCTCAACCGTCTTTTATCTCCCACCCCAAACACCGTCCTGTTTTGTCTTTATGAAGATTTATCCCTAATAAGAGTGCAAGGGATCAATTCCCATACACAACATTTTTAATATATTTTTTTTCAAAAATTGATTGTAGTGATTAGGCATGTAAGTATATTTATTTATTTATCATACTCAAACATTTAGTATGTGGAGTAATGTTATAGTAAGGTAAATTAGTGACACAACTTTGGGGTGTGATTAGTGCCGCAACCTTAGGGTATGATTATTGATAGATGTTTTGAATAACAATATATATTTATTAAAACACCAAATCCGATTTAAAATCGTTTTTTTTTTTTTTTTTTTTGCATAAGTTCAGTCTATTGAAAAATTACTTTTGCTGTGAGATAATGGGTTAAGTTATTGGCAAAAATAATGTGATTTATTAACATGTACAGTGGGACTTTAATGTTAGAACATTCATAGCATATATTAGAATACAGTGTTGAATATTCTAGCATACATTTGTATACACTTGCATGCATTTGTATACAATGTGATTTGCATATGCATATAGTGGGACTTCAATGTTAGACATGTACATAATGTGATTTACATTTGCATGCAAAATGTGCTCCTCTAGAGGTACTACATTTATTGCTCATTAGTAGACTTTGTCAAAAAAAATTTGTCTACTCAAACATTTAGCATGTGGAACAATGTTGTAGTGGTTCATTTTATATATTTGCATTTTGAATAATTACACATAAAATATTATTATGTATAACAGGTTTTAGTGTTGAAAAAAATTGAGAAAACAAAGTAAACTCTGTCGAGATTCTAAAAAAAAATTTATGTTTTGTTGCCTGCTAAAACATTTAGCATATAGAGTAATGTTATAATGGTTTATTGTGTTTTATGCCATTTTGATGAATTACAAATGCAAATTTATGAGGTATGACAAATTTTAGTATTGGGAGAATTTTAAAATACAAAATAGACTGTTAAAATTCAATAAAAATATTGTAATTAATTTAGTTTAAGCTACCATTGCAAAAACACCAAATATTTGTGGTTGAGATAATACCGCAATAGATATTAAAAAGATGAATGACAAGACATATATTAAATAAATATGTTGAGTGGTAATGGTACATGTGCCGTAACCTTGGGGTATGATTAATGACATGTGTATTGAACGACAATAGATATTTATTAGGAAACTTTTTTTTAATGGCAAACATTTTATTCTTTATTATTATTATTATTATTATTATTATTATTATTATTATTATTATTATTATTATTATTATTATTATTATTATTATTATTATTATTATTATTATTATTATGGTTTAGTTTAAGCCCAGTAGTTAATAATATATTGACCTAAAATTTTCAGAGCCATGCCAAGTGATTTTTCAACACTGTTAAAACCATGAGAAACACGATAAAAAGATAAGCTGCGATGAAAATAGTTAATTCCGTACGGTAGTGCCAACGGCACGGAGAATACCCTAATATATATATAAAACATGATGGTGTTTGGGGTGAGAAATAAAAGACGGTTGAGATTTAACCAAATATATGAATCTAACGAATCACATATAACATAAAACACCAAGAGTGCATGAGTTCGATTTCCATACCCAACATTTTTATATTTATTTTTCTTCAATTGTCGATTAGGCATGTAAGTACGAAGCATGAAAACTTAAGGGTGGTCATGTTTTGACAAATTTTAAAATTGAATAAATTATATTTATCATGTTAAACTTTTATCGTGCCAACGACACGAAAAATACCCTACTTGTATATACAAAACAGGATGGTGTTTGGGGTGGGAGATAAAAGACGCCAGAGATTTAACCAAATATATGAATCTAACGGATCACATAAAACTTAAAGCACCAAAAGTACATGGGTTTGATTCTCATACCTAACATTTTATTTATTTATTTTTCTTTAATTGTTGATGGTGGTGATTAGGCATGTAAGTATGAAGGATAAAACTCAATGGTGATCATATTTTGACAAGCTGTAAACTTTTATCGTGCCAACGGCACGAGAATTATATATACAAAACGGGATGGTGTTTGGGTGCGAGATAAAAGTCGGTTGAGATTTAACCAAATACATAAATCTCACGGATCATATAGAACTTAAAGCACCAAGAATGCACGGGATCAATTCATATACCCAACATTTTTTTATATTTATTTATTTTTCTTCAATTGTTAATGGTGGTGAGTGGGCATGTGCGTATAAAGGATGAAAACTCAAGGATGATCATATTTTGACAAGTTTTAAATTTTTATTGTGCCAACGACACGAGGAATACCCTAGTATATATTACAAAATAAGATAATGTTTGAGGTGGGAGATAAAAGACGGTTCAAATTTACCTAATCATAAGAACCTAACGGATCACATAGAACTTAAAGCACCAAGAGTGCACGGGTTCGATTCCCATACCCAATATTTTGATATTTATTTAATTTTATTTAATTGTTTATGGTGGCGATTAGGCATATAAGTATGAATGATGAAAACTTAAGGGTGATCATGTTTTGACAAGTTTTAAACTTTTATCGTGTCAACGGCACGGGAAATACCTTGTTATTTATATATATCTATATTACAATTCAGAGTGGTGTTTTACTATTCATTGTTGACTGGGACAAAGTCAAATCAAATGGATTAGAGATAAAAGATTGTTAGGATTGAAAGTTGGGAAGCGTATTGAATTTTGAGGGTTGAGATTCATTTCCTATGATGGTATATTTGTAAATTTAAAATATGTAGAAGGGCAAAAATAATGAAAAACTTTTGAAAAAAGTTGGTGGAATGTACATGTGGCGGAGAGAGAAAAATTTATGTTTTCCTTTTAGCGAAAGGAAAATTTATCACAACTATCTACATCGTTGTCGGATTTTGGTAAACTTAGTATCGTTGAAATACATTTTTGAAGATCTTTCCAATGAAATCATTAATCAATACAAGTGCTAAAGTTTAAAAAATATTTATTTTATAATTAAAAAAACATATAACGTATTTACATCTTTAATATTTTTCAAAGTAATAAGATGGGTCGATCATATCAGAAAAAATGAGTCAGACATCTTAATGCACATTTAAACAAAAACGCCAAACTTCATGTTTTGGCAAATTCAAAGATTGTGGGAGAACTTATTCTCGACGTTTAAAATTTTGCCCAAACTATTTCAATTTTGACTGAGTCTAACCCTAAAATTTATACTATATATTTTTACCTTAGAATATACTTACACTTCAATAGTTACTCAGGGCGAAAACGAGATAGTGATGGTGTTCAGTACAAAATATTTAGCAAAAAAAAAAATTATATGAAGTGCCAACGGCACGGGGCATACTCTAGTCTATATTATAAGGTCAATTCGAAAGAATTAGAGATAAAAGATGGTTAATATTAAAAGTTAGGAAATGTATTGAATTTGAGGGTTGAGATTCATTTTCTATGATGGCATATTTGTAAATATAAAACATGTAGAAGGGAAAAAATAATGAAAAACTTTTGAAAAAAGTTGGTGGAATGTACATGTGGCGAAGAGAGAAAATATTGTGTTTTGCTTTTAGCAAAATGAAAATTATCATAACTATCTACATCGTTATCGGATTTTGGTAAAATTAATATCGTTGAAATGCATTTTTTAAGATCTTTCCAACAAAATCAATGATCAACACGAGTGCTAAAATTTTAAAAATATATAGTTGGGCATCTTAATGGACATTTAAACAAAAACTCTAACTTCATATTCTGGTGAATTCAAAGATTGGGGGATAACTCATTCTCAGCATTTAAAATTTTTTCCCAACTGATTTAAATTTGACTGAGTCTAATTTTAAAATTTATAATATATATATTTACCTTTAAATAAGCTTACACTTCAATACTGATTCAGAGCCAAAATGGGGATAGTGAAAGAGATGTTCAGTACAAATATTTAGCAAAAATAAAATTATATGAAGTGCCAACGGCACGGGGCATACTCTAGTATGTATACAAAACAAGTTGGTGTTTGGGGTGAGAGATAAAAGACGATTGAGATGTAACCAAATATACGAATCTAACGGATCACATAGAACTCAAAGCACCAAGAGTGCATGGGTTCGATTCTCATGCCCAACATTTTTTTATCTTTATTTAATTGTTGATGATTGTGATTAGGCATCTAAGTATAAATGATGAAAACTCAAGGGTGATCATATTTTGACAAGTTTCAAACTTTTATCGAGCCAACAATACGGGGAATACCCTAGTTATTATTATTATATATACAAAACAAAATGGTGTTTGGGGTGGGAGATAAAAGACGACTGAGATTTGCCCAGGTATATGAATCTAATGGATCACATAGAACTCAAAGCACCAAGAGTGCACAGGTTCGATTCTCATACCCAACGTATTTTATATATATACTAGAGTATGCCCCGTGTCGTTGGCACTCCACATAATTTTATTTTTGTTAAATATTGTGTACTGAACACCTCCGTCACTATCCACATTTTTGCTCTCAATTAGCATTGAACTGTAAGCCTATTTTAAGGTAAACATATATATTATAAATTTTAGGGTTAAACTCGGTCAAATTTGAATCAGTTCTCTCCCAATATTTGAATTCACAAAAACATAAAGTTTAGGGTTTTTGTTAAAATGTGCATTAAGATGCCAAAATCATTTTTTTTGTATGATCGGCCGATTTCATTGCTTTGAAAATATGAAAGACGTGAAGTACATTATACGTTTTTTTAATTATAAAATATATATGTTTTAAATTTTAGCACTTGTATTGATCATTGATTTTGTTAATAATATCTTCAAAATTGTATTTCAACGATAGTAAGTTTACCAAAATGTGACAACGATTTAGATAGTTATAATAAATTTCATTTTGCTAAAAAGAAGACACATTATTTTCTCTCTCCGCCACATGTACATTCCACTAATTTTTTTTCAAAAGTTTTCTTTATTTTTATCATTCTACTTGTTTTATATTTACAAATATGTCATTATAGGAAATGAATCTCAACCCTCAAATTCAATACATCTTTCAACTTTCAATCCTAACCATCTTTTATCTTTAATCATTTTTATTTGACTTTGTCCCAGTCAGCAATGAATAGTAAAATACACTCTGAATTGTAATATATCTAGTCTATGAAAATTACATTTTTCGTTGTTTGGTTTGATAGAGTTTTTCCTGGAAAATTGCATAACTTTAATTTTTCAATGTTTGATTGTATAGAAAATCAACATGAAATTAAAAACAATTTTACAGTTTATTTTATTTTTATGACTTTAACACCATCATATAATAACAAAAAAAAACATTATAGCAATAATTCATCAAAAATACTAGATAAAAGTATGAACTACAAAACAAAACAAAAAACAATGTCACTTTAAAAGCAAGTAATACCATAAGACCAATTCAAAGTTGATTTAAAAATCAAGCTCCCAACTAGAAATTCGATAATGATAATAAACTAGCAACAATATCGACTCAAACATCAATGCTAAATTAATAAAAATCTAATTAGACTTCTTCATTTGAGCTTGAACTCACAACTCTCTGCACTCTTTTGTCAAACCCATGAAGAAAGACCCGAGATCCTGTTGTCCCTTAAAACCCTTCATAACTTTAAACAGATGAAAGATTAGGAACAACTTTCACTACTTATTCGACATCACTCCACTGAAACCCTTGATCCTGAAAAGAACTGTCCATCACACCACAAACATCAACGAGCTTAACTATTGCATTGCCAACATCTTTCGAATGGGTGTTGTTACGTGATCGCTTGTTTTTTCTTTGTATGGCGGGAACGTTGTGTAAGTTGTGATGGTTTGACCTCAACACCAGCATCGCCTTCATCATCACCATCAAGGTCTACGTCAACATTCTGATTAACTACACTTTGTGGGCTAGTAGAGCCAGTAATATTAGGATCGCCTGACACAGCGTGATCACTTGTTGCCTGGTTATTACCAATTACAACTGCAAGCTTATCATAACGTGGAATGACCTTCTGTTGAAGAACTTCAGCCTCAAGGCGTGCTTGAAAAAAAATTATCCAAGTTACTATGATGTGTTGATTTAATATGAAAATGTTAAAAATCTATAGATTTATTAATATACAAAAAAATTTTACCTTGATGTAGTAATCCCAAACGTCGGGGTCAACAACAATACACCCATTATCATAAACAAATTCAAATCCACTTTGAGAAATAACGTCATGAATTGCCAGATAGTCTTTCTTGCATGTTTTCAATCTTGCTCGCACGTTCTCATGATTGATTTGCTTTCCTGTAACGACGAATATTTCATCAACTACGTGCTAAAGTGCATTTGGATTCCACCCATTATCAACATTTTTTTTCCAACTTTAGCCAATTCTTCCATCAAAATATTAATAAGTATATTAACGATAATTTGATTCCATCGTACTTGCTTTTTGGTTGATCTGTTGCCACCCTGGATTGGTTGAGTTGCCATAGCTACTAAATACATACAAAATAAAAAAAGTTCACTGCGAAACAACTGTAATGTAGTAAGTGAAAAATATTTTTATAGACAACTAAAAATAGAACATTCTTTTAGAAAATAAAATATTAAAAAACTAAACAAGTAAATCTCTATAGTTAAATACTCTTACAAAATAAACTAACACGGTCTTATGATTGAGTTTGATTTCAGCCCACATCAAATTAGTCATAATATCCCTATCATTTGTCCACTCTGGTGTGCTAGCAATAACAAAATTTTCTCCATCTTGTTCCCCATCATTTTCCTCATCCTCGTCATCACTTTCTTCATATTCATCATTTGTGCAATGATCATCAAGATCTTTATTGCGAAGAAAGTTATGAATGGCAGCACATGCAATGACCAATTTCGCATGTGTATCAATATCATGGAATGATTTATTCCTAAGATATGCAAATTTCTTTTTTAGAAAACCAATAGTTCTCTCAACAACATTATGTATCATGATAATATTTACCGAGTGACGAAAATTGAATAACTCCTTTGCATTCTCAGGTTGTCGACCATTGATGTCTCGAAGATGATACCGAGTGTTGCGATATGGTGTAAGAAATCCTCAAAACTATTGAAAATCCAACACTGGCAAGATAATATTTACCTATTTAATTATAAATGTTCAGGGATTAGTATCCACATTCATAAGCATCTTGACTCTTTCCAACTATGTTTTTAATTATTAGGAAAAAACATACCATTAGCAGGTATTGTCAACCTACTTCCTGTCCAACTTATTGCACTTCTCAAAATCTGATCATCACGAGCTGAACCTTCCCAACCAGCAAACACATATGAAAATTTCATATCAAATGTACAAGCAACAAATACGCTATGAGAAATGAAATATTTTCTATTACGATGATCATCACGAGTTGAACCTTCCCGACGACATGCTACATGAAAAGTCTCTTGTTAAATCATTTGATAAATATTTGAACGCCTTGTACCCAAAATATAACTCGAAAATAGTGATGTGAATTTCGATCACTCTTACCATCAGCAGGATAATTTATATCTTTAACGAGTTTGACTATATCTTTATATAACTTAAGAAGTGAAGATAATACCAGGTGAAAGTAAACACTAACTGTATGACCTGAGCGAATAAATTGAAAACCTGATTCACGATTACGTAAATCATGTCCAACAGTATGGAGAAACATGGCAACTTGTTCCTCAACCTTCACATGTTTGTTATCTCTTGACCCATAACCTCGTAATCAAGCATACAAGCGTATAAATGGAGCTCGCTTCATCCTAAGTTGATCGTGACATTCACAATCACTCTCACAATATAATCGCTTTAAAGCATAAATCCTCTCTTCATATCTATTTATTATTGGTTTCCTTATCTTCCTACAATAAAAATAAAGGATGATTATTGTTGTGACTAATATCATGAAAGCAGTAACTCTTCGTCGTTAGTCTTATATAGTTCGCATTGTGTACTCACGTTAAACTGCAATTTTTATTAAACGGTCACTGCATAATAATAAAAAATACATATACTTCACATTTATTTTTGATAAATCACTGTTAGTGAGCTATTTTATATTGTTTTGTGCAAGTAGGCTACTGTAGATATCAATATTTATAAAACAAACTCATAAAATTGCAAACTCAAGTAGATAAAGTACCATGCAAGTAGATAAAGTATAAATATCAATATATTAGACTATTCTATTGTTGTAGTAGAGTATTACAATACTATATGGTCTATTGCTGACGGGCTTGTTGATTCAATGAATAAACTATAAATCTCTAAGCTTAGATTGATAGACATAAACAAAGATAAAGATGAACAAAAGTAGAGTATTGCACCCCCCAGTAGTCTCATATGTTGCAAGTATGTAGCCTAGTTTAGCATAGTCTAGTCTATTGCAGTAGTAGATTACTATAGTACTCTAGTGGTCTACATGCATCTTTACATACTATAGGTTGGCAAGCAACCAATCGCCAGATGAGGGACTATGCTTTATTTCATGCCATCCATCTATCCTATTTTTTTTTCTTGCAGTATTAAGCTATCTATCATCTATGTTTGACAAACCTATATCTAAACCCAATATCTAGAACATTGACAAACCACATCACCCAATATACTGACAAATCACACCATGAACAATGAACCCAATATCTAGAAAAGTATGAAACAACTTTAGATAACAACAATTATTGTTTTTTTAATCTTTTTATATACAAAAACGCATTTAATGCTCACATTTTCCCACCCCAATGACCCCCAGAGACTTTGTCATATACGTGAAATTCTTTCTCAAATAGTTCCCAACCACTTTTCACTCCACACAGTTCCATATCCCACAACAACAAACAAAGTCTCTCAGATGTACAACAGATCAAATAAGAAGATAAAGAAGAGTCAATCGTGAAGATAATAAGGGGTTGTTTAACTCCTAAGCACAAGCCACAACTCTTCCAACCTTTCATGGTGTTTGGGTTCACTTGAAAGGTCGTGGGGAAAACAAGAAAGGGATTAGGGAGAGAGGAAGCTAAAGGAGCAGTAAGAACAAGAAGACACACCGAATCATATCCAAAGTAAATCAAACATAGGAGAAGAAGAATACATACCTGGTTGTAGAAAGAAAAGCTTTGAAGGTTGCTGCTTGAACCCAAACCTACTATCGCCAATATACAAACTAATGCGGTGATGAAAATTTTATCAGGTCTTCTGGGTTTGTATCGTGGAAAATGTGCAAGATATTTTTCCAAAATTTCGATTCCGAGGGGGGGAGAAACTTGGATTCCCCCTAAACACGGGAAATAAGATCACGTGCATTATCAATTTCTTCAGCGTAAAAGTACAACCAAACAATGGAAATTCGTCTCAACATAGGAAATCAAACATGCCCTAAGTGAAAAGTTTTGAATAGGCATTTTCCTTAAATGTGACACTTTCAAAGTTCCTAAAATCCACCCCCCCCCCCCCCCCCCCCCCCCCCCCCCACCTCATATTTCACTATTTCAACTATGTTTTATTCAAAAGTTAAGTGAAACAAGTGTTTGGGAGAGGTATTCGTGGACAATGATCATTTCACTTTGCCACCTGACATTTGCCCACCCCTTCTGACTTTCTAAAAGACACGTGACAAGCCTATAAAAAGGTTGAACTGAATTTCTCCTCTACTTTTTTAATCTATGGGAGCTTTAACCCTATAAAAAGGTATAACTGAATTTATTGGCAAAAAGAATGTTTTCTAATTATCTTATTACATTTTTATAGTCTAAATGTGAGGAATTTTTAATACTTATGATTATGTTTCCGATTTTTCCCAATAGTGTGATAATCATTTAGAAATATAACATTTTTTATAATAAGAAATCATATCTTATTACATATTACCAATGTGTTTTCTTTTATTTTATAATAAATAAATTTGAGGTTTGAGTTTTGGATTTCAACCCTCAATAATAATATATTTGCTTAACGTTTATCTTTATTTGTCTCAATTATTGTTGCATGTGTAAGTGATTAAAATTGTGATACTAATCAAATTGTGTAATAAATTATTATCAAATATATAACAATCGGTAATTCACCCTGTTGCAATGTTCGTGTCTTGATGCATCAAGACTTTGATTTTAAAGAATGCCCTCATTTTTTCTTATAAAGGCCAGCTCAACCCAATCTCACATATGGGCATAATTTTATGCCTACAAGCCTACAAATTAGGTCCAATGAAGACAGAGATTCAATAACAATCAAAATTCTGAGTTTGATCATTTTATTAAATCAAATTAAACATTTTTTTTATCATCTAAAAATAACATGTTTTTTTTAGTTGGGGTAGTTGGGACAGTCAAACCCCATAAAGGAAGCTAAGCCTCGGTAAAGAAAAGGTGAAGGTAGTGTATTATAATGATGATGCGTATAAATAAATTATAGTAGTAGGTCGATAAAAATAAAAATAAAGTATAATTAATCAATGTTTTGGTAACCCATAATTTGTGTTTATTTTGGTAATTTAGTGACCTATTTGGGGAGTGTCGACGACACGTCCAAATGACCAGGTTGTGATGCGGAAGACATGACGCTGTACCCCCTGCCACTTGCTGTGGAAAGTGTATGGTTGTGCCAACAGCACGGCTGGTACACTAGTGGATTTTAAACAAGAAGTTGGTGAACACCTTCATAAGACTTATCCTCCTAATTATTTTTTTTAATTAATACTGGACTCTGTAAGACCTAACTAGGGACTACCTCATTGTCTGAGGTTTGTCGTGCAGAGATTAGTTTTATCCAAAGAGTAATTTAGAACAAAAATACTAAAAACAATTTTATGTAGACCATATTACACCCACATATTAATTTTATCCAAAGAGTAATTGTGTCAACATGCCTCGAGATTCACAATACGGAGGATCTTTTTAAGAATAAATATAATTTCATGATTGGTAAGTACACCTTGAGTCTAAAGTATGGAGTTGGTCATCAATTGGCTAAAAACATTAGTTACCGATTGACTATTTAATGGGCCATGGACACATAATAGCCCAAATGATACAAACTATTGGCTACTCGAAAAATACCCATTGATTCTAGTATATTTTGTGCTACTCGATGAAATCAGAAATAAATTATCGATAACGTCTATACATTTTCATATATGGTTGTGGATCATATTCCACATTAATATAGGAGCCCCACTCATACGGGATATAGAGTTACAATACATTATAAATGAGAGTTAATTTTATTTGCATGGGGGTTACACAAGATCATCCAATAAATACATAACTTTTAAACCCCCAAGATAAGCAATCCATCTCTAGTACTTGCATCACTTCGAGCACTACACTAACTTCGACATCAAAGTGATTTTTTCAAGTACCCGCCCCCAATCTTGTTCCAGTGTAACAAAAAATTATTCTAGACTTAGTTGCATCATCAAATAGTCGCATATAGTTGATTGAATTATGTGCAAATTGTGTTCTAAGCTAAATAATTTATGCTAGTAATTTTGTGAAAGCAAGATTGCGAGTAAAAAGAAGACGCACATGAGACCAACTAGTGAAAACATCTAAGACAACGTATAAACCTAAAATGTCCACTACCAAATGAATCAGACCACCAATGTCACTTTGTATTCTCAATAAGAATGACAATGATTAAAAAAGCAATCTTGAGAATATGCAATCTAGTTATGAGTTTACCTTTGTGAACCACGAGCACATGACGCCTAATAAGAAAATAAAATATGTATATGTGCTAAGGGGTGACCAGTCGAGTTTTCTACTATTTTCTTCAAGAACTGGTGTAATTAAAGATTCTACAAACTGATAAATTTTCCCACCATTAGGGAGAGATAGGCAAGTTCTTACATAACAACATAGTGATATGGAGCGAAGTGAATTATGGTAAACATTTTCACTTTGTCATATAATGAGGTGCCCTTATCCGAAAGAAAGAGACATAAACAATGTCAACTTATCATTTTGTTCTCAACCCCGCCAAAACTGAGGATCACGATCATGAAGAAAAAAATGTTTCTATTTACAAACTTTTCCATATTTTTATAAACCATAACATTGCATTCAAACTTAAGAAAAACACCCCACTAAATCCATTACATCCTATTGGGACTTCATCACAATTGTAAACGTAGTAGTTGTGGGTTGCATAATTCCTACTTATGTTGTTGCAATCTCGATCGAATCCATCAGGACATCTACTCTCAACTTGACTCAGATTGGAATCAAACAAATTCGATCTAGTGACAACCTTGCAAATTTCTGCACCAAAACATTGCCGAAATCAACGTTGCAAAAATTGGTTTATGAGATTGGCATGCGTCGACTTAGTCAACAAACCAATTAAAGTCGTGTTATCTTGAAAGATCAGGAGTCATCACGAGGGAGAGTATATAGAAGTATACACCTCAAAGAACATCCAAAAGTATGTTACATTGATCTTTAGCGCGTTGTATTTTTTTTTCTTCGACGCGGTTTTACATCATTGGTTTTTTTTTTCTTTCTGAAAAAGTTTTAACAAGGAAGCATTAAGCACTCTCACCGTATTCTTGAATAATGTTGTATTTTTTTTTCCTTCGTCCAAGTTTTTCCCATTGGGTTTACTAGAAATGTTAATAACGAGACAACAATGGTGTCAATTACTACATAACAGTAATGGAATGTGATGATAGTTGGCTCCCTCGATCATGTAATTATGAGGGGAAACTTGATTTTGCAAAAATACTTTGGAGAAATTTTGCACTGTATTTTTTTTCTCTTTGCTAAGGTTTTGTCCCATAGGGGTTTTCAGTATTTAGCGCTTCCAACACCATACTACCACTACAACATTGCACTCTTTTTCTTCGATATGTTTTTTCCATTAGGTTTTTCCATCAAAGATTTTAATGAAGCAATTAATATATGGTAGACATCTAAGGAATAATGTTACAGAATATTAGTTTTCATCCTTTAGACTTATTTTGAATCATCAACGTCAATATAAATGAAGTGCACAACAAAGGTATAAAAAAATTAGAGCTTCTAGCCCTCATCGTAATAGGTTGAGGTTGATAAAAGCTCTATGATGGAGCTTCGAGTATTTTTGCCCTCTTGTAACATGGACTTTGGGTGGGTGGATGAAAATTATAAAAAACCTGAGTCATTACAACTGTGAATGTCAGTTAGACCCATTCCCAATTATCCAAATGAAATGGGGGAATAAACTTTTTCCCATTTGAGACCAAATTGAAAGGTGTTTTACTTACTTTGTAGGAGAGATAACCTCCCTGCAAGCTTCTTCGTGATCGTATTATTAGAGGCACCTGAAAGACTCAGAAAGAAAACCAATATAAAAATAGTATCTCATTTTTTCCTTGGTGCTAAATTTCCATTTAAGTTGGGCAAATCACATGGTTGACTAGCCCATCCGTTTTTTGCATGACTTCTCCTATAATTCAAACAAGATATGACCAACTATGCAAAATCAAGACAAAACTTAATGATTCAAATTAAAACTGAAAAATATAAAAGTTTTGTAGGGCATGAGCTTTTGAAACAACACATTCCTATGTGCCACTTCATAATATTGTGGTTATTCACAAGTTAGTTAATTGCTTATTATTTAATGATGGTAAAAGTTATGATTATACAACATGATTTACATATAATGCAGGTGTTTGCTGGATAATTCTCACTTAAAAGCATTGGGTTTATCCATACTCGATATTGAGAATTGAAAATTGGTGGTCACTATGTTAGACATGCTGGCTATAACATGACATGCATAAATTGATTTTAGAATCACAATCAAATTGTCAGTGGCAACGACTTGGGGCTTATGCTACAATGGCACAAAATAGGGAATGTGTTGCGGGCCCAAGGAGACTTTTATATATATGTCATCACGTTTAGAGTATTTGAATATTTCCATTGTAAAAACCAAAAAAAAAAAAATTTTCAAAAACGTGTTTTACCGCTTTATATTTCTATTTGAAAATTTTTTTATTCACCTTCATTGAAACTTGTAAAAATTTCTAGTTAAAAAAATATGGAATTATGAGTATTGTGTAAATTTTTCTTATAAGATGCCTTCTTCCTTATGTAATGTTTTTGCCAAACTACTAAATTCATGAAGCTAGCGAAGGTATGATTAAACTCATCTTTCGCTAGTGTTATCTCGAAGGTTATGAAACAATATGTAATATAGGATAACTAAAACTTCGGCACATTCCTAAATTGTTTTTCGTTGGCTGACTTTGATGCTTATCATTGTAAATTTGATTTGTTAAGTTGTTGTGTCAACCAAAATCCCAAATTGGATAAGTAATATTGGGCAGGACAATCATATGCCATCTCCTATACTATTAGGATTGACCCAGATGCTGCAAAACTTCTTCCTAGAAGAAGCAAATTTACATCGCATCATAAGGTCACCCAACAGTGTTTTTGTTGTTGTGCTTAAACTCTGTGACAAGTGACTTCATTTTTAATGTTAATACCATGTTTGTTTAGTTTAGTTGGTGACAAAGAATTTGGCTAACTGATGACAAAGGACTTGTCCTTAATTTTTTTTTGAATAACAAGTCATATATTATAATAGAGATTGGTTAGAAATTTCACATACTCTAAAGTCCGCACAAATATCTTCATTGTATTTTTATTTAACTATTTATTTTCAATAGATAGTTTCAAAGTATAAGCATAAAACTATATTTTTAATTTGCAATATAGTCTACTAATATATGAAAATCTCCAAAATAAATTTATAATTGTTTATTTATTACTTTTTTGGTTACTTTAATTAGGTGATTAAATCGATCAAAGATTATAGATGAACTTTTTAAATATTAAATATAGTGCAAATTATATAGGGAATGACATACCTAGGTATCATTAATATTACATTACAACTTTAATTTATTATTTAAAAGCTTAAATATAAGTGAAATGAATTTATTTGCATTTTATACACATTTTTATTATAATTTTTTTTATTACGTTCGTAAAACGCTCGCTTCGCTTTTTGCTTAAAGCGGTAAGAGGGATCCTCGTTTCGCCTTCGCTCGAACGCTTTGACTTCCTTGCTCCATACACACATAATTCCTCAATCATGTGAAAGACATGTGCGTAAAACACAATTTGGGTGTGACGACTGTTTCAATAGCTAAAATCAGTGTTCTAAAAAGCGTTAGGCGATGGGTGGGCGGCGAGCAGGTGCTTAGTGCCCAGGGGCCTAGGCGGTCTTAGATTTTGTATTATAACTTTAATAATTTACAAAAGTTAAACATAATACATTATCAATTACATCCAATTTAATGCCAAGATACATATGCAAAATTTAAAAACATGAAAAATTAACAATCATGAACAAAATTTATTAAAACTCAAATGACTGAAGTTGATCATGATGGGTATTTTATACAAAGTTGAATTTGTGGGCAAATATCCAAATCTACTCTTTTATTTTTCTTCAAATTGCATGAATGACCTCAGTCATGTTTGATAAAAATCTACATTACTAAAATTTGTACCGGTAGATCATTTGAGAATTCCATTAAGTAATCATCATTTTCTACATTCAGACATATACTGAATAAAAAACAATTAAATTTCTTTATTTCCAAATAAGAGGAAAAAAATAAAATAAGAACACAATCGGCCTTATTAAAAAAAAAAAAACTCGCCCAGACCACCCAGAACTCTCCCAGCCATTAATCTGGGTGTTTCTCTAATGCCTAGTGCCTAAGCCGATTTTTAGAACACTGGCTAAAACTCTTGGAGAGTTGGCACGAGTAAGTAGAATTATAACACTGACATTGCAGTGTTATAACTCCAAGAGTAAGTAGAGTTGCATCAAGTTTGAAAATACCTAAACTCACATATTTATGTTTAGTTTTATTGACCAAAATAGCATCTTGCAAAGCTATAACGCTGGGTTTGAAAGACAGTTGAGGTACAACACCTTTTGCATGGTCGTGAAGGTTAAGTACATAGAAACTATAAAAGACTCCAAGTTTCATTCTAATTGTTGCCTATACGTTTATTAAAATATATTCTCATTTAGTTAATGTTGTATTTTGCTTTGCAGGAGTTTGGAAAGAGATTATGAAAGTTTACAATTTATCCAGAAATACCTAAATAGATAGTAAAATCTCAATGGATGGTTGTATGGAACTATGTTAGATTATACTTTTGAATTATATCTTGGCATAATTGATGTATGTATTTTCATTTCGAGTTGAGAGCTTGGAACACATATTGTGACACTGTCCTTTTCGCTTGGTATTTAAAGCGTGTATTTTCATTTCGGATGGGAACTTGGAGCACATAATGAGACCTCAAATTTAAGGTTATTTGATTTTGAGGTTCATTTAATATACTATAATTGGTTTAGCGATCCAATTTGAAAACTATTTTCGCTTGGGGTCCAAAATGACAAAGTCAACCCAATTGAATCATCTTAACCGATCAAATAACTTAAGTACTCTTACACTAAGGGAAACAAACGTTCAAATTGTAATCCCATAAATCGCTTACCACCACCCTACCTCCATATTCTCCCATTCACAAGCCAACCCACTACCATCACCTACACTTAACCCTATTTGAATCACTGCAAACACCGCCACCTTTGTATCTAATTGAACCAACACCACTACTCATCCTTCATCATCTCTAATCCATAACCAAGCACTCCCACCATCTCTAATCGGAGATAATGGTAGGGGCAATGGCTGGAAGGAATTAAAAATCGACAAATCCCGTTTATTGAGATTAAATGATTTGGGTTTATGGGTTTTTGGTGGTTGTTGCAAGAATTGAGATTGAATAATTAGGGTTTTTGGTGATTATTGTAGGAACAATTGGGGTTTGAGTTTCGTGATTGGAGTAAAGACTCTGGTGAACTATAGGTTAAGCCTAAGAAGGCTGGTAATTGAAAAAATACCACCATGATAGAGTCGGTTCTTTCTAGTCGTGAAGTTTGTCATGTGCTATGGAAACAACTTTCTTGCTAATTGCTAATCTGAAAGTGCCATTCGATTATGACATAATGTCACGAGATAATAAAATGCAACTTTTGAGTTATTGAAGTTTGGCCGGTCAAGGTGAGTCAAGATTGATTATACCATTTTGGATCGACATTATTGCTAATGTCATGAATCAATGGAATGACACTTTTGGATTTTAATTGAAAATTGACTGGTCAAGGCAGGTCAATTGGGTTGACTCAGCTATTGTGAACCCTAAACAGAGTTATTAGGGCTATTTACCTTTTAGCTCCCATTAATTCAAGTGAAACAAAAATTGGGTGCAACTGGTTATTTTAATTCGGTCTAACTCTCATTTTTGCATTTGACCGTTAAGTCAATTCACCAGCACATGCCAAGCACGTAATTCTTTCCCTCTTATCCCAACGAACCACGACCTGTAATCTGTTGAGTTGAGAGAGAAAACCATAACCTGTTGAAGAGGGAGACAGCGATCGGAGCTGAGGAACATCAAAGCATGGCCCGTGGACACGTCGGTGTTGTTGGAGAGGTAAGTAAATGTTGTATTTTATGTATTTCATTTTGTTGTTGGTTGAATTGTGCGAATTGGAGTGTTGGGGAAGATGGGTACCAAATGGGAAATTTATAAATTATGTATATATATATATGTATTTTTTATTTATTTTTGTTAAAAAATTATGTGTAAAAAATATTGTTAAATTGTTGTGAATGGCCAGGAAATTTGTTAGATGTGTGACCTAGAAGGTCATAATTCTTCTACTCGTCCTTGGGTATACAGTGTCTGTGGGACAAATCGATGCCCTGGATTGATAAGGTTGACGACTTCGGATGAACGACTAACATTAGGTAAGAAGTACCTACAAAGTGAATTTCCATCTAGTCGCAAGTTTAAGTGGTTGGAATATGCGATGAAAAATGTTGAGGAAGTTAGTATTGATCGTAAAGGAAAGTTTGTCAATGTTAGAAGAGGATCTACTTCTAGTGGCATCTCGAATGTATGTTTTCTGTGTGATTTAGACGGTCATTGGTACAAGGAATGTCCTTGGAAAAATACCCCATGCTTGAAAGGATGCTTAACACCAAGGAAACTACTGAAAGCCACCAAACCATGGAGTCTAGGTAAGAGGTTCTTCATGTGCAATAAATGTGGTAGCGTCTACTGGTCAGAGGACTATTTGAAAACAATGAAGGCAACTTCGACACCAGATGCAAATGTATGTGTAAAAGTCAAGGTTGCAATGGAAATGGAATTGAAATACTTTTGTGATGAGTTAAAGAGTAAGATTGTAACAAAAAAAAATGAATTTATCGGCAAATAATGTAATAATAGTAAGAATTGGAGTTTATGTATGTAAAGAAGTTTGATTCTTATGTAATGAAATTTAATAGTAATCTAATGGAGTTTACCCTACAAAATGTTTGTTGTTTGAATTGTCAGGTCGATAAAACTTCACAAATGTAATGCAATGGATGCCGAGACAATGATTAATACCCTACAATGCAATGACAATGATCAATGCAGTGATAGTGATGAATACCCTGCAATGCAATGGATGCCAAGGCAATGCAATGATAGTGATCAATACCCTATAATGCAATGAACCAATGCACAATACCCTACAGTGCAATGGGAATGCAATGGATGTCAAAACAATTATCATGAAAATCACAAAAACTGCTGGATAGTGATCAATCCGACCATCATGAAAATAAAAAAACTGAAATGAACAACCTGCCGGACAACCCAAAAATAGTGATCAATCTGCTGGATTGACAAGGATCAATACAATTAGGCAGTGACTACTCCACACCGCCATATGTACAGTCTCACACCACCATGTACTTTTTTTCCTACTAACCCACACCACCAAAAAAACTATTTTTGAAAAAAAAAGTAACATAAAAATATGGTACTTTTCAACCAATTTAAACCCTCAATTAATACCGATTCTCAAGCTCATCAAAATAAAAATTGTAGTACTCCGAGTTATCTAATAAACAAAATTTGAATCACTTGAAAAATGTTTTGAAATTAGTAAGTTATGGTCATTTTACTAACGTCGCGCAATCTGTCTTGCAATGAAAACGGGATAGTGTCCTTGACTTTAGGCCAACTTATATGCTCGATCAATACCGATTCTCAAGCTCATAAAAACACAACAATTATAGTACTATGCGTTATCTAGTAAACACAATTTGAATCACTTGAAAATGTTTTGAAATGAGCAAGTTATTGTCATTTTACTAAAGTCGCGCAAATTTGTTTTGTAATTGAAATGGAGTAGTGTCCTTGACTTTTGGCCAACTTATATGCTTGATCGAGACCTATTATCAAGCTCTTCAAAACACAAAAATTGTAGAACTCTGAGTTATCTAATAAACACAATTTGAATCACGTGAAAATGTTGGCATTTTACTGAAGTCACGCAAATTTGTAAGAAAAAAAAGTATGTTTTCACCTATTCGCATTAAGCATTGCGAGGATTGGGCGAAACTTCGCCCAGACCTATGCGATTTTTGGACAATCCTTGCATTGCCCAATGCGAATGGGTGAAAACAAAGGGAGAAATGTGGCGGTGGTGATGATGGCAGCGTCTGATGGAAAAGAAAGGGAAGAAAAGAAGATGAAGAGAGGGGAGGAGAGATAAAATTTTAAATTTTGAGTTTTTATTGGTGGTTTGGGAGAGAAGTAGTGGTGTGAAAAATAAAATAGGTGGTATGGGAGAGAAAAGTTGATATGGTTGTGTGGGACAATACTTTAGGTGGTGCCAAATAGTCACTGCCATACAACTAACAACCTAAAACACGGATCTACCAATGAAATAAACAACTTGCCCAAAAACAATAATAATTAACCATTGAACCAACCTGCCAACACATAATGCAGTAAAAAATTATCAATAATAATAATAATAATAAAATTGTGCAAAAAATACACTTGATTCTTTTTTGACCCCCACATAATTTCTACATTTATATTTTAGTACCAGTTCAACCAACAATGAATTGAGGGGTGTGTGTGGAGATTATGGGAGCATTGGCTCGAATAGACTCGCCTTTCATAGCATCAAGGGTTATGCAATTATGTGGTTATCTCTCCAACAAACTCTGTTTTGTTGGGATAAAGAGGGAAAAGGGAGGATGAGGGGATGAGGGAAAGAAGCACATGCTTGGCACATGCCGATGAGAGGTAAAATGGGTATTTCAAAAGAATCAATGTTTTCTGGTAGTCAAACAAGTTGACTTAATGGTCAAACGTAAAAATGAGGGTTAGACTGAATTAAAATTAACCAGTGACACCCAGTTTTGGTTTCACCCGAATTAGTGAGGACTAAAAGGTAAATAACCCTAATTAGTATTTGGGTTATTTACCTTTTGGCCTTTATTAGTTTTTGTGTATTTAAGTCTGGATGCCAATAATTCACGAAATTCCACCAGAGATCGAAAATTGTGCCTGGACTGTTAAGTCAAGGATGTTGACTAACGAGATACATCCATAAATTTTATAAAGGCAAATTTGGCCATGGGTGTTAAATGGTATTTTCTAGAAAACATTGGGTGTCAAAAGGTAAAGTTTCTGTTGATTTTTACAAAGCCACATTGAATGCATGATCTGACGACTCGAGTGGCATGTCGTAGCCGTAACCGAACATTAGTAATTGGCTAAAATATATATATATATATATATAAAGCGTGTATTTATTAGACACGAAAAAATCAAATATTGCGAGAGACTTGGCACAAGGGATACATGAGAGACTTGGTCATGCATTTCAAAATTTTCAATTATTTATGGTTTGTGAAATTTGTAACCATAGTGGTTGAGTAGCTTTTTATGTTCGAAAGATAAGACTTTTTTTCCTGTCAATTGTTTTGTTTTTCTAAAACTGACATATCAATATTTGGAATTGTTTGAAACATATTTTGGGTATTTTGGTTAGCTACAGTTGAAACTATGCTTTAAGTATCAATTTGGTTTAGCTTTGATGGTTGTAATATTGTGCTTTGAGAGCATCTCCAATGGATCCCCTGAAATAACCAAAAAGTTATTTTAGGGGTCTCATGTGAGAAATTGCATGCTCCAATAGATCCCTTAAACTATTCATCATTTTAACACAATCACAATTTGCCCCCGAAGGAGCCATCATGTTTTCCACTGGTTGCGGATTGAAGAGAGAAAAAATGATTAAAAAGTGAGACCTCCGGTACACCACCCGAGCCGACTAAAGAGGAAGTGGAAAGACTTGCTGAAAAGGGTCTATTAGCCGACGAACAGGCTTTCCCCGAAAACTAGAAAGGGACCCTTACATAAAAGTGTATCTGGTAAGTAGGACAGCCAATCCTTAAGAAAGCGCCGACTTGACTTTCCGTGGTGCTTGGGATGTGAGAACGACCTCGCCCCAAAATATACGAGGAACAGATGCATAAATAAGCATAGATCGAGCTTTCTCTAGAATATGCCGATGTTTTATCTCAGCAACACCATTTTGTTGAGGTGTTTCCGAGCGCTTTCCCATTTCCTTTGTCGCTTTGCGCTTCACTACTAGTCCTAAGGCATCTTAAACACGAAAAACGAGGACCAAACCTCTCTCTTTCTCCGAGACAACTCGGAGGTACATTCAACATCTCCCTAAATTTAGGGGCAACCAACCATTATCTAAAATCTGAAATATCATTAAAATATTCCAAATTTTTTATTTTCAAATTAAAAACAAAAGGAATAGGGGATGAAAAAGTGGAAGACATATTTAAATAACGATGAAAAAGTTAAAATAGGGGCTGCGATTGGAGTGATGAAAAAATACGGGACCCTAACTTTAGCTTTTGGTTAAAATGGTTGATCAACCATCCCCCATTTTAACTTTTACCATTAGAGATGCTCTGATATATTAAGTTTCACTTTTGTTTAGATTTAATGGTTGTAATTTCATAATTTATGCTTTATAAATTTATATTTGGTTATTGTCAGATTTATATATGTATTTGATGTTAAGTTATTCTTGCTCATTTTTGTGATTGGTTATGCTCAATGTTTTGCTTGGAATGATGAGTGGTAAAATAAACCTTTTCCCAATATTAATTGTTCATCAGAAGTGATCAACACATCAATCTAGGGCAACAATTTTCCATTTACTATTTACCCACAGGCAAGCAGAAGAAGTATGACAAACATCATTTCCATAAAATTTTCTTAAACTACTATGTGGCACCCATGGGCAAATTTGCTTTTATAAAATTTGTGATGTATTTCGTGGGTCAATGTCCTTGACTTAAGCATCAAAGCTTAATCGAGCGTCAGACATAAATTAATTTAATTAATGGCACCCAAATTAGAATTCACAAAATTAATGGGTCAAAAGCTACATAACCCTTATTATTTGGTAATCTATATCTATATTACAATTCAGAGTGATGTTTTACTATTCATTGCTGACTGAGACAAAGTCAAATCGAAATGATTAGAGATAAAAGATGGTTGGGATTGAAAGTTGGGAAATGTATTGAATTTGAGAGTTGAGATTCATTTCCCATGATGACATATTTGTAAATATAATCATGTAGAATAGCAAAAATAATGAAAAACTTTTGAAAAAAGTTGGTGGAATGTCCATGTGGCGGAGAGAGAAAATATTGTGTTTTGCTTTTAATAAAATGAAAATTATCATAAATATCTACATCGTTATCGATTTTTGGTAAAGTTAATATCGTTGAAATGCATTTTTAAAGATATTTTCAACAAAATCAATGATCAACACGAGCACTAAAATTTTAAATATATATATTCTATAATTAAAAAATATATAAAACATTTCATGTTTTTAATATTTTTCAAAGTAATGAGGCGGGCCGATCATACCAGAAAAAATGAGTCGGGCATCTTAATGCACATTTAAACAAAAACTCTAAACTTCATATTTTAGTGAATTCAAAGATTAGGGGAGAAGTCATTCTCGGCGTTAAATTTTTTTTCCCAACTGATTCAAATTTGACTGTGTCTAACTCTAAAATTTACCATACTCTTCAATATTGATTTCGAGCCAAAATAGAGACAGTGAAAGATGTGTTCATTACAAAATATTTAACAAAAATAAAATTATACAGAGTGCCAATGACACAGTCATAATTGTTGGTATTACAAAGTGGAATGGATAGGAGATAGGAACCTCCTCTGCTAAACCTTAAACCCTAAACCCCATCATCTCCTTGTTTTTTTTATTTATTTGAAAGGCATCATCTCCTTGTTACTTCTCTTTCACTCCCCCTCAGACTCTGCAAAGCTGCTTCAATGGCGACTTCAAGCTTCAAGAAGAACTACCGTTGTATCCCTTCTCTGCAACAGTTCTACACAGGAGGGCCTTTTGCAGTCTCCTCAGACGGAACCTTTATCGCGTGCGCTTGTGATGAAAAGATTAGAATCGTAGATTCGTCAAATGCATCCATAAAATCTACAATCGAAGGAGACTCGGAACAAGTCACTGTTCTTGTTCTCAGCCCAGACGATAAGCTCCTGTTCTCCGCCAGCCATAGCCGCCAAATTAGGGTTTGGGACCTTTCCACGTTGAAATGCTTGCGTTCATGGAAGGTACATTATTAAACCCTAATTTTTAATTATCTGTTATTAGTGTTGCTATACCTGCTTTACCACTATGTAGTCAGCTCAAGCTTGCATGTCGAAATTTTGGCTATTTAGAAAAAAAAAAAGATCAATTTTTTTTATTATTATTTTTTTTAATTTTAATTTTTATCATACATTGTTAGATAATGGTTGTTTTTTAAACACTAGTGTAAATTCAAGCTCGAATTTCCAAATTTTCTGTAGGGACACGAAGGTCCTGTGATGGGAATGGCTTGTGATGCCTCTGGAGGATTACTCGCAACAGCAGGAGCCGATAGGAAAGTTCTTGTATGGGATGTGGATGGAGGGTTCTGTACACATTACTTCAAAGGTCATAAGGGGGTTGTCACTGCCATCAGGTTCCACCCCGACCCAAATCACTTATTAGTAAGTTTCAGCATTGATAGGAATGAAAGTCTTTTCTGTATTAATTGTTTTCTTGGACTTTATTGTGATCCTAGTTAACATTTTGTTTGATGTAACAAGAATTCTGGTTAGTTTCTCGGCAAAAGATACCCAAAATAAAATAATAGCTTCACTGTTATTTATTTATATATTTATTTTCTTATCATGGTCGATGTCATACATTATTGGGCTTACCACTTTGTTTTGATCGCATATAGCTATTCTCTGGGAGTGATGATACAAGTGTGCGAGTATGGGATCTTGTGAGTAAAAAGTGTCTTGCAGTGCTCGAAAAGCATTTCTCCACAGTTACTTCCTTGACAATATCAGAAAATGGATGGACCCTAATTAGTTCTGGCAGAGATAAGGCATGTTTTATCTTTTCTGATCTTCCTTGCACCCTGTTATTGTGCAAATGCAAATGGTACAACTAGTTACTTCTTATGTCAATTTAAATTCTTGGTTTTTGTTATATTCATGGGCTAAGCGAAATGCCGATTAAAATGGTATTGTCTTGTATTCTGCTACATGATGGGTAAATAATAAAAAGAAAACACTCATTAAATTAATAAATTGTTGCTATATCTATATGGTTATCATTCTTCCTCTTAAGCATTTAATGGTTATCTAAATTGTTGCTATATGGTTATCATTCCTTCATGTCTTGCTTTGACATAATTTTTCTTAATCAATAAAACACCAAGAATTCATGAAGGCTCAAACCTTGTGAACGAGGAAGGCAAGAGAGAGACACAAAACAACAAATAGCAGGCCCAAAGCCCTGTCAAGCACCAGAAAGAGAGGAAAAACAAGAGACCCAATAAGCAATAGGAATCACAACAAAAAAAACTACAAAACTAAGCTTGCATCAAATGAGCCCAATGGAATTGACAGTGAGGCCACTGCTCCTACTTGCAAATCTACTAGGTAACTGTCCACAACCACCCAAGATTCTATTTATCCTATAATCTGCACAATGTTCTTCTTTTTCTCTTAAAAAATGCCGCCTATGTAAGCCCCCCAAAAACCATTTCATTGGCAAAGAAAGACGTAAAAACGAATGAGAGCTCCATTCTTCTAAGGACACTCCAAAAGGGAGAGAATGACTCACATCCACAACTAAATTAGTCCAGATGGATTGAGAAGAGCATGTGAAGAAAATATGCCCAATGACTCTTGGTGAAGCTTGCACAAACAAAACCGGAAAGGCAAAAGAAGACCTCTTCTAGCTAGTTAACTGTCCTAGTTGTCCACAACTACTCAAGATTTTATATCTCCTATAATCTGCACAATTGTTTTGTTTCTCTTCAAAGATGCCGCTATGGAAGCCCCCCAAAAAATGCTCCCACAACCATTTCATTTGGCCAAGAAATACCTAAAAACAAATGAGAGCTGCATTCTTATAAGGGCATCCTGAAAGGGAGAGAATGACCCACATCCACAACTAACTAGTCCAGATGGATTGAGAAGAGCATGTGAAGAAATTATGCTCAATGACTCCTGATGAAGCTTGCACAAACAACGCCGTCTAGGCAAAAGAAGACCTCTTCTAGCTAGTTGTTAACAGTGAGAATATGGCCAGTTATTTAGCATCCTTCATTCCTTCTTAGAGTTAAATCCCACCCGATAACACTTGATGCTCTTGAAGTAATCCGAACTTGTCAACTGAACCTTCCGGTTGAGATGATAGCCTACTCAAATTCTTCTTTAACTCCCACTGAGCCATCTATCCGACCAAAAACGCACAATTGTCTCCATTTCTTTCGCTACTGAGACCTGCATAGTGGTGGTGGACATATACTTCCCAAGGAGCTCTTGATGAGCGTTAACCTACCCGCTTTCGAATTGCATTTTCACTTCCAAGATGCAAGGTGAGGTAGCCCAAACTCTTTATTGACTTATATTTTTGGCCCAGGGATAAACCTAAATAAGAAGGAAGCGATCCGTGCTTGCAATGTTGTCTTTCTTTAATAATATTGAAGTCTCCGTTAAACAACCATGTATTATCCAGAAGGTCAGCTATGCTCTGAAGTCCGTCCCAAAAATTGTTTATTTGACTGTTTGAGCTAGTGTGATGCTAAAACACCCATCTATTATAGACTATAATTCAAGTTGAATACATGAAATTCCATTTCTATGGAGACTTTATCAGTACCATCCATCTCTCTTTCCCTTTCCATTATGGTGAAACTGTACGCAAGCATGAGAATAAATTTTATTTTCTACTTTATCTGCCTAACATTTTATAGATATGGTTTTAGGTTGTGAATTTGTGGGATCTGCGCAATTATGGATTCAAGACAACTGTACCAACTTACGAAGTTCTCGAAACTGTTTGTGTTATTCCTGCCGAAAGTCCCATGACTGCATTATTGGGTTAAAAAAAGCAGCATAGTGAAAAAAATAAGAAAAGTGGATCTCCACCAATTTACTTTATGACTGTTGGTGAACGAGGGATAGTAAGAATATGGAACTCTGAAGGGTAAGATTAAATTCCTTTGAAGATCTTTTAAATGAAAATTCTTCTTGAATGTCTGATACCTCTCAGCGATATATACTTCAGTTTTGTTCTGATTCAGTGGGGTGAATTAAGTAAGTAAGCTATACTTGTTTTGTCTACAGTGCAGTTTGTTTGTTTGAGCAGCAATCTTCAGATGCCACTATCAGCTCGGATAAGGATGATGCAAAGAGAGGCTTCACAGCTGCTGTAATGTTACCTTCAAACCAAGGGTTACTTTGTGTAACCCCAGTGTTCTAAAAATCGGTCTGGGCGGCCGCCTAGGCGCTAGAAGGTGGAAAACCGCCCAGATTAATGCCTGGGCGGTCTGGGCGGGTCTGGGCGGGTCTAGGCGGGGTCTGGGCGGGGTCTAGGCGGTCTAGGCGGGGTCTAGGCGGTTTGGGAGATTTTTATTTTTTTATTTTTTAATAAGGTTGATTGTGTTCTTATTTTATTTTTCTTTCCTATTTTTTAGAAATAAACTATTTAATTGTTTTTTAGAAAATCTCGGGAATGAGCTTTGATGATGATGATGATGATATGTCTAAATGTAGCGAAGGATGATTACTTAATGGAATTCTCAAAGGATCTGCCGGTACCAATTTTTACTAATGTAGATTTTATCAAACATAACTGAGGTTATTCATGCAATTTGAAGAAAAATAAAAGAGTACACAAATTCAAATTTATATAAATTATAAAGTACCCATCATGACCAACTTCAGTCATTTGAGTTTTAATAAATTTTGTTCACGATTGTTAATTTTTCATGTTTTTAAATTTTGCATATGTATATTGACATTAAATTGGATGTAATTGATAAGGTATTATGCTTAACTTTTGTAAATTATTAAAGTTATAATACAAAACCTAAGACCGCCTAGGCCCCTGTGCGCTAGGCACCTGCTCGCCGCCCGCCTAGCGCCTAGCGATTTTTAGAACACTACTGCTGATCAACAGTTTCTATTTTACTTTCCAGTGCAATCCCTGGATGATGTATATGAATTAAAGCTAAGCAAAAGGCTTGTAGGGTACAATGAAGAGATTGTAGATATTAAGTTTTTGGGGGAGGATGAACAATTTCTTGCTGTGGCTACAAATCTTGAACAGGTATTTCTTGGATCTTCTATATATCTCACGGGCTTTGCTTGTTCAAACCTGAATTCATTGTAAAATATTCCACTTCGAAGTTGGGATCCACAAACATTAAATCAGATCCACGTATGTGGGTGTCACTCATAGGAAATAAAGAAGTCTTGACGTACGTCATGTAAGAAATTGTAACCTTGTTATGTTTACAGGTGCGGGTGTATGACCTGGCGTCCATGTCATGTTCATATGTATTGACAGGGCATACTGACACTGTATTATGCCTTGACACTTGTGTTTCAAGCTCTGGAAAAACACTCATAGCAACTGGAAGCAAAGACCATAATGTGAGTTTATGTTATTCTCTTCTCTAAATATATCAAAATTTCATTCATATACTAGTGTATTTGTGTGCGCGTGCTGAGCATTTGGTAATTATGCCAAATATTACCATGTTAAGATAAGACTAGTATTTCTAGAAATTAAGATCTACTTCTAGAAATTAAGATCTAGTAATGCAAAGTTAAATTTCCACCAATAACACGGTCTACAATTTTCAGCGAGTTTTGATGAAAATCATTTTGCCAATAACTCATACTTCCCATCTTAATTATTTTTTCTATTGAAGTGTTACATATGAGGGTTCATGTGTCATTTTGTTGAATCCTATTAGCAAACAATCCCACTGTTCTTTTTACAGAAAGTCAAATAAAGTTTAATGCAAAGATAGATATACAAGAGGTTGATGTCTGTCATAAGATTTCAGAAGAATGGTTTGCTTTGAAACTTAAAGCCAGTCTGATTGATTTGGTGGAATGGGAAAAAAGGTTGGTATGGTTTTATTATACTTTTTTTGGTGTGACAGTTCAGGCACTAGAGAAAATTTACTACTAAAAATTAAGCCAATCAAACTCCCATAACACACACATCGAGGCAATAACATCTCCATTCCAAAATGATGTTCGAAACATGGATATCGCAATGTTTTTTGGTGTAGGACTTGGGTAGGTGTGTCTGACAACATAGCTACAACTCTAACAATGACCAACAAGGACTGTGATCCTAACTTCAGAGGTTGTGCCAAAAGTTCACTATCGAACTCACCTCGATCTACTTCATCATTCCCAGACATGTTTGGTCAAACCTCTGGTTTTGAAAGCTCTTCCTCACAAATACAGACTTTTTAAAGTACCATTCCGCATATCACGCCCAACCCTTGGGCTGCTTTGCACTGGAACGCAAGAGCTTGGACAAGCCTCCTATTGAACCGATACTCTCTGGAATCTTCAAATTTCTTTGCTAGATTTTCAGAGAAATCTTCACATTGAACCCATACTTCTTCATGACCTTCTATTGTCAGTGCCAGTCTGATCAAACGTCACATGTGATTTCATAACTCTCCGCTTCTAGTTACTATTTTCCTTGGTTGCACTTGCAGCCTTTAGAGTGTTGGCAATCCACCCTCACACCTTTTCTCTTACTTTAGAAAGGGACACCCATCTGTCCCTTCTCCCTAAATCGAACGACATCTCTTTCTCTTCTACCTGAAACACTTGGTTTCATCCATCTTTCTTCAGAGCCATCATCCTCGTTGCAAGCATGTCAAAGCATCAGTACAGACGCGAAGCATTCTGCAAAAGAATCTGGCCATAAACTATCCAGTAGATGCCTTAGACATGAAATACATATGTTATTTATCGACATGTCAACAAAACAAGACTTTTTTTTTGGAAGGCGAGCATGCCGGTGGGAATTGAACCCAAGACGTGGGGTATAAACCTCCACTGTCTTAACCAACTAACCAGGCTACTATTGGCAAGACATACGTCAGCTATAAAAAGTGTTTTGATCAATTTAATATATGTTAAATCAAGTTAAAAGCCAAAAAATAAAATGATTTGCTTAAACTATTTTCAAAGGATAACATCAGTCGATGCTTTTACCCCCCACAGTACCGAGCATTAAAGTGTATTTCACTTTCTTCAAAGAGGGAAATGGATGTCAATTAATATTAGCATTAAGTTAAATGCTGAATCTCCTATTCAGTTTAAGTTTTACACAATTTTTGTGTATAACACTTTAAATATAGCCAACAACTAAGTTTACTTGGAATATTGGCAAAAAAAGTTCCACAAAAAGCAATGTATTAGGAATTGTAGACTACCATAAATTTCTTTCAACATTGGTCTTTTTTAACTACGTCGTACTATAGATTAAAGCATGTTTGAATGCATAGTAAAGCATACTTGGATCTCAAATATCGCAGTAGTAAGCCAATAGTATGTATAAAATCCAAAGTAGGGGTGGGCAAAAACTGATTTAAATTCGGTTAACCGACCGAATCGGTTTTCAAATTCGGTTCGGTAACCGAACCGAAATATGAGTAGAAAGAAAATAATTTAAACCGAATCAAACCGATTATAAACGGTTCGAAATCGGTTTACAGTTTTGAACCGATCGATTTATAACTGAACCGACCGATTAATTAGATATATATAAATAACTAAATAACAGGTAGGTGTCAATACCTGACTAGTGCAACAAAGGCACTGCAGTACACCCTGTTGCACTGAATCACCCCCTTCTCTCAAAGTTTTCAATTTTCGGCTAAAAATTGGGTCTGTAAAAAAATTGGACATGTTTTAATGAAAGTCTTTTAAATGCTTGAGCCTGAAATTTCGGCCCAACCGAATCGAACCGATCCGAAATTCGGTTCAACCGAATTCATCGGTTTACAAATACAAAATTCGGTTTCGGTTTGGGTTTTGGGCAAACCGAATGAAATCGATTCGAAATCGGTTTGGGGCTCAAAACCGAACCGACATTGCCGGCCCCTAATCCAAAGTATATTATTTGTTGCCTTTATTCCTGTATTTGTTATTTATTTATTGCTTGATCACACCCATTTGGTATGGATTGCAGATTAGATTATGGGAACAAGAAAGCAGGCACTGTATTGGAATAGGTACAGGCCACATGGAAGCGGTTGGAGCTGTTGCTTTTTCAAAGAAACATAAGAATTTTATTGCCAGTGGTAGTAGGTAAGAATGGATTTACAGACTGTTCTGAATCTATATAATGGAGATCACCTTACGAAATTCAGGGCATCTTGAAACTTCTAACAGTTTTACTTACTTGAGATGTAGGTGGGAGCCAAGTAATATGGTACTCCTGCCCTCGTATTTGCACGTCTTTCTAAATGAGGGTATTTCTAATAGTTGGTTTATAATGAAAAATGTTAGAATATTTAAAAAATAATGGCTGAATGAGACCAATAGAGCTCTTGGAAAGCCCAAGAAAACATAGAAAAATTTAATTTGGAGCCCTTGAAAATTTTCGTAGATTTTGCATGATGCTTGTATATGAAATCGAGCTTCAGATTAAGAAAGCATATATGTCAGGGAAAAAAGGTTTTTATCTTGTTTTATGAAGTTGGGCATCAAATGACTTTAACAAAAGGCGTTGTTTTGCTCACCCAAGTAAATTGCTTGGGACACCCGAGTTTGGGTGCTGACATTTTATTTGAACATGACTGGGGACCCCGATCGTAGAAGGTAGGGAAATGGTAGTTCCAAGCAAAGTCGATAACACATAATCAAATAGATTACACCAAATTGAAAATTATAAGTAAATTTTCAATAGTAACAACTTAGGTTCTTGTTGAGATTCAAAATCGATCAGATGTTGTCTATTATAATTTAAAAAATTGATGTGTATTAGATGATTTTCAATGTTAATAGACTTAAATTCATGAAAATCGATAAACACTTGTTGAGTTTACATGGGAAATTCGGGCAGTATCTATCAATTTTTTGGTTAATAAACTAAATCACATCTCTTATTCCTTTTTCACCATCTCAATTTCCACCATACACAAAATCGAAGAATTGGGGACTTCAATTAATCAGATATTGGGGATTTTTTGTCGCGTGGAACTCATTCGAAACCCAAATGGAAGCTTCATCATCATCATCAAAGCCCATTCCCGAGATTTTCGGGGTCGGCTACATGGATTTTGGTTCTCCAAGCAATTTAACAAAATAAAGGGGGTTAATTGCAAAGAATCCAACCCTTGTTTTTTCTCTTTCTCTCCCACTCCCATTCATTCTAGTCAAGCCTCGGTATTTCTCTTGTTCCAGTCATCATACATACTTGGGCAAGGACAGTAGCTTCCTTAACAAACTTTATTCTTCCCTTCTCTGCATAAAATTTAAATTTGTGGAAGTTGAATATTTTCAGTGTTTGTTAACCCATGCTCTTCCACGGAAAAGTAATTTTATTTTGCTCTTGTTTAGTGATCGTACCCTTAAGGTGTGGAGTTTCGATGCTCTTGAGGATGCTAACCAGGCTGTTAATCTGAAGGCCAAGGCTGTTGTGGCAGCTCATGACAAGGATATCAATTCCCTGGCTGTTGCACCTAATGATAATTATGTTTGTAGTGGTTCACAGGTCGGTAACTTGAGATGTTCCAGAAAATTTGCCTAACGCTTTCTGTCTGAATTCCTGAACTTTTTTTTTTCTGGCTTTCTGCTTAGGATCGTACTGCCTGTGTGTGGCGGCTTCCAGATCTAGTTTCTGTAGTTGTGTTTAGAGGACACAAAAGGGGGATATGGTCTGTAGAGTTTTCACCAGTTGAGCAATGTGTGATCACAGCGTCTGGAGATAAAACAATAAAGATATGGGCCATATCTGATGGTTCGTGTCTAAAAACATTTGAGGGTCATACAGCAAGTGTTTTACGAGCGTCATTCGTTACTCGCGGGACTCAATTTGTTTCTTCTGGTAAATAAGTGTGCATTTAGCTGAACTATTTCGTGTCTTTGTGCCGACCGGGGACTTGATCAACATTTTTCTCCATCTCAGGTGCTGATGGCTTGGTAAAACTGTGGACTGTCAAGACAAATGAATGCATTGCTACATATGACCAACATGAAGACAAGGTTCTGCATTGGATTGATTCATTTCTCTACCACATAGTCAATGTTTTTGGGCTATTTCTTTTTCATCAGTTACATGCTATGAAATTATTCTGAATGTCTTCTTGGGTTCTTTAGTTGGAGAGCATGGGTAAGTAGATTGTTCCACAAGATTGCCCATGACGTGGATAAGGTCATTATAGATATTAAAAGCTATATATCTTGTCTGTATAAGGTGTTTAGGGGGTTCATTTTGATGATATCTCATTCTTTGAGAACTCTAGTAAAACAAGTTTTGTTGGTCAGTAGACTAGTGCTTGCTTATGTATTTTGGGAAACTGAAGTTACATCTGTTATTAGCATTAGGGGGCCTTCTCATCCTATTTCAAGGTTTTTGGTTGGAAATGTTTTTGTTTGATTAGGAAGTGGTGTTTCAAAGAATGGAGATCATCTACTCCCGGGTGTAGGGTTTTCAACATTTACTCTCTAACGAAGTTAATTACATACCTGCCCATGTATTTTATGTATTACCAAGTTAATCCCTAAAAAACGGTTATAATATGTTATTTTCTCAGGTATGGAGTTCAAATCTCTACACCCAGGTGTAGAAGTTCAGGGCTCTTTTTCAAATTACATTTTATTTAAGTCGAATTCTACTATTTATGTCGTGTGATACATATTGTCAGAGATGTTTATTTAGAGTCTTTGTTTAGTTTCCGCCATGACCTTGTTTTCTTGAGGTGTCTGGATTTTGTTTATTAAAGCAGCAGTTGTTTCATTAAAATTTCCAGTTACCCATGTTTTTTTTTAAATGGATATTTCCTCAGGTTTGGGCATTGGCCGTTGGCAAGAAGACAGAAATACTTGTGGTGGTGGTGATGCTGTTGTCAATCTATGGCACAACTCTACTGCAGCTGATAAGGAGGAAGCTTTCCGTAAAGAGGTGATAATTGCATTGTCTTGTTTGATTGCTGTAGTACGGATGTAACCCAGATTTTGTGTGATACATGGGTCTCCATCTAGTAGGCTCGTAAAATTGTTTCCTGTTGTAAAATACAACGTAAATATATTTTGATCTTTCAGAAATAAGGAATTCATGGAGTTCACTGATAATTATGTTTCATGGTCCTATAGGAAGAAGGTGTTCTGAAAGGCCAGGAGCTGGAAAATGCTTTATCAGAAGCTGATTATGCCAGAGCGATCCAAATTGCATTTGAACTTCGCAGACCACATAAGCTTTTTGATCTATTTTCAGAACTTTGCAGGTTAGCATTCACTTAATTTTTTTATCCTTGGAATCTTGTTATAACTATCTTGACTTGTCATTTTTTCCCAGAAAAACACATGCTGAAACTCAGGTAGAGAGAGCCCTTCGTCCCCTCAGGAAGGAAGAAATTCGACTGCTCTTCGAATATGTTCGGGAATGGAATACAAAACCAAAACTTTGTCATGTTGCCCAATTTGTGCTTTTCAGGGTTTTCAGCATCCTTTCTCCAACAGAGATTCTGGAGGTAATATCTCCAACCATCTTTTATTGAATTTTTTTTTTTTTTTTTAAATTATAAATTTCAATCTTTCTGTACATCTTCAGGATTAACTATGCAAGCAGAGTCCATCAATTTAAGGTGGATTTTGAAGCTTTTATTGATAGACTTTAACCTGATCAATTGAAACACATACACATGCATTGAGGAGCTACCGATTTTGGTTAGCCAGCTATTATATTCATATAGAAGGTAGATCTTTAAATTGTTTGTGTGGGCGTCATAGATGGTAAAGAAGAATGTACCTAAACACTCAAATATGAAGGTACATAGATATAATGCATCAGTGCGGCTCAAACATGTTCTCAAGTATAGAAAAATCAGAAATCATAAAGTTAAAAGTAACAACAGGAACCCTGTTTTGTAGAAAAACTCAAATTTGTTCTCTTCCAAGTGTCATCCAAAGTTCAAATTGATTGAAAGTGCCATTTTTTGTGTAACATTTTACACGTGATAGGAAAAATGTGTGATATTAGCAGTACCAAACGGACCACACTTCGTGTCTTATAAAGTGCTGGACTGGGCCATGTTTCTGTAGGCATAAATACCATTGAATGGGGGTGATTGGTAAGAAAGCCTTATTTATTTATTTAGTTATTTTGGGTAAGCCTAGATTAGGACCCTGGACCATAAAATGTGGTAGAGTTGGAACCCTAGACTTGTGATATCATTGCAAAAAATCTTACTAGCTAGTCTAGCTACGACTGGCAAGCCTAGACTTGTGACATAGCTGTAATTATTTTTGCAAAGATTGTTTCAGTGGGTAATTATTATTATTGTCTGTTCACTACTTCGTTGTTAATAACTATCCTTTCTATACCTTGCCCCTTATTGTTTTAAACAATAAATAGCAAGCAATCTCCCATAGTCTTGAAAGATGTCATGTTTAATCTGATTGTCTATGGGGTTATGTATCAGATAAAAGGCATCAGTGAAATCCTCGAAGGCCTCATACCCTACTCGCAAAGGCATTTCACCAGAATAGACAGGCTTATCAGAAGCACTCATTTATTGGATTATACCCTTGTTGGAATGCAAGTTATCGAACCAGAAACTAATATCGAGGCATTAAGAGATGATACAAGACATAAGGAAGCAAATGAACAATGTATGGAAGACGCGAGTAAGGAGCAAAAACAGTCCATCAGGAAGAAAGATATGACCTCTTCTAATAAAAGGAAGTCAGGGAAATCTAGATCAGGGGCGGAGAAGAAAGTTAGAGAAGTAGCTTACATTGATGCCTCTGCAATATCTTTACAAGCATGACACTAAACCTTTTTAACTAAATCGGGTTCTTTAATTTTTGTAATCACCCAGTGTTGTAATTTTACAATATAAAATATTTAAATCCTTCTGGCCTCTATTTTGTTACGTGAGAGGCTAGCTTTTGCTAAACATTCATAATCAAATCAATCTTTTGCACATGCAACGTGTAAATTATTTAAGATACAATTAAACCTCTATAAATTAATATCCTTGGGACCATGAAATTTATAATTGATCGAAAAATTATTTAATTGATAAATTAATAATTTATTAATTTTTACATTATGTTTTTTTTTCTAAAACATTGAACTTAATATATGTATTGTGTGTTGTGATCATACAAATATTACCTAATATGTATTTGTTTAACCAAAACAATGTTATGAATGTAATTAATCTCATTAAATAGAAGTCATGGATGTATCTATTTTTGCAAAAATTTAAAACTACATTTGATGTATATTTAATTAATTTGTTTAACTAAAACAAGTTCATGGTCTCATTAAATAGACGGATTTATCTATTTTTTTCAACAAATTAAAATTGCATTTGATGTATACATCTTAAAATTCATAAAAAATGACAAAGAATATGAAACTTACGGTTATGTACTAGAGCTTATCTTGGGTAAAAATGCACTCAAAGCAACAATCACATTGCATAATTTTCTTGCGCAAAACGAGAATAGTACACCAAAGTTTCTTTAAGCACTAAAAAAAAAGTTAGAGATAAGGTCAATGAAGACATCAATTTCAAGAGGAAACAAGTAACATTGAAGTCATATTTTACAAATGCCTCCTAATTGAGTTGTTTATATATACAATTTTGATGTATAAAGGACATTATTAATTTATATATCAAGTAGGACGTATGTGTTTTTTTTTTTTAAATGTATTATCATATAAATTTAGCGAGTTATTAATTTACCACATTGGTTGGATTAGGCGAGGATGTGTGAGAAGACCACATTGCATGGGAAACCAAAATCCATGTAGCCGACCTCGAAAATATCAGGAATGAGCTTTGATGAAGATGATGATGATTAATTTACCACATTATTGTTATTCCATGATTTTTGATATCAATCAAAGAAATAACTGTTTTTTTTATTTTTTTCCCTTCAACCTACAAAACACTTTAACAATGTAGAGCGGAAGTAGCGATTATCGACTATTTCATTTGAATTAGAAGACAATACTTGACTAAGAAATTAAAAAATAAAAGGAAAAAATGGATATATATATATATATCATCATCATCATCATCAAAGCCCATTCCCGATATTTTCGGGGTCGGCTACATGGATTTTGGTTCTCCAAGCAATGCGGTCTTCCCACATATCCTCGCCTAATCCAAGCTCAATGATATCTTCATTCACCGCCTTCATCCAAGTTTCCAACGGTCTTCCCCTCCGTCTACACCCTCTATTAACTTGTCAATCTAGACATTTTCTAATTGGCGTCGTGCTTGGTCTCCTCCGCACATGACCAAACCAAGTTAAACGTCTTTCTCTAATTTTGTCCTCTATGGGCGCTACACCTAAGTATCTCCTAATTCTTTCATTTCTATTTTTATCCTTACGAGTTTTACCACACATCCACCTTAACATAAGCATTTCTGCTACTGCCATCCTATGCGTATGTTGTCCCGTAGTAGCCCAACATTCTGAACCGTATAGCATGGTTGGTCGAACAATTGTCTTATAGCATTTCCCTTTTAGCCTTGCAGGCATCCTTCTATCGCATAATACTCCTGACGCCATTCTCCATTTCAACCAACCAGCTTTAATCCTATGGTCTACATCTTCTCCAATAACCCCATTCTTTTGAATTATAGATCCAAGATATCGAAAAGCCTCACACTCTGGGACCTCTACACCTTCGATTTCAATTGCATTACTTCTCCCTCGTGGTTCACAACCAAAGTTGCACACTAGATACTTCATCTTCGAACGGCTAATTCTAAAACCTTTACTCTCTAAAGTCTCCCGCCACTTAACTAATTTCTGACCTAAACCTGCACTAGTCTCATCCATTAAGACAATATCATCTGCAAATAACATGCACCAAGGTACATCTTCTTGCAGATGTCTCGTCAACTCATCCATGACCAAAGCAAAGAGATATGGACTTAACGCCGACCCTTGATGTAGTCCTACTGACGCTGAAAATTCACTGGACATCCCACCTACTGAGCGAACACTTGTTACAGCCCCTTCATACATATCCCTAATGATATCGACATAACATTGAGACACTTTCTTCCTTTCAAGCACCCACCAAATTAACTCCCTGGGGACCCTATCATATGCTTTCTCCAGATCAATAAAAACCATATGCAAACTCTTACGTGCCTCTCGATATTTTTCTATAGTTTGCCTAAGCAGGAAGATGGCCTCCGTAGTAGACCTACCCGGCATAAATCCAAATTGATTCTCCGAAACCATGGTTAAACTCCTAAGTCTTCGTTCTATAACCCTCTTCCAAAGTTTCATCGTATGACTCATAAGCTTTATCCCTCTATAGTTCGAGCAATTCTGGATATTCCCTTTGTTCTTATAAATTGGTACCACAATGTTATGCCTCCATGAATCTGACATTTTTCTAGTTTCCAAAATCTTATTAAAGAGCTTAGTTAACCATTGAATCCCAACTTCTCCCAGACATTTCCATGCTTCAATTGGTATATCATCCGGTCCAACGACCTTCCCTGTCTTCATTCTTTTTAAAGCTTCTCTCACTTCTGTGGCACTAACTCTGCGATGGAACACGCGATCTCTCCCTTCATGTGAAGCATACCCCTCCAAGTTTAACTCCCATACATGTGTTCCATTGAGTAGGTTCCAAAAGTAATCATTCCATCTATCTAAAATAGTTTTATCCTGCATTAAAACTCTTTCATCCTCATGCTTAACACACTTAACACGACTCAAGTCCCTAGTTTTTCGTTATCTAGTTTTAGCTATCTTGAAAATATCCTTCTCCCCTTCCTTCGTACCTAGCCTATTATAAAGATCATCATACGTTCTCTTCTTAGCATCCCCTACTGCTTTACTACTCAACTTCTTAGCCTGCTTATAAAGCTCATAAGACTCTAGACACCAATCTTTTTGCCACACCTTAAAACATCTTTTATTTTCCGCAATGGTTTGTTGCACATCAGCGTTCCACCACCATGTCTTTTTACCATATAAACCTTATCTTTTGGCCTATCTTAACTCTTCCTTCGTACATTTCTTATTTGGTTTGCCAAATGTTCAAAAAGATCCGCGCTACAAGTCCTATCCTTTGGTTCTAGATTCTCCCAACTCTCTGAAACTGACTGGCCACCCAAAATCTTTTGGAACAGAATATATATGATGATGATGATGATGATAATGAAATGTATAGAGATTATGCTATTTAAAACAAAATATTTAACTTGTGAAGTAAGATTAAAATGTGAAGAATCTCAAGGGTTTGAAAATCACCAATTCCAACATAACGATGCACTAAAATGTATTTTCAATTTTCCCTATAGTACTTAAATCACATGGTTTTTCAACCTACATAACTTGAGTTATAGGATAAAATAAGTAAAAAAAATTCAAATCTATTGTTTCATTTCTAAAACATCATTGAATTTTGGTTATGTTTCCTATTGGAAAAATCATAAAGGACATGAAAATAAATTACCCTTTCGAGTTAAAAATATTTTCCATTTTAACAAATGAAGCATTATTTCTAAGTACTTCTTATAATTTATTTCTAGTTTACTTTTAAATGAAATACAATCTAACTATCATTATATCTTCATGGGCTCAATCTTTTTCCTTTGAGAAAATATGATTAACTCTCCATTAATGATGAAAGTAAACTAAAAATTTAAATAGATAGTTGAAAAAGATGAACTATTACTAAAAATGTAGAAAAGAAATCAATAAATAAAAATTAAACTTACTTTACTTTAATGGACAAAATGTTGGAATACAAAATAAAAACTTGCATTTATCTACGTTTCTCTCTAAAAATCATCATCATCATCAAAGCTCGTTCACGATACTCTCGGGGTTGGCTACACGTAATTTGGTTCTCCAAAAAATGTGTTTTTCCCACATATCCTCGCATAATTCAAGTTCAAGGATGTCTTCATTCACCGCCTTCATCCAAGTTTTCAACAGTCGTCCCTTCTGTCTACACCCTTCATTAACTTGTCAATTTAGACATTTTTTTATTGGCACCGTGTTTGGTCTCCTCCGCACGTGACCAAGTCACGTTAAACGCTTTTTTTGAATTTTGTCCTTTGTGGGCGCTATACTTAAGTAGCTTCTAATTCATTCATTTCTAATTTTATCTTTACGAGTTTTATCATACATCCATCTTAAACATACACATTTCTGTTACCGTCATCCTATGCGTATGTTGTCTCATAGTAGCTCAACATTCTGAACCGTAATGGTCCATTTGAATAATGATCCCTAAAAATAAAACCTAAACATAATGATCCCTTTGAATGGAAAAATAACCTCTATTTATAGACTCATGACACGTGCTTGGACGGTTGAAATGTAACTTTAAAATCCAACGACATTGACTTAATTCCTTGTATTTGATGGCCCAGATTCATTTGTTGGATAAAGTGAATGGTTGAAATTTATTAGGTTTAGGGTTTAAGTGGATTATTAGATGGATTGCATGGGAATAGATAAATAAAAACTATAAAAATTCGGAATTAAATAATCAAATTTTTTAAGAGTGGTTTTGGAGGGATTTTTGAAATGATATTAGTGAAAAATGCTAGTGGTACCTTTGGATATCAAATTAGAATTAAAATGGAATGTGGATAGGTCATAAAATTTGAATTTTGGCTCAAAACATTATATGAGTCATGAAGAAATATTTCGAATTGGATTGAATTTTTGGCTTGGTTTAGCTTGAATTTTTTCATACACAATTTCTCCAATTGTTTGTTGACATGCAAATTATAGTGTAATTCTTCGAACTTTTGTGCATTTCTCGATTTCCTACAAAAATTATGACAATAGTTAAATTTGAGATAAATAGGGACATTTAATTAATTATAAACATAATTAAAGACTAATAAAGAGATAAATAGGCATAAAAAATCAATGCTTTTGGTGTTTATCAAGCCTCTTAATGTATTAAGAAAAGTTAGAGATGAGGTCCAAAAAGACACAAATTTCAAAATGAAACAAGTAACATTGGAGTCATATTTTACAAATGCCTCCTAATTGAGTCATGTATATATATATAAGAAGATTATTAATTTATATATCAAGTGGGACATACTTTTTTAAATATATTATCATATAATTTTAATGAATTATTAATTTACCACATTGGCCCCGAGTCGGGACCAACCATAAATACTATTTAACCGAGGTTATTAATTTATCGAGATTATATTGATTATTTTATGATTACCTTTTCAAGTATTTTGAGTCAGGAAAAGGTGTTGATTGATTAGTATACAAGGAAATTCACAAAACGATATAAAATGGATAAAATTGGTTATTTGATTTATGAGTACTACTTTGACTCAAGTTTTGTATTAAAAAACTTGTACTCGATGACTTGACAACATTTATGTCATCATCACGACAACAATGGATATCACAATGTTTACAAGTTTTTTAGTACAAAACATTAAGGCAAAATAGAGTTTTTGAAGTTGATTTATTTATGCCGTAACACACAAAATGTAAATGTGAAGGACAGGAAGTTGATGTTATAGACGTTGTCTCTTTCAACCCATAAATGTCTTTGATTTTGTTTGTAGTATTACTGTCAGACTTTGCAAATAGAGCGAGAGACACGAGGGAAACTAAAACTGGGATGTAGTTTCTGAAAGCAATTGTCTAAGATTTTACTGCTTTTTAAAACCCAAAGGGTTTGATGAACAGTGGAGGGAGTCTACCTGTCTTTGTCACAACTTTTTCAACCTTTCAAAATGCCGTTCAAAACACAGCATTAAAACATTTATAGTTATAAGAGCCTCGCTAGTAATCTTGTAATTATATTAAAAGGCTCACTAAATCATCATTTAACTAATTAGTATTACAAGTTTATTCTTCAATTATTTAAGACTAGGGGTGGGCACGGGACGAGATGGACTCATCCCTATCCCATCTCGTTTGTTCGGGATCGGGATGGGATAGACCTCATCCCGACCTCGTCTAATCCCAAACGGGTTCGGGCAGGACGAGACGGGATGAGATGAACATGTACTAAATTTTGGATTTACCAAACACACAACTCCAACTTTACTTAAGTTTCCATAGTGATGGACTTAAAGGTTTTGGGTAGGGATAAATCCATTGCTTAGCTAAAATTAATTGCTTCTAAAATCTCAAAGTCATTGTTTAAAATTACATAGTTGCTAATGTTTTATAAGCAAATTCTCTTCCACAATAAATTTCTACATATTACCTTTAGATTAACACATGGAAGTTTTGTGAGAATAAAAAATAGTCATGTCAACAATAAAATAGTAATGTCAACAAATAGTTTCATATTTTCATATTACATAGTTCATATTAAATATTAAAAAAATTAGTTCAGGATGGGATGAGATTGATCAATCCCAATAAGAATCGTAAAAAATCGGGACGGGACAGGACGAGATCGGGATCGCGAGATGAGATGCCCACCCCTATTTAAGACTACACAAAAACGTTTCCACAAAGAAATTGTATTATTTAATAAATAAATCTTTATACTTTCCCTTTCCATGATGATGCATGCGTTCAACCGAATTATTAATTCTGTAAAAAATAATAATTTTTTTCTAAATAAAATGGTTTTTGCCTTGGATTTATGATTTTTTTTTAATTATCGTGATATTGCAATGTGTGCCGCGTGCAAGAAATTCATCATTTTTGTAAAATTAATAAAAATTTTAATCGCGTGCAACCAAAAAATTTAGTAGTAACATATACAAGACATTTTCTTGCATCCACTATGAACAGGACCGAGCATGCGTTGGTAGTGGTTGCCACTTTTCCCTTCTAAAATTTCCTTTCACCGAATTGAAATGCTCATTCATTATAAAACCAAATCGGGAGACGCACACATTTAGCATGCACTCACACTCGTACTGCTTAAAAGGCTGAAAAGTTGCAAAAATGTCATCAAGGTGTTTATGTTCAACCATAACACTCATAGGCAGAGTCATTATTTAGCTTAGTTATTTGTTCTTGCTCCTTAAGGTGTTTTGAAAATCTTTATTAAAGTAGTACCAAAAAGAGAATATAACTTGTAGAATCATAGAGTGTGAGAGTTAATACAACTTGTTTGTCTCTGTCACATATTCTTTGAGTAATTGCTTTCATAACAAATCTTTTATTTTTCATATCCATTGTTAAGCAATGTCAAGAGTTGTCAACGATAAGTTGAGTTGAGCATCAACTAAGGGGTTAGTCATTTTACCTGTCTTGTTCCAAATAAATAAAATATAACTTACTTCCGCTACATAAAGTCTCACCATTTTGCATAAGAATGGGCATGCGTTTATTTATTTATTTATTTATTTATTTTATTATTATTATTATTATTATTATTATTATTATTATTATTATTTAAAATTTAGCTTGAGGGTGTGATTTGGGTGATTTTAGAAAACAAACAACTCATCAACTCAGACATGAGTTGTTTTAGCAACCAGACGAGTTTTGTAAAACATGGTGAAAAAAAAGTGGCAGTGACTAAATGACACATCACTTTCGTTGAAGGACACTATCACCCCATTTTTTTTTGGATTGTTGAAGGACATCACTGTCCCTCACCCTTTATTTTCTCTTCATGAGAGCAACACCACCACATCCCGTCCATTGCCAGCCACACCACCTCTCCTTTTTTTTTTTTTTTTTTTTTTCTTCACAAAGAGGAAGAGAGGTGAAGAGGAAGAGTGGAGAAGAAGAGGTGTGACCGGCAGAGCTGGTAGCGTTGCTTGATGGAGAAGAGAGATGACAATGGCGGGGTGATGGTGGTGCTTGATGGAGAAGAGAGAGAAAAAAGAGAAGATAATGCGAGATGTGGCAGGGTGGTAGTGGTGCTATATGGAGTGGCAGTGGCGGGGTTGTGGTGGTGCTTGATGGAGAAAAGAGGGAGATAGGTGGTAAAGTTTTTTTTTTTGGTTTATATTGGTAGTGTCCTTCAAGCAAGTGGTGTATTTCAGAAAACAGGGTAATGATGGTGTTCTTCAGCAGAATTGGTTGTGTCATTTAGTCACTACCTTTCCAAATTGGGGCTTCCCTATTAAAGAGTAGGTTGTACCTAACAACATCCTTCCACCATTAATAGGTGACGCCCGAGACTTCTCTCTCCCTCATTCGGTTCAGGCTCTCTCTTGGCGTATTTTAAGCGATGCTCTTCTCGTGAAATCTTCTTTCTGTTGCTTCTTCAGTCCTTCAATCTGTTCGCTTTCTGCAAAATTAGTTCTTTGGGTTCTTCTGCTCGTCTTCAGTTTCTGTTCTGTCCAGTTGTTTCCCCCGTTTGATTGAGCCAAAATTCTCGATTGAAAGGTAAGAACTTGACCCTTTTGCTCTAAATTTCTGTCTTTTGATCGGTTTTTGAGATGGGGTTTCATCAAATTTGAGGCTTTCTGTTAGATTTCACGATTTTTTGGTTGCGAAATTGGCTGTTAGCACTTCAATCGGAAACCTGATCAGTAACTTTTGTAAAATTAGGGTTTCAAGTTGGTACCTTTACCGTGTATCGAAGTTTGCCTTGTTCTTGGCTCAATTCGATCATTGAAAAATCCATTTTTCGCCTTGAATTTACTTTATGTTTGTGTAAATTAAGGTTTTGAACTTTGAAGTTAGATCTTGATTTGGGGATTCAATATTTTGAACGGTTTTTTAACTCTCTAATGCAGTTCCTCTAGTGCATCTTATTGATCTTTCTCACTGAGTTCATCTGCCTGCTGCACCACCATCCCCTGTGAGAAATTTGATCAAAATCTCAAAATAAATTTAATAAAATTTTATCAGAAAAAATGCACCCTTCACAAAAATTTATTATTATTTTTTCAATATATAGTGTTTTTATTTTATTTCATATTTTATATTTTATATTGAATCAGTTTATCTTGGCTCGAAGAAAAGTTGTATCCCTCAAGTATCTAGAGTGAGGGGTTGCTTCTATAAAGTTTGAAGATGGATATGACAAGTTATACAACTAGTACCATCACAACGTTTAACACACACACTGACCCCACTTTGTTCTCATTGTGCATTTTTGTTATTGTTTTCCTAAAAATTAGATGTTACGTTTCCAGTTCATTTATTTGTTTATTGATAAAGTAGATAGGATTTATTGGGTTTTGCATTGTCTTGTTGACCTTGAAAGAAAAATTATTAACAGTGGTGGAGATTTGAATTAGTGATGTGGGTATGAAGTATAATGGATATAAAAGGCTGTAACTGTTATTCATGCCTCATAATTTGTATACTGAATTGTCTCATTGTCTCTTTCTTTTGACCATGCAGAAGATGGATGATGACTATGATGATTTAGATGACTTCATAGACGATGAAGGAGAGGATTATGAAGAGGAAAAAGAAGTTCCGAAACTTACCAAAGAGGAAGTTGAATATCTTGCCTTAAGGCAGAAGCTAAAAGAATCTCTCAGGAAGCGGCTGAAAAAGGAAAATGGTACTTCTGTTGGTAATTATCAAGAAAAGAAGAAGAAACTTCCCTATGATAAGTGAGTGCTCTGCCCATGCCTATTTTGCTAGAAAGTATTGTGTTTTCAGACATGGCTCGTTATGGGTTAATTTTTCTTATTCATAATGCTTGTGTTCAAACTTCCTTTGCTTGGTGAATGGGACCGAAGTTTTCTTGTATTACATGACCTGTTATTGAGGAGGTTGAATTCTCACGTGTTTAAATCATTCCTAATTGTAAAGGTGCTCCAGACACGGACATTCCTGATACCCATACCTCTGTAGAGGAAAAAACAAAAAAAGAACTTTGCTTTAAATATTTCAGTAAGGATTATATACAGAAGTTTGGACTTCTGCGAACTTATATTTTGCTTCATCTCATTTATTTTGTTTCGTTCTTTTTGATGTTTTATTCCTTTTTTTCTTGTAATATTGATTTCATGAAATTACAGGTTCTATAATTTAATGTCTTCTGATGCAGCTATGGTTCTTTCTTTGGCCCTTCTCAGCCTGTTATTGCGCAAAGAGTAATTGATGAAACAAAGTCATTGCTTGAACAACAACATTTGACCTCTAGGGTGTCGAATTCTAGTCATGCTGTAAGTTTTCAGGCATTGACTTGGATCTATTTGGTTATGCTACTGCGTATTGTACAAGCCATCCATTCTGATTTATCTCATGTACAAGGAGCTTATAGAATGTATGGTCAATCTGAGCTTGCTAGGCTATATATAAAGCAAATCTTATGCTTATGCATAAATGCTATGTGTTATGTTGGAATGGATGGAGATTACACAAATGCTATCTAACATTTTAGGTTTTCTATAGTGAATTGACATGTTTTTTACGCATCAAATGGCAGAGAAAAAATGTCCCTGCTTCTGCAAATACACAGGGGCGGCCCAGTGTTCATCATTCAGCTCCGAGAGTTGTAAATGAGGTAACTGATGTTACTTTTCTTTGTTTTGATTTCTTTGAAGGTCGGATTTATTTGAATTAGCGCTCTGACTCACATAATTATTGTAGGCAAAACTGAAAGCGCAAAAGCTCAAGGACATGAGGGATTATTCTTTTCTTTTGTCTGATGACGCAGATCTTCCTGCTCCTAAAAAAGAACAACCATCTCGAAATGTTTCTGCTCCAAGATTAGGTGAGTTTTGCATTAGTTAGACAAGTGCATATGTTGAGTTTGAGGTTTTGGATATGTTATTTTCATGAAGAAACTTATACAGGTTTTTGCTGATTTGAAAGATGCTCGAGCTGCTCAAGTTCCTCCCACAAGTAGGCCATCAGGAAACAATTTTAGCAAGCTGGTATCTAATGGTCGTGATGAACGGAAAATTAGTTCTACAAATCGCCAAATGCAGGCTAAAGTCGTGAACCACCAGGTGGCTTCTGGAAGTAGGAGACCTGTTACGATCTCGAAGGATCCCAGAAAACAGCTTGTCACAAGGACTGTAAATGGGTCTGGGCGGCCTATGGAAACCAAAAGATTACCGTCCAAAATGGCAGCTACAAAGGCACCCATTTCACAAAAGACTTCAGCTTCTACCATGGATAGAAGGATAGCTTTAGTTAATACGAAAAGGCCTGTGCCTGGTGTTCAGATGGCGCCATTAGCAAGATCAAATATGCCTCTGCAAAATCAACATATTGAACAAAGAAGGGTGCTTAAAACGCCAGTTACTTCGTCAAGACCTCAGGTTTACATTTCTCTTGTCGTAATTGCATGAAATATCAATTAATTATTTTTATTTTGGTCAATTATGCTTATCAGTGTACTTGTCTTTATGCATGAAATTTCTACAGAATATACCTCCTAAGCAAGCCCCGCAACGTGCACCTATGCAAGCGGAACGCCCAAAGAAGAGACCTGCTCGACCTTTTCCTGATGACGATGATGAGGATGATCCCCAGGCAATGATCAGAAAAATGTTTGGGTAGGCCTTGTCGATTTCTTTTTGATGTTTATATGTCTTGTAGACTAGGAGTGGTACACTTCGATATTTTTTATTTAAATCTCAAGAAGGAGTTTATTAAAGGATAACGACAAATAGAAAAGAAGTAGGTTGAAAAAGCTTATTGAAATATCGAGCAAGCCTGACACTAGTAATGACAAATAGAAAAGGAGCAGTTTGAAAAAGCCTATTGAAATATCGAGCAAGCCGGACTTCAGCTAGTAGTACAAACTAAACTGTTGATATTATTGAGGAAAATGAAAACTAAGAGGTTTCAAAATTTTAGGGTTTTATTCAAGCTTTGGTATTACCCAATAGAGTTTGCTTTGAACAAAAGATTTGAAAGTCAATGAGGATGGTAGTCCTAATGCTTTGTATATCAGGGATGTGATTCATCTGCTTACTACTAATATTATTATTGTTTTTGTTGGCAGATATGATCCTCGTAAATATACTGGTGTTGATGAGGATGACAGTGACATGGAGGCCAATTTCGATGACATCCAAAGAGAGGAGAAGATTAGGTATTTGATGAATCTCACTCTCATTTAGCTTACACTATAGTCTAGTTGCACAGTCACCTGTCAGTTTATTTAGATATTTCAACGTATTGAATTTGTTGAAAAATAAAGTGGGACTTATGTAAAGTATTATTACCTTGCAATGGCTTTGACATAGTTACTGTTTTGTGTGCCTTTTGCCAATCTCAAGTGTGAGGCACGGGCTACCAAAACAAGAGAATATGTAAAACTTATTTGAAACTCCAGAATCGTGCAATATTGGATTATGCTTCTGCTATGTTCATTGCAATTTGCAACTTATTTGATGGCTTATATGGTTTTCTTGTCATGGACTCACATTCTAGTATACCTTGACAGTGCGAGGATTGCAAAAGAGGAGGATGAAAGAGAGCTTCGCCTCATTGAAGAAGAGGAGAGACAGGAGAGGTTGAGAAGGGAGAAGAGGCGCAAGCTAGCCCAGCGGTGAATTCGGAGATGACCACTCTTTGCAGGTGCTACTTTTGATTGAGGCAAAGAAGCGCAAGCTAAGTACTCTGTGATGGAAGAGAACACTTGGGAGTGGCAATTGTCGATTTTATGAATGGATTTCTAATTTTTCAGAACTACCTTGACCCTTGAGTGTGAGTACGTAGTGACCGGCCTAGAAGTTGAAGGGAGAAAAAGTTCTTCATTTATAGGTGTGTTACAATTAAGCTGATGTTGAAATTTGTAAAATTATATTTCACATCATTCTTTTTAGTATGTGAGTGTGCAAGAATTGTGGATTCCTGATGTCTGCAACACAGAAGCTAACAAACTTTGTTCTGTGGTTTAACTTATTCTTTTTAGTATGTGAGTGTGCAAGAATTGTGGATTCCTGATGTCTGCAACTCAGAAGCTAATAAACTTTGTTCTGTGGTTTAACTTAGATTTAGACTCGAAGACTGTCATAAGTTTCTCACTTATCATCTATTTTTGTTTGTTTACGCAGAATTTTTTGCCTCTGAGAAGTGGGTTTTCAAAATACATTGATCCACTGATTTATAGCACTAAAATGTGTTTATTACATTTTTAGCTATCAACAATATTTGAGTTGAGCAGAAGTTGTGGATATTGCAATAGCTCATCTAGCATACATGAAAGCAGCCTTGCAACTCATAAAATGGATCCCTACTTTTATTGTGATGCATCATCAAGTCAGTTTGAGTTTCTAATTTTGTTATGGAGATGAAATTCCCCCCAGTGTTTGCTGTAACAGAAGTTGGTCTTAGGAAGTTGAAGCTTCATTTCAGGTTGAACATTAGGACAAAACATGGTTTTTGTGGCTGTTCTGATACTTATATGACAAATCAAAATTAGCTTCATGTGTTCGACATGCGTGATTTGAGTTACAAATCCTTTCTTTTACTCCTCCATTTATTTATTTATTTATTTATTTATTTTTTTTATTATTTTTTTTTTGAAAGACAAGCCGGTTTTTTAACATAGGATCCGTAACCTAGTCCCGAGATGCGACCTACGGGTCGAACACCACCCCGAAATAAAGATGCCTCCAGTGGGTCTCGAAGCAAGGATCTGTGGATCAAGTCCACAACGCCTTAACCAATCGACCACAGCCCCTTTGGCTTTACTCCTCCATTTAACTGATACTTTCTAAAGAATATATCATTTGTCTTAAGTTGTGCCGAAAATAATCTCGTGAGGGAAGTACTCAACAAATCCTTTATGCTCACCAGCCCCATTCTACTAACAACAATTTCCCCCCTTCTTCATACGACTTGATGGCTCATCATCAATTGAGGTTGGAGTCTAATGAGATTTAAAATGGTAACCAAACTCTGATGCAAAACTAAACTAGTAGGGACCAAAAAAAAAAAATTTCACTAGAAAAATGGTACTTGCATTATTGAATAACAAACATGATGGATAAAATGTTAGGTGAATGATTTGGGTTTAGCCAGCCAAGCTTCCCTGTGCCAGATCTCATAAACCATATTGTAGTTGCAATTTCCATAAAACAATTCCACTCTTTGCCCTACCATACCATACTATATCATACCCTACCAGACTGAAAAATATTTTGCTGACATCCCAAGAAAGAATATGCTTTATAGATGTGCTTGCTTTATCCCACTTGAGTCACTGGTAAGCAGCTCCCATTCAATTCCATTTCCACCAATTGTCATCCAATTATTTTGAGATGAGATAGAGTTATGGGAAGGTAGCTTTGGTTGATTGGGTGGGAGGTTGGACTGGAGTAAATAAATAAATAATTGCTAAAACCAATAAAAAATTGGAGTAAGTCTAAGGGAGCGAGGGAGGGCTTCCCACCGCCCACCCTCCTCAAGATGCGCGACACCGCTAATCTCGAGGAGGGTGGGCGGCGGGAGGCCCTCCCTCGCTCCCTAGAATTCCTGGGGAAAAAATTGTGTACTCGCTACGTAGACAGAGGCGGCTTGCCACGTCCTCCCTCCTCACTTTCCTTTTTCTCATTTTCCAAAGAAGAAAAAAACCGACCAAAACATCGCAACACACAGTACTCTTTCTCTCTTCTTCTCGGTTTCATCTCTTTTCCAAAGAAGAAGAAGATCGATCAGTATCAAAGATGGGTTCTTCTTCATCGGTTCGTCAGTTGAAGGCCATGCTTTGGAAGAACTGGCTTCTCAAGATTCGTCACCCTTTCGTTACTTGTGCTGAGGTCAGTCAGTCTTTCGCTTGCTTACTACTTCATTTCTTCATCTTTTTTGTAATCCAAGATGAATTCTAGATCAAGAATTTAGTTTCCCCAGCTGAAAAATTCGTATTTTGATGAATGGGGTGATGAAAGAAGACATTTTTTATGTTCAAAATTTGCAGATTTTACTTCCCACTATAGTGATGCTGTTGCTTATGCTTGTGAGAACTCAAGTTGATACGAAACTTCATCCCGTGCAGCCGTATGTCTTCTTCGGTCACTCTTGTAGTATTGATTGAATGATATTTGGTTTCATATTTTCTTGATGGTTTTGGGCATTCTGATCACCAGGTATGTTAAAGAAGGGATGTTTGTGGAGGTTGGTAGAAGCCATATTTCTCCGGCTTTTCAGCTGATTTTGGAGTCCATGTTACCTAAGAGAGAGTATTTGGCTTTTGCACCCGATACTGAAGAGACTAGGATGATGATCAGCTTAATATCTCGATCATTTCCACTTCTTGAGGTCATAGTATTTGCTTATTCCCCATTTTTTTTATTTGGAATGTTTTCATATTGATATCATTATTATTATTATTTTTTTTCAGAAACCATGCTTAATCATTATTGTTTGAATTTTTTTCTTTATTTCCTTTGTTTCCAGGAGGTTTCAAGAGTTTACAAAGATGAACTAGAGATGGAAACTTACATTCGTTCAGATCTTTATGGTACTAGCAATCAAGATAAGTAAGTTACTAATTTATTCTCAAGTAAATTAACACGTATGACTAAAGGAACATTAAGAATTCTGAGATAGTTGACATAACCACCAAAAGAAAACAATTAAGTTAGACCAAAAGAAAATTATATAAACACCAATCACTGGCCTTTATTTCACACGCTGAATCTCCCTGAACTCAAGAACAGCACTCCAACTATAATTGTAGCTGTTATCTGTAAAATCACTCTGCTGTTCATGAGAAATCTCCACAAATATCCAATCATTCTGCTCCAACCAGGTATGAACTAAAAATATGTTAAATAACTCAATTTATTACTTCCTAAACTGATATTTTTTTTTTTTTGGAGAATGGGAATTGATGGAAACATGGATACCCTGTCTGATATGTTGGACTGAAGTTGGGTGGAAAGATACAAGAAGCAAACACCAAAAGTGGAATGAAGCAGAGTGTCTCTATAATGAGAGTGACGGTGAGTAGTTGAATGGATTGGGACCAATTGAGCTGCAGAGTACAAACATACGTTTAGATGATGAAGGTAAAGTGAAAACAGTCCAGATGCTGCAATTAAGACATGAAATATCATCTCTTTGTAGACAATGGCTGTAATTGTGTTTCAGTTTTCTAGCCTGGAACCTAGAGACTATGGGAAGGTGGAACATGTGAAACGTGAAAAAAGTGGAAATTGGCTCTGAATTTTCTTTGTGAAATTTATCCAAGAGTGTTTGAACTTTGAATCAGCCATTATTGCAAGTTGATGGGAAAGTTGGATGGAAGTTAGTTTCCTAATTAGTGAGATTGCATAGCATGTAGCATTATTGGACAACCAAATTGTAGAAATAGGGGAAGACCTTGATGGCACTTTTTTGTTGTCTGTCTGACAAAGTAGACGATTTCATATATGGCTACAAAGGGTAAATGGCCCAAAACAATGCAAAACTTCACTCAATTTTTTTTGCAAGAGTTGACTGAGGTTAGTGGGTTTTGGATCTCTAATGGGTTGTTGGAGGAATTTAATGTTATTAGATTCACCGAGGACAAAACAGAACAGTAACTCTATCAGTAGAAAATGAGGAACTTTTAGACTTTAATGGACTCATGAATACTTCTGTGGGCTGCAGATTACATATGGATTAACTACCAACCCAACCTAATTCTTTGCAAGTTGGATTGATTCCCATTATGGACAACTGGAACCTCTTTGGCGAAGTGCATTTGAGGATGCTTTCCTATAGTACTCTCAGATTTTGCTACTGTGGCAATTCATAAGTTCCCTTTCACACTGGATACTGATTGGCGCAAAGACCTGAAGTAAAGTTGATCAAATGTACAAAGCTGCTTGGAAATGGTGGCCTATCCCTTTTCCTCGGTGCCCACACACAGAACAGAATAGCGTAAAGGAAAAGGGTCGCTTGGATGGTAAATTGGCATGTGGGTAGTTATTTTCCTTGATAGGAAAGGAGATGAGGAAAACCAATGGAAGTGTAAGTCAACTATCAAATGGTTGTTTGAAAGAATCAATAATACAAATTGATAAAAAAGTACAAAGTCCTATTGCAACTCTGAGGAAATTCAGTAACCTATCTAGGATGATGATGACTATATTATCCATGACCACATTCTCAACTTTTTTAATTTTTTTTTTAAATTTTTTTATCACAGATTGTCTGATAGGCTTAAAATAACTGAGGTGAGGAGATCCTCTAGCCGAAATTAGTTTACTATAGTGGTGGAAGCATTGAGTGGGTTGGCGTAGAAGGCATTGGAGTAAACTTCTTATCAGGTTTCCTAATCAACTGGCTTAGCTCACACATCACCCACATTCCATTATTGCAATCAAAGAAGAAGATTGTTTATCTGGAAAAGTAGACTATATACAAGGCGGGCGACTACTATCATTAAAAATGGTGTCTTCTACATTTTTTTGGAATATATGCTAGGCACTTAAAATGGTAGTTGTTGGTCGACCCAAAGGGATTGGGAGTGGGACTAGCGATTAAGACTAGTTGGTTAGGGACTAGTTGAGATTAATTGGTTGGTTCAAACAACTAAGATTTTTCTATGGGTGCAATGATTCAAAAGGCATTTTTCAAAACTCAGTACTAATTATCAAGTTAGATTTTGCCAAAGCCTTTGACATGTGAAATGGAACTATTTAGGCTTATTTGCAAAGTGGGTTAATTACATAAAATGGCTTCGCCGGATGCATATGTGCAGGGAGACCTCTAAATTTTGGTCAAGCTGAATGTCAACATAGATGGAATCTTTTCTAGTTCGAAAGGGTTGAGGTAGGGCGAGTCCTTCTCCTTCCCTCCATCTTCGGAAGGCCTATTCCTTATGGTTCAAATTTTTTTTGATTAGGACCTCATAGGTGGTTTTAGAGTGGCCCTGAACATCTTGTCGATATCAGTTCTCTCCAATAATCTGTTTTCCAACATTCTGATGACACCATACTCCTGTGACGTGAGTATGGATCAAATCAACACCATCAAAACCATTGGTTTGAATCAATTTCAAGAAATCAAATTAGGTTCCCAAATCAACTATTTCAGCCGTGGATGATATCTTAACATTTCTGATCTTTCATCAGTTTTGGTTGTTTCTTTACCAACCAAATATTTGGGCATTCCTCTGGGGTCCAATGAAATTTAAGGTAATATGGGATAAGATTGTCGAAAGATATAAAAAGCGTTGGCCACCTGGAAGACCAAAAATCTTTTGAAGAAGGTAATAGCTGGTCTCATTAAATCTTAATTAAATCCTCCTCTTCAATTTATATGATCTTTATTTGTTCCATTTTTCTGAAGGTAAGAGATTAGAAAAGTTTATGCACGACTTCTTTCGGGTCTCCCATTCCTAGGGATGGCAGTGGGGCGAATTTTCACGGATATCCGCCCCACTTGTCCTGTTTGGGGCGGATTTGGTAAAGGGTCACTGGATCTTGGGGTGGATACGGATTTCCGATCTGTATCCGTTTATTAATCGGGGCAGATACGAATTTGGCTATATCCGCCCCACGGATATCCGTTTAACCGATAAAATTACAAAAATGCCCTTCAATTATATAAAGGGATTAAACCCCATATATCTTTCACTCTCATCTCACAATCTCACATTATTCTCAAATCTCAATTTGACTCTCACTCTCAGTCTTCTCACAGCGAAGGCCGAAGCTAGCGAAGGCCAAAACCAGCCATGGCCGAAACCAGCGAAGGCCGAAGCCAGCGAAGCGTCTCCTTCTCCTTCTCACGGACAGTGACACTCGAAGTTCTCAGTCTGGCCGAAACCAGCAAAGGTTGAAGCCAGCGAAGCAAGCTCCATCCCGGCCGCTTCCCTCTCCCCTCCCTTCCCCGCCTTTCCCTTACTGTAAGAGAGATCAAAGATCAAAGATCTCAGATCTGAGATAAAAAATCATCATATCTCAGATCATCTCTGATCTCAGAACAGATCTCTGTTCAGAACTGATATCAGATCCGAGATTCTTTTGATGGAATTTTTTTTTTGTATGGTTTTTCATAATTTTTTGTTATAATTTTTGTATGGATTCTACCGGTGTTAATGAATGAAGTATATTTTACTGTGGTAAGATGGATTACCTGCTTTTAGGATTGAACTGAGATATCTCACAAATGATTTAGAGAATTTTTTAACGGATATTTGTGCGGGGCAGATATCCGCCAATCTGTGCGGGGCGGAGTTGGTTTTTAAATAAATCTATAAACGGATTGGCGGGGCGGATTTGGGGATCCGTTATTCCTGACGGGGCGGGGATGGATTTGTTCAAATCCGCCCCGTTGCCATCCCTACCCATTCCCGCAAGTTTTACCTTTTCTCTTGGGAGGTGTGTTGCAAGAAAGACCGTGGTGGGTTGGGCATTAGAAAGCTTCAAATTTTCAATAAGGCTTAAATGGATTTGGAGATTTATTATGAAGGAAATGTCTTGTGGAGAAGATATAGATATTCCTTCTTTGCATGTGGAGTTCAAAAAATGGTTATTGGGCTGCTTGATGAGGTGATTCCACAGCTCTTGTTCAAGGTGTTCTCTGCTAATATTCCTTGCCCGTGGTCTCCTTTTTGGGAGGGAGTATTCTTTTCAAAGATTCATTCTAATTGATCTTTGCAGATAGAAGTGGTGGACAAGTCTCTGAGTTTAGGTCTGTCTATGCGGTTTTATTGGGTGGTCCTTCATCTTTCGTACCAAATGGTAAATTAATGTTGGGGATTTTCTTAGTCACGTTATGCTTCGATGGGCAAACCAACAGGCTTGAGTGTTAGTAATTTGTACGTGAAACTCATTTCAAATCATAATCTGAGGCATGGGAGCACCTTTATTGCTCATTCACTGAAGTGAATTTGGCTGAAACAAGTGCAACTTCCAGATTTTATTTTATATTTTTATGGATAGTTATTCAAGAGGAAACTCTGATGATTGGTGGATTAGCTATCCCAAAGAAATGTGTTGTATGTGGGAATTGTGAAGAATCGGTCAACATGCCCATTCACTGCAACTTTTCGATGCAAATCTAAGGATTGTTCTTGAAAGAATTTAGGATCAGCCTTACCATTCTCATGCATTTTCAGTCTTGGCTTTTACTCCGGAAAAATAATAGACTAACTCTGTTGGGGAATTAGATATGAACCTATTTAGTCCTGGGCGAGGCGAGGGGCCTGTCCCCCAATGAGCAAAAGTCACCAAGCCTATGTAAAAAAATTGTAGTCACTCTCGCCTAGGCGAATTCTTTGGACTACATATTTTTAAAATTTATATTCTTTTATTTAAGATTTAGGAAATGTGTGGCCTAGGCCTGACGGTGAGGTCAAGTATAGCTTGCTGCTCGCCTAGTGCTCCTAAGCGCACCTATGCTTCACCTGAGATAGAACTGGATGCGCTATTCAAATAGACTATGTGTTCTATATTTGTCGCTTGGCAAATTCACATTGTCTAACATCCAAGATGATGTGCCTTGTGATAAATGTAATGGTTTCCTTGATTGTACTTCTATGTATTTATCCAGATGTTTAGATATAGTCATAATAGAATCTTGAGATTTTATTAAAAAGTGTATTTTCTTCAAAATATGTTAGTATGTTGCTATAGTTTCTAAAATTAGTTGGTAACTATTTTTGGTTTTCAACAAGATTTTTATATGCTACTTAAAAAAATTGCTTGCCTTTTTTATTAGTTTTCACAAGGGTAAATAACCCAATAGATACAGTTTTATTGTGTATTGAGAATTTTTTTCGAAACACTTTTTTTCTTATTTCTATTTTATAAATTGAAGAGCCCCATCCAACAAAATTTCTGACTCCGTATGACGTGCGATCTTTAAGGTGTATTTAAGAGTTTAAAGTGCATAACATGTATTTGATAACTTCAACATTACAACCGAATATTTTTTTTTTTACATGCAAGTATTTCTTGAAATTAAGAGACTGAAATGACCCGAAAAATGAAATCACAAAATCTTTGCTGTAACACCTTTGTTTCTAATTCTAAGGTAATATTCCATTTGCAAATTTAAAGATTACAATAAAGCCCAAGAGACAGGCACCATATTAATGTTTTTTTACTGCACCCCTCCCACAAAAAAGTAACAAGGCTGTTCTTCTCGGAATTCCCTTTTCCCAAACTATTTGAATTGGAAAGTTAAGGAAAGCTATGTGATGGTAGAATCCCCCCGCCAAAAGTTTGAAGGAGAGCAAATAGAAAAGCCATGATCACTATCGCCATGCCATACCCATGTGATGTCAGGCTCAACCAAATGGTGGCCTTCCAAGAAGTTTGATAGTTTAGCATATTCATTAAAATCCCCAATAGAAAGGGATGACCTCCAAAGGTGAAGATCCGAGATGAGCACCCGCTGCTGTGGTATCCAAATAAAACTATATCCGTATTGACCTTGGTAAAGTTATTTTAATCTTGAATCTTTTTATCCCCAGTTGAATTCTGTCTTGACACCAGAGAGTTGGCCTGAAAGAAAGGTCTTCAATTGGTCTTAAAATTTAAAGGCTGGTGACTGGACCCCATTTGTAATAAATTTGGAAGGTAAATAAGCAAAAAACTTCTCATTTGAAATTGAACTTTCTTACAAGTGAAGGAATGGTATATATGTGTTTCTCACACACCAACGAGAATACTTAAATGCCCTTAATTGCATACACATAATACCTGAATTGAACAAACGTAAAATAGCAAACAAGAAAAGTCACAGGCCCTTGCATTGATCCCAAAATTTTTAGGATTGATCCAAGTTTGCTCATGGATTTTTATCCATATAGTTCTGTGTGACATCGACTCATTTTCTGTCATGGAAGATCTTTACCTATTATCATCCCAGATGCTACACTTTTAAATATTTCACACAAAAAACATTTATCTTGAGGTCATTGAAAAGATGGATCTGGAATATTTCCAGCTAGCTACTTTGAATGAGAAATCCGTCAAATTTAAGAATTTGAACTGAGATAAATTGCTATTGAATATGAGTTAGAGATAGACCATCATGTATTCCTTAGCCTCTCATCTTGTATTGTTAAAATGGTTAAATGTTCAGAATTCTTCTCAGCTATATCTAAGAGGCATCCAATCCTTGCTCAGGAACGGTTCTAATCCTAGAATAAAAGGAGCAATAATATTTCATGAACAAGGTCCTCAACTATTTGACTACAGCATACGCCTCAACCACTCTTGGGCCTTCTCAGGATTTCCTGATGTCAAAACCATCATGGATACAAATGGGCCATATGTCAATGATTTGGCATTGGGTGTTGATACTGTTTCAACTCTGCAGTATGGCTTTAGTGGATTTTTGACGGTACGATTAATTTCTCATTTCTCATTTTCCATGGACGTGTCTTATTAAAGTTCAGTGTTGAGTTTTGATATTGTGGTTTTCTTTTCGTCTTTATCACTGAGGAACTATATTATTATTATATTATTAAATGCAATAAGACATCATTCCTTGAGAAAACATCTAGTACCAACTGTACCTTAGAGTTATATGCTACGTTCTATTTAAATTTTTGACGAGGAGCTCCAGGGAGGAATTAATAATTTCAGTTGTTTCCCGGTATATTTGTAAGAATCAAGGCAGTTAAATGGCCTAGGCAATACAGTTCCATATTCCATGCCATGGTTTGCACCTTTTTTTAATAAAAGAAGTTTGTAGCTTCAGTATGCCCCGTACTTCTTCATAAATTTGTACTATATCCCCCATTATAGATGATTATTACTCATTTGAGGTCTTAACCTGGTCACTAAGAAAGAGACATAGATCAAGGGAGACATGCAGGCAAATAGATGGATCGAGACGGTGGAGTAAGAAGATGATTCATCCGTGGCTCAACTTGTCTGGACACTAATCTCAATGCCTCTCAATCTTCCGGTTCTTCCAGTACTATAAACCATTGGTGTCTTTTTTGGAGAGCTCGGCTTCGACATGGCTAAATAACTAGTAGATAGTGTGGCGTGTGGATTTTATGAATGGGAGAACAACCACCGTAGTTTTTTTTTTTTTTTGGGGGGGGGGGGGGATTGGATATGACGGAACTTTATTTTCTTAGAATTTATTGTATTTTGTTTATTGCAATTGAATATTATCTTTAAAAAAGAAAAAAAAAACTTGTTATTGTGTTGTACGCTTGACAATATTATTTATGGTTTATTTTTATCCAACTTATGATGGCTCAAAATTTTTTTGAATTTGAAATGCATGTTAAGAATTTGGTTTAGGTGTGTTATAATTTATAGCATAAAACACCATTATTTTAAGCAACCGTTACTTGACAAGCTGTGCCTTGTTTCCATTCCTTTTGCAGTTGCAGCAAGTATTGGATTCATACATAATACTTGTCACTCAACAGAACGGAGAAGCTAATGTTGTCAAGACTGGCGATGGGTTCCTCTCTCATCCCGAACAAAAATCTCCTTTAAGTCTTGCATGGATACCCTTTATTCCTAAACACATAAGGATTGTGCCATTTCCAACTAGAGCATATACTGATGATGAGTTCCAGTCCATCGTCAAGACAGTCATGGGAGTGCTGTATGTGCTGTGTTCATTTGTGTTACCTGATTTAATAATTAATCTTTTTCTTTCACATTTTCTTACAGGAGAAGCTAATTTTACTGCTTGCTTTTATTAACAGTTCTCACCAAACTTGATTTTGTGGGAAGCAGGTATCTACTAGGATTCCTCTACCCAATATCTCGTCTGATCAGCTATTCAGTATATGAGAAGGTATGATAATGAGTATGAGATAAAATTTGAGCATTCCTTCCAAGTTTGTTTATCAGTATGTGTATATGTTAGCTAATCTCGTGGTTTAAAAGGTACAAGTGTGTTTATAGTATGTGTATATGTTAGCTAATCTCACGGTTTAAAAGGTACAAGTGTGTTAATGCTTTCATGCACTAGGGAGCATGTCTTAACTAAGCTACACTAATCTCCTTTAATATGTCTACAACACGAATATGCGGAGGCATGCTCACACACATTTTATGTGTTTGATGCATGAGATCACGATGCCAAAGGTATGGCTGATGTTCATTAAAAGGATATAATGTCTCTATCCTTAAGATTTTTATTTTTCAGATATATCTTTGTTACATTTTTTTTTAGTTTATTTTCTTAGAATTAAGTAATCACTGCATGCCTACACCTTACACATTGAGGCATGGGATACTGAAGCACCCCACTCGATACCTTAACGATTGATAACCTCGTTCAGCAATACAATTTACGATTGCACTTATTAAAATATATCATATTCTATTCTATTTTACAATATTTTGTAAGCACTGGGTTTCCTAAATATTATAAGGATGAAATGAATAAAAAATTAGATGGAGTGCATACGATGAAAGAGCTAGCTAATAAAGAGAATTGAAGAAAAATGCTGAAGATATGTATATTTCAACTGTTGCCTTTTTTTCATTGCAATTCTTTATATTATTTATAGATGTACACCAGGATGTTTTGCAAAATATTTGATTCTGTGACTTCTGTCAACACATATTATTTTAAGCTTTTAACACATCACCACACATTTTCTTACAATATTCTTATCCTCTTAATGTTATGATGGGTGATAAATGTGGCGAGTACAAGATTTTAGATCATGAACAATTTTTTAAAAAGCATTTGTCAATTTATTTCAACTATAAATCATAAGCTAAATGTATTTGGATGTTTCATCTCAGGAAAAAAAGATTAAAGAAGGCCTTTACATGATGGGATTGAAAGATGAGATATTCTATCTGTCTTGGTTTGTTACATACTCTATACAGGTAAAAGTTTCCACTCTCAGAATCCCAAGTTGTGTACATGCTATTGTCTTTTCTCCTCAGCTTTGTTAAAGTTGTGAGGTCATTTCTTTTTAACGTACTAGCCTCCACCTGTTAGAATGTTAGAAAGGGATCTGTTGACTAAACAAGTTGTGAGACATAAGCTGTATCTTTTCTTGAGGGCCAAAACATGCCAATGTCAGCCTTATTTATTGTCACAATATCTTTTGATATTAATATTGTTTGAAGCGCACATATGCGACATGCCCCTCTCCTAATGTGATTGCCAACAAATTGGAGCAAATAGTGACAAATTATTATTTTCTTTGTATGCTTTATTTATTAATTAATTCTATCGATAAAAACGTTCAAATATGAGAATGAAGTAAAGGGACTAAGTTTCCTAAAAAAGAAGATTTTTTGTTCTTAAAGAAAGGGTGAAAATAATTGATTACCAAAATTTTCATGACCATGATGCTTTGGAAAAACAAGTTACTCTTGAAAGGCGAGTACCTTACTCTTATCAAGGAGCACATGTGCTCCTCATAATCAGCTGAAAATTCTCTAGCTACATTCCGTACCAAAGGCTAATCAACTATGGAGCAATGTGCCCCTCATAATTGGGTGAAAACTCACTAAATTCCGCTGCGAGTCTTGAACCCACAACCTCTCACAACGAGAGTGGATGTTCGATCAAGAAAGGGTAACCAAATATGCAACCTATGTTATCCTTGTTCAGTGGTAAAGAGGTTGGAGAGGATTGTGATTAGAGTTTTATGCTGTAGTGGTGAGAATAATTTCATGTCTTTTGGAATGTGCATTAGGCCTTTCAAATCTATGAATGACGTTATTTAATTGCTGACTTTGGAGGTTTGGGATGGAGAGCGGTGGTTATGAAGCAGGTTATTGTGTTAAATTATATATGTTCTCTGGGAATGATTGCCAAATTGGCAGTTGGGGCAGGGGATAAAAAACAATATGACAAAATCTTCCTTTTGTTCCATCAGAGTAGGTGAGGGTCATCAATACTTATGGCTAATGGGCTGGCCCAATACTACTTCATTGGATCTATATGCTACGAAAACTGCTTTTAGTTTTGGACCAAAAGGCTTTAAGTGAAGCCTAGCCCGAAGGTGCCTCAGATGGATTCGAACATTTGTGACGAATGACGGCTTGGACCTTATGTTTGGAAATACTTGTGTTAAGAGTGCCTTTAGAGGCAACAAGGTGAAAAGGGCGGGCTTCAGTTTCGTGGAGGAAAAAGTGTCATTTGGTGGAGGTGTGAAGCATTTAGGTCTGAACATCAAAGGGAGGAAAGATAAAGGGCTAAGATCATATCTAGTATCATTGAGGATACTACTGCGATGTCGTTGAGTCTCTTGTGTGGAGATAGTCTTGAACCTAAGGAGTGTTTGGTCGAGTCTATATATTATGAGTCATGACTATGATCCATCTCTATCTACCTACAATGTTCATCTTCTTTTTCGTCGAGGCAATGACATGAAAATATTTTGTATTGCTGCCACCCTTCACCATTTAATTCTTGATTTCCATGTCTAATCACCGAGTCAAAGGTATGATGGCTCAGTGGTTGAGCAGTGGGCGGATGGTAGCACTAGGTCACGGGGTCGATTCCAGCAGGTGGCATCTGCGGTGGGAGGGTTAAAAAAAGAAGCCTCAATCCTCAAAGATCTCTTGAATGAATTCCTTCCTAAGTTGATACTGTCGACTCTTCCTTTCTATCCAACATAGATAAGTAGCCATGCTGTGTTTTGCTTGCACCAATCGCTCAACTTGAATTAATTTTTTTGTGTTTGATCCGGAAAGTGAAACTAGTTGAACCATCACAAACACAACCCAACTCATATCGATTGATGGATTTTTTTTTTTGGGGAAGACTAAACCTTGCCACCAGTAAAATAGGTCTATGATATGATTCCACCCTCGATAGGCATCCACCATAACCTGATACTCCCAATCACTATTAATAAATCTAACCAACATTTGCAAGAATGGAACTGCCTGTTGATGCACCCCAGACGAGCACTTTGTATTTTTTAGAGGAAGTTCACTCGCATGGTGTTCAACACCAATTTTATATGCAATTTTAGAAGACTTATGTCAATGTTTACGTTGTTCCTTGTAGTTTTCAGTTACCCATCCATCGGTCGACAAATGGGCAGACTAAAGTAGTTAACCGAGGACTTGGTGATCTACTTCGATGTTTGGTCACAAAGCATGGTGCTTCATGGCCCGTGTTGTAGCCTCAAGCTAAGTTTGTTTAAAACAACATAGTTAACAGAGAGTACTGGTTCCCCTTTTCAGATAGTACAAGGTTTCTATTCAGTTGTTCCACTTGTTTTAGTGTGTGTATGGCTTGGGCTGGGTGAGTTAGGATGCTAGCTTCAAAGTAGACTGATAAGTCTCTCATCCATAAATAGGTTCAATAGAGATTGACGACTGTGTAGCAAGTAGAATTGATGACTGTGTAGCAAGTACGATACAATTGAGCGCTGCCGCTGCTTTGTGTTTTTTAATTTGGTGATTTGGTTATGGTACTTCAGAAAGACCAACGCGGATTGTTCATTTTCCTATTGTCAAGAAGGCAAGAAGGTTAATGATGAGCTAAGGAGGTGTGAGCTGCTTGCTAAGTGAATTCAATTCAGGGTTCTATCAAAGATTGGCTTAGTGAGTGGAAGCACATGAACATCTCAAGAATGGGAAAATGGACATGGAGATGAGGAATTCACTTTGTTTAATGGGCTTTAAGGAAGGAAAGAAAGAATAAAGGGAAAGAGGTCTCTTTGGATGATTGTTTCTTTTCTATCTAAAGGAGGAAATCTGACATTGGGGATCAGACAAGGTCATTGAGATTTTTTCCTTTTTTTGTAATTGTTTATTTTCTTGTCTTCCTTTATGATGAAATTCTCACTCACTTTTGTTTTCAGTGATCCATGAAATTCTGGTATGTGTTAGACTTCCCCAAAAATAAAAAAAATGCATAGAAGGTTGTGTTTCCTGATGATTTCAGGATGCACCGCACTCTCAGATATGACACCGTTTAAAGGCAATCACACTCCTCCCATTCTATTCCATGTGGATATGGCAATAGTATGACCATGTTGAATGTATCTTGGAAAGATCCGACACATACCCTTTTGATAATGTGCCTACTTGGTACTTAGTTCAATAGATGGCCGTCCTGCATGCAACAACTCTTGGGTGTATTTTCAGCTTTTACCGTTCTTGGATCCAGGGCTCTTGATTGCATATGTGTGTGCGAAGTCGAGATTGAGTTTTTCTAAATAGGGGAGAATGATGGTATCATGGATGTAAGTGTGGGTGTGTTAACCTCTAGAAGGAGAGAGTACTTAGAAGCAAATTAGGCATTTGATTATTCAGTGTAGGAAAACTAGTGTTCTTGAAAGTAAATTGTCTAGGGTTACAAACTTTCATGTATTCGAAATTGATTTGAATAAAACTGTTTACTGGTCTCTACATACCCTCGTCCCTGCCACACCATTCACCACATGGACAGCAATGCCACTAAACTTGTCTTTCTTCAGTAATCTCGACGACCAACTTCACTTTTGCACCCAAATTGTTTTTTAGTACTCTAGCTTATAATGTCTTTCTAATTAGCCTTATTAGTTGATAATGCACAAAACTAACCATCTCAGTTTGTATACTAAGTGAGAATCTCACATAAATCAACAAAGAAGATACTAGAAGCAAAAAAGTTAAGATGGCCTATGAAACAATTCTAACTGAAAACCAAATCTTCAAACTACAAGTCTCTAACATCAATCTAGTTGGTATTAGTAGAATCTCGCTTCAGAATAAAAATTCTTCTTTGTTATACTTCATATCATCAATGTTTGATAGGGTGAAAGCATTAAGTTTCAAAACCTTGGAAAATTAGGTTAAATAAATCAATAAAAAAACTTGTGAAAATGATACAACATACTTAAATTCATGCTTTAGAAGCTTCAATCCTATTTATGTCCTACCTTTTCTTGCAGCAATGTGTTTTTTTGCACTTGAAAGTCAGTTAACTTCCAATTGTGTTTCAAATGGATGCAAAGCTGTAAAGAGTTTCGAGAGGCCCCAAACTCACTGGATTTAGCTGTAATACAAACAAAATAAGGAAACATTGATTTTTCAAAGGAGCACTATGTTCAATCTTCAAAATATCTTGAAAATGAATGTTTCGTCAATGTTTCAGGGAATTTTTATCGAAAACCATTCCCTAAAATTAAATACCTATATTTTCTACTTTATTTTGTTTTGATAGTGATGCTTCTTGACTCCTTTTTGTTGAAGATTATATGTTGTGGTTCTTATTGATCTAAGACGTGGTTCTTCTTATAGTTTGCAGTATCATCTGGGATCATTACAATTTGCACGATGTGGAGCCTTTTCAAGTATAGCAATGCATCAGTTGTATTTGTGTACTTCTTTTTGTTTGGACTCAGTGCAATCATGCTTTCATTTTTAATCTCTACATTTTTCACACGAGCAAAAACAGCTGTGGCTGTCGGAACCCTTTCGTTTCTTGCGGCTTTTTTCCCTTATTACACAGTCAAAGATGCAGATGTCCCCATGTTAGTATTTATTTATTTATTTATTTTTGTATTGTTTATATTTTTCTTGCAAAATTAATATGGTCTATGATCAATGACACTTACTTTGGTTTCCACATGTAGGATAGTGAAAGCACTATCGTCTTTACTTTCTCCAACGGCCTTTGCTCTTGGGACGATTAATTTTGCTGATTATGAGCGTGCTCATGTTGGAGTGCGCTGGAGTAACATATGGCGGGTATGGTTGACAAATAAAGTCTACTGTATGCATACTTCAGCCATTTATTCACTGCCTGCTGATTTCTATTTTCTGTTTGTTGAATTTCCATGCACACCTTTAGGCTTCGTCTGGAGTTAATTTTTTGGTGTGTCTGCTGATGATGCTGTTTGACACACTGTTGTACTGTGTGATTGGACTCTATCTGGATAAGGTATTCCATGCATGTATTTATCCTTAATGTGTTAATTCCTGTGATCATTGTTTAATAGGTGTTGCAACTTTTCAAATTTGACCAGTCAATTTATGTTTATATGGGTAAGACGCTATAACTAATTACTGGATGATCAAATTTTATTTCTTATCATCTCTTTGATATGGTATTTCTGACCTCCGTGGGCCTACTTTCTTTCTAGCTCATGCTAATATATTTCTGGGGTGGTGTTAATGCACTAGAATATTCCGTTATCATTTTATTTTTGTTTTGTGTAAATGTGTACCAAACCTACACAATTATAGGGGAAGTGGAATTATATACAATGCTAGACTTTTCAACATCACATTCTTGGAGTTTAGAAGCTTGGAAATGGAGATTTTGGTTCTCATGTGGCATTGGATTGCCTACCCTGCTCTTTAGATGAATTCTTTATGTGGTTTGAATCTTCGTACGAGAATTGGGATTCCATTGTAAGGCTGCTTGAAAATTTCATTGGCTGGCCTTCACCATTGTATATTTGTAACATAGAAGGCAATACGAATTCTGAAACTTACTCTTTCAAGAATGAGATTGGAGAGATTCCATGAAAATGCATAATAAGCAACTTTTCAAGAGATATTTGATCATCAGTGTCTGAGACCTCCTTCGAGGTGCGTCAATATATGGAAATGATGGAAGCGTGGTCACTCCATTGAAGCGGACGAACATGATAATTGTCAGATGATATTTTACTGATGTATATCACATGCCTCTGTACACGATATTGGGTTGCTGTTCAGTCTTTTTAATATACTTATTCTTACAAGTTACATAGAAGAAAGAGATCTTGGAATGGGCTAAAATCATCAATTCTTTTATATAAATTTTATTTTACAAGTTGCATTTGAGAAAGAGATCTTGGAATGGGCTAAAATCATCAGACACCCTACTGATCAGGTTCTACCGAGGGAGAATGGAGTGCATTACCCCTGGAACTTTTTATTCAAGAAGTCCTTCTGGAGAAAGAAAGGCATGCTCCTACAGGATGTTAGTAGCTTGGAATTTAAAGCCAATAAAAAGGATTGCAATAGCAATTCCACATTTATTGGTAAAGGAGCATTTGAGCCATCATTTGAACCGATAAGCTTGGATATGAAGCAACAAGAGCTCGATGGCAGGTACATGTGCTAAGTTCATTATTTACTTTTTTGGTTTTTTTGGTTGCGTAAGAGCTTCATATCATTATTCACCATATATTCTACTGCATCTTGAAACTATTTTAATTTTGTAGATGCATCCAGATCAGGAATCTACATAAGGTGTACAATACCAGAAAGCATAAATGCTGTGCTGTGAATTCATTAAATCTCACTTTGTATGAGAACCAGATTCTTTCTCTTCTAGGTATGGTTTTCACTTGTATTATTTATTTAATTATTTCCCTGGTAGATGTATTGGCAATTCTAATTGATTGTTTTCGTTTTGCTTATAAAAAACAATGCAGTTCATAATTTTTATTTTCATATTTTTTAATCAGTGAAACACCAGAAATTTATAGAAAGCACCAACCTCGTGAATGAGAAACTCACAAGGCAGGCTAAGGAAAAGAGACCACAACCAGAGCATTAAAACATTCTCCATACAGAAGAACGTAGTGCATATTTAAACAATGTTGATGATTGGAAAAAATGTTCGTTGATAAGTTTGTATCAGAAGAAACTTTGTGCCTTCTAGCATCAATGATTAATTTTTAAGACGTAGATTTCAAACTAAATTCTGTTTCACTATACCAACATCAATCATCTTTGGCTAATTTTTTCTTTTGGACACCGGCTTAAGACTTGAGTCTATTTTCAATGGCAGTGGAATAAAATTTCTGTTGTAATGATTTGCATAGTCCATGAAGGCTTGGAAAGTAAAATATTGGAGTTTCATTTTTACTTCATCTCTTATATATAAATGGAAACACTCTGCCTCCTATAGCCAAGAGCAGTCTGTTCTCCACTCTCCGTCGTCCTATCTAAATCTGTAAGAACTGAGCTTATTAAATGAGAAACTCACTTCATGTTTTAAGGTTGTGTACTACTGGGTAGGAATACCTCCTCTGTCTGCACGAGTATGCAGTTGATGATGTTTAAGATAAAGAACAATAATCTTTGAAGTGAAGGTCCTTTAAGTTTGTTGCTTAATATTCTTTATTATTTCAATTGAGACTTTAAGTGAAACTTCTCACATTTGGTGTTTGACAAGTCTTTTCACTATTTCAATTTGTAAAGTGTGTTAAGATGGATTTTAAATTCTAATTTTGGTTCTCATTCAGTAATCTGCCTCAAAGAATTCTACGTAGTTCGTATGCTTGAAGAACAAGGAATATGATTCAGTAAATAATCTAGCAAATGTTCATTTAGTTGCCGAGACTATTACATGGAAACTGAAAATGGGGCTTTAAGAAGCACTTGCTATGTTGTTCTTCAAATTAATTATTTAGTTAAACTGACATCACTTTTATACAAAATTCACAACTGAGACAACATTTTTTTTTGTTGGAGGGGGATTGGGGGGTAAATGGTTGGGCTATTAAGTGTATTTTAGTTTATATTATTTGTAATTGACATTTGATTACCTGTTGGCATAGTTATCAAAACACAGATCATATATCTATTTGGAAAGTGTGTTAAGATGGATGTTAAATTCTAATTTTGGTTCTAATTCAGTAATCTGCCTCAAAGAATTCTACGTAGTTCGTATGCTTGAAGAAAAAGGAATATGGTTCAGTAAACAATCTAGCAAATGTTCATTTAGTTGCCGAGACTACTACATGGAAACTGAAAGTGGGGCTTTAGGAAGCACTTGCTATGTTGTTTCATCAAATTAATTATTTAGTTAAACCTGACATCACTTTTATATAAAATTCACAACTGAGACAATTTTTGTATGTCCTTGTTGCGTTCTTTTATATAAAATTCACTTTTTTTTTTGCGTTATTTTTTATGAAAATATAGTGTATATCAAGCATATAAAAGAGATAAATAAAACTTATTCAAGCAAGGAGTTCCCAGAAAATACTTCCATTGATTCCAGATATATAGCTCGTTTACCATGTACAATGAAGCTATTGCCCATCATCCATCAATTCATTTAGGACGATACATCCCTGCATCGTCCTTGTATCAATGTATCATAAAATAAGGATAACTATTCCTTGGACATGCTTAAACACGTGCAATGAATGGTTTTTGCAGGAAGTTGTGAATAAATTAGGTTGATGCTTGAAGGGTGTGTAATTTATGTGTGCTTTGTCATGTTGGATTACACTAACTAATTAAGTTTTCATAAGTTTCCCAAAGAAGCACTTTATAACACTGCATGTGTCTATTTTTCAAGAGATTCAGATATTTTCCATTTAAGTATAGTGTATGCCCATTTTCCAAGAGATTCAGACTTTCATCAAGGACGATTTTATTTTTTGTTTATTTGTTTAAAGGTAAAATTTTGTAGGTTTCTTTGATTATCTGATACAAAGAAAGACAAACTTGAAAGCATTAAGGTCCCAAAATCAACGTATATGCTATACTAGTTGGCAGTAAACCAATAAACTCTTAAAGGACGGATTACATGGTACCCAACTCCACAATGGGATTTAAATCTCCATAACCTCCATGTCCCAAATTGTAGCTTTATTGCGAAAATTCAAGAGCTGCATTCTAAATGAAACACCAGCACCCCGCAAAAGGGATCACCTTTCACAAAATTTCCCCTTTGGAAGTAAGAATGGTCTGTATTGATTCTCCAAGAAAAATATTCTCACCCATTTCCCAGCTTATAAGAATTGGTCACATTCATTATCCCCTCTCCAAAGAGCACAACCATATGATGTCTTCACCTCTTTGGAGAAAACATTTTGGTTGGTTGTTCCCCATAGTTTGGGGCTATGATCTTTCTTCAGTACCGAATCTCCAAAGCCATTTGCCGAGAAGGGCTTGATATCAGTCTTCCATGTCCTCAACGAAATTTTTAACCATTGACACAACCTTTTAAATTGACCTGGTTCAACTTTCCAACAAAGTACCTTGAAATATTTTGTGTTTCTTCTTCTTTTTCTTCTTCAGCATACTGATGGAGTTATATTATTTTGAAGGTCACAATGGAGCTGGTAAAAGCACGACAATATCTATGCTTGTTGGCCTTATTCCTCCTAGTTCTGGTGATGCTTTGGTATTTGGAAAAGATATCACGACCAATATGGTAATATATTTTCTTGCTTTTCACTCTTGATTTCCTTTGTCTAGAAAAGGTTAAGCACTTTCTTCTTATGTCAATTGTCGGTCTGGGGAAAACCACCTTCCATTGTAGGTACATCTGCACATAAGTCAAACATATTCAACCAGAAGAGGTGGTCGGTTTTGCATATTCTAGCATTTAGTAGTCAGGATATCATTTGTGCAGATGCTCGCATCTTTCCATTATATAAAAAATTTCTGTGTAGAAAAAATGTTCGAACTTCATATTTTCATGACCTGCTTTTAGGTATGTAAAAACAATTGCGCTTCACTTACTTGCAACAATAATTTGTGATATTTGAGTGGTCTTGAGTGGTTTCTTTTGTGGGTTTGGTGAACTTTAATTATTTTGATATTCAACACTTGTCTGGTGTATACATTGTCATTCATTGAAGTTTTTCAAATGATGATCCTCCAAAAATTTGTCGGTTTGTGCTTAGGATACAAGTGTATTTGGAATTTTTTTTTTGGATATTACTTAAAACTCTTTATATTTCTGTAGGATGAGATAAGGAAGGGATTGGGCGTGTGCCCGCAAAATGACATTCTCTTCGAAGAATTGACTGTGAGTGGTGCCTTTTCATCTATTTTTCTCTTATTTCTTGTAAAATGTCATTCTCTTTTTAGTAGGTAAACTCAGTATGCCAATAATCCCTTTTTGTCCCGTTCCTTTAGCAAAATGCTAAATTAGCTGTCTCAAACACAACCTTTACTAAAATCCAATAATTTATATTATTATTTAGAGTCTAATATTTACAAAGTAATTTTTGAATGACGAATTGTTCCATAATGGTTCAGCTTGTATTTCACTTGAGAATTTATTTTTTTCCAGGTGAAGGAACATCTGAAGTTATTTGCAATCATGAAGGGTGTGGAGGAGAACTTATTGGAGAAAATTGTGGTTGATATGGTTGATGAAGTAAGTTATGATTATTATGTTTAGCATGGATAACATAATGCAATGTTCTATTGGTGGTGCAATGCTAATGAACAAGAAATGCTTTTTCTAACCAACATCAAAGTATAGGGAAGAAAATTATATTTGCATACGAGTATTGATTGAGGTTAGAATCACACAGAATATTTATAGTACATATCAAATAAGTAAGGACTACAAATATATCCGACAAAGACAAGTACAGTGAATATAAATTGCTGCGAGCATATCTGCTTAGGCTTGATGCTAGAATCTGATGTAATGGGGTAATTTGATGATAATTAAAATGTGAGTTATTTGTTAATAATTAGGTTGGGCACATTAAGGCCCATATTGAAGATTAGGGCACAAGACATATTAGGTTTAGGGCTAGGTAGAGTGCAGCTTTATAAATAAGGCATGAGATTAAAGTTGTTGGCTTTAGATTGAATGAAAATTGAGTTATTTATTTATTTATCCTTTATCTTGTAGGTTTAATAGTAGGTTTTTAGGGTAGATTACAATATTTGGTATTATAACCGAAAGGCTCCTATTCTGTATGCCGACACAAACTAAATCCACAAAGTATGTGGAAGAGAAAACTTGGAAGATGACTCAAGAAGAGAGATTTAGATCCTTGGAAGGATGGAAAACTACGAAGGAAACCATGGATGCCGAAAAGGAGCAAGAGAGGTGTCTTAGAGAATAAGATTGGCAGGGATAGAACAAATGCTCAACCACAAAAGACACCAAAGAGAAGAAGAGTGGTCTAAACGATTGGCAGGATGTAACGGTGGCTTTGGAAGGAGGTTGCGTAGTTTGTCTAAGAGGAGCTGAATTAGATACAACAACCCGAGAGCTCATGAATAGAACCACTTGCCCACGGGGCTGTCGAGCACCAACATGGAGCACCCGATGGTGCTTTGGGGGTGATTGGCACCACCACTGGCACATCGACCGGTGGTGCGAACCCCACTCGATTCACCCTTCCTACCTCACGACACCCCTCCCTCCCTTTCCACGCCCCATCCCTCCACTTACACCACGAGCGCCATTTCCGCCACTTTTGGGAGGATTCCTTCCCCAACCACAACATTTCCGGTACCCCTTGCCCTGAAACCCTAAACGTTAGCCCTATGTTATCTCAATTTCTCACCAAGCCATCATGTAAGCTATTTTCGATCCTGCATAGGGTAGCTGGCTGAACCTTAGTTTTCTCCCATATTACCATCTTTCCAATCCATTCATTATGCTTCCACATCACCCAAACACTCCACAAATTCATCTGGTTGATTATCATGATGAGGCACATGCACGATTTGGTATCACTCCGCAGTAATCAGTTGCAGATCCGACTGAATTTCCACAGGAGTATGTTCGATATTGAGTAGAAGATCAACAGCGAGACCCACATCCCCATGGCCATCTGTGGAGGATAATAGGCAAGTTTGGGCTCCCCTCCGATGAGGTAGATGTGCTGAGAGATCCCACCTAATTTAGGTGATCAGGCATATGAAGGCGACCACTTTGAAGAGAATGACCAATTTGTGAGGTTGCTGGCTGTTATGGAAAGACGGGTTGACACAAGTTTTAAATTAGATGTACCCGTGTATGACAGTGCAAAACTAGGGGATGCATTTGTTGACTAGTCATTGGAAATCAACCGCGTTCTTTAATTTAAGAACATGTGGGGTCTGAAAGTGGTGAAGTAAGTGGCCACAAAACTGAAAGGAAGAACAAATCTTTGGTGACATGAAGAGTGTGCTTGTTGCGCGGTTATGCGTTTACTCTTGTGATGACTTAAGTGGATATACCCGATTTGATGCGTGACCGTTTGTCCCATTGGATACATGGCCCTGGTGTACCTGTGACTGATGGTGAGAGGTATTAGGGCACTAGACATATTAGGTGAACCTCTAACTGATGACATGGAACATGGTGTACCTACCTCTGACTGATGGCATGGAACATGGTGTACCTCTGACTGATGGTGAAGGCAAACTCATTTCTTTGGTTGCTCATGCACCCTTGAAGCTTGTGAACAAACTTCTTCAAGCCGGGGAGGATGATCTAATGAGTAATTGGATAATAATTTAAATGTTAGTTATTTGTTAATAATTGGGTTGGGTACATTAAGGCCCATATTGAAGATTAGGGTACTAATCATATTAGGTTTAGGGTTAGGTAGGTTGCTTGCCAGAGAAGCTAATAGGCTTTATAAATAAGGCGTGAGATTAAAGTTGTAGTTCGCCTTTTATTGAATGAAAATTGAGTTATTTATCTTTTAGGTTTAATATTAGGTTTTTAGGGTAGATTACACTAGAATCACAGAGAATAGGTTTTGTAACACATGAAAATATGAGGAGCCATAGATAACATATGCACAGGTGCCTGTTTGAGAGTAGGTGATGCAGTGCATACACCTAAGGGTCCGTAGTTTAATGGTTTGTCTAGTTTTTATTGGGTTTTATTTGTAAAAGTTCTCCCTTATCTACTATTATTTAATTAAGGATGATTTTTGTTGTACAACATTGAGAATGTTGACACTTGACAAAGCTTTTAACCTCCTTTAGTCTCGTGTAGTTGGTGCTTTGCCTTGCATTTCCTGATTTTTGCAGTTTTCTGAAGTTTTTGCAATGCCTGCGAGAATAGTGTCGCTGGTGTTGCACTAAGCCAGACCTGTAAGAAACTCACAGGCTCTCTTCCTATTTGATACTCCACTTATGAGGCAGAATTTTATGCTGTTATCCAAGTCGTTCGCCATTTGCTACATTACTTGATCTATCGGTATTTTATTCTCAAGTTTTATCATGAGGCCTTTTGATTCCTCATTGGCCAGAGTGATACAAACAGGCAACATGGTTCACTTTTCACGAGAACACATTTCACATCCCATATCAGTTAGGCGAACAAAACAATATTGCTGATGCTTTGAGCCGCCAGGCTTGCATTTTTTTCTGGTTTTTACTAGCTCCTGGATTTGTATCCTGAGGACTTTTCTTTAGCCCTAAATTTTCTTATTGCAAATTCAGTTATCTATCTCTAGTGCTCATCTTTTATAGGATGGGTGACTTTTTGTTTTTTTGATGAAAAAAACACCTGCACGCAGGAAAACAATATAACTGAGCGAGGCTCAACAAGGGGAAAGCAACAAATTACGTCACAGAAAGAAACAATAAGAAAAAAACAACTGAATCAACTAATCGTCAAGGATTAACTTATCCCACTCCATGAATCGCTCTGGAATAGATTTAGAGGGGTAACACATCCCAAGCAATATCCATTGGTTCGACATGATTTTGATCATATTCCATAGAGAGTTGGACTGGGATAATATATCATACTATGTACTCCCTAGGGGAGCTGTTTATTAGAGAGATATAAGCAAGGGTCCTTGCTGGTCGTGTTGGTGTGGCTCAAACTTTACAATTATTGAGGGAGCGTTATTATTGGCCTTCCATGCACAGCAAAGCCCTGGATCGTATTGAACACTTCCATGCATTACTTGCAAAACAACAAAGAGCTAAAACACTAGAGCATTTCATGTTTGAGCGACCTTGGTTTGATGTATGTATGGATTTTCTAATGGCCTCCCACTTAGAAGACGGGGTTTTGATTCTATTATCGTTTTTTATTAGTTTCCAAGATCTGACACTGCATTCTGTGTAGATGGGCTGTGGGCACATCCCATGTTACTCATTTGTATTTCAAATAAGTTTTTTCGCCTCTATGGTTTCCCATGTAGCATTACCTTTGATAGAGATGCCAATTTGATATCTTTGGCAAACTTTATCCAAGTAATTATGGTGCATTTTTCAATTGTCTACCTCTTTCCACCCCCATATAGAAGCCTTGACCGAGGTGATTGATTGTAGCGTGGGTGACTTTTTTGTTGCCTTGTTGATGAACATCCCTGAACATAGTTTGATATTCCTCATGCTATGAGGGTGAAAGGCTTTATGCAAAAGCTAGTGTCCCCCTACCAAACAACAACAGGTATGACCAGTCAATTAATTGATGGTCCTCTAATTGCCAATGAATTATTGATGATAGACTGAAGTCTAAAGCTCCTGGTGTTGTGTGCAAACTTGATTTTCAAACTCTTTTGACACTATAAGTTGGGATTTCATTGATGACATGCTCGTGAGAGTGGGTTTTGGTGCAAAATGGAAAAGAGGGTGTCCACTTTGCTCAAGACTGCTAATTTTTCAGTTGTCCGGAAGGCTTCTTCAAAGCTTCAAGAGGAATGATTCGAGTGGACCCTCTTTCCCCCCTTTCTTGATTGAAGCTTTAATTTAGATGTTCCTAAGAGCTGAGCATTTTAGTCTTATTCGGGGATTCAAACTGAAGGCATGGGCAGCGTAATCCCTGCAGTATGCAGTTGGTACCATTATGAACTTATGTTCATAGACCCCACAGTCGATCAAATTCGGTTTGAGATAATGTCTAGGCTAGGCATTAATTTCACCAAAACCACTATGTTTCCTATTGGAGAGGTCCAAAAGTTTGGGCTACTTGTTGATTTACTTCAATGTAGAGAAGGGAAGATCTCCACCAAATATTTAGGCATGCCTTTGGGAGCCTACTGTGAAAGGCACAGGATCAGGAGTAGATTGGAAATTTGGAAGAGAAAGTACATTTCCAAAGTGGGAGGTTTACCTTAACTAAAAACATCATTGTAAACATCTCTGTCTTTATGATGTCTCCTTGCACAGTGCCTATTTCAGTGGTGAAGGATATTGAGAAGATTAGTAGATATTTTCTCTGGGTAACAGATTGAGACTCAAAAACTATCATTGGGTGAAATGAAAAGAAAATTGCAAGCCTAAAAATCAAGGAGGATTTGGCCTCCGCAGAATAAACTAATTCCATCAGGCCTTACTCTCAAAGTGGATGTGAAGATTTAGGATAGGAGCCCTGTTGAGAAGCATAATACAAGAAAAGTATGGTCTGCTGGAGAGAGGTTAGTTTACCAAATCTTGCATTGCTTCTTATGGTTACGCTTGGTTGAGAGCCATCATGAATATCAAGCCTCTTTCAAAATATCTCAACATCTCTTTTGCTCTGGGAAATGGAGAAAGAATTAATTTTTTGGGATGACATATGGGCAGGAGAAATTTCTCTAGAGAGCATATTTCCGACTGTATGTTATCTCTCTCTCACAGTAAGAACAAATATGTTTGAAGGAGCTAATGGTGGAACAACTTCTTGAATTTGGGGTTGAAGGGCAATCAGCTACGGAAGGTCCCTCGACTTGTCCAACTCATTGAGTTCCTTTAGATCAGAAACCCAACTGTGCAGCCTAGTGAGTTGAGATGTGTGATTTGCAAAGAGAACTCCACAGACTCCTTACAGCTAAAATTTACCTTTATTCAACTCCTAATTTCTAAAACAAAAATATCCTAAAATTGTAAATCTCTTGCATCTATGGTGTGTTTTCAGTTGAAGAATGTCATCAAAAGTTGTTTCTCACTCTCAGTTTGCTTGCAGCTTACTCCTAGAGTTGACTTCCTCACTTGTTTGATAGGCCATGTTGAACAGTAGACAATCTGAACACAAGATGCATAATCCTGCCTAATAGATGAGCGTGTGTGAAAGGGAGGGTAAACAATTGATCAACTTTTCTTCTCTTGTGATTTCTCTAGAGAGGTTCATCGGCTATGATGCTATCATTGTCGACCCATTAGCTCAGAGTTTCATTCAGATGAATTCTAAGTAACACAAACATGGGTGTTCCTTGAAAGGCTAATGGTTATGGACCAAAGTTTTGCTTGCAGGCATTTGGGTGCTATGGAAGAGAGAAACACCATGATTTCAGAGAGTAAAAGGAAGAATTGTGAAGGCATTTGCAATGAAATAAAGTCCTTGTCTGGCATTAGGGTAATGTTTAGGGGGGTTAATTAAAAAACATTGACTTCTATGTTTGCATTTTCAATTGAGAGAGTCTGTTTCTTTTTTTATTTTGTTTATTTTGTAGTTGAGCTATAGCTCCTTTGTACACTTGCCTTGTGACCTGCTCGTTCACTAGGCTTTTCTCTATTATTAATATATCATGTTTTGTTTGATTTATACAAAAAAATGATGTTCCTCGTGACTGTAGTTAATCGTTCCCTCCACAAATTACCATTTCAGATAGCACATGGTTATTCACTCACCTTGTCGGTCAACTTTGCTCCCACTCAACCAACTTGCCCTTGAATAGATGATTTTGTGATATGCACTGACACTTTTATTGATGAAAGGAAAGTGAAGATACAAAATGTACAAGCTTTCGAGAGGCTTGACTCTCCTCAACTTGAGCAGCAGCTCTGTTTACAGAATTTTCAGACCCTTATTATGACTATCCCCACTTCTATTTATACAAAATACATGCTTACAACACTAGACCAATTGTTACAACTGATATCACAAACTCTTGCCAGCTTTACATTCAACCACCCTGACACAGCTATTTGCCAGCCTGACATCTAACCACAACTGATACAGCTATTTGCCAGCTTGTCATTCAGCCCTGCACCCTGGTTTGACAGATCAGCCACTAACTGCTTCTAACCTCTTTACTTCCTTGTTCCTCCTTGGATAGACATGCCTAACTGGTGGCCTATCAATACCCCCGCCCCAAAGACTCACCTTGTCCTCAAGGTGAAACTCCAGAAACAACAGAATCCTGACTGACCTTTGCTGTCCTAACTCCTTGCTGATCCATGACCCATGATACTTGAATGTTTGGAGGTTTGCTGGCCTAATAAACCGCCCACCTTGATCCGCCGAGAATGGTAGCATGTAATGGAAAGGAGGCCAAAGTTGCCGCTTACAGAATCCAGGGTAGAATTTCAGCAACATATCCGGAGGAAGGAAAGTAGGCACAAACTTGAACCTCACCAACAAGATTTGTGAAACATCATCTTTGTCTCTTAGAGACTTGGGAGCATCACTAGAGATAATTGGCACAGCTTCCTCAGTGAATTTCTCAACTGTCCTGGTGTAACCATTGTCTTCAGTTTTCAGACTTCTACAATGATCTTCATCTAGTTCTTGTGATTCAACAGTTTGGTCAATATCACTTTCAGTTTCATTAAACTGTATATCAATGCTTGGAGGATTACATTCTTCCCTGTGACCCTGGACACCAGTCCTTTCTTCCATTTTCCCATCTTCTACCACTGAAATTTGCTGCCCCACACCCGCAACTTCCGCCTTCAAAGAAGAGACACTTCGTGATAATAGTTCTAGCTTCTGTTCCATGGACTGAACTATCTTTCTCACCTCTAGCATACATCTCATTTGTTCTTCCGAAAGATCTATCCTTGCAGACATCGTACCCAAGATCAATGCTCTGATACCAATTGATATGCACTGACACTTTTATTGATGAAAGGAAAGTGAAGATACAAAATGTACAAGCTTTCGAGAGGCTTGACTCTCCTCAACTTGAGCAGCAGCTCTGTTTACAGAATTTTTAGACCCTTATTATGACTATCCCCACTTCTATTTATACAAAATACATGCTTACAACACTAGACCAATTGTTACAACTGATATCACAAACTCTTGCCAGCTTTACATTCAACCACCCTGACACAGCTATTTGCCAGCCTGACATCTAACCACAACTGATACAGCTATTTGCCAGCTTGTCATTCAGCCCTGCACCCTGGTTTGACAGATCAGCCACTAACTGCTTCTAACCTCTTTACTTCCTTGTTCCTCCTTGTATACTTCCTTGTTCCTCCTTGGATAGACATGCCTAACTGGTGGCCTATCATTTTGCCACCCGTTTGCTGTTGCTTTCTGAAGACTGTTTTCAACTGAATTGTGATTGTCGCAAACAGGACACACAGCCATTGCCATCATGTTGTTTTTCAGCCCAATGACTTAGTTATGGTCGTAGAGCGTCACGACTCGCGATCATCTGTTACACCGTATAGGCTGGTTTCCTAGTCACTGCCATCAATGAAAATGCCTATGATATCAGCGTATCACCTCTGTATCTTACTTCAATGCTGTAGATTTGACATCTTTTCATTGTGTTTCCCATTTCTATTGCTGTTGATATAACTCAGACACTAGTGATTTCTAAGGACAAAGTTGAAGGCATCGTTGATGCAGAGTTCCATAGGCATTCGTCACGCCACCCGTCGAGGTTCATCCAGTTTGGTCAGCTTCATTCTGACAACTCTAGAATTTTATCTGCCTTCCTCCAACTACTTGATTTGAACCTCTCCTTCAGATCTCGAAGTCAAGAATTTTTTTTTTTTTTTTATCCTAGGTGATTGATTAGGATTTTTATATTTCTTTGTTGCCCATCACTCAGCTATAAATTGGTTTGACACCTATGTAATAAACAGTTGCTTAATGTTTTAGATGTTTACAGATCAATAACTATGGTTTCTAGGGGTTTATCCATTTAGAAAATCCCTTTTCTCTGATTCTTAATCCATTCTGATCATTTGTTCTCTAAGCTTTTAACACGTGACACATAAAGTGAATAGATAGTGAGTTCATTAGATTGGCACCCTGGAAATCAACACAAAAGTTGATGAATGACAAACAATTTAGTAAATAGCAGAATGCCTGATTAAAAAAATATACAGTAAAAGTTATTGACATAAAACAGTTAGAAGTAATTATTAGGTGGCATGGACAATTGAAATACTGAGCATAATCATTTAGTCTTTGAACAATTAACTCTTACGTCTGAACTACATTATTTCGTATCTGATTCAACTAGGAAATAAATTAATGTGTTGAATATACAATAGTAAGCTAACTTACGACCAAATTCAATCGAAGCAGTAATTAACCTGGAGGGATGCAAGCACAGCATAATTGGTTAGTTCATAACATTATTGTTAGCTGAGCTGCAGAAGTTTATGATATTGGATCTTGTACGTCATTTGACCGATGATACTGTGGTCAGGTGGGTTTGGCAGATAAAGTTGATACGGTTGTGAGGTCTCTATCTGGTGGCATGAAGAGGAAATTATCCCTTGGAATTGCACTAATTGGAAATAGCAAGGTGGAGGAAATTTTTGACAATAATGATTTTAGTGCTTTTTTTTAATTGAAATTTTCAAAGAAGTGGCATTCTTGTTTATAGGTTATAATTCTTGATGAACCCACTAGTGGAATGGACCCATATTCAATGCGGTCGACATGGCAATTAATCAAGAAGATTAAGAAAGGTCGGATAATATTATTGACAACACATTCCATGGACGAGGCTGAAGTGCTAGGAGATCGTATAGCTATCATGGCAAATGGATCTTTGAGATGCTGTGGAAGGTCTGTTTACCTGACATATCTTAGTTTAATTTTTATATAGCTGAATTACTCTGCTGCTAATTACTTCTGCAGTTCACTAACGCTTTTTTCTCCATTAAATTTTATTAATTCTGAAATTACTTCCGAATATAAACTGTAGCATCCTCTTATTGAGAATTTTTTAAAGAGGTCAAATAAAAAACAACAGGCATTAAGAAACATGTTTCTCTCTATATATTAAAGACATGTAAAAGCATGAATGGGAAGAGTTCAGTAATTATGAAACAGAGTATCAAGGACATACATACAACCATACGTATATTAAGTGGTCATATGGCAATATATGACAATTGCATCATATCCACTATAACATACAAAAGGACTGAAATGAGAAATAGCGCAAACATTATCCATCTGAATGATGATGTGATCCTTGTATCAAAATTATCTTCTTAAACGTTCTCTTGTGTGTTGAACATTGAAACCCAGACAGCCAACACTGGCAAGCTCCAAAAGAATTTAGATTGATTTCGAAATCTGAGTCTATTCCATTAAAAAAAGCACCCTAAACACTGAATTACTACTAAGCCCTGAAGCTCCTATGATATAAAATTAGATGTCTCCAACTGACCTACAAGAAAGGAGGAACCAGTCAACTGAATCATCTGTTTTTCCTGGCATTGGGCACTTCCAGCCCTCTGAAATTACGATCTACTGTCCATAGTTGATGCCATTAGAATGTAAGGAGGGGGGATTCAATTTTAATGGACTTATATTTAAGTTGATAAAATTTGAGTGTACAAGTTTAGAATTCATAGGTTTGATCTTAGGCGGTATAAGATTGGTAAGGTTTGTAAATTGTGGAATAGTGATACTCCAGGGTGTGTGGAACATTGTCCTCAGAAGAAACCTAAATGAATGGGAGAATATCAAAGTTAGCAACCTTCTTAAACACCGCCAGTGCCATTTCTCTTGGCAATGAGTCCCTGCCTGATCAGGTCTTGTGGGAAGGTAAGAATGAGGGCTTTAAAGCGGAGTCAATTCTTCTTCTAGGTCTTGAACAGAGAAAGTGACGTTAGATTTTAAAGCACTTCCCCCTAGATTTTTTAATTTTTAATTTTTTTTTTCAAAATATGTGGTCTTATCCCAAATCACTGCTGCATATGTGGGTTGAAGTGGATCTCATTAATTGCCCTTTTACAAACCAAATTTGGTCCCTCTTTCTGTGGGAATTCAGAACTTCAGAAATAATCATGGGGTTGGTGAAGGAGTGCATCAGTGGTTGAAAGTGTTTAATTTAATGCAGCTAGGAAAATGGATTTGGACGTATGGGATTCACATATTTTTTGGATCATTTGAAAGCAGAGGAACTGGAGTACGTTTGAAGTTCGAAAGAGGGAGTATATCTCTTCGATGAGATCCATAAAGAAAGTTGGAGATAGGGCTCTCGGCATTATTAGCATAGTATCCTTGCATAATTTCATGTTTGTTGGCACCTGTTAATGTCAAATAGTGTTGTTTTTCTTCTTTGCTTGCTGATGTAACATATTATGTATTACTATCAGTGTTAGAGTATTAGTTTGGTCTAACATTGCCTGTATTGATAGGTGTCATGAAGACCTGTCCTTAATTATTTCTATACACAATTGAACAATTTCCTCTCCAAACCTCCGTCAGAACCAAATTAAGATCCAAATCAACCCACAATAACCCTAAAACTCAAACCACATAAATCTCAATTGGTATAAATCCGAAATATCGAACAAAAAGTCCCTAACCCCTACATCCATGGACTGACCTTCTGTGTCTCTTAAGATCATAAACGACATCCATAGCAGTTACAACCTTCATTCGAGCATGTTAGGTGTACATCACAACATCACGAATGTTTTCCAAGAAGATACTGAGTAACCCTCTCGTCTCTGCATATAAAGCTTCACCCCACCACGCCTTGCAAATCAACCATCTAGCTTCATGATGCTCTCTGAGCACCTTTCTATGCTCTTCACTTCTCCCTTTTCCACCTTCTTGCCTTTTTTGTATCTCATTATAATTATCTTATGAAAAACTTGTCATTGTTCAAACTTCAAAGAGGTTAAGTGTATTGTATTAAATATCTCATGTATTTCCTTATTTATAACGAGCCATCAGTCTTCTGGGTAAATTCAAGGTCCAAACGAATGACATTATTCGGCCGTACAATTGCTATTCATAATGGGAAAGAGCATTTACCTATTTATATAATAGATAGTATGGTAGGTCACAAATTGGGAGAATTTGCACCTACTCGGAATTTTCGGGAGCATACGAGAAACGATAAAAAATCTCGTCGTTAATGTTAATAAATAAAATTGAAAATATAGCAAAAATTGAAATAAATTGTTGATAAATAAATTGATTATAATCAAAAGATAATAACTGAAAGACAATTAAACAAAATAAATTTTTTCATCAATCAACCTATTAACAATGAAAAACAATTAAACAAAATAAATTTTTTCATCAATCAACCTATTAACAATGAACAACCTACGTTCCTTTTATAACTGATCTAACTGCTAAAACAAGAAACGAACTCTAATCCTAATAGGAAACTAAAACCCTAACCGTTATGGATTTTTCCTAAAGAGACCCTATTATAATATGACTATTACTAAAGAAACTCAATTACATCAATCTCCCCGGGTTCAAGAAGCTTGTCCTCAAGCTTAACGTCGAGGAAGTCATACGAGCATAAACTACCACTGAGATAACACACGGTGAAGTGCACGTACAGAAGATGACCTCTAACCCTTTGTAATTGCTTTGATCCCAAACACGTAATTCTAGAGTGTGCCACCAAATACAAAAGTTTTAGAGAAGTACTTGGCTTGAATGAGATCCATTTCAAAATTGCAATTGTGTGCAAAGTTCTGGAAATTAGCTTCAAAACTACCCCAATGCAGATCCAAAAATTTGTTGGCGGTGTCAAGTATGTTGTTTGGTGGTGGTAAATAATCTGAGTATAAGTACTTGAATCATCGACCTGTTGTGGTACAAGTCCATTTATTCGACTGCAAAATAACATCTAGAGTAAACATGTGTGGTGGGATGTAAATAACCCAACCTGAAATGTTCTTCTCCACAATGAAAGTCACCGACTTCAAATTGTCTGCATCAAATAAATCTACTTAGTACGTGAGGAGTTGGTGGATTCGAGTTGCGATGTGGGAACTGTGATCTCGTCCCTTTTGTACTGGTATGTGCGTCCCTTTTGTGGGGTGGTGACGAGCAAGGAGGGAAGGTGGAGGTGATTGTTCGGGGTTGTCGATCGTGCCGGAGGGGAAGAAGTTCGATTAGTCTGGGCTTTGTGGATGGCTCCAGAGGTAGGGTGTCGATGGAGGCCGGTGGGGGGAAAGGTTCGATTGACCAAGGGAGGGTCAAGACAGTGATTGGGGCTATTGGACTCCGATGATGGTATCAGTTGACTGTGGGAGTCGATCGATAGGGAGCTGGGTAGCTAGGGAGGAGAAATGGTGAGGTAGGCAGTGGCTATCGAGTTGGGTTATGGATTATGGGTTTCGATCAGGCTATGGGAGTATGTCGATAAATGACAGAATGGTGGTATGGGCTATGGGGGTGATGGGGTATGTGGATTGGTAGATTACAAAGGGTTCCAATCGAGCTTGGGGGTGTGGGGAGGCGGGTAGGAGGCGATTGACAACAGGGAGGGGTTGTTGTCTTTGGAGCCGTCGGCGGCGGTGTTGGGTGTGGCCCTGCGGTGCTGCTGACAGTGGTGCTACTCGGGTCTGTCCCATGGCGCCATGGCAGATGCCTCTCTGAGCTCTGCCCTCAATTCTTTGAGTATCAGGTACATCTTCTGGCTCAATCGTAATCTATTTTATTTTGTCATCTTCCTTTGAATATATATATTTTTATAAATCGAACCAAACAATAAGAATCGTTCGGCTATATACCAATTGATAGAATTAAACTTGCAAAATTAAACAGGAATCGAAAATAAAGCATAAATTGATGATAATTGAAGGACAAAAAAATTCTTTTCATCAATCGACCTATTAACAATGAACAACCTACGTCCTTTTTATAACTGACCTAACTTCTAAAACAAGAAACAAACTCTAATCCTATTAGAAAACTAAAACCCTAACCATTATGGATTGTTCCTAAAAGACCCTATTACAATATGACATAATACTATTACTAAAAGAATCAATTACATCAGAAAGATTCCTTATTTGTACTCCCTCCATCGTTTTGCTACAGGTAGGTTTTACGTACGCAGTTTTGTAACCAATCAAGTGTTTATTTTTTATACTCGACTACATAGCCAATTGATAGAGATAGCAGGAAAGAGTTATCCATTAAATGTATTTAGACAAAGAATGTGACTACTCTTATTATACATTAGTGTCTACAATATTTGCTTTTATGTGATCTGCAATTTAGTTCATATTGAAGAATATGAGAACGTATTCGATTATACTTTATTTTGTGTATTTTTCATATATATATATATTGGGGAGGGGGGGGGGGATGATTTCAAAAATATGTGTTCTACACGAAAAGTGTACTTATTTTATTTTATTGAAAAGAGAATATGATTATATAACATACACGTGCCACACAAGAGTTAAATATGTTAGAAACACAGAAGGAATACATGCAAAGCTCATGCATGTGGCTAGTATGTGCATATCACTTTGAGAAAGTAGAATATGTTTTCAAATTAGGCTAGTGGCCAATGCTGATGAAGTAACATTATTTAAATGTTGTTAGTGAGTGAGCTTACTAGGTCACAATTGGTGAACAAATAATAATAACCAAATTTCCTTATCAAGATACAAGCACGGATTGTTCGATGTTCCTATTGTAATATTGGAGTGATTTTTGTATTTTTATTTCTTTGATTTGATTACTTCTAGATGATATTTTTTCCTCATTTGTTGTTTCATGTTTCTCACAGTTCTCTATTTTTGAAGCGCCAATATGGGGTTGGTTATACTCTTACCTTGGTGAAGGTATGCTCTTGCTGTAATTTCTTTCCAACATTTTTGTTTTTCTTAACTTTATATGCCTATGTTTAGCTATATGAGGAGCAAGTGTAATTTAACATTAGATGTCCATTCTCGTAGAATAGGTCATGGGTTGTGATTTCGCGAAATTTTTCGTTTTTTAACTTTACAAAAAGAAAACAATTTTATATTTCCATTTCTCCGTCAATTATTGTGATTCGCGAATTTTTTTTGAATAGTTTGATAAATTCACGAAATCACTCTGTCTTCCTCAGTTTGTTGTGCGCAATCTCATAGACTTCCTCAACTGTGTTGCTCAATCTCATAGACTGTTTGTCGAGGTGTTGGTTGAAAGGGTTATTGAAGCTAAAGCAGGGGAAGACAATAGAATGGTGAATAGGGAGAGAAGGATAAAAAAGAGAGATGGGGTCATTGTTTGTGGTGTTGTGAAGGGTTTGGTTTGATTGAGTTGCAAAGAGGAAAACATAGGAGAACCATTGTGGTTTTTGGAGGAAAAACAATGTTTTGGATAAGAAATACAAGTTTTTTTATTTGTTGTGGACTCTTCTTGTCTTTGGGTTCTGGTGCTTTGCTGTTGTGTAATGTTGTAGACGATGATAATGGATACGTGGTGTTTGGTTAGGAAGGTAGATTGGTCAGTGGGACATGTGGGAGGAGATTTGTTATTAGACTAGATTAGTTACGTTAGTTGCTTCTTCTTCTTCTTCTTTTTACATATTTCATAAACTCTCAAATTATTATATATGTTTTATCGATTTTCAAAATTTTTATGTTTTCTCTTTGCACACTGAAATTTTTCTCGAAAATTTTCTTATAATCAAATTACCGAAATCACTTCAGAAAACGAAATCACAATCCTTGGAATAGGTTAGACTTTTTTTTATTGAAAAGGTAAGAATTTATTCACGCCTTAGCAAATATCATAATATGAAGGGAAACTTTAAAATGGTGAGCTTAGCATATCCCAGTTAGCATACAAGAAAAAAATAGCCCCTTGAATGAAAGGATGAAGATTACGAACCCCACTAGTAGAATTTCCATGATTACTTCCTCAATATTGGAAGCCTTATTACAAAGATCACGTTTCTTTGGTTCTTTCCAAACCACCCAACATGATGTAAAGGGCACAACTTTTAGTTAGAAGAAAGATGGTTTTGAATTCTCGAAGATTCATAACGACTCTGATATGAACCAAAAATTTCAACTCTACACCATACTAACCCACTCACAAGATGCATAGCAGTCTCTCACACAAAGTGCAACTCTCCCTTGGGCTAGCTCGAAGATGCATGATAGTCTCGAAGATGCGTAGAAGTCAATGTCCATAGCTCTATGGTCTAGCTCTACCTTGGGGGGTTGTTTGATATTGTTGTCCATAATTTTTATTTTTAGAAAGGACCCATTTTCGGTCAAACCAACTTCAAGGGAAAATAGTTTCCTTAACTATTTATCATCTGCTAGAACACTGGACACCCCAACAAACCCAACTAGTTCTCCTCTTATTCAAAGATGAAAAGGATGAAAATTCCATTCATAAAACCATTACTCTGACCTCCAAATCCATTGCTAATCCATGCTTCCTTTCACATAGAGCAAATAATCTTGGAAACGTTCTTTAATTACGAAAACCCTCCAAGCATAGCACCGAAGTTTAACTTTATCACCTCTTCCAGGAGGCACACACCTCAACACATAAGGAAAACCTCTTTACATTTGAAGTTGTCTTCCATGTGTTAGAGCCACAAGGAGTCACCAAATGCCTAGTGATCCAACTAGAACTCGTAGATCATATTTGATTTTGATCACCTCTTCCAAGAAACTCACCTTCTGTACCAAATCTTCATGTAAGCAGATATTAATATGGATTAGTTTTGTAATATTAATTGTAATAGATCTATTTAGTAAAGCCCATGATAGTAGTTAGAGCAGTATTATCCAATTAGGGTTAGGTTAGCTTGCCAAAGAAGTTAGGGAGATTATAAATAAGGCAAAGTATCATTCATTATTCTTCCGTTGAAGAATGAAAGAATAGTCATTTTCTTATTTGCTTTCCATTATCTTTTATCACAATTTATTTCGATTATTGTTCCCTAGTTCTATCAATTGGTATCACAGTTGAAACGTTCATTCTTTAACTAAATTAGTCAAATACGTAGAAGAGAAAGCTTGGAAGATGATAGAGGAAGAGAAAAATCAAGGCACCTTAAGCCATGGAAGGATGGAAGACTTCAAAGAGTATCTTGGACACAAAAATAGAACAAGAGAGGCTCCGCAGAGAAGAGGATTGGAAGAATCAACGAGCAAGGCTGCAACAATGAAACCTGGTCGAGATTGAAAAATCAGTAGAAAAGGCAATGGTGACAAAGATGAAACTAATGATCAAAGAACTACTAACAACCAACAAGGAAGCCAACGGACACCCACAAGGAGTGATCGTCAGCCCCAAGCAGCACCACCAGTTTGCCCCTCCCCAGCATAGCAGGTGGTAGCACACAACCCAACACAGGGTCGTCCCCTCCGATTTTAACCCCCTCCCAGGTGGCGGAACACCACTAGGTGGGTCGATCACCTAGACCGGTCTCCCCCTCCCCTCCTACATCGTCCCCCAACTCCCATCCGAATCCTTTTCCAACTCGCACAACCCCTGTCATAAATCACCCCTTCCCCTCTCCCTTCTCCCCCTCTGTCACCGCCACCATCCAGCACTACCCTGCCCCCATTTTCCATGACCTCTGTCCAATCCCCTTTGCCCTCCACACAACCCCTCGTCCCTTCACCACCTCCACATATCCCTTACCCCACCCAAACCCAAAGGGTAGACAAAAAAAAAGATGGAGTAGAAGAAATCGATGTGGAGAAGCAAGAAAACTTACCTGAATCAGCCAACAGTCCCCTCACCAAGCTCAACAGCCTCGGCGACATCAACCGTCCACAAGGCAGCAACAAACGACATTGTTGGATTCACCGCGGCGACCTTCGTCATCTCCAGCTACGATTCTAGTGTAGTCAGGTGCACTAAGTGCATGGTCAGATCAACCCTATACTCTCACTTGTCCACGCACAAGGAAATGGTTGTTCTAATGATAGATCTTCCATTGGAGTTTTGACTCTATCGTGAAAAACAGTTGGGGAGACAGTTATTTGCCCCCTACTGTTTGGTTGTACCACCACATGGTTTTAAATCATCTTTTGCTGAGGATCATGATATTTGTAGTCGAATGGATGGACATATAGCACAACGAGCCCCTAGTTCTAGCCATTTTAATGATCAAGTTCACCACCACAAGACAACACATACAACTCCAAAATTTTGTGATCCAATTGGGACAATTTTGAAGCTCAATTCAAGAAATTTGCACACAAACATTGGAATTTTGCAATGGATATCTTTTGAGGGACTCAGCTTAGACTTTATATTTGGTGGCACAGTTTGGATTTCCTTATTTGTGATAAGAGCAACTACAACGAAAAAGTTCAAGGTCGGCTTTTGCTCATGCACTTCGCCTTGTGGTTCTTCACTGGTTGTTTATGTTCCTCGGACTTTTCGACTTTAAGCTCAAGGACGAGCTTCTTTAACCCGGGGAGGTTTATATAAGCGAGTAGTAGTATGTTATTAGTTTAGTAATATTAATTGTAATTGGGCCTATTAAATAAATCCCATAATAGTAGTTAGGACATTATTAGCAATTAGGGTTAGGTTAGTTAGTTTGCCAAAAAAGTTAGGGTGAGTATAAATAAGGGAAGGGATTGTTCATTGTTCCTTGGTTGAGGATTGCAAGAATAATTATTTTCTTATTTGTTTTCCATTATCTTTTATCACAATTTATTTTATTATTGTTCCTTATTCTATCACACTCACATAGAAGTGGTTTTTTTCACGAAGAATAGAGGTCAAATGGCGAGACCTCCACACAAAAAAAAAAAAAAAGTAAAGTAAAAATAAGGTGAATTATTTAACTTTTGCCCCCTAGTATTACGACCAATTTAACTTTTAGACCCAAACTTATCTAAGCTTTACTTTAGACTCCAAAATTTATAATTTCTTTTGAATGGTAACTTTGCCGTTTTTGTAAATTTTGGTTTTCCCTCCTTAAACCTATACAAATTAGAATGCCCATTCAAACTGCCTCGAGATAGTCAAACAAATCGCGATGAGGGGGTATGTCTAAATTATATAGGTTTGAGGAGGAAATTTCAAATCTTGTACTAATAAAGAAAAGGAAAATGGGAATATCAAAACTTTTTATGAAATTGGGGTCTAAAGTAAAACTTGGACAAGTTTGGGGTCTAAAAGCTAAAATGATCATAATACTGGAGGGCAAAAATAATTCTAAAAATAATAGATTGTTTGTTACTGTTTATCATGTTTTCAACTCACCTTTATGCCTTTCCCATGTTAATAATATTGATCAATTTTATTTTCTTATCTCTATCGGACCTTCTCAGACTGCACCTGGTGCCTCAGTTGCTGCAGACATTGTTCATCGTCATGTTCCTTCGGCGACTCGACTGAGTGATGTATATGCTTCTTATCATCTCTTTATTTTTAACTTTTATTTAATATGCATTTGGTTGCTTAAAACTTATGCAGTGTGTTAAATTAATTAGACTTGGTATATTATTTATTAGTTAGATTTAAGATATTATTTATGCATTTATTAGATAGTATTTGTTACCCTTTTGGTGCCTGGTTTACAATGCTTTTCATCTTGTTTACATTCTGCATGAACTATTCCTAAAAAGTAACATACTTATATTTGGTTTTTGTGTGCATGTAACTTCAAACTTGATTTAACCATCAAGCTTCAAGGTGAGTTGACAGACAACTGCCTAGTTAACCAACAACTCGACAAAATCTGGACCAAGCTAGAGCAAGTTGACTTGCTGAAACTAGAGTCTAGAAGATGTGTTCATTTAGTGGAATTCTCTTTCAAGTTTTCTAAGATTTGATCACTGACGTTCAAATTATTGACTGTGCACCAAATAATAAATTGCACTTGCTCACTCATGAGTTTCGAGTTTCGTAACACTGGTTGATAGTTACTAAATACAATTGGTTCCATATGAAAGTGTGTGTATAACCACATTCATTAGAGGAAGCATATTAGTTTTTCATTTTATTGTTTTCGTTATTTCGTTTATGCTTATGTGCCTAGATACTGGATCTGTTTTGTTTATCCTTAAGATATTTAGTTACAGTTAGTATTGAACAGATTTTAAACTGTTCTTGCACGTTTTTTAAATCATCTTGGAAACAGAATATATATTTTCTCAAGTTATATCTGTTTTCGTTAATTTATTCAATTCTACTGTTATCCTACCAGGTTGGTACCGAGATTTCATTCAGACTCCCTCTTGCATCGTCATCTTCTTTTGAAATTATGTTCCAAGAAATAGAAAGTTGCATGAGTAGACAAAGAAATACCTCGGAAACGAGTCGTAGTGAAGATGGATTCTGTGTTGGCATTGAAAGTTATGGTATTTCAGTGACGACATTGGAGGAAGTGTTTTTGAGAGTTGCTGGAAGTGACTTGGAAGAAACAGATCACAGGGAGCAGATCCAGTTTCCTGTTTTATGTGATCCAACCAATTCTGAAGTTTCTCGTATTCCTTCACTGAAGATTTCATATTCAAAACTACTTTGTGGATATTATAAGAAGCTCCTCTGCATGATATTCACCACAGTGGGGAGTGTTTGCAGCATGATATTCAATTTGATTTTCAGTTTTATAAGTTTCTTACACATGCAATGCTTTAGTTGTATCACATTGAGGTCTACATTTTGGGAACATTTCAAAGCTCTTGTTATAAAGAGGGCAATATCTGCTAGAAGAGACCGAAGAACTATTGTTTTCCAGCTTCTTGTACCTGCTATCTTCTTATTTTTTGGGCTTCTGCTCCTGAAGCTTAAGCCACATCCTGATCAACTGTCTGTGACCTTTACCACATCAGAATTTAATCCGTTGTTACAAGGTGGTGGTGGTGGTGGGCCAATTCCTTTTAATTTAACTTGGCCTATTGCAAAAGCAGTGAGTTCACTTTGATGCTTTACTCTTTGAACAACTAGGCTATCCATATATGCTTAATTTGTGGAATAATAATTTTTATTAAGCAGATTATTTATCTTTGTTTATCTGGATGGCATGCATTTTCTTAGAGAAGTTATCATCCTGCAGGTTGCACACTATGTAGATGGAGGTTGGATTCAGAAAGTTGAGCCAAGATCATTTAAATTTCCAGATTCAGAGGAGGCAATTGCTGAGGCTGTTGAAGTGGCAGGCCCAAGATTGGGCCCGGCCCTTATTTCTATGAGCGAATATCTAATTACTAGTTTGAACGAGTCCTACGAGTCAAGGTATGCATTCCTGAAATTCTGTGTTCTAAGCTTGTAAATTATTTTCTCATCTCCAAAAGTAGTTTAGAGTTGAGAAATTATGCAAATTATGGTTTATATGGTATTCCTTAGCGTTGTTTTTGTAGTTGTGTTATATGGATAGGTTTTCACCTTACCTTTTGGTTTTTTAAACTTTTCGCCATTGGTTATACTTTTGCAAGAGCTTAAGAACCAAACAAAAGATAGGAAGAGATCATCCCTTTCCTAATCTTTGAATTTTGGGCTTTGCAGAATATTTGTGATTATATTTGTTGAACATTATTCAGCATATAGATATGCATTCACCTTATGGTATTTGTACTTGATAAAACAGCAAGTTTATAGAAAATTTGAAATAGCACTCGTCAACATGCGCACCCCTTGATGGAGAAAGCATCATGGATTCGTACATGGTTGGAGAATCCTACAAATCAATTTCATGAATTTCCAATTCAGGAAATGATAGTAGTCTACTTTTGATTTAAAAATATATATATACAGGGGTATATAAAATCGTTGCTATTGCTTTGTCTAATCAGGTTCGAGAGAGATTGATACATGTGTATCTTCCTTTAGGAGCTTAGTAGTTATTTAAGGAAATGTTTCCTATTTTGATAAGGTTTCATTAATTATTTAGGAAAGTTTGGTTAGGACTTGTTTAGCCTATATAGTGTCTTAATATGTAGGTTGGAGGCATCCAAAAAACAAAAAAATCGAAGGGATCTAGGCTAGAGAATGTAGATCCATAGCTTGTTCAATGGAGCTTCAAGAGAGTTGTCTTTGAAAGAGAACTTCAAGAGTTTATTCTCGAGGAAGCATTGGAATTTTTGTTAGTTAATAAGATAGCAAAGGTTGGAGCCTCAAGAGAATTTGTTCTTGAGAGGTTGGAATTCTTGTTCTAATAATATAGTGGAAGGATTGGGAAAACTATGATTGTGTCTTCTTTTTTCTTTTCTTTTTTTCTTCTTTTTTTTTGCATTTGGCTCCTAATCGTCCCGCATATCAGATGGATGAGAATTTGGTATTCCCAGTTTATAATTATATTTCACCATAGATAGATGGCTTGTAGTGGGATTTTTCAAAGGGGATCCACTATTCCTACTCATCCACCAGGATATCTCAGTGGAAATGGTTTTAAATAACAAGAAAAGAAAGAACAAAAATGGAAAAAAAAAATAATAAAAATATCTATATACAATCCAACCTGTACCTGGGGCTTAAGCGAACGTTGCAACACTCCGACCAAGTGAAGTGATGCATTGCTTCAGTGCCATCTGATAGCACACTACAAACTGTGGGTCATGGAGCTCCACAAATTACTTAAATCTAGCAGTTGAGTAACTCAACCAGGGTAGAAGTCAAGCCAACTGTAGCGTTCAGGAAGGTTCCAACAGGTTTTTGCACATATGTTTTCACTTCTTCCCAATATACCATCTTCTATGTCATCTAAGTCACTTTTCTAGCATAGATTAGATTATGTTTTTCTGAAATTGTTGACATTTGTACTTCTGTGTCATGCCACACTTCCAACCAGACTCAGAAAGCTTAGAAGCAAGTGGTTTCAGTTTTGTTATGCATATTTCATGTCTCATTTTTTTGTTTAGGTACGGGGCAGTTTTAATGGATGATCAGAATGATGATGGAAGTTTAGGATATACGGTACTTCACAACAGTTCCTGTCAACATGCGGCTCCAACCTTTATCAATCTGGTCAATGGTGCAATTCTTAGGCTGGCAGCGAATAATCAAAATATGACCATTAAAGCTCGTAATCATCCGCTCCCAATGACAAAAAGTCAACACTCGCAGCACCATGTATGCCACTCTCTTCTCATTATCTTGGGTCTATTTTTCCAGTTAAAGCCTCTGTTGTACCTTTCTATAGAGACATTCTTCACTGTTATTTGTGTGGATATATGGTACAAAAAATATGCAATATTATGCAGGTCTAGAAAGGGTGGTCATCAACAATACCAGCAGTGCTGTTATTAACCTCATGTTGATTTATGACCAGTGGCAGAACCAGGATTTTCATTTTTTGGTGGAGTACAATTTGTTATTTAAGTCGATAAATTCAATATCGTATATGCATGACGAACTTTTGAGTTTTGATGAGTAAGAAATTTCAGGGTTTTTTTTAACAAAAAATAGCTAAGACATTCTTGATACAACTAATAAGTATTGATCTTGGACAATGTAAAGCACATAATCTATGCAATGGATGTCTATTGAATGGACCTTTTGTACCTTTATTTTTTTTATGGTTCCTTATTGTATGTACAGATTGGTATCTAATTCTAATTAATCACAAATAATATGTATCTAGTTGTGATTATTACAAAAGAATACCCCTCCGGAAAATATTATTGTGTTGGGGGGGGGGGGGGGGGGGGGGGGAGGATGTAGCTCCGCCACTGTTTGTGACTATATTAATGATGAAACAACATAATATTTAAATAACAGCACAACTACTATAGTTGCAAGAATAACACACATGTTCTAGACAACAACCCTCTGTTCCATTGGGTCTGGTGAAAATCATTTAAACACAACTACTTTATGTGTGAGGTAAAGAGTTAAGTAGCTCCCTATCCTCGTACTGAACCTCCCAACCAACCAGCCTCATGGTGACCGCTTAGGCCCATTAAGGCTTTCTTCAACTTGCACACTATATTGTGTGTGATCCGTACACCTTTTCCTTAGATCATTATGAAGGAAGGCATATTTTACGTATTTTTACATCTAGCTAGTATAACGGCTGAGAATTTAGTCACAAACAAAAGAGAACCTGTACAATGTTTATTTTGGCCATGAGAGCAAATTTCTGATGATAGTCTAATCAATAATTTGTGTAAATCTTTTTGCTACTAGTTGTACACCTTACATGTGGAAATAGGGACATCAAGATCAGCTTGATATGGGAATAAAATCTGTAACATCGTCATCAAGTGAGGGCTATAGGATATAGGAAGCTTCTTGGTCCTGGGCTGAGTCATTGGTTGTTTTGTTTCCATGTATTCGACACCTTAACTATGAGCTATCGGTTTGGGCTGACAAATGTTATAGTGTTGGTGGCAAAAACAGGTTTTATTGAGTTGGACACATCCCGGACCCAGCCTAGAACAGCTCCTCGACACACCATATTAACTTATTGTATTTTGTTGCTTATGACTTTCGGCTTATGATTATGTTATTATGTAGGACTCATGAGTTAATACAGGTTAGAATAAAAAGATAATCAAGACTTTTGTGGATATAGGGATATGTTCTGTGTTTTTCTTCAATGAAAAAAAAGCAGCTATCGTCTTTAAGGAGCAACTAGTTACAAACTCTTGACACTCGAATCAGAAATGGTTAAGATGACCATACAATAGTGCAAGAGTTATGACTGTTCTGCCTGAAGGCATATAGTTTTACTTGGCTATGGTTGAATTTGGGTGTGTTTCCATCTTAACCCATTCTGTGTGTTTGGCAGGATCTGGATGCATTCTCTGCTGCAATTGTTGTAACTATTGCCTTCTCATTTATTCCTGCCTCATTTGCGGTTGCCATTGTTAAGGTATTTTGTTGGTCTTTTGTAATGCATTAGAGTATACTATGAAAGCCTTTGAACCGTTTTGCTCATGTAGATATATGGACACACACACACACACACTAGTTGATCTGCACAGGATTGCTCTTGTTATCATAGGTCCAGTTGAAAAAACAAATTATGAACTAAATGAAAGAATTCTTACGGAATTCAAATGGGTTGGAATATAACTATATATAAATAACTTTACCCATCTATGGACCCAAAAACATTTTGCACGGTAGCTTGTGATGCAGTTCCGTCATTTTTCATTTAATACCAGGACCTCTCGCTTTGGTTGAGATTGGATAGTTGTTCAACTTTCTACGCTGATATATGCAGTCTCATGTAAATTGACACTTCACTGAGGTTAGAGTTTCTCATGCATGGATTTTTTTATTGTATACAAGAACTTACACGCTGTTGCAAACTATCTCATCCTATGAACAACATGGTGAAGAAAGATAAATTAGTATTATAGGAATATCTTATCTCATCTCTTTCTCAATGTTGTGCACACAACTATCAATACTATATATTTCATGTCCTCCAATATTGCTCAATGCTTCGAACATTGAATCAGTTCCTCCATTAATGACCTACTAAATTTGAAATGTATTGATTTAAATTGATTTTAGTAACACCAGAATAATCATTTTGGCTACAAACGTTAAACTAAATCGACAAAAAAAAAACATATTAAGATTAGGGCTTTTCACACTATGCAAATGAAGTGGGGTTAGGTGTGGATTTTGGTGTTGGGTGAATTGGATTATGAACTGGGACCTTCATCTTTGGGGGATCTCTTCCGGTGGAGGAGTTGACTGTGTTTGTTTACTTGATCTTGATATTCTACCTCAGCCATTCAATTTTTTCTGTTCTGTTTCTGTTTCTGTTCTTAAACCATAAGATGGTGGTATGATTCAATGAAAATGTTTCCTGTGATCTTCCTTGATGCAGGAACGTGAAGTAAAGGCAAAGCACCAACAACTAATTAGTGGGGTATGTTTTGTTTTAGAAATTTCTGGGTGTGTTCTATTGGTCCACAGTTTTTTCATTAGTTAACTACTGAACTTTTTCTAGGTCTCTGTACTTTCGTATTGGATTTCTACATGCGTATGGGACTTCGTCAGCTTCTTATTTCCTACATTCCTGGCAATAGTTCTATTTTACGTCTTTGGTATGTATCAGAACTCGACTGTCAATTTCAGTTTGTGATCATATTAGTCGTTTAATATGTTATGCTGGTGATAGTGGATCTTGGTTTTCATCATGTTTGTACTGCAATATCGTGGAAAAACCAATCTCACATTTGCCTTTGTAGGTCTAGAGCAATTTGTAGGCAAGGAATGTTTCTTGCCGACATTTTTCATTTTTTTGCTATATGGGCTGGCAATTGCAACATCAACATATTGCCTTACTTTCTTCTTTTCTGAGCATTCCATGGCACAGGTTTGCAGATTTTAATTTTTTATGTTTTTTGCTCTGCATTGCTCATTAGCTTTAACTTGGCTTTTATTTTGGTGCAGAATGTGGTTCTTTTGATACACTTATTCACTGGCCTTATTCTTATGGTTCTATCATTCATCATGGGACTTATAGATACAACTAAAAACGTGAACTTGTTTCTCAAGGTTGGTGCCTTGAAACTTTTTTTTTTGTGTTCTCTCTGTGTTTATTTTGTCATTTAGGTTTGTTCCCAGGGCCAGCCCTTAGAATAGGCTCGGGCCTAGGGCACCGTGGACATTCAGAACTTTAGGGATACCAAGTTTTGGAGAAAAATATTATATATATTTTAGATATTGGCACATTAGGACAAAATTTGAGTTTTACTAACCCAGAAGGTCCCATTTGAGCTAAAATTTTGAGGATAATTAAACACCAACATTAAAAAAGCTTATTTCGGCATGTGTGCCCCGAGATCCACGCTATTAATACCACGAAGCGAGAGTGCCCATCTTGGGCACGACACAAGCCGGCTAGTAGACGGTTTCTTCATTTTAATCTACGTAGCTTTGTGTTCTTGATAGATACCCATTTAATTTCACATATAATTATATGATTAGAGTTAGCAACAATGTGGAAGAAGTAATTATCGATTCGTTAACCATGTTTTTGTTGTTCCTAATTCAATCATTTTTAATCTGTCCTGGTTGATTATTCTTGAAATTTTCAAGTTTTTCGCTTTTGTCAACCCTCACCCTTTCGCTCCTTTTTTTTTCTCTTAAATCAATGTTTTTGGCAAGATCGTATAATGGTATATGTTGATAGATTTTTTTATGTGAATTAGTACATTTTATTAGTCCATTAACTTGAATTGGGTTTTTTTTGCCATCCTCTATTGTTTTTAGACTTCAAAATTGAGTGAAATTTAAATATTGACATAGTACAAATTTTTTCGGTATTTATTATACATTTTATACATAAAAGGGGGCACCATTTTTGAAAATTTTGCCTAGGGCAACCAATTTCTTAGGGTCGGGCTTGTTTAGTTCAGGTACAGTTATAGACAAGACAATGTACATTATCTAGTTTTGATAACAATTATAGCAGAGAAATCTAAATTTCACGTAATCAAGATATAAACATTTCTATTATGAATTTATGATGTATTGTTTGTTTCGTAAAAGGGAAAACATTTTAAGAACCAAAGAGAAATTTGTTGAGGAGTGTCTATACATTTCCAGATATGTTATAGAAAGTATCTAGGTATATCATTGCTCCTATTGTAATTTTGAAATTATATAGACGGGCACATACTTTATTTTTTTCATATTCTCGTTAATTGTCACTCATTGACATATTTTTGTGTGTTAGAATTAGCATGGGAGTTCAAGAGAAAGAAGCTGTTTACTTGAATTTTTAATTACTTTATGCTTACAGTACATGGCCTAACCATTACTTGTTTGAAACTAGCCTATCAAACCATTACTTGTTTGAAACTTGCCTATCAAACCATCCTAGGAATATAAAAATATACTTGTATGATCATTGATACTTTAACCAAGCTTAGGACATCTACTATCCTAATTTCCCTGTAAGCAATAATGACATTCATCATCAAGCATAACATATAGTTTGGATGTGAAACAACCATGAATGTTTTTACTAACCGAGATCAGTACATTCTGAGAACCAAAAAGTGAAACTATCATGATTACCCCGAATTTTTAACCTTTATTCCTTGGGTAGAAACTCGTTGACAATGCATCCAGATTAGGTAGCAGAGGTTGAGGCAAATTAGAATCATAGAGAGACTCGAAATCATCCTAGAAAGCCATCAATAACTGAACAAATTAGGGCTGAAAACTTAACCGACTTTGGTCGGTTTGAAAATTTTCAAATCAAAACCGAACCGATTTTAATTTAGGTAAATCGCAAATCGAACCGACAATATCGGTTCAATCGGTTTATTCGTTTTTTGTTCAACCCTAGACAAATCACTTGGAGTCCAAAGACACTTCATTTTCAAAAAATATCGTGCCAACTCGTTGGATCCTGAATTTCTGAACTCAATTATTTAGGACTGAGATCTAATAGATATTTTAATATGTTATAGATCTAACTTTATGGGATTTTTGTACAATCACATAATTAACAAATAAAGTGCAAGAAAGTAAACAATACTCGATATAATATGGTTCACTTATAGAGTTTTAACAACTCTATAGTTGGTATAAGCTACGTCCGGAGAAAAATTCACTATGAAACAATATCACTATCACAAAATTATTCAACACTTACCTAAACCTTACCAATAATGTTCAACACTTCTCCAAACCTTACCCAGTTCTACAATGAGCTAGTTATCTACTTGCAATCAACTCCTATATGCAGAAACTTAGTTCAGTGATCTTCCTCCACGATCTCAGCAACGTAGCAAAACCAAGAACACCGCTTGCGTACATAATTAAGATGGAGATGTAGATGTGTGAAGTTTCTAACACATGAAAGCCTTGTGAAAATCAGGTATATGCTCTTTGGAAAAGATGCATAAAGGTTCTAGAAAACCCTCTCTTTTGATGTTGGAAGTTAGTGTTATTTAACTCCAAAGGCACCCCTTGGTCCTCTTGGCTCTCTTATATATAGTGTTGTGAATAGCAAAAAATATGAGTTTAAATAGAAATAAAGTGCTGGAAATTTATTTTGCTCCACCGGTCGAGATCAAATCAACATGACCGGACGAGCTCAACTTGTAAGTTTTTGCTTAACAAATCGAGCTTTATCCATGATCTATTAATTGGTCGATCTAGTCAAAACTACTCATAAATTTGTCAACAATTTTTAATTAAATTGTTTGTAATTTAACTCCTTTCAAACCATATTTACAGAGGTGTGTAAATTTTGTTCTCGTATTGACCTCTCAATTGTACTCCGTCTTCAGCTCGTTGTGGAACTCACCTAATCTATCACTTATTTGACATGAATGACATCAACCTAAATTTTGGAAGTTTCAACTCCAATGGACCGTCCATGCTTAAAAACATAAACTTTTCAAATATCATTTAAAATTGTTAATTCTTGATAAATATTACAAGTTTATCATCGCAAGTTAGTAGTACAAGTGAAGCACTATGAATCATCAAAGTAAAAAAATATATATATGACTAATGAAATGAAGTGTATACAAAGTTCCCGCAAAGTGGTTAATTTAATCCTCATGCCTGGCACCTTGTATTCGTGCGAGACACTGATAAATGCAAGTGTCATTACTACATAGCATGTACAAACATATTTTACTAAAATTATTTGCTGTTTCGTAAATATTATTATAGAATTACTTATGTAAAACATGTGAAGGCCATACAATCAATGTCACAGTGTCACCTGATAGAAAACATCTTTTTGGGAGTCAATTGTTAGTCCATAAGTATTATGGTACTTTTAGTCATTTAATCGGCTCTTGTACTAATTTGTAGTATTTGACATTTGAAGTCTTTTGAGTATTATAATCTGAAAACTGACAGCAACGATCTTTCCAAAAACTTTTTTTGGATCCTTCCAGAACTTTTTTAGATTGTCACCAGGATTTTGCTTTGCTGATGGACTTGCTTCGTTGGCTCTTCGAAGGCAAGGATTGAAAGTTGGATCAAGTGATGGTATTCTTGACTGGAATGTGACCGGTGCCTCCATTTGTTATTTGATTGTTGAGGTCTCTTTCTAAGCTCAGGCCATATACATAAATGTATGTTGTGTGTGCTCGTATTATTAGGATTCCTTCCAAACAGCATAGCATATCTATCTTTTATTGATAAAACCATTCTCTGTTTAAGTTAGGAATCTAGTATTATTAATTTCTCTGTGTGTGATGTCCATCATATGTGCATGGTATTTTAATTTGTGACCTTACTTTTGTAAAACACAATCCACTTTTATTCATTATGACTGAAATACCTAATGCTGGTTATATCCTGTGTTGGATTCTAATATTCAAACAATGTCGAATGATATTGTAACCTCTAGCATGACATGAAAAGATAATTTCCTAAAAGTAGAACTTCTAAGGTAAAGGGCTTTGTAAAGGTTTTCATGGACTTGGTATTGATATTTTTTCAATTATAGACCATGCACTAAGATGAATCCCCTTATACGTCAGGACTTCTTTGAGTCAGCCTGTATGTGTTTAATGTTCACACTCAACTAAGTTACTATGTCAGAAAAGGAATTTTTTCCACATCCTGAAACTTCATACGATTATCCACAAAATTGATCCTTTTAGCCTCTTTCTAATTAAAGCTGACAATCAGCTTTGGAAAATGTTGTATATTGCAGATAATATATTGGTGATGAAAAGTGTAGAAATGGATAAAAGAATCCCTATAACAATCAAAACTAAGTCTTTTATAGCCTTGAGCACCCAAATATGTTAAGTGCGCTGTCATGAAAACTTTTTTGTTGGTTCACTGAAGAACATTTCATGGAGATCAGAGACAGGAAGATCACAGAATAAAAGGGTTTGACTTTGATCTAACGGACTTCATGTATATCTTCCATTTGGATTGGCATTCAGTATTCATCGTCTTGATGAGATTGAGAAAATCTACGCTTGTTGAGAAGTTAGTGTGTCTCAGGCCAAAGTATTTTTGGTCTTTCAAATAAATTTTTCATTTTTTAGTTGAGCTAGCCTACTTGTATACCTTCAAATTGTATTTCATCATTTTCTTTGAGTGAAATTGAGTAATTATGCTGCTGCATGAGGAGTCTTTTTCCACTAAATATCATAAGCAGAATTATTAAGTGTTACTGTTACAGTCCATTCTTAAATTGTCATTAGATGGAAAACTTATCACTAGTATTCTAATTGGAACAGAGTATTGTCTACTTCCTTATTACTATTGGGCTTGAACTCTTACCTTCTCACAAATTGGCCTTGACCACAATCAAGGAGTGGTCTAGTAGTTTTTCACAACTCAAACGGATTGAATTCAAAGATTACCTGCAACCCCTTCTTAAGTCATCTTCTGAAACTATTGCCATTGATGCTGATGAAGATATAGATGTGCAGACAGAAAGGTCCAGGGTTCTTTCAGGTTCTACTAATGATTCGATCATCTACTTGTGCAATCTCCGGAAGGTACTTCTACCATTAAATTTTTCTTGAAACAATCAGATATGTTGATGCCATCCATGCCACTTCTTCCCAAGCTATGGCCAACTATAAATCTATTTACAGGTATACCCTGGCAGAGGAAGTCAAAACCCAAAGGTTGCAGTTAATTCATTAGCTTTTGCTGTTCAAGAAGGAGAATGTTTTGGGTTTCTAGGAACAAATGGTGCAGGGAAGACAACAACTATCTCAATGCTGACTGGTAAGTAATTTTTAGAATAATAAGGATCTGAGAAGACTCGCAGTTATAGTTAGTTCCCCTGAAGAAAAATTGCCTACCTTTAATTAGTGGTAAACTTCTGACCACTAATAAACAAAGGAAACACTTTGATACATAAGTTCAAGTGTAATGCAAATGCCTACGGAAACATTAAGTTGTTAATCTTCTCACTGTATTCCTGCTTGATGCATGTTTTCTTCTTCCCCATCAGTCACCTATCCATATCAGTGTTGGAAAGAGTTAATTGACTAGGGGAAAAGAAAAAAAATCAGAATATTGAGCGTTCAGTTACATGGTACCTTTGGTTACTTTGAGTATCGATTTAGATGTTTTCATGCAGGAGAAGAATACCCAACTGGTGGAACTGCATATATTTTTGGCAATGATATACGTTCGCAACCCAAGGCTGCTCGTCGACATGTAATGTTGATGTTTCCATCCATATGTAGTTTATAATGAAAATGGATCCTTCATTTAGAATATGCTATAACAGTCTTTATTTTACGCCATATCCAGATTGGCTATTGCCCACAGTTTGATGCTTTGCTTGAATTCTTAACCCCCCGAGAGCATCTTGAACTCTATGCGAGAATAAAAGGGGTTCCACAAAACAGGATGAAAGATGTAAGTAGACATATTCCCTTTTTTTTTAAAATTCCTATCTGCAGCGTATCTGTCAGCTTTATTTTCTATGAAAATCATGGTGGCTCATTTCATAGACTGCTAATTCATGTCATAATACTGGACAGGTCGTTGAAGAAAAGTTGGTGGAGTTTGATTTGTGGAAGCATGCCAATAAACCATCATATTCTCTAAGTGGGGGTAACAAGCGCAAACTTTCTGTTGCAGTTGCAATGATTGGAGATCCTCCAATTGTTATTCTTGATGAGCCATCTACAGGTATTTATACCTAGATACTAGAATTTTAATATATGTGTATCTGGATGTCCATAGCAAACTACCTAAAGAAGTAATCAAATGTATTTGTTGTTATAGCATGTGAGAATAGTAAACTACAGTTTATTTCATGCCTCCGCGGTCTTTCAAAACTGATTCAGTGGATTAGGAACGTAAACCACAAAATACAACATCCCAATGAGAGTTCTTTGCTCTAAAGAACTCAAAAAACAAAGCAGTAAGGCACTCAATATAAAGAAAACTCAAAGGATAAGAGCTATTTGAAAACTAATGGATGGCAATCAAACATAAAAGAATTAAAACATAAATAACTAAATAAATAAATAATAATATAAAAAAGGCTAAATTCCATTGAGTTGAATAAGTCCTATATCATTAGCGAATCTTTGGAAGAAAATTTCCTGTAGACATTCTTATTCCCAGCTTTCAAGCAACCCTTCTGAGATTTAAGCTTCGATGAAAGAACAAACCTCACATTACCTACCCGTCCACTATTTTTCCAATGCTCAGTCAGTTTCAACAAAGATTCAATGATTCATCTTCAAACCAAGAGTTGTCAAAGCTGAAGCACGACTTCTTCTTGTGAGACACTCGATCAGAGAGAATAATGACATGATGATCCAAACATAAACTTCCTATAAGGAAATCCACCTTCTCACCAGACAGATCACTCCAAAAGGCTGACAAAGAGGAGTAACAACTGGTTCTAAGGAGATGTCTAGAGTGTCTTCAGCAGCCACCAGTGATGAAAAAATCCCCTTCGCCAGTGGCTCTTGCAACTCACTCACCTCGCTACCGCTGTGAGCGCTGTTAGGGCATCGAAAGTGATTCTTGTTCGGAACCCTGGGTTTGAGTGTTTAAAAAATTTAATTACGATTGCCCTCATCCACCGTTGGATTAGGGAGATCAGACGGAAGAGAACCCTTGAGCCTGACGCCTGAAGCGTTGGAACCAGACCTGGTCGAGTTGATTACACATGTCTGTATTAGGCTGCGGGGCACTACGAGCTTGTTAAAGCGGTGCTCAATCCATCAGTGCTTTAGCACCATAATATTTCATCAGGCAGCATTTTTTTAATTCTATTTTGTTTTCCTTTTTCAAAGTCTTTTTGGGTTCCATGATTGTTATCCAAGCTGGAGAAGTTTCAGTTTGAGAAGGAGGGCTAGATAGTAATAACAAAGTGTGTAAATGTTATTCATTTTAGTTTAGTTCGACATGTGTGTGTTTACCAACTAAAGACCTATCAGATCTATGTATTAAACATCCCTCCATATTACAATGGAGAAACCATACTGCAAAGTATACCACCTGACTAATTTAGGTTTTCTAATTCAATCGAAAACCTTTAATATTATCTATAGGACAACTCAATGACGGTTTTTTCTATGGTGGCCTTGGTTGTTGGTCATGTACTGCTAATTATTTTTTTCCTTTTCTCTTTTTTTTGTTTGATTTTTCCTTACATTTGCTCAATAAATTTACAGCTGTATTTGCTATAATGATATTCTAATTTATTAATGTAAGATCAATTAGGCAGATATCAATGAGCTTCATGTTTTAGATGAGCTCTTGCCGAGATTTATGGTTATAGTATTTAGAGTTGCTGGGAACTGGAATATGAGTATCTTATTTCTTCATGTGTTTTACAGAGTTGTCTTACTGGTTTCCTATGAACATATAGGTATGGATCCTATTGCCAAAAGATTCATGTGGGATGTTATATCTCGACTATCTACCAGATCGGGAAAGACAGCGGTTATGCTAACTACACATAGTATGAATGAAGCTCAAGCGCTGTGTACTCGGATAGGAATAATGGTACTTTTACAAACAGTTATTTTGACATTGCAGGGTTTAATTAGATTGTCAAGTACTTATTGTTTCCTTGCTCTCTATCTGTATGGTATTACAACAGGTTGGAGGCCAACTGCAATGCATTGGAAGTCCTCAACATTTGAAAACACGTTTTGGAAATCATCTTGAACTAGAGGTATTTCATGATGTTATGTTACTTTAGACTCTCTGATGTACAACAGTACAAAGCACATGAGATGCACATGCACAAGTTACATGTGAAACCCATCTATTCATATTCATTTAATACGCTTATTGAGAATTCATCGGAAGCAAGTTATCTTACTTTAAATAACACATAAAGCCATTGTAAAGTCTTCAATTTTAGTGGATTTTGTTGTTTTTTTTATTGTTTGGAACACTTTTCTATTGGTTGATTATGATATTTTTATTATATGTTTTTGTTTTGATTGTTGAACTTGTTTGCGTTGGCGAAATTTACATAAAAAATTTGAATCAAAGTGATGGAAGGAAGATGAACCTACAAGATTGGTATGATGAGTTTTTCATAGGCTCGGAACAGTCGTTCGTACACGATGGATACCCACAAAATACTCATAGTTATGCATATCCACCGTAATTCAAGTATGAAGAGAGTTGGAGCTTGAATGGTGGAAAATATACATGATAATTAGGATCAACTCTGATAAAGAGTGTAACAAAGATGATTATGGTGATGAGTGGAATATCCTAGTGAATAATAATGGCCGAGGTATGTAGCCGAGGATGATCTGTATGTGGTTGAACCTATCTAAGTGGTTATGACGGAGGTTACAATTTCTCTTATCAACCCTTGGCAGCTCACCACATGTCCGCAGCAACATGTTTACCAGACATTTTTTTTTACCAATAAAACTAGGCAATTTATTAAGAACAACAGATGCAAATAAAAAAGAAAGCCAGTGACTGAGGAGGTTTTCTAGCAGTCAGAAGCACCTCACAGACAATTACAAACCATTCGATTCTCTTCCAAGTGGTCACGTCAAGGATGGCCAAGACGCTGTTCGTCTTGGTCGCATTTTGTGTTATGGCCTCTCCAACAACCCCAACTTACCCTGTATCACTGTGACCAATGAAAGGATTCATGAAATGTTCACCAAAGTGGTCGGTTTCTCCGTAAAGCAACAATCATCTATTCCACCCATCTTATTGACCGTCCCATTGCCTTGAACCTAAATTCCCTGAAATGCCTTACTATCCTCTTCGCTGACTCCCAAAATTCCAATTAAAGCAGGCTGAGAGCCTCGGTTGAATGGCCTGCTTGGCAATCCAACACGATTACAATTGTTTCTTATGGAAATGATCCCAAAACATCCGTGTCACACTCCCCAAAGCCCATAAAAAGAGAAGAAAGATGTGACAGAGGCACAATACTGAAGAGGATGCTGAGAAGGAAAATGATAGCATTTTTAGGGAGGACATGAGGAAGAAAATGGAGGATGCATATCTGCTGAATAGCAAACCCTTTAAGCTTGCGAAATGAAGCATCATGAGAACCAATGCTGTAGTTGACTATGTACAACATTGTTTTAGGTGATCCCCGACCGATGTTATTTCTGACTCCATCAAGGGCTTAACTCCTCGACTGCAACATTTCAAAACTTCCCCAACTGGGAAGCCAGTGGAGGTCATGGTGATCGAACATTATAGCATATATATGGCAGATGCCTGCGCTTCCGTAGTTCAATGCCCAGACTTTGATCTTTCGTTCTCCATACAAAATAATGTTGATGTTGTCACTCCTTGGGAGACCCTAATGGCAAGGAGTGTTGGAAAGGTGCCTAGCCCAAGATGAGGTGGTTGTTGTGTTAGTGTTTGTCCCACATTGCTTTGGGAAGTTATCTAACTGTGGACTTGTACTCTTCTAACACCCAGCCCTTCCAACTCAAGTGGTGAGACTTATGGTCAATGAAACCTCGGGTTAATGGTTCAAACCCTAACAATACCAATTTGGTGATTTCAGTTAAAAATTCAACACCTCTGTGCGGGGTTGTTGAGCGGCAGAAAAATGGTACTAAAAGCAGCATATTATCCTCCTTTTGGGATCCTTTTGGGGAAGCAATTGGTAGTGGTGTCAGCTAGTAGAGTTGCGGATATTCATAACAAGTACCTATTATCATAGGCACGCCAAAATGCAACACATCGTCAACTTTGGGTGGTAGACTCTCTTGGCCAATTGAAGAGTAAGTTTATTAAGAAGGAGAAGTTCTGAAAGATAAAAAGGAAAACTAACCAACACATTTCTCTCTCCTCTCATCTGTTTGCCTGTTTAAGGAAACAATTGTTCATCTTTGACACAAAACCTTCATCTTCAACCTCTATACTTGGTCACTTCGTAAATTTGTTCAATAAACCAAAAATTATTAACCAATCTCAGAACATGATTTGTGTTTTTGTACTATACGTATCATCAAATAAATGGTAAGTAGTGGACAACTTGGAAGACTTTGAACTTAATGAAACTTATAAATTTGATACTACACAAATGTTCAAAAATACAGTATAATACTTCCATGACTTGGAATGTATATTTATTCTAATCTAATCAAGAATGTAAGTGTTGTTGTTTTTTTTTCTGTTTGCTCAGAGCATATAATGTAGAGTGCTATGAGTATCGTTGGTGGCTGAGACTAATGAGAACCTTGGAAGAATGTAAAATCAGTAGTAAACAAGGGGAGAGAAAAGGTGAAGCTAAAAAAGAATGAAAAAGAATGAAGGAATAAATGTGGAGATTAAAAGGGAAACAAAAATTAAACAGTATATTTTCCTATAACCAGTTAAGCAAGACTTCCGGCTTCTGTAAATTACATGTTGCATTTTGGTGGAGCCCGGATTTGGTTGCGTTAGTGTTGTTATTGTTATGTTTTTCTCAGTTTCTGTTGTTACAAAGACAAGTTTTTGGTCGGCATTTCAGCTGGGTTGTTTTTTATATCCAATCTCAAGTTAGAATAGAATTCTTAGGCAACACGTTATCTTGCTCATAAGCACATCAAGAATTGTAATTTTCAATATAATTTGTTTGCTCCTCCGAGTTCAATCATTTTTTTTTTTTTTTCTCATTTCTTTTTCCTCTTTTATTGTGCTCAGATAAAGCCTACTGAAGTTAGCACCATTGAATTGGATAAACTGTGCAGAAGAATCAAAGAAATACTTTTTGACATTCCATGTCACCCAAGGAGCATACTTGGTGACCTTGAAATTTGTATTGGAGGAAGTGACTCCATAACATCTGATGATGTGTCAGTAGCGGAGATTAGTTTAACGCACGATATGATCGTTATAATTGGACGTTGGCTTGGTAATGAAAACAGAATAAAGACACTCATATCTTCTGCCCATGTTGCTGATGGCATGTCTGGTGGGCAATTGTCGGAGCAACTGATTCGTGATGGTATGGCTTGTACCTACTTCCTTTTTCTTTCTTTTTTATGTTAATACATTTTTGTTACCATTAAACACCTCCAGCAGGGTTCGAACTCTGGACTTGTCATACCATCCTCCACAAATCTACTAGCTGAGCTTGCCCTTTGGCATTATTTAGTTTGTTTAAGTTGACTATAGAACTGTTTATGGTTAACAAATAATCAATAATGTCAATGTGGTGCTTGTGTATATTTACAAGAATGGATGGAAGAAGATGATGTGTAGAGGAACAAGAATGGACATGATTTTTTGCAATAGATATTCCTTAAATGGTGCAGCATCTCCTCAAGTTCTAATTGGTGAAAAGGTTTAGTTATCACAAGGCATGACTGTCTTGGTCGCCTAACTTTCGCACCATGGATGTGATTTTTTGCTTCCAATAAGCTGTTGGTGGTCAATAATAGATGCTAATTTGCTGTGAAATTCGATGACATAGGATGAAATATTGGCGGGGAGTGTCTTATGTATGGGAAAATTCATAGTGCATGAGCATACACATATGTTTTAAGCAAAAGGGTGCTAGTGACACCATTAATACATAACACATGTTGAAATTTAAACCTTCCAACAAAGTTTTGCTCTAGGCCAGACAAATATTTACTTCCATTTTCGCTTCTCCTTGGTCGTCATACCAATTGTGATAGGACTACCTAAGCTTGGTTATGCTAATATTGGCGAGGCTTTCTTGTAACAATTTTTTTATTTGATGAGTAGGTGGCATTCCATTGCCAATATTTTCGGAGTGGTGGTTGGCCAAAGAGAAGTTCTCTGTACTGGATTCATTTATCCTATCCTCGTTTCCTGGAGCAACATTCCATGGGAGCAACAGTTTGAGTGTTAAGTATCAGGTATTATACATTTTTTATGTATACTTGTCGCCGGGTTGTCTTTACTTCTAAGATCAAAAAAATTTTTATTTAATTTTGATAATTCCCAGCTGTTATGATATTGTGAACCACATTTGTTTTTTGCAATTGACTTCTCACCCTAGTGGAAACTACTATAGTTTGCATTTCAATTTTCAAGTTTGAAAAAGTATTCCCTGGTGCTTTATAATGTTGTTCCCCAAGGATCAGAAGATTAAATATGCTTGATACTTCTTTGCATTGATGTTCAGTTATAGATTTGATAAGTATGCTGATATGCAATTACCGTCACAGGACAAACATACATAATCACTTTAGAACTCATCAAGAATGACCCATGATACTTTTAAGAAAGTTGTAAAAAGCAAACTGTACTTCATTATTTAGAAAACCCTAAATAATGTGAATTGTCGAGCTATATATGTTGTTGAAGGTCATATATGTTTTGTTCTATTTTATTTTAAAGACCAACGTGTAGCAATGTGATTGAGATCTTCCCCGAGGAAAACATTAACTGACACTCGGACCAGACCAGGATTCAGGACAAACTTTCCAAACAACCTTTAAGACTGGTTTGACTAAGGGGGTGTTTGTTTACACCTCTTAACCAGACATTATGTATGAATTTTCAAAAATATAGTTGTTAATGTCTGATTATTATGGTCCGTTGGTTGGATGTCTTGTTCAGAGTCTGACTTTTATCAGATATAACCAAACCAAATCTATGAATTGCCGCTAACTCTGCTACTTTATGAGTTAGAGGCTCTAACTAGAGCCTAAAACAAACACTTTCCAATATCTCTAGTTAGATATTTACCTCTAGTTAGAGGTTACCTCTTATTAAGAGGTTAGACCTATAACTCAAACAAACACCCCCAAACTCTTTTTTTAATGAGCAAGAGGATAGTACTTCAACAGTTTGTCCAAGGAAAGAAATCGTGGTTTTAACACAGCAAAATGTTTTTCAATCTTTTTTCTATTCTTTTTTTTCCATTGCAAGCATGGTTTGGAGGTATCCCGCCTATTTATTAGAAACCATGAAACTGTACAAGGGGAGGATAGCCTAAGCCCGGGAACAAGTACAACCAAAATTGCATCATTAGGCACCCCCAAGCATCCCAACTATTTTGGCCGACTAACGATACAAAGATTGGTAGTAATCTTCATGTTAGAACTACTTTTAGTTGGTGGGCGCAGTAGTACAAACTGGTGCCTGTGGATACACTTAACAGTTTTGAAACGTTTAAACGAATTGTTGCTCGTTTCTTTCTTGTCTAGTAAAGTTCTTAAATTTCTCGGCTGAAGCATTGGATAGAAACATGAATTGGTAAACTGCATGCCTAAATAGTTTCTTATTTGGTGATTTTGCTTCGTGGAACTATCTAAGCACCTGTATGGGGTACTTCCAACACCTGTCATGCTTTTTATTGATTTGAAACTTTGATTTGCATTTTTATTGATTATAGCAGGCACTTTCTAAAGGATTGTGCCATGCAATAGACTTTTTAGTTGTATTTCTATTCATTTTTTACATAATTAAATATCGCATTGGTCTAGTTTGGCCTGATACTACTATAAATCCCGTCAATTGGATGTGTACTAAAGGGGGAATGTTGACTGCCCATGTATATTGACCCCCTGTACTTATGCAAAGGGTTGGTGTGCATTGTATTTGCTTACCTCTGTTTACGTGTGCAGTTGCCATATGGAGAAGACTCTTTGCTTGCTGATATCTTTGGGCACATAGAAAGAAACAGGTACGTGATATGCCCTTCAACTCTTCAATGCATTTTTTTTTTCATTGGACTTATTTACTCTTTTCTTTTTTTCTTTTTCTTTTTTTTCCTCAGACACCAACTTGGAATAGCAGAATACAGCATCAACCAGTCTACGCTGGAAACCATATTTAACCACTTTGCTGCAAACTCATAGGATTAAACATTTTAGAAAGCAGAGAATGATGCCTGCAATGTGACGTGCATTGCTCTCTGTCAAAAACAGGTCTTCGATGTATATAAACCATTGCAACTATTTGTGGATTACAGAATTGTAGAGGGATAACGAATGCATTTTTGTAAGTGAAATTTTGTCTTTGTTTTTATTAAACCATATTTAACCACTGCTGCAAACTCATAGGATTAAACATTTTAGAAAGCAGAAAATTATGCCTGCAATGTGACGTGCATTGCTCTCTGTCAAAAACAGGTCTTCGATGTATATAGGCAATTGCAACTATTTGTGGATTACAGAATTGTAGAGGGATAACGAATGCATTTTTGTAAGTGAAATTTTGTCTTTGTTTTTATTAAACAATATTTAACCACATTGATATGTTGGGTTCAATCATCTTCGTCATTCCTTTCGAGTCTTTGTTTTCAACATTCATGTAACACACAATCATTCGACATACCAGCCACCCCATCTTGCTAAACAACCTGGAGAACTTGTAAATATCAAATAAAAAGTAATTATGAATGTTAACCATTTCAAGAGAACTATCTAATAGAACATCTTATTGCCAAATTGACTTAACCCTTCCAAGTTATCTTCCAAATGGTGACCCTTTTCCAAATCAAACTGTCCATCCAATAACCAAGCTGACTGACAAAGAAATGCATTTAAGAGCATTGTCCTGAACTTATAGGTTGATCCAATGGATCAATTCTATAGAAATGCCTCATTGGTTGTCCAACATAGTTGACAGAGGTTTAGTGTTGATAGCCTAGTGAGCGTTTGTAGCATCCTTTGAAACTGAGTACGCGTTGTGAGTCCAGTCATTAATTCACTCTTCTTGTAGTCTTTTGGTGAAAAAGCTAACCATACCGTTGTACAAGACCTGCTGAAGCTGGGAAGACAAGGAAGGATGACGGCACAAGCACAATTGCCAAAATCAATGCATTTAATAAATTGTACGATGATTGCCAAAAAGCAAAGAGCTGCGAAAAAGAAGAGACAAAAATGCTGGTAACTGCAAGTGAATAAAAAAAAAAAGCTTTGTATTTAATCATATACACACAAATCATGCACAGACAGACCCATCCCACCCCAATTCTCAGAAAGAAAGAATTGTCTCCAAGTCAAAGCTCCTTATTTTACAGCGGACTGCACCATACAGTAATATGCTCTCACTTCCTCGGAAACCAAAAAAGAACAATGAACTCTGCTCAACCAATAAGAGAACCACAAGCAACTTCTGCCAGGGACTTTGTGCAGCAGATGTAGGTGCGCTGCTCCAGTTTGGTCAAGTTGCTCTACTTTCTGGCAGTTGACACAGTTCCAGGAAACTGATCAAGAGTCCGAGAAACTTGTGTGACATGCTCAAACAAAAGTAATCACCAATGGAGACTGCCTCAGTGCTGCAAATCATTGAAAAAGGAAAAAAAATGCCTCGAGACATGCATGATGTACACAAGCATGGATCACACATTTTTACTGGAACTTCTTTGCTCATACTGAAAAGTGCTAAACCCTTAGAACTTGGATCCATATATCCTACAAATACAAGGAAAATGCATTACTAGGAATGAAAGGAACGTGATTATTATTCACTAAACATTGCATTGCCACCAAAAAAATGAATGAGGTGATCCTCGCATGATGATGCATCGATCAGCAGCTCAGGTTGTGCCAACTCAAGTATGACAATATCAAAATTTTACTTACAATCATTATGCAATGTAGAAACCAAGCGAATTACCTTGTAGTTAAAGTTGATAATATGAAGAGCGGCTGTCTCTCAGCAACTGTTATGAGGATCAATCACAACCTCCACTATGAAGACAGTCTGACAGAGATAGTTGGTGGTCATGGTTTAACGCTTTTTCTCTGCACTCAGTTGAGACGTGGGGATAGGGGAGCATGCACAAATCACTTGCTGCAATCCATCAACAACTTCCATTCCCACATATCCTGTGATACAACTCCTCAATAAAAACTTACAGCCTTACACCAGCTATCTCACAGAAGAAGGCCTTCACTTTGAGAACAGCATACCTATTTTTCCTTGGATTGAAGTTGCATACTCCACGCCACCACCTTTCCAAGCAACGGCAATAATATTTCGATACATTTGAAATCCCTGCATCTTCCATCCAATGCAATACCTGCATTCAGATTTCACATGATCTGTGAAGAAAGTTCAAGGGATTGCCAGATACTATGTTGACTTGCACTCGTCACAAACGCAGTGCCAATAACATCCACACGTACAAAGAATAACTAAAGACTTGACAAACTCAGTGTGGCTCTGCCTACAGTGATCTTGGTCAGCCTTGTCTCAACTTAGCCTTGTCCTTGATCTATGTTTAGCCTTGCCCTTAATCTATGTTCAATTCACGTTTTGAGTCAACAGGAAGGTCAATGTGATTTACTCAACTGCACATTGGTGCTGGATAACCTAAACTACCAGGTGGAGTTTAAAATCCATGGCCAAAACTGATAATTCAAACTTGCAAATAAATGGGAAAAAAAATATAAAAAAATAAAGCAGAAATTGTAAATAAACGATAATTGAATAAATGGGAAATGCAAATAAACAATAACTGAAAGACAAGTAAATAAAATAAAGTCCTTATTCAATCAACCAATTTACAATGGACAACCTACTCTTCTTTTATAACTTATCTAACTTCTCCGACAAGAAGCAAACCCTAAACCTAATTGGAAACTAATGCCCTAATTGGACTGTTACCAAGTTGGTCCAATTACAGTAATACTATAATTAATACCTAATATTGCTAGCCCCGCATGGACAAAAACCATCAAGTGTACCATGTTGACTAGTCAAGAGGTGGTATTTTAGTCCTTAAGGACCTCTTGACTGGTGAACATGGTTGACTTGACACTTCTGTCCAAAATGGAGATTCGACTGCAATCAGCTAAAACTTGGCACCCAAAGTGAGGGGCCAAAGTGCAAATAGTTCAAACGTATACAATACTATAAATTAATATAACATTGTGGTGTGACAACAAGTCTCCGGAACAAGTCAAGCATGATGTGATAGTAAATTTCAATGAGCTTTTATTGGTTAACTAAATTCCCAAAAAGCATAATAATGCCATACAAAACTTATGTTCCATCCAAAACACGAAAAATGAGGACGAAATAAATTAACTTGTGAAGCGCACGTACAAAATAATTCTAATACACAGTATTCCCCCACCCACACAAACACAAAAAAAAAAAAAAAAAAAAAAATTCAATTGTCATCATTAATTTCCATTCTAACATTCAATGACCCGCATTCTTGACATCTTTAGTAGCCGTTGACAACTAAACAAAAAGAAATTTATTTGTCGAATTACGAAGACAATATGACCAAAGGGCCCCTCTCCTCCCCATTGAACTACATTCTTCGTGAGAATCATAAGATCTACATTCGTAAACCATGAGAAAATTCCAAGAGGAGTTTTAAGAGTTCCTAATAAGGGTTCCCAACTTATAGATATAAGAAGTGAACCTTAGCAGAAGCTTCACGGTTGAACTCAAATAGGAGCAAAATCACACGTATACATTCAGAGTTCAAAAGTTGACCCCATGTGGCCTTTAATTAACTAAACAAAACAAACGAAACTAAATTCAATAAAATTGTGCCTTTATGCCACCACACTGCGATCCAAGAAAAAACTCTTGTCAAAAGTGAGCTAGGCAATATTCAATGCTATCGTAGAACCATGATTCAGTTAATCGAACAAATTATTAACTAAGATTACTACCTATTTACATTTACCACGTTTAATAATATACAATAAGTCATGCGTACTTCAATATATCTCCTCCATTTTCCAGCAGCCAAAAGATTCTTCAACAAAATTGAGTATGTCCCAAAGTGTATTTGTGTTCTTGACTCCCACCATCTTGAAGTACGCCTGCATTCATAATATAAAAGCCAAATGAACTAGATTATAAAGAAAGAAAGAAAAAAACAGCTTCATGCAAAATGAACAAATTTGATGACGCTTGAAACATTTCAAAAGTCCTCGGGGAATATATTTTTGGCATTTGCTAAATGACACTTCCATTTCTACTGAAGGACACCACCACCTTTTTGAAAACATCACCACCTGCTGAAGAACACCACCAATGTAAACAAAAAAACATACCACATCTCTTCTCCTCTATCCCTCTCTGAATCTCTCTTTATTCTCCATCAATGACATTCATATCCCAACGCCACTGACCAGCTTGGCCATGTGCATTAATGAGATCATTATAAGCATCAACCTTGCACGCACCTGCTAGCATGTGTATGGTTTGAAGGAAATATCATTAATGATAACAAGGACACTAAGCACACTTGAAAATTTTAATGTAGTTCAATTAAATGGAACTTCTGAAATTGAATAAGAATGCAAGACGACAGTTGCACTCCTTTGTCATTCCCTTGTTTGTCTATAACAGTACAACACTAAAGCAACAATGTTTATTCAAAATCTTCAAATGCAAACACACATTTTTCAACTTCTCGGTGCTGACTAGTTTATGCATACCATAATAGAGTGGTTGGTTATCTGCAAAACAACCTTGTCATGAATATTCCAAGACACTTGGCCTAGCTATAGTCTGATACATAGTCAACTGGATCAATTCTTGTGCTTGAAATAATGGGAAGATCCCTTGGCAATTGGAGCTTATTAGCTTCCTTAGAATAGGATCAGATTAAACCAGTGGTGGAGCCACATAGAGCTCAGAAGGGCCAGTTCCCCCTCCCCCCAAACTTTAAAATCTTATATACATAGTTAGAGATTTTACAGGTCCCACCAAGTCACTATCCATGTTTTGCCCCCCTCTTGTCTTACAATTCACTTCTTGCCCCCCATTCCCGTCTACCTATTATCTTCCCCCCTTTCAATAATGGAGCAGAAGGGTTATATCTTATCAAGAAATTAAAACCCATATGCAATTTATAGATAGGCTGTTATTATTTCATCAATTCATTTTTTATTTCTATATTTGCTTGTTTGAAATATTCTTACTGAAATTGGTGGTATTTACCATATGATAGAAATTTGGGCTAGAGAAATTTTGTTGCAAGCCATGAAAGTTTTCCCTTTCAAAATGAATCTTTTGGAGGAACATATTTTACAAACTATATGTTTGTGTTGTATGTTTTTCTATTCCATCTAATACTTGTTGCATATTCTTCAAACCTATGTGACAAATAGCAACCTATTTAATGGCTTTTCAAATTTCTCGCAAGAAATCTTGACAAAACATCTTGGGCATACTAAGCTAAACTACATCCTGGATATACTCTTCACGAAGTTTGACTTCTATTACGATTAATATTATCTATAAGATAAATAAATACTTTATTAAATATTGGCGGCATATTGTGATTCATGGTTTGTCGTATTGGATACAATTGAAATTAATAGCTAAATTAACACCACATGGTTGGTTAGGCTAATAATAAATTTCTAAGGCTTATTAATGTTTTAAATGGTTTTTGTACTTCTCCATTTCTCTGTTGAGTAATGTGTAGAAAAAATAAATTGTATAAATTGATTCGAATAAAAGAAATAATTGAGTTTTTGTCTAACCCCACCCCCCCCCCCCCCCTAAACCCATGTTGTATTGGAGCCAGGCGAACCCATGTCCCAAAGGAAAGGGAAAGCTCCTTTCAGGTTTGAAAGAGTGTAGTTAAATGAAACAGGTTTGGCTGAGAAGATGAGAGAGTGGTGGGAGCCAGCTAGTTTTAAGTTTCAAATAACCTTTACTTGCTTAAAGACAAATGAATTTTTTTTAAAAAGGATCGCTTCTTAATGTTGGATAGGAAAGTAGAATGTCTTGTGGAGGAAATGATTCCTCCTTACATCTTAGAAAGTAGAAGTTGAACAAAACCTTTTTATAACTATAAGCAGTAGCAGCTTACAACTTATTTTAAGTAGCACTATTATGAAAAGAGGCCTACAATGAGTGAATGTTATGTAAAATATATCACCAGTTTACAAGAGTGGCTTCTAAGCCTTATTTATAGCATATATAGCAAGCTTGCTAGACGAGCATCCTAGACCTAAACCTAAGCGGTTGCTTAAGGAAGCTTTTCAAAACCCTAAACTTACAACAAACCCTAATTATACCCACTAACTATGGACTTACTTAGGCCCGACCCAGTTGAATAATTAACTAGATAATTATTAAAATAAATTACTAGTTTCCATCAGAATGACTCGTTGATAGTCGTTTTGGAACATAGTCAACCTACAAAAAATCCTTGAATGATGTTTGAAGAGAATTGGAAAATTCAATAGAACTTCAAAACGTCTCCAAATGTTTGAAAAAAAAAAGGGATTTGAAGGAATTTCATAGATGAAACAAACAAAATCAACAAAAATGTCCATCAACTTTCATTATGATGTTGTTTGGTTGTCAATGTTTATGGGAAGAAAAATGATCATTTTCCAATTGCCAATACTTTTCCATTGAATTATAAGTCCTTCAATCTTCTCCAAAATTACAAACACACAAAAACATAATGTAATCTCTAAATCCACAAATTTCATACATAAACTCTCTAATGTACATAATGTTACGAAAAAAAATCCCAAATCCCACCATCACATACTCAAATCTCAAAAATCTAATTAAAAACCCCCAAGCATACAACATCCCATAAGACCCCTCGACGGATCAACGTGCAAACCTAGATCATCCACAAATCAGTAAAAGGTTGAGATATAAAATTTAATATACATACCTCAAATCTTTCATCTTGAAAAAAAATTCTCGTGATTGATCTGTTTGATTATGTCTGGCATTCTACCTAATCATCATGTTGTGGATATCAGTTCAAGCACAATAGTTCTTTTAATTTTTCATCCAATTGAAGACTTGAACACTATGTTCAAGTGATATTGTTTTTGTTATCTCCTACAAAATCCATTTGTCCATTAAAGTTCTCTCTATATCTGTTTGTCTAGTGTGTGGGGGTTTCTAGCCAAGAGAACGTTGGTAGGCACTAAAATGCCTATGTAGCTAGGCGTTAGTAGGCCCTAAAAAGGTTAGTTAGTCGAGCGTTGGTAGGTGTTACAGCCTAGTTAGCCGAGTGTTGATTTAGCCGAGAATCGCCTTTGTAGCGTGGATAGGCGTAGGTGGTCCCATCTAGATAATTCCTTTGAGGTAAACCCATTATTCCCATTAGAAATTTACTATCCAAATTTCTTTTTTTATCAAGGTTAACCCGTTCTTCATCGTCTAGATAAAGAACATCAAACATAGTTAACAGTTTATAATGTCAAGTATCTGAAATAGAACAATAATTGCAACAATGGTCAATTCCCGAAATTTCCAAAATAGATATCTACAAAAAACAAACTCAAATTTGTAGCCAACACACTGAACAAATCATCAAAGTAATAGAAGGAACATTACCCTTGACTCCTTCTCAAGAACCAATTCAATTATTTACTCCTAAAACATTATAAAAAACACAAACAAGATCAATTTAATTATATCCACGTAGGATTAATCCAAATAGGAATCAAGAAGAACAGGTTTAGATTTCTCAATCCTGATCTGCCTCAGAACTGTAGGCACAACAAATTGCAAGGCTCTCTCCGAGGTATAACAGAAGCATCTCTTCGATTATGACCAATTTATTTCAATTGTTATCCAAACTTTTCTGTATCCATTTTTTATCCAAATGTTTTAGAAACTTTGACCCCCCTAGGTTCAATGTCATTAGCATTAGTGTATCATATAACATACAAAGTTATAAAAATCGAAATTAGCCCTCAAGCAAAAGTAGAACACAAAAGGATGCATTGTCATTTTTCAAACAAACATCATAGTCCCAAAAACTATTAATTGGGATCAAGTCACCCTTCCAAGCACGTGGCAAGTCCATACTAAACTAAGGCCACCTCTATCAAGTGAATTATCTCAAATAGTGTCTCATAAAGATGGAATTGTTGAGTTACAGTTCACATCTACAAGAAGAACTAAGCTTTCAATAGTTGATCTCCAATCACCAAGATTATCAGTATCTTCCTATAAAACAACTCCCCAGTCTTTAGGAACTTCGTCTATAACAAACATAAATCTAACAAAAATGAGGCAAAATCCTCAATTTTCTCAAATTCTTCAACCAATTTACACAAATGATCAACAATTAGAAATAATAGAAAATGAAGTAAACCAAAAATCACCAACACAATGGAAAATAGGAGATTTGTCTCAAATATATATGATATCCAGAGAATTTAAATTAGATAAATAATATATTATAAAAGAATATATGCAACCTTACAATGAGAACAAAAGAGAAATATTTTTTTGTAAAACATAAAACAGAAGAAGAAAGAATGCAATTAGGAAAACTATTTAATGAATTTTGAGTTAACATGCAATTCTTTGATTGGTATGAAAACAATTATTCAAAAAATTGAAATATTATAACAAATGTGAAAAGTAAAATAGTCCATGAGGACACCTCAAATATATTATTTTCACAGCAAGCATTTAAAAGCCAAATTAATCACAGATTGGCAAAATTAAAACCCGTGATAGACTCAGAATATTCAAACTCAAAATTAGATAAAGAATCTAAAACAAAATCTAAACCAGACTCGTTAACCCTCAATCTACTAATGATCAAATAATTGATTCAGACAATAATAAAATAAATCTATTTATCAACATGATATCACCCAAAAAAAAAACTAATGAACTATAAGTGCTAAATCAGTTCAACAGCCTTCAACCATACAAGATTTGCAAAAGGTAATCAATATATTTAAAAAAGAAATTCATCAAATGGAAAATAATAACCAACAAAAGAGCAATGATATATCTCATGAAAAAAATGTTCTCCAAATTATTTGCTTTCACAAATGGCATATCAATATAACTTTAGTAATAAACAAAAAGTGTTTTAGTAGACTTAGGTGCAGACTTAAACTCTCTGGAGGAATAATCTAATCAAAATATTTTGAAAAAACAAAAGAGCAACTATATGATGCAAGTAGACAATAATTACAAGTTAGTTATAAATTGTCAAACGTACACATATGTCATCAAAGATATCGTATTAATCAAGAATTTTTGTAAGTCAAGGACAAGGGCCAAAAAAATTATACCAGATACACCCTTCCTAACAGGAATCTATCCCTTCCAGATAAATGAGGAAGGAATAATTACAAAAAGTATATGAAAAGAAGTTATATCCGCCTTTTTAGTAAAACCAAATATTACAGATCCTAACAAACTAACAAAAGACAAAATAGATATTAATCTGATAAACCAAAAAAATCTAAACAAATAATCTATTAAAAGAAGAAATTAAATACAAAAGAACATAAAAACAATTAAAAGACCCTTGTTAACAATCTCAAATTAATTACTTTAAGACAAAATTAGAAGCAGAAGTTTGCTAAGATTTACCAAATGCTTTCTGGAAAAAGAAACAATATTCAATCAACCTTCCTTATGAAGATGGTTTCACGGAAAAAAGATTCCAACTAAAGTCAGTCTCATTCAAAGGAATACAAAATTAATAGAATCTTGAAAATAAGAGATTAATCTTTTAATCAATAAATAAATTTATTAGGAAAAGTATATCCTCATGGAGCTGCTCAGCATTTTATGTTAAAAAAAAATTGTTGAGATAGAATGTGGAGCACCAAGATTGGTCATAAATTATAAACCCCTAAACAATGCCCTAAAATGGATTAGATATCCAATCCCAAATAACAAAGACTTAATTAACAGATTAGTGTTGGGGTATGTGACTAGTACGGGTGGGGTGCTCTCATGAGATGGGTCACACGTTTTTTTTTTATTTGGCTCACGGATGGGGTGCCCTCATAGGATCTGGGGTGTGAATAACGGGGGCCAAGGACTTAGGAAACAAGGCAGCGGCTTAAAAGAAAAATAGATCTTCTTCTTCAACAAGACTGTAACAACAATCTTAAAAAGGGGGGAAATGATCTATCGAAAAAGGGTAGTGGTGTTGGATGGTGTGAGGATGGAAGATAAAACGAGTGGGGGGTTGTGTTGTGCTTGTGATGGCGATTGTGACTAGATGTGATGAACCTGATTGGGGAAATCTTTATTCTCTGACAGCAATGAAGCTTAGCCTTTGTCGCCAACAGTGGTTGTGGAAGGCTGTCTGGCTGGGGTTACTGGGCTTACAACAGGGTTGTGGACAGCGGTGGGAGGCGATCAAGGGGTGGCTATGGCCTGTAATGGTGAGGTGGGCTGCCTGTGACTAACTGAGATGGTTCTGACAATGTTTTGGACAACGACAACAGCTGTGGTGATGTTGATGATGTTGAGCGGACTGAGGTTGTGATGTTGGTGGGCGACAGTGGCGACTTCAGTTGCCGGTGAGTTTCTTTGTTTTTGTTGTTATTCTCTATTTTCTTTTCAGCTCTTTGAATCTTCATGGACCTTCAATCTTCAAGCTTTTTATTCCTTTGAACCTTTTTTCTCAAGTCGAACCAAATAAACAAGAACTGTTCAACTCTGATACTAATTGATAGAATTAAAAAAACGATAATCGAAATAAACTGAACATGAATTGAAATAATGGAATAATTTGAAATAACAACAATAAAATAAACAAAAATAACTAATAAATGAAATAACTTTTATTCTATAAAAGCTATTCGGCTCATATTAGGGGTGGGCACGGGACGGGATGGACCTCACCTTGATGTCATCCCGTTGTTTTATCTTTGGGACGGGATATACCTCATCCCGACCTCATCCCATCTCAAACGGGTTAGCTAGGGACGGGACGAGATGAGCGTGATTGGATTTTTGTGCAGTATGAATTTATTACTAGTTTATTATTACGTGCACATTTAAACATATAACAATATAATTACTATATTATTAACCCTTCCCATTAGGCCTACTTATTTAAAACTCTGAAAAAGTGAGGGCAAGGCTCAGGTATAGTCTAGGTAGTTATACAAAGTCCAAGTTCAATAAGAGTGGGGAGGCTCTTCGAAGCACAATAAACCAACACATCATCAGTTTAAGCACATTACAGTGTTTTTGTTCCAGAATATGCTAGGCCTTGTGTTTTGTAGGTTTCTATTTATGGTATTATTTATGTCATCAACTGAAGAATACTATAGTCTATTTTCTATATTATACATAATGATACATCAAAATAGACCGATCATTAAGGCCATACACGTGGCAGAGAACATCCATCACAAGGATTTGGCGTCCCATCTATTGGGTCAGTTGTAAAACCCAAGAAGAATAAAACCAACCAGACAAGGCCCACTATAAGAAGATATAATCGAAGCCCAAATCCTAGCCTGACACAAGTTCTCTCATAAATAAGATGAATTTTGCACCAAAAAATAGTCGTTGAGGGAGTTACGCCTCCACAGATGCATCTCCATCAAGGAGGAGACTGTTACGAGAAACATCTCCTTTCGTTGCGCCTCACATGCTAAAATCATGCAGAGAATTAACCGCGACCATTATAAAAGGTAAAGGGAACATTCGACACGGGTATGCAACTTTAACTGAGTTTTGTCCAGATTTACTTTCTTCTTTAAGCAGAGTTGTCGACTTAAGCATCGGAGTGTCTTCGGCCACCAAAAAGGTGGTCCTTAGCAGTCTAACATTTGTTTTGCTGATCAAACTCACAGGAGGACGATCTTTAGACGCACCACTTTGGCGCCATCCGTGGGGAACGGGGAGTCTTCTTTCTAAAAAGAAAATCCACTGTGACGAAGTTCACCAAAATCTGATAAACGATCAACAAGCTGTCATAACAAATGACACCCTACAAATCCTCAACCTGGTGACGATAACAATAACTCTTCTATTAGCGACAATGTATCACAAGCAGCTCACGAACAAGATACAGCCCAAATCATCGGACCAATGGCACCCGAGAATCAAGAGCCACAGCATGCAATAACCCAGACAATTCAGACATCCGGTGACGCTGCCAAGAATCCTTGGGTAGACCTGCTTGTGGTTCAGATGAATTACATGACGAATATGCTAGAAAAAATCACCCAAAAGCTCATCCAACCAGCTAATAATGTCCAGGCACCGCCCCAGCAAAACTCCACCAACCGAACTCAAGGGAGTGATGAAGTCCCTACAGAACCCCAACAGGGAAACCTCGAGAGCAATAAACTCCACCAAGGCAAGACTCCACAGTATGACGGGACGCTTGCTAAAATCCCGTTCACAATCGGGGTCATCGATCCCAACGTATTGTACAAATTAGCTAAGCCGCCATTCTCCAACGCCCTCATGAAAACTCTCATGCCAAAAAATTTTATTTCGCCTAAGTTTGAAGTATATGATGGTACCACCGACTCAACAGATTGCCTAATACACTTCCACCACATGATGGCATTGAAGGAGACCACGGAGTCAACTATGTGCAGAACATTTTCGTCTAGCCTTACTTCCATGACAATGAATTGGTTCAACAGCCTACCATCAAGGTCAATAAACTCCTTCCAGACGCTAGCCACCTCCTTTTATCATGAGATTCATCGGATGAGAAAAGGACCACACTACCTCCTCCATGTCAAGCAAAAGCCCGAAGAGATGATACGGGAATACGTCATTCGTTTCACCAACGAACTGACAATGATCGATGGATGTAGCGATAACACAGCCACCGCAACTTTCGCCGCTGACTTGAAGAGAGGCCCCCTTTTTTACTCTTTCAACTTAGTTACTCCAAAAAGCATGGCGGTCTTGCTGAAAACAGGCCAAAAAAACATTTCTCTTGAAGAGATGAAAGCTACCAGGAGAAAAAAATGAACAAGAAAGGGAAAATATTCAAAGAAACGAGAAAGAAAGGAATCAAACAAGACGATGGACCACGGGAAGATAACAGTCAATCAAAGAAACACCGAATGGCGAAAGGACCGAATCCAACCAGCGGGAATCTAGGAAGTCACAATCGGCATGACCCAATCACGAGTGGATAACTAACGTAATGAAAAAGGTATACAAACCATACACGACCCTAAAGACAAGTCGGACCAACATCCTGAAGTACATGGAGAATTGGGAGAACGTCAACTGCTCACCCAGGATGAGAGGTGACCCAAAAGGAAGAGACAAAAATAGATATTGTTCCTTCCACAAGTATCATGGGCATGATACCGAGGACTGCTACAAGCTGAAAGAAGAAATCGAGCATTGGATTCAAAGAGGATGACTTGACGAATTCATTGGAAAGCCAGACAAACAGCTCAAAGGGAAAGAAAAGCCAGATATTACCACCACAGGATCGAAAGAACAATCTAGGGAACTGATATACAATTTACACTGCATCCACCCAAGCAAAGAAACATCTCGCTCGAGCAGATCTATATTAAAGCAGGACAACTAATGCTTTGAAGATGCTTGCACCAATCGACTCAAAGACTTTACCAATGGATGCAAACCCAATCCGAATTACCAACGAAAGAATTAAAGACAACGGACTCCATCATACCTTAGCAAGTGACGCTAAGCAATGTACTGATGGGAGCATGATCGGACAGTTTGACACTGATATGGACATGACTGATCAAACCAATATTGTTTGGTTACCGAATCATAAAGTACCTCGAGTCAATTAACTTCAATGATGAACGGTGAGCAGAAGAAATAACGGATCAAACAAAGGAGGACATAGATTAAACGAGAAAAGGCAAAAAAGGCATAAACCTCCAACACAAGGATAGACATCAACCAAGCAATGATCAAAAGGAAAAAGCAAATCACTCCCCAATGTAGCGTAACTGCTCTAGAAAAATGACCGTTAGGAACGGTCGGAACATCCAAAAGGGAAAATCAATAAAGTTACAAATTCGGAATCATTATCCCATGAAGGATAAAAGCGTCGAAACACGACCATGCAAAACAATAAGCTTATAAAGCTAAAAGTAATCAGGACACAAGTCGGATACATATAATAAACTTCTGGTTTGATCAACCAACGAAGTAAAAGTTGGACGAACAAGTCAACTAAGTTAAAGCAACTTCGGGTCGACCAGAACGTCGAACCAACGAAGTAAAAGTTGGACGAACGAGCCAACTAAGTAAAAACAACTTCGGGTCAACTCGAACTTCGAACCAACAAAGTAAAAGTTGGATGAACAATTCAACTAAGTAAAAGCAACTTCGGGTAAACTAGAACGTCGAACCAACGAAGTAAAAATGGGACGAACAAGTCAATTAAGTAAAAGCAACTTCAAGTCGACTAGAACGTCGAACCAACGAAGTAAAAGTTGGACAAACGAGTCAACTAAATAAAAATAACTTCTAATCGACTGAAACGTCGAACCAACGAAGCTAAACTTGAATGAAACGACTTCGGATCGACTGAATCGTCAAGCCAACGAAGTAAGAGTTGAGCGAATAAGCCAACTCAAAAGAAGCAATTCCGTTTTGATTAGAGTATCAAACCAGCGAAGCAAAAGATGAAGGAACGAGTTAACACAACTCAACAGAGCCTTGGATCAACTAACGCGCCAGATCGACAAAGTAAAAGACAAACGGACAAAACAACTTTCTCATAAAAAGCTTCGGGATGACCAACGCTAGGTTAAAACGAACGTATCGGAGCGTAGGAGAATTCAAATCAACAAAATTCAAGCGGGATAAAAAATATAGCTATAAAAATCAAAGCTAGAGTACAAATCATTTCAACAATAATGATCGACCTACAACAGGTACAGGCTACACGAACGAAGTCAACAAGATGAACCACGACTACGAAGGTAAAGGAGAAAATTCATGTTCTTTAATAAAACTATTCTATTACATTCAAGGAAAAAAGTAAATGAGCAGAGGGGTCCATAACATCGTTAACAACAGCATCTAACGGATGAGGGGCAACTGATGGAGATTTTATTAACCTAAATTAATAAGTTAATAAATCTTACTTGTAATACCGTAAGTGCACGACTGTCTAACTAGTAGACAGTGGCAAATATGGGTCGATCCCACGAGGATTGACAGACAATCGAATTCTAAGACTTATTTGAACTAATTTAGAGTTGGAGGTTACAGCAGATGTAAAGTACTAAAATTAATAGACTAAATTGACAACTAAAATTAAACTGATAGGATGATAAGAGAGGGGACCGAGACATCGAATCCACCACAGGTTTTTTGAGATTTGTGTAATCCAAATTATTGTTTTCAAGAATTAACATGACTAACCTAAAGATTAATCTAAGTTCGCAATTGATTTCAGCAAAGGTCTAAACCCCTAGCATTGCATGTCTTCTTACGGCACACACAATCACAGATTCAGATTAATTGATTAAAGCAGGCTTTGAATATCAACAAATGGTACTTCTAACTACCGACTAGTCTAGATAATTTAATCTGGATATAATCGGTGAAAGCAAATTTTTTAGACTCAGAAATCAAATGTGTTTAACGTTCAAGCATAAAGAAAACAATAAATTTAAATACAACAAACTCTAGGAAACCCTGTGGTTTCATCTTCGCCTCGGCGCGGGGTCTAGAAGATCATGGTGGTGGTGGTCACAGCATCAATGGAGGTGGAATTCATCTCTGCACGAACACGAATCCCGAGAAAAGGCTGTTGATGGATTGTGGTGGCTCAGAGCAAACACCGGGTGCAAATAACCAACTATTTGAAAAACAGTTGGTTCCCGCCAGAAAAATCGCGCGTCCTCTGCGCCTTCGTCTCCAGTGAGTCGCGCTCCTCGCGAGCTCTTTCTCCCTTCGAACGGCTCTGGTACCTGCAAGAAGACAGAGAGGGGGTGAGGAATCAACAAGAGAGAAAAATAAGCGAAGGAGGAAGAGGAACAGGGACGGTGAAACAGAGAGGCACTCCATATTTCCGCTACTCCTCGCGAGCTCCTTCGTCCTCCAATGAGCTCTGATCCTTGCAAGATAGAGAGAAGGCCGGGAGAAGGAATAACAGAGAGAGACCGAAGAGGGCGAGAATTGAGGAGGGAGACAGGGCGGTGTCGCTCTATCGCGCGGTGGAACAGGGCGGTGTCGTTGGTTTGGCCAGTGTGTGGAAGGTGGTCGAGAGAGAGAAACAAAAAGGAAGATGAGGTGGCGGAGATAGCAACAAGAGGTCGTGACGGCTGCGAGGGAGGAAAACAGGGACGTGATCCCTGTTTCTCCTCTGTTTTGTGCGCTAGGTGGTGATGGTGGGGGCGTCTGATGGTGGTGCTCGGCGGTGTGGATGATGGACGGTGGCGAGGTGAAGAGAGAGACACGAAAACAGGGGAAGAATATAGGAATAGGGGAGTCGTGGGCGGTGGTTGTGCGTGGTTGTTTGCGACAGGGACAAGGGCTGGAGGTGCGTGGTTGTGCGAAACAGTGAGATGGCAGCGATGATGTCTACAATGGAACAGGGTGTGGCGTTTCCCTAGTGAGCGAGGAAGAGCGGGTGAGGGATTAAGGCGAGGTGACGGCTGATGGTGGAGGACGAGGAGGAGGTGGTGATGGTGGGATGATCGCATTGTCGGTTCTCCTATCGAGCGAGGATTGCCGGCAGGGTGGATTGGTGTGGTGGCTGGAAAAGAGAGGAGGAAAACACACATAGGAAAAGAGAGAGTTTTTCTCCAAAATGGGGAGAGCTAAATAGGGTTCTCCTATTTTCTTCGGCTTGGGTTCTCCAAAAGGCGTTGGGCTTGGGTTTTTAGATTAGCATTTTGGGTTTGGACTTAGGTTAAATTAGGTAGACCTAGGTTTATTTGGGTTAGGTTTAGATATGTGACCATCTACTTTGTACTACCGCTATAATCAACCAATTGATCATTCATTAAATTGTCGCCTTAATGCGATTTCATCGTTCACACTCAAACTCCTACAAAGACATGAAAATCAAATAATAAGAATAAAATATAATAATCGAAACACTAACATATATAAATTAAGGGATATATTATGTAATAATTATGTGAATATCAAATACCCCCAAACCTATATTTTGCTAGTCCTCAAGCAAAACAATAGAAATAAAATTCTAACTCACTTTTGCAGAAATCATCGGTTGCACTTACCTTAAACGTGCAACAAAGCTTTTAAACCCCTAGATTACCTCTAGTGGACGAGTTATAGTCTCGTGAGGGTTTCCAGAAATGTTACCCACAAACATTATGACTCAATAAATTTCCAAAACATGGTAACTCGATCTATTATCCTCAGAGTAAGAATCTAATTGCCAAAAAAATTTGAAAACAGCTAACAGTCTCACAATAATATATCAAAGAGTCTCACAACAATTTAATAATACCCAAAGGTTAAATAAATTTCATCAATTATTCCCAACTCGAAGTGTGTGTGTGCATGGCCTTATCAACATAACTTTATTTTTCTCAGCAAAGATATGACTAGATAACCTTTGAATTGTACGCTTCGACTACAAATCTCTCTTGTCACTCAGAAATGAATCACTCAGAGATTGGTTAGTTATCACTCAGTTTATATGTGAGAAAGAGAATAATATATGGAAAGACAAACATCTCACATATAATAATCATGAAAAAAATGGACTTTTCAAATAATGAAATGAATATGATCTCATGGACAGGAATATCAATTACTTTGAGAATGTTGAATCACACGCCATAGTTCTTGTTTATTTAATCTCCACGTCTATGAACCAAACTTTTACTTAAGATCAATTAGGTATTTATTAGGTTGTAATGAGGCTAAGATTTTGGCTAACAAGAATGGAAAAGGATACGGGAAAATTCTCTGAGAATGGATACACCCTTTAATAAGCACGTGGGGCTCTGAATAATAAACCAATGTTGTACACCATTAATTTTTCTTCCTTCGAAATTCTTCTTCATATATTTTTTTTCTTTCTTTCTTGTATACATGCTTTCCCCTTCTGCATAATAAAACATTTCAGTCCCGAGGATTCATGGAATATTTAATTTCAACTCTTTTTATTTGCCCATTTCAAAAATACATCAACCATACACATTCTCAGAGACATTGGGTAAGGATAAAAATAATATGGGATATTTCTCCCTAACTGGAGTAGGTACTGGAAATGGGGTTAGTAAAGAAAAAGTCGATTTAAAGGTTCAAAGGGCTGCAAACGGATATTTATCATTGGGTAGGCTAAAGAACGGTTCAAAGAAGAAAAAAATGCCTATATCACTTCTTAAGCTCTAGTCGGTATTATGACATCTTAACTAAATAAAACAAGAAGTTATAGTGTAATAATTCAATTTTAACACCATTCTCAAAGCGATCAATAAAAGAAACAAGAATAATGAGATCATCAACGAGAAAATGCGGACTCAAGAAAAGTCAGAGTTTATTTAATAACCCTCAAGAAAAATAGAATGTCTCAAAACTCAATAGGGTTAAGTCTCCACTATTATTCTAAAGTTTTCTAGTTAATATCTTACTGATTAACTTCAAATTATGCTAACTTGGCTTATAGTGCAAGAGTGGTCATGTCGAAAAATATCATGAAATATATTTAACTTAAAGATAATATCAAACCATATGTTTTCCTATTGATATATAAAAGTGACAAGTGAAAGCATGTATTTCTCAAATTTAAAGGCATACTTGAAAGCACATCCTCTTCATTGGAAATGAACTTAGATTTTGAATGCATTTTCAAATTGAAAAATTTTCACACATTCATAATTAACTATGTATTTAATGGAGATTGAGTAGAATACAATAGTCAATTGTGAAATACATTTCATTTCAAAAAATTTCGAAGAATGCAGAAAAACTCATAAACCTCACCCCCAAACATTGTCCTCAATGTATAAAATGATGATTATGACAAAAGCAGGAAAAAGAAAAGATGAGAGTTAGAGTGATATTACCATGGGAGAGTTTTTTCCAATTTCGACGAAATCGTCCACCAATGAACGCTCAACAACATAAGAACTGTGGACTCATCATAATAAATTGATAAAAACAATACATTACACAAAAAGATATACAAATGAAATAATGAAAAAAATTACATGTATCAGTTGTAAGTCAAAATTGTTACGGAGCTAACGAGTATGAGTGAAATGCAACTAGAAAGAACTCGAAAATCAATTCATACTAACCATAATGACACAACTGAAGCTAGGCTGCCTCCTAGGAGCGCTTGGTTTAACGTCGTCAGCCCGACATATATTATTCCTCATAAATAATGTACCATGAAATGACGAGGAAGAACATAGCGAACACTCCCCCAAACCTAGACTCTTAGTCCATGATATTGACTAGATCATATACCAATAACCGAAAAAGTTGAGGATCCTTCCAACATATAGTAGCACCTACATGCAGCACAACGAAAACTAACACATCCCTAAAATGACGAAGACGCCATGCAAAATTATAGAGAAAATGCAAACGAACCCGCGGTCGTAAAGAAGTCATAGGGATCTGGAGCAGAAAGTTGTCACCAACAGGAATATCCTGCAAATGACTATTTCCTACTCCTAAAAAGGGGCATCCTATGTCTGGTGTCAAATCGGAAGATTGAATGTATTGCACAATAGGATGGTCAAAATTAAAATCATCCCTTAAGAACAAGGGATCCACATAGGTAGCGTCAGTCACTATTAAAGGGATGGAAAGAGGTATATCTATAGATATATCAGGTGGTACAGGCTCATCATAACAAAATGAATTGCACAAAGATGATGAGCTAGACAGCTCAACAACACCCCCCAAACCTAGAATTGCACTACCTATGGCATGTAGTCTCTCCAAGGAATACTGAGGATCAGACTTCATGTAGAAGTCACTAGGAGGACATATGTCAAATGGGTCATCATGAACAAGCGAAAAAGGGAATGGGTCAGAAAGCCCAATAGTATCAGCAGAAAGGTTCAATTTTGACTCACTGAGTGGAAGGAGTTCCACTTTAGGCTTCCATGTGTAACCTGGATCCATAATAGGGGTTGAATCAAACAAAACATTCACTTCCCTAATGGAATCATCAATATCGAAGTCTAAACCGAAGTGAGTCAAACATGTTGCTAAGGGATCATTTGATACAGACTGCAATAAGGAATTCTCCACCGAACTCTCAATCATGTCAACTTCACAAACATCCTCGGGCTCGGGAGGTTGCTGACTAACATTAAAAACGTTGAGTTCGACGGTCATGTTGTCAAATGACAATTTCATAATTCCATTCCTGTAGTTAATAATGGCATTGGATGTGGCAAAAAATGGTCGACCCAAAATGACAGGAATGTGACTAGAGGGATTGTGAACAGGTTGTGTATCAAGAACTATAAAGTCCACGGGGTAATAAAATTTTTCAACCTTGATAATCACATCCTCTATAACACCACGGGGGACTCTGACAGACCGATCTTCCAATTGCAGTGTTACTCTAGTCGATTTTAACCCACCGACACCTAATTGCTCATAAATAGAATATGGCAATAAATTAACACTCGCCCTTAAATCCAATAATGCCTTATCTATCACATGATCACCGATAATACAAGAAATAGTCGGACAACCAGGATCCCTATACTTAGGCGGGTTCTGTGTTGAATAATTGAGCTCACTTGCTCGGTGAGGAAGGCTCTTTTTTGCACATGGAGCTTTCGCTTTAGTGTGCAAAGATCCTTCAAAAACTTGGCATAGTTAGGAACTTGCTTGATAGCATCGAGTAATGGGATATTTATGTGAACTTGTTTAAAAATTTCCATTACCTCGTTTACACTTGTTCCTTTCTTTGTCGGAGCTAACCGTGATGGAAATGGTGCCCTAGGCAAATAAGATGCCTGAGTGGGGTCAGAGTCAAGAGGCGCTTTAGAAGATGAGGCTTTATTAGCCTCCTTGTCAGATGGAGATGCAACCTGCGTTGACTTAGACGTGGATGCACCGACACTCAAATCGGGCACTTGTACTTGATTGTCAACCTGTTTTCCAATCCTAAGGGTAGTAATAGATTTGACATCTTCATTGTAGGACTCAGATGTACTACCAACTGCGAATTGACCATTTGGGTTTGGAATAGGTTGACTAGGAAATCTCCCTGGTTCTCTCTCAGAAGAAGACTGAGTAATCTTACTCACAGCTATCTCAAGTCTATTGAGGGCTTGAGATTGGTGTTGAGTCGTGGCTTTCAACTCAGATATGTCCTTAGAATTCTGCTCAATTATACTTTCTGAGCGCTGCAAAAACCGATTAACCGTTTCCTCTAAACTTGATGTGTTGGATGGAGGAACTTGGTTATGGTGGGGCCTAACAGGGCTAGGGGCTTGAGCAACCTGGGAGACAACAACAGGTTCCCCTTGGTGTGGGCCATGGGCCCAGGAGATACTTGGATATTTGGCGAACCCTGAATTGTAATAGTTAGGTTGCAGATTATTGCCAGGTCATTGCATCGCATTAAAAGAGTTGACTTGCTTAGCATAGTATGCAGGATAATCGTTTTGCAAGTCACAATTAGCTATTGAATGACCAGGACTCGAACATGCAGCACAGACTTCAGATGAAGCGTTTGCGAGAAGTACAGGTTGAGTTAAATTCAAAAGTGCATCTATCTTTTGAGTCATGGTCATCACATCCGTCTCTAATTTTGAGGCAGAAGGGGGTTGATAAGATGTATCTCTAACTTCGTATAGACCGCCCTTACGCCTATCAGACTCCTTTCTCGAATAATCCCATTGCTGAGAATTTTCGGAAAGCGTCTCAAAGAATTCCCAAATTTCACTGACACTCATTTTCATTAATGACCCACCACTAGTGGCATCAATCATACGACGGTTTTGAGGGGTTAAACCGTCTTGGAAGTATTGAACTAGTCGCCACTTCTCGAATCTGTGATGGGGACACCTGACAATGAGCTCATTGAACCTTTCCCAACATTCATAGAAATGTTCACCCTCTTTTTGTTGAAAATTAGATAAATCTCGTCGGAGGGCATTCGTTTTATGAATGGGGAAGTATTTTGTCAAGAACTTTCTTGACAACGCATCCCATGATGTGATGGATCCCGTCTCTAATGAGTTTAACCACGATTTCGCCTTATCTTTCAGAGAAAAGGGAAATAACCTAAGACGGACCGAATCATCAGAAAAGTTTTGGTACTTCAGGGTAGCGCAGATGTCAAGAAATTCTTTGACATGAAGATAAGGGTCCTCTTTCTCAAAACCATAAAAAGTGGGCAAGAGATGAATAATAGATGGTTTGAGTTCGAAACTGTTTGCATTTGTCTCAGGTAAGACAATGCAAGATGGAACACTACTAGGAAGAGGGGCGAAGTAATCCTTAAAGGCCTTCCTCTCAGCCATCTCAGTGGACAAGGATGATGAACCTAAATAGGTAATGGGGACTTCAAAGAACTCTTCGAATTCTTGTCGGACAAGTCTACTCTTAGAATCACGCACCCAGGTATGCATAAACTATTGGATAACGAAGGTTCAAAGTCAACACTCCTAAATAGACTTCAAATTTTTTTTATGCAAGCCTAACTGCTATATGAAGATGACCTAACTCTAAAAGATAAAACAACGAAACCCTAAGTGACACCTAGATGATGCACAAACAAAATAAATGGCAGACGACCTTAGAGCTTTCCTTTACTAATGCAGGGCTGATATTCAATTCAATTTACCTAACCGTGGGAGAGGCACGGTAATTTCCAATCAATCTGCCACTACAGAGTTGCTCCTACCTCTTTTTCCACTCTCTAGCTCAAAGTGAAATGCCAATTCAAAAATTGTTCCCAGATGGGATATGTTCCTTCACTCGACCACTTTAAGCTATCAAATGTCCAAAGAGGGTCCCTATGAGCGTCACATCTGTCCTAGATAATTATCTTGCTACAAATTTTAAATAGTGAAGGCCTAGATTCCTAACCCTAAAATAGATGGTGATTAACCTATCCGCGGGAGAGGGCACGGAAGTTTCAACTCAATCCTGCCACTATTCAAATTTGCATGCAATACTACCTAGAACACGCTAAACACAAGTCATCACACAGAAACCGCGTGCAGATGCGGTGGATAGAAGTTACCTCCGGTGTGAACCTTTTTTCGGGTTACTTGCGACGCCGGGTAGAAGAGAGTTTCCTCGTGAATCGCAAAATTTCACTTCGTTCCCACTTGAGCTCCTATGTGTGTGACCGCTGCAAAATAAATGCAAAAAAAAACAATTCAAACTCAAGCAAATAAAACAAATAAGAAAATGACTCGTAACACTGTTCCTAAAAAGAAAATTAAACCTAATTTATAAACTAGCAAAAACAACCCTAGGTTTCGATTGTACCGTTACAATCCCCGGCAACGGCGCCAAAAACTTGATGGAGATTTATTAACCTAAATTAATAAGTTAATAAATCCTACTTGTAATACCGCAAGTGCACGAATGAGGAGGAGGTGGTGATGGCGAGATGATCGCACTGCCGGTGATGGGTGAGGGAGGAAGGTGAGGTGACGGCTGATGGTGGAGGATGAGGAGGAGGTGGTGATGGCGAGATGATCGCACTGCCGGTTCTCCTATCGAGCGAGGATTGTCGGTAGGGTGGATTGGCGTGGTGGCTGGAAAAGAGAGGAGGAAAACACACGTAGGAAAATAGAGAACTTTTCTCCAAAATGGGGAGAGCTAAATAGGGTTCTCTTATTTTCTTGGGCTTGGGTTCTCCAAAAGGCGTTGAGCTTGGGTTTTTAGGTTAGCATTTTGGGTTTGGGCTTAGGTTAAATTAGGTAGACCTAGGTTTATTTGGGTTAGGTTTAGATATGTGACCATCTACTTTGTACCACCGCTATAATCAACCAATTGATCATTCATTAAATTGTCGCCTTAATGCGATTTCATCGTTCACGCTCAAATTCCTACAAATACATGAAAATCAAATAATAAAATATAATAATCGAAACACTAACATATATAAATTAAGGGATATATTATGTAATAATTACGTGAATATCAGCAGCCGGATCACTGACAGGGGCTCTCTCTTCAAGAGGATAAGGCAATGGCTCTTTAACCGTTTGATCGTCTAGAAGGTCTTTAGCACCATCTTCATCCTCGAAGGTCTGATTAACCAAGTGACGGTATTTGGACAAATTAACACCAAGACCCTCGATATAATCGAGAAGCTCAGTCCGTCCATCAACAATTCACTGCCAATCAGCCACTTCCATAATGTGAAGCCTGTCCTTAACAACAACAAGTTCATTCCTAGTCGCGGAGGTATCTGCCTTGACCTCGTCAAGTGCAGCTGTTAATTGCTCCACCCTTTTCTCGGCATTGTCGCGGTTGGTAGAATGCTCTATCACGGCACGCGCAACCTCATCATGAAGTGCCTTCTCGGTGGAAAGATTTTTTTCCACATCATGTCAGCGTGCATAAACATCGTCTAATTCAGTTTTTAAAGATTCAAGCTCGGTCGCAGACTGATCCCGTGTACCCTCTGTTTCGACCAATGAGTTTTGAGCAACCCCGGTCGCTTTGACCTGTCCCAAGCATCGCTCTCTTAACACATCGGATTGATAAAGAACGTGGGAAAACACCAACAGCAGCACGTCGTATTTCCTCTCCAGAGAAACCACCAGATTACGACTGGCTTGATAACCCGAACCTATCACCCCTGCGTAGACAAGATGACTCATCCCACCCGTTATATGCCTAAAATCATCATCAAGAAGAAGGCTCGGATCCAACACAAGAATCGAATGCCTCTCCACCAACTGTATGTGTCATTCGTTTATTAACTTATGCACACCATCATGCACGTCAAGCCGAGAAAACCAACAAAACTTCCTGTCAGATTTAACCCGAATCTCGTCAGGGGTAGATTCCGTCCAACTGATCCGCAAATGAAGAACGCGAGGATCCGGAAGCACAGAGGAACCACTACTGACAGTCGGGAAGGAAGAAGGAATGACAGGAAAACCATCTTCACCCTCTTGTTGCGTAAAACCACAACAGAAGCGGAACGAGTGGCAGACCCAACGAGAATATAGGAGCCTAAATGGGCAGAAGAAGGCAGGACATCCGCCCTATCGTCAACATGAGGAGAGAGAAAACGAGGAGATTGCGTCTCGGGAACTCGATCATGACCACCAAGCTCCATAGACTGGACAACAGCCAGTTGTAACATCTTATCATTGATGGCCCTAAAATCCTCATTAGAACACTTGAGAGCATCAGGACCACCATAAATAAAGAGGAGCCTCATTTGGCCATCATCCACCGGACGAATGGTCTCTTTTTCACTCCTCTCCATTGCCAACTTCATCTTTTCAGCATCTTGCAGAGATAAGCGATCCTCCCTCGCAGGCTCCCTATCAACAAAACTCGAGTAAAGAGAAACATGACAAGCAAAATCAAGGAGTCGTTTCCTCTTCGGAACACGATCAAAACTCATGAACAACCACTTTGACTGACTAACAGGCCTCATAACTTTTCTCTTCCTGAAAGTTGAACCAGTAGCGCCAACGCTAACAGGAGCATTGAGATCCGTAGCATCCGAGCTCACTTTCCCATCAATGACAACATTACCACTATCGACAAGGACAGCGCGGGCAGCAATCTCCGTAGCTTGCCTCTCAGTTAGCAGAGTCCGCTCAGTTTTATTCATACTATACAAACTATTGCGCTCCACCATGACATCAGTAAGATAAGTGTCCAAAAGAACCACAGGAAGCTGCAAAAAACATTTGTTGATAATATGTTCCTCCGCAGTCAATTACAAATTCTTCTGCTTGTTGGGAACCAGGAAAGACCTTACTATCTGCCGACCCCACAAATTGAAGTAGCCAGAATAGACAGAAACGTAAAACCAATCTCGTGACCAACCCCTGATGTCATCATTAAGATTGCCAAAACATGCGGGAGAACGAAGAAAACAAGTACTCTTGGTCGCCAACAGACCAACCACCGAGTGCAAGATTCTAGCAGTCAAAGGAATACCAGAAATGATGGCCCTTGCATATGTGAAAACCATAACCCTCCAACCGTTAGGGCCTATCTGAGTAGGAAGAATACCCAGAAGATTTAAATAAGACCAGAATAACTCTGGAGCTGAAAATCGAAAACCGAAGTGAAACATATATGGGTAAAATGCAATATACCGCTTCCTCGGACGACAAAGACTGTCGGTCTCACGAGGTAGAATGATCTCAAAGTCAAAAGGCAAAGAGTAGTCAGAACGAACACTATCCAAGGTTGCTTGAGAAGCCTTCTTGGGAGAAAAATGAGCTTCGCAGGTAGCAAGCTGCTCACTGTCCAATAAGTCACCGGCAGACATTGCGAATGGGCAAGAAAGGATGGAAGAAGACGATAGAAAGAAGAAACAACCCTAATATCAAAGATGGCATAAATAAGGAAACAAAACAGTCATGATCTCCATTATACAAACGAGCAACGAAGAGACTGCTCGTGGGGTGACGTTAGGGGTGGGCATCCCATCCTGCGATCCCGATCCCGATCCCGTCCCGTCCCGTCCCATCCCGATTTTTTCGGGTCTTAATGGGATTGAATAATTTCATCCCGATCCTGTCCCATCCCGTTCTAGAATGGGATGGGATGGGATGAAGATTTTCAATCCCGCCAATCCCCTCCCATCCCGAGCTATTTTTTTAATATTTATTATTTATTTATTTATTTTTATTCATATAAACTTACAGATGACTGACATAAACTCATGGTGTTTGCAGTGGTAACAAAAATGTTACTTCAAGAAATAAATATTCATGGTATATGTATTGATGGTAAACCATTATGAATATGTTAGAGCATCACCAATAGGTCTATATTTCTTCCCTAACAAAAGATGAAATGTCATTTTTTCAAGGAACCATGAATTTTGTTTCCCATAGTAATGAAATTGTAAAATCAGTTGGGAGACCATCACAGCGACACAATACTCTTAGTGGGTCCCATTTATCATGTCATTTTCTAAAAGTCAAGCCCACTCGACTTCATTGTTAAGGGATTTAGTGGCTACCCTTATATTTGCATGCCACATCTATATCTAATTATAAGAAAGTTATTTTTCACGCTCTTATATGATGATAATCTTCGCGACAGTCACAGGCAGCACGATGATCCCGTCCCGTCCCGATCTCGTATGAACGGGATGGGATAGGGATGGGTATATCTCATCCCATCCCGTCCCGTGCCCACCCCTAGGTGACGTGCGGGATATAATGGCGAGCAAAATTCCCAAAAATGTGCGCAAAAACGAATGGATAAAGAAAATATCAAGACGATCGACCAACCGAAAGTTGCTAACAACATTAACTTCAAAACAAATATACAATTGGAATACTAACCGCCACGAAATTAGTGGATACTGAACATACCCACTAACTAAGGGGTAGTAGTTGAAGATACAGCAAAATAGACCGATCATCACGGCCATACACGAGGCAGAGAACATCCATCACGAGGATCCGACGTCCCATCTGCTGGGCCAGCTTGTAAAACCTAAGAAGAATAAAGCCAACCACAGAGGCCCAGACAAGGCCTACTATAAGAAGATATAATCAAAGCCCGAATCCAGGCCCGAAAAAATCAAAGCCTAAATCCAGACCCGACACGAGTTCTCTCATAAAGAAGATAAATGTTGTACCAAAAAAGAGTCGTGGAGGGAGTTACACATCCACGGACGCATCTCCATCAAGGAGGAGACTGTTACGAGAAACATCTCGTTTCGTTGCGCCTCACATGCTTAAGTCATGTAGAGAATTAATCGCGACCATTATAAAAAGTAAATGGAACATTCGACACAGGTATGCAACTTTAACTGAGTTTTGACCGGATTTACTTCCTTCTTAAAAAAAGTTGTTGACTTAAATATCGGAGTGCCTTCGGCCACCAAAAAAGTTGTCCATGGCAGTCTAACATTTGTTTTGCAGGTCAAACTCACAAGAGGACGATCTTTGGATGCATCAATACATATCAAGGAGTTATCTATGATAGTGTTATTGTTTTAAACTATAAGACTTATTTGTGATGTTAAGTTCACACAACTCCTCAAAACTTCATGAACAACACTTAATTTGACACACAAAAATTTGAGTTAATAAATATTAAATAATAAATATTAAATAAATAAGTTCGGGACGAGACGAGATGGGATGGGCGGAATTGAAAATCTTCATCCCAATCCGTCCCACTCTAGATCGGGACGGGATTGGGATCAAAACTGGACGGGACCGGGATCAGAATCACAAAATCGGGACGGGATCGAAATCACAAAACCAGGACGGGGTCGAGATCACGAAATGGGATGCCCACCCCTAGCTCAGATATGCTCGTATTTATAATGAACATAACTTCTAAAACAAACCCTAAACCTAGTAGGAAACATTGTCCTAATAATACTATAAATTTTAATAGGCCTAAAATACTATTATTGTTAATACTACTACTATATAATTACATGACAAAGACTATCTTCTTTAGTTTCAATCCGAGTCTTTTTGTTTTCACCTACCACCGCCATTTCAACGCCATCTCCATTATAAAAAATTAAAAAATTAAAAAATTAAAAAATTAAAAATTAAAAAATTAAAAAATTAAAAATTGAAAATTAAAATTAAAAAATCCATCCCAACCCATTGTTTCCACTATCCCACTCGCATGTAATTTTAAACTTTGTTATGATCAATTTTTTCACTACCATTGCATACACCAATTTATGTTTCATAGTCGTGACAAATCCAACTCAAGCAACTTCCTTGTCAGATGGAACTCCCCTACCCACTACCCTTTGCTTGTTCCCATACCATCAACTACACCCTATTTTAAATTTACCTTATGCCCAAGTACAACAAATCAAAGTATAACCCTTCACTTGTTTAAAGAAATCCAACCTTTCATTTGTTTCACCCTCTCCCCCTTAAAAAAACTCTATGCATAACAACTTATTATCTGAACAACTATTCACCGCCATCATATTTGTATTTTCAACATTATCCCTCATCTTCAACACCACGTGGGGGTGAGCACGGAACGGGATGGGGTCCATCCTTATCCCATCTAGTTTGTTCAAGACGGGACAGGATAAAGCTCATCTCGACCTCGTTCCATCCCAAACGGGACGAGATTGGCAATACTAAATGGTGCTTCAATGAAGAATATATAAAAAGTCATCTCACATTGCTCATACAAAAATAATGTCTAATTTATGAACATATGATTTTCATCATAACAATATTAAATATCATATAAAATTTATGGTCTAATGAAACTTACAGTTTTTTATATTAAGCATTCTCTATGTGATACAAAAATAATTGTCGTAACCAATCTAAAATGTGAAAAATCATAAATTTTCATAGGTTCTAATTTGACCTAAAATATTCAAACTAAATTTTCTATCTAAACAAACAGTACCAAATCAAGCAAATAAGTTTTCAAACAATAAATATTTTGATTTAATTTCAACACATCCTAAACTTTCCTTTAGAAGGGTAGTATTAAAATTAATAATAATAAATATTAAATAAATAAGTTCGGGACGGGATGGGCATGATTGAAAATCTTCATCCCGAGATCATCCCACTCTAGATTGGAACGGGACGAGATCGGAATGGGTTTGATCAATCCCAAAAAGACCCCAAAAAATTGGAACGGGATCGGGATGGCAGGATGGGATGCCCAACCCTACCACCATGATACAGATCCTCCATTTTTTTATAACCATAATCAACTTTACCAAGAGCTCCATACGACACATTTTCAATGAAAGCGCAAGCAAGGATTGTGATTTCGTTTTTCATGTTAATTTAAGTCTCTTGATTTCGAGAAATATTTCGGTGTCTAAAGAAAAACATAAAAACTTTGAGGATACATGAAATATATATAATGAATTTTGAGGGTATATGAAATATGTAGAAAAAAAAATTAAGATGCGAGTAAATAAATCTATTAAACAAATTAAATAAAGCTTAAAATAAAAAATGAAACAAATATGAAATCAATATATAATTAGAAAATTATGGGTGATTTCAAAATTTAGTATATAAGTAGAAAAAATGATAATTAGAAAAACAGGGGGTAGTTTCAATAATTAATAAATAATTAAAAGAAATGATAATTAGAAGAAAAAAAACCCAAATTTTGTTTTAAATTCTCAAAAAATGTAGTTTTTGTTAACTTGTTTTTTGTATTTTTCACAAAAAAGGGAAAATTATGAAGAAAAAAAACCCAAAATTTACGAAAAACCCTTGTAAAAATGATTTTTTTTTCTTTCGCCCTTGTTCTTTTTGCAATTTAAAAAAACGTAATTTTCCCCGAAATTGAGTGCAAGTACAATTATCTATGCAAGAGACTTAAACACGATTCTTGGAACATGGCATTCAAGGCAAGCTTGATCAATGTGAACAAAACTTTACAATTTATTTGAAGCGCTTCGCAATGTTCGTCAAGTTATACAAGAGAGTTTTCAACCATACCCAACGAATCATTCCAGTTATTCTCCTTTCCCACCAATTATATATCCTTCCCAACATCCTATCACTCATCCACACAAGCTAAGTCGCTTTCACTAACCCTAACCCCTAACAATTACCCACAAGATATTTCTTTCATTTCCTCCATTTATCAACATTTTGAATACATTCTTCCCCTGTTAAGCGAAATAAAACCCATTGACCAAATCGTTGTCACTGATCCCATATCACTTAGTTCTTTCACTTGATGAGTATCTTGTTATTGAGAAATCATTAGAAGTGCCTACGCACGAATCAGATATGTTTTAAAAAAAGGAGATATACCTGATTCTTCGGCATGTGAAGACCCATTTGCAGTTATATGTGAGAGTTTAACATTCAAAGGCATGAATATTATGTTTTTCTTGGTTATGTGACCACGCAATATGTATTTCATGAAGTTGTTACGCCAATACTTAGACGCCACATGAGAAAAGTTCATCCCAATAGTCGCAAGAAACATTAGAAGATTATTCGTTTTGTGTTTTGCTCATTATATTAAACTAACTCTATTAACCTGTAGATGTGCAACTCGAGGACGAGTTATTTTAAAGAATTAGATATTGATGCAGGACATCACGCAAGAATTTGATTAGAAAGCTTAATTTACAATTATTTCTATTTCATTGATTATAAACTTAATTACAAGTGTTTTCTATGTTAAGTTTAATTAGGAAATTATTTTATCTTTATCTATAAAAATTTTAAAAAAAAAAAAGCATTGTCTTTGTAAGTAGGAGGACTATTGATTAATTAATGAAATTTGTAATTGGATTTATCTTCTTTATTTGACTAGAGGGTTCAAGCTCTTCATTTCTTCTTCTATTTATGTATTTGTGGATTAAGCTTCGTAAGTTATTTGTCCCTTTCATCTTCTATTATCCATAATTACCTTATGGATTCATCGATTTTCTCTTCACTTGAACATTTATATGTGACAAACACCGAATAGATTGATTTTTTAACGCCCCATTTAGCTATTTATTAGACTTTAGTTGTGTTTAAAATTAATTAAATGCATCTTTATCTCGAATTTGATTATTGTTATAATTTTTGTTGAAAATCGAGAAATTTGCATAATTTGATAAATTAAACCATTAATTTCCATGTCGATGAGCAATTGGAGAAATTATGTACGGAAATTCAAGTTAGACCAAGCCTAAAATTCAATCCAATTTTAAATACTCCATAATGACCCAATGTTTTTAGCAAAAAATCACTTTCTATTTACATCCCATTTGATACTAAAATGTACCACTAGCATTTTCCACCAATATCATTTCAATAATCCTTCCAAAACCACTATCAAAAATTTTGAATTATTTAATTCCAAATTTTTGGAGATTTTTCTTTATCTCTTCCCATACAATCCATCCAACAATTCACTTACCATCCAACAATTCACTTAAAGTCTAACCCAAATGAATCATAACCATTCATTATACAACAAATGAATATTGATCATCAAACACAGTGATTTAAGTCAAATGTCGTTGGGTTTTGAAGTTAAATCTCAACCGTCAAAGCACATGTCACAGGTCTATAAATAGAGGCTATTTCTTCATTCAAAGTGATAATTATTTTTGGAGTTTTTTTAGAGATAAAATGTAGAGAAGCGACTCGGATTCTGGAATTTTTCTTTGAAACATGCATAAGAATTAGTTTATAGCCATTACATATACTTATGTTGACCTTCTAACTTTTTTTTTTTTTTTTAAGTTTCTAAAGTGTAAGTGTTGATTTTGTATTCCAATATTTTTTCCATTGAAATAAAGTAAGTTCAATTTTTATTTATTCATTATTGTCTTCATTTTATTCATTTTTAACAAAGATTCCACTTTCTCAACTACATTTTTTTAATTTTCATCATTCATGGAAAGTTAATCATAATCTCTCAATAAGGGCAAGAGATTGAGCCACCTTACAAATATAATGGTAGTTAGATTATATTTAATTTATGAAGTAAGTAGAACATGAATTGTAAGAAGCAATTAGAGAGAAGTCTTCATTTGTTAAGATGGATATATTTTTTATTCGAAATAATAAATTTATTTATATTCTGTTAGGATTTTTATAATAAATAACATAACTAAAATCCAATTATGTTTTAGAAATGAAACAATGAATTTGGTTAAAGCTTGAGGAAAATGAAAAAACTTTTACTTCTTTAATCCCTCGACTCAAGCCATGTAGGTTGAAAAACCATTTGATTTGAGTATTATGGGGAGAAATTGAAAATACATTCTAGTACACTACTATGTTGGAATGGGGTGGTTCTTATACCCTTGAGATTTTTTCACGTTTCAATCTTACTTCACAAGTTAATTATTTTGTTTTAAATTACATCATCTCTCAATATTTTATCATATTTTTTTAATTTTATTTCTTCCTTTTATTATTTAATTTAAGAGTCAAGTATTATCCTCTAATCAAAGTGAAGTAGTTTATAACCTCTACTTTCACTATGCATTGTTAGAGTGTGTTGTAGGATAAAAAGAAAAACAAATTTTGATTAATGTCAAAAATCATGCAACAAAAATAATGTTGATTTTTTGCATCAATCAACATGTTAAAAGACCGAAATCATTATATGAAAAGAATGAAATTAGTCATACCCTGATTATTATCCACTTGTTAGAAAATCGTGTGTATATGTGATTAGTTTGGACTTTTCACTAGACAACAACATATTTTATTGCATTGTAATAATAATATGATTATTAGATTTTACAATCCACATTATGTAAGAGTAAATGAACTTCAATTGAGGCATAACACACACGATAGTGTGTATTATATTGTTGATCATATAGAGATTAACATATAACCAAGGAATGTGATTTCTCGAAATATGTCAAAATTTCACAAAATATTTCATATTTTGAAGTTGTCGAATTATTTTTGAAAAAAATAAATAAATATTTTAATCTTTGTATATTTTAAGATGCTATAATGTCCTTACGAGTAGCGTGAGATTTTTTATGTAGTATTTAAAAGTTTAAAATACATAACTTATATTGTTCAATTCGAAATCACAACCGAAGTTTTACGTTTTTTTAAACAAAATGAAACATTTCACGAAATATTTCTTAAAATCGGGAAACCGAAATTAACTCGAAAAACGAAATCACAATCCTTGCATATAACTTTTAAAACAATGGTGCCACTAGATGAAAATAAACAATGATTCATATTCATGAGTTCAAGGAGAAAGTGGATGCCTCATATGACAAATAAATCATTGATGGCCTCATACAATGATTAGTTTTAGTGTCTTAACTATTTATCTTTATAGAGACAATGTAAGAATCTTAATAAATTAATTTGTATCAAGATTCTGGTTTTAGTTTTATTTATTTGTATTTGCATTTGAAGAGTAAAATTTGTGGAACGAGCTAAATGTAGTAAGTTTATCATTATTACATTCAAAATATCTTTTAAGTTTGGTTGACTTGTGAATTGATATTGAAATAGTTGCAATCTCTAATAATTCTTTAGCTAAAGTATTGTCGCAAGACTAACACTACTTTATTTGTTTTCATACAATACACGTTGCAACTTGATGAGATTGATAAGTCAAATAGAACTTGACATTTTTCATTACCCATATTACATATACGTTGATATTTCACATTGAATAAGACTCTAATATGTTGATATTTCACATTGAGTATTTGGTTTTGTTGTTGTTGTTGTTGATATTTTACGTACATGGGTTGTGAAAATTGCAAAGTTTAAAGCCATGTGTCAATAATTATTTAAATTTGTTGAACTTCTTTCCGCATTTTCAAATTTCTTGCTAAATAAAACGGTGTTCATCTCTCTATTTTTTTATTGTCATTTTTTTAGCATAAGTGTTTGGATTCACCCTGAAATACTTATCAATACCGAAAAATATATTCACTAAACATGAACTTCCATCAAAATTAGTTTAATCCCTAATAGTAGCCACCGGCCAGAATTTTGAATGGAATGACATATGATATATTGGCTGACAATAATATTGAAATTATAATACACATGAGTTGCATATTTAAAATATTTAATATTCTTTATTTTCTTGAAATTTGTACATGTGTGAAATGCTTTGCTTTGATGCAAAATAATAATAATCTGCTCAACCGATATAGATTTATCAATTAGATACATAATATTATTTTTCGTGGGGATGAAATTTTTTTTACTAAAACACTTGTTTTGAAAGTGTAGTGGAGTTTTCTACATTAAATAATATAACAAAACTTATTATGATGGTGTAACCTAAGATTGAGTTGATGTGGATATCTTGACAATTTAAATAATATCAACAAACAACAACACTAAATGACAATTGTAAATATACTAATTTGTTGTGATTAAAATAAATTTCATTTTGCAATAAGTTTTATAGGTTTTTCATGGTCTTTAGCATGAACTTGATAGCTATTTTTCTCATAAAGATTGAATAACCGCTACACCTTTTATAAATTCAAATTTGTTCAAAAAATGAACTGAGACGGAAATTTTATGTGCCTAAAAGTGTTGTCGCACTTTAATGGAGATATTTTGGAAACGTTTTTGTTGACATTGAAATGGACTTTAGATATACTAAAATGTGAGGAAATGAACGTTTATCTTATGTACCTAATTTAGACACAAAAGCTTTTCATTTTAACTCATAACACTTGGCATATACCAGTTGTGTTAAAAAAAAAATGATTTGTTTAAAAAAATTATCCCAATTTTGTTGTTCTTCCACAAATATGAAGTCATAGCAGTCATAAAGCAATGGACATTTGGCTACAAATGATTTACAAAAATTAGACACAAAGATGTTACCAAGTATATATAAGAATCCCAACTATCCACAAAGGTAATTGCATACAATCTAATTCAAATGTGAATACCAACTAGTTATAAAGCTAATTAAATACAATTCACAAGTCAAATCTGAAAACTAGTTATAAAGCTAATTACATATAATTCACAAGTCAAATCTGAAAAACTAATTAATCATAAACATACAATCCAAAAGTCATATATGAAAACCAACTAATCATAAAACATACAATTCATAAGTCTTGAACATAAAAAAATAACAAATAGCACATAAAGTTTCTCAAACCTTACGCAATAAAATGATGGAAACGCTTGAAGCAGACCATTGACCTCTAAATTCAGTGAACGCCCAAATCATAATACATTTTTTAAAGTAAAAAAAAAAAATTTATAAAGACACCAACATATTAAATACAAAACTGTACCATGACACAAGAGATCAACAAACAAATTAAAAACAAGAGAATGACTAACTTTTTTATTAACCAAATATGAATAAATATAATAAAGATCAAGAGATTAAAAATCTAATTGAGGGATATGCCAATATGCATATATTAATTTTAAAAAAATTATATCTCTTTGTAAAAGATGTTCTAAAGCTATCGAACATAAACTTAATAAAGTAAGTAAACTATAAAAGCAACATTTGACTATAAAAAATAGGAGTTGAGCTCCTAATACAATTCTCACCTATCATGTTATAACCAAAACATATTTCTCCTCATATTCGCATCAACTGAAACAAAACATATTATGAATGTGATATTAAATCAAATGACCTAATAATAAAACTCTCTCCATGAACTCATTAAACCCAATAAGTCAATAATACTACCATTGCATTTAATACCAAAGTAAATAAAGTTGGTGGGTCATTTCAATATCTCATTAGGGTTGTATTGACAAAGTGGAAGCATTAATGCAATGTCAACTAATCAAGGGTACCTTAGTAGTGTAAAAAACAATAACAATTACAAGCATTTAAATGGTACAATACGATAACAATTCCGCAACAGTTTAAAACTTATTGAAATTAAAATGAACTAATAAACTCACGTAAAATTCACTAAACTCAAAAAGTATTTTAAACGGTACAACAAGATATGCTGAAACATCATATCAATCGAAATTAATTGCAATTGAGCAAGCATACAATTTTTTTAAAAATAAACTGGAACACAACAAATTTTTTGGATTAGAAAAACATATTAAAACGTTCCATAATGAAATAGTTTAAATGTCCCTAATATCCTTTACCCAAGTAGAAGACTTGCATGCATACAAATCGAAAATCTAATTACAAGGTTATGACAACAAAAAAATTAATGGACTCATGCCATAAAGAGATGAGACATGTTAGGCCTATTATGCAAGACATTTAAGTATCATCTCTTCACAACAAGAATCCCATGAATTCTACCTTAATTTATTTTCCACCAATCCCTATTATGAAAACCACAAAGCTTAGTCCTCTGGACACTGAAGATAATTAAAAATAAGTTAAAGCATTTTACATATAAAACTTGGGTTCATTTATGCTAGTTAACACAAATTCAAACAAATAAATATAATTTTAAATAGCTTTTGGAGGCATTACACGAGCTTTTGCAAAAAATTAACTACGTCCTTTATGGTAAATGTGAGAATCAAAACAGACAAAAAACTATCAAAATTGTAAAATGGATACTATCAGTGTGCTGGTCTTCTAGATTCTATTACAATATGAAGATACTTCAACAAATCCAGTCAATCAAACTCCTTTGAAGACCACTACATTGAAATTTCCCTTTGATTGTTGAATTTTGTTTGTTTCTGCAGAGTTAAGGGAAGTGAAGTAACTAAAAATAAGTTAATAAAAATGTTTTTTTATAAGTTATTAGTTTCTTGTAATGTATAAAGAATCCTTGTGTTGTTAGTTCATCATAGTTGTTAATTACATGTAATGTATAGATGTCATAGCAGATACCGAAACAGACAAAAAAAATAACAAAACTATTAGATAGATATTATTAGTGTGCTCATTTTCTAAATTCTTTTGCAATGTAAATATTGAAAACTTCAGCAAATCTAGCTACAAACTCCTTTTGAAGAATATTACATTGAAATTTCCAATTGATTTTTGGATTATGTTTGTTTCTACAAAGTTAATGAAAGTGAAACAACTAAAAAAGGTTACTAGAAATGTTTGTTTATACGTTACTAAGTGTCGACATGCTCTACGTGCCCGAATATTCAATATTTTTTTATTTTATTACAACCTTTTAATAGTAAGTAAAAATTACTATTAAAATTCTAAACAAAATAATTATTTATAATTTTAATGGCCTATCTATAATTTACAAATAATTAAGGGTTTTGAATAAATTATGTTAGAGACTTAGGTATAAATAACAATATTTGAGAGGGGCTGGGTTTGATCTTAAATAATTTGAATTTGGGAGGGTAAAATGGTACGGTAATATTTTTATTTAATATTACAAAATAACCCCTTTTACTATTCACCTACTTATTGATTTTTTTTTTTGTAAATATAATATAATTGGGAGGGTATTTTGGACAATCTGAAAATCTGGACTAAGACACGCTCATTCATCGTTCCTAAGGGGACCATGCCTTATATAGTTTAAATGAATTTATTACAATGTATAATTTTTTATTATTTCATTATAGTTATTAATTACATGTAATGTATAGATGTTAGAGCAGATACCATGCTAGGACCTGCAAGACAACTTAACTAGGTAGCGACTTCCAGAAATATTTTAGCTGACATTTGGTTTTCGAGATATACTCACTCAGGTAAAACAATTTTAGGTCAGGATAGCAGGAAGCGATGACAACCATATACACATTTGTGATTTTTGAACCAAGTACGAGAGAGAATATTCGTAGACAAATGAATCAGAGAACAAATTAAATAACATTTTATAACTTTCAAATTTCATATAAGAAAATGTTTATAAAAAGACAATGTAATTAAATTATGAATTCATAAAAAATCTCAAGTTCGCATATGCAAGGGAAAAATGACGACATTCGAAAGTCAAATAGATGCAATATGAATGTCTCTCAACCTCGAACAAATTTCAAAGTTTATTAATGGAATAAAAGATAAATGAGAAGACGTCTTTCATTTTAAGGTGTTGCTAAGGAAAAATAACTTCCTCATCGCAACATTTCATCAAACATAATCAACAACCCACCAATATAACTACAATTATGAATTTTTGGTACAAAAATGGAGATTGTGATTTGTTTAATCTGACATGAAAAACTGAAAGTGAAATATATTCAGAGTTGTTTTGATATTGGGTAGCAAAATATTTGAAAAGAGTATTCGGATCTACAATTCGTTCAAAGATATAACAAAATTTGATGAATAAGATAGAGTTAACAACTGAATCTAAACTTTGAATATGAAGAAAAATTGATAGGTCTAAAATAAAAAATTACCTGGTGGAGAGAATGAGAACGTTAAACCCTAGATACGAGGAGAACAATAAGACGATTGAGAGCTCAGAGATTCAAACGATATGAGAACATCGATTTAGAGATAAATTGAAAGAGAACTTGAAGAGATCTATCACACTCACGCTCACATCTCAACTGATAAAACTTTCATTCAATTGAAACTCTAATTGATAGAGACTTGGATCGACATTGGCGATAGAAATTATATAATATCTACAATTTAAGAGAAAAATTCAGAAACTTAGACAAATTGTTTTGCTTTGTTTGCTCTGAAACCCTAGAAAGCAATGAGAATAAGTAGAAATGTTTAGAGCAAAAAAGGGAGTCGAGAGAGAAGACATTTTGTTTATGTTAAAGATATGGGTCAACATCCGTACACCTATTAAGTATATACTAAAACATATCTAAACATGCAAAAACAAAATTTATTAGTCCCTGAATTTGGGGCATAGAAAAAAACGTTTATGATGAAAATACCTTAATTATCCCTATTTCCCTATTTTGGTATAGTGAATGAGCTTCGAGATCACAAAAAACCTATGAAATTCAGTAATGAAAAAAATTGATTGCAATCTACGAAAACGACGAGCTAGAGAGATTATCCTCGTGAAATTGACATACTTTTTGGCTGAACTATTGTAATTATGGATCTAACCTTATCGATGGAATCAGATAACAAATAGAGGAAATAAATATAAAAATAAAAAACGAAGAAAAATTAAGAATGTTGGTGAAATTAGAAAAAATGATTAAAAAATCCACATCATAATTTATTTGATGTGGAATCTATGCCAGCTACCCCTCTCATGTACAACGCACCTTCCTAGGCTCAGAACATGCCCCAAGTCTAGGCTGGCTAGAATAACTTGTTTGAAATATTCGTTTTGTAGTACAACACTGTTCAATTTTAAGTGAAATTTTACTTTAATACGATAATACCAAGTTAGCGCAATAATTTCGAAATGAATTTAACATTTTAATTTATTATTATTAATATTACAATTCATTTTCAAATTCATAGTTATTAGAATTTTGATTGCATAAAAGAGTATAAAATACAAATACTATTTAAAAATAATATAGTGTCGTAAAAAAATGAAATGTATATAGGAGATTACACCTTCAAATAAAATCACAACTGATACTTTACAATTAGCACATTGGCCAACTACCCATATATTGAGATTCGTTGTCTTGAATATCTTAATCACACGAATTAACTATATTGCTCAATTATCAATTACCATTTTACAATTTCATCCACCATGTTATCGAAATTGTGTTTATCGTTGTAGTTTATTTAATCGTAAGGTTTTTCTCACGTTTTCGCACCTTAAATGACTATTTATAAAGTATTAACTTTTCATAAAAAATTATTTCTAACAAAATTTTATTCTATTATGATAGTTTTGTGTAAAAGGTATGATAGTCACGTGATAACCTCGGGTCGAAAATATCACATTCATAGAATAAGTTACTGGCCAAAATAACATGTGCATTTGGATAGACTCATAATGCACGAGTTATTGTTTCATTTTTTGTCAAATAATTTTCGTGAATAATGAATTCGGACAATGTTAATATTAGAGAAAAAATATGTATAAAATGACTTTTACTACCATACATTTTGTAAACTTACAAACAATCCGTGGTGATCGTGTTAGAGATAGACTTTGTCTACCATCCAAATGAATGGTGCGAACATTGCTTCACCACCACCATGGGCATCCCCACTGCCAACATCACATCCTCATCACTATTTATCATTATCACCACATTAAGCACCACTATTCATTAGTATCGACCAAAATTTGTCAACTTTTATATGATTTAGAATTTTTTACAAAATGTACTTTTTTATTCATATTCTTATATTTTGATGCTTTGCCATTCAAGCTTCATATGCATATTTTTAATATTACAATCCATAAAAAAACACCGACATTGAGATTGGCTTGAATAAAGATACAACCAAAAGGAACATGTTTTGCTATTGATTTGGTTGTCTTCATTTTTCGTTTCATTTTTTCTTGAAACCTTAGGTAGAAAAGATGAATACAAGTTTGAGTTTAAGAGGAAGATAAGGGGTTTGCTTTTGATGAAAGTAAAAAAAAAATTACATATATCCTGACTCAATTTTTATACTTAAAATCATATACTTGATGATGTAATATCTGTGCCCTCGTCACAATAGCATTGGAAATTAGGAATCACAATGTTTAATTTTGTGGTACACATGCTGCTATGTCATTGAATAAAAACAAAATTTTATTACAAAATTTAAGTCAAAATAGACTTTTAGAAATAAAAAAATACTCCAATATTTGAATTCTTTCATCTATTAACTTGTAAAAAGTTTAGTCAGGATTTTTTCAACTTAGGGTTTAAAACAAAAACTTTGGGAGTTCCGAATAAGTTTTACCTTTTATTGGCTGATGATCACCAAATAAGGTTACTCATGATCTACAAACAGATATTGGAGTGAGTCCACGTGATCCATAGGTCAGCTTTGTTTGGACTCTCATCCACCTTGCACGTGGTCCAGATTGAGTCTGTAAATCCCTCTCTAATATTTAAACCCAAAAATATCAGTTCTACCCAATTTCCCAGACCCCCAATTTTCTCGCCTCGCCTTCGCCCCGGAATTCACTGACCCGGAAATCTTTTCCTCTCTCTCTCTCTCTCTCGCTCTTTACTAAAAACGGAAACAAACAATTCCTCTGCTTTGTTCGTGCAACAAACAAAGTCAAAGAGAGAGTGGCAATCATGTAATAAACACGTAAGCGAAGGTGACTCTTGTTGACGTCAAAAGTCCTCCTTTAGAAGTTAGAACCACTGAATCTCCCCTCTCTCTCTACACGCTCTCTGTGCTCTCTCTTTCTGTCTCCATTTGCCAGTCTTTTCTGATACAACACGCTTGAGAGAGGCTTTGAGAACTGTGAAGAAGAAGCGAAGAGGAAGAAGAGAGGACAGAGTTGAAATCCATCCGTCTCTCCATCCAGAGTTCAAAAGTCCGACATCATCCCAATTCCATCCACCAAAGTCAAGGTGAATTTCAAAGAAAACTATTTATTTCCCCCCATTTTGCTTTTGTGAATTTTAGTTGGAAATTTCGGGGTTTACTTCTTAAAGACGGCAGCTTTTACTTTTAAGTCAGATCTCTTTCATTCTTTGATGCTGAAGGTTCTGTGGTTGGTGAACGGATTTCATTGATTCTAGACACCCCTTCTTTGCTTTTTTCAATTTCTAGGGTTTTAATTGGTTTGGGTCACTTCGATTTTTCAACTAGACTAGTAAAGTTGGGTTTTTTTTTTTTATTTTTTTAATGGTTTTAACTGTCTGTGTGTTGCTTGAGGTTTTTTGAGAGTAGTTAGGGATTTTTGGGGTTTATTTTGATGGTTGGGTGATGTACTGGGAGAGTAGAAGAAGAACACACCAGAGGAGAAATGCGGAAGATGATAAGAAGGAAGCTTGTGTGGGAGTGATGCCGAGCTTTGTGCCACAACTGCTTGCTTCAACTGCACTGTAAGTGCCCTTCCTCCTCTTTCCCAATTTCAGAACTATTACTTTGTTTGAAATGTTGTATTTTGTAGAATCAAGTTCCAATCTTGATTACATGTGAACTAGACAGAGTTGTAAGTTCAGCAATATGTAGTATGTACAAAATACCTAACGCAATTGTTACGTTGTTGCTTGTGTTTGGAAAATCCGGTATTATTCTTGTTCTTTCTATATCACAGATTTGTTTTTGATCCAAAATGAGACACATGCCATGTTGAACACTGAATTATTGTTTACATACTACTCAATAATTTGGCTTCCGTTTCCTCTGATACTCGAGCCTAGCTTACCTTTGGCTTTGAGATTAAGTGTCTTGATATGAAACAAATAGTTCTAAATGACCACGTAGTTTGGATTTTTCGGGATGAAATATTAAGATATATTGTTGTCCCAAGTGTTGGGTTTTATGCTAAAATAAAGGAGGAAATGTTGGAGGTTATTGTAATGATGCTGGTAGATATTTCAAATTCTCACTGGGGAGAAGGTAGCCTTACAAAGCTAGCCAAATGGACCTCTATGCATGTTGGAGGGTAAGTAGGTTAGAGGGTGGCTAAGCGTAATTATCCAATGGAGATCATTCTGCTGAGTTGTAAAGGAGTCCAAAGGGATGAAGGTAAGATGATGAGAAGACGAATCAAAGGTGGGAATTTTATCCATGGGTGTGTGATAGGATTCGGCCTCCTATCAGATTTACCTATACAAGGAGAAAGAAAGTGGTGAATGCTGAAGGATGCTAAAGGCTGATATGGAATGCTGATATTAAAGAATGAAGCTGCTGATGCTGATGCTGATACTGGTACTGGAATGCTAATGCTGATGCTGAAAGAATGCTGATGGTACTGGAATGCTAATGCTGAGGCTGAAAGAATGGGAGGAGTTAATGCTGATGTTGGAAGTCTGTTAGAAGATTGCTGAGTGTGTCAAAGGGGTGGTTAGAGGTTATGTGTAAATTCTGTTAGTTCTGTTAAGTGTGCTCTGTTAGTATTAACAGAGTTGTTGCTCAGTTAGTCTATAAATAAGAACACATGAGGAGAACAGAAGGATCCATTGATTGTAATAAATGTACATTGAGCAAACTGCTCAAGGAGAGTGGAGCATCTCGAATTGCTCTTAAGGAGATTTGCAATCTCGAAATTGCTAATACATTCTTGTATCTTTCATTACAATTGATCAATACAATACAATCTTCCTTTCTACAATCAATCTCATTCAGTTAGTCTTCTTTCTGCAATCAGTATTCCACATCAGAGCTGTTGCTTGTTCCTTTCATTGCTTGAGTTGATTCCACAACAAGGTTACAAGCTGCAAACAAGAACATAAGAAGGTTAGTGCATATCAATTGGTATCAGAGCACTCGAATTCCTGGGAGATGGCTGGAAAGGGTATTAACGCTAATGCGAGAATGGAAATTATGGAAGAATCTATGGCTAACATGCAAGGGAAAATGGATTCTTTGGATGGAAGTTTCCAAGAATTGAAACAAATGATGGAATTGATGCTAAAAAGGCAACAAGAACCTCCGAAAACTGTTTCTACAAGCGAAAAATAGCCAATTCCTCCACTGAATGGGGAAATCCACAGTCCAAATGGTGGAATGGGAGGATCTTCTTCACAAGGGTTTCAATTTGATAAGAGACGTAAAAGGTTAGAGATGCCTACCTTTGAAGGATCAAACCCTGATGGATGGATTATGAAAGCGGAAAGATTCTTTGCAATCAATCGTTACAGTAATGACGAGAAGATTGAAGCCTCAGTGATTGCGTTCGAAGGTGATGCCCTTCTTTGGTATCAGTGGGAAAGCAAGCGCAGACCTATCATTTTCTGGGAAGAACTCAAAGGATTGCTTTTGAAACAATTTAGGTCGACCCAAGAAGGATCATTGTGTGAGCAATTCCTCGCGTTGAAGCAAGAAGGATCAGTGGCGGAATATCGAAGGCGCTTCGTCTCCCATGCTGCACCATTGGAATCCCTGAATGAAGAGGTATACCTCAGCAAATTCGTGAATGGGTTGAAACCTTCGATCCGGGCTGAGGTGAGAATGCTAGATCCCGGGTTTTTGGGTCGGGCTATGGATATGGCCCAACGAGTTGAGGAAAAACAAAGAGTTTTGGGCTTCTCCAAACAAAACTTTCAGGGTTACAATCAAAAGCCTGTGAATAGCCCAAGACCATTTCCAAATGGCTCTTTAGGGCAACCTTATCAAACTTCAAACAGAGAGTTCAACCAGCCTCTAACTTCGATCGAAACTGAGAGACAAACAGCGGCGAGAGGTGAGATTCGTCGATTTTCCGACGCCGAGTACCAAGAAAAGAGGGCGAGAGGTCTATGTTTCAAGTGCGATGAGAAGTATTCGCCGGGTCATCGATGCAAGAAGAAAGAAATCAGTGTTCTTATTGCCCAGGCCGAAAGCGAAGAAGAAGAAGAGGATGGTCAGGGGAGTGAAGATCTGAAAGAACTCGATGTGGTCGAGATCAGTAGAGGAGTAGAAGTTTCCCTGAGTTCTGTTGTTGGCTTGACAAATCCAAAGACGATGCGGCTTGCTGGTGCGATTTCGGGTCAAACAGTGGTTGTGTTGATCGACAGTGGTGCCACCCACAACTTCATATCGCATAAAGTGGTTGAGCAACCGAAATTACCAGTATCTTCCACAGGTGTGTATGGTGTGACCATGGGGTCTGGAGATTCTGTGCAAGGAAGTGGAATTTGCAGAGGGGTGGAGTTAATCTTGCAAGGGATAGAGATTGTGGATGATTTTCTTCCGTTAGGGCTTGGAAGCTCAGACGTGATTTTGGGCATCCAGTGGTTAGAAAAATTGGGAATGACTTTCATAAATTGGAAGGATCAAGTTTTGAGATTTAGGGTCGGTGCTGAAACACTTACGCTTAAGGGTGATCCATCTCTGGGCCGAAGTTTGGTTTCCCTCAAAACAATGCTCCGCACCATTAAGCAGGAGGGTCAGGGCATATTACTGGAACTGGGTTGCATGTCTTCTACGGTGAAGGAGTTTTCGGAGATGCCTAAGGAGTTGAATGAAGTTTTGGCAAGGTATGATGTGGTTTTTCAGTTGCCTTCAGGTCTACCACCGTTGAGGGGTCATGAGCATCACATTGTTTTGCAAGAAGGAACAAGACCAATCAATGTTCGCCCATATCGGTATCCTCAATTTCAGAAAAACGAAATTGAGCGATTAATCGCTGAAATGTTGGAGGCTGGCATCATCAGACCCAGTGTAAGTCCTTACTCAAGTCCGGTGCTTTTGGTCAAAAAGAAGGATGGGGCGTGGCGATTTTGTGTCGACTATCGAGCGTTGAACAAATGTACGGTGCCTGACCGTTTTCCAATTCCGGTCATTGATGAGCTACTGGATGAACTTCATGGCGCAGTAATCTTCTCCAAATTAGATTTGAGGTCGGGGTATCATCAGATCAGAGTTCAAGCTGGGGATGAGGCTAAGACGGCTTTCCGCACCCATGAAGGTCATTACGAATTTCTTGTAATGCCTTTTGGTCTTTCCAACGCTCCGGCCACGTTCCAAGCGTTGATGAATGCGATTTTCCGGCCTTATTTACGCAAATTCGTGCTCGTCTTCTTCGATGACATCTTGGTGTACAGTCCAAGCCTCGAGAAGCATGCGGAACAGCTGGCAACGGTTTTGGGTCTATTAAAATTCCATTCCTTGTATGCAAACAGGAAGAAATGCGAGTTTGGAAGCTCCAAATTAGGATACTTGGGCCATGTCATTTCGGCAAATGGGGTCTCCATGGATCAGACCAAGGTTCAGGCAATGTTGGATTGGCCGCAACCCACGAATATCACGGCACTACGGGGATTTTTGGGTCTTACGGGTTATTACCGTAAGTTCATCAGGGCTTATAGTCAAATTGCGGGTCCGCTCATCTCTCAGTTGAAGAAGAATGGTTTCGCGTGGAATCAGGAAGCCGAGAATGCTTTCCAGGAGTTGAAGTGCGCCATGACTACTGCTCCGGTGTTACGAATGCCGGACTTTTCTAAGGAGTTCATCGTCGAGACAGACGCATCGGGGTATGCGGTGGGGGCTGTTCTGATGCAAGAAAAACATCCCATCGCATTTTTCAGTCAAGTTTTGGGGCAGAGAGCACGGCTCAAACCGATCTACGAGAAGGAATTAATGGCAATCGTGTTCGCAGTCACGAAATGGCGGGCTTATTTACTGGGCAGGAAGTTCATCATCCGCACTGATCAGAAAAGCTTGAAATTTCTCATGGAACAACGGGTCATTGGTTCGGAGTATCAAAAATGGGTATGTAAATTACTTGGGTTTCAATTTGAAATTCAATATAGGACGGGGGCATCAAATGCAGCCGCAGACGGCCTTTCTCGAATTTCTCTATCTCCGGGGTTGTCGCCTATGAGTTTACCATCTTGGCGTGATTGGGCTGTGCTTAAGAGAGAAATTTTGGATGATTCTGATATTCAACTTAAGAAACAGGCTATTTTGAAAGGTTCTGTATTTTCTGGGTATGGACTGATTCATGATCTATTGCACCACAAAAACAGGTTGGTTATCCCAAGTTCTTCTTCTCTCATACCTTTGATTTTTAAGGAGTTTCATGAGTCTGCTGTTGGGGGCCATTCAGGAGAGACTAAAACTTATTTGCGGGTTGCTAAGGAAGTGTTTTGGGTGGGTATGAAGGCGTGTATCAGAAAAATGGTTGGGGAGTGCGCCGTGTGTCAACGCAACAAGTCCTTGGCCACGTCTCCAGCTGGCCTGCTTCAGCCTATTCCATTACCAGTTCAAATCTGGGATGAAGTCACCATGGACTTCATAGAAGGGTTGCCGTGTTCCGGACAGGCGGATACCATATTGGTGGTTGTTGATCGCCTCAGCAAATATGCACATTTCGCTGGCCTAAAGCATCCCTACACGGCAGAGAAGGTAGCTTGGGTTTTTGCTAAGGAGATCGGTAAGCTTCATGGGACGCCATTATCGATAATATCAGATCGAGACAAAGTATTTTTGAGTCGATTTTGGCAGGAATTATTCCGAGTTCAGGGCACTAAGCTAAAGCATAGTACGGCTTACCATCCACAGACGGATGGACAGTCTGAAGTGGTCAACCGCTGTTTAGAAACTTATCTTCGGTGTTTTAGTTTCGAGAGACCCAAACAATGGCTGAGGTGGCTCCACTGGGCTGAGTATTGGTATAATACTTCGACGCACTCCGCCACAGGTTTTACACCGTTCAAAATTCTTTATGGCAGGGATCCTCCGCCCCTGTTGAGGTATGTTGCTGGATCTGCTATTGTCTCTTCAGTGGAACAACATTTGTTGGACAGGGATCGCGTCTTGGAGTCTCTGAAATTGCACTTACTGCGGGCACAACAACGTATGAAATCACAGGCGGATAAGTCTCGCAGGGATGTAGTTTTTGATGTGGGTGATCGGGTTTTCCTGAAGCTTCGTCCTTATCGGCAGCATACAGTGGCTAGTCGTGCAAATCAGAAGCTTGCGGCTCGTTTTTATGGACCTTTTGAGGTATTGGCTAGGATAGGGGCTGTCGCCTATAAACTGGCTCTTCCTTCTTCTTCTCGGATCCATCCTGTTTTCCACGTGTCTCAGCTGCGTCGCGCTAGAGGTGATTGTTCTCAGGTCATTCCTCTTCCTCCTCGACTCAGCAGTGAAGACGACGTGGAATTTCGGCCTGAATCAGTGCTTGACGTGCGTTATGGGACTGGGGGAAATTCAGATACGATGGAAGTGTTGATTAAATGGCATGGGCTGCCTGCTTTTGAGGCTACTTGGGAGAGCTTCCGTGAATTCCAGTTTCAGTTTCCTTCTTTTCACCTTGAGGACAAGGTGAGTTTTTTGGGCGGGGGTATTGATAGGATTCGGCCTCCTATCAGATTTACCTATACAAGGAGAAAGAAAGTGGTGAATGCTGAAGGATGCTAGAGGCTGATATGGAATGCTGATATTAAAGAATGAAGCTGCTGATGCTGATACTGGTACTGGAATGCTAATGCTGATGCTGAAAGAATGCTGATGGTACTGGAATGCTAATGCTGAGGCTGAAAGAATGGGAGGAGTTAATGCTGATGTTGGAAGTCTGTTAGAAGATTGCTGAGTGTGTCAAAGGGGTGGTTAGAGGTTATGTGTAAATTCTGTTAGTTCTGTTAAGTGTGCTCTGTTAGTATTAACAGAGTTGTTGCTCAGTTAGTCTATAAATAAGAACACATGAGGAGAACAGAAGGATCCATTGATTGTAATAAATGTACATTGAGCAAACTGCTCAAGGAGAGTGGAGCATCTCGAACTGCTCTTAAGGAGATTTGCAATCTCGAAATTGCTAATACATTCTTGTATCTTTCATTACAATTGATCAATACAATACAATCTTCCTTTCTACAATCAATCTCATTCAGTTAGTCTTCTTTCTGCAATCAGTATTCCACATCAGAGCTGTTGCTTGTTCCTTTCATTGCTTGAGTTGATTCCACAACAAGGTTACAAGCTGCAAACAAGAACATAAGAAGGTTAGTGCATATCAGTGTGCTTATGCGAGCACTAAGGGGTTGTAATTTATTTTTATTTTCTTAAATATATACTTTGTGTGTGTTGGGGGGGGAGGATGGTGGTTCATGATTGGAGCAAAGTGTTCCTCTTTGAGAGTTTGAAACTTGTGGTTTCGTCAGGAAAGTTTCCAAAACCTATTAGGGGGTGAAGGAAGACTATGTTGTTTCCCATCAATTCTCTTCAAGCAATCATTCCACCCAGGCTCATCGAGGGAGCTAAATCTTTGTGAAGGTCAGGTAAATCCATCGGAGACTGGCTAGGAGCGAAACTTAGAGAAGCTATATGGCTAGGCCTTCTGCTATTCAGATGGGTGGAGCTTATCAAGGGTGACAAATTGATAACAGGGTCTAAGTTATTAATGCGGCGAAAAGTCGCTGATTAATTGCAATTTGGGGTTTGAACGAACCGAACTGGGTAAATCGGTTGGGGTTTAGCAGTCACCGATTAATTGACGAAAAATTGGCGAGTCACCGATCAATTTGCCCAGCCGACTTGCCAATTTATCGCTATGTTGGAAAGTTAGGTTGTTTGTAGTGATATAAGTGTCGCAACCTGCAAAATTGAATTCATTTGATTAATTAGTAAAGTAATATATGACTGATTAATTAGTAAAGTTATATAATTACAAATTTACACCATTTTGATTAATTAGTTATATTTGTAATCTATGACTATGATTAAAATTTTAAAAATATATGTTTTGAAAAAATTGATTGATTAAATCCGATTAATCCCGCTTAATTGTAATTCAGTCTTGGACTGCGCTGCGGTCGCTTTCTGATTTAACTGCATAAAACTGCTAGAGGCCCAAAGGTAGGAGTAGAATCCTATTTTTGCCAATCATGCGTAAGAGGGTAAGAGATCAAAATCATGGTTCCAACAACCAATTTAGTCCATTGAAGGGAGATGAGATAGGTAGAACTATGCTTCATGGGCTTTTCTTTGAGCCGTCCAAGTTCTTGCCAAGATTTTATTCAAGAAGAAGTCGATCATTGCTTGCCTCTGAAATGTAAGATGGGAAAGCCCACACCACTCTTATAAAGAGCCTTCTATGAAAAAGCCCCAGGTTACATTATCTTGGAAGGAATTGGCTTCCATTACATTATCTGTGATGTTGATAATCTTGGGAAGCAATTGGCACTAGATTGACTCTTACTATTCTTTGTTGTCTGAGAAAGAAATAAGTCAACAATTAAATACTTGCATTTAGGTGATTGAGCAGTCTGGGGTTTTGAAGCTCTGAGTCTTTATGGATATAATCTGATGGAGGTGCGAGTCTATATATTTGCAAGATGGGATTCTCATAAAATGGATGCATAGATTCAAAGATATTGACCAAATTACAAATTACAAACTCCAAACTATGCAGACACGAGCAAAAAATAAATTGAAAATATTGATGTGAAAAGCAAGTACCATTCACTATGATCTCAGATCTGAAATAATGCTCTATAAACTTGCGTATATGAGACCAATTAACAACTGAAAGTGAATAGGTGTCTCCTAGATTAGCAACTTTATGAACAGATAAATCAACATTTTTCTTGATCGGAGGTTACCTGGAAAAGGATTGAGCTGCATGGAAACCTCAATTCCGGTGTTTCAGACCCACTTAATTGGGGCTTGAATGGCCATTCTAAACGTTTTCAAGAGACACTTTTCATAAACCACTCTATTTGATGTCGGTATAGTTGACACGCTACAACAAAAAAGGTCTCTTGTGCTTCTTCACTTGTGTCATGGGAAGCATCTTCAGTTCTGAGTTTTTCCCAGTAGCTCGCATTGGCATGTGAGAAGATATTGGAAAGAAATAAGCCACCCCTAACATGCAGGATATTATGGTGTGGATGTGGATTATTTATACTTATCTTATATTGAAAGTACATATGGAAATGAAATCTTTGGGCTAATTTCGACTAGGAATATCTTACAGTTACCCGTATTTGTTTGTGTAAGCTCAAATCTGTGGTGTCATTCCGTCAATTAAAACCATGTAGTTGTGCTCCCTTGGAGCAGAAATCACCTTATTCCATAGGCTATAGGTGATCACGATTTGGCCTTGTTTGATGGACAATAGCTTGCAGTAGAGTAAACTCGACATGTTTGCTATCTAAAGTATATAGTAGGTTGCTTCCTTTGCAAAAGTTTTCCTCACATTTCTGGTTTTAACCTTTGCTTGTGAACAGCGGGTATTTCTAGTGGCAATTGCGAACTACGGCCTATTAGTAACAAGACCTAAGCTTCCAATATAACTTTGTTTGGCTAGCTGGGTTACGTTAACTTTTATCATGTATATGTATCTTTGCTCATGGTTGTTGGTTGGTTATGATTTCAGTGGCACAGAAGGAACCAACATCCATTCTTCTCAAGCCTGTGATTTTGGGACGCTTGATCAATCCACTGGAATTTGTGTAGAGGATGCTGTTGACCTTAGTAGAAGTACTTATTCTCTTTGTTAATTTCCAGTTGTAGTTATCCTGTGCTTTATTTTCTGAAGTGTGTTATAAATCACTAAAGGGTAGTGTTTCGTGTCTAACCACTTGAAAACCTAAACTCTAATGCAATTTATTGTGGTGCAAAGAGTCATAATGTGAGCACTGACCTGGCCAAAATGGTGCTACTGCGTACATGCAAAGTACTTCCTTACTGAGGAACTGAGGATATGCTTATTGAGTTGACCATTTCTATTTGTACTCTGAATGCACTTTTTTTCTTGTCCATTGTTACTAATTTCTTTTTTCGAAGGAAAACTGATTTTCTGTGAGTTTGTTGGTAATGCCATATAGTTGGTAACCTTGTAATGGGTTGCTGGATATTTGAAGTGTAGTTCTTTCACACGTACATTTTAGTTTCTTGAAATTTGAATGGTTGATTTTGTAAGAAAGTGATGGATGATGGTAATTGTGATTTTAAAACCTTTTGTGATATCAAGTTAGATTCTTCTTTGTGTGTGTGTGTTTATTTATTTATTTATTGTACTTAATAATATTATTATTTTTTAACCTGATCTGTTTACTGAATTCCAGACTCAGTACTTGATGCAATAAAGTCAGGCTGCGAGACCGTTGCTTCTCACCCTGTTCATTTTAATACTTTTAGTAAGGTGACCCTTTATCTCTATCTCAAATCTTCTGCATTGTCGGAACATCTTTTTGCGCTTTGGTATTATTAGTTGCCTTTCCTTATTGGCCATTTTGTTAATGCAGTTGCTTGGTTCTTCTGATATCGATCTTTCTGCTACTGGAGTTGGGTCTCACAAGTTTCCATCACAACAGGGACAGGAACCAGATCTTGCTTCTTTACCTAGTTTTCTTTTTGAGAACCGTGGAGAGTACACAATGGCAGACGCAAGTCCTAGGACTGATACCTCGACAGATGTGGACACAGATGATAAGAATCAAAGGGTGATGCCTCTAAAATTTCTTTTGTTGTATTTTGTTTGACTAGCCAAGGTCATTTTTTTTGCTTCCTGAGGAACATGTCAACATGATATGTTTAGGTTACCATCTCTGTATAACCTAACAATCAAGGAAAGTAGCAATATCTTATGCACGAAGACATGGACCTTGTTTTGACTTGTGTCATGTATTCTGATTCCATGTTACTGGCTTCTGCCATTTTCTTTCCTTTCTCTGTTTGATAGGATAGGTTCAGTTCGTCATGCGTACTTAAACCATCTTTTCGTTACTAGAATTTTGGCATTGGTTTGGGTTTGTAAATGTACTGACTGGCTGGCCCTTCTGCGAACAGTTTGATATGGGACAGTCAATGGCACTTATTGCTTCTGATTCCAGTGACAGATCAAAGGAAAAAACAGGGGATCAGAAGGTTGTATAGTTTAGCATTTAAACGTCAGAATATCAAGTTATGTCTGTTTGGTTTGTGTTAACTGACTTTTCTTTTGACTATAATTTTGCAGACTCTTCGGAGGCTTGCTCAAAATCGTGAAGCTGCTAGAAAAAGCCGACTGAGAAAGAAAGTAGGCCCTCTTACTATTTCAGTTTTATCCATAATAATATGTATTGTTTTATTTCAGCAGCTATAACAGTGACTAATCACAATTGAAGCTCATATGGTAGTTACTATCTTAAGCGACTGATGTAAATCCGTAACATCGTGTCATATTGTAGCTGAGATTGGTATCAATCAACTTCAGTTAGTAATAGTCTTTAAGAGGTTGTAGATATTCTTCAAGCTTTTATGGGTAATAGGCTTTCAGAAGTTGTTTCCAGTTGGTAGTATCAAAAAATTGCTTAGCACTGTAAATAGCTTTGCTATGTGGTGCGGACACTAGCTTTCAAGTTAGATTCAGTTTACAGCTTTTCCTGTGGAAGCAATGGTAACTCTTAATTTTACAACCCACTGCATTTTAACCACTTGTGTGGCCGATGTTGGAAGATGATGCAACTCTTGAATTTACAAGAGATGGTATTACCAAGAGATTTTAAAATAAGGAGAGGCAAAACCACACAGATGAGGCTCCTTCTATCCCCATTCTTCAATAAGTATGCTCACGAGGAAGTGCTTGCAATCAAAGACATCTACAATGCATGTAGCAACAAACAGGGGAAGATCAAAGAGTTCTACATTCTGGAACAGACATGCAACTCTCAAGTTTCTTGGGATTTTCAGCTGAGGGGGAACCTCAATGATTCAGAGGTCCCCCAAATGGTTAACCTCCTGCAATTGACATTGCAATTGGCAGAAAACATTCACCTTGATCCAGAAAGAAGTAATTAGCTTTGGAAGGGAAATGTAGCTCTTTCTCAATGAAAAAGTGTTACAACTTGATCATCCTATAAGTTCAATTCAATGAGCAAGAGCTGAGAGTACACAGCTGCACAACTTGGTTTGGCTGAAAGACACCCCTCTAGAGCTTGTTTCTTGTTGTGGATTATCCTTCAAGGCAGACTAGTTATAGGGCTTCTCTTGCCCAATCATTGTGTTCTGTGAGCAGCTCAGGAAATCATAAACCATCTTCACTCATGACATATGGAAGAGATGCCCCAATGAATTAAAAGTGCATGCCTCCAGCCCTACATCCATCCTCCAATGGGTTGAGTTCTGGGCAGCTGCCAAGGTTAAGGTTAACAGGCTCAACCTCTCCATGATTGAGAAGTGGGTCTGCGGCGGAATTCTCCATGCCTTTGCTTGGGTAATATGGAGAGAGAAATAATAGAATCTTTAGAAATGTTCGAAAAGATGTACATAACTTGGATAAATATTAAGGTTGACCTTTGGGTCTAGGTTCATACATGGGATATCTTCAAAGACACTTATTTCTTTGCTTGCTCTAGTACACTTTTATTGTTTATTGGAAAGAAAATAAGTTATCTCCAATTTGTAGAGTTAAGAGTAGTGGTTGAATGGATACCCTAAATTATTTTATTTTATGTTGTAATTAGGATATTTAGTAATATTAGCAATAGTAATATTTTAGGCATATTAAGAATTTTAGTATTATTATGACGTTTCCTTTTAAGTTTAGGGTTTGTTTTAGAAATTAGCTTAGTTATAGACAAGGCATAGGTTGCCCATTGTTAGATATTTGATTGATGAAAAGAAATTTATTTTGTTTATTTATTGTTGATTTATTTTTGTTTTTCAATTTATTTGATTTTCAACATTATCTTTCAATTTATGTTAAGTTTTATTCTATCAATTGATATCAAAGCCAAACAATTCTTATTGTTGGGTGCGATTTGAAAAAAAAAGTTTGAAGAAAGAGTTGAAGATGAAGCATGAAGAGTTTATAAAGGAGATGCACTTGTTATTTGCAAAATTCGGGCCGAGTTCAAAGCAACATTGAATGTAGAATTCGCAAAATTCAGGGCATCAATAAAGACAAAATTTGTAGAATTTAGGGCAATTATAGATCAAATCTTCGACAAGGACAAGACCCAAACAACACTATCATCATGGGCAGTGCCATAGGGCCCCACATTCGACAATGTCGATGGTGGCGCACAACCCCACAATGCTTTGGAGTCCAACAAATAGCCTAGCACAAAGATCGATCAACCATCAGATCAAATATTGATTACCCTCAATCCAGTCGACTGATTTCGTCTGATCCTGGCCCTCTCGATCGACACTTCCACCCACAGCTGCAACTCTATCACCTCCGACAACTCTCATCAGGTCGGATGACCTTCTCCGGTGTCCCTTCTGTCACTCTTCCCACGTCCCCTGTAATCGCCAAGACACGGATCACCCAATGCTTGAATCAACAGTTGATTGACTCCTTAACCAAGTTGATTGGCCCCCTCCAATCCCTTCGACTTCCATGGCAGCCAAACCAACACCTCTCGTCCTCCGTTATTCCCTCTCCTTCCAGCGCCCACCATCCAAACCACTACATGTTTCCCGAAGCGACACTTCGTTCCACCCCTCCTCCCTCAATCCATTATCGATCGACTACCCCTTCCACAGCCTCCCCTCCCCATTGCAAGCCATCGCAACTGTCACCGATTCTAACAATCCCTCTTCGATCGCTGCACCAGGTCGATTGCACAATCTTTCTAGAAAGTCATGAAGACATTGTTTCAAAAGGTGAAAAAACGAGAGCGACAGTTCATCCTCAATCCCTGTTCGAGAAAATTTGATTTTTGTATGGGTGGTTATAGGCACCTCCACTATTTTGGCGTGACACTACTAAGGTCCCAAGTGTCAGTCAGTATCACTATAGGTTGATGCTTCAAGTGCTTTATGCTTAGGTTATTTACAACTCACACCGCCATGATGCTTCAAGTGCTTTATGCTTAGGTTATTTACAACTCACTTACACCACCAGACAAATTCTTGGATTCGTTTTGGGGATATTTTCAAACTCATTTCAAGAAATTGGCACACCCACACATTGAGATTTTGAGTTGGATCTCCTTTGAGCTGCAAACTTTTCTTGGACTTTGTATGTGTTGGCTTACTTTGGAGTTACGTGTTTGTGTTTAGAGCAATTACAAAGGAAAGGTTCGAAGTTGACTTCTGGTTGGACACTTCACACATTCTGTTGCTGTTTGTGCTCTTATGATTCCTTGGCTTCAAGCTCGAGGACGAGCTTTTTTAGGTTTAGAGTTTGTTTTTGAAGTTAGGTTTATAAATAAGGGATGCGTTGCTCATTGTTAGTTAGTTGATTGATGAAAAAAAAATTATTGCATTTATTTATCATTGATTTAGTCTGTCGTTCAATTTATTTGATCTGATTTTCAGCATTAATTTTCAATTACCGTTGTTTCGCAAGTTTCATTCTATCATTTTAATTTATACAACTTCCTTATATTTCAAAATTTAAACACCCTAACAATGTAAGTTGTAACAATTATCTTCTTTATACACATTGCCTACCCTCAACTTTAAACATGAAAAAATATATTATCAACATTTTCAGTATACGAGATAGAAATCCCAATGACGTTTCAAAATAAAGTCAACCTCTCACCATCAAATTACCATATAATTTGTAGTTGTACAACATTTCATGGTGGAGATGTTGAGAAACTATCAAGTGAATTGATAGAAACTCCACCAGAAGGATATTTAATCTGTTAGAGAGGGAACATACCTTCTTTAAATAATATGTTGAGCAGAAGGAGATGCGAAAATATGTTGAGCAAAAGGAGATGCGAAGACAGTAAGTTGAATGTCATGTATGAATATAAGACATCTCTTTCTATAAGTGAGATAAGAATGATCAAAAGAATATGTATACATTGTACATAAAATTAATATTTTTTTAAAAGAAAATTCCAATACTATTTTCCAACTAAAATTAAAACACGTAGTAGAAACGTTTCTTATTTAGACATATCATAGTGAGAATGTGCCTTTTTCCCCCTACTGATTCAGATTTCAAAATGAAACCAAAATTATAATTCAGTTGTATCACATAAAATTTTCCTATTTAAATCAATGACATCCCTTGTAATTTCAAATAATCATCTAGAGCAAAAACTAATTGCATATGCACCTACAAGCTCATTCCAATCAACCCAAAAAATCATCAAAGGTATTTGGAAAACCCCGATCGTTAATTATGTAATAAACAACTTACCATGTCTACTTTACCATTTTGTTCAGTGTAGATACCATAATTGATTATTTTTAAACACACATTCATAAGAAACCCTCTTCAATTAATAAAAAAGAAATAAAAAGCATGAACTACTATCAACTGCAAGAGAATTGTAGTTTTCACCGAGCGATTTAGAAATAAACAACCAATTTTCCCTTGAGTAGATTGTACCATAAGCCATAATTTGTGAAGGAGGAACTCAAACAACAAAGAGCCACACATTCTTGCCATCTCATTTTTTTGCAACCTCCTTCAGAAGAGGTTTTTTAACTATATGCTAATATTCACAATATGTATATGTTTCCATATTTAATACATTTGATAGCTATGTTATCCACTCTCAAAGCTTTCTAGAAGAATCGCAATCAATGACACTTTATCTATATTGATCAATATAAAAAAAAATTAATCTGATTTTCAAATCAAATAAATTTACTATTCCCCATTCACAAATCCTAACGAAAATTGGAAATCAGAGAGAAATAAATGAAATCCAATACGAAGACAAAAAATGGATAGATTAATGTATTATCGAAGAACTTTGGGTCACCCATCGAAACGTGTCCAAGGATTATGGAACTCTGGATATCAATTCTAGCATGGAAGGGCACAACAATCTCGATGACTAAAAACTTCATCTCATTTTTGTATAAAGCGACAACATGGTTGGGGAGAGGTCGTGTAGTGAGATGTCTTAGTCTCCACCGCTTAATTTTGAATTTGGTTATGAGATAAAGATGTTATAACCTCCAATGTTTAGAGAGGGATATCATAAAAATGTTATAATCTTACAATTGGTTTTTTCAAGCCTATAGATCAATTAATCTTTGAGTGGGTGCCATAGATATTTTACTCTAAACTGTTACTTTTAAGATGACTTAATCTCCACCGCTTAATTTTGAATTTGGTTATGAGATAGAAATGTTATAATCTCCACCGTTCAGAGAGAGATATGATAAAGATAGTAGATCATTGATTTTTAAGCCTATAGATCAATTAAATTTGGATCGATGATCTACCAATTGTGAGTGGGTGACAATTGAGAAGTGCCTTACATGTTCCAAAGATTTCTTTTGGCTTTAGTATCAGAGATATATACTTTTTTTATCTAGCTTTCTGAGTTTTGGCTTCAAATTACTAGCTTTTCATATTAATAAATTCTTCTTGTTTTATTGATAAAAAAAAGAAAGCCCACAAAGGTATTTCGATGTCCCAATATCTTTTTGATCTATGATCGACGATTAAGGAATAATCATTTTATGACGTTCAATTTCTCTTCAAGAAACCCAACTTGAGTAAGTAAATGAGAAGATTGACTGAAGATCTTTGGTAGACCGATGACTTTGAATGAGCCTTCATAGGCTTGGTGTCATAAAGTGGATCGTTACCTTTTCTAACTAAAGTATATTAGAGTAATTCGTTCAAGGGTCTTTGAGAGTTTACAGTTTGAGTGATTGATATCTTCAAGAGTTGGACGATGTGACGGGTGATTTAGGAAAGAAACATGTGGATCAAGGGGGATCTTGATATAATCTAATTTTCTTGTGAGAAAAAGGTGGAATAGGTAGCACATATAAAGACATACCCACTTTAGTCAAGTGCATAACTATTTAAACATGTTGAGGTGGCTTGAATGTGATGGATGTGGTCGACGATGTGATTTAATGGGTTGGAAAGGGTAAGGATTGAGAGTCTTGGTATTTGTTTTGGAGAATGGGGCTTGTTAGTCTTGATGTTGGAAATTCAGGGATGTTCAACTTTTCTCGGTTCACAATTTCTTAAAGTAGCTCTTCTATTGTGTATTCTTTGGTTTTCATTGTATACTCTCTCCTCTCTCCTTAAATGAATTTTCTTGACCTCTCTTTTTCCTTTTTCATTTTCAAGAACAATTATCCTCACTACTACTTCTGCGACTAACTAGAAACAACCCAAATAGAAATAAAACTATTCAAATTGGAGCATAAAGATCAAGTTATGCTTATCTTGGAAGTTGGAGCAAAACATGGAAAGTGTTTTTTTATTTTTACTTTTTTTTATTATCAAACACACTATAATTTTATATCATTAAGGTAAGGTAGAAGCTCACAATACAATGAAGGAAGAAAACAATAAGATTACAAATAAAGGAGGTTATCCCGACGAAACATTAAAAGATCAAAAGAAATGTTTTGAATGGTCTAGGAGCTTGTCCCCAATGCCAAATAAAGATAAGAAGCACTCAACGGAAGATAGTCATTCCTTTTGAAAATTATCCAATTGAGTTTTACAAAATGAATTCCCCTTCCATATCCATCTCACCATTTTTAGATGTTCACGAGCTTCCACTCTCTTAACCATATCGAACCTGCAAATTTACTATGAGTTCGCTCAAGAAAGCAGTCCAAACTTCCTTAACATAGTGATACTTCATGAGAATGTGTCTAACTGATTCCTTGTGGTTACAAAGGAAACAACGATTGGATGTCCCTTTTTTTAAGTTGTCAGCCGTGAAATTCATATAGCGACTTTATGAAAAGTGAGCTTTCTTATTGGGGGTATCTGATATTTTTCAAGAAATTGAAGGGGTATCTTTCTCCATGTGGACGGTTGTGTGGAACAAGCTATTGTCCAAGGTAGAGTTATCTCATAAAGATAGACATCGAAATGGGATGGTAGTTTTTATGATGTTGAGTTGGGGAGCTCAGCTCATTATTTTATTATTATTATTGTTACTGTTATTGGTTTTTTTGAACAAAGATGTATTAATTTGGTTTTTGAACAAAGATGTTGTATTAATAGTGAGAAAAAGAAGGGGGGAGTATCCAAGGGGACATATTCTTATGTTGAGCTTGTATTCTTATTTGCACTGTGAGTAGATCTACATTGTATGGATGCATTTTTTTAGTCTTGGGTGATGTTGGGGACTATGAAGATGTCAGACTCTGAGTAATTGAAGTTGAACGCTCCCCTCCTTTGGGACTATGAAGATGTTAGACTTTGAGTAATTGAAGTTGAAAGCTCCCCTCCTTTGATAGGACGCTTTGGGGTTTTCATTATGGCCATTCTCTTAAAGTAAAATTTCCTACACCTTGAGTCATGGCTTCGACACTCTCAAAAATACGGTTGTGTTGTAACATGGGTAATTGGGTAGGGTTGCACAACATATGAGTTATTAAAAGAATTTTTCGTAATCATACTACATTTCACGTCATCATAAAAAATTTGGGCCCTATTAAATTGGGTCACATTTAAGTTCATTAAACCTAGACCCTGATCAATTTTAGTTTCATCTTTCATTTGGTTATCCAAAAGAAAAAGATATAAAATTAGAGCCCCCCAATCCATTCCCAACTTATCTAGTCACAACCCGGAAGAAAATAATAATAAAAGGTGTTTTTCTTAATTTCCAACAAATTAATGATCTTGATTCTTTCAATACAGTAGAGTTTTTTTTTGGAAGGCTCCAATACAGTAGAGTTGGTAAAAGTTTAAGTCCATTTGGTCAATCTTAACCACAGTAGTTTTAGCCCTTCAAAGCTTTCAACAGCAAAGAGAGAATTGGAGGGGTAGCCATTGCCATTGATTGGTTAAATCAGTAGTCAAGGGTGTCATCAACGATAGAAGGCCAATTGATTTCATCTTCCATGGAGCTTGAATCATTGTCATCGAAGCTTTGAGAGTGCGTGAGGGATGGGGTTTTCTTGGTTTCTTGGAGAACTGGATATAGGGTCAATTAGGAGTTGAGATGGGGTTGAGGAAGGGGTGGACAAAGAAAAGGGTTAATTGGGATGTGCAAGAGGGTTTTGGAAAGAGGGAGTTTGTAGGTTTAGTGATGGTGGAAAATCCTCCATTCCCTCTTCTCTCTTCTTACCTTGCTGCAAATGAGTGAGAGGGATGCAGATTTTTTTTTTGCCTGCTAGTGAGTCTGTGAGAGAGGGAGATGTTGAAAGGGAGAAGAAAGCTTTTTCAGCCTTTTGAGAGTGTTATGTCCTAGCTGTTGGATTATAATCATCTCCATTTTTGTTTGATGTAACTGATATCAACCATTAGATTCATGTATAAACATACTAGCTGGGACAGATTTTAAGTTGAATTTTTTTTTTGTTAGAGAGATGATATATTTATGATACGATCGTACGAGGTTAAGTGGTTTGGTTTCCGTTAGATTCATTGTAATATCATGCATTATAATATCCTTAAATCATTTAAAGCTTATAGTGGCTGACTGGCTGGTATATATTTTTGGGATGAATTCTCAACCTTGAGGCTAGCCTATGCGGTTATGAGGCGTGATGCCGAGGATAGAACATACCTAGATTACAAGTAGGAAATAGATGAGGAGATTGGACTTTGTGCTCTGGAGACAACGATGTGTAGTTTGAATGGGGTGGGGTTCAAGGTGTTTGTATATAAAAGTTATAGGATCTGTGGCTTGGGATCTCTTATTCTCTGGTTTCGTTAGTGTCCTATTGTGGTTGCCCTGTGAGTTTTCTTTCCTCCTTTTAATTGCCTTTAAAATGTGTGGAATCACAGCAGACTTCTTTGGATGGCTTATTATCAGCAAGGATTATGGAAGAGGAAGCTGAATGGATATTAGTATCTTCAATCTTGAGTAAATAGAAGTATCTTTCTACAGGGAAAAGGTTAGGTCTTTGAAAATAAGTACAAGTCATGTAATAGTGTTGGTGGTTACTATCCACATCCATACTCTGTAAGTGCATTGTCGTCTTCCCTTCAATAGACGTAGTTTTATAAAAAAGGGAATTTTGCATCTGTATTTTCTCTTAATTATCTGAGGTTATGTATGATTGGTAGTAGCTTGGTTGATAGGAGTAATTTTGTAGTGCTTTCTTAAGTTACTGTCGATTAACTCTCCTACAGTACAATATATTTGTGACATTGAATGTTTGATCAGCTTTAATCTGTTTTTTGGCCAGAATCTTGGCAAACACACATGCTTCTTGTATCAACTTATACCAACCTACTTCCTCATGTGGTCATGTTTATTTATTTTTCTTTCTTTTGAAGGCGTACGTTCAACAGCTTGAGAGTAGCAAACTGAAGCTCACCCAGCTTGAGCAGGAGCTTCAGCGAGCTCGGCAGCAGGTTGTTCCTTCCAACTTTATTGGGTTGTCTACCCACTTGAAAATTTCACATATTTTGTGTGTTTGTGTTTATTTATTTATGAGATTCATATATAGATAGATAATAGATAGATAGATACGGGTACTTCACCTGGAGATTGTATTTGGCATTTTTGGTCTGACTCATTCATTTTCTCTTTTGCCTGCAGGGCATCTTCATTTCGAGCTCAGGAGATCAATCTCATTCAATGAATGGGAATGGTATTCCCAATAATTTGTACCTTTACTTTTTGCTTCTAATAGTGCGTGTCTTTTGTTGTAATTTGGTTATTCTTTTGTTATAATTCGTAACTGCCATTTCGCAGGAATTTAAAGGAATAGATTTGAGTGCTATTTTACATAAAATGTTTTGGCTCCTTTGATATCTGCATGTTTGTTGTTGTTGGAGTCTTCATGAAAGCAATTTATTGGATCAAATCATGGCAAAAGGGATTTGCCGAATTAGAATCGTCTGTATGGGCTGAACGAGTGGAAGAACTATATGATTCTTGTGACTTCTGAAAACTCTGAATATCTTACCATAATTAAAATTGGGTTTGTACACAGATTAAAAATAGAAGGGAAAAAAAATCATCTCTAGGATAGTGTTTTGCCACAATCCAAAATGTGTGCCCATGGAAATCTCTTGAGGGTACAAGCACATTACTAGTAAATAATCCTTTCAGGTGATTAACATCAACTGCGAATTACCTCCAAACATCTGCTTCAGAAAGTTTGCCTAATTCATTTGTAGCTTCAAGTTGACTTTGTTTTGGAGGACTGTATATCTTTACATCAAATTTCTCGACTCATACCATTCCTTGCTGTTCTGTGCCTGGAGTTTTATCATTTATCAATCTTAGTTTTGACCTTTTGGTACTAGTATGCTCATTCTATGCTGATTACTTCTACAGCTTGTGTGATATTTTCTTCTAGTTGTCACTGTTTTTGATTTTTATTTTTTTATAAGGTGATATATGCACCTTCGATGAAGACTAAATATCATTGTTTTCCATTTTCAGGGGCGCTGGCATTTGACATCGAATATGCACGGTGGTTGGAAGAGCACAATCGGCAAGTCAACGAGCTCAGGGCTGCAGTTAATTCTCATGCTGGTGACGGTGAGCTTCGCATTATAGTGGATGGCATCATGGCACACTATGACGAAATCTTTAGGCTAAAGGGTGTCGCAGCCAAAGCTGACGTCTTCCATATGCTATCAGGCATGTGGAAGACACCTGCAGAGAGGTGTTTCTTGTGGCTTGGTGGCTTTCGCTCGTCAGAACTCCTTAAGGTAAGAGACTATGAAAATTTAAGTATGTTATAAGTCCTGACTCCCGAGTGGTTGATGGATGGAAAGTATTTTCCTTTTTCTCGAGTGGTTGATGGATGGGAAGTATTTTCCTTTTTATAATAATTGGTTGTCACTGAGATTATGGTTTTTAATTGGCCTGTTTAGTTAGTGTTTGATAAGTGAGAAATAATTTGTGGACTGCATAGTATATGGTTGTAGCACAAATGCGTATGTTAAGATGGATGTGGTAAAACCCGTAAGGATAAAATTAAGAATAAAAGAATTAGGAGATACTTAAGTGATTCGCCCATAGAGGACAAAATTAGATAAAAGCGTTTTAACTTGGTTTGGTCACGTGCAGAGGAGACCAAGCAAGGTGCCAATTAGAAATTGTCTAAATTGGCAAGTTAATGGAGGGTGTAAACGGAGGGGATGACCATTGAAAATTTGGATGAAGGCGGTGAAGGAAGACGTCATTGAGCTTGGAGAACCAAAATTCGTGTAGCTGACCCCGAAAGTATCGGGAATGGGTTTTGATGACGATGATGATAGTATATGAGCTGTAAACCACTTGAGTATTTTTTACTATTCTACTTGTTCTTTCTCAGCCTTGTGCGTAGTTGGATCCATTTTTTTCCAACCCAGTTTGTGAGTCTTCTAGTATTGGTCCTATGTGTGGGGGGTGGGGGTGGGATCTAGTAATGACAAGAACCTTGAGAAGTTAAACTCTTAACATGTTATTTATTGTTTTCTTGAGAAAATTTGTTAGGTGATATCCGATCATTTTTTTTTTAATCATCTTACAATTTAATTTGATGCAAAACAATGGTGCTTTAAACATTCTGTGTAGCGTGCTTATTTGAGATATTTAAGAGAGGCACCACATATTAATGACAGAGCCACCATACATGCCTTAGAGGTACCACCTCGGTTTGGCCCACTTCTTCTCCTCACCATCCATCTTCTCTTCATCTCATCCCTCTCTTACAGTTGAACCACTCACTACTGCCATTCACTCCCTCTTCTAACTCCCACAGTCTTCCTCTCTTCTTCTTGCTATCTCTGAGTTTGGAATATTAGGTTTATGTGTATCAAAGGTGTTTGAGTTCCACTCTCCCACTTCCAAGGAGGTTGTGGTTTGATTCTTTTTAGAAGGTACCTCCTTCCAACACCAACTTCACTGGAAAATGTAAAAAGCAAATGGTGTAGTCAATCTAAGAAAGTGCTAACTGAAAAACCTTTCCCTATCATCTTTTCAAATTCACCTATTGTCGTCTCCCCCAATGTACACTATCTAATTGAGCTCGCTTATTATTTGCAGCCACCTTTCCTTGATTATACTATCACATAAAATAAAGAGCGTTGGGAGTTGGTCCTTAAGAGCCATCTGCCAGTAAACATCTCAAACTTCACCAATCTCTTCTCTGCGTAGCACCATTTCCACCCCTGGCTAAACTCATCCTTATAATTAGAAATTGTTACAATGAAGCCGTCATTTGCCTTAGAAGCCAACCTTCAGATGATTATATTTCAGAGAATAAAAATATTTAAAAAGAATATTCGTTGTGGTTGCATTCATGTCTTGAGGGAGGTACACTCAAGGTCTGATTACGTGGCTTCTATGGCTAATGACGACAAGGCCACCAGAAAATAGCCACCAGAAAAACTCAACAAATGTCTATCATATTGGAGAAGAATGGTACACCATATATAAGATTGGGAAGTTGAGAGTCCTAGATGCAAGGGAAAGGGTTATGGGTTGCCATAATATGTGTTTTATTTTATTTGGTGTGTGGATTTGGGGTAGCGGCAATGAGCGCCCTTGTGTATCGAAGGTTTTGTTGTTTAATGTGGAATGGAAACCTGCCCCTCCCTACTTGAGGGTTATTTATTTATTTTTTGTTGTTTCTTTCTGCAACATTCTCCTGCCGTACCATATGTCCACGTCCAATTGCATATAATGACACCTTGTTCATTATCTGAATAGGACAAATGCTCAAATCACCCACTTCCTTATGCATAAACACCAACTCCCTTTATCTTCTTCTAAAGGAAGGCATCATGGAAGTTTCTTCCTTTTGCAGTAGGGAAGGAAAGGAATAGCATGACTGTTCAATGAGAAAACAAATTTGGTGTTGTACTCATGTAGATGTTTGTTTCTGGGATCGATGCCTTATCTTCCATCTTTTAAAGGGATTTTCTGTAAGTACTTTCATGCTATTGATCATGAAGATGCGTGGGTCTTTGAACCTAACATTACATATGCTGTTTTGGATCCATGGGCTACTCGAATGCTTTGTCTCTGCTTGTTGAACTGAATCTGATGCTGCTCATAGATGGTTGATTTTAATGTCTACTTTTAAATATTTAACCAGTTGTGTGAAGTCCACTGGTTTAAAGCTCCAGTTATGTGATGGAGATGCTAAAGCTCAAAGTTCATGTTTACCATTTATCTTTTGATAAAAAAGAACAAGAACAACTTTTTCCTTTTATTGATTCTTAGATTCATGTCTCTAATTTTTTTTTTTTTGGCTTGAGCGTCTTGATCATTTTGTTCCATGTTGATTTGAACTGCATCATTTCAGCTTCTTGTGAATCAGTTGGAGCCTCTAACCGAGCAGCAACTGATGGGGATCTGCAATCTGCAGCAGTCATCTCAACAAGCAGAGGATGCGTTATCTCAAGGGATGGAAGCATTGCAGCAATCCCTGGCTGAGACGTTGGCTAATGGGACTCCTGGTCCTTCCGGATCATCTGGAAATGTGGCAAATTATATGGGTCAAATGGCAATGGCCATGGGAAAGCTTGGAACTCTAGAGAACTTCCTTCGCCAGGTAACAAACCTGTTAGTTACATTTATAATCATTGACTCCTATCTCAATAATACCCGAGATTGCAACTTTCATCTTATTCTGTTTTTGCGTAGAATTCTCCTGGGAAATATATAAATTGCTTGCTATAGTCTGGTTTCTAGGTTTGCTATTGAGGTAGTTCATCAGTACATACTAATGAGTTTGTTCTGGCAGTGTTATTGGTTTGAGAAGTAGGTTGCACTCCCACCGGTTTTGCTGTTTGATCAGTTTAGCCTCGCTTAGATTGTTGAAACTGGTGTGTTATCCTTAACTGTCAATATTGAGCTCAAATGTTGACACCATTGCGGATTTCCACACTTCAATACTTGTGTGGGAAATCCGTTTTATTCAGTTCACCTGTTTATTTTTTTTATCAATAAAATTGTTCAATTTATTCAGGGGAAAAGATGAGATACAAAAGACAGCTAGTGACCTAGGTCAGCTAGCAAACAGAAGCACTCCACAACTCAGGATTACAACCTTTGCTTTTAAATAAAAGATTCTATCCCAATTAAAGATGCACAAATGGAATGTTAATAAGTGAGAACTTCTCAAGTGATACCCCATTGCCAGATCAGAGATTAAATCCGATTAGTGATGGCATTAGATTTGCCTTTGGAATGCTCATTCTCAAATGACCCGGATAGTCGCAAGGACTATTCTATAACCAATGACCTTTGGGACAAATATCTTCTTTTCCAAGTAGTAACCCAGTGGAAGAGAGAATGAGCAATGGGATGGAAGAAAGAACCTCCCAAGTAGGGTTCATTGCAGATAAAGACCCACAGGCTTCTAGTGAAGAGGCAGGAGAAAAAAAAATGTGCTCCATGGGTTTTGTTTGGGATGGTGATACCTTTGGTGATTAGAAGGTCTATAGCTGGAATTTTACCTTACCTCATGGCCCAAACAAAGAAATTGACTCTTGAGTGAACTTCCTTCCTCCAAAAGAGCTTGTGTCCAAAAGGGGTAGTGTTACTCTGTTTTGAAATGAGTAAGGAGTTTGAGGTGGGAATCAAACACATTACTCTAGAGTATTTCCCGTGCTGTTGGCACTATATAAAGTGGGTCGCAAACACTGGGAGTAGTTCTCCATAAAACTTTCATCAAAATATGGAGTTTTTTTTTTTTTTTTGGGGGGGGGGGGGGGGGGAGGATGTCTTTGTTTAAATGTGCATTATGACTTGAAATGCATTAAACGTTTAAAAATAAAATAAAATAAAATGCATATGGCTTGTTTGTATTGATCATTGTAACCCAGTACATTACTCTTAGAGAGTCTTGGGTTCCTAAAGCAGAATGACTTTTGTGAATGCTGTAATAGGACCTATCAAAACATGGTTCAGAGCATGATGAGTGACATTGATTTACCTGAAATTTTTTGGGGTGAATGTTCACGTTACTCAATTTATTCAAAATCGGGTTTCTTCCGGTGTTGTCCAAGATATCCCTTATAAATTATGGAATGGAAAAAATCCTAGTCTTAATCATTTACATGTTTGGGGTTCTGTAGTTAAAGCACTATTATTCAACTCCATTATCAGTAAGTTGGAGTCCATAATTGTCAGTTGTTTCCTTATTGGTTTTCCAAAAATATCAAAAGGTTATAGATTTTACTGTCTATCTCGGCCAATTTGATTGAGGATGGTTCAAGAAACCCACTTTACATGCTAATTATTAAATTGGTTAAAATTTTGAAAAAATAAAATTGGTGTCTTGGTGATATTCAGTTGTCCAAAAGTAGTTAAATTTGCACCATAAACTTGGGCCATGATCTTGAAATTGTTTAATTTGGGCTGTGAAGATTTGGTTAAACTTGGGCTTTAATGGGTAAAAAAATGCAACTAAACCTCCATCTAATAACTACCCCTTAAATAAATCACATGGACTTTAACCATATAGTTAAATCTGAACCATGGTTGGTTGATAAAAAACCAAAAGCTTGTTCTCTCTGTTTTAGTTACTTTGATAACTTCAAAGATGCAGCAACATATATGAGAAAGAGAAAGAGAGAGAGAGAGAGAAAGGGAGGAAGCAGGAAAGAGGAAGGAAATGATCGGTTTCACATGATATTACGACACTTCAAAGCTTCAAGCCTTCAACAAAATACAGCTTCACCACAAAAGTCTGATTTTAGTTGGGTAGTGTGGAATCCATTTTAAAGCTTCAACATCAAAATTCATCACTTGCCTTTTAATTTGGCTTTGAAACCTTTTCCATAGAGCTGATTTGGGTTTTTTTTTAATTGAGTGAGGTATGCCGATCTCTCGTGATTTTGATGCCCTGCAACATAAATGAGAGAGAGAGCTGATGGAGGAAGGAGGAAAGAGGAAGGAAATGATGGGTTCTTCAAAGCTTCAAGCCTTCAACAAAATGCACTTCCACCACAAAAGTCTGATTTCAGTTGGGTAGTGTTGAACCCATTTTAAAGCTTCAAGAACAGTTGGGTAGAAAGAAGTTTGAAAGGTGGAGAAAGGAAATAAAGCAGAAAGGGAGGCAGGTTAGAGAGAGTGTGTGTGTGTCTGTGAGAGACGAAGAGAAGAGTGTTTTTGGTTACATGTTGAGGAAGCATCAGGGTTCAACTTTTTAACTTAAGTTACTGCCACTGAGATAACTTATGCCACATAGGACATAGACAGTTACAGTGTTTTGTAAATAGTAACACACCTATGTCAATTATAAGGAAGATTTCCGTCTGGACTCTCTGTCGAGTAACTGAATATGTTGAAGGGCTTCAAGAAACAGCTCACCATCTTTAACCCCTCTCCTGAGTGTCAGATCCGAGTTTGGATTGTCAGACTCAGTACTTTGATATACTTGAGAAACAATTGCTGATTTAGCCAGAGATAACCTATATAGACGGGAAGAAAAAATCCACTTAACCTATAGATGGGAAGAAAAAGTTCACTGAAGTTGGTTGGTTCACCATTTGTCTTCCAGAAAAAAAATTCTAATCCCATTTCCTAGGTATATAAAGGTGTGAGCTTTGATGAAGTGTTTCAAACTGAGAATACTCTTCCACCAGGCACACCCGTGGGGAGTGGAGATTGGATTAGTGAACCAACCACCTTGATCAGTTCCATATTTCTCCTAATAATTCTTCTCATTAAAGCAGTTTGCTCAGTACCAAACCTCCATAACCACTTAGCAAGTAAGGCTTTGTTGAAAAGATTTAATCTTCTAATGCTAACCCCTCTTGCTCATTGGGTTTACAAATCTCACTCCATTTGACCCAGTGATCAGTCCTCCATAGGAAGTATCTGCCTATCTTCTCAACATCCTGCTTGATAGATGTGGGCATCAGCTTATAAGACATCAAAAAGTCAGAAATGCTAGCGAGTGTGTTTTTTATTAAAGTGACTCTGCTTGCCTTAGAGATGTACTTAGTTTTCCACACGCCAACCTACTTTTAAGTTTGTCAATGGTAAGTTCCCAAAACTGCCTTGCTCTTATACTTGGCACTGAGAGGTAGGCCAAGGTAGGTGGTGGGGAGTGAGCCTAGTTGACACTGAAAAATGTACCATTTAAGCCATGTGATCCACCTTTCCTACAGGATTAAGGATAAAGTTCTGATAGTTAATACTTAGCCCAGAAACAATCTCAAATCATAGCATAACTGATTGCAAGGGCCTCATACTTTGTATGTTAGGTTCAAAAAAAGGGTATCATCAACATACTGTAGAATAGAAATAGAAGTTCCATGAGTTCTGACTTGGAAGCCCTTGATGAGATTATAGTGCTCAGCTTTAAGAATCATTTTAGTTAATCCTGCTAGTAGGGAGAAAAGTAATGGTGAGAGGGTCACCTTGCCCGATCCCTCTAAAAGCTTTGAAGAAGCCTTTTACTTCCCCATTAACTGTGATAGAGAACTGAGCTGACCTTAGGATTATTCCTATCCAATCTCTCCATTTGCTACCAAATCTCATCATCTGAAGCACGTAATCGAGAAATTCCCAGCTGACAGTGTCAAAAGCTTTGGAGAAATCAAGCTTGCAGACTAGGTTAGGCTTGTTGGACTTCAATCTAGAGTCAAGAAGTTCGTTTGCAACGAGAGGGACATCAGTCAGTTGCCTGCCCCACTCCACTGCAGCTGACTGATAAGGAGAAACCAAAGAATGCATGTGCCTTGAGTCTGACCGCTAGAACCTTGGAGATAATTTTGCACACTGAATAGATGAGGCTAATAGGTCTAAATTGTGAAATATTCATGACTCCTTTGACCTTTGGGATTAGGGAGATCAGAGCAAGGTTAAGTCTTCACTATTAAATTCTGCAATTACCCCCATAAAATCAGCTCCTACAAGAAATCAATAGGGTATCCATCAATTCCTTAAGCGACTTGAAACTAAGAACACTACTTAAATCTTGCTTCAATGACTTTAAACTCGCTGAAGCGACTTAACTTAATCAGTTCATCTCAAATCTCGTTGAAGCGACTTGAGACTCAACTGTACTGACATGAGCGACTGCGCGACACTCGAATTTGAGGCCCTTTGTTTTCCTAATTTAAAATGTAAACTCCTTAATCGTGAAATAATTGATGCCTACCTCTGTACCATATTAGAAAACAAATTGCCTTGTTTGCAATTCCAATCATTAATTGGTGCTAGCTTCATTGCCAAAAATCATAAGAGAGCAAGGTTTATCCATTGTAGTTGAGGCGAAGGCGAGGCATACAGGCCTGAAAAATGCCTGAGGTGCAAGGCGATGCGCACACTTTAGTGACGCGAGGCAGTCCTAACATTCTTTTAGATTTTTTTAATAATAATTTAAAACATATCAGTGTAGTAGTATATCATCACTTTGATAAGTATCTTAAGTAAATATGTACAAAAATTTGTACAACTACCTAGAATCGAAATGAAAACATAATAAATTATCATTGCATAACAAAAGGATGCACTACATAAGTGTCAAATAACTTGCATTAAAAAATGAAAAAATAAATTAGCAACAAAAACATCGAAGCATAATGTAAACTAGTTCACCAACTTCCCTTTTCTCACAATTTCACTCATCCTCATCTTCGTAACCTAATTCTTGATCATCATAATTTTCATCATTTTCAAAATCAACCATGTCTTCCTCTAAATCCAATAATTGCAATGGTGCAGCAAAATCTCGTATGGAGTAAGTTGCTTGGAGTTGTACTATTTCTAGAATTTCTACGTGTTTGTGACCAGTGTTAGTGAATCGCAAATCGTATTGTAAATCGTAACGTGTAAGATTTAGATTTAATCGTAAATTGTATTGTAAATCGTAAAATTTATTAATCATATTAATATGTTATATATTGTATATTATATAGATCATATAACAGTGTTCTAAAAAGCGCTAGGCGCTGGGCGGGCGGCGAGCAGGTGCCTAGCGCCCAGGGGCCTAGGCGGTCTTGGGTTTTGTATTATAACTTTAATAATTTACAAAAGTTAAACATAATACCTTATCAAATTACATCCAATTTAATGCCAAGATACATATGCAAAATTTAAAAACATGAAAAATTAACAATCATGAACAAAATTTATTAAAACTCAAATGACTAAAGTTGGTCATGATGGGTACTTTATATAAAATTGAATTTGTGGACAAATATCCAAACCTACTCTTTTATTTTTCTTCAAATTGCATGAATAACCTTAGTCAGGTTTGATAAAATCCACATTAGTAAAATAGGTACTGACAGATCCTTTGAGAATTTAATTAAGTAATCATCATTTGCTACATTTAGACAAACTAAATAAAATATAATTAAATAGTTTATTTCTAAAAAAGAGGAAAGAAAAATAAAATAAGAACACAATCAGCCTTATTTAAAAAAAGTTAAAAAAAAATCGCCCAGACCCCGCCCAAAACCCGCCCAGACTGCCTAGAACCACCCAGAAACCCGCCCAGCCATTAATCTGGGCGGTTTTCTACCTTCTCCGCCTAGGCCGATTTTTAGAACACTGTCATATAATGAGTAGGTATTGTTCACATTTCATGGGTTCCATCCAAAGATGGGAACATCATCCTAGTGTGCCCAAATGACAATAATGTAAAAATCTTTACATAATTTTTTTTTTTAAATTTTCAATCTTTTTGAGAAAAAAGAAGAAAAAGAAAGACCAATTTTTAGTTGTTTATGTATCTATAATAACAACAGAACAACCAAGATGAAGTCACAAAGTAGACTAGGTGATGGAACAGTGTTCAAACCTTGTTTCAAAATTGTCGCTATAGGTTAGGAAAATAGTGATGATTCAGTATCTCACTCACTCTATCTATCTAGAGATGACATAAATAGGGAAGATAAGGCTGAAGAGTTGATCTTGATGTCTGTGAATTTTATCCCAAAAAGGTGTGATCAAAGCTTTGTTGCAGTAATCTTATAATAAGTAGGGGATGTGAAAGTTGTGTGGGAGTATGCGTGTATGGTACAATATGATAGATAGGTGTAAGAAGTTATTTAATGTTGTACAGATAGTGCTGACAAAACAAAGAATTGTTCAGATGGGTTTGACAACAAAGAAAAAGAGAGATATGGTGGTGGGGTCCCCTATCTTTTTTTATGGAACCCCTTTCCTTCTCTCTCTTTTCTTTCTTTACAGCTATTGGGTCCCTCCATCAATCCCACCAATATTTTTTTTTTGTTCGTAATTTGCCCTTGAGATTTAGTTCAATCTACAAGAGTTGCTACTGGATGAATGACTCGATTTGCATGCTGACTACAAAGTTGTTTAATAGAAGAGAAATTGCTTTGCTTTCTAGTACGAAATTTATTGATATAGGAGATCTGCTGCAATTTGTTAGAGCTGATTTGACTCCATGTCTAATTTGTTGATATGCTCGGACTCTTTTGGTTCGTTGAAGCTTCTAGCTCTCTTGTTTGACTCCCTTTCTCTTTCTGGTTGGATTTGGGCGCGGTTTTCTGACGGTGATGCGAGGAAAAAACCTGCCAAGAGACTAAGTTTGCCTAAGAGGAACTGAGGAAGCACCTTCTCATCTCTCTGTACTTCTTCCTCCTCTTCTCATCTCTCTATACTTCTTTCTCTTCTTCTTGCTTTAATCACACGATTTACCTATGATCGTGATTTAGCGCTTTAAATCTTGAATCGGCCACGATTAAGAACGATTTGTGTGAAAAGCGATTTTGTTGGTGATTCAAATCAGCGATTTGAATCTCAGTTTTCTACGATTCATACAATACTGTTTGTGACGATCCTTCACCAATTTCAACTGTCATATTGACCCCACAATATCATTAGCAAATACCAATTCATCATGTGTATTTATTTCCTCCTTCATCCTCTTGACGACTACAATCTCTTGTGATTCAAAGTTCAAACCATAAATGGCTATCCAATAGTAGAGAGTGGGCTTTGGGTATTGGGCATTGGGCTTTGGCTTATATATTTATAGTCCGGTAATTTAGAATTTTACTTATAATATGTAAAAAAATGACTTGTGAATATCCAAAATTAAATATAAAAGAATAGCCATGTAAATATGCCCGAGGTGCTAGGTGGACTGAGGTGCACAAAGGCGGATGCTTTATTTCACCTCAGTGCACTGCCTCAGATTCTTGTAAAAATGCCTTTGCGCGCCTAGGCAGTCGCCTCGACTACAATGGATTCACCCTTCGGAAAGGAAAAACAATTTCACGTTTATCTCGAAATAAAAGCTCGAGTCATTTGTATACAATAATCCTTTTCTACCGAAGCCTACATAATCTGTCTGTTTCGTGACCTCTCCACTTTCAAAGGACAAATAGAATATTGCATCTTCATCTGAAGGCCATTGGGTTTGATTTTCTCTTTTCAAAGTAGTCAGATCATTTACTATTTGAGACTACTTATCCTTTTTTTGTTGTTGTTCTGACCGGATGTTGTGCATCCTATCATATACACGCATGGCAGCTGAGGAATATAAAGTCTTAAATCAGAAGCTTGGCAGACTGTGAATTGACTTTTTTGTTTTTTGTTTTTTTTTCTCTCCTTAAAATGAGTGTTTGCTTGTTTTTTGACGATTTTTCTTGCCTTCGTCCATCCATATTTTCCTCTTTCCTGTCAATCTGTCATAAGTTCTTTGCTATTGATTTAACAATCATATGCATATATTATCAGGCGGACAATCTGCGGCAGCAAACTCTCCAACAGATGCACCGTATATTAACAACTCGCCAATCAGCACGTGCTCTTCTTGCCATAAATGACTACTTCTCTCGGCTTCGTGCCTTGAGTTCTCTATGGTTAGCCCGACCAAGGGAGTGAGAAATTACATATCTGCTTCATTTGATACTATTTGTCCGATGATATGATTCCTGCTGAAGGGGGTTACAGAGGCGAATGAGTTTTTTGATCTATTGTTGTAGTTCGCACTTGGACCCTCTGCTTCTCCACATGGCTTTTATCGGTCAAAGGATTCAAGTTATTAACATGATTATCTAGCCGTGAGTTCGTCGTTCTGCTAACAGTTGGGTTATGGTTATCGTGTGTTGTATGTGTATTAATCTTATTTAGAATCAGAATAGCAATAAATATACAATGCTTCTTCTGTTGTTTATTATAGTCGGTCATATTTGTGTCCAATCATACATACTGACAAAATATCATGTTGTAGCTTGTGGAATCGTTATTTTATTTTGAAAGGAACATTTGACTTGTGAAATATTGGATGCTTGAGCTCCCCATCTTCTGAAAGGACCATGGAATTATAACTCTTTGCACCCCATTAGATTGATGCTTCTAACTGTTACTTTGCAAATTTGATATTATGTATCTATTCATCGTGTCATTCTACTTGATGCTGGCATAGCACTTGTACTGTACTACTTTGTGTTGGTTTAAAATGGAATGGCTTCCTAATCTTGAGTTGTGCAAGTACAAAGTTGCATGAATTGCTGGATCAGGTATTTACTGTGCAACATTTTTGTTTCCGTTATCTCTGCTTTGCCCCTGCATGAGAAAATGACATTACATAGGCTTGAGTTTAGCCTAGAAGCAACCTGATTTAAGCATGTAGAGCTTGGGTTGGCAGAGAGAATTGAGAACTGTGGCTCATTGCAGTTGTGAGATCTGAAATGAAGAGTACGTTGAAACATGGAAATTTACCTGTTATGCCTACTGGAGTTATTTGCATATAAATGGAAATTTACCTGTTATGCCTACTGGAGTTATTTGCATATAAAACCGAATGATCAGTTTCAGGTTCAGTTTGAGATGATCTGTCTGATGCTGGACAGCTACTTGTTTGAGTATTTTCTTCCTTAGGTTAAGCATTTTTTAGTTATTTAGGTCATTTGAATTGAAACAGTAGTAGTTATGTTTCTGTTTGAGGAGTCTTTTTATATCGTTTTGCCCATGATATTTAAGAGTCGAGGCACTGCATTACTAGGAAGCACCTGTTTTTTGGATTAGTATGCTAATTGAGATCTGAGTTAAATGGTTTTGCAGCTACTGACACTTACCCTAAAGTCTTTGGAGGGAAGTGGTGGGCATTGACAATCTAGAAGATGAAAGGTAAATGTTGTTGCAGGGTCCCTTTGTTCTGTGAAGGGTCGGGGGTTGGAAATTATTGATGCAAGTCATTTATGATGTTATGCGTAGTGATGGAATAGAAATTTCAATAATTTTTTTTTATTTTTTTATTAATCTCAACAAATCACACACAGAAAGACCCCTTAAATAGTCATTTTATCAAATACAAAAGATTATGTAAGCATAAACAAGGCTCTGTTTGTGTCCTCAAACCTTGTAGGCATCTGGAGCCAAACGCGGAATGACCAAAGCTGAGAGTGGCACAGCTTTCTGGAGAGCCAATCGGAAGGTTTCCTCCATATTCATCTCAACTCCATCTTTTACCTTCAAATCAAATGAATGCAGCAGTGTACCCAATATATACTCAACCATCACTATTCCCATTCTTGCTCCTGCACATATCCTTCTCCCTGGCCCAAATGGAATCAATTCAATGTTGTTCCTGCGAGGGTCAATTTTGGAATTCTCCCCACTCAAGAACTTCTCTGGGTTGAACTCCAATGGGTTCTCCCATACATTCGGGTCTCGCCTGATCGGCCATATATTGACACTGAGTCTTGTACCCTTAGGTATGTAGTATCCACTGATCTGACATGCTTGGCTTGACACTCTTGGGAGATTGAGTGGTGTTTTCTGAAAGTTTCCTTGCAATATGGCTTGCAAGTATGGGAGGTTTTGTATGTCAGATTCTTCAAGCCTTCGTGCCCGCCCAATGACTTGATCCATCTCAAAGTGTGCATGAGCTAGAATTTTCGGGTCCATCATCATGTCGGCCAGTGCCCATTCTATTACGCTTGAAGATGTATCGGTTCCAGCCGTAAATAGGTTCTGTTTAACCAAGAAAAAAAAGGGGTACAATTATTTATGACTAGTTGAGAATCAGGGAAAAAATAAAAAAAACAATCCATGCTACTATTGCAGAGAATAATGTTGTGTGCACCTTAGACTGCATGTACTATTTAGCCAAAATCTAGATTTTTCCATCTGGGTTCAACTCTAGCTTCAGGTACCATTTCCCATTATCACTGTATTTACCCTACCAAATTTTTACGCTTCCCTGTCCCTTGCTACTTTACATTACGATTGGCGATCCTCTTAACGACTTCAATATGTGGGCCTTTGAAGGGTCATTTTCAGATGTCCTTTTGATAAACTAGCGAGATGGTGGATGGATTTATGATTTTTTTTTAGAGAGGCTAACTGGAACCTCCATCCCTCGCTGGTTTCCTCGATAATTAGAATTTCTGTTTTTTTTTTGGTATGTACACTGGTTGCTGCCCACCATTGTCTGCCATTTTGTTCTTATATTTGTGCCAAAACTAGCAACTTCTGACTGTTTGTTCTTGTTAGGATGATTAGCAAATATTTCTCAACTTAAGCATTCTCTTAGTGAAACGCATGGGAAATGAATTTTTTCTTAGTGTAAGTTATTGGCTCATTGTTGTTTTCTGTGAGTGTTTCTAATGGATTCCTGACGAATAGGGTTGAAAACCGAACCATCGGTTCAATTTTTCATCTAAACCGTGAACCGAACTGACTTAGGTCGGTTTTAAAATTTTCAAACCGAAACCAAACCGATTCTAATTTATGCAAACCGTAACTGAACCGAACTGACTAAAACCGAAATAAAACCGAACCGACCGACTATTTTAAACATATTATATTATTTATATATAAAATATATATTTGGTCGGTTCGGTTTGATCGGTTAAAATCAAATAGAAACCAAAAACTGAATCGATCGGTTCAGTTTTGATTGGTTCGGTCGGTTTAATCGGTTTGATTGGTTTTTGTTCAGCTCTACTGACGAACCATTCTACGTGCAACATCAGGCGTAGAAGCTATGACCATGCCGCTGGTGCCCATCTTTAGATGCATAATAGGTCCATACTTGATGGATAGGTTGGCTAGGGCAACATGTGGCATGCTGAAGCGCTTGGGGACTTTTAAAAAGGACTTGGCGCACAATGAAACGCATAATGAAGAATATGAGAGGTGCATAGAGGAGCTCAAGAGCAAGGGTGGTGGCCATGATATGGGTTTATGTGTGTCTATAATGTTGTGTGATAATATATATATCACATGTGAGGGGGTGGTGGTTGTGTATGTAGTTCACGTCGCGTACTTCTTTGACACGTTAAGTGCATTATTGGCTTTCTTTATTATCATCATGCTTGACAGCTACCACAATCAATTCTAAAAATGTTATTATTGGAGGTTAGTTATTCAACAGTTAACGACTTTTCTACCTGAAAGTTAACCATAACCATTTTTACCTCAAAATCATTTGACTGTTTCTACACTACTAAGTTTCTTGTAACTGGCTTAGTGAGGGGTTGGAGAATATCTGTTGATTTATAAAACTCTACACTAAGGAATTTAAATAGGTGTGCTTACTAAGTTCTTCTATAGACACCAAGAAACACAAATTAAATCAAGATGAGACCAGCAAACCAATCATATCTAAACATGGACTTGTTTCACGTTGTAAGTTCTAACCCTAATTCATATATATATTATTTATGTCGTAAGTTCTAACCTAATTCATACTATTCATGGTAATCCAATTTATTGTATCACTTTATTTGTAAAATTGTTTTTCAAAATTTTGCCTGAATTTAGTTTTAACTTGAAATTGTTTGGTGGAATGTTATATCACAAAAGTGATGCGGTTTGGTGGTTGTTACAAAACTGCCCGTTTGGTGTAGTGAATTCTAACTCTTATGTTGCAAATGTGATATTACGTGTCTATTCATTGTGTCATTCTACTTGATGCTGGCATAGCACTTGTACTATACTAGTTTATGTTGTTTAAAATGGAAATGGCTTCCTAATCTTGAGTTGTGCAAATGCAAAACTGCATGAATTGCTGGATCAGGTATTTACTGTGCGACATTTTTGTTTCCTTTTTCTCTGCATTGCTCCTGCTTGCGAGGCTTGGGTTTAGCCTAGAAGCTACTTGATTTAAGCATGTAGAGCTTGGGTACTGTGGCTCATTGCGGTTGTGAGATCTGAAATGAAGAGTACGTTGAAACATGGAAACTGTTATGCCTACTGGAGTTGCTTGCATATGAACAGTTTCAGGTTGAGTTTGAGATGATTTGTCTGATGTAGGACAGCTACTTGTTGGAGTATTTGCAAATTAAGCATTTTTTTTAGTTATTTAGGTTATTTGAATTGTAACAGTAGTAGTAGTTATGTTTCCCTTCTGAGGAGTCCTTTTGTCTATTTAAAGTTTAGAATACACAAATGAGAGATCACACAATGTTATATCATTTCCATATTATTATCTTGCCCATGATATTTAAGAGTTGAAGCACTGCTTTACTTGGAAGCACCTGTTTTTGGGAGTAGTATGGTAATTGAGATCCGAGTTAAATGGTTTTGCAGCTACCACACTTACCCTAAACTCTTTGGAGGGAAGTGACGGGCACTGAATGAGGTAGACCCAGTGACAGCGAGGGATTGATTGGCGTTGGGCCTGCTCCCATCATGATTCAGTTGCGTGGTCCCTTTGGGTGTGTGAAGGGTTGGGGGTCGGATATTATTGATGCAAGTCATTTATGATGTTTCGAGTACTGATGGAATTGAAATTTCAATAATTTTCTTTGTTAATATTTCAACCAATCACATGCAGAAACACTCATTTTATCAAATACAAAAGATTATGAAAGCATAAACAAGGCTCTGTTCTGTTTGTGTCCTCAAACCTTGTAGACCTCTGGAACCAAACGCGGAATGACCAAAGCTGAGAGTGGCACAGCTTTCTGGAGAGCCAACCCAAAGGTTTCCTCCATATTCATCTCAACTCCATCTTTTACCTTCCAATCAAATGAATGCAGCAATGTACCCAATATATACTCAACCATCACTATTCCCATTCTTGCTCCTGCACACATCCTTCTCCCTGCCCCAAATGGTATCAATTCAAAGTTATTCCCGCGAGGGTCAATTTTGGAATTCTCCCCACTCAAGAACCTCTCCGGGTTGAACTCCAATGGGTTCTCCCATACATTCGGGTCTCGCCCGATTGCCCATATATTGACACTGAGTCTTGTACCCTTAGGTATGAAGTACCCACTTATCTGACATGCCTCGCTTGACACTCTTGGGAGATTGAGTGGTGTTGAGGGGTGTTTTCTGAATGTTTCCTTGCAAATGGCTTGCAAGAATGGGAGGTTTTGTATGTCAGATTCTTCAAGCCTTTGTGCACGCCCAATGACTTGATCCATCTCAAAGTGTGCACGAGCTAGAATTTCCGGGTTCATAATAATCTCGGCCAGTGCCCATTCTATTACGCTTGAAGATGTATCTGTTCCAGCCGTAAATAGGTTCTGTTTAACCAAGAAAAAAAAAGGGTACAATTATGACTAGCTGAGAATCAGGGAAAAAAATAATCCATGCTACTATTGCAGAGAATAATGAATGTTGTGGGCACAAGTAAAATTCACTGCATGTCAAAAACCATTTTAACTTACTATTTAGCCAAAATCTAGATTTTTCCATCTGGGTTCTCAACTCTAGCTTCAGGTACCATTTCCCATTGTCACTGTATTACTATTTACCCTACCAAATTTTTACGTTTCCCTGTCCCTTGCTACTTTAACGACTTTAATATGTGGGCCTTTGAAGGGCCATTTTCAGATGTCCTTTTGATAAACTAGCGAGATGGTAGATGGATTTATGATTAAATTTTTTTTTGGTATGTACACTGGTTGTGATTGCTGCCCACCATTGTCTGTCATTTTGTTATATTTGTGCCAAACCCAAAACTAGCAACTTCTGACTGTTTGTTCTTGATTGTTAGGATGATTAGTAAATATTTCTCAACTTAAGCATTCTCTTAGTGAAATGCATGGGAAATGAATTTCCTCGATCTTACTGTTAAGTTATTGGCCCTTTGTTGTGATCTTATCTGCGAGTGTTTCTAATGGATTCCTGATGAATCATTTAAATGAATTAAGTAGAGTTTACATTTGGATTTGTGATATATATCATTCGTCTTTAAGTCTTACCAGCCCAGTTGGATCCCTGTGTAAAAGGATTGTATAGTATAAAAGGAGTTTTGAGATGGTACCAATAGAAGAGCCTTGATGTTGATATCAGTGAGCTTTTCATCAACAGAGACGGTGACAGAGTTGGTATAGTCCATAAGAGCATCAAGAAAATCAGGTTTCCCTAGACGTCCGTGCTTTGTTCGACTATGTTTCTCAATCATCTCTGTCAATAACACATCAAACTTGTTGTGCAAACGTTTCATTCCACCTTGAATCCCTTGTAAATCCATCCATGCAACTGAAGGTATAAAATCACCAATGTTAAACAACCCAGCTGTTGTCATTAACTCAACAACCATGTCCTTGAACTCATTCGACTCCGTTCCCTTTGTTACAAACACCCGTTGGCTTAGAATAACTTGCCCTAACATGTTCGCCATAGCGTATGTCAACATTTCTGATATCACCACTGGTTCACCTTGCAAACTAGATGCCATCATGGCTTCAAGCATATGACCCACTTCGGCTCGCCTCACATGAGCCCAAGCATCAAGTGCCTTGCCCCCGAGCATGTGTAAGTTACTCAATTTTCGGAGTAACTTCCACCGTGGTCCATAGTCCGCAAAAACCATGTCTTGTGAGTCATACGCTAAATAAGTTGCCCCTGCATTTGAGGGGCGGTTTGAAAAGTTCAAGTCAAGCGTCTTGAGACATTCACGTGCAACATCGGGCGTAGAAGCTACGACCATGCCGCATGTGCCCATCTTTAGATACATAATCGGTCCATACTTGATTGATAGGTTGGCTAGGGCAACATGTGGCATGCTGCCTAAAAGGGGCAAGGCTCCTATAAAGGGCCAGCCCCTAGGACCAGGAGGAAGCGCCTGGGTGCCCTTAGAAAGAACTTGACGCACAATAATGAAACGCGTAACGAAGAATAGGAGAGCTGCATAGAGGAGCTCAAGAGCAAGGGTGGTGGCCATGATATGATATAGGTTTATGTGTGTGTGTGTCTATAATGTTGTGTGCTATGTATATATATATATATATTATCACAGGGGAGGGGGTGGTGGTTGTGTACTGATCAGTTCACGTGGGGAATGATACCAGCCGCTGGTCATCTGAATGTGGCGAGTACAAATAAACAAACAAACTTTCTATGCTTCTGGGATGCCAAACGTAACTCCATTGAACCAATGAGACCAAACTACACGGAGAAGAAAGGGACTCGACTAAACCATGGCATCGTTTCCTTGTTTTGTAAAATATGGTTTTTGTCATAATTATCTTATCCATTTTTATTTTTTTTTGGAAAGGTCAAGCCGTGGAGGGTGGGCTTTGAACTACTTTTTTCTTGTACAACTACCACAATCAATTCTAAAAATGTAATCTTAATAATTGTGGTTAGTTATTCTTCAATTAATGCTTTTCTACCAGAAAGTTAGCCACGACCATTTTTACCTCAAAATCATTTCACTGTTTCTACACTAATAAGTTTCTCGCTTAGTGCATTAGGGGAGTATTATGACAAATGAAACATAGTAAAATGGAGGCAGGTGCATTTAAATGCCCCTATAACTGGCTTAGTGCATTGTCATGACCTCCCACACTTGACCGTAAAATACCTACTCACATTCCTACAACTTTTCTCAGTAAATAAGAACTAAGGAGGAGCCAATATCCTATTTCTCTATCTTTCCAACCTTCAAAGCACAATGGTCCATATGCTTTCTCCTTTTTAAAATTATCACTGTTTTTTATTTTATTTCTTCTAAGCATTTGAGTGGAGTTTCCATGTTACTTCAGTTTAGTTTTGTTAATTATGTGTCACATTAAAAAAACTTCAAGTGTTCTTCAAATGTATAAAACATGGTATTTTCGATTTTTATTATACATACTAATCTTGAATTATATAAGCATGATGAATCTCAAAGTACTGCTACCCTATTTTAATTTTTGTTTCTTACAAATGCTTTTTTTTTTTTTTTTTTTCTTTTTAAGTTCAAATTAAACAAAATTAACACAGCATTTAGAAATGGTTATAAATTATCTCCATTTTGATAAGATGGATTCCATGAAATTGAACTTCCATCCAACCAAGCATACCCTTATTTAGGTTCACTATTTAAGCAAGTTTCATCGCATTCCTTTAGGACCTTATAAAACTCGTATATTATTTTGTTAGTGTGTTTTTATGTCTTTGATACAATTAAAAAAAAGTTCATGGTAGTTGAAATATGGTAGCTGAAATATAGTTGAAATATGGTAGTTGAAATATGGTAGCTGAAATATAGTTGAAATATGGTAGTTGAAATATAGCATTACCAAATAAGTGCGCATGATTTTTTTATATAGATTCCCTTTGAGCATTCCCATGTCTTCCAAACAATTAAAGAAAAATTTTATGGTATTTGAAACATAATTAAAAAAAAAATGCTTGTCCTCATTTACCAATTAAATGCACATGATTCTTTTATAAAGATACCTTGTGGAATTCCTTTTTTTTTTTTTTTCTGATAAAAAAACTGAAAATTGCATTAAAATGAAAAACCATTCAGGTTCAAAGTATAACCCATCTCTAAATAATCATTATTACTACTACTACTACTACTACCACTACTATTATAAAGTGATGTACCCCCCAATTTTTAGTCAACTGCGGTCTCCTTGTTATGAGTGTTAACTATAGCATGCCCCCTACACGTGAGCTCAACCAACTTTCTTAACGACAACAAAAAACCCCTTCATTTTCAGCCTTCAACTCCAAACCTCCACCTCTCTCTAAATTTGAACCTTCACCTTCAATATCCACCATCTCTTTAAACCTAAACAACAATTATAGGAGAGCTGCATAGAGGAGCTCAAGAGCAAGGGTGGTGGCCATGATATGTGTTTATGTGTGTGTCTATAATGTTGTGTGTGCTATATATATCAATGGGGAGGGGATGGTGGTTGTGTACGCAATTCACGTGGGGATGATACCAACTGGTCTTATTTAACATGTTAAGTGCATTATTGGCTTTCTTTATTATCATAATGCTTCTACAGCTACCATAATCATTTCTAAAAATGTAATCTAAATAATTGTAAGTTAGTTATTCAACAATTACCGCTTTTCTACTAGAAAGTTAACAAGAACCCTTTTTACGTCAAATCATTTGACGGTTTCTACACTAATTAGTTTCTTGTAAGTGGTTGGAGAACATATGTTGATTTACAAAACTCTACACTAAGGAATTCAAATAACTAGGTCTACTCAACAAGTTCTTCTACAGACTCCAAAAAATACAAATTAAGTCAAGATGAGACCCAACACGCCAATTAGATCTAAACATGAACTTGTTTATGTAGTAAGATCTGACGCTAATTCATAGATTAATTTTAATATATATATATATATATAAAGAAGAGACTCACTGGTTCTTTTTCTGTTTATCTTTTCCGCTCCTTCTTTCTTTTTCGTATCTCATCTTCCTTCATCTTCATTTTTTTTTCTACAAACACTGTACAGCCAGAGAATCACCACTTTCTTTTTCCAAACAGCCACCCAAGTCACCAATATTAACCAAAAAATTAGGTTAAAGATAACATTAGGTTTCACCCAATGTTACTTGCACCCATAAATATTTTTGCACTCATAAATGCTATTTGCACCAAATTTTTTATTTTACCCTTAACCCTCCCGACCCCATACCGCCGGTTGGGTTAGAACATGTGACGTGCGATTCCATCCGCCACACCTCTACCAACTCAGCCGGTACACCTTTAGCTAATTTTTTTACTATTTAAACCAATCACAATTAACAAAAATGTAATGTCTAATAAATCAAGCACTAGCTAAAGTACCATCCAAGGTATTAGTTTAATTATTTTTTAACCCATACATTATTATGACACATGCCATATTATTCAAACACTAATAAAGTCTAAATACGAAGAAAAATACAAATTTAAGTAGTTTCGAAAAACAGGGTTGTTACAAATTTTGATGTACAAACTAAGTAAATGTCAACTGAAGATTGCGCACATGCATGGTATCTTGAACTTAATAGTCAATACGGATTGTTGACATGCCTTGGGACTTAAGGCATTTGATTACTTGTATCAAGAGACAACTAGATTTGTTGGAAGATTATAGAGTTGAGCATCATTTCAGGGAAACAAACAAAACAACAGATCACCTTGTTGGCCTTTACCCAAGTGAATTTGTTCGTTTTATTCTTTGTTAGCTCGCGGAGGACCTAAAGAAAATTCGTATCTAAGAATGTAACTATCTTCGTGATTTAATTAAGGTTTGGGACCCTAATTTCCTGTTGGGTTAATTGCTCCTTCCCCCCATAATGAATAGTTATTATGCAATACCCTCATATTCATTCCATATTGTAAAAGACTAGCAGTTAACGTGCCTTAACTGTCTGTTTTCAAAATAGATGACCAAAATACCTTTGACAAATAAAAGGCTGAGATTGAATGTTTCGTCTCGAAGAAAATCATAGGGTCCAATAGAAATCATAAATGCATCTTGAGGAACATCGAAGGGACCAATTAAAATCGTATCTCGAGAAAAATTTAAAAGTTGTTTAAAAAAATTAATCTTCTTCCCCCCCCCCCCTTCTCCTATATTTCGCAGCCCCACCGCCGCCCTCCCCCTTCTTCCTCATCATTCCTCTTCCTCTGTTTCGCAGCCCCGCCGCCACCTCCCCCTTTTCATGTTGTTTCAGCAATTGCAGAGGGATCGAACTCTGAATTCAAAGAATCGTGAAATCTCAAATTGATCTGAAGCGAAATCGAGTGGTCCGCTATTGGGGTTCGAGGAACTAACGACGTGTGGGTGTGAAACCCTAACGAAAAACTCGATTGTGCTGGCAAGTGATCCATAAACAACAACAATAGCAGTAACAGCGGCAACAACGTATGAAGCGTTGAGTACAATGCTTATGGTTGCAAACCACAAAGAACAGAGGAAGACGAAGGGGTTGCGAACCGAAGGAAAAAGAACGAGGATGAGAAATGAGGAGGGTGGCGGTAGGGCGACAAAACAGAGGAAGAAGACGGGGGAGGGTGGCGGAGCTGCAAAACAGAGGAGGAAGAAAGAGGGATGAGGAAAAGGGGGGAGGTGGCAACGTGACTGTGAAACAGAAGCGGAAGAAGGGGGAGGGTCGCGGCGCAGTTGCGAAACAAAGGGGGAAGAAAAAGTGGAAGAAAGGGGGTGGAAGAAAAAGTGAAAAAGTGGAAGATTTAAGTTTTTTTTTGTTATATTTTTCTCGAGATACAATTATGATTTCAATTAGTCCCTTTGATGTTCCTTGAGATATGTTTATGATTTCAACTAAACCTTACAATTTTTTTCGAGATGAGAGTTCGAGATACAGAACATTAAATCTCAACTATTGATTTGTCAAGGGTATTTTGGTCATATATTTTGAAAATATACTGTCAAGGCATGTTGACTACTAATCTTGAGGGTAGACAACAATATAGAATAATTATGGGGGGAGGGGGAGTATAATTAGCCCTTTCTTGTTTTGTTAATGTAATCTATTTTTTTCCACCAACTTTCTAGTTTCTACACTCAAACAAGCTCTCTTACTATTTTAAATATTTTGCATCCTCTGTCACCCTTAAAATAGTTTACTGCCTCCCTTTTTTGGGGCTCACCTGCATCCTTGTATTTGTAGTCTTCATTGGTGGGATTATTGTTGACATTGTCCTAAGTTCATTGGGAGTCCTCGGTGATCTAACCATCAAATATAAAACAGTTAATACTTCTCTCACGAAATTTGATCTCGCGGATTGAACTTCAAGCTTATAACAAGGACAAACACTTTGATATCGATTTCATTGAAGTCCCGACCATATTAATCGACCAACTAAATTCTCTGCATATATAAACAAATCATAATTCAGGGGAAATTTTGAGAGAAACCTAATCTCTCCTTGACCACCCTCACCAATGGAGGCTCCCACCAATACAGAGTTAAAAACTCTTATTTGAAAAAATGAATCCTATTTTTCGATATTGATATTTTATAGTAATTTCAGACTACCATTATGTTTTTTGTTGTTCTTTTCGTTTTAAGTACAATTGATGATGTTTTACGGCTTTGAAACTTTGTGCCTTCTGATTAATGGGGGAAAGGTTGTATGTTGGTGTGTATTATTCTGTATAGTTTGATAAAAAAATAAATGACACCCCATAGGCACAGTGAAGGGCGGAGCCACATACAAGGTTAGGGGGCAACTGCCCTCTCTCCTTCTAAATCTCACAATTTTTTTCTTACCACCGTTAGACTTTGAAGTTCGTATAACACATACCAAGTAAATGGGTCTTATAACTTTCTATTTTTTGGATTGACTAAGTTACCCCTCAATTTTAAAGTTTCCATTTAAACTATTAAATTTAAGTGGGCCCATAGTTTAATACACAGCTTATTGCTCCCTCAAATCTTCAAAAACTCTTCCAGCCTCCTCCCCTTTTAGATTTTAAAAATAAATAAATAAGGTCACTAGATGAGATACAAGTCTTAGTCCAATACAAATATTACTAGTTACAACTCTTTTGATTTATATTTAAAAAATTGTATCTCCAAAATTTTGAGATTAATAAATCTCCAAAAAGTTATTTGACTATCAAGTGTGCATCGATTAAACATGTATCTTTTTTTTTTTTTCCTTTTCATTTTTGTTTAGCAATTCTTTTAATTGCCCTCTTTATGATAATTTGGTTAAATTGTATGTATTTTAGCCACTTTGTCATTTTATGCGATTCAGATTTCATAAACATATTTTCATTCGATTCTTTAAAACAAACCAACTCCCGGCGGCACGCTTTGTTGAAAAAAATGTTTATAACAAACTAGTGCAATGTTCACTGAAAAGCCTGTAATACATTAAGGCAACGACTACCTCGCACCACCATTTTCTCTCTCTCACACCACCTACTTTCTTTTTCACGCCACTATACTTTCTCACATCACCTATATAAAAAAATCATTCATTTTTCCCCTCACAATTCAAATCGATAATGGTTCCTCCCCCCCCCCATTTGAAATCTCTTGCAAAACTCCACCTTCTCTCTCGAAAAAACTCAAAATACCCTCTAACCCAAACTCAATAAATATGCATAACTTAACATAACAAACAAACCCAACCTCAAAATGAAAAAAATGAAAAAGGGCAACTTTCGAACAAATAAATATGCATAACTTAACATAACAGACAAACCCAAACTCAAAACGAAAAAATGAAAAATAGGATATCAAAACAAGAAAGTTGTATTAATCTAAATTATATAATAAACATAACTTGATCACTTAAAAATGTTTTGAAATGAGCAAGTTATGGTCATTTTACTAAAGTCGCGCAAATCTGTCCAAAAAATGAAAATGGGATAGTGTTCCTGACTTCGGCCAACTTATATGCTCGATCGAGACCGATTCTAAAGTTGATCAAAACACAAAATTCTTATTACTCTCAGTTATCTAATAAACACAACTTAAATCACTTGAAAATGTTTTGAAATGAGCAAGTTATGGTCATTTTACTAAAGTTGCGCAGAATAGAAAAAAAGATACCTCGCATTGCACAATGCGAACAGGAAAAAAAAATTATGTTCGCATTGTGCAATGCGAGGTATGCGCGACTTTTGTAAAATGACCATAACTCGCTAATTTTAAAAAAATTTCAAGTGATATGTTAAAGAAAGAAGGTCTACCTATGTTACAGAATAGGAAAGTGTTACCGAATAGGATATGTTAGGAAAGTCAGAATAAAATAGAAGTCTTAGGTTTCCCATCTCCACAAGGTTATGTCAGAGTTAGCTTTATAAGCTTGTATTCAGTCAATGAATAACAATAATATTACAATACAATTTTTTTATGGTATCAGAGCAAGGTTTCTCTGGTTAACTAAACCTGAGTTGTCGCACCGGTAATCCTTCTTGCTTGCTAGAAGTACCGCTAAACACCGCCTCACACAGCCATGCAACCTCATCTTTGCTTTCTCCAGTACACAAACACAGAATCAGGGATGCCATAGCTCATCCAACACTGTCCAGAGTCTCACCAATTGCTGAAACAGGGATGCACCTCGTCCACACCACCTCACCAATTGCTACTATTGTTGTTTATGTGCATCCGCGAGCTGAACAAACTTGGCCATCTCCTTTTCTTGGCGTAATTGTTCTTTTTTTTGTCGATCATCCTTCATCAACCAATCGATCTCGTCATCAACAACAGAGTCGATCTCGTTATTAGACCAACAACAGAGTTGATCGTTCTCGTCATCAACAAGGTTGATCATTGATCACTTCATCAACCAATCGATCTCGTCATCAACAGAGTCGATCAATGATCAATCATCATCAACAAATTGATCACGAACGTCGACCAATCGATCTCGTCATCAATCAAACCCTGTCAGTCAATCATCATCAACAGAGACGTCCTCATCTCGATCTTGATCAACAGAGATCTTCAAAGACTTCCAACACAAACAATTGTTGCAATCGAATCACTCATTCACCAACACACTGTCACAAATCGCCTCACCTCCCGCCTTTTTTTACCACCATCAAACCATTCTCTCTCTCTGTTTGACGCAAATCACTCAGTCCACACCACCATTGACTTCCCACATTCATCAGCCACAGAACCCCATCGCCGTCCAAACCCTTCTCGCTTGATATCTCTCTTGATACCTCTCTCTGTCGCCGTATACCTTGCCTCCCACAGTCACCGTCGCCAACATCAGGCAGTCGCCCACACTTTCTCATCACGCACAAAGCAAAAGTACACAAGCATATCACAAGAGTAGAGATCGTGAGTAAAGAAGAAATTTAATCTCTTTACTTCATGTTATTTGCACCCCGATCTTTACTCAGTATCACCACACAAAACCTTGATTCTAAAGGATCAGGCTGTTAGCAACCCAAAGTTCAGTTCGATCCACCCATACACCACTTAGCCGCAGCCGCCGCTTTTGCCATGTGGAATATTGATCCCATAGGTGCACGCAACACTGACAAGTCGGGAGGTCCCCGAAAGCCCTTTAATTTCGACGTCAAGTGTGGAACATGTGACAGGGTAGGTCATACTGCTGCTAACTGTCGTTCTCATCTCATTTGTGATTACTGTGGATTGAAAGCCCACACTGTTGACAACTGTTGGAAATTTAAGAAAGCCGATCCCACTAAACAATGACGTTTTCAGAAAAATTGTCCTAAGGGCAATAATGTGTCTACTTTTTCGGATCGTCCATTCACTTCCGAGCAGTGCAAGCAAATCGTGGCCTTGTTAACCAACAACAAGTCTAAGGCTCACAATATTGGTAATGACCTCTCTATTACAGAGTTAACAGGTAAAGTACTATCTTTCAAATCTCATGGCTCTCATTCATCTTGGATCCTTGATAGCGGCGCCACTGATCATATAGTTCATAACCCTCATTTACTCACATTTCCAAACCCGTCCACAATCGAATCGTTGAGCTTCCTGATGGTACACTTGTTGTTGTTACACACATTGGCACCATGACTTTCTCTTCTGTTTTTACCTTGCATGATGTTCTTTGTGTTCCTTATTTTAATCTCAATTTAATTTCCATTAGCAAACTCACAAAACATTCTTTTTTTGTCACCATTTTTCTCAACAATTCTTGTTTGATACAAGACCTTTGTTCGGGGAAGATGATTGTGATAGCAACTGAGCTTGATGGTTTGTACTACCTGGACGACACCACCACCACAACTTCCACTACTTGTCACATCACTCAAGACAACAACCTTGTGTTATGGCACAACCACCTAGGTCACCTTTCGGACAAAACTCTCCATCTTCTTTTTGTCTCTTTTCGTGATGCTAGTACTTGTGTTTCCAATAAATGTGTTATTTGTCCTTTAGCCAAACAAACTAGAAATAAATTTCATTCGTTCCATATTTCGAATACTACTCCTTTTTCCTTATTACATGTTGACATTTGGAGAGGATATCACGTTGTTTCTATTTCTGGAGTACGTTATTTTCTCACCATTGTTGATGATTATACACGATGTACTTGGATTTATCTCATGAAACACAAGTCTGACACACGCACACTCTTAATTTCATTTATTAATTATGTTGAAAACCAATTTTCTTCCAAAATTCAAACCATTCGCAGTGATAATCGACTTGAATTTTTCCTCACTGATTTTTATGTTTCAAAAGACATTACCCATCAAACTTCTAGTGTCTCTACGCCCCAACAAAATGGGGTGGCAGAACGCAAACATAGACATCTTTTGAATGTCGCTCGTGCTCTTTTGTTTCAAGTACATCTCCCTAAACATTTTTTAGAAGAAGCAATTTTCATCGGTGCATATCTCATTAATCGCACACCGTCCTCTGTTCTTAAAGGCAAAACACTTTTTGAACTTCTCTTTAACAAACAACCCAACTATTCTCACCTTCGAGTCTTTGGTTGTTTATGTTTCGCTTCCACACATGCCCAACGTCCTAGCAAATTTGATGCTCATTCTAGTCAATGTGTATTTCTTGGATACCCTCATGGGCAAAATGGATACAAAGTCTATGATCTCATTCACAAAAAGATAATTGTTTCTCGTGAAGTCATCTTTCATAAAGAAATTTTTCCTTATTTTTTTGACAAAATGCACAATCACCTCACTGACCGGTCCGACACACTTCCCCGGCCGGTTTTATGCAGGCTATGCAGGATCCAAAGTGGCGTCAAGCCATGAGAAGTGAGATTGATGCTCTAGAAACCAATAACACTTGGACTTTACAACTTCTTCCTCCTAGCAAGCACCCGGTTGGTTGTAAATGGGTCTATAAGATCAAACTTAATCCAGATGGTAGTGTTGAGTGCTACAAAGCCCGTCTTGTGGCTAAATGATACAGTCAAGTAGAATGTATTGATTACAAATGGACATTTTCTCCTGTTGCTAAATTGATTATTGTTCGTATTCTTCTTGCTATTGCAACCACCCAGGGTTGTCATTTATGTCAACTTGATGTCAAAAATGCTTTTCTTTATGGTGATTTTTTTTTAGGATGTGTACATGAGTCTTCCTCCTGGATTCGGCCGAAAGGGAGAGATTCGAGTATGCAAGTTGAACAAATCCTTATATGATCTCAAGCAAGCCTCGAGACAATGGTTCCTTAAGTTATCCTCCGCTCTCATATCAACATGTTACAATTAGTCTAAGGCTAATTACTCATTATTCGTCCGATCCAAGGGTAATAGCTTTACTGCAATTCTCGTATATGTTGATGATGTAATATTGGCAGGTAATGATCTCTAATACATTGAAGAAACAAAGAAATTTTTGGCTGCAAAGTTCAAGCTCAAAGATTTAGGAAAATTGAAATATTTCCTTGGCATTGAAGTCATGAGGTCATCAAAAGGGATTGCTTTATCTCAACGAAAATATGCACTTGAAATATTGGAGGACATAGGGTATCTTGAAGCAAAACCTTCACGTTATCCTATGGATCAAAACTTGGTGCTCACACAGGATGATGGAGATTTACTATCAAATCCCGCAACATACCACAGACTTGTTGGAAGGTTGATATACTTAACGATTACGAGACCAGATTTGGTTTATTCAGCACATGTCCTAAGTCAATTTATGGACAAGCCCAGAATACCACATTTGGATGCTGCACACAAGGTCTTGAGGTATATCAAGGCTTCACCAAGACAGAATATTTTTTTCTCTTCCACCAGCTCGTTACAGTTGAAAGCTTACTGTGATGCGGATTGGGCTAGATGTAGAGATACTAGGAGATCCATTACAGGTTATTGTGTCATGCTTGGCGATTCACCAATTTCTTGGAAAACTAAGAAACAAACTACAGTGACAAGATCTACAGCTAAAGCAGAATATAGGGCCATGGCTTCTACATGTTGTGAGTTAACCTGGTTGAGGTACATTCTTAATGTTTTGCACATTAATCATTCTCAGGCAGCTCTCTTGTTTTGTAACAACAAGGTTGTACTCCATATTGCTTCTAATCCGATTTTTCATAAGCGAATGAAGCATATAGAGATTGATTGTCATTTGATCAAAGAAAAGATACAAGAGGGTATTATACAGACTGAGCATGTTGGAACACTACATCAACGGACAAATTTGTTCACTTGTCAATTTGATAATCTTCTTAGCAAGTTGGGTATTACAAACACGCACTCCAACTTGAGGGGGAGTGTTAAAGAAAGAAAGTCTACCTATGTTACAGAATAGGAAAGTGTTACAGAATAGGATATGTTATGAAAGTCATAATAGAATAGAAGTCTTAGGTTTTCTATCTCCACAAGGTTAGGTCAGAGTTAGCTTTATAAGCTTGTATTCAGTCAATGAATAACAATAATAGTACAATACAATTCTTTTCAGATTCAAGTTGTGTTTATTAGACAACTCACAATATTACAATTTTTGTGTTTTGATGAGCTTGATAATCAGTCTCAATTGAGAGTTTAAATTAGTCGAAAGTTACCTTGTTTTGCATTTTTTCGCTTTGAGTTTGAGTTTCTCTGTTATGTTAAGTTATGCATATTTATTGAGTGATTTAAAGGTTTTGACTTTGAAGTGATTTTGAGAGTTTTCGAGGGGAAATGAGGAGATTTGCAAGCGATTTGAGTGTGGAGAGAGATTTTGAATAGATTTAAAAGAGGAGATTTTGAATGGGGGAGGGAGGAACCATTGTCAATTTGAATGGTGATGAGGAAAATATATGTTTTTGCTTATATAGGTAGTGTGAGAAAGTTAAAAAAAAAAAAAAAAAAAAACCTCAATGATGATATGAGAAAGAGGAAATGATACTGCGAGATATTTGTTAACATACATTAAACACAAGCTCAAAAGATTGTTTTGATAATCGAGGAGGTCGAATGAAAGGCTACAGGAGAACAATAATGAAAAAACACACGTGAATAATAAAGAGTAATTCTTGCTGGCCTGGGCCCAGCTGCCTGGTTGCTGCCTAAGGGGGCAAAAATACACTTTTGCCCCCCTCTTTAAACACCTTTTTTCCAAAAAGTGGTTAAAGAGGAGAGGAGGGGGGGCAAAAGTGTACATTTGCCCCCCACTCCTCTCCACAAGGTAGCAACCTCGCCCCTTTTCCAGGCCAACTAGAATTGGGGAATAATAAAAGCTGAAGTGAAAGGAGAAAGATGAGGGACAAAAACAAGGGCCTTTTACTAACTGTTCCATTGTATATAAAATATGATACGGTTGAAAAATGCATGGATGTGTGTGCCTCAATTTGGAGGGTGGGATCACAGGCCAGGTTTCCCCAATTATTCCATGGTTTTCTTTTCTCTAGAGCTAGGTAGGGCAAACAGGAAGCAGATAAAAAAAAGACAGCATGGACCTTGAAAACAAACTCTCTTTCTCTGAATCACAATATCTGAAACCTTGCAGCAGCATGTGTTGATCATATTTTTTATTTTTCTCTCTTATAATTGATGCTATCGGTTCTACAGAGGAAGAAGAGGATTTTGACTTTACTTCAACTGTTGTATAAAGGCTTCAAATGTCAAAAATACTGATCGAATTGTGTAAAAACTCATCTGTTCCATATACCTGATGCCATTGGTGTGAGAAACCCCATTAGTAACCTTTAATCTAGTGGATAAAATGTATGCATATTAGCCGCATATTTACAATTTTTATTTATTTATTTATTTTTATTTTTATTTTTTTGCATAGCAAGCCGGAGGTTGAAGTCACCCTTCCCTATTTAATATTTATTAAAGAATGAAAACCAAGGAGGAGGATATAGTCAATTCCTCCACAAGGAAACCAAACTCAAAAGCCCCACGGGCACTAAAAATGACAGGTCCTAAAGGCTGAGCAAAACAAAGCAAACACAATCGACTCTAGAACCATCAACCAGAAACAAAGATCATGAAATACCAACAAATCCCTGCAAAAATCTATTAAAATCTCAATCCATTTTGTTTTGAATTTTTTTTTTTTTTTGAAGAATGAAACCTATCTTAGGCCACTTGAAAACTTTGTTCAAAGTTTAAGCTTTTGCCCTGGATTGGCTTAGACAATTCTGAAATACGTTTTAGGCCCGTAGGCAGTGTGTAATGGAAATGTTCATGACTGGGGCTTCAGACCTCCTCCAATATTTCAATTCTGAACTTGTTTTCTGCATGTTAGGCCATAGCTGAAAACTTGTATGCTTTATAATACAGTGAAAGCCTTCACATTGCACCATCGATAGAAGATTGATCCCATGATTAAAACCCAAGATGCAGACCTGTTGGTTCAATTGTTAATCATCATCAGTGTAATAGGCTCTCAATATCTGCAGATATACCCTGCATTTATCTCGCGCAACAAATGTTTAGCATGGGTTTGATCCTAATGATCTTACTGAGGGAATTCCACATAAACATAATTTACCACAGATTTGTGAATTGGAATTTAAGGAATCTACAGTTGAAAAAAAAATGTATATATCTCATTAAGGAATCTACAAATCATATCACAATAGTACTATATTTGTACATGATATGTAGAGTTAAGGAATGAAAAAAGTGGCAATTTTAGAACAATATGGCCCAGAGGACTTCCATCATACATTGATACTATTGGTCTATTGAATATTATCTGAGTATTTAAATAGGAGTAGAACTTGATATCTTTTTTTCTTTTTCTTTTTTTAAACTGGCCCTTGCTCGACAAAGATGTCTCTCTTTCTTCGTAGAACTGTTGGGACAGAATTGTATTCGAAAAGTTACAAAGAACTAAATTGTTTCCAAGAAAAGTATTCTAACTGGACAGACATTCAATCCAATCATTCAGATCCGTTCCCTAAGGCAGCTTCACGTTCCTTGCGAATTCTTTCCCTCTGAAAGATGCAATTTTATAGGTAGTGAGTATAGTGTAAATAAATATGAACAAATATGAAACATGAATGAAATATACAGAGATTAATCATTGTCTTAGAAGTTATTAAGAGTTGTCTTAAAGTCTCAAATCTTGATGTTTATATTAATAGAGTTATCTAATGTCAACTTATATCATAAACCTAGTGAAATTCATAAGCACCATTGGAACCTCTCCAAAGGAAGTCTACGCCATCTTCCAAATCCAAAACAACACATGCGACCACCCATAACCAACTTTGCTAGTAGACTGGCAACCTTGAAGAATTTAACTTGCAGCATTAGCCCGTCGAGCATATTTCCCTCTTCTCCCCTCTTCTCTGCAGATAATAATCTAAATTTTTATCTGACACCTCCACTAAACGTTATCACCGTCTTCCAAATACTGCTTGAATCATCTTGTCCGCAACCTCACTCGAAAGAACTAAGGTTGTATTTGGCTGTATGGGATCTTATTCCATGGAATCCATGAAGGGACCACCTACACTTAAGGCTAAGTTGAGGTAGCACTCATCATCCACCATTAAATTAATCAATGGTAATGTGATTTCCATGTTTATGGACTTCCATTCCCACCATTGATCACAAATCTAATGGTGAATTGGTAAGTGTTACCTCAACTTAGCCTTAAATGTAGGTGGTCCCCCCTATGGAGATTATATAAAATTTCAATAAACATAAGTTGTATTTTTTTGACTGAAAATGGTTATATGTAAACTACAACCCAGCCAATGACTAAACCAAACGGGTTGAGCTTGAAGTAAGAATACCACCTAGCTCGATATTCTCCGTTGGTTTGGACTTCGGATCACAATCCAATTTTGAGTTGGGCTAGGGCTAGCTCTACTGCGTTTTGCATCTCGCAAAGGTGAGATTGAGACACTATAGCAGGAAATGTTTATCAGTAAGGTTTTTGTCCAAAGATATCTATCCAATGAATGTCAACCACCAATCCATCTCCACATAGGCTCTAAAGGCAAATGTTTGATATAGATTTCTTTTTTCAAGAGTTGCGATCTTGAACTAGAACTATATAATGAATTCAAATATGAAACAATTTCATGAAACTCTATAAAAAAAAAAACATGAGAATCACAAAGCAATTACAAATTAAAAGAAGATAAGAAGCATACCCTTCTTTCCCAGTATGGGAGAAAGCAAACAAAATCATATACTGGAGTGATCGTTGACACCAATATGGTATTGACTCCCATAAATACCAAGAGTGCAGTCATAGGCCGTGTTCTGTGGGGAGGTGTCATCTTTCGTTATTGTTAATCCTGCAGCAAATGATGGTAAAGATGTTACTGGATACCATGAGGATGATAATGTAATGACCAAAAAGATGTATAATGTCAACCGATTATTGCAAAAATGAGTTATTTCTTTGTCCTGTGACTATTGTCACGTCAAAATTCATTAGTTTTAACTTTTTAGCATATCCAAGCAAATGCTTAGTAGAGGTTTGACACTATTTAACTGGTATAGTGAAATTTGGTAAGAATTTTGAAATTAGCAGAAAAAATTGAACTTATGTGACTTTTAACTCAAATAAATGCAATCTTCCTTATGCATTTGCAAATGTAAGTTCTCAAGTAGGGGTGGGCATCCCATCCCGCGATCCCGATCCCGTCCCGTCCCGATTTTTTCGGGTCTTAATGGGATTGAATAATTTCATCCTGATCCCGATCCCGTCCCGTCCCGAACTAATTTATTAATATTAATTATTAATATTTTTAATAAATGATTATATACAACTTATTTCCAAGTCATAGTATAATATTCAGGTCCTTGAGGAAAACATGAAATGGAAGCATAATAAACACAGCGACACATGATGGCATTACACCAAAATTCTGCAAGATAAAGAAAGAGACCCCATAAAATAAACGAGAAAAATGCAGATATGTTAATTCTCATGGCAACAATATTTGCCCCAGCAGAACAAAAATAAGGTTACAAGACATTCAATTTTCACACAAGGTTGGCTTGTATACTTTTAGACGCTTTGTTGTACAGAGAAACATGTTGCTCAATAACCTAATAATGGACCTTAAATATACCTCATCATTGATGGCATATTTGCAACTATAGAGTTATCCTGATCTTGTTTGTGATGCTAGAACCCTCTAAATCTTTCAGGCAAATAAAATGTCTGCCAGGTAGATCATCTCAAAAATGGAGAAAGCGATCCCATCTCTCCACCATTTCCGTTAGCCAAGTAGTACATCTTCTTCCACTTTTCCTCTGAGAATGCTTCGCGACGTATCAACCTTTGTCTGACACAAAAGCAAGACATGAACAGACCTTCAGATGTAAGTATCGGAATATGCAAGTCTTTGTGTATATAATCATCATAATGAAATACTCTATAGAGACAAATAACAGCCCATTCAAACTTCATTGAGTAGTGAAACACTAGCAGTCCAGGCTTCCAGCAGTTCAGGCTTCCTTCAAAATATATTGTCAAATGCAGTCCAGCAGTTCCAGGCTTCTATTTGATATGTCCAGATTAGCACGCTGATCCCGTCCCGTCCCGATCCCGTATGAACGGGATGGGATAGGAATGGGTATATCTCGTCCCATCCCGTCCCGTGCCCACCCCTATTCTCAAGTGCCTATCGACTGATAGCTATCACAAATAACTGAATAAGTATAAGCTGCAGAAGAAAATGGACAGAGGAGGTCTAAACATCACATCAGTGACATCATGTAGAATCCTCTAATCAAGCTGACCAATTACATAGAACGTGTAGAGAAGATAAGCAGATAAAGTGGAGCCACCCTTAGAATCCTAAAACACATCATTTAGAAGATGATCCGATCAATTCAAAGAATAAGAGCATAGCAGAGTGATAGAGAAGAAAGAGAACCCTCTACAAGACAGCTTGAATAATGGTTTGTTTCAACACGGAAACGTGGAAACAAAACAAGAGAAAAGAAGATGAGGAGAATGTAGACAAAATATAAATGTGCAAGAGTTGACAACCTTTACAACTCTATGACTCTCTGGTTTTAGTAGTAAGAAAACTCCTCTACGTCCAGGTTAGGAGGGTAGTATTCATTTACACACTTCCTGTGAGAATCACTTCTTATTGGAGAGCTTCTTGCTTCGGATCATTATTTAGTTTCTTGGCCTCTTTGGCAATCAACACTCTTTCAAGTGTCAATGGGACACCATCCACACTCTCACCCAATTGAAAGTGTTGCCTTCTTGCAGAAGGTGATTGTCTTTTCTACTAAGTTTATACAGCCATACCTAAGGCATTAGTTCAAATTAGGGTGCAAATGATCGAAAATACACTTAAAACAACAAAGTTGACAAAACATTATCCTTTCCTTTAAATTGAAACAACACAATAAAGGCCACAAACGGTAATAAAAACTAGCAAATGATATCCACAACAAACATAGCAAGGAACAACTTGAATATCAAATAAAAAAATAGTAACAAATACACTGGTCTTATCACATACTAACATTGATTTTGACATTCGACATACATCACATTAGCCATTATGTCCCTATTATTTGTCCCATCAAACGTGGGAACAACGATGATGGATCCCCCTTCCTCATCTTCATCTTTAGTGTTGTCATCACATTTTTCTTCATCATCATCATCACCACTGCTATCATCATCATCTTCAAACTCGTCATCACTACACATATCATCAGGATCTTGCTCTCGTAAAAAATTGTGCAATGTACAACAAGCGAGAACTATCTTTGATTGCGTAGCAATGTCATGAAATGGTTGATGTCTAAGATAAGCAAATCTCTTTTTAAGCAATCTAATCGTTTGCTGCACAACATGTCGAAGTGATGAATGACGAAAATTGAAGAGCTCTTTTGCATTTTCAGGACCACGATCAACAAAATCTTGAAGACGATATCGTGTATTGCGGTAAGGTGTGAGGAACTGAGGGACGGATGAAAATCTAGCGTCCGCAAGATAATATTTACCTATATCACTAACAATGTATTAGGGTTGTATAACATACACTAACTCATTAATATTTTTATGATGAGAATACAAACATTTTATTACGTACCAGGGGGTAAAGTTAGCCTAGACCCATTGCGACTCATTGCACTTCTAAGAATGCGCCTATCGTCAGCAGACCCCTCCCAACCGGCAAGCACGTAAGTGAATTTCATGTCAAATGTACATGCCACGAAAACATTTTGACAAATGAGGTTTTTTCCATTACGATATCTAGGATGGTCCTCAACGGGGACATTCGCGTTGATATAGGTACAATCAATTGCTCCAACAGCATCCTATATAAACAATGTCTTAGTTAGGAAAAAAGCTCTAAATGGGCAACCCAAATGTAATTTGACTTTAGAAAGAAAACGCCCAACCTGAAAGTGATGGTGCCAACTCTCCACACTACCTTGATCCGCAGGGGAATTTTCACAAGTAGCAGGGTTAACAACTTCTGTATACAGCATAAGCAAGTAGGACAACACCTGGTGGAAATACCTGCTAATAGTATGACCAGACCGAAAAAAGTGAAACACAGTCATCCTATTACGCAAATCATGACCTGTAGTGTGTAAAAATATAGCCACGGCTTCCTCTACTTTGACTTGTCTGTTATCACTCAACCCATAAGCACGTAAACGAACACACAATCGCCTAAACGGAGCACGTCTCATCCTGAGTTGCTCGTAGCAATACTCATCACTCTCAGAATACATTCTTCTCAAAATTTCATTTCGCTCTCGATCCCTATTCCTGTAAGGCGCTCTTTGAAGAGTCATATTCCTCCTCCTCCTTCTAATTTCCAGAAGCAATACTGCTTGTGCTGCAAGAAGCAAGAAAGCAGCGATTCGACGTCGGTCTCGTTCAGAACGCATTCTACATTCAATCCAAATCAAAAGGCGAATGTTGTGATAAATCTATCCGATTTTCTTCCACTAACTAGAATGATCAGGCATTCCACATCAAATACTATCGAAACAGATTAAAATGAATAATCGAATTAAATGGAAAGTGACAGGAAACAGTGTGAGTTAGGGTTTAGGTGAGTTATGAGTTGAGTAGTGTTCGGACAAAAAGTTGAAAGAGAGAGAGAAAGAAATCACAGAAGACGCAGGACAAAGAAACAGAGAGAGGGAGAGGACGTACCTGGAGTGTCGTGGAGAACAGAAAGCTAGGGCTTGCGAGCTTTTCAGTTTTCCGCCAATTTCAATTCCTTTCACTCTTCAAGGGAAAGAAAACCAGCAAATGTCATGTCAACTCACTCTTGGTTTGATATTTTGTCGCGGTTACGAGCACCCCCGATATTGGATTACAGACCATAGCTCAGAGCTCCACCACCCCGCCTTTATTACCACATTGCAAACCCAACACAATGATCATGATTCAGGAGTCAGTCGGGACTCACATACATGTTATTGAACAGACTGCTTATTAACTCGGTCGGTGGAATGAATACGAACTTGGCATGTTCAATTAGGGGTGGGCATCCCATTCCGCGACACTGTTTTCGTCTCGTCCCGTCCCGATTTTTTCGGGTATAATGGGATTGAATAATTTCATCCCGATCTAGAATGGGATGGGATGGATGAAGATTTTCAATCCCACCAATCCCGTCCTGTTCCGAACTAATTTTTCAATATTTATTTATTTTAGGATTGCAATATTTGGATGCACATACAAATTCCCTGATGCATATAACATTTTAGCATCTAAAATTCTCAATGTCGTTAGGCTATCAACTCATATTTGAAGACCAATTTGTTTAATTGTATTTAACTAGGGTACATTCGATTTCATTGAAAACTTTGGATACTCAACCTATAATACAATTTAATAGGTTCCTAGTATCATCTCATTTGCAAGGATAGATATGCAAGAAAATTAAACTCTGTGAGAGATTCCAATGACAGCTTCATGTGCTTATTATGGCATAGGTTACATTATGTTTAGTTGATTGCATTTTGGTTTATTATTTCATTTTCAGCATGGTTATGTGTGAACATGCAATTTGCTGAAGATCTATTTTAGTTATTGAAATTGCATGGTCAATTTGAAACACGTTGATTTCATCCCGTCCCGAACCCGTTTGGGATGGGTCTATCTCGTCCCATCCCATCCCGTGTCCATCCCTATGTTCAATTATCTGGGATACGAAAAAAAAATTTCTATCTTGGATACCTTGCAGTGCACTATGCGAACATAATTTTTTTCTCGTTTTGCGCAATTTTAGTAAAATGATCATAACTTGCTCATTTCAAAACATTTTCAAATTGTGTTTATTAGATAACTGAGAATATTACAACTTTTGTGTTTTGATCAACTTGATAATCAGTCTCGATCGAGCACATAAGTTAGCCCCGTTTTCATTTTTAGGACAGATTTGCGCGACTTTAGTAAAATGATCATAACTTCCTCATTTCAAAACATTTTCAAGTGATTCAAGTTGTATTCATTAGATAACTCATAGTACTACAATTTTCATGTTTGATGAGCTTGAGAATCAGTCTCAATTGAGGGTTTAAATTAGTCAAAAGTTACCCTGTTTTGCATTTTTTTCGTTTTGAGTTTTAGTTTCTCTGTTATGTTAAATTGTGCATATTTATTGAGTTTGAGTTTAAGGGTTTCGACTTTGAAGGGATTTTGAGAGTTTTCGACGGAAAATGAGAAAATTTGCAAGCGATTTGAGTATGGGGGGAGATTTTGAAGAGATTTGGAATATGAGATTTCGAATGGGGGAGGGAGGAACCATTGTCGATTTAAATGCTGAGGAGAAAAAATGGATGGTTTTTGTTTATATAGGTGGTGTGAGAAAAAAAGAGAAAAAAAAAAAAAAAAAAAAAAACTCAATAGTAGTGTGAGAGAGGATATGATGATGGAAGGTATTCGTTGCCTTAGAAAACAAGGTGAGACTAGCAACAAAATGACCATCATCAAAAGGGAGACTGTCATCTACAAACCTCATTGTTTTAACCTCATTTTTTTTTTCTTTCCATCTCCTCATTCCCATGGTTTAACTTAAAGGCAAACCTTATTTAACACCGCAAAAAGTATTGTCTGCACCACCATCTAGATTTTTTATTTTTACCTACTAACCCCCACCCAAAAAGCTGTTTTTGGAAAAAATAAAAAAACTGAAACGATGAATGCGAGAAGAAAAGCATCCTTCACCACTATTTTCTTTGTCTTTTCTCTTAACTTCCCTGTAGATCAACAGACAACGGAGTAGCACCACTACGCTCCTTGTCACCGCCAGCCTCCCCTCTTCTCCTCTCTTCGCAAAACAGCCTAGCTATCACTTATTCAAAATATAAAAATAGAGTAACTTTCGGCCAATTGATACGCTCAATTGAGACCAATTCTCAAGCTCATCAAAACATAAAAATTGTAGTACTTTGAGTTACCTAATAAAAAAATTTTGAATCAGTTGAAAATGTTTTGAAATAAGAAAGTTATGGTCATTTTACTAAAGTCACGCAAATCTGTCTCGAAAAGAAAACGGGGTAATGTCCCTGATTTTCAGCTAACTTATACGCTTGATTGAGATCGATTGTCAAGCTCATCAAAATACAAAAAATTGTAGTACTCTGATTTATCTAATAAACACATTTTGAATTACTTGAAAATGTTTTGAAATGAGCAAGTTATGATCATTTTACTAAAGTCATACAAATTTGTTCCGCAATGAAAATAAGGTAGTGTTCCTAACTTTCAGCCAACTTATGCTCTCTATTGAGGCTGATTCTCAAGCTCATCAAAACACAAAAACTGTAGCACTCTGAGTTATCTAATGAACACAATTTGAATCACATGAAAATGCTTTGAAATGAGAATGTTATGACCATTTTACCACAAACACTCAAACTGTCTAGAAAAAAAAAAATGTTTTCACCCATTCGCATTGGACAATGCAAGTGAGAGTCTCACATTCGCAAAGGTCTGTGCAAGTGGAAGTCTCACATTCGCATAGATCTGGGCAAATTGGAGACTTTAATTCGCATACATCTTGGCAAATTTGAGACTCCTCGCATTGTCCAATGCGAATGGGTGAAAATAGACTTTTTTTTCTAGATAATTTGAGTGTTTGTCGTAAAATGGCCATAACATTTTCATTTAAAAAAAAATTCAAATGATTCAAATTGTGTTCATTAGATAACTCAGAGTACTACAATTTTTGTGTTTTTGTGAGCTTGATAATCGACCTCAATAAAGAGCTTAAGTTAGCCAAAAGTTAGGGACACTACCCTGTTTTCATTGTTCGACTTTAGTAAAATGACCATAAATTTCGCATTTCAAAACATTTTCAAGTGATTCAAATTGTGTTTATTAGATAACTCAGAGTAATACATTTTCCATTTTGTGATGAGCTTGAGAATGGGTCTCAATTGAGCATATAAGTTGGCCAAAAGTCAGGGACACTACCATGTTTTCTTTGCGAGACAGATTTGCGTGACTTTAGTAAAAATGATCATAACTTGCTATTTCAAAAACATGTTTAACTAATTCAAATTGTGTTTATTAGGTAACTCAGAGCACTACAATTGTTATGTTTTGATGAGCTTGAGAATAGGTTTAATTGAGCGTATCAATTGGCCGAAATCAGGGACAATACCTTTTTTTTGACAGTTTTGAGTGAGTTTAGTAAAATGACCATAAGTTGTTCAATTCACAATGTTTTTAATTCATTCAAAATGTGTTGATTAGATGACTAAGAGTAGTACAATTTTCATGTTTTGATGAGCTTTAGAATCGGTCTTAATTGAGTGTTCAAATTGAACCAAAATCAGGGATAATATCATGTTTTCAGGGATAAAGAGGGAGAAAGATGTGGTGGGGGTGGCGGTGGTGCTTGATGGAGAAAGGTGGCAGTGGCGAGAGGGAGAGAGGTGGCAGTGCGGGGTAGTGGTGATGGTGATGGGGTGGTGGTAGTGTCTGATGGAGAAGAGAGGGAGAACGGAGAAGAAGAGGAAGAGATGAGAGAATTTTAAATTTTGATTTTTATTGATGGTGTGAAAAATAAAGGGGTGGCATGAAAGAGAAAAAGTTGGAATGGTGGTTTGATACAATACTTTTTATGGTGTTAAACGGTGCTTGCCTAACTTAAAATGAGACCGGCAAAAGGTTTAAAATGCAAATGCTGACAACACTTATACCTATTGAAGTGGATGTAATAATTCATTCAGGCCGAATTCTATAACGTTATACCACCAAAGCACCAGAGCTTGTGTTTATGAGGATGTATAGTCTAAAGAGCACTTCTACATGGCGAGGAAACGATCGAGGGGGGGGAGGTGGAGGGGGGGGGGGGGGACCGTTCACCCCCCTCGAGATGCGTGTCATCCTTTTTTGCGCGCGCATCCCAAGGGGGTGAACGGTTCCCCCTCCTCCACCTCCCTCCCCTCGCTCGTTTCCTCGCCATTTAGAATTTCAATAATCATTATAATTGCCAGACCTAGCTAAGTAATTGTTCTAAAATTTCTCTCCATTCTTTCAAATCATGTGAACAACATCTCATTCAGATTCAACTTCCAATAAATTTGAACATAACTGATAACAGGTTAAAAATTCAACCAATTTTTGTAATCTTACACAAGACTAGTAGGTGGGATACTACTCTCCTTTTCCACGAAAAAGAGCAAAATAAAACTAGACAAACAACCTACATAATTTTTCTCCATTAGTTTAGATGAAACTATATTCTATCTATAGAGAACAACATTTTCATTTCCTTTCATCAGTCAGCCTCCAAAGAACCTCAGTTTCTGCATTGATCCTTAATAAATAATTGCCTCTTCAGCCAAGACAACCGCAACGCTCTCTGTTGAATGATCGATTGACTATGATTCCAGATTCCGAAAGCATCCACATGTCTGCAAATAAGTTTATATCCTGAAGATCCATGCAATGAATTCAACGGACAGCCATAACTGCTCATAGTTGCATAATCTGGACAGGCCATTTGCGTTTGTGACCATCGAAGCTAATCCCTGAAGTCTCCAAGGATATTTCAATGCTACGGTGTTGTGTAGCCCGAACAATGCTAATGCGTGACTGGATTTTGGCAGCAGGGTAGGCATCAGTACCAATTATTGCAGTGCCATCATAATTGGGTTTCTGCAGTGCCATTGCTATTGGTTCTCGAAATGTGAGAATGGTCTGAGACCAGTGTGTCTTAGGAGTATAGGGTGACGTGGACAATACGGTAGGCATTTCTTTGCAAAATCTGCTAGTAAAGCCAGTGTCAAACCACAGCACAATTCCATAACACCAAGTTACTTCAGAAATGGTATTGTTCCCTGTACGGTCAGACTTCAATTTCAATTCAAACTTTGCAGTGAAATCCATTTCATCAGCAGTCATGGTCAACAGATCGAAGTCCTGAAAAAGGAAAATAAAAAATAAAAATAAAAAAAATAAAAAATAAAAAAACAAAAAAATAATCAACAAGGCTCCAAAGTTTCAGCGTTGCTAATCAATGAGTAATTCAAACAGTTGAAGTAGAAGAAACCCAGGAACTCTTGATGTTCATATAGCTAAACATCTGATGAGTACAAATATATGGACGAAGGGACACATAAAAGTTGGGATATACACAACCTCACCCACTTCTCTAATTCCCTTCTTTGGGCTTGTCACAAGTTTGTAATCACTTTTTACATTTCAACCCCATGTTGAAGTAATGCTTTCAAAATTGTGTTGTTTTGCCAATGTCACTCCGGGCATTTTTTTTTTTTTAGCTTTTTGGGAGAAGATTCCAGGCTTGGAAGTTTTAACATAAACAAGCTTTACGTATGCCAAAATGTTTAGTGATTTCCACAAAAAGCACTCATTGTGATATACCAATGGACTATGTATTACACTTAAGTTGTATTAGTGGCTGTAACACATAAATATGTAAAGGTTCCAAGAATATGAAATTTACTCATTTCCCTCTGCAAAATCAATAGTAGTGCATGATATTCTAAAATAGTATTAATTTCGATGAATTGATATCAGTGATTTATGTCCTGTTTTCAATCCATTACATTGTCAGAATAAAACAATGTTGTTAATTTCTTTCATGGATAGTTTACATATCAAGAACAACAAGTTATTGTTGGTCAAATGAAAATATTAAGTCACTGCATGCCTTTCCTACCCAATTCACTCAGATGGAGTCAGGACATTTCCCTAATCCCCCCACCTCCACATACCTGTTACCTTGGTGAAATGCTCTGTAAGTCATCATGTTCCCTAATCACCCATATGGGTAACGAAGATAAATTCAAGAAAGAAAAAAAAAAAAGACCCAAAATCTAAAAATTAACACGTCATAATCTGAAAATTTAAACCACGACACTTCAAATCACATGGGATAACTAAAATGGTGGAGATGTCTATTGTGAATGACATTTCACTATTTTAATATTATGATGAATTTCTTCTAAGAAAGATATTGTAATTATTCATTTGCTTTTGTTTTCTGTTAGTAAAAAATGCAAATAAGTATGAGAGTTAACACATTCACAAAAACACTAGGAGAGTTTCAAAAAAAAATGTAAGTACTTGTTGCTGCCCAGGATCGAACTGGAGACCTTTAGTGTGTAAGACTAACGTGATAACCACTACACCACAGCAACAACTTTGTGTCACTTGCCAGCCAGTTAGCTGATACTTGTCTAGAACATTGTATGTTAAAAACTCGCATCCTGACGGAGAAAAAAGAAATTTATCCACATTTTCCATATCACACACACATAATATATATATATATATATATATTTTTTTTTTTTTTTTATTATTATTATTTTTTTTTTCCTTTTTCCGGTAAGGATGCAAGTTTTTCCATATAACGTTCTAGACACGTATTTGACAAACTAATTCGCTCCCAAATGACACAAGTTGTTGTTGTAGTGTAGTGGTTATCACGTTAGTCTTACACACTAAAGGACCCCAGTTCAATCCTGGGCAGCAACAGATTCTTACAATTTTTTTATTATTATTTATTTTTAGTTGGCAAGACTTGTAAAGTAAAATCAACAATCTTCCGTCTCACCATACATACTTGAGCTGTCTCTGATCAAACAGGTAACTATCACTAAAAGATCTGAAAGTGAAGAGAAACAGAAACTTGGATATGTTTGGAGATGTTGACTATTGACTATTGTCATCATATGAAGAGAATGTTTATTGATTTACTCCAAGGAAGCACGGATTCGCGGTAACTCCGAATCCCCTAAATACGCGAGTCGGATACGGATACGCGTGCGATTCGCGTTCGATACGTATCCGACACGCGGTCAACGTGACTTAGTCAGGATACGGCTTGACCCGGTCCGGATACGGTCTGGACACGGTCAGGATTCGGTTGCCAATAAATTTTTTTTTTCAGATCTTGATAAAATCGGACGGCTGAAATCTTCCCAGAGATCCATCGATCAGAGAGATCGATCGAGTAGGGAGAGATCGATCGAGCAGGGAGAGAGGGGAGAGATCGAGCAGGGAGATCGATCGAGTAGATCAGAGATCGATCGATCGATCGACTGGGAGAGCGATCGACTGGGAGAGATCGATCGAGCAGATTAGAGATCGATCGAGTACGGAGAGATCGATCGAGCAGGGAGAGAGGGGAGAGATCGAACAGGGAGATCGATCGATCGAGCAGGGAGAGAGATCGATCGATCGAGCAGGGAGAGAGATCAGGGAGAGAGATCTAACAGGGAGATCGACTGGGAGGGGAGATCGAACAGGGAGAGAGGTCGACTGGGAGTCTGGGAGCTTTCGCTGCTTTCTTCAACCTCCTGCGCCTCAATCACCATGGCTTGCAGAGGAATTAGCAGTACTACTTGGATGGATCTTCTTGGCCTTCCTGAAAATCCTAATGAACCGATTATTGGTTTTACATCTTGCAGGCTCTCCCTCCCTTTCTTCAACCTACCATAAGATATTATCATTGCTATCTATATGAGATATTATTGCTACCTATTACCATTGCTATCTATATGAGATATTATCATTGCTATAGATATTATCATTGCTATCTATATGGATTCCATTGATGTGTTGAGTAGGATCCAAGTTAGACCCGGCCCATATTAGAATCAATTACCCTAATTTTTACTTATGGACCCAAACTTTTCATTCATTCAAATAATTTCATTAATTAAGCTCATTGCATTTAGATGTTTTATATATTTAGATTATTAATTATTGTTTATGAGTTATGCCATTATGTTAATAAATTTTTAATAAAATATAAAAATAAAAATAAGGTTTGACGTGTCGCCGAGTCCTAGTTTTTTGAAAATTGTCGAGTCGTCGTATCGTATCCGTGTCCGATACGATACACGTATCCGAGTCCGTGCATCCTAGATTTACTCTATTAGAGCAATCAGATGCGAAACTGAAAAATAATAAAAATCTATGGAAGTGATGCTTTATGTTTACTATTTTTTTACCTAACAAAAACAGAAAAAAGGGATTATTACCAAACAGGCCCTCAGCTATCAAATATTAATGAAAACTCTGCAAAAAATACAAGTCCTAAGGATTTGATCCATTAAGATAAAAATGTTATTAACTGCATATACACGTCCACTAACCTAAAAAACAGTAACAATGTTAGTAGTAATCAAGAAGAAGGTGTGACAAAATTGCTCCTGAAAATATAACCTTATAATCATAAGAGTTGAATCCTAACCTTGACAACAGCAGTGTTGGTCACTATATCACGGCTGTCTATTACATCAACAATAGGAAGCTCAGCTGCATCCTCATGAACTTCATTTCCAATGCAAGACATATTGAAACCATATACATTTTCCCAAAAGTGAATACTGGTTCCACCTTTTCCAAAACCAGCTGCAAACTATGAACCAACCGAAGCAAGAAAAGAAGATTAGTATTTCATTCAGGATATACGAAATGAAAAAGAAAAATGGAGAGTACTCACAATACTTGCAGTATCCGGGAGAATGGCACCACCAGGTTTCAACCATCGATCCCGTGCATAAAGCACTGAACTAAGCATTGATTCATACAATAAACAATAACCCATCCATTCACTCAGTAAGACATCGACGCTATGGGGTGGAATGTTTGTGTGATTGTCAACTTCTTCAACCATGCCCTGAACTATGCTGATTACCCCACTACATTTGTCATTCACTCCACTTGAGCATCCATTCTTCAATTGGTCATTGTCTTTTGCAATCTGCATTCGTCCAATTTCATAAAAATCAAACTACAAGAAAATTTCTGCATCTTTGCTCAGCCTTTTTCAAAAGTAAAGTAAAAGGTTTACAATGAGGATTAAAGAGGTGATGACATGAACCGAACGAGAACTCTTACCTGAGTGGCCACTTTAGCCATCTTGTCACTAGCTTCAACTGCAATCACCCGCGATGCTCCTGCTTTGGCTGCAAATAGACTGAACATGACAAAGTGACCAAAAAATATACAAGCCTGAGATGTGCAATAATTAATGATAAAATCATAAAAATCTTCAATAAACTGAATCCGATAGGCATGGCAACTAATTAGATCAATCTTAAGACCACTCAATGGCAATAATGTTGCATATGGTAAACCCATTTTTCTATATAACCTTCAAAAACTAGAACTCCAAATCATATTGAATCAGCAGAATTCATTGCATAAAAGTTTCTAGCTACACAAGCACTCAACACTCTTCTATAGGAGAGAGTTGATTATCTCCAAACAACTGGGACATTTTTTTTTTTCAATTTCATATAAATAAATAAATAATTCCACTGTTCTTGACATCAGTTTTTTAAGACAGTAGTGAACATTCATCTAGCATTGATCTCTCCAACTCTCAGTCTAAATATTCTAATAAATATCAATAAAGGTAGGTTTTTGGAAATTTTGCACAAATTCTTCAAACAGATATTACTTATGGGATACTGGTGGTAATCTGGAAAACCCAGAAGATACATATTACGGAATCTCTCTGGGTGGATCGTTGAGATGACATAATATGCTTATCAATATATGTCATTTATCACAATGAACAGAAAAACTCGAGAAAAAAAGGGTGGGGTGGGTGGTCCCAGATAATAGAATGCTACATGGATGAAATTTGCCAAAATACAAAAGGCGAGAAGGTAAAATACAAAGACCCTTTTAGACTTCCATCAGAGGTATCACGTGTGAAGTACCTTTCAATACAGTACAAGGGTTTGAACCAACACTAATTTTTTCTATAAGTGAAAGCTGGGCAATTTTTGAGCTTTGAAAGTGTTTTTGTTAAATTCCAATAATATGAACAACATCAGTTAATACAAGCTACAGACTTATATGGAGAAAGACCAACAGACCTTAGTATTCCAGTTCCACAACCAACATCCATAACAACTGCATGGTTCATGAGAGAAGGATTCTTCAAAATGGCGTTCCCATAAGCGTCCATCCTAACCTGCATGACTGCATTTTGTGAATCATTACTGTTTATACAGAATCTAAAAATCAACTTTATTTAAGAAAACATCCACTTGAGAAGTCAATGTTATTCAAGACCCTTTTTATACGATAAATATGGAAGGCCCAATCACTAGTTCTCCTTGAGTAAACGAAGATAACAGAGATTACATACCTTATCACTGATCATTTCTCTATGGATGCCAAAAGAACTATATGCTCCAAAGTAACTCTCATTTGCATTCTTGACCTCTCTTTCAATAACCCCAGCAAAAGAAGCTTTCAAAATTTTGTCTCTTCGTTTTTGATATGGCAATTTGATATTTTCACTGGCCTCGCCACCATTGATCTTAACATTCTCTAGACATGTGCTTAAAGTACCATTGGATGACAAGGATGGTTCATTCTTCCTGTTTTCATTAAAAGCATCAGAGCCGGATGAAACCACGTCCAACATGTTCTCGTCATCAATAAAAATCTTGGAAAGATCTTCAGAGTTCATTAACTCTCTTATCAATTCCTCATCGTAAACTGATGTAGAATGATTATCTTCTTGATAATTTTCATCTTCCCCAAAATTATGCAAGAGTGAATCTTCTTGCATGAAAGGTTTAAGATACTTCTCATCCTCCCAGAGGAGATTCGAGTCCTCGGTTAAACTAGTTGCTTCATGTAAATGGTTTTGTAAATCTTTATTGGACTCACATGTAGTCCCACAACTCCAACATCGGTTTTCTGCCACCTAAGACAGAAAAGAGACGAGAATGAGCTTATATCAAGTCATCAAAATTTCAATTTTCACAATGTTCTCCAGTATATTCATTGCTAAAATCAAAGATGCAACACTAAATGTTTCTTAAAGTACAGAACAATCTTTAAGATTAAAGAAAATGGAAAAGAAAATTAGATGACAAGAACAATATATTTTGAATAATATTTCGGATGGCAGTTGTATATATAGAGAAGTTATAAAATGCGAACTTGTAAAGAATTTGGCTTTACAATATTAGTAAAGCTAGGTGGTAGTTCACATTCTTTATAGTATATTAGTTTGCAAAGAATTTTGCTTTCCAATATCAGTAAAACTAGGTGGTAGTTTACATTCTTTATAGGGAATAATTTTATGGCATATCATTTAGTTACTTTGGTCCATGCCTTGGCATATTCTAATGGTCCAAAAAAATCTCTCAATGGTAATGTATCGCACGCATAGGAAATACTCATTTTCAACTCCCCTGCTATCACCTTCTTCTTCACTTACCAACAGCAGAAAATTGGGATGACATTTTTTTACACGTAACCCTCAAACCTGATAAACACTAATGGCTTACAAGATTATCTGTTTTGAAATGGTTCCATAATGAGATTCATGGTTTTTGGCGATTCTTCTCGGATTTCTAAAAATGATTGATTTACTAAAAACTCCTCTGATATCATCTAGCTTGTCATTCCTTTTACCTCTACATTTTATTGATTTTGATCCCAAAATCCATCTCAGCTACTTGGCTGGCTAAGTTTTTCATCCCCAATGTTTCACTTGCTTTGCTATTTTCTGGGTCGGTTTACTACTCTCACCCCACACAAAACTTCGCTCTTCCCGATTAAAAATCTAATCTTTTTCACAATAAAGTGTACAGCCGAAACCTTTTCACCCGAACAAGTTGAAAGAAAAAGCAAATTGACAAAATCGGAGAAGCAACAACACTTACTTGAGACCTAACGTAGTTGATGAGCTTTAAAGACCCATAGAAATCCAACCCCAGAGACTTCCTGATGCCATTGAAGTCGAAGAAGTGAAGTGAACTGCAGTGGTCAAGGATAGACTGTAGTGAACCGAACTTGGATTGGCAGAACAAGCAGAGGAAATCAGGGTCCAATTCCTCCTCTTCGTCTGTGTTCCAATCGCCCCACTCTTCCAATTCGTCCTCCGTTTCTTCTTCTTCGACGAGCTTCTTCTTCGCCATGGATGCTTCCATTCCGCCGTTTTTTTTTGTAAAACCCTAGCTAAACCTAAACCTTGGGTTTTAGACTTTTTATTGGTTAGTTTAATATTTTCGGAAAAGTCCTTTTCCTTGTTTGTAATTTCGTACTAGTCCCTGTTACTTTGATTTTTACCGGGGAGTTCGTTTAGAGCATCCACAGTAGTTAGCAATTTTGATAGCAAAATCTGTTCAAGTTTGTGAGTTGGAGTTTGATAGTCATGCTGTGAACTGCCAAATACATTGCTTACTTGAAATGGGACACTACTTGGATTCATCATAAATGGAAGAGAGATTCTAGATGTCGAGGAAACTGGCGAGGGAATTGGCGAGGGAGGGTGCCTCGCACGTGCCCGACCACTGTTTCAAAAAAAAAAAAAAAAAAAAAAGCGGGAAAGTTTTTTGAATTTCATTGCTGAAATTTAAGAGGGAGGGAGGGACCAAAAAACAGAGAGAGAAGAGAAGAGAAGAAATAGGGAAGACCTCTCCCCAAACCCATCTCCACAGAGAAGAAATCAGAAGAGAAGAGAAGATGAAACTCTCCCTCTCCCCAAACTCGACAGATAAGAGAAAGCTTTGTTTTGTGAGAGTAACAGAGCTTTCTACATAAGTATTGGTTTGGCTGAATTACATGTTCTGTTGTATTTGCAAGTTTGCATATATATCATGAACTGTGTTGTGTGTGGGGTTAGAGCTCCCCTTTGCAGATATATACCTGTCTGGCTTGAGTAATTCCATATTGTAGATTGCATGTCTTTGGCCAATGGGACGGTGAGTCATCCGCTGACTTGCACTTTGCATTAGACCATCTCACTGTTTTTTTTTTTCTCTCCTTTTCACTGCTTTGAACTACACTGAAATGGAAATTCTTATTTCTAAATTATGTCTGAACTACTGGTAACACCAACAAGGAGAAAAGAACTGTAGGAAAAATGAATGTCAGGTCACTAGAAAAAAGTACAAGACGACATGAAACTGTATCAACTATGCAAACTCGACAGAGAAGAGAAAGCTATGTTTTGTGAGAGTAACAGTGATGTTAGATTGTCTTTGCATTGATTTGTTAATTCACAGAAGTATATATTATCTTAGTTTTCCTGAATGATTCAGTTCGGTAACACTCTGCTGCTGCTATATTTCAGGTTCAGCTGGCAAATCAAAACCAGCTCAACGATCACTATGGATCAAAACATCCCAAAGAAAAACCTCCAACTGACTCGGGATCATTATCATAGCTTCTTGTATTCTGCAGATCTCTCATTGAGTGTGTTCAGAACTTTGAATGTAATTTGGTTATCGACGGTCTGAATGCAAACAACAACTGCATTTCTTTTCTTCTGTCCTTGTTGTATGACTCTCTGTTATGGTTGGAAAGTGAAGTGTGAATAAATTTCCTCCAGAATGAGGAAACTCAGTTGAAATATGCTTAAACTTGAGATGGACCTGTTTTTCTGAGATAATCATATTAAACTCAGTTGAAATGGAGTTGTCTTGTTTAAACTTACCCAAATGGAAACCAAAATTTTCAATTGCTTTTCCCAAATTTTCCATTTGGGTAGTACTTAAATCAAAAAATTGATTTTCTGCTTGATCTTGAAGATTGATTTGGTATTTGGTGTTTTTCACCAAACCAAGCTCACAGTGATCTTGAAGATTGATTTGGTATTTGGTGTTTTCTGCTTGATGTTTTGTTTGTCACTTTGTTGGTATGATTGAAAATAATCTGATAAACTAAAAATTGGGATAAAAAGAACCTCCATGCTTATAGCACTTCATTGATGAAATCACTTATTCAATTTTTTCACTAGTTAATGTTAGAATCACGTACATATCAGTCTGAGTTTCTACTGCAAAATACCAAATATATCTAACCAAAACAGATTTGTTCAAAGTATCAAAAAATAAGCTAAGAGGACTCAAATTGCAACCCTGTCAAAAAGGAAAAACAGAATAAGTCACAAGGAGCAAGGCACCTTCATCTTGATCATCACGAGTGCATTGCTTAAGGACACTAAAGCGAGACGAGAATTGTTTTCATCACAAATCTTCCTCAATACAAGTCTTGAAAGATGATTAACATCACTTTCCTCAAGTGTCTTCTGCATAGTAAACTGCACATTCTTCAAAGGATCACATTGACAAGAAGTACTGGGGCGAAGATGCAAACAAGTTCAATCCTATGAGATTTGCAGATGGGATCTCAAATGCGGCTACACATCCACATGCTCTACTTGCATTCTCCATGGGTCCAAGAGCGTGTGTTGGTCAGAAATTTGCAATGCTGGAAGCCAAGTTGGCGCTCACCATAATCCTTCAAAGATGCTCTTTTTCTCTATCACCCAATTACAAGCATGCACCAATAAACTACCTCTAATTACAACCACAGTTTGGCCTTCCGATACTTCTAAAAACTTTGCTTAGTTGATACAGTTTCATGTCGTCTTGTACTTTTTTCTAGTGACCTGACATTCATTTTTCCTACAGTTCTTTTCTCCTTGTTGGTGTTACCAGTAGTTCAGACATAATTTAGAAATAAGAATTTCCATTTCAGTGTAGTTCAAAGCAGTGAAAAGGAGAGAAAAAAAAAACAGTGAGATGGTCTAATGCAAAGTGCAAGTCAACGGATGACTCACCGTCCCATTGGCCAAAGACATGCAATCTACAATATGGAATTACTCAAGCCAGACAGGTATATATCTGCAAAGGGGAGCTCTAACCCCACACACAACACAGTTCATGATATATATGCAAACTTGCAAAGACAACAGAACATGTAATTCAGCCAAACCAATACTTATGTAGAAAGCTCTGTTACTCTCACAAAACAGAGCTTTCTCTTCTCTGTCGAGTTTGGGGAGAGGGAGAGCTTCATCTTCTCTTCTCTTCTGATTTCTTCTCTGTGGAGATGGGTTTGGGGAGAGGTCTTCCCTATTTCTTCTCTTCTCTTCTCTCTCTGTTTTTTGGTCCCTCCCTCCCTCTTAAATTTCAGCAATGAAATTCAAAAAACTTTCCCGCTTTTTTTTTTTTTTTTTTTTTTGAAACAGTGGTCGGGCACTGTGAGGCACCCTCCCTCGCCAATTCCCTCGACATCTAGAATCTCTCTAAATGGAATGACAACATATGCAACTTTGTCCTTCCCTGGGATGCCATTGGTAACTCCATTTGATGAAATACTTACAATTTTTTAATGTAATTAAAATTTTAAATGTGCTCTCTGAGGAATTTGACATCCTGCTATTAAATAGGCAACGACTACTTCACACCATCAAAAGTATTTTTTTATACCATTTAACTCTCTCACACCACCTGCTTTATTTTTCACACCACCATTTTTTCCAACAACACCTATATAAACAAGGAAAACCATTTTCTCCTCCCCATTCAAATCGAAACGCAAGTCTCCCTTCCCCCATTCAAATCTTCCCTCTCCCGACATTCAAAATTGATTTCGACTCATTTTCTTGGTGCGATTGTTTCTTCCCCTCTCGCAAAACAAACAAACAAATCTTCTCTCTTGCATCTTCCCTTCTCTTGGTTCGATTACTTCTGCAGCCCCTCAGATCCATTTTTCACTTCATCTCAGATTTCAACTCCAACGCTTCTGAAACAAACTTTCAAGTTATTCATTTCTTGCAAAAAATTTCAAGAAGTTAACAATTAACTTCAGCAAAATTTTCAAAAAAAACAAAGTAATCTCATGGAAACTTCATAAAAACTTTCAGAAATATTTTCAATCACAAAAACAAAGTAAACTTCAGAAAATTTTTCAGAAATCACAAAAAAAACTATTGTTCGCTTGAGACAATGCTTGTTCTGGGCGAACATGAAATTTTTAGCAATTTTTTTGACAGATTAGCATGACTTTAGTAAAATGGTCATAACTTTATCATTTCAAAACATTTTCAAGTGATTCAAATTGTGTTTATTAGATAACTCAGAGTACAACAATTTTTGTATTTGATCAGCTTGAGAATCGGTTTTGATCGAGCACATAAGTTGGCCGAAATTCAGGGACACTATCCCATTTTTATTGCGAGACAAATTTCGCGACTTTAGTAAAATGACCATAACTTGCTCATTTCAAAACATTTTCAAGTGATTCAAAATGTGTTTATTATATAACTCAGAGTACTACAATTTTTGTGTTTTAATGAGCTTGAGAATCAGTCTCGATCGAGCATATAAGTTGGCCGAAAGTCAGGGACACTATTCCATTTTCATTGCGAGACAGATTTGCGCGACTTTAGTAAAATGACCATAATTTTCTCATTTCAAAGCATTTTCAAGTGATTCAAGTTGTGTTTATTAGATAACTCAGAGTAATATAATTTTCGTATTTTGATCAGCTTGAAAATCGGTCTCAATTGAGGGTTTAACTTGGTCGAAAGTTACCCTATTTTTAAGTTAATATTTTTTTTTCAAAAACAGTTTTTTTGGATGGTGTTGGTTAGTATAAAAAAAAAACAAAAAAAAGTACATAGTGGTATGAGACAACGCTTTTGGTGGTGTAGAGTAGTCATTGCCTATTAAATATATAATCACACATACACACTTAACCCCGTGCATCGGTATTGCTTCATTTATTATTATTTTACCTTTTTTTGTTGTCAGAAGTTGAGGTTTTTATGTAAATCTGGCACTCCAATCTACTTTATAACTGCAATTGAGTTGTGGTTGCACTAAATCTGTATATCCAAATTTCGAAATGCACCCGTTAATGTTGACTTTTCAATCGGTTTTCCTCTACTGGATGGCTTGAACATACCCTTAAATAAAAGTTCATTCTTTGGGCCTTTTCAAGAACTTGAGCCCTCCACCAGAAAAGCTAAGTGGGCTGCAATGCAAACTAGGGGTGGGCATCCCATCCCGCGATCCCGATCTCGTCCCGATTTTTTCAGATCTTAATGGGATTGAATAATTTCATCCCGATCCCGTCCCGTCCCGATCTAGAATGGGATGGGATGGGATGAAGATTTTCAATCCCACCAATCCTGTCCCATCCCGAGCTAATTTTTTAATATTTATTATTAATATTTTTATTCATATAAACTTACAGATGACTGACAGAAACTCATGGTGTTTGCAGTGGTAACATAAATGTTACTTCAAGAAATAAATATTCATTAAGCAAGAGAAAGATAGCAGACTGTTGCTTGGATTCCCAATAAAAGTGGCTCCAATTATTTAACTTACAAATATTGATAATACCCAGGTGAAGATGAAAAATAAAAATTAACTGAGTAATACATATTCAGAAGGGAACATTCAGGGGCGGAGCCAAGAGTTCGAGATGCCCCGAGCTGTAAATTTTTTTTTTTAATTACAATATATGTATTGATGGTAAACCATTATGAATATGTTAGAGCATCACCAATAGGTCTATATTTCTTCTCTAACAAAAGATGAAATGTCATTTTGTCAAAGAACCATGAATTTTGTTTCCCACAGTAATGAAATTGTAAAATCAGTTGGGAGGCCATCACAACGACACAATACTCTTAGTGGGTCCCATTTATCATGTCATTTTCTAAAAGTCAGCTCACTCGACTTCATTGTTAGGGGATTTAGTGGCTACCCTTATATTTGCATGTCACATCTATATCTAATTATAAAAAAGTTATTTTTCACGCTCTTATATGATGATAATCTTCGCAGCAGTCACAGGCAACACGCTGATCCCGTTCCGTCTCGATCCCGTATGAACATAATGGGATAGGGATGGGTATATCTCGTCCCGTGCCCACCCCTAGTGCAAACACCTTTTAATAAAATCCATATATCATGAATTTGACTTTTTTAAGCTCTATTTGGGCCATGACTTATACATACGATTGGAGAAATGAAAAATCATAAACTAGACAATAGTGCACTAAATTGTTTTTAGTAAAACATAAATTATATTTTTTTGATACTAGCTGATGAGACATCGAACAGTCACCCGATCACAAACTTACACATGGCATGGGCCAACCCTAACACGAGAAAGACTTCGACTCGATCCCAAGAGGACCCATTCATAAATTGTTGTTCAACTCATAAGTCAGGTACCCAAATCCAAGTCACGCTAGCCTAAGAGGCATGAGTCTTGGGACTTGGCTCAGGACAATAAGGCCCGAACACAAATATCTGAGTTATCATAAACATGAGATCCACTAGCACAAATCGGCTCTTAGTCCAATCAAGTATTGAGCCAAGTGTCGAGAATAGACTCAGTCACACACATGAAAGATTTTTGGCGAGATCTCCTCCCTCCATCATGCCCTCAATAGCAGGGATAGTTATGGAGGGAACACTCGCTACTTAAAGTGATAAAAGGGAAGAAGAAAGGTACGCATACACTTTGCTAATTACATCTAGTCTTCATCATTCCTTTAACCGTTACCTGACTTAAGAGTATCACCGTTGTTCATTTTTGCAGGCTTGAGATTAGCAAGGAGAGATTTGGACGCATCACTAGCAAAATTGGCGCATAAATTTTCTAACTAATTTAGATAATATTTTGTTAGCGAACTTAAAGTTTTTAGCCATATCACTTCAACACTGAATATACGAGCACGTAGAGCGCTCCAACCCCTAGTGTTTGTATAACAACGATCCAGGATGCATGAAATAAGAGCCTTAAGCCAAGTTGTGCCAATTTTGGGAGAAGAAGCTAAAGATAACATCATCATCATGTGCTTTGAAGTGTATTGAAAGGTTAGGGCGTGTTTGGTTAGCCCATTGACCGTCGTAATGTAATGGTTTGACCATTACAATGTAATGGGTCAAAGGCATTCCTGCGTTTGGTATCACATAAAACCATCGTAATGGTCATTCCCATTACAGATTTGGTTGTAATGGCCATTCCTACCTCCCCCCCTATGAATGGCCATTACCATTCCCATTGTAATGGTCAAAGTTAAATAATGACCATTTTTATCCTCCTCACCCTCCCCCATTTTAACTAAGTGAGGGTATTTTTGGAAATAAATTTTACATTACCACCTTACCATTTTAAAAGTATACCAAACATACATATTCCCATTACCATTCTCATTCCCATTACCATTACCATTACCATTCCTATTACCATTCTCATTCCCATTCCCATTCCATCGAGTAACCAAACGAGCCCTAAGGTGCCCTCGAGGAAATATCCCTTTCCTTCATGTGATTTTTTACAGTTAAAAATCTCCCTTTGCTTTATTTTATTTTTCTGTCCTTTTTAAAACCATCTGCTCTCGAACAGATTTAATTTCACTCACTTTGTTTGATATGTTAAGCAGTCAAACTAAACAATAGAAAAATCGAAAATTCTAGGGGTCGAGGGAGGGATGGGTGGAAGCCACCCATCCGCCTCGAGATGAGCGCCATTGCGCATCTCAAATCCGATGCACTCATCTCGAGGCGAATGGGTGGTTACCACCCCTCCCTCGCCCCTTTCCCTCGCTCACTCCCTCGACCCCTAGCAAAGCTCTAGAAAAATACATGTCCAGCTCAATAACACAACTCAGTAAAATTATTATAATCAATATATTGGTCGTTTTTCGGTTGAAGCACACTGGTTAGTAGTATATCTCACTCTCCACTAGTCCTCCACTGGAATCTCCCATGCTTCAACTGCGTCAGAATGTTTCCGCTGCCAACACCACCTAACGTGTTTCTCCTATCTTGAAAAAAAAAAACAAAAAAATGTACTCAGCCCGACTTGGAGTTGGAATCAGGAACCACCCAACTTCCTTCGCCAGAACTCTGATTTAGAACAAATCTTCCATCCCCTGTATCTCCCGACTTCACCGCAAGCAGAGAATCTAACAGCTTAAATAACACCGTATGGATCAGATGTTTCTGGAGCAAGACAACGTGTTGAGTTAGAACGCTATGGTGCAACCACCGTTTGAGTGAATAAACAGCTCTGCTGACAGTGAGAATGTTGGATGGGTGCCACTTCTCTGCTAGTCGACACATTTTCCATCTGTTTCAGACTGGCATGACTCACTATGGAACCACCCAGTAAGGCTACAATGAAAGACGACCAACAGGAGCCTATTTACCCAAAATTTCCGGATTGAATTCAGCTCTGTGAGGTCATTCCTACAAACATTTAACTCCAACTTTCAAGCACTCGTGAAGCCTGTTGTCGGTGTTGTCTTTTACCAGAAGACATGGACTGATGACCTCCAACCATTCCAGAAAAGATATACCAAGGGTTAGACCGTCCTTGAATGTCATTTGTTGGACTTTTCCCAATAAACAAGTTCACCAGTAATATTCCATAGTTACACATGCCCACCGCGGTACATGTTACCAAATTACCCAGACCATATTCTGGTAAGTCATGAGTTCAACACAAACTCAGTTATCATAAATACAGTAGTTCAATTGTAACTGCAAAGATGAAATAGTAGAAGCTAGAAAGCAATTAACGAAACAATGAATGACATACCCAATAGTCCCTTTACAGCATAGGAGGCAGTTTGGCTCTGTTCAACATATCTGAAACTGAAGAAAGAACATTTGCTAGAGTAAAATCACCCCATTAAACAAGTATGTCATATATTAAGCAAAAAAATCTGAAAAAAATTGCATAAAAAATCCAAGAGCATAGCTGACTTACTTTTTAGCCATACTATCCTCAATATCCAATGCTCTCAAAGATTCTTGTAGAGTTTCTATTCTTGACAAAAAATGTTTAGCATGCGTCAAAATTTTGTTGTGAAGCTTATTTTGGCTAACGCTAGTCACTTGCAAGCCACCCCTGCTTAGCCATTGGAATACGATTGGGCTTTAGTGAAATGGTGGAGCAGGTGTCAGATTTCTTGGGGACTCAGGACTGTCAACGCAAGGAGGACCATCTATATAGTCTATGCAAAATAAGAATAGTATACAAAATTAATGAAAACTCAGATAATTAAAAACTATATGTTCAAATTCATTTGTTAAATCAAAGATATCCTACATCTTTAAACCTCAGAAACAGGTGCTAAACCATGTGATATCCTAATGAAAATTTTATAAGTCCTTGAGAAAGCCTCTGACTAACATGCAAAAGTAGTAACACAATTACCAATCCTCCGAATTGTGTTTCACAACAAATATTCATATGAGAATGAAGCATAGTCTAGCTACTAATGCAGATATGTCAACTTTAACCATTACAAACAGAAATTTCTTTTTCGAGTCTCTGGCTTGCACAAAGTCAATAATATTATGAATGTAAATATTTTCTCAACATTACTTGCTCCTGGCACTAATAGTGTGTTTTGGAGCAGTTCCATTGACACGTGTACTGATCACCGGACATATAGGTATGTGATGATTCAGTGGCTCACATGGTCAATTGTGTAATGCGCTATGCAAAATAAACTACAGAAAGGTATATGACTTGAAAGATCCATAAATTAGGGAAAATATGATCTTCCAAATTAGCCTTGCATTTCATCTTTTGATTGTCATAATTTTATGGGTCCATAACTTGAGTTGGATACTGTTGGCTTCTTGTTTGTAGGAGTTACAAGATCACACCCTGCAACTTAATCCGTCCTCTGAGTAGTATAAAAAATTGGATTTCAAGAGTTTATCTGTTCATGACATAGTTATCAGAATTCGGCTCGAAACTGTGACACTTCGATGTCTTGAGGTTTCATGTTTAACATAACGACTTCTTGTTACTTACTGCTGTATTGATAACTAGCTGCAATACTGCTTTCTCCCAGCATCTCTGAATTCTGTAAGTGATTGAGAATGTAAGACAGGAAGGCCTCAGCTATTCCTTGCCACAATAGCTCCTCCAATCTTCGAGTTTTTTCATCTCTAGAAATGGATAGAAATCATGTCCATCTTGGCTACACCCATTATGGAAGTAGGAAAGTTGCTGTTTGGACCACTCAGGCGTTGAGAACCTTGCAGTGCAACCAGTATTCTGCTATCAAAGAGAAAACACATACATAATCGATTAGATCAGTAACAATTTACATCAATGAAATTTTAGCATTCATGTAGAGAAATCTAATGTGTAAAGAATCACCAACCAGGCATATGTTCACTAGCAGAAAGCAGCATATGTTCTCTTTCATAAGTAAATGCTGAATACAGTTTGAATTTCAATTAAAAGCAAAATTAAGTGGACAGCACGCCTGAAAGTTTCAGCCCCTTGCAAAATGGAAACTTCTTCTGGAATTTTTTTTTTATCATAAGTGGAAATAGAAATGGAAATGGAAAAGAATAAATGAGTGGAAAAATATGGAAAGATGTGAAAAACTAAGGGTGTGTTTGGTTGAATGGAATCTTATGCCATGGAAATTTATGAGGGGACCACTACATTTTAGCCTAAATTGATATATCACTCCACATTTACCATTTGACCACCATTTGATTTTGTGATCAATGGTGGGAATGGAAGTCCCATGAACATGGGAATTCCACTCCTTGGCCCCCCAAGGCATGTGATTCCCATGTTCATGAGACTTTCATTCCTACCATTGATCACAAAACCAAATGGTGGATGTGGAGTGATATATCAATTTAGCCTAAAATGTAGTGGTCCCCTCATGGATTCCCATGACATGGGATTCCATGCAACCAAACACACCCTAAGAAGACATAAGGAAAATATGACGAATAATAGACATGACAATATGCTAGGGAAAACATTTAATGCACATGCAAGATGTGTACGGAGTAGGATCATTCTCCTATTTGATTTAACTTTAAATTTCAACTTAATTTTACAATGAAATCAACTTAAAAAAATAAATAGATTAATAAGAGGCTAAAGACAGTATTTCTTTAACAAAAAGAGAGAGTTAAGAGTTGGATGTTATTAGAAATTAAACTTAAAACTTCAAATTTGGTGTCCAGAGAGTAGAGAACTTACTAGTTTTTTTAGCTTGAATTCATAATTATGAGAGAGCCATAGCTGAGAGAGTGAAAGAGAAAGGACTTGGAGAGTGATTCAGTTGATAGAGAGGTGTGTTCTTGTTGAGAACTTGAGAGGATTCTCTCTATAAGTACTTTTTGGTTTTGAAAAGTTCAAACGAAAAACTTTGAAAATATTAACTTTTTCAAAAGTAAAAGTAAAAATAAAAATAAAAATAAAAATAAAAATAAAAATAAAAATAAAAATAAAAATAAAATTAAAATTAAAATTAAAATTAAAATTAAAATTAAAATTAAAATTAAAATTAAAATTAAAATTAAAATTAAAATTAAAATTAAAAAAATAATTGAGGGAGTGTAACAATTTAAACCGAAAATGAAAAAATACTGATTTTTTTTCTGCCCGATAAAGTAAGCTATGACACCAAAGTGTAGTTTGGTCGGTATGCTGCGAAGTGAAAGTTTTTGGGAAAAATAGGAAAATTTTCGAAATCTCATACTTTCGATGAAATCAAATGAAACTTGTACTCCATTCATGCCTAGTAGTAATGTAGATGGAATATTTAATCTGACAAAGGTCAATGATGTAATATGGGTATTTTTTATTTATTGTATTATTTAATCATTAATTGGCTGGTTCGTTATAATCCAAACTTATGTAGGGCTCAGTGGAAGCTAAGAAACCAAAATATTGGAAGTTTCACAACTTCAATAATAATTCTCAAAATCCAAACTAAATTGATTGCAACTTTCTATTAAGCCTATTTACACAAAAGAAAACCGAAACCTAATTCCTAATTAGACTTCTAATTCTATTTGGGCTTATAATGGACCGGTACACTTAATAATTAAGTAATCAATACATAAAAATACTCATATTACATCATTATCTCCCGCTTTGAAAAGCTCGTCCTCGAGCTTTGATGACGAAATTTGTTGTTCGATAAAGACACCTAAGGATGGCAATAGGACGGATTTATACGGATATCTGCCCTGCCCGCACCGAATGGGACAGATTTGGATTTGGTTTAACGGATATTGGGGCGGATTCGGGGATCCAAATTGAATCCGCCAAGGATTCGGGTTGAATGCGAAATTGGCTATATCCGCCCCGCGGATATCCGTTTATATACATGTAGATTAGATTCCTGGAAATCTTAGCTCAAGCCCATTAGAGACTGACGACCAAAAACACTTTCTCCTTCACAACACCCCACTCTTCTAGATCTCTCTCCATTTGCCCAGCTTCTCCCTCACCTTCAAAACCCTCTCCACCACCACGACAACTTTTCTCACAAATCTCCATCAATGGCGGCCTCAGAAGGCAGTGACAAACCCATACTAAGCTTGATGAACAAGCGTCTCTTTTGTTCATCGGGCCCTTATCCTGCGCACCTCCTCTATTCGATCTTCAATAACGATGAGTTCATTATCGCTTTTCCTCCCATTTGTCTCTCTCCTCAAGATCTCACCAAACCCATCACCCAATTCATCCAAGATTGGGTTCAATTCATCCAATTTCATCACTTACACACATGGGGGATTTGGAATATTCGATGCCAAGAGACTCGACAAATCTAGGGTTTGTGCAATAAGCAAATTTCTAGATGGGGGAGTTGGGATTTCTAGATCTGGCAGATGTCGTTGTGGAGGACGAGAAACCAAAGACTGATGAGAAGGTAGAAACACCACTTGATCAGTCGGTTTCCTTCAAAGAGGAAAGCAACGTTGTTGTTGATCTCGAGGATCCTGAAAAGAAAGCCTTGGATGAGTTGAAGGTTCTGATCTAGGAGGCCATGAACAAGCGTGAGTTTGAAACTCTGCCTCTCCACCGCCACTTAAGGAAGAGGAGGAGGTGAAGCCAGCAAAGAAAGTCGAAAGAATGTATTATTCTAAGAAGAGATATGTCTTGGCTTAGGGTAAGAAGGCGATTGGTTGATCGGAGGGAGGCGCCGATCACAAATCCACAACCAGTGCCTCCTCTTTCTCTTTTTATTATTATTTTGTTTACTCTCCCTAATTAAATAAAAAAAATACAACAACAAGGAAATAAAAAGATAAAAGATTGACTGAAAGAGAAAAAGAGATAAGTATCTAGATAGAAGAATAAAAGGCAAGGCCTTGTCAGGTAAATGAAATTGAATTTGAGGGATTTGTTTGGCTTTGGTTTGGTTGTAATCTCCCAATATTGGGACTTATTACCACTTTATTCAGACATGGAGTCGAGGATAAATTTGGATTTACTTCACAAAATGAACGGGCAGCTGGATCATGCATCTATTGTCTTCTACTAGTGGAGACTACTACTGTGGTGGAGGAAGATGTGACTAAGACAGTGGAAGCAATTGAGTTGTGCCTTCCTCTTTCCTGGTGGTGGTGGTGGTGCTGGGTTGACCTGTAAACCAAATATGGAAGGGGAGAGGTGTGGAATAGTTGCAGAGATATGAAGACAATATATATATATATATATATATATATATATATATATATATTTTTTTTTTTTTAACAGATAATAGGGGTGGATATCTGCCATCCGTCACGAAGCAGGGATGGTTTTAACAAAAAAATTTAATCGATTATTCGGGGAGGATTCAGGGATCCGCAATCCCTGGTGGGGCGGGGATGGATTTGCTCATTTGCCCAAATCCGCCCCATTGTCATCCCTAAATACACCAATGGTAGTTGCTTGTACTCCAATGAATCAAATTAAAAACTTGGCACCAAAGATAAAGTCCAATAGGAATCTCGGGCTCGAAGTAGATCCACTTTTTTATTTGAATATTGTGCGCAAACTTTTTTTCGAAATTCATCACAAAATTGTCCCAAATCGGATCATAAAATCTATCTCGCGGTGGTAAATGCAAAGGCTTGTGGAGGTGCGCCATATCAGAATCATCACTAGCTTGTGACAACCACCCCGGTCTTTCGAACTTCTTCAGTCTTAAGATTTTCTTCAGTCTCACAACGCAATGACTTGCGGATAACTGTGTAAATACACATCAAACACGAGTGGCTTCTCCCAATCAACAGTGACTTTTTGCGACATTTTTCTCCAAGATCTTACCGCTTTGATACCAAATTGATGTAGGCTTTAGTGGGAGCTAAAAATCCAAATCATTAAAAGTTTCACAACTTCAATAATAATTTTCAAAATCCAAACAAATTGATTACAACTGTCTCATTAAGCCTATTTAAACAAAAGAAAACCTAATTCCTATTGGATTTCTATTTCTATTTGGGCTTATAATGGGCTGTCACAATTAATAATTAAATAATACAATAAATGAAATACTCATATTATATAAGTTAAGCCTTCTGAAAAAAGCTTTGTGAAGGTCCATAGACCCATTTAACTACTTTAACAAGCCCACCCATCTTTCATGATCATCAAGACATAAAAAACTTGAGGTTAGAGTAAAAACAAAATTAAACACACAAAACTTAGAATGTTCTCACCTTTTAGCATGGCAAGGAGGGACTAACTATAAAGGGTTGTAAGATAAATTAGCAGTAAATAATCACCAAAACCTACCACCGAATAGTATTAGGAGCTACTAAAAAGAATTCAGAGAACAAAACACCGGGTAAAAAGATAAATAGACCACAGATGGAAAATATAGACATGAAAAAAACAAAATAAAACAAATGCATATTATCAGTGACCAGTAGTATGGCCTCTGTAGAAGAAATATCATAAATTTCAAGAGAGAGAGAGAGAAACTTAGAAACCACAAGTTCAAAACATGAACAGACCAAAGAAAAACCAATTGATTATAGGATAGGCACCTGAAAGTTGACACTTGGCGGCCTTCATAAAAGCAATTCCAACATATGAACATCAGAGGTCCTCATAAGTGGGCCATGTCACATGAGTTAATCCAATACACTGGATATGCAAGGGTTGCATGCTCCCTACAGTTGGTGAATACTGCATTTTGAATATGCTCCAGGAACTCTGGCATTTTAGTTTTTTAATGACAAAAGAACTTATATGCTGCTTCCCTCATTCCTCCGTGACGGGCCTTGATATTGTAAAAACCATCAAATTGTAAGATAGAAAGCAACATTTTAAACCGACCATGATTTATAAAAATAAAAACAAAAAACAAAAAAGCGCCAGTAGTTTCGAGAGCCTAAACAAGTGGTACCACAAAAACTGCCAACAATACAACTTAAATGGTGGAAAATCAATAGAAATTAGAAACGGGGGAGTAAAACAACCATTGTCTCAGCTTCTCCTATTATGATGTGTTTGTTTATTTAAAAAAAAAAAAAGGAGAGAAGGAGATACGAATTTTAGGCTGAAGATGATGTTTTCTGTCAAAAGCTAAGCTAATAACTTTGCTTGTTAATGAGCCAAATCGGGTAGAAATTTCAAATAAACTCTACTTGATTGTTAAGGAAGCTGAGTTTTTGCACTAATTGAATTTTGTTGCACCGATTTGAATAGAAACAATTTTATTATGCATGTTCTCCAAGGTTAGAGATGTAGTTTGCATGGGATAAGACGATGATGGTTCGTTACTTTCCGCCCCCCTCTTTCGATAGAAATCCTGACTCTGCCACTATCAGTGTTTTAGACTGGAAGTAGCATGCCTATTCATGCTTAATTGTAGGATAAATGAAAAAGATATTTCTACTATTAATTGTTTAGACAATGGGGAAATATGAAATCCGCTCAAACATTTATCTAGTTATATAGTTAAGCTTGCAGTTACATGGCTTCTGGCTCATGAAGACATTTTATTTTTTATTTCCTTGAAGTTCCCATTTGATATCTCTTCAATGAAAACACAAAATTGATAAAATTAGTTGATCACAAAACAAAATGGAAAAGAAAAAGAAAAAAAAAGTTCAAATATTGCTCAAGGGAAATAGTTCTTTACCTTGCAAGTCCAACTTCCCTTTCTTCTTTCTCAGCCTTCTCTGGGAGAAAAAAAAATGCATTATTAATTTCATTATTTTTTCGAAACCGAAAGTATTATGAAGTTGTATAAGGAATTAACACTTACCAGAAATAGATGATAACTCAAGGATCCTCAGGGTACCATCCACTTTCCCTGTTGAACAATATCCATTTAACAATGTATTATAGGTGATCTTATCCGGTTCACTGCCTCGTTGAAACATCATTTCCAACAGGTCATGTGCTTCTACCATTTTTCCTGCCTTACATAGGAAATTTATTAGTATGTTGAACGTCACAACATCAGGTGGAATTCCTCGGTCTATCATTTCTCTGAAGAATCTACTAGCTTCTTGCCATTTCCCTGAACTGCAATAACCCTGAATCAGAGAAGTATAAGTTTTAACATTTGGTGAAATTTTCCTATCCAACATATCTTTTAAATACCATGTGGCTTTCGTCAAAAAACCTGAAGTAGACAGACCGTGGATCATAGAATTGTAAGTAATAACGTCAGGAACCATCCCTATACTCAGCATTTCACTGAATCGAGCTTCAGCAGCCTCAACTCTACCAACTTGGCAAAGTCCACCCAACAGAGTTGTGTAGTTAACAGTTGTGGGCTTCAACCCCTTGTGCCTGATTTCCTCAAACAACCTCAATGCCTCATCTAATCTCCCACTTGTGCAATATCCATTAATCAATGCATTGTAACTTATAACATCCACCTCGAGGCCTTTAAATACCATGGAACTGAAGAGCTTCTCTGCATCATCTACCCTGCTTGCCGAGCAATACCCATCCATTAGTATATTGTATGACTCTGTATCAGGATCCTCACCTTTCTGAATCATCACAAATAACAGCATATGTGCTTCAGATATCTTCTTTTTTTTGCAAAGAGCGTGCATCAATGTGTTATATGTGATCACATTCGGCTTTATTCCCCAATCCATCATTTCATAAAAAACCCTCATAGCGTTAACCATGCTTCCACTAATACACAACCCATGAATAATAGAACTATAAGTGACGACATCCGGACTTATGCTCTTATTCCTCATTTCATCAAACAACTTCAAAGCCTCTTTCACTTCCCCTTCTTTGCAAAACCCATCAATAACCATGTTATACGCAACAACATTGGGCTTACCATTACTCTCCTCCATTTTCCTAAGACACCCACATGCCACCATAACTTTTCCCATTCGACATAACCCATTAATGACAAACCCATACGTAATTGCATCCGGCTGATACCTCAACTTCACCATTTTCTCAAGCAAATTAATTGCTTCATCAACCCTATCTTCCCCACACAGACCCTTAATCAAAGAGGTAAAAATCAAAGTATCTGGATTAAACCCAAGTTTAATTCTACTCCCAAAAACTGAAAAGCCAAAATCAACCCACTTCACATGGCAGTAACAATGAATCAATATTGCCAATGTATACCTATCAGGAACAAAACCAATCAAACCCATCGTTCTATACAACAAAATAATGGTGGAGAAACGCTTCTTTCTATAAATTGCTTTCAATACAAGATTCAAACTGTAAATTGAAGGCATGGGTTTTGATTCAATTAGACTATTAAAGAATCCCATTGCGTCTTCATAACTAATATCCCTAGAAATACACTGATCGATCACAAAAGCTTCCAGGTTGATTTTCTTATCTGGGGTGTTACAGAGGATTGAACTATTTACGGCGGTTGTGCATTTCAGTGACTCTGATGAAAAAGAAGAAAAAGAGAGTGAAGTGAGAGTACCCATTCGAGCTGAACACAGTTTGCATCGACGTGAAGAGAAAGAAAGTGAAGAAATTGCAGCTCTGAGCGCCATTTTGTCTGCGCGAACTCCAGATTTTTCAAAACACCATAGAATTAGAATATGTTGTCTCTCCCCTTCTGTTCGCTACCAAGTCTACAACAGATCATGCACGTGGGAGGCACGTGCTCTCCGCTAAAAGTGGAAAATGGATGAGCATCTCCGACGTAGGAGCTTTGCTAGGGGTCGAGGGAGGGAGCGAGGCACCCATTCTCCTCGAGATGGGCGCATCGCCTTGGAGATGCGTGCTGTCTCTCATCTCGAGGATATGGGTGGTTACACCCATCCCTCGCTCCCTTTTCCTCACTCCCTCCCTCGACCCCTAGAATTTTCGCCAAAGTATAGCTCAACCTCAAACTAAACAGGGTCAACCAATTTGAGGTTGATGATGGGTATACTCTAATGGATCATTCCACAAAATCTCAAAACATATGAATTAAAAGTAATTTTTTGGGGCAAATAACCAGTTTTATACTAGAGTAGTCCTGTGAGCTAGACACACCAGCCCAAATCTGTCAGGTCCTTACCCTTTTTCTGGCAATGGTTTGACCTGAGCTCAAACCGATTAAGCTTTGGAATTTCCATTGGAGCCTGAAAATTTACTCTCAAAGCTCTAATAATTTCATATTTAGCTTTTGAACCTTGCCCCATTGAAGATGCTCTAATAGTACTCATGAAAACGTTCATAGGCTTGCCAATTCAAATGACTGCTTTTTAAGTAAGGGTGTTCTTTTTTTTTTCAACCCATGTTTTACTAAAATCACCCACATTCAAGTCACTGATCTAAAAAATAAACCAACATCAAAGCATTCACGCCATGTGTTGATGTAACCATTTGTTGATCTTCTTCCCTCATTTTCTCGATGTGATTTAGGTATTCTTATTATCGTCAAACACAGTAACTAAATATCGAAAAAAGGAGGAAGAGAAACTAGTACTAGCAATATTAGAGATAGAGTATAATGAGACTTTCTATTATCTTCTCTATTTCTTCTGCACTTAAGCATAAAGCTCCGCTAGTGGGGGTGATCGAAATTGTGAACTCGACTTGATTTCCATGGTAGGCAGTAGTAATAGTAGTAGTTGGGAGGGGGGATTTTATCATCCATATTTTACTCACATTGTTCGTTCTTTGACTTGGTCATGGTTGAAAGTGGTGCACTTAAGTGATAGCTAAGTTGTCTCATGATTGTCTTTGTTTTCTTTAAACTCCACCCAGCGAACTCAATGATTTTAAACTTTGCGCTACTATTGTTGTGCGCGCCTACACTCTCCAAAATTTAAGTTGCATCAAGATGTTACAGTTTGCATCAAAACTAATTAATAGACTAAAGTGTTCTACTCCATGATTCAAAATTTATTTATTTTTATTTTTATTTTTAAACAAGAACAAGCTTTTTACATCCCTGAAGCTTAAATTAATTAACTCAAATATAATATATTACAATCTCTCATAACTCCAAGGTTGTTCATCATTCGATTCGGTTAAGAGGAGTTGTAATGGCAAATCACCAATCGAACCATTGTTACAAGTTTATTGATTGTTGAAACCGGAACCAACCAAGGGGGCCCTTAACCAAGCCAAATCAATATTATCAGTTTACAATGTTCTTGTTTTTAAACAAGTCTGGATGATGCATACTTCTTGTACTTTAAAAAAATATATAATTTGTTAGGGATGGTAATAGATTAGATATGCCATAGCCTGACCTGACTTGAGAAAAAAACATGCTTATTGGAATCGACTATATGTGAGTAGTAGGGGGACAAGTTAGCCTGACCTGACTTGAGAGAAAAACATGATTCAATCTATGCATGTGTTTCCCATGGATAGAGTCGTCGTAGAGGCTCTCCGAGTTCCTTATAAGAACACATAATGAGTTTTGGGAGAATAAAATATATTTTTTAAAAATAAAAGCATTTAATTTTAATTATAATTTTATAATCATAAAAAAATTGCTATAACATATTTCCATAGTTTTTTTTGTATGCTTATTAGAGTTGTCATATTTTTTGTAGAGCTCTACATATAGCCAAAGGTGTGATGGCTCAATGGTTGAGTAGTGGCGGATGATATCACTAGGTCACGGAGTCGATCCCAGCCGACCCCATCTGGAGTGGGAGGGGTTAAGGGATTAAATATATATATATATAGAACGTCTCCTCTCATCACGCCTCACATACTTAAGTTATGCAAAAAATTAATAACGGACATTATATAAGGTAAAGGGAACATTCGACAAAGGCATGCAATTTTTAACTGAACTCTGTCCAGATTTAGTCTTCTCCCATTGATTTATTGACTTAAGCATCAGAGTGTCTTCGACCACGAAAAAGGTGGTCTTTGGCAATCTAACCCTGTTTTGCAAGTCGGATATCTAGAAGACTGGTTTTGAATGTATCAGTTTGGCATCGTCCGTGGGGAGCAACAATTTCCTTTTCTAAAGGAGAGTTTGTAGTTGGTAATTTCCTTAGCACAAATCAGGTAACAAGAAAACTTAGTGCAAATGGAACAAACAACAAATTCTCAGCTCAACAATCAAAGTAATCCTTCCGCTAGTGAAGCTGAATTATCAACAATGCATGCCTCAAATCCAACACCAACACCAATCATGCCAGGTAATTTAGTATCACTACTTGGAACGGTGGCCCAACCATCTCAAACATCTGGTAGTACAATGACAAATCCCCGTGTGGACCAACTTTTGCTATAGATGGATTATCTGGACAAAGTAGTTGAAAAACTCAGCCAAGAACATGCTTAATCTGTTGGACACGTCCAAAAGCCACCACAACAGAACTCCGCCAACCACATTTGAGAGAACAATGAAGTTCCTGCCAAACTTCGACGAGCAAACTTTGAAGGCGGTGAACCACAAAGAGATGACTCCCAAAGCAATGAAATTCCTCTACCAGTTCCATTCAGAATCGGAGTCACGAATCCCAACATGCTTTACGGGTTGGCCAGACCCCATTCTCCGATGCACTCATGAAAACCGCTTTACCAAAAAAGTTCACTCATCCAAAGTTTTAGGCATATGATGGCACTACTGGTCCGACAAACCACTTGTGACATTTCCACCACATGATGGCACTGAAAGAAAGCACATGGTCTATCTTGTGCCGAACCTTTCCGACCAGCCTCATGTCCACAACTATGAGTTGGTTCAACAGTATACCGCCCAGGTAGATAGACTCTTTCCATGCATTAGCTACTGCCTTCATCACAACGTTTATTGGCAGTCAACGAATCAAAAAAGGCCCACATTACTTACTCCACATCAAGCAAAAGCCCGAAGAAACTATCAGGGAGTACGTTACTCGTTTTACTGATGAGTTAACCATGATCAATGGCGATGACACGACCATAGCCACTTTCACTTCCGGATTGAAAAGAGGGACATTATACAACTCCCTGAACATGGTGACCTTATTAAAGACCACTTAGAAATACACCACCCTCGATAAGATGTTGGCAGCTAAGAAAAGAATGAATCTTAAAAAGATCCTTCCCGGCAAATCGGGAGAGAATAGAGGAGAGACGATGAGATGACAGGCCACGGGAGGAAAATGACTAGTCAAAAAGGCATCAGACCAATAGCAGGCCTGAATTCAGCAAACAAGAGTCTGGGAAGCTGCAATCCGAAAGACCCAGACATGAACGGTCAACAAATGCGATCAACACGATATACAAATCATTTATGACTTTGAAAACAAGTCGAGCAAATGTCCTGAAATCCATGGCAAATTGGGAGGACATCAAATGGCCACTCAAGATGAGAAGAGATCTAGATGGACGAGATAAAAACAAGTATTGTTTTCATAAAGATCACGGACATGACACCGAAGACTGCTACAACTTGAAGAACAAAATCAAGTACTGGATCCAAAGAGGGCGACTCGAAGAATTCATCGCGCTGAATGACAAGCAGTCTAAAGGGAAAGAGAAGGCAGATGCCACCACAGAGTCAAACGAGCAGCCCAGATAGCTAATATATGTCCTACACGGCATAACTGGAAAGAAAAATGATCTGATGATCATGGAAACGATCAATCCGAGATTTATGGACAAAGATCTGATACCCGGAGCCTTCCGTACAATGCACCAGAACAACCCAACAAACTCTGACCTTTTCCGAAGAGGATGCAAAGGGAATTCATTTCCCTCATAACGATGCCTTGGTGATTTTGGTATTGATAGCCTGGTGGGAAATGAAGAGAGTACTAGTTGACACGAGTAGCTCAGGAAACCTTATGTACCTGACGACATTCCGCAAGATGCAATTAAGCGAATATATGCTTACACCCAACGATCAACCAATGGTAGGTTTCAGCGGAGAAAAATGTTGCACAATCGAAATGATTCGATTACCAGTCGAAGTAGAAGAATCGAGTAGACAATGAGTTCTATTAACGGATCTTCCTTGTTTTTGACGCTCCATTTGCATACAACATGCTTCTCGAACTACCTTGGATACACGAGATGGGTGCAGTGTCCTCTACCATGCATCAATGTTTAAAGTATCACACTGATGATGACATCGAGGACATCAAAGGAGACCGGCCAGCTGCCACTACACAACAATGAATGCCTCAAACAGATAGCAATCACCGTCACGACCAGAGGAGTTGCTGCAGCAACTTGGTCAAATGGATTTCGACCTTCCAAAGGACAATGCAACTCCAATCAGTTTGAGAAGTCGACCAAATACTGGACAACCAAAAGAAGAAACAACACCAGTCCATTTGGACAGCGAAGAGGGAGGAAAACAGTTCGGATTGGCATAAAAATCCACCTAGAACTAACTAAGAAGTTGATCCAACTATTGAAAAACAACCAGGAAGTCTTTGCCTGGACAATGAAAGACATGGTAGCCATTGACCCCTCCGTCATTACTCACATACTGCAAGTCAATCCGGACGAGAAGCCAGTCTAACAGAAAAGAATGCCAGTTGCTCCAGAACATAACTAAGCAATAAATGAGGAGGTGCATCGTTTAATGAATGCATGGATGATTAAGGAAGCTCACTACCCAGACTAGCTGGCCAACACAATTTTGGTCAAGAAAAAGAATGGAAAGTGGATGGTATGTGTAGACTACACGAATCTGAACAAGGCCTGCCCAAAAGACATTTTCCCACTCCCACGAATAGATCAAATAGTGGACGTCACTGCTGGACACGAACTCCTAAGCTTCATGTACGCATACTCTGGCTACAACCAGATACAGATGCATCCATCCGACCAGGAAAAGACATATTTCATAACATAAAGAGGTACGTACTGCTACCGAGTGATGTCATTCGAACTAAAGAATGCGGAAGCCACGTACCAACATCTTGTAAACAGGATGTTCAAATATCAGATAGGCAAGACCATGGAGGTTTACATTGATGATATGCTAATCAAGAGACTGCACAAAAAAGACCACATCAAAGACCTCGAACAAGCCTTCTCTCAGCTCCGAAGATACAAAATGAAGTTGAATCCAAAAAAGTGCATATTCGGAGTAAAATCAGGGTCCTTAGGTACATGGTCAATCAAAGAGGATCAAAACTGACCCAAAACAGATACAAACACTTCTCAACATGCAGTCGCCCACTAACATCAAGGGTGTGCAAAGCCTCAATGGTAAAATAACAGTTTTGAACATATTCATTTCCAGATCGTCAGATAAATGTCTTCCATTTTTCAAAATTTTGAAAGGAAACAAAACGTTCAAATGGAGTGAAGAATGTGAAAAGCTTTCCAAAGCCTGAAGGCATACACGGGAAGTACTGAACTGTTATCAAAGCCAAACACAGGAGAAACGTTGTACTTGTACCTATCGATGTCCGAACATGTAGTCAACTCAACACTGATACGAAAGGAAAAGGGCGCACAAAAGCCATTTTACTACATCAGCAAGATATTTACAGACGTTGAAACTAACTACCCGATTTTGGAGAAACTGGCAGTTTCCCTGGTCATATCCTCAAGAAAACTACAACCATACTTCCAAGCTCATCCCATCATTGTAATGATCGAACAACCACTTTGGTCAGTGCTACACAAACCAGAACTATCCGGAAGAATGGTGAAGTGGGCAATAGAGCTCCGTCAGTTCGACATCAGTTACGCCCCAAATATCGCAATAAAAACTCAAGCACTAGCAGATTTCATTGTTGAATTCACGAGCATCAATGAACATCAACCAAACAACAATAAAAAAGAATAACACACCGAACAAACTGTTCACCAATGGATCCTGCGCTACGACGCAACATCCAACTAGAAGGGGAGTGGGGCAGGAATAATCATATATAACTCGAAAGGCGTAACGTTGTAAAAGGCGATAAAAATCAGTTTCAAAGCCTCAAACAACGAAGTCGAGTACGAAACAATGATAGCCGGATTACAACTAGCCAACCACCTCGGAATAAGATAAATCAACGTATTTACCCAAACTGGTGGTCAACTAGTTGAGCGGCGAATTCCAAGTCAAAGACGCTCGGATGAAAGCCTATCACCAGAAGACAAATGAGTTGATCGAAAGCTTCAAAGCTGCAACCGTTCAGTGATGCTCAAAAGCAAAAAATGACAAAGCTGATAAATTGGCCAAGGAGGCATCACAAGTGTAAGATGCTGATAATCCGCTTGTCACAGTACAAAAGAGCTCAATACTGGAAAACCAAGTGCAAGAAACATGTACAACAGATTAGGAGAGCAACTAGATGACTCCAATCCTGACATACATACAATGCGGAACACTTTCAACAGATAATATGGAGGCTCATAAACTAAGAAACAGAGCAGCACGATACATACTAGTTAATGACAAGCTCTACAGAAGGTTTGTCACAGGACCGTTGCTAAGATGCCTTTCACTCGATAATGCAAACTATGTTCTATGAGAAATTCACTTCGGCAAAAGCGGGAGCCATCCAAGAGGAAGAACATTAGCCCACAAAGCCTTAACATTGGGATACTACTGGCCAATAATGCAAGCGGATGTAAACAAAATCGTTCGTACTTGTGACAAATGTCAAAGATTCAATCATATACTCACATGCCAGGCCAAAACCTAATCCCGATGAGTAGTCTGTGGCCATTCACACAGTGGGGTGTGGACATTGTAGGACCACTTTCAGTATCTGACAGAAAGAAATTCCTCCTTGTTGCAGTGGATAACTTTACCAAATGAGTAGAACTAGAGCCGTTGGCAAAGGTAGGAGAAGCTTCAATTGAGAACTTTTTTTGGAAGGATATAATATGCAAATTTAGAATCTTAATAGTAATTGTCACTGACAATGGAAAACAATTCAAAGGCAAGAAAATTAAGAAGTTGTGCAAGAACAAAGCGAACGAAGCATGCCCAAAGGTGAACCAACCCCTTGGACTACTACGAAAAACACCATTAGATTTCAAAGTAGCATGATCTAATTCAAAATTTTCACCTAATTGAGCTCGTCTAAGTATCAAACAACACTTCTCATCACCTGCCCACCCACAAGCGAACGAACAAGCAAAGGTGACCAACAAAACAATCATAGAAGCAATAAAAAAGCTCAAAGCATCAAAAGGATTGTGGGCGTCCGAACTGCCAAACATCCTTTAGGCCTACAGAACAACGAAGAGAACTATGTCCGGAGAAACACCGTTTGCCATTGCATACGGATCTGAAGCAATGGTACTAGTCAAAATTGGCATGCCAACATTCAGAACCGAAGAGTTTCGAACATAAGATAACAATGAAGTGCTACGAGTTGGATTAAACATTCTCAATGAGAAACGAGAAAGAGCCTCAATCAAACCAACAGCCTACCAACAGCGGATGGCAAGTTTCTATAAAAAAAGTAAAACCTCGTACGTTTAGCATCGACGACTTGATGCTTAGAAAAATCCAACTCAATACAAAATAACCAGGCGCGGATAAACTAAATCCAAACTGGGAATGACCGTACAAAGTGGTGAAAATTAACAAACCAGGAACATATTGGTTGGAAGACTCGAAAGGAGAACAATTACCAAGACCATGGAATGTCGAACATTTGAAGAAATATTATCAATAAGACTTCCAAATTACAAGAACCCTTCGTCTCGTGTTCAAAAAATCTATTCTAGTAAGGACATTAAAGTCAGACTAGGAATCTACTCGAAAATTTTTGACCTGACCATAACATCCGATCGCGAGGAAAGTAAAAATAAAAAAAGGAGTCAGGACAAATAAATTAGACGTACCCATAGAATTTCTGGTCTGATCAACCATGAAACAAACTTATAAAAGTCTGAACGTATAAGTCAGACTTACCCATAAATCTTCTGGCCCCACCAACATGTCGAATCACGAAGTGTGCTTATAAAAGTCTGGACGTATAAGTCAGACTTACTCGTAAATATTCTGGGCTAACTAACATGTCGGATCACAAAGTGTGGACGTATAAGTCAGACTTACTCGTAATTCTTCTGGCCTGACTAACATGTCGGACCACAAAGTGTATTTATAAAAAGCCTAGACATATAAGTCAGACTTAATCATAAATCTTCTAGCCCGACGAACATGTCAGACCACGAACTATACTTATAAAAGTTTGGACGTATAAGACAGACTTACTCGTAAATATTCTATCGCGACTAACATGTTGGACCACAAAGTGTACTTATAAAAGTTTGGACTATGAGTCAGAATTCAATCAAAAGTGTCAGAAACAAGGTCAAAAACAGAAATTCAGCTAAGTCTAAACTACTAAGTTAGATGAACAAATATGCAGAATACGTACGACATGCTACGAAACGAAATAAAAAAATGATCACCATGAAAAAGACAAAGAAACAAGTATAGATAAAATGAGATTTTCATTAATTTTCCACTTTGTTACATATGAAGAGGAAGATACATTGGTTGGAGAGGGATCAGTTGAGGCATTCAAGGCATCACTTGAAAAAAACATTTGGAGGAGGTTGAACATTCATGTCAGCAACACTGTCATCAGGAGGAGAGTGTGTCTTGCCTCCAAAAGGAGATGGAGACTTATCTTCAATAACAAGGGCAGATGATGGCGCAGGTTCAGACGGAGGAGGAGACAATTGTTCTTCATTCCTCAGCAACCTTACGACTGACAAGGCCTCGTCACGACCAACCTTCTCACTGGACATTTCCTTTTCAATAGGATCCAGCCGATCACAAAGTTTGTTCAACTCTGTCTCTGAGGTTTCAAGTTCAGCCGTAAACTTGTCCAGGACAACAACCACTTCCTTCAATGAAGCCTGAGTAGCCTCAGCTGCCTTCTTCTGCTCCACATACTGTTTCTTCAGCACATCAAACTAACAAAGAAAGTGGGAAAGCACCAACGTCTACCCTGCCATCTTCCTCTCCATGAAGGCCACCTGATCACGCGCAACCTTGTAATCTGACCCAATTACCCCAACATAAGTTAGGTGATTCATGCCCTCCATTATCTAATTAAGACCTTGATCGGGGTGATTACTAGGTTGATTGTAACGACCCTACTTTAACACATAATAATTTTTAATTAATTAATTATTTATTTATTTTATTTAGTTTTGACTTTATTAAATTTGAGGTGACGTCAAGTAATAAGGGGGTGTCACTAACCTTGAGCAAAACCCTAACAGGTAAGGGTTTTGTCTTTAGTGGGATTAAATAGGGGTTTGGGGTTTTCTTTTTCTCTCGCCGCTTAAAAAAAAGGAGAAAAAGAGAGAGAGCAAGAAGGGAGAAAGAAAGAGGGAGAAAGAGAGAGAAAAGCAAGAGGAAAAGACAAGGGAGAAGAAAGAAAGAAAAACAACAACTGTGAGTCTCTTTATTTCTTTCACCTTTTACTGTGATTTGTTTCTTTTTGTCCTTTTCTAATTTTTGCATAAAGTTGAGAATGCTGTGTGCATGATTTGATTCGAGATTTGTGAGTTATGTTCTCTATTTTCTTTATTTTCATGATTTTGTCAGATCACTCTTATGTCATTATTATGTCTGATTCACACACTGTAAAGAATGAAAGTTGTATTCATCCTCATGTCAGATTTTCCTGAATTTTTTTCGATTTGGACTCAAGTGTATTCATTCTGACGAGAAGAAAGAAAGAAACCAAACTATCATGTCAAATTTTATTCAACGAAATAGTTCCTGGGTCTCACTGCAGAGTCAATTCTTATGGTGTTATCCCTGGGTCCCACTAGGTCCCACTGCAGAGTCAATTCCTATGGTTTTATATGCAATTGGGAAATTCTAGTAAAATCCTATGGTGTTATCCCTGGGTCCCACTGCAGAGTCAATTCCTATGGTTTTATATGCAATTGGGAAATTCTAGTAAAATCCTATGGTGTTATCCCACTGGGTCCCACTGCAGAGTCAATTCCTATGGTTTTATATGCAATTGGGAAATTCTAGTAAAATCCTATGGTCAAATCCTATGGTGTTATGGTGATATTAGAATTCATGCAAATAGAATTCCTGCATAATTAAATCCATGGTCCCACTCGCCAATTAGAATTTCTGTAAGACATGTATTTACAATGGTTTAAAAAAAATCAGCTTATGACTCATAGAGTCAAATAGTTTGGGTCCCACTGTATAATCAAATCCGTTATGCGTGAATGTGTAATTGCAATGGTGTTATTTTGATTTGCAATGGTGTTATTTTGATTTGTAATGAATTTATTTGCAATGGTGTTATTTTGCATGTATATATATTTTGATTTAAACTTATTTTGGGGTTATTTGAAGAATATTCTTATGAAACTGCTTATGTTTTGGCAATGTGTCAAATGTTATGCTTCCTCACAATAATGGGTGGATGATGTATGGATGACAAAATGTCATTGTGGAAAAATTTTGAAATATCCAAAGTAAATGATATTGGTAAACCTGGATTTCTGAAAAAATAAATCACCTGAAATTTTATCACTTAGAACTACCACACCTCTTTTGTTTATTATTTCCCCTCTCCTACTAGAGAAACTAAATGACCAGCGGGTCGTCTTGCGGAGTTGGGGCACCCATTTCTTACTAGAGAAACTAAAATAACCTTCGGGTTAATCTTGTGGAAATGAGGTGAATTGTTATGCCTAAAATAGGCTTTGATATTTATCCGTAAAAAATGTGACGTGAGTTTATGCGCATTGATAGCCCAAGGGTGGCTTTTGGTACTCATATAGTTAGGAGTATCCGCGATGCATGCCTGTATGTGATGTCCCCACTTGGGCATGGATGCCGGAGTAGTCCTCCTTTATATGAGATAGGCATACGGGCATGTATGTTCTGCACGGAGGTGGTGCGAATGTGGTATCATCTAAGTGATTATTCCGTTAAAAAGATGAATCGAATTCAAATAAAAATGAATAAACTACGTTTATATTGTTTCTAATCCTTTTTCATGCAGGATGACAAGTCCGCTAATAATTCTGCAGGTTAGACTTGCCATAGTCAACTTCCATCTAGTAAGTATAAATAAGTGCATATTTACTTATTAGAATTAAGATATGAATGCCTCGTGGAGGAACTACCTGTGTGTTTTGATTTCTTTATCGTACTATTTTTTTCCGGTCATATCATGTAAATTTCCTTTATTGATATTTGGGGAATAAAGAGATTTCACCCCAGCTTTATTGCTGACCCAAGTGGGCTTTGGCTTCTTGGGTACATTCCTTCGGGAATGTAGCCGACTAGCTTATTTTCAGGATATAGTAATCTCGGGCGGGCTTAAAGCATTTCATACCATACGTGACGAGCATTTTTGGGAGTTGCGCGTTGTTCGAAAGATTAGATCATTTTTATTTGTAGGTGTCAGTTTAATTCTTGTAATTAGAACTCAGAGTTATTTATTATTTTTTGGAAGAGATGCATTCTTAAATTGTTGAACTTGTTAGCGTTGGCTCTACGAGTTTTAAAATTTTCTTCCTTTTGATGGACTTTCAGATCAGTTGTTTTATTTTTCCCTCTATTTGGTAAATTGTGCAATTGATTATTTCTCGTAGATGCCAACTGTTATTTTCGTGAATGAGAATTCATGTCCCCGACTTTTGGGGAAACGGATAATCCTACGTGGATTTTGGGGGATTTTGGGATTTTCATTTTCTTCGAAAATCGAGGCGTGACAGTTTGGTATCAGAGCACAGTTTACCCTAGGCTAGGGAGAGTCTAGGGGATCCTCGGAATGTGGTTATGGGTAAGTTGTAGAGTGTTTTGTGGATCTTATGGAGTGTCTAATCATTTCCATTTTTATTGAAGGATATGGCCGGAAGACATACTCGTCAGAATCCAAATGGGAACGGAAGCGGAACCAGTGGGAACGTCGTTTCAAATGAGGGTGGCAATGAAAATGGAAATGGCCATGGTGATAATACTATTCAGTTGAGTCAGGCTATGATGATGCAGTTGCTACAAGGATTGCAACAGAATAGCAATCAGGGTGACCCTTTTGCTAGAAGGGTTAAGGAGTTTGGGACATTGGGTGGTAAGAGGTTTACTGGAGAAAATCCGAGAGATGCAGATGTCTGGGTTCAAAGCTGTGAGACCGTTTTCAGGAGGATGTGACTTACTGAAGTCCAAAAACAAGAGTTAGCTGCACATCATCTGGATGGTGCTGCTAGTTACTGGTGAGAGGCTTTACTACCCTTCGTTGATGTTGCGGTTATGACATGGGATGACTTTAAGGATAGGCTTGAGAATAGATTTGTGCCTAATGCAGTTAAGGCGCAATGGGCTGCGGATTTTAATATGTTCAAGCAGACTGGGAATATGACTGTGGAGCAGTATGTCACGAAGTTTAACGAGTTGTCACGTTATGCTCCGTATTTGGTAGACACCCCAGAAAAGAAAAATGCCAAGTTTATTGGGGGTTTGCATCACTACCTGTCGAGGGCTCTTCTCACCGCTGACAGGGAGAGTTTCGACAGAGTTTTGGATTTAGCATTAAAGTACGAGGAACATAACAAGATGTATTATGAGAGTAGAGAGAAAGGCAAACAGAAGTTGGGCGAGGTGTCAGGAAACACTCGTCATCAGGGTGCGTTGCGTGATTTTCGTGGTGACCGTAGCCGTTTTCGTCCTTATGATTAAGGGCAAAGGGTCGACAGTTTCAGAACCAGAAACCTCAAGGCGGGTACCAGAACCAACAACAGGGAGGAAACCAGTTTCACCGTCAGGGTGGAAATCAGTTCTAGAGGCAGGGGTATGACCATTTCCAGAAACAGGATGGTAATCAACATCAAAGGCAGAATGGAAACCAATTCCATCGTCAGGGTAACCAGAGACAAGGTTATCAGGGTCAGTGGAATCAGACTACCCAAACAGCATCGGGGGGACGCACACTGATCTGTTTCACTTGTGGGCAACCAGGTCATCGAATGCGAGATTGCCCTAATGGTAGGAACGCGCCCCAGAATAGGCAAGGTCAACCCACCCAAGGGCGTGTATTTGCCACCTTACCAGATCAGGAAAACTTTCAAGGTACTTTTGATTTTCCTATCTCTAATATGAAGGTGTTATTTGATACTGGTGCATCATACTCTTTCATATCTCGACGTTTGGTTAATCGAATAATGTTGAAAGTTTTGCCACTTGCTATACCCTTATGTGTTACCACCCCTTTAGGAGGCTCAGCGACACTAAATGAACTATGTAGAAATTTTAAGATTTCCTTCCTCGACAAAGTATTCCTTGTCAACTTGATTGAGCTTGACTTTGAGGGCTTTGATGTGATTTTGGGAATGGATTGGTTGCGTAAGAACCTAGTCACGCTAGATTGTGCAAAGAAGATAGTTTCCATTCATGCACCAGGCATGCCCCCTGTTTCTCACACTTGTGGAAATTGCGAAGAGTCAGTAATGTCTAGTTTTCTGTACTTGGTAGGGACGTTCGAGAGAGAGATTCGAGATGTAGAAGTGGTAAGGGATTATGAGGATGTCTTTCAGAAAATTCCCGGCTTGCCACCTAGGCGAGAAGTTGAGTTCCGAATCGATTTAATACCTGGAACCGCTCCTATCTCTAAGGCAGTGTACCAGATGGCATCGAAGAAGTTGAACGAGATGAAAGTCCAGTTGGACTAGATGTTGCAAAAAGGGTAATTTTTCTTGGTGTTTTGTTTGATTTGGCCATACTTATTGACATGTTTGTTCATGTTAATGTATATATGTGTAATCCTTTTGAGGTGTGTATGAACCAGGTTCATACGTCCAAGTAATTCACCGTGGGGAGCACCCGCAATTTTCGTTTCGAAGAAGGATGGTACCTTGAGGATGTGTATTGACTATAGGGAGATGAACAAAAAGACTATAAAAAACAAGTACCCATTGCCTCGAATTGATGATCTTCTTGATCAGTTGAGGGGAGCGGTGGTGTTTTCTCAGTTTGACCTAAGAACTGGATATCATCAGATGGGTATAGAAGAAGATAGTATTCCTCTCACGGCTTTTCGTGCGAGATATGGGTTGTATGAGTTTCCAGTCATGCCTTTTGGTTTGACAAATGCCCCGGCCTTTTTCATGGATCTGATGAACCGGATCTTTCGACCATACTTGAACAAATTCGTCATTATCTTTATCGATGACATTTTGGTTTACTCTCGTAGTGAAGCAGAGCATAGAGAACATCTCAGAACAGTGTTGCAGACCTTGAGAGATCAAAAATTATATGCGAAATTTAGCAAGTGCCATTTTTGGGAAAAAGAAGTAAAATTCGTAGGGCGTGTTGTTTCTAGTCAAGGTATCTGATAAGGTGAAAGCAGTGAAAGATTGGAAACAACCTACTAATGCAACAGAGGTGAGAAGCTTCTTGGGGTTGGCTAGGTACTATAGACGATTTATAGAGAAGTTTTCTCTTATCGCTGCCCCGTTGACTAAGTTGTCCCGCAAGAATGTCCAATTTATTTGGACCAATGAGTGTGAAAAGGCTTTTCAGGAGTTGAAACACCGATTAACCACTGCGCCCATCCTGACTATCCCAGTGCAAGGTGGGAAGTTGGTGGTCTTCATTGATGCTAGTGGCACAGGTCTGGGTTGTGTACTGATGCAGAATCATAAAGTTGTGTCGTACGCCTCACGACAATTGAAGCCTCATGAGAGGCGATATCCTACCCATGACTTGGAATTAGCGGCAGTTGTGTTTGCTTTGAAGATGTGGCGACACTATCTTTATGGGGAGCATTTTGAGTTGTTCACAGATCATAAGAGTCTCAAGTATTTGTTTTCGCAGAAGGAGCTGAATATGAGACAACAAAGGTGGGTGGAGTTCATTAGTAGTTATGATTTTGAGATCCTTTACCACCCAGGTAAGGGGAACATAGTAGCCGATGCTCTCAGTCGGCAACACACTATTATGGCTTCACTCATGGTAGAGGAGTGGAAGTCTCTTGAGGCTATTTCTTCTTGTGATGTTCAATTTGTCCAGGGAGCAAACACGACTTATGTTGGTAATTTATCTGTTCGACCTTCTTTGATCAGCAGGGTTTTAGAGGAGCAACATAAGGATTCTGGTTTGATGAGCAAATTGGAAGACTTAGTGCTCGATAATCTAGATGATTGTCCCTCCAAGTGGTCAGTTGAGTCCTATGGTGGTTTGAGATTTCACGGGAGACTTTGTGTGCCTGAGATTGAGGGATTGAAGAAAGAAATTATGGATGAGGCTCATAAGTCACGTTTTACCATTCACCCGGGAGGCACAAAAATGTATCATGACCTGAAGCGAACTTTTTGGTGGGACGACATGAAGAAGGATGTGGGAGATTATGTATCACGGTGTTTCACTTGTCAACAAGTGAAGGTCGAGCATCAGCGACCCTCAGGTTTAATGCAACCACTAGAGATTCCTGTCTGGAAATGGGAAAATATTTCTATGGACTTTATAGATGGTTACCGAAGACTCGACGAGGTAACGAGTCAATTTGGGTTATAGTTGATCGTTTGACTAAGTCCGCGCACTTTGTTCCGATTGGTGTGCACCGTACTACCGAACAACTAGCCAGACGATACATCCGTGAGGTAGTTAGGCTTCACGGAGTACCAGTGTCCATTGTGTTTGACAGAGATCCCTTGTTTGTAGCTGAGTTTTGAGAGAGTTTCCAGCGAGTCATGGGGATGAGACTAGATTTGAGTACAACTTATCATCCTCAGACTGATGGTCAGACGGAGCGGGTGAATCAGGTTCTAGAGGATATGCTTCGGGCATGTGTGCTCGATTTTGGAGGTAGTTGGGAGGATTATTTACCTATCATAGAGTTCGCTTATAACAACAATTACCATTCTAGTATTGGCATGGCCCCGTTTGAGGCTTTATATGGGAGGCCTTGTCGATCACCATCCTGTTGGGCGGAGGTAGGCGACACAGTCTTGTTGGGGCCAGAGATGGTTAGGGAGACATCGGAGAAGGTGCAGATTATTAGAGAGAGGATCAAAACTGCTCAAAGCCGACATAAGAGTTATGCCGATCGGAAGCGTAAGGCGATAGAATTTCAAGTTGGGGACCTTGTTTTTCTCAAGGTTTCACCTATGCGTGGTGTATGGAGGTTCGGTAAGAAAGGGAAGCTAAGTCCTAGATTCGTGGGACCATTTGAGATCATTGCTCGAGTAGGGAGTTTAGCCTATAGACTCGCCCTGCCCCCGAGCTTATCAGCTGTTCATGATGTGTTTCACATCTCCATGCTGAGGAAGTGTGTGAAGGATCCTGCTGACATCGTCCAACCAACAGAAATTGAGATTAATGATGACTTCACCCAAGTAGTACGACCGATCAAGATTGTGGATCGTGATGTGAAACAACTCCGTAGAAGGATAGTGAATCTGGTGAAAGTCCAGTGGAGTGAAAAATAGAATGATGTCACTTGGGAGCTAGAGGACAGAGTGAAACAGTTGCACCCGGAGCTATTTATCCAGTGAATCTCGGGACGAGATTCCTTTTGAGGTGTGTATAATGTAACGACCCTACTTTAACACATAATAATTTTTAATTAATTAATTATTTATTTTATTTAGTTTTGACTTTATTAAATTTGAGGTGACGTCAAGTAATAAGGGGGTGTCACTAACCTTGAGCAAAACCCTAACAAGTAAGGGTTTTGTCTTTAGTGGGATTAAATAGGGGTTTGGGGTTTTCTTTTTCTCTCGCCGCTTAAGGGGGGTGTATTGTATCTGGATTTTGTGGGCAATTTAATAAATTCCATGGATTCTGAAAATCCAAGTGTATTCAATTTAGATTTTAAAAAGTCCACAAAAGTCTAGGGGTATTCAATCAGGATTTTAAAAAGTCTTTCTGAAATCCACAAAGTCTAGGGGTATTCAATATGGATTTCAGAAAGTCCACAAAAGTTTTAGGGTATTCAAAATATCATTCATATTTATGGATTTGGAAAATCATGGATTCTCATGGACTTTGTAGTGTTAGGTATAAATAACAAAGTTTAATAGTTTGCCAGCCTCCATATCAAAGATTTCAACGTGAAAAAAAGTTTCCCAAAGTTCTTCCTCGTGCCAGCCGCGAAGAGGTTGGTTCCCATCATCTTGTTTTCTCGATTCTTTTTCTATCTTTGCATAAGTGTTCATAAGGCATAAGGCATAGTGTTTTCTCGATTCTTTTTATATCTTTGCATAAGGCATTCAATACAAAGATTTGGCCCTTCCATCTCCGCTCCAAACTTTTTTCTATTTTGTTCTTTCCGCAAGGTTCAGCAAATAGGGAATCCAATCAAGTATCCGCACCACAATGAGATTGGGTTTCCCTTCCAAGATCACCACATCGTCAACATGACCCCGATGTATCCCACCATATGCCAAGAAAGAAATTTAATACCCATGACTCCATCCGGCAATGCAAATATAAATGAGCACAAGTTTCTTCCATGGACTCACTCACCCACAACCTACACAATTTCTGTCAGTTGCCATGCCCCTTCTCTGGTATTTGATACCATAGACATTGCTAAACAAAAACATAAAGTTTAGGAGGGATTAATTATATCGAAGCCAAAGAGCAAGGGAAGTCGGTTAAAGCACATTACGAACATGTAAAAAACTCTGGAGCTGGCCCTTCTCTTGTTAAGTATTTCAGAAGTAGACTTTTATAACAATGTCTATTCGGATGTTTCTTTATGGTTTATAATTTATATATATAATTAGGCTCTACTGAATGTGCTAAGGCTATGTTTGGTGGCACTTTTAAATGAGTTTACCTCAATCTCCCAAAGTATTACACATGATATTTCCAAATATTAAGGTTTTTAATTGTTTAAAACTATTATATGTTGGTGACAATGCTGTGGGTCTCTCTATTCACATCTGCAGACAAACCATCCTATGCTAGACTTCGTGGGCTAATATACATGCTCCCTCCTTCAGCTATTGATGAGCCTAACCAAACATAGCCTAACTGATTATTTATCTATAACTTATGTTAGTGAGTGTACTGTAGTTACCTATAGAAATTAAGAAGGGTATTTAATACCTTGAGCCTTTATAGATGAGTTTATTTTACAGAGAATTCTGTGATGAAGTTTCCATTATGAATGACAATTCTATGGACGATCATAGTGGTATAGCAGTAGATGCCTAGGACCGAGTTACTGTTTAAGCCCTTCATGTTGTCAATATAATATTTGCCAGAGGATGCCGCAACCTTATGTGACATTGGAAACACTGGTCACATAAGATTGTAAGCCTTAAGTCATGCGCCGTAATCCTTTCTATGTGAGTGAGAGGCATAACCCTAAAGGAAATAAGTATAGTTTTAAAAAGTATGCATTGTTCAAGTCTCAAGTCTAATTATAATAGAATTTCTATATGATATATATTGGGGAAGGCCTCCATATATGAATTAAGGTTGTTCTTGGAGACGCTCTTAATGGTTTCTTTTGATTTTATTTTTTATTGTTTATGTCTGCATATAATTAATCAAAAGGAGATTTCTTATTTTGTTTCTACTGTCGAAAATGTTTTTCTATTTTTTAAGACGTGGTTTTGTTTTCTGCGGATCATAGGTGTTGGATGCAGTGCCTGATAGATCAGATTGTTAGTTTCCATTGGTAACCACAGTCTCTTCAATTCTTTTGGTGGATTGGACGGTATTGCTAATCAATGGAGAATGAGTATTGCTAATCAAATGTGGGCAGCAGCTCAAGCAAACGTCAACGTTGCTAACAATGATAATGAAGAAAGTGTCCATGATCATGAAGGAGAAGAATGATCATAATACAATTTTATGGACGTTTACTTTTTATTTTAAAGATGCTAATTAACGACCTTTTCTTTTTCTAGTTTTTTTAACACATGTATCTCTCACTTTTGTTAATTATATGCGGACGTTTTTTTGTTTCGTCACTATTTACCAACTTCTTTTTTATCTTGCAAATAATTAGAAATCTGTAAAAGTCGTTCATACAAAGTCCGTGGATTTTCATCAATCTCTAGAAAAGTCTGTAGCAAAAGTCTATGGATTTAAGAAATCAGCAGAAGTCCGTGGACAATTTAAAGAGTTTGTGGATAATTTAAAGAGTCCGTGGACTTTTCAAATTATTTATCAATTCCATAAGAATCCATATACAATACACCCCCCTAAAAAAAAAGGAGAAAAAGAGAGAGAGCAAGAAGGGAGAAAGAGAGAGAAAAACAAGAGGAAAAGACAAGGGAGAAGAAAAAAAAACAACAACTATGAGTCTCTTTATTTCTTTCACCTTTTACTGTGATTTGTTTCTTTTTGTCCTTTTCTAATTTTTGCATAAAGTTTAAAATGTTGTGTGCATGATTTGAATCGAGATTTGTGAGTTATGTTCTCTATTTTCTTTATTTTCATGATTTTGTCAGATCACTCTTATGTCATTATTATGTCAGATTCACACACTGTAAAGAATGAAAGTTGTATTCATCCTCATGTCAGATTTTCCTGAATTTTTTTTCAATTTGGACCCAAGTGTATTCATTCTGACGAGAAGAAAGAAAGAAACCAAACTATCATGTCAGATTTTATTCAACGAAATAGTTTCTGGGTCCCACTGCAGAATCAATTCTTATGGTGTTATCCTTGGGTCCCACTGCAGAGTCAATTCCTATGGTTTTATATGCAATTGGGAAATTCTAGTCAAATCCTATGGTGTCATCCTATGGTGTTATCCCTGGGTCCCACTGCAGAGTCAATTCCTATGGTTTTATATGCAATTGGGAAATTCTAGTAAAATCCTATGGTGTTATCCCACTGGGTCCCACTGCAGAGTCAATTCCTATGGTTTTATATGCAATTGGGAAATTCTAGTAAAATCCTATGGTCAAATCCTATGGTGTTATGGTGATATTAGAATTCATGCAAATAGAATTCCTGCATAATTAAATCCATGGTCCCACTCGCCAATTAGAATTTTTCTTTCTGAAATTTGAATTAGAATTCCTGTAAGGCATGTATTTACATTGGTTTAAAAAAAAGAATCAGCTTATGACTCATAGAGTCAAAGAGTTTGGGCCCCACTGTATAATCAAATCCGTTATGCGTGAATGTGTAATTGCAATGGTGTTATTTTGATTTGCAAATGAATTTATTTGCAATGGTGTTATTCTGCATGTATATATATTTTGATTTAAACTTATTTTGGGGTTATTTGAAGAATATTCTTATGAAACTGCTTATGTTTTGGCAATGTGTCAAATGTTATGCTTCCCCACAAGAATTGGTGGATGATGTATGGATGACAAAATGTCTTTGTGGAAAAATTTTGAAATATCCAAAGTAAATGATATTGGTAAACTTGGATTTCTGAAAATATAAACCACCTGGAATTTTATCACTTAGAACTACCACACCTCTTTTCTTTATTATTTCCCCTCTCCTACTAGAGAAACTAAATGACCAGCGGGTCGTCTTGAGGAGTTGGGGCACCCATTTCTTACTATAGAAACTAAAATAACCTTCGGGTAAGTCTTGCGAAAATGAGGTGAATTGTTTTGCCTAAAATAGGCTTTGATATTTATCCGTAAAAAATGTGACGTGAGTTTATGCGCATTGATAGCCCAAGGGTGGCTTTTGGTACTCATATAGTTAGGAGTATCCGCGATGCATGCCTGTATGTACTAGGGAGCTTCCTTTTTCTAGTGGTCGAGCTAGTACTACCAGCAGCAGCATTGAGATCTATAACCCTCCTAGCTGAGCTCACTTTCCCATCAATGCTAGCATCATCAATGTTAACAGGAGCAACACGCTCATCCCCCTCGTCAGAAGCGACGACATTGCCAACACGAGCAATAGTAACTTCAGCAGCTCGAGCCTCAATAAACGCCGCATGCCTCACCATAATCATAGTGTACAAGCCACTATGCTTGATAACATCTGTAGTAAGGAAGCCCTCCACATCGACTCAAGGAAACTTAAGAAATCGATCACGGATCGCTTGCTCCTCTGCGGTCAAGTACAGTTCCTTCCACTTCTTGGGCTCCCGGAACGACCGCATAACATGCCGGTTTTGCAACTTGAAGTAACCAAAATCAATGGATGCATAAAACTAGCCTCTGTAATCATCCCTAAGCTTCCCAAAACAAGCAGGAGAATGAAGAAAGCAAACACGATTACTGCTTACACTAAGCCCCAGTATAGAGTGCAAAATCCTTGTATTCAGAGGAATCCCAAACAAATGGCTCTCGCCATTAGGGCTGAACAAAAAATTGATCAAACCAATTAAACCGACCGAATTGATCAAAACCGAACCAATCGGTTCGGTTTAAATTCGGATCGGTTTCGGTTTTAAAAAAAATTCAAAACCGAAGTCGCTGGTTTGGTTTTGGGTTTCTATGTGATTTTAACCGACCAAACCGAACCGACCGAATATATATAATAAATAATATAATATGTTTAAAATAGTCAGTCGGTTCGGTTTTATTTCTGTTTTAGTTCGATTTTAGTCGGTTCGGTTACGGTTTGCACAAGTTAGAATCGGTTCGGTTCATGGTCAGTTCGGTTTTCAACCCTACTCGCCATGGTTAAAACTGTCACCCTCCAGCCGCTGGGACCCATTTGAGCAGGACAATGCCCAAAAAGTCTAAATACGCCCAAAAGATCTTTGGGGTTGGAAGTCTAAAACCTGACTGGAACATGTCGGGATACAACGCAATGTAGCAAGGTCTTGGACGACAAGGATTGTCATCACTCCTAGGCAAGATAATCTCAAGGTCAGGCGGCAGTGATTTCATAGCGAACACTATCCAAAGTCGCCCACATCACCCGTTTGGGCAAAAAGAACGCATCGCAGGTAGGGGTGGGCATCCCATCCCGCGATCCCGATCTCGTCCCGATTTTTTCGAATCTTAATGGGATTGAATAATTTCATCCCGATCCCGTCCCGTCCCGATCTAGAATGGGATGGGATGGGATGAAGATTTTCAATCCCGCCAATCTCGTCCCGTCCAATGCTAATTTTTTAATATTTATTATTAATATTTTTATTTATTTATTTATTTTTATTCATATAAACTTACAGATGACTGACAGAAACTCATGGTGTTTGCAGTGGTAAGAGAAATGTTACTTCAAGAAATAAATATTCATTAAGCAAGAGAAATATAGCAGACTGTTGCTTGGATTCCCAATAAAAGTGGCTCCAATTATTTAACTTCTAAATATTGATAATACCCAGGTGAAGATGAAAAATAACAATTAACTGAGTAATACAAATTCAGAAGGGAACATTCAGGGGCGAAGCCAAGAATTTGAGATGCCCCGGGCTGTAAAAATAATTTTTTTTAATTACAATTTATGTATTGATAGTAAACCATTATGAATATGTTAGAGCATCACTAATAGGTCTATATTTCTTCCCTAACAAAAGATGAAATGTCATTTTGTCAGGGAACCATGAATTTTGTTTCCCACAGTAATGAAATTGTAAAATCAGTTGGGAGGCCATCACAACGACACAATACTCTTAGTGGGTATCATTTATCATGTCATTTTCTAAAAGTCAGCCCACTCGACTTCATTGTTAGGGGATTTAGTGGCTACCCTTATAGTTGCATGCCACATCTATATCTAATTATAAGAACGTTATTTTTCACGCTCTTATATGATGATAATCTTCACAGCAGTCACAGGCAGCACGCTTATCCCGTCCCGAACCCGTTTGGGATGGGACGAGGTCGGGATGAGGTTTTTCCCATCCCGTCCCGATCCCGTATGAACGGGATGGAATAGGGATGGCTATATCTTTTCCCATCCCGTCCCGTGCCCACCCCTAATCGCAGGTATCAAGTGCCTCACCATTTAGCATCTGGATAGTAGACATGAGAAAAAGAGTTGTGCAAAGAGGAAACCGAATAAGGAGAGAAAAAGTAAACCTGATAATGATGATAGCTTAAAGAAAGAAACACAAATCTCACACCCCTATTATAGGGTTGGGCAATGAAAAAACTACTAATGGGAAGACGTGTGAGATATGATGGCTACACGAAATCCCAAAATTTGCACCGAAATGAGTAGGTGAATGAGACATCAGTATAAAAACGTATTGACAGTTGTCAACGACATTAAATGCTCTGCAATGATAAAGTAAAAAATCCAACTGTCGTAGAGTTAATGGCCACATCAGCATGCCCACTAACCAGGGAGGGTAGCTGATGATATATCAAATAAGACTCGAATCACGATCGTACACGTGGCAAATATCATCTATCACGAGGACCAAGTGTTTCAATTTAGGCTCGACTTGCGAAGCCCAAAAAGGTAGGTCCAACCATTAAAGCCCAAAATGGCCCTTCAAAACAGATCACCATCAGAAGCTCGAATCCAAGCCCAAGACTTCTCTCCCTGAAAGAGAAGAGACGTTACAAAAGGGACATGTCATGGTGGGAATCACTCTCCCAATGAAGTATCTTAATGAAAGAGGAGACTGTTACATAGAATGTCTCCCCTCATCACGTCTCACATGCTTAAGTCACGCAGAGAATTAATAACAGACATTATATAAGGTAAAGGGAACATTCGACAAAGGTATGCAATTTTTAACTTAACTCTGTCCAAATTTAGTCTTCTTCCACAAATTTACTAACTTAAGCATCGAAGTGCCTTCGGTCATAAAAGAAAGTGGTCTTTGGCAATCTAACCCTGTTTTGCAGGTCGAATCTCTAGGAGACTGGATTTGCACGCATCAACATTTTTTTTTAAAGAAAATCTAAGGGTGAGTTTGGCGGTTTTTTATTCCTATCTTCTTCGAGGTCGGAGAGGGTGGTGTATAAGTAACAGGCTCTAGTTGCAAGCATAATATGCATTTTTTCCCTTTTACTTCATATATATATATATATATAATAAGGACGATAATGATAATAACAATAATAGTAATAATAATAATAATAATAATAATAATAATAATAATAATAATAATAATAATAATAATAATAATAATAATAATAATAATAATAATAATAATAATAATAATAATAATAATAATAATAATTGATGTAGTCATTTTCCATTCCCTACTTTGACATAGTTTCTGCTGACCTGCACAATTAACGCACGTGAGCCACGAACCACCGTTGTGGTGGCCAATGACATTCTAATGCTAAAGTCAGACATGGATCTGAGGAAGGTGTAATGTTGTAACAAAGAATTTGTAACGTACCTTAGCTTACCAACCTCATGTCTTATTTATAGTGCAAGGAGTCCTGGTTCTACCAGGCCATCGTAGACGTGATTTAGAAAGGAGATCTTCGTGGAGATCCTTCTCTAATTAGGAGTCGTGTTGTAGGAGAGAAATTTCCTGTTAGCCCCTTGCTTCTAGACACGCGGGAGATAGTTCCCAATCCAAGAGCAATTCGTAGAAGCGAGTTTCTCTATGTGGAGTGTACTCTGATATTTGCTTCCTAGTTGGAAGCAGATAGCAGTTGTAGTTGCCAGTCCAAAGATGATCCTCGAGATACTTGCCTTAACAGGACTTATGGGTATTGAGGATAGTTGTGAGACGCGTGGGCCTAGCATGCTGTGAGAGTTCGGGTCCACCTGGCGGACTGAGTTGAGCGGGCTTAGAACCGCTTGGGCCGGATCAGTGTTAGGTTGATGCTAGGGCCTGTATTTCCTCGAGATCATCATGACACATGTGGCTTAAAGGTGTGACCATTTGTATGTATCATCAGCTACTCCCCCCGAGTTAGTGGGGCGTGAAGTCGGTCCACTGACTCTTTGAAAAGACAATTGTACTGTCGGGATGATTGGACTCAAAACGTTCGTCTCGAGCGGTGCATGACATTAATGGATACGCGACTGCTCAAGGAGGTAAAGTGCGGTTTGCCTTCCCTATAAATATTTACTGTCTTGAAGAGGATTTCCCCATTGTTATATGCGCCATATTTTTTAGCCATAGTATTTGTTCTTTCTTCTAATGGCTAACAACGTTAAACTTTCTTCTAAGGATCCGTTTCTTTTGCTTGTATCAATTTCTTTGAAGGTAGTCTGGTCGACGAGACTGAGTTGATCAGGCTCTGTAGTTTGTACCGCATCCCGAGAGATTTGCAAATCGTTTCCGCGTTTAGAGTTTTAGGTCCGATTATACCTCCTCATGGGTTCATAGGCTTGCATCAAGGCATGTTCAAGTCCGAGCTCCAATTTCCAGTGCTAGACGATGTTTGGCTCTTCTTTATCCATTTTCGTACGCCTCTCGCTCAAATGGTGCCGAGTAGGTTTAAGATATTGCTCGCAATTCTCCTGAGGGCTCATGACGCTAGCCTCCGTTTGACTTCGCCTGTGATCCACCACCTAACCAATGCTCGATTGGATTCCAGGGATATTTGTGTGCTAAAATGTCCTTCTTGTCTGCGACCGATAGTGGACAATGTTGAATCTTGGGAGAAGTAATGGTTCTTGGCTTCGGCGGATTCTGGTTACTTCAAGCTCAAAAGTCATAGAGTGTCTCGATACTTTCAGTTTGATCTTGGTGAGTCTCTTGGTTGTCGGTGCATGTATATTTTTGTATTTCCTTCAACAATACTGGCTCCGACGTTGTCCCTTTGTTTCAAAGAGGTTTGTTATTTCGTTTCTCACCGAGGAAGAGAAGTGGCTAAAGAGGGAGTTTCTCAAGCTCCCTATGACTTTCGTTGAGGAGGTCATAATGCCAAGCAATTTCGCACGTTGCGGGCTGTTGTGGTGTTCTCATGGTGTTCGCCCCATGTCAGGTTTGCCGGCTGAGGGGGTGGTCGCTCGTCGTACGAGGAAGAGAAGTCAGCCTCGCCCATCCCTTCCGGGCTTGTCGAATTGGAGGCGAATGTACATCCCGTCGTTGTTTCGAGGAAGATACAAACTTCTGTCAGGGTGGCTTCTCCCCTTAGTATGTCGTGTTCTGCACAGGCGACACCCTTGGGGGGTCGTGGTCTTTCTCCAGATGCTCCGGCTTCCCTTGTTGACTTAACGGTGGGGGAAGTTGGGCCACGTGTTGAGGTTTCGTGTCATCGTAGTCTCGGGACAACTACTCATGCCTTAGAATCATATAGTCCTGTCTCGCTGCACTCCGAAGCCCGTGGGAGGGTTCTTGCTTTGGATAAGGCCTTTGCGGATCTGCAAATTTCATATTCGGACACTCTCTATCGGGCGAACTCCCTAGATGGTAGGTTGCAGGGCTTTGGCACTGTCACGAACCGCAAGGGCGTGGAGGTCGCGACCTTTTTTACCGAAGCAGAAGTTGCTGGTATGAGAGTTCAGTTGAGGACTGCCAAGTCCAATTTGGCGTCGACTCGTGCCGAATTGAGGCGAACTAAAGCGCTTGGATGAGGCTGTCGATAGGTGGTCTTCTGAACGGGAGGCTTAGGAAACCGAAAGGAAGTGGGTGAAGGCAGAATGGGCCGTTGAAAGGCAGCAGCTGGAAGCCGTAGTTGATGAGGGGCTTCACCGTGTTCTGGAGGTAGAACGGTTGCTGGCAAAGAAGCGCTCGCATTATGAGGCCCTGTTGGGCGCAGTGGAGTTTGACGTGTCAGGCAGGAGGCTGTTAATCTTGTCTGAGGTCATTCGGGGTAGACTGGAGCTCCTGGAGCTGATTAGAGGAGAGCATCCCGGTATCGACCTTGATTTCGCTCGCTATAGGAGGGTTGCTTTCGAGCTGATCAATCGAAGGAAAGGCTCTGGCACCGCGAGGCTTACTGATGAGGAGGATGCTTCTTCTTAGAGTGTTTGTAACATTCTTTTTTGGACAAATAATAACTAGATATGTTTTTTTAATGAAAGTACTGTACTGTTTTACCCCGCATTGTCGTGTTCACTTTAGTTGCTTTGTAGATCGTAGAGTTTGCACTGCTATGCGGAATGCCAATCTTCATTAGTCAAAATATACTACTACTTTGGGTTGCTCTTGTGACAGACTAGGGGTTAACCAGTAGAAGTCGTTGTTGGTCAAGGGTTGACCAGGCTGCTTCACCCATTGTCTGTAATGACTTCCTAAGCATTGGCGGACTAGTGCTGACTTATGCTCATATTCCTTTGGCCATTGTGATCCGCGCGGAGCGGATTAGGCTTTGTGTACCAGAGGCCGTCGTTATCAATCAAGGACTAACTGAGCTCTCCTGGCAAATTCGTCGCTCATTGTCTGCATTGAGAGCAGTGATCCTTTGGTGAGTCATCTTCATCAGCGGACAAACGTTGACTAGACTTCCACTCCCTTAGTCGTCGTGATCCGCGCAGAGCGGATTAGGCTTTGGGCACCAAAAGTCGTTGTCATCAGTAGCGAACTGACTGGGCTTACCTGGTAAGTTCGGTGATCATTGTCTGTATTGAGAGCAATGATCCCTTGGCGAGTCATCGTCATCAGCAGACAAGCGTTGATTAGACTCTCATTTCCTCAGTCGTCGTGATCCGCGCAAAGCAGATTAGGCTTTGGGCACCATAAGCCGTCATCATCAGTCGTGAATTGACTAGGCTTACCTGGTAAGTTCGGCGATAATTGTCTGCATTGAAAGTAATTATCCCTTGGCGAATCGTCGTCATTAGAGGACAAGCACTGACTAGACTTCCACTTCCTCAGTCGTCCTGATCCGCAGGAAGCAGATGAGGCTTTGGGCACCAGAAGCTGTCGTCATTAATCGCGAACTGACTAGGCTTACCTAGTAAGTTTGACAATCATTGTCTGCATTGAGAGCAACAATCCCTTGGTGAGTCGTCGTCATCAACGAACAAGCGCTGACTAGACTCCCACTTCCTCAGCCGTCGTGATCCGTGCGAAGCGGATTAGGCTTTGGGATGTATTAGAGTCTGGCCATAGTCGGGCTGGTCGTGGGTTGTAACGGATAGTAGTGAAAATTTTGGTAAAAGCAAAATATTTTATTGATAATATTTTTTGAGGTGTTCTACATTCCATGACGTTTAAGCCCGTCGCCGTCAGCGTCTTCCAGCCAGTACGTTCCCTGCCTATTTATCTTGGCAACTCTGTAAGGTCCTTCTCAGTTCAGATTTAGCTTTGCTGCTCCGGCTTCTTTGGTGTTCAGCTGGGTCTTCCCGAGTACCCAATCTCCCACCTTCAATTTGCGTGGCTTTACCTTATTATTGTAGTATTGCGCCATCCGTTGTTGGTAGGCGGCTATCTTGATGGAGGCTAGATCTTTTTTTCGTCGAGGAGGTCTAGTCCCACGCGCAAGGCTTCGTCGTTATCATCTGGCTTGAACTCTTCCGTTCGGAAGGTTGGTACCTCGAGTTCTACCGGAACCATAGCTTCCGACCCATATGCTAGGGCGAAGGGCGTCTCTTCGGTAGGGACTAATTTAGTTGTTTGATATGCCCAGAGTATCCCTGGTAGCTCTGAAACCCATTTTCCTTTGACCGCGTCGAGCTTTCATTTGATGGCTTCTAGGATCGTCTTGTTGGTAACTTTCACTTGGCCGTTGGCCTGGGGTGTCCTGGGGGAGGAGAAGTGGTGCTTGATGCCCAGACTCTTGCACAATTTTTTGGCTTTGCTACCTTCGAACTGAGTTCCGTTGTCACTAACCAATATTCTGGGGATGCCAAATTTGCAAACGGTTGTAGCCCATATGAATTTTTCGGTCTAAATCTGCCCGATTTTGGATAAGGGCTCGGCCTCGACTCACTTGGTGAAATAGTCTACGGGCACAAGAATGAATTTTTTACCAGTCGATGTCGGAGCGGCCCGACGATGTCAATTCCCCATGGCACATGGCCATGAACTAATCATTGGAATCAGTGGCTAGGCCGACATATGGGTGTATGGTGCAAACCTTTGACATTTGTCACACTTGCGGACGATATCTTTGGCGTCTCGCTACATGGTTGGCCAATAGTACCCTAGAGTCAGGGCCTTATGGGCTAGTGTTCTCCCGTTTGGGTGATTTTCGCATATGTCGCTGTGGATCGACCCCAAGACTTGACTTGCCTCTGAAGGTGACAGAAATCGGAGCAAAGGCCCAGTTACCAACCTCCTGTATAACCTGTCGTTTAGGAGAGTGTACCTTGCTGCTCTGTTATTATGTCATCTTACTTCGACCTTCTCAATTGGTAGGGCTCCGGTTGCCATATATTCTAGTATCGTAGTCATCCAATTTGGTTGTGTTTTCGCGGCGCATATATCTTTCTGCTTTTCCTCATCGAGGCTTAATTTCCCTTGATATTCGATGAGACCGTTAGAGACTTCGTCGGAGGCTGAGGCTTCTTTGGCTAGCGTGTCAGCTCTTTGGTTGTCATATCGGGGGCACTGTGTGAACTAGCAACTCTTGAATTTGTCCATTACACCAAGTACCTTTTTGCGGTAGGTTATCATGCGAGGATCTTTGTTATTGAAATCTCCTTTGACCTGGTTGACTACTAGTCTTGAGTCGTTGTATGCCGTTAGGCGATCTATTTCGATCCCTGAAGCTAGCTTTAGGCCGAAAATGAGGGATTCGTATCTTTCTCGTTATTTGAAGCGGGGAAGCCGAATCTGATTGCCTTTTCGAGGGTGAAGCCACTGGGGGAGCGGAGTGTGATCCTTGCTCCGTTCGCCCTACTAGTTGAAGATCTGTCACAGCGCAAGGTCCATGTTTGGACATCTGATTTCGAGAGCTGGTAGTCTACCTTCGGCTCCTCTTCGTCGGTAAACTCAACAATGAAATCTGCTAATGTCTGTGCTTTCATGGCAGTTTTTTGGAGCGTAATTTATGTCAAACTGTCCAAGCTCTAATGACCATTTCACCATACTGCCAGATAGCTCGGGTTTATGCAATATCGAGCGAAGTGGATGCTTGGTCAGGACCGTTATGGAGTGGGCCTGAAAATAGAGCCTCATTTTCTTGAAGGCTACGACCAACTTCAGCTTTTCCAGTTCTTGATAGTGTGCTTCTGCTTCTACGAAGGTTTTGCTTGTGTAGTATACTAGTCTCTGGGTCCCTTAGTCGTTTCGTACGAGGGTTGAACCGACAGCGTGTTTGGGAAACAAACAAGTACAAGTAGAGTGTTTCTCCTATCGCGGACTTCGAGAGTAGCTCTGGGCTTCCCATGTATGCTTTCAGGCTTGTTCGCACTCGTCATCCCACGAAAATCCTTTGCTTCCTCTTAGTATCTTAAAGAATGGGAGGCATTTGTCGGACGACTTTGATATGAATCTGTTGAGTGCTGCTACCCTCCCAGTCAGGTTCTGAACGTCTCTGACATTGGCCGGGGCTTTCATGTCAAGAAGGGCTCGAATTTGTTTTGGGTCGGCCTCAATTCCCCTTTTGTTCATTATATAGCCTAGGAATTTCCCAGACTCGACTCTGAATGTGCACTTTTGTGGGTTGAGTTTCATCCGATATTTCCTGAGTTGATTGAATGCTTCGACGGGATCTTGTATGTGGTCGGGGCTGCAAAGGCTCTTGTCTAGCACGTCGTCTACGTACTTCCATATTTCTACCAATCCGTTTTTAAACTTTGGTTGACCAATCGTTGGTAAGTAGCGCCTGCATTCTTCAAGCCGAATGGCATCACCCTATAGCAGTATATTCATTTTTCCGTCACGAAAGAGGTTTTCTCTTGATCTGGGGGGTGCATCAATATTTGATTGTAGCCTGAATAGGGGTCCATGAAACTGAGTAGGCTGTGCTCTGAAGTGGCGTCTACGATCTGATCAATGCGTGGGATGAGAAGTTGTCCTTTGGGCAGGCTTTGTTTAGGTCGGTGTAGTCTACACACACTCTCCATTTTTCATTTTTCTATTTTACGAGAATGGTGTTTGCCAGCTAGTCGGGGTATCGCGCTTCCTTTATCATGCCCGCGTAGAGTAAATGTTGTACCTCATCGTTTATGATCGCGTTTCTTTCGGGCGTCATGGGTATTTTCTTCTGTCTAATGGTTTTCTTCGAGGGGTCCACCTCGAGGCGATGGGTGATAATTGACGGATCGATCCCCACCATGTCCCATATGGTCCAGGCGAAGATGTTCTGGTTACATTGCAGCAACTCCGTAAGTTGCTCCGCCACTGCCTTGCTCAGGCGGGAACCGATCTGAATGGCCCTGCTATTTTGTGGGTTGTCTAAGTAGATCATAACGGTCTCTTCCTCTGGCTGTCCGACATTGGGCCAACCCCGAGGGCTTACTCGTGCCTCGTTATCTAGTGTCGGTTGTTCTTCTTCTACGTTTCGGGTTGAACGAAGGATTGTCTTAGCTGTTGGGTTAGCTGCTTGTTGAGAATTGCCAGGTGGAAAAGTCGTCATATATTGGCATTCCCTGGCAGCTAATTGATCTCCTATCAATGTACCGACCACTCGGTTCGTTGGATATTTGACGCACTGATGCAGGGTGGAGACCGCCGCTTCCATCTGGTGTATCCAGGGTCTCCCCAAGACCGAGTTGTATGTCGAAGGCATGTCAATCACTATGAACTCTTGAAATAGGGTTTTATGAGCTGGCTGCTCTCCCATTATTATGGTCAACTATATCTTTCCCACGGGGAATTGTTTTTCGAAACTGAAGTCAATCACTAGATGACTGTCTGGGGTCAACGCTGCCTCATTGAGTTGCATGCTACGGAGCGTACGGAGGAATGTGGCGTTCATCGAGCTCCCAGTATCTACCAATGACCTTTTAATCTCCCAGCCTGCCGGGAAAATTGTCACCACCAGGGCATCATTGTGCGGAAGTTGTATGCCCTGGAGATATCTCTATGTAAATACCAGCGGCGCCAATGGGCCTATCTTCTGACCATGCTGCATCGGCTGCTTGCTACGTATCGTTAGAATCCTCATACCTCATAAATCTCTTTTCTTGGACCTGTTGGATAGTTTGGACTCGAAATGTGCTCCATGAAGCACATGTATTATGTTGATTGATGGTTCCTTGGGTTCAATTCTTCCTCGGATGATGATGCCCCGTGTTTCCTTTGCTAGGTTAGTCGTGCTTGCCGAAGGATCCTACGTTAGAAGGTTGTAGAACTTTCCTTTTGGCAGCCTGTCGATGAAAGCCAAGACAACGGGTGCAAGAGCACCAACTTGGAGCTCATGTGTTACCCACGTCATGGAGGGTGGTGAAGCAGCGTCCGACCGAGTGCTAGACGGTCCGCCACTCTCCATTATCGCGAGATCTTGTGGTCACCATCCCTTTGAAATAAGAGGGAGATGATGTCGGTGAATAGGCTAGGAACTTTGTCGTCCCCACGAGCGGTGCAAAACTGATGCAGTCATTTTCCGCTCCCTGCTTTGATCTAGTTCCTGCTGACCAACACAAGTAACGCACGTGAGCCACGGACCACCGTTGTGGTGGCCGATGACACTCCGATGTTAAAGTCAAACAGGGATCTGAGGAAGGTGTAATGTTGTAATGGAGAATTTGTAGCGTACCTTAGCTTACCAACATCATGTCTTATTTATAGTGCAAGGAGTCTTGGTTCTACCAGGCCATCATAGGCGTAGTTTAGGAAGGAGATCTTCATGGAGATCCTTATCTAATTAGGAGCCGTGTTGTAGGAGGGAAGTTCCTTGTTAGCCATGTACTCCTAGACATGCGAGAGATAGTTCCTAATACAAGAGCAATCTGTAGAAAGGAGTTTCCCCGTGTGGAGTGTACTATGATATTTGCCCATCCGAAGCTGATTCTCGAGATACTTGCCTTAGTAGGACTTATGGGTATGAGAATAGCTGTGAGACGCATGTGCCTAACAGGTTGTGAGAGTTCGGTCTGCCTGGCGGATTGAGTTGAGCTGGCTTAGAACGCTTGGGCTGGATCAGTGTTGGGCTGATGCTAGGGCCCATGTTTCCGCGATCATCACGACACGTGTGTGGCTTAGAGGTGTGACTGTTTTTATGTATCATCAATAATAATAAAATTTATAATAATAATGACGATAATAATAATAATAATAATAATAATAATAATAAGATATATATATATATATATATATATATATTTCAATTTGAGTTACTACTAACATACGCATGACAATCATTCTTGAAATACGTGATATTAATTTCGCATAATGATATATTTTCCCAATTTCATGGCATTCGTAACTTATTTTTCCATTTTGTGCGTTGGCATGTTGGGAATTCACAATTTCATGATTTGGGCACTTACTTATTTTCATTGAGATTTGAGTAGGTTCATTAGGACATTCTATAATTTTCACAACACACCCAATTGCTTTTTTTTTTTTTTTTTTTTTTTGTGTTTAAAATATTGCTTTTTTACTCGCAACATCGTTTACCGCGTGTACATTTTTCCAACACGAAATTTTTTATTATCACTAAATAATAATATATTTTAGTTTTGAAGGGGTTGTCCTATGTTGAGTAATAGTTTTTTTTGGTAATATATTATATTATATATATACAAAACAGGATGGTGTTTGGGATGAGAGATAAAAGACAGCTGAGATTTATCAAAATATATGAATCTAACGGATCATATAGAACTTAAAGCACTAAGAGTGCATGGGTTCGATTCTCATACCCAACATTTTGATATTTATTTATCTTGATATTTAAAGTAGAATAAACTCTATTTATCATTGTAAACTTTTATCGTGCCAACGACACGGGGAATACCCTAGTATCTTATATTACAAATTAGGATGGTGTTTGAGGTTGGAGATAAAAGACGGTTGAGATTTACCCAAATATAAGAATCTAATGGATCGTATAGAACTTAAAACACCAAGAGTGCATGGGTTCGATTCTCATACCCAATATTTTGATATTTATTTATTTTTCTTCAATTGTTGATGTTGGTGATTAGGCATGTAAGTATGAAAGATGAAAACTTTTATCGTGCCAACGGCACGGGGATTAAGTATGAATGATGAAAACTTAAGGGTGATAATGTCTTAACAAGTTTTAAACTTTTATCGTGCCAACGGCACGGGGAATACTTTATTTTATATTACAAATCAGGATGGTGTTTGGGGTTGAAGATAAAACATGGCTGAGATTTACCCAAATATAAGAATCTAACGGATCGTATAGAACTTAAAACACCAAGAGTGCATGGATTCGATTCCCATACATAACATTTTGATATATATATATTGTTTATTTTTATTTTTATTTTTTGTTTTTTTTTTCAATTGTTGATGGTGGTGATTAGGCATGTAAGTATGAATGATGAAAACTTTTATCGTGCCAACGACACGGTGATTAAGTATGAAGAATGAAAACTTAAGGGTGATAATGTTTTGACAAGTTTTAAACTTTTATCGTGCCAACGACACGGAGAATAACCTAGTATTATATTACAATTCAGAATGGTGTTTCGGGTTGAAGATAAAAAACGGCTGAGATTTACCCAAACATAAAGATCTAACGGATCACATAGAACTTAAAACACAAAGAGTGCATAAGTTCGATTCTCATACTCAATATTTTGATATTTTTCAATTATCATGTTAAGCTCTTATTATGTCAACGGCACAAAATACCTTAGTTTATCTTACAAAACATGATGATGTTTGGGGTGAGAGATAAAATACGGTTCAGATAAGCCATCCAATGGCCCATACTCACGTAGATAGCAAGCAACTCTCTATGGCACTCAATAACAAACACTCTCTCACGTACTCAATAACCTACAAAAAGCTCTTGAGGTTACTTTGAAACTCACACTAATCTTCAGTTCAGTTTGAAACTCTCAAAGTAGAAAGCTCTTCAGGTTAGAAACTCTCTTAACTTTAATCTCTTCGTGTAATCGATTTTAATCTCTTCACTGTTGAACCCGTTGAACACAGGGGCGGACCCAGGATTTTAGTCGAGGGGGGGCGAAATGGAAAATACTTATTAGTTGATAATAGTAGTTATCAATGGTAAAGCCAATTTTTTTTATACCGAAACTAGTAACTAATAAAAAAAATTAAACTATAAAAAATATAATGCATATATCAAATTGGATTCAAGTGTAGTCAATTTTAAGCCAAAATAAGGTCACTATTGATAACCTTAGCAAAGAGCAAACAAACATAATAACTAGAATATATAACTAATATCACAAAAGAGTTTGTTTAGGCAGCCAGACTTTAAAGCCATTTTTTTGCCAGGCTAGAGCATTTTTACACATTTACCCATTCTCTTTAAAATACAATCACAAACATTATCTATAGAAGGGAATTAAATGTAAAAAACTTAAAACCTAACCAAAAAGTGGCTATAAAGCCTGGTTGTCTAGAATTGAGAGCAAAATAATTAGGATAAGTTCTAGGTGAAGCTAAAAAAAAATTAGAAATTTGCGAATCTAATATGATCATAATACAATTTCAAAGAAAAACTAGTTTATATGAGGCTCAAATTTTATACGAGTTGGCTAATGGTATATATTTTCATTGAATTCTATCGTTATTATTTTAGATATTAATTTTAAATATTTTTTTGTTAGGGGTTTAATAATACTTGTGAAAAACAATTCATTTATTTAATGTTAATAAATTTTTATTAAACTAAACATTTTTTAATGTTTGCAATTACTAATAAAATTGCATTGAAAATAAAATAAAAAAATGCACTCGAAGAGTATCGAACTCAGGTCTTTTACTAAAAGTTTGAAATTTGTGAATCTAATATGATCATAATACAATTTCAAAGAAAAAATAGGATAAAGCCTGGTTGTCTAGAATTGAGAATCACAAAATAATTAGGATAAGTTCTAGGTGAAGCTAAAAATAATTTGAAATTTGCGAATCTAATATGATCATAATACAATTTCAACGAAAAAATAGTTTATATGAGGCTCACATTTTATACGAGTTGGCTAATGGTATATATTTTCATTGAATTCTATCGCTATTATTTTAGATATTAATTTTAAATATTTTTTTGTTAGGGGTTTAATATTACTTGTGAAAAACAATTCATTTATTTAATGTTAATAAATTTTTATTAAACTAAACATTTTTTAATGTTTGCAATTACTAATAAAATTGCATTGAAAATAAAATAAAAAATGCACTTGAAGAGTATTGAACTCAGATCTTTTACTAAAAGTTATAAACCTCCAACCACTACACCAACAAAGACATGTTTGAATATTTTCATAAACAATTAACATATTGTATTTTACATTATATAATCGATTTTTTAAGACTAAAATATATATATTAAAAATAATTTAAAAGTTGAGGGGGGCAGCTCGCCCCTTAGTAGGTCCGCCCATGGTTGAACACTATATTCACTTCATCTAAATCTTTCCACTCTCCTCCAAAATATGCAAGGATTCAATGCTCTGCGGCCCCAACCAAGCAATACAACATCACTCTACTTCCAGGTGATGGTATAGGGCCTGAAGTCATCTCTGTAGCCAAACAAGTCCTCACCTTGCAGGCTCTCGACAAGGTAAATCCACCCACCCCATTCCTTTTGTCAAAATCCCATTTTTAAAACGCCCATTGTCTTTAATTTTGAATTTTAAGGGTTGAGTTAAGGGCTTTTCAGTTTTTTGTGTTTTCGGTTTTCAGGGATTGATTTCAGGTTTAAAGAGTTGCCCATTGGTGGGGCGGCTTTGAATACCGGAGTGCCGTTGCCGCCAAGCAATCTGATGCAATTCTTCTTGGAGCCATTGGAGGGTAAGGTTTGTTTATACTAATTTTTGGAATAAAATTTTGCGATAAAAATGAGAAGCATTTGAAGCCAGAAACTACCAGATCATAATATTATGTTTTGTTCTTGAATAGTTGTTCATGGATTTGCACAATCTCAAACTATCTCCATTTATGTGGTACCTCAGTTGCTGGATACAGAAATTGTTATATCGTGAATTTCTAAACCCTGATTCAAGAACTACTCATTTACCAGTGGAAAAAAAAATTGTATAGTGGGATATATCTGCTCATGTTAGGATAAAATTAAATTGGGTAATGTTGTGCATATGATATGTGAATCGTGATATGTTTTGATCCATTATTTTGTTTAAGTAGATGTCATGTGGGCTCTCATGTTCTCCAACTACGGTCTGTGTAGATATTGTTGATGCAAGAACTAGTATGTATTTTTTTTGTCTGGTATAATCAGTGAGGTCCATGTTTGATTATTTGGTTGTAGTTAACATTGTTCAACACATGGAAGATTTAGTCATTGAGGTCCATGTTTGATTATTTGGTTGTAGCTAGCATTGTTCAACACATGGAAGATTTAGTCCTGGAGAACATATGTGACTGAGTCAAGTCACTCATATTTCCCAAGGGAGAAACTGTGAGTTGCCCCATTTGATGAAATTCATTCATCTTGAACTATTTGAATAAATTCATGTAGATAGTAAGAGAAGGTGACCCAGTTCAGTAATGATATTTGTCGTAAGAGGACATCTATAGAGTAGTCTGAGAAGGTCTTGGAGTATTTGCCAATTTGAGGCCAGCCACTGTCTTGCCACAAATACAATTTTCAACTTTATCCACATACCATGTTTTTATTTGTTTATTTCTTTGATTTTATTGTTACAATAGTAATAGATTTAGGAGTTGAAAAGCCTATTAGTCATACCATTCTTTTCATTTTCTCCTCCAAAAAGGGAGGAGGAGAAGATGGGATGTGAAGCTATAATATGATGTAATGAAATGAGATTTAGAGAGATGGACAGACGGATAGAAACATGCTGACTCACTAAACTCTTCTTCATGGTTATTATGTTTGGATGGCTAAGTTGGGTTGTTAAGACTTGAGTGAAGATGAAATGTGGTTGGAGACTTTTGGGGGAATAGTTTTTCAATCTATCAGTGAGACTAAAAAGTGTTGTAATTTCTTGTTTTTCTCTTTATATTATCTTTTGTTTCCATATGCATAGATTTGATTTATTCTTCTAAGTTGGGTACATGAGATTGAAGTCACAGAAAGAAGTCATGAGATGCATATGACTGAGCCATGTTATGTGATGATCTTTGATGAGTTGAGTTGTTGGGAATGGAGATGAAGAATATAGGAGAGGAGGAGAGTAGGTGATGGGAGATATAAATGCAATGCAGACAGGTAGGCCTTTGGACAGTTGGGGATGGGGATAGGGTGTTTCTTTTGCTGCATTTAAAGCCTTATCTCTTGAAGCAATTGGCTCCGATCCCAGTTCTATATACCTTCATTGGACTGGGTCAGTCTAAGACTTTGGTGGTTTGGTGGATTCGTACCTTTGGTTACACCATGATTACTCGTCTATTCAAATGGTGTGTGCCTTTCAAGCTTTATTTCATTTAAATAGATTAACAACTGAAATTTGGAGCATTTATAATTTCAAGGGCACCAATATTTTTATTTAACTGAAGAGTCAAAAAACAGATTGGTTATAACACTTCTCAACTAACTGAAGAGTCAAAACAAAGATCCAAATCCCAATTATTATTTAAAAAAATGCGCACTATGTTGGAAATCAGTTTTAGTTTGATTGAAATCAGTTTTAGTACAATTGAAATCAATTTCATAGTTTGATTGAAATCACTTCTCTAAATAAACTTTATGTATTTGAAGTAAAATGCCGATTGGATGAAAACCCTGCTGGGGCAATGCCACATGGAGGTAGAAGACCAACAAAACGTGAACTTCTTTTCCTATCGTTAAAGGAAAACGTGTTCACTTTGTCATTTTATGAGCCACCAATAAAAAAAAAATTTATTGACATTTGCATATTCATGCTATGATTCGGTATTTTTTTTTTTTTTTTTAAATTTTTATTGACCTTAACAGTGTAATTTTTTATTGACTTGAACAATGAGATTTATTGCCCATACGGTAGTGCCAACGGCATGGGAAATACCCTAGGATAACCCATCCGTGGCCCATACCACAAACACTCTCTCACAAACTCTTAATTAACAGACTAACACTCTCTCTAACGAACTCACAGAACCAACTCTCTCAACATCTCACGTAACCAACTCTCAAATAACCAGCTCTCGCAATAACTCAACTCACTCTCACTGATTTCTCTCTCACAGGAAGAACCAACGCTCATCATCATCATCTCACGAAAAATCGTCAATGTCTAATCGCAGAGAAGGTATGTTTAATTTGGTTGAATGTTGTTATGGGTATATTTTATATGGTTGAATGTTGTGATGGGTATGTTTAATTTGGTTGAATGTTATGTTGGGTATGTTTAATATGATTGAATTTTTGCCCTATCTCTCAAATCTCTTCGATTTTTCACATTTGTGTTTCTCTCCTAAAGAAATATGGTTGAATGTTGTGACGGGTATGCTTAATTTGGTTGAATGTAGCGATGGGCATGTTTAATTTGGTTGAATTTTTGGCCCTATCTCTCAAATCTCTTCGATTTTTCACTTTTGTGTTTCTCTCCTAAAGAAATATGGTTGAATGTTGTGATGGGTATGTTTAATTTGGTTGCAATGTGCCCTATCTCTTCGATTACTCACTTTTGTGTTCCAATATGGTGGATATTTTTGCTCTACATTTTCAATATTTTTTCCTTTCATGAAGGTGGGACATTTGTATTCCAGTAGAGAGACTTTGAATGAAGATTACCCTTTTACTGACTTGCTTTTCTTAGTAAGCTACCTAAAAAATTTCTCAATTAAAATGTGATGTTTGTGGTTTGTTGTGAATCCTTCTACTGACTTGCTTTTCCTCAAATGGTTAATTAACTCATGGCGATTTTTTACTCATTCTTTTCTTCAGATGCTTTGCTTTTCTTACTGACTTTTTACTGATTTTTTTACTTATTGTCTACTGACTTTTTACTACTTTTTTTACTGAGTTTCTTCAAATCCTTCTACTGATTTTTTACTGACTTGCTTTTCTTCAAATGTTTTATTAAAATGTGATGTTTGTGGTTTGTTGTGAATCCTTCTAATCACTTGCTTTTCTTCAAATGGTTAATTAACTTATGCTTTTCTACTCATGGTGATTTTTTCCTTCCTTCAAATGTTTAATTACCTCATTCTACTCTCTCAAGCAGTCAAGCAGTTTCGGGTATGTTGAAATCTCTTTTACGATTTCAGGTTAGTTTGAAATCTCTCTCTTAGTATGTTAGTATGTTGAAATCTCTCTCCCTTAGTATGTTAACATGTTGAAATCTCTCTCTTAGTATGTTGAAAACTCTCATGGATCTCTCTTAGTATGTTGAACATCTCTTGGGTTGTAGAATCTCTTCTAGGTCAATGTTTCAGGGGTTTTGGCTTGGTGGGGTTCCTTGATACTCTGTTATGTTAATTTAGGGATATTGTGTTAATTCAGGTTGTTGTAATTCAGCAGAAATCTGACTTGGGTTTGGTGGAATTTATTGGGCTGTTGTAATTAAGTTCAAAAAAAAAAAAAAAATCTGATTTGGGTTTAGTGGAATTTAGTTTGTAATTCTTATAAATCTTCTGGGTTAGAGAGCATTTCATGGTCTGAAATGTTGAGTGACTCTTTTTGTTAGCATTTCATGGTCTGAAATGTTTTACTCTCTTTTGTTTCAAGGTTGATGCATTGTGAACTGCAAAAATCACCTTAAAGTATCCCATAATTCATTTTGATATCTGATATGATAGGTACTAGATGAGTGACATTCATTTGAGTAATTTACAATGTGTCGCTCATCTTCTGGTTCCACTTATCATCGTTCAGGCACATGTTAAGCTCATACAAAACCAGAATTGTAGAAATGTCCCTGAAAAATGATCCAAATAAAGGCATTTTATCAACTAGCCCTGGCTGAATTCATTTTGCATTTCAATTCTACTAGAATAGCATAATAACACCAAAACAAATGGGAATATCATGTGACTGAACCGGCAATAAACAACAATGAGCATTCAACAGGAGAACATGCCTAAGCCTAGAAGCAACTAAACAATACATAAGTCATACTGGAAACAATGTGAAACCATCTAATAATCATGATGTGCTAAACAGAGAACGAGAGAGATAGATAATGATTTACCCGTGCAGCTGCTTTTTTGTGAGCATGGTATGTTGGACCATCTTTATTTTCTCCATACCAATAGTACATGCCCAAGTTTTTGACATACAAAATCCCTCCGCCATGGGCCTGAATGGGGTTCCCATTTGTATCTAACCACATTCTCCCGGGATAATAATATGGACCAGCATCCTCCACTTCCTTCATTGGGTCAATGGTTGTTCTCTGATCAGGAAAGAACAAGTACATGAACTGGGAATTCTCATCAAGGAACTCCTCAATTAGTGAGGTGGCACACTTTGGCCTCCGCTTTTGGGCATGTGGAGATCGTTTTCCCCTGGGTTGTGGTATCCGAAAACTATCTTCTTCAATCTCTTCAAGTTCACCAATGAGTTAGCTGGAAATTATTAAATCGGAATTGTATATCTTTTCCCACATCACCATTCTGATGAAGAATGGAATAAAAGTGAAGCATAATTCGTACTTCCAAGCAGTGTTCTAAAAAACACTAGGTGGTAGGGGGCAGAGAGTAGGGGATTATCGCCCAAAGGACTAGGAGGTTTATTTATTTTTTATTATAATTTATAATTTACAAAATTTAAGCATAATAGCATATAAATTATTTTTAATTCAATGCCAAGATACATATGCAAAAATTTTAAAAAAACAGTTTTAAATTTTTTTTTTCAAACTGATAATAATTTTTTTTTAAAAAATTCAAAAATCCGCCTAGATCGATTTTTAGAACACTGCTTCCAAGAAATAATTAAGCATAATTTGTACTTCCAATAAATAATTCAGCACATAATTCATGCATAATTCAACACATAATTCGTACTTCCAAGAAATAATTAAGCACATAACTGCCAACCCTCCTCTCCCTTCTCCCTACTTCGCCTTTCCCAAAGAAGTTCTTAGGCTTGAGCTCAAGCATTTTTGTTTGTGCTAGTTTTATGAAGTTAAGGATTTCATGTTCATTACCCGAATCTCCAAAGGTGCGGAACAAAAGTTGGTTTTATGAGGTGTTGGCATTGGTTTTCTAAGGGAATAAAAGTTGAGCAAATTGGATAGAGAGGAGATGGCAACTGAGAGGGTAGTCAGATGTGAAGTCTATGGCTTCATGGGTTTGACAGGTTGAGGAAGTCAGATGTGAAGTCTAGGCAGGATGTCATAGCTTTGAGTTGAGAAGCAGTGCCTAGAGCAAAACTTTATGTTTGCCACTAAATTTAATGCCAGGGCACTTGCTTTTTCAAAGCCTTATTCTTAAAACAGGCAGTTACCGTGCCTTGGGTTTTTACAACATAGACTGCTTGCTGACATTCTTAACCAATTATTTTGGGAAGAGAGGTGATGGATGGTGTTTGTGTATGTGTATTATGACTTGCAGCATCAAGCAAATATTTGGTTAATGGACAAGTGTTGTGAGGTTCTAATTGCAATTTTCAGTCTTATGCAAACATTTGCCAATGTGTTTCATCCAAACTGCATAATGCAAACTTTAGGGAAAAAGATTAGTATGCAAATTAAGAAGATAGAAAAAAAATAACATCTTTAGTTTGAAATCCCTCTCAACTTCCAAGAACTTTTATATTTTGGGCATGGATAAACATCACCATTTTGAATATGTTGTTCATTTAGGTGGAGATTAGAAAACTAAATGATGAAGTCAAGGTTAAAAGCCTACAGATAGAAGCCATAGAAAGGCAAATTGCTACTACTATTATAGCTTCTCAAACTAAGATGGAGAATATAGAGTTGTCACAGGTGAAGATAAGCTTATCTGGAATTAGGATTGTCCTCTTGTGATCTGAAAACATTTTTCATTTGGTTTCATTTTCTATTGCAGTCAGTGATTTGGTGGCACAAATGAATGAGGGATCCTTTGAACTTAAGGTAATCCAATCGTAACTATCTTTACCATGGTTTTGGTCTCTTGGGTGCTTACTGATTATCTTTTTTATGCGGGACAATAACTTTTATCGGATTGCCTTGCTCTGTTTAATCCTGTAATATGTACAGTTGCAATTTTAGATTTAAAAATGAGATTGTGACAAATAAAAGGATGCGACCTGTAGCTTGCACTATGAACTATAACTTGCACCATGAATGTCATTTGTCATTCATACAAATATGATAATATGTTGAATGACCACACTGTATTATGCTTAAGGTGAAACATGTCATTAACAAAATTATTCAAGAGAATCTAAACCAAAAGGTAATACCCATTCTCTTTCCAACACCAAATACAAGATTCAAGATGCGAGTAAGAACTCACTAACATGTGTTTATGTGTTGTTTCTTGGTGTGGCTTTATTTCAATACTGTTAAGCTAAATATTCAATCAGTTTGCACATCACGCATATATTGCAAATACATTTTCTTATTGGTTTCTAAGCATAGTGTTAAGGTAATAAACTAAATTTTCCCTTTACTCCATGCTATGTTTTGACATCCTCTAAGTAATTTGAACACGAATAGATATGCCAGATACCAATCATTTAATGTTATCTACCCTTACATCATGCAGTGAAAATGTTGGTGACTTGAAGGTGTGGGATTGCAATATTTCCAGTTTGGAAGTTGAAATTCTACACAAAACCTTCAAATGTGGGTTCTTTCGACAATTATACCCAATATGTCCATGCTAGCTTCAAGGATTGTCTACTCTGGATGTCTGTATTTCTTGCTCATTAGTAAAATATTGTGTTGAGTTGTCTTAGATTTTCAGACTTATTGTGGAACATACTCGAGATTGTATATATTGAATTAAAATCCAAGTTTTATAAGTTTTCTTTATTGCATGAGCCATGAAGGATTTGGCAAATTACGCTGTAATGTGAAGTTATTTTGAGATACTGAGATAGTCCAAATCAAAATTTAATGTGCTGCTATTTTGAGATTGAGTAAAATATTCTGATTTGAAGCCATATTTATTACATGCAGGATGACTCACAACCTTGAATTTATCAATCAGTGGAGCTCCCGTGGCAGAATCACGTAACAGAAATCTCCTAACATGTGGAAGGCAGCTATGGAGGAAAGAGTTGTTTCCTTGCTGCGCTAACTGTCTAATGCTCTGGAAGTAAAGAATTTGAGTGAATGGATGGTTAGCTTGCAAAGTGATGTAGAAGGTAGAGATTCTCAAGGAGAAAGTGTGCATGAACATAGAGGAAACAATCCCTAGAAATGCTAGCACAAAATTGCTTCATTGATAGATTTTTAATTGGTGACCAATTTGCATTTATTTATCATAATATGATGCTCATGGTTGTATTCAAACTTGGAGTACCACTAGAGTGGTTATTTGTGTATGCTTGGGTTTTAGAGAATGATAGATGCAATTTTACTTTGTATGACAAGTTTTATTGTTGGAAAAAAAAAATGAAAAAACAAGGTTGATTTTGTCAAATTTTCACAAAAAATATTATATTTTGTTATCTACTCAAACATTTGGCATGTTGAACAACGTTATAGTGGTTCATTTGTGTATATTTGAATTTTGAAGAATTACAAATGCAAATATACATTAAGCATTTGTATGACAGGTTTTATATGCAAATATAATATATACATTTAAATACAAATATTATTGTGTATGGCAGGTTTAAGTGTTGGAAAGAAATTAAGAAAACAAAGTAAACTCTATCGAAATTTTGCAAAATAATTTATGTTTTGTTGCCTACTCAATCATTTAGCATGTAGAGTAATGCTATAGTGTTTTATTGTGTACTTTTTTTTTAATTTTTATGTTTGATGAATTACAAATGCAAATTTACAAGGTATGACATTTTAGTATTGAGAAAATATTGAAAAACAAGGTAGAATGTTTAAATTCCACAAAAAAAATTGTAATTAATTTAGTTTAAGCTACCATTACAGAAACACCAAATATTTGTGGTTGAGATAATGACGCAATGGATATTAAAAATATGAATGCTATGACAGATATTAAAAAAATATGTTTAGTGGTAATGGTATATGTGCCACCACCTTGAGGTATGATAAGTGACACGTGTCTTGAACGACAATATATAGTTATTAAATAATTTTTTTAAAGGTAACATCTAATTATTATTTGAATAAATGGACTCATGATAAATTCTTTACTTAATTATTCTTATTTATTTGAGTTTCATATGGAGGACAAGTGTATCCATTAATTCTCTCTGTGGAACAGTTCAATTACACGTTGAAGGGATAGGTAAGCTATTTAATCCATTTTTTTTTTTTCTGATTTAGTTGAAGCCCATGTACCAGTAGCTAATGACATATTGAGCTAAAATCCCCAGAGGCATATGCCGGAAAAATTTTCAACGCAGTATAAATCCTGAGAGGCACGATAGAAAGATAAGTCGCGATGAAAATAGTTAACACTGTATGGTAGTGCCAACGGCACGAGGAATACCCTAGTCTATATTACAAATCATGATTGTGTCTGAGGTTGGAGATAAAAGACGGTTGAGATTTATCTAAATATAATAATCTAACAAATCACATAGAACTTAAAGCACCAAGAATGCATGGGTTCGATTCTCATACCCTACATTTTGATATTTATTTATTTATTTTGAGATTTAAAGTAGACTAACTATATTTATCATGTTAAACTTTTATCGTACCAACGGCACGAAAAATACCCTATATATTACAAATCAGGATGATGTTTCAGGTTGGAGATAAAAGACGGCTGAGATTTATCCAAATATAAGAATCTAACGGATCACATAAAACTTAAAGCACCAAGAGTGCATGGGTTCGATTCTCATACCCAACATTTTGATATTTAAAGTAGACTAAACTCTATTTATCATGTTAAACTTTTATCGTGCCAACGATACGACGAATACCCTAATGTATATATATAAACAAACCAACTACTAGTTCAGACAGTTAGATAAAATAGGGTAATGACCCCTAAGATCGCCATTAAGTTGAATAATAGTTATAGGCTAAGGGTAAGGAGGATGTTGTAAATTTAATGAATTGCTAAACTTGAAAAGTATCATAAATAGCTATATGTAAAATTTGCAAGTCGGGCCCAACAGCTGGTCTACTAAGGCCTTTGCCAAGGGCACCACATAGGTAAAGGGCCTTAATATTCAACACGCGCAATCCCCTTACACCCACGTACATCAACATTTTAAAATTCCTGAGTACATCTCCGGTTTACTTACACACCCACATGAAAAACTAACTATATGTTTTTGAAGAACACAAAATGAATAAACACTCAAGTGTTATTCACTCGATTATCTCAGTAATTGATTTTTGAACTCAAAATGAAGATCCTCGCATTATAGGACTTGTGGGATCTTTGAAAGTTTGAAATTGATATTTTTTTGAAGGTTTTATGCAGTTGGAGAAGGGTGCAACGAAGATAAATTGAGCAAATCTTTAGTCCATTTTTTAGCTTCCTTAACCTGGCTTCGTGATTTTCGTACTAAAAGCTCTTATTTCACACCTAGAAGAAGTAAAACTTTACAACAAACCTTTATAGAGTCCAATCAAGTTATCAACTACAGCCGATCTTTGTTATGTTTGATAACTAACTCAAGAAGATTTTCTGCATTATTTTTTGTACAATAACAACAAGGTTTTCTATGTTTATTTGTTTTGTGCACTTACATGGATCTCCTGGATTTATTTTGTTGGTTACTTGTGTGCTTTCATATGTTTATAATGAAGTCGGGCTTTTTATGTTCATTTTTTTAAGGATAGTCAAATTCATTGAGGATCTTATATATGGATATGCAAATGCATGATTTTATGCGTGTTTAGGTTGTTATACATACATGAATTTTGTACATGCAAGTCTTCTTCTTCTCTTATTCATTTATTATACCAACTTGAATATTACATTTGACAAAGAGAGGTAAATGGGATGTAAAACACACCTCTCATAAAATAAGAGAGCTTGGAAGTTGATTGTTTATGTTTGTTGGTTTGGGTTATGATGAATATGAGAGTTTGAAGCTATGTTGGTTTCATTGAAATCCTTCTCACTAGTGTAGTTATAGGTCCTTCAAATGAAGAGATTCGGCAAGAAATTGAAGAAGAAACGAGAGAAAAAGTGAGTGATTGAATAGTCCTCGCAAGGAAGGAAGTTCACTGAAACTTACATAGAAGATAGTTTTAGAGGTTTCATTTTTTGCTATAATAATTAGAACTCTTTTATGTGGATAATTAATATCTACTATTATAAAAAGGTTAGGCCTCATCAATAGTAAAATTGTAAATACCTCACGGTCAAAGAAGTGACCAAAATATCCTTCATCATTTGGTTAGAGATGATGTAATAGTTAGGGTATAAAGTGAATAGTTACAGGTATAAAAATAATCTCAATGTAATAATAATCATTTAAAAAGCCATATAAGTCATTTCACTTCGACGAACTGTTTAAGCCATGAAGACTTATTGGCTCTTTACATTTACAGATATGCCTTTTTGTTTGTATTCTTAAATATAAAAAAATATAAATTTATTTTCCAACATATATTAAAAGAAAAAAAATCCAAAATAATGAAACATTATTTTTTGATTAAAAATGATTGCAAATGGTTTTTTTTATTTGTATATGGTATAATTATTTTGTACAATATATATTTTTAATTTGTTTATTTTATAATTAAAGATTGTACTTAAGTTTACCTTATATTTTTGTTGTGTCATTACTATATTTAAAATGTACAAAAAAATATGCGCGAAAAAACTTATATAACTGAAACTCATCTTTATGCACCTTAATTTTTCTTAATTAACCTAACTGTTTTCCATTGACCTCTTTCTTTTCGATAGTTCGTGAGTTTTACTGTTTCATCAGTACATGGATGTCGAGTCTATTGGCATGTAATCTTTTTTTTTTTTTTTTTTTTTTTATCTAAACTGGTTGAGCAAAGTTTGTTTATTCATACATATAGTATGATTGGGGGAGATTTTGTTTGCTCATAAGGTAGTCGGATCCAACTAGTTTTTCATTAAAAAAGCATGGATCATTGTTGTCGAGGCGTTCACCTTGGTTGGCAACGCTATCAACTAGGACTATGAGGAGAATCAACTTATGTTCCAACTGTTCCAGTCGTTCTCTAGACCCAACTTCCCATCTTAGAGTCTCATTTACTAAAAACTGCACTTCTCCTACCTAGAGGAGATATACACATTTGAAGCAGATACACCTCCAATTGAATGCTTTGAAAACATATGCAGCTAAAGTAGCCAAGGGAAGGTGCTTAAAGCTTTTACCCTGCTAACTATGTTTTGAAAGGCAAGTTGATAGGCAATAATTATGATGAACATAATCGATGCGACCAAATCTGGTCTCTTGTGAATCAGACCTGCAAAACAAAAGTTAGATTTTTGAAGACCACCTATTTGGTGGCTGAAGGCATTCCGATGCTTAAGTCAGTGAATTTGTTGGAGATGAAGATTTATCTGGACAGAACTCAGTTGAAATTGCATACCTTTGCCGAATGTTCCCTTAACCTTATATAGTGGCCGTTATTAATTCTCTGCGTGACTTAATCATGTGAGGCTCAACGAGGGGAGACATTCTCTATAACAATCTCATTCTTTATGAAAATACCTCCTTGAGGGAGTAACTCCCTCCATGACTCTTTTATCTGTAACATTCTTCTTTTTTAAGGGAAAGCTTTGTTGGGCCTCTGACTATGACTTGTTCTTACAGGCCCTTTTTGGGCTTTAATGTCTGGATCCTCCCTTTTGGGCTTTGTGAGTCGGCCCTGACCAGAAATACTTGGTCCTCGTGATATGTAATATTTGTCACGTGTATGGGCATGATGATAGTCTTATTCGATGTATCATTAGTTACTCCCCCCTTAGTGGGTAAGTTGACGTGGCCACTAACTCTATGACGGTTGGACTTTCAATTTTATCATTGCAGTGCATTTAATGTCGTTAACCACTGTTGCTACGTTGGTTTCTCCAATGTCTTGTCCGCCTGTTCAGTTCGGCGTGATTTTTGAGATTTCGTGCAGCCATCATATCCCAAACATCTTCCCATAAGAGGTATTTTCGTTGCTCAACCCCATATAAAGGGGAGGTGAAAGCTGTATTTATTTCTTTACGTTTTCTTCATTCCCATGTTTTGATTTTTCTCTCATTTGTTTTCGTCTTTTCACAATGTTTGGCTTCAAGATTCTAAGTGGTAATGCGCTTACTACTTGCGAAGCTTTCTTTTCGCCTAAGCGGGCGACGAAAGTGACTCTAGATAGTTTTCGTTATGACTATTCATTGTAGGCTAACCTCAAGAGCATCTTGCCTGGAGATGATGACGGTCCTTGTTGTTCGAGGCCTGACTACATTGCATTACACCCTAGCTGTTTCAGGCAAGGCTTAGGCTTCCAACCCCCAGAGATCTTCTAGGAGTATCTAGACTTCTTGGGCATTGTTCTCTCTCAAATGGGTCCTAATGGCTGGAAAGTGATGGTTGCAACCTTGGTGGTGGCCGTTTTATCCGGGGTTCCTATGAATGTCAGGGTTTTGCATTCCGTGGTGGGGTTTAATGTAAATAATAACCATACTTGCTATCTCCGCTCTTATTCTTATTTAAAGAATCTTAAGGATGAGCATAAAGGTACGCATCCATCACTTTTAGGTATTTCAAGTTACGCAACCGATATATTATGCGATAATTTTGAGTTCCCAAGATAAATGAATTGTCTTTGACTGTGAAGGAGCATGACCTTTCATGATAGTTTTTAATAAGCTTCCCTGGGCCACAGTACATGCTTTCCTTGCTACGAATGTTGTCAAGCGCAATGGCATGAACACTATAAGTGAAGCGGTGCATGTGGCGCTTACTGAGGCTCGAGCTTCTGAAATCACCATTGCACGTGCCGACAATGTTGTTGTTTCGGACCAAAGGCTGGAGCGTACTTCTTCGTTTGGCGGTGGTGATGTGAGCATTGATAGGGAGGTGAGCTCTGTTAATGCTGTTGATAGGGAGGTGAATCTCGATGTTCCTGTTACTGTTGGAGATGTTATTAATGTTGGCTTGAGCATTAGAAAGAGGAAAATTCTTAGGACTGCTAGCCCATCTAAGTTATTGGCGATTAGTCCTGGCCATGTTTCGAAGAAGCAAATTGCCAGTTCGGTTCTTGGTACTAGTAGGTTCCTCCTCATCCGATATCTTCTGGAAAGGGTGGTGGCGAAGTTGTTGACCCTGTTGCTCGAGAAACTGAGGAGATAAATCAAACTTTTGAGAGGAGCAAAAAGGAGGTGTCTCGTCCTTTGGATAATCGTGAGAAGAGCCTCATTTCTTCGTATGGGGTGTCCGATTTGGCCAAGTTGTCTGCTGACGATCCCCGTGTTCTCGATAATAAGATGTTTCAGCTTGGTGTCAAGTTGTCTCATAATCCGAACATTACGAAGACCTTGGCTGATTTTGAGTTTGACCCCTCGTTGGATGACCATGTCATTGCTTGTGGTCAGAGTGTTAAGTCTCATGTTTCTTCCATTGTCGCTGGTATTTTGGAGTTGCGTGTTTTTCCTTCTTCTGCCCGTCCTACCACTATTGATTTTAATAAGAATGTCGTTCCAACTTTTCATTCGACTTCTGGTGGTGGAGATTCGATTCTTCCTGACCCCCTATTCTTCATCCATGAGTGGGTTCTGACGAAAAGTTCAGATGGTTTTCCGAAATTGACATGCAGGACAACACACGTAATTTTATTGTCTAATGTCATAGGCGGTTGGTTGAGAAAGCTTTGATGCCTGTGTACCCGCTCGGTAGTCACCTTAATGAAGGTCTGAAGCAAATCAAGGAGTGGATGAGTCACCTCACTTACGCTAGTGTAATGGGGACAGATTATAGGGTCGCGCGTAATCAGGTGGGCATTTGTCGAGCAAAAGATGGCTAGGTAGGCTTTGGTTTTTTCTCATGTCCTTTGTAAATTTGATCCGCTGAAAGCACAATGTATGGAGCATGAGAAGGCTACTGAAGTTGCTCGGGCTTCGCTGAAGGAAGCTGAGGCTGTTCAGAATAAGTTTGCTTCTGAACTTGAGGCTTCGGAGACGGAGTTAAATAAGCTTTGTACTCGGTTGAGCATTGTTGAGAAGGAACTATCTGGAGAAAGAACTGGTCGTGATGAAGCTATGCTTTTTGTTGCTGAGGATTCTGACAGCCTAAAGGCTTCTGCAACGAATTGTTAGTTGACTGTTGAACTTGCTACTGCTAAATCAGCAGTTTCCTCTAGGGCCACTGATGATACACCAAAACAGTATCTCTTCTACACCGTACACGTGTCATGATGATCTCGAGAAATAATAGGCCCAAGCATCAGCCTAACACTGATTCGGCCCAAGCGGTTTCAAGCTTGCACAATACAGTCCGCAAGACGAACTCATATCATTACAACCTGCTAAGTCCACGTGTCTCACAACTATCCCCAATACCTGTAAGCCCTACTAAGGCAAGTATCTTGGGGATCAGCTTCAGACATGCAAGCCAACATCACTTTTCTTCCAACTAGGAAGCAAATAGCAGAGTATATGTTGCACATGGAAACTTTTATCTATGGACAACACTCTGATTGGGAACTATCTCCCGCGTATCTAGGAGCACAAGTCTAACAGGAAAACTTCCCTTCATAGCACAATTTCTAATTAGAGAGGGATCTTCACGAATATTTTCTTCCCTAAACTACGCCACTGATGGCTTGGTCGAACCAGGACTCCAATACTATAAATAAGACATGAGGTCGATAAGCTAAGGTACGCTACAAATTCCTTGTTTACAACATTAGACCTTCCTCAGATCCCTGTCCGACTTTAGCATCGGAATGCCATCAGACACCACAACGGTGGTTTGTGGCTCACCTGCGTTCCTTGTACAGGTTAGCAGGTCAAGGTTAAATCATGAGTGAAAATCGACTGCATTGGTTTGGCGTCGTCCGTGGGAACGACAAAGTTCCTAACCAATTACTAGCATCATCTCTCTTCAGAATACAAGAAAATGGTGACCACCAGATCACACAACAATGGAGAACAAGGAGACACGTCAAATGCTCAGACTGACGCTATACCATCGCTCCCAACGGTGTCGGTGACACACAGGCAGTAGGCTCATACCCCCGCGCCAGCAACAACAACGATAGAGGATGGATTTGTTGTCGTCACAAATACATCAGATCGCTAAAGCAGTAGAGGCTTTCATACAACAAAACCCTCCACCTGCTAATGGATATTAGGAGCAGCAACAGAAAGCAGACACAAAAGAGTCAAACCCTTACTAGTTCTCACTGGACTATAGGAGGCGGCGTAGTTAACGTGGACCCGACCTTTCAGGTAGACAGGCTCGCCTCGCGGAACCGCTTCCGCCAAAGGGCTTACAACCCAGACATGTTATACCCCTCTCTGTTCCATCGTTCATGGACCGCATCATAAACAAGGCTCTCCCAAAGAAGTTCACTTCTCCAAAACTCGATTTCTATTACGGGACCACTGATCTGTTCGATCACCTGCGCCATTACCAGCATGTATGGCACTCAAAGAAGGCTTCAAGTCGATGATGTGCAGAACGTTCCCTACCAGCCTAAAGAAGTCAGCACTGACATGGTTCCGTAGCCTCCCGCCAAAGTCGATCGACTCATTCAAGATACTTGCCAAAGAAATTCTGACGCGCTTTGTCGGAAGCCAGCGGATCAAGAAAGGCCCATACTACATGCTCTATCTGAGGCAGAAATCTAACAAAATGCTAATAGAGTATGTCACACGCTTCAATGACAAGCTGACGCTCATTGACGGCTGTGGCAACGATACAACCATGACGGCTTTTACCATGGGCCTAAGAGAGGGAAAGTTTTACGACTTCCTCACCTTGGAACCCCTGGATATGGCAGAACTCTTGAAGAGCGCCTAGAGGTACATCACCTTGGAGGAGATGAGAACAAAAAAAAAGGAAACTAAAGTAGAGAAGAAACCCTCCGTTTCTAGGGACATGAAGGAGGGAAAAAAGCGAGAAGACGAAGAAATGAACAAGCGAAAGCGCAACGACAACAGGTCAAACTTTGGCCGGGCTAGGCCAGAGAAAGCTTCCAACTACATTGGATCCAGATCCATGACCCCCCAAAATTCTAGCTTGTCAGACGTCCTTAATTCCATGAAAAACTGGGAAGATCTGAAGTGGCCCCCAAAACAACGCGGAGATCCCTCCAAACGTGACAATAGTAAGTATTGCTCATACCATAAGGAGGGTGGCCACAACACCAACAACTACAAGAGTCTAAGGTATGAGATTGAATAATGGATTCACAAGGACAAACTAAAGGAATTCCTGGGTTCAGAAAAATGACATGACCGACCCAAGGAAAGGGGAGAGGCAGTCAAGGAGATTGAGAAGGAGACTCCGGGCATAATATATGTCATTCACGGAGTCGAAGCAGAAGAACACTAGTCGAACAAGTCTCGCAAATGGACTCTACTGGAGATGCAGACACAGCCCGTGGACGAGGACAAACACGTATACTACTTGAGGGTGAAGAACCCCATTCCCACCTTGACCTTCACAGACAAGGACCTTGAAGGCGTCCGCGCACCGCACAATGACGCTTTTGTCATTTCTATAATGCGAGGAGAACTTGACATCCTCCGACTACCCTCTGATTTGAGTCAGTAGAGAGAAATGTTTTTCGGTCTGGAAGATAAGATTAGCAGTGGTGGCAGGAGAGCCACAACTAAGAAAGGTCATATTTTTGGACATCAAGACCATGGCTCCACCAGATGGAAGCATTAGTCTCTACCCTTCACCAATACGTCAAGTATATCGCTAACCTCGGAGGGGACAATTCAAGGGGGCCAACCAACAACATGAGGCTGCCATTATGCTGCACTGAAGTAAATAGAATGTTCCCAGATCCAATTAGAGCCCACAGGGCAAGTTAAATATAAGCCAGACCCGTAACTGTGGAAAAATCGCTCCACCAACACGGAGACAAAATCTCAACATTGGTGGCTCAACTTAGCGACGGAGAACATTCAAGCATTATAGGAGCAATCACTCTTCAACCCGACGAAGCAGAGAGGTCATTGCAGATGGAAGCACAACCCCCCGACTATCAGTGGGCGCAGAAGGAACTCCAACGCAAGGTTTACTTAGTAGTAACCTCAACGACGTCAGCGAAACTTGGTAGTTCACTTAAGGTACTAACGATCTAAGCAAGGGCCATGCGAATTCACTTCAGGGTCTGGTTGACGTCTCTCCGCCAACAGTCAGTCTTTTCAGTTGTTTAATTTCCTTTCCATAGTCAATGTAGAGTTTTAATTCCTAGGAGCTTATGTGATTTGCAATCATTTAAGAAATAAAATAGAATTACGCAAACACACTCTATTGATTACTGAAAAGATGTAACAACGATCGGCCAAAGGCAGGTACAAAAGACTACAGGCTACGGGCTACAAGCATCTGAATCCGATGCGACATACAGTAAAGACTCGCTTAAACAGTCTAACTTCATAAAAATACTTAGAAGCGAAAACAAGGGTACCCAGGGTAGACTCCGCTCAGCGACTTCTCCGAAGAAAATGTCCCACGAACAAGGGCAAATGTGCAAAAAGGGGTTGAAATGACAAGCGCAGCTAATTGCTCCGCCAAATCACCTAAAAAAATGGCCTGCAAGCGGCAATATGGACCTTATGACATGTTGTAAACATTTTCGATCCAACATCCGGCCTCCTGAAAGAGGTAGAAGAGGATAAAAAAGATGACCGCAAACGACGACACAATTAAGCTCTCACAATGTTGCCAAGCGAGGACGCTTCTCCCATGCGCAATACTCAGGGTGACTCAGAAATACCATCCTCCGAAAGCAGTGTCGCATCTACCAACACTTTGATCAACCATAAGCTAGCTGCAGAAGGTGTTTCCCAACAGATAGAATGGCACAAGGCAACACCGAAACATTGGTGAATAAACGACGAACTCATCCCTTGGAAGGAAATCTGTACTTCTTCTTCTCAATATGAGAATAAATTACAAGGCCTCAGGGAACTAATTGGGTGCTCACTCGAAGCAGGTGACCATGCATAACAACAAGTTTTATCAAGACTCATCGGCGCAAATGTCAGAACATTCGAAGACTCCAGCATTGGAGATCTCCCTTCAGCCTTTAGAAAACCCAAAACATATTCTTTGAGTAAGAACATCTGAATAGGTGCGCTCTATAGAAGATAATGCCTATGACGAAGAAGGAACACCATTATATAGACGTAGTGGTTCACCAAACAAGCACTTCAACATTACCTGTCAGCACTGAATACCGTATGGAAAATGAGGAGACAACGATTCCCAACGAAATCGCACAAGACCACGTTTATCCAATTAATGATTTTGCACACAACCCCATTAATTGGAGTAAAAACTCAACCGTCTCGCGATCTACGTTGTATGCGCGTCACCATGCAATCTACGTTGTACATGTAACGTCACGATGCACTCCGCCTGCGGATGTAGGCTCGCACGCACGTAACAGGCGAAGCCCCAACCTAACCAGGAAAGCTTAGTCAGTTTTGATTGATGATGATGGCTTTTACTTCATCCCGACGCCTAGTTCGCCCCGTGCGGATGTCAATGGCTTAGGAAATGGGAGTATAATTAGCGTTCTTACGCCTGGTGACGATGACTTGCCAGGGATCGTCATCCCCTTCGCGGACAATGGTCACGAACCCGATTAGGTAAGCCTAGCCTAGCCTAGCCAGTGACGATTGACAATGACAACTTCTGGTCAAAGCCTAGAATTGTAGCCCACCGCACGCGAGTGTAGATAGTTTGGAAGGTGGGAGCCTAGTCAGTTTCGACTAATGTCGACGGTTCGCCACGGGACCACTGCTCTTCTACAGACCATGGTCACCGAATTACCAACTCCCAGACTTGTAGCTCGCTCCGCGCGGGGGTAGATGGTTTGGAAGATGAAAGCCTAGTCAATCCCAAACTGATGTCGACGGTTTGCCATGAAGCCATTGCTCTTCTACAGACCATGGTCGTTGAAAACTCCCAAATTTGTAGCTCGATGCGCACGTGTGTAGATGATTTGAAAGGTGGGAGCCTAATCAGTCCCAAACTAATGCCGACGGCTTGCCACAGACCACTACTCTTCTATAAACCATGGTCGCCAAATCCTTTCGTCCCAAACTTGTAGCCAACTCCGCGCGGGTGTAGATAGTTTGGAAGGTGGGAGCCTAGTCAGTCCTGAAATGATGTCAACGGCTCGCCACAGGATCATCGCTCTCTAACAGACCATGATCGCCAAATTCTCACATCCTAAACCTGAAATCCGCTCCGCGCGGGTAGAGATAGATCAGAAGGTGGGAACCCAGTCAACCCCGATTAATGTCAATGGCTTGCCATGTGACCACCGCTCCCTCTCAAAACAATGGTTGCCGAAATAAATTACAGCTCAAGCAGTGTCATTACGCTCACACGACCTGACATTCTATTATCAGCAATGGCCCCTCGAGCCAATTCAAAATTCAACCCGCTGACACGGGGACAAATGCTACATGGGATGTTAGCCCAATGTCACGAGCCATCTCTAAAAATATCCCTCACCAAGGCAACAAGGCATCCAAGGCATCATATGGGCGCTGGCAGTAGGCCCGCAAAGGCCCGATGGTGCAGCAAGCTTTTCGAGATGCCTCCGGAAGGTTCTAGAGTGCTCTTGTACATTCTAGCTTAGCTTTCTATAGAGTGTTCTAGCATGGATGAGTCTAGAACACCCTTGTACAGATTTGTATAGTATTTTCTAGAAGCCTCCTTGTATTTTCTAGTTCCTTTGGAGGTGGGAACTTTCTAGATGCATAGAGAATACTCCTTTGAAGGAGGATTGTAGAAGGTTCTAGGCTAAAAGCCTCTAGGACTTTAAGGGACTATAAATAGGTATTGGCATTCATTTGTACAGATCAGAAAACACTTGTACAACTCTCTCAAGCAATACAAAGCATTCTTTCAAAAAACCTAAAACACTTGTGCCTTAGTATTTTCCTCACTTAAGCTTCCGTAGTATCACTTAGCATTAGCCAAGCATCGAAGTGCTTTGACTAGTTAGTCCGACGGGAGTGTGACACTAGTGGGCAGCGTGTTAGCCAAGGGAAAAAGGTCAGCACGTGACACGTGGTATCAGAGCAGCGACGATCGTAGGGGCGGTCTTGCTGAAGTTGCGTTGTGCTAGCTGCTGTGTGTACGAAGGTTAGGTGCGAAGCAATCTGATCATGTCGGGAAACAAAGAGAGTGTTGTTGCAGGGTCCGTGATCGAGGAGACTGGAAGAAAGACTAGTCGGACCAGCATGCTTGAGGATCGTATGGCCAAGGTGGAGCTGACCGTGGGCGATCTCCAGGACAGCGTCGGGGAGATGGAACAGAAGGTTGAGTCCTTCAATGGGACGTTGGCTAGCGTCACTACGGATATCGAGCAACTCGATAGCCGCGTCCATGACCTTGAGCTTGGCACTGTGGAAGCCAAGGACGAGACTCAACTTCTCGTCAACCAAGTTGCGGATGCCATGCGCAACGAGATGGGCCAGCTCAAGGACACGCTGATGGGGCAGCTCCAAGCCATCCGGGAGCAGGTTGAGTCCTTGCAATCGGACGTCAACCTATGCAAGGCGGCTGTGGCAGGTAGTGCTACTGTACGAGAGGGACCAAGGATGAAGGTGCCCGAGCCGCCAAGGTACCATGGGAAGCGCGATGCTAGGGAGCTCGACAACTTCCTATGGAGTGTTGAAAAATATTTCGACGCGATGCGCTTGGACGACAATGAGTCCAAGATCACCACCGTCACCATGTACTTGGGTGATGATGCCATCCTTTGGTGGAGGAGGCGTGAGTCGGATATAAAGAAGGGTCTTTGCTCGCTTAAGACTTGGGACGAGTTCAAGGCCGATTTCAAGCGGCAATTCTATCCGGAGAATGCGGAGGAAGTTGCTATGAAGAGGCTGCGTGGACTGAAGCATACGGGGTCGATCAAAGAGTACGTCAAGCAGTTCACTTCTCTTATGCTTGAAGTCTCGAACATGCCGGAGAAGACTCAGCTCGTCTACTTCATGGATGGACTACAACGATGGGCCGAGCAAGAGTTAAAAAGACGCAACGTTCAATCACTTGCGGAGGCCATCGCAGTTACCGAATCCTTGTTCGAATACAAGGCTGATTTGAAAAGCCACAAGGGCGGCAGCAAGAGTGGCGGCAAGGGAAAAGGTGGGGGAGCAAAACCCACAGAAAGAAGCAGCAGTAGCAGCGGCGGGAAGCAGTTCGAGAGGAAGGACAAAGCCAGGCAGTCCTTCTCGGATAGCAAGGTGAAAAACCGCGACTGCTTCTTGTGCGGAGGGCCGCACTGGGCTAGGGAGTGCCCACAGCGACAGAAGCTCAATGCGATGATCGCTGGCAAGAGTGGATTGTCCGGGGAATCATCGGGGGACGAGGCGCAAATGGGGACTTTGCGCTTGCTAAGCAGCGTCAAGGCTACGGTGGAGCAAAGCAACGTGGCTAAGGTAAGTACGCTGCCCCGTTCGAAGAAATCCGCTCTTATGTTTGTGGAAGCCAAGGTAAATGGCAAGGCTTCAAAGGCACTCGTCGACACGGGTGCAACACACAACTTTGTTGCTTTGAAGGAGGCAACAAGGCTGGGCGTGCAGTACACCAAGGAGCCAGGCACCTTGAAGACCGTCAACACAGCACCGGTGCCTATCCATGGTGTAGCACGAGGTGTCTCCCTTCATTTGGGCGAATGGAAGGGGACGGTGGACCTGACTGTCGTCACGATGGACGACTTCTCATTGGTGCTGGGCATGGAGTTCATGGATACGGTGAAGCCATGGACATTAGAAAGGGACGGGTCGATGACTATTGCAAAGGATCGAGAAGCATGCTCTGTCCTTGTCACTCGGGAGATCGTGGAGGCCAAGATGTTGTCAGCCATTCAAGTGAAGAAAGGCGTGCAAAAGAGGCAAGCAACATTTGTGGCCACGATGATCGAAGATGGGCCTCAACCCAGCGAGGTTCCAAAGGAGGTAGCTGCGGTTTTGAAAGAGTACGAAGATGTCATGCCTCCAGAGCTACCCAAGAGACTTCCTCCAAGAAGGGAAGTCGATCATATGATCGAGCTGAGCCAGGGGCTAGGCCTCCAGCCATGGCGCCTTATCGGATGGCACCGCCAGAGTTGGAAGAGCTACGCAAGCAAATCAAGGAGCTGCTGGACGCGGGGTTCATTCGGCCATCCAAGGCCCCATTCGGTGCACCAGTATTGTTCCAACGCAAGCACGACGGGTCCTTGCGTATGTGCATCGATTACCGAGCACTTAACAAAGTAACCATCAAGAACAAGTATCCAATTCCTTTGGTTGCCGATCTTTTCGATAGGCTCGGTAAAGCCAGGTACTTTTCTAAACTGGATCTCCGATCGGAGTATTGGCAAGTGCGCATAGCCAAAGGAGATGAGCCAAAGACAGCATGCGTCACTCGCTATGGGTCTTATGAGTTCTTGGTGATGCCTTTTGGTCTCACCAATGCCTCGGCTACTTTCTGCACTTTAATGAACAGAATCTTTCAGCCTTTCTTGGATAAATTTGTAGTCGTCTATCTCGACGATATCGTCGTGTATAGCGACAACTTGGAAGAACATATGCATCACTTGCGACAGGTTTTCCAAGCATTGCGGGAGAGCGAGCTGTACGTGAAATTGGAGAAGTGCTCGTTCGCCCAAGACGAGGTGTCTTTCTTGGGGCACCGCATCAAGGCTGGAAAGATCATGATGGAACGGGACAAAGTGCAGGCCATCAATGAATGGGAGCCACCCAAGAACGTTTTGGAGCTACGTTCTTTCCTTGGGCTGGCCAATTATTATCGGAGATTCATTTTGAGCTACTCGGCGAGAACAGCCCCACTGACCGACTTGCTGAAGAAGAAGGTGCAGTGACATTGGAGTGAGAAATGCCAAGAAGCGTTCGATGATTTGAAGAAGGCAGTCACCAAGGAACCTGTCTTGGCCTTGCCCGATTATGCTAAGTCGTTCGAACTTCACACCGATGCATCAGACTTTGCCATCGGAGGGGTGCTTATGCAAGAGGGGCATCCCATAGCCTATGAGTCTCGCAAGCTCAATGATACCGAAAAACGGTATCCGGTGCATGACAAGGAGATGACAGCCATCATTCATTGCTTGCGAACTTGGAGGCACTATTTGCTTGGGAGTCGGTTTACCATCATGACCGACAATGTGGCTACGAGTTATTTTCAAAATCAGAAGAAGATCAGCCCCAAGCAAGCTCGATAGCAAGATTTCTTAGCGGAGTTCGATTATGTCATGGAGTACAAGCCGGGCAAAGTTAATGTTGTTACTGATGCTCTCAGCCGAAAGGCCATGCTCGCTAGCGCAAGCAGCGCCACTAGCAACCTTCTTGATCGGATCAAGGAGGGGACTTCTCAAGACCCCTTGGCCAAGGGACTCATGGAGATGGCCAAGGAGGGGAAGACTCGACGGTTTTGGGTAGAGGATGGGGTGCTCTACACCGTCGGTCGTCGCATTTATGTGCCTAAGTGGGATAATCTTAGGCGAGACATCATGAAGGAGTGCCACGACTCAATGTGGGCTGGCCATCCGGGGATGCAGCGGACATTGGCACTCTTGGAGGTGGACTACTATTGGCCTCATATGCGGGACGATATCGAGGCCTATGTGAAGACTTGCCTTGTGTGCCAACAAGACAAGATAGAGCAACGTGTACCGGCAGGACTATTGCAGCCTTTGCCGATTCCGGAAAGGCCATGGGAGAGTGTATCAATGGATTTCATATCAGCCTTGCCCAAGTCTAATGGGTATGGCTCTATTATGGTGGTGGTCGATCGCTTTTCCAAGTATGGAACTTTCATACCTGCCCCACGCGATTGCACGGCCGAGCAAGCCGCCAAGTTGTTCTTTCAGCATGTGGTGAAGTATTGGGGCTTGCCTCGGAGCATCATAAGTGATCGGGACCCAAGGTTCACAGCAAAATTCTGGACGGAGTTATTCAAGCTCTTGGGTTCGGGTCTACACTTCTCAACAAGCTTTCACCAGCAAAGAGATGGGCAAACAGAGAGGGTGAATGCCTTGTTGGAGTTATACTTGAGGCACTTTGTGGGTGCCAACCAGAAGGATTGGGCCAAGTTGATGGATGTGGCTCAATTCTCATTCAACTTGCAGCGGTCCGAATCGACGCAACAAAGTCCGTTCGAGATCGTCATGGGCCAGCAGCCCTTGACTCCACAAGTCGTTGCGTCGGGCTACACGGGTAGCAGCCCCGCTGCGTACAAGCTTGCACGAGGGTGGCATGAGCAGCTTGATATAACGAAGGCGTACTTGGAAAAGGCGTCTAAGAAGATGAAGAAGTGGCAGACAAGCATAGACGCCCTCTCGAGTTCCAAGTGGGCGAGATGGTCATGGTCAAGTTGCTGCCACAACAGTTCAAGATCTTCCGCTCGGTGCACAAGGGACTAGTGCGGAAGTACGAGGGGCCATTTCCGGTCCTACGGAAGGTCGGGAGAGTTTCTTACAAGCTTGAGTTGCCGCCCAAACTCAAGATTCATCCGGTGTTCCATGTGAGCATGCTCAAGCCCTACCATGGTGATAAAGAAGATCCAACGAGGGGCGAGTCACATCGGGCACCAACCGCGGTCGTGGCTTCCTTTGATCGAAAGATCGAGAGCATCGAGGCAAAGAGGCTCATCCGACGGAGAGGTGTGCCAAGCTATAATGAGTATCTCATTCGATGGAAGGGACTACCGAACAGTGAGGCCTCATGGGAGAAAGAGGGCGACCTATGGCAATTTCGGGGCAAGATCGCGGAGTTCGAGGCACGGTCTTGACGGGGTCGTCAAGGACTTGGGTGGGGGAGAATGTCACGAGCCATCTCTAAAAATATCCCTCACCAAGGCAACAAGGCATCCAAGGCATCATATGGGCGCTAGCAGTAGGCCCGCAAAGGCCCGATGGTGCAGCAAGCTTTTCGAGATGCCTCCGGAAGGTTCTAGAGTGCTCTTGGACATTCTAGCTTAGCTTTCTCTAGAGTGTTCTAGCATGGATGAGTCTAGAACACCCTTGTACAGATTTGTATAGTATTTTCTAGAAGCCTCCTTGTATTTTCTAGTTCCTTTGGAGGTGGGAACTTTCTAGATGCATAGAGAATACTCCTTTGAAGGATGATTGTAGAAGGTTCTAGGCTAAAAGCCTCTAGGACTTTAAGGGACTATAAATAGGTCTTGGCATTCATTTGTACAGATCAGAAAACACTTGTACAACTCTCTCAAGCAATACAAAGCATTCTTTCAAAAAGCCTAAAACACTTGTGCCTTAGTATTTTCCTCACTTAAGCTTCCGTAGTATCACTTAGCATTAGCCAAGCATCGAAGTGCCTTGACTAGTTAGTCCGACGGGAGTGTGACGCTAGTGGGCAGCGTGTTAGCCAAGGGAAAAAGGTCAGCACGTGACACCAAGCTCATGAAACCTGACTCGGGACAAGCGCTCGAGCTCAAAGACAACGCATGTGTTTGGCTACCACAGTACACTCATGCCAGCAGCCGCAACCAACAGTCAGATACGCAACTTAAGTCTCCAATGGCCTAGGTAGCGTAGCCCACTGTCAAACCATCCGCAAAACACCCACTATTGGATGTAACCGAGCGATAGTAACTCTGATACCTCACAGAAGAACAAGTCAGAATCATTCGCGACATAAGTGGTCAAACTCTCAACAGCAGACAGACCACTCAACTTCCTACTAGCCCAACCAAACCCGTGTCAAAGTAAAACGATAAGGCAAAATGGAAAGCGCACGACTGGGAGATCGAACACAATGAGGCTACAAAGCATACTCAAAATAAACTTGTTTTTACTAACAGTTGAAACGAAAAAGTGCAAGTGTACAAAATCTACTCCTCATCGGGAGGGGGTACAGATATGGGAGAACTAAGCTTAACAGGGGAAGGAACAAGAGTGCGTCCGTACGCGCCTCAATTTGAACACCATGATCCAGATCACCATTTTCTTTTGATGATGCAAAGACCACTCCAAAGTCTGCATAAGACATCTTCTTATAATAAGAAAGTTCCCATTCCAGATGTTTTTCCTTCATCAAACCCAGCAGCTCTAATCTCCCATGCACGACCCAGCGAAATTCACACTTGCCTTGCGCCTTGAGAAGTTCTTCCTCGCACACCTTTGCTTCAACAAGTTCATACTCCCACAACTCTAGCTTGACGGTCAGCACATCAACCTAAGATTGCTCTGTAGCCAGGCTAATCTTAACTACGCTGAGCTCATGTTGCTCACAACGAAGTCGATCTCCAGTTTTCCTCACCTCCTGAACAATGAACTTCACGTCACCCTCTAACTGCTGTCTCTGGGCAACCCATTCATCCTTCTTCATGGTGTTCTCCTCAGCAAAAGACCGCAACTCAGAGCGCATCTTGGTTGTAGCTTCCTGCGCAACTTCCAGATCACGGTGGACCAGGTCCAACTCTTACCTGAATTTGTTCCTCACGAACACCATCTCTGCTAAATCATATTCAAGGGCTTCCATGCGAACCCTCTGGTCTTGGCAACAACGGTTGATTGTTCCTGCTTCCTCTCCTCAATCTGCTTCCTCAGCAACTCAATCTCAAAAAGTGCATCAGAATACAACTTTTGCATGGTCGAGAAGACATGCTCCATGGTGTACACCCTCTTACGAGCTGCCTGAACTTCCATCCCAGCAACGACCACCTGGCTTAAATGGGACATCCCCAACATAAGGTGCTTCAAACCCTTGTCCATACGCCCTTCCGGTGCATGGTCCATCAGCTAGTTGTAACGCCTGCTTATGTGCTTCCTCGAAACATAGTCATTGTCAACATCCTGGTGCCACGTCTGGTTGCTCATCTTCACTAAGTTTGAAGCAAACAAACTTATCCGCACATCCAGATGGAAATCTCCCAGATGCGGGATTACGCCAGCGCCGCCCTTTGTAGTTGTCGTTGCACCCAGGCCCTCATCCACGCCCTTCCCTTTGTCACAAGCAACCGACCCTTTATTGCGAGATGGCTCAACAAAATCCAAAGGAAGAAAAGGAAGTGAATTGTCCAACGGACCCTCCATCATCATGATATGCTGCTTGAAAAAAAAATGAGGAACATGCAGACTGCAAGAGGGATGGCCCGTACTACCGCGGTCACTGTCGAACGATCCACCAACAGAATGATTGAACTCTAGGACCTCAGGCAAATCCTCATCAGAACCTTTCAGTAAAACGGTTTTGGATTGGTCAACACCAGTAGAAGTCGCCATAGCAGCCAACATCAACTTCTCACTCAAAGTTTCAGCCTGCTCGGTACTAAGATTCGACACATCATCAACCTCTGCTAATCGCATGTCGTCCTTCTCCCAACCAGATACTTTGGCCTCCGCCCTGGCAGGCTGGTCAGGTTCACGTTCCTTCCTCATTGGAGCAGACCATTTGGGAGTCGGCTCGGTCCCAGCGCAAGACCTTTTCGAGCTTACAAAGGAGGCGAGCGTTTTAGAAAGCCCCTTCGTGTCGGACAAGGAAGGAGCCTTAACTTTGGAAGCCTTCCTCTTTTTGGAAGGGGATCCACCTTTAGACTTAACCTTCGTGTTTGGTAAAAAGTGGGGGCCACGTGTCAGTTGGCCCCCAACCCACTGCGGCTGAAGTTAGTAAGACATATAATGTTCTCCACCCTCATTCGCGTCAAATGACTTCATAATGTCTTGCTCCTCTGGAGAAAAAGGAGTAATGGGAAACCTCCCTACGAAGAAACACATGCAATGTTTAGCATACAATTAGTGCAACAAAATCAAAGGGTGAAACAACGCTTACGAAGTGGCTTGAACTCCCACTCAAGGGGATGACCCTTGAACTTGAAGTACTTCGAATCCGAAGGAGCCAAGAAACATTATTTCAGTTAGAACTTGAAGTCATCCGACAACTTCCCAAAGCAAGTCGGCGACATCATCTTGCAACGGCGTGATCATTCAGCCGAGGAGAAGTCAACAACGAGATCACCCGCAGAGTCACGCAGACGTCAGCATCATTCGCTCTAATAAAAAAGAAGGATAATCTTGTACCCATTGGGTACCAACTGGGCAGGAAGGATTCCACGGAAATCCAAGAAGCCCTAGATTTCGTCAGGAATTGGAAAACAGACTCCAATTTGAAGTATCTCGTAGTGCAAACAGACGAACCCTTCCGAGGGAAACATCGACGTCTGATCATCATTCAGAGCATAGAATGGCAGGTCCTCGGGGACCCCGAACGTCTTTCGAATTTCAGCAAGGCCTGATTTGGAAACCAACCTATCTTTAAATAACTGGAGGCCCTTGGCTAGAAGTTCATCATTAAGATGGTTTTGGCGAGCCATGAAAAATGTGAACAAACTTTCAATCAAAAGACGAACATAACAGAATCTCTAAAAGTAAATAAATGGAAGAGTCGATCTCTGCGAAATAAAGATCTAAATAGGGATTGGTTTCCTGTCTCTTCTCCACTGAACTGATGCACACTTAATTAATGAAGTGTGCAGCTCAAGCAATGATTCAAACTCAATCATCATGAGCGGTGTATTTTTTCAAGAAGTGAGTAGTGAACCGATGCGACGACCCACTAACTCGAAGGGAGTAGCCGATGATACACCAAAACAATCTTTCTTCTACACCATACACGTGTCATGATGATATCGAGAAATAATAGGCCCAAGTGTCAGCCTAACACTGATCCGAACCAAGCGGCTTCAAGCCCACACAATGCAGTCCACCAGATGGACCCAAATCATTACAGCCTGCTAAGCCAACGCGTCTCACAGCTATCCCCAATACCCGTAAGCCCTATTAAGGCAAGTATCTCGGGAATCAACTTCGGATAGGCAAGACAACAACACTTTGCTTCCAACTAGGAAGCAAATACCAGAGTATACGTCGCACATGAAAACTTTTATCTATGGACAACACTCTGATTGGGAACTATCTCCCGCGTATCTAGGAGCACAAGTCTAGCAGGAAAACTTCCCTTCACATCACAACTCCTAATTAGAGAGAGATTTTCACCAAGATCTTCCTCCCTAAACTACGCCACCGATGGCCTAGTTAAACTAGGACTCCAGTACTATAAAAAGGACATGAGGTTGATAAGCTAAGGTACGCTACAAATTCCATGTTTACAACATTAAGCCTTCATCAGATCCCTATCTGACTTTAGCATCGGAGTTCCATCGGCCACCACAACGATGGTCTGTGGCTCACGTGTGTTCCTTGTGCAGGTTACCAGGTCAAGGTCAAAGTAGGGAACAAAAATTGATTGCATCAGACACTGTTGTTGAAAGCGAACTTATGTCGACTAGGGAATAGGGATGAGCTTGCAACAGTCACCGATAGATTGAAGACTACAGAAGCGGCAAATTGAAAAAGAGTTGATGGTCGTCATGACTTTCTTGATTTTATGGAGTCACAAGGATTGGATTTGTCGAAGTATCGTTGTTTTGCTGACTATGTCTTCGAGGACGAAGAGGAACCTGTTCTGGATTTGCGAAGTGATCCTGTTGGTGGGAACAATCATCTCTTCCTCTAAACGGCAGTGTTGCTGATACGGATACTCAACCTCCTCTGCATGCCTCTTCCTGAATGTTTTTTCTAACTCCTCTCCAATCTATGTAACTTATTCTGTTTTAATGTAGTAGAAAATCGTTGAAGATATCATTTTTCTATCATTGTCGTTTGTATTCAATATGTATTTTCATCTAACTTATTAGACTTAGTTGTTTTTGCTTTTGACACGTGCTTGAATTATGGCTTGTTTGTCCAAATTTTTTATAAGTGTGCTTCATGGTTCGACATATTAGTCGTTTAGAAGCTTTTTAATAAGCCAAACCTTATGTCTAGATTTTCAAACATATTCTGAGGTCATACATTTTAGTTAGCCAAAAACTTCATAGATAAGTCTGACTTATATGTCCAGGTACTTATAAGTTTACTTCATGGTTGATCAGACCAGAAGTTTTATGTGTATGTCTGACTTGTTTGTCCCGATGCATATACTTTTACTCGTAACCCGATACCTTGGTCGTGCTATGGGTTTTTCGAGTAAAATCTTAGTCTGACTTTGACGTCCTGATTGAGCTTAATTGCTTGAATGCGAGATGAAAGGTTTAAACTTGGAAGTTTTATTGATAATACTTTTCCAAATGCTCTACATTCCATAGTCATAGTAGTTTTTCACCTTTCATATTTTTCAACTAGTATGTTCACGGTCTGTTGATTTTTACCACTTTGTATGGTCCTTCCAAATTCGGATTCAGTTTGCTCGCGCCTAGTTCCTTTGTGTTGAGTTGAATTTTCTGGAGTACCCAATCACAGACATTGAACGTGCGAGGCTTTACTTTTTTTGTTATAGTAGCTAACCATCCATTGTTAGCGGCGCTGCTATTTTGGTCGAAGCCTTCTCTTACTTATCTTCAAGGAGATCTAATTCGACTCTCAGTGCTTCATTGTTATCCTCTTCTCGGGACTCTTCGGTTCTGAATGTTGCCACACCAATTTCTAGTGGTGTCATTGCTTCAGATCCGTATGCGAGGGCAAACGAGGTTTCACCCGTTGGAGTTTTTTTTATTGTTCTGTAAGCCCAAAGATGCCTGGTAATTCAGACACCCACAATTCTTTCGATGCTTCGAGCTTCCTTTTGATTGCTTCTAGGATTGTTTTGTAGGTGACCTCGGCTTGTCCATTTGCTTGCGGATGGGCATGTGCTGAAAAGTGTTGTTGGATGCTTAAGTTTTTGCACAGCTTCTTAACCTTTTTGCTTTTGAATTGTTTTCCAATGTCTGTGACAATTACTCTTGGAACTCCAAATATGCATATTATATCTTTCCAGAAAAACTTTTCGATTTTAGCCTCTCCTATCTTTGCTAACGGCTCCACTTCTACCCAGTGAAGTAATCTACTGGTACAAAGAGGAATTTATTTTTGTTGGACATTGGAAGTGGTCATACGATGCCCATTCCCCATTGTGCAAATGGCCACGGACTGCTCACTGAGACTAGATTTTGGCCTGGCATGTGAGTATATGGGGCGAATCTTTGGCATTTGTCACAAGCGTGAACGAGTTTATTTGCATCCGTTTTCATTGTTGGCCAATGGTATCTCAACATTAGAGCTTTGGGGGCAAATGTTCTCCCTCCTAGATGGTTTCCACAAATGCCATGGTGAATCTCTCGCATAACATAGTCAGCATCATCGGGTGAGAGATATATTAATAGTGGTCCTATGACAGATCTCCTGTAGAGTCTGTCATTAATCAGTGTGTACCGTGCTGCTCGATTTCACAGTTTTCGGGCCTTCATCTTATCCACTGGAAGTTCTCCATTTATTATGTATGCTAGGATTGTAGTTGTCCAGTTGTTTTCCTGATCCATTGAACATGCTTCTTGCACCTGATTTTCCACTATGGAACTTTCATGTATCATGATGAGCGGATTATCATTTTCTTTAGCTCGTGATGCTTCCTTAGCCATTTCGTCGACTCTTCCATTATCTGCTCTTGCACATCGCTGAATGGTTGCAATTTGGAAACTTTTCATCAACTCGGTAGTCTTTTGGTGATAGGTTTTCATCCGAGCATCTTTGACTTGGAATTCGCCGTTTAGTTGATTGACTACCAATTTAGAGTCAGTGAAGGCACTGATTTCTTTTATTTCCAAGTGTTTGGCCAGCTGCAACCCAGCTATCACTGCTTCGTACTCGACTTCATTGTTTGAGTCTTTGAAAATGAATTTTGTTGCCTTTTCCAATGTTACGTCTTCCGTGCTATACAAAACTATTCCAGCTCCGCTTACCGACTCGTTGGACACTCCGTCATAGCAAAGGATCCATTCGTGAACAGCTCATCCGATTTGCTCCTTTTAATGGTTATTGTCTGGTTGGCATTCGTTGATGCCCAAGAATTCAGCGATGAAGTCTGCTAATGCTTAAGCTTTTATTGCGCGCGGTTTTAGGAACATAGCTGATGTCGAACTGCCTGAACTCTATCGCCCATTTCACCATCCTTCTGGATAGTTTTGGTTTGTGTAGCATTGTCCGAAAATGTTGTTCGATCATGACAATGATGGGGTGAGCTTGGTAATATGGTTGTAGCTTTCTTGAAGATACGATTAGGGCGAGTGCCAATTTCTCCAAAACCGGGTAGTTAATCTCTACATCTGTAAGTGTTTTGTTGACATAGTATATTGGCTTTTGTGCGCCCTTCTTCTATCGTATCAATGTTGAGCTGACCACATGTTTGGACACGGACAAGTATAACTACAGTGTTTTCTCCTGTGCTTGGTTTTGACAACAGTTCAGTTCTTCCCATATATGCCTTTTCAAGCTTTGAAATTTTTTTTCGCATTTTTCATTCTACTTGAACGTCTTATTTTCTTTCAAGATTTTGAAGAAATGTAGACATTTGTCTGATTGGAAATGAATCTGTTCAAAGATGTTATTTTCCCATTGAGATTTTGCATACTCTTTATGTTAGTTGGCGACTACATGTTGAGAAGTGCTTGTATCTGTTTTGGATTAGGTTCAATTCCTCTTTGATTGACCATGTATCCAAGGAACTTCCCTAATTCTACTCCAAATGTACATTTCTCTTGATTCAACTTCATTTTGTATCTTTGGAGCTGGGAAAAGGCTTGTTCGAGGTCTTTGATATGGTCCGCTCTGCATAAGACGTTGGTACATAGATCCTGCATTCTTCAGTCGGAATAACATCACTATGTAATAGTGTGTACATCTTTTTGTTACGAAAGATGTCTTTTCTTTTTGTAACCAAATATGCATCCATGAAGCTTAGGAGTTCGTGTCCGACAGTGACATCCACTATTTGGTCTATATGAGGGAGTGAGAAATTGTCTTTTGGACAGGCTTTGTTCATATCAGTCTAATCTACACATATTCTCCACATGCCATCTGGGTAATGAGTTTCCCTTATCATTCTTGCAGTTATTAGACGATGAACCTCCTTGTTTATTGCTTGGTTGCGTTATGGGGAAACTGGCCTTCTTTTCTGTCGAACTGGTTTTTTGTCCGGATTGACTTTCAATCTGTGAGTAATGACAGAGGGATCGATACCCACCATATCTTTCATTGTCCAAACCAAAAATGTCATGGTTATCCTTCAGCAATTGGATCAGTTTCGTGGCTAATTTTGGGCGGATTTTCGTGCCAATCGGAACTGTTTTACCTTCCTATCCATCGTCCAAGTAGACTATTGTTGTTTCTTCTTCTGGTTGTTCAGTATTTGCTCGATCTCTTGGACTGGTTGGAGCTATGTTTTCGTCGGGGAGGTCAAAGTTCGTTCGACCAGGTCGTTGCAGTGATGCTTCTGGTCCTTGTAGCGATTGCTATCTGTGTGGAGTTTTCATTGTTGCATAGTGGCATTTACGTGCAGTTGGCTGGTCTCTTTTGATTATCCCGACGTCGTCGCCAGTATGATACTTTAGACATCGATGCATGGTGGAGGACACTGCACCGATCTCGTGTATATAAGGACGTCCATGAAGCATGTTGTATGCGGATGGAGTGTCAACAAGTCTGTCAACAAGACTCGTTGTCTACTCAGTTCTCCCACTGCGACGGGTAACTGGATCATTTCGAGTGGACGACACTATTCTCCGCTGAAACCCACCATTGGTTGATCGTTGGGCGAGAACATTTCCTCGGTGAATTGCATCTTGTGAAACGATTTTAGGTACAAAAGGTTTGTCGAGCTACCCGTATCGACCAGTATTCTTTTGATCTCCCACCTAGCTACCAGTACTGAGATCACCATAACGTCGTTATGAGGGAAATGGATTCCCTTCGCGTCCTCATTGGAGAAGGTCAGGGTTCGCTGTGTCGTTTTGGCGAGTTGTATAGAAGGCTCAAGATATCGTATCCTTGTTCGTAAATCTTGGATTGATCGCTTCCGTGATCGATTGGATAACTCATTCTCTTCAGTTACGCCATGCAAGACGTATATCAACTCCCTTGTAGCAGTCATTGGTGCCATGCCCGTAACATTTGTGGAAAGATAAATATTTGCTCTTATCTCACCCATCTGGATCTCATTTCATCTTGGGTGGCCATTTAACGTCCTCCCATTTTGCCATGGTCTTCAGGGCCTCAGCTCGACTTGTTTTCAAAGTTGTGAACGGTTTGTATGTTGTGTTGACTATATTTGTCAACCGTTCATATCTAGATTTTCCGGGTTGCAGCCTCCGGATTCTTGTTTGTTGAACTCGAACCTGCCACTAGTTTGATGTCTTTTTGATTGGCCATTCTCCTCCCGAGGCATGTCGTCGCTTCGTCTTTCTTCTTACTTATCCCGACTAGCTGATGAATTTCACTTTTCATATTCATTCTTCCTCTTAGCAACCAACATCTCCTCGATGTGATGTATTTTTGGGCGGTCTTTAGTAGAATCACCATGTTTTTTAAAGGGTCCAAGTTCAGATAGTTGTATAACGACCCATTTTCAATCCAGAGCTGAAGATGGTTATTGTTGTGTTATTGCTGCATCCGTCGATCATAGTTAACTCGTCAGTGAAATGAGTATCGTATTCTTTGATGGTTTCCTCAGTTTTTGCCTAATGTGTAGTAAGTAGTGTGGACCCCCCTTTCTCATCCGTTGGCTGCTGATGAGTCTTGTAATAAAAGCAGTGGCTGGCGTTTGGAAGGATTCTATCGACCTGGATAGTAGACTGTTAAACCAACTCATTGCCGTGGATGTGAGACTGGTCGAAAAGGTTCGACACAGAATAGACTTTGTACTTTCTTTCAAGGCCGTCATGTGGTGGAAGTGTCGCAGATGGTATGTCGGATCGGTAATGCCATCATACGCATCATACTTCGGGGGAGTGAACTTCTTTAGTAGATGAGTCTTCATGAGCGCGTCAAAGAATGGCAGGGTCTGGCCAATTCGTACCACATGTTAGGATATGTGACTCCGATCCTGAATGGAACTTGTGTAGGGATCCCCTCACCCTGGAGGCCATCTTCTTGTGGTTCGTTGCCTTCGAGATTCGTTTGTTAAAGTTCTGCATGAACTTCATTGTTTTCTCGGACACGGTTGACAAAGTTCTGTTGTGGTAGTGTTTGGACATGATCGACAGATTGAGCATGCTCCTGGGTAAGTTTGTCCAAAACTTTTTTTTTCAAATGATCCATTTGAGGCAGGAATTGATCAATGTCGGGATTCGTGACTGTACCACCAGATGTCTAAGATGATTCGGCTACCATTCCACGTTGTAGTATTGTGTTATCTAGCATAGTAGACTCGGTTGTCGCTGGATTTGGAGCATGAACTATTGGTAACTCAGCTTCGCCAGTGGAAGGGTTGCCTTTATTGTTGTTGGGTTGAGGGTTTGTAGATTGTTCCATTTTCCCTAACTTTTTATTAGTGGTTAGAACTAAGGAAGTTTCCAACTACAAACTCTGATTTTGAAAGGAAACTATCGTTCCCCACAGACGATGTCAAACTGATGCGTCCAAATTCGGTCTTCTGTGAATCAGACTTGCAAAACAAAGGTTAGATTGCTAAAGACCACTTGTTTGGTGCCGAATGCACTCCGATGCTTAAGTCAGTAAATTTGTTGGAGAAGGAGATTAATCTGGACAGAACTCAGTTGAAATTGCATATCTTTGTCGTATGTTCCATTTACCTTATATAGCGATTATTATTAATTATCCGTGTGACTTAAGCATGCGAGGCTCAACGAAGAGGAGACATTATCTGTAACAGTCTCCTTATTTATGAAGATACGTCATTGCGGGAGTAACTCATTTCACGATTCTTTTTTTTTTTCGTAATGTTCATTTCCTTAAAGAGAGAGTTTTGTTAGGCTTGGATTTGGGCCTCTGACTATATTTGTTCTGACGTGCCCCTTTTGGGCTTTAATGACTAGATTCGCCCTTTTTGGGCTTTGTGAATCGGCCCTAATCTGAAATACTTGGTCCTCATAATAGGTGATCTTTGCCACATTATGATCGTGATGATAGTCTTATTTGATGTATCATCAATAATTATGATGAATGCATGTGCGTTCGATGACTAGTAAATATAATTTTCATGTGGGTTAGAGAGGGATATTGTTGGTGAAAATAGCAAGTGCCTCCTACCACCGCAGTTGGAGCTGGACAAAATCAGAAATTCTAGTCAGTCTGATGAGCCAACCTGGTTTGCTGACTTTTTTACATTTTCACCCTCCTCTTAAGTGATGAGGGGTAAAAAGTGTAAAAAAAAGCCGGTCGGCCAGCAAACCAGCCTGGCTAGACTTACTCGGACAAAATTAAGCGGATGGATGCTGGCTTTACGGACGTCGTTGACATGTATGTGTGCATGCATGTATCATCCTCTCTTCATCACCAAAAAGCAAAGCAAAGGGGATAACACTTGGAAGGAAGGTGGTGGGACCTGCAATTACCGGATCTTACGTGTACACTCCACAATGAGTTTTGCCTCATATAAAAAGAGAGAGAGCTTCTCTTCTTCTCTTTGTTTTTTTAAAGCGCATTCTTTCACTCTTTCCTTCATTCATTCCTTCCTTCCTTCTCCAAAAAGAAAAGCGAGAACCCCAAACCATCTCTCTTTCTCTCCGAACCTCTTTCACCTGAGAGAACCTTATCATCAAAAGCACTTCTTCTACTTCAGCAAAGGTACCACTCACTTGTCATCCAAATTTTTTTCTTTTCTTTTTAATCTCTTATTATCTTTACGACTCTTGAATTCAATCTCTTAACGCGGATATCTTTGATGCCTTTATTCATGTAATTTTGTAATTGTTTGCCTTTGCTGAGTCGCTGTTCATGTTTATCTTCCATGTTTTGATCCTTTGAATTTTGATTTTTTTTTTTTTCCTGATCGATCACTTTGTTGGATTTTTGGGTTTTTAGTTCAATTTTGGTTTAAGAAGTCTTTGTGTTATTCTTCTTTCAACAAAATTTCTCCCTTTACCATTCGCAGTGTTTTGTTGATGGTAAATGATGCTGTCTGGTTAGAATTGTTCGGTTTACAATCCTAAAATATTTTGTTAATTCATTTGAAAATGAATAGAATACTAATTTCACTGGAAGTAAAGTGCCCACTTTATTGTTTTTATGATTATAAGACCCACAGCCCGATGATGATTGATTGATCTTTTTTTTCTCAGTTTCCACTTTGACTCTGTTTTTTTTAATGAAATTTGCTTACTTGAAATTTGTAATGGATGATGGGTTGTTTGTATTTCAGGGTTTTGTATCTCATTCTTGAGTTGTGCTAAGACGATCGTTGCTGTTTCTTGTTCAACAACCAGTTTTTTATTGCATATTACAAAATGTCAAGTGGAGAGGTTCGAAGGGTCTCTCGTCAAGATATACAGTTGGTAAGAAGTTTTGAGGCTCTGATACACTTCTTATGTGATAGAATTTCTGCTCATTTTTTTCAAAAATTTCTTCCCAGTTCAGATTGTTTTGACTTTGATATGGAGTATTGTTCTAAAAATTGGTCTAGGCGGCCGCGTGGGCGGGTTCTTGAATTTTTTTATTTCCAGTTCAAAAAATATAAAAAAATAAAGGCTATGTTCTTTTTATACATTTTGCATATGTATATTAGCATTGAATTGGAATTAATTTATATGCTATTATGTTTCACTTTATAAATTATAATAACAAAACAAAAAACCGCCTAGGCCCCCGCTTAGGCTCCACCTAGTCCTCTGGACGTTAGTCCCCTTCTCACTGCCGCCTACCGCCTAACGATTCTTAGAACACTGTTATGGAGTCGATATTATTTAGGTAGTTTTTGGTGATTATATGCCAAAAAGTTACTATAGGAGGAGTAGAGGCACCAGTGTTTTTAGTTGCTAAGGCCTGATAATTCGAAAGATTGTGCCATTGATTTTTAAGTAGTTTACATGATAAAGGTCAAAGTTTTGGAGTGCATCTCACTGCCCTGATGAAGTCTTCCTAAACTCTATATTCTGATTGCAGGTGCAAAATCTTATAGAACGGTGTCTACAGCTATACATGAACCAGAAAGAAGTGGTGGAGACTCTTTTGGTTCAGGCGAAAATAGAGCCTGGCTTTACTGAACTTGGTAACAATCAATTTTTAGTCATGCAGTTTCGTGGCCTCAACTCTCAAAACTAAATTTTTTAGCTCTTAGAGGATTTTTTTTTTTCCCTAAAAAGTAGAACTCTAATTAGTGATCTGACATATGCTATATTCTGCAAAATTCAGGCTTCTCATAGATTAAGAAGCAAAATAACATATTAGTTTTGCATGCTATTGCTCATTCATGACAAGAAGGTAAAAAAAATAAAAAATAAAAAGTAAGGGAAGCAAGACTCATTTTGTTGGAGCAACATGCCTGGGCAGTTAATCCATATACACTCCTTGTGCAAATCCCCATAAAAGGAGTTGTTTATAATCAGTCAATAGAAAGGAAAGTCAATACTTACTATCATTGATATGAAATTGTGACAAAGTATCATGGCATATTTTCTATTACTTATGAAATTTCATAAATTGGGAATTTTCATAAATTTATGATAAATATCATAAATTTATGATATTTATAAACTATTACAAAGAAATTTCATAAATTGGGAATTTTCATTGATATGAAAAGGTGTGATGGCTCAGTGATTGAGCAGTGGCGGATGATATCACTAGGTCACAGAGGGGTTAAGGGATAAAAAAAAAAAATTAAAAATTAAAAACTTGGAGAAAAACATCCGTAGTTTTTTTTTTTTTGGGTGGGGGTGGGGGAGGGGAGGTTCAAGCAAAACGAAGGAAATTGCATTGATGTTAGAAGTTCAATTATGCGTGACATGACTGAAAACATATACCCCATATTTGATGTCCTTCACAACTTGATCAGTCAACCATAAATTTCTCTCCCACCAGTAAACCCTTGTTTTTCCATCTAATCAGTTATTCAAAGATTGAGCCACTGCTAGATTTTTCTATTGCGAACTCTTGCATCATGTTATGGATAATATTATTATAATAGGTCGTGTTTGTGATGGAATGAGTTATTGGCATGGTTATTTTGTTTTATCCTTGCGTCTATAAGATATTCCATTACCACTGTTCGTTAAACTGTCATAATTAGCAAATTCTCTTTCTAACCAATCACAAATTTCAATGTTGATTGCATACCCATCTTTTATGTCTTGGACGGTAACTATATAGACTGATTAGCAAGATTTTCATAGTCATATCTTATGAGTTTATTGGGGCATTTGGTCTGCTAAGTTAGTCGTTTGAAGTAAAGATGTCATAGAATAGAATTGCTAGTTCATCTGATTATTTTAGATGCTTCGGGTGTCTTGTATTGTAGATTTCTTATGTTGTTGTTCCTATGCTTCTTACTTGTTTTTCAGTTTGGCAAAAGCTTGAAGAAGAGAATCGGGGATTTTTCAAGGCGTACCATGTTAGGCTAATGGTGAAGCACCAGATAGTGATTTTCAACAAGTTACTTGAGAAACAAGTGGAGCTTATGCATAAGTTGGGTCAAATTGGAGTTACTCCTGTACCTAATGGTAATGGTTCTCGTCCCTCAGGTATGGGTACGTTATGCATCAGTAGATAATTTTCTTGATATTGGGAATATTACATGGCATATTTTTATGGAAGTTTTTATTTTTAGTTTTTGCTTCATATTGTTTCTTGTGGTATTCTCAACATATTTTTGGTTAGTTTTTCATGGTTTTAGTACTTGTTGTATTCAATGACCCAACGACCGCGTGCGAAACAATATCATTTTAGAAAAGTGTGTACTTGGTTCAAGTTGCCAGCATTATTGCAAATCTCCACCTTCCTGTGCGATCCCTATGTTGTATTCCCTATTTGTGGCAAGTCAGACAAAAAGCAACATTTTTGTGCCACATCTCCATGCACTTAAGCTTTATTTGATTTTTCCATACCACTTTGAAGTCACACTCATGTTGCAATTTCCACTTACAAGATATTGAATAATTTCACTTTACCAAGTCTGGAGGTGTCTAGAGGTCGCATCGAGAAGCATTGTTGAGATGTCTGGAGGTCATAGTGAGGGAGGATAGAAGTAACATAGTTTAGATTTGATCTTCCCATACCAATTTGAAGTCACACTCATTATTTCTAATTGTAAATTGTTATTTTTTGTTGGTAAGCAACTTTATTTAATTCTGGGAAGAACTCTGATCATCGAAAGCGTCCTTTAGATCCTTTGATCCTTTGAATCTTTGGCCGGGTATTTGAAGAGTATTGGTTGGTTCTAACAATTGGAATCAAAGTCGAACCCCCACGTCGAAGGTTCGATTCCTGGGAGAAACAACGTAGAGGCTGGATTAAAATGGGCATATAAATTGCATAACATTGATAGGTGAGAAGCTACCAAATGGGAGAGGCTTACCATCATTAGAGTGGGCCAATAAAGACATCGATTTCAGTTTGGAAGCGTATTGGAATGTTCCTAGTAAAGTAATTGGCTTTCCATCAGGAAGGAGTATTGGCTGGTTGTTAACATTAGTACCAGATTCATGTGCTACTAGTATGCAACCTAGTGATGAATAGGTAACAACAACACTTGAGACAAATGATGAGCTATACGAGTCGACTGTATGCCTTTGATCTTGTCAATTGTCATTACACCAATCCACATTTATGTGAGCAGTGACTTAAGCCCTTTGTCTATTTTGGGGAAAGTTTTGCAGGGGATATTTAAGATTTCAGTGACATTCTCATTCAGAGTTATTAGAGACAGCTTATGTGCAACATCTTGAGTCATTTTTTTTCAGACACTTCGGAGATAAGTGGTTCATGGTTATGTGATTTCTGCAGATGGCATCAGATTTGATCAGTCTAAAGTTCATGTTGTGGTTGATGGGCCTATTCCTGGTTTCCAAGGGTCAAACTAGCTTTTATCATGTTTTGTTTCCACTGTACTACTATGGCACCGATACTTGATTTTACTGAGACTCCAAAATTGGAGAGAAGTGATCTCTGCTATGCTTCTGTTGGTTTTGCATGATTTCAAGTTTTCAACCATCTCTTTGATGTGGCTTGTTTGTATAATCTTCTGCCTGTTCCAGAGAGTCTATGGTTAGATGTTTCCATTGACTTATGTGATGATTTGTCGAACAAACTAAGGGATTAGTGCAGTTTATGTTATTGCTGACTATTTCTTCAAAATGACCCATTTTATCCCTTGCAAACAGGCTACAGATGCGTCACAGTTAGCCCATTTATTCTTTTGAGATGGGGTTCATTTGCATTTGTTCTTCCACTGATAATGTTGTCGATGTTTGTGAAATAAACTTGATTGCTCTAACCAGTTTTTTACATCCTTTCATGAATAGACTAAATTGGTTAATTGTAGCCTTGGTGATCTTAATCATTGTCATTAGTTGGAATTACAAAACTGATATTTATTTTTTCTCAGCCTGCTCTGAGCTTGATTTTTGTTCGACCTGCGAAACCTCTTCAATGAGAAGGAAATGGATTGACTCCTTCGAAAAGCTATATATCTGAATAAACATAATGAAAATGTATGTAAACAGGAGAGCCAAGGGGGAGTCATAGTGCCTATTCTAAATTTCAAATGATCGTAAACTTACCTGCGTGTGACCTCGTTACACTTACTGGAGTATGGTTATATGCATATCTTTTTTAGAGAGATTTTGAGGATTGTCCCATATCTGGATCCCTAGATTCGCACGGGAGTTGTAGATTGTTTCCCGAATTGCGCACTTTCTTGAAATATGTTGTTCGCTGGTCATGTGTCCTACACATGCCGGTGTCAGTGGTTGATTACCTCTCCTTCCAACCTTACATAATCTGAGGTGTGATACCAAAAGTGTCTACTCTATATGCTCAGCCCAGTGATCCATATATTTGCCTGTCGTGGAAACATTGGGTTGTGCTTATTTTATGACCCTCAAGCCTCAACCAACCTTTAGCTGGTGCACAAAAGGTTGAATAAATTGGACCCTCTGCTTTACGAGTGATGCAAGGCTTACGTTTCCTGACCTGACTAGTCCATGGTTGACCACATCAGGTGCGTCTGTATGTTAACTGCTTCATGTACCATGCCGCCACATCCGGGAGTGAGGTACATGTGTTGTTGTCTCACTAGCCTTCTTGTACCGGTCATTCAATCATCATTTTGACTTTTGAGGAAGAAGCCACATCACAATGCCAAACACCCACAACTCCTCAAGTGTAGTTTCAGTACCTTGTCGATTTTTTGCTTCCAAAGTGTTCGGAATTGGACTTCCTCTACTAGTGGATATAATTTTTATACATACACCATCATTTTTAGCTTTGTTTTGTTCACTAGATAAAATAATTTCCATGACATCCGATGCGTTGAACGTGGACTATGTAGGTCTACTTGAAATTGGGAGACGGTGATATGGTAGCTAGGTGTCCTCATTGTGTTTTACCTTTTGGTTCTGTCACCACTATATTTTTATCCCTTCCTGATGGTGTCTGTCTTTGGACGGATGGATAATGTATTGGTTATGAATGGTTTTTCATAATCTTTTTGGGAGTCTAGGATACATCTTTGCCATTACGGTACATGAGGGAAGAGATGAAGAAGGCATGAGGAAGAGGAATGAAGAGGATCACAAGAAAGATCAACATTAGCCTTACATTGGAGAGAGAGTTGAATTTTCTTTCTTTGTTGAACCTTCTTTTTAGCCTTGGCACGATTTCACGTTCTCACGTTCTTGTGATATTTTTCCAGAGAAGATCAAGCTTAGTACCAATAAACGATGCCCTTTGACAGAGAGCTTGTGGCATTAAGAGCATGTCCCGTTGATGGGGAGCTCATGAGAAAGGGCCAAGAGCGGAGCCACGTACAAGGTTAGGGGGCAACTGCCCTCTCCACTTTGAGATTTCTTCCCATCGGTTCAGAGTAATGATGGGAATTGGTATATGAGCTTGCCTATTGTTCCCCCTAAATCTCACCATTTTTTCTCCCCCCTCTCCCCTCATCTTTGAATTTGGTATCAAACATATAGAAGTGGTCCTATACCATTTTTTTCCTTCAATTTGACTAAGTTACCCCTCATTTCAAAGTTTCCATTCAAACAATAAAATGTTGTAGGGTCTGGAGTTTAATTTCTACCATTGCTCCCTTTGAATCTTAAAAGACTCTTCCTGCACCTCACCTTTTAGATATTTGTAGAAATGGGACACATATCTTAGTCCAACTCCAATACATGTAATAACACCAGTTTTAACCCCATCTAATTCAAAGCTAAAATAATTGAATCTCCAGTTTTTTTTTTTTAATGATAATAAATGTTCAAAAACTAATTTATATGCATATTAGCCAATTGCCATGTCATATCATTATGATTTCATAACTATTAAAAAAAGGCAAGAAATTACTAATGTAAAAGATTTTTTTTCTCCGATAACTTCTTAATTTTTAGTACTGAATATTTATTTATTTATTGAAGCTTCAAAATCTAAATATCATATTAATTGAGATTGGTACTTTTCCCTCCTCTTGCAAATCCTGGCTTCGCCCCTGGGAAGGGCTTAGGGCATCTAGTGCATGTTTCCCTGAGAACTCATTGCAAGAATACTGTGGCCACTCTATTTTTGTGTCGTAATTGCGCTCCAAATTTAAATAGTCATATATGCACCCTCCTTATGAAACTTCAATCTTTGTAACACTGATTCATCCACACTTAACAAAACTACAAACTTCAGTGATCATTTGCTTCATCAATTCTCTTACATTTCACCTTCCATGACTAACTTTACAAAGAGAAAGTTCAGATGTTAAAGACTAGCAAAAAGATTTAAAATGCCATTTAGGGTGTGTTTTGTTGCATACTTGCATGGAATCTTATGGCATGAGAATCCATGAGGGGACCATCTAAATCTAAGCTAATTTGATGTTCACTCACTAATCCACCATTAGATTACTTACCAATTCACCATTAGATTTTGTAATCAATGATGGGAATGGAAGTCTAATGAACATGAGAATCACATGCTTTCAGGCAAGGATCTACGTGGGTCAACTGGGGACACTTGCCCCCACTGACTTTTGATTTTTTTGGGTTATTTGCGATTTGCCGACCCTATGACGCCGACGATACCATCCCGCCCTACCCCTTCTCTCTCTTTGCGATGCCAGCGACCTCGCCTCGCCCTTTTCTTATTTTTTGCTCCTTATATATGTTTACTGCAAGACAGACAACTACCCCGCCTCCTCCTATCTTAATCTCCCTCCCTCTCTGTTTGATTTATTTCACTTTCCCACCATTGCCATTAGCCACCAGCAACCTCAACCTCTTATTTTCTTTGAGAATTTTTTTAAGTACTTTCTCGAGATGAATTCGTATATCGAGGTCTAGTTTTGTATTTTATTCATTGGATTTTTTTGGAGATACATGAAAAATTCGACCCATTGTTTTTTCTCAAGATACATGTTTGTATCTCGAGCTTCATCTGTGAGCTATTGTTTGAAGGGCATTTTGGTAATCAGCATGAGCCTTTGATAGTCAACTCACGTTGATTGCTTGCAACAATGATTAATGTTGGGGTAACCTCTACTTAGCTATTTTTTATAGGGGACAATACGCAAATGACCCAATTTTAATTTTTTTTTTTGTAAACATATAAATTTACATTTAAAATTATTTCTTGCCCCTTAACTTTATATATCAATTTGATTTGTCCCATATATTTATCTTTTATGCTTCTACAAAGTAGCTTGTTGGATCCATTTTCTACCCCCATAGATTAGATGGAGTTTTGTTTAGCAATTAGTGTTTTGTATAGTTATTTATGTATTGTTCAAATTAAAAAAATTATATTAAAATATATAACTATTATATTATCATTAATTAACTATGATTCGTCACTTTGTTCCTCTTCAACAAAAATTTCGGCTCCGTCACTGCATGCTTTGGGGGACCAGGTTCATGGGACTTTCATTTCCACCATTGATCACAAAATCTAATGGCGGATTGGTGAGTGAATCTCAAATTAGCTTAGATTTAGATGGTCCCCTAACAGATTCCCATGGCATAGGATTTCATGCAACCAAACACGCCTTTAGTATAAAACTGTCCAAAATTGTGACAATTATCAAAAATAATTTCTTACTTTTAACAGTATTCCATCATATTCTTGATAAGTTCTGTTTGAAAGAATATTTTCACTTTTTAATGATGCTGGTGCCATTATATTGAGCATTATTGCAGAATATGGCATCAGGTTCCCTGAGAAGTTCCTTGTCATTAAAAGTGCAACTAACCATTGGTTGGCTATTCTTCCATTTATTTCATATTTTGTTGGAAGTGTTAAATTGTTAATACATCTTATTTTTCCTACTTACTAATTTCCTTCTGGTACTAGTAGATCCTTTCTGATGCTGCTTATGGTTATAGTGGATCAGGCTCCATCTTTTATTTCAGAGCAGACAGTGCCACCTTCAAGACCTGAGAACATGTCTCACCCCATGGACCTTCCAAACACACTCCTAAATAGCGGCTCCTCAGCTCATGGGAACATGCAATCTGCTGGTGACACATTTCATGCTGGGAGGATGGGTGTCTCACCCAACATGATCCCAACTCATAATATGCACATGGGTATGATACAAGGTGTCAATGGGGATTTGATCAAATCGGAACCCGGCTATGCAGATACTTCTTTCACATTTGGTGCTGATGGCAATGTCATGGAAATGCGTCCAACGGTTTGTGATGCATCTTTTGGAACTGTAGAGCACAACACCCAACTTCAGAATCTACAACTTGTGGATAATGAGAATACCACATTTGGCTCTCTAGGACAGATTCCCCGCAATTTCAGTCTTTCAGATTTGGCTGCTGATTTTTCTCAGAGTTCTGGTGAGCATCTTGCCTAGGTTGTATATTTTTCCCTTGTTTCATTGACTAATTTCAAGTTTATTTTCAAGATATACTGGAAAGCTACTCTAGATCCCCTTTCCTAGTACAAGACATGGACGAGTTCTTGGAATCTCCTGGAAGGGAATGTCATGGTGAGATTTCTTCATGAATAAAAAATAAAATTTCATGTTCTGATATTAGCACTGATAATTTTTCTTGGTCGATTAGGAGAGAATCGACGATTGGACACCATATCAGAAGGTCTGAGTTATGAGGAATTTAGCAGCGATTGATTGATATTCAGTGGTAAGTTTCCTTTCTTCACAAACTGACCAATCTACCTCTGGCCATATCCAGATTCAAGGTGCAGCCATATAAACTCTTAAACTATTTTAATTAACAAAGATCAATTCCAGCATCTTCTCTATCATGTTGCTTCACATGTTTGCATCATTGCATCTGAGACTGAGATTCTGCTTCTATTACTAGATACCCAACCTAATCATATTATTGCCATGAGAATTTGATTTAACAAAAAATGCTAACATTTCTGTATCTGCTTCTTCATCATTTCAGCCCTAATGTTCACTACACGCTTAGGTTAACCCAACCATTATTGCTTCTTAATTCTAGCAGTAGAAGAGATGACGAGAAATGCATGAAGATCTCCCTTGAAGATTTTTTAGTTTCCGATTGTAACTGATATTTCTGTTGCAGGTGGGTGACCAGATGATGATGAAAAACGTAAATATCTGTACATAGCATTTTGAGATGGAGAGTATTTAAGTTTCGTTTTTAAGGTTTCCTTATACTTGTGAGCTTTTACCAAGTCAGTTTGTCCATGATGGAATTGCAGCACCCCCTATAAAAAGCGTGCAACTGTTTGAACTTAAATGCTTGCTTGGAACCATGGAACTGATTGTAATGGTGCTATTCCTTTAACTGATTATTGTTGATAAATATCATCCCTGAGTTTCATAGTTATGGCGATGGAAAACTAGAAGCGCTGGAAGCATGTGATTTACACAAAATAATGAATATCAGATCATTGGAATTTTAGACATTGATGACTCGCTCTCTATTTTCTTTATTTCTATGTTTGCGGTTTTACACAATGTTGTATGTTTCCCTGCTGCATAATACACGAGATATCAATTTGTCTTTTTAAATATTTTTTGTGCTATTTGCTGCTGTGTGTGTTATGCAAGTGAGATGGTATCTGCCAGGGTGTTGGATACTTTGATGCATGCTCCTACTCGAGTATTGGCCACAAAATGGGTGTGAAGTTTATGTTTATTTTCCGAAAGGTAGAGCAAATCTCCACGCAATGGTGGACATGGTGATCTATTAGTAAAGATTGAATCTCTAGGCAGTGGTGCTGACAACTTGGACTGCTTACTGAGGGAGTGCTTGTTTAGTCATTGATATAGAGGGGAATGTCTGGATCAGAGGTAGTGATCCCCTTTAGTTGTCCATCGTGGACAAGGTTGGGCACTTGCTTCATTTTTACACGAGTAAGAGTTTAGATCTTTTACTCAAAAACTGTTGTTAAGAGTTTAGAGACCTCTAACTCAATCAAACACCCCCTATAGTAGGGGTGCGCAGGTGACAATTTGGCTTGGTTTTGATTGAAAACTGTAACCAAACCAAATATCATCGTTTACCTATGCATTGAAATTTCATCCTAAAACCATCCTTAACCGAACATACATTTAGCAAGGAAATTTTTTTAATATTTATTTTACAAAATAATTATAAGTTGGATGTACCTGCTAAAACGAATTGATTGGTTTTATGAATTGATTGGTACTAAATTCATATTTTTATTTATTTATTTATTTATTTTATTTTAATGAGGTTTCAAACTTCTGAGACAAAAAACATGCATGAAAGCTATCCTCACTTGTTGGAGTTGGGTATTCTTATTTATGCGGTGTTTAATGAGATATTCTTCAAGTCGTATGAGAATTGGTAGAATTTGGTTATGGGTCTTGCCGCCATCGTTTTCCCAAATCATTTCTAATAAACTTGAAATTTAAAGGGGAAAAGGATTAAAAAAAAAAAAAAAAATGGAAACTGAGGTACCATCCTTTGTGATTTCTTACAAACCATTTATTATACACTTGTAACTTGAAAATATATATTAAATGAACAAAAAAGTAAAAGCAAAAACGAGGATATTGAAAATAGATACTGAAATCATTTGGACGACTTCCTTGCTAACATGGAACAAGAAGTTCTGGTGAAAATGTAACCGAGTTCGGCTTTAGGAAGTGAAAAGGAAGTCATTTTGACATCTTAATGGTATTGGAAAGTCTCGTTGGATTAAACACCTTTTTAGCATATGACTTCCTCTTATTGGGTTTTGGATTTGGTTATTGTACACTAACAGCACTCCACCTTCGGATTAAGCAACATCCCACCTTTGGGTTAAGCAGAACCTCATTGCAATGCAAAGTGTAAACGACACTACTATAGTACTGTTAAGAGTCAACATTAACATTTGTATTTATAATATTTCAATTAAGTTTACACTTACTTTCCATTTTTCACTTTCAAGATTTAGCCAATTAGAGTATTGTATTTATGAAATATTTCAGAGTAAAATATATTTGCTCTTTTAATGTCTGGTTCATAGAATCTATTATGAATATCACACTTTTTTTTTAAAAATAATTTGTAAAGTTTAAGGCCAAATTGTGTTCTTTCATTCATTCATCAGCAATATAAATACTGTAGTCAAAATACAATAGAAAACCACCATACACTAGGAAACCTCCCAAACCAAGGAAACAAATCACTAGCCATCGGAAAGTTTTCTAACCCCATAAAACTTGCAACACAATATGCTAAAATATATTTTCCTAACAATAGGATGTATTTCCTAATACTGGAAGATATTTTCCTAACAATAGGATGTATTGACTTCTATTCTCTAACACCCCCCCCCCCCGCAAGCTGGACATGTAGATGCAGACGAAATGTGCAGCTTGGAGGAAACTTTGAAGTCCTATTAGGTGATGAAAATATTATTGGCGAGTCTGGACGAGTCCTGGTATTGCTCAATTCGAGCGGTATTGCTCAAATCGAGACAACAGGGATTTTGGTATTGCTCAATTCGAGACAACATAGATTTTGGTATTGCTCAATTCGAGTGGTATAGCTCAATTCGAGACAACACAGATTTTGGTATTGCCGATTGGCGTCAAGGTCGAGGATCGGGCTACGTGAAGTTGCTGCTGTTGGAAGATCAGAAACACCACGAAGTTGCTATTGTTGATTGATTGAGGCAGGCTATTGTTGTTGTCCTCCCTTCAATTTAGTTGAACTTTGTTGTCGCTTTCATCCCTCCCCCGCCTCTTGCATAGTTGTCAGAGGCGGGGAAGAACTTGAATAGTCTTAGGTCACCAAAGAAAGTAGCTCTGATACCATGTAAAGTTTAAGGCCAAATTGTGTTCTTTCATTCATTCATCAGCAATATAAATACTGTAGTCAAAATACAATAGGAAACCACCATACACTAGGAAACCTCCCAAACCAAGAAAACAAATCACTAGCCATCGTAAAGTTTCCTAACCCCATAAAACTTCTAACCCCATAAAATTGCAACACAATATGCTAAAATATATTTTCCTAACAATAGGATGTATTTCCTAATACTAGAAGATATTTTCCTATTGTTAACAATAGAATGTATTTCCTAATACTGGAAGATATTTTCCTAACAATAGGATGTATTGACTTCTATTCTCTAACATAATTAAAAGGGCATTGCGTGTTTTAAACAATTGAAACAAATTAGTCATTTTTACATTCACCTCTTATAGGAAAAATGTTCATTAGTCTCTTAACATTTGCTTGCCTTACATTCACCTCTTATAAAAAATGTTATTTCTTAACCTTTTCTTATGTTCTTCCCTTTCCCCAGCCTCTTATTTTATTTTCCTTTCTCCCTCGCTCACTCTCTTATAGTTCGAAAAATAATTCATTTGTCTTCTACCCTTCACTAGATACTACCATAAATTATTCGAATTGTGAATTTACATTCACCTATTTTTATTAGGTGAGAAGCTGAGATAGTAAGTTATTTGCGATTAGATTTTAAAATAAACCATCAACTGAATATAATTAGTAAAAAAAAAATTTCAAAACGAAATAAATTATTAGACAAATCGAACCCAAATTAATTGCCATCACCCAAAAACTTACAAAACCAAACTACTGAATGCTAGTATATTTTTAGGGTTTTTTACAATGCCCCCAAAACATAATCATAATTAGTGTTGACCCCCATTTGTTTTAAACTGAATATTGCATCCCATAATCCAATTCTTAGTTAGTGAATCATTAGAAGACCAAAGCCTTTGCTAGTCAATGTTGTTTTTTACCAATGGTGTAGGTTTTGCTTAGGGTATTTTTGGTATTTAGACTTGAGATTTGTAGGTAGAGTCACGTATTGGACACATGCAGAGCATTTAAGTGTGTTGACTAGCAAAGACTTTGGTCTTCTAATGGTTGACTAACTGAAAATTGGGTTTTGGGGTGTAAACTTTCTTTTAAACATAATGAGGGGTCAGCACTAATTATGATTATATTGGGAGGGGCATTGTAAAAAAAATCAGTGTTCTAAAAAACGGCCTAGTCGGCTGAGCAACACCTAGATTAAGCGCTAGTCAGTGGAAAAATCGGCTAACCACCAAACACGTCATTATACCACTATTATCTTTAGGTTTCTGATTGATAGAAGATCCAAAGATCCCATCTTGATCATCCAGGAACGAATTGCCCCCCACCCCCACCCAAATTGGTGTCAAAGTCCAAATCGAATTCAATTTCCCCCGATTCAACGACGATCTGGTGGCGTCCGAGTCAAATCCGATCTTGAAACTCATTCCACGTCCACCACTAGAACCCTTCAATGAAGCAATAAATGACAGAAATATTGAAGTTGTTATCTGCTTTGTTTTCTGCTGCAACTGTTAAGAGGAAGAAGGTGGAGGGATCAAATAAAAGGAATAAAGAGTGACACTGATGAAATGAAGAGATGTTGGGGCTTGCAAAGACTTAAAGAAGAAGACAAACAGACACAAAGAAGAAAAATATGATAAACTAAGGAGAAAATGAGTGAGGTGGGTTGGGGTGTTGTTAGTGGCAGGGAAAAAAAATAAATATATATATATGTATATAAAATAAAGAAAAATTGAGTGGTGGGGTGGGGGTTTTGTTAATGGATGGTAAATGGGTTTTGGGTTTTGAATTGGGCTTTAGGTTACATAACTTGTTTGTGTTGAAGTGGGCTTAGGGTCATTATTTGGATTGAATGCATAAAAAATAAAAAACACCTAGGCGCCGACTAGGACTCTGGGCGCTAGTCCCCCACTTGCCGCCCACCTAGCGCCTAGCGATTTTTAAAACATTGAAAAAAACTCATATATTTTATTTAAAAGATGTATGTTCGATTATTTTTTTGAATTAAAACTATATAAGCGCATGTTTTTCTCTCTGGTTGAGGCTTATTCGACCAGCTTTGAAAATTCCAAATAGAATTGTATTTATTGTAGAACATTATGGAACATGGTGGATGTCCACCTTTTCAACACATGGGTATTGAGGTTGCATCACCACCTTATGCATAGGTGGTTGATGTCCACTCATGTTATCTTATAAGCTTATAGAAATAGGCTTTGCTTTAAGAAGATATGTAGAGGAATTCTTTGTATATAGAAAATGAATTAGAAAAGGAGAGACACTGAATGAATAGTTACAAAGAATCAAAACAGCGAATAATATAGTGAATATTGCACTCCTTTTTTGTTTATTTTCAACATGTTATCAGTACGAAGCTCCGACCAATTGAGCGCACAAAGCTCCGACCAATTGGGCATATGAAACTCCAACTAATTGAGCAATACATGATTATTATATTTCACTTTGATCTAAGGGAATTTGAGCACGAAGCTCAGCTCGGGTAATTTTTCTCCGACTTCGTTTTTCAAACTCTTTATTCAAAAGAGTTTAGAGGTAAATAATTCAAATAAGAACTTATATTTTTTGAATTTTTATGTGATTGTTTCCATGATATATATTACATCTAGTTGGCGTTACCTCACAAGAAAACACAATTTCCATGGCAGTGTTTCATGTTTGGAATTCAAACTTTGTTTTAAATCTCATACCCTTCATCACCCACATCACAATATCACACATGTTAAAATAATAATAGAATCTCTATTTCGACTCATATGGTGTTTGGTAGTACCATTGATGGTGGTATTGATAATTGGGCAAATTATATGTTGGTTTTCGTCATGTATACACTACACATAAGGAGAAAAATCCAACCCACCAGAATAATCAAAAAGAGAAAGGCTCAATACTAAGATAACAATGAATACCTCGTCAGCTTCTTCTCCTTATTCTCTTGACATTGATCGTCCCCAAAATTGGCTTCTAGGGCCGAACACATCAAGGTTGGAAATTACGCCAAGCACATCAGCGCTAACGCCTCACGTATACCTTTTCGTCATGCTCGAGTACCTTGCAATTGATGACCTTGCTTATGGTTTCAAATTGACTTGTTCATCATCAAACTATTAGAGTATTTTCATTAATAACACTCAAATTCACAGGCTTCTTCACAAACCCCAACCTCAACGTATTTTCTCTGTTGGAGCTCCCCATCTCTTTGTGTTGTTTATATTATTCACTGATTTCTCTTAGAACCCGAAATCTTGTTGAAAATTGGTGAAAGAGATCAAACAAAGAAAAGTGGGGTGATAAAACATACTAAACATCGAAGTATGTGCTAGATACCAACCCGTCTCTTGATGATTTGGTAAATGAAACAAATAGAAAATAAAGATATGGGTGGTAAGCTAGGTGGTGCTGAGTTAAGTTCATTTGGCTGATGTGGGTAAGTGTGCTCGTGTATTATTATTGATTGAAGTGTTGAATGTTGTATTGTATGCTCTTAATGTAATTTTGGATTTCTTAGGTGAAATTACTTCTTGCATGTGGTAAATTCAATTCATCAAATTACAGTGAGGTGTGGGCATGGATGCTTTCACCCAAATTGGTGTCTATCATAACGACTTTGTTGTTAGACATGAATCTTTTAACAAATATTGCTATTTCATTTTAGGTAAGCAATTAAGCACAAATGTTGTTTGCTTTAATATTTATTGCATATGTCACAATGATTATTGTTTTTTGCCATGTCATTCCACTGAGCTTACTTAAAATAACTTTTGTGAAACAAAACAGATCTGGTATGCAAAACAAAATTAACTATACATGTATTTTATACACTAAACCATATAAATTTCGTAAAATATATTTATATGTGGGTTTTATTTCTTAAGTGGAATGTCAAGTGCATTACACACCTCATAGAGACTTATTCAATTGACCAAGTAGCACACCTTTATGGGTGAATAAATTATATAAGAGATGACAACTTCTGAAGTGGTAGCTCTAGAAATGGTAATCAAAGTAATCACCCCATAAGAGGTAGTCAAATAATCACTCCGACATAGGAGATTATAACAATTACTTCAGCAGATGTGATTACCCCAGCAGAGGTAGTCACAACACTTACCACATGGTTCAAAACTCCTACTCGATACAATGATAAAATTCCTGTGAAGGATACTGATAATCCTTCCAGTGATGACACCTGTCATAAATGTAGTAAATGTGAACATTGGTCACATGTTTGTCATGTATCAATAGAGGCAGTAAAGAAATATCGAGATTTCCCCCAAATGGACAAATTTGATGCAATGGGAGTATAATACCCACCGTTCCTTTCATTCTTTGCATTTACTCTCGTTGTCACCAAATCGGGAACCTTACTTTACTCATGGTTTTCAGTTAGTTACTTATATACTTATAACATCAGACAATGCAAAAGATTTAATGAAAAACCACGGTCTTTGATATTTTCTAGAGTGTCAATTTTAGCCGTAAAAAAGATAGAGATAGATAACATAAATACCCCCAAGTATGAGGCAACTCCAGCAAAGCTAGTTATTAGCCAAAGTAATCACGCCAACAATGGTAGTTGTCACAATGTTACTACATGTCTAATACTTATTTTATAAACCACCTGAAGTGATCTAGAACACTTGCTATTTGTGAAACATAAATATCATATATAGATGATGTTATATTAGAAGATTTGCTGCTACTTGTGAAACATACACATTATATTATGCTTTGATTTGTTTGATTTATTTACTACATATATTTTCTTTGAAAGTATGGTTTATAAACTGCAAATGATGGACAATCATATTTGTTTAGTTGTCAGTGTCACTACCCATAATTTATTGACAAGACATAACATTTTCTCAACACAGACCTTTAAGACACAAAGGTGTCTATTATAGATGGACTTACATAATTTACTGGATGCCCCAACAGAGGCTATCCTAATCATTGAAGGCACTGGCAAAGTCTCATCTTCTATCATTAAATGACATACATTTATTTATCAAATATGCGTTATATTTCTGCAGTTCCTGAAGAAACTTGCTTAGTTTCAAAATATATACATCATATATAATGTTCGAAGCTAGCAACTTACATTAGAGATAATTTTTTGTTAATTTATTGGGATTATACAATTATCCGAGTTGTTGTATCACATGTCGTTTTACGCCAGAAAGCTTAAATAAGTCACCCTTAACACACACTCCGCTTACAAATACAGATGTGTTTACGTGTCACGTTATTTTGTTTAGCGCACAAGTGTCATCCCCCTCCATCTAGTCTATCTAATTTGATGAAGCAACTAAGTGTACTTTCAGTTTTTTTTATTGTTTTTTCTCATCGATAAGGACTGTTGTTGCACAGTCCCATCCTACATAAAAAAATGGTTTGGTGCAAATTTAAGTTACACATCTTCACCTTGTTGGAAGACCTTTTACTTATGCAATCTAGACTATTCTATAGTGCTTGGAAAAATGTAGTATTAAATACTGCGAAACTGTTTAGTTTTAGCCCATTACACAAACTGTCAGTCTCAACTGGTGACACTTTTACTGCTAGTTTGCAGATGTCAGTTTTATGAGACTCTATTTTCACTGTCAGGGATAGATAGGCAAGTTCTTACAGAACAACACAGTGGCATGAAATAATGTGAATTATCGTCGAATACTTCAACTTTGTCTCATCTGACAATTATGAATTACTTGATGCATTTAATGATGTAGCCAAAGTGACAAAGTCACATGTACCAACTATGAATACACCTGCTTGAATTTATATCCCTTAAGGATAAAGTTCAAATATGGTAGCCAGTGAATCTGTTGCATGCCAGAAGCGTGGCAGATCTGTAGGTTCCAAAGATTTAACTCATCGAAAAAGGAGAATTAGTAAAATTAATGCCCTAATGCTCCCGAAGAAGCATTGCTTGAAACTCCTGCAGAAGTTGTACAGACTCTAGAAAAAAGTTATACATAAAACTCCAAAAGAGCATGTCATGACGCTCCAGAAAGAGGTCGTGAAGCTCCACAAGCAGCATTACATAACACTCTAGAAGAGGTCATGCATCTCTAGAAACAACATTTTATGATGTTCTAGAAGAGGTCATGCATCTCCAGAAACAACATTTTATGATGCTCTATAAGAGGTCATGAAGCTACAGATGTTGCCTTAAATGGTGCTCCAGAAGAGGTTATGTTTTGAAAAATTCAATTTCTCTATTACCCCAAAAGTGGTTATTCATATCCCTAGAGTGATTTAAAGAGGCTCAGGTACCTGATAACAATGAGATCTCAATATACTAAGGAAAAATGTGAAATGAAATGAAATGAAATGATCATCGATAACATATTCATATATATGGTAGCTACCGAAATATCAAAGGGCGAAGATATAAATAATTATATTCAACCACGAAAAATCTATGAATTTTATTGGCCAGCTAAAAAATATTGTCCAAGCAGATCGAATTGGGTTCCCTTGAGAAATATGGTGTATTTGGACCTATAGTGCAAATACTTAATGCATGTTGTGAAATATATTTCTCGGTTATGAATATGACTACATGTCAAAAGTTTTGTAGTTTCTAAAAGCTTGATATACGACTTATTTATAAGAAAATCCCTAAAGAGTTTATCTGGCTAAACACATATATTTCCATGAAAATCTTTGAAGGATTTACTTTACCTAAAGCAAAGTCAAGAAATGATTACTCGATAAAACTAAGACTTGTTTTATACGGTTTGAAAGGATGTGGTATGACTATCTTAGTAAATATTTGTATAAGACATCTTATGCAAATTTGCTCATGTGCCTTTATTAAGATATTATTAACTACTTTTATTATCATAATAGTCTATGTAAATATAACTCTTATTGGACCTTGAAAATACTGTTAGTTATCTAACGATCGAATTTGCAATTAAAGACCTTGAAAAACAAATTTTATCTCGGTCTGCAGACCGAGTAAAATACTAGTAGAACATTGGTCCATCTATCAAGGTATATTGACAAGATTTGTAACATTTTTAACATGGACAACTCTCATCCACTTAGTTTGTTCTCGGCCGTTCGATATTAGATCTTAAGAAAAACTTGTATCAACCAATTAAATGATACTTGGTCCTGGAATACCAAATGTGAATATCATTGGTACATTGTTGTATTAGGCACCAAGTGCGCATAACTTGATATAATCTTTTATATGCATTTACTAGCTAGCAAGATATAGTTTTGCACCGACTTGTAGGTATTGGAATGAAGTTATACTTATATCTTCGTGAGATCATTGATATGAGTTTATTCCTGTGATTAATTTAACCATTCCCAGCTAGTTGGCTACGCAGTTTCAGGTTCTCTGTTTGACCCTTATAAGGGTTGTTCACATGCATGTTATGTATTTATGAGTTGTAGTGCAACTATTTATTAGAGGTCTATTAAACAAACTTATTGGTTGGTCGACTACAATATATGATGACAATGTTGCATGTATTGTTCAAATCCAAAAGGTCTTCATCAAAGGAGATTGAACGAAACATATTCCAATAAAATTCTTTTACCCACACGAACTTCAGAAGAACCATGTGATTGAATTCGAACAGATTCAGTATAATGACAACCTTGCAGATCTCTTCATCAAATTAGTTTAGTGCCGATTTAATCATCCAAGTAATTCAAGTTTTACTATCACGAGGAGGATCATTACCAGGGGGAGTATCCAGATGTATACCCCTAGGTGTGCATCTAGAAATATGCTAAGAAAACATCCAGAAGTATATTTCGAAATCATATAGAAGTATGTAATATTTAAAATGTTTTTCCCACTAAGTTTTCATGTCAAGGTTTTAACGAGACAACATTATGCGCATGGAGCGTCCTGAAGTATGCAAAATTGGTGGTTGTACTCGTTTTCCTTTAACATGGTTTTATCCCATTAGGTTTTCCTGTCAAAGTTTTAACAAGGCAACATTATGCACATCGACCATCTTCTTGAAGAATGTTGTACTCTTTTTAACTTCGTCTAAATTTTTCCCACTGGGTTTTATTGACAAGGTTTTTAATGAGACAACAATGGTGGAAATACAATCTGTATTGCACTAGGATATACTCATACTCCAGAAGAGACGTGAGACTGAATACCTATTTACAGAAATTGTTGCATGGAAATAAAATACGTCAGTTTTACAATCTCATTTGTTGTGCTTATCAAGAGGAGCATTTTATCAGGATGAGACCTAATTGTTGCACAAGTCTATGGACAACATACACACTATATTATTTTCTTTCACTTTGATTTTCCCATTGGAGGTTTTAACGAGACAATATGCAGTGAACATCCAAGGGAGAATGTAGTAGAACATGATGGATGTCCACCTTCTCAACACATGGGTGGTTGATGTCCACCTCATGTTATATTATAAGCTTTGCTTTAAAGATGATATGAAGATAGAGTATTTGTATATAAATAATGAATTAGAAAAGGAGAAAGACAATGAATGAATAGTTACACAGAATCAAAATAGCAAATAATATAGTGAATATTGTATTTTTTTTTTTATGTTTATTTTCAACAATATCAAAGTTGAAACCAAAAACCGAAGTTGGTAATTGTTTTTGTGGTGCTCTTACTAAAAGAAGGCATGTGACTATAATTCCCCCGATTGTTGCTCAAAGCCTCCGTCAATAGACAAAACACTTGAATGGGAGTCAAGTGGGCAATGAGGCTGTTGTCCCTTCTCAGCCTTAGAACCATACATTTGCACATCTTAGCAGAGCTCAGCAAGCCACTCACAAAACATTTGTATATACACTCCATCCATCCAAGCTATTCTCAGTTTTTATTTTTATCTCATTTTGTTGAGGTCCATATTCATTCCATCACAGCCTCACTTGCCAAATCCCTCCATTCCCCCCTGCAATGGAGATGGCAACTGGCTTCAATTCCCCCCTCAAACCCTCCTCATTATCTATAACAACTGCGACCCCTTCTCGTTCTCTTCTCCCCAGATGCCAAACCCTTGGCTTTGGGTTTCATTACCCTTCTTCTTCCCGTATAAAAAAAACTTGTAATTCGAGCAGTCTTCTCAGGTTCTCTGCTCCAAGACCTTTGATCCAATGTTCTGCTTTTGCGGTGACCGAAGAAGAAGAAGCCGATACTGGTAACTGACACAACTACTACTTCCTCTAGTTATTTGTTAAAAAAAAAAAAAAAAAAAAAAATTAGGTTTTTGATTATTTTTTGTTCAAGGGGTTGTTTAGTTTTTGCTGTTTTCTAGTTAGAGCTCCGACTTCTTGAGAAAAGATGCTATTTTTCACAAAATTCAGGCCTTTTTAAGAAGCAATTATAAACACCCCCTTAGTTGTTTATGTAGTTTATACTCTGTTATTACATTGCAGATGTGAGAAATACATAATTCGTTTTAAGGCCAACGAAAACCTCTAGTCATTTTCATTATAACTTGTCCTCTAGGAAAGCGCTGAAAAATGCTAGTGCAAGCTTAGATATTTGTAGTAGTGGGTCTAGAAATTGGTGATCAATTAGTGAAAGTGGTTTGTTGAACTCAGCATAATGTATTGACTTGGTGGATTTTCTCTCAAGAAACCCATCATTTCTCTGGAATCCCAATTACACGAGCCGCTCGTCTATGTTTAAACAAGCAATACTTGTGAGTGTTTCTTGCATCTTTGCAGTATAAAAACAATACATTTTTTTTAGGGTTTAGACAGTATAAAAACAATGAATTTTCATACAAGTTTCTGAAACAAGTTAAAAAAGTTATCACTTTGATAAGTTAACAATTTTTAAAACTTAAGCAGAACTGTGTGTATAAGAACAAAAGAAAAAGATGAATTTTGATAAGTTAAAAAGGAGTTTGTTGTGTTTAACCTGTAAAATCACATAACTTGAGATAGAGACATTTATACATGGTCGGGGTCTGGGTGAATGAAAAGAGTTAATAGAAATTTGTGGCAGTTTCTTGCATCTATCTACCTATATAAATTGGCTTGTTCTTTTTCTTGGATTCTTCCATACCCATAAGAAGTGAACCTTTTGGTTTGCACTTCAGCTGACAGTGCTGTAGAACACTCATCACCTGTACTTTGTGAACTTTAGAATTTGGCTAGGTTTTACCATTTACATTTGCAAGAGTGGAAGTTGCCTAACCGATATATTAATTAATCAGTAGCTTTTCCTTGCACGTCTGCTGTTAACGTATCTCATGCATTAGTTGTTTGATAATTTCACCTTCATGAGATACTTCTTTTTTCCTCTTCCCTTGTCTGTTGCTGCAGGAAAAAAGGGTAGTTTAGTGAGGAGACAAGATGTAAGAAATATTGCAATTGTTGCTCATGTAGATCACGGGAAAACTACTTTGGTTGATGCAATGCTTAGACAAGCAAAGGTAGTATCAAAGAGTGTTTTGTTTCTCAATACATTTTATTGCTTGTGACTTGTATATGCCTTCATTAAATACTAGGGTAAGAAATCAATGTTGTTGTCTTAGGGTTACATGCTATTAACATAGTTCAATGGAACATTTAATATCTAGATTTATTTATTTGTTTATTTTTTGTTACTAGACATCCTACACCATTAACTACCATTTTTCTAATCTAGCCATGTAGTTGTATTATTGATTAACAGTTTGTCCTTTTCTGCAGGTGTTTCGTGACAATCAAACTGTACAAGAAAGGATAATGGATTCAAATGATCTAGAGCGGGAAAGGGGGATTACTATACTCAGTAAAAACACATCGATAACATACAAGGATTCAAAGATTAATATAATCGACACTCCTGGCCACTCTGACTTTGGTGGTGAAGTGGAACGTGTCCTCAACATGGTGGAAGGGGTTCTTTTAGTGGTAATATGATTGCATTCTTCTTAACTTGATTGTTAATACTATGAATGCATAGGTGGTGGCAATATGCTTATTCTTTATTTTTGTTTGCCTCTATGAAGCCAAAATAGAATTGACTGGTAAATTGGTGGTCTTTCGTATGATGATTTTCTATGATCACCATATCTTGCTAATGAGTCACTTGAGCGGTTTGTTTCTCCAGAATCCGACTTAAAAAAATCCTATCTACCAAACTTATATCTTATAATATTTTTTGCGGATAAGAATCCGATGACATAAAAATCATAGTATAACTGGCAAATAGTTTGTGTGAATTAATGTCATTAACATAATTCGCCTTTTCTATTGAAGGTCGCCTTGGGTGAGGATCCTGTACAAGATTGAAGTCCAAACAAAGAAAGCCACCATGGAAGGGGCATGGACTCCTCAAATATTTTTATGATTGAAGTAAGTGAACGCGAATTCACCCCAAGAGGCGATGAAACTGAGAAACCCAAGCAGTCAGCTTACCTAGTAAGTAGGGTAGCAAACTTCAAGTATAACTCCCTCCCCAGCCCCGAACTACCCATCCACTCAGTTGACAATGAGTTATGTTCTCCCAGTCCTCCTTTCGTTGGTCATATCAGTCGAATCTTGTTCTCTTTTGAAGGGAAAACACAAACTTCAAGGGCAAGATCACGTCCCTCATTATGAGTTGTACACACGCTTCTAGAGCTACGACACTCGGTGCATTTCCCCAATGGTGTCGTAAAGTTCCTCCGTGAAACTGTAGTACAGGATCCTTCCCAAAGATCTCGGTTAGAATAACCATATGCCAAACGTGAATACCCCCCTCCAAAAAAAATAAAAATAAAGAAAAAATAATAATAATAAATAAATAAATAAATGAAGAGAAGAAGATGGGTATGAATGCTTATCTTGAAGAAAGATTCACATATTTACTAGGATATGTAGCTTGACCATAGATTGAGGGTCCCAAGGTGGATGACATCAGGAGTAAAACTATGTAGTTAAAACGACGTTATAACGTCGATATAACGCTTAACGGGGGTAAGGTGTTACGTTATGACATTATCACATTATGGTATCACAGCTTCGATATAATGACGTTATATGGCCGTTATTGGGAACGTTTTTTTTCAATAACTCCGTTTTAACGTTTTGTTCTAATACATAAATTTTTTTTAAAAAAATTTAAAAACAAATACCCCTTTCACTCTTAATCAAACCAAAACCTTAGACTCATAGAAAAGAAGGAGAACCAGAGCTTGATGTCACCAATCGACAGAGAACGAGAGAAGAAAAAGGGAAGAAGATGAAGAGTTGATTACACTCTCTGTTGCGATCTCATTCTCATACGAAGGGAATGTTTTTTTTTTTTGAAATTAATGTTATGAACATGATTTACTTTTTTGACTCTATAATACATTAATATTTTGTGGGGGTATTAAAAATATATTTAAAAAACTATTCCGTTATATATTGTTATATCCCGATATATCTCGTTATAACCTATAACGCTCTTGGACCGTTATGGGTCCGTTATCCGTTTTAATTGTATAGGAGTAAAGGCAGATAGTGCCAATAATTCCTCTACCACAAGGTGCATTACTTAATAAGAGAAAATTAAATCCTTTTTTTTTGGTTAGTGGTGGGGGGAGGAGGGCTTTGGGCTTGGTGTCCCTCAAATTTCTAATTCCCACCAAGACACCCTTTGATAATTTCATGTATCGGGTCCCTAGAAGTAACGTGTGCACATAGCACGAGCAGCTTGACAATCCCTTTTTTTTCATTTTCTGACTCACTTTAGAGATATATCATTGAAGCATAAATTTTTCCTTCCAAAAATACCCTTTCAAATTTTTTTTTGCTTTTCTGATAATATATCTGCATGCTTTCATTGCTCGGAAAGAAAACAAAATGGACCAAACTTTTAGAATAGGAGATGCTTCATTGTGACACTATATTTGCCTTACATGGTTAGCTTGTATATTCTTGCCTGGATGATTTCAAAGTTCCATTACTGATATCGAATACTGGTATCTTATTGTGCAGGTAGATTCTGTAGAGGGTCCGATGCCACAAACCAGATTTGTTTTAAAGAAAGCTTTAGAATTTGGGCATGCTGTAGTGGTTGTTGTGAATAAGATTGACAGACCTTCAGCTCGTCCAGAATTTGTAGTCAATTCCACTTTTGAACTCTTCATCGAATTAAATGCTACTGATGAACAGGTGCCTTTTTAATCTTCTTTTAATAATATGAACAGGCAGCTTTTGAAACCTTTATTGTTTTTATTGGTCTTATTGTTAACTGATAATGAAGCTTTTTGTCATTGTAGATTGAGTTTTTTCTAGCATTCAAGCTATTTTTAATTTTATATGCAGTGTGATTTTCAAGTAATATATGCAAGTGGTATCAAGGGAAAGGCTGGACTATCCCCAGATGATTTGGCAGAAGATCTTGGACCACTTTTTGAGGCCGTCATCAGATGCATACCAGGGCCACGCATAAACACTGATGGTGCATTGCAGATGCTTGTAAGTGGTCTTCTCATTTATTCGTTTTATATAATACTAGAAGTCACCACATATTTGTAACTTTTTAAAAATTTTTTTTTTTTAAACCCTTCTCTCAGGCTATTGAAAATGTATGAAAACTTTTCCCTTTTTATACACATTTTAGTGAGCCAAAGTGATAGTAAGGGAGTCTTATGAAAATTCTTGTGCAATGAAGACAAGAAACAGAAATTGAACCCATAGGAAGATAGGAACTCACCTTTTATACATTTCAGAGATGATGATAGATGAGATGAGATGCAGCTAAGTGGTTTGCGGCAACAGCCCTTATAACAACATTAACTGGAAGTCATAACGTGCCTAGACAATAGCCTTATTCCTTCCAACAACCTACTTAGAAAAGAAAATGACATTTTCCTATTATGTTGATACACACATATTTGACAGTTTGACGTATATTTGTTGTATACAACACAACGAGAAAATCAAATGATTTTGTCAATTGCTAACACATTACACTCTGTTCTTTAGTTACTGTTGTATAATGACTACTCAGCGTTTTTCTTGGTATTTTCTGATAACTGTTTTGATCCCACAAATCTTTTCCATATTTTTAATTTATCATTTTTTTTTTCACAAGAATTTATTATTATTATTATTATTATTATTATTATTTTTTTGTGGAGATTTTAAACCAATTTCTTGCAGCTTGAGTTATATAGACCCTTATATCCGAAAGTCTACAACTAATATGGGCAATCAGGTTTCACCATGTATGGGCTCCTTTATGGATGTTGCAGGTTTGGGCCCTTAACCATTAGCTCCTTTGGGCAAAAGGAAATAATAATAAAAAGAAAACAGAAAGAAAACAAGCTAAAAGATTAGCTAGTATTCTATTACCACCTTCTTATTGCAAGAAGAAACACGAGGAAAGAGAATGAAGTTGCAAGAGAAGCAACATTCGATTGAGTGGGACTACTGTCATAAAAAAATGCCAGCCTCAATTGATTGCAGCAACATACATGATAAATGAGAGAATGAACTATTTTAACTTATCAGCTTGAGTTGAAATTATGTTCATAAGCTTTATTGAAATCATCTTTAGTAATGTTTTTTGCTATACTGATATATGATAGCTTTGATATCATTGCTATTTAGTTTTAATTATTCAATATTTTACTGTTCGATTACCATTAGATTTAGAATCACTTTTTGATCTTCATATTGCAAATACTTGTTGAATGACTTTTTACCTTGTTTAGGCAACAAATATTGAATATGAGGATCATAAAGGACGAATAGCTATTGGGCGTTTGCATGCAGGGGAGTTGCAAAGAGGAATGGATGTGAAGGTGAGAATGATCACTTGGTTTGATGCTTCCGTTCCATTTCAGTATGGGATTCAATGACTCAAGAACCTATCCCGTATCTGTAATGTCAGGTCCTATGCGCTTTTGTGTTCTTATCATTTGCCATTCAATACCTTCTCAGTTTACTGATTAACAAAAGCCTATTTGGGCTCAGTTCTAGGTTGTCATCCTTAGAGAAAAGCAACAGTTTAACCCATGGTGTTCTTGTTGTTGCCATTTGAAACTCATAGGTATGCACTTCAGAGGATTCATGCAGATATGCTAAAATCAGTGAGCTTTTTGTATATGAAAACTTCGGTAGGGTACCTGTGGACAAGGTGAAAGCTGGTGATATTTGTGCTGTCTCTGGCATAAGTGATATTATGGTAAGCATAATTACGTAATTAATTTTATTAAAAGTATCTGTCTGAATTCTCCAATGTCAGTATATGTAATTTGTTATACGTTCAAAAAATTGGATTAACTGGTTTTATTCTTTTCTGTAGATTGGGGAGACAATCGCTGATAAAACTACTGGGAAACCATTACCCGCTATTAGGGTAGAAGAGCCAACGGTCAAAATGGCATTTTCTATCAACATTTCGCCTTTTGTTGGCCGAGAGGTATTTACTCAAATCTGTGGAAATCGTCACATAAAGTTAATCCCAGATATCTTTCGAGGTATCCTATGCTTTTAGTGGATGCTTTCCCTGTCACATTGTCATGTTTTAGGCAGCACATCTTGTTCTGACTTCATAGTGTGCTCTAAGGTGGTGAATTTCAATTGTTCGTACAAATAAATTACCTGTTATATTTCGTACTTCAATTATTTATTGTTATTTTTTTAAGTGTTAAATATTATTGATGGAAACATGGAACACTGCGAGCCCTTGTAATATTATGAGGAGTTTATCCATCTTCATGTTTTTAATTGGATATCATGACAGTCACAGTTAGTACCAGTTTATTTAATGATTTACCTAGATTATAAAAATTGCTCTCTAATTTCGGCAATTTTGTTGCAATTTGAAATTCATTTATTTATTTATTTATTTTTGTGTATGCAAAGAAAAAAAATTTGGTCCCTTGACACTAGGAAAATTTTCTATAAAACAAAAAATAGACGTGCCTATTTAAGTTTTGATAATCATATAAACTAATTATGTTATTCAGTCGCACTTTAGTTTTTATTCTCCCATTTGTATATTAGCACATTTTAGAATGTAAGGTGCATTTAATGTAAAGATAACACATGTAACACCATGCTTTACTTGATGTGGGGTAATTCCCTGTTTAAATGTGAAGCTAATGCTCCTCGCTATAATCATGGTATCAGCTGATCTTTTTTTTTTTGTTTGTAATTAATGTTTATTTTAGGGAAAGTATGTAACTAGTAGAAACCTAAGAGATCGACTCTACCGGGAGGTCGAGAGAAATTTGGCAATGAAAATTGAAGATGGTGAAAGTGCAGATACTTTCATTGTCAGTGGGAGGGGCACTCTGCACATTACCATATTGATTGAAAACATGTAAGGGTGCTAAGCTCTTGCCCAACTTTTGTTTGTGTTTTATGCATCTATCGTCTAATTCCATGCTTTGCAGGAGGAGGGAAGGATATGAGTTTATGGTGGGGCCACCGAAGGTTATCAACAAGAAAATAAATGACAAGCTGTATGAGCCATTTGAGGTGATGCATTAATAGTTATAATTAGTATTATTTGCATAAAAAATAATAATCGTGACAACAATGATACTATAACAACAACAACAATAATAATAATACTAATAATAATAATAGTAGTAATAATTAAAATAATAATAATAATAATAATAATAATAATAATAATAATAATAATAATGACAGTAACAATGATACTACTATTATCATTATTTTGTTGTTTTTGTTATAGAAGTTGAGCCAAAAGGGTCTCCATTTCAGTTTGGGTACCGAACTAGGAGTCGGTCACTTTTCATTTCATTACAAGGATTATGCACATAATTTCTTACAGCGAAAGCGCAAGACTGTGCTCCTCTATGCTCTGTTCTGCAACACCACAGCAACGTTCAGCACGACTCATTGGCCACCACCACCACTAATTGCCTCCACCTCTTCCTCCATGCAAGCTTTGTCACACATGATTAAAGAGATAACGAGCTAAAGAGGGAGAGAGAGTACACAATCACCATTGCTTCCTTCCAACCTCAACTCAAACACAAACACTGAGTGTGCACCACGGCCATTACTTTCCTCCCAACCTCAACTTATAACACAAACACCTCAAAACATTCAAAGCATTCAGACTCAAACCTCTTTCTCTTGTCGTCTCTACTATCTTTTTAGCATAATTTTAATTGTTAGGGTTTATTTAATGTGAGGATTAATTGATCTCAACAATTGTCTTCTTGATGAAGAAAACAAGAGATGGCAATGTTATTTCGTCTGCTAGAATGTCGTGTTCGATGTTGGTGTTCTAGATCAGTGAGTATCTAAGCACATATAATTCATTGACCATATCAGTGTCTGCATATCAGGTTAAGGGTGATTTTACGTGCATATCAGTGATTGCGTTAAATTGTTATAATCTGCCTTAAATTGTGGCATGTGATGTTTATTACTTCATTATATATTAATTTTTTCAAATTTTTTTCTTGTAGTAAATATATTACTTAAAAAGATAAATAAAATATGTTTATAAAATATAGGCCACTAGTTTTGATTAATTCTGATTAATCTCATATCGCTCATGAGCCGTTTAGAGGATTAACGACTTAATTACTTAGCGGTCAGTAGGGGCATAGCTAGGTAGTCATAGGGCAGGGCAACCCGAATTATTCAAATTCATCTAATGTAAAACATGCAACAAGCCAAAGATATACTCAATCCTTTATACTCAGTCATTAAGGTTGGGGCCCCTGACTCATTTTTTTTTGTATATGGTGGGGTACTTGGTTTCTCGTAACTATTGCCTTCTTACTTATGGCCCAAAATGAATGCAAGAGTGCTTGTGAAGTTGGGAGAAGTTTGAAATAGAACTTCCAATTTTCCTTTACAATATGCTATTTTTTGTACTGAATACTTACTATCAAATTTAAAGATTTGAACAATTAATAGAAGCATGAAATATATTCCTTTTATCTAGTAAATTGGGTATATAGCTTAATTTTAGTGGCTTCCAACTGTATTTATATCACTTAGCTTATTTAACTATTTTTTAGGTGTATTTAACTAAATTTTAAGGTATTTTTTACTATTATACCCCCTTTTTAAAATTAGGTACTTTTAGAAAAATGTGTTTGTCAATTAATTGGTAACAACGTAGAATATTTATTATTTATTGACTTCTTAGTTTTAGCAAGGTTTTAAAAACGATATTTTTTATATGGAGATATATCAATTTCTTTTGGTTTATACTAGGTTTTGCCGAGATCCATGAAGTAAACGTTGAAGTCAAAGGAAAGATTTTATGGAACTTTTGTTGGGTTATATGGCTGGAAAGGAACGACATAGGGAGACAATTATTATGGAGATTTTGATTTTATTACGGAGTTGGGTATCTTAATCTCATTATTCATCCTTCAAGGGAGTGTACTTTGATTTTTTGGAGTGTACTTTGAGTTTTTGTTTGCCAAACAATTGGAATATGTTGATATTGGGCCTTACGACTTTTAAGGCCACCTTGCCTTGTACTCAAGATTTTTGGGCAATAATGTATTTTACATTCTTCATCCAAGTGCTCGATCCCAAACAAATTCCAAGCAACGCCCTAGGAGGTTGGTGTTGTAGAATGGTGGTCAGTGGTTTGACACAACCCAGAACCTACAAGTGGATGAGATCTTGGCTTCAACGGTTGTTGTTCTTCAAAATCTCCTCATTGAGTATCATTCAAGCATATCTTCAATGTCCAAACTGATTTCCTTTGAGAGATCTTGGGGGAATGTCTTGATTTCAATCAAGAGAAAAGGTGGGTTGTTATATAATGACGAAAGTGGGTTTCTGCAAGTGTTACTTGCAGTGAGTGGAGGAGGGGGTGTGTATGCTTTGTGCGATAATAAAGAAGGAGGTGAGTTTGCTTCGTGCTGTAATAGAGGATGAGTTGGGTTGTGTAAGTGGATTAATTGGTAGCCAACAACTATAACTATATTGCATCCATGTTTGTGATATCAATTTTAATATACTAGTGTATTACCTGTGTCGTTAGCACTATATAAATGGGTTGTGATATTTGGTCAGAGTCGGTCAAAATTTTAATCGGCTAACAAAAGAAAAACTTTTAAGCAGCAAGAGTAAGTTCTCCCTAAACTCTCACCCTCTAAATAGGGACTTTGTTTGAATGTGTCTTACAACATGAAATGCGTTTTACTTTTTAAAAAAAAAATTCAAATTGTAAAATTTTAAGAGTTTGGATTGATCATTGGAAAGATCATAAAAAATGCATTTCAACGATATCAAGTTTACCAAAATCCGACAACTACGAAGATAGTAATGTCAATTTTGATTTTCAGAAAAAAAAAAAAAAAACACAATTTTCTTTCTCCGCCATATGTACATCCCACCAACTTTTTTCACACTTTTTTCATTTTATTTGCCATTCCACATGTTTTATTTGCCATTCTAGCAATGAAAGTAAAACACCACTCTGAATTGTAATATAGATAACTGAATAAGTAAAATTTCACAATCATCCATATTTATAAATTTTAGGGTAAGATTTCTTAACAAACTTAGAAACCTAATCAAAATAGAAATAGCTGAATTCAACCTAAATGTTCTACTAAAACAACTGGAATTGTCAAAATAACTTCTATAACAAATATACTTCCTTAAAACTTTAGATCTTCTAAATATATACATAGAGGTATTTCTATCCTGTTGATTTGGATTTGACTATTTTGATTTGGATTTGTAGATTGCCACTGTTGAAGTGCCAGAAGTGTACATGGGACCTGTGGTTGAACTTCTAGGAAGGAGGCGTGGGCAGATGATCGACATGCAAGGGCTTGGGTTAGTTAGATTTTTATTTATTTATTTATTTTATGAGTTTTCTAAAGCATGGTTTTCAAAAAGGTTGGGGCCATATCCTTGAGGGGCACCTAGAGGCGAAATGGGCCTAAAACACCCTAAGGCTTGAAGGAGGCACCCAATTCAAAATGTGTAGTGTTTGGCTAATCTGTGAGATGTGCAGCATTGTGACAACTTCTATCTCCATTATTGATCTTATATTGGATTGACCATAAGAGCATCCGTATGTTACCCGATGAAATCCAACTCGTTTTACATGAATATGCAAAATGTTTTTGGTTGTGGTGCATATAATGAAGCATTTAGATAGATTTTCTAGACTAAAAGCTTTATTCAGTAACAAGACTGCAAAGGGTTTGAGTTTGGCAGTTCTGTTAAGGGGCTATGCAATGGGAAGTCCATTTTCGTGGTGTGTTGTAGGGGTTTGGATGGGTGTGATTTAGGAGATGAAAGTGATAGGGTTTAGAAAAAGGTCATAGAAAAAGGTAGGGCTGGGCAAGTACGGGTAACCAGCCCAAAAGCTAAAAAACGAAAATCGGCACGAAAAATTCAGGCCCGTGTTTATGAGACCCGAAATCGGACTGAGTTGACCGGGTAACCGAGGTCCCGGTTAACCGAATTACAGGTCGGTTTTGGGCCGGTCTCGGTCCTAAGAGCAACATTCAGACAATAATTGAAACCCAAATCCTTCTACAGTAACCCACATACATACAGTAAAAAAATACTTCTACAGGAAAAAAAATACTTCATTCATCATACGTACAAAAATTATATCAAAAAATTACAAAAAAAACCATACAACAAATTTCAAAAAAAAAAAAAAAAAAAAAAAATCGGTCTAAAAAATCTCAGATCTCAATCTCAGATCTGAGATTTGGAAGAAGAAGGCGGGATCTCTGATCAAGATCTGATCGAAGATATGAAATCATATCTGATCGAAGATCTGATCAAAGATCTAAGAAGATCTCGTTCGATCTGAGAAGATATGAGAGGCACCTGATTCGGTCGATCTCGTTCGATCTGAGGTCTTCTTCTTCTGTCTATGGTCTGCTTCTGTCTTTGGTCTGATGTGCAGAAAGGAGAAGAGAAAAGTGTTGAAGAAGCCAAAGAGGAATCAATGTCGGAAGGAGATGGCTTCGAAGGAGCGAACAGAAGAGGAAGATCCTGAAGAGCAGAGACGAATCGAATTGAAAGAGAAAGAAGAAGCGGAGAGGAAGAGGAAGATCCTGAAGAGCAGAGAGTCTCTATTGATGTCAACATCAACAATGAAATTGAAAACTGGATGTTTCTAAGAGGAGACCAAAAGCAAATAGAAATTTGGAACCAAACACCCTCTCCTGCTTTCGGTCTCTATTTGTCTGCAATGCAAATAAAAACTGGATGTTCTTACAATGAAAACTGGAACCAAACACCCTCTCTCTCTATTGATGTCAACATCAACAAAGTCGAGGAGTTGGGCCGGGCCAGTTACCCGACGGGCTTCAGAAATGGAAACCGAGGCCCGGACCAGAAACTTCGGGCCGGGCCGGGCTTTTACAATCGAATTTTTTTTAATTAATTAAAACCGATCTGAACCGACCCGATCGGTCCGGCTGTTGGTTTGGTCCGGGTTTTCGGTCCTAAATGCCCACCCCTAGAAAAAGGTCTTTCTATGTCTTCTTTGTTTTTGAGATTAGCTTTGGATCATACTAGGGAGCTCGATTCATCACTTTCCAAAGAAGTTGGTATGGAAGAAATAGGTTCCTTCGAGGGTGTCCTTTTTTTTTTCAATGTGGAGTTGACTCTCGTCTGAGCTTGAGTTGGCTCAAAGGTATATGAATGTTGAGGTGGTATGTTGTGGTAAAAACTTGATATTTATCATCTGTTATTCGTTGTTGCTGGTGGGAAAAAATGGTGGATTACATTTCACTTTTTTTTTCACTTATGTTCAGTATTTCCAAGGTTTATAGAGAAGTTGGACTACCCCCCAAAACATCCCCAAAACATCTTTCTCAAAAAGAAAGATATTAGGAAGCTCCTTCCTGTTTGTTGTGTGTTGGATTGTTTGGAATGAACCCAATCGTAGGATTTTTTTCAACAAATCTCCAATGTTGAAGTGGTGAATGCGAATGATCTTCTTACCCTTGGGGTTGGGTTTCTTATCTTCCAACCTTTAAATGGATTTTCTTGAAATCTTTTTGTATGTCATCACTATCGGGTCTTAATTCTTTTAATACCAATCTTTTTGTAATCAAAATCACGATTATCAAAGTATTTGTACCTATAAAAAATAAAAAAAATCATTAAAGGGACATGTGGGTCTAGCCCACTAAGCCACGTTTTTATTTTATGCTAGTTTTTGCATTTTAGGTTTTCATGGGCTGCCACCAGTGGCGGACCCAGGATTTTAGTCAGGGGGCGAAATGACAAATAATTATTAGTTGATAATAGTAGTATCAAGGGCGGAGCCAAATATTTTTCCTACCCGAGCTAGTAACTAATAAAAAAAATACAACTATAAAAAATACATTACATATACCAAATTGAATCCAGTGTAGTCCAAATTTAAATCAAAATAAGGTCACAATATCGATAACCTTAGTAAGTATATAACTAAGCCAAAGGTGTACCAGCTGAGTCGGTAGAGGTATGACGGATGGAATCACACGTTACAGGTTCAAACCCGGCCGGCGGCATGGGGTAGGGAGGGTTAAGGATAAAAAAGAAGAAGAATATATAACTAAAATCACAAAATAATTATGATAAGTATCTAGTTGAAGCTTAAAAAAATCTGAAATGTTTGAACATAATAAGATCATAATACAATTTCATGGAAAAAAATGGTTTATATGAGTCTCAAAATTTGTATGAGTTGACTAATTGTATATATTTTCATTGAATTATATAGTTATTATTTTAGATATTAATTTCAAATATTTTTTTGGAGGTTTTATACCACTTGTGAACAAACAATTTTTTTTTTTTTAATGTTTGCAATTACATATAAAATTGCATTGAAAAAAAAAAAAGTAAGGTCAGGTCACAATGAGGGAATTAGTATTGTCAATAGCAATAAAAAAAAAACATCCGCTCCAAGAGTATTGAACTCGGGTCGTTTACAAAAAATGTTTAAGTTAATAGAGACATGTAAAAATAGTTGAATGAACAATTATCATATTGTATTATACATTATATAATTGATTTTTTGTGAGGCAAAAGTATTTATTAAAAGTATTTCGAAAGTTGTGGGGGAGCAGCTGCCCACCCTCGCCCCTTAGTAGGTCTGCCACGTTATTCCTCAGCTAGTGATTTTGAGAATCGAGTGAGGTGAAGTCCCTTTCTTGAGCATTTAGTTGGTTCCGGGATCCATTGAAAATGGATCCTGCTAACAAACAAAAAAAACCTTTCTTGAACTGAATAAGAGTATATCAATCTCATTTTTATCCTGTGAGTTATTAGCTTTTCTTTATTCGATGATGGTGCAGACTATGATTTTTTATATTCATCTGTAAACATTGCTGATTTTGTCTTATTATATTATCTGGTGAAATATTTCTGTTAATTTAGTTGGTCTTATCGGTGGACACTATTTTTCTACTAGGTCGGAGGGAACATCAACAGTCAAATATGATATGCCAACTCGTGGGCTTCTTGGGTTGCGGAATGCAATATTGACAGCTTCTCGAGGAACTGCAATTCTTAACACAATCTTTGATAGCTATAAACCTTGGGCTGGAGATATTTCTACCAGAGATCAAGGCTCATTGGTGAATTTTGACTCACTGAATTCATCTCTATTATTGCGAAGTTTGATATTTCTCATTTAACCCAAACCAAATAACTGATGCTCAGGTTGCATTTGAGGGTGGAACTACAACATCATATGCTATTTCTGGTTCACAGGAGAGAGGTCAGTTGTTTGTTGGCCCTGGTGTCGAAGTGTATAAAGGTCAAATAGTGGGCATTCATCAACGTCCAGGTGATTTGGCCCTTAATGTGTGCAAAAGGAAGGCTGCAACGAATGTACGTTCCAACAAGGAAGTATCAGGTGCGAAATATTATACTGTTGATCCTTGGTGACATGTTCCACTTATCTATTTGCTATTCTTCACTATATGATGAGGATGCTTTGCCATTTTACTGAATGCTGCTATCTAAGAAACACCGAATTTAAATGGATATTACTGACCTTGTTTTGTGATGGATATGAAATATGATACCATGTAGCAGGTTCTACCTTCGGTCCTCGGTAGTACAATCTGAAACAGTTACAACTTAATGTGATTTTTTATCTTGAAAATTTGGCTTTAGATCTTGGTTCTCATCCATTTTGGAAGTTGCATCGCTTCCTGAAAGTTGAGAGTTGGATGTAGATATGGAAACTGTTCAATTTTTATGTACTATGTTTTCAGCTAAATAAGATTCAAGTTGCAATAGTTCTTTCTTTATTATTTGTTGTAGACACTACTGTCAGGAAAAAAAAAGGGTCGTGTATCAGGTCGCTTGCTTGACCATGCCTGACACATCTTCCATCTCCGAGTAATTCGGCATAAAAAACTGATGTTCTGACTGCCCACCTCCATAAACCAGATTCTTAGCTTTACGCGTTACATAACCCAGTTGAATGATGATAGTCTTCTTACAGAGATTTTCAAGTTGATGCCCATGTGAATTTATTATCGTATTATAAACTGATCCTTGACATTTTCCTGCACTATTTTGTGAAGTGTATAAGTTTTACTTCTGCAAGGTTCTTTTCAGCTTTTGGTTTTAACTCGTTTCCATTTTTTCATGCAGTGGTTCTTGATACTCCACTTGATTATAGTCTTGATGACTGCATTGAGTACATCCAAGAAGATGAACTTGTAGAGGTGACTCCTCAAAGTATACGAATGTGCAAGAATCCAAAGATGACAAAGAAAGGAAGATCTTCATAGAGAAACTGCACTGATCCACCCTGGGCATACTTGCAAAACTCAGATCTGGTTATCACTAGTCTTTTAGCATCACATTGTGTTGTATTGGTGCAAGTGCTTGCATGGGATCTTTCATTAATGATGCTAATACACTATCACTATCTTACGGATCCTCCGGACTGCAAGCTAAGAGTTTGACATACAAAGCCATGGGTCTCTCATTGAGCAGGTTCATATGATTATATAGAAAGAAAAAAAAAATATTTTGACTACAGAAAAAGATGTAAGCATTGTTGTATAACTCAAATCATCACATTATACAAGTACTCCGTTTTTTAGATAGGGGCCTAAATGTCAGAGCACGAGGTTATGTGTATCATGAGTTGCCATCATCATCTGAACTGTTAAGCTACAAGTCTATTGTGTTCGTCTAAATGTCAGAGTGTCACACTCATCCAGTGGTTGCTTATGTAAAATATGCTAATGCTGAGAAGCTCACTAACAACTTGGGCTGCAAAAACTAATGCTGACATCCTTGACATTGCGTTCAAATGGGTTTTACCACCATATGCATGCAACAAGATCACCAGTCTTACTACTCAATATTACAGTCGTAGTTGTGATTGCGAAGAGATCTGAGAATTCAAAACCAAGTGTAGGAGCGAGTAGATGGTTTAGAGAATTAAAGGTCCGTAAACTTGACAAAGAAAGTTCCTTCTCTTCAGTTCTACAATATTACAAACCTAAAGGTTTGCCAGTTAATCATTGTTTGGAATTATGGGTTCTCCAATCACTTTGTAGTGTATTTTTACTTTTGAAAAAAGAGAGAAATAAAATCAAATGTTAGACCCCACTGATATGGAAAAGTATGGCAACGTATGTGCTTTACAACTTATTACTTCCCCTTTAACATTATGTCATGTAATGTTTGGTAGTGAGGGCACAGAATGATGAAACGGCTGCCCATAATTTCAACCATGGGCTACTGGTGCCATGTGCTTGTGCCTTCACTTTATATGAACAAATTTGTTAAGGAGTTGTCTGTACTGACATTCATGACCACCTGATGGATGGAATGTACCATTGGCTTTATCATGTTTTATTGTTTACCTAAGGCTAGGGCTAGGGATGTTTTGATTTTAAAGAAGTTAGGAAGAGGGAGAAAAATGGTGGAGATGGAAGAACTTGAGGTTGAAGGTATTATGTCATAGTTGTGAAACTTTAGGTAATTGAAATGGTTTCTATGCATGGCACTTTAGTTATTTTTTCCATTGAAATTGGTTGTAACAAAGGAGAATAAAAGAAGACACCAATTTGTAAAAATGAAGAACTCAAATTATATACAAGCAATTCTTCATTACATACCTAAATTTGGATTTATGGTACATTCATAAAAAGTTATCGAATATTAAAAGTTTCCACTAATTTAAGTTACCAACCAAATTCACAAAAGTTAACAACTTTAAATTTAAATGCATGGATGCAAAAAAGAATTATCAATAATGTTGTAATAAGTGATTGCCACCTTCTAGAAAGTAATTGATGAAAATCTCTTATACCCACTACTTTGGATGTGTAACATCCAGATCGAACAACCATGTGAAGTAAGAGCATTTTCAAAGCATAAAAGTTATGGCCTAGTGGTGTTATGGCCTAGTGGTTAGGGTTATGTGGGTTTGTTCCTCATGTTCTAGCTTCGAATTCTACCTGCGGCATGATTACTTTCTAATGGGTGTTGACCTATAGGTCGTCCAGTTGATAGGTTATGGGATCCTTAAAAACCCATCTCGCCTTCAAAAAAAAAAAGGATAAAAGTTAAATTGGAGTACTAACCAAATTGGATGCCCCCAAATATAGGGGAAAATGAGAGACCAAGATAAAATGAGGGTATATATATAGTGTTCCATTGGAGCATTTTTTTTTCCCATAAAAGACCCCAAATTGACAATAGGGTGTTCTATTGGAATACTTTTTTTTTTTTTTTTTCATAGAAGATCTCAAATTGGCCAAGGCCAATTTAGGGTCTTCCTTAGAAATGCTCTAAAAGGTGGCATCATCTCCTTGCATAAGAAGGGTGATTAACCATTTTACCTTTTGTACTAAACTTTGTCAATATACGAGTGTAATATATGGGTGTACAGAGATTTGAGAACGAATGAAAAGCTTACAAAGATCAAAGGCTTGTTCTACGTTTATAATATTTGGTTCCTTTAGTTTATTTCTTTCTCACTGTGAGATAATTGTAAATGAGCTATAAACCCTGGGATCTACCTCTTAAATTTGGACAAGGGGTTGGGGTTTAATTATTGGGTCTGAATAAAATTACCTTAAAAATGACATTCACCAAGGTAAGCTTTTGGCAAGAAACAAATGTCATTACCCCCAAGACGGATCGAAGTCATCGACTTTATGATAAATCAAGGTCACAAGGTCTTACAATCTCGGCCATTGAATTGTTTTGATCATCTAACGAGAGTTAAAACTAATATACTCTAAGAAACCCAATTTTTAAGGAAAGTAATTTAAAAAATAATTCAATTTTACCTCGTTAACAACTAAACTGAAAAGCATCTCTCAGTGATTGCGAGCTGTGCATTTCTCGTGAGCAGGGGAATTTTTGTATACAAAAAGAAGTTGTCAAGGATTGGGGGGCTCATGTGCACTAATTAGAGCCTTCAAATTTATCATCTCCGAAATGGACGGCTGAAACTTATAGACTTTAAAAATATATATTTCAAACAAAAGTATATTCCCACCAAATTATACCCCTAAGATTACTAAAATACCCCTAAGATTGAATCAAAGGATAAAATTACCAAATATCTCTAAGTATGAATCAAAGGCCAAGATTACCAAAATACCCCTAAGACTGAATCAAAGGCTAAGATTGAATCAACGTTATGTTTTCAAAACATATTACTTTAAAAAAAACCGTAATCGTATCTCGAAGAAAATTCAACAGTTGATTTAAAAATTTTGCATCTTAAACAACTCATCTCAAGGAAAATCTAACGGCCACAATTTAATCATACACATCTCTAGAAAAATCTAACGATTCAAATTTAATTAATGTGCGCATCTTGAGGTAAATCTAACGATCACGCACACAATTAGATTTATCTTGCGATGCGTACATAATTAAATTTGGACCGTTAGATTGTAAATCTAGAAAAATCTAACGGTCCAAATTTAATTGTATGCGCATACCGAGGTAACTATCACACGCACAGTTAGATTAACCTCAAGATGCGCACATAATTAATTTTGGACCGTTAGATTGTAAATCTAGAAAAATCTAACAGTCCAAATTTAATTGGGTGCGCATCTCAAGGTAAATCTAACTGTGCGTGATTGTTAGATTTAGCTCGAGATGTGCAACCAATTAAATTGGACCACTAGATTTTTCTAGAGATATGTACGATTAAATTTGAACAGTTTGATTTTCCTTGAGATGAACTGTTTAAGATGCAAAATTTTTAAATCAACTATTCAATTTTTATCGAGATACGATTATAATTTTTTAAAAAGTAATCTACTTTGAAAACATAACGTTGATTCAATCTTAGCCTTTGATTTAATCTTATAGGTATTTTGGTAATTTTAGCCTTTGATTCCATTTTAGGGGTATAATTTGATGGGAATACGCTTTTGTTTGAAATATATTTTTTCAAACTCAAAAAAAAAAAAAAAAAGTTCTTTGTTTCCTCTGTTTCTGCAGCCGTTACTCACACAGTCACACATAGCACTCTGCCTCGTTTAATAAAGGTGAAGAGACGGTAAAATAGAAAAACATCTGGTCCCTGAAACCCAGAGAGACCTTGCACTGCTGTGCTTGCTTGCTATAGTGCCCAACCTGCTCTCTATTCACTCTCAATGTGGTTTCTTTCATCTTGCCTTGAAAAAGGACCGATTGATTGGTTCCCGACAACACATCACGCTTTCCCCAGTCAATAAAAACCTTTTTAAAACCACCCCAAACTCCCCAACTTATCTTCTTCTTCTCTTTCATGCTAGAGACTAGTGAGAGAGGAATGGGGTTTTGTTGGTTGGTCTGAGGTTACCTGCACTGCTTAAAGGGGGTTGAGTTGGAGCTGTTTTTTTTGTTCTTCTTCTCATTTTTGTGGTAAATCTTACAATGGATATTGTTCATTTTGTCCTAAAATGCTTTGATTGAATGAATCTTAGCGTAGCTGGTCTGATTTTTCATTTGGGGTAAAATGAATGAGTGAGTGAGTGAATGAGAGTGAGTGTTGAAGCTTTCTCTATCAAGAGCCTGAGTTTGGGGGAGAGAGGAAAAGTGGGGTTTATTTTTAATGGAGGGAAAAAGGGAGAAGATTCCATCAAACCCCTCTCCCTGTTTGGTGAGGATAAGGAGGACCAAATGATAGTCTTTTGCTTTTCCATTGTCTTCTTGACCTCTTTCAGCAAACTCCACTAAGTGAAAAAAATCTTTCCTTTCTCTGCTGCAACACCCCCCAAATGGCCTCCACTCTCATCTGGGTTTTCTTCTCTTTGTGTTGGAGGGTTTTGCTTGCTCAATCGGATGACCAATCAACAATGCTGGTTCTAAGGGAAGAGCTTGTTGCCTTATCCACTTGGGGAGGCTCAAACACTTCTGATTACTGCTCTTGGGCTGGTGTTAGATGCAGTTTGAACCATTCAATGGTGGAATCACTTGATCTTTCTCACCAACAGCTCAGAGGTAATGTTACTTCAATCTCCAAGCTTAAAGCTTTGAAACGGTTAGACCTCTCTTACAATAATTTCCAAGGACCCATTCCTTCTTCATTTGGCAATCTTACCGAGCTTGAATTTTTGGATTTGTCTTTTAATAACTTTGATGGCTCTATACCTCCATCTTTGGATCTTCTTCCGAATCTTATATCATTGAACCTCTCTAGTAACTTGCTCATTGGTAAGATACCCAATTTAGATGGCTTAGAGAGGTTGCAAGATCTCCATCTTTCAGGGAACAAATTGATTGGTCTCATTCCTACTTGGGTAGGGACACTAACCAGGCTAAGAGCTTTCACAGCCTATGAAAATGGGTTAAGTGGTAGAATACCAGGAAACCTTGGCTTGGTTTCTCCACTTGAGCTATTGAATTTTCATTCCAATCAGCTCGAAGGGCCTATCCCGGAAAGTATTTTTTCACTAGGAAAGCTACAAGTGTTGGTCTTGACCATGAACACGTTGAATGGAAGTCTTCCTGCCTTGGTGGGTAACTGCAATGGCCTTTCAAGTCTTCGAATTGGAAACAATAGGCTGATAGGAAACATTCCCAAGTCCATTGGTAACATCAGTAGTCTTACATATTTCGAAGCGGATAACAATAACCTTTCAGGTGAGATTGTCCGGGAGTTCGCACAATGCTCTAATCTCACCCTTCTTAACTTGGCCTTCAATGGGTTTACGGGCACTGTGCCTCCGGAGCTTGGAGAGCTTACGAACCTACAAGAGTTGATTTTGTCTGGTAATAGTCTCTTTGGTGACATCCCTAAATCCCTTCTTCAGTCCAAAAACCTAAGCAAGCTTGATCTGAGCAATAATAGATTCAATGGAACCATTCCTGAAGACATGTGTGAGACGCCAAGATTGCAGTACTTGCTTTTGGGTCAGAATTCGTTAAGAGGGGAGATACCGCATGAGATTGGGAGTTGTGTAAAACTCCTCGAATTGCAAATGGGCAGTAACTATTTGACTGGAAGTATTCCTCCTGAGATTGGTCAGATCAAGAATTTGCAGATAGCTCTAAATCTAAGCTTCAATCATCTTCATGGGCCATTACCGCCAGAGTTGGGAAAACTTGACAAGCTAGTGTCATTGGATGTGTCAAACAATCAGCTCTCAGGGAACATCCCCTCTGCGCTGAAAGGCATGATGAGCTTGATAGAGGTTAACTTTTCGAGCAATCTGCTCACAGGTCAAGTGCCCATATTCCCGCCTTTCCAGAAGAGTCCAAATTCAAGTTTTTCAGGGAATAAGGGTCTTTGTGGAGAACCATTGAACGATTCATGTGTGAATTCTGAAGGATCAAATCAAGAAACTTACCATCACAAAGTCTCATACAGAATCATACTAGCTGTTATTGGTTCAGGCTTGACAGTTTTTATTGCAGTAACAGTAGTTGTTGTGCTGTTTATGATAAGGGAGAGGCAAGAAAGGGCTTCCAAGGATGCAGGAATGGTAGAAGATGGAAATGTTGATCCACCATCAATCCTAGCTGGCAGTGTCTTTGTTGAGAATCTCAAGCAAGCCATAGATTTCGATGCCATAGTGAAGGCGAGTCTAAAGGACTCAAATAAACTCAGTAGCGGTACTTTCAGCACTGTTTATAAGGCAGTTATGCCTTCTGGGTTGATTCTGTCAGTGAAGAGACTGAAATCAATGGACAGAACAGTGAGTCATCACCAAAACAAGATGATTAGGGAACTTGAAAGATTGAGTAAGCTTTGTCATGATAATCTGATGAGGCCAATTGGTTTTGTGATTTATGAAGATGTTGCTCTCTTGATTCACTATTACTTGCCCAATGGTACATTAGCTCAGCTCCTGCATGAATCAACAACTAAACCAGCATTTGAACCTGACTGGTCAAAGAGGCTCTCCATTGCTATTGGAGTAGCCGAGGGGTTGGCTTTCCTTCACCATTTGGCCATCATCCATCTAGATATATCTTCAGGTAACATATTCTTAGATGCCAATTACAAGCCTTTGCTGGGAGAGATTGAGATATCACAACTCTTGGACCCATCAAGAGGTACTGCGAGTATCAGCGCTGTAGCTGGCTCATTTGGTTATATACCCCCGGGTACACCATTCACACTTTCAGCTTCTGTTCATCTGTAGGTTTCATATGCTTTACAACTTTTGTGTCAGATGTGTTTACATAATTTTTCTTATGTTTTCTCTTATTTGCTTAAATCAGAGTATGCATATACTATGCAAGTTACAGCACCAGGAAACGTTTATAGCTATGGAGTTGTGTTACTGGAGATCCTCACAACTCGTTTACCAGTTGATGAGGCCTTTGGTGAAGGGATAGATCTGGTGAAATGGGTTCATAATGCACCAATAAGGGGAGAAACTCCAGAGCAAATTCTTGATGCAAGGCTGAGCACGATCTCCTTTGCATGGAGGAAACAGATGCTCGCAGCTCTAAAGATTGCTTTGTTGTGCACTGAAGCTACACCAGCAAAGCGGCCCAAAATGAAGAAGGTGGTTGAAATGCTTGAAGAAATCAACCAAAGTTGAAGTATTTGAATCTTGTGGAGCTTTTTCAGCATTCTGCATTGGTGAAGAATCTTTAAGTGTACACCACATAAGTCAAATGCATAATGAATCAGTTGGTGTTCATATTACATCAGTTCCTGGAAAGAGAGGATTACAAGCTGGTTTGTTCAGAGAGAGGGAGAGAGAGCTGGGGAGACGCCTGTGTCTGATGCCTCGATCCCTTACTGTATTTGTCAACTTGTCCTGTGTAAATTCGTGACAGTTTGGCAGATTTTTGAACTTTTGTACTTCTACCTATTTGAAAATGAAATTCAAAGGTGTGTTCTTGTCAGTCAACTGCTATGATTTCTGTTTAAATGAGGTCCTGTATGATTATTCTCCTACATCATTGTAATAAAGGAGCAAAGAGACTTGGTGCCAGGTGATTTTTCGTATGCTTTCATTGGAGCGATATGCGGGAATAGAACTTCCCTATTAGCTTGTCAAAGGACATATATATCAGTTGTCAAAATCAAAAAATTAGTTCAGTACCTCAGAAAAATCAAAATTGTTGTTGGGAAGTAGAAGAGGGTGAAATATCTACACCTGAGACATTTTGGAAATGATCTAATTTATGCGAGGTTAGGACTCATTAAAAAGTGATTAGTCCAGCACCAAATAGTGGATTTTAAAGTAATTAGTTAATCATTAGAGCATTATTGGCAGATTGAACACAGTGAGAGCAATGTTTTCAAACTCGTTGAATGGTTGTTATAAACAGCATACAACTTCACCAATGCATCCCATACAAAAGGTGTTTACCAGTTTATGAACATAACTTTTTTCTGTACAGTGTGTGTGCAGTCAACTAGTAGAATTGATGCAAATACATAAATGATATTATTTTGAATCTTTTTTAACTCAGCTAAACATTCTCAAATCACTCAACTTGAATTATTTCTTCTTGATGAGCACAGCAAACATTTTGGTCTGCATATTCAACCACACTAGTGGCCACTATATCAGGAACATTATTGCTCATTGGTGTGCTGCAAGGAAGCACAGACTCTTCGAAAAACTTGTCGTATCCGTGTCCGACACGACACTCGCTCGACACGCCTCTGACATGTCTTAGACACTTGGTCAACGTGTCGACAGTCAAGATACATGGTCAATGTGGTCAACATGTCGGACACGCCTCCGATACACTTGGAACTTGGTCAGTACACAGTCAAGACTCGGCAACTGACCTCGTTTTATTTTTTTACTTTTAGATATGTGCAAATAATCATCTTCTTCTACGCCTTTGCATCTCTTCTTCTTCTCTAAGTTTTTTCTTCTTCATGCTTTTTTTTTCTACTTGCAACAAAGATGAAGACACTCATAGGAAGGCAATTTATTATATTATTGTTTATGTTTATATGACATTAAAAAAATAATGTGACGCGTCGACGTGTCCTCGAGTCCTAATTTTTTGAAAATTGTTGAGTCGGCGTGTCGTATCCGTGTCCGACACGACACGCGTGTCCGTATCCATGCATCCTTGGTGTGCTGTCATGATCATGGGCTGTTGTTGAGGTTTCATTGGTTATCGAGCTAGTAGTGATGTTGCTACCGATGGGAAAAGACCATTGAACTTTGTCCTCCACGGGCTGGATCCGCTGTGCAAATTTCAACATACGTCTTACTCTGTCCTCATATTCTTCGACACTGCTCTCTGTAACTTCCCTGTATATGACTTCTCGAAGTTGAATGAGAAAAATGTGCAGGATATCCACGTAAGCATAAAACTATTCAGTTGATGTGTATTCTTCACTGTTGATGAGATCTATGATGATTCAAACTTGTTTCCATACAAAGTAAGCATAAAACTATTCAGTTCATGATGATTCCAACTTGTTTCCATACAAAATACGGTCCTGTTTTTTTTTTTTTTTTTTTTCTCCTCTACAATCTCAAGTGCACAATCCAAGCTGAGTTGAGATAGACTTGGCTCAATCGAGGAGCCCTTTATAACTTGGGGAGAAACAGAACTTAAGTGCTTTCTCCACAAAAAAATTGTTACGTACATTTCTTTCTTGTATTCAAGCTTGATGGAGTTCATTCTAGTGTCCACAAAATGAAGGATATCGAAGAGTTCGTGTAAGCATTGGGCTATGTTGCCACTAACACTAGATGATGTAAAAGTTGATGCAATTCTTGCAAGGAAGACCAAGTAAAGACATCACATTTCACTCCCCTTTTCCAAATCGGTTTTATTTCTAAGTTGTTCAAGGGATGGTTGGGACGGAGGAGTTTTTGAAAGGAACTGTCCAAGATGACTCGGAGAATCATTTTCGTTTGCACTCTTCCATCTTTTCATGTCTTCCAAGCATTTCTTTATGGTCCATGCTCCCAACTTAATGCCACTTTCATGAAAGAGAACTTTGTATTCTTCAGAGGTGTGGGGCATGTCTCTACCCTGGCCTAGGGTAAGCTCCACTACGCCAACAACTCTATTACGCATAGTTACAACAATGACTGTAACTACTACATAGGCTAGAAAAGAAGAGTTTCTATCTCAGCTATCACTGAAAAATATAACCTACTAAGGAACTGAGCCAAATGATATGCAACATCAGCTCTCACAAAAGGAACACTTTCCGTTATCCGAATTATGGTTTCCTCATTCATATATTCAATAACACCTTCATTTTCGTGAATTTCGTCTTTGCCCTTGAGTAAGATGATAACCCATCTCAATGCAGCTGCTAAACTTCCCAATAAGATGACAAGAATTCATATCACAAATATAATCCACATTGACCACCATAATCAGACATTGGGCTAGAAAACCTCAACTCATGGCCGATAAAGGATTGAAGGATAAGTTGCATTACAAAATTAAACAATCTTAGGTTAATGAAACCCAAAAAATGCAAATAATTTGATTCTGAAGGTCTGCACGCTATAAATTGAGGACTTGAGTTATAACCATATAAGTAGCACACTTTTTTTTATTGTCGTAGCATGCTCCCTTTACCCCTAGTAAGGATCTGTTTATTAAGATCAAGTAAGTTCTCCTTCACACATAAGTGCATAACCACAAATGAAAGAGTGTCATCAACATAATGAACATGATTATGACATGTTCTGGAGTGAAAGAGAAGATGACACCAGTGAACATTTGTATACAATTATTAACTACGGTGAACACCAAGATGCTTAATGCAACCATGTTGTTCACACTTTCAGAGGTGCTACAAGCGCCAACTGAAAGCATAAAAAAACACAATGACACACATATGATGGCAGTGCCCCTAAGCTTACACAATTGGTCAGGAGCACTAGGCATTGAAGTAGTCACGACAGGGAGTTTTGAGGCTATTGAGAGAAATGTCAAGGTGACTGAGTTGAGTGAGAAGAATCAACATGGAAACCATTCCTTCATGCAATGAATTCCAGACATAGCGTCACACGGGATCCAAGCAAAACATACCCTGGTCGCTCCTGCAATGTAAAGGCCAATTACTGGCACTGGAGCTAAGTAATTGTTTTGGTCAGATGCTACATTTGCACACAACAGTTGCTTTGCCATCTTTGTTGGTCGTAGAATGTTGTATATATGGAGTACTTGGCAGTCAAATTCTTCCTTATACATCTACTAGTGTGTCGACGCGCTCTAGGTGCACATACATATATCAAAAAAAAATTAAATAATTTAATAAGTCAATAAATGCAAATTAAAATGTTTGGAAATTTCATGTAAATGTATATAAAAAATAACTTGTGAGCTTTAGAAAAAATAATTTAGTGAATAGGTTGATTTTCAAAGTTGGCTTCATATTTTGAAATCGTCTTTTCACATGCGTGACATGACCAAATTTTGTCGAAATTGAAAAAGTAACGATAAAAACAAAACGAGTGGAACTAATTATGTAAGGGCCTTTTTACAATTTGAAAATAATTGGGGGGACTTAAAATAATTATTTTGAGGGTTTGGATGTAGTTTATGAATATTTAAGAGAGTCTGGTTTTGATTGTAAAATATTTGAATTTTGGATGACAGGTTCGTAATTTCAAGTGATACACCGCATTGGCATTGTAGTATGGGCTTTTTTAGTTATATGGGTAGATGATTGTAAAAGCATGTTTTGATTTTTCTTTTGGAATTTGAATGCTAGGATTACAAGTTACTCTTCTAATGTGAGGAGATTAAAAAAGAATATTTAAACGGTTGATAAACCAATTTTATGTCCACCAATTGTAGCTCAGTTGGTCGGACATCCACTCTCCTTGTGAGAAGTTGCGGGTTCGAGACTCACCAGTTAGGATTTTGTGAGTTTTCGCACAGTTATTAGGAGCACATTTGCTCCGCCGTTGATAAGCCTTCGGGTATTGAATGCAGCTGCTTAGATGGACTAGACCAGAGCGAAACGAAAGCGAGTCTTCATGCAAAGTGGAGGCGATGGTCTATTCGGTTGAGGGATAGAGTGAAATGGGTTCTTAATGCACCAATAAGGGGAGAAGTTTCATAGAAAACCAATTCTTGATGCAAGGCCGAGCTCCCAAGCTCAGTCAATAAGATGGATGGATTAGTTCAACCCAATCGATTAAATTGATTAATTATATTCAGTTTTTTGTTTTAGTCGAGATTATCTATGATTGATTGTGAGCTCCCAATCGATTCAAATGGACTTGAACCCAATCGATTCGATGGACTGGTTGAACCCAATTGACTTAATGGTTTAGTTCAACCCAAATGAATCAATATGTTCAATTTTCAGATTTTTTTTTTTTTTGGGGGGGGGGGGGGGGGGGGGGGGGGTGTTTCTAATTGAGTAATATATGTTGATTCTACAAAGACCTAATTGCTTGTTTGTGTTCAATTGTCTGATTTACACAGACTTAATTGATTGGTTGGTTCAATTGTTCAACTAATTAAGCAATCACGAAGGTAATGGACATTTTTCAGTTTAACTCAATCAATAGGTTTGGTTTTTTTAGACTTGGTTGAAAAAATCTCTAGTTGAGTTTTATATTTTGAATTTAAAAAAACTCAATTGCTTTGTTGGTTCAGTTCATTGACTTGCGCAATGACGCACATTTTCATAATTTTCAAGATTGAGCCACCAAAGGGGGCTCAGTTTTTCCCTAAGACCACTCTACCTTTTGTTCGTCTGTCCGAAATTAGTCTCAATCGACCAAATCCAGTCAAGCTCCTCAAGTGATCAACCATATTGAATCAAACGTTCACCTCTTCTAATGCCTTTCTCGTATACGATTAGAGAACCGATTGCCCGATCCTACACATCAGTCCAATCAACCAAGCCATTCAATCAATCTAACAAACCACAAACAATTGAGAGAATTATCAACATTTGAGACTTTTTTTTTGTCTTTTTTTGTTTTTGGGATTAAAATACGGGTATAACCATATATTTTTCTTCTGTAGTGATTGATTGAAATTAGGATTCAATTGATCTGATTCATTAAACACATAGATAATCGAGACAGGTATAAGAACAATTTATTTATTATTATTATTATTATTATTATTTTAATTCTTTGCGTTTAAAATCTCTCCAATTAAACCCTCTGTTCTTCTTCTGCAATATTATAGTGATTAATTGAATTGAGAATTCCACTAAGTCTTTCCATTGAGTAGACGAAGGCAATCGATAAAGGTCAACATCTAGTGTCTGATTGATTAGATTGAAATTACTATTAAAAAATGTGTTCAACTATTTAATTGATACAACAATGTTTACATGAGTTGTCACGCCCCAATTTTCGAGAAAATGAAATCTTTATATCCTTGTAGGATTAGGATTATCCGTTTCCCTCAAATTCAGGACATGAAAATTTTAACAACAGAAACATTTATAAAAAAATTTGAAGTTGACAAAAATTTTAACCAGGAAACTCTTTGGAGATGTTCGCCCCACAAGTAAACCTCCAGCAATGCCGCCCCAAAAAACTCTCTAACCTGATAAAGACTAATTGGCTATGTTCCAATAAGAACGTAACCAAGAAGCATAAACTTGTTTGGGTCAACGAGGTAGGTGGTATGGGAAATATCCATCTCTTATAAATAAAATAAGATATATGTTTTAACATGAAATTTTGATACACAATAAAATAATACATCAAAGACTTGCAGTTCCTCAACAAGGCAAGCACGTCATAATAATAAGTATTATTATACTTAAAGTAAACATTTACTGTACTAACACTTATACTGTGAAAATTCAACATGGTAATTCTGACTTGTGGAAACGTTAGTAGACTTACCATTTGCATGAAATGGTTAGAAATAAATCAATAAATTTCTTAATTTATCAGTCCTCATAAATATAATTTGTTTTCAACCAATTACAGATTATAGTCATAATACACCATTATTTAAATATCAACACAACACATTTTCTACCTTAAGGAAGACATATGGTTCTCACTCGATGATCAAATGAGCATTTAAATTCTTTCCTTAAGGCAATCATGCATACACACAAAAAAATTTGCTTATTTTCCACAATCGCACTACCCTCATTGTGTCGAAAACACCTCCCCAAGTATGCCTCCTTTACCTTCGAAACCACTCAGAGCATATATGTCCCAAGTAGGGTGCCACATCGAGGGATATGTCATTTAACCTGAAGTTTGATCTATGACAAATATATTTTAATCATTAGGCATACATTCGAACTCACATGGAATGGTGTACCAAGTATGCAAGTAAGTCTACACAGTAAACTCATATACCAAGTATACAAGCAAGTTTGTATATTAAAATCATACTTTTTCATTCTTTTTTTTTTCTCTTTTTTTTCACCTTTTTTTGGAGTTGTGGAAAATAGCACAAAAATCAACTAATTTTCAAATGCAGCTTAACAAATCCATTTGCATCACAATCAAATACTCATATGCACCATAAACGCATTAACATACTTTCTCTAGTTGCATCACTATCAAATACTCATGCATTATAACGCATTAACATACATTCTCTGACCCTTAACATCTAAATAATTGCTATAAAAACCACTAGTCAAATTACATAACAATAAAATTCAATTCATGATATCCAAATACCAAATTGCATAACAATACAAATACTCAAATCCATCTCGTCAAGAAATGAATCCTCACAAATTAATTCTATCGTAATTAATCACAAGTTCATCCTCTAAGGTGAACACATAGCAAAATCTAAATTTGCAAGAATTACCACCATTCATCATGTACACCCTTAATTTTCAGAATAATATATCTTTGATATTATATTCATATAATTTTTACATAACGTACGTATCTGATTTTTATAATTCAGTCCCAATGATCTACTAATAAATATATTTTTATAATAAAGTGATTATCAAACTCATTCAGTATAAGGATACATACTCTTTAACAAATCGATTGGCGTAATAATCAAATACCCAATTTCATCATCATGAATTAACTTGCATCCTCCAACTAGATCACTACGAAAACACAATCTTCATACTTCAAAACATATTCATAGATCGAAAACACACTTTGATGCATAAATGAGTTACGTGGTAAAAATGTAATTTTTCCAAATTCATAGGATTACACTTCCACATTAATCCAAGTAATATTTTGAGGCCCCTCTAGATAATGACACGTATGGCTACATGCCATACAACAAAATGGACACTTATAAACCAAAGTGGCAATATAAAATAAAGATGGATCATTTCTTAATCCCCTTACATTAATTTCCATTTGATATTAAACATCATCTTCCTTTCAGACACAAAGTTTTCTTTTTTGTAACAGTAAAAAACATCAATATCCTAAAGTATTTTGCACCAATCTGTGCATTTAAGCTCTAAAGAAAAATCCTCAAAACCAGGATACAAATCATATATAACACCCCCAAAAAGTAGTCTTTTGATCATTCTCCTCAATATGCATAACTTCTAAATGTGATTCTATATTTTCAATCCCATCAACACTCTAAATGTAAAAAACCAAATACCACGGTCTCCAAAATCAGTTTCCAAAGTATCAAAACCATAATGGAAAGCAGATTAATCATTATTTAAAACAAAACTATGGCCAACCATTATTTAAACACATATCCCCCCCCCCCCCCCCCCCAACCCCAAAAAAAAAAAAAAAAAAAAAACTTTGAACTATAAACAAATTGACAATGTCGTCAATTGGAGTCTAACAACGATCCTTAATTTGTGCCTAAATGGGCTCATGCATCATCATCTCATCTTGATTCATCTTTGTCTGTAAAATCTAAGGTATTCTAATTTAAAATTGCATCATATGTCTTGAATAGTATAACAAGTGTTTCTTAATCATCGAATCCATGTCTATCATTATCCATAATTTTTGCATCCTCAGTCAATCTCTTACATGATCAACAAAACCGAAGATAAGTACACTAAAAAATAAAATATCACCAAGGCAAGAGTGAGAAATATTCACTAACATCGAACAAATTTAGAAATACAATTTACTAACCATACTAAATCAAAATATCATGTCAAAATTCACAGATTTGGGTGCGGTAGATCAAATCTCCATAAAGCCAATGCTCCAAGAACATGCTAGATCGAATACGTCCTAACTCAAATATGCAAACTCGCAAACACATGCGAAAATCTGTCTGCGCCACACACACACACACATATCTTCTTTTTCTCCCCTCCATTCTATTTTTTTTTATCCATTTTCTCAATAAATAAATTTCCACTCCACTTCTATTCCATTATTTAATCCTTTCATAATAAATAAATCCCTACTCAAATTGCGCTCCATTATTTATTCATATCACAATAAAATAATCCCCATTTCAAATTAATTACTTTTATCTGGCGTACACACAACTGCCACCATCAATCGCTCGACTCCTGATCGTACCATCTCCAGACCGTCGCAAGCCTGATTGTCATCCACAAAGATCACATACCGGAGACTGACCAAATAATTGTTGCAGGGTCACTAAACTACAAATCACAGCTCACCCGCGTGATCGCAACCCGAAACCATCACCATTGTATCTCACTAATTGTTTATTTTTGAAAATTTTGGCCAAACATCCCATCCACCTCTGCAAGTGGGGTTTACTCCCTTCAAACACCTCAGCCAACACCACCGGAGGGAGGGATCAAAGCTGATCTGCTCAGAATGTCGGCGAAGGCTCCAATCAAGCTTTTTCTCTTTATGCGAACCTGGTTTTTTTTTTTTTTGCATTGAAATCAAACGGGAAAGGAGAGGGAAGAAATTAAGGAAAAAGGAAAAATGAGGTGAGACTTTGGGGTGGTGAAACCCGATGCAAAGCTTGGTCGCGGTCCGAGCTCATCACTGGAGAGGAAGAAGAAAACATCCAGGGAAGGGATAAGAAAGAGAAGGGGAAATTTTCTTTTTATAATGTGAGTGGCTATTTACTCCCACCGAAATTCTAAGGGCATCCACCCTCTAAACTCAAGAATATAATTCTCGAAAAATTTGAAATTTAAATTCAAATAAATTTAACTCTATTGTAATTAATCCAAAATTTTGAAATTAAATAAATTAGCCTTAGAAAATTTACGGGTGTTACACAAGCCTTAGTATAAATGATTTTATCTTTAGCAATATATGGGATTGATTAGAGTTGTGGGAAGCCACTTAAGAACCTTTGATTTGTTTGGATTTTCATGGCAGTGTAAAGAAGATGACAAAATTGATCTTACCTTGGCACAAATAGGATCATGTGAATAATCATAACAATGCAATAACTGCATAATGAGAAAGGGTAAGATTGTTTAACACCACACCACCACCCCACATTCTCTCCCACGCCATCAATATAAAAAAAAAACACTCTTTTTCAACAACGAAGGCTTCTTCGTTGTTCTTCACCTCTCATTCTCCTCCTTACGGTTTCTCAACAAAAACAACCGAACATTTTCACTTTCACCTCTCTCCAAATATCCATTTCACAGTAACCCCCATTTCTCCTCACTTTTTTACAAACCCCAATCAAGAAATTCGATCAGATTCTTTGCAAATGATGCACCCAAGAGGGAGAAAGAACCCTTTTCTTCATCTTTTGTTTCCGTTGTCGAAAGAGAAATAGAGACTTGAGAAAGGCGAGGAAGCATTCATGGTTATTGATCTTAACAAGGTGAGTTTTTTGCTTAATTGCAGAGAGGTCACTGGAAGTCGGATTGCTCCCCCTTTCTCATTCTCCCTCACACCTTCGATACCTTTTCTCATATCTCTGTATAAGTCTTTTTTTCTCCATCGCCCTTGAAGAGGACTTCGCAAGGATGGGTTCCCCATTCGCATTGGCCTTTGTGAGGGCAAAAAAAGTTGGCCCTGACAAATGCTCGTGTACTTAGAGAACCCCCACGCGTAGAGATCTCCGGAGGATGGGTTCTCCACTCGCAGGAGCCTCTGCGAGGGTGATGGTGGAAAAAAATAGAGAATAAAAGGAAAATAGGAGAAGAAAAAAAGAAAAGGATGTGGTGACGAGGTGTGGTGATGCGACCGATAGTGACAGAGCGTGGCGTGGTGGTGTTCGTTTTGTGTTGGATCCACTAAGAAACACAGCTCTGCAGAGAGTGGAGACAAAGAGAAGAGAGATTTTGGGTGAAGTTTTTTTATTGGTGGTGTAGGAGAGGAATGTGGGATTGGTGGCGTGGGACAGTATAATTGGTGGTGTTAAATAGTGTTTTCCAATGAGAAAATACCCCTCCACTTCCTTTTTTGATACAGTTGAAGTAATTACTCTTTACTGTTTTTCTTTCAGCTTTGTTGAATGAATTGTATAAAAAGCAATCTTCTAAGAAATCTATTTTGATTTTTGATTTTTGATTTTTTATATATTGTGTTTGTTTGTTTTGCCATCGTCTCACTTAGTTTTCATCGCATTGCGGTATACTAGTTTTGGCATGGATGAGATGGATGCTCTTAGACAAGAGTACAAGACTGTAGAAAAATAGGTAAATTCTATTTTTTTGCACCCCACTTTTTAACACCGCCAATTCCCCCTTTTGACACCACCACCCTACCTTTATGTCTAACACTACCACCTGCTCTTTGACACTGCCAATAAAAAGGGGCTTCTATTCTCTCTTCTCATCTCTTTTCAAGAACAACAACAACACAAGCAACGACGGTGTTGTCGCCCCCACTTTCTTTCTCTCCTCCCCTCTTCTTCTCCTATATTCTTCTTCCTCCTTCTCTCTTCTCATGAACAAAGATGGAATAGGAGAAGCCATCCAGCGACGGCAGGGTGGTAATTGTTCCTAAGAAGATAGGAGAAAAATGCGAGGGGATGAGCGGCAAGGCGGGGTGGTGCCGCTGCTGGTTGTTGTTCTTGAGAATATTGGATAAGAGAGGGTGAGAGAGGAGAAGAAATTTTATTGTTGGTGACCTTTAGCAAGTAAAAAAAAGGTAGCAACTATTTGGCACCACAACTTACTCTCACCCACACCACCCATCTAATTTTTTCTTTTCCACACCATCAACTTTCTGTCCCACACCACTATTCTCTTCCACACCACCTATAAAAACTCCCAAATTCAAAACGATTGAGATATTTATTTCCCCTTCTAATTTCCTCTCTTCTCACAACCACCCTTATTCTTCTCTGAATTTTTTTGTTCTTTTTCTCATCTTCTTATCTCATTTCTTTTATTTTCTTCCCTCCCCATCCGGGGGCACCTAGGGGTGGGCACGGTCCGGATCGGTTCCAAATTTGGAGGAACCTAACTTGAACCGTTTAAAAATAACGGATCCGGTCCGGTCCGGATCCCCTCGTTTTGAACATTGGAACCGAACCTAACTCGAACCGTTTGGAACGGTCCGGTTCCTACGGTTCCTAGTAGTATTTTCTTTGATGTCATCTACTAGATGATATTCTTTTCTAAAACTGCTTGGTAACTCCCTGAAAAAAGCTTTTGATCTCTACTGGCTAGTTCTATGTTGAATGTGCAATTACTGGCTTGTTTGCATATATATTCAGCACAGATCATGCACACCTCAACATAAATTTCAACCCCCTTTTAATCTAATATTGGTTCTTAATGAAATTCACATAGTTAAATCTACATTCTCACGGTTTAATCTACATCTAAATACAAATTAACAATATACTAAAATTCAACAGATAGAGAAAATTAATGAAAGAAACAAAAAATGAGAAGTTGCTTGTAATATCCCATAAACGAAATGAGTAACCATGATCCCGCTTACAGCAAAAACCCCTTTCCAGAACTTGTTATCTTTGATTACATTCAATGGAGGAGGAGGTTCGGTCATATTGCATCTTCCACTTCATCCTCCCCGCCATCTGCTGTTGCTGCTTCTTCTCGAAACAGAGAGAGAGAGAGAGAGAGAGAGAGGAGAGGGAGATCTCCTGCTGCTGGTGGTGGTTCTCGCTGCTGCTGCTGCTGCTACTTCTTGAGACAGAGACCGAGAGAGAGAGGAGAAGGAGATCTCCTGCTGCTTCTTCTCGAGACAGAGACCGAGAGAGAGATGAGACAGAGATCTTCTTCTCGAGACAGAGACCGAGAGAGAGAGGAGACGGAGATCTCCTGCTGCTTCTTCTCGAGACAGAGACCGAGAGAGAGAGGAGACGGAGATCTCCTGGCTGCGCTGCTGTTGCTTCTTCTCGAGACAGAGACCGAGAGAGAGAGGAGAGGGAGATCTCCAATCGTCTCTTCCTTTTCTTCTTGGTCTCGCTGTTGCTGCTGCTTCTTCTTCTCGAGACAGAGAGAGAGGAGTGAAAGACAGAGAGAGAGAGAGGAGGGAAGGACAGAGAGAGAGGGGGTTTTGGTGATTCCTTCACGTCTCCTCCTCTTCCTTTACTTATTGGTGATTTGGTGGTAGATTTTTAATAAATGCAATTAGAAACGGGTCCAATCCGGACAGTTTCGTTTTTAAAAATAGGAACCGGACCGGATCGTTTTATATCGGACCCGGACCGATCCGAACCGTATGTACAAATTTATAATTGAAATCCGGACCGTTTAGAGCAAAACGGTCCGGTTCGAGTTGAACCCGCGGATCGACGACCCGTTTGCCCACCCCTAGGGGCACCCTAGAGCACCCCTCACATATCCTTTTTCATTTTCTCAAATCAAAATTGAAGACAAAGTTGAAGAAGCATATCATATGGAGTTTTTACAGGATCTCGATTTCGATTCCGCCATCGCCCCTCTCCTTGTCTTTCTTTTCTTTCCCGTCTTACCCTTTTTTATTTTTTTCGCCCTCACAGCGGACCATGCGAGAACGAGTTCCAGAGTGTTCCATTCGCAGGTACCTCTGCGATGATCATTTTTTTGCCCTTGCAGCAGCCTGTGCGAGTGGGGAACCTATCCTCGCACGGTCCGCCGGGGGCAAAAAAAATAAAAAACAAGGTGCGACGGGAAGGAGAATAAGGAAAGGGAGATGAGTGACAATTTGTGCGAGAAGAAGAGAGAATGGGAGAATAAGAGAGGGGAATTGAGAGAATGTGGGATAATAAGAGATAGGGGAACTGAGAGATGGGGGAAAAAGATGATGAGAAAGATAAGAAAAAGATGGAGAAGGGGTGACAATGGTTGTCGCTCTATCTTCTCTATCTCTCGTTGTTGCCGGTCGTTTCTCACCATCCCTCGCAATCGATCACCGATTTCCTCACTACCCTTTTCCAGGTTGTTGTTGTTATTGTTCTTGAAAAGAAATGATGAGAGAAGAAGAAGATGAATAGTGGTTTTTTATGGGTGGTGTGGGAAAGAAGGTAAAAAAAATTGACGGGTGGTGTAGGTGAGACTTAAGAGTAACCTGTGGTGCCAAATAGTCGCTGCCATAAAAAAGAGGGAGGTTAGTGTCAAATTGTTTTACATCACCTCCATCAAGTCGTTGAAATAGAAAACATTAAAAACTTTTGGATCATGCAATCAACATGCAACTTTGTTCCTACAAATAAATTAATCCATTTTAGCAAAGCCTAAGATATCATCAGTTCATTATAGACTTATTTAAATACTTATTTACCTCAAGAGGATCTGCATCATCTTCAAAGGTTGACCTCCTATATGGTGATGTTAAAGTTTCATCTGTGATAAGATAAACAAACTAAGTTATTAATTTACTCAAAAAATAAGCAAACATAAAACAAATAAGTAAGATATTCACAACTAGACTTTTTATTACCTTTAATATCGGCCCATAACCAGTTTTGGGCACACATCAAAGCTTCTAATGTCTTTGGATGAAGTCAATTGCGATGTGGGCTAACAAATCTACCGCCCGTACTAAATGCAGACTCCGAAGCAACTGTAGAGACTGAAACCGCTAAAATGTCTATAGCAACCCGATTCAAGGTCAAATATTCGAATGTCCACTTGACCACCCCTCTTCCTTAGAAATCTTTTAATATGCTCCTTTAAATGGCTTGTGTCATTCCTAGTCTCCCCTCCAAGCAAATCACCACAATAATTGCATTTAGTTTTTTCTTCACCGTTTATGGTTATCAATGTAAAGTGATTCCATGCTGGAGATGTTAACTTTCTTTTTCTTATTTTTGGGGGTAGTGGTGGTACATGAACTGTATTATTAACATCGGTGGGAGGAGTGGGATTTGATTGTACCTCGGGTGATTGTAAATTATTCGCAATCACAAGTGTTGGATGAGAGCCACTATCACCAAAAGGGGTAGATGCTGAGATTCACATGTTTTGGGGCTCTCTCCAACCATATTCTATACATCAAGAAAACAAAAGAAATCATAACATATTATTTCCAAAAGAAAATACAAAAAAATGTAGAAAAAATCAAAAAACAAAGTCATACACAAAGCAATGAGACTTGAGGTTCCATGCTAAAGATGTTAGATGTTAATGGTTGTCAGGCAAAACATGCTAGTTAGTTCAACAAGAACAAACAAGTTGGAAAAATCCCAGTCATCAATGTGATGAATAAAAATCAGATCCTCGGATACTCTACTATGAACAAGTAAAATAAATAAAGTAGATACCAAATCAATAGCTTTAACATCATGAATAATCATTCCAATATCAAGTTTTAACCATTTGTATGTGTACGGTGTACTCAACATACAAATCTGATGAGTGACTTTTTTTTTTTTTGTTAAACAATCTGATGAGTGTCACATGACAATGAAATCCATCCCCTCATGATACATTCTCCATTGAAAGACCGTACCATAGAGAAAAAAAGAAAAAAAAATCCTTGGTTTACATTCTCTGAGACTCTCTGACTATATATATGCTCTGCATTGAAGTGTGGTCTCTCCAACTCCAAGAATCAAGTGTTGCTTTGAAACACAAAGAAGACTTGTTGGTGAAAATGCTAGGAGATCGAAGTAGTCAAAGTTTATAGCTTTTCAACAAATGTGGATGACAAAATACATGTTCTTGGTCAGGTGTGTCAACTGTAACTTAACCCATCTTGTAAGTTGTTGACATGGCAAACCAACTATGTGATGTTGTTGGGTCTCAATCTTGCCAATTCTCCAAAAGCTGGATTATTGAACATCTCACCAATCTTAATTTATCCAAGTTTATGAATGAGTTTATCATGCAAGAGTTGAACTAACTTGAAACACATTGAAATTAGCTGAACTAACATGAAAATTGAATGTGTTGAGTGATTGAGTCTCTACTTTGAACACAAAAACATAGCGTTACATGTGGTATCTTCTGAAAAATCATGTTTTGTATAGTCTCAAACTAAATTTTGTAGCCCTAACTCGTTCCATTTCCCCCAGAAAACCAGCAAATCAAGAAAGCCCCATAAAGAGTGATAACTTTACAACGCTATCAGCAAATCAAGAAAACCCCAGATCTATAAATAGTATTATTAACTTAAGTGCTAGGGTGATTTCTAGGGTTTGCTGCAGGATCTCGGGCTTGCTGCTGCCGATGATTAACTGCACGCCTTTGCACTGTGGATGATGGACCAAGATCGCACAACCGACCCCATCGTCTCTCGTGGGGAAGGCTTGCAAAACAACAGAGAGACATCCAAAAACCTTGGAACATGATCTACACTCGAACTAGACCCTGAGATCGCTGAGATGGAAGGAAGGTATGGTACAGTATGGGTAGCGAAGGCCTTAAATGCGCGATCGCCTGCCTCTAAGAAGGCTGCTACTATATATCTCATAGAAGAGGACAAGACCAAAGCTATCGTCCCAGTCGATGTCACACCAATGGTGGAGGAAGGGAAGAACAATACAGAACCCCCTCCTAGCAAGGAAACTCATGCAGTACCAAACACAAAAACATGGGCACAAATACTCTCGAACAAAAGGGTGCGGGGAAGACTCAGCTTGCATTCAAACCCCCAGCTATGTCAAATGGTAAGCCTATGGTGCAACTGCAATCTGAGGACTTTGAAGAAGAAAGAAAGGTGTGCGAGGAGTAGATAGTAGGGAACTTTGTAGGCAAACGCCTAGCCTTTGTATACGTGAAAGAAGTGCTAACTCGTACCTGGAACCTGAATCACAATTTTGATATGAAAACGCACAATGAGCACACATTCGTATTCAAGTTTCAGGATGAGAAGGATAGAGAAAAGGTGCTAGAACTTGGGTCATTACACATTGCCAGCAGGCTCTTCATCGAAACCTTGGAGACCCTTCCTCGAGGACGATATAAATGCACTTAATACTATTCCCATTTGGGTTTGCTTAAAGAACACACCATTAATGTTCTGGAATCCTAAAGGCATAGAAGCGATAGCTAGCGCGATTGGTACCCCGCTCATGCTCGACAAATCTACTGAAGATAAATTACGAATGAACTTCGCGAAGGTATGCATTGAAGTAGATGTGAATAGTGCTTTCCCTACTAAAATCCCACTAGTGGTGGGTGGTTCAAAGACATATGCTATCGGACTAGAGTACACTTGGAGACCGATTAAGTGCAAGCACTGTAGTGTATTTGGGCACAACACAGAAGGTTGCTCTAAAATAGTCAAAAACCCCACTATCAAAGTTTATAAGCTAGTAAACAGGAAAGAGAAGGATGGGAACAATTCAGCAGAGAATGAAGAGGGATGGGAGCTACCCAAAAGACACCACACATTTAGGAGAAGGGATGCAAATGACAATGCAGGTAGTCCAATAGGCCAGAAGGGGATGGAGACTTCCCCCAAGGCAGTGAATGAAGAACCAGTCAATGTGGACCAGGTTCCAGTAGCGGAGAGCAACAACAGCCAAAAGACCACAACTGAAGTTGCAGCCAACATTGATATGAGTAACTCAAGAACTGAAATAATAATAGAGAAGCGAGGGCTCGATACCCATAGTAAGATATGCAACGATGCAGCAACAAGCTCAAAAAATGGGAATGTTGAAAAGGAAAAATCAGGGAGGCACGACGCCAAGCTGAACATGCAGGGGAAGGAGAAAACATTGCACAATAGCATAGGGGCCAAGCAGCCCCTCAACATCAAGGTTTCCAAATGATTCGAGTAGGTTGTTGGAACATCAGAGGGCTCAATGACCCCCTCAAGCAGCGCGAGATAAGGCACGTTGTTAATAAGATATTAAGAATAAAATTAGTGTGGTTGGAGTAGTCGAAACCAAAGTGGCTGCAGCAAAAAAGGATGCCATCCAAAGAACTCTCCTAAAGGATGGGAAATGGCTAGACAATAACGATATCACTATAGGGGGCAGGGTGTGGCTAGGATGGGATCCTGAAAGAGTTAATATTAATTTGATTTCTAAGTCCGCTCAAGCGATCTTTGCTACAGCAAAGTGGACGAATGGGTTTGAATGTGTGCTCACAATCATATATGGGAGCAACTACTACTTAACATGACAGCAACTATGAAGTGAAATTGAAGCGTTTGCAGGTGTTAACACCTTACCGTGGACCTTATTAGGAGATTTTAATGCTACCATGCATGCCCAGGAACGAGTGGGACGGGCAGACACAGCTCCTGCTAGTGCCGGTGACTTGCTGAATTGCTTAATCCAGGCTGGGTTATATGACTACAAATATAGTGGAAGCTATCTAACATGGTGCAATAACCAAGCAGGGGCTAACAGAGTGGCATCAAAGATCGACAGAGTCCTAGTCAATGGCTATTGGTTACAACATGCTCCTGATGCTGAGACGGAATTTCTGAATGCAGGTATCTCGGACCACTCCCCTATGATCTTAACACTCTATGATACTAGTAATAGAGGCCCAATGCCATTTAAAATTTTCAACTATTTGGTACATGAGCACGACTTCTTCAAAATTGTTGAAGAAGCATGGAAGGATCGGATCGACGGAAATCCTATGTATCGATTGGTACAAAAATTAATAAGGGTTGAGCACTGTCTCACTGCATGGAGGAAGGCTGGGTTTAACAAAGCAAGCACTCAAGCAGAGATGGCTAGGCAGCAGATGGTGCAAACCCAACAAGACTTTCAGATTCGAACTCAACAGGCCCTGAGCATTCCCATCTCTCTGCTACATGGAGAACGAGAAGCTGTTAGAGTATATCCAAGAGCATCGAGGAATGAGGAATCCGAACTGAAGCAAAAAGCTAGAGCACAATTGTTCGTACAAGGGGATCAAAACAATAGGTATTTCCATGGGTTTATGAAGGAACGATTGGGCCGGAACAAAATACTGAGTATACACAACAGACATGGCAACAAACTTGAGAATCCTGATGAAGTTGAGGTTGAATGTATCCATTACTTCAATGACATATTTGCTGGGACGCATGACTGCGAATATGATAGATCTATTATTGATGAACTGGATCTAGATAACGTACTGATAGATGACATGGGGTCAGAGTTAATGAAGGAAGTAACGCGAGCTGAAATAGTGGAAACACTCTCTATGATAGACTCAAACAAAGCTCCTGGTCCAGATGGGTTCTCCTCCTACTTCTTCAAAGCATCTTGGCGGATTGTAGGGGATGATTTTACTGCAGCAATATTGAACTTCTTCATGAAAACAAAGTTGCTAGGCGAGGTAAATGCTACATTAGTCACTCTAGTTCCTAAAGTTAGTAATGCATCTACCTTTAGTGACTACAGGCCAATTGCTTGTTGCAACATCTTATACAAATGTATCACTAAGCTAATCCAAACAGAATGAAAGAAGCAGTCCAAACAGTGGTGAGTAACTCGCAGTCAGCGTTCATTAAAGGACGACACATCCAGGATAACATTATGCTTGCACATGAACTTGTTCGCAATTACCATTGGGATCGCGGGCCTCCCAGATGTGCAGCCAAGATTGATCTTCGTAAGGCATATGACATGTTTAGGTGGGACACCATCCTGCATTTATTAGCAAGATTCAACTTCTCGGCTGACTTCATAGCTTGGATCAGGGAATGCATCACCACTCCCAAATTCTCTATCTGCATTAACGGATCCCCGAAAGGATACATACAGGCCACAAGAGGGATAAGGCAAGGCTGCCCCATGTCCCCCTACTTATTTGTAATGGTGATGGAAATATTGCATTTAACACTCAAGAAAAAGGTGCGAGAAGGATCATACACACTCCACTATAGATGCAAAGACCCAGAGATCACACACCTCAGCTTTGCAGACGACTTGATTGCCTTCTTCCAAGGCAATGGTGCCTCTGCAGCTGCACTAGCCGATGCTCTCCAAACATTCAAAGTGTGCACTGGGCTGGAAGTCAATTGCAATAAAAGCACCCTTTTATGGCATGGGTCAATGCGCATGACACAACTGAAATATGCAGTCACCTACCGTCCATAGTGAGCGCTCTCCCTGTTAAATATTTGGGGTTGCCACTGATATCCTCCTACCTTTCGCATCAACAATGCACTCCCATTATCGAGCGCATCAAAAGGAAGGTCAATTCTTGAAAGAACAAGTTCTTATCTTACGCGGGAAGAGTTGTTTTGATCAAATCAGTCCTTGCAAACATGCATATCTATTGGACCTCTTGTTATGGACTGCCGAAGCAGACAATTGAAAACAATCAATGCGGTGCTTCATAACTTCCTTTGGTCAGGAGGAGAATCCCTTTCAAAGAAGGCAATGGTGAAGTGGGAGACCATTTGTCACCCGTACAGAGAAGGTGGCTTGGGAATCCGAGACATACGAACAGCAAACGAAGCTGCCACCATGAAGCATGTCTGGAATATTGTCACTAACAAGCAAACTTTGTGGGTTCAATGGATTACGAAGAACTTAATCAAGCATAAGGATTTTTGGTTGATGAACAATCCACATGAGGCGTCGTGGTGTTGGCGCAAAATTTTATAATGCAGACCAAAAGCTAGCTCTCTAGTGCTACATCTCATTGGTAATGGAGAAAACATACTTTTTTGGAAGGAGCCTTGGCACCCCTTGGTTTGTTGCTCGACAGATTCCCGCAAGAACTCCTATATAACTCAACTCTCCATAAAAACGCCAGGGTCAGTGCGCTAATTATGAACAATGCTTGGAGTGTTCCACAAGGATTAAGGTCCTCTATATGTGAAATAACGGATCATCTAGATGAAATTGAGATCGATCCCTTTAGAGAAGATGAAATAGTGTGGAATACAGGCACATATGGCACCTATCATATGAAGGATATGTATGAGGCGATCGGACACAAGAACAGAACTGAGGGCGGGGCGCAAGTAATCTGGTTCAAAGGTAATATACCTCGTCACAGTTTTATCACTTGTCTTTTGGCTCATGGTGCCTTGAAGACACTTTATAAGCTCAAGAAGTGGGGCACAACACAGAGCGATCTCTGTCCAATGTGTGCTTCTGCCACAGAGACGGAAGATCACTTGTTCTTCAAATGCATATACTCTCAGTTCGTATGGAGATACATGCTTTTTTATCTCGGTTACTCTCGACAGATCCTAGGATGGGAGCATGAGCTGAATTGGTGCACTAACAATTTCAAAGGCAGTGATTCCAGTATACTAATAAGAAGAGTAACTCTAAATGCCATTGTGTACCATGTCTGGGCAGAGAGGAACAAACGTGTATATCAACAGTCTCGTATAGAGGCCACTGAGTTAGTAAAACGTGTTTACGCAGATGTGAGGCTGAGAGTCAGTGCTACAACTTGCTTAACTGCAGATAATCGGGCCAACAAACACCTCTTCGCGAGATGGAACCTAGATATGACCTACACTCTGCCTTGCCCAGCTAAGTGTAAATGGGTCAAGCCAGAGGTTGGATGTATCAAACTCAACTCAGATGGTTCATTGCGAGGGGAGCGAGGTGGCTATGGTGCCATCATTCAGAATGATTCTGGCGAAGCCATCTTAGCATGTACTTGTGAAGATAAAACACATTCGGTCATTAAACACGAACTGCAGGGCTTGGAAGTGGGCCTAAAGCTCGCTAGATCGCATGGTGTCAGGAAATTAGAAATTAGCACAAACTCTAAGAGCATGTACTACCAGTTAACAAACACCAAAAGCACTTCATGGGATCTCAGACACATACACCACAGAATCAAAAGAGAACTACAACAGCTAGAATGTTACAAAATTAGTCATCAGTTTAGAGAGGCCAATAGAGCGGCTGACTTCCTATCAAAATTATACCTGGGTCAAGTCTTTGTTGAAATCATTCCTAGCTCCTTTGCGGAGGATCTAATGAAGATTGCGTATGAAGATAGTATAGGAAAGACTTACGATTGTAACACTCTTCTTTTTCAGGTTTGGGGGTCCTTAACAAACCCTAGCTCAATTTATAAAAAAAAAAATAAATAAAAAAACCCAGACAAATAAAATGAAATACAGAGAGAGAGGAGAGTACCTGATGGTTGAGGGTATGACTATTGCGTTGAGCGTTGAGGATTTGGATTTTCAAGAGAAGAGTGAGAGCTGCAAGAGCAGGGTTGAGAGGTGAGAGCCGCAGGGAGCAGAGACTGAGAGCAGGGTTGAGAGAGTGAGATGAGAGCCCGGAGCCGCACTGTCGCAGGGGTTGAGAGAGTGAGATCACTAAGGGTGTGTTTGGTTGCATGGAATCTTATGTCATGGGAATCCATGAGGGGGGCCCTACATTTTAGGCTAAATTGATATATCACTCTACATCCATCATTTGGTTTTGTGATCAATGATGGGAATGGAAGCCCCATGAACATGGGAATCACATGCCTTGGGGGACCAAGGAGTGAGATTCTCATGTTCATGGGACTTTCATTCCCACCATTGATCATAAAATCAAATGGTACATGTAGAGTGATGTATCAATTTAGCCTAAAATATAGGGATTTCCTCATGAATTCTCATGACATAGGATTCCATGCAACCAAACACACCCTAAGATGAGAGGGTTGAGATAGTGAAATGAGAGGTGAGAGCCGCAGCCGCAGAAAGAGGGAGGAGGGTTAAAGTTGAGAGTGAGATGAGAGATCTGATATTCTGATAATATAGTTTAGGGGTATTTAAGTAAATTTTTTGATTAAACGAATATCCATGGGCGAATATGTCCAAATCTGTATCTCCCTCGTATCCGCCCCAACCTCTCCATGCAGCCGTAACCCAATCCACTCCGAACCGGACTAGGGTGCAGATATCCGTGGAAATCCACCTATGTCGAACCTCTGTCTTCCTCGCTTCTCGTTACATCTCTGTTGTGTTTGTCGTGCTATCGATATGGAGTTTGCGATTCTGATCGTTGTTGTTAGGTTTTGATTGAAAAAAAAACCATCTTTAGTTAGCTTTGGAGGAATGTGTTTTACGAGGGACTGATTCGTCGATCAAAACCCAATCTTTGAATCTCCAGTGATTCCTTTAGCGATGTATCAATGGCGGAAATTCGAGTTCTTCGAAGAGAAAACCACGGGAAAGTCTTCTTCTTCATCGATGCCCGATGAAGTTACGGGTAAGACCGAGTGTTGTTCGAGCGGACGAGGAAAGATTGTGGTTGGATCGGATGATGGCATGGTCACTTTGCTTGATCGAGGGTTCAAACACATCTATGGGTTTCAAGCTCACGCTTCATCTGTTTTCTTACTTCAGCAGCTCAAGGTATTATCGCGTTTTGTTTTAAGTTTTTCTATTTTGGGTGTGAGGTTGAATTTTGTGAAGAAATTTAATGATCAAGTTCATGTTTTTATGGTTCAGTCACAGCGTTTAGTGTGGTTTCGAATCGATAGGTTTCCAAAAAGGAGAATAATATGGTGGTCAAGTTGAATTATTAATGTTTTGGTTGTATAAGCAATTTGAGAAGAAAGGGCGAAGGTATTGTGAACTATGCTTAAAATATGGTCACGTTCAAGTGATTTTTTTGTTAGCCATGAAAAATTTTTGATGAATTTTCGTCCGTGATTTACGCAGGCAGACAATGAAGCATGAAAGTAAATATTAGATTGAGACGTTGATGAGAGATCGGCTGATGTTAATCTTTGATTAGCTCTTATCCTACTGTAGCCCCCCGAAAATGATTTCACTTTGTTTTGTATTGAGTGACTCTAATACTTTGTAGCCATAAGCTTCAACCTTATAATTCTGTTTACTTGGTTATAGTGTAGCTGACTACTTATCATCGCTTCATAAACTAGCAACGGAATCACCTCATGACAATTGGAGAAGATGAGCAAATATCTCTGCAGCTATCACCCATCTGCCTGAAGGTTTTTGACCTAGATAAGAAGCAGCCAGAGGGTACAAGCACAACAAGTCCTGATTGTATACAGATATTGCGGATATTCACCAATCAATTTCCTGAAGCCAAGGTAATGCATATAACTCATTTTTGGTACACTTTTGTATTCAACCAAGTGCTACTAAGTTTCCATTTTAAGAGAAGGATATATGTGCTTCTTTTGGCATAATTATGGGTAGAATATCTGGTTGTGTAGTTTTCTAGCCTGAAAGGTATGAAACCCTGATCTTCTGCAGATTACGACATTTTTGGTCCTTGAGGAAGCTCCACCGATTATGTTGATCTCTATTGGATTAAATAACGGCTGCATTTACTGCATTAAGGGGGACATTGCACGTGAGCGTATAACAAGATTCAAGCTTCAGGTGGAGAATTCGTCAGAAAAGAACCAATCTGCTATTACTGGTTTAGGGTATCGGGTTGATGGTCAAGCTCTTCAACTCTTTGCTGTGACTTCTGCTTCAGTGACTTTGTTCAACTTGCATGAACAACCTCCCAGGAGACAAACGCTGGACCAAATTGGATCTGAAGTAAATAGTGTCACGATGAGTGATCGCTCGGTATGTCACCCAACTTGGTTTTCGTAGCTGAAATCTACTTCTGTTCTTTTTTCTTTTATGAATTATATAACTGTAGCCTCAGTCCAACTGAATGATTCATCCTTCTTAACCGAGCAGGAGTTAATAATTGGACGTCCAGAAGCTGTGTATTTCTATGAAGTTGATGGACGCGGTCCCTGTTGGGCTTTTGAGGGTGAGAAAAAATTCCTTGGTTGGTTTCGTGGGTACTTATTATGCGTTATTGCAGATCAAAGAAACGGAAAAAATACTTTTAATGTATACGATCTCAAGAACCGACTAATTGCCCGTAGTCTAGTGGTTAAAGAAGTTTCACACCTGCCTTGTGAGTGGGGTAACATAATCCTTATAATGAGTGACAAGATAGTTTTATGCATTGGAGAGAAAGACATGGAAAGCAAATTGGATATGCTATTCAAGAAAAATCTTTATACTGTTGCTATCAATCTGGTCCATAGTCAGCAAGCTGATGCTAGTAATTTGTAGCTGCACATGAAGACACATCATATGGATTAAACCCATACTCACTGTTTTATCAGTGTTAGAATCCACATTAAGATTATGTTGGATAATCCAACCACACAATGACAGTTATTTGAAGTTAACCTTAACGTAATTTGGCTCTTTCTGGCTTCCCAGTTACATGAGAAAATGAATAAGTTGAAAGATCCTGGTTCTCCAATTCATTACTTAGAGATCGACTTTAAGCCACGAAAAACAACTGATTGGGCAAAACCTTGACATGGACATATGTCAGGATGAACCAATTTGGTGACTTTGATGATCAACTTAGTTACCATATCTTTGGATCACATGATGCCCAAGAGTCAGGTGCCCTGAGAGCCAGAGATAAAACAATGCATAAAACTTGTATAACCAAATGATAGTGACTACTCATAATATAATATTAGATAAAATAAGCACATTGCCGTCTTTATCAAAATGTTACTTTAAAGTAAATAAGTGTTGAACAACAGAGTTGATAAGTAATTAAGCATAATTCTCTATGCCATCGTGTGGGTCATTTGGCAAGAAGGCAATATTTGGATTTTGTACAACTCCTTCCTTTCTAGAGACCATGTCATCATGGATGTAATGGGTTTCTTGTGGTACTTGTGCTCTATCTCATTCTCTACTCAAGGGCATTCGGTTCGTCCAATCCTTCCTTGAGTGGAGTAATTTATTTGTTTGTTTATTTGTTTATTTATTTATTTATTTATTTATTTATTATTATTATTATTATTATTATTATTATTATTATTATTATTATTATTATTATTATTATTATTATTATTATTATTATTATTATTATCATCATCATTATTATCAGACGTTATCTGATAAATAACTCTTATCAGACGTTCCTGAGGACTCTCCTTCCCATAAATAACTCTTATGTTCTATTCCTTCCATAAAACCCAAGTGACAAAGTGAGCTCCTATTTTCTAAATCCATTTCCCGAAAGTGGCGAGGTTGGAGTTGTTCCATCCATTTAATCAGATAAGTCTTGGAAAGATTCTTGAAGAAGGAGAGAGTGCCTAAACTCATTAAGGAAGCCTTCCTATGCAGCTTTAGCATATCTATAGCTGATCAAAAGATGGTTCACATTCTCCTTGCCACAATCACACTGATTTGGAGTTTGTATTCCCCTTTTTCTTCAAATTATGTTAGGATCTTTTTTTTAGTGGTTGCCCATAAGACGAAATTGAGTTCAGGGAACAATGCTTTACCCAAATCCTATTTTTGTTTGCAGCAATGATGTTGTTCCCATGTGAAGTAGTTGCACCTTAATTTAGGGTCTCAAACATTCTCTTAACAGAAAAGCCATTAGGTTTATCTTCCCACAGAATCTCATCATCCTTGTCACTAGGGATCTTATCCTGGACCATAAAATGCAGGTTACACTCATTCATTTCCCATTCATTGAAGTTTCTTCTGAAACTGAAATTCCATTTATGAGAGTCCTCATTGGCAGTGTAGTCAAGGTAGGTACCTAGGCACACCTGAGGCATGCCTCGAGATGTTTTTTTTTTACAAAAAACCGCCTTAAGAGGAGGCAATGCGGTGCAATAAAATGAGGCATTCGCCTCGGTGCGCCTTGGTGTTTCTAGCGCCTCAAACATTCTCTTAACAGAAAAGCCATTAGGTTTATCTTCCCACAGAATCTCATCATCCTTGTCACTAGGGATCTTATCCTGGACCATAAAATGCAGGTTACACTCATTCATTTCCCATTCATTGAAGTTTCTTCTGAAACTGAAATTCCATTTATGAGAGTCCTCATTGGCAGTGTAGTCAAGGCAGGTACCTAGGCACACCTGAGGCACGCCTCGAGGTGTTTTTTACAAAAATCTGCCTTAAGAGGAGGCAATGCGGTGCAATAAAATGAGGCATTCGCCTCGGTGAGCCTTGGTGTTTCTAGCGCCTCAGGCGTGAGGCGTCACCTCACTATTTTTACATGGTTATTTTATCAATCTTTATTTTACCTACTTATAAGTTAGTTTCGATAGTTTTACTGTAAAGATAAAAGCCCAAACCCACTCTTTGCCATTAGATTTAGGGGTTGAGTTGCTTGACAAATAAAACCTTATTGGCATCGAGGGTTGAAAGAGACAACGCCAAATCTCCCCTCCCTCCATCATATCCTCAAAGCTAACTGCTAACAAGGGTTAGCGGTTAAAGAAGGTTTTCCTTGTTTTCTTCTCCCTCTTTATCCTTTTCTTCCCTCACATTTCTCATTTTTGAGACATGAGTGGTTGCGAACTAGGTTCTTATGATTTGATGTTTTTGTTGCCGATTTTTGTTTTTGTGTATGATTTAGTGGATTCTTTGTAATTGTACAACTTTTTTCCTTGTTTGTTTGTTTTTATTATGATATATGCATGCTAGTATGCTACTATTTATTAAGAGAAGAAATCTGAATATATTGGTTATAGATTATGTCGATTATGCTACTATGGTTTAATCAGAAAAGAAATCTAAATATGCTAAGTGCCCCTCATGTCACTGATGCACACGCATTACCTTACGCCTCGCGTCTCAGGCGTTTTCAACTATGTGCACCTCGACTCCGCCTCACCGCCTTAACTACACTGCTCATTGGTTAACCGAAAACCAACACTCTTAGCATATTTGAAACATGCTTTGAAATGTGCCCCCTAGCTTGACTCCATCACACCATTTGTCATTCCAGAAACTGATGGTGTTTCTTCTGCCCAGCTTGAGTGAGTGATTCTGTTAAGGAACTTGCTGCTCAGACCTTGAATTCCCCTTCCATAAGATCATGGTTGTCTCCATACTTATTAACTATTATGGTTCTCCATAGAGTTTCTTTCTCTGTAAATCTCCAAATCCACTTTATTTGCCAAGCTTCATTGAAGGTTCTCGACTTCCTCATACCCACACCACCCTTCAACCTTGGTGCGAAGCTTTCGCCATTGTAATTTCTGCTATTGTATAGCCTTTTTCCTTTTTCTTTTTCAATAAAATTTCAACTTTATATTTTTTTTAAAAAGAAAGAAAAGAAAACTAAAGCCTATGGGGTTGATGTTTGCAATATTTGTCCTTGTTTTGCAGGAAGAGACCGTTGCTATGAGGAAAGAAATCCAGGATCTAAGGACGAATGCAAGGATTTTCCAGCTTAGCAAGTGTACTGCATGCACTTTTACCCTCGATCTCCCAGCTGTACACTTCATGTGCATGCATTCCTTCCACCAGCGCTGTCTTGGAGATAACGAGAAAGAATGCCCTGAGTGTGCTCCTGAGCATAGATCTGTTGAAGAGATGAAGAAAAGTTTGGAGCAGAATGGCCGCGACCAAGATTGGTTTTTTAGTCAGGTGAAGAGTTCAAAAGATGGGTTTTCTGTTATTGCAGAGTATTTTGGAAAGGGGGTCGTGAGCAAAACTAGTAATGGCACATTAGACAATCTCAGATCAGGCACTTCTTCACAAAGTGGATTTTGAAGTTTGTTTGTTTGTTTTCAAAGCTATTGGTAAGATTGTGGTTTGTAAATTTCAGAAGCATGTTTTTAGGATTTGACATATGGTTGAGTGAGCGTTAGATGGTCTCACTGCTGTAATGGTGAAATTATCCCGACTTTGTCTGTAATGGTAAAAATATTCATGTCCGTTTTATTCCTTTGTCAAATCTCTGATGTTATGCTTTATACAGATCTTGTGAATTTCCATATTATCCTTTTTTCCCAGCTACGCTTCTTTTTGGTGGTTCTTTTAGTTACTTGGTTGCTGAAACTATCCAAGTTTCTCCTAGAAAATTGTTGATTTCTATACTCTGGCACATCTCCAGTTTCTCCTTTATTTGAGGTACCTCCAGAACCAGCTTGTCTATTCTGCCAGTTTGATCTACTTTTATAACGAGAATTCACCAAATGAACGGTACCCTGCTTAAATCCGACAATATTTGAGAATTTTGTAATTGCCCCCGCCCATATTTCAATTTCCCAGCATATTCCCTTCTTCTCCAACTCACTTATGCTCTTCCCGTTCCTCTCTCCACCACCAGCCCCCCTCCTACAGTATAATAATGAGAATTCACCAAATGGACTAACTGTGCTTAAATTCGTCAATATTTGGGAATTCCGCAACTGCTTTCGCCCATATTTCAAATTTTCCAGCATATTCGCATCTTCTCCAACCCACCTACGCCCTTCCCCTTTCTCTCTCCACCACCAGCCTCGCTTCCTCCTCCTCTACCCCCATTTCCCCTGTTCTCACTTCACCCCTCTAGGCTTGCAGCTGAAATCAAGGAGATGAAGGTTTCGAGTTGGGTGTCTTCTATTAGTAGGGTGTATGATGAGATCACTTTTTGCTCGAATCCATGGTTTCGGTTGGGTTTTTAATTGAATTGAGAGGTTGGGGAGATTGAAGAGATGGGACGGGGTTTAGTCAATTTGTGTAAAGATAAATTATAAGAAGAGCAATGGGGGAGAAGAGAGGGAGGTTTGGAGGTAAAGAGGTGAATTGGTCTCTTTTCTTTCTCCGTTTACCCGAGCATAGTGGAGGATAGGAAGCGAAATGGCGTATTGAAATGGAAGAGAAAGAAAAGAGCATTATTTAACCAAAAGCTAATTTCACGGATTGCCTATTTCTTCATCACTCCAACCATATTTCATACTTTAACTTTTTTTATAATTATTTAAATATATCTTCCATTTTTTTGTATCAACTTAATTTCAATTTAATATAATTATGTTATTATTAACTTCAATTATACTATTACACTATTGATGTAGTCGTTTTCCGCTCCCTGCTTTGACCTTGACCTGCAAACATGCTGACCTGCACAAGGAACGCACGTGAGCCACGAACCACCGTTGTGGTGGTCGATGGCACTCCAATGTTAAAGTCAAACAGGGATCTGAGGAAGGTGTAATGTTGTAAACAGGGAATATGTAGCGTACCTTAGCTTACCAACCTCATGTTTTATTAATAGTGCAGGAGTCCTGGTTCAACCAGGCCATCGATGGCATAGTTTAGGGAAGAAGATCTGAGTGCATATCCTTCTGTAATTAGGAGTTGTGTTGTAGAGGGAAGTTTTCCTGTTAGCCATGTGCTCCTAGATACGCGGGAGATAGTTCTCATTCCGAGAATGATCTATAGGTAGAAGTCTCCTTATGTGACATATACTCTGCAATTCGCTTCCTAGTTGGAAGCAAATAGATGTTGTAGTTGCCCGTTCGAAGCTGATCCTCAAGATATTTGTCTTTAACACGACTTACGATTATTGAGGATAGTTGTGAGACACGTGGGTCTAGCAGGCTGTAAGAATTCGGGTCTGTTTGGCAGACTGCATTGGGCAGGTTTAGAACCGCTTGGGACAAATCAGTATCGGGCTGACGCTAGGGCCTATCTTTTCCTTCAGATCATCATGACACATGTACGCCATAGATTTGGAACTGTTTCGGTGTATCATCAGCTACTCCCCCCGAGTGAGTGGGGCATTTAGTCAGTTCACTGACTCTTTAAAAGCAACTGTACCATCGTGATGATTGAGCCCGAAGTGTTGTCTCGAGTGGTCCACAACATTTATTAGTACACGACTGTTCAAGGAGAGAATGTACGGTTTGTCTTCTCTATAAATATTTATTGCTTTAAGGAAGATTCCTTCAGTTCTCATCTGTGTAATTTCTTCAAACGATTGTGTTGCTGTGAAATTCGATTTGTCCCTCTTAACAATGGTAGACAATGTTGAACTTTCTTCTAAGGATCTGTTGTCCTTCACTTGCCTCAAGCTCTTCAAGGATAGTCTGGTCGATGAAACTAAATTGATCAGGCTTCGAAGTCTGTACCGTATTCCTGGGGATCTGGAAATCGTTCCTACATTTGGAGACTTGGCTTCGATTACACCCCCTCAGGGGTATATAAGTTTGCATCGGGGCATTGTAACACCCCTAAATTTCATAAAACTAATTTATTTTATTTTGAATTAAATAAAATAGAGTTACTTTTAATTGAATTTAAATTCCAAAATTCTAGGGTTTTATTTTGTGAAGTTAAAGGGTGGGTGCCCTCAAAATTCTAGTGGGGGCGAATAGCCACCCACAATATAAAAAAATAAAAAAAAACCCTCCTTTCCTTATTCTCTTGTGCAACAGCTCTTCCTCTTATCTTTCTTCGGTGAGGGCGGCTAGCGTTGGGATGTTGCCGCGTCTTTCTTCGACCAACCTCCCTTCTGTTTTTCCTTTCTCCTTCCTCTATCTTCCCTTTCAATCCCTTTAGATTTCGGTGCCAAAAATAGGTTCGCATGCAAGGGGTTTGGCGGTGTGTGGTGTTGCGGCAGAGAACGGTCGATGTGGCGATGGTTAGCGCGTGTTCATTCGTTCGCCCGCCTATATGTTGATTGAGTTTCGATTATCTGTTCAAAGGAGAGTTCATTTTCATCTCCTCTTCAGATTGTTCTTTTAGTTGAAGTTTGGTTGTGTTATTATTTCTCCATGATCTGTGATGTTTGTGGGTTTTCTTCGAATCTACGGAAGTATGTGTTAGTTTATTAAATTTTGAGTTGGGTTTGGTTTTCGTTGTATGGATTTGTTTGTTTGTCGGTGTTTGGATGAAGTAAGTTACTTTTTTTTCTACCTTAATGTGTTCAATTTAGTGTCATGTGTAAGGTAGTATTCGTTTGAAGAAATTGAATACTATGGATGATGTAGCGAAGTTATTCATTGATTCGAGGGTAGGTGTTGTTCTTTGACTCTGTTACTAATAGTGTAATATTAATGCCAATGTAGGTTCATTTTTGGTTTTTTTTTTTTTTTTTTTTGTGTTCCTGATCCTAGTATGTAAATTTCACTTGGTTAGAAGTTGTGCTTTATAACATTCACACTGACGCTGGATCGATTAGAATGAGTCGTAGATAACTATTTATTTCTTTATTTTTTTATTTGAACCCACCAAGACTTGGTTCCATTCATTGACTACTTCTGTGGCTAAAGTAGGCATGGAAGTTTGGATATAAGAATTTTATGGCAGACACGAGTCTATGTGGGATAGACTTGAGGATTGTAGTATTGGTTTTAGTTTGTAAGTCTCAAAAGCAACTCAAAGTAATTAAATGCATACCCATTGGATTTGTTGACAATGAAAATATATGACATTTGGAGTTATATGTTTTGGGATCTCTTGGCTATTGGGAACCTTCTTGATGGTATCTGTGATTCCTCTAATACCAATACTTCGAGGCCCGAGTAGTTTGGAAGTTTTGACGTCTCTGATTACATATATACTTCTTTGGGTTTCTTCCACTTATCTGAAATAGTTTGTGCATGTCATTACAAGATGCTTTTCGTGAAGTCAATTGAACATTGGCAATATTCTTCTAGTGCTGGATAAATTTTCTGAAACTAAGACAAAGGAGCAGTGAATGTAGGCTAGGAACAATTTCATGCAATTTTGTTACACCATCTCCTCAAACTGAGTTTATAAATGTTATTCTATTTGCACACCCAACTTTAGTTGTTTCATTTAATTTCCTTCTTTGGAAGAAAATAAGTCATTGCATGGTTGTTAACCCTTCTCATTGTTGGAGGTTTTAGGTTGAATCTCCATACTGTAATCGCTCTTCGGAATTCATCTATGTAATCAGTGACAACATGGGAAAGGAAGTATGGATTATTAACTTGGAATTCATAACTGCAGGTTGGATACCTGGTCTCATTGTTGTAGTTTCACTTCCCCATTGCTATGAAGGTAGTATCCCTCATTTGTTTGTTGTATCTGTCATTGCCTGCATTTGCATGAGTTATTATATTAAGAACCCTCATTTGTACCCACTCATTATTTGTGAAAGCATCGAAGTTCAAGTGTGGATAGTTAGTATGAGATAAATAATTAAATGTGGATACATAAAAGAAAGAGGTTTAGGGACAGTAAGCTTGGACTTGGCTATTGGATTTGGGTTCTTCAAAGAACTTGCTACCAAGGAGGGCCTTACCACAACTTGATGTTGAAATGCCAATTTTATTAGCTAACTTGATGATGGATGTTAAGATATAATTGATTAACTTGACAAGTTAGATTGAGATCACATAAAATGGGGAATTCTTTAGAAATTTAAGGTGAATCTGTTTTGGTCATCATCACAATCCTTAGAAGTTGCTCCCTGATGATATGTAATTGTCCAAGTTCTCAACAAATCATTGATCTTTTATGGTATAGAGAGAGCTAGAAGGTCCAACGAGTAAAAACAATTTTGAAAGTTGTGAGTTTTACCAGTGGCAGCTAGCACCTACTACTACTATTGTCAGCCAACCTTTCTAGTTCATTTTCGTTGCTGTTGAGTTCTCATTTCATTGGTTATTTATTACCACCGCTGCCAATGTTTCTAGCTGATCTGCAACCAGTTTATGAGAGGTTGTGTGTTGAATGTGTTTGCTTCTATGTGAACTTTTCAACATAGTTTTGACTAGAATCAACTGATTAAGACATTTCAAAGCTTAGTAAGATATTATAAAGAAAATATGTTCGGAAGAGAAGAGAACATGAGTCAACACACGCGCGTGGGTTGGTTGTGCAAATTTGGGTTCGGGTTACCATGTACAACGCGACTTGCGCTTTGTGATTTCATGTGGTGTTATTAATTTTGGGATCTTAATTGTTTCGATGAATAGCTAGTCAAAGGATTAAAGTAAGTTTTGTTACAGAGAGGTTATGTGCATGTGTTTGTAGCGCAAACTGATTTGCATGTGTTTGCAAGTTTGTGTATTCAAGTTTGGATGTGTGTCGACCGGGTATGTTTTGGGGATGATTTATTTACTTAGAAACTTGATCTACTACACCCAAATTTATGAGTCTCACACTCTATATATTATTTTGTTCTAAGTAATCGTTTGCGAATGAAACTCTAATTTAATTCTGTTTGAGAAATTAATTTGTCAGGATTTATATTTTGATGAGATAAATTTGGATGATTGTATTATATGCCAATTGACTTGTTAGCGAGTCTAAATTCCTTATATTGAATGGGCTTTGATCCCCCGTTTTGTTACAGAAAGTTTATATATGAAAAATGTAGGTTGCCCCAAAACAATGGGAGGATATCCTGATGAGATTGTTTATGATTTGACAATGTGTCAAATGCTATGCTTCCTTAAAAGATTGTGGTGAATCGATTTATAAATGACAAAGTGTTGTTGTGAGACAAAATTGAAATATAAAAAATAAATGATATTGGTAAAATTTGACTCTTGAAAATTTAATCACCTGAAATTGTATCACTTAGAACTACCACACCTTTTTTTGTTTATTATTTCTTCTGTCTTATAGAGAAACTAAATAACCTGCGGGTTGTCTTGCGGATGTGGGGCACCCCTTTCTCATAGAGAAACTAAAATAACTTTCAGGTTAGTCTTGCGGAAAGGTGGTGGTTTTGGAATGCCTAAAATAGGCTTGATATTTATCTGTAAAAAATGTGACGTGACTTTATGCGCATTGATAGCCCAAGAGTGGCTTTTTGTTACTCATATAGTTAGGAGTATCCAGTGATGCATGCTTGTATGTGATGTGTCCCCACTTGGGCATGGATGACAGAGTAGTCCTTCTTTATATGATAGAGGCATACGGGCATATATGTTTGGCACGGAAGTGGTGCGAATGTGGTATCGTCTAAGTGATCAATCCATTAAAAAATGAACCAATTCGTTAAAAATGAATAATAAAATCAAGTCAAATAATTTATGGTCACTATTATTTTAATCGATAAAAGACCAACTATTTTAGAAGTCATATTCATATTGTTTCTAACCCTTTTCATGCAGAATGGCAAGTCCACTAATATTTTTTTTGCAGGTCATACTTGCCATAGTCAACATCTACAGTGTAAGTATAAGTCAACACATATTTACTTATTAGGGTGACATGATTGCCTCATTGAGGAACTACATGTTGGTGTGGTTGTTTATTGTTTGGGTTTAGTTTGATGTTATCACGTGCAAATTTATTGATTTTGGGATGAAGATTTACTCACACCAGCTTTATTGCTGACCTGGTAAGTTCGGTGATCATTGTTGGTTGGAGAGGAATGATCCCTTGACGAGTCGTCATCATCAGGCGTGTGAGCGCTGATTAGACTTTCACTTCATCGGCCGTCGTTGCCCGCGCACAATGGACTAGGCTTTGGGGCTGATCGGGGGTCATAACAGACATCAGTGGAAGTTCTTGTAAACTAAATATTTTTATTGATAATATGTTTTGAGATGTTCTACATTTCATGGTCGTTTAAGCCCGTCATCGTCTACGTCTTCCAGCCAATACGTCCCCGGCTTGTTGACCTTAGTTACTCTGTAGGGTCCTTCCCAGTTCGAGTTTAGCTTTCATGCGCTAGTTTCTTTGGTTTTTTGTTGGGTCTTCCTGAGTACCCAGTCACCCACCTTGAATTTGCGAGACTTGTTGGGTTTTTTGTATTGTGCCATTCATTGCTGGAAGGAGGCTATCTTGGCAGAGGATAGATCTCGTTTTTCATCGAGGAAGTCTAGCCCAATGTGCAAGGCTTTGTCGTTACCGCCTGGTCTAAACTCTTGCAGAAGGTTGGCACCTCGAGTTCTACCGGAACCATAGTTTCTGACCCGTATGCCAGGGCGAAAGGTGTCTCTCCGGTAGGGATTCTTTTAGCTGTCCGATATGCCCAGAGTATCTCTGGAACCGATTTTCCTTTGTCGCAACCAGGCTTCCTTTTGATCACCTCCAGGATTGTTTGGTTGGTAACCTCCGTTTGGCCGTTGGCTTGGGAGTGCCCTGCCGAGGAGAAATGGTGATTAATATTCAAACTTTTGCACAGTTTTTTAACATTGATACATTCGAATTGAGTTCTGTTGTCACTGACCAATACTCTGGTGATGCCAAATCTACTGACGATGGTGGCCCATATGAATTTTTCTATCTGGACTTGCCCTATTTTGGATAGGGGCCCGACTTTGACCCACTTGGTGAAGTAGTCGACAGCCACAAAAAGGAATCTTTTATCGGCTGATGCTGGGAGCGGTCCGACGATGTCCATTCCCTATTGTGCGAATGGTCACGGACTAGTCATCGGTGTCAATGGCTGGGCTGGCATATGTGTGTATGGCACGAACCTCTGACACTTGTCACATTTTCGGACAATATCTTTGGCATCTCGCTGCATGGTATGTCAATAGTACCCTAGAGGTCAAAGCTTTGTTGGCGAGGGTTCTCCCGCCCGGATGATTTTCACATATACCGTTGTGGATCCTTCCCAAGACCTGATTTGCCTTTGATGGTGACAGACATCGAAACAGAGGCTCTGTCATGGATCTCCTGTATAACTTGTCGTTTAGGATAGTATACCTCGTCGCTCTATTTTTTAGTCTTGTGGCTTCGACCTTCTCGGTCAGTAGGGCTCCGATTGCGATGTATTCGAGTATCGGAGTCATCCAATTTGGTTGCGCGTCAGCCGCACAAACATTTCTAGGCTCTTCTTCATCGAGGCTTGATTGCTCTTGATATTCGATGAGGCTTCTTTGGCTAGCGCATCGGCTATTTTGTTGTCGTCTCGAGGGCACTGCTTGAGCTCCTACCTCTTGAACCCGCCCATTACGCCAAGTACCTTGTCGCAGTAGGCTATCATACATGGGTCTTTGCTATTGAAATCTCCTTTGACCTGGTTGACTATCAGTCTTGAGTCGTTGTAAACCATTAGGTAATCTATCCCGATCCCCAAGTCTAGCTTTAGGCCAGACTTGAGGGCTTTGTATTCGGCCTCATTTTTTGAAGCAGGTAAGTCGAACCTGACGACTTTTTTGGGGGTGAAGCCGTTGGGGGAGCGGAGTGTGATCCCGGCTCCGTTTGCTTTCCCCGTTGATAATCCGTTGCAATGCAATACCCAATCTTGTGTGCTTGAGTTTGAGGTTTGGTGATATGTCTTTGGCTCTTCTCTACCGGTGAACTCGACAATGAAGTATGCCAGTGCATGGGCTTTGATGCCGGTTCTTGGAGCATAGCTTATATGAAACTGTCCGAGCTCTATCAACCATTTCAGCATACTGCCGGATAACACTGGTTTATGCAATATTGAGCGAAGCGGATGCTTGGTCAGAACCGTTATAAAGTGGGCCTGAAAGTAGAGTCTTAGTTTCCCAGAGGAAACGACCAGTGCTAGTGCTAATTTTCTAGGTCAGGGTAGTGTGTTTTTGCTTCCACTAAGGTTTTGCTGGCGTAATAAACCGGTCTTTAGGTCCCCGGGTCGTCTCGCACGAGGGCTGAGCTGACAGCGTGCTTGGAAACATACAAGTATAAGTAGAGTGTTTATTCGGTCATTGGTTTTGAGAGTAGTTTTGGACTTCCCATGTATGTTGTTAGGCTTTGAAAGGCTTTTTCGCACTCCTCATTCCACGAGAACCCTTTGTTTTCCTTCAAAATTTTGAAGAAATGAAGGCACTTGTCAAACGATTTAGATATAAACTTGTTGAGTACTGCTACCTTCCAGTCAGGCTCTGAACGTCCTTGATCCTGGCTGGGGCTTTCATGTCCAGAAGGGCCTGAATCTGCTTTGGGTCGGCCTTGATCTCTATCTTGTTTACTATATAGCCTAAGAATTTTCCAGACTCAACTTCGAACATACAATTCTGTGGGTTGAGCTTCATCTAGTATTTCCTGAGCTGGTTGAATGCTTCAGTTGGGTCTTTTATGTGGTCAGGGCTACGGAGGCTCTTAACCAACATGTCGTCAATGTAGACCTCCATGTTCCTGCCGATATGTTATTTAAACATCCGGTTTACCAGTCATTGATAGGTGGCACCTGCGTTCTTTAAGCCGAACGACATCACCCTATAACAATATATCTCTCTTTCAGTTACAAAGGATTCTTTTCTTGATCCGGTGGGTGCACCAATATTTGATTGTAGCCTGAGTAGGCATCCATGAAACTTAGTAAGCCATGTCTGGTCGTGGCGTCCATGATTTGATCAATGAAGAGGAGTGGGAAATTTTCCTTCGGACAGGCTTTGTTTAGGTCCGTGTAGTCTACACACACCCTCCATTTCTCATTTTTCTTTCTTACAAGAACGGTGTTTGCCAGCCAGTCTGGGTATCGCGCTTCATTAATCATGTCCGCATTGAGTAAATGTTGCACCTCCTCGTTTATGATAGCGTTCCTCTCGGGTGCCATAGGCTTCTTTTTCTGTCTTACGGTTTTCCTCGTGGGGTCCACCTCCAGACGATGAGTGATTATTGACGGGTCGATTCCCGCCATGTCAGGATAGGTCCAGGCAAAGATGTCAGGATTCTGTTGTAACAGCTTTGTGAGTTGCTCCACCAAGTCTTTGCTTAGGCGAAAACCTATCTGGATAGCCCAGCTGTTGAGAGGGCTGTCGAGATAGACCGTGAAAATTTCTTCCTCCGATTGGGTGGCATTGGGCCTGCCTCGAGGGGTTACTAGAGCCTCGTCATTTGGGATAGGCTGCTCTTCCCCCGCCGCTTGGGTGGGGTTGAGAGCTATCTTAGTCGCGGGGCTAGCCGACAACTGAGAATCACTTGGTGGCAATGCCATCATGTACTGGCACTCCCTAGCTACTGCTTGGTTGCCTCTTAGTGTCCCGACCGCTTGGTTTGTCGGATACTTGATGCATTGGTGTAGAGTGGAGACTGTCACTCCCATTTGGTGTATCCAGGGTCTCCCCAAGACGACATTATATGCCGAAGGTGCGTTGATCACTAAGAGTTCTTGAAATAGGGTTTTTTGAGTTGGTTTTTCCCTTGCTACAACCGTCAGTCGTATCTTCCCCACAAGGAAGCGTTTTTCGCCGCTGAAATCGATCATCGGACGATTATCGGGGGTCAATGTTTTCTCCTCTAGTTGCATGTTGTGGAACGCGCGGAAAAACATGATGTTCAATGAACTCCCAATGTCTATTAAGGATCTTCTTACTTCCCAGCTTGCTAGAGAGATCGTTACTACCAGGGCATCATTGTGTGGGAGTTGTATGTCCTGGAGGTCTTCTTCCGTAAACGCTAGAGACACGAAGTGATCATGCTTCTGAGCATGTGGTGCTAGTTGTTCGCCGAGTTTTTCTTGGATCCTTATAAATGGCCTTTTTCCTAGACCTACTAGATAGTTCGGACTCAGAATGGGCTCCGTAAAACAAGCATATCCTGTCAACTGATTTATTTCTGGCCCGACTTTGGTCCTAGTTGCCTACTCATCTTCTAGGGCGATGTAGCTCTGCACCTCCCTTGCCAAGTCTTCCATATTGGTTGGTGGGTCCAGGGTTATGAAGTTATAGAACTTACCCTTCCCCAGACCGTTGATGAAAGCTGAGACGACCGTCGTGTCTTTGCACACGTTGACATAGGTTAGATCACCATTGAAGCGAGTTAGATATGCCTTCAGTGTCTCATCAGGCTTCTATTTCAAATCTGAGCGTCTTCATTGTCAACAAAACTTGACGTATAAAAGGAGATCTTTGATGCGATTCGGGGTCCGTCGGCGCTGCCACTATTTTGGGAGCATCACTTGATGCACGCGTGTTGTTCGCACCATCGAGAGCGGTGAAGTAGCGCCAGGCTGAACGTTCGACGTTACCCCTTGTTCTCCATTGTTGCGTGATCGGGTGGTGTGACGATCCCCTCCCGCACTGTACCGATACTGTCCGCTTTGGGCTACCATCCGGCCCTCACGGCTTTAAAACGCGTCTGTCAGAGTATGCACAATGGACTGCGGACCCTACCCAGATACTGTCCTCTTTGGGCAGGGCAGCATTCCGCACCTCCCTCCCTCAAGGATTTGTTGCTTCCACCCACCTATTGGGGCTCCACAGGCCTCTTTCAGAGTATGCACAGTGGACACTGGGCCCCTCTCTGGCCCTACTCATCCAGATATTGTCCTCTTTGGGATCCGCAGGCTATTGGGCACCAACCCTCACCCTCCCCTTCAAGGTTTTGGTACTTCCACCCACCTACTGGGGCTCCACAGGCCTCTTTACAATGGGGAGCTGACCCGCACATATAAGGATCATCCTCCTCCCCTACCCAGGCGATATGGGACTATGATCCCCCTTGTAGCTCGTCCAACCCCTCTCGGCCTATTGGGCCTGTTGGGCATCTTGGGCCTGTTGGGGCTCCAACCCTCACCCTCACCTCAGGTCCGCCCACTCAGGGTCTCACAGGTGGTCACCATCTCTTCGTAGCCTGAGGAGAGATGATGCTAGTAAAAGGTTTGGAACTTTGTCGTCCCCATGGACAGCGCCAAACTGATGCAATCATTTTTCGCTCCATGCTTTGACCTTGACCTGCAAACCTGCTGACATGTACAAGGAACACATGTGAGCCACGTACCACTGTTATGGTGGTTGATGACATTCTGATGCTAAAGTCAGACAGGGATCTGAGGAATGTGTAATGTTGTAAACAGGGAATTTGTAGTGTACCTTAACTTACCAACCTCATGTCTTATTTATAGTACAAGAGTCTTGGTTCGACTAGACCATCGATGGCGTAGTTTAGGAAATAAGATATGCGTGGAGATTCTTTTATAATTAAGAGTTGTGCCGTGGAGGGAAGTCCCTATTAGCCATGTGCTCCTAGATACGCGGGAGATAGTTCCCATTTCGATAGTGGTTTATAGGTAGAAGTCCCCTTATGTGACATATGCTTTGGAATCTGCTTCTTAGTTGGAAGCAAATAGCTCTTGTAGTTGCCCGTTCGAAGCTGATCCTCGAGATACTTGCCTTTAGCAGAGCTTACGGGTATTGAGGATAGCTGTGAGACACGTGGACTTAGCAGGATGTAAGAATTCGAGTCCGTTTGGCAGACTGCATTAGGCGGGTTTAGAACCGCTTGGGTTGGATTAGTGTCGGGCTGACGTTAGGGCCTATCTTTTCCTTGAGATCATCATGACACGTGTACGACATAGATTTGGAACCGTTTTGGTTTATCATCAGCTATCATTAAATATATGTTATTATTAATTTTAATTTGACAAATTAAAAGAGTTAGAGAGTTTTTTTAAAAAAAAATTAGAATTTGGGGGATGACATGGATGCTCCCAAATATTTGGGGGAATGGAGATGCCAAGTTAACATATGGGCATGTGGGGTTCCATTGGAACATTTTTTTTTCCACATAAGACCCCAAATTATTTTTTTTAACTAATTTAGGAGATCCCTTGAAGATACTCTAGCGATACAAGTAAGCTTGTATGTTTTCATCTAGTGCATGTACAATTCAATTCTTGAATTTTATTTATTTATTTGTTAAGCAGCAAGCTCATGCATGCTTGACTTTCTATTCTCATGAACTATTAGTTTTTATTAACCAAGTTATATCTTATAGGGTTGGCATTTTCGTTGAGAATAACCAATCTGATTATTTTTCCACTCAGTTGCCATAATTTGAAGATTAGATTTTCTTAACACAATCTTTAGCAGATGAAATGAATTTGCAATTGTTGTGGTCAGGTGACTTGTAGCCCTTGTAATTTTTCTCATCTTCTTTCATAATTTATCAGTGCCCTTTTGTAAGCTTCAATTTAATTTTACTTCTTTTATGTGTTTTGCTGCTTACAAAAAGATAGAACAATGGTAAATCATTTATGAGCACCTAGTACCTGCGAGTACAAATTAGCAGTTTGCTTCTTTTTTTTTAAGAAAATCTAGAGAGCCAGGCCCGTGCCAGGCTAACCCAATACTATCCATCATCCTAGAGATGCTGGGAATGACCCAATCTCTAGGATGATGGATGGTATTGGGTTGGCCTGGCGCAAGGCTGGCTTTCTAGAAAAATTATTATTTTTATTATGTATCTTATTGCTACATTCTTGGATTCACGATTTTCTTGGTATCATGCACTTGTCTAAATCTATATATAATAGGGGTGGGCATCTCAGACCGAAAACCCAGACCGAACCGATCGGGTCGGTTCTGATCGGTTTTTTATTTATTATTAAATTTTCGGTCTTAAAACCTGACCCAATGTTTCTAGTCTGGTCCTCGGTTACCCTTTCTGAAACCCGTCGGGTTACCGGTCCGGCCCGGGTATGAATAAAAAGTTAAAAACCCTCAAAAACATTTACTCGCCTACTCCTCTCCCTCTCTTCCTCGGCTAATCCTTTCAGTTCTCCTGTGCGAGTGTGCGACTCCTCGACTCCTTTCCTCCCTGACCCTGTGCGACTCCTCTCCTTCTCGGCTACTCCTCGACTTCCTGTGCAACACTGCGACGTGAAACACTACTTGCGCCTTTCTTCTCCTCTTCCTGCTTCTCTTTTTCTTTGCCATTCTTCTTGCCTTCTTCTTCCGTGTTCTTCTCTGATGTTTCAGTCTTTACAATCACAACTTGTTTTCCTGTTTTCTTATAAATGTATTCAAGCAGTTTCAGTGAATCAAACACCCCTTTCACCTTCACTTCTGATTTATTTAGATCTGGCTCTGCTGCTACAACTCTTGCAATTCGAAACATAAATTGAAATATCCATTGCAAATTTCAGTTCCATTGACAACCCAATCAATAAAAAAAATCTATTTTTTTACAACAAAAATGGTGTTTTTGAAGAAAGTATGTACCTTTCATTTTCATTATACATTTTTTAATCTCCTGAGAACAAGTTACCCAATGCATTTGGATCTTCAACACAACAGTAATCCTTTTCATCTGCAAACAAAAACCCCAAAAACTAAACTCTGAAATCTAACAAATTTCGAACCTTTTTCAAACAAATTCACTACAAACCTCTTCATTCTTCTTTTTTTCTTCTGAGTTGGCCTTCTCTTTCTTTTCCTTTCCATTGTTCTTTCCACTTCCTCTATTTTCGCTTCAGAAGGTTTGGGATTAACACTGCGCTTTGGACCAAGACCAGCCCAAAATTCGGTTAATCGGGACCTCGGTTAACCGACCCAACTCGGTCCGGTCTCGAGCCTCAAAATTGTGGACTTAAAAATATCAGGCCGGTTTTCGGTTTTTAATTTTCGGGCCGGTTACCCGAACCTGCCCAGCCCTAATATATAATATGTAAAAGGAGACTAAGAGAGAGAAATGCCTAATCCTATGTGGCACTCTCTCATGGCTCCAACCCTAATGTGGCGTGCTTGAAAATTAAAGGGGAAAAAATCGATGAAAAAGAAAAGAGGGAGGGAGAGTTATGTCACAATAAATCCTTCTTTGGACAAAATTTATCAAATTATGCAATTTACATTTTCATTGGATTAGATTTTTTAATTTAAATTGAGCAATCCAACCCACATAATCCCAACCCAAGTTCAGTTACAGATCCTAATTGTGGTCAAATCATTTGAACACCTTCATAATCTCCATATGACAATCCAAACCAAGTTCAGTTACAAATCCTCTTTAATTTAGTCAATATTGTGGCCAAATTCGTTTGAACACATGCATAATCTCCTAATCAAACTTCAAAATCTAATCAATCCAATAATATTTTCATTTCCAACCTATTACACACAGAACTCATTATTAGAAAGAAAAAAAAAGCCAATGGCTTATAGCTTCACAAAATCTCTTTTTCTTCTACAAAGAGAAAATTACACCAACGAAGAAAAGCTCTTTGCAAACAAATGAAGAAATTTTTTTTCCAATAAAAAAAAATCAATGTATATCCATCGTTATGAAGTTTTCTCCATGAACAAACGCAACAAGACGGTTAGATTTGTATATCGTTTTTTCTCTTTGATTTTCTATTGGGGGGGGGGGGGGGGGGGTGGGGGGCATTGAATTATTTGAAGGTTTAGTGCTTGATTAAATTTTTTTTTTTTTGGTAATATGAGTTTTCATTGTTTTATATTGTTTATGGTGTTTTTTCTATTAATTACTATTTGATGCATTTGCTTCTCTTTTCAGGATATTACTTGTTTATTTTCACGAATTTTATGAAAAAGTTATTTCGTTTATTGATTCTTTTTCTTATTATTTTGATTTAGTTTCACTATCTGTTCGCTCTTTATCTTTTTCTCTGATTATTTTCATAACTTTAATAAACGTCAATTTTTTAAATGCCATAGACTTGTAATACCTTAGAAGCCATTCTTCTAACTTTTATCAGCTGTATTGTTAATCCAAAATTATGTGGTGTCTCCCACGAGTATTAATGTTTGTTTGTTTTTGTTTTTTTTTGTGGGGAGTTAGGGAGAGGTATTCTATTATAGTTTTGATTGTACAACGAATTTGGTTAGAGTAAGAGTTTGCAATGAGATTAATTTTATGAAGTTACAAGAGTGAAGGGTTTTTGTTAGCAGTTATCTCTGTTGTTTTACTTAATTATGAGTCGTATATTAGTTCTCATTTTACCTTTGTTGATCTCTCTGGAGAATAACCAAAGAGAAAGTCCAACATTGCAAGAAGAAAAAAATGTTTTATTCAAGCAATTTTAAAAGGGCATAAACCAAAGTGAGGTTACAAAACCATCATGCTTTATGGGGTTTACTATATATTTTCTTGAATTTTATGTTAGGGGCTTTATTTTATGTAGTTTTTCATTGTATTTTTAGGGTATACTTCCCATTAAACTTATAATTCCAAATCACAAATTGTCTTTGTGACTAATGTATTTCGATATTTAACTAAACGTTTACTATATTATTTTAATAAATCTGGGCAGTTTTTTAAATATTGAGATATTATCATGCTTACATTCGATGAAAAATGTTTGTCTAATATACTACTTCAATCCCTCGAAGTTTGCATAATAGTTGAGAAATGAAAAGGAAATCCCTACCTTTCCACAATCATATTTTCCTCTGGATTAAAAAAGGTGAAGGGATTTCCAAGATTGATTATTATCATGCTTTTAGATTAAAAATATTATAGAATTGGTCAATTAGAGTCCTCATATTTGAAAAAAGCAGAGCCTAAACTGCTTACTGAATGTAGTAGTATGAACTGTGGAATAATGAAATAGCTGAGTTGTGAACCAAATCGCTTTTTTAAGACTATTCGCGACTTTGCTCAAGGTGCACCTAGTGTTATAGTGGCTTTGCCCCCAACATAAAACAAACTAAGAATAAAACTCGATTGCCTTTGCACGAAGATTAATCGAAAAACACAAACCCGTTATTTCTTGCTCATAAACTTTCTCGAAAACCAAAAGGAAAACTCGATGAAGGAAAACCAATTGTGTATCTAGACCAAAGATTCTCTTGCTTATAAAGGAAAATAGAAGATTTTATGCCCTAATGCCATAACAACCATAAAATTCTTTGCTATATGCAATTGTAATTATTTGGTCAAATCCCTATTTTTTGGCAGATTAAAAAAATTAAAGCAAATATATATGATTGAAAAGCAAGCCTATGAGTGGAATACAAAGAGAGAACGAGCTTACCTTATTACTAGATAAATGGGAAACGGCTTTTTCAACAGGTTGATGAATGAATGTGAGTATTTTTTTTAATCAAAAAAATTAAAATTGCATTAAAAAGAAAAACATTCAGGTTCAAAGTACATCCCATTTCTAAATCACCATTATTACTTTTACTACTACTAGCATAGGTTGATGTAGCCAGTCGATGAGCTGTTAGGTTCATGTTTATTCTAATGTGAATAGCTTTGAAACATTCAAAATATACTAGTTTGTGTTTCAGCCAATGCTGCCAAGTAACTTTCTGTTGCCATGATAAGTACTCACTTCCGCCATTGATCGTTTCCGCAACGTCTTTGCTATCATTTATCACTACAACCTTCTTGTACCCTTTCGCCATCACCCATTCACTCGCTAGTCTAACCCCTTCAAATTTAGCTTCAAAACTTGATGTCATGCCTTTATTGATCCCAATAATCTTACCGTCTGCATCAGTCACATAGAAAGCAAACAACCATCACACATGTTCTTGTGGAAAACAACATCAGTAACCAGCGTAATAAATTCATGACTTGCTAATATCTTTGCATGCTCAAATACCATTGAGATAGGAAGATTATTTGCTTGCGGTGTGTCAATTCCGACATCATTGGAATTTGATTATTGTTGTTCCATATTGCTTGAATCCTGCAAGAATTTAACTGATAATCTGCTAGTCTTGCTATCATCTTGAATGTTTTTTGTTAAAAAACCAGACTATTTATAGCCTTCCAAATATGATCTAGAATTGCATCTGCTCTAACCATGCCTTATTCCCTTTCATACCCGCCTGTGTACATGTACCATAAGAACTCCAAAAAATCATTCTCATGAGAAAAAACCACTTTATCCCATCTAACAGGTATGTTAGACATACCCCACACTTGGACAGCAAGAAGACACTGAAAAAGAACATGCCTAGACGTTTCCTTTTCTGTGTTGCAAAATGGGCATTTATCGCTCACTGCTATGTGATGATGTCTAAGAACCTATCCCACAGGAAGCAGTCCTTTATAAATATTTCAGAGAAAAAATTGCACTCGATGAGGAATCTTGAGTTTCCAAATACCTTGGAGCAATTTCCTATCATCGCCTCTGGATGAAAATGCATTAGATAAAATCGACGTCTCATTCCTGAAAGATCTATAGGTCGATTTCACAGTGAATGCTCATTCGGTCTCACGTTTCCAGATAAACGCATCTTGCACCTCCGAATGTCTAATGGGATTGTCCAGAATAGCCATAGCTACATGTTGAAGGAAAAACATTTCAATAGTAAGTTGATCCCACTCCCTTTGTCCCCCTTCTTCTAGACTAATAAGGTCTTTCACAAAATCAAACAGATAGAGGGTATTTGGATGCACCTAGTCTCTCAGAGGAACAAAATTGTTTAACAACGGATCTTCCGACATATTGAAGGACTCTGCATTTGCTACTATCCACAATAAACTATTTTTAAGATTATTGAGAGTTTTCCCCAAACTCGTCCAAAGGAAGGAAGAGCTCGTATTGGTGAAAGAGGCTTGGAAAATGATTATGATCGTTAAAATGCCACAACAAGATCTTAATATTTCCTTGTTAGTAAAAAAAAAAAAACCCGAAAGCGTTGTTTCCTCCCATTCTCTCTAAAGCAGGGATTGATCCTTCACTTTGTTCCACTCAACCAAATTAGACATTAACTATATATATACACCCCTCCTAGCTTTCCTCCCACTAGGTGGCATGCTTGAAAATTAACAAAAAATGAGTAAATTGAAGAAAAGAACAGAGATATAACCTAAATAAAATTGTTTTGTTAAACGTTTGAGTTATTTACCTTTTGACCCCCATTAGTTCTTGCATATTTCTGTTAAGTCAAGGGTGCTGACTAACGAGTACATCCACGAATTTTATAAATACAAAATTGCCCATGGGTGCCAAATGATAATTAAAAGAAAACAATAGGTGTGTAAATTTTGTATGGAGGATGTTTGTTAGATGGGTGACAATAATATGCACAAATCGTTGTGTTGACCACCCCTGATGAACGATTGACATTGGGGAAGAAGTTTATTATATCGATGATCATTCAAAGCAAAACATTGAACATAACCAAGCAATAATAAATATATATGAGTATGACAGTAACTAAATATAAGTTGTAAAACACAATATTACAATCATCAAAGCTAAACCAAAGTGATAGTCAAAGCACAGTTCTAACTATAAATACATCGGATCTAAAAAAAAAAACAATTGACAGGAAAATCATTATTTTTTGAACATAAAAAGATACTCAACCACTATGTTGGATATTCCACAAACTATAAATTATTGAAAATTTTGAAATGCACGACCAACTCTTCATGTTTCCCTTCTGTCATGTATCTCGCAATACTTGACTTTTGCAATATTTGACTATATGCTTTTATCCAATTAATAATATTCGATTATTTTCCTAGAATTACCATTTGGCACCCATTGGCAATTTTGCTAGATCCACATACATCGTAATAACATAAAATTGAAAATTGAAATGTCGGGTATCGATCCTCGTACCTTTCGCATGCTAGGCGAGTGCTCTACCATCTAAGCTATATCCCCACATGAGGCATAAAAGTAAAAAAATGAAAATATCTATATCTTTTTAAACTTACGATACATTCTACTAGTTAGAAGGTCAGTGAACTACAATATAAAAATTCTACTAATGTAATTATAATTTAATATGGGAGTAGAATTTGCATGTTTTTCATTGCATGAAACTAAAAGAAAGGTGCATCCTGAATTTTCTCACTTGAGGAATGGTGAAATGAAGCTTTGAAACCCTTGAAAAATGAAGAAGAATGTAGAAGTGGGAGGGGATGAAGTGGAAAAAATAGTGTTTTAGGAGGCTTCTCGACCCCAAACCATATACTATAGTTGTTTTTCCACTTGGGAATAGGGGTTTCCAAAGTGAGGAATGAACAATTAAAAAAAAAACCAATTACATTACTAATTACATAGTAACCTCATAGTTGTTTTTCCATTGGTGCATGTCGTACTAACCGTTTTAACAAAAAAAAGAAAGGGGTCGTTGACTTTAAAAAAAAATTAATCCATCCCCAAGGCTAATTGAAACAATGCCCGAAGGCTACATCGTTGTTGCCACTTAGCATCCAAGTCGTCTTCACTTTCCATGAAGACTTGCCTCACTCCAGTCCATTACATCCACCTTGCTTGAAGACTTGCTTTTGTTCTGTTCCAGTCCATATAAGAGCTACATTCAATACTCGAAGGCTAATTAGCGGTGGAGTACATGTGCTTCTAATAATCGGGCAAAAACTCACAAAATCTTAACTAGTAAGTCTTAAACCTGCAACCTCTCATAGGGAGAATAGATATCCGACCAACTAAGCAATAATTGATCGACTTGTACTTACCTTTCACTTGCCTATGTTAAAAAAAAATTGTGAGTTATCTTTTATTTATATAATTTAAGAGGAAGAACACTTCTGAAACTATGGTCCACTGAATCTCGTATTCTTTCAGAAACCCCATTGATTTGGATTCATCTATTAAATTCGCAAAAATGAGTTGGAGTTTTCCAGCACCCCCCACCCCCCCCCCCCCCCCCAGCAACTAATTTCAATCCATCTATTATTAAAAAATTATTTGGATTTTGTTTAACTTCGGGTAGTACATTAAGAACCTTGTATTGTTTTTTGTCTCTTTAGCACATGTTTCCTTCCATTCACTTAAGTGTTTATCAGTAAAAATTGCCAGTAATTATTTGTACACACAATTTAATTTTGAAACTATTTGGTGTGTAGCTCAAATCCTCCAAACTGGGGTGATGTCATTGGAGTGTTTAATTATGTGGAGGACCTGCAAGTCGATACATTAATGTTGCCTTGCGTGATGTTTGGGCTGAAATCGGTACATTGAACTAAATAGACAATAGAGAGGAAACCCTCCACCTAGAAGAGAGCAAAACCACCACCTGCACCATACGCCCGTCGCATGTACTTTCTTGTAGTAGCAAACTTCTTTTTCTTAAATCTCATATCTGAAATGTTTTTGCTATAAGGTGAGCAAAACCACCACTTGCACCATACGCCGTCACATGTTTTAGCTATATTAGTACTATAATAAAAAAATAGTTGAAAAAATGAGTTGGAGTTTAAGATTACCCCTTAACTAATCCTAATCATCAACAACCTAATCTTTTGAGTCATTCTAGGGCGCGAGGGAGGGGTGTAACCACCATTGCCCTCGAAATACGCGGCGTCGCTTATCTCGAGGGTGATGGGTGGTTACACCCCTCCCTCGCGCCCTCCCCCTGGCCCCCTAAAATTACACTAATCTTTTTCTAATTATGCTATTTCTAAAGTTGGGAGCAAACAACAATTACACCTACCTCATATCAAATTCAAATGCTGATGGGAACCTTCTTGGTCTTTGGTGCACGTGCGTACTTAGCTTCATTTAAGGGTCCCATCACTAAAATTGCCGAGCAATTCTAGGCAGCCTGGGTATTGCTGCCTGGGGGGCGAATTTTACATTTTTGCCCCCCCTCTTTAAACACTTTTTTGGAAAATGTTTAAAGAGGGGGGGCAAAAATGTAAAATTCGCCCCCAACAGCAATACCCAGGCTGCCTAGAATTTCTGAAAATTGCTAGTTGGGAAATTCTAAATGACGAGGAAAGGAGCGAGGAAACGGGTGAGGGAGGGGGTGAAGCCGTTCATCCCCCTCGAGATGCGTGAAAGTGAGTATCTCGAGTCTTTTCGCGCATCTCGAGGAGGGTGAACGGCTGCACCCCCTCCCTCGCCCGTTTCCTCGCTGTGTAGACAAACCCTTGCCAGTTTATTGACAATTTGAAAAGAGGGGTTGTTTTAAATCTCTGGCCCACTCTGTCTCTTCTCTCGTTTGTTGCGCTTGCTCCTCGCTCTCTAAATTCTCTCACAAAGTATCTCTCTCGCTCTCTCTTAGGGTTTTCGCAATCAACTCTTGGAAGATTTTCTTGTAAGTTGTTTCTTTCTTGCTCTATGATTTCATCAAACACTTTGACGATGCGTTAATGTAGTTGTTTAGTTTGCTTAACGTAACAAAACGACAATGTTGTTTCTTAATTGGATTGGTTTGGATCTCTTATCGACTTTTATTTTGTGTTATTTCTCAAAGTCTGTGTGTTTGAGAAGTTCGAGAGAGATGTCGAAGGCGGCTTTGGATCTGGGATCTGGTGTTGGAGGAACGATTGAGAAGAAACAAGTACTTTCAGCCGTTGATCAGTAAATTCTCTCTTCTAACAATGCTCATTGTTTCCATCTTTGTTCGGTTTATTTGCTAACGCCATCTTCTTCAGTTAAGATTGTTTATTTTCAATGATAGAAATCTAATCTGTGAAAACTATGTGAACAATACTTCCAGTCATCTTATTTCATCCAAATGAGAACAATAATTCTGTCATATAATTTGCTAATGCTCTTTTCTTATAGAATCTGATCGATTGATGTGAGACTGTGCATGTTTTAGGCCTGCATTTTATTTGGCATTTCTACTAAAATGTTGGTGATTGGTCATGATGGCCGCGCTCATGATTTATTTGGCTTGATTGGATCTTTTGTATTAACTTTGATTCATTAACCATTGTAGGTACGAGAAGTATCATGTTAGTTTTGGAGGAGAAGAAGAAGATAGAAAGTCTAACTACACTGACATGGTGCGGAATTTTTTTTATCATAATAAATCTTCTTATATATCTTAACTTTGTATCCCCCTCCTAGTATGTCTATGTGATCTGTTTCTTTTGTTTTTGCTTTTAACTTGTTATTTACTCACATGAGGTATCTTTCAAGTGGACACCACAAAGCTCACAGTTCTGTAATCAACCCTTAATACACATCCATCGGAACATTCCATTACAAGCTATTGCTTCACACTGGCAACTCTTAATATGTTCATTAACATACAATTGTTTGTTCTGTATTGATCCACTGAAAGTTTCTTAATATAGGATGCGGTATCTTTGTAAATGCCCAACTTTGTACCCCAGATTCCGATGGTGGCTCTGACATAAGTCTCCAAATGCCCTAAAAATGGTGCCTTTAATGCAACAAGGTCAACTAAATAATAGGTCAGACTTGAGACAATTCGAATTGGAGGTTGCTAGGAGATTCTCAGAACCATAGCCACTCAAATAGGATTAGCATCCCAAATCTATGGGAGACATGTGCCATTTTTCGGACATATGTGTAGGCGCTCTCATAGCCACCCAAGTCGATTACAAGACAATTGACGATCAAGAATTTTAGGTATTTGCACAATCTTTCCTTGGGCTATGCTTGGTTTCAAGAGAGAATTTTCAATGAAACAGTAAGAAAGAGAAGAGATAGGGCTCTAGAAGGGGAAAGTGGAGGTCGAATGAACATCTTCGACTTTGGGTAGATGCTAAATCTTTCCTCTGGCTGTGTTTGGGTTTGAGAGAAGATAATTCTAAGGTAAATGATAAGAAGAGTGGGGAGAGGGAAAAAGAGCCTCTAGATCCTTGTAATCCCCCAATATCATGTTTTCTCTTGTAATTTTGCAAATAAATTCGTTTGTGGGATAGAAATATATTGCCGTAGTACTAAAAAAATGCAGGGTTATCTTCGACCCTAAGTGGTCCATGTTCTCTTTTTCACTTCCATCTCAAGTTTGTTTTTCCTTGTGTTCCTGAGAAATTTTCTTTCCCAAACAGAGTAGATTAAACTAAATTCATGTGATTTCTTTTTTTAAAATGTATTCATTTATTTTTAAAATGTCCAGTTTATGGGTATTTACAACCTTGAACGTCATTAAAAAAACTTGAGACAACTTATCACTTGATAAAACAGGGATGATAGCTTGTAAGTTGTGACATGTCTCTTTATGCTGCAATGAAATAAACAATATCATTAAGATGAAGTGACCAATATATATATATATGTATATGTATATATTTCAATTAACTCCCAATCATTGAACTTTATTCCTCAACTTGCTCGGTTGCTCAAAATGGATTGGAAGTGGAAGGGTTTTCAAGTAGTAGGATTTATTGTAAATGAGGCGATGTCATTTCTGTTGTAAAAACATGTTTAGTCCTTGTATCGTTTTCTTCATATGCCATTAAAGTGTTAGACATAAGAAAATATTCTGTTTATCTGATGAAAAAGATCTGTCCGGTATTTCTCTTTATGTAATGTCCTGATCCTAAAATTTGATCTGGTTTCAGGTTAACAAATATTATGATCTCGTGACCAGTTTCTATGAATTTGGCTGGGGTGAATCTTTCCATTTTGCCCACCGGTAATTACATCCTTGCATAAAAATCATGGGTAGTTTCATGTATTTTCAATATTTTTCCACCAAAAAGAAAAAAGTTGCATGAGTTATGGTTCATCAATAAAATGGGTATTTTCCATGTTCTTATATGTAGATGGAATGGAGAGTCTCTTCGTGAAAGCATCAAGCGACATGAACACTTTCTTGCTTTACAACTTGGCTTGAAACGTGGACAGAAAGTATGTATTTTTTTTTATAGAATTTGGAATATTAATGGAAATGAATGAAGCAATAAACGAAACACTAGTCAAAATTAAACTATGACAAAAGTTAATGGGAAACAACTAACAAAATAATTATTTTTTCAATTATCAACTGAAGAACAATGAACAACCCTTTGCCTTTTTATAATCTTCCTAACTTCTTTCGCAAACTAACTTAAACCTTATTGGCTAATAATGCCCTAACTACTATTTTGGGATCTTACTTAATAGGCCCAAATATACTTAATATTAATATTTCTAAACTAACCCATAATATTACTAATACTGTTTACATCAACCTCCCCGAGTTGAAAAAACTCATCCTTGAGCTTGAAGTCAAAGAAGCCCGATGGACACAAGCAATCGGTAACAAAACACAATGCGAAGTGCACTTGAAGTAGTCTACCTCGAACATTATCACGATATACATCCAACATTTGTCAAAGTAGACCAAATACCGTTTAGGAACTCTGCCTTGGTAACAACTTGCTATGGCAATGGGAATGGACCCAACTAAGGAACAAGGTCCACATATCAATAATTTGCCCAAGAGCTTATGGACACACATCTTCTCATTAGCCCTCTCCTTGAAGGACTCTCAATATGGGTTACTATAAACTACATCACTTACTGCTTGTGCCTTTATGTGAACCTCAACATTCTCTTGACCATAAATACGAAAAAATAAATTGCACAAGTCAAATGGCCCACTTATTGGAAATCGAGTACGTGTGTCAGTCCCCTCAATTTCCATAAAAGCTGGATGGACTCGGACAAACAACATGACTCGTCTAGTCGTCTTGTTCTTTTCACATTCATTCAAATTTATCTGCCTCCAATATTTTTTGAAGCGCTCTAATCTTGTCGTCAAATATCATGATCATGCGCTAATACCTCTCCTCCACTCTTGCTTCAAGCTCTCTCATTTCTTTTAAATTTCTCTAAAACTCCTTCCAGGTAGTGAAATTGGTTGTAGATTGCGCATCACTAGCTGACGAGGGTGGGGATGGTGGTATAGGGCAAACTGATTCAGGTTGAGTGTAATGGGCAACGTAGGTGGTTTGTGGTTAGGGATAGTAAACTTGGTTATGAGTATTGGTCACCACAGGGTATTGAATTGAATTTGGTTTCGACTATATTAGTATGAGTATGGGTAGGAATAATAAGGGTATAGATATTGGTTATAATATGGCTCACTCATTTTTGCTTATTGCTTAATTGTTTAATATTTTTCACTAATAGGGTGCCTTCACTGTTCTTGGTCAGGGAGGTTTATGCAATTTTGGAAATTTCTGGGGAGTTACTGGATAGTTTAGGGATGTACACCATGTACTTAGAAATTCTAAAACAATGTGATGAACAATGTCAATGAATGGTGCATGTGAACAACGATGATGAATAGTGCCGACCTTGAAACTTTTTTTTTCCTACAATCTTCTTCAACTCAAATATCTCTTCCTTCGAAACTCTTCTCAATCTCTTTCCAAACAAATTAACGAATAAGAGCCGTTTCGGCTTTAATACCAATTGATAGAACTAAAGAAGAATAATCGAAATAAACGAAGCAATAAACAAAACAATAAACAAAACAATAATCGAAATAAAACTATGATAAAAAGTTCATGCAAAACAACTAAGAAAATAACTATTATTTAAATCATCAACTTAAGAACAATGAACAACCCCTTGACTTATTTAGTCTTTTTAACTTTTTAGCAAACTAACTAACCTAACCTAATTGGCTAACATGCCCTAACTACTATTTTGGGCTCTTACTTAATAGGCTCAAATATACTTACTATTAATATTGCTAAACTAACCCATAATATTGCTAATACTGCTTACATCTTTCAGCTGTTCTTGCAGTATACAACACTATATTTCATTATTCTGGAATTTCGTACTATATTGCATTATTCTGAAATTTCTAAAGTTTCACTTCTGATTGTCATGAGAGGTTTTGGATGTTGGATGTGGGATTGGTGGACCACTCAGAGAAATTACTAGATTTAGGTAACTACTCTTCATGGCTCATGAGTTCCACAGCTTTGTAGTCGAGACTTTCTCCCTTAATTTATCCTGAAATGCAAATGGGATTTTTCTTGTTACCATGGTCCTGACGAGAGCATGCTTTCACCTTGCCTACAAAATTCTGTTAAAATAATTGTTAAAATGAGCACACTATTGTATGATCCAGGATGATTTTTTATTTTTTTTTGGGGGTGGGGGAAGAGGATGTGACTATTGGATTTCAAATGTGAAGTCACCATGGTTTTCAAGCGCTAAGATATTTGGTACCCAACATGGATCCAGTTTCAAACATAATATCTCCGTTCAAACATAATATCACCTTGAACAACAATGAGTACCAGATATTCACCTTGAACAACAATGAGTGATCTTCACCTTGAACAACAATAGAGTGATCTTTACCTTGCAGTGGAACTCATAGATTTGTCTAACCCTGAACCAAGCCTGTTATTTTTCTCTAATTTTCTGCAATGCGGGACTAAATGCAAAGAAAAGGGAAAATCTTGTTCCTATTATGATCCAAAATAATAAGTCTCTAATACGGGTTTTTATTATCTATTGGCAGCTCAACATGCATTACAGGGTTGAACAACAATGAGTACCAGATATCAAGAGGCACAGTACGTACATTTAGTATCATAAAACGTCTGCTGGAGCTATAATTCCAGCCTACATCTCCTAAGTTTCAAATATCAAACTCCTTGAATTTCATCATCTTCAAAATGTGTAGTTGTAGCTTTCAATCATTGATTTTGTACATAACATGCTGGTGGCTTGGCAGGAACTGAACCGCATCGCTGGAGTAGAGAAAACTTGCAATTTTACTAAGGTTGTTATTCATACTTTCTTTCTGCTCAGCATGTTTCATTTACAAATTCTTATTCTTGCTCGACCTTATACCAGCTTGCATAATGGAACTTTGTGTTTAACAACTTCAGTTAACTTTATTATTTCAAGTTGATTACGGATTTTATCAGAGATTGCCAAGTACCTTGACACCCCACCCCAGTCACCCTCGATTTCATCTCTAAGACCAAATGGTCTCCCGTGGTTTCTTTGAGGGCGTGCTACACTCTTCTAGGCAATGAAGTTGTGGGTGGTCAAGGAATTTCAAAAATTCAGTGTCCATCGAATGAATAGTCACCATAACCTTTATCACATTGATCCCAAACAAAGGAAAGAGCTAGCTAGTGATTAAAGACTTTAGGTCCATCAACTTTCTTGGGTTATATGCATAAGATCACATTGTGCTTAGACAACATCGCTCCAAAGCAAGGAGCCTTTTATGAAGGGTAAGTGCACTCTTGATGATGTTATGATTGCTAACAAACTTGGTGACTTGAGGTTGAGAGATTCGGAGAAAGTAGATTGGGTGGATCAGGAATTGCACATTTGCAACTTAGTTCAATCTCGATTTTGGGATCTTCAGAAGTTCGAGGGATATTCAGCAACAAGACCCTCCTTTGTTGTGTGTTACTGATGATCATGGTGGAACACTGAGCAAGACCATCACCTCATCTCAGGCTAATCTATTCTAGCCTGTGTTTTATTGATAAAAAAATAGAAGTAAAAAAGATTATGTAAAGAACTAGACAAAAACTTAGGTAACACTCATGAGGGAAAACTTATTGGGGTGCCAAATAGGCTCCCTGTTACATCCCAAATCTCGAGGAGGTGATGTGCTGGCAATATGCTTACTGAGATGAGGTGATGGTTGCACTAGGATTTTCCTCAAAGCCAGCTAAGTGAAGATTCTGAATTGTGGATTTCACTCACACCAAGGCCTTTCTATTCTAGCAACTTAATAAGGGAGGATCTCATAAGAACTTTGTCGTTATGCATGCTATGGCAGAACGTGCACCACGATGGGTGACCTTGAAGGAAATTTCCATTCAAAATTTCTCCTCAACTTACTAGATTGGGGTGTTACACTCCATACCTTTTATTTATTTAGGCCTTCCATTGGGGTTGAAAACTGTAATAAAATTTTGGTGAACTCGATTAAGGGTTCTTGAGGCTACATGGTTAGCCATTTGGAAAAGTAGATAGGCTTCAGGTGAGTAGACTTGCTCATTTTCATAAGTGCTCCGATATGATGGGATGTGAGAATCTCTTTTCTGATCTCCTCTGCTGAACAGTGTCTGCTCTTGTGCTTTGTATGCAGGCTGATTTCATGAAAATGCCTTTTGCTGACAACACCTTTGACGCTGTGTATGCAATAGAAGCTACCTGTCATGCACCTGATGCGGTATGTGTTTACCATTTCTTACAAATGTTAAACCTTTAATGTTCCAAAGTCAAATTTAGGTTGAAACTTCATATTTAGTTGTGTTACTGGTGTAACAGCTTGGATGCTACAAAGAAATCTACAGGGTGTTAAAGCCTGGCCAGCATTTTGCTGCCTATGAATGGTGCATGACTGATTCCTTCGACCCCAATAACCAAGAACACCAGAGGATAAAGGTACATATTTAGAAGCACAATAGCTTCCTAAAAGTTTGTCATCCATCTTTATTTCATGTTTGGTAAGTCTAGAGACATACTTTGACATCTGCAGGCAGACATAGAACTTGGTGACGGCCTTCCAGATATAAGGTTGACAAAACAATGTCTTGAAGCTCTAAAGCTTGCAGGGTTCGAGGTAAGTCTCACAGTTGAATCTTCAGTTAACGATACTTTACCGATGAATATATTGTAAGAATGATTGTCTTTTGTAAAGGTCATATGGGAGAAGGATCTTGCTGAGGATTCACCTGTCCCTTGGTATTTTTCTTTAGACAAAAATAGCTTCTCAATCAGTAGCTTCCGCTTAACTGGACTAGGACGTTTCGTCACTAGAAACCTGGTAAAACTTCCTTTTACACCACATTCTCTAATTATGTCCTTGTGATAATTTTACTAAAGGAATATTTGTGGTTATGTAGGTGAGGACTTTGGAATTTTTGGGTCTTGCTCCAGAAGGAAGCCAAAGAGTTCAATCTTTCCTTGAAAAAGCTGCAGAGGGGCTTGTGGATGGTGGAAGGTAAGAGTTCTGTGCATTTCATGTTCCTTCCTTCCGGCAGCCACATTTTCAACTAGATAATATATTATGCTCCAGTTCAAAATGTCAGTATCAAACAGGGTTTAATAACTCGTAACTGAATAAATTTTTTTATCTTTTATTTTTTATTTCATGTGGCAATATCTATCCGGTTCTTACTTGTGTACATAATCTAATTCCACAGGAAAGAAATTTTCACACCCATGTACTTTTTCTTGGTTCAGAAGCCTCATGCAACCACTGCAGCTGAAACTTGTAAGCTTTGAACACTTTGTTGCCATTTGTTTCCTTGAGGAATGCTTGACAAGCTAACCCTGCGAGTCATCGATGTTATTATTTAACATTGAACTTGATTTGTTAATAGACTAGTCATCAAACTTGTAAGTGTGTGATGCGTGCCCAGTTTTTATTTTTTTATTATTTATTTTTTTTGTGGAAATTTGCAATTTGATTATTCAATAGTTTATTATTGTTACTATTATAATTTAAGTGATAAAAAAGACACCACATAACAGAGTATCAAACCTACCCATAAGAAACCAAGTACAGTTATAAGGATTCCCTACTTTATTTTAAATCATCAAATAATGTTGGATGAATACCCAAAACACTTATCTTTCCTCGTAGAGTAAAAGAAAAAACTGGAATACATACTTGGTATTTAGGCTTCATTTAATGTGTTTAAGAGGTTATTTACTTGCATCTTATTTTTTCACATATTTCATATACTCTCGAAATTTATTATATATATTTATGTATACTCGAAATTTTTACTTTTTTTCTTTACACACCGAAATATTTCTTAAAATCAGAATACTGAAATTAGCTCAAAAAACGAAATCACAATCCTTGGTCTATTCATCCTGAAGAAATGAGTATTAAAGAAGACAAATTACCCACAGAACGAAAGATCTACTATGATGCGAGTCAATCAATAATTGACATCGGCGAGAGATTTTATAAAAATCAGAACCCATGAAACCCACCCTAATTTTTTTTTTATTTTTAAAAAACATCTTTTTCTAAACCCATGAAACCCTAAAGTTTTAGAATCCACATCTTCATCTTGAGAAGAATCAGAGTCTGCAATGAAAGCAGATGGGAAGGATGAATTAACGTTAAAAAAATCCACTTGAACCCTCAATCCTTTCAATTTAATCATGAAATTAATACTAACATGTAATGGAAGCAATGAAAGGTGAAAAACCAAAGTGACGAAGTTCACATGAGGAGCCAATTGGAGAATATATTTGCAGGAGGAGACAGTGAGAGTGGAAGAGATGACAGTGGGAGTTACTAGGTTGGATTCTTCATTTGGTAACACCATTTGGAGCCATCGATTGTACATAGTGATTGAATGTATACTAGATAGTAACTTGTTGCAAATCATTTTTTTAATCAGAAAACTGAAAATTCATTGCTTAAAAGCAAAACCATTTAGGTTCAAAGTACAATCCATCTAAAAAAAAACTATCATTGGCATAGTTATGTTCATACTCCTAATATGAATCACAATGAATCATTCAAAAAAACCTAGTTTATGTTCCGGGTAATGTTGTAGGATAACTTTCTGTTGCCATGATAAGTGCTTATTACTACCATTGATCACTTTCGCAATGTTTTTATTATCAGTTATTACGACAATCTTATTGTATCATTTCGCAATCGCCCAGTCACTTGCTAGCCTGACAGTTTACCTTCAAAACTTGTTTTTATACCTTTCCTGCACCACTATTTATTAATACCTATTATCTTACCAACTACATTAGTCGCATAGAAAGCAAAACAATCATCACACATGTTCATGTGGAAAGCAACATCAGTAACAAGCATAATACAATCACGCCTTGCCAATTTTTTAGCCTTGTCAAAAACATTTTAAATAGCATAATTATTTGCAATTATATCATCTTATAGTATGTCAATACGGACACACAGTTGTATCTACTTGTTGTTCCATATATCTTGAAGTCTGTCAGAGATTAGTCAAGCAATTAGCTAATTTTGCTGCCACCAACACTCTAAAATGTTTGTGTTAAAAAACCAACTTGTTTCTTGCCTGCCAAATTTGATCAAGAACTGCAACAGCTCTAACCATACTTTTCTTTTCTCACACACTGTCGCGCATAAACTATAAAATTCAAGGAAATCCTTTTCATGAGAGAAATCCACTCGATCCCATCTAACCAATATGCTTGAAATACTCCTAACCTGAATAGCAAGAGGACACTAAAAGAGAACATGTCCTGAAGTTTAAAGACATTCATCACCCGCTGCTATGTGGTGTTGGTTAAAAGACATCTCCAATAGGGAGCAATCATTTGTACAGTTTTCATAGAAAAAATTGAACTCAATGAGGATCCTCGAGTTTCCAAATACCTTGCAACAATATCCTATTATCACCCCTGGATGAGGATGCATTAGTCATAACCACTACCTCACTCCTGAAAGATCTATAAGCTGATTTCACACCCCTTTGGTTTCATGCTTCCAAATGAGCACATCATGGTCCTTCGAATGTCTAATGAGGGTATTGATAATGGCCATGACAACCTGTTGAGGGAAAACATTTTGATAGTGGGTTGGTCCCATTCCTTGTGTTCTCCCTCTTCCCAGATAATTAGGTCGCTCACGGGTTAAACAAAGACAATGTAGTTGGACACATAATCCCTTAGAGGTACATAATCGGATATCCATGGTCCTCCCACATATTGAAAGACTCTCCATTGGCAATCGTCCACAAGAAACCCTTTTAGGGTATTGATAATCTTCCCCAAACTCCTCATAGGAAGGAGGATCCCAATTTGGTAAAATAGCTTTGGAAAAAACTACAGTTATTGAAAGAAGTAGACTTGAGAACTGCTGGCCAAAAGTCATTCAGATGATTCAAGATTCTAAACACCATTTTAGACAACAAAACAAGATTTTTTAGGTCTGGACAGCTGGATATTCTCCTATGTTTTTGGGGGCCGACACTACATCCCATTTAGCAAGAAAGGGGGCCTTCTTGTTTTTGGTACCCCTCCACCAAAAAGACCTGTTTAAAAAGTCCAGCTTCTTAAGGATTGAAATTGGGAAAATGAATGATTGCATAGGGTAAATGAGAATTGAAGATGACACCGATTTAACCAAAGTCATTCTACCAGCCTGAGACAAGAGTTTGCATTTTCAATCATCGAGGTATCTTCTAACCTTGTCAATCAAATAGGAGAAATCCTTATTTCTATTTCTGGTGAGAGTTAATGGGAAACCAAAATATTCCTCTTTTTGGTTCACAACTCTTATTCTTAGAACCTAAGATCATACGTTTGTGTCTATGGTAGACATTAGGGTGAAATGGACTGATGATTTATCAAACTTGATTAGCTTACCACACACAACATAATAACCATTGATAATTTATTTTCACTTGATGGCATTGGTCAAGAGAGGCTTTGCAAAAAAGGATGAGATCATCAACAAACAATAAGTGATTGATTTCTAGGGAAGATCTTCTGACTTTAAATCTATTAATCTCTCCATTGGCTCGAGCTCTAACCATCATTCTAGAAAATGTCTCGGCTAGAAAATGGGAGCAAGGAATCCCTTGTCTAATTCTACTAGGCTTGATGAAAACATTGGGTTTGCCATTGATAAGAACATTGTAAGTTACTAATGAAAGACAACAATATAAGAGGCTACACCAATCACTGGAAAAACTAAGAGCTGAGAAGACATAAAAAAGGAAACCCCACTCATCCCTATCATGCGCCTTAGCATGCCCATCTTGATACTGATCCACCCATATTTCCTTTTTCTATATTTTTTAAATTGATGCATCACCTCCTATACCACACTCGTATTGTCTCTAATGAGTCTCCCTGGGATAAAAACACCTTGAAAAGGCGAGATAAATTTGGGAAGTAGATCTTTAAGGTGATTGGCTAGGATTTCAAAAAAAAAATAAATTGTAGCACATGTTACAGAGGCTTATGGGTCGGAACTATGAGAGTTCAGTGGGATTGGGGCATTTTGGAATGAGGGCAATATAGGTGAAATTCCATTCTTGAGGGATTATTTTTTTAGTAAAAAAAAGTATTGGACTGTATTGATAACATCATCTTTGACTATGTTCCAATATTTTTTTGAAAAAACCAATTTGAAATCTATCTAGACTAGGAGCTTTAAGGTTCCCAAAAGACTTGAGAGTATTTCGGATCTCTCTCTCCTAGAATAGATGCTAGAGAACAATTCTCATCATCACTGATACATGGTTGAAAACGTTGAAGAATTTCAGGGTTTGAATTTGAGTCAGAAGAAGTGAAGATATCCTAAAAGTAGTATTTGATTGGATTCGTCACATCTTATGTACTAGAAACCCATTGACCTTACCTGATTTTGAGCTTAGATATAAAGTTCTTCTAACCCTTCATGAAAAAACTTATTATTTTTATTTCCAAGAGAAACGGAGTTGTTCCTAGATTGTTGCTTCCAATACGATTCCTCCCGAATCAAAAGTTCTTTAAGGAAATTATTGAGGTTAACAAGTTCAATGGTAACTTGTTCAATGATGGGGAGAGATAAAATGCGATCAAACTAGCTTCTCACCCCCTTCATAAGATGGAAAATATACCCATAATGCTCATTATTCCATACAGAAAGGTTTATTTCTAAGGTTCTGGAGTTTATTAAGGTCCAATGGGAGGGGCTGGTAGAGGAAAAGGTTCATTGGTGCTATCCCACGTGCTTTCAATCAAATGTTCACACTCTCGACCATATATCAAGAAATCTAAAAGGTCTTTTCTCTTACGAAGGTTAGTATAAAGATCGAGATGATAACTCTATGGTCTGAGCAATGAGCATAGATTGAAGATTGATTTGTTGTAGGAAACAATTGGTTCCACTCAACACACGACATGGCCCTATCAATTATTTATCTAATATGGTCTCTTTATTCTTTTGTTGTTCCAGGTGAATTTGAATCCCTTGGAGGGGAGGTCAATAAGACCGAAAGTGTCGATAAAATTTTGGAATTTAGTTCTTATTGATTTGTCTGCAGCTTAATATTTCATCGGAATAAAACATGGCATTAAAATCTCCTATAACTAGCTAGGGAAGCAAAGTACAAGAACCTAGACCATCTAATGAGTTTCATAAATCATCCCCAAGTCTCAGGTTAGGATTGCAGTACACGAATGACACTGACCAAGGAACAAATGCAGGATAATCTACAAATGATGCATGGATGAAATCTGAGATGATGCAATAATGTTGATATTTACATCTTTCCTCCAAAGTAAAGCTAAACCCCACTGATTCAACTACATGACTATGAGCAAAACTAACATTGTTTTTTACAAAGTTAACACGTTCTGATGCATTGGTTTCCATCAAGAATATCACATCAAGATTGTACTTCTTGACGAGGTTCCTTATAGTCTGAATTGTAATGGAGGAGCCCAATCCCCTGCAATTTCAAGAACAAATTATTTTCACTTTGGTGGCTTTAAGGGTAAAGCCACCACTGGAACCTCATCAAAATAGTAAGTAAAGTGATTGAGAAATAACATATATTGTGTAGGGTATAAATGAAAAAGTAAGATCAAATGCGTGACAAGAGAAACATAACAAGATTCAGAAGCAGTTAAGGAAACTAAATGGGTGGGGTTAAACAAGTACCTCAGCAAGTGTAGTGGAAGAAGGGGATGAATCATTTGTGCCCTCATTTCCTAAATACGACTCCTCATAATTCACTTGCAGATAGCACCCACTGCGCCTCATGTCACCACTTGTATCTCCTTATGCATTGCTTGCCTATCAATGATAGCACCTATATCCACTCTAGCACTAGCCAATTTGTTTCTACGACTCAATCGGGATGCATCCCCTACAGTGGTAGATCGTGTACTAGATACTCGAAAGATCTCATTACTATATTCTTCTGTTTTATATGCATCTGGAAGGCCAAGTTTACAGTGAGTCTTGAAAAAATCGATATTCTGTTCCTTTCTAATTTCATTACTTCCACTGACTAGTTTAGGCTTCATTGATAAAATTTCTCTTCGTTTGCCGAGATTGAGAATGTTGTTTTGATCTACTTCTTCCGCCCCTGGAAATCATATAGATATTCTCTAAAATAATGTGGAGAAAAATCCGAGATTTTTCCATCTTCCATTTCCTGGAAGATCTTTATCTTGCTTGCATCAGTAATGTAGGAGACCATTAACGCTGTGAACTTACATATCCTAAGTAACAGCTTTCATCCTTGCTGAATCAACTAGTAGTTGCTGCTCAACATCTTCATCTGGAGCCAATCCCTAAATGTAGAGCTTTCCAAAAGCAGATTAGTTCGTCACTCTTGTTTTTCATCATGGATCCAGCATTAACAAATTGACATGATGCTCCAGTTGTCTAGTTCACTATGTAAGATGCCAACATGTTTTGCTGTTCCATCAATAGACAGACTATTGTAGATTATACTACTGAAACCAGTGAAAGTAGCACAAGGTCCCAACTAGCGTAGTTTCCACAGCTAACATATTTTCTGCAAGAATTTAGAATAACATAGGCGAGGATAAAGCAGTTTTTCTGAGCTGTAATACCATAATTTTAGGTTTCTAGCTAAAATGTACCATACAGTAATGCTGAGCCTTCAATGCCCATCCTTCCCTTGGCCCTCTACCTGGGGTTATAAATAAAGAAATCACCTACAATTCTGGAGAAACACTGCATATGATACACCTAAAACAATCCATACAGATTAGCCATCATACGCAACGTCACCAACGCAAAATTTAAACCTTGGAAACAGTTGGCTGACTTCCATTAAAAATAAAACCCAAGAAGGGTTTTCTTTTACATCCTCTAACTTTGGTAATCAACATTACATCCGAATTGAAAGGTAGTATAATGTTATATTTGGTACACTAACCCAGCTTTATAACACTAAGGGGGTTCTAAGCAGACTGGAAGTCAAATTGAATGGCAAATAATTCCTCTCCTGCCAGAAAAAAAAAAAATTGGCCTCCATATCCAAACCATGATTACCAAAGCCCTACTTTTAGAAATAAAGCCCATCTTTTCTCATAACTCCTATACTTCAAGTTCCAACAATAGACTCAGTTCCACAGCAGCATCACTAATGAACAGCATGATCCTATTCCAACGTTTCTGTAGGCCAGAGGCGCTTCCACACTGCAATCTCCTCCGCGTTGTAAAGTTTCCTGATTCCACCATAAAATCCATCAACCTCATTGCCTTCTTCCCAATGATCCTTCCTGTCAATGATGGTTCGCCTCCATCGAGAACCAAGGGCATACTGGTTGAAGTCCAATGCCACAGTATCTGTCATATTGAATTTAGAGTAAAGAAGCTCAATTAAGAATGTAAAACAAATAGGTTTTAATCTAAGACATAAATTGCTATAAACAAGAGCAAAGAAATGATGATAATAATGATTGGCAGAAGTAATAAATAAAAACTGGAGTAAAGCGAAATTTTGTCAGACCAATAATCAACAAAATTTTGTTTTTCAAAAGTCTGAAACTCTGTTTTACCAAAGTGGGTTTAGTCAGACCATGCCAAAAAATGAAATCTATTAATTATGCCCTTCCTTGGAGAGGCTAGTTTTTCACCTCACCCAAGGAGAAGAAACTCTGGAATCTTTCGCAATGTGGTTTGGAGAGAATTTGGGTAGAGACTAGAAAAACTTTTCGACTACAATGAAGAAACGAAGAAGAGATTTTTCAAGCATCAAAAGCCATCTATTCTATTGGATGATTGATATTGTTCACTGAAATTGCAGGGATCCTTCAATTTTATTGTAGAAGACTGAAATCCAGCTTAGATTTTTTCATCAGAAATACTATATTGGGAGCGTCCATTATTCATGATCTCACTGAAATTAACAGTAGATTAAACACAAAGAAGAGATGAATATTGAAGACCATCCTTGCTAGAGGAAGGTCTTGTAGATTCTTTTACTTTCTCCATTCTTCTTATTCTTTGTTTTCTCCAAGTAAAGAATTTGCTAATCGTAAACGATAAGATCCCCTAACAGGTATTTCTTCGTTCCTTTCTCACTATATAACTAAGTTAAGTTTAGTATTGTTAGTTTCCTTACCACTACTATGACAATGGCAATAATTCTTATTCCCATCACATGATTCCAAATGACCTACGGTCCCATACCACCAACCTGCAACAGCAATAACAAACATTACTAAATAAAATCTAAATCAAAAGGCCGGTGCTTTGCCTACATAGAGATACAAATATGAGAAGTGATAATAAATCCAAGTTACTCTCACAAGAAAACAACCACAGGTATGATATCACATTGTCAGAACCATCAAGTTAAGTAAAATTTGTGACAGTTGACATTACAAGTTTTCCATGTTCTCATGCATTGTTGTTGGTGCAATACTACACCTTGTGTTGTTTTTTCCTAAGAGAAACTGTGGGATGTCACCACCTTAAACAGTTTGTGGTTAATTGAAAAGATTAAGCAAAATCATAACGGAATAATGATTGATTTCAACAATGCGAGACCACATCAAAATAAGTATTTTTACTTTGCCCTTCAAAAACAATACAACTTACTTGTTAGGGCATCAAGAACATACCGTAAGGGAATTCTTTGCTCCTCCTCCACTGAATTTCAATATGATCGCCAGGATGTAGATCATTTAAACAGTCAGATGCATGAAGATTATGTGCAGGAGTATCTATCGGTGGTGCTCTTAACCTATCCCATTGTACACCTTCTTCAACGACTATTGTTCGGCGCCCATGTGGCGGGTACCTAAAGGAGAAAATGACACAAAGGTCAAGCTATTTTCTTGATTACTAACAAACATCAAAGTAAACCCTGAATTACATAAATTGATAAACATTATACCCAAATGAGAACCAGTAATAAATCAGATTGCTTGACCACAAAAATAATTGCCATGAACATGTTTGAAGAATGCTGTCTTGCTCCTTACCTTGCATGAAAAGTGTCTGTGTGCCTGTCGTAGCAAAGCTCAGCATCGTAGCATGATAGTAGGAAACCAGCATGCCCGTTCTGAGAGGAAGCCCAAAAATCAACCATTATTTTCCCATCATCTAACTTGGAAGATTATAAGAAAAATCAAAAGACAAATACACAGGCAAATCCAATACTTGAAACAGAACGGTGAGGAATTTGCGTTTTCTTTGATGAAAAATACAGAACTAACAATACACAAAGCACAAAAAAGATACTATTTAATGATACAAGGATAGATTTCATAACTGAATAACAAGGAGAAAAGATGCTAACTTTTCAATAAACATCAAATTATCAAACCATTAAATCAAAGTTAATACCTCGCGATTGTAGACCTGTGCAGGGAACCAAAATTTGCCACTTTCAAGGGATAGATACCAAGACATGATAGTGTTGGCAGGCATAAAACTTTCGGGCTTATTAGAATTGTTTAGGTTCGCTCGGATCCAGGAAAGAGGCCATATGAGAGAGAGAGATTTAACCAAGCCTTTCTTCATGTTTCCATCCAAATTAAAATCCTTGCTAGAGGCAAATTGCCATTGCCATTCCTGATAAGCTGTCTGGCCAATCACTCTACCCCATTTATTCTTCATGTGCTTCTCCCACAAGTAATCACTCCTACACTTGTCTCTCAAGGAGTTACAAACACCAGCCATGTTACACAAACCGGAAGGCGGGAGCATCCCTAAGATGTTATCCAACGCCAATTCGGGCAAATCCAACACTGTCAGTGTCATCACATCGGATTCCTCCACATACTCAACTTTGGAACTAACACTCCTCTTCTTGATCGACATCGCCCGTGAAACATCAGAAAGAGTAAAATTGAGCTTCCTTTTCATTAACCAAGACACCAACAAAAACAACAATTCTTTGGAGAAGAACCAAAGTGACAACAATCTCATCTCACTAGCATATGGCAGAAGATGCTTAACAGAGACAGACTTAGAAAGAAGGATGAAGGAAAGGAAAGATAACAGGAAGAGAAGCATCAAATTGAAGGAATTGGATCTTGATAAAGCAATAGGAACAGTTAAAAGCAACACTAAAGAAAAATAATCGAACCCCACTTCCCCTCTTGATACTCCAACTCCAACAAGAAGTAAAAGAGAGTATCTATCCAATGACACCTCAAACCACAAGACTTGTTTGGTGGTAGTTGAATCAATCCAACTTTAACCTCAAGGGGGAGCAAGGAATATCCTTCTTTTCAATGTAATGGCATCTAGATACAGTGAACCACTTCAATGATGATCAGAAACACACAAACAAAGACAGGTCAGGTAGACAGAGAGAGATGAGGCAAAAAGGAGAAATGAGTAGTGGTTGTTTAGATGAACTAAGATAAGATCTGGAAACCCCCCCTTCTTCTAGTTGGGATCTAGATCCACACACCCTTAGTTCCCAAATCTCTTTAAATTCTACAAAATGGGATGACGATGGCTATAGTAGCTGGGAATGGTGGTGTTTAGGTACAACCAACAACCAACACAACACAAACTTAACTACAATAATAATAATCAAAAGAGGAATCTGGGGTTGAGAGATTTAGTGAATATTTGAGGATGAACTTAGAGAGAAGTGGGGTCCTTCCTCTTCACACTAATTTCACCCAAATCTATAATATCCAACAACCAAATCCCACACCCACACCCAGATCCACCTCTCCTTTGTAGTCTCCCTGTTGAGAGTTATATGTCCTTCTCAGCTGAAAAGTTGTGGTTTTTCACCACCAATGAAACGAGGAAGAAAGAAGAAAAAAATAATTGAGAGAGAATCTTGTTATATCTTTTAAGCAGGGCGGTGTGTGTGAGGAGAGAAAGTGAGAGTCTGAGTCTGACCTCAAAACCCACCTTCACCTCCACCGCCTGAAAGCTTTCCAAACTTCCACCAAATTAAATTATAAAGCAAAACCTCCTCCCCTTTATCCTAAACAACCACACATACCCCAAAAGTGCAGAAAAATCTGGCTGACCACAAAATGGCCTCAAACAACTCAGGTGAGGTCAGGACTATCAAGAGAAGTCGTTATTGGTTGGAGGGGAGAGAGAGGAGAAGAAAGCGGACGTTATCAGCACCACCATCACCCCATTTGATACTACCGAGGCTTACCTCTGTTTGTACGCCACGCCCTTAAACACTGTTTTTGGATCCGGCTTGCTTCATCACCAATTGGGAGACACTTGCATGGCTGGGGCCACCGATTCAACGGGTGATGTTTGTTATTGGGCAAAGATCAATCGAGGGGCATTGCTATAATTCTTTAAAATTTACAAGTCTACCTTTCACATACCGTGCATGACACGTTTAAATTGTCACATGCCACTTTGATATTTGGATCGTGACTTCGATACTTTTCAAATAAATAATTAAATTATCAAATATGAAAATAAATAATAAAATGTCATTAAAAAAATTAAAATTTTTATCACATAATTTACAAAACATACCTTAAAAATTAGTACTTCTATTAAATGAAAACTTGAAATTTATAAAACCGTTCCAACATATTTTTGTCCTTTCGCGTTGGGGTTTAAAAAAATATATGAAGTTTTTATAGCTAGAGTGAGGTAATGTTTGGGTTGAATCAGGCTTTGAGTTGAATTGGGGTCTGAGTTTTTTTTTGGGTTGGCTTGGAGTTCTATTTGTGTTGAATCGGGGTTTTTATAGCTAGAGTGAGGTAATGTTTGGGTTGAATCAGATTTTGAGTTGAATTGAGGTCTGAGTTTTTTTTTTGGGTTGGCTTGGAGTTCTATTTGTGTTGAATCGGGGTTTTTTGATGAATTAGGTTTTGGGTTCTATTTTTTTTGTTGAACTAAGGTTTTGAGTTTAATTGGGCTATGGATTGGTTATTTTTTTGGGGTCGAACATTGGGCTTAAGGTTGTATTTGGATTGAATTTAAGGTTTTAGGTTCAATTGGGCTTTAAATAGAAGTAAGGGCAATTTCAAAATTTTGTGAGCTGTGTGAGGACACCACTGATGTGTGGATCCCCTTTTGAATTGTTAAAGATTTGGAGGACTTTTTCAAGATTTTCAAAAGATTTGGAGTGTTTTTTAGGTTGTGTCGTGAGCTTGAAATGTTGTTTTAGTGGGAAAAATAAGTCCATAAAGGCAACTCACAAAGTTAAAATAACATGTGGGCCCTTTATATTCTCTACTGAACTGGTCCCAATAGAAGAAATACAAATAGATAGTAGATGGTGAAGGGACCAGGGCTGGCCTGCTTGATCATTGTGTTTTAGGAGGTTTTTTTTTTCGAGATTTTCGATGAAACCATACAGAATATTGAACAATGAATCTCAATTGATATAGAGATTTACAAAGCTGTAATATTAATTTACATTTTTATATTTATTTTGATTATGTGGTGACTTGAAAAACCCAATAAGGCATTTTCAAAAGGCTGTGACTTTTTTATACCACCGTATCTCATCTTTGACACCGCTACTTTTTTATTTTTAACTTGCCAAATGACACCATTATTATAAAATGGTAAAACCTTTTTTCTCTATCTATTCATCTCTTTTCTCTTTCACCCTCTCTTCTCATGAAGAGAGAACAACAACAACACAGAGTAAGCCGGTTAGAGAATACTTAAGTAACATAAGAACTATGTAACATGCATAATTGTGGTTTTTCCTTCAACTTTAGTTGAGAATTTAGTCACTCATGACACAAGGATTAAAAAATAAATATTCATTGATAAAACAAAATAACTTAGAGGTGAGGAAAACTTTAAAGTTCCTTTGCTTCTAGAGCTACAATTTCTACCAAAAGTTGTGTGTCTGAGGGTTGAAACAATGTCCCTATTTATACTATTTTATGAGAGTATATAAAAGGAAGAAAATAAAAATACATCATTAAAATCGCTGAAAAAATCTGTAAAAAGAATCATTATTGATTCTTCATTCCCTTTATGTAAACGTCTTTGGTTCTAAAGTGCAAGTATCTTGAATTGTTGCCCTCATGTGCTTGTCTTGCAAGATTTATCATTCTTTCTCCATCAGTGAAATTTCTGGAGATATAGAGATGTGCTAGCAGAAGAAAAGCTAAATATTATTGATGATACACCAAACCGTTATTTAATCCGCGCTGCACGCGTGTCATGATGATCTCGTCAACAAAGCAAAACAATCATGATTGCCCACCAAATCTAGCAAGGCTCAGACAACATTAAACCCAATTTGACATAATCCAGAAGGTTGGATCCAAGTTGTAGCGCCCTATTAAGTCCACACGTTGCATGACAAAGCCCAATATCTATAAGGCCTAATTAGGCAAGTATCTGGGGATCACCTAAGACGGGCATGCCAGCAACACATTGGTTCCGACTAGGAAACATATACCAAAGTATAAGTCATGCATGAAAACTTCCTTGCATGGACAACATTCCAAAAGGGAAACCTTTCCTGCAGATCTAAGAGCATAAGTTGTGTAGGAAAACTCTCATACATGGACAACTCCCAACTAGGAAAGGATTTTCAGCAAGATCTCTTTCCCCAAACTATGCCACTACAGGCCTAGCCGAATGAGAACTCTCGCATTATTAATAAAACACATAGTTGATGAGAAAATGTACACTAGCCGAATGAGGACTCTCAAGCCTTGTCTGACTTTATCATCAAAGTACCATCGGCCACCACAACGATGGTCCTTGGCTCACGTGCATTCCCTGTGCAGGTCCAGGTTAAGGAGAACGTGATTCAACTACATCAGTTTGGCGTCGTCCGTGGGGAACGACGAAGTTCCTTGAAAAACAGTGATATCACCCTGCCTCACACTACAGAGATATGGTGACCATGAGATCTCGCAACAATGGAGACATCCTTGAGCCCTCGAACGCTCGTACTGCAAGAACGCCTCCAGTTCTGACAAATCTAGCACCGCAAGATGAACAAAATCAAACACCCTTTCCGGTGGCACTCGTGTTGGACCCATGGGTGGATATACTGTCAACCCCGGTGCAGCAGGTTGCATGAGCTGTGGATATGCTCATCAATAGAACCCTCCTCCGAGAACGGGAACAACGAAGAGCCCCGTCCTTAGAAAACACTAGAGAGCATGTTTCGGAGAGTCGCGCTGCCTCTGCAGGCTCTCAGTGGACTAGAGGCTGGGGAACAACCAACGAGACCCAACTTTTAGTGTTGACATGCAGATCTCCCAGAACCCCCTCCGACCAAGGGCCACCAACAGTGACATGTTCAATCTCACTGTCCCGCCATTCATGGATCATATCATGAATTTGGAAGAGCTGAAGTGGCTCGCCAAATAGCAAGAAGACCCTTCCTTAGTTTCATGGACGCCTACTCCGGGTACAACCAGATACAAATGCACCCCCAGATCAAGAGAAAACCTCTTTCATAACAAAAAGAGCTTAAAGAACGCAGGAGCTACATATCAGGGACTGGTGAACACATGTTCAAGGAATAAATAGGCAGGAACATGGAGGTCTATATAGACGATATGTTGGTGAAAAAAACCTCCGCAACCCAGATCACATCATCGATCTTAACGAACCATTCTCTCATCTCTGCAGGTATCAGATGAAACTCAACCCACAAAAATGTAAATTTGGAGTTGAATTAGGAAAATTCCTAGGGTACATAGTGAACCAAAAAGGAATAAAGGGTGACCCAGAGTAGATTCAGGTTATTCTTGATATGAAGTCCCAAACCACTATCAGGGAAGTTCAGAGCCTGACTGCGAGGGTAGCACCACTCAATGGGTTTATTTCCAAATCTCCCGACAAGTGCCTCCATTTTTTCAAAATTTTGAGATGAAACAATGACTTCAGATGGGATGAAGAGTGCGAAAGAGCCTTCCAGAGTCAAAAAACCTATTTAGGAAGCACATAGCTACTTTCAAAATCAACGCCAAGTGAGACACTTTATTTATATCTATCTGTCTGAAAGCACGCCGTAAGCTCGGGTCTCTTACGGAACAATAAATGAGTACAAAGACCAGTGTGCTACACTAGCAAAACCTTCGTAAAAACATAAGCAAACTACCAGACCTAGAGAAGCTAGCTCTGGCACTGGTCGTCTTCTCCAAGAAACTGCAACCCTACTTCCAGACTCACTCCATAACAGTCCTGACCAAACATCCATTTCGCACAGTGCTGCACAAGCTGGAATTATCAAACAGGATGGTCAAATGATCAATGAAACTCAGACAGTTTGATATCAACTACACTCCAAGAACCGCTATCAAAGCTCAAGCGCTGGCGAATTTCATCGCCGAATTTAGTAGCGGTAGGGAACAAAAGTCTGACAACAAAGGGCAGAAGTCAATCGACCAAGGATGGATCCTGCATTGTGTCAGGTCATAAATGGAACCGGAGCTAGAATTACTCTCCACTCTCCAAAAGGATTCACCCTGGAGAAAGCTATCAGGTTCAGATTCTCGGCTTCGAACAACGAAGCAGAATATGAGGCCCTTTTATTTGGTACGAAGCTCGCTAAGGGAATCGGGATAGATGAGCTGACCTCATACAATGACTCACGCCTAATAGTCAACCAGGTCAAGGGGGAGTTCAAGATCAAAGATCCCAGGATGATGGCTTACCATGAAAAGGTAATCAACACCATGGGCGGATTCTAAAGGTTTGAACTTTTCCAATGTCCCCGTGACGATAACCACAGAGCCGATACACTGGCCAAACAGACCACAACCATAGTCAAAGTTTTCGACGGGCTCGTCGAATTCTAAGAACAACTGACTCTAGAGGAAAAATAGCCCAACGAAGTCTACGCGACACATGTAAAGTCGAGCTGGATGAATCCCATCATCGAGTATGTCAAGAATGGAGTCCTCTCAGCTAAAAAGACAGAGGCTAGAAAGCCGAAGAACAGAGCAGCGCGGTACTCTCTCATAAATGACAAGCTAGAAGGTCAATCACGGGACCCCTCCTCAGATGCCTCATTCCCTCAGAGACTAACCGTGTTCTTAAAGTGATTCATGGTGGCATCCGCGAGAACTACCCAGGCGAGAGAGCTTTGGCCCACAAAGCCCTAACCTTAGGGTACTATTGGCCGAAGATGCATAAGACACCAAGGATACTGTCCACAGATGCAACAATGTCAGAGGTTCGTACCATATACACACATTTTCGCTCAGCCTTTGACTTTGATGACCAACCCATGGTCATTCACGCAATGGGGGATGGACATCGTCGAACCACTCCCAGCCTCAACCAATAAGAAGTTCCTCTTTGTAGCGGTGGACTACTTCATTAAATGGGTCGAAGTCAAACCCCTATCCAAGATAGTCCAAAACCAAATTGAGAAATTCATATGGGCCTCCATCATCTGCAGGTTCGACATCCCAAGGATACTAGTCAGTGACAATGGAACACAATTCAAAGGTAGTAAGGTTGAAAAACTATGCAAGGATCTTGGCATCAACCACCACTTCTCGCCAGGGCACCCGCAAGCCAACGGCCAGGCGAAAGTCACCAACATAATGATCTTGGAAGCATTCAAAAGGAAGCTCAGCGCGACCAAGGGAAAATGGGTCACAACGCTTACAGGAATACTCTGGGCGTATCAAACCTCCAACAGAACCCCCACTGGGGAAACACCTTTTTTCTAGCCTACAGGTCGAAAACAATGATCCCAGTGGAACTTGAAATACCGACCTTCGGGATAGAGGAGTTCATACCTATGTGTCGGGTTAGATCTCGTCAAAGAAATAAGAAATTGGGTCTCTGCCAGGACAGGCGCCTACCAACAAAAAATGGCTCAGTACTACAATAAGAAAGTCAAGCCACGCGAATTCAAAGTGGGGGACCAGGTACTAAAAAAGACTCAGCAATGCACTAAAGAACCAAGCGCAGGAAAGCTAAACCCGATGGGAGAGGCTCTACAAAGTGACCACGATCAACAGGCTAGGGACATATTGGGTGGAAGACATTGACGAAATAAGCCTTAAAAACTAGAACACCTTAAAAAGTATTATCAATAAAGGGTATTTGCTTCTCCTAAAAACTTCCACTACTGTCTAGATCAACAACCAGTCAATCTTAAAGTGACCACGATGGATTAAAAAGTGAGAACTTAGTCAGCACTCTAAGGCTTGATCGAGACAGCTTGCTAGGGATCATTGTTCTACCACAGATAATGATCACCAAACCCGACCAAAGCTTAGTTAATGACGACTGATTATGATAGCTTATGGTCCGCTCGAAGCCTAGTCCACAAATAATGGATGATGTCAGCCTAGAAAGTGGGAGTCTAGTCAGCGTTCTCAACGCCTGATGACGATGGCTTGCCAAGGATCGCCATCAGTTACAGACAATGATCGCCGAACCCAACCAAAGCTTAGTCAGTGGCCACTGATAACGATAGATTCTGGTCTGCTCTAACACCTAGACCGCTGAGCGCGAATGACGATGGTTTAGAAAGTGGGAGTCTAGTCAGTGCTTACCCAGCCTGATGACAATGGCTTGCCAGGGATCTTTGACCAATTGCGGGGAATGATCGCCGAACCCTATTGCTCTAACACCTAGTTCGTCGAGCGCGGATGACGATGGGTTAGTAAGTGGGAGTCTAGTCAGTGCTTACACAGCCTGATGACGATGGCTTGCCATGGATCTTTTCTTAATTGCGGGGAATGATCGTCGATCCTTATCGTTCTAACACCTAGTCCACCGAGCGCGGATGACAATGGGTTAGAAAGTGAGAGTCTGGTTAGTGCTCATGTAGCCTGATGAAAACGCCAGGGATAGTTGCCCTTCCGTAGACAATGATCGCCGAAACTGACCAAAGCTTAGTCAGTTCCGACTGATGAAACCGACTTCTGGCCCAACCTACGATCTAGTCCGCCATAAGCATATTAAGGTAGTTCAAGAAATCCGAAGTGCAATGACTTCAAAATCTACTAGGGCAACACAATAGCAAGGCAACACAACTAAACTAAAGAAAGTACAAGTATAAAATACTACTTAACAAACTTTCTTTAAATCATCTCTTAAGAATTACAGTTGTTTTGGAGAATCCGCTCTAGAGGCCGAGGAGCCAGATACATCATAAGGAGCTACGAGGGACAAGTTAGCATAACATGTCCTGAGTTGCTAGACGGGGACGCGGGATTAGAGGCTTCTATCTCATCAATCTTCCAATAAGCAGCCTTCTTGTAGCGTGCAAAGTCAAGCTCAAGATTGGGGTTCTCTTCTTCGATCAGACCTGGTGGTTCCAGCCTACCCTAGACCATATCAGGGAATTATGAAAATACATGTTGCTTTTATTCCTTAGCCTTGGACTCCGCTAAGCTCTCCTCCACCTTTGTCAGCCTATATGAGAGCGTGAAAACAAGATATTGTTCTTTCTCTAGTTGTTGTCTTAGCAAATTTAGCTTAGCCAACGTAGACGCAACCTGAGTCTCCACTTCATGGTTACGCCTAAACCAACTTAGATTCAAACTCTTGGTGCAAGGCAGTCCGCTCAGACTCATCTCTGTCCCGTTCAACGGCCCGGCCTTGTAGATCAGCCTTAGCCTTGCATGGCATCTCTTCCACGCGCTTCAACTCCTCTCGAGTGTGCCCTAACTCCGTTTTAGTGTACATCAAGCCAACCTTGGTCGGATTCAACTCGACCTCCAAGGCTTTCAGTTTGGCCTCAAGATCAGCTCGAGCAGCTGACAATGATTTAGAGCCCGTCCCAGCACCACATAACTCCAACTACTTGCTTAAGGAGTCTGCCTGATAGAGCGCATCCGAATATGACTTTTGCGATTTGGCAAAATACTTTTCCGAAGCATGAATTCTACTGCGAGCGTCAGGGTGCACCTCACTCCGATCCAATGACACGTCCGTTTCGCCCCTGAATGTCGACACTATCCCGAGGGGACCCTTCAAAGACACCAGCTCCGCAGTCGAGTCCTTCTCAACTGAAAGCTTGGCTCGATGCTCAGTTCCAGAGTCTAAGGGCGGGAGAGAGGGAGAAGATCCACTCCCCAAGGCAACAGCTTCGGCAGAACGAGGAGAATCAATAGAGTCGGTGGCGGGGTCCAAAGCTTCGACTTTGCCGAGGTCTGCCACCTCTGAACAATTCCCCTTTAGGACAACTATGGGAGCAGGAATCTCAAGCACATCACCCTGTTCTCCCAGAACTATCTCTTGAGTAGATTGATTGGGTCTAGACCCCGCAACAGTCACTTTTTTCCCCGACAGAATCAGTTTAGGAAAACAACCAATTTTGCGACCGGCTCATTTCCTCTTGGGCCAACCAATGGGTGGCATGGACGCCTCCAACTCAGCCTGCCTTGTGGGACTAGGTATCGTAAGCTTCCTCTTCTTTGAATGACTGCTGCCAGCCTCTCTTGGCAATGACCTAAACAGAGTGGGAGCTACGTGAAAGTACTCAAACAATCCGTTCCACACGATGTTGCTCGAAGCCATAACCTCCTCAATGGTCATCAAGGGAAACTCATTAAACATCCTCCTCCTAATTAATAAGAGTTGGAGTTACAAATTTCTTTGCAAAAAATAATAAAACGACGATTCAATATCCACAGTGGTTGGACAACAAAAGGGGAGGGGAACATTATGCTTACTACGATCAAATTAGAAGTATCTGACAATCGAATGCCCCTCCAGTTTAAAGTATGAAGAGTTCGAAGAATCCAGAAAACAATACTTTTGCCAAAACTTGAAATCGTCCGATAGAGAGCCCAAACAGATCGGCGTACTAAGCCAACAGACTTCGTGACCATTCAGCCGAGGGGAAGTCAACAGATGGATCACTTGCGGAGTTAACTAAAAGCCAACATCCTTCACCCTGATAAGAACAACTATCAAGGTCTTGAACCCGTTCGACACCATCCGAGCGAGAGGAATGTGAAAATACGTCAGGAAGTGCCAACCATCTTTCGAAACTGGAAAGCAAAGCCCGGCTTGAAACACTGGTGCGGGCTTAACCGACCTAAATAAACAGGCTAATTTGACCCACTTGTAATAACCGCAAGTGCACGGTGTCTAACTGGTAGACAACGGCAAGTACAGGTCGATCCCACGAGGAAGGTGGATTAAATTGAATTTAATAATTTAATTAAACTAATTTGGAGAAAATGGGGGTTACAGTGTTTAAAAATTCGAGTTAAACAAAAGTAATAAAAATAACAATAAATAAAAGAAAAGAGTTGGAGGGAAACCACAATTTGCAAAATATTTTTCAAGCTCCTAAAATTATATTCAATTTTTCTTATTATTCCAATTTCAAATAAATGACTCTAGCAATGTATAAACTCCTAGCATTAATTGTCTTTTTAGGGCACAATTAATCACAAGTTTAATTATTCAATTAAAACATGTTTGATTTATATCATAATATTTTTCTAACAACCTAAGATGCATGACATATTAAGTGAAAGTAAAATATTATAAATCGCGAATCAATTAATATTAATCATGGAATAATAAAGTAAAATGAAATTAATTCTAGAGTTTGAGACTTAATTCACTGTGGTGTTACAGAGCATTCAGCAGGGTGCAAACAGGAACAGGTCCAGTGTGGCTCAGCAGATCCCAGTGGGTGCAAATAGTTCTAATCTTTCTCAGTCGAGGTGCTCTCAGCAAGGTCCACTAGGTGTCAGTAGCGTCAACTTGATTTAAGTATCTGTGGTGGTGCGTTGTGCAGCCGGTAACGGTGGTTGAAGATGGAGTGAAACAGGGTTGTCACGCCCCTGTTTTGGTGGAGTTAAGGAGAGAAAACAGAGATGGATAGGTTGTGGGTGGTGATTTTGCTTGGTTGGGATGGTGATGAGAATTACAAATTGTGAAGAAGAGGTTTTGGTACTATATTTTTTTTTCTTTCCCTTCTCTTCTTCCCCTTTCTTATTCATTTTTATTGTATTTATAGAGAATTAAGAAAATGAACTTGGACAAGTTAAGGGGAGGGTTCAATGAGTAATTTAAGGCTTAAATCAAACTAGAATCTTGGATAATTAAGAGAATATGCTTTGGGTTTGATTGAGTTTGAGAAAATGAACTTGGACAAGTTAAGGGGAGGGTTCAATGAGTGATTTAAGGCTTAAATCAAACTAGAATCTTGGATAATTAAGAGAATATGCTTTGGGTTTGATTGGGTTTGGGTTTACGGATTTGGTTTTGAGTTTAGGTTATAAGCTTAGGCTATTCTCACCTCCACTTCCTCTAAACTCATCGTCTGTGATTTATTCATTGCATTTTTCTTTGGTTTCTTCGTTATTGCTCCGAATTCTACAAAAACACAAAATTTTAATAATTAATTTAAAATAAAATAAAACAAGGATTAACAAAAATATAATAAGAGGAAAAAGATGTTATAATTATGTGATTATCAAATACCCCCAAACCTAGGGGTGGGCACGGGACGGGATGGGACGAGATATACCCATCCCTATCCCATCCCGTTCATACGGGATCGGGACGGGACGGGATGGGAAAAACCCCATCCCGACCTCGTCCCATCCCAAACGGGATCGGGACGGGACGGGACGGGACGGGATCAGCGGCATCCAACCAACCGGCTTATTTTATAGGGATCAAAATCCCACAAAGTTTCCTATATGACTAGCAGGTTGTGGCAAGACTAGCACGGGTTTGAATTAGACACATTCACTACTTCACAAACAGAACTTGAGTAAGTCATCAAACTAATTTAAATTCAGGAGCCCAACTCCTTGAATAATCTGGGTTCTATTACGTGACGGACTCCTTAGCATAGCTCGACATGAGAATAGTTCCTTCTAGGCAGGATGCTATCCACTATTGTATCAGGAGATCTCTCTTTTCTTGCCTCCATTTGAGATGCAATTTGTGCCATTAAAGCCTACATGCATACTGAAAAAGAAGGTCGCCATTGCTACTACAGAAGCTTTAAGGAGTTGAAGATGCAAAATGCAAAGGAAAGATAATCTTTTACCTTCGAGCTAGCAGCAATACGTTGAAGATGCAATTGTGTTAGATGAAACTGGAAATACCCTCTTATACCTCAATAGTGGGGAAGCTATTCCCACAAAAACCAAGATCAAATAATGTCAGGGTACAGTGACAAATTTCCTTCGTCAAAGGGAGTAATGACAAAATCATTTAATAATAAATCAGAAGAGCATCGGATATGACTACAAAGGATCAAATGGTTCTGGGAGTGGCTCAAATCGGTGATCAAATATAAGTCCCTGATCAGACTGATCATCCACACTGTGCAACCAACTCATGTTCTTTGCATCTTCCTTGAGCAGAAAATATACAATTTTAAAATAAATAATTAAATAAAAATATTAATAATTAATATTAATAAATTAGTTCGGGACGGGACGGGATTGGCGGGATTGAAAATCTCCATCTCATCCCATCCCATTCTAGATCGGGACGGGACGGGATCGGGATGAAATTATTCAATCCCATTAAGACCCGGAAAAATCGGGACGGGACGGGACGGGATCGGGACGGGAACGGGATCGCGGGATGGGATGCCCACCCCTACCCAAACCTATATTTTGCTAGTCCTCGAGCAAAACAAAGAAGAAAACTAAAAAGAAAATCCTAACTCACTTTCGCAGGCATCGTCGATTACATTTACCTTTAAAAACGTGCAACAAGGCTTTGAACCCCTAGATTACCTCTAGGGGACGAGTTATAGTCTCGTGAGGGTTTCCAGAAAATGTTACCCACAAACATTACTGACTCAACAAAACTTGGTCAAACAGTGTTTATTTTAAAACTTCAAGATATGCAAGAAACCAACAGTGTCATTTTTGTGTATCAACAAATCACCAAATAATTTAATATTCTCCAAAAGTTAGAAAAAATTCATAATCATCCTCAACTCAATGTGTGTGTGTGAAAAACACTATCAACATAAGTTTTCATTTCAAAGTAAAATAATGACTAAATCTCATGTAGAAAGTTTGTTTTGACTTCAAACCCCTCATGTCACTCACAATAAAGCACTCAGAGATTTGGTATTTCACTTAGTTTATATGTGAGGAAAGAGTAAATAATGGAAAACAATCATCTCACATATAGTATTATGAAGAACGGACTTTTCAAGAATGGAATGAACGTGATCTCATGGACAGGAATATCAATTACTTTTGGGAATGTTGAATCAAACACCATGGGTCTTGGTTATTAAATCTCCACATCTACGGAACCAACCTTTACCTAAGATCAACTAGGACTTTGTTGGGTTGTAACGGGGCTTGGGTAATGGTTAATAAGGAATGTCAAATGATTCTAACAAAAATTTCTAGGAATGTATACAGCCATTCAACGAACAATTAGGGCTGTCAAGAATAAACCAATGTTGCGCACCATCAATTTTTTCTTCATTCTCACATCTTTATCCTCATTGAAGAATCATTTTTTTTTCACATAGAAGATTTATGAAATATCTCATATTTTGCTCTTTAATGCCCTTTTTACACCAAGTATATCCATCCATACACATTCCCAGAAAAGTTTGGTAAAGGTTAATGGGTTAACAAATAAAAGTTATTCTAAGGCTCAAAAGGCTACAAAAGGTTAATGTTATGGGTAAGTTAAAAGGCTAGTTAATGGTCTAAAGAAAATAAAAATAAATGCCTAGATCATTTTCTAAGTTCGGGTCAGTATTATGACATCTCAATTGAATAAGCCAAAAAGTTCTAGTGTAATAATTCAATTTTGATGTCATTCCCCAAGCAATTGATCAGAAAAATGAGAATAATGAGATCGTCAACAAGATAATACGGACTCAAGAAAAATCAGAGTTTATGTATAACCCTCGGAAAAATAGAAAGGTTCAAAACTTTCAGGGTTAAGACTCCACTATTATTCTAAGGTTTTCTAGTATATACTTCACTCATCAACTTCAAGTTATGCTAACATGGCTCATGGTGCAAAGATAATCGAGTTGAAAAATCTTATGAACTAGATCTAACTAAAGGATCATACTAAACTTTCAGTCTTTATCAATATACCAATATGTCAAGTTGGCTTGCATTTTCTTGAGCATAAAACATTTAAAATCCATTTTCATAATCGCAAAAGACCAAGTTTTCTTGACATAAAAGCACAATACGTTGAAAAACCAAGAGGTTGTTTTGTGCACAGACTCAAGAGGTTAGTAAGTTTTCTTAATGATTCCTTTAAAAGGATCATTAACCTCAAAGGAATCCTCAGACTCAAGAGGTTGTTGACTTACATTGAATACGTTGAGTTCGACGGTCATGTTACCGAATGATAATTTCATGATTCCATTTCGGCAGTTAATGATAGCATTGGATGTGGCAAAAAATGGACGACCCAAAATAACTGGAATGTGACTAGAGGGATTGTGAACAGGTTGTGTGTCAAGGACTATAAAGTCCACAGGGAAATAAAATTTGTCAACCTTAATGATCACAACCTCTATCACACCGCGGGAGACTCAGACAGATCTGTCTGCCAATTGCAGTGTCACTTGAGTTGGTTTCAACTCACCAAGACCCAATTGCACATATGCTGAATATGGCAATAGATTAACACTTGCCCCTAAATCTAGCAGTGCCTTCCCAATCATATGATCACCAATTACACATGAAATAGTCGGGCAACCAGGATCACTGTACTTAGGTGGGGTTTTGTGTTGAAGGATGGAGCCGACTTGCTCAGTTAGGAAGGCTCTTTTGTGCACATTCAGTTTTCGCTTTTGTGTACACAAATCCTTCAAAAACTTGGCATAAGAGGGAACTTGCTTAATGGCCTCGAGTAATGGAATATTGATTTGAACTTGTATAAAAATTTTCATTATATCGTTGCCATTTGTTCCTTTCTTCGCCGGAACTAATCGCGATGGAAATGGTGCTCTAGGCATATAGGATGCCTTGGTGGGATCAGAGTCAAGATGATGATCCTCTTGAGAAGATGAGACTTTATCAGCCTCCTTCTCAGATGGAGGTGTGACTTGCTTTGGCATGGATTGGGATTTAGGCATTCTAATTTGGTTGTCAAATTGTTTTCCACTCCTAAGGGTGATGATAGATTTGACATCTTCATTGCGTGGCTGGGATGCACTGCCTATTTCGAATTGGCCCTTAGGATTTTGAATGGGTTGACCAGGGAATCTTCCAGCTTCTCTTTAAGGAAATGATTTTGCTATTTGACTCACAGTCATCTCAAGTTTTTGGATGGCTTGAGATTGTTGTTGAGAAGTAGCTCTTAGTTCGGTGATAGCCTGATAGTTCTATTCGAGCATGGTTCTTGTTCTCTGCATAAATTGGTTCACTGTATCCTGTAAACTCTGAGTGTTAGAGGGAGGTACATCTTGATTGAATTGAGGCCTATTAGCAGGAATTGGAGCTCGAGGAGCTTGAGGGATAACAACTGGGCCTCCTTGATGTTGACCATGGGCCCATGAGAGATTAGGGTGTTTGGCTAAACCTGGATTGTAAAAATTTGAGTGTGGATTATAACCAGATTGCCTAAAGGTATTGAATGCATTGACTTGCTCAGCAAAATAAGCAGGGTACTCATTTTTCAAGTGACAGTCTGATGTGGAATGACTAGAACTTGAACATGCAGCACAGACCTCGGATGGAACATTGGTTTGGACTGATGGCTGAGACTTTTCCAGATATGCATCAATCTTCTGTGCCATTGTCATTACAACTGCTTCTAACCTTGAAGGAGAAAGATGAGGAGTAGATGATGTATCCCTTACTTCATACAAACCACCCTTTCGCCTATCCGAGTCTTTTCTTGAATAATCCCATTGTTGAGAATTTTCAGAAATAGCTTCAAAGAATTCCCAAATCTCATTAGCACTCATCTTCATAAGTGACCCACCACTAGTGGCGTCAATCATTCGACGGTTTTGAGGGGTTAACGCGTCTTGAAGGTATTGAACCAAGCGCCACTTTTCAAAGCCGTAATGGGGACACCTAGCAATGAGTTCATTGAATCTTTCCCAACATTCATAGAAATGCTCACCCTCTTTCTGTTGAAAATTAGATATATCTCTTCGAATGGCATTTGTTTTATGAATAGGAAAATATTTTGTCAAAAATTTTCCAGATAGGGCATCCCAAGTGTCGATGGTTCCAGTTTCTAAGGAGTTTAACCATGACTTCGCCCTATCTTTTAAAGAAAAGGGGAACAGCCTAAGACGAACTGAATCATCAGAAAAATTGGGATATTTCAGAGTAGCACAAATGTCAAGAAACTCTTTGACATGAAGATAGGGATCCTCTTTTTCTAGACCATAAAAATAAGGCAAAAGGTGGATAATTGATGGTTTTAGCTCAAAGCTACTTGCAGTGGTCTCAGGTAAGACAATGCAAGATGGGGTGTTATCGGAACGTGGAGAGAAATAATCCTTAAATGCTCTCTCCCCAGCCATTTCAGTGGTCTCACTCGACAAGGAGAAAGATTCTAAAAGGTCAATGGGGACTTCAGACAACTCTACAGGATCCTCTCGAATTAGTCTTCCTCTCGAATCCCGTTCCCAAAGACGCATAAACAGGTCTACACCAAGTGAGGTATGAAATGTTTACTAACCTTAAATAAATCACACACAGACTCAAACACAATCAGCAACCAATTGATGCACAAGAAAAAATGCCTCCCTAAGCAATCAGTGTTTTTGGGATTAATTATCTTTTTATCTTTGGGGGACAGATTATTTCGTATGTAATCTTTATATCAGAGCAATGGGTGCTACAAGATGATCCTAAGAATGTATACTTTACACCACAAAGTTCAAAATCAGTAGGCTAGAGTTTTGTTTCAAAGAAACCGGATTATCTCACAAAAGAAGGAGGTCACAATGGTCCAGTTAAGTACTTCCTTGTGCTACCGCTCTGTAAGCCAATAGATGTGAGAACGATGTGATGTTAAATGTACACTTGAGGCTTGTGCTCCTAACCCAAAACTGTTAGTTACACCAATTCTTCTTGTGGATCGTAGCTTACTTATGACTCGGCGTACCGGGTAAATTACCCTTGTGGCAGTGGCCTCTCGGAGTTCATTGAATGATTAAACCCATCGTCACTTTTAGCTCTGGTCAACACCAAAATTATTGGATTCACCTTGGTCTTGGTTGTCCTGTGAACACCGTACCTAAAATATGGCTCTATCTAAATTGCTAACTGATTTTAATTATGTTTGGCTATTGGTTGCACACAGCTGGAGTGATGAGGTGGGGATATAGTGTCCCACCAGTTTCTAAGCACAATTAAAAAATGTCCGACTTCTTTTTTTTCGTTTCAATCAGCACACGAGCATATGCAATCAAATTACTGGTCTTGGTCTTAGAAGTCGGATTTCTAAATCATAAAAAAAATTAAAAATTAAAATTAAAATTTGCTTGATGTTTGCAGGATCATCCAATTTCCTCGAGAAGCGTGTATTCTGCAAAATCAAACAAATAACACGAAATGAGTGTAAAAAGAACTTAACAAAATAATTTTTTTTTTAAATTAGTGAAAATAAATCTTAAATTCAATTACACCGCTACCTTCCCCGACAACGGCGCAATAAACTTTGTGCGGGCTTAACCGAAATAAATAATCAGGCTAATTTGATCCATGAACGATTCTAGCTGGCCTGGGTCGAGCGCCTGGGTGGCTGCCTGGACGCTCCCAAGCACGTGCTCCTGGGAGGGTGTCTCGCACGTGCTCGACCGAAGTTTCAAAAAAAAAAAAAAAAAGCGGGAAATCATATGTTTGAATTTCCTTGCTGAAATTTAAGAGGGTGGGAGGGATCAAAACACAGAGAAAATCAGAGAGAGAAGGAAGACCTCTCCCCAAACCCATCTCCACAGAGAAGATGAAGCTCTCCCTCTCCCCAAACTCGACAGAGAAGACCGAAGAAGGAGAAGAGAAGCCATGGCTTCCATTTCTGACTTCAACACCATCAACGGGTGGGATCTGGTTTCTAAAGCTGGAGGTTCGTCTTCTCTTGTTGACCATCAACAACAACAGCAACACCATCAACGGGTGGTATGAAATGTTGATTTCTAACCTACTGGTGTTTGAAGAAATGCCTGTGAGAGAGTGAAGAGAAGTAAATGGGTTTTGAAGAAATGAGGGAGGGTGGTGTAGGAAAGAGTGTGCGAAGGAGGGGTGATGAGTTTGAGATGCTTTCTGAAGTGAAGGAAAGAGTGTGCAAAATATTGGGTCTTTTATCACTAGTTACTCCCCCATATGATTCTGTGCACCCAACAAGGTAAAAATTTGTGATTTTTATGTACTTCTTTGGTGTATGGATCATTTGGGTGTTCTTTAATTGCTGTTTTGAAGATTGGGTCTCCATGATTTTGTCTGAATTTTGGGTTTTAATGGTTATTCATTGATTGGGTTTTCATTGAATTTTGATGTAATTTAATGGGGTCATGTCTGGGTTTTGTAGTTTTTGATTGAACTATGGTTGGTGTAATTTGGTCTGACTTGGTTTAGAATGATTGTATTTGGGTGGGTTTTGGCTTCTATCTTGAAATGTTTGAGTGGGGTTATTAGTTAAATAAGGGGAGGAGAATTGGTTCTCTTGACTAATTCTGTATTGTTAGATTAATGAGTTTCTTCTGTTCATGCTTTAGAATTAGTTTTTGTTTCTCATTTGTTTGTGACTGTTCTTGGTTTTCTTGGATAGTTTTAGATGGTTAGAGTAATGGGTTTCTTCTCTTGATGTTTTAGAATGAATTAATTGTGTTTTGCTTATTTATGGTTTGTGTTGATTTGCATGATTAGATTAGATTTAGTAGGTTTTAGAGTGAATTATTTGATTTTTAAGTGACCGATTTTCCATTTGTTCGGCGTTTGGCTTTTGTTTCTGCTAAAATTGGTTGATGCAACTGATGTGGGTGATGGGTTCTTTGTATTCAAGTATGAAGTCACAATTGGACTTTCTTCAACAATGTTTACCAGGTAATTATTGGATGCTCTGACACAAATTGTTTGAGATTGATTCGTATGTGTTAGTTTTCCAGCCGTTCTGGTGTTGAAATCGCTAATTTGATTTAGCTTTGCTGAAATGTGAGAGAGCACCTGTAAGATTTTCATACGCTTGAATGTTAAACTTGAGCACATATTCATGGTCATAATCATAAAAGGAAGCACATCTTGTATGCACTAAAAAGAAGTAGATTATCCACAACCAGAATAAAAAGTATTCTTCCAATGTATGCAAAGGGACAGTATTCTTCCAATGTATGTCCATAGATAACTTGAAACTTTGTTTTATCGATACGCAGGTGTTGTGAATCATTACTTCTTTCTGATGTTCATGCTTGATGTTTTGGTTGATGTAGGCTGGAGTAGTTGCAAGTTTGGATACCTTGGTGAAGGAGTTCATCAGTGCCAGCAATGTTGAGAAGAAGGCAGTTCTATCTAAGATTGAGGAGGAAGCAGACAAGCTTGAGGGTTCTGCAGCAAGGTAATTCAAAAAAAGAATGTTTCTGGTTATGTAGGTTAATATCCTTATTTGAACTTGGTTGGTTTTAGAAGTATGAAGATCTCTAGTGTTTTCTTGAACATATGCTCCTCAATGGATAAAAAGATGAAAAGTTTGTGCAACAAAATAACAGATATGCTGGTATTTATTTTCTTTAGGCTCGGTAAGATCTACAAGAAAACAGCTAAGAGTTGCCTGGAGAATGGATCCGATTATGCCAAGAAAGAAATAGAACGTCTGCAACGCATTCTTGAAAAGGTGAAAATAATACTGATTTTGGTGTCTGAAATGTAAAAAAGAAGACTGTTTGTTACTCCTGTTTAGCATGCATTATCTATTATGCATTATCATTTTTCAGAATGTAAAGAAGACTGATTTTGGTTTCTGAAATGTAAAAAAAGAATGTAAAGAAGACTGACATGCTTTCAGAATGTAAAAAAGACTGACATCATGCATTACTTCATTTGGCAGGCTATGATGAAAATGCCGAAGATTTGGACTAATTTTGTGTGGCTTGTGAAATTTTGCTCGAGAAAGAAGAATTACAGTGAGCGAAAAAGAATTGGACCATTTGGCAGCCTATGGTATGTTCTGCGGAAAAGAATTGAAGCTCCTTGATGTGGTCTTGCGGTTTCTCTTTTGATGTAGTGTGTGGTTTATCTTTTGAAGCTCCATTTCAGTGAGCAGTCTTACTTGATGTAGTCTTACTTCTTTTGATGTAGTATGTAATTTACTGTCAATTTCGCTAGAATCACAAGAACAGCAGAGTGAATATGGAGCCATTTGTAAATTTCAGGAATCAATTTCAGTGAGCAGAGTACTTCTTTTGTCTAGTTCTTACCTCTGCCATACACAGGAATCAATTTCTCCTCCTGAATGATGGCCTTGCAAACTAGACATTCCTGGGAATGTGAGTGAATATGGCAAAGGAAACACAATGTCACTATACAAAGATGATTTTATTACAAACTTCAGACCAAGATATAAACCATGGAAATGAATGACAGAAAGGTTGTGTTTAGTAATACTGCAAACAAATACACTAGGGAGCAAGCACAAAGAGTGGATTAAGTGTCTTTAACATTGTAATGTAATCCAACCACCATTTACTTGTTACTGCCTAATGGAAGCAATAGGTAGAATAATAAAGCTCAAGAATGTGAGGATGTTGGTTTGGTTATGCATGATGGCACCTTCATTATTACAAGGCGAGATAAAGCAGTTTTTCTGAGCTGCTGAGCTACTTGTAATGCTGAGCCTTCAATGCCCATCCTTCCCTTGGCCCTCTACCTGGGGTTATAAATAAAGAAATCACCTACAATTCTGGAGAAACATTGCATATGATACACCTAAAACATTCCATACAGATTAACCATCATACGCAACGTCACCAACATAAAATTTAAACCTTGGAAACAGTTGCCTGACTTCCATTAAAAATAAACATTACATCCTCTAACTTTGGTAATCAACATTACATCCGAATTGAAAGGGAGTATAATGTTATATTTGGTATACTAACCCAGCTTTATAACACTAAGGGGGTTCTAAGCAGACTGGAAGTCAAATTGAATGGCAAAGAATTCCTCTCCTGCCAGAAAAAAAAATTTGGCCTTGATCTCAGGGACATTGTCTATACATCCTAATATCTGCATCGCTCACACTTCTGCGAGCAAACTTCATTGATTCTTCGAAGTGCGCAGCCTTGATTGATTTCTATAACACATAGTAACATCTATGCTGCATGCTCAACTTCTTTTCTTCTCTTTTCTTATCTTGCGGAAATTGTTGATTGAAATCAAGACAAACTACAAATCATTCTGTGAAACCTGCCTAAAGTAATGTCAAAACAGTAACCTCTGAGCTAAACTTGAGAGAAATCAATCATCGACTAAATGCAACACTCGTAAATCAAGCAGCAAATGTAGAGAGGATGTTCTTCTTCAAAGTGAACTCATCGGCCTTTGCAGAGCTGATGGACTGCAAGATATGATGGAAAATGTCAGCAAGGACAGAGAATGGCTCATTCAGCTAAGCAAAACACATATAGGCCTCTTAATGATATTAAGATATTGAATGTCACCTTTTCAAGAATGCGTTGCAGACGTTCTATTTCTTTCTTGGCGTAATCGGATCCTTTCTCCAGGCAACTCTTAGCTGCTTTCTTGTAGATCTTACCGAGCCTAAAGAAAATAAATACCAGCATATCTGTTATTTTGTTGCACAGACTTTTCATCTTTTTATCCATTGAGGAGCATATGTTCAAGAAAACACTAGAGATCTTCATACTTCTAAAACCAACCAAGTTCAAATAAGGATATCAACCAAAACATCAAGCATGAACATCAGAAAGAAGTAATGATTCACAACACCTGCGTATCGATAAAAACAAAGTTTCAAGTTATCTATGGACATACATTGGAAGAATACTGTCCCTTTGCATACATTGGAAGAATACTTTTTATTCTGGTTGTGGATAATCTACTTCTTTTTAGTGCATACAAGATGTGCTTCCTTTTATGATTATGACCATGAATATATGCTCAAGTTTAACATTCAAGCGTATGAAAATCTTACAGGTGCTCTCTCACATTTCAGCAAAGCTAAATCAAATTAGCGATTTCAACATCAGAACGGCTGGAAAACTAACACATACGAATCAATCTCAAACAATTTGTGTCAGAGCATCCAATAATTACCTGGTAAACATTGTTGAAGAAAGTTCAATTGTGACTTCATACTTGAATACAAAGAATCCATCACCCACATCAGTTGCATCAACCAATTTTAGCAGAAACAAAAGCCAAACGCCGAACAAATGGAAAATCGGTCACTTAAAAATCAAATAATTCACTCTAAAACCCACTACTCCAATCAATCTAATCTAATCATGCAAATCAACACAAACCATAAATAAGCAAAACACAATTAATTCATTCTAAAACATCAAGAGAAGAAACCCATTACTCTAACCATCTAAAACTATCCAAGAAAACCGAGAACAGTCACAAACAAATGAGAAACAAAAACTAATTCTAAAGCATGAACAGAAGAAACTCATTAATCTAACAATACAGAATTAGTCAAGAGAACCAATTCTCCTCCCCTTATTTAACTAATAACCTCACTCAAACATTTCAAGATAGAAGCCAAAACCCACCCAAATACAATCATTCTAAACCAAGTCAGACCAAATTACACCAACCATAGTTCAATCAAAAACTACAAAACCCAGACATGACCCCATTAAATTACATCAAAATTCAATGAAAACCCAATCAATGAATAACCATTAAAACCCAAAATTCAGACAAAATCATGGAGACCCAATCTTCAAAACAGCAATTAAAGAACACCCAAATGATCCATACACCAAAGAAGTACATAAAGGTGCACAGAATCATGGGGGAGTAACTAGTGATAAAAGACCCAATATTTTGCACACTCTTTCCTTCACTTCAGAAAGCATCTCAAACTCATCACCCCTCCTTCGCACACTCTTTCCTACACCACCACCCTCCCTCATTTCTTCAAAACCCATTTACTTCTCTTCACTCTCTCACAGGCATTTCTTCAAACACCAGTAGGTTAGAAATCAACATTTCATACCACCCGTTGATGGTGTTGCTGTTGTTGTTGATGGTCAACAAGAGAAGACAAACCTCCAGTTTTAGAAACCAGATCTCACCCGTTGATGGTGTTGAAGTCAGAAATGGAAGCCATGGCTTCTCTTCTCCTTCTTCGGTCTTCTCTTCTCTTCTCTGTCGAGTTTGGGGAGAGGGAGAGCTTCATCTTCTCTGTGGAGATGGGTTTGGGGAGAGGTCTTCCTTCTCTCTCTGATTTTATCTGTGTTTTGATCCCTCCCTCCCTCTTAAATTTCAGCAAGGAAATTCAAACATATGATTTCCCGCTTTGTTTTTTTTTTATTTTGAAACTTCGGTCGAGCACGTGCGAGACACCCTCCCAGGAGCACGTGCCTGGGAGCGTCCAGGCGCCACTCAGGCGCTCGACCCAGGCCAGCTAGAATCGTTCTTTGATCCACTTGTAATAACCGCAAGTGCACGGTGTCTAACTGGTAGACAACGACAAGTACGGGTCGATCCCACGAGGAAGGTGGATTAAATTGAATTTAATAATTTAATTAAACTAATTTGGAGAAAATGGGGGTTTCAATGTTTAAAAATCCGAGTTAAAGAAAAGTAATAAAAATAACAATAAATAAAAGAAAAGAGTTGGAGGGAAACCACAATTTGCAAAATATTTTTCAAGCTCCTAAAATTATATTCAATTTTTCTTATTATTCCAATTTCAAATAAATGACTCTAGCAATGTATAAACTCCTAGCATTAATTGTCTTTTTGGTATTCTGTATTTTTTTCTTTCCCTTCTCTTATTCCCCTTTCTTATTCATTTCTATTGTATTTATAGAGAATTAAGAAAATGAACTTGGACAAGTTAAGGAGAGGGTTCAATTAGTGATTTAAGGCTTAAATCAAACTAAAATCTTGGATAATTAAGAGAATATGCTTTGGATTTACGGATTTGGTTTTGAGTTTAGGTTATGGGCTTAGGCTATTCTCACCTCCACTTCCTCTGAAGTCATCGTCTGTGATTTATTCATTGCATTTTTCTTTGATTTCTTCGTTATTGCTCCGAATTCTACAAAAACACAAAAATTTAATAATTAATTTAAAATAAAATAAAACAAGGATTAACAAAAATATAATAAGAGGTAAAAAATGTTATAATTATGTGATTATCAAGTTTCCTTAGTGATGGACCTAGTATGGGCCTTTAAACTTGGCCTCATTCTTCCTGGGCTTTATGAGCTGGCCCAATAGATTGGGCGTTGTATTCTCGTGATGGATCTTTATGCCACGTGTACGGCTGTGATGTTCATTCTATTTTGAAGTATCATCAGTTACTCCCCCCCTTAGTGGGTATGTTCAAGTATCCACTAATTATGTGGCGATTTTGCTTTTTGATTACAACATTACAGTTTGGTTAGTACTCTTACGATATTTCGATGTTGTTTTCTCTCCGTTGTTCCATCCGCCTGTTCATTTTGGCGCGATTTCTGGGATTCCGTGTGGTTGTCACACCTTGCACGTTATCCAAGGGTGGTCCTTTCGCTTCCCACTCCTATAAAAAGGAGAGACTCTGTATATGCTCTTATTCCTTTTGCATCTTCTCGTTTTTTGATTCTTAACCTTTTGATTCTTCACATTCATTCTGTAGTCATGTCTAACTCCAAAGTTTTGGGTGGTGATTCCCTTGATGTTTGCGAAGCTTTCTTCATGCCCAAGAGGGTGACACATGCGACCTTGGACAACATTCGTTACAAATACTCGTTACCAAACGATCTGGAGATTGTTCTACTCGGAGATGGCGACAGTCATTATAGTCCTAGTCATGGATACATTGCTTTGTATCTAGGTATGTTCCATTCTGGTTTTAGACTTTCGGCTCCTCCTATTGTCTGGGAGTACTTGGATTTGGTTGGGATTGCTCCGGCTCAGCTTGTCCCTAACGATTGGAAGGTAATGATTTCAACCTTGGCGAGGGTTGCCTCTACTCACATCCATATGAATGTTAGGGTTTTGCACTCCCTGGTAGGGTTCAGCGTGGACCCTAGTTACACTTGTCGCTTGCGTTCTCCTCCCTGCTTTGAGAAGTTGCGAGAGGAGTATGTAGGCTGGTTGAGGTCCTGGTTTTACGCTTCTCTTTCTTCCAACCAATTTAGGTTCCATGGGAATCAAATTCTGCGATCATTTTGGGAGCCTAAGAAGGTTGAACTGTCACTGTCTTTAGAAGAGCAGGAGTTCTGTCATCGGTTTTGTGATCTTCCTCGAGTATCAGTAGAAGATTTTCTTACTACGAATGTCATTGTCTGTGGTAGTCTTCTTTCACCGGGTAGGGCAGGCCTCATTGCTGGTGATGTAGGAGTCACTGCTTCTATTTCTACTTGAGATCCTAGGAACACTGGTCCAATTGTTAAGAAAAGGAAAGTTCCTAAGCCTTCTAGCCCCTCCAAGATATCGGCCGTTAGTTATGGCCATGTCTTGAAAAGGATGAAGCTAGCTTCTTTCGTCCTTAAATCTGCCAGGACCCCCTCTCATCTTGCCTCTATTCAAAAAGGAGGTCGTGGTTCAGGGGAAGGTTCTTCTGCCCGTGAGGACGATGAGGTAAACCGAGTCCTCGAGTTAAGTAAGAAGGAGGTTTCTCGTTCTCTGGATGACCATGAGAAAAAACTCGTTGCTTCTTATGGCTTGCCGGATTCTGTCGGCCTCTCAATTGACGATTCGCGTGTTATCGAAAATAAAATGCTTCAGCTAGGTGTTTGGTTGTCGAATAATCCGAAGGGTACTAAGACCTTGGATGACTTCGAGTATGATCCATCAACAGAGGATCAAGTTGTTGCTCGTTCCTAAGACCACAAGCTTAATGTTTCTTCTGTTGTGGCTGAGACTTCGGGATCTCGTGCTACTCCCTCTGCGTCTCACCTCGCTTCGGGATCTCGTGCTACTCCTTGGCAAGACCTTTTGGCCTTCCGAGGCTGATGTGTAAGACAACGTTCACAATCTTATTGGTGGCTATCAAGGTCGGTTGGCTAACAAAACTCTTATGCCCGTGCATCAACCACGTTGTCATATTGACGATGGTCTCTAGCATTAGATGGAAGAGATGACACATCTTACCTATGCAGCCATCATGGGTCAAACTGTAAGGCGTCTCATGACCAGGTTGTGCATGTTGAGCGGAAGCTCTCAGGACACATTTTGGTCATTTCACATGTTCTACTAGATTTGTTGAAGGCGCAGTGCATGGAACATGAGAGGGTTGCGGACTCTGCACGGGAGTTGTTGAAAGAACTCGAGGCTATACGTGATGTGTTTGCTTCTGGCCTTGAGACATTCGAGGTGGAATTGGGCAGGTTGCATTCTCGTCAAGATGTTGCCGAAAAAGAGCTATCCGACCAAAAGGCCAAACGTGACGAGGTTGTTCGCTCTGCCAATGACTGTTATGCCAAGCTTAAGGTTGCTATTGTTCGCATCATTGAGCTGAGTTTCGATTTTCTTGAGACCAAGTCGGCGGTCGCTGCTAAATTTGCCGATGTCGACAAAGAGTTAGCATCAACCCAACCCAAGCTGTCGATTGTTAAAGGGAAGTTGAAGGCAGCGGAGGCCGCAAATTTTAAGAGAGTGGTTGAGAGTCGCCATGATTTTCTGGACTTCGTGGAAACGCAAGGTTTGAAAATGTTCCCCTACCGCAGCTTTGTTGAGCAGGAGTTCGACGATGTCTAGGAAGTTGTTCCGGATTCGATGGGTGATCCAGATGTCGAGGAGCTTGCTGACCCTATGCTTCCTGAAGATGTTGTTCACAACATTGATTCTTTTTAGTTATTGTTTTCTTCTTTTTGTAATATCATTTTTTGGAAGATAAATGGAAAATTTATTATTTCACATTTTTATGTCCTGTATGTCTAGCTTGTTTAGCTTTTACTTATGAAATTTCTGAGAGATTTCCCACTTTGGTTGTTCGAATTTTCGTGGTGGCTTCGATACTCGACATTCTAGTCATATGGAAGCTGTAGTTTATGAACTCTTATTTCTCATTCAGATTACGATGTCGTACATTATAGTCGATGTAAAAGTTGGGCTCTTATGTCTTGGTAATTTATTACTTCGTGGTTAATTAGGCCAAAAGTTTTTATGTCTGACTTGTTCGTCTAGCATATGTATTTGTTTGCTCAATACTCTAGCCATGTTGAGCGTTTTCTTGAGTTTGTTTTAATCTGACTTTTTGTTTTGATTAGATTTTGGTTGTTTCGAAATTGAGAGCGAAAGACTTTATTGATAATATTTTTTTAAGTGTTCTACATTCCATGGTCGAGGTATCATTGCGCCCTATTTGTCTTCCAACCAGTATGTTCCTAGTCTATTGATTTTTTTACCCGATAGGATCCTTCCCAGTTTAGGTTAAGCTTGCCTGCCCCAGGCTCTTTCGTGTTTAGTTGAACTTTTCGTAACACCCAGTCTCCAACATTAAAGGTTCGGATCCGCACCTTCTTGTTGTAGTACCCTGCCATGCGTTGTTGGTAGACTATTGTTTTAATCGAAGCTGCTTCTCATTTTTCTTCGAGGAGATCCAGCCCGATTCTTAATGCTTCATTGGCGCATAATTCTTTGGTTCAAAATATTGGCATTCCGATTTCTAAGGGTATCATCACTTTTGACGCGTAAGCAAGTGCGAAATGAGTTTCTACGGTCGGAGTTTATTTTGTATGCCCAAAGGACACCAGGTAATTCAGACGTCCATAGTCTTTTCGCTGCCTTGAGTCTTCTCTTGATTGCCTTCAAAATTGTCCTGTTAGTGACTTCAGCTTGCCCGTTTGCTTGCAAATGAGCTGGCGCGGAGAAGCGTTGCTGGATATTCATGCTCTTACATAACTCCCTCACATTTTTTCCTTCAAACTACCTCCCGTTGTCTGTAACGATTACTCTTGGGATCCCGAATCTGCATATGATATCTCTCCAGAGAAATTTCTCGACTCGTGCTTCCCCAGTATTTGTAAGGGGTTATACTTCTACCCATTTGGTGAAGTAGTCTACTGCTACAAAAAGAAACTTCTTTTGTAGGACACAAGGAGTGGTTCTACGGTGTCCATTCACCATTATGCAAATGGCTAGGGGCTGCTCATTGGGATCAAATTTTGTCCCCGCATGTGAGTGTATGGAGCGAATCTTTCGCACTTGTCACATTTAGGAACTAACTTTTGAGCGTCCACCTACATTGTTGGCCAATAATAACCTAATGCGAAAGCTTTGTGGGCTAATGTTCTTCCCTCTGGGTAAGTTTTGCATGTGCCGTGGTGTATTTCTTGTAAGACGTATTCGGCATTTCTTGGTGCGAGGTATCTTAGTAATGAGTTTGTGGCAGACCTCCTGTATAATTTGTCATTGACTATTGTATATTTTGCTATCTGATTTTGTAGTTTCCTAACTTCCATTTTATCTATTGGGAGTTCCCTGTTTAAGATGTACGCTAGGATTGGAGTAGTCCAGTTGGCTTCTTGGTTTACAACCCATGCTTCTTCTGATTGATTTTTCAGTATGAATCTTCCTTGCGTCATGGCGAGTGGGTTGTCATTATCCTTCGTTGTTGAGGCTTCTTTAGCTAACTCGTCTTCTCCTTTGTTTTCTGCTCGTGCACATTGGTGAATGGTAGCATTTCGGAAGCCTTCTATCAGTTCTGTGGTTTTCTGGTGGTAGGCTTTCATTCGAGCGTGTTTTACTTGAAACTCGCCGCTCAGTTGATTGACCACTAGCCTAGAGTCCGTAAAGACTTTAATGTCCTTTATTCCTAGGTATTCTGCTATCACAGCTTCGTACTCAGCTTCATTATTGGAGGCTTCAAAACTGAATTTTATCGTATTTTCTAATGCAATGCCTTCCGAGTTGTATAAGACTACTCCGGCTCCGCTTCCTGCCTCATTTGACGCTCCATCACAACTTAGGATCCATCCTTTAAGGATTGGTTCGGGTTTTTTTTTTTATCTTTGAGTTTGTTGCTTTCTGTAACTCGGCAATGAAATCTACTAATGCCTGAGCTTTGATAACAGTTCTAGGAGCATAGGTAATGTCGAATTGTCCGAGCTCTATCACCCATTTTACCATTCTTCTCGACAGGTCCGGTTTGTGTAATACTGACCGAAGTAGTTGTTCGATCATAACTATGATTGGGTGTGCTGGAAGTATGGTCGCAATTTCCTTGATGACATGATCAGAGCAAGCACCAGTTTCTCTAGGGCTAGATAGTTGATATCTGCATCCGTGAATGTTTTGTTGATGTAGTACATTGGTTTTTGCACCCCTTTTTCTTCTCTTATTAGTGTTGAACTCACCGTGATTGGACATAGCCAGGTACAGATACAGTGTTTCTCTTGTATTTCCATAGCTGGGAAAAAGCATGTTCGAGGTCCGTAACATGGCTTGTTCTGCGCGAGCTTTTGATGAGCATATCGTCGATGTAAACTTCCATCGTTTTGCCGATCTGATCTCTAAACATCATGTTTACTAGCCCTTGATACATTTCTCCCGCATTCTTCAATCCGAACGACATTACTCGATAATAATACGTCCCCCTTTTCGATATGAAAGATGTTTTTTCTTGACGTGCCCGACAGTTGCATCCACTATTTGGTCTATTCGTGGAAGCGGGAAGCTGTCTTTCGGACAAGCTTTATTTAGGTCAGTGTAATCCACACACACCCTCCATCCCCATTCTTCTTCTTTACTAGTACCGTGTTTTCCAACCAATTCGGATAATGAGCTTCTCTTATCATTCTTGCGCTGAGTAGTCGATACACTTCTTCATTTATCGCCTGATTGCATCCGGGGCCATCAGTTTTTTTTTGTCGAACCAGTTTCCTATCTAGATTCACTTGCAATTTGTAGGTGATGACGGATGGATCTATCCCCACCATGTCCTTTATTGTCCATGCAAAGATATCTTGGTTTTCTTTTAGCAGTTGGATCAGGTTCTTGGCGAATTTAGGTTTGATTTTTGTGCTGATTTGGACTGCCTTTTTTGCTTCATTGTCTAAGTAGACCTCGACCATTTCCTATTCCAATTGCCTGGTGTTGGGTCGATTTTGCGGACTGGTTGGAGCCATATTGTCGTTCGGAGAATTCGAACTTGTTTCGTCGGATTGTTGTGAAAGCTCTTCCAGTCGTTGCGGTAAATGCTATTTGTGGGGAGTCTTTATAGCAGCAAAATGACACTCCCGGGCTGCTGGTTTGATCCATTTTTATTCTTCCAATGTCATTGTCTGTATGGTATTTTAGACATTGGTACATAGTGAAGAATATTGCACCCATATTGTGTATCCATGGCCTTCCTAGTAGCATGTTGTATGCAACAGGAGCGTCGACGACAAGAAAATCCGTCATTAACACTTGTTGCTTCCCTGGTTCCCCTACTTCAACGGGTAGTCGGATCATTCCTAGTGGGTTACATTGCTCCCCTCTGAAACCTACCATTGACTGATCGCTTGGTCAGAGCATCTCAGTGGTGAACTGCATCTTTCGGAAGGCTGTTAGGTATAATAGGTTTGTCGAGCTGCCGGTATCGATCAATACCCTTTTGATCTCCCAATTAGCTATCATGACCAAAATCACTAAAGCATCATTGTGTGGGAAATTGACTCCATCAGCATCCTCATTTGAGAAGGTTAGAGTCCTTTGCATTGTCTTTGCATGTTGCGCGGATGGTTATTGGAATCTGATCTTTGTACGTAAGTCTCTGACTATGCGCCTTTTGGATCGATTAGACTGCTCATTTTCTTTGCCTGTGCCATGCAAGACGTAGATTGTTTCCTTTGCTTACTCCTTTGAAATGATTATTTCGCCCTTCAGTTTGACGAACTCTCTGAGTCATCCTTCTTCGATATGGCGTTCAATTTCGTCTCTTAGGCTACGACAATCTTCGATATCGTGGTCGTAGTCGTTGTGGAAGAGACAACGTCTGCTCTTGTTTCGCTTATCTGGATCTCTTTTCATCTTCGACGGCCATTTGACATCTTCTCTTCTTGCCATTGCTTCAAGAATCTCGATTCGACTTGTTGTGGGAGTTGAGAATGTTCTTTCATATTTGAGCTTCTTTGGTTGTAAACTCTTGGATGTTCCATGATTGCACTTGGAGATACTGTTAGCCCGGTGCTTCTTAAGCTGGGTAATTTTTTCTCGAAAGTTGTTGTCTTGTAAGTTTCGAATGATCATTTCTATCATTTCGGTCCATCTGAGCCATAAGCATCTCCACTCGGGGATCCGAGGGGATTCCCCAGGATGTTAGAGATATCTGAATTGTTACCTACTGGAGTTCTCTTCCAGTAAGTATGGTTGTTTCAATGGTTGTCTTTGGATCAGCACTGGGCGACATGTCGTATCTATTGTTGTCAAATTGAAGATTTGTGGAGTATTATATTGATCATCTACCTGGTTGCGTGAGCTTTGTCATTGTGTGTTTTGTTTTTTAAAAGAGGAAACTTGGCGTTCCCCATGGACGACGCCAAACTTATGCGTCCAAAAATCGTCCTCCTGTGAGTTTGACCTGCAAAACAGTTGTTAGACTGCCAAGGACCACCTTCTTGGTGATCGAAAGCACTCTGATGCTTAAGTCAGTAACTCTGTTGGAAAAATGATGTAAATCTGAACAAAATTCAGTTAAAGTTGCATACCTTTGTCGAATGTTCCCTTTACCTTTTATAATGGTCGTGGTTAACTCTCTACGTGACTTAAACATGTGAGGCGCAACGAAGTGAGATGTTTTTGTAACAGTCACCTCTTTAATGGAGATGCATACATGGAGGCACAAGTCCCTCCACGACTCTTTCTTGCTGCAACATTTTTCTTCTTTATGAGAGAACGCGTATTGGGCCTGGACTCGGGCTTTGATTCGTCTGGGCTTGGATTTGGGCCATGTTTACAGCTCCTTAGTGATGGGCCTAGTCTGGGCTTTTATAATTGGCCTCATTCTTCTTGGGCTTTACGAGCTGGCCTAATAGATTGGGCGATGTATTCTCATGATGGATCTTTATGCCACGTGTACAGCTATGTTGTTCGTTCTAATTTTATGTATCATCAGATTCACTGGCATACACATTCGAAGTTTGTCCTTCAAGACACAAATTTGAACAAACACATAGGTGACATGTGAGTTTGCTACCTTAGCTGCATCACCAAATGTTCTAGAATGCAAATGAGAATTAGTGAAAATATTTCATGATATTTCACACCATTCTTTATTATTGTGTTGTTTTATCCACGATATTTCATACCATTCTTTATTACTATGTTGTTCTATAAGAACTTGCATATCTCCCCATAACAATAGAAATTTTGTCCCATCAATCTTAATTTGATAGTGAAAAAAATCACCAAGTAATGTTTCCAAATAATATCCCAAACTAACATAAATTTCCAAACGTCATGTAGGACCCATCTTATTGAATTTTTATGCAACATAACAAATGGTACTATACTATCAAATTTGTGTACATAGAAAGCATTAAGTCAACAACTTGCACGTGAAAACAGAGGTACTAGTGTGACAAATGAGTCTAAGACGAAGCAATTTCATAGTGTTGTATGTCCCCAAGAATTAGTATGCAATATATCAATCTCTATTGATGAATAAAAATAGTAGTCATCAAATACTTACGAAGTAAACTCAGCTGCATTATCAAGATGGCTGTCGTGTAATAAAATCTCAATCTTTCGACAAAAAATTTTGTAATGTAAATTAATGGCTTCCAACATTGATATGATACATAAATATTCTTTCACCATCATTATTAGTTTCAAGATGATACCAAATGCAATCGTTTTCCGCCCCTTGCTTTGACCTAGTTCCTGCTGACCTGCACAAGTAACGCACATGAGCCACGGACCACCGTTGTGGTGGCCGATGACACTCCAATGCTAAAGTTAGACAGGGATCTGAGGAAGGTGTAATGTTGTAACAGGGAATTTGTAGCGTATCTTAGCTTACCAACCTCTTTTCTTATTTATAGTGCAAGGAGTCTTGGTTCTACCAGGCCATCGTAGGCATAGTTTAGGAAGGAGATCTCGTGGAGATCCTTCCCTAATTAGGAGTCGTGTTATATGAGGAAAGTTCTATGTTAGCCCAGTGCTCCTAGATATGCGAGAGATAGTTCCCATGCGAGAGTAATCCGTACGTAGAAGGGAGTTTCCCTGTGTAGAGTGTACTATGCTATTTGCTTCCTGGTTGGAGGCAGAGAGCAGCTGTAGTTGCCTGTTCGAAGCTGATCCTCGAGAGTTTTGCCTTAGTGCGACTTATGGGTATTGAGGATAGTTGTGAGACGTGTGGGCCTAGATGTTGTGAGAGTTCGGGTCCGCTTGGTGGACTGAATTGAGCGAGCTTAGAATTGCTTGGGCCGGATCAGCGTTGGGCTGATGCTAGGGCCCGTATTTCCTCGAGATCCTCATGACACGTGTGTGGCTTAGAGGTGTGATCATTTTTATGTATCATCAACTATTTCCTCCGAGTTAGTGGGTTGTCTCATCGATTCGCTAAGTCATCTCTTGAAGGGATGCGCTGCTCATGATGATTGAGTCTGAATCGTTGCTTGAGCCACGTGCTGCATTAATTGAACGTGCGTTGGCTCAATAGAAAAGTGGCAGGAACCCACCCTTTCATTAGGTCATCCGCAATGTAGAGCCTGACTATTCTATTTTCTTTACTTTCGAAGATATTGCTATAATTAGAAAAGATTGTTCATCTTCTTTATGGCCCAACAAAACCTTCTTGACGACGCAATCTTGGCCAAGGGCTTGGAGTTTTTCGAAGACAGATTGTTGTCCGAGCCTGGCCTTGCTTAAATCCGTATGAAGTTTGGAGTCCCTGAGGACCTGCTGTTGTATGTCCTGATGGGTGACCAAACGCCAATGTCGCCTCCGACTGATTTCATCTGCTTGCATCGTGGGATGCTTCAAAGCGGAGTGCGCTTCCCAGTTCTGGACGTGATTTAGGAGTTCTTGGATCTTCTAGGGATTCCTCCGGCCCAGCTGGGGCCTAATGGGTATAGGATCATCCTCATGATTCTGCTCAGTGCTAAGGAGGTCGGTGTCAACGTGACTCTATGGGTAATTCAGTTGCTGACTTCTCCTCGGCTGAAGAGTAACGTTGTTTGTAAGATGACGTCGCCGGCTTGCTTCGTTAATCTGCCTGATGTTGCGGGTTTTACCGGCCTAAATAAACAGGCTAATTTGACCCACTTGTAATAACCGCAAGTGCACGGTGTCTAACTGGTAGACAACGACAAGTACGGGTCGATCCCACGAGGAAGGTGGATTAAATTGAATTTAATAATTTAATTAAACTAATTTGGAGAAATGGGGGTTACAGTGTTTAAAAATCCGAGTTAAACAAAAGTAATAAAAATAACAATAAATAAAAGAAAAGAGTTGGAGGGAAACCACAATTTGCAAAATATTTTTCAAGCTCCTAAAATTATATTCAATTTTTATTATTATTCCAATTTCAAATAAATGACTCTAGCAATGTATAAACTCCTAGCATTAATTGTCTTTTTTATGGCACAATTAATCACAAGTTTAATTATTCAATTAAAACATGCTTGATTTATAACATATTATTTTTCTAATAACCAAAGATGCATGACATATTAGGTGAAAGTAAAATATTATAAATTGCGAATCAATTATTATTAATCATGGAATAATAAAGTAAAATGAAATTAATTCTAGAGTTTGAGACTTAATTCACTGTGGTGTTACAGAGCATTCAGCAGGGTGCAAACAGGAACAGGTCCAGTGTGGCTCAGCAGATCCCAGTGGGTGCAAATAGTTTTGATCTTTCTCAGCCGAGGTGCTCTCAGTAAGGTCCACTGGGTGCCAGTACCGTCAACTTGATTTAAGTCTCTGTGGTGGTGCGTGGTGCAGCCGGTGAAGGTGGTTGAAGATGAAGTGAAACAGGGTTGTCACGCCCCTGTTTTGGTGGAGTGAAGGAGAGAAAACAGATATGGATAAGCTGTGGGTGGTTATTTTGCTTGGTTGGGATGGTGATGAGAATCACAAATTGTGAAGAAGAGGTTTTGGTATTCTGTATTTTTTTTCTTTCCCTTCTCTTCTTACCCTTTCTTATTCATTTCTATTGTATTTATAGAGAATTAAGAAAATGAACTTGGACAAGTTAAGGGGAGTGTTCAATGAGTGATTTAAGGCTTAAATCAAACTAGAATCTTGGATAATTAAGAGAATATGATTTGGGTTTGATTGGGTTTGAGAAAATGAACTTGGACAAGTTAAGGGGAGGGTTCAATGAGTGATTTAAGGCTTAAATCAAACTAGAATCTTGGATAATTAAGAGAATATGCTTTGGGTTTGATTGGGTTTGGCATTGGGTTTGGGTTTACGGATTTGGTTTTGGGTTTGGTTTTGAGTTTAGGTTATGGGCTTAGGCTATTCTCACCTCCACTTCCTCTGAAGTCACCGTCTGTGATTTATTCATTGCATTTTTCTTTGATTTCTTCGTTATTGCTCCGAATTCTAAAAAAACACAAAAATTTAATAATTAATTTAAAATAAAATAAAACAAGGATTAACAAAAATATAATAAGAGGTAAAAAATGTTATAATTATGTGATTATCAAATACCCCCAAACCTATATTTTTCTAGTCCTCGAGCAAAACAAAGAAGAAAATCGAAAAGAAAATCCTAACTCACTTTCGCAGGCATCGTCGATTGCACTTACCTTTGAAAACGTGCAACAAGTCTTTGAACCCATAGATTACCTCTAGGGGACGAGTTATAGTCTCGTGAGAGTTTCCAGAAAATGTTACCCACAAACATTACTGACTCGACAAAACTTGGTCAAATAATGTTTATTTTAAAACTTCAAGATATACAAGAAACCAACAGTGTCATTTCCGTGTATCAACAAATCTCCAAATAATTTAATATTCTCCAAAAGTTAGAAAAAATTCATAATCATCCTCAACTCAATGTGTGTGTATGAAAAGCACTATCAACATAACTTTTCATTTCAAAGTAAAATAATGACTAAATCTCCTGTAGAAAGTTTGTTTTGACTTCAAACCTCTCATATCACTCACAATAAAACACTCAGAGATTTGGTATTTCACTCAGTTTATATGTGAGGAAAGAGTAAATAATGGAAAACAATCATCTCACATATAGTATTATGAAGAACGAACTTTTCAAGAATGGAATGAACATAATCTCATGGACAAGAATATCAATTACTTTTGGGAATGTTGAATCAAACACCATAGGTCTTGGTTATTAAATCTTCACATCTACGGAACCAACATTTACCTAAGATCAACTAGGATTTTGCTGGGTTGTAACGGGGCTTGGGTAATGGTTAATAAGGACTGTCAAAGGATTATAACAAAAATTTCTAGGAATGTATACACCCATTCACGAACAATTAGGGCTGTCAAGAATAAACCAATATTGCGCACCATCAATTGTTTTCTTCATTCTCACATCTTTATCCTCATTGAGGAATCATTTTTTTTTTCACATAGAGGATTTATGAAATATCTCATATTTTTTTCAGCAACAATTGGGAATGTTAATTCAATTTTGATGTCATTCCCAAAGCAATTGATCAGAAAAATGAGAATAATGAGATCATCAACGAGATAATACGGACTCAAGAAAAATCAGAGTTTATGTATAACCCTCGGAAAAATAGAAAGGTTCAAAACTTTCAGGGTTAAGTCTCCACTATTATTCTAAGGTTTTCTAGTATATACTTCACTCATCAACTTCAAGTTATGCTAACATGGCACATGGTGCAAAGATAATCGAGTTGAAAAATCTTATGAACTAGATCTAACTTAAGGATCATACTAAACTTTCAGTCTTTATCAATATACCAATATGTCAAGTTGCCTTGCATTTTCTTGAGCATAAAACATTTAAAATCCATTTTCATAATCGCAAAAGACCAAGTTTTCTTGACAGAAAAGCACATTTTTTTTTTAAGAATAAGAAAAGAAAACACTACGAAAAATTCACCGACTCATGAACCCTACCCCCAAACCTAATCCAAACATTGTCCTCAATGTTTAACAAAATAATTCTTACAAATGAATGAAATAAGTACATGAGAGGAGGTTAGAACAGTATTACCGCGGTGAAGATTTTACCAATTTTCACAAGTAATCCACCGATGAGAGCTCAGAGACAAAAGAATTGTGGATTAGTTAATAGAAATAGATAAAATACACACTCAACATGCACTCTTACAACAAAAGGTGGGTTCCCTTCCAGTAGCGCTTGGTTTAACGTCATCAGCTCGACAAAACCCAAAAGATCCTCAATTCTGATACACATGGTCCTCTAAAAGAATCACATCAACCTCGACTTCTAATCGGGGTAACTCTAAGAATGGCTTAAGACGTTGACCATTTACCTTAAATACATGGCCATCCTTAGGGTTAACAATCTCCACAGCTCCATGTGGGAACACTGCTTTCACAATATAAGGTCCAGACCACCGAGATCTCAACTTTCCAGGAAAAAGTCGTAACCGAGAGTTGAACAACAAAACTTTTTTAGACGGTTCAAAGGACTTACGAAGAATGGATTAATCATGAAATATCTTCGTTCGTTCTTTGGTAGATTTTTGCATTGTGGTACGCATCATTTCCGATCTCTTCCAACTCATTAAGTTGAAGCTTACGATGCGATCCAGCCTTGACCATATCAAAATTGAACGTCTTGATGGCCCAATATGCACGATGTTCCAATTCCACAGACAAATGACATGCTTTTCCAAAAACAAGCCTATATGGAGACATTCCAATCGGGGTCTTAAATGTTGTTCTATAAGCCCAGAGAGCATCACTCAGACGTTGAAACCAGTCTTTACGATCTGGTATGACTGTCTTCTCTAGAATGTTTTTAATCTCCCGATTGGAAATCTCAACTTGCCCACTTGTTTGTGGATGATAGGGGGTGCCAACTTTATGAGTGATGGAGTATTTTTTTACTAATAGCTCGAACGGTCTATTGCAAAAATGAGAACTACCGTCACTTATAATGGCACGTGGAATACCAAAATGAGAAAAGATTGGTCATTAGTTTTACATGGTATCGCTTCTACCCATTTGGACACATAATCCATAGTAACAAGGATGAAAAGATTGCCAAACGAATGCGGGAATGGTCCCATGAAATCAATACCCCAAACATCAAAATTTTCAACCACAAGAATATTAGTAAGGGGCATCATGTTGCGACGAGAAATGGAACTCATTCGTTGGCATCGATCACAAGTGGTGCAAAAGGCATGAGTATCTCGAAAAATGGTAGGCCAATAAAAACCACTCTGTAAAACTTTTGCAGCTGTCTTTCTAGAGCTAAAATGACCACCACAAGCTTGCTCATGACAAAATGAGATGATGCAGTGAAATTCACTCTAAGGAACACATCTCCTGATAACCTGATCAGGACAATACTTGAACAAGTATGGATCATCCCAGAAGAAATGTCTAACCTCAGCAAGAAATTTGGATCTATCTTGTTTAGACCACTTAAAAGGAAGTTGACCTGTAACAAGATAGTTCACGATATCTGCATACCAAGGTAATTGGGAGAGAGCAAATAATTGCTCATCAGGAAATGACTCATTCAATGGTAAATATTCACTAGATGACTCTACCATAAGTCTAGATAAATGGTCAGCTACAACGTTTTCCGAACCTTTCTTGTCCCGAATTTCAATATCAAACTCTTGTAGCAATAGGACCCATCGAATTAAGCGAGGTTTAGCATCTTTTTTAGAGAAAATATACTTTAACGTCGCATGATCAGTAAAAATAATTACTTTGGATCCTATAAGGTAAGACCGAAATTTGTCTAGAGCAAAGACTACAACTAATAACTCTTTCTCAGTGGTGGAGTAATTAAGTTGTGTGTCTTGTAGAGTTCTACTAGCGTAATAAATGACATGTGGCTTTTTGTCCAATCGTTGTCCTAGGACAGCTCCGAGTGCAAAGTTGGAAGCATCACACATAAGCTCAAAGGGAAAGTTCCAATTAGGAGATTGGATGATTAGAGATGAAGTCAATAATTTTGTAAGCTTCTCAAAAGCTTTTTAACAATCTTCATCAAAAAAAAAAATTGACGTCTTTAGCAAGTAAATTGCATAAAGGACGAGCGATTTTGCTAAAGTCTTTGATGAATCTTTGATAAAATCCAGCATGGCCTAGAAAAGATCTAATTTCCTTAACCGTCTTTGGAGACGGAAGATTCGAAATTAAATCAATTTTGGCTTTGTCGACTTCAATTCCCTTGTGTGAAATTACATGTCCAAGAACAATGCCCTGTCGTACCATAAAATGACATTTCTCCCAATTTAAGACAAGATTTTTCTCCACACATCTATTTAACACTAAAGTTAAATAATGTAGACATTCTTCAAATGAATCACCAAATTTTGAGAAATCATCCATAAACACCTCGAGGAACCTCTCAACCATATCGGAAAAAACACTAAGTATGCACCGCTGAAAAGTAGCGGGTGCGTTACACAATCCAAAGGTCATTCTCCGATATGCGAAAGTACCAAAGGGACAAGTGAATGTGGTATTCTCTTGATCCTCGGGTGCAATGGGGATTTGGTTATAACTGAAATACCCATCAAGAAAACAATAGTAATCATGTTCGGCTAACCTTTCAAGCATCTGATCAATGAAAGGAATAGGAAAGTGATCCTTCCTTGTGACCAAGTTATACTTATGGTAATCAATACATACTCGCCACCCCGTGGTCATGCGGGTTGGTACTAATTCATTCTTGTCATTTTTTTATTACTGTTACCCCTGACTTCTTTGGGACAACTTGAACTGGACTGACCCAAGGACTATCCGAAATTGGGTAGATTATACCCACATCCAACAATTTGAGCACTTTGGCTCGGACAACTTCCTTTAGATTAGGATTAAGTATATGTTGCATTACACGCGATACTTTGGCATTATTTTCGATATGAATGCGATGCATGCAAACGATTGGACTTATTCCTTTAATATCCGCGATAGTCCACCCAAGTGTTGTTTTATGTTCTTTTAAAACATCTAACAATTTTCCTTCTTGTTCTTCAGTCAATGCAGATGAAATAATAACAGGTAAGGTATAGTCAACACCTAAAAATGCATACTTGAGGTTGTCAGGTAATACTTTTAGGTCGAGCTTGGGTGGTTTTTCAACGGAAGGGACTTGTTTTGACTCACTGAGTGGAAGAGGTTCCACCCTAGGCTTCCATTTATAATTGGTTTCCATTATAGGGGTAGAGTCAAATAAAGCATTGACTTCCCTGGTGGAATCATTAATATCGAAGTCTAAATTAAAATGAGTCAAACAATCCTCTAAAGGATCATTAAACTGAGGAAATGAATGTTCCGCCAAACTCTCAGTCATGTTAACCTCAAAGGAATCCTCAAACTCAGGAGGTTGTTGACTTACATTGAATACGTTGAGTTCGACGGTCATGTTACCAAATGATAATTTCATGATTCCATTTCGGCAGTTAATGACAGCATTGGATGTGGCCAAAAATGGACGACCCAAAATAACTTGAATGTGACTAGAGGGATTGTGAACAGGTTGTGTGTCAAGGACTATGAAGTCCACAGGGAAATAAAATTTGTCAACCTTAATGATCACATCCTCTATCACACCGCGAGGGACTCGGACAGATCTGTCTGCCAATTACAGTGTCACTTGAGTTAGTTTCAACTCACCAATACCCAATTGCACATATACTGAATATGGAAAGAGATTAACACTTGCCCCTAAATCTAACAGTGCCTTCCCAATCATATGATCACCAATCACACATGAAATAGTCGGGCAACCAGGATCTTTGTACTTAGGTGGGGTTTTGTGTTGAAGGATGGAGCTGACTTGCTTAGTTAGGAAGGCTCTTTTGTGCACATTCAGTTTTCGCTTTTGTGTACACAAATCCTTCAAAAACTTGGCATAAGAGGGAACTTGCTTAATGGCCTCGAGTAATGGAATATTGATTTGAACTTGTTTAAAAATTTCCATTATATCGTTGGCATTTGTTCATTTCTTCGCCGAAACTAACCGCGATGGAAATGGTGCTCTAGGCATATAGGATGCCTTGGTGGGATCAGAGTCAAGATGATGATCCTCTTGAGAAGATGAGGCTTTATCAGCCTTCTTCTCAGATGGAGGTGTGACTTGCTTTGGCATGGATTGGGATTTAGGCATTCTAATTTGGTTGTCAGATTGTTTTCCACTCCTAAGGGTGATGATAGATTTGACATCTTCATTGCGTGGCTGAGATGCACTGCCTATTTCGAATTGTCCCTTAGGATTTTGAATGGGTTGACCAGGGACTCTTCCCGCTTTTTTTTCAGGAAAGGATTTTGCTATTTGACTCACAGTCATCTCAAGCTTTTGGATGGCTTGAGATTGTTGTTGAGAAGTAGCTCTTAGTTCGGTGATAGCCTGAGAGTTATGTTCGAGCATGGTTCTTGTTCTATGCATAAATTGGTTCAATGTATCTTGTAAACTCTGAGTGTTAGAGGGAGGTACATCTTGATTGAATTGAGGCCTATTAGCAGGAATTGGAGCTCGAGGAGCTTGAGGGATAACAACTGGGCCTCCTTGATGTTGACCATGGGCCCATGAGAGATTAGGGTGTTTGGCTAAACCTGGATTGTAAAAATTTGAGTGTGGATTATAACCAGATTGCCTAAAGGTATTGAATGCATTGACTTGCTCAGCAAAATAAGCAGGGTACTCATTTTTCAAGGGACAGTCTGATGTGGAATGACTAGAACTTGAACATGCAGCACAAACCTCGGATGGAACATTGGTTTGGACTGATGGCTGAGACTTTTCCAGATATGCATCAATCTTCTGTGCCATTGTCATTACAACTGCTTCCAACCATGAAGAATGAGGAAGATGAGGAGTAGATGATGTATCCCTTACTTCATACAAACCACCCTTTCGCCTATTCGAGTATTTTCTTGAATAATCCCATTGTTGAGAATTTTCAGAAATAGCTTCAAAGAATTCCCAAATCTCATTAGCACTCATCTTCATAAGTGACCCACCACTAGTGGCATCAATCATTCGACGGTTTTGAGGGGTTAACGCATCTTGAAGGTATTGAACCAAGCGCCACTTTTCAAAGCCGTAATGGGGACACCTAGTAATGAGTTCATTGAATTTTTCCCAACATTCATAGAAATGCTCACCCTCTTTCTGTTGAAAATTAGATATATCTCTTCAGATGGCATTTGTTTTATGAATAGGAAAATATTTTTTCAAAAATTTTCCTGATAGGGCATCCCAAGTGTCGATGGTTCCAGTTTCTAAGGAGTTTAACCATGACTTCGCCCTATCTTTTAAAGAAAAGGGGAACAGCTTAAGACGAACTGAATCATCAGAAAAATTGGGATATTTCAGAGTAGCACAAATGTCAGGAAACTCTTTGACATGAAGATAGGGATCCTCTTTTTCTAGACCATAAAAGGAAGGCAAAAGGTGGATAATTGATGGTTTTAGCTCAAAGCTACTTGCAGTGGTCTCAGGTAAGACAATGCAAGATGGGGTGTTATTGAAACGTGGAGAGAAATAATCCTTAAATGCTCTCTCCCTAGCCATTTCAGTGGTCTCACTCGAAAAGGGGAAAGATTCTAGAAGGTCAATGGGGACTTCAGACAACTCTACAGGATCCTCTCGAATTAGCAACCAATTGATGCACAAGAAAAAATGCCTCCCTAAGCAATCAGTGTTTTTGAGATTAATTATCTTTTTATCTTTGGGGGACAGATTATTTCTTATGTAATCTTTATATCAGAGCAATGGGTGCTACAAGATGATCCTAAGAGTGTATACTTTACACTACAAAGTTCAAAATCAGTAGGTTGGAGTTTTGTTTCAAAGAAACCGGATTATCGCACAAGAGAAGGATGTCACAATGGTCCAATTAATTACTTCCTTGTGCTACCGCTCGGTAAGCCAATAGATGTGAGAACGATGTGATGTTAAATGTACACTTGAGGCTTGTGTTCCTAACCCAAAACTGTTAGTTACACCAATTCTTCTTGTGGATCATAGCTTACTTATGACTCGACGTACCGGATAAATTACCCTTGTGGCAGTGGCCTCTCGGAGTTCATTGAATGATTAAACCCATCGTCACTTTTAGCTTTGGTCAACACAAAAATTATTGGATTCACCTTGGTCTTGGTTGTCCTATGAACACCGTACCTAAAAGATGGCTCTATCTAACTTGCTAACTGATTTTAATTATGTTTGGCTATTGGTTGCACACAGCTGGAGTGATGAGGTGGGGATATCAAGTCCCACCAGTTTCTATTTAGAAGTTGGGTCTGCTTATTATGAATTACTAAAGTTTAGCATCCACAATTACAGAAACTAAACAACCAATCACACAATTTCAAACAACTACACAAAGCACCCGGGTCGCTAATACATTGTGTGTGATAGAAGTACTTACAGTGTGCGTATTCCGTTCTGCACAAAAAGTTAGCACAATTAAAAAAATGTCCGACTTCTTTTTATCCGTTTCAATCAGCACACAAGCATATGCAATCAAATTATTGGTTTTGGTCTTAGAAGTCGGATTTCTAAATCATAAAAAAAAAATTATAGGGTAACAATTAAAATTGTTTCCCTATAATTTCTTTTGACTTGGAAAATTTTGGGTTTTTTTTTAGGTGATTAAAAATGGAAATAGAGTTTACAAAAATTATTACACCACACACTCGTAAAACGAGGTGAAAATAAAATTAAAACTCCCCTCACAAAATAAAATAAAAAAATTTAATTAAAATTAAAATTTGCTTGATGTTTGCAAGATCGTCCAATTTCCTCGAGAAGCGTGTATTCTACAAAATCAATCATATAACACGAAATGAGTGTAAAAAGAACTTAACAAAATAAAATTAAAATTTCGTTTTTTTTTTAAATTAGTGAAAATAAATCTTAAATTCAATTACACCACTACCTTCCCCGGCAACGGCGCCAAAAACTTGTTGCTTGTTTAACCGGCCTAAATAAACATGCTAATTTGACCCACTTGTAATAACCGCAAGTGCACGGTGTCTAACTGGTAGACAACGGCAAGTACGGGTCGATCCCACAAGGAAGGTGGATTAAATTGAATTTAATAATTTAATTAAACTAATTTGGAGAAAATGGGGGTTACAGTGTTTAAAAATCCGAGTTAAACAAAAGTAATAAAAACAACAATAAATAAAAGAAAAGAGTTGGAGGGAAACCACAATTTGCAAAATATTTTTCAAGCTCCTAAAATTATATTCAATTTTTCTTATTATTCCAATTTCAAATAAATGGCTCTAGCAATGTATAAACTCCTAGCATTAATTGTCTTTTTAGAGCACAATTAATCACAAGTTTAATTATTCAATTAAAACATGTTTGATTTATAACATAATATTTTTCTAACAACCTAAGATGCACGACATATTAGGTGAAAGTAAAATATTATAAATCGCGAATCAATTAGTATTAATCATGGAATAATAAAGTAAAATGAAATTAATTCTAGAATTTGAGACTTAGTTCACTGTGGTGTTACAGAGCATTCAGCAGGGTGCAAACAGGAACAGGTCCAGTGTGGCTCAGCAGATCCCAGTGGGTGCAAATAGTTCTGATCTTTCTCAGCCGAGGTGCTCTCAGCAAGGTCCACTGGGTGCCAGTAGCGTCAACTTGATTTAAGTCTCTGTGGTGGTGCGTGGTGCAGCCGGTGACGGTGGTTGAAGATGAAGTGAAACAGGGTTGTCACGCCCCTGTTTTGGTGGAGTGAAGTAGAGAAAACAGAGATGGATAGGCTGTGGGTGGTGATTTTGCTTGGTTGGGATGGTGATGAGAATCACAAATTGTGAAGAAGAGGTTTTGGTATTCTGTATTTTTTTTCTTCCCTTCTCTTCTTTCCCTTTCTTATTCATTTCTATTGTATTTATAGAGAATTAAGAAAATGAATTTGGACAAGTTAAGGGGAGGGTTCAATGAGTGATTTAAGGCTTAAATCAAACTAGAATCTTAGATAATTAAGAGAATATGCTTTGGGTTTGAGAAAATGAACTTGGACAAGTTAAGGGGAGGGTTCAATGAGTGATTTAAGGCTTATATCAAACTAGAATCTTGGATAATTAAGAGATTATGCTTTGGGTTTGATTGGGTTTGGCATTGGGATTGGGTTTACGGATTTGGTTTTGGGTTTGGTTTTGAGTTTAGGTTATGGGCTTAGGCTATTCTCACCTCCACTTCCTCTGAAGTCACCGTCTGTGATTTATTCATTGCATTTTTCTTTGATTTCTTCGTTATTGCTCCGAATTCTACAAAAGTACAAAAATTTAATAATTAATTTAAAATAAAATAAAACAAGGATTAAAAAAAATATAATAAGAGGTAAAAAAATGTTATAATTATGTGATTATCACCTGATGACTTCAGGCTCTTGCAGAAGTACTGCTTCTTGGCTCCTACGGACTCGAAGTATTTTCGATGCAAGGGTCGTCCGCTCGAGCGACAGTTCAGGCCGCTTCGTAAGTTCAACCCTCTTCTTGTGACTTTGATATACTTGGTAGCGGACTAACTAGTCATTGCTTGTGTTTCTTCACGGGAAGGTTTCCTACTACTCCTCTTACCTTAGCAGAACAAACCACCATAGATACGTTCCATGGCATGCCAAAGAGGAACGCGGTCGATGTCATAAGAGTTTCCAACTTCATCCGTAGTAGGCTGTGGGACAATTGGCGTGTTGCCCCCACTATGTACCATACGTCGCAATTAAATTGGAAGGTGGGGCCCTTCAAAGAAGAGGAAGGTTGCTGGGGCCAGAGCTCTCGTTCTGTCTGATGCGGAGAAGTCGTCTGTAACGCTTGCCTTCTTTGTGAGAAAAAAAGTCTCGTGTGAGGGCTGGGTCGTCCTCGGCATGATCTGCTCCAGTGAGAGAAGACCACGAGTTCGCTAGGCCTATTAGGGCAGAGACTGATGTTTCCGGCTTGGACAAAGAGTACCTACGATTTGCAGAATTTGTGGACACGCCGAACCTTATTGACGCGCAGGTCGAAGCTCTAAATGACCGTCTGGTGCAATGGCAGCTTCAGCTGGTGCTGATTCGCGTGGGATCGTTCCAGTAGAAGGCTCCCGTGAAGATTCGCCTGAGGCTATAGAAGTTGATTGCCCCATTGTTGCTTCGCCTGAGAGTGGTCGACGCACTACCCATGTCTATTGTAGTCCGAGTTGCTCGTCATCTCTCTCTAGGCCACAGCTAGAAGTGCTGGAGGGTCTTTTGGATAATTCGCTTCCTTTTCTACCTTCATATCCTGTTGAGCCGTCTCGCAATAAAGGGTCGGCTATTAGTGACGAGGGGAAAGCTACGAAGGGGAGCCTGAGGAAGGTGGCAACCGTGAAGGGTGGGGCTGGCGTGATTCCTGATCCAGTGAAACTTCATTCGAATGTGCGGATAAGCCTGTTTGCACCAGACTTGGTGAAGATGAGTTCACAGGTCTGGCACCAAGAGGTTGACATGGAGTATGCTTTGAGGAAGCATATAAGCAGGCGTCATAGCTGGCTGATGGATGGTGCTCCGAAACCCTATGAGGATACGCTAGAAGGGTGTATGGACAAGGGTTTAAAATACCTTATGTTGGATATGTCTCACTTGAGCCACGTGGCCGTTGCTGGGACAGAAGTCGAGGTAGCTCGCAAGAGGGTATACACCTTGGAGCGTGTCTTCTCGCACATGCAGGTGATCGTTGAGACTCAGGTGGCTTGTTTGGAAGACCTTGAGCGTGATCTGTCGAAGGCGGTGTCCGAGAGAGACGAACTTAAGCAGAAGTTGAGTCTGACCCGCCAAGAAGTTGAAGTTGCGCAGGAAGCTGTGGCTAAGGCGTGTTCTGAATTGTAGTCTCTTGTTGAAGAGAGTGTTTTGAAGGAAGTCGACTTGGGCTGTTTAAAAGCAATAGTTGGAATCCGATGTGGAGTTCTCTTCCCGAAAGGCAGATGACCAGCTCAAATTTGAGTGGCATGAGCTTAGTGTTATGAAGAGCAATCTGGCCACAAAGCAGTCTCAGGTCAACGTGCTGACTGGCAAGTTTGAGCTACTAGAGCATGAACTTGTTGATGTGAAGGTGCGAGAAGAAGAGTTTCTTCATATACAAGGCAAATGTGAGTTCCGCTGGGTTGTACATGGTTGGCTGGAGGTGTTGGCGCTGATGAAGAAGGAGCATCCGGAGTGGGATCTCGGCTACTATAAGAAGATGTCGTATGTAGAATTGTTTGTTACCTCTGCGTCATCGTTCGAGGAAGACAGTTTAGGCCCTGACATTCAGGCTGTGGCGCGTGTGGACGCAACTCCTGTTCCATTTTCCACTAAGCTTAGCTCTTCCGTTTCTGTACCTTCTCCTGATAAGGAGTAAACTCGGTGTGCTTGTACCCCTTTTCGTTTTGATCATTAATGAAAACAGTTTTATCCGTTTCGCGTTTGTTGTCTCTATTGCATGTTTTTCATTTCCCCTTGTCGTCTTGCTTTGGCATAGACTGGTTGAATCAATAAGACATTGGCTGGGTTGTCTGCTATAGAGAGCTTGACCACTTTGTGTTGTGAATGACTTAGGGTCATCACTGTGTAGTCATGTCCAGTGGTGGGCATGTTGCGGACAATTTAGCTACGGTTGAATCGACTGAGCTGTGTCTTGTCCACAAGGTAAGCTACTTGAGACTTACCCTGTTTGTCTGACCGGTCGGCTATAGTTGCTCCTATGGGTAAGTTGCAATGGCCGAGTGTATGTGTCAGAGCGTTCTTGCCGAGTCAGGCGCCGTAAGCTCGGGCTGGCATCCTAAGCAGCTTTTATCTGTGCATTGGCCATACGATCTTTGTATCGGCGCGAATGGCCTTTGCTGATAACATAATGTCAGTTCGTTTGAGCGTGAAGACGCTGGCTTAGCTAGATTCATGTTTGCGACTATTGTTTCGAAGGAAAGCGGAGGTCTCATGGCGAGCTGCTTGAGACTCCCACCTTTCGAATCATCTATGACTGATCGATTCGGAGTGTAACAATTTGGCGACCAGGCTGAAAAGCAATGATCTCGTGGCAAGCCGTCGAAGCCAGTTCAGGACTGACTAGGCTCCCATCTTCCGAATCTTTTATGACCGAGCAAAGCAGACTACAAATTCGAGGAATAAAAGTTTGGACACTAGGCTGAAAAGCAGTGGTCCCGTGGCAAGCCGTTAAAATCAGTTCAGGACTGACTAGGCCCCACCTTTCAAACCATCTACACCCTTTTCGCGCGTTGGGGGCTACGAATTCGAGAGAGGAGTTTGGAGACCAGGCTAAAAAGTAGTGGTCCCATGGCAAGCCATCGAAATCAATTTGGGACTAACTAGGCTCCCACCTTTTAAATTATCTATACCTGGGCGCATCAAGCTACAAATTTGGAAGTTTTCGGTGGCCACGCTGAAAAACAGTAGTCTCATGGCAAGCCGTTGAAATCAGGTCGTGGCTGACTAGGCTCACACCTTCTAGACTATCTACACCCGCACAGTAGGGGCTACAAGTCCAGCGTGGTGATCCAACGGCCACGCTGAAAAAGCATTGGTCCCGTGGCGAGCCATCAGAATAAGTTAGGGACTAACTAGGCTCCCACCTTCCAAACCATCTACACCCGCGCAGTGGGGGCTACAGGTCTAGGGTTAGTGATTCAGCGGCCACGCTGGAAAGCATTGGTCCTGTGGTGAGCCGTCAGAATCAGTTCGGGACTGACTTGGCTCCCACCTTCCAAACCATCTACATCCGCGCAATGAGGGCTATAGGTCTAGGCTTTGATCAAAAGCTTTCGTTGCTAGTCGTCACCAGCTAGGCTTACCTGATTAGGTTCGGCAATCATTGACCGCAAAGAAGGCAATAATCCCTAGCAAGTCGTCGTCACTAGGCGTGATAGCGCTGATTAGACTCCCACTTCCTAAATCGTCAATGCCCGTGCTAAGCGAACTAGGTGTCAAGTTGAACCAGAAGTCGTCGTCATCAGCTTAGGTTGACTAAGCTTGCTCAGTTGGAGAGGGGTTCCGCCCGTTTGAGGGCGTGCAAACCCATGTCTGCTAGTGTCGCGCACTGTGCAGACAATCTTACCTTAAAACAAACGGTGATCTATATGTACGGTCCGTGCGTCAAGGTTGCTATGGATTTGCGCTCGTGCTTAGCTTGTAACAGAATATTGTTTGAATTGTGGGCCGAGTGGCGAGCCTTTGGGCTCGCAAAGGAAGAGTTAGGGTTTCTTGTACGGCTATGCTACGTGTGTGGCGTTACTCCCCCTGAATTGATGGGGTTGCATACAGCGCCATTAATTGAACGAACGTGATCTGCGCACTTTCCTTAGGAAGCGCCATCTCTTCATTTCCCACATGATATCTAATGTTTGGCAGTTGATGCTGGAGTGCCAGCGTGGTGAACCATCATGTCTGTATAATGGTGTTTTCCAATCGTTGTAGGCACTATCTTTCACGGAGCTTATCTCCTGTAATGTTTTTGCTTGAAGATAACGCTTTGGACTTTCCAAAGGCAAAAGAAAATGCCTTGGATTTTCCAAAGGTTGAAGGTGGATCTTCGTATCTGAAGTCTCCGAATGTTCTGACATTTGCACTGATCAAGCATAGTGATAGTTGTTGTTATGCGTGGTCACCTGTTATGGGTGGGCACATAGTTGACCTACTGAGGTCTCGTAATTTCTTCTCACATCGCGGAGAAGTAGTACGGATTTCACCTAAGGGCAATGCCTTGGTCTTATACCGTACCACTTTTGCCTTCGTGTGCTTGAATCCCGCTACTAACCAATGGCTGATCGAAGTGTTAGTCAATGCGCGATGTCTCTGAGTGTGGTATCTCTCAGTCACTTCTGGTATCGCGCATGTGAAAAGTGGCCTCGCTGGATAGCACTAGGAGACCGTGACTGCGTCGCTGCTTGTGGCCATCCTCATCCGCCATTTTCTAAGCTATTTGAGGAAGTAGGAAGGGGAGTGGGATGTTTCATAAGGAAATCAGCAGCCCGTTGTAAGGTCTACAATGCTTTTGTAAGGTCGCTTTCTGGGGTGATTTTACAGAGCAATCTGACTGATCAGTCCTTTCAATCCCCTCTGCCACTTTGTCTTTATCTTGGGAAGGGGTCGAGCGAAGTCCTTTCACGTATCTTTGCTGTCACTTGCAGATTGCTCTCATCGGAGGGTCTGCGAGTTTTCTTCGAATGCTTCTTGTAGTAGAATTGTCTAAGCGAGTATTTTACTTCATGTCGCACTGTATTCAGATGCTTGTAATATGTAGTATTTTGTATCTGCTTCAGGGCGCTTGTTGTTACATCTTTTCAATAATCAATGGAGTTTGTTTCTATTTCTTTTATTTCTTAAATGATTGTAAATCACACAAACCTTTAAAAACTAAAACTCTACATTGATTATGGAAAGAGAAATAAACAACCGAAAGCAGACTAACTGTTGACGGAGAGAAATTGATTCTGACCTTGAAGTGAATTCGAGTTGTTCTCGCGGATCACTTAGCGAACTGTTGAGGCGTTACATAGGTTACCGAAGAGTAAACCTTGTAGAGGGGCGGACCTCCACGCCAACGGAATGTCGGGGGGATGCATTCCCGCCTGCTATGGCCTTTTCATCTCGTGGGGCGGAAGAGCTTACTACTGAGCGCTCGAAAGTGATGTCTCTACCATCGTTTGGCCCGACACTGGGTCAGGCTGTGATGCAGCTTAATCTAGGAGCATTCTATCTGTTTTAGTGAGGCGTAATGGCAGCCTCGTGCCGTAGGTTGGTCTCCACGTATTGTTCCTTCTTAGTAGCTAGCGGTATTATTTAACACACTGGTGAAATGTGGAGACCACTGCTTTCATCTGGTGGAGCCATGGTCTTCCCAGAATGAGATTTTAGGATGATGGCATGTATACCACCATGAAGTCCATAAATAGGACCTTTCTCAGTTGTGGTTCTCCTGCCACCATAGCTAACCTTTTCTTTCTGATGGGAAAGCATTTCTCCATGCTAAATCCGATGAACGAGTGTCTGAAGACGTAAGGTTTTCTTCCTTGAGGTCCATGCTGTGAAACGCGTTGTAGAATAGAACATTGAGAGAGCTTTATGTGTCCACTAGAGCTCTTTTTACCTTCCACCTTGCTATGGAGACCGAGATGACTAGGGCATTGTTATGTGGCGTTCAGACTCCTTCGAGGTCTTTTTCCGTAAAGGTCAAGGTGGGAATGAGGCTCTGAATCCTTGAGTGGCTAATGTGCATGTTCCCATCCATAGGTTGTGTCCACATATCCAGTAGAGTCCACTTGCGGGACCTGTACGACTGATCTTCATTCGGTCCGACTCCATGAAGGATGTATATTATTTCTAGAGTCTCCTTCGCTATCTCTTTAACTGACTCCCCCTGACCCTGGTTTGATTTGGTCGTTTCTCAGAGTTCAAGAATTCTTTCAGTTTGCCTCTGCGGATCCAGTACTAAACCCCATACCTCAGACTCTTGCAGTCATTGGTGTCGTGGCCGCCCTCCTTGTGGTACGCGCAATACTTGATGTTGTCACGCTTGGAGGGGTCTCCGCATGTCTTCGGGGGCCACCTCCCAACTTTTCATGGAATTCAGTACGTCTGACAGGCTAGCATTTAGGTGTGTCATAGCTCTGGATCCAACATAGTTGGATGATTTCTCTGGCCTGAACTGACTAGGGTCTGACCTATTGTCACTGCGCTTATTTTTGCTTCGTTCCTCATCCTCGCGTCTCTTTCCCTCCTTCTTGTCCCTAGGAGTGGAGGGTTTCTTCTCGCCTTCGGTTTCCCTTTTAATCGTCCTTGACTCCTCCGGGGTGATGTGTATTCGGACGCTCTTGAAAAGCTCTGTCATGTCCAGAGAGAGCTCCAAGGTGAGGTCCTCATAGAACTTTCACTTTTTGAGGCCCGCAGTGAAGGTCGTCAAGGCTGTATCGTCGTTGCACCCGTTGACGAGGGTTAGCTCGTTATTGAAGCGTGTGACATACTTTCGGATTGTCTCGTCGGACCTCTGCTTTAGGGAGAGTATGTAGTGCGGGCCTTTTCGGAAACGTTGGCTCCCGATAAAATGTGTCAGGAATTCCTTTGCCAGCGTTTTGAAGGAATCGATCGACTTCGGTGGAAGGCTGTGGAACCACGTTAGTGCTGAGCTTTTCAGATTGGTGAGAAAGGTGATGCACATGACAGACTCGGATCCTTCTTTAAGGGCCATTACATGCTGGTAATGGCGCAGGTGGTTGAAAGGATCGGTGGTTCCATCGTAGGAGTCGAGATTGGGGGGAGTGAACTTCCTCGGAAAGGCCTCATTCATGGTCCGGTCCACAAATGGCGGGACGGAGAGGCAGTACAGTATGTCTGAATCGTGTGCCCCTCTGCGGAGGGGGTTCCCAGGGTCGAGCCTCTCTGTCCTGGCAGCAAGCTCGGCATTAGTCGTGCAGCCTCCCTTAGTCCAATGAGAACTATCGGGGGCTTGGATCTCCTGCGCTTGCTTCCTATCATCTTCTGGAAGCGGAGGTCTGTGTTGCTCCTGGTCTCCATTGGCAGGTTGTGTATTTCGTCGTGTGAGAGCCTCCATTGCCTTGGCTATCTGCTTCATTTGAGATGTCAGTCTATCGATTCGGGGTCCGCTATTGTTGCCGTTGGCGCGGGGGCTTGAGTATGTAGCCTGTGTATGACTGAAGCCGCTGAAAGTGGCGGTACTGCGCCAATCGGAGTATTTGATGTGTCTCCCTATTCTCCATTGTTGCGTGACCTAATAGTCACCATCTATTTGGGTTTTTAAAAGGAAACGACGCTAATGAAAAGTTAAGAACTCTATTGTCTCCACTGATGACGCCAAACTGATGCAGACATTTTCCGCTCCCTGCTTGGACCCAGTTCCTGCTGACCTGCACAAGTAACACACGTGAGCCACGGACCACCATTGTGGTGGCCGATGGCACTCCGATGCTAAAGTCAAACAGGGATCTGAGGAATGTGTAATGCTATAACAGGGAATTTGTAGCGTACCTTAGCTTACCAACCTCATGTCTTATTTATAGTGCAAAGAGTCCTGGTTCTACCAGGCCATCGTAGGCGTAGTTTAGGAAGGAGATCTTCATGGAGATCCTTCACTAATTAGGAGTCAAATTGTAGGAGGGAAGTTCCCTGTTAGCCCAGTGCTCCTAGATACACAAGAGATAGTTCTTAATGCGAGAGTAATTTGTAGAAGGGAGTTTCCCTGTGTAGAGTGTACTATGATATTTGTTTCCTGGTTGGAGACAGTGAGCAGTTGTAGTTGCCCATCTGAAGCTGATCCTCGATATATTTGCCTTAGTAGGACTTATAGGCATTAAGGATAACTGTGAGACGTGTAGGCCTAACATGCTGTGAGAGTTCAGGTCCGCCTGGCGGACTAAATTGAGCGAGCTTAAAACCGCTTGGACCGGATTAGCATTGGGTTGATGTTGGGGCTCATATTTCTTCGAGATCATCATGACACGTGTGTGGCTTAGAGGTGTGACCGTTTTTATGTATCATCATTACCCATTCATGTGTATAACATTAAAGTTGAGCAAGTTTCTTTTGGAATTATTGGAACATAACGTACTTCAGAAAAAATAAGTGGGTACCCTTGGGTAACATGAGGTAGGTTCTTCCAAAGCCTTAAATAATTTGCACATGTCCGGCTATGGTAGAATTCGTTGCATATTTTTTAAAATCCAGGGTGTAGAATACTTTTATTTTTCAGTTTAATTTGGATAGTAACACATTTGCAGTTTATCCAACATTTGCAGTTTATCATCTATCCTTTAAAGAAAAAAAAAATTATCCAAAGAATATATAAATTCAATTAAAAATATTATGCACTTCATATACTTCACAAGTAGTAATAAAATTATTAAAAACAAAGGATTAAAATAAGTAAGTATTACAATGTAACATCACATATTTATGTATGACATGCAGCATTAGGTTTATATGATTTTTTAGGGGAATTCTGCTGGGTGATTACTTTGGTTATTTATTTAAAGTTAGCATTGTTTCTACAAAAGTTACAGTCTATGTGGTTCTCGATTGACGTGGGGCTAATATATAACACCCCTTAAAGATGATATACATGGGTTATTATGTAACACCCTCAAGACATGCATTAACAAAAATATATAAAACGATAAGCATTGTTATCCACAATCTTCCATTATATAATTTTTTTATAAAGGATCATATTAGAAGGAACTAAAAATTATTTTCATAGGTAGTAAGTTTCATTATAATACTTTGCCAACACAAAAATATTTTTTTACTAAACATGAAAACATGTTTGAATGATGCATGTTGGACATTCAATTAAAGAATTGATCTAACAGGTAATAGAATTTATAAGTAATAATTAATTTACATCACAAATACCATATCATTCGAGAATTAATAATGAATAATTGAATTCTCATTGGCATACAATGCAGTTGCACCCAAAACTAACTAATGTTCAAAGCCCAAACTAATACATAATTTTAGTCCATTTCTGTTTTCAACCAATATCTTAATCCAAAAACCATATGATATCAATCACACAGAAATGGAATTTATGGCATAAAGAGAATATAAAAAATATTAACAAAATATTAAAAAAAATCATCCTAATGATGTATAAACAAGGTATAATTTGAAAGAAACTCCGAGCTAGAAAACTTACATCCAACGCGCACATAGATCCTATAGAAAAATATAATAAATAAGAACTCTGCCAGTTGGAGGTTCCTACTGATAACGGGTAATGAACTAAAAGAAAATACAACATAAATATTATACACCAATTAAAGAGATTTCAACATGTTTATTCTTATTAATATCATGGTACCACATATCTACATAGGATTTAGTGGAACCCTACAACACATTATAGGTAAAATACCATGACACCAGTTTTTCTTATGGGCCACATTTATCTCAATTTCTAAATTAAATAATACACATTATTGAATCATGACATGAACACATTCTGCCACTTTGTGGTCCATTGAATGTAATAGCTGACAACTAAAAATGCCTTATACAATTTGATACTAAAATCAATTACATTCGTTGTCAATCATTAGAATGGCTTGACAACTTTCATAGTAAAAATTCTATGCTAAAATATTCAACAGAAAAGTTGAATTATATTTCTACTTCACAATAATTTCAATCCATATTAAAATCACAACAACCAAAATTTCGACCTTTTGGCATAAATCAGTTTGAAAGTTGCTCTTATAAAAAGTTTTGATACCAACGAAAGTTTCAGTGAATTACTCTCAAATACTTCAAGATACCAACAAAAAATTGTGATACTTGTGTGGTTTTTTTTTTATGTGTTTGAATGTTGTACATTGAAACTAACAAGGGTGGCAATAACATAAGGATTTATATGGTTCCCTGCATAACGGGACGCAATCCATGGAGCTCGATTGAACCGAGCACACAAACTTGTTTATCAAGGACTATAAAATCCACTAAAAAGTAAAATTTATCAACCCTAATTATCACATCCTCAATATCACCACGGGGATTTTTAATTGACCTGTCTGTCAATTGCGGTGTTACATGGGTGGGATTCAGTTCGCCGAGACCTAATTGCACATAAATAGAATATGACAACAAATTAACACTAGCCCCCTAAATCCAGTAATGCTTTATCAATCATTCGATATCCAACAACATAAGAAATGGTAGGACATCCTGGATCCCTCAGCTTATGTGGGATTTTCTGTTGAATGATGGAATTAACATGCTCAGCGATGAAGGCTTTTTGTGCACATTTAACTTTCGCTTTTATGTGCAAAGATCCTTCAAGAACTTGGCATGAATAGGAATTTGTTTAATGGGATCAAGTAATGGAATATTGATGTGAACTTGTTTGAAATTTTCCATTATATCGTCAACATTAGTTCCTTTCTTAGCCGGGGTCAACCGTGACGGAAATGACGCCTTAGGCACATAAGATGCTCGGGGTGTCTCAGAAACAACAGATTCATCATTAGATGTTGAAGCTTTATCGGACTTCTTATGAGATGAGAACGCAACCAGTGTAAAACTGGGTGGAGAGACAACACCACTTGAATCAGACATTCGAACCTGATTTGTCAACCTGTTTTCCACTCCTAAAGGTTGTACTAGATTTGAAATCTTCAAAATGTGACCTTGAATTGGTACTAGCGTCGAATTGACCCTTTGGGTTTGGAACAAGTTGACTAAGGAACTTTCTCGACTTTCTCTCAAGAAATGACTTAGTTATCTACAACTATCTCAATATTATGAATGGCTTGAGATTGTTGTTGAGAGGTAGCTCTTAATTCTATTATAGCTTGAGAATCCTACTCAAGCATGTGTCTTGTCCGCTGCATAAAACGGTTCAAAGTGTCATCCAAACTAGATGTGTTTGATTGAGGAATAATTGATTCAATTGAGGCTTAGCATGAATAAAAGCTTAAGGAGCCTGAGGAATAACAATGGGTCCATGAGAAATTAGGATGCTTAGCTAAACCTAGGTTGTAATAGCTCGAATGTGGATCATGACCATGTCATCGCATGGCATTAAACGCATTAACTTGCTCAGTTAAACAGACAGGATTATCACTTTTCAATTCATAATTATATGTGAATGACTAGGACTTGAACATGCAGCACAAACCTCGGATGGAATACTTGTAAGAGGTTGGGATTGAGTCCTTTCTAAATATGCATCAAATTCCTGAGCCATGGTCATTACAATTGCCTCTAACTTCGAAGGACGAGGAAAAGGAATATGATGTATCTTTCACTTCATACACACCACCATTTCGCCTTTCGGGATCTCTTTTTGAATAATCCCATTGCTGAGAATTTTCAAAAAGAGTTTCAAAGAACTCCCAAATCTCATTGACGCTTATAAGTTTTCCATCACAAGTGGCATCATACAACGGTTTTGAGGGGTCAACATGTCTAGAAAATATTGAATCAAATGCCACTTTTCAGTTCTGTGATGGACCTAACAATCAGATCATTAAACTAATCCAACATTCATAAAAAAATTTGGTCTCTTTTTGCAAAAAATTAGATATATCTCTTTGGAGGGCATTTGTTTTATGAATGAGGAATTTTTAGTCAAAATTTTACTTGACAAAGCATCTCAAGTTGTCATGGTTCTGGTCTCTAAAGATTGTAACCATGACTTTGTCCTATCTTTTAAAGAAAAATGAAATAACCTAAGAGGGACCGAATCATCTGAAAAATTTGGATATTTAAGGGTAGCACAAATATGAAGAAATTTTTTTGACAAAAAAAAAATGTACGATGGACGGTTTGAGCTCAAAACCATTGACAGTTGTCTCAAGTAAGACAATGCAAAACGGAGTGCTACTAGTACAAGGGGAGAAGTAGTCCTTAAAGGTTTTCTCCTCAGCCATCTTTTCGATCTCACTAAACATGGAAAAAAAACCTAAAAGTTAATGGGATCGTTGAACAACTCCTCGGGTTCTTTTCTAACTAGCCTACATTTCGAATTACATAGCCAAGTAGCCAAGTACACATAAACTAATGGACACCAACTTGCAAAGTTCAAACACCTAACAAGGTTCAAGTTTTTTTTTTTTTAATGCGAGCCTAACCTCTATAAGAAGATGATCTAACTCTTACACAAAAATAAGAAATAAAGGATACCTAAATAAAACCTATATGGCGCGCAAACAAGATGAATGGAAAACAACCTTAGACAAACACCTAGCAATACAATCCTTCATATTGCCTTCGGGTATTGTATTGCTAAGTAGAGGTTGTAACATCTGGTAATCCCTATAAGCACTCTTTTTTATTCCCTAAAGTTTGTTATTAATCAATGGTTGAAATCCAATTCACTTAACCTAACTGTGGAAGAAGCACGATATTTTTCAATCAATCCTCCATTACAAATTGCTCCTACCACTTTTTCTACGTTCACATAAAGTGTAATGCCTGTTCCAAAACTATTCCAAGATTGGATGTGTTCCTTCAATTGACTACTTCAGACTTTCAAGTTTCCAAAGAGGGGTCCTATAAGTATGAAACCTGTCCTAAATACAAATTTTAACAGTGAAGGCTTAGCTTCCTAATCCTAAAATAGAGGGTGTTTAACTTATCCACAAGACATTTTCAAATTAATCCTGGCACTATTCAAATTTGCATGCATTTCTAGCTAACAAAATTAAAACAAGCAAGGCACACATTAATCCAATCAGAAACTACGATGCTGATACGGTGGGAAGAAGTTACCTCTAGTGTAAACCTCTATTGGGTTACTTACCATGTCGAGTAGAAATCAAGTTGACGTCAATCAAAAACACCATCCACCAGATGACTCGTGACTTCTAAGAGTGTCCACGCGATCACAACTTGTAAGTAATTCAAATAATTCGTTTTGCTATGTGTTTTTTTTTTTTTGCTTTTTGTCTTTTTGCTTCTTTTTTTAAGCAACTTGCAATGTTGTATACTCTCTTACCTATTACTACCTGCAAAGCAAAAAACAAAAAAGACAAAAGACAAATCAAACCTACTAAAAACGAAAGAAAATAAAAATAATAAAATTGTATCCTAAAAATCTAACCCTACAAAAAAAACCAAACAAACAAACTAATTCTGACCTTAGATCAAAAGAAATAAAAACATAAAAACCTAGGGTTGATTTTGTTTTTATTGACCTAGACTACAAATTGGTAAAATAAACCCTTTAATTCAATTGCACAACTGCAATCCTCGACAACAGCACCAAAAACTTAATGTAAATTTAACCAACCTAAACAAATAGACTAGTTAAACCTAATTTTAATTACCTCAAGTGCACGGTTCTCTTACTAGTAGACAAAGCAAATACGGGTCGAATCTAGAGGGATTGAGGTTGCAAACAAATTTAGAGTCTACTTAAACTAATTTGGGGGGGGGGGGGGGGGGGGGGGTTGGGTTTACTTATACCAATTTAAATCCTTTACTATTGTGAAATAAATGAAACAATAAAAAAAATTTATTGAGAAAATCGATTGGGAAGTGGACCAAGGCAAGGAATCCACCATTGGTTTCTTTAAGAATTGTTTCAATTTGAATTAATGTTTTCATAAAACGAGAAGCATTAGAGATGAATAATCATTTGTTTGTGTCGATGTGATCGTTAAAATCATTCAATTAAAATCTAAAGTCCTAATGAATCTCAGCAAAGATGTAAACCCCTATCATTGGGTGTCTTGCAATAGTACACACAATCATAGGTTTAACTAAAGCAATTAAAAATCAAACTTTGAATATTAACAAAGAGTAATCTAGCCAATGGCATGACAGCTCAACGGTTGGAGCTTGGCGGATGGTACCACTTGGTCATGGGTTTGAACCCAGTTTGCGGCATCTTTATCAGTTTATGGTGTGTTGACCAGTTCTGGTCTTTAATGGGTTCTGGGATCCTATAAAAACCCTGCTCGCCTTCCAAAAAAAAAAAAACAAAGAGTAATCTAATTGTCGGTTAGTCTAGATATAAATCTAATGTATGATCCCTACCAAAACATGAAATAAATTAATTAAAATAAAATACTTAAGCAACTAACAAACGCCAGTATAAAGGCAGTTTATGTGAATATCATCAACCAAGGTAACTTAAGCAACTAACAAACACCAGTATAAAGCCTAAAATGTTAGTACTTCAAATTGAGTGCGAATGAACCAGTAAAATAATGAGAACAAGAAAATTTGGAGAAAGGAAGTATGAGTGAATAGGAAGGGAGTGAAGGAAAAGTAAACAAACTTGTTCAATTGTTAAAGAGTGAGAGAGGAAGGGGAAGTGGGGAGAGTGTTTGAAAGTAGAGAGGAAAGGGTAAAACAATCAACTGAGGTGTATCTTAGAAATGTGAAGTGCCTCATATTGATTATCATGCGTGTCTCTTATATGTCGTGCCTCTAATGTCATAATGTGGGCTTTGATGCCTCTAATATTGATGCGTCAAAAAATTGTCCTCCTGTGAGTTTGACTTGTAAAACCACTGTTAGACTGCCAAGGACCACCTTTTTGGTGGCCAAAGGCACTCCGATGCTTAAGTCAGTAACTCTGTTGGAAGAAGGAAATAAATCTGGACAAAACTCAGTTAAAGTTGCATACCTTTGTCGAAAACTCCCTTTACCTTTTATAATGGTCGTAGTTAACTCTCTGTGTGACTTAAGCATGTCTTTGTAATAGTCTCCTCCTTAATGGAGATGCGTTCAAGGAGGCATAAGTCCCCCCACGGCTCTTTCTTGGTGCAATGTTTTTTTCTTTATGAGAGAACGTGCAACGGGCTTCGATTCGTCTAGGCCTGGATTCAGATCCTGCTTATGCCTCCTTAGATGTGGGCCTTGTTTGGGCCTGTGGAATTAGCTTTATTTCTATCGAGTTTCATGAGCTAGCCTGGTAGGTTGTTTGTTGTGTCCTCGTGATGGGTCCTTGTGCCACGTGTTTGGTCGTGAGGATCAATCTATTTTGATGTATCATCAGCTATCCCCCCTTAGTTAGTGGGCATGCTGACGTGGCCACTAACTTTGGTAAGGGTTCAACTTTCCATTTCATCATTGCCTTGTATTTAATGTTGTCAGTTATTTTTCACGAGTTGGTGTCTCGATCCTTTGTTTGCCCGTTCGTTTCTTGCTCATATTTTTGGGATTTCGCATCGCCATCATATCTCGCATGTTGTCCCATGAGCCGTCTCTTCATTGCTTGGCTCTATAAAAGAAAATGTGGTGAATATGTTTTCCCTTTTCACGCTATCTTTGAATTTAGGGTTTGTTTGTTCCTTCTTCTTCTCCATTTCCCTTGCTCCTTTGCTCCTCAACAATGTTTTTTGGTGATAAGTTAAGTGGTAAGTCATTGATTCTTTGTGGGGCTCATTACTCTCCTAATAGAGCTTTTCAGTCGACTCTGGAGAGCCATCGTTCCGATTATAATCTTTCGTCTGACCTCGAGCTTATCCTGCCTGGACCGGATGATAGCCCTTGTAACCCTAAAGCTGGATACATTGCACTGTATTCATGCATGTTTTCTTATGGCCTTCGATTCACTGTTCCGGAGTTGTTATAGGAGTATCTGAATTTCTTGGGTATTCCTCCTGCCCAAATGGGCCCCAATTGTTGGAAGGTGATGGTCTCTTCCTACGCGAGGGCTACCCTTGCAGGTATTCTTTTAACTGTTAGGATTCTGCATTCGGTGGTTGGTCTATTGGTGAACAAGGATATATGCTTCCTTCGTTCTCCTAATTGTTTCGAGAACCTTAGTAACGACATTCGCGATTGGTCGCGGTCTTGGTTCTATGCTTCTGTGAATTCTGGCTACTTTTGATTGCGAGGTCGGTTGATTTTTCGGTCATTTTGAGTTTCCAACAGACGGAAGAATCTTATTTTATCAGCTGAGGAACAGAAGATAAGTGAAGAATTCTTGAAGCTTGCCCGTTTTCTTGTTGATGCGTTTCTTTTCAATGGCATCCTGAAGCGTAGTTGTTTATACACTATGAATGAAGCGGAACGAGCTTTATTTACTGAAGCTCATGCTAAGGCTTATGCTGCCCTTATTGCTCGTTATTGTGTTAGTGATGCTACCACTGATTGGAAAGTAAGCTCCGTCCGAGATTTTATGGATTTCAATGCTCCTGTCACTCGCTTTTGCTTCACGAAAACGAAAGCTTGCAAGGTCCACTAGTCCCTCAAGGCAATGCACATAGATTATGTTTGAGTTTCGAGGAAGAAACGACTTTCGAATCGTAGTTCTGCTTGGCTTGTGACTCATCGGGGTTCTATTCGAGATATTGTTTCTCGCCCGGGTCCTTCTCACGATGATGTTGTAAAAGAAGATCGTGAATCTCTTGAGGAAGCTGAGGAATTAAGACTTGCATTGGAAAAGAGTGAGAAGGAGACTATTCGTCTACTAGACGGCGATGAGATGAAGCTTATTTCTACTTATGGTGTTTCGGACACTACCGAGTTGTCTAATGACGATCCTCGAGCCATTAATGAGAAAATGCTTCAGTTAGATATGGAACAGTCTAAAGGCAATGTTGGCGATAGGGGTCTTGGGGATCATTCTCCCTTTCCTTTTGTTGATGTCAGCGAGGTAGCCAGGTTTCTAATTTCTTCTCCTATTCAACAGGTTTCTCCCGCTCCTACTGTTATCGCCAGTCCTTCCTTTGCTGCGGATGCTGCTTGACGGGAGGGCAAACATGGTTTTTCCACTGTTACTGATATTCCATATGTTCTCCCTGCTATCGAAGGTGGTTCTTCGATGCTTCCGGATCCTCGTGTCCTCCATCCACGGATTAGTTGGACTGAGCCTGGGCCGAAGGATATCCGTATTAAGTCTAACAGCAAGTTTTGTTATTTTACCCAGCTCGACGTGTAGGACAGTGCACGTAGATTGGTAAATGAATGGTACAGGCGGTTGGTAGAGAGGCCCTCGATATCCGTGCTTGAAACGTTTGATCATATCGACCATGGTCTTGAGCAAATAATGGACGGGATGAATCATCTCGCTTACGCGGGGGTAATGGGCTTGGTTTATCGAGTTGGTCATGATCAATTGGCTCTTTTGGAGAGGAGGTTGGCAGCGCTATTGCTGGTATTTTCTCACGTCCTTTCCCAATTTGATGTGTTGAAGATGCAATGCACGAACTTGGAGAAAGTTGTTGTGGCCACTCGAGAATATTTGACGGAGGCGAATAATATGCGGGATAAGTCCGTTGCTGATCTTGATTCCTTGAAAACTAAGCTAGATGAAGTTTGTTTTCATCTTCGCGATGTGGAAAAAAAAATTTGTTGAGAGAACGGCTTTCGATGAAGCTTCTTGTTCTAGACTAGAGCAATCAGTTATGTGTGACGCTGCTGAGAGGCGGGTGGAACAGATAATTGTTGTGCTTAGTGATGTCAAGGCAGATGCTTCCAGTATGCTTTCCACTGTTGAAGTGCGACTTGCCGTGGCCAAAATTGAACTCGCTGCTACTAAGGATAGGCTTCGTGTGGTCGAAGCTGAGGATTCGAAGCGAGTTGTTGACGGGCGGGTTGAGCTTCTTAATTATCTCGAAGGGCTCGAGGAAGATCTGTCTAGGTATCATCAGTTGGTTCGTGAAGTGTTTGAGGATGATGATGTCGAGGAACCTGTTCCAGCAGCAAAAGAGTCATCGCCCCTTCTAAGCATTTCGAAGTCGTTAATGCTCCCTTCTCCTTAAATGATTTCTTTTCCAGTTTCGACTTATACTGATCATGCCATTGCCCTTGTTTCCTCTCCTACTTGTTTATCGCCTTCTCCGGATGTAATAGAGTAGTGTTTATCAATAAAGATTAACTTTTTGTTTTTTGTAACTATCATAGCTTTTGTGCCAAGCTTTTTTATAACTGTTTTGGTGCTTGTTTCTTATTTAGCGGCTGGTCGCTTGTCGTTATTTCTGATTTGTTTGTAAGGGGTTGCTTTTCAGCTGTATCTTTTCATATTGTATTGATTCATTTCCTTAACTCGGACTTTTTGTTTGCCTTTTAGGTGACTCGGGTGTCCAACCTTTACTTCGTTAGTTCGACACCTTGGTCGATTCGAAGTTTTATGTTAGGTGACTCGGGTGTCCAACCTTTGTTTCGTTAACTCGACACTTCGGTCGATTCAAAGTTGTGTGTTTAGGTAACTCAGATGCCCAACCTTTGTTTTGTTAACTCGACACCTCGATCGATTCGAAGTTTTGTGTTTAGGTGACTCGGGTGTCCAACATTTACTTCGTTAGTTCGACACCTCGGTTGATTCGAAGTTTTTTATATTTAGTAACTCGGGTGTCCGACCTTTGCTTCGTTAAGTCGACACCTCGATCGATTTGAAGTTTTGTGTTTAGGTGACTCGAGTGTCCAACCTTTGCTTTGTTAACTCGACACCTCAGTTGATTCGAAGTTTTGTGTTTAGGTGACTCGGGTGTCCAACCTTTACTTTGTCAGTTTGACACCTCGGTCGATTTGAAGTTTTTTATATTTAGGTGACTCGGTTGTCCAACCTTTGCTTCATTAACTCGACACCTTGGTCGATTCGAAGGTTTGTGTTTAGGTGACTCGGGTGTTCAACCTTTGCTTCGTTTTGTGCGACACTCTGGTCGACTCGAAGTCATTTCCTTTTGGTTGACTCGTTCGTCCAACTTTTACTTCGCTAACTCGATGCCTCGGTCAATTTGAATTTTTTGTTTAGTTTGACTCGGGTGTCCATCTTTTACTTTGCTAACTCGACTCCTCGGTCGATTCGCAGTTTTTGTTCAGTTTGACTCGGGAGTCCAACTTTAACTTCATTAACTCGACACCTCGATCGATTCGAAGTTTTTGTTCAGTTTGACTCAGGTGTCCAACTTTTGCTTCGCTTTGTGTGACACTCTTGTCGACTCGAAGTCTTTTTCTTTTAGTTGACTAGTTCGTCCAACTTTTACTTCGTTAACTCGACACCTCGGTCGATTTGAAGTTTTTGTTTAGTTTGACTCGGGTGTCCAACTTTTACTTCGTTAACTCTACACCTCGTCGATTCGAAGTTTTTGTTTAGTTTGACTCGGGTGTCCAACTTTTGTTTTGTTTTGTGCGACGCTCTGGTCGACTTGAAGTCATTTCCTTTTAGTTGACTCGTTCGTCCAACTTTTACTTCGTTAAATCAACACCTCGGTCGATTCAAAAATTTTGTTTAGTTTGACTCGGGTGTCCAATTTTTGCTTCTTTGGTTGATCAAACCAGAAGCTTATCATGAATATCTGACTTGCGTCTTGATTCTTTGTGGGCTTTTGCGCCCATTGTTTTTTTTTTGTAGCTTTGCTATGAAGTTGTTTGCTTTTGTGAGACGTCGATTTTGAAAATTAAACTTTATTGAATTTTTCAACCATTTCAGCAGTCATTCTCCTAGAGTGGCTCCGTGGAGCGTTTCTTATTTTATTCCCGAGTTGCTTATTGTTTACCCTTGAATTGGCACTCGTGCCTCTGTTATTCCTTCTAATTTATGACATTACTTGCGTGGTTGTTGCTCCCTGTTTGGCCCTGCCAGTTGTGGCCTGATGTAGTTTGTTAGCTCATTTGCGATTGATTTTGGCCGAATTTGTCTCTGCTATTGCAGTTTTTTTAGTGTTGGCCTTTCGAATTCGATATAGGTCTATTTGGGTGGGAGGTGCTTCTTTCCCAGGGCAAATGTTGTGTAGGGCATATATTAATTCCCTTGATCGCTCCTTTGATCCCGTGGCGATAGCGTTCGCTTTTTCCTTGCCCTTAAACTGTTTATCTGATGTACCGACGAACTCGTCCAGTCGTTCTCTTTGGATCCAATGTTCGATCTCTTCTTTGTAGTAGTCTCCGGTATCATGCCCGTGATCCTTGTGGAAAGAACAATACCCGTTCTTATCTCGTCCTTTCGGGTCTCCTTTCATTCTTGTTGGCCAGTTGACATTCTCCCAATTTGGTATGTGTTTTAAGATGTCGGTTCGGTATGCTTTTAGGGTTGTATGGTTTATACTCCTTCATTACGCTAGTTATTCGCTCATGATTGGGTCGTGCCGACTGTGATTTTCTGGATTCCTATTGGTTGGATTTTGTGCACCCGTCGCCTCAATGTTTCTTTAAATGACTGTTGTCCTCCTGTGATCCACTATCTCGTCTTTTTTCATCTTTTCTTTCTCGCTTCCTCGAATGGTTCTCCCTCTCCTGGTCATTCTTTCTCCTCATTGTTTTCATTTCCTCAAGGGAAATGTGTTTCTATGCTATTTTCAGCAGGACCGCCATGCCTTTTGGAGGTTCCAAGCTAAGGGCATCGAAACATGTACCTCTTTTCAATCCTGCGACAAAAGTCATAGTGGTTGTGTCGTCGTTGCATCCATCAATCATTGTTAGTTTGTTGGTGAAACAAATAACATATTCCCGTATTGTTTCGTCCTACTTTTGTCAGATGTGTAAAAGGTAATGGGCTCATTTTCTCATCCTTTGGCTCCCAATGAATCTGGTAATGAAAGCGGTGGCTAAGGCTTGGAAAGAATCTATTGACCTTGGCGGTGAGTTGTTGAACCAGTTCATTGCTGTGGAGGTGAGGCTGGTTGAGAACGTTATGCATAGGATCGACTCTGTGGTTTCCTTTAGAGCCATCATATGGTGAAAGTGTCTTAGGTGATCAGTCGGGTCGGTGGTACCATCATATACTTCGAACTTTGGCGGAGTGAACTTCTTTGGCATTGCCTTCTTCATGAGTTCATCAAAGAATGGTGGCTTAGCCAATTCGTATAGGATCCGTGACTCCGATCTTGAACGGTATCTCAGCAATTGTTACGCCGCACTATGGAGTTTTTTCTCGTTTGAGTTTGTTGCTCTCAACGTTTCCCTGTTGGGGTTCCGCTAAAGCTTCGTCACTCCCTTGAGTTTGGATAGTGGAGTTTTGTTGAGGCGGTGCAAGAGTAGGGTTGGCTGGCTGAATGCGTTCTTGGGTGATTTTCTCCAGCATCTCCGTCATGTATTTCATCTGGGCCATTAGCGAATCTACCCGAGGGTCCATGGCAGCGCCGACGGTCGTCTGGGCTGTTTGAACTATTGCATGTAGTGGATCTGCATTTTTGAATGCTAATGGTTCGGTGATCTTCTCCGGCTGTTAGTAGTGCATCGAAGGGAGAGTTGTCGCGATCTGGGGTTTGCATTATTTTATCTAATGGTTGGTTGGCCCTTTGTCAGGTTGTGATGAATCTTTATCAGTGCGTGTTCTGTAAAGAGGGAACTTGTCGTTCCCCACGGACGGCGCCAAACTAATACGTCCAAAAATCGTTCTCCTGTGAGTTTGACCTGCAAAACCACTGTTAAACTGTCAAAAACCACATTTTTGGTGACCGAAGGCACTTCAATGCTTAAGTCAGTAACTCTGTTGGAATAAGGAAGTAAATCTGGACAAAACTCAGTTAAAGTTGCATACATTTGTCGAAAGTTTCATTTACCTTTTATAATGGTCATAGTTAACTCTCTGCGTGACTTAAGCATGTGAGGCGCAACGGAAGGAGATGTCTTTGTAACAGTCTCCTTAATGGAGATGTGTTCGTGGGGGCGTAGGTCCCTCCACGACCCTTTATGGATGCAACATTCTTTTTCTTTATGAGAGAACGTGCAACAGGCTTGGATTTGGGCTTCAATTCGTCTAGGCCTGAATTTGGATCCTGCTTACGCCTCCTTAGAGGTGGGCCTTGTCTGGGCCTGTGAAATTAGTTTTATTTCTATCAGGCTTCATGAGTTGGCCTAGTAGGTTGTTTGTTGTGTCCTGGTGATGCGTCTTTGTGCCACGTGTTCAGTCGTGGTGATCGATCTATTTTGGTGTATCATCAAATACCATAATGTGGGTGCCTGTATTGCAAATTTGAGGTCGATCTACTCTGAGATCGTCCATAAATTCATACGCCAAAAATCAACATAAAACTCATAGGGCGAATAAAAAGACGTGTACATAAACAAAGTAGTACTCTGAGGAAAAGATCCCCCGGGGGATTGAAATGGTCACTGCAAACCGTTTTTGGTCCCAAATCTTTGGGGTTGCTTTTTTTCCAATAAACGTGGTTACATTAGATTTAAACTCTTTTGTGATATGCGGCCCCTGCTGGGAATTGAGTCATGCCAAAAAGGACCTCTTCAAGCACCCATACCTAATAAGATTAAGTGAATACCCAAAATGGTGGTCATCTAAATTAAATTAAAGATAAAATAGTGAGTTTGAGGTCCTTCAAAAATGGTTCAATCACAACCATGCTGTTGCAGTCACCAACCTACAACTATCTTCTTTTGGACAACTACAATACACTAAATCATGCAGAGATAGCATGTCATACACTGCAGAGATAGCTCATATTCTTGACTTCTTCGCTACAGTATGGCTCTCATTTGAGATTCATTCAGAAAAATTGGACAGCATTGCTGAAGCAATGGTGTTCACCTTCATCCTTCACATGTAAGTGTCTATTACTTCTGTCATCTGGGACACTTCGTGAGCTCCGTCCAGTCGGATTGCGTTTTTACTTGGATCTGGACTGATGATGTACAATGTAGGCACTCCTCTGACCTGTTAAACAAAATGTTATAGTCATCTTCTTTCATGATGTATCAGACCAAGTTCAAATTTATATTTAGAAAGAAAATGGAGAATGTTGCAAATAATGGAAAAAGAGCAGTACCTGCATATCACAGGCAAAATCCAATTCCTCGTCTGTGTCTACCTCCACAATCATCGCATTGCTTTCCTCTGCAAACTGTGCCATCAAATTGAAATCTAATCAGTAAATGAAAAGGAAGCAAAGCAAATCAATGCATGTCACTGTAGCAAAACCATTTCAAGGAACATTGACAAAGGAAAAGGTAATGCTCTTGCAGAAGACTAATGAGTTGACAAGGAAAAGTTTATATGAAGTAATGGGATCATTCTTGCATGAAAGGGATGCTTGTATTAGTAACAGAATGAGTAAGTCTAGCCAGCCACGTTTGCTGGCATTTTTTAGCATTTTCTTGGCTTTTTTACACTTTTTACCCCTTCTCTTTAAAACACAACCACAAATACCACTTATAGAAGGGGTGAAATTGTAAAAAAGCCAAAAAAAGACCCAAAAGAGGCCAGCAAACAAGGCTGGCTAGAATTGTTGGTAACAGAATACAATAACAAAACAAACAAAAAAACTACAGTACACAAGAAAAGCTGTGTCTCTGATAGGGTTAGCTAAACAGATATTTTTCCTCCATAAAAGGCCACATTTTCACCAAACTTGAGCGCAAACTCTTCGGATAAGCTATTCGGATTTTAACCACACCATTTGTATCTGATACCAAGGACAAACCAAAGACAATAATTGGAACTAGTCCGGGAATTTGACCCAAACTCTTAAGCACAACTCGTTATCAATGGGCTTGAGACAAGGGTTTCCTGTTTAGTCTCATTTTGGAGTCTCACCTGCCAAACCGTTTAAGGTCGATCGTGTTCGCGTTTATCCTCCTTGACCCAATTTAACCCATTTTGTCATATCATATCAAACTGGTCAGTATCATGTCAAACATACCAGTGTCGAGGCATCATATCATTTAGGGAATGAGTCAGGTCATGGATCGTCCCATTTATTGACGGGTGCCTGGCCTATTGACCTGCCAACCCCTGGACCTACCCAACCTGATCCATTAACAGGCCTTGGGGGCAGCAATCAGTCTCTTTAATTCAAGGGAAAAGGGTGCCTCACCCTGAAGCACAGTTATATCTACATAAACATTTCATTTAAATTATGTTCAATGAATAATGAACAAAACCATCAAGCCTCCAATAAGCACTTCAGTTTGGACCTTTAACAGCTCTGATTAGTTCATTTTTACAACATGTGGGACTACTTTAGTCATATTTATTAAAGATTCTAATGAAGTAGCAATATTCTCACATCGACTATGTATCATATTTATTAAAGATTCTAATGAAGTAGCAATATTCTCACATCGATTATGTATACTGCATAAGAGTCGGAATGGTGTGGTTTTTACATATTTATTTTTAACTTTTAAGGGAAATTTTATCCAAAAAAAACCATATTATAAAGAAAGTAAACCTTAAAAGCAGTAAGGTCCAACAATTAGCATAGTTTAATTGGCATACAAGGAACCAAAGAATGGCCCTTTCAAAGAAGGTAATGAAAAACCAAACTCCACAAAAGATCAAAACCTCGTTTATCACCACCTCCCTGTTATCATAAAAAATCCTAGAGTTTCATTATAGACATACCACCCAACTTGAAAGGAACTAACTTCCACAAAAAATTTCCTTTGAGAGTAAGATGATTTGGTCATTTGGGTCTCTACTGAGCCTACAACAACTCCTCCAGGGATCCCAGCATTATCCAATATGCACCAAACATACTGACAAACATACCTGCACATCACACTCATCCATTCACAGTAAAGAAGAAGATGCATAACGGTCTCAACTAGCATAGAGCAACTCACATCAATGTCCACTACCACCTTGGTACACTAGCTTTTCATTGGACAGAATCGTATTCCATACAATTGTCCATGGATGAGACTCTACGAGGGACACCCTGTCCTAACAACCAACTTTCAACAAAAATTCAAATGACAGTTACTAGGAAAATGGTCCCTGGGAAATTTAGAGAATAGCAAGCGTTTGTCCTTATCTCTTTCCAAACCCATTTATCCTCTTTGCAGCCAATAGTCTAAGTGGCCACTGTATGCAACCATTACCAGCACTTACAAGCAGCATGACTCTCCCACAGACCCACTATCTGTACAACTGGAGCTAATATCATCATGATCCGGCTTACAATCTTCCCTATCCTCCACTATTTTCTCCCCTTCCTTCTAGTTTTTGATCATTCCGCTGGAATTTAACAGGCCCATAAAGGCTGCTGCAAACCCTCCTGTGCGAGCGTCATTGCCACCATCTTCCCTCTTGTTGGATAACATCAAAACCAACTTCAGCCAAAAATTTTGCCTAAACTTTCACCATAACTGAATAATAAATCATTTAGAAGAAAATGAAACTCCATTTTTACCAACGAGGTTACTATTGAGGTAGGGTTGCTAAGTTGGATAGGAAAATCTGAGTCCGATCAATCTGAGCCAGAAGTTTCCAGAAAAAATCTGATTCTGAAACTATCAGAATCTAAAAATGTCAATTTCGATAATTCCGAAAATTTTAGGAACGGAATTGGAATGTCTCTCAAATATCCGATTTCAATCTGAATAATTCTAAAACTTCTCAAAAGCGTTCTGATACTAAAATTGTCGAAAAATTTCGATTATTGCATTCCAAAGTATTTTTATCCAAATTTTCTGAGTTATCCTTAAACTTCCTTACATAAATAAGATTTCACAAATTATGTTGTACAATTATAACTATGTAATTGTATTCATCATATTAATAAAATAAAATAAGATTATAGATTAAAATTTACAAGTTATAACCATATTTGTGCATTCATCGTACCAATAAAATAAGATCACACATATTATGATATGTTAAATGTAGTTAGGGTTTTTTTTAACCCCGGCCTCATTAATTTATGTCCAATAGAGTTTGACCCTATTTTAAACTTTAATTGGGTCTAACTCCCATTTTCCGAAAATTCAATTCCAAAATTTTCCAACACAGAACCCTCAAAATTTCGAAAAGTGAAATTATGAAGTTATCTGAAATTTCCTAAATTTTTTATCAAAAATTTATCTTTTCAATTCCCGGATTTCTAATAGGAATTTTGGTTCCGAAATTTTTTGGAATGGAAATCATATCACCTTTTTCCAATCCGTTCCATCTGAAAACATCCCTATATTAAGGTCAACCGTGTAAATTACCAATTCCCCCTAGTTCCTTCATGGAAAAATCTGATGTGAACAATTATCAACACGATGCAACAATCAGGGGGGAAATCCAATGCGCAACAAATTGATGTGCATGGAAAACCTCTAAAAAGGGGTACAAAAATCACTTCCAGTAAACACCAGGTGACACATTTACTTTAACTATAAATAATTACACAATAATTTTGCCAATGAAGGCCTTGACAAACACAACAACCCATCAATCAACTCTCCATGATAGAATATATGGGTATCTAGTTCCAGTGGCGGACCCAGGATTTTAGTCAAGGGGGGCGGAATGGCAAGCAAAAAAAAAAAATTCTACCCGAGTTAGTAAAATAAGAAAAATACAACTATAAAAATACATTGTATATACCAAATTGAATTAAGTGTAATCCAATTTTTAAGCCAAAATAAGGTCACAATATTAATAACCTTAACAATGAGCAAACGAGCATAATAACTAGAATATATAACTAAAATCACAAAAGAATTAGGATAAATATCTAATTGAAGCTAAAAAATAATTGGAAATTTACCAACATAATAAGATCCTAATACAATTTCATCGAAAAATGTTTATATGAGGCTCAAATTTTGTACGAGTTGGCTAGTGGCATATATTTTCATTGAATCCTTTAGTTATTATTTTAGATATTAATTTCAAATATTTTTTTGGTTGGAGGTTTTACGCCACTTGTGAACAAACAATTCATTGCTTTAATGTTTGCAATTACATATAAAATTGCGTTGAAAACAAAAAAGTAGAGGAATGTCACAATGACAAAATAATATAGACATAAAGAAATCATACGCTCCAAGATGACCAAAAATATTTTTTTATTAAATTAAACAAATTTTTTAATGTTTGCTATCACTATAAAATTGTATTGAAAAAAAAAAATATATATATATATATATGCGCTCGATGAATATCGAACTCGGGTTGTTTATAAAAATTTACAAACTTCCAACCACTACACCAAGAGAAAGATGTAACAATGTTTGAATGAACAATTTACACATTGTATTATAAATTATGAAATTGATTTTTTTAAAGGTCAAGTATTTAATAAAATTATTTTAAAAGTTGAGGGGGGCAGCTGCCCCCCCTCGCCCCTTAGTAGGTCCGCCTCTGTCTGGTTCCATTGCTATAGTGCATGCTTCCACCGATGACTTGGTTCAAACTGTCTCTTATGGGCAATGGCAACCCTTTTTCCAATACACACACAAGCATACACATAATCCATGCACCAACTGCACCCTTAGTCTTGCATGATGTGCTTGTTGTCCCTACATCCCACCAAGCCTGACCGCTGCTGCCCCAACTCTCACCCACAGTACTAATTAAGCACTCTCGCCAACCAAAACCCATTATTGCACCTAACCCAGTCCTTGTTGCAGTACCTAATCAACAGCATGGCCACACGAATCAGGATGGTACTCTTAACCCCAAATTAAGTGCTTGCTTTTGCTTCCAACAAGAAGCAAACTTCTGGCTGGTTTCTTAAACAGAATCGCCCATTGAGAAACTATTTTTCTATGTTTTAAATTAGAAGCAAAAGTTCCTAACCCAGAGGTCCTTAGTTCTTACTCTGATTTGAAGTCAGACTTCCGACTTCTCAATGAAAACAAATACTTCAACTGGGAAGTTCATAATTAATCAGAGCTTCCAACCCACATCCCTCTTCATTCATAAACTTATTAGACCACACTCCAACTGTTGAAGTTTTGCCTCACAAAAAAACACTAACATTAGTTTCCATCTGCGCAACATAGTCATCACCAAGAATCTTTGTCCTTGTGTCCAACATGTAGCTATAAATTCCAGGATAAGCAAGGAAAATTCAAAAGAGACCAAGCTGAAAGGTGAGCATATTCAAAAAAATTCAAGATTTGCAACGTAGTGATTTGCAGGACGAAACTAAGGATGTTAGTAGGTTGGCAAAACCCAATTGTTCTTGTCCCACACGCTTAGAAATCTATTTACATGAAGATTTTTAAGTGTTGATTTGCACTCTTGTAACACCAACAAATGTCTTTGTAGCTCAACTGGCAAAGATTGGGATGAATGTTATCACTGGTCAAAGGACTTGTGGCACATTATCTGAAAAGAAAGCAATGCTCAAATGCTTTGAATGCTTACAACCTAGATCCTGTCATAGAGTTACATACAAATGTGTTGAAAAAATACTTACTAACAAGATGGAAGGAGTTCTTCCGTTCCAAGCTTGTCACCCTCAACTGCGGGGACTAACATTTAGGGAGAAACATTCCGGGTAACATCATGCTAGGTTTGAATTTTTTTAGCAAAAGAAGAAATGAACCAAGAACATCGATATCTTGAAGGATTGTTAATTTGTGGGATAAACCATGTGTCTACTCCCCTTGCTATCCTAACCTCGTTAATAGAAACCCATCTGGGCTTCCCAAAGGTAAGAGAGGTTTGAGGGAACCCAATCTCCTCACTTCTATTTGTTTGTCTATAAAGGCATTTAATCAGTTTATGAAATGGAGATTCCACCTAAACATTAACTTATGCATGATGATTTCAGATGAAACCAATTCTTGGAAAAAACAAAAATCCATAAAATATATTCTACGAAAGAGGTCTTCAGTAACACAAATAAGGGTCTGTTCCTTAATATATTGGGCATGAAAAAAAACCTTCCCCGGCCTCATTGACTATGACCTAGTCCCCATATACCGGATTGCCATTGATCCATATCAAACTCTCAACAAGGGGCTAGCAGCCACTAGCAGCCAAGTATAGAACTTGTAAATCTATAGCATTTAAACTCACAATATTCTGTTCCCTCAAATGTACAACACAAACAGTAGATGATATCCGTAGGAGGTATTTATTCAAGGAAACCTGCTCTTGTTGAATGGCATCCGACACCTACAATCTAAATACAAATCAAATAAACACAAATTAGAAGGAATAAAAAAGGGTGGCGGCTTATACCTTTTTCAGCTCTGAAGTCTGAAAAATACAAGCGGCACACCATGTACCATAGAAATGCAAAATAAGGGGTACGTTCCGCTCTTGCTTGATTAGATTTTCCACTTCCTTTCCTGTCATCTTCTTCTGTTGAAACACAAAAAAGAAAGTGAGAATTGTAGACAATTTGTGTCACTCAAATAGGATAAAGGATGACAAATACCACTAGAGAATCTTGTGTGGTGGCCTTGGCCAACTCCCCATGGGGAGGTTTACATTGCAACTTTCTTCTACTTGTAGTTTTTTTTAATGGAAGAAAAGGGTGTCTGTCAGTTGTGGAGGAGAGCAAGCTGGAACTAGGACTCTGGGTGCCCAAAGAGGAGAACTGGGGGCGAAAGAAAGAAACGGATGGGGAGTGAAATGAAAAGGCGATGGTGGTGGTGGAGGTGGAGCAGGGGAAAGGATACAGAAGAGCAATTTGAACAAAGGCAGCCATCCTTGAAGGCCAGTAGAGAGCAGCAGAGCTTCTTCTTCTTCCCTAAGGGTGAAACTGAAATTGCCGGACACTTGAATTCTTTGGGTAAAGATATAAAGAATGCTTACTTCTACATGGAATGGACTATGTGCCTCCACCATTTCCACCTGGTGCCACCATCAGTTTTGATGCATCCTATTGATTTTTACCTGCAAAAATGAACAACGGTGAACTAGAGACCACCATTGTAGCTGAAAAGGCACTCCTATGGTAAATTCAGGTGTTTGAACAATGATGGATATAGACCAATAAAATTAGGGTTGCATGTGTGTAGATTCTCATCCGTTTTGTTCACCTTATATAATGAGTATTTCGCTTCTTTATTGACTTTGTTGTTGAGGGCGTGATGGAGGGAGGAGATCTCACTTAGAATCTCACCCATCCATGAATGAATCTTCTTTAGCAATTGGCTTTCTTTGGGACCTAATGCTTAATTGTATCAAAAGGTGTGCAATTAGACCTCGGGCCTGCTATAATCCAGAGGTTTGTACTCGGGCCTTATTGTCCTAGGCCAAACTTCAAGATTTTCACCACATTAGGCTCACGTAATCTGAGTTTGGGATCCTGACTTATGGGCTGAATAGTAAATAACTTGGACCAGGCTGGGGCCTGTCTTAGACCAAACTAGAGCATTTTCACATTAGGGTTGACATGTGCCACATGTATGGCTGTGATTGGGTGATTGTTTTGATGTCTCATCAGTTACTCTCCCTAGTTAATGGGGTTGCATACAGAGTCACTAACTTGTTGTATGTAGGGGCCCATGCGATGCCATGATGGCATATTCTGCTCCTTTTTGAAATTTACACTGCCATTAATGCTTATGTAGCGGTTGGGTGATTAGTTTTCCCACACGTCAAGCCTATATAAGCATGTTTTTGGGGAAGTTTGATCTTTTTACTTTTAGGAGCTTTTTGTTGTTCTCTATTTTCAAAAATTCCAATTGGATCAAGTGCAAACTTTCATCTTCTCTAATATATTAAAAAAAATTCCTTTTTTCCCGCAAGCGACATGGTCTTGACTTCTTTAGGGAGTTGTTGATGACGAAGGAGGACTTGGTCGATCTTCGCAAACGGTTTCAGATTATTGGTGATCTGAGATTGTCGCGTCTTGCAAAAGGTGAGTCTCAGACTTATCTGATGGAGGGGTATGCCTATATGTACTAGGTCATATTCATAGATGGTCAATGCTTCCCCGTTCCTGATGCCATTTGGCATTTTTTCTCGTACCAAGGTATTGCCCCATCTCAGATGATGCCAAATGGGTGGAGGGTCCTGATTGGCACTTTGATCAGGGCAAAGGAGGTCGGGCTCCATCTGTTGAATAAGTTTTTGCATTCACTGACTTCCATCATAATGAATCAGCATGGGGTCTGCTGGTTGAGGAAGCCCTCTTGTCTAGATGGACTTCCAAACGACTTCAAGAATTGCTAGAAGTACATCTTCTTTGCTTCTGTGAAGTTCGGGTACTTCACTTTTGGTGGTCAGTTGATCATTCGCAGCTTTAGGGATCTCAGTAAATTATTTGTGTTCTTTTCGTTTTTGCTTTTAATATAGTGTTTGTTGTCGTCTAACTTGTCGATTGTTCACAATCTGAAGGCATGACCTTGTTGTCCTCTCTCCTGAAGAGGATAAGATGAAAGCTGACTTCCTCGCTCCGCTATCGATGCCAATTTTGGACATTCTCAAATCGGAGAACATCAGACGGAGTGGCTTATTTTCCAGTGAGACTGGTGGTATGGGGCAGACTTTGATGGCCCTGGTTGGCTCTTCTTCTAGGGCCAATGTCCAAACATTGGAGCCTCATAATAGGAAATCGCCTCAGATGCCCAAACCGTAAAACAAAAGGCTCGGGAAGGAATGTTTTCTTCATCCCGTAAATCCAAAAAGATCAAGGTTGGAACTGTCCAGACTGTTCATTCTACTTTGTTGACCACACCGGAGAGTGAACTTGTGGAGCATGCCTTGGTTGTAGTTCCCAGCTAAGCGAGCGAGGAAGTGATGACCGAGTCTGACAGTTCTCTTCGGAAGGTTCTAAAAGAGTATACTGAGCAACCACTTTCCGCTCCTCCTGCATCGATGACCCCCATGGATGAGGATTTTCTTGTTATGTCGAGATAAAGGATCTCAGTAAAATGAGTAGAAAGTAGACTAATATTGCTTTGAACCAACTTCTTCATGCTACATTGAAAGCTTCTAACAATCCAAGAGTATAACAGATTACCTTGGAGGATGTTGCTCAAAGTCCATATGTGGATTCAGAGGTCTGTAAGAAGGGGTCGAGCTCATCGTCCCTAGTCTGCGGACTGAGCAACTACCAGAGTTTCCACCTCTTCATCTGCACTCTCAAGGCTTACCTCATCTGCCTTCTGCTGCTAAGGAAAAAAAGTCGTTGAGTTTCCCTCCTATTCAAGCATTCATCATCATCATCATCATCATCATCATCATAATCATCATCAAAACCCATTCCCGATATTTTCGGGGTCGGCTACATGGATTTTGGTTCTCCAAGCCATGCAGTCTTCCCACATATCCTCGCCTAATCCAAGCTCAATGATGGCTTCATTCACCGCCTTCATCCAAGTTTTCAACGGTCGTCCCCTCCGTCTACACCCTCCATTAACTTGCCAATCTAGACATTTTCTAATTGGCGCCATGTTTGGTCTCCTCCGCACACGACCAAACCAAGTTAAACGCCTTGGCATTGCAAGAGGCATTGCAAGAGAAAAAAGTGAAACTAATCCCCGATCCAAGGTCCTCCATGCTGACACCCGAGTTAACTTTCGTGCTCCTGGCGCTATCCACTTTAACTTTAGTAGCAAGCATATGTGGCACCACGAGGTAGACCATAGAACTAGTTTTATTTAGCACATGAAGAATTGGTTTTCTTGATTGGTCAATCGAGCACCCTGGTGGAGAGAACTGTGGGGGATCATCTTGATTAGGGGCAAAAATACCTGATGTAAGTTAGTGATTGTCTTTTAGTCTGACTTAAATTTTGTTTCCTACCATACTTATTGTTCATAAATCCGTATGTGTTTTCCGATCAAGGGATGACCCACTTGAGTTATGCCAGGGTAGTGAGAACTGCAGTGGAGACTGCACAAAACAGGGTGTACGCCTTAAAAATTGTTTGCTGAGCAACAGTTAAAGCTCTCAGTCGCTCTCTTCAAGGCATGTTTTCTAGAAAAGTAGTTGGATGCTCAATCCAATCTAGGAACCCAGCTAGATGACGCCCAAGAGAATTTGAGCAAAGCGTTGGTTGCTCGATCAGATTTGGAAGATCGGTTGAAAAGAATCGAAGAGAGTCTAGGCGAGGCGTTGGCCGCCCAGTCCGCTCTAAGTACAAAATGAGAGCGGCTCAAGAGAGTTGGGATAGGTCGGTGGCTAAGCAGACCGTGATGGCTGGCAGGCTAAAATTCGTTCTAAAGGCTATTGCTGATGCTCAGGGTGCTCTGGAAGGCGAACACGTTGAGGCTAATCATCAGAGGCGTCTATGTGAGGCATCTCAGGTGCATATGATTCAGTTTATTCAGAAGCTGGGTTATGAGCACACAAGTCGATATGCAATTGATCGTAGGCTGGCGAATTGTAAAAGCAGTCTAGCAGCTAACCAGGTTGAAGGCACAATGGGAAGCTTGAGAGAAAGAGCTCCTTGAGGCTATTAATATTGTTCAGTTTAGTAAGGTCATCACATGGAGGCAAGAGTTGTGGGACTTTATTGAGCAGGATCACGAGGACTTGGACCTTTCTGCTTATAGGCAGTTGGTTTTTGCTTACTTTGAAGAAGTGGATGAATCTTCATCTTCTCTACCGGGTGGCCCTGAAGCTGACCCCAGTATGACAGAGTTAGCCAACAATCCTAATGTTCCAGAGACCATCGTTGACCCTGCTTTGTCCGATCATGGCCCATGAGCAGAGTTGTTGTAGAAATTTTTTTATCAATGAGAATTGCATTTTCCTCATGTTTGTGTTATCATTTATGTACTTGCCATTTTGATTTTTATTCAGACTAGACTAAGCAGATTGATAGGTCACCAATACTTTTCAGTTATGACTGGATTTAGATAATCGAGGCCTTATCCATCTGGAGTGGGGCTTAGTCTGAGCTGAAGTCTTTTGGTCTGAACGGACTATGCCTCGACAATAACGTTAACTTAATCTTTAGGAAAACTCAAGTTGTAGAGGAGTTGTCTTTATCCAAATGGATTGGACTCCTATAATAATATAAGTTTAATCCTTAAGAAGAGTTAAATTATGGATAAGTCGTCTTGGTCCGAACGGACTAGACTTCTGTCATAATATAAGCTTAATCATGAAGAGGATTTAAATTATGGAGAAGTCATATTGGTCCGAGCGAACTAGAATTCTCTCATGATATAAGCTTAATCTTGAAGAGGAGTTAAACTATGGAGAAGTCGTCGTGGTACGTATGGATTGAACTTCTATCATAATATAAGCGTAATCCTGAAAAGAAGTTAAAGTGTGGAAAAGTTGTCTTGGTCTGAGAGGACTGAACTTCTGTCATAATATAAGCTTAGTCCTGAAGAGAAGTTAAATTGTGGACAAGTCATTTTGGTCCGAATGAACTAGACTTTTATAATAGACCTAATCCTGAATAGGAGTTAGGCTATGGAGAAATCATTTTATCCGGACGGACTAGATTTCTGTAATAATGTAAGCTTAATCCTAAAAAGGAGTTAAGCTGTGGAGAAGTTGTCTTGGTCCGAACAGACTAGATTTCTGCCATAATATAAGTTTAATCCCGAAGAGGACTTAAACTATGAAGAAGTCGTATTGGTCCAAAAATACTAGACTTCTGTCATAATATAAGTTTAATCCTTAAGAGGAGTTAAGCTTGGAAGAAGTCTTCTTGGTCTAAACGGACTAGACTTCTATAATAGACCTAATTCTGAAGAGGAGTGAGGTTGTGAAAAAGTCTTCTTGGTCTGGACGGACTAGACTTCTGTCATAATATAAGCTTAATCCTGAAGAGGAATTAAACTATAGAAAAGTCGTCTTGGTCTGAACGAACTAGACTTCTGTCATAATATTAGCTAAATCATGAAGAGGAGTTAAGCTTTTGATAAGTCGTCTTGGTCCAAATGGACTAGACTTCCATAATATAGTAAATTTAATCCTAAATAGGGGTTAAGTTGTGGACTAGGTCACATAGATGCGGTGAGTTGTCATCATCCTAAATAGGACTAGATTCGGCCATTGTGCACCATCTTGGTCCTTTAAGATGGACTAGGTCACTTAGATGTGGCGAGTTGTTGTCATCCTGAAAAAGACTAGACTCAGCCATTGTGCGCCATCTTGGTCCTTTAGACGGACTGGGTTACTTAAATGCAACGAGTTATCATCATCATAAGTAGGACTACACTCAGCCGATGTGTGCCATCTTGGTCCTTTTAGACGGACTAGGTCACTTAGGTCATCATCCTGAATAGGACAAGACTCGGCAATTGTGCACCATCTGCACCATCTTGGTTCTTTTAGATGGACTATGTCACTTAGATGCGGTGAGTTGTCATCATCCTAAATAGGGCTAGACTCGACCACTGTACGTCATCATGGTCCTCTAATTGGATTAGGCTTGCCCTTGTATGTAGAGTTGAGTATGAAATTGTTTTTAAAGAGAGTATATTTTATTGATGATTCTTCTTTAAATTTCTACATAATACTCTCTTTGTACTCGGGCTCTCTGACCAGTAAGCCCTTGGCTTGCTGGTTCTTCCCTAAGGGGTTTGGGCTACAATAGTCATTTGCTCAATCGTTTCATTGTCGTGTAATGGAATTTTCTTGATGTAGGCTGGTCTCCTCTGATTGTCCCGCCCTTATTATCGGTGAGATACTTAAGGCATTGATACCGAGTAGAGACCATTGCCCTCATTTGGTGGAGCCAATGCCTGCCCAAGACTATGTTGTATGTAGAGGGGACGTCTATGTGATGACTTCCGTCATTAGGGTTCTTGGAAAGTTAGGCTCCCCTACCACCACGGGTAGTCTAATGCTCCCAACCGGGTAAAATCGCTCACTACTAAAGCCAATCATGGCTTGTTTGTGCGACTTTAGCTCTTCTCCCCTCAATTACATCCTATGGAACGCTTCCAGGAACAGGACATTAGCTGAGCTCCACGTATCCACCAATGATCTCTTGACATTCAACCTTGTTATCCCAATGGTTATAACTAGGGCATTAATGAGGGGAGTAGACCACTTGCATACCTTGCACCGTAAATGTCAGATCCAAGGTCGAGTGTTCTATCCGGGCATGCTGGATAGGGGCGATCTTCGTAGTGAGACCCAGTACGCATTTCTTAGACTATTTTCTTTCTTGACCGATTGGATTCCAGCTCATGCAGTGCAGGCACTTCCTTTTCCTTCCCCCAGGACTGCTTTTTGCCAAAGCCCACAAATTCGTTGATTCTCCTCCGCTAGACCAAATATTCGATCTCACTCCTGAGACTTTCGTAGTCCTGAGTTACATGACCGTGGTCTTTGAGGTAAGAGTAGTATTTGTTTTTATCATGTTTAGATGGGTCATTTTTTGTTTAGATGCTCACTTGTAATCCTCCCAACTGTTCATGGCAGAAAGCATTTTGGACAGACTGGTGTTAAGCGGAGTGTAAGCGTGGCATTTTGCATTGACGTAGTTGGTGGCTTTGTCGGGTTTTGCCTTGTCAGACCTAGTCCTGCTATCACTTCGTTTTCTTTTGGACATGTCCTCCTTTTCGCTCTTCTTCTCCTCTCCCTGTCCCAAGTCTTGGAGGAGTGCTTGGTTTCATTTTCACCTCCTTTTTTAGCTGCTAACATCTCCTTAAGAGTGATGTATTTTTGCGCACTTTTCAGCAAGTCTGTCATGTCATTCGGAAGCTCCAAATTGAGGAAGTTATAAAACTAACCTACTCTGAGGTCGAAAATGAAAGTAGTGACAGATGTGTCATCACAACCATCGATTAGAGTCAGTTCATCGTTGAACTGGGTCACATACTCTCTGAGGGTCTTTCCATGCTTCTGCTTGAGGCTGAGCAGATAATGGGGTTATTTTCTTATCCGTTGGCTTCCCACGAATCGAGTAATAAATGCTTTCGCCAAAACCTGGAACAAATCAATGGACCTTGGCTGGAGGTTATGGTACCGGGTCAGTGCAACCTTCCTCAGGCTGGTAGGGAAAGCCTGGCACAAGATGGTTCTAAACTTTCCTTTAGTGCCATCACATGGTGGTATTGGCGCAGGTGGTTTGATGGATCCGTAGTTTCGTCGTATAACTTGAGCTACGAAGGATGAACTTTTTTGGCAGAGGCACATTCATGATCTGTTCAGATAATGGAGAGACTCTAAGATTGTACAGGACGTCTGGATTGGTAGCAACCATTCAAAGTGGGTTTTCGACAACAATCATGTCTATCTTTGGTACGTGGTCTCCTTCGTCCCTTAGGTTCCCCTCATGGCCAGCTCTTCAATCCTCAATGGGGATGTTGTCACTCGTGAACGCGCTCCTTGTGTCCTCTTAGGCCATAAACTTGTTCGGATATTCACCATTCTGTGATGGCGGTTGCCAATCCTGGGTAAGTCTCTCGACCACCAACGTGAGATGACTCATCTAGAGTAGAATCTAATCTATGCGGGGGTCTGTTGCAGCCACTTCGGTGGCGGGGCCTTGTTGTTGTTTTGCTTCCGCAACTGGATCGATTCGACTCTGGGTGGGGCTTCCTCGACTGAAACATTGGCAGATTCGGCATTATTGTTGTTAGCTCGGGATCTGGTGCTAGTGACCATGTTTTGAGACTTTGTTAGTAATAGAGTTTGTGTTTTTCTTTGAGGAAAACTATTGTCTTTCGCCACAGACGACACCAAACCGATACGTCCAAATCTGTCCCTGTTAATTTTTGACCTGCAAAGACAAACAACGGTGAACCAGAGACCACCATTGTGGCAGCCAAAGGCACTCCGATGGTAAAGTCATGTGTTTGAACAAGGATGGAGTTAGACTGATAAAATTAGGGTTGCATGTGTGTATATTTCTCATTAGTTGTGTTCACCTTGTAAATGAGTGTTTCGTTCCTTTATTGACTAGATCGTTAAGGGCGTGATGGAGGGAGGAGATATCGCTTAGAATCATACTCGTTCGTGACTTAATCTTCTTTGGCACTTGGCCCTCTTTGGAACCCAAAGCTTGATTGGATCAAGTGGTGTGCAATTGGACATTGAGTTTGCTATAGTCCAGAGGTATGTATTCGGGCCTTATTGTCATGGGCCAAACTCCAAGATCTTCGCCACATTGGGCTCACATAATTTGGGTTTGGGCACCTGACTTACGGGCTGAATAGTAATTAGCATGGACCCGGCTTGGGCATGTCTTATACCAAACTATGGCATTTTCGCATTAGGGTTGACACGTGGTACGTGTCTAGTTGTGATTGGGTGATTGTTTTGATGTCTCATCAAGTTTTTAAAAAATCGAAATTGGAAGTGTGCCACCACCACTAGTATGACGAAACTGGCATGTTTTTTAGAAAAACCCTGTGATTTTTCTAGGGCTGCCATATCAACTATCTCTTCTTTACTTGAATCTTTTATCGTCTCTTCACACTGAAATTGTTTATTTAATTTGCTTTCATTTTTTTTTATCTCATTGGGTTTTGGTTGGTGCAATTTAAATAAAAGCTTCAAAATGAAAGAAAATGAGCAATTTTGAAGTATGGGTCTTCTTCAAATGGAAAAAAAAAATATAATTACTTACAATTTGGTCGCAAATTATGGTCACATAGGTGGTGTTTGTTTGTTTGTTTGTTTGTTTTTTTTTTTTTTTTGAGTTTGGCCTCCATTAGTTTATGTTAAATAGAGTTTGGCCCTCATTTTTAATTGTAATTGAGTCTAACCCTCATTTTTCAATGATGTTGACTGGTAAAAGTTTATTTGTTGACTAAAATAACCTCACTGAAAATGCATGTGCAAGCTCCAAAAAAACCTAAATAAAATAATCCAAAGGCTTAGATATTTTACACAAATCTCTAGGCAATCTTATGGTTGGAAAAACTGAGGTGGAAAAAGGAAAAACCAAAAAATCAAACCATCATCGACTTCAATATGTGATGATACCAAAATGAAAATTTATGAACATTTATGTATTACAGAAGAACCCATATTTAACTTCATCCATTTCTTATAATCAGACAAAGACTTCCAACCATATATCCAAGGGTCCATAATGAAAATTGTTTTCTCTGACATTTGGGTTCTTCTCCTCCGCATACGAGGAAATTGATGGAATGGGTCCATCTATGCAGTGGCAGCAACGGAGTTTGAACGGTGTTAGGTGCTTTCATAGGCGGAAGTGAAGGAGATATGATAGTGGGAGTAGTTCTGGTTCAGAGATGGTGAAGAGGTAAGGTGAGTGGTCGATGCGGTCGCAAGCGAACCACGATCAATGCTAGGTTGGTGTTGTACACGGGGTTTAAGATTCAAACAAATTTGGTGGCAAGGTTAGGTTGATTTAGCCCAATTGATAGTGGACCTAGTAGTAGGGGTGGTGGCTTTTGTTCAATTGAAGTTATGATGAGGGCTTGATGGAGATTGGGGTGGTTTGCGGTTACAACGGCGGTGTTTGGTGGTGGGAAAGAAAACAGAGGGAGGGAAGTCGTGGTGTAGGAGTGGAGTTGTTTCTTGGCAGGCATGATCTGCCTAGCCTTTGGGTGCAGAAGAAAAACTCAAAATTGGGCAGTTAAGCAACCACCATCAACCTACCAATCATGAATACTTGAGTGGAAGATTTAGGGTTTCACCATGGAAATCGTCAAGACACCCGATCTGAAATTCTCATCCGCCTCTGGAGAAGGGAAAGAGTTGCGCGTGAAGAAGGAAATCTTGCACATCATGCTTGAACAGTGTTAGAAAGCTCTTGAATCGCTTAGGGATGACAATGATGCCAAGGAAGATGCTGGAAACCACCACCAGCATCAAATTATTTCCATGTCCTTAAAAATGATTATTGGGTGATGTTAAGGTTGCAACCGCAGTTCCTATAACCAATTTAACGCAATTAACAACTGTAGTACAAGAACACAGAAAATCATAGATGTACATCATTTCAACATGGCTAGTAAAGCTTTTTGAACTGAAGTCGCTATTGAAACATAGCACGACCATTAGTACGCTTCCTTGCCCATGTGATCTGTATGTGTAACTGAAAATAATGCTACAAGAATACACATCATTAGATAACTGAGAAACCATTTTGCTAAATAAGTTCCTAAATTATATATGTTGACCCAGAAGCTGTAATTTGAAATTTGATCAATTATTGGCTCTGACCTTTTGGCTGATGCCTAGCTTGGGGATTATTCAACCATTGGTGGTAGCGATAGGTTGGGTGAATAAAAAAAGATGATGTTTTCTTTTATTTTTAAGCCCTTTGGAGGTTACTTGAGATGTGCATTTTCTTTCTTTGAGATTGGATGTGGGTGATGGTTTGATTTTTAGTTTTTTTTTTCTTCCTCAGATGTGCCAACTATAAAATTGCCTAGAGATCAGTATAAAATATCTGAGCCTTTGGATTATTTTCTCTAGGTTTTGTGAAGCTTGTATATGCGAGGCACATGCAATTACAGTGGGGTTAATTTAGTTATTAAATAAACTTTAACCAGTCAACGTCATTGACCAAACAGATTTGTTAGAAAATGAGGGTTAGACTCAATTACAATTAAAAATGAGGGCTAAACTCTATTCAGCATAAACTAATAGGGTCAAACTCAAAAAAACCCTTGTTTTTTTTAAGTGTTCAGAAGCTAACTTCTAACTGGAATTGGAAGTTCTAAATGAGCTTCTGAATGTACTGTTTGTTTTACTTCTAACTGAGCTATTAGAAGTTCTAAAATTAAAGGTGTTTGTTTTTAGGTGCTGATTTGAAGTTTTTTGACATTTTTGCTCACCCCACAGCTCCCATCACCACCACAAACCAATAACATTAACTCCCCTTCTCCACTTGTTTTATCTTCTCCAAACATCATGGAGACCCCCTTCCACTACCATAAAAAATAACTATATATCCCTCTCCATTCCCCATACAATCTCAAAAGAAAAAGAAAGAATAGAAGGAAGAAAAGGAGGATGAGGAGGGAAGGGTGGTGGTGGTGGCAATAGCGACACTGCTCGCGTAATAGAGAGGAAGTAGAAAATAAGGGATGGTTGGTGGAGAAGAGAGGTAGCACAATAGTCATTACAAATTTATTGTGAGGTTATTATTGGTATAAATTTTTATTAAGCACTCTCTTGTTGCTTACTCCAATCAGAAGTTATACTTCTAATCAGAATTAAAAACAAACACCCTAAACAAGGTGTCTCACTTCTTATTAAGACTTTTGACTCTATTCAGAAGCAAAAACAAACACCCTCGTAGTCGATTTATACTTTTGTAAGAGGGGTAAACTTTAGTCTAGTCATTTTTTCCAACTGCATTTATTATATAAAAATGAGATTTTTTTTTAATGTATATGATTGTAATAAAACCATCCATGTATACGTTTATACAAGCATTATATGTGTATATATATTTGGCCCAAATATATAAACAAATTTAAATATTCTTACATGCAGTTTTGGGGGCAAAAGATTTCATTTTAATTGATACTTGTTGCATTAGTTAGTCTAGCCCTAAGTATAACCCTCCAAGGCCTAGGGCATAAAGAAATATGAGACACTTCAACCTACTCTAATGAAGTCTTAGGAGCTCTAGCCTATGGGCCACCTACGAGGCATAACATGCATGCAGGAAAAAACAATTAAGTGTTAGGCGTTCCATTCTACTTTTTTCGAGGTCTTAAGTAGCTCTGGCTAAGAACCACCTCGAATGCATATCGTGCTTGAAGAAGAAAAACATGAGACACATTCCAACCTGTACTTTCAAAGTTCTTATTAGGCACGGATCTGCCCCCACTGACTTTTGATTTTATTTTATTTTTGGTTTTTTCAATTTGTCGATCTTGCAACGGTGATGACGACATCCCGCACCACCCCTTCCTCTCTCCCTCTATTCTCTGCGGCGTCGACAACCCCACTTTGCCCCTTTTTTTCTGTTCCCTCTATCCGTTTACTGAGAGACCGACAAGTGCCCTGCTTCCTTCTCTCTTCGTCTCCTTCAATCTTTGTTTAATTTATTTCCCTTTACCACCATCGCCACCAACCATCATTAATCCCAACCTTTTTTTGTCTGCTTTGAGGAAGAAGAAAGTTCTTTTAAAGTATTTTCTCGATATTAATTCGTATGTCGAGGTCTTGTTTTGTTTTTTATTCATAGGATATTTCTAGAAATACATGAAAAATTCGACTCATTAGTTTTTCCTCAAAATACATGTGTGTATCTCAATATTCATATGTGGTTTATTGTTTGAAAGACATTTTGATAATCAACGTGAGCCTTTTGATGACATTGCATTTTGACTGCTAGTCCTGGGGGAGACTGCAGTAGTGATTAATGTTAGAGGTATCCTCTAATTAGCTATTTTTTATAGAAAAAATCACAAAAAACCAAAAAAAAAAAAATTAATATGTAATTTTACATTTGAAATTAATTTTTGCCCCTTAACTTTAGGCAATGACTACTCCACACCACCATAAGTGTTTTCTCACACCATTTTACTCACCCACACCACCTACTTTCTTTCCCAAACCACCATACTTTCCCACACTGCCTATATAAACAAAAAACCAACATTTTTCCCCTCCCCATTCAAATCGAAATGCGATTTCTCCCTCCTCCATTGGAATCTCTTCCCTCTCCCACATTCAAATCTCTTGCAAATATCTTCCATCTCCCTCGAAAATCTCTTCCCTCTCCGTCAAAATCGAACCCCAAAATGCAATCTCCCCAAAAAAGTTTAGAAAAACAAAGTAATCTCATGGAAACTTCAGAAATATTTTCAATCACAAAAACAAAGTAAACTTCAAAAAAAATTTAGAAATCACAAAAAAAACAATTGTTCGCCTGAGACAACTCACATTGATTTGGGCGAACGGTAAAAAATTTGCTGAAATTTCCTATTCGCCCAGAAGAATGTTAGTTTTTGCAAAAACCTCGCATTGTTCTAGGCAAGATTTTTTTATGGGCGAGCAGGAAATTTCAGCAAAATTTTTTTGGACAGATTTGCGCAACTTTAGTAAAATGATCATAATTTGTTCATTTCAAAACATTTTCAAATGATTTAAGTTTTTTTTATTAGATAACTCAGAGTAATACAACTTTTATGTTTTAATCAACTTGAGAATCAGTCTCGATCAAGCACATAAGTTAGTCGAAAGTTAGAGACTCTATCCCGTTTTCATTGCAAGACAAATTTGCATAACTTTAGTAAAATGACCATAACTTTCTCATTTCATAACATTTTCAAGTGATTCAAGTTGTGTTTATTAGATAACTCAGAGTACTACAATTGTTTTGTTTTGATCAACTTTAGAATTGGTATCAATCGAGCACATAATTTGGCCGAAAGTCAGGGACACTATCTCGTTTTCATTACTAAACAGATTTGCGCGACTTTAGTAAAATGACCATAACTTGCTCATTTCAAAACATTTTTAAGTGATTCAAGTTGTGTTTACTATATAAATCAGAGTAATACATTTTTCGTGTTTTGATGAGCTTGAGAATCGATATCGATCAAGCATATAAGTTGGTCGAAAGTCAGGAAAATTATCTCGTTTTCATTGCGAGATAGATTTGCGCGACTTTAGTAAAATGATCATAACTAGCTCATTTTCAATTAGGTCAAGTTGTGTTTATTAGATAACTCAGAGTCCTACAATTTTTGTGCTTTATGAGCTTAAGAATCAGTCTCAATTGAGAGTTTAAATTGGTCAAAAGTTACCCTGTTTTGCGTTTTTTTCATTTTGAGTTTGGATTTCTTTATTAGGATATGCATATTTATTGGTGGTATGAGTAAGTAAGAAAAAAAAAAAAAACTCAATGGTGGTGTGAAAAAGCACTTTTGGTGGTGTGGAGTAGTCGTTGCCTTAACTTTATACACCAAATTTACATGTAATGTTGGGGTATCCCCATCTTTTATGTTCCTACAAAGTAGCTTGTTGAATCCATTTTTCTCCTCCATAAATTAGATGCAATTTTGTTTAACAATTGGTGTTTTATATATATTCATATATTGTTCAAATTTTAACAAAAATTATGTTACTATAATTAATTATTATTTTTAATCCTTAACAAAAATTATGTACGATTCATCACTCTGCCGCATGAAAATTCTGGCTCCAACATACATTCCTATGTCTTCGGTGTTCGAGGTATAAGGTGCTTAAGAGAAATTTTGTCGAACGTGTTAACATCCCATTCTCCAGCACACAAGGATGTGAAATGTAAGGCACACACATACAGCAACATGCGGGATGAAGAATTTGTCAAGTGTAAGGCATTTCCAAGGTATTAGGCACTCCAGATTAAGCAATGCCCCCTTATTGTCATCAGATCAAAAGATATAGATTTAGGCCAAAATTATAAATTTGGATCAAAATGAATAAAATCCGAAGCACAATGGTAGAAACTCAAACTGACACGTCTGCTGTTTGAGAAACTATAGAACCAAACGCGAGGAGTCCAGAATTGAATCAAAGATCATTTATTAGCAAGGAAAAGTATTCCAATCAATGCAAAATAGTTACAAACTAGCAATATACAAATTCATCCAACACGAAGAGAGAACAATTTATAGGATTGAAATTAGAGTGTGAGAAAAGAGAGCAGCAGCAGCTTAAAAGCTGCATTCTCTATTAAGTATGTTAAACAAGGCAGTGGCCTTAGCTTGGGCCTTCTCACTACCATTCTCCTTCACATCAGCAATTCCATCCAACAACACAACCAAACCCTTATCCCTAACATCCTCCACAACCTTATTATGATCCCCTGCACTCTGTATCAAATTAAGTAAAGCCGACACGGCATTCTCTCTCACCCTAACCGTCGAACCAGTCGCTGTATCCAATAAATCCACCAAAACCCAGATCCCGGAAACCTTCCGAAAGGCGTCCGCGCTCTCGTAACAGCCGGCGACCTGAGCGATCACAGCCGTCGAATCCTCCACGATCCCCACCCGTCCGTCCTTGACAACTAGGGCAAAAAGCGCTGGAACCACACCGAGGTCGACCATGGTGGCTCGATTGAGAGAGTAAAGAGAGACCCCAAAGAGGCCTTTGAGAGCGTCTTTGATGGATCTTGGGTGGGAATTAGGGTTTCGGATGATGTCGATGAGGGCGAAGAGGATGTCGCGCTTGGAGCCGATGATGGGGCGGAAGCTGTCGACTGTGAGGAGGCTGTAGAGGGTGGCGGAGGCCGTCTGAAGGGAGGAAGGAGTCGCGGAGGGGAGGCGGAGGAGGTAGGAGAGCGAGTCCAGCAGGCCGCGTGTTGACATGAGAAGATGGCGATTTGAATCTGTGAGAGAGAGGTTCAAAAGGGTGGCGACCGAGTTTTCTTGTGCGACTGCGGAGGAAGAGTAGAGCGACTCGGTGAGGATGGGAAGAACTCCCGATTCGGCAATTATAGAGCGAGTGTTTGGATCGTTTTTTGAGAGTAGACGGAGTTGGCAGATTGCTTCGATCTGGGTTTGTTCCGAGATTGAACTTAGTCTCTGTACCAGCGATCGTACCTCTCGACTCTTCGCTTCCATCATCAATGAAATTGTAGTATGAAACCAAAAAGGGAGGGTGTAGTAGTTAGAGAGATTGTTTTTGGTGGTTTTGAAAATGTGGAATTTTTTGTTTTGTATGGATATCGAGTTTTGACTGACTGAATTTTGTAAAAGGTGTGATGATGTAAAGAAAGAAACTAAGGGGATGGCGGGCCAGTTGGTTGACTAACTGGTACAACACGGAAGATATACTAGTGTTTTCAACGCCGCTTCGATTGATTTGATATATATAGATATATGGATTGGGTGTTTATATGGTGTTGTGAATGAAAAATGAAAACTTGTAAATAACAAAGTTGCTGTGGTGTCTTTGTCAAAGCTCAGCTCTTGTGGACGTGATCTACAATGTTGATATTGTTTGTTGGTGATAAAACGTGTTTTTGGATGCATCCAATGGTAGTGCTTATTTGATTGTAGTAGTCATGTACATATCATCATTTTTTCATTGATTTTTATTTGGGTCTGAGATTTGCTCCCTCCCCTCCATTTCTGTTATTTGGAATGGTAGGTTTTGGGTGGGTTGTTGTGTTTTATATGTATACTAGACTGTATGATTTTGTGGTTGTTGGGCTAGTTTTCAAAGGAGATAAAAAAATAAAATAAAGAGAAACATGAAGTGCAAGAGGTGATGGAGTTCACAAGTGTAAAAGAACTTTTGGGAAATATCATTTTTATGAAGCCACCTTTAATTTCTGCAATACACCTCCATTGTCTTCATGCAATATTGTTGAATCGTTATTTTCCATCAACAATCCACATGTTCCTCTAATGGGTTGAATCATAGTTCTTAACCATACACACTCACGACTTGCTTTATGGATAGCCAATATTTATGAATGGTTTGACGAGGTAACAGTAATTGTTTAAAAACTTGGTGAAGGAAAAAAAAATACAATATTCATAGGTAACTTAATTCTCCTCAAAGATACAACTAATTTAAAAAATGTCTTTAAGTCTACGCATTCCAATGTTATGCATGTGTTTCTTGAAAATTGAAGTTGCCAATGCCTTTTTGTATAGATCTGTTGAGTTGTCACTTGAGCAAATTTTGCAAATATCACTTGAGTTCATGAGTGTAAAAGAACTTTGGGGAAATATTTTTAGTTCTATTACTTTTTTATAAAGCCACCTTTAATTTGTGCAATACACGTTGCATTGTCCTCATGCGATATTGTTGACTTGTCATTTTCCATCAACAATCCATATGCTCATCTAATGTGTTGAATCATAGTTCTTAACTATACACACTCATGACTTGCTTCATGGATAGCCAATATTTCTGAATGGTTTGATGAGGTAACAATGATTGTTTGTTTTACAGAGCGTCATGAGATAGCAGTGTCATCAAGTGAAAATATAGCATGTTTGTGACCGAGCTTTATCGGAAAGATATCCAGCATCAGCATATGCTACCAATTCTGACTTTACTCCCTTTGGGTAAAACAAACACATATCAAATGTGCCATAGAGATAACGAAAAACATGTTTCACTCAATTCCAATGTCTTTTGTGTTGGTGCATAACTAAATCTTGCTAGTAGATCGACAACAAAAGCTATATCTGGTCTAGTGCAATTTGCATGATACAAAAGTGATCATATTGCACTAAGATATGGTACTTCAGGACCAAAAAAATTTCATCATCTTCTCATGGACAAAAATGATCATTTTTAACATCAAATGAACGAACAACCATTGGAAAGCTTAATGGATACGATTTATCCATATCAAATTGTTTCAAAATATTTTTCTATATACGATGATTGATGAATAAGAATTCCACTTGACAAATGTTCATTTTGAAATCCAAGACAAAACTTTGTCTTCCCAAGATCCTTCATTTCAAATTATTCTTTAGGTAGTCTGCAGTTTTTGAGATCTCTTATGCAGTCCCTACTATGTTTAAGTCATCAACATAAACTGCGACTATAGCAAATTTGAAATTTATTTTCTTGATGAAAACACAAGGACAAACATGGTTATTTTCATATCCAGTCTTCAATAAATATTCACTTAGACGATTGTACCACATGCGTCCAGATTGCTTTAATCCATACAAGGATCTTTGTAGTTTAACAGAGTACATACTTCGATGTTTTGGATTATATGCTTCGGGCACCTTAAATCCTTCAGGGATTTTTATATATATATGTCATTATCTAATGACCCATATAAGTAAGTTATCACTACGTCAATTAGACGTATGTCAAGTCCTTTAGAGACTACCAGACTAATCAAAAACCTAAAAGTAATTGCATCCAAAATAGGATAATATGTCTCTTCATAATCTATACCAGGCCTTTGTGAGAAACCTTGTGCTACAAGTCGTGCCTTATATCTCACAATTTCATTTAACTCGTTTCTTTTACGTACAAAGACTCATTTATACCCAATGGGTTTGACATCTTCAGGTGTCTAAACTACTGATCCAAATACTTTACGTTTGGCTAATGAGTCTAGTTCAACATGTATTGCTTCTTTCCATTTTGGCCAATCATCTTGATGTCGACATTGCTCTACAATTTGAGGCTCAGGCTCATTATCATTGGCAATTTCAGAAGCAATAATTTTTCGGTACCAGAACCACTTCGGGGTTACTTGTCTAGAAATATGAAGTTGTTGATATGTATTAGTTTTTACTTCTTCTAGAGTTTCATTGACATCTTCTAGAGTGTCATTGACCTCTTCTGAAGTGTCATTTTGAAGTTTTTTCATTTAATTTTTCTTTCGAGGAATCTTTGCTCCAATAGGTCTACCATGCTTCTGGCGTACTTTAGATTCATTGGCTGCTTTATCCACATGTTGTCCTGCAGGGACAATTAATCTTGCATAAATATTTGCAGTGGGTACGTGTGATTTAGTAACTTTTTGGGTGTCTATAAAAACATCTGGTAATTGATTTGCGACATTTTGCAAATGAATTATTCTTTGAACTTCAAGTTCTCAATGATTTGTACGTGTATCAAGATTGGACAATGTTGGTGTGTTCCAACAAATTTCTTGTGTTTTTGTCTTTTCCCCTAATGACGGAAAAACTGATTCATCAAATTGACAATCTAAAATCTTGTTCTAAAAGGGTCACTTGTTAAAGGTTCAAGATATCTAACCAACATAAATCCCAAGACGACGTTGGGGACCCATCTTAGTTAAGGGGGTGCACTAGGGACATATACAACACAACCAAAAATCCTAAGATGATGTATATTTGGTTGTTGATCAAATACATGTTGTAAATGTGAAAACTTGTGATATGCAATTGGTCGAATATGAACCAAAGATGTCGCATGTACTATAACATGTCCCCAAGTAGATGCAGGAAGTTTTGATTTCATAAGCATAAGTCTAGCAATAAATTGGAAACGCTTAATTGAAGACTCTGCTAAACCATTTTGAGTATGAACATGTGCAATTGAATATTCAACATTAATTCCTATTGACATGCACTAATCATAAAATGCTTTTGAATTAAACTCACCAACATTATCTAAACGAACTGTCTTGATAGGATGGTCGGGAAATTTTGATCTTAACTTGATTATTTGAACAAGGCATTTAGCAAAAGCAACATTACGAGTTGAAAGCAAACAAACATGTGACCATCGAGTGGAAGCATCAATTAAAATCATGAAATGCCGAAATGGTCCATAAGTTGGATGAATTAGGCCAAAAATATCTTCGTATTCTTTGGAAAAAAAAGTTGGGAGACTCCAAAGATAATTTAGATGGGAAAGGTCTAACTATTAATTTACCTTGAGCACAAAAAGTACATAAATAATCATCGGGTAAAAGAATTTTATGATCCTTTAATGGATTCTCATGTGTATTTTCAATTATACGCCGCATCATAGTTGAACCTAGATGGCCAAGATGATCATGTCAAAGTATAAAAGTTTTAGGATCAGAGCACTTCTGGTGCATAAAATTTGACTCAACCATCTTTTTTGCAAAATATAAGCCAGATGAGAAACTTTAAAGTTTCTCTAATATGAACTTCTGATTCGAAACTGTTGAACTAATATAGAGATATTTCACATCTCCCTCATTTTTTGTTTCAACATGATATCCATTGCGATGTATATCATTGAAACTTAGTAGATTTCTTTGGGATCTACTAGAATACAACGCATCATCAATATATAATTTTGTCCCATTTGGAAACATAATGTGGACTCTTCCAGAACCTTCTATTACATTTGTAGAAGTAGATATTGTATTAACATTAATTTCAGCTAATGTTAATTGCAAAAAAAAAAATTCTATCTCGAAGAATTGTATGTGTTGTTCCATTGTCCACTAAACATATATCATCTTTCATAATATCAAGTTTATTTTACATTATCTAGTAACACAAAAATATATATATTTAAGAATTATAAAGAAATAATAAACAAGAAATATGCAAGACAATACTAGTCATATTATAAATATAAATTAATTATTATGACAACTTCCAAAATAACATAAACATAAAATATTTCAATAGTAGACATTTCCATCTTCAATCAAATAATCAATTTTGTTGGTAGGGTCTTTAAAAAAATCAGAATTATTAAAATCAACATTCAAATGAGACTCGTTATCATAAGTAGGATCAACAGGTTCAGAGAAATTCACCTGCGTGTTTTCCTTTTTCTTTTAGCGATGCCTTGTAAAGATCAACTAGATGTTTTGGAGTGCGACATATTCGAGACCAATGACTTTTAGTTCCACATCTATAGCAAATATTGTTATTGTTGTGCATTTTATTGCTTTTTTTTTTCCAGGATTCTCTTCATTTTTAGCACAATGCTTTTAATTCTTTCCAGCACCTTTGGTTTCAAAATTTGAAAGAGGATTAATATAAGTCCAATAATTTTTCCTGCCACGACCCTTTTACCACCACGGCCTCGTTCATGGCCTTGAGAAAATGCCACATTCACTTCAAGGAATGGTGTTGAGCCAGTTGGACGAGACTGATGGTTTTTCATCAAAAGCTCATTGTTTTGTTCAGCCTCAAGTACACAAGAAATTAGCTCAGAATGTTTTGTGAATTTACGCTCTCGATATTGCTGCTGCAAGATCACATTCGAGGCATAAAAAGTCGAATATGTTTTTTCTAACATATCATTATCAGTAATTTTCTCTCCACATAATTTCAATTGAGAGCTAATCTTAAACAAGGTTGAATTAAATTCACTTATGGTTTTAAAATCTTGTAGACGTAAGTGCATCCACTAATATCGAGCTTTTGGAAGAATCATTGTTTTTTGGTGTTCATATCTCTCCTTTAAGCTATTCCAAAGGGCTAATGGGTCCTTAATAGTAAAGTACTCAATTTTCAATTCTTCGTGTAAATGGTGTCGAAGGAAAATCATTGCTTTTGTGCAATCCTCCAGGGATGCTTGATTTCCTTCTTTAATTGCATTTTCAAGATTCATAGCATTGAGATGAATCTCAACATCATGTACCCATGACAAGTAATTTCTTCTAGAAATATCAAGGGCAATGAATTCAAGCTTCATAAGGTTTGACATTGTAAAGACACTAGAAAAGGAAAAATCTAAAGTCAGGTAGATAATTAAGAATTTAAACAATAAAAACATTAATCACATTATAGAAGATGCAAGAATATATACTTTGATCCTAAAAGTAAGATTATACATAGATTTCTACATAACATGTGTTAGATAATACAAAATTCTTACTTTTATATAATAAAAGGAAACTTGAAGGATCTTGGTACACCGTTAGAGACTTGATCGCGTTGATAACGTGTTGTAAATAAAGAGAATGAGATCAAGAGAAAAAAAGACAAAGGAGATAAGAATTCTAAATACTAGTTCCTATATCACAAATCTTTCTTACATTCTTCTTGGGTAAAGCATGTCCTTATACAGAACTCCAAACATAAACAAGGGAAGTGGTTACACTCCTCAATATAAAGCATTATTATGTTTAATGGTTATAAAATACCAAAAGTTATAACCATAAACCCTTACTAATAGCACCCTTAATATCTAATCAACATAGTCATCCACTAAAACATGCATGTTTTACAACATAATGACCTTTTGTTATAATTAATCATTGGAATGGAGGATGGAGTTAGAGTGGAGGTAGAACATCGAAGCACATTTAAAGGTGTCATAATCTTCAAAACACCTCATATATGACATATATTTTATGAGGGAATAGACTTTACATGTGTACTACTAATAACAATGAAGTAAACCATATATAGTTTAAGGAAAAAAATCAAGTCATACATATTCCAGATAATTTATTCTAATGCATAAATGGCTACTTGATACTAAATAAAACAGATGATAATATATTTGCAAAATATTATTGTCTTTCATTTGTTTCTTACCTTTTTAAGCCTTAGACTATATTTTTTATTTTACTTTTTAATATTGTCTTAGATTTGTACAAAAGTCAAATTATGACTTTCGACAAAAGTTGAATACATGTAGACAGAGTCATGAATTGCATTTGGCAAAAATCATATTTTTTAAGTCACAATACTAGTATTGTGGCGCATCTTACGTGAAACTGCCGTAATGCAAATCTAGAATGGGACGTGAGGTTAGGAGATGGATCCGAAATCATAAAGGTTATAATATATGTTATAATCCATTGTTTTTCTATGGACAAAAAGAGGTGAAGTTGTGGATGTACATAACATCTCCTCCCAAGTAAACTCTTGAATCTCAACAAGCCAACAACATCTAGATGTTATAGCATATGGTAGCCATCTACTTTTGTTATGAAAATTGAGTTTCATTATTCTATGAACAATGTCGTGAGTTGAGTTAAATGCGTCAAGACTCAAGTTTTTCTAAAATACGCTCGCCCATTTTTCAAATTTCCCAACATATCCCCATCTTCTCCAACACACGTTCTTCCCCCTTCCTCTCTCCCACTACCAGTCTCCCATCCTCCTTTTCTACCCCCATCTTCGCCATTCTCACTTCACTCCTCTAGACTTGCAGCTGAAATCAAGGAGATGAAGTTCTTGAGTTGGGTATCTTTTGTTAGTAGGGTGTATGATGATATCGTTTTTTGCTCGAACCCATGGTTTTGGTTGGATTTTGGATTGAAATGAGAGGTTGGGGAGGGTGGAGAAGGAGATTGGAGAGATGGGGTTTAACAAACTTGTACAAATAGAAATTACAAGAAGAGGAATGGGGGGAAGATATCGTGGTTTTGAGGTAGAGAGGAGAAGAGATCGAGGTTTGGCGGTAGATAGGTAAATTGGATTCTTTTTTTTATCTGTTTACTTGCAGAGCAGAGGATAGGAAGGGAAATGGCGTATTGGAATGGAAAAGAAGATTACGCCTAAATTTTTAGTTGAATGATAATTGCTAAGGCCAATTTTGAGCAAGATTTGGTTTTACAGCCGAATGATAATTGATTAGGGTCAAATTTACGACCCAATTTGAACCAAATTAATGATTTGGCCAATTTAACTAATTTAATGAATCATATATCCCAAATTTTAATGAGGACATAAAATTATTTTTAGATTGACGATTTAGCCCTTCTCAAATTAGTTTTTGCGAAATTTGATTGACAAGTATGGTGAAAAATAAGAGACAATTTTGTCTCAAGGAAGAAGTCTTAGACAATTGACTGTCAGGGGTACTCTAATCTATGATATCTACTAAAATTGTATTTGCTCAAATTGACTTTTTAAATAAAAAAATAAAGACTGGATATACTCGCACGTAGAACACATCCACCCTTAGTTTTGAGTTAGACTCCCATTTTTGACACCACCACCCCCTACTTTCTGAAACACAAGACCACCCCTACTTTCTGAAGCACACCACCACCTACTGAAGAATACCACCAATATAAGAAATTTTTTCTTATTTTCTTCATATAATCACTACACCAAATTGGCATTTTTTTTATCAACCCCCAAAACAATATCACATTTGAGGTGTAACAATCCACTTAAAAATTTTACACATTTTCACAAACAAAATGATAATTGTATCACCATGAAGAGTATGGTTATAAAAGTGATATTATTCATGGTGATCCAACTCATTATATCCTTTTTTTTGTGTTATTTTTTTTTATTTTTTTTTTACTAAATTTCGTTTTGACTTGAAATTGTTTGGTGGATTGTAACATCTCAAAAGTGATATTGTTTTGAGAGTTATTACAAAAGTGCCAATTTGGTGTAGTGAATTCTCTTTTTTTTTCCTCATCTCTTCACAGGAACAACAACCATCAAAAGCATTAGTCCCCGCCCCGCCCCGCCGCTGACAACACCACCCTACCCCGCCAGCCTTGCCCTGGCCACACCGTCTTGTCCCACCACAACCTCTTATCTCTATTATTTTCCTTTATTCATTTCATCTATTCTTTTTTTTTTCCTTCTTCTACTCATTCTCTCTTCTTCTTCTTCTTCTTCTTCTTCTTCTTCTTATTCTTTATTTTCCCTCTCCTTCTCCCTTATTCTTCTTCTCCCATTTTCAATGCATCATTTGTATATGTTTGAATGTGGGTCAAAACAATAAGCTCCTAATAATCTCAAAACATCCAGGTAGACCCAAATGCAACGTATCCTGCGACCAAAACATCCAGGTAGACCCAAATGCAACGTATCCTGCGAGCCTAATAATCTCATTCGCAACTATACATTTAGAGGATATGCTCAAAGGATGCAATGGATGGACTAAGAAAAGTAGTAAAATGCCACAGATTCTTCTTGTTGTTCTTTATACATCAAAATTGAATAGCAAAGCGACCCAACAAGAACTTAAGATGCAAAGACAAGTACATTGATCATCCGATAACGACCAAAACATCCAGGTAGACCCAAATGCAACGTATCCTGCGAGCCTAATAATCTCATTCGCAGCGGATCACGCGAAAGATATACTTAGGCTCGAAGGATGAGTTAAGTTTGTTTGAAAATTGGACAGAGTCATTTTTGCCCAAACGCAGTGGTCCATGCGAGCCTAAGGATCTCATTCGCATGATCCGCTGCGTTTGGGCAAAACTTGACTATCAATTATTTGAAGAAAAAAATTTCTTTTTGAAATTTTCATGGTTAAATACATTCTTAACAAATAAAATATATTCTCAAAACATATATTGGCCACTGTCTTCAAACATCCATATTTTGAGACCTCTGAAGTCGACTTTTTTTTACTCGTCATCATCGAAATAGTGTTTTTGCAAAAAAATAAAATAAAAATTTGTTATGAGTGAATATAAACCATAGAAAATGAAATAAATTGAAAATAAATGCTTAAACAAAATAGTTTTAAAAAATGGACAAACTCATGTTTTTTGTCCAAACGCAAAGGATGTTGCAAGTTGGGTGATGAAATTTGCAGGATCCTCTGCGTTTGGACAGAAAACCTAAGACTGTCCATTTTTTTTCTTCTAGTTTTTCCAATTCATGTGGTTTATATACATCCTAACAAATTGCTTCTATTGCAAAAACACATTTTTGGACTTTCGTAGTCGACTTTTTACTAGACATTGTCGAAATGGTGTTCACTTGATTTTATACGAAGTTGCTCAGAACCAGTTTATGTTTCCATTTTATTTCCATGGTTCAATGTGTGTCCATTACCATGTTTTGTGAGGTTGACAATTACCGTGTTTTGTAATTTCTATCACTTTAGTTATCACTTTTTATCTGTTTTTTTCATTAATTTCAAATTTTACTGTATCTTGTAATAATAAAGGCAAACCTACTTTCATTAATATTTTTAAATATTACATAAAATACAAAAATAAATATTAAAATAAAATTAATCATCTAGGAGGCGCTCAACAAAATCCTATAGGGAGTGACACTCGCGACCCTCTTCTTCATCAGTGAAGTAGTATTTCGCTAACGGATTTCCACCATAACCATTATCATTGTCCTCATTAGAAAATGATGACGATTCCATGTCATCTTACTCTTCTGACTGTTCTTCCTCGTGGTCCTCCTCATCGTCGTCCTCGTCATCATTTGAAGACGACGACGAGTGGGGGTCGTCATCCCCGAACATGTCATCTTCTGTATCGCCCATGTCATCCCATTATTTGTCTGAGTTTTCTTCTTTCAACATTTCCATTCATCTTCTCTTCTTTCTCTTGATTTGGCGATGAATATAATAGACTACTCTCCTTTTTATAATGCTCAACTCAAGTGACATTTTTTTTCGCAAGCAATTATATTTGTATTCCCAAGCAATTTTTTGGTGATTATGCAACCATTGTAGTTTTCCCATGTATGCATCATTACTTCCTAAACGGTTGCACGAATCTCATAAAAGAAGGAAGAAGTGGAAAGAATAGGAGGATATAAAGAAGGGGGAGGGCCAAATTTAATTTTTGTGGATAAATCAAAATTATATTTGATAAAAAAATAGAAAAAGAATAAACTTATATTTGAATATGAGCAAAAAAATAAAAAAATTGAAAATGAGAGAGATGGAAGTGTAAGAGAGAGCTAAAAGAAATTAAAAGGGAAATAGATGAAAGAGTGTAAGAAAGAGTGAAGAGATATTGAAAACTAGCCAATGGAGTACTAGCTCAGCAGGTAGACTTGTGGCGGATGGTATCACAAGTCAAGGGTTGGAACTCTGCCGGAAATGTTAAATGGTTCTGGGATCCAATTAAAACCATGCTTTCCTTTAAAAAAAAAATGATATTGAAAGATGAGAAATTGTCTAGGACCATTAGATTAGAGCATATATACTGTTAGATTAGAAAATACTTGTCATTAGATAAACTTATATTTGGCAACAACAAACTCTTCATCTTCATCCCTTATGAATAGTAAACACCATTCTATTTTATTATATAGATCCCATTTGCAAATGGCCAAGGCTCCATATTGTATGTACACAGAGCCTTTTATATTAGTGTTAATAAAGTCCATTGTAACAAAAAAAAAAAATCTTTGATTTGGTCTTATATCTTCGGCTAAGAGGTGATCCAATTCTTTATTTGTTTTCTAAATAACTTTAGCTAATAGATGTATCTCTTTGATATGATTAAAAACATTTGGTGTCCATACTGAAGGGACAAGTATTTGATGGAGATACCTTGAGGAGGAAATAATGATCCTACTTGGTTTGTGGCCTGACTTGGTACTTCCTACAAGTTTGCATATAAATGGAGTTTAGTGCCTTTTGGTCCAAAGGGAGAGACAAGATGAGCCTTTGATGCTTAAGTTAGTCTTTACTTTGAAAAAAACTTTTGAAAATTTTGAAAATAAGAATTATCAAAAAGGTGAAATAAGGCCCATTATGCTTGGGTACATTTTTTTTATAGTAGTAAGATACTACGTAGATGGTGTCGTTTCATGAGGATTTGTATTGTATTTCCATTATTTCTTAATGCTTATTCTTTGCCCATATAGAATGGAGATGGCATAATAAATGTCATCCCACGATATTTTTATTATTTAATTATTATTTTCATCCCTTTAACTCTTTTATTCACCACATACCATTGGAGTTCATGGAGATGCCTTAATGCTACAACCATAACTGGAGATGCCTTGAACGCTACAACCAAATAAGTTGAATTTTGGGTGCGTGGATGCAAACTTCTCGTCAGATTCTTAGCAATTAGTTGTTGGGCTAGTTTTCAAATGAGATAAAGAAACATGAAGTGTATAGTATGGATAAAGAGGTGAAAGGATAAAGAGAATAACCCAATCCTTGAAAAAAAAACAATTATAATGTAAAAATGATTAAGAGGGAGGAAGAGAAATGACCTTAGTTATAATTAGTCACTAGAGTGGAGGATGGAGTTGGAGTGGAGTGGAGTGAGAACATCGAAGCACATTTTAAAGGTGTCCTAATCTTAAAAACACCTTATATGTGACATTTATTTTATGCGAGAATAGACTTTAAATGTCTACTAATAACAATGAAGTAAACCATATATAATTTAAGAAAAAAAATCCAGTCATACATATTCCATATAATTTATTCTAATATATAAATGGTTACTTGATACTAAACTAAATAGATGATAATATATTTGCAAAATATTATTATGTGTTTCATTCGTTTCTTACTTTTTTAAGTCTTAAACTATATTTTAATTTTAATTTTAATTTTAATTTTAATTTTAATTTTCAATGTTGTCTTAGATTTGTACAAAAGTCAAACTATGACTTGCGACAAAGTTGAATACATTTGGATAAAGTCATGAATTGCATTTGCCAAAAATCATATTTTTAAGAGTCAAAACACCAATATTGTGGCACATCCGACGTGAAATTGCCAGAATGCAAATCTAGAGCTGGACATCAGGTTAGGAGATGAATCCTGAATCATAAAGGTCATGATATATGTTATAATTCATTTTTTTTTCTATGGACAGAGAGACATGAAGTTGTGGATGCACATAGCATCTCCTTCCAAGTAAACTTTTGAGGCTTGAGAAACCCAACAACATCTACATGCTATAGCACATGGAACCCATCTACTTCTGAGTTTCACTGTTCCATAAACAACGTCGCGTCCTTAAATGCGTTAAGATTTAGGAATTCCTAAACCCTCGCCCATATTTCAAATTTCCAAGGATATCCTCATCATCTCAATCCCACCTACGCCCTTCCCCCTTCCTTTCTCCCACCACCAACCTCCCCTCCTCATCCTCTACCCCTACCTCGACCATTGTCACTTCGCCCCTTTAGATTTGCAACTGAAATCAAGGAGATGAAGGTCTTGAGTTGGGTGTTTTTTTTAGTAGGTTGTATGATGATATCGCTTTTTACTCGAACCCATGGTTTGGTTAGGTTTTGGATTGAATTGAGAGGTTGGGGTGGAGAGGGAGATTGGAGAGATGGGGTTTAATCAACTCGTGCAAAGAGAAATTATAAGAAAAAAAATGGGGAGAAGATATCAACGTTTGGAGGTAGAGGGGTGAATTGGTATGTTTTCCTTCTCTGTTTACTTGCAGAGCGGAGAATAACGTGAAGCAGAGTTGGGCTTCGATCTTGTCAACCGGTTGATAAGAAATCATTGAAAATGTAGCCAAAGGGAAATGGCACATTGGAATGGAAGAGAAGATTAAACCCAAATTTACGGCTGAATGATAATTGCTAATGTCTAATATTGAGCACGATTTATTATTATTATTACAAATATATATATATATATTTTTTTTACAGCTGAAAATTGATTAGGCCCAAATTTACACAATTTCAACCAAATTAATGATTTGGCCAAAATTAACTAATTTAATGACTATCATATGGCCAAATTTTAATGATGACATGGAATTATTTTTAGATTTATGATTTTACCCCTTCTCAAATTAGTTTTTGCAATATTTTATTGATATGTATGGTAAATAAGAGGCAATTTTGTCTCAATGAAGAAGTTTAGATAATTTATTCAGGGGTAATCCTAGTCAGTGATATCTACTAAACTTGTATTTGCACATATTGGTTTTTTAAAATAAAACAAAAAAAGACTAATATACGCCCATGTAGAGCACATACACCCTAAGTTTTGAGTTAGCCTCTCACTTTTTGACACCACCAATTTTGTTGAAGGACATCATCATCCTCCTGCTTTCTGAAGCACACCACCAACTACTGAAGGATTTCACCAATATAAACCAAAATCTTATTTTCTCTTTTCTTCCTATTCTCTTCCTCTTATTCTTCTTTCTTCACAGAAACAACAACAACCAAAAGCAACAACCCCGCCAGCACCACCCCACCCTGTCAGCCTCCCCCCGATTGCACCACACCGCCTCGCCACGCCACCACTTATTCTTCTCCTTTTTTTCTTCTTATTTTTCTTAATATTTTTTGCCCTCTCTCTTCCTCTTCTATCTGTTCCTCTTTTTCTCATGTCTTTTTTTTTCTCCCATGTTCACTGTATTAGTTGTATATGTTGGAATGTGGGTCAAAACAATATGCTTAGGACAACAGTTGTACAATTGGAGGATATGCACAAAGGATGTGATTGATGGGCTAATAAAAGTAGTGAATGCCACAATTTCTTCTTGTTGCTTTTGATACATCAAAATTGAATAGTAAAATGACCCAACAATAACTCATTGATCATCTCCAAGAAGTAAAGCGACCCAAAAAGAACTCAAAGATGCAAAAACAAGTACACTGACCATTCGATAACGATCAAAACAACCCAAATGCAGCGAATCCTGCTAGCCTAATAATCTCATTCGCAATTGATCAGGCGAAAGGGATACTTAGGCTTGCAGGATCCGCTGCGTTTTCTTGAAAATTGGATAGAGTCAGTTTTTGCCCAAACGCAGCGGTCCATATACGAGCATAAGGATTCACTGCGTTTGGACAAAACTTGACGGTCAATTTTTTGTTTTAACTTTTTTGAAATTTTCATGGTTTAAATACGTTCTTAACAAATAAAATATGTTCTCAAAACACATTTTGGCCACAGTCTTCAAGCATGCATTCTTTACTCGACATCGTCGAATTGGTGTTTTTGCAATAAAAATAAATTGTTAAGAGTGTGTATGAACCATAGAATTTAGAAAAAGTTGAAAAAAGGCTTAAACAAAAAAGTTTGAAAAATTGACAAACTCAGCTTTTCACTCCAAACACAGCGGATGCTCTGAGTTGGATGATGAAATTCACAGGATCATCTGCATACAAAAAACCTAACTCTGTCAATTTTAAAAGAAATTCTTTGGCATTTTTTGTAGTTTTTGTAATTCCTATGATTTATTTACACTCCTAACAAATTGCTTTTATTGCAAAAACAAATTTTAGGACCTCCAAAGTCGATTTTTTACTTGACATTGTTGAAATGGTGTTCGCTTGGTTTTATGAGAACTTGCTCATAATTAGGTTTTGATTCCATTTATTGGGGTTCAGTTTGTGTCCATTACCATGTCTTGTGAGGTTGACAATTATTGTGTTTTGTAATTTCTATCACTTTAATTATCACTTTTGATCCGTTTTTCGTTAACTTCAAATTAATTGTATTTTGTAATGACAAAGCCAAACATACATTCATTAATATTTTTAAATATTACATACAAAACACAAAAACAAACATTAAAACAACATTAATCATTTAGGAGGTGCTCAATAAAATCTTTCAGGGGTGACGCTCGTGATCATCTTCTTCGTCGGAGGAGTAATAATCCACTAACGAATTCCCAATATCACCATCATCAATATGAAGAAAAAAATGGCAATGTTCAAGAAGAAAACTCAGATGAATAATGGGATGACATGGGCGAATCGGAAGTGGTCTTGTTCGAGGATGACGACCCCCACTAGTCATTGTCTTCAGATGATGATGACGACGACGATGAGTAGGACCACGAGAAAGAACAATCAGAGGAGGAGAACAGATAATCATCATCGTCCTTATTCTTCGTCTGAGTTCTCTTTTTCAAACATTTCCAATTTTTTTTTTTAATATTTTCTTCTTTCTATTGATTTGGTGATGAATATTGATAGTCTACATCCATTTTTATAATGCTCAACTTAAATGACATTTGTTTTTCCAACAATTCTATTTATCTTCTAAAATAATTTTCTTGTGATTATACAACCGTTGTGATTTTTCCATGTATGCATCAACACTTCTTAAAAGGCTACACGAATCTCATAAAAGAAAGAAAAAATAGAAGGTAGAAAAAGGGGGAGATGCTTGCGCGAGGGCCAAATTTGGCCTTTGTGCAGGCTCATGCGAATGGGGAACCCCCACTCGCAGGAATTTGCTCGAGGGCAGAAAAAAAACCCAGAGGAGAAGATAAGAAGATGAGAAGAAGAAGAAAAAAAAAAGAGGAAGAAAAGAAGGAGGCGGGGTGGCACCTCCAATGGTGGAGAATAATATAATAGAGAAAAAAAGAGGAAGAGAGGAGAAAAAGAGAACAAATGAGACGAGGAGGAGAGGAAAGGTGGTGGGGGTTGGTGCTGCTCCATCAATTGCTACTAAGAGAGAAGAGAATGTGGAGAAGAAGATGAATAATGAATAAGAGAGAGTTTCTATTGGCGGTGTCCATCATCACATTTTAAAAATGAGTGATAACATCTTTAGTAAAAGTGATGGTGTCAAAAAGCAGGAGCCTTTGACTTGGGAAGAGTTTTACCCGGAGATAGTAAAGACGGCAACGGTTACTGCAAGAGGGCATAAATTCTAGGCCGAATATTAGGCGTTAGTACCTGTTCACTAAAATACACCACACTCACACCATACCATACCAAGTAGTAAAGGTGTGTTAAAGAGTGTGTGAGGGATTTGGTACTAGTACTTCCTCTCTCCCTCTGGTTCTCTCTACCACTTGTTTCTTCTTCTTCTCTGCCCTCACATCTTTATCAATTCGAAACTATAAGCACCTCTTCTCACACTTGGTGTTTCTCCGCCTAATTCCCATTTCATTCGAGACGAGATTCATCGCCAGTTTTGTTTGATTTCAGTAGAATACAGTGTAAATGCCCTAGTTTCAGTTTTGGAGCCAAGATTGAACTACAATGTCCGCATCTTTGGCGCCGTTCGACCGCCCAGCAACTGGAGTTCCTAACACCACGGTACATCCTTCTCTCCTCAATCTTTCAATTCATTCATGGTCAATTTATTAAGTGAGCTATTGAGATTGTTAATTTACAGCACCATTTCGAGCGTAATCACCAATTTGAATTTAAATTGGGAGTTGAAGTGTAGGTTAAAATTCATAGGTTCACTCTCATAGAAATCAAACAAATAAGATATTAATTTAGAGCTTAACCACCCTCCCTCCAAGCCATAAGGTTGTGTTAGATTCGTTACTTGTTTCAGGAACATAGCCATTGGGTTGGTAAAGAACAAAATTTCTCACGCTTACAAGAAGTTGTATTAAAACCTTTACCATTTATGCAATGGTGCGGTATTGTAGTATGTACATGAGGGGTATTCATGGTTTAAAAAATCTTTGTGAGGCTAGCTAGAGTTTGAGGTTCAAACCTGTATAAGGTATATGGTTAATGAACTGAGGTTTATGCCTCAGGTATTTCAACAATTGATTAAACAAAACAAAAAAAGAAATTCAGCCCTTTGCCCTAAGATGGAGGATCTGGAGAAGCTAAGAGAAGAGAATAAAGTTTTGTAGAAGTCTCTTGTTTTGGTTTTATGATCTTAAATGGAAAAGAAGACAATTGATTTGTATTAAAAAAAGTGAGTCAATTAGTCAAGTCAAGTCACTACACGACATTGTCTTCATTCTTCAGAGGTTCATGTATTCAATTAATTGGATACCAAGCATAAGCTTCAAGTTTTGTCAATGATCCAATGATTTCTATTAAATCATACACTCAATAGTCAATGCTAATTGAGTCAGGCTTACGCCTTAGTTTAGTTAGGCATAGGCCTCACTAACGCCTCATGAAAGGGCCATGCCTCAGTTCCTTATTAAGATTGTTTAAACCTTGGGGGTATTATAATCTTTTAATTAAATAGCACAACACTTTGTTCCAATCACGTGTTATTTAAGTGTATTATTTCTAATGCTTAAGTTGATTTTTCTACAGGTTTTCAAAAGTGGTCCGCTTTTCATATCATCAAAAGGTTGGTGATTTAAGTATGCCTGGTTTCTCCAAAATTTGTTGTGTTCTGCTTGAAATTTTTACTTATGTATGTGTATGCATGTTTAAAAACTATAAAAGAAACTAATGACCAGACTAAACGGTCGAAGAAAATAAAGATGAGATGAAACACTAGACAATATAATAACATATAAGATTTGTAGTAAAAGAGGCCAAACATGATATCTTCGATAATGATGAGATGCATCATATACACTGCGAAGCTCAATAACGTTGATTCGTCATATTATTACGTCCCAAGAATGTATACATTTGTGATTGGCGTGGAAAGTTGCTCCTATTTGTTTCAGGGCGGCCGAGCCATTTTGCAACCAAGTAACTCTGCTAATAACTTGATATTTAGGGTGTGTTTGGTTGCTCCACAAGGAGTGCGATTTTCATGTTCATGGGACTTTCATTCCCACCATTGATCACAAAATCAAATGGTGGATGTGGAGTGATATATCAATTTAGCCTAAAATATAGGGGTCCCCTCATGGATTTCATGCAACCAAACACACCCTTAGATCTCTACCATGCAACATTTGTGAAAGTTGACCCTTTGGCCTGAAACCACCTCAAACCCAAAGATGGTCATTGCTGTTTTAATTGTCTTCCGCAGATACGAAGATGATGATATCATCTGCATGTTGAAGCACATCGAGATAAAGCCTATGATGGGAAACTTTAAAACCTTGGATGATGTCATGATCTTGATGCTTGACCACCATTCTACATAAAGCTTATCCTACGATAGAGAACAAAATAAGGGATAAAGGACCACCCTGCCTTAATCCGCTAGTGCTGCCGAAAAAAATCACCAAAAGTGCATTCATGTTTAATGAAAGCTTTGCTGTCTGGAGAAGAGTGATCAGTGATCACCCTAATAAGTGTTTTTTACCTGAGGACTAGGCATTGACAACCAACCATATATTTGTTGACTTCACATATACAAAAAAGATCCCAAAATGCATTGTTGGCAGAATTTAATGGCAATAAACAGGCAGAAGGCAGCCTAACTAATTCAATTTATTCCTAGAACACCAACAATTTGCGGCAGTTGTCTGGGTTTGAGAGAGATTACCTAGTGCAATCATTTGGAGATTGTAGAAGAAAGGAAAAGAATATTTTGAAGGCAAACAGAGACTGACTGTTTAATTCCGGATATTAAATCTCTGTTATAGATTTGGGCAGATTTAGCTGACATGATGAGGGTAGTGTATTTATATAGCTTGATGTTAAAGTGGAGATCTGTTGTAATTTTGTAACAGCTTCATGCTTGTAGTATTTGGTCCGCTCAGCGAACCCCACTCTATGTTTGAAAAATCTTTTACACGTATTTCTACCTTGCAAAACAGTCTCCTCATGAATGTAATTCTAGTTTTATTTCAAAGGTTTACATTTTGTTTGTTTGTTGTTTCTCATTTTTATGTACCCAGCTGCGAGCCTGTGATTTCTCATTTTATTTAGTTTCATCATCTTGAGCGACTTTTGAGCTTTGATATAATCTTTGCATGTTTTCTTTCTCTTTAGTACCTTGTCTTTGTTTTCCCTTTGTTGTTTATGCCACATTGATTGAGAGCGAGTATGAAAAATCTTGCCAACCAAGTGTTTTAATGCTTTCCTCAAGTTTAGTAATTATTGGTGTATGCCTTTTCTTAATTGGGAGAATCATGAATCACATTTGTTCTCCTAGCCTGTGGATGAAGGGGGTATATTTTTTATTGGTTTTTCATGCTATTGGACATCTATTGTTCAGCAGCCATAGAGCGGCGGGCTGTTCCTTGCAATCTCTCCATTGCTTGAGAAAATTGAACCTATATATATGAAAATGCTAAAATCGTATTCATAACGAAAATGACAATGGTCACCATTCCTTTCAGGAATTGGCTGGAAGTCTTGGAAAAAGCGTTGGTTCATTCTCACGAGAACATCGTTAGTTTTCTTCAAAAGTGATCCAGTGAGTATCAATATTATCCCGTATTTCGAAATTTATATTACTTGCGCTTTGTTTCTATTTAATTTTGATATAAATTCTTTCTCATAGTTATATATAATTTGGAGTATGATGGGTGCAATTACTTGAGCGAATACTTGGAAGACTAATATTTTTTGACGTTGTTATCCCAGAGTGCATGGACCATTTTTTTTTTTAATTTTTGTCCTCAGAACACCAAGCATCTGTTTTTTTTATTTATTTTTTCAATAGATAAAAAGGATCCACACTAAACTAAAGATAATGTTACTGAGCAAACTCCAAGGCTAGGAACTACATCAATAGAAGAGAACATTGTAAGTAGGTTGACGCCTTGTCAAGGATTAGCACATATATGATTTTATCTTAAATGATAATAATAGAAATATGACTTCAAGTCCCTCATTTGCACTCATATGTCCTTACTAATTTTGCAGTTCAAGCCTGAAGCTGCACATGATTTACATTGTGCCTAACACAATTTTTTATTTTATAGCCTTGTTACTCCGTTTGAGCTGAATTTTTGGGGAAAATTAAGGATTTACATAAAAAAATCGTTTCTCTATCATAATCATGAAACGAGAGAGGGCCCACCTTGGGCGTTGCAAAGACCAGCCAGGGCGCCCATTGTCAAGATCACTCGAAACGATGGTTTCCTTAAACACCACAAAGACCTTTTATCAAGATATTTAATGGTGTGGATCTAAACATGTTTCTTGAAATGTTAAAACGAGCTGAGATTTCACACGTTTCTAATATTAATTTGTAATGTTTTTCAAAATTTTAGTTCAAACGCATAAGAAAACAAATTTTTTAGTTTGTTAGGGTTCCGAAACATGAAATTATCAAAGTGTCCTAGTGGGTATGAATTAGGAATTAGACTATTTTAGGTATTCCAAGCCCAATCCCCCTCATTTGATGATTATAAGAAATAAATAAATAAATGGGTGGGATCTGAGGACAAAGAAAGTTATACACACCTACTTTCACCCACCTACAAATAAATTGTTTTTTATTTTTTGTATAGGTGATCTGCCTTGTTGATCACCTAAATCACGCCACTGAAAATCGTAAGTTTTTTAAATTTCTAACTCCAACAGTTGCAGTCATCAAGTTTATGATGAAATTGAATGGTTAATAATTCTTTACCTTGTATAGCATGTTCTAGAACTCCAAATGTGTTCATTTTTTTTTTATAAGAGACCATCTTGCAAAATATCAATGCATTCCGGAATTTTTAGGTGGATGAAATTGGTAGGTGAATTAGGCATGTCTAACTTTCTTTGTATAAAATCTCCAATCCCTGGATCCCACCCGATAAATAAAATTAGCGCATGTATGCACCAAATTCCAACTTTCTCGACTCTCGGAAGAAGTTGGTTGGGTAGCTTAAATTTCTCCTAAATGCTTTTCCAACCTCCTTCACCGACTTTCCAAATTCCAAGGTACATGTGCTTCATAAATGAAGCATTTCTACATTCTTTAAAATAATAACCTTGTACCTTGTCTTAAAAGAGAGGGAAGAAAATAAAAAGAAAAAATAACAAAATGAAAGAAAAGACAATGATACTTTGCCAGCTTCTGATTCAAATCATCTCTTGTTTTGAACCATTTTGATGTCAATCAATTGCGTAAGTAAGAATCGATTAAGCTCCAAAAGATACACGAACACCATAGGAGAGTACAAAGCTATTCAAGCTTAAATCTTTTGTTCAGTACAAATCCAATTTTTTAACCTTATTTATAAAATAAACTAGCCTAAACCTCTCCTAAGCTTGCTAGAACTACCTAAACTTGACCATTATGGTACTATAATAAAAATAGAAGATTTTTCTAATACCTTTTGACTCAAAATAACTCCTAAGATACTAATATAACTTGATATAAAATAATTATGACTGGGACTTAATACTAATTAAGTATGTCTTCTTAGCTCCAACATCATATTCCCTAGCTTGAGAAAAAATCATCATCATTTTCCATTGGTTGTGAAAGTACCTCATAGCCGACCTTTGTAATTGCTTTCTAGATCTAAGTAAAATATGAAAACATACAAACCAACAAGTTGAATGTTGCCATGGCCAAAACATGCACATTCCAAAATATTAATTGACTTGCAATTTTTCTCAAAATCGGCCAAATATGTCAACTTGTAATCTCCTTGGTAATCATAAAAAACTTTAGGTGAGTCAATGGCCATCAAATTTTTTTTTTCGCTCATTGGAAGAGAACTAAACCATGACTATTATCTTTCACCAATATGGATTTTTCTTCTTCACAATGAATAGTTAAAATCTTATCTTTTCCACACCATCTAAAGTAGAACTCAAATCAATTAATTCAACTTCATCCTCCATATATTTATCATAAACGGGAGGCAAATTAATGTCAAATATTTCATCTATTTCAACCAAACTTTCACAAAAAATTGGTGGATTCGTAATATTGATCAATGCGTTCACATGAAATAAATCAACTTGTGACGGTAATGAAAATTTAGAAAGACATTCAACCATTACCTTTTTCTCTTTTCATTTTGATCGGATAGAAGAAACATGGGACTTTAACTGCACATGATCTTCAAGCTAGCGGTTGACCTTGACTTTGGAAACTTTATCTGTTGATCCCGTTTAATTTGTGCAAGGGTCTTTCCTCCTCCCTTCACTATATCGTCTGGCGACTTTTTTGTTTTTTTTTGGCAAAACAAGCAAAATAAAATAAAATAGGGATATGGACGCAAGAATACTTGTGAACTAGTATTGATTTGACCTACCTTCAATGATATCCTGTAACTTGATGATGAAGACGACTTTGAAGATACCTTGAGCACTTTCAAATCCAAGAGCCACGTTGGTTGTGATACCAAATGATGTCAATCGATTGCGGAAACGAGAATTGATTGAAGCACAAAAGATACACGTAGGGATGGCAATGGGGCGGATTGGTGCAAATTTAGACAAATTTGTCCTCGCCCCACTGGGGATTGCAGATCCCTGAACCGCCCCAAATATCCGTTTATACAAATTTTAAAAAAAGTTCCCGCTTCGAATGGATTGGCGGATATCCGTAAAAAATGTCTTCTTCTCAACACTCAACTAAGTGCTCCGCTTTCTCTCTTCCTTTGGGAGTTGAGGAGACTGAAGCATTTAAGGGGAGGGTTTGATCAAGGTGGCAAAATCTTTGGGAGAGAAGAAATTTGGTGGTGGTGGCGATTTGATATTCGCACTTCTTGAAGCAATGAAAGCCATTGGATAGGCAAGTTAATGGAGAAATGGAGGAGAAACATAGTAGCAATTGGAGCTCTGCACAGGATGTTGCTCTTTTGGATTCGATGAGATTTAGTAAAGGTGGATTGGGACCTTCATCAATGGTTGAGAGCAGTTCTTGTTGTTGATCTCAGTGTCGACTGAAACATCACAGCCGCTCGATGAGGAAGTACTGGTGGTGGGAATGAGAGTGTTTGATGAAAGTTTGACACATGTGAGAAAAAACCTGTTGCGTTTTTGTGTATGCTCATTGGCTGTGTGAATTGGGAGATAATATTCTCTGCACAAAATTGCTCTATCTTCTCTCATACAAATCCCAAATCAAAACAAAAATTCAACAAAACCCATTAATCAAAACAACTCAAAACACAAAACTCAAGAGTCCATAATTGCTAGTGAACTCCAGTTGGTAGTAGTAGTAGAGTAAGGGGCAGAGGAAGATAAAATCAAAAGAGTTTGTGTTTGTGGAGAGACTGAGAGGCGGAGAGTGAGACTGTGAGAGACAGATCGATGGGTAGGTGCCTGAGTGGAGGGTGGTTTAGGTTTTTTTTTTTTTTTTCTCTTTTAAGAGTTAAAGGGTATTTTAGTAATTTCCCTACATAAACGAATATCCGCCAGTCGGATATGGCCAAATCCATATCCGTCCCCAACTATGTGACAAATACTGTTTGGATCCCCGAAACTGCCCCAAAATCTTGTTAGGCACATCCAAAACTGCCCCATTTAGAGTGGGTGTGAATATCTGTGAAAATCTGCCCCACTGCCACCCCTAGATACACGAACTCTACACAGAGAGCACAAAGCTATTCAAGCTTAAATCTTTTATTCAATAGTTAAAAAAAACTGAGTACACATCTCCTTTTTCAACCTTATTTATAAAATAAACTAGCCTAAAACTCTCCTAAGCTTTCTAAAACTGCCTAAACTTGACTTCTAAGTAATATAATCAAAATATGACATAGTTTGATATAAAATAATTATGACTCTTACTAAATAGTAATTAGGTATGTTTTCTTAGCTCCTGCATCACAATCCCTTATTAGAATATGTGATACTCCTTTTGTGATAACAGTCACCCTGTATTTAATGTTTGATACGCAGACAGTACGGAGCTAATACGGAAACAATAAGAAAAGAAGAAGAAAAAGACAACAATAACTTCTTTTTTTCCTAATACTATATTATTAGAACAAGGATTATAATTTCTCAAGAACAATTTTCTTGAGGCTCCAACCTTTTGTTTCTAATAAAGATTACAATTCTTTCTCGAGAACAAACTCTCGAGGTTCCAACCTTTGCTAATTATTAACTAACAAAGATTACAATACTCCCTTCTGAACAAACTCTTTGAGAGGTAGCTTAACAAGAATCAACTCTCGAGGCTCTTTCTCAAGAACAACTTTGTTGTCCTTTTCAAGCTCTAGATCTACATATTTGACCTTGAATTTCTGGGATGCCTTCAACCTACATACAAAGACACGATAGTCTATATATAAATAAATGCAAACAAGGAAAACCTACTCCTAATAGGAAAGTGTTTCCTATGTCACTTTCCTTGCCATGCAAGGAGAACTTCTTGTTTTCAAGCCAAACAATGAAAACCTACTCCTAATAGGCGAGTGATTCTTTTTCTCTTTCTTTGTCCGGCAAGGAGAACTTTCTTGTTTCAAGCAAACAAGGAAAACTTACTCCCAAGGGGACTTGTTTCCAAACAAAACAAGAAAACCTACTACTATTAGGAAAATAATTCATGTTTGACTTTCCTTGTCCCACAAGGAGAGCTTTCTTGTTTTCAACACTAAAATTCTTGTATAACTTTTTTTTTTCCCTGTCCTAATTGGTCAATGAATATCCTTTCCAACAAGAAACTTTTTCTTGTTCTAATTGATCAGGGAAACTTTATCCAAACTAGAAACTTCCCTTAACCAACTAAGCTCCCTAAAGGAAGATAGTCTTGTATCAATTTCTTACACATGCCCATTTCTCAACAGTAGAGGATCTTAAATTTGATTTTTCTTAAATGTTAATTTTCTGTGAATGGTCAACCACCCCCTCAACTTCTTGTACCTGATTGCTATAAGAGTAGAATGCCATAGTTTTTCTCTTATCCCCAGCCTCCATTGAGTTGAATTGACATTAAATAAGTTGAAAGTAATGATGATTCAGGATTCAAAATTTACTCTTTGACTAGGTAGGCACATCTTAATGAATTCTTCTCCTAGCAGAAAGCTGAGAACAAAAATAGGATACAATATGAGTATTGTGGAATTCATAACTGATCATAAGAATGAACTTACCAATTTAACAATCACATTGACATAATTAGAAAAGCTTGAGCTGGAAATGAAAAGTGACTTTCATTGATCATACACCAATATAATACTGGATCAGTAACAAGTTTTTTTTGGTGTTTTTTTTTTAAATTTATAATATATAATTTTATTTTAGTTTTAATTTTTAAAAAGCTTATCCTTTATTGGCCTTCATTTCTGGTCACTTTCTGCAATACAGTATAGGGAGGAAATAGATCAAAATATATGATCAACTGGGGTTTCTGATAGAAGAAAAGAGGAAGTCCAACAAGAAATTGGGATCCAGTCGTGATTCAGTGGTTTAGCGAAAATGCTACCATAGACAATTTGTTGGATCCTTTGGAAGGAGCGAAACAATTGAGTTTTTTAAGGAGTGGCGTTGGATGAGGATACTTTGTATGGAACGTCTTGTTCTTATTTGACATTGGCCATCTGCAAGGAATTACTTGGGGTGTCCTTTGAGTGCTTTCAGGCTCAGAGGACGTGTTACTTATTTCGTACTAAAGTGTAATTAGTGAAATTTTGTATCTTCTTGTGTTATCTCCTTATTCAATGAAATGCAATTTGACCTTTAACTCTGCCCTCCTAAAAAAAAAGGAAACGAAAAGACTGTACTGTCTCATCGAACTGCGTCCATAACAATGCGTCCTTGAACGACCATCAAAATAGTAAGTGCCTTAGCATGTGTTCCCTAAACATTTCGAGGCGATTTATTGATATTTATGATTAAGTTTATTTCATTGTAACAGTCCATTATCGAGATCAGATCCTGATAATGACTGTAAAAGGCTATATCATTTAGCTGAAATTCACATAATAATCTGTGTTATTTGAATAGGCATATGCACAATGCAATTGCACAAATCAATTGTATTTGCATACGCACATACAAGGTGGTGTACCTATGCGGTTGTTTCTATGGAAGGACAATTCAAAATTATTTTAGTTAATCTAAACCAAGCAAATATGTTTTTGGATTACCAAACTATGCTAATGGCAAAACATTCAAACAAAAATTTCATCTCAGACTCAGGCGTTCTACAGGATCCAGAATAACTTCTGAGCTGTACTTAGTAGCAAACCAGCAGATAGCAGAATCGATTTTCTTTCCTTTTATTATTGATTTTTTGTGATCCAACTTAACTCATAATTAAATTACTGATTTGGTATTTGTAACATCGAGAATTCTACTAATTTTATTGATATTTGATGATTATATAACGCCCTACATTCAGAAGAAAATACCTCTGCTGCTCCTGTAGACAAAGAAGAGTTTGCATTTGATGCTATGATCATGACTCTTGAGAAGTCAAAATATAGAAACTTCGAAAAATGTTGTAGGGTTGATAGTTTTACCAATTTTAATAGAAATGATAAGCTATAAGACCATGATTAAAAAGTCAGGATGATAAGCCTTTTGGATGCGATATAAGGCCTAAATATGAAGGCCAGCCGCAGAATGTTGCGAGCCACAGCATAGCTACCCTGGGCTGTAGCCTGGGATAGAATTTGGCAAAAAAAATTCTTATAAAAAACATAGCTCTTGTCGAAGGTTCTTGAGGCAATACCCTTTGTCATAGGTTAGTTAATTCTGTCTTCTAAAAATATTGGAGACATCTTGTCTCATTGACTCTCTCCATCCACATAAATGACCCACTATGTGGGCCGTATTTGTATGTGCTGTAAATATTTCAGAGGTAAAAGAAATCACACAGCTTCTCATTGTTATTCTAGTCTCATCATGTCACACTCACAAACAGACACTATCCCAAATTTCTAGTTTATTCTTCTATTAAAAAAATTTAGTCGCATATTACTTAACAATAAATGTAACTGTAGATATTTTATTCATAATATTAATATTTTAGGATGTTTATTAGTGTTATTCCACCAAATTTAGCAAATGGTCCTCAAACTTAAGGGATTTGTGCTCGCAACGAATCAAATAATGTTTGTACTTCACATTTGCAGATTTATTTGTCGCTACCTTTCTACATTAGTATAATTAAAATACAATGAATGGCGTATACATTCTAATCTTATTACTTCTTTTTTACATTTTTCTTTAATAAATTAATTGAGTCCTACTTTGATAACCAAAATTTACTCGCACTTTTTACATTCTGACATGGCTAATGACGGTTTGTCATTTTGCGGGTTTACATTTTATTGGTTTGTCTTGTTTTTTACCATTGCCTCGTTAGTACCTAACAACAGTGCTGAATTTACTCTGCTTGGGTCTTTGTTACCAGAAAAATTTCCTTCTGTCTATGTACACTGTCTTTGTACTAGGGTTTATTTTATTTTATTTATAAATATTCTTTAATGGGATTAATCATTCTAGCGAACACACTTTTTTTGGTGAGAAGACAACTTCTACAGAAAGCTGTAGGAAAACATTCTTTAGATGTTAAAAGTTATATGCTTTTGAGTATTTGTAGAACTAAGAATGAATTGCTTTCCGTCATGTAGAGCCTGCTTCCCCAGAGAGGCGGTGAAGTAAATCTGACTTTGGGTGGGATTGACTTGAACAATTCAGGAAGGTATAAAGATAATGGGGATTATATAGTTCGAGTCTCATCCATTTGACTGATAATATGACTGTTTGTTTTGCAGTGTTGTGGTTAGAGAAGATAAAAAGCTATTGACAGTTTTGTTTCCAGATGGTCGTGATGGGCGGGCCTTCACGCTTAAGGTGGATTGGCATTTATGTTCAGATCTTGATTGTTTTTTCTGGAATGGAAGTTAATCTTTCTTCCTCATCTTCCTTTTTTTTTTTTTTGTAATTTTGATGCTTATGCAAAATAATCAATTTTGTAATGCTAGGCTGAGTCATCAGAGGATTTATATGAATGGAAGACAGCACTTGAACAAGTCCTGGCGCAAGCACCAAGTGCTACCCTTGTGTTGGATCACAATGGGATGTTTCGGAATGACACAAACGATATGATTGAAAATTCTTTCCATCAGTGTTAGTAATATTCCTCTCTAGTATTATATCAGTGGATGAACATGTGATGCTACTTTACCAGATATATTGCAATGATATGCATGTTGCATCTTAGCATTGTACTCAAAAGGATGGTTTATTATTTGTTTACTCGAAAGGACAGTTTTCATCCTTTTTTTTATACTAATTTGCTTTTATGTTCTGTGTATATTATAGGGAGAGATAAGTATTTAGTGAAGTCACTAGTTGTCGGACGACCAATTTTGCTTGCACTAGAAGATATTGATGGAGGCCCATCCTTCCTTGAGAAAGCTCTATGTTTTCTAGAGAAATTTGGTAAGTTTTCATCTTGACTTCAGATGTGGTGATTGGTCACTGGCGTCTTTCTTAGATGAAGTGATTGTACATTGTTTTTTGATGTAAAGCCCCTGAGGACTAACTCATTAATGGTTCAGAGCGAATCTTCTGCATTGTGGCTTTAGATAATAATTAGCATATGATTATTTATTTTCTTGTCAAGAAAATTATATCCTTGAGGTTGCATTGTTAATAAAATTCGAACTTCTATCCCGGATTTGAAGATGTTGTAAGGAATAGTGTCAGATGCTTCTGTTTACGTCTGATTAGTCGTAGAACTTCAACACTGCTTCTTTTACTGTTGGTCAGTAAAAGTTTGAATATACTCCACATTGGTGTTGATTCTATTGAGTGCTATCAAGAAATTGTAAGGCTACAACTTGGGCAGGTTGGGTGACTTGGAAACCCAAGCCCTTCCCGAGAATGGAGATTACCTTGTAAGCCAGCGTCCTAACTTTAAACAACTTTAGACATCTTATACGAACCCTACGAGTTTCTAATGTAAAGTGGAAGTGTAAACACAACCACAATCACAATCACAATCACAATTAAAATCTCAGTTAGGGTTCACAGTAGAAAACCTAATCCCCATTCTCCAAATAGAGAACAAAAATAAAAATATTAAGTATAAACACATATTAGAAATGACCGTTATAAGATACGAGAGCAATAAAAAAGGGTTATTTACATCTTGGGTATGCATAATTTAGGCTATTTTACATTGGGTACACAATTTTTGCATAATTACACATTGGGTACAAAATTGGGTTTTGACTGTTTGTTCAGTTAAGGTCAGACGTCCTGCATTCTGTAAAGACTCGATACCCCTTGGTTTTTGCATTATGGATACCTCGTTGAACACACGGTCAAAACCCAATACGTAATTATGCAAAACTTTCGTACCCAATGTGAAATACATCTAAATTATGTGTACCAAAAATGTAAATAACCCATTAAAAAGCTAGAGGGTTCAGCCAAACTCTTGGACATGTGATATGTGTCCAATCTGTTTTGGACGCATGCTATGCATCCCACCTGTGCCACAAAAGTTACCAGAAATCCAGGTAAATACTGTAGAGAAACTTAGGCAACTAACTAAAAGGGGACAGCTCTGCAATAATTGATACTTCAGGGGCTGATTTTATGATAGAAAACCTTAAAGTAAAATTGCCTGTCAAACCTTTAAAGGCGCTGTAATGAAAGCATGTGCGCACAACCCTATAAAATCACCACATACTGATGGGAACGACACTTATAGGAGGGCAGCGATCACAAAATTTGGAAAGTTTCCACTACTCACTAGGTCTTCCATGATTACAAAATGCTTTTAAATCCTCATAGAAACATGCCAATCACAATTTCACTTGTCTAGTATACTTCCACTTAAACATCATGAACAAGAGCTTTTTGTAGTTTCTTTAAGTCAAACTAAGAAATAAATTTTGCTGGTAGAATTTTTTTCGCTGAAACAAAAGGAATAAATATCCAGTTAAATAGACAACTTTTCTCAGACCATGGAAACCACCCATTTTCATGTTGCTAGGCGAAGCGGTGGAGTACTACACCCAAGATGGGGAGAGTCTAGTAGCTGAAAACATGATTTGTCAAAACGAAACAACCATCTAATACAACTGAGTGTAGTGGCTTATTTTTAAGCATAGTAGCTTCTAAGGAAATAACTGAGAAAAAACTTATACGCTAAATAATGAATTTATTAAAATTATCATGTAATAACATCTTCAGAAATGCAATTCTACTAGATGCATTGATGATGATTAAAGAAGGGAGTACTGATCAAGAGTAAGTGAGGAGAGGCACATGCATTGCTTATGATGTTATTCTGTATTTGTCATATTGATAACCAGTGTACTTACATTGTCATACCTGGTGGCCACATGCCACTTAAGCTACACCCACTAACAATAATAACATGTCAAGAGTTAGGAATGTTTCTTATATCATCTTTCTAAGTAAAGTAAGTACTATTATTTTGGCACCAAAGATGTGACACTTATACTGGATATGTGGGTATTATGATTCAGTAGAAATGTTTTGATTATCTTAAGACCCTTGCAAGTAATTTTTGTTTTAACAAAAGCATGAGAATGCATAGTCAATGGGGGGACTAGCTCAACTGGCAGACTTGTGGCGGATGGTATCACAATTCTAGGGTTCAAACCCTGCCGAAGGCCTTTAATGGTTATGGGATCCAAAAATGTTTGCTCGCATTTAAAAAAAAGAGAATGAGAATGCATAAGATAAGTAAAAGCTTTTTAGATTAAAATTTTAAAATTTCTTATGACAGTGGCATCCTTTAATTTATTGGTCTATTTATTTTGGCTATAAATATTCCTCAACATGAATGATGATACTATAATGGTTATCTCTTTTATCTTTTAACAGGAATAAAAGTAGAAGGAATTTTGCGACAATCTGCAGATGTCGAGGAGGTTGATCGTCGAGTTCAGGAATATGAACAAGGTTTTTCTATTTCCAAATGCATCTCTCTACCTCCATGTTGACATTTGGCCATTTCCTCCTCTATTTTTACTTTTTTCTGGAAGGTTTATTTAGTATTTATATAAAATGTGAATGCCTTAAAAGTTCTTACATATCTAAATAGGAAAAATTGAATTCAATTCTGATGAAGATCCACACGTTGTTGGTGATTGCGTCAAGGTAATTTCGTATTCAATCACCTGAATTATTTGTCATTTGGTCAATGCTTTCCTCATACTTTCCTTGTTTGCATTTCTGGTTGAAGCATGTTCTTCGGGAGTTACCCTCATCTCCTGTTCCAGCATCGTGTTGCACTGCGTTGCTAGAAGCATATAGTAAGTTGATAAAGTTTGTTTATTAATTCTGTTTATATAATTTATTAATTTGTCCTGTGTTCTGTTGATTGTTTGATTATTCAATGCACATGGTATCAATTGGATTTTTAATTTCAGTTGGAAAAGATGAGGTTTTTTAGGTTTTTCTTTTCTTTTTTAACCTTGCTATTTTTCTTGAGATACACTATTATAGGCTTATTTGGGATACTAATTTAGTCACGAGATAGTCCAAAATCATCAAGGCGTGAAAATGTAATGACCCAAAGTTGTGCCACCAATATTGTACCACTTAACCACCCTCGACGGGGATCAAACCTCTGACCTCTAGTACCATTCGCCAGAGCTTTTACCAGTGAACCGAAAGGCCTATGTGCTATAATAGTTCAATTCCACACTTAATTATCATCACTTGGATGATTGCTTAAGTTAGAGAACACCACCTGGCACAATCATCACCTCTCTTTGGATCAAGCGCTTTTTTAGTGCATCACCTGGCATCCATCACCACTCCTTGGACTAGGCGCCTTTTTAGTGGGGTGTCACATGAAGGCTCTTCAATGGACAGGGAACACTAGTCTAGTGGGAGACCATAATATGAAATGAAATGGGGGGCAATCATTTATTACCTATTTATAATATGGCTATTGTAAATTAACCATTATTATAATAATTATCATCATTATTATTAGGGTTAATTCCGTTTTACTCCCCATAATAAATAGCTAATTCGAGGTTGCCCCCAATAGATATTTGTATTACAGTCTCTCCTAATACTAGTGGTCCCTATCTCTCTCCAATATTACAGTCGCTAACACCACCATCTCCCCCCCCCACAATATTAGAGGTGTGGAGGAGGGATATGGTTCAGTTCAGAAGGTTGGGAGTAGGGGATATGGTGGTTTGGAGGTGAAGAAGTTGGGGGGAAATTGGCAGTGTTGGTTACTGGAGAAGATGAAGCTTTTTTTAAGCACTGATAGATTTTGAGATACATTATTTATAGCCATTGATTTTGCTTCAAGATATGTACAAACAGTTCAATTCATCCATTGGATTTAGTACCGCATTTTCGTCCTCAAAATAATGATGCTTTGAAAACAGTTGTTGCCTTAATATTCAATGGACAGGGATTGCTAGTCCTAGGGGAGACTGAAATACAAATATCTATCGGGGCCACCTCGAATTAACTATTTATTATGGGGGGAGGGGGGTTAATTGCAATTAACCCTTATTATTATCAAATAGTTGTCTCCGGTTATCATACAATCATTACGTTGACATCTTTGGTTTTCCGTTTATTTAGTTTATGCTGATGCAGAAATTAAAATGTAACTTTTTTGGGTTGCTCTTGTTAAGGAGTTGAACTGAAAGAGGCTCGTGTTAATGCTTTGCGTTCTGCAATACTTGAGACATTTCCTGAACCAAATCGAAGATTATTTCAGAGGTAATTTGGTTGTTTTGTTGGTGTAAACTATTCCAAACCTAACATTCTTTTATATTGGACTTTAATCAAACTTCAGTGTCTGCTTGAATTTCCATTATATAATTGATGTAAGCACAAATTGGCTAGGAGGTTATCAAATTAGGATCAACCCAAAGATGTACCGAATCGACGATTCGGATTAAGCGTGCTTGGACAAGAGTAGTATCCTAGGATGGGTGACTCCTGGGAAGTCCTCATGTTGCTCCCTTCAAACCCTTCAAAAAAGTAAATAAATAAAGATGATAGTTAAAAAAACATAATTGTTTTAGTAGCTGTTCATACAACTTTTTATTTAAGTATGACTTATATTGTCTCTATGAAGTATCTGGATATCACATTTATATCCTCAACTATAGGACAAGAAAATATAAAAAGGAAATGGATCAATGCAAATGGTAGAACGTCAAGTTTCTATATTTATATTTGAATATAGATTGATCTGATAGGCTAATGGGTCAGTACAAAACTACAAATGGTAAAAAAACTGAGTCCTGCTTTAGATAGTATGAATTTAATATTTTAAGTTCTCAGTATTTTCAGTTGAATATTAGCACTATCAAAAATAAAAAGTTGGATATTAGGAATTTTACTCAGACTTTCTCTACTGAAGTCACTTGAATGCCAAAAGTAGAGATTTAATTGCTGATGCAAAGATGTTAAACTTCTATTAACATATACTCAATTGTGTTATTTGCATGGCCAAAAAATCATATAATTGGCATCATCTCTTTATTGTGACAATTAGTTTCTTTTAAACTATGTCAACCTGCTGTCATATCTAAATCCAACTGCACGAAGAGTGCATCAATGACCTTTTGAGTTTTTGCCTTGATCTAAGATTCTGGAAAGATTTTTACTGAACACTCGTACCAATTTCTTGCTAATCTGCAATGTATCACTCAAACATAATTACTATCCAGGATTTTGAAAATGATGCATACGATTGCTGCTCATGCTTCTGAGAACCGGATGACTCCATCTGCTGTTGCTGCATGCATGGCACCTTTGTTACTTCGTCCACTTTTAGCTGGTGAATGCGACATGGAGGAAGATTTTGATGAGCGTGGAGATAGTTCTGCCCAGCTTCTTGCTGCAGCAAATGCTGCTAATAATGCTCAAGCCGTTATTACAACTCTATTGGAAGAGTACAAAAATGTCTTTACTGTAAGATTCTTGGACCAGTTGGTTTCTATCGTGATATTTATTTCATCCTCTAAGCATCAGTAGCTGGTTTTGTTTAATTAAGGAAAGTATAACCTACTGTGGCTGAGGTGTGAAGTGCTTCAAGGTCTCCTCATGCCTCAAGTATGCCTAAACACACCTTATCGTTGGCCAGCCCCATATTTTAGCCCAAGTGTCTATTTTTCTATAAATATATCTGCATAAATATGTATATACATGCGGCTTCCATTTATGAAAATCCAAAAAAAGCCTTGTGTCTACTCTTGAATTGCTAGTACTCAGCTACATTCTTTCATTTCAGGATGACATTCTACACAGATTCTCGTTTTCAGCTAATTCAAGGACAGGAAAAACTGGGGATGAGGACTCCAGTGATGATGATAATCTTGATACAAATGATATTGGATATCATGATGCAGAAAACGAAGTTGATGAAGACCTAGATTGTGACCCTGAACGTGTACTCAGTGGAAAACTGAGTGAAAGCAGTGGTTATGCTGGCAGTGACCTTTATGACTACAAGGTTTTTCTTTTGCACTGACAGAGTTTCTACTATTCTACCATATATCTGGTATTTATTGAATGCTTTTGTTATTTTGGTGCCTCATAAAGTGATTTCAAGGCTGTTTAGGAGGAAGTCGATTCTCATTGTTGTTTTTTTTTCTTATTGCACGCTGTTTCCCTCCGTTCTTAACCTCGCTATCTGCGTCTCTCTTTCTTATCTTCTCTGGCTATCATTAATGGTCGATTCAATAGTTGTATGCAGCATGCTCTTGTTTATAATACTTTGGGTTGTGATCTTCAGGACCGGCAAGCAAGAGCTCTGTTCCAGCTCCCATCTTGTTCAGTTGCATGGGATCTATGGCACTTAGTTCATGTGTTACAGTTCTTAGACCTGACAATGTATCTTTGGAACCCTAATTTAACACTGGAAGCTAATCATCCATTGAAGACCTGGTTTTCCTTGATGCTTGATAGAGAGAACAGAGTTTCAGAATGTTTTGAAGGAGAGGGGAAAAGGCAAAGCGAGTCCTTAGTTGCTTGGTTTGGCAGTAATAAGGAAGTCACATTTAAATATTACCTTAATGAGAGTTTAATATCATGTGAAAAGAACAGAACTGGACATGGTTCAAGGAATTGTCTTCTCAGGGTTTTAGTTCCTAACAACCACTTATTGAAAATTTGATTATTAATGCCTATATAGAGGTGTCTTAAGCGATTGGAAAAGAACATCATCGACATCCAGGATGCCATTTTATCTTTCTCCGACAAATTATGAGTTCCATAAGCTTCTTGCTTCATTCTCCCATAGAGATTGCCCCAAATTGAAGCATAGATGGGGCATGTCTGATGGCAAGCAGTTCATTCCCCACTGGGAGTGTCATTCCTTGGGGATTCAAGTGTATGCAACAAAACATGATGGATGTGCTTAGGGAGGTGGTGGACCAGTTCTTCAGTTGTAATTTTGAAATCATATTTTTGGAGTTCAATACCTTCTACTTGTGAGAAAGAGAAGAGAATTAACTATTAGGGAAGGTGATGTCTTTATGATAGATCACGTACAACGGAGAGATATGTAAACTGTTATTCATGAACAAAACAAATAAAAACAAAACCCTAGTTTGTTCATACCAGGAATTCTAGTTTTCTTGAGATTGCAATGAGAACTAACTCCAAAATAAACCCTACTACTCATCTAAATACTTCCTCCTATGGGGTTAAGTGACACCCCTTTTATTACTAAATCACCTACTACAATAATATACTCTAAATATCATAATCCCCTTGTTGTGAAAAAGTTAACCTCGAGTCTACACACACATATGCGGTTAACAACTCCGGATCCATATAAGATAAGAGTTGATAAGAAATCCAAGAGTTATCGAAGTAGGACACTCTTTCCATTGGACCAAAAATCTGTTAGGGACGTTGTCAAAAGGATTAACATCAGAATCTGTAAAATACACTCCACACTATTAATCACATAGGCGGAGGTTTAATCACATAGGCGGAGGTAGAGAGCTCGCCACTGGTAACATAATAGGAGGTGCATATCACCACGGAACAGAGTGAGATCACTAACATTAGTAGTACGATGCATTCGAAAATCAAAACTCATAAGCATTATCATTAATCTTTCGTACAATGGGAAAGATCAATGCACCACATCATGAGTTTAGATCCCTTCCGTGTCCGCCATTGTCCATTATGAAAATTATAACTAAGTCACCTGGTCCAAAAGAAACAAAGCGCTTATGACGATCCACAACACTATTCTGTCTTTACGCTGGCGAATCTACTGGTGAATTAAAGTCATCTATTTTGCCTTAAAGGTTGCATCACTACTCAGATGGCCCAAACGATTCACTAGAACCAAATCCACGGGAACAGTTGGAGAAAATTTTTGCACAATCTGGAAAGGCGAATGCCCTGTACTTCGGTTGACGGTGTTATTATAAACAAACTCAGCATGAGGTAAAACGGAAGGCTAATTAGTACCATGTTCAATCACCAGACAACACAAGAGATCGTCCAAACTCTATTAACAACCTTCGTCTGTCCATCCGTTTGCGGATGGAATACAGTGGGAAACTTCAAAGAACAATGCAAACGTTGCTACAAAGTCTTCGAAAATTGTCCCATAAATTTTGTATTGTGTTTAGAAACAATGCTTCTGGTTACTCCATGAAGACGTACCACCTCCATGAAATATAAATTAGCTACATGCAGCGCATCAATTTTTCAACAAGGAATGAAGTGTGCCATCTTGGAAGCAATCAACCACAAGAATAACTTAATTGTATCCTAAGGACGTAGAAAAACTTGATATAAAATTCATAGAAACATCCAACCAGGACCTCTCAGGTATAGACAAAGGAGAATATAAACCAGATTTCGTCAATCATTTTTTAGCAGTCTAATATACATAGCTCTTCCACACAAAGGTGTTAACATCAGTACGCATGGTGGGCAACGTCCTCGAAATAATAATTGGACCTTACTGACACTGGAATGACCAACCAAACTGCCATTGTGAAGTTTCACAATCAACTTATCCCTCATAGGAGACGTGGGTATGCAAAGGATGAAACAAGAAATCATCCCCCCCAAAGAAATTCACCGGATTAGTGTGGAGTTATCTGACAAGCAAGATAAATCGGATAAAAAAGGATCGGACCATATAGTGCGGGCAACTCATCAACCCGTCAACTGAGGTGCACAAAACACAATACTACCAAACAATTTGCTCGCTTGCTGAGTTCATCAGCCAAACGATTCTGGGATCCCCTGACATGCTTCAGAGTGAAGGTGAAGTTCTGAATTTCACTAACCCACTTACTAATCATGCTACTCACATGTCGTTGCGAATTGAGGAAACAGAGGGCTCATGATCGGACTGAATCATAAATTCACAATAAAGAAGATGACGCTTCCAATGGCGAAGAGCTTGGACCACGATAAACAATTTAGCATCATAAGTGAAATAATTCAACTGCTTTCTATAATTCCCCACTGTAAAAGGCCACGAGCCTCCCTTCCCTAGACAAGAAGACCCCCACACCTCTTTTGCATGTGTCACAAGATAGCTCAAAAATCATCCCAAAATCAAATAGCGCTAATACTGGAGCAATGGTCATTTTAAGCTAATGGCTTCAAAAACAGCTTGAAATCCATCATTCCAAGAAAAAAGTACATATTTCATAAGTTTAGTTAGTGGTGCTACAATAGAATTAAAACCCTCAATAAAACGCCTGTAAAAATTGACCAATCCATGAAAACTGTGTACCTGGGAAAAGGAAGTGGGCACAAGCCAATCATGGATAACAACTACCTTAAACCGATCAGCAACATTCCACCCCCTGAAACGACATACCCCAAAAAGGTTACCGAGGATACCATAAAATCACATTTCTTTAAATTCAAATAAAACTGATGTTCACCCAAAACCTCAAAATTAGTCTAAATATGCTGCAAGTGCTCTTTCCTCGGTGTCACTAAATATAAGGATATCATCAAAATAAACAACAAATTTATTGATAAAAGGTTGAAGAAGGTACGCATTACCCACATAAATGTCGAAGGGGCGTTGGACTACCCAAATGGCATGACCAAACATTTTCCAAACTTTCTTTCGTCAAGCTCATACGAATTTGGTGATACCCACTTTTAAGATCTGATTTCGTGAAGCCCATGGCTCCCTACAAAATGATATTTGACAGTGATTTTATTAATGACATGATAGTCCACACACATACAAAAAGGCTCATCCTTCTTGGGCACTAACAAAGTAGGAACAACACTAGGAGTACTCTTTCTGATGTATCCTTTGGCCAAAAGTTCATTCACTTTCCGATGTAACTCTTTATGTTCCCTTGGTGCCATATGATAATCCGGCTGATTAAGGATTGATGCTCATGGTTCCAGCTCAATAACATGTTGAACATTCCTCAAAGGTGGTAAATGACCACTTTCCTCATTACATACATCTCCAAATCTGGCGAGAAACTGCTGCATACGGGGTGGAATTGGGCAAATTAGGCAATTGTAAAAGGTGAAGTTACTGTGCCTGGCTCGTATACGTCATTGGGAAGTTCCTGCACTATCACTGTTGATGCCTCAAGCTGTGGTACCCTAGTCTCAGTCCCATATTTTATGATTTCTCTGGTGTCGGGTGGTGTAGCTATATTAGAAATTTGTGCCCTTCAACGTCACAAAAACTATACGTATTCATATACCCGTCATGAATCGATCATCGCTGAAATTGCCAAGCCTACCCAGTAACAAGTGACAAATATCCATTGGAATGACCATACACCATACCTGATCACTATATTGTCCAATGGGAAAAGGAACCAAACATTTGGTGGTCGCCCTCGCCTTCTTACTTGGATCTAACCAACTCACCGCAAAAGGAACAAAAAGTGATTCCTCCTTCAATCCTAAAGTATCCACCATCCGTTTGAAACCAATTCTCACTTGATCCTCCATTGGTAATCATGGTACAAAATTTTCCTTTACAATTGCAATGGGTATGAAAGATATTATGTTCTCTCCAAGCTATGTCATTCGTGGATGATTCACAATGAAGAGAAGGTGAAACTAAAAGACAAGGTACTGTAGAAAAAATCATTAAACAATGTACAACAGTGCGGACTAATTGAAGGGAACCCCCGCATCCCTACAAAGGGAGAAAACTCCTTGAAAAAACCCCATGACCTGGACCACCCTCACGGCCCCGCCGTCTTATCATGTGTACACGACATTGCACATGCCGGCGTGGTAGCCCGTGTGAACTACTGGGCGCCCTATTTGGCGTCTTCTCGGCTTATGTCGAACCCTTCTCTGGTCCGGTTGAACCTGTTTCGCGAGACCTTGTCTTTGCAGTCATCTCCTTCCCTCGTTTCATTCTCTTTTTCCTATTCATGCGTGGTTCAAAACATTCCTTGAGCATTCTTGCTCTGATACCAGTTGATAGACACAATGGATAACGACATGTAAAAAGTTTATTCAAGATCAAAACAAATTAAAATGAAACCCTAGTTCGTTCATACCTAGAACCCTAGTTTTTTTTAGATTACAATTAGAACTAACTCCAAAATAAAGCCTATGACTCATCTAAATACTTCCTCCTATGGGTCTAAGTGACACCTCTTTTATTACTAAACACACCTATAATAATATATTCTAAATACCATCACTTTGGGGAGGACATAAGTTTTTTATTGAACTTCAGAATTAAGAAGTTGATGCTTTGCATTCAAGAGAGTTAACATTCTGGTAGTGGAAATTCCTGAAAGTTGTGGATGGGTATTTTCAATATGGAGTATAAATGGCCAGATGGGAGGTTCTCCCATGTAAACCTCTCATTTCTAGATCTTGTAATTGAGTGAAGTAGAGATGTTTATTGGGTTGAGAAGCTGGTTATTCTCTATAGCTTCTTCCAAAGGAAGAAAGTGGGCTTCAACGACTGGTGCAAGCTGCTTGCATCTAGAATGGGAGTTCAAGTTCAGCTTCTTCTTCTTTTGTACAAGAATCTTCTTACTGGGGAAAACTTTTAGGAGTCGGTGGTAGAGAATGGCGTGGGAAGATCCATCTTTTGAGATTTCGAGGAATCTGGAGCTGAACGAACTGGTGTGATTCTAGGGCTGTTTGTAACCAGTGGATGAACCTAGAAGCTGTAGATGAGTTGAGTCTTGAAGGAGAAGATCTAATTGTACTTGGAACTTTATAAAGTAATATGACATCACTCTTTTCTGGGTTGAATTTGAGAAGCAATTGTTCCAACACCTTCAAAATATATTGCCATATTGCAGAGAGAGTTCATCAGGTGCTCATTGCACACAACAATCTAAACTTCATTGATTAAGATTTCAATATGGCCTGACCTGATCCATGGACAGGCCCACTTCAACAAGTAGAAGCTTGGGCACGAGGAAGGGAGAGTTTTGTTTTTAAGATGCTTTTTAGATGATTACAAAATTGATATTTTTCATGGGTGAGAAAATTATTGGTAAATCATTTCCTGGTTGGTTCATAAGAAACCAGTGTGACATTTATCATTCAGAAGTTTTTGTATATCAGATATCCAATTTTTTTTTAATTCTCACACACTCTCTCTTTTTTTGCCTTGGCAGGTCTTTGAGGGTGATGATTCAGATGCTGAATCCTCGGGAGAAAATGAGAACTCGGCAATAAAACAGAAGAACCTTATAGAGCTCCATAAGTTATCTATTGATTCCAATGTCAGATCTAATGAGCAAAACATGTTTGTAAAAGGAAGCGAGACCTCAATGCCTGTGATGAATGCCCCTAGTATTGTAGCTGAGACCGTGTCTCGTCAATCAACAGGAGAGAGTCTCTCATCAGTGGATATAGGAAATCCATTATCTGATCTTGGACCTGACTTGTGTGCAGAAAACCCTTCAAGTAAATTAAGTGGTTCCAACGTTAAAGTCAAGCGCTCAACCTTTTGGAGAAGAAATACTGTAAGTTAGTCATGTGACTTTTTGCTGCTTCATGTGAACATCCTGTCTGGCATATCATGATGATGTTAATCAATGCTGTCTAGTCACTTGTAAAAACTTCTAAAGATTCTATATCATGCTTACCATAAAACTTATGGATTGAAACACAATATTCAAGACAGTATTCATGAGTTGAGCCAATCTTCATCTGCTGGTCAAATCAACGATCATGAAAAAACCCAATAAATTGTAGGGTCACTTAGGATTCTATTGCATTTGCATTCAGTTATAATAGATAAGTCACGTGTCTGGTTTATCAATTTTCCCATATATCACTTTCTTTTTCATATTCAATACAAAATCCTATCGTTCTTAATGACTATGGTTACTGTCGATGCAAACATTATCTGATATGGTCTGTTAAATCTTTTTACAGGCCCAAAAGGACTCATCAATGGAATCACTTGGTTCTTCTGGTGACGAGGAGTAAGTCCTCTCCTGATAGAAAATCACTTGACTACTTGTAACAAAATTAGCATTGTGTAACTTTTGCTAGTAAAAATGTGATGCAATTCGATATTCTTCTGATCATCATAGGATCGAGCATGAGTGGCTGTTGGAATTGATAATTGACATGTGCAAAGAACTTTTTCTATTATCTTTAAAGTTTATATGCTTTGCACCTACTTATGCCTAGTTTAGAGATTAAGCGAAAATTTTCAAAAAATAAAAATAGATATCCATATATAGAAAAATTAATAATCTGATTATGTGATTTGTCTTTCTTTTTCCTTATTACTAATTCAGAGTTTGTACATAGGTTTGCTATTCAAAGGCTCGAAATTGCAAAAGAGGACTTGCGAAATAGCATTGTCAAAGAAGTAAGATCTTTTTGGCGAAATTTGTGCTGAATCGTAGTTGTTGATTTTCTTATCTAGATTGTTTTATTATCTATCTTCTTTATCAGGCAAAAGGAAATGCAATCTTGCAAGCAAGTTTGGAGAGAAGAAAGCAAGCTTTACTTGAGCGCCGCTTGGGACTTGAACAAGATGTATATGATTCTTTACCCCTGATATATGAAAATAAACGCTTTTTTTTGCTGGTTTTGCCAGCATTTGCATTATGACTCAAGACATGTAAATGTGCCTATGCTGAGCTTTCAAAACACTTTTACTTCATGTATGTTGTACAAGTAGTACTATCCAAAGGTTTATATGACATGCTGAGAAGCTTCTAAATTTGAACTTACATGACTGATTCTATCAGTATAGAAAATATAAGTCAACCATTATGCAAAACGTATAGAATTCTGAATTTCCATGGAAACATTATTGTTATAATGAAACTTTTGAACTCCTTTTTAATGGTATTGGTAGTCGTAAACTAGATTTGAAAACATATTTCGAAACCAAAATTTAGATTAGGATCTCTGGGGATGGTGGAAATGTGGATCTTTAACATTCTTGCTATACTTCGCAGAATGTATTAAGAGGTTAATAGTAGGAAAAAAAAAATAAGAATCATGCATTTAGTCCTAAAAATTAATGAACAGACACTTGATTTTTTTCCCTCATAGGGATACAGTGTATAATAACAAACTGATTATGAAGCATATTTTTAAAGGGAAAAAGAAAGGCTATTATGTGCTAATGTAACTTCAATACAATAAGATGTTGGAAAATGCCTAAAACTGAAGAGAACCCAAGTCTCTTATTTTACAATCACACAGATGTCTTTTCCGTACCACATGGGAATGTATCTAACTAAAATGTCTTGTGGGATGAATGCATATATACTCGTTACTTTGTTTTAAACCGTTAATTTCTTGCTTTTGCCATCATTTTCTCTACATCTTACCAAGCTTTTTCTTTGAAATTTTTTCTAATTTTTGAATGCTCTGTTTGTCCTTGAAAGCATCTGTAAATTCCTCGAATATGATCCTTTCTGAGACGTGTTTGTGTAATTTGTATGAAATTTTTTATTAGGTTTCAAGGCTACAGGAGCAGCTGCAAGCTGAGAGGGATCTTAGAGCTGCATTGGAAGTTGGTTTGAGTATGTCTTCAAAAGAGTTTCCTAGCTCTTGTGGTATGGATTTAAAGGTCTGTAATATCCAAACTCGGAGTGTGTCATCGAGTAAGCTTTTTACAAATACTCACCTCCATTTAAATGATGTAGACAAGGGCAGAGCTTGAGGAGATTGCCCTTGCTGAAGCAGATGTAGCCAGGTTGAAGCAGAAGGTTGCTCAGCTCCATATTCAACTTAACCAGCAACGACAACATCATTATGGCTCACTTTCTGAATCATGTGACCGCTACCAGTATGCTCATAATCTTCACTCACAACAGTAAGATCTCATCACATGTATATTCTTTCATAAACATTTGTCTTGTTTTAGTTATTTTCTTAACTGCATGTATAGTTTCTTGCAGCTGTATTGTTCTCAATCCTACAACCTCGGTTTTCCACAAATATATTCATTAAAAATCAACCAAAAAATGACTAAAGCAATCAAACTTGGGGGGCGTTTGTTTACACCTCTGAATCAGACGCAATGTCTGGTAATTAAAGAAATGGTTATTAAAAACAATGGCGTTAGAAAAAATGGCAGTTATAGTTAGGGTTGCAACTTGGGCGGGTTCAACCCATGCTGAACCTGAGATTTGGGCAGGATGGGCAATACCTAGGTTGGGTTAGGGTTGGTCACGGTCATCTTTTTATTCAACTCGAAAAAAATTGGGTTGGGCATGGGTAATTGATTTTCCCAGCCCGGACCAACCTGAGCCCAATATGTATAGAGTCCAGTTCTGCTGTCCTCTGTGGAAGCTGTCCAGCTATCCAACCAATCAGAGGGCAGGAAAACAGGACTGATATGTAATATTTCAGCATATATTTGTATCTAATTACACAACTCCACCTTGTTAAATTAAGAAACAAATCGATCTCATCACGTCTGTTCCTACATTCTCTCCTCTATGCAATATATTCATCTTCTCCTCTCCTCCACGCCTCTTGTTGCGTCACGTTTTTCTCCTCCCAAACAACCAAATCTCACATCAACACCTCTATTAGCATGGACAAAGAACACTATGGCACACACCAGTGGCGGACCTAAGATTAGTTAAGGGGGGGGCGAAATGACAAATAATTATTAGTTGATAATAGTAGTTATCAAGAGCTGAGCAAAAAAAAATTATCCTACCCGAGCTAGTAACTAATAAAAAAATACAACTATCAAAAGTACATTGCATATATCAAATTGAATCCAATGTAATCCAATTTTAAGCCAAAATAAGGTCACAATTTCGATAATCTTAGCAAGGGCAAATGAGAGTAATAACTAAAATATATAACTAAAATCACAAAATAATTAGGATAAGTATTTAGTTGAAACTTAAAAAATCTGAAATTTGCAAACATAATAAAATACTAATACAATTTCATAGAAAAATGGTTTATGTGAGCCTCAAATTTTGTATGAGCTGGCTAATGGTATATATTTTTATTGAATTATATAGTTATTTTAGATATTAATTCAAATATTTTTGGAGGTTTTATACCACTTGTGGACATACATTAAATTATTTTTTTTAATGTTTGCAATTACATATAAAATTGCATTGAAAACTAAAAAATAGGAGTAGATCGCAATGACAAATAATAATTGTCAATGGCCATAAAACAATCATACACTTCAAGAGGACCGAAAATAAGTTTTTATTAAACTAAATTTTTTTATGTTTGCAATTATTAATAAAAGTGCATTGAAAATAAATAAATATATTTATGTTAGTGAAGAGTATCGAACTCAGGTCATTTACTTAAAATGTTACATTTCCAACCACTAATCCAATAGAGACATCTGAAAATGATTGAATGAACAATAATGATATTATACTATACATTATATAATTATTTTTTAATGCTAAATATTTATTAAAAATATTTTTAAAGTTCCCCCTACCCCTCGCCCCTTAGTAGGTCTGCCCCCGCACACCGTGTTCAATAGGGAATTCATTCAACCAATGTGACACGATTTATGATTCTCTATTGTTTATGAGTGATGTGCAATTTTGGTTTCAATGTTGTCATCCTTTTAGTTAACCCATACAGTGAGGCCTCTCTTAGATATCCTTCAATAGGGTGCCTTGTAGAGTGAGGAATGTTTGGGTTTAATGGTTGAGGAGGAAGGTGATTACTCACCCAAAAAGGATTAATAGAAGAAATTGCACAATATCGACTTGGACATTCAACTTCCATGTATTGGTTCAAGTAATAGAAGTGACGATTTATTTCCTTAATGGAGAATTATTTTAGTGGAGAGAACCTAGGAACTTATGTATATCAAAGTGGTCCTTAAATGCTACAACCTGATTGGTTAGACAGCTGGACACACTTAGTCTGGACAGCAAAACCGGACTTGATATATATCATAGGGCTAAGAACTTATGAAAATTATCACATTAGAAAATTTCATATCTTAAACATTATTTATAGAATGTGCCAAAATGAATTCAATCACATTTTAGCTTCTATATTCTCCTTTTTTGGCATGAATATTAAATTCAAATAATTTTTTCTTATTTAATCCACATTGATTATTTTACGCAATTTTTTTTTTTGGGTAGTTACCAGTAGATGAGAATCAATTTATTGCAAATTTGAAAAATGCAAGTTTGAAGACCTATTATTATTATTATTATTATTTTATGTAACCTTTTGGTAATTGAGCCTTTTTTATGAAGAAATTAAAGATCTTAATGGAATTGAAATATATAAGTCAATTTATTTTATTAGATCAATTTTGTTTGAAATTGTTTGATAAAACTCTAGCTTTTAGGACAAATACTTAGTTAACTAACATGACTTATGTGGGAAATAGACAACCATTTAGTTAACTAACACGACTTATGTGGGCAAATGGATAACCCGGACACTAAGATGTCAAGATTGGGTTGGTCATGGGCACATAGAGGCAAACCTGAGATTTGGGTTGGGCTGGGAATGGGTAAAGTATCGAAACAATGGGTTGGTCATAGACAATGCTTTCAACCTGCCCACTTGCAGCCCTACTTATAGTTATTGTTCGACTGATATATTTGACTACAACCTCTAGTTAGAGTTGCCTCTGCATACCATAAGAGGCTAGCAAAAGTTTGAATAAGATATTTACCTTTAGTTAGAGGTTCCCTCTTAATAAGAGGTTAGACGTCTAATTCAAACAAACACCCCCTTAGTCTCCCAGAGATCCTAGCCAGAGAGACTTTATAGCCAGAGATCCTAGTTAGAGTTGCCTCTGCATACCATAAGAGGCTAGCAAAGTCTGAATAAGATATTTACCTTTAGTTAGAGGTTCCCTCTTAATAAGAGGTTAGACGTCTAATTCAAACAAACACCCCCTTAGTCTCCCAGAGATCCTAGCCAGAGAGACTTTGAATTCAACACCAAACAATTTTGCACTAAGGCTGTGTTTGAAATTTTTTTAGGAAATCTAAAAGCAAAAGAGAAGAGATGGTGATAAAGAGGGAGATTTTTTCCACTTGAAGTTGAAGTTGCCCACATATTTTGAGAAAATCTTCTTTGCAACCCCCCTAAAAAAATTCCACAATTTTTTGAATAACCATGTGGACAAATTTTATCAACAAATCGCTGCAGCCGTCTATGAGAATCAACTCATCATTGAAGCGGGTGACATACTCCCTCAGTGTTTCGTTTGGCTTCTGCTTGAGGCTAAGCAAGTAATGCGGGCCCTTTCTGATCCGCTGGCTGCCGACAAAGTGAGTGATAAATACTTTTGCTAGTGTGCATGTTCTCTGTTCTCTGTTCTCTATATCTATTTCTCTCCTCCCTTTCCTACTTTTGGCCAATTTTTTGTGGAAAAAAATTATTTTGAAACAAACACACAATATGGGTCTATTGCCTTAAATGGAAAGTTTAACTTACAAACCGGCAACCAATTTAAGTTATTATTTAACCTATAATCTGTCCTAACGACTATAACTTATATATATAATACTGGTAACAAGTCATAACGAATCCTAAGGAGCAAAATGGTGGGACATAAGCAATATAGTGGAGTTCCTTATTAACCTTATTGTTATCATGAATTATGCATGCGAAGGATGGATTTGGAAGTGTATGGAATATGGGACAAATTACACACATAAACATATTTTATGGTTCTCATATGTATGACTTGTGTCTGCAGGAAGTTTCTTCATCAAAATTTTGATGCAACCCTTGCTTATTGTTATCATGAAAGGAAGCAAAGAAGTAAGGTATATATTTTTTGAATACTTTCTTTGCAAATATTACAGTCCTTGATTTCTACTTTGCATATGAGAATATATGTTTCTATTTTGGGATATCAACACTTTAGGTCATGTCTTTTGTACCTATTTAGGTCCTCAAATTGTCCACTTCAGGGTCTGGGCCACTTGACCGCATTGGCCTCATTACAACATTCATCATCATCGTCAAAGCCCATTCCCGAGATTTTCGAGGTCGGCTACATGGATTTTGGTTCTCCAAGCAATGCGATCTTCCCACATTTCCTCGCCTAATCCAAGCTCAATGATATCTTCATTCACTGTCTTCATCCAAGTTTTCAACGGTCGTCCCCTCCGTCGACACCCTCCATTAACTTGCCAATCTAAACATTTTCTAATTGGCGCCGTGTTTGGTCTCCTCCGCACATGACCAAACCAAGTTAAACGTCTTTCTCTAATTTTTTCCTCTATGGGCGCTACACCTAAGTATCTCCTAATTCTTTCGTTTCTAATTTTATCCTTACGAGTTTTGCCACACATCCACCTTAACATACGCATTTCTGCTACTGCCATCCTATGCGTATGTTGTTCCATAGTAGCCCAACATTCTGAACCATATAGCATGGCTGGTCGAACAATTGTCTTATAGCATTTCCCTTTTAGCCTTGCAGGCATCATTCTATCGCATAATACTCCTGACGCCATTCTCCATTTCAACCAACCAGCTTTAATCCTATGGTCTACATCTTCTCCAATAGCCCCATTCTTTTGAATTATAGATCCTAGATATCGAAAAGCCTCGCACTCTGGGACCTCGACACTTTCGATCTCAATTGCATTAGTTCTCCCTCTTGGTTCACACCCAAAGTTGCACACTAGATACTCCGTCTTCGAACGGCTAATTCTAAAACCTTTACTCTCTAAAGCTTCCCGCCACTTAACTAATTTCTTACCTAAACCTGGACTAGTCTCATCCACTAAGACAATATCATCTGCAAATAACATGCACCAAGGTACATCTTCTTGCAGATGTCTCGTCAACTCATCCATGGCCAAAGCAAAGAGATATGGACTTAATGCCGACCCTTGATGTAGTCCTACTGACACTGAAAATTCACCAGACATCCCACCTACTGAGCGAACACTTGTTACAACCCCTTCATACATATCCTTAATGATATCAACATAACATTGAGACACTTTCTTCCTTTCAAGCACTCACCAAATTAACTCCCTGGGGACTCTATCATATGCTTTCTCCAGATCAATAAAAACCATATGCAAACTCTTACGTGCCTCTCGATATTTTTCTATAGTTTGCCTAAGCAGGAAGATGGCCTCCGTAGTAGACCTACCTGGCATAAATCCAAATTGATTCTCCGAAATCGTGGTTAAACTCCTAAGTCTTTGTTCTATAACCCTCTCCCAAAGTTTCATCGTATGACTCATAAGTTTTATCCCTCTATAGTTCGAGCAATTCTGGATATCCCCTTTGTTCTTATAAATTGGTACCACAATGCTATGCCTCCATGAATCTGGCATTTTTCTAGTTTCCAAAATCCTATTAAAGAGCTTAGTTAGCCATTGAATCCCAACTTCTCCCAGACATTTTCATGCTTCAATTGGTATATCATCCGGTCCTACGGCCTTCCCTGTCTTCATTAAATAAACAACTATTTAAAACAATTAAATAAAATAATTTTTAAAACAACTATTTAATCTAATTCCAATAAAACAAAAAAATTGATTCAGTTACGTGGGGTTGAAGGGGCACATGCACACAACTATACAAACAACTCATCTATCTATCATAATTTATATCACAAAGCAAAGAATTTATAAATGAAAATGCAATAATTGAGAGATAAGCATACAATAAAATTAAAACCCCTTTGTTGGAATTTTCTCAAACCGACAAGCACCGATTGTAACTCAGTTGGTCGAACATCTATTCTCCTTGTAAGAGGTTTCACGTTCAAGACTCACTAGTGAAAGTTTTAGTGAGTTATCACCCGATCATTAGGAGCACGTGTTGTTTTATTCATTAGCCTTTGGGTATGGAATGTAATTGCTTATGTGGACCACAACAAAGCGAATCTTCATGCAAGGCGAAAACAATGTGGATGTAGGTGGCGACAATGATGCAGCATTCGGACATGATTTGGTTACCCCTATGGGGACAATGATGAAACCTTCAGGCGTTGTTCCAGTTATCCTTTGGGGATTGCATTGTAGCCTCCAGGCATGATTAAACAAATAAAAATGGTCAACGATCCAATTTTAAAAATAATAAATAAATAAAGATCCCTAAGAGCACCAGTTCCCTTTGGCTTTTTGCTCGTCACTTGAACCTACCACAACCAACTCTACTACCCTTACCAGCAGCCACCACCATGTACTCCCTCTGGCCCATATTCACCCTACCTCAACTCAATGCCACACCACACAACATCCTCACCGACCCTTCTCTTCCCCTCCTTCCCCTCTCTTTCTCTGATTCAAGAAGTAATTTACCACCTCATATCTCTCTACTTCAACCAGCAGCGCTACCCCAATCTCCAATGATAGAAATCATTGGCACTACATCTCTTATAGTTGGCATTGGGCCTTCTCTCTGGCCGCCTAGGGAAGTAAAAGCTTTCTGCAACTTGTTCACCAAAGTTGTCCAATTAGGTTATGATTGAAACACTGTTTTTACAAAAAAAAAATCCGGTTTTGGTACAAGTTTGATGAGATCTTACCAAAAATTAGATGGATAGATATGAGAGAAATTGGGAGAAAGAAGAAATCCCCAAACCTTGCAATTAGAGTGTGAAGGGCTCAACGACCCTTTTTTATTTATTTAATCCATGCTCAAAGCCTCCATCATTGTCCCTATAATGTAACCAAACCTTGCCTAGAGACTAATTACGATGTTGTTATCACCCAGCATCACACGAAGATTTACTTTCGCTATAAGTAGCTATATTTTGGTGGATGGTATCACAAGTCTGGGGGGTTTGAACCCTGCGGAGGCGTTTAATAGTTTTGGAATTCAATAAAAACCCTGCTCGCCTTCCAAAATAAAAGTAGCTATATTTAAGGCTAACAACTGAGCACTTATGCTCCTAATAAACGTGTAAAATGAACTCACTAAATTCCTAATAATCTAGGGCAACATGGTGTGTGTTCAAGTGACCTAGATCCTAACATGGACAATCTGAGGAAGAAGCACTCTAGTGGTATGAATGATGAGATTTCAAGTCTAAATATTCCCTTTATCGTTTCAACTTTTTTCTATAGGTATGTCATTCTATAGGTATGTCTTCACTCTTACCATTAAAAGGGTATGTTCCACCAATCTCTCTTCTCTTAGGCCTACATGTCGGCATAAGTAGTGTTCTTTATAAAAGTTGTTATTTGATACTAGTATTTAGCAGTTGGATTTCTGTGCCAAGAAATCTTCCAAAGCCCATGACCATGTGCTCGCACCTGATAAATATATTATGGAAAAAAAAAAAAAAACTTGTGCTGTTGTGCGCACCCTATTGTTGCGTACAGATCAATTTTTTAAAAGGCTTCGTTTTTTCTGCTGTACATTCAACAGTGTCATATCAAATCTATGTGACAGTCAACAGTGTCATATCAAATCTATGTGATTCATATCAAATGACGTGCCATATTTCGCAGTCTGTTATCTGAAATTGATCAATTCCTATTTTCTGGGTCTGCATTCCATTACTTTGTATCAGACACTCACCATATTCATGCTCTTCATGCTATATAGGCCGGATTAAATGGCTTTTCAGCCAGGCAGTAGTCTCAGTTTCTGAATTTCTCTGTTTTAATACATTACTTTAATGTTTACAATGTAATTACAGGAGGGCTCCTCCATATCAGATTGGAGTAACATAAAGGGTCAAGTTTTACCATCTTCCAGTAGTGGCAGGCAACTCTCACGTAAGCAATTTTCAAATGCAACTAGCTTTAGCGATTCAACGAGTTCTGAGGCATCTAAAAGCATTTCCATAGACGAGCTATGTGATGTTGACTCTGCCACTGTGCCCTGCACATCAATGACTACAGAAGTATGTCCTCTTGATGCTTCACCCCCCCCCCCCCCCCCCCCCCCCCCTTTCTCATTGATCCTAATGTTGTTGTACCTTTGTGAATGGATATTAATTTACTGCATGGTGCAAACTGATCCATTTATTTGTACCTTACAGGTGACAGGATATCAGAGGCAGCCATCCACCAGTTCTGCTTTAGCAGAATTGACAACACGTCTGGAATTTTTTAAGGAGCGGCGTTCTCAGCTCATGGAGCAGCTCCACAACCTTGATTTGAACTATGGAATGACATCTTCACAAGGCTTTATGCATAAACCATCATCATCACCTCGGTGGAACTGATGGGACGGATGATACTCCACAAGTTAAGATGAGGAAGATATTGCGCCCATTATCTTCATTTGTATATCACTTATGTTGTTTTATATCATTCATTGTCCAATCCCATGTTTATTTATTACTAAGATTTCTATTTTTTTTAATTTTCCACTGAATGTTTGATTTGAAACATTGTTCGGGAAGTACATTTTATCTATCAATCAGGTAATCATGTAAGAGTTGGTGTAGGCATAAGAAGTATTCTTGTATTTGTACATCTTTGAGAATAGCAACAGTATATGCAACATTTACTGTTGGTGACAGGCAGTCTTGTACTTAAATATTGGCTGTTGGCCATCTTGTAACAGTAACGGTTGTTTGGTTTCCTTTAAGGCTAATTCCTTTCTTGTAGACCCGTAAATGTGTTTTTGTACTATTAATTTTGGTAATGATGTTTGTTCGTGACTTGGGTTCTCCATGCAAATAGATTGTTTAGGGTTTCGGATACGTTTCCATGTTTTCTTGGGCATAAAACGAAAGACATCAAATGATATTAGCATACGGATGAATGGATCAGTTAACCTATAGGTTTTAGCTTGCTGCTGCACCTGTGCATTCGTTTACAGAATTTTAAAAACTGTTTCATTCTTGGTAAGGTTGATCTCCTAACCGCCTGCTAGAATGCAGCCTTGGCCCCTTCAACTTTGATCTTAAAATTAACAAGAAAATGAATTGTATGTGACACTTAAATTCATGAGCCGCAAAGAATGAAACAACCACATCATCAAGAATACTATGTTTAAGAGCACAGAATCTAGCCAAGGTCGCACTTTCTGCAAATCAATTTTCCAAACAATATGGTGGTGGCAGCATCCTAACAAAGACTGATGTTTCTTAAATGAGCAATACTTTTGCAGGGTGAGGAGTCTCCTTCCATATTCCAATGGAAGTATTATCAGGTACTATGCAACCAAATCCAAATTCAATAGAAACTGCAGATTGAGCTTGAATTCATTGAGCTAGGCCTTGACCTACCTCTCTAAGATGTATAGTGTCAGTTTGTCGGTGCAGAATATTTCATTTCAACAAAGAACACAGTCCTTGACAACTTAGCACTCTTTAGGCCTTTGAGGATATCAAAGTTCAAAGCATGTTTGCAGGTTGACACCAGGTGAAGCTGAATGATACATAGTACATACTTCCTCTTTATCTCTCTGTAGTGAAGATATAACTCTATGGATGTACACAGTACAATATGTTGCATAGGCGTTGCCTGGATTGACATATGCACAAGTTTTAGGTCTTGCCTAGTACCAAGCTAGTTGGAAAGTAGCCAAGTAGGGATATAAAAGATTCCATCCTCAAACATCTGAGGAAGTAGCTCAATTCCAGAACAGGTACATCTATGTGTTAGATTCCGCAAGCAGAATATTTGTTGCAATTTTAAATCCAAAATAACAAGAGAATGAATAGGGCATTGAAGGACAATCTCGATATATATAATCATCCAGAAAGTACGGAATATTAACATTCTGTATTGTATTATTCTTATAATCAAATACTAACTATACATAAGACATTCAGACTACTCGAGCCACTCTCGAGCTGTTACAACTATGGCACAGTACTCTTCGATCCACTAGCGTTCAACTCAAACAATTGATGAAGTGCTTGGATGCTATTCCCCTCATTCATAATTGGTTAGCTCTATAGACTTCTCTGCTCGAGTCATTTTTCCTATTTAAACTGCCCAGCCACTGAGCAAGTGGTTGTCCTTGTAACCTCACAAGATTCCTCCTATAGGGTATAAGTATGTTCCTAAGACCTGCAAACCCCAGTGACATTAACATCGAGCAAACTTATACAAAACAAAAATCCTGACAAATGCTCATAATAGGAAACAGTAAGGCTGTATCTTACTTCAGTTAATTATGGGGTTTTTTTTGGTAAACTGTACTCAGACATGCAAATTGCAGTTCCAATGTGGGTGGGTGTACAAATTTAATCATGCAAACTTTTGCCAAGAAGTTGGGAGTTTTGATATATAAGGAACTCAATGTGGGAGAGGATCCAGAGAATAAGTTTGGCTATCCAGAATAACCCTTGAATATGATCTTACACTGGAAAGTACATGCAGAACGTTAGAGCCAAAAGATAAGTTCATCTTGGAAAATCTGAAATTTTATCTAAAACACAGTTAAGATGTAATGCCAGACCCAATGTACACATCTTGGGAATACAATGAGTTGTGGTTCATCTCCGTTCCCTTCTTTGTTTATCATGAATTCTTTCCCAGTAAAACTCGCTTACTTGGATCAATATAGATCAGATAGATTAGAAATAACTTGGATTGAGTTTTAGCTGTGTACCTCTCAACATGTAAATGTTTTTACCTGTTTGTTTCTATATATCTTTGCATGCATTTATTTGAACATTTCCTTGGTCAAGGATCTGTTAGTGTCATGAAAAGAAGGAAATATCTACTCGTTGAACACTGACAGCGGGTAGGTATGAGTATGTTCCAGGTCTTCCATTCGGCCACTGGAAAATGATCAACCAATTCTTAGAGAACACCATGAGTACAATAAAGTTTGAACTCCTCATTCCAAGGACACAAGCATACTCATACGGCCGCTAGGGTTAACCAATTCTTGTGCAATTGTATTTATCCTCTTTCTTTGCATTGGATTATTCTGTGCCTCATCACAATAGAATATATTTCGCTATTGTTGCATGGTAGGTGATAAGAGTATGAACACCCCACTTGGTTATTTAGTTAGCGCCATTGCAAACAAAATCACACTCTTATTTTTCCCCTACTTCTTCTACATGTACTCTTAACAGTTTGTACACATTCATAATGAAATTTCAAATCATTTAGATTTTACTATGCTATGGTGACACCATACTACCAAAATAATCAAAACAAAAACAGGATAACAAAGTATACCTGCAATGTACATAGTTCTATACACACGAGTCAAGTGAGCATCTCCATTCGTAATGCTCCGAGGTCGCTCTAAGCACTCAAGAAAAGCAAGATCAGCCTTCAAAAGCTTAGCTTGATCATGAGTGTCATAACCCATATCATGACAATAGCAACAAAAATCCAACCAATCAACTGGTCTCATATCCCAAAGAAGAGCCCCATTGTTCTTCCCACTGGACCAATTCGGTCCGCAATAATGCCCATACCTTGGGAACAACTGAGAAAGAAAGGCAATTCGTCCTTTATGCCAAGGCACCTTAGCAACATAAGGTCTGAAAGTGGTCTAACAATGGAACATAGCAATCTCCATTTGGCTCAATGGTTACAAGAGAACCCCTTTGATCTAGTTGAATCCTTCTTCGGTTGAAAGTGGGCTGAAACTGGAATCTGTTGAGAACCCATGGTACACAACACACGAGAGACCAACCCCAGAGTTTAAAATCTTAAAAAACCCCATTAGACTTGGAGGTTTCTTGTCACGTCCTCAAGCAAAGCTGATTTGGTTTTGGAAGTAAAGAGGAGCTGAAATAAGAAACAGAAAAAATAGAGCGCCAAAACATTGCGCCAAATTCAAATTCAAAAGCTGGGAGTAAGGGTAGTTAAGTAATTTGCTATTGTCAATTACAAATAAGAGGAGCACAGCCAAACACGTGTAAGCTCTGGATTAGCCATCTTGAAATTTTGTTACAAGTTTTAGTATAAGTATAGTTGCTCTGTAATGGAGAAGGCAGAGAAGATAGTTGTATTAAGGCTCTTCTGGGTTGAGTTCACCCAAAGAGAAGTTACACTCTTTAGTTTGTATTGTTTTCAGATCTATAATAGCTCTTCTTCCTCTTCTTTCCATCATTAAAATCTTCCATTTGCTCTCTGCTTGTTGAAGCCAAGTCACAAACGTGACATTTAGTATCAGAGCGGGAACGACACCTTGGACTGTGGTAAGATCAGTTGAAGCCAACGACCATGGAAACCAGGGCTAAGGAGATCGAGATGTTTATGCGAGAGTCTAAGAAGATTCAAGGAGAGACCGCAAACCAAATGGAATGGTTGAAAAATGAAATTAAGAAGCTTACCCAGACATATGAAGTTCAGGAAAAGCGAAGTGAAACTCGATTTGAGCAGCTTGTTCAGAATCAAGCAAACAGTGGGCATACTGGAGATCCGAGTACCTCTGCCACGCCAATCTCAAGAGCTATCAATCAACGATCTGGTTCCCAAAATCATTGGGAGCCGCAAGGTACTTATCCTCGTATACCTAAGTTGGATTTTCCTGTTTTTGATGGAACAAACCCTAGATCATGGGTTAAGAAATGCGATCGATATTTCAACTTCTTCCAAATATCTGAAGAGAACAAAGTGGGAATGGCATCGATCCATCTTATGGGAAAAGCAGATTTATGGTTCCTTGACTACCAAATAGGCAAGGAAATGCCTCAATGGAGTCTGTTCGTCCATGACTTGTGCGAGCGTTTCGAAGATTGCACACTAGACAACTACGTGGATGCATTTAACAAGTTGCATAAAAAAGGGACGGTAATGGAGTATTATGACCAGTTCGAAGAATTGAAATCAGTCATGCTGTCTCACAATAAACATCTGGATGAGTACTACTTTGTGCTAAGTTTTTTAGTGGGTTGCATCATGAGATCAAGTCCCTTGTGCAACTTTTAAAACCAACTACATTAACCCAAGCCCTTTCACTAGCTAGGATGCATGAGGCGTCCACTCATAGGCCTCACCAACAAATACAACTACTACACTCCATCTAGCAGCAAAAACAACCAGCCCTCCACCAATCACTCCACAAATTACTCACCAACTACACACATCACCCACAGAAACAGTCACCCTGGAAACATTCACCTAACACCACCAAACACCTATCACTCCACTCCACAAAATAAGCAACCATATTCTACCTCATCTTTTACAAAAATAAGACCAAACAATTCATTACCTCCTATTAGGAGATTGACACCCGCACAAATGAGGCTGAGAAGAGAACAGGGGCTATGCTATAACTGCGAAGAGCAGTATAAACCAGGCCACCTTTGCAAGCAGCAGCATCTCTACTTGTTGATTCCTGAAAATGAAGCAATAGAGGAAGAGGAAGGGGAAGACCTTACACTGGTTACTGAAAATAGATCTTCACTGGTTATAGAAAATTTACTCCAAGAGGTTCCAACTGACATGGAAGTCTATTTGCATGCAATCCATGGCAGCATGTCTACCAATACATTGTTGCTCAAGGGCTTAATAAAAAGAAGAACCGTCTCAATACTGGTGGACACAGGTAGCACACACTCCTTTGTAGATCCAAGAGTAGTCAAGGATACTAAGTGGCCAACAGTACTCACTCCCCAAATGCTGGTTAAAGTTGCAAATGGAGATCAACTGATCAACAATGCTATCTGCCAGCCATTGAAATGGACTATGCAAAGAATTCAGCTTGAAGGCACTGTTCGGCTACTTCCTTTAGGAGGATATGATATGGTGCTAGGGGGAGATTGGTTGAAACCCTTTGGGGATATTACTCTGAACCTACAAAAGCTGCAACTCACGTTGAAGATACATGGGAAATCAGTCACCTTACAGGGAGTGTCTAATACTGGTAATTTGAGTCTATTGGCGGGTAAGGATTTCTCCAAGCTACTTAAGAAACATGCAAATTCTTTTTTGTGTCAACTATTCTCCATATCTTCTCCTTGTCCACAGGAACAAACACCACTTGAAATACAGGAGTTATTACATAATTTCAGGGACCTCTTCCAGGAACCCACCCGTTTACCTCCTCATAGGCAATTCAACCATCATATTCCCTTGAAACCAGGTCATCAAATCCCTTCCCAACAACCTTACAAGGTACCTTATATGAAGAAAGCTGTCATTGAGAAATTGGTCCAGGAAATGTTAGCCTCAGGTCTTATACAACATTTCCAAAGCCCTTTTGCTGCTCCAATTCTCTTAGTTCAAAAGAAAGATGGGTCTTGGAGATTTTGCGTCGATTATAGAAAACTCAACGACATAACCATCAAAGACAAGTTCCCCATGCCTTTAATAGATGAGTTACTAGATGAACTCCATGGTGCCACTGTTTTTTCCAAACTAGACTTAAGGTCCGGGTATCACCAAATACTTGTCCATCCTCCGGACATCCATAAAACTGCTTTTAAAACACATCATGGCCATTTTGAGTTTAAAGTGATGCCATTTGGTCTCACCAATGCCCCGGCATCCTTCCAAGCCTTGATGAACCAGATATTCAACCCTTTTTTAAGAAAATTTGTCCTAGTCTTTTTTGATGACATTTTGGTGTATAGCCCATCTTTCCCTCTTCACCTGAAACACTTACAGACTGTTTTCTCCATACTCAGACTCCATCAATTATATGTAAAACCTTCCAAGTGCTCTTTTGCTCAACCAAAACTGGAATACCTTGGACACATTGTTAGTGGGCAAGGTGTAGAGGCTGATCCCAGTAAAATTGAGGCCATGACCAAGTGGCCAATACCTACCACTATCAAACAGTTACGGGGTTTCCTTGGTCTCACAGGTTATTATAGAAAATTCATCCAGAATTATGGCCACATTGCACTTCCTTTGACAGCTCTCCTAAACAAAAACTCCTTTCAATGGTCCCCATTAGCCACCATAGTTTTTAATCAATTAAAAGAAGCTATGTGTAAAGCTCCGGTATTGGCCCTTCCTGATTTCACTATTCCCTTCACTATTGAGACTGATGCCTGTAGTCGAGGTGTAGGAGCTGTGTTGTCCCAAAATGGTAAACCAATTGCTTTTTTTAGTAAGGCTCTTAGTCCAAAGAATCTTACATTATCCACATATGAGAAAGAATTGCTTGCTATTGTAATGGCTATCCATAGGTGGAAATCTTACTTATTGGGCTCCAAGTTTCACATCTACACAGATCACCAGAGTATTAGATACTTCCTGGCACAGAAGGTTACTACTATGACTTAGCAAAGATGGTTGTCCAAACTCCTTGGTTTTGACTACGAAATACATTACAAGAAGGGGACTGATAACACTGCTACCGATTCCTTGTCAAGGTGTGTTTCTCATGAACTTCAGTGTTCAACAATTTCCATTATCACTCCACAATGGGTACTCGATATCATCAGCTCATATGAGGAGGACACCATGGCAGATCAGCTCATCAAGCAACTGCTCATTCAACCTGATTCAAGGCCTCCCTTTTCCTTGCAACAAGGGTTACTGAAACACAGACATCAGATTTATGTTGGAGTTACTGGTCCTCTTAGACAACACCTAATTCAGGAGCTTCACAACTCTCCACTGGGTGGCCATTCAGGGATCACCACTACACTCAAGATACTTCAGCTATACTTCTTCTGGCCTAACATGAAAGTTGCGGTCATTACATTCATCACTGAATGCAACACTTGTCAGAAAAATAAAAATGATCAGTCCATATATGGGGGCCTCCTGCAACCTCTACCCATACCAGACCAAGCCTGGCAGCACCTCACGATGGATTTCATCGAGGGCCTTCCTCCCTCCAGCGGCAAGACTGTCATCCTGGTCATTGTGGACCGCCTCACAAAGTATTGTCATTTCTTCTCCTTGGCTCACCCTTTTACTTCGGCCATTGTAGCAGAGTTATTTCTTCAGCATGTCTATAAGTTGCATGGGCTGCCAGTCTCCATTGTCAGTGACTGAGATAAAAATTTTCTGAGCTCTTTCTGGCAAGATCTGTTTAAAGCATTGGGTACAACTCTCAACCTAAGTTCAGCGTACCATCCCCAAACAGACGACCAAACTGAGCGTACCAATGCTTGTTTGGAGACTTATTTACGGTGAATGACAAGCGAGACTCCATCTCAGTGGACTAAGTGGTTGTATCTGGCGGAGTTTTGGTTCAATACGTCTTACCACTCAAGTTTACAAACGTCTCCTTTTCAAGCATTATACGGATACACTCCGCCCTTGATGGCTTTACCTCCTCTAGTCCATACTACCATCTCTGCTGTCCAGGAATACCTCACTAAGAGAGACCATATGCTCTCCATTATCAAAGAAAAGCTCCATCGAGCTCAAGAGCGTATGAAGCACTATGCAGACAAACACAGAGCTGAACGGGAGTTTTCAGTGGGTGATTGGGTATATCTCCGTCTCCAGCCCTATCGTCAAACTTCAGTCAGCATCCGCCGCAATCTGAAGTTATCTGCTCGGTTCTATGGTCCATTTCAGATCAGTGCACGCATAGGTGCAGTGGCTTACAAGCTGGAATTACCTCCTCTTTCGAAGATCCACCCAGTGTTTCATGTGTCTCAATTGAAGAAGAAGCTGGGCAACCAAATCATTCCCACATCATTGCTGCCATTGGTCGACAACTCGGGCAATTTTTGGGCTGAACCCACTTCCATTTTGGCTCGTCGATTAGTCCCTCGCCATAACAAGGCTGTGACGCAAGTGTTGATTCACTGGTCAAACTCGTCACCTAAAGATGCCACTTGGGAAGACTGGCAGCACATCCAAGCAATGTTCCCATCATTTAATCCTTGAGGACAAGGATTTGTCTTAAGGGGTGGGCATCGTCACGTCCTCAAGCAAAGCTTATTTGGTTTTGGAAGTAAAGAGGAGCTGAAATAAGAAACAGAAAAAAAAAAAAAAACGCCAAAACATTGCGCCAAATTCAAATTCAAAAGCTGGGAGTAAGGATAGTTAAGTAATTTGCTATTGTCAGTTACAAATAAGAGGAGCACAGCCAAACACGTGTAAGCTCTGGATTAGCCATTTTGAAATTCTGTTACAAGTTTTAGTATAAGTATAGTTGCTCTGTAATGGAGAAGGCAGAGAAGAAAGTTGTATTAAGGCTCTTCTGGGTTGAGTTCACCCAAAGAGAGGTTACACTGTTTAGTTTGTATTGTTTTCAGATCTATAATAGCTCTTCTTCCTCTTCTTTCCATCATTAAAATCTTCCATTTGTTCTCTGCTTGTTGAAGCCAAGTCACAAACGTGACATTTCTGTGATTGCAGCTATGGAAGGGTTGGGTTTGGGAGAGCGTTTGGAAGCAAAGAAACCAAAGTTGGAAAGATTCTTGAGGAGCCCAAAGTTCATGTTGAAAGAACCATGTCAAGTGAGAGAGATCAGAGAATGGGGTGTAAGAGGTAAGTAGGAAATTGAACGAAATTGGTGAAAATCTGAATGGGTTTAATTGAATGAAAAGAAACGCTTGTTAGCGTAGACAGGAGTTGATACAGAACGAGCGTCTTTGGGATGGTTTGGGATTTGAAAGTAAAGAATCAAATGTCATTGTCAAGAAGCATGAGAGATTTGTGGAAATAAAGTTTATTCATGATTACTGTTGTAGACAAGCTATGAAAGCTGATTCTCTTGAAAGGAAACAATAAGTAATTATATTTGCTGATAAAAGTGGAATAAAAATTTATATTGAATATTTGAAGATGCTGATGAAGGTGAATGATGTTAACAAGTATGCATGGGGTGTAGCAGCTTTGACACTCTTGTTTTGTCAGTTGGACGGCGCTAACAGAGAGGGAATGAAGCAAATTGTTGGATATTTGCCTCTTTTGAAGGTATGTTTCGAATTTTATTTTGTTAATTACCCTCATAATATATAAGAATTTCATAAAATTTATTTATGCTGTTTTCATTTATAGGCATGGATATATATAATCACTTCAGACTCTGGGGTAATGCAAAACTGAAGTGGGATGTTAGACTCCCCACCATAGCTAAATGGAAACTCTCACAAATTGTAGGAATTTTGGACGAACAAATCATCACTCTCAGGGAGCATCTCGATGACATGTCTCTTGAAGAAGTAAAAATGCATATTCAAGTTCAATAAAAAAAAATTGTGTCATATATTAATAAGTTTTAATTATTATAATTTGTAAGTACTTTGGGACCCTTACGTGAAGTCCAAGGGAAACACTCCCCTTCATGGCATCACATAGTTCACAGAATGTTTGTTATGCCTTAACATATAAGAACCCTATCACCCCGATAAAGTTATGAGACAAATGGGAAAGGTACAAGTCATCCCAATTCTTCCAATCCAAGCCAAGTTGAAGAATAGAGATCGATTTGGCAAGCACTATTCCGTGAAGTATAAGGTTTTGGCTTTGTTCGCTGAAAGGTAGCATTATCATGTCGTGTCAACTAACAAACAATGTGCCCCCGTGAAGCTTCCATGGGAGTGTACGGAAGATTACTTGGACTGGTTTCACCGCATCAGGCATCCCTTCGTATAACCACCAAACAAGAGAATAAGTCATCCCCTAAGAAGACATTTGTTTTTTTTTTCAAATAAGAAGGTAATTACAAACATTTTACATTTATGTAATTTCAAATTTTTACATGGTTTGCACTAACATCTAATGTTTCCCTGCATGAGATTGTCATTGCTCATGCTCGTAACTTGATCAATGCCTTTATTGAAGAAGGGGGAACATCAACAGTGTTATTTTGCTCGCCCGACAAAATAGAATGCGAGATTTGCAAGATAAAATGTCTACGCCCGTTACCATGGAACAAGAGGAAAAAGAGCATGACGTACGACCCAGTGTTGACAGTAGTGAAGTTGGTGGTGGAGGAAGTGAGTGTAGAAGCAAATCGAGGCATGAACAAAAATATTATATTCGGAGACGACAAAGATAGTGTCTTCATTTTGTAAACTTTGAAAAAAAAACATTTGGGAAATATTTGTTTAGAAGCTATAAGTTTTGTAAACTTCAGAAATGTTTTTAACGAGCTTTAAGTTTTTACTTATGTTCGATATTGACTGTTCCATTTGTTAATAAGCTTTTATATTTTAAGCTTGTTACAATGAATTGAATGCGAGGCTATTGTTATAACAAAGTAACAAACAATGCGAAAATGACATAATTTGCAGAAAAAATTTCGGAAATAGATTGTAATGGATTAGTTTAGTTCCGAAAATAATGCGACAATGCGGCATCATATCAAAATAATGTCTGAAAACAAAACAACAAAATGTAGGTTCGATGCGACAATGCGAATAAGGTCATAAAACAAATATTGAGAAAAAAATATCATAAAACTGAGTTTCAGCAAAAGTGTGTAGATTTTTTATTTGTTTGCATGGAACAATGCGGGCTTTTGAAAAGGCCTGCAGAGTTTCAGGCGAACAAATAATTTTTTTTCAAAAAAGTTTACTATTCGCCGGGAACAATGCGGACATTTTCAGAAAGTTCGCAGAGTTCCAGGCGGGGATTTTGAAAAAGCTCGCCTGGATCACTGCGGACTTCTTCAGATAGTCTGCAGAGTTCCAGGCGAAAAGGAATTTTTTTCAGAAAAAATTCTTGTTCGCCTGGAGTAATGCATACTTTTTAAAGGTCTCCTCTTGAAACTCTGCGGACTTTTGAAAAATGTCCGCATTGGTCCAGGAGAATGGTAAATGTTTTAGAAAAAAAAATTGTGTTCGCTTGGGACCCTGCATGCTTTGTCAAATAGCCCGCATTGTTCCATGCGAATAGACCAAAAACCTGCACATTTTTGCTGAAACTCGTAAAAAATTTCAATTTGTAATTTCTTTTCTTTTTTTAAATTTAGTTTTCTGAAGTTTATGCGCAACAGTCCAATATGGTCACCACCTCGTTCGTTCTTCACATTCTTTTGATTATTGTCATTGAACTTTTTCGCCATTGTCGCATCAATACCAAGCTGGACATCAAAACTACTCTTCAACGAGATTGCCAAAGGAAACATGCGACATAGTCGGGTTGGTACTATAGGATGCAATGGTGGGTTCGGTTGCATATGAAGAAACATATGGTGACTGCTCTGAGCCAAGTGTGTCATGAAACAAACGCGACCTTCGTCAAACTGTGGTGTCGGGTAAACAAGGAAAAACATGTCGTGTTTTGGTTCCCATAACAAATAAATACGCATTGGTAATGGTTCGCTGCAAGCTTAAACATATTGGGGTCCATAAACCAATTTTCTATGTCTATCCGCACATGCACTTCTGGAATTAGCAAAGTGTCCTTCACAACCTTTACCCCTAACTCGTGCCACATTGCAAGCCACAACTCTTCATTACTTTCAAGCTCCGTCAATAGGTTTTTTCGTACCTATTCCCAACCGCTTTCGTCGTCGTAATGAAGGAATTTGGCTATGCATCGAAAGCCATAGTTTTCCTCACCTGGAACGTTGTCAATGTCGTAAATATAATCCCGTATCCAATACGAAATCTGCCTCATCAATCTATTGTTATGAATTTTCGGTTTCTCATTTTTGATTGACAACTTCTTACTTTTGCCTTTCATTTCTTCTTGTGTCATGGGGTATTCGTGTCCCAAGGGATCCCTTTTTGTGGACCTCTCGTGCTTAGCCAACTTCTTATTTTTAGGCCTCCCCTTTTCAGCCACAAATGCTAATGGTTCAATCATCACACTATCACCCCGAGAACTCAACTCTATAAGCTTCCTCTTCATAACCAACTTCTGATCATGAGTTGACTCATTGAACCTATTCATAAGGGCGTCGACCATTGAGTTTATAATCACATCGCCACATTCACGAATAGGTGTTGTGCCAAGTTGAAGCCAATACTTGTCTATGGTGCGTACTGAAATTTGTCCTGTGGGAGTTAGATAACATGTAAGTTCATGAGCGCAAATTAATCCATGAGTTGTTCGAAGCACACAACCACACTTGACAGGGTCAACCCCCACACTTTCACACTTCCAAATTTCTGAATTGATCAAATCAATAGTCCTGTACGCCACCGACCCATGAAGTAAGCCAAATAAAGTCCAAATAAAGTGAAGTTGTGGTCAGTCTTCACCTTCGTCAGACTATGCTGAAATGACGACTCTATCTCGACCAGTTGGATTTTGATCATATCATGCATCTTTGTCCAGACATTAAGGAATGTACCTTGTGAATTTTTCAACTGGTGCTTCAACTTCGAGTGTGATTCTTCAACTCGACCCGTTGTTCGTTGCCCAAAATGCATAAATTTATCGGTCCATGCACTGACAAAGTACTCCTTATGGGGATACCAAACTGTCTTGAGATATTCCAAACACTTTGGGTATTTTGCCCATCTTCTATCAAACTCAATTGTGGCCTTGTTTCATTTCTCTTATGTACTTGATCTATACAAATCTGAAAAAGAATCTATAAACTCAACTCACCGATCATTATCCTCAAAGTGTTTTTTGCAGTTTTTCTCAACATTTGTGTTGATGTGCCATGTGCACAATAATCTCCTTGACTTTTGAAAAACTCGCTCAATATCTTTGATCAAACCTAGTTCTCTATCAGTCACAAACACGCTGGCAAGTTGTCTAGCTCGAAAATTCTTGCAAGCTTTTCCAATGCCCAAGCGTATGACTCTTCCTTCTCAAACACATAAAATAAAATGCAACATTGAAAGTCTTTTCGGTCAACGTCACACCAACAATCTCAAACAACGACATCCTATAATGATTTGTTTTATACGTGCAATCAATAAGCATTACTTGTGGAAAACACTTTGCCAATTGAATAGATTTAGGATGCGCTCAAAAAAGGTTGGTGACTCTATTCCCCTGATCAACAAAATGTCATTCTATGTACTTGTGCTCCTTCAACAACTCTAGAGTATGTTGCAAAGCCATCATGCCTCCTTGTTCGAGTACCTTTAGCCGACACGATACATTGTAAATATGTTTCAAATTCGAGATATTATTCGGATACCTCTGTTTCAGCCGAGATAAGATGTGGCGCGAGGGTTCACACCGGACTTCGCCATATTCTGCATATAAATCATCTCCTCTACATTCAATTTTCCAGCAAACGAATGACCAACAAGTGACTCTGATCAAGGATGATTGTGGGTTCCACATGTCACTTGCAACCTCCAATGGTCATTCTCCAGTGGGATCCCTCTCAATTAAAAATTACAGTCACACTTCTTTGTACTGCTCGATCGAACAAAATTCTTTTACCTTTTACCGGGCTTCCCTCCCCTTTCACAACTAAAATGGATCATTCCCTTCCGACTTTGATTAGCCGGTTTCGATTTAGTGATAATAACAACTATGTTATTATCCTTACCGATGTTTTGGACCCAATCTATCAACGCAGACCTTGATGAGAATGCCTAAAAAAAATTAAAAACTTGTTAATAACAACATATTTATAACAATGGAAAATGGAGAAAACGAAAATAAGTAAGAACTTGCATACCTCGTCCTTAACAAATAACTGACTATCATCGACTACTAGTACCAATGATCTTTCTTCATTGTTATCGTCACCACTTCCATCCACATTATCATCAAAATTCTGCATCATGATTCAATTTATAATTAGTTTCATATATTAATTCAAATTTTAATTTACTTAACAACAAAATGACGGTTACCTCTAAATGGTTTGTCTATGGGTTCTCAACATCGTTAAAAGACATCTCCATATCTATTACATCTATTAGAAATGTCTATGCACCAATGCATCATACAATAATCAATCAATTATTTTGAAAAAAATAAAAATAAAATTATATGCAAATTAGATGAAATTTTTTATGCAAATTACCTCCATTGAAATGGATTGTCCTTGCTATTTAAGTTGCTCATCTTCCTCGCCCTTATGTTCACCCTTAAAATCTTAATTTCTAACATCATCAACTTTACTAAACCCTTTCATTTTCATCTAACGAAATCAAATAACTTCTTCCAAGTGAAATGTAGTGGAATGCAATCGATGAGGAAGAAATAGGGAAGTGGAGGAGGAGGACGAGGAGTAAGGGTTTTTGCTATTTTCCTTTGCTATTTTCCTTTGCAATTTTGGGGTTTTTGCGAAGAGGAAGAGATAGGTAAGAGGACGGGGACAAGGACGAAGATGACGAACCTTGAGAGGAAGTGAAGTTTGGTTTCTGAGGTTGGGATGACACGCAGCAAGGAGTGCGAGAAATCGAGAGAGGAAGATGAGCGTTTTTGCTTTTTTGGGGGGGTTTTTTAAAGATTTTTTCGATTTCCTTTTAGATTTAGCATATTTATTGGTGGTGTGAGTAAGTAAGAAAAAAAAACGCAATGGTGGTGTGAGAAAGAGGTTATGGTGGTGTGGAGTAGTCATTGCCTTTTATTTTTATTTTCCTTTCAAATGTCTGTCCATTGGTTCCCTGAGATTCTGGTTGTACACCCACATAAAATTTTGCTGTGTATCCACTTCTTTCCTTACTGACCATGAGAAAACTCTCCCTCTCTTCAACTTTAACATTCTACATTCTATTCTACACTCTCCCTTCCTTCCACTATTTCCACCCTCATAATGTCAAAATATTATTTTAATATGTTTTATTAGTGTATTTTGAACTTTAAAAAAAAAAAAAAAAAACAACAACAACAACATTTATACGAGTATATGATGTATCCAACGAATATATCTATTTAGTGCAAGGTTCAGGATCCAGTGATATAAAGGCTTTAACATACATTGAAACATAACATCCTAATTGTACACATACTTAGATCTAATGTAGGAACCAGAACCACTGTATACTTATTTATTGTTAAATAAAATCTCAAACAAATTTGGGTAGATGTACATCTCTTTTGTATTTGATCCACTGTCTCCTTGAAACAAAGTATGTCAAACTTGTTGCCTTAGAATTTTATTTCCTAAATATCCACCAACTTTAAGGTTCATGGTATAAGTGACTTTATTTAGTTATAATCTAGGAAAATAGATAGAGTGTGTGATCCATTGAGTCTAAGGATATGTATGGTTATGATGTTATTTTTCAAACTATGTTAAACTTTATGTCACCGGATCCCGACCCATAGTGCAAACTCACAAATGTGTTTTAATTCTTGCCGAAAACAGGCAATGATTTCACTGTATATATCCATAATTTTTTTGTTATGTATGCTAAAATTTTGCTATGTATCCAATTGCAAGATTTGGAGCTTTGAATATAGCTCTGTTTCAAGATCTGGAAGTGTTGTGATGTGCTGATGTATGGGTTTTCTTAAACTTGGGTGTAGCATGCGAATATTATTTGTGCTTCTTGCATATAAATCATTTAGTCATTAAAATCAATTACAAAATTGTCTCTTATATTGATGTCTCACATGAGACCGAAAATCAAAAAATTACCTTTAAAAAATGTGATTCGTGCCTTAGCCTATCATGTGAACAGCTAACAATATGTTTTGTAGGTATCTCTACACTATAATTGTTGTGGGTTTGATGAATAGTCCCTTTGAAGCGGTGTCAAACTTTTCCATTTCATAAGTATCCATATTGAAATTTTGTAGAGTAAGTCTAGTCAGTCATGTTTGCTAGTTTTTTTTTTTTTGGTGTTTTTACACTTTTTACCAATTCTCTTTAAAACACAACCACTATTTATAGAAGGGGTAAAAGTGTAAAAAAAATCAAAAAAATGCTAGACAAAATATTGCTAAGGATGAATTTGTAATTCATTATCCATTTAAAGGCCCCTATTCAAAACTTTAACACTCCCGTTGGCTGAAATAGTGTAATAAAATGTACCATTACAAATTTTTTTATCAAATTGATAAAGCTTCACAAAAAAATAAAAGTGAGCATTATGATATTTACAATACCATATTAGTGTAGTCCTAAGCTACATTATGTTATTGCCGATTTCGTTGATAATTTTAGTGATTTAAACTCATTCATTTTTTTGATTTTACGATATTTCTTTTGCTTAATTTTTTTTATTTATCTTTTATCAATTTAATTTTTTGTGGTAAAAAAAAGTACACATTACAAGATCGAACATGTTCACATAATTCTCACGTGCATGCAAGACATACTAACTGATGATACATCAAAATAGATTGATCATCACGGCCGTATACGTGGCATAGAGACTCATCACAAGGATAGAACGCCCGATCTATTGGGCCAGCTTTAACAGGACCTGAATCTAGTCCCAGACAAATTAGAGCTCGAGTCCAGGCCCGATACACGTTCTCTCATAAAGAAGAAAAACGTTGCACCAAGAAAGAGTTGTGGAGGGACTTACGCCCCCACGAACGCATCTCCATTAAGGAGGAGACTTTTACAATAAACATTTCATTCCGTTGCGCCTCACATGCTTAAGTCACGCAGAGAGTTAACCACGACCATTATAAAGGTAAAGAGAACATTCGACAAAGGTATGCAACTTTAACTGAGTTTTGTCCAGATTTATATCCATTTTTCTAACAGAGTTACTGACTTAAGCATTGGAGTGCCTTCGGCCACAAAAAAGGTGGTCCTTGGCAGTTTAACAGTTGTTTTGTAGGTCAAACTCACAGGAGGACGATTTTTGGACGCATCAGTTTGGCGTTGTCCATGGGGAACGACAAGTTTCCTTTTTTCTGAAAACAGAACACGCAGTGACAAAGCTCACCACAACCTGACAAAAGATCAACTAGCTACCAGAAAAAACAATGCAGCCCACGATCATGACAACTCCGCCGTTGATGCATCGCTAACAGCTAGAGAAGGAGAAATAGTCTGGATCACTGAACCAACAACGTCCGAGAATGTGAATCTACAACAGGCAGTAGTCCAGACAACCCAAGTATCCGACGACGCTGCCATGGACCCTCAGGTGGATTTGCTCTTAACCCAGATGGAACACGTAACAAAGATGTTGGAGAAGATCACACAGGAACACACTCAACTAGCTAATCAGTTCAGGCACAACCACAACAAAACTCCGCCAATCGAACTCAGGTCCTAGCAGAACCCCAACAAGGAAACTTCGAAAGCAGCGAACTCCCTCGAGGCAAGAATCCACTATATAAAGGGACGTTTACCGAAATCCAATTCAGAATAGGGGTCACGAATCCTAATGTATTATACGAGTTGGCAAAATCGCTATTTTCCGACGCCCTCATGAAAACAACAATGCCGAAAAAGTTCATCCTGCCAAAGTTCGAGGTATATGATGGAACTTTCGACCCAACCGATCATTTGAGGCACTTCCACCACATGATGGCCCTAAAGGAGACCACGGAACCAATCTTATGCAAAACATTCCCAATCAGCCTCACTTCTACAACGATGAACTGGTTCAATAGTCTACTACCGAGGTCAATAGATTTCTTTCAAACTTTGGCCACCGCTTTCATCACCAGATTGATCTGAAGCCAGCGGATGAGGAAAGGGCCACACTACCTACTGCACATCAGACAGAAGCTCGATGAAACAATACGAGAATGTCACCCGCTTTACCAATGATTTGACAATGATTGATGGATGAAGCAATGACACAGCCACTGCAACCTTCGTGGCCGGATTGAAGAGAGGCCCCTTCTTTGACGCTCTTAACCTAGAGCCTCCAATGGGCATGACAATCCTACTAAAAATAGCACAAAAGCATATCTCCCTAGAGAAAATGAAGGTAGTCAAGAAGAAAAATGACCAAGAAATGGAAAAAATTTCAAGAAAACGGGAAAGAAATGAAGAAAGAAGGCGGAACAACGAACAACAGGAAGGCGAAACCCATAAAAAGACATCGAAACGGCGGAAGGAACAATTCACGACAACAAGAATCTGGGGGTTACAACCAACGCGAACTCGACACGAACGGGTAACGAGCATAATGAAGACCACATACAAGCCATACACAACCCTGAAGACAAGTTTAGCAAATATACTGAAACACATAGCAAAGTGGGATAACGTCAACTGGTCGTTTCGGATGAGAGGGGATCCAGAAGGGAGAGACAAAAACTAATATTGTTCATTTCATAAAAATCATGGACATGATACCAAAGAATGCTACAACTTAAAAGACGAAATCAAGCATTAGGCTCATAAAGGACTACTTGACGAGTTCATCGGAATACCAGACAATTAGATCACGTGGAATGACAAAGTAGACAATGCTACAGGATCAATGGAATAGTCCAAAAAATTGATATACAATACATAATGCATATCTAGAGGAAGCAGAGCACGCAAAACAATTAGGCGAACTCCTCACTCGATCGATCTATATCGAAACAAGGGTACTGACGAAATACTTCACTGATGAACAAGACATGAAAAAACTTGCATCAACCAATTCGTACAAGTCAAAGGACCTCATTAGCAGTTGCAAGTTTGACCTGAACCACTAACAACGCACGAGGATGAAGCAAAGCGATAAAAATACCAGCCCACAATACAATGGCTGACAATGAGCAAAGGAAGACAAAACAAATCACACTCTGAACCAACATAAACGCCTTAACGGCCAAAGCTGATGAAAAACTCAAAGAAACATCAATAAATATTAAGAATTCAGAAACTCCAAATCTTCGTGCGGGCAACAAGATAGATACGTCAATAAACAAGTCGTACAAAATCAAATGATAAAAGTCGGACACACTCAACTTCTAGTCTAATCAACCAAGAAGTAAAGGTTGGATACCCGAGTCACCTAAACACAAAAAACTTCGAATCGACCGAGATGTCAAACTAACGAATTAAAGGTTGGACAACCAAATCACCTAAACACAAACCGAGATGTTGAACTAACGAAGTAAAGGTTGGACACCCGAGTCACCTAAACACAAAAACTTTGAATCGGTCGAGATGTCGAACTAACAAAGTAAATGTTGGACACCCGAGTCACCTATACACAAAAAACTTTGAATTGATCAAGATGTCGAACTAACGTAGTAAAGGTTGGACACCCGAGTCACCTAAACACAAAAACTTCGAATTGATTGAGATATTGAACTAACGAAGTAAAGGTTGGATACCCGAGTCACTTAAACACAAAAACTTTGAATCGACCGAGATGTCGAACTAACGAAATAAAGGTTGGACACCCGAGTCACCTAAACATAAAAACTTCGAATTGATCGAGATGTCAAACTAACGAAGTAAAGGTTGGACACCCGAGTCACCTAAACACAAGAAACTTCGAATCGATTGAGATGTCGAACTAACGAAGTAAATGTTGGACACCCGAGTCAACACAAACCCCGAATCGACCAAGGTGTCAAGTTGACAAAGTAAATGCTCAACAAATAGATTGACAAAAGGACTTCGATCTGACAGACAAAATGTCAGAGTTGAGAGAACAAGTTACTGCAATATGAAAAAGTACAGGCGAAAAATAACTTTTTACAGCAAATCAGGAAGGACAACAGTAGCCCACAATTAGACAAGCAATGAGCCTAAGCACAGAAGCACTTATAGCTACAACAAAACCAAAAAGAAGAAGAAAAAAAAACAACAACAACAAAAATCAATTTTTATTGATAACACTACTCTGTTACATCCGGAGAAGGTGATACAAAAGTGAGAGAACACTACACCACAAGTGCTTATTAACAACGTTTAAATATAGCATTTTTACACTTAATGCTATGAAAAGCCAAATTTTAATAGTATTACAGTAATAAAACGCTGTAGAATAGGAGCGGGAACATTAAAAAAAATGAGCTGCTTCTATTTCACTTCAAAATTTTAAAAACCCCTCCATTTTTCTTAATCAAAGGCGCACATAGAAATCAAGGAAGAGAGATAATGAGGGGGGTCGAGTTCCACCAGTCTCCCTCTCTCTATGAAAGCAAACCCTCATTTTCGTCTTCACATCTCTCTCCTCTTCTTAAACAACAACAACTCTTCTTCCCTCTCTGTTTTCCAATGGCGCATCCAAAAGTTCCAAATTTTATATTCCTTCCCGCGCGATTCGATCGAATTTCGTATCATCTGGTTGTACTCAATTGAATAGAATTGCAAGACCTGTTGTGAATTTGGATCAAATTCGATCAAAAATCTCGGCGAATTCAGCTGAAGTGATGGAACAGTCCTCCTCAAGTAAGACTGACTCAAGGGTTGCAACCACCGTTAATGTTGATTTGGGGGACTATAGCTATCCGATCTACATCAGATTCGGGCTTCTTGATGAACACGACCTTCTTTAGAGATACTCATTCTCTTCCATCCACGCTTCCTTAATCATCTCTCCAAATCCAAACCAACTATCTCTTCCATCTTTTGGTGAGTTTTCTTCTTCTTTCGCTTGATTTGGTTACTATGTTGTTAGCTTTTTGAAACATTTTTCGGATTTTGATTTCATTAAGAACAATTAAACATCTATAATCTTGACTGAGTGTTTCTCTTTGATTATCGATTGATGATCGATTGGTCTTTACTTCCAGGATGGAAGTGGAAGTGGAAGCAGAAGTCGATCAAGGATTCTTGAATCGGTGGTGACTGAGGAGAGAGAGTATGAACCGATTGGATTCGGAGAGAGCGGAGACACTTTTGTTGCTTCAATTCCTAAACAAGTTTTTTATTCTTTTTTTAGTTTTGATTACACTTTTTATGAAAGTGTGTTCTTTCACTTTAATTGCAATTAGCTTATCAAGAAAGATCTAAATTGAATTGATTTTAGACTTGTAGTTAGAGTCTTAGGTGAATATGTTAGCTACATGATCTTCAGTAAAGGTAACTGAAATCACTAAATAGGTTTCTGAGCTTTTAAGTAAACAAACTTGTTATTGAGTTGGTGAAGCGAATTGTCGACTTGCAAGTGAGATTCTAAGTTAAGCTTGACAGATATTTGATAGATTTGATTTATTTAATACTTGTTTTTCACATTGTTAGTATATATTTGAAATACATTTGGTTGATATGAGATGAAATGATTGGTGTTTCAATGGCATATACAATTAAGACTGAAATGAAAAAGAGGGGAGCACAAAGCCTCATGGAAACTCTTTTATATTTAGTAATAGACTTGAATGGAAGCAAATAGTTGGATGAATATAATGCAAGGAGAATTTCGAGGGGAAAAATTCAAAAATACCATTGGTTTTGCAACTATAATGATCCAATAACATCTGCCACCTTAATTGGCAACCTGCAAATATTTGCTTACTCTCTCATAATTGTTCGGATAGCTTGCCTTTGAAGGAATTCTCTTTATGGTCTTGCCTGAATTAGATATTGAACATCATCATGTGCGTTATAAGTTGGATAATTACTAAATTGCATATAGGTGATTCTATGAAGTGAAGGCAAGCCTTTTAGAATTTGCATACCATGTTTCTTTTTATATTTACAGTTAAATTTTTTTTCGAAGTGGTCCACTTTTGGGTATCTTACATATCTGTAAATGTTACTTCAACTTTAAAATGACCTACCGATCTATGTTCTTTGCCAACCTTCACCTTTGTCATCAGGACAATGCAAGTCCAGGCACAGTTCATACAAGAAAATATCGGCAAAAATTACATTGAAGAGCTTTTCCAAGAGAAGGAAAATGCATATCTTGCAAGAGAAGGTTCAAAATGTATACATGCATGGATACACCAACGTATTTTTTCCATTTTATAACTTAAGTCCAAGTAATGAGAATTACTAAGTTCGAAAGGTCCTCATAGAATTAATGGATATTAGTAGTTGTCGATAGAAAAATTGAATAATGTTGTCTTTTACTTGGATAAATTAATTTTTTTTGTCGACTTTTCATGGTTTTCAGGTACTGAGCTAGAAACCTCGCGCTGTTTATTTTCCTGGATTTGCAACTGTAGAACAATGTCAAATCATAATTAAGATAGCCAAGGCAAGCCTGAGACCATCAACACTGGCTTTGAGAAAGGGATAAACTGTTGAGAACACAAAGGGAATAATAACAAGCTAACTTTTTTACAAACCTTGAAACTGAAATTTTCATATTTTGCCACAGTAATCTTTAGTTTCCTATTGTGTATTTGTTGCGATGGTTAGAGATTTGACTATTGCATTTAATATAGTCATATAGATTGATACGTTTTGGTTTGTGACTCTTTTGGCAACAGTTCAGGCACATTCATCAGTGCATCATAAGATAAAACAGGAACTATTGCATTTAATATAGTCATATAGATGGAACAATATGTTGACGATTAAAGACTTCTATGTCAGTTTGTTTCTGGTACATATCGATTTCATGCTTCTGTAACTTCAGTGATTTTGATTTGAAGATATACTTGCCTCATGGTTGTGGTTCTGTTGTCGAACACTTAATATTGTAAAACTTTACTTGGTTGTATGTATGCTTTGATTTTTCTTCTGCATTTTAATATACTTGATTGGAAAATCCTTGATTTCTGAAGCCATTGGTTGTAGCCAGTTTGCCCAATCGAACATTCCTGACATAATGCCTTACACTTCATTAGGTTATGTTGTTATTGCAGCACGATTAGATCAAAATCAAAACAATGTTCTGCATGCAGTATGCAATTTATCTTTTAAAATACGAATGGAAATTCATATTTTTCTTGCTTTGAACTTTGTTTCTTTTCTGGTGGAGAGTTTCTTTAAGATTGATTATCTGCTGCAGTTGTCAAATAATTATTTTTTCAACGCTTCCTGTTTGGTGCCATATGTGTACTTTATAGTATCTTAGTGTTATCTATTTGCAAATTATTAACTCCCTACTAGACAACCATATATATAAGTTATGAAGCCATGCAAACATTGGTAAAGAAGACGAGGGATTGTTGATAATTCTCCGTATATTGTATTTAAGACTTTGTTCATCTTACATGGCATGCATCAAGAAACTTGATCATGTTGAATCTTCTACATTGCATGCAAAACAATTAGGAACAGTCAACCATCTGGTTAACCTAGTGAAGTGGATTAATGAATTTGTCAATAACCATTACAAGGTATTGTGATGAATCTGATTATGTTTGATAGACTACGGTTGTCTATGTCTAGCAACCACCATTACTTTCATTTCGCCTTATGATGTATTCTAACTATGATCTTTTTTGTCGCATTTAAATTTGACTTATCATGATCCCTTCCATTGTCATTCATCTTTACTGTTACCTGATGTTAATCTTGCTTGCAGTTTCCTACCCTAATCCTCAAGGAATTGAGAGCGAGAATGACCCAAATAATACAACTGTGGGTACTTGCACTCTATTTTAGGGTTAAAATTTTTATGTAACACAACCTTGACTTTGATTTCTATCTGCAGATATTTGTTGGTGGTCTGGATTCTAATGTTACTGATATGTAACTAACATTTTTTAAATGCTATGAAAAATGTTTCAACAACGTTTAACACTATACAATAACATTTTCTAAGCGCTAGAATGGATTGCAACAACGTTTAAAAACGTTATTAAAAGAGCACTTTTAATAACGTTCCAAGAACACGATCATAGAACCAAACTTTTAATAGCGTGGCTGACACAAGGTGTTTGGAAACGCTACCATATCCAGTTATAGCGGTTTTGGCAAGCTATAAATAAGGATTTGTGGTGTAGTGGAAGAAATAGAAGCAATAGCATGATCAATACTCGCTGGAAAAGGAGAAGAACTCTTTCTAGGAGAGGAAAGTGTTAATGGCTTCTCGATGGTGGAAGAGGCAATGACTCCTCTGCTATTGGAGCAGATTCCTCGACGTCATCATCCTCAAAAGTTTCACTGACCAAGTGACGATACTTAGACAAGTCTTCACCGAGCCATTCGATATAATAAAAAAGCTCAACCCGCTCGTCAACAACTAGCTTCCAATCTCCGGCTTCGACCACACAAAGCCTATCCTTAGCAGCAACGAGTTCATTTTAGGTCGTGGCAAGCTGCCCTTCAGCAGTAAAGAGCATACCATAAGCATTTCCCTTGACATCCTTAAGCGCAACACTTATCTATTCCACTCGCTTCTCAGCGACATCACACATAACGGATTGCTCTAATTCAGAACATGAAGCTTCATTGAAAGCCACTTTCTCAGCAGATAACTCTTTTTCCACATCACGTAGACGGGCGTAAACCTCATCTAGCTTGGCTTTCAAAAAGTCAAGCTCAACAACAGACTTATCCCGCATATCCTTCGCCTCCGTCAAATACTTTCGAGCGGCCACTGCAGCTTTCTCCGAGCCCACGCATTGCGTTTTCAACCCATCAAATTGAGAAAGAACATGATAAAGCACCAACAACAACGCTGCCAACCTACTCTTCAAAATAGCCACTTGATCACGACCGGCTCGATAAACCGAGCCCATTACCCCTGAATAAGCGAGATGATTCATCACGTCCATTATCTACTCAAGACCATGGTCAATATGGTCAAACGGGTCAAGCACGGACATCGAAGGCCTTTCCATCAACCGCCTGAACCATTCATTTACCAATCTACGTGCACCGTCCTGCATGTCGAGCTGAGTAAACCAACTGAACTTGCCGTCAGACTTGATACAGATATCCTTCGGCCTAGGCTCAATCCAACTAATCCGTGGATGAAGAACATGAGGATCCAAAAGCACCGAAGAACCACCTTCGACAACAAGGAGAATAGAAGGAATAATAGTAACAATGGGAAAACCGCATTTACCCTCCCATCAAGAAGCGTCTGCGGCAAAGGAAGGACTGACGATAACAAGGGCATGAGAAAACTGACGAACAGGAGAGGAAACTAGGAACCCGACTGCTTCACTGATATCAATAGAAGGTAAAAGATAATGATCCCTGAAACTTTGACTGCCAACAATGTCTTTAGACTGCTCCACCGCCAACTGGAGCATTTTCTCATTAATGACACGAGGATCATCATTGGACAATTCAGCAGTGACCAAAACACCATAAGCAAAAAAAAGCTTCATCTCATCGTCATCCAGTGGACGGATAGTCTCGTTCTCGCTCATTTCCAACGCGAGCCTTAGCTCCTCAGCCTCCTAAAGAGATTCACGATCTCCTTTTACAACGTCATCGTGGGAAGGACTTGGGCAAGAAGCAATATCCTTAACAGAACTCTGACAAGTTACAAACTGAGCAGAGCTATGATTCAAAAGTCCTTTCTTCCTTGGAACTCAAACATGATCTACTGGCAATTGCTTTGATGGACTTGTAGACCTCGCAAGTTTTCTTTTTTGCGAAGCAGGAGTGAAAGCAATAACAGGAGCATCGAGATCCGTAACATCTCGAATTGAGCTCACTTCCCAATCAATGCTAGCATCACTAACGCCAACACGAGCAACATAGGCCTTAGCACGAGACTCAGTAAATAAAACTCTTTTCGCTTCACTCATAGTGTATAAACCACCACGCTCTAGGATGCCCTTAGAAAGAAACGCCTCCACAAGAAAACGGTGAAGCTTAGAGAATCGTTCACTGATTTTCTGTTCATCAGCTGATAAAAGAAGATTCTTCCACCTATTGGGAACTCGAAATAATAAAAAAATTGAACGACCTCGCAATTAGGGATGGCAACGGGGCGGATTGGGGCGGATTTGAGCAAATCCATCCCCGCCCCGCAAGGGATTTCGGGTCCCCGAAACCGCCCCGCATATCCGTTTACCATTTTTTTTAAAAACCATCCCCGACCCGGACATATAGGCGGATATCCGCCCCGCCCATTTAACCCGAAAAAAGAACAGATCTTCCAAAAACAAACAGATCTCAGATCTTCGAAAAAAACCTAATTTTATCCATCTAATTATATATTTCAAAAGAATTATAACAACAAAATCACGAAGGATCCATACAAATATTACAAAAAAAACATACCAAAAAAAATATATACGATCTAAAGAATGATCTGAGATCAAAGAACTAATTACAAAAAACAATACAAAAATTTGCAAAAAAAAAACTAAATTTCGATCTAAAGATGATCTTGATCAGATCTGAAATCAAGATCTGAGAATCAAGATCTTGATTTCAGATCTGAGATCACCGGCACCCTTCGCGGCCTTCACGGCTTCACTGTGAGAGAGAAGGGTCCCTTCGCGGCCTTCACTGTGAGAGAGAAGAGTCGCCTTCGTTCGCGGCCTTCACTGTGATAGAGAAGGGTCACCTTTGTTCGCGGCGGGCCTTCGCTGTTTTGGGAGAGAAGAAGGGACAAAGGGGGGATGAAGGGACGAATAAGGGGGGACGAAGGCCTTCGCTCTGCTTTGAGAGAGACTGGAGACGAGAGCGGGGTGAGGGGAGGGGTTTCTTCGAGTGGAGAGGGAGGGGTTTTGTTCGAGTGGGTTAGGGTTTTCTTCTAGTGGGTTAGGGTTTCTTCGAGTGGAGAGGGAGGGTGGATTTCTTCGAGTGGAGAGGGAGGGTTAGTGGTTAGGGTTTCTGAGTGTTTCTTCGAGTGGAGAGGGAGTGGAGAGGGAGGGGTTTTCTTCGAGTGGAGTCTGTGGAGAGGGAGGGTTAGGGGTTGGGTCTGAGAGAGAGATTTAAGAGATCGAATGATAGGTTTGGTTTTTTTTTTTTTTTTTCTATTTAAAGGGTCAGGGGTATTTAAGTAAATTTCATACTTAAACGGATATCCGTGGGGCGGATATGGCCAAATCCGTATCCGCCCCGAATATTCGACGGATATTATTTGAATATCCGTATCCGCCCCGAAACCCATTTACCTATATCCAAATCCGCCCCATACGGATTGGGTGGGGCGGATATCCGTGAAAATCCGCCCCACTGCCATCCCTACTCGCAATTGAAAGTAGCCGAAATTCACGGAAGCGTAGAACCAAGACCGCGACCAATTGTGAATGTCATCGCTGAGTTTCTCGAAACAATTAGGAGAACGAAGGAAGCATATCTCCATGTACACCAATAGACAGACCACCGAGTGCAAAATCCTAACGGTTGAGGGAATACCAAAAAGAGTAGCCCTTGCGTAAGAAGAGACCATCACTTTCCAACCATTTGGGCCCATTTGGGCAAGAGGAATGCCCAAGAAATTCAAATATTCCCATAACAGCTCCGGAACAGGTACACGAGTACAGTGTCATGTATCCGACCTTGGGTTACAAGGGCTATCGTCCTGTCCAGGCAGAACAAGCTCGAGGTCGGGCGGAAGATTATAATCAGAACGAAGAGTCTCCAGAGTTGACTAAGAAGCTCTATTAGGAGAGTAATGTGCCTCCCAAAGAGTAAGCGACTTACCACTTAACTTATCACCAACAGACATCGTTGAAGAGTGAAGAAACAATGAAAATGAAGAAGATGAAAGAACAAACAAACCCTAAATTCAAAGATAGCGCGAAGAGGAAAAACATATTCGTCACATTTCCTTTTATAGAGCTGAGCAATGAAGAGACGACTCATGGGACATCATGCGAGATATGATGGCTATGCGAAATCCCAATAATGTGCACAAAAAATGAATGGGGCAAGCAAATGATCGAGACACCAACTCGCGAAAAGCAATTGACAACATTAAATACAAGGCAATGATGAAATCAAAAGGCAAACTGTCACCAAAGTTAGTGGCCACATCAGCATGCCCACTAACTAAAGAGGGAGTAGGTGATGATACATCAAAATAAACTAATCATTACAGTCTTACACGTGGCATAGAGACCTATCACGAGGATACAACGCCCGATCTATTGGGTCAACTCATAAAGCTCAGGAAGAATGAGGCAAATTACAAAGGCTCGGACTAGGCCCACCACTAAGGAGATGTAAACAGGACCCAAATTCAGACCCAAACAAATCAGAGCTCGAGTCCAAGCCTGATATTCGTTCTCTCATAAAGAAGAAGAACGTTGCACCAAGAAAAAGCCATGGAGAGACTTACACCCCCACGAACACATCTCTATCAAGGAGGAGACTGTTACAAGAAACATCTCCTTCCGTTGCGCCTCACATGCTTAAGTCACACAGAGAGTTAACCATGACTATTATAAAATGTAAAGGGAACATTCGACAAATGTATGCAACTTTAACTGAGTTTTGTCCAGATTTACATCATTCTTCCGACAGAGTTATTGACTTAAACATCGGAGTGCCTTCGGTCACAAAAAAGGTGGTCCTTGGCAGTCTAACAGTTGTTTTGTAGGTCAAACTCACATAATGACGATTTTTGGATGCGTCACTAACTATGGCTAGTTTTTCTTAACAAAAGCTCTTAGCCGGCTTTCCAGACAAAGGTTTGGGAGGGTTTTACTTGACATGGTGGCGCAAGGCCGATTTTTTTTAGGGTTATCCTACCAATCTGTGGCGATGTGCAAATGTTTTTATGAGGTGTCCATAGCATATCATAAGCATGTCTGTCTCGTACCAAAAGTCGAGGGAGTGTACACTTTGAAGGAGTTTGGAGCAGCAATTTGTAGTGAACGTTGAGTCGCAAGAAGAAGAAGAAGAAGACGACGACGACATGGCTAACAATCCTTCACAACTCCTTCCATCAGGTGTCTCTCTCTTTCATTTCTCTTGTTTTTTTCTCTACCTCTCTGTCTATATTGTGCTGTGCTTGTTTTACAAACAAGCAGAAAAGCTAAAAGTAGTGGTGGGGTTTGGTTTGCAGAGTTGATCGATCGGTGCATAGGTTCCAAGATATGGGTGATAATGAAGGGTGACAAGGAGCTTGTTGGTACCCTAAGGGGTTTTGATGTATATGTTAACATGGTTCTCGAAGACGTCACTGAATAGTAACACTCTTTCTCTCTCTGCCCTAGTTTTTTTTTTCCTGACTGAAATTAGGGATTTAGTCACACTTATTAGGGTCTGTTTGGTGCTATTAACTTCTACCAGTTTGAATATTGTTATACTGTTTATATACATGCAACTACAACATAACTGAAAGTAGAAAACATTTTTATCTTCAATTTAGATTTTGGTTCCCCAGAGTACAATGTGATGAACTCGGGGAAGTTGTCAAAGGATCTCTTTGACACCCTTAAGTTGTTTAGTTGCAAACTCAAATAAGTCCTACTGAATTCACCAAAAGCACAAAGTGCACCAAGGGGTTTGGGGGATTAGATGGAGGAGACGAATTAGTGATTGCTTATTTATTGAAAGGCACAATACACTGTTATTGTCTCTCTTTGGGGATGTCTCGAGTGGTGAAGTGAAGAATTACTATGCCAAAAGTGAAATTGATTAGCATTAGGGAAGGTGCCACATGCCAGCTCCTAGTATGAGTTGTGAAGTTCTGTCCCTTTCTTGCTGTATCTTTATCTTCCTATGGGTGCCAAGTGCAATAGTAGTTGTTGTTGTATTTGATGATGGAGAATTGAAGTTGATGGAGCGGCGACTAGCTTTGTGGATGTGTAGATTATTTTCCAAAAGGAGAAATTTTTTGGCTAAGAGTGCCTTGGACACCATACCTATTTATCATATGCCAGTTTCCCATGGTTCAGTCCATTGCCAATGCCAATAAAATCAAACAAGTATTTATGTTATTAGGGTTTTAAGAAGCCTGACCTTTTGAGGTGGGGAGTTGGCGACACTTTCAAATAGAGAGACTTTGGGAGTTAAAACTTTCATCTTTCAAGAAGATGAATATTTTACTTTTGATGAAATCATGAAAAAAGGGTACATCAATGAGCCGGAAAGTCTTTGGAGGAAATCTCTTAAAGCTAAATACAATGGAGGTGTAAAAGGGTGTCTCGTTTCCTTCAAGGATGGAACATATTCTTGGGAGGTGGACAAAATTAGAATGGCTTTCAAGAACGCCTCCTTTAAGCTATTTCGGGTTATTTTTTTTTGCTTCATGGGGGAAAGGTGCAGGGTGTTTATGTCAGAGACACTATTGGGGGAGGATGGAAAACATTGAAAGGAGGAGGATGTTGAAATCCTCATGGAGGCTTGCTTTGATGATACCAGGTCATGATAAGGAGTGGAAGTGGTTTAAGAATAGGTTCTTCTCAATTTCTTCTACAATGACTTTGTGGATGAAAGTACCCCTGGGAGCTACGGGTTATTTAGAAGAAATGTGCCCCTACTGAAATTTCCTCTGAACTCCCAACTAGAATCATATTGTTGTTTGCTGCTTGGGATGTCTTGACCAGGATACGGAAGTAGAGTTCAGATGTCCTATGCATGGATTGGATGGAGACTTGCGAACATCTTCTTCCTCATTGTGATTTGGGTGTTCCATTTGGTTTCATTTTATCCGAGTTTGTGGGGTCGATGGGATGCTGTAACGGTCCATTTTGGATGTGTACATGATTGGAAGTAGGGGTGGGCACGGGACGGGATGGGATGAGATATACCCATCCCTATCCCATTCCGTTCATACGAGATCGGGACGGGACGGGATGGGAAAAACCCCATCCCGATCTCGTCCCATCCCAAACGGGTTCGGGACGGGACGGGATCAGCGACATCCAAAAAATTTGAAGCAACATTTGCCAAAAAATTTGAAGCAACATCCAAAAAATTTGAAGCAATATATACCTGTAAATAATTTGAAGCAACATCCAAAAAATGAGCTTCTTCACTGCAGTACAAACAAAATTTCACAATAAAGTGATAAACTCTTTATTCAAAACATTACAAGAAGAACAACACATTGTGGGCCCTTTAATGACCTCTCAAATTCCCCAAAAGTAGAAATCAGAGTAGTTAGAATTAGAACTTCTAGAATACATTCCAGTAACAAATAGAATACAAACAGAAGACCTAAATAAGATACAAACAGAGTACCTAAACAGAATACAAACAGAAACCAAACTTTTAGAAAGTAGAATTGTTACAGAAACCAAACAAAGAAACCAAACTGAATTGCAGAATTAGCATCTGAACCAGTTTGAGTTTGTCTTGTGAGTAGCATCCTACGCACAGGTCTTGAGTTTGTCTTGGATTCCTGAAAGAAAGTATATATTGTCAGATGCTTAGAAACTAACATGACATTCAATAGGAAACAAAAGCGTGAGGGGACTTCACGTGGGACTTGCATCACTTTGAATGTTTACATTCAACTGAAAGTTTTCACTGTAAACATTACAAAAAGATCATAATTGAAAGCATCTGCAGTCTCCAGAAATAACTTGAGAATACTATAGGATATATAGAAAGTATATATTGAATTTGCTTGACTCAACTATATATGCACAGGTATATATTGTCTTAGAAATTCAAGTTCTTGATTGTCTGGTCGAAATTCCAGTTCTGAAGTTGCAATATCATCTCCCTTCAACCAGTTTTGCATGCAAATCAATGCCTCTACTGTTGTAGGAGTTAATGAACTCCTAAATGCATCTATCACTCTACCCCCTGTGCTAAAACAACTCTCTGATGCCACTGTTGATACTTGGATAGCAAGAATATCTTTTGCAATTACTGCCAAAATAGGATACTTGGGACCCATGAGCTTCCACCACAACAAAATATCAAATTTACCTTTAGTTGCCCTTTCCAAAGGATCAACCAAGTATTGATCCACTTCATGTGCCAGCACTGCATCATTACTCTCTTCGACCACTCTCATCCAGTCATCGAAAATATCATCCCTCCCACTATCTTCATCAATAATCATAGAAGAACCTTCATTTTGTGATTCAGATTTTTTCATGTGTATACCACCATCCACTCTTGGTCCATACTCATCATAAAGGGCTATCAAAATTCCTTTCAAGGATTTGATTTTTGACTGCACATCTTCCTCATCAAACTTCTCCTTCCTAAAAATATGAGTTATATGTCTCAGCTTGAACCTTGGATCCAACACCAATGCAATCATCAGCAATGGGTTCAAGGTGCTAGAAGAGCCAAAATACTTGTTATATTTTGTTTTCATATTGGCTGCCATGTCAATCAACATTTTTTCAGCATCTGAACCAGTGGTCATCTCAGGTGCAACAAACAACCTTTCAATCTCATGTTCAACCTTCAATACATCATGAAAGGTTGTATGCGCAGCAAGGTGCAAGGATGCACTAAACCTCAAAGTCACATCATAAAAAACCTTCAAAAACTTTACGAAAACGGATGCATTGTCCCAATCTACCTGACTTGGTGGTCCAACCCTTCTCTTCTTACCACTAGTTTGAAGCATATTCCCTTCCTCATCATACTCTTCATCTGGTTCCTTGAAAAAAGCCAAAAATGGGCTGCCATCATCCTCCTCCATTCTTTGAAAAACCTTTTGAAATTTCAAGGATGCCTCCAACATTAAAAATGTTGAATTCCACCTTATGGGGACATCCAAGCATACAAGACCTTTGCTGGAAATTTTCTCAAACTCAGCACAAGACTTAAAATAGTCCAATCGATTCGAAGAAGACCTCACAAACCTCACAGCATTCCTAATGGCTAAAATGGACTTAGTCAGTTTTTTCAAGCCACTAGCAACAATTAAATTTGTTATATGAGCACAAACCATTGCGGAAAATAAAAGATGCTTTAAGGCGTGGCAAAAAGATAGGTGCCTAGAGTCTTATGAGCTTTATAAGCAGGCTAAGAAGTTGAGTAGTAGAGCAGTAGGGGAAGCTAAGAAGAGAGCGTATGATGCTCTTTATAATAGGCTAGGTACGAAGGAATGGGAGAAGGATATTTTCAAGATAGCGAAAGCTAGAGAACGAAAAACTAGGGACTTGAGTCATGTTAAGTGTGTTAAGCATGAGGATGGAAAAGTCTTAATGCAGGATAAAGCTATTTTAGATAAATGGAAGGATTACTTTTGGAACCTACTCAATGGAACACATGTAGGGGAGTTAAACTTGGAGGGGTATGCTTCACATGAAGGGAGAGATCGCGTGTTCCATCGCAGAGTTAGTGCCACAGAAGTGAGAGAAGCTTTAAAAAGAATGAAGACAGGGAAGGCCGTTGGACCGGATGATATACCAATTGAAGCATGAAAATGTCTGGGAGAAGTTGGGATTCAATGGCTAATTAAGCTCTTTAATAGGATTTTGAAAACTAGAAAAATGCCAGATTCATGGAGGCATAGCATTGTGGTACCAATTTATAAGAACAAAGGGGATATCCAGAATTGCTCGAACTATAGAGGGATAAAGCTTATGAGTCATACGATGAAACTTTGGGAGATGGTTATAGAACAAAGACTTAGGAGTTTAACCACGATTTCGGAGAATCAATTTGGATTTATGCCAGGTAGGTCTACTACGGAGGCCATCTTCCTGCTTAGGCAAACTGTAGAAAAATATCGAGAGGCACGTAAGAGTTTGCATATGGTTTTTATTGATCTGGAGAAAGCATATGATAGGGTCCCCAGGGAATTAATTTGGTGGGTGCTTGAAAGGAAGAAAGTGTTTCAATGTTATGTCGATATCATTAAGGATATGTATGAAGGGGTTGTAACAAGTGTTCGCTCAGTAGGTGGGATGTCTAGTGAATTTCCAGTGACAGTAGGACTACATCAAGGGTCGGCGTTAAGTCCATATCTCTTTGCTTTGGTCATGGATGAGTTGACGAGACATCTGCAAGAAGATGTACCTTGGTGCATGTTATTTGCAGATGATATTGTCTTAATGGATGAGACTAGTGCAGGTTTAGGTCAGAAATTAGTTAAGTGGCGGGAGGCTTTAGAGAGTAAAGGTTTTAGAATTAGTCGTTCGAAGACGGAGTATCTAGTGTGCAACTTTGGGTGTGAACCAAGAGGGAGAAAGAGGGAGAAGTAATGCAATTGAGATCGAAGGTGTCGAGGTCCCGGAGTGTGAGGCTTTTCGATATCTAGGGTCTATAATTCAAAAGAATGGGGCTATTGGAGCAGATGTAGACCACAGGATTAAAGCTGGTTGGTTGAAATGGCGAATGGCGTCAGGAGTATTATGCGATAGAAGGATGCCTGCAAGGCTAAAAGGGAAATGCTATAAGACAATTGTCGACCAGCCATGCTATACGGTTCAGAATGTTGGGCTACTACGGGACAACATACGCATAGGATGGCAGTAGCAGAAATGCGTATGTTAAGGTGGATGTGTGGTAAAACTCGTAAGGATAAAATTAGAAATGAAAAAATTAGGAGATACTTAGGTGTAGCGCCCATAGAGGAAAAAATTAGAGAAAGACGTTTAACTTGGTTTGGGTGCGGAGGAGACTAAGCACGGCGCCAATTAGAAAATGTTTAGATTGGCAAGTTAATGGATGATGTAGACGGAGGGGACGGCCGTTGAAAACTTGGATGAAGACGGTGAATGAAGATATCATTGAGCTTGGATTAGGTGAGGAAATGTGAGAAGATCGCATTGCTTGGAGAACCAAAATCCATGTAGCCGACCCCGAAAATCTCGGGAATGGGCTTTGATGATGATGATGATATGAGCACAACATCTCACATGCAAATACTTTCCACCCAAAACAGCTTGTGAATTCTCCCACCTATTCATCTTATCCCTAACCCAATCTATAGCAACCTTATTTGCTGAAGCGTTGTCTACAGTTATGGTCAATACCTTCTCAATCCCCCAATCCAATAAACAACCCTCTATAAGCTTCCCTATGGTGGTCCCTTGGTGATTAGGAATCACACAAAAGTTTAAAACCCTCTTGTGCATCTTCCAATCACAGTCAATGAAATGAGCAGTTAACACCATATAATTTATATTCTGGAGACTAGTCCAAGTGTCTGTAGTGAGGCTTACCCTATATGTACTCAATTCTTTTTTCAAGCTTGTTTTATTGTCATCATACATCTGCAAAAAGTTTCTTACCACAGACCTCCTACTAGGCACTTGAAACATTGGGCAAGCAACACCACAAAAACCCCTAAAACCAATATTTTCAACATGGCTAAATGGAAGCTCATCTATTACAATCATTTTAACACATGCATCCATGACAACACTCTGAGAAAATCCCCTAGCAACCATGTTATTACTTTGGCCCTTATCACCAGTAATAATTTTTTGTGTCTTGTTTTGGTTTGGTGGGTAATACTTGCAATACAAGTTTATGTGTCTACTCATTCCAGATGTCCCTGTTTTCCCACCATCAGCGACATAATCTCCTAGTGAACTTTTAGCAGGGCAATAAATGCATTTAGCTCTTTTTTGTATCTCTTCTACTTCTATCATTTTCCCTGTTTTCTCATCTTTCCTTTTTATTTTATTCTTTGCATCATATTCTTTAAAGTGTTCCCAAACCCAACTACATTTTTGACAAGTAGTACTATAGCCACTTACCTCATCATGTAATTCTTCAATTGTTTCAACATTACCATCATTGAGGTTTGTCTCTCCCACTTGGACATGCTCAATTGGTTCAATTGGGATGCATGCGAGTTCCAATGGTGAGGCTCCTACTGAAGAAGAAACCCCACTCTTTGGTTGCTGACTCTGCTCAATAACAAAGATAAACAATGTTAGCAAATAACAATTTTATGTTAAAGCAAATGGATTACTCTGCTAAGTTATTACATTTCTTTTGAGTTCCAACAAGATATATCTTAGGCTAGAGGTTAGTGAACCCCATATGATGACATTTCATGTATCTTTATTTGCTACCAAAATAATCAGGATTTATTTCTCAAAGAGAAATACATAACTTTTAAAATTGCATGAAATACAAGCAAATGGAGGAAGTGATGGTGTGTGTTCTAAGAACAGAAGGTAAGTGAAGAGTTAGAACTTAGAACAGAAGGTCAGTCTTTTCATTATAACTATCTAAGAACAGAAGGTAAGTGAAGAGTTAGAACTTACCAATGATCTCTTCATCTTTGGATTTGTGTTTAGGGTTCAAAATTCCAAATTGGGGGTTTCACCAGATTCCTAGTTGTTCTGCTTCTTGATCAGTGTAACTGTGTAAGGGCTCCTACAAAACAAAAAGAACAAGGTGAAATTTTCTTTAAACAAATTTGATCAAACAAATCACGCCTATCTCATTAAAAGCTAAAAACAAAGACCTAAATAAGATGTCATTGAAAGCTTAAAACCAAACAAAATTAGAGCCCTGTCAAACAATTTTCTTTAAACAAAGACCTAAAGAAGATCTCATTGAAATCTAAAAACCTAACAAAATTAGGACCCTGTCAAACAATTTTCTTTAAACAAAGACCTAAAGAAGATCTCATAAAAAGCTAAAAACCTAACAAAAAAACCTAACAAAATTAGGACCCTGTCAAACAATTTTCATCTCACTCTTTTCATCTGATCAACCCTAAGACTACAACCCTAAGACTACAACCCTAAGAAAACCACAAACACCCAAGATTTTCAATCATCAACCGAAACGAGAAAGGTGTTTTTCTCGCATCTAGCAACAGAATCAAGCAAATAAAAAAGCATATAGAAACATCAATACTGTAAAAACATAAAAAAGCAGAGATTCAAAGCATATAGGGTTTTCTTTTTTACCTGAAATCGGTGAAGGGGAAGAGATGATGAGAGAGTGAGATCAGATGAAAAGAGATGAAGTCGGATGAAGCGTGTGCGAGTGAGAACAACTCTTCTCTGCTTTTGTTTGTTGTTCATTTGCTATAACCCTAAAATCGAACCAAAAGATTCATCAAGATCCTCCTTAAAGATGAAGAAAATTGGGTAAATCGGCTCAAATCAATATTACAAAGCTTCGATCTTTGCGGATTTCAAAGAGATTTATAGGGTTTTCTTTTTTACCTGAAATCGGTGAAGGGGAAGAGATGATGACTGATGAGAGAGTGAGATCAGATGAAAAGAGATGAAGTCGGATGAAGCGTGTGCGACAGTGCGAGTGAGAACAACCTCTTCAGTCTTCTCTGCTTTTGTTTGTTGTTCATTTGCTAATTGCTATAACCCTAAAATCGAGATGCTTTTGTTTGTTCTTCTCTGAGAGAGTGAGAGATATGTTTTAACTTTTAATTCAGAGAGAGGAGACTTGAGAGAGTGAGTGAGAACTGTGAGATACTGAGATCAGTATTACATATTTAGAGATGTGTGAGATATTCATGGAGATGCTAAAAAATTAAATATGTTATATACATCAGTATATTTGTATGGGCATCCACAATTCTAAAATAAATAATTAAATAAAAATATTAATAATTAATATTAATAAATTAGTTCGGGACGGGACGGGATTGGCGGGATTGAAAATCTTCATCCCATCCCATCCCATCCCATTCTAGATCGGGACGGGACGGGATCGGGATGAAATTATTCAATCCCATTAAGACCCGGAAAAATCGGGATGGGATGCCCACCCCTAATTGGAAGTGTCAAGTCTCCACTAAAGGTAGAAGCAAAGTGGAGTGAAGTTTTTTTTTTTCCTTGTGCGATTATTATGAACTTTTGGCAAGAACTGAACAAAGGGTGTTTGAGCTATCTTCCTCAAATATGGGACCACATTGTGATTGATGTTAAGGATTTCTCGTGGTACATTTGCATTCTTTTTCCATTGTTCTCACCAATGCATGCACATTCAAGATTTCATTAATTTGGGAGCATTTATTTAGATTCATTGTAATTTGAGCCTTGGTGGCTTTCAGTCTTGTATATAGTTATTTCTTCAATAAACTTCGATTTTTCTCTCTTTCAAAGAAAAAATATAAATTACCTCGTCTTTCTCTCAATGGTTCGAAGTTGTGAATAAAGCAAGTTCCTCCAAGGAAATTTTTTTTGTGTGAACTGCTGCAAGATAGGACCTTCGCTACAGAAAGGATTGAAAGCAGACTTCAGCTTGATAATAATTATATCTTGTGTCAGTGAACAAGAATCAATTCAATCATTTACTTTTAATCGGCCACATTTCCAACAATATTTAGGCTCAGTTTATTTATGGGGTTTCGAATTATTAAACAGAATGTGGGCTGTGTAAAGTGTAAACAGATGACTAGAATATTGGAATGCAGAGATCCTAAGTTCTGGTGTGCTACTGCTATGAATGTGGCATAGAGTTTCTTAGGTGGTTATGGATTCTCTCTATTCTCCCGTCAGCGTTTCAAATTAATAAGCAGAACTTGGGTTGTATAAACAGATGACTTAAAGATTGGAATGCATGGATCCTAAGTTTGAGTGCGGTATGACTGTGGCACAGAGTTCCTTATGTGATTGTGGATTCTCTCTCTCTTCCCCTCTTAAAAAGGAAAAAAAAAACCAGAAACTTTTAGGGGAGAAAAACACGAACCTTCAGATCACTTAATCATGTAGTTTAAGTCTATGCTATGATATTGGGCTGATATAGCAAAGATCATGGAGCCTGTCTTTAGAGAATTATATGTTTCGGTGGGATTCATTCATTTTGAAATAGCACTGTTGTATTCATCTTTTTTGTTTCAGAGTAGCATTCTTGAAAAAAAAAACTTCTTTTTTTCTTTTCCCTTGTTGGTTTTCAAAGCATTGTTTTGAAAAGATCAAAATTTATTTACTTAATAGAGGGGATTATAACACAAAGGCAGTGCACAGATCAGGCCAAGTAAACCATATTAAAGCCTTTTGACAGTGTTGGACTGTTAGTTGGAGTTGATTGGACTATATCCTCGTGAGAATGGAGTTTTTTCTCATATGGAGGAAGTGACTTATTTTTCTATCAGCATCAGTTCGAACTAGAGTTTTAGAGTGCAACACTTTACACCGCTTCTTGTCACTGTTATTGGTGAGGCCTTGGTGGGGAAAGCTCAAGAGGTTGGTATGATTAATTGATTTAGATGTACATTCCAGTTCATTACTTAAATTTGCAGACGATACATAGTCATCTTCCTTACTGAAGAGAGTTCTTAATGCTAACAAGAGTCTTAAATGGAGTAGGGTGGAACCTTCATCTTCGGTGACATTGAAGCGAAGGAGGTAGATGGATGCATTTGGAAGTGGGATAAGAATAGGAATCTCTCGCTTTCCTTGCTTTATGAACTCCTTAGTAGTCTTTTATACCTCAACCTCACCTTCCCTAATTTTTCTTTTGGGTGGTTTGGATGAAGTACCCTCTATAATCAGTTTCCTCGCTACATCATATATCTTGGTTTGTGATAAACTTCTTCCAGTGGGTGTGTTAATTAAAAGGAGGATGCATGTTGAGAATGGGTGTGGTCTTTTTATCAAGGTGCATCATCTCTTTGTGCATTCCCTTTAGGTCAAGGGTGTGGGATCATTTCCTTCAACTATATAGGTGTAGTTTCCTCACCAAGAAAATGGCTGCACTTTAGCGCAACGGGTGGTCTCTTGAGCCATGTCATTTCATGCTTGGAGTTATTTTACCTAGGGAAATATAAGGCCTTCACCTAAAGGAAGTATTATGGCCCTTGCTCCTTGTGCCATTTTTTGGGTATATTCAAAAGGGAGGAAGTGATGCCTTGTAGGCTTGTGTGGATATAATAGATTATATTGAAATTGGGCATCGTCATTAAAGCCATATTTTAAGGGGGTTGGGTTTTGAAGATCTTCAAGTAAATTGGGGCACCTTGAATAGTTGTTATTTTAGGCTTTAATAATTTTTTAATCCTTATTCAGACATGGAAGTGCAAAAATTCGAATAGAATTTGGATCAAATCTCAAGTTCTGGCCTGATATTTGGAATTTGGGTAGGGTATGTTTCTCTCACTCTCCATTGTGCATAGTATCACTAATATGAAGCAGCTTTCTGAGCAAAGATAACAGGCACCGAGGGTGGAGTTCTATAGTTGTGTGTGGGTGGGTGATTCAGAAGAGGGACTCCAACATCATGTCTTCTCTGCAAAACAGAACCATAAAGTCCAATTATGACAGGTGGTATGGATGAAAAGGGATAAGGAATTCAGTATCTCTTCTTTATATGTTACCCAAGTTAGTAAAGATGTGCCCTATGACCAGAAATATGAACTGAAAAATGATTTGGCTCAAGAAATCTTCCAGAACTAAAATTTTCATGTGGACAGCTATTAGTGGTCGAGTTTTGACTATTTATTACCTGAAAAAAAAAAAAAAATTGACCATTCCAAACGGGGGCTTTCTCGGCTTTCTCTGTGGTGGAAGAAGATAACATCGATCACATCCTCTTGTCTTGCACGTTCACTAAACAAATCTGGGAAGTCTCCCCTTCTTAATTTTGGCATTAGTCGACCTTTGAGGGCTCCTTCAGCAGACTTCCACATGTAACAATTGTGTGGAAGGAGCGATACAACTGTAACAATTCTGTGCCACAACAAAGTCATCCTTCAAGTTTAAGTTAAAACTTTGGTGGCGGGCAAGGATGCACGGATACGGACACGCGCGTTGTGGCAGACACTGACACGACACGACACACCGACTCAGCAATTTCATAAAAACTAGGACTTGGGGACACGTCAACACGTCATATTTATTTTTAATAAGTCATATAAGTATAAATAATAATCTAATAATGTGTCTTCCTAGAGTGTCTTAAAGACGATGACACTATTGCAAGAAAAAATTAAAGCAGAGAAGAAGTAGAGGAGAGAAGAACCAAATGAAAGAAAAATAAGAAGCAAAGATTAAGAAGAAGCATAGAGGTACTCTATGCTTTAATGGCTTTTTGTCATATTTGTCTTAAATCGCAATTGACATAGTCATTCACTTCAGATGGATCAACAACCATTATATTACGTGGTTATTTGCAAACATCTAAAAGTAAAAAATAAAACAAAGTTGGTTTTCGAGTCTTGACTGTGTCCTGACCAAGTTCCGGGTGTATCGGAGGCGTGTCCGACACATTGACCATGTGTCTGACATTTGGAAGACACATTGACCAAGTGTCCAACGCATGTCGGAGGCGTGACGAGCGAGTGTCGTGTGTTAGATACGTGTCGGACACAGATACGACAAGTTTTCGAAGAGTTTGTGCTTCCTAGGTGGCGGGTAACATGCAAGGGTCATTACGGATACATCTTTTGATGATTTCAAGAATGGGTGGAATCAATTAGTAGTGTAATATATGTCATTTTGTATTCCTTTCGGCTTAGCAGGAAGTCCTCGACTGCTTTTTGATTTTCCTCGGCATACACGAAATTCCTTTATTCTTACCTGTTTAATAAAAAATAATATCACTGACAGTGAACAAGGGTAAGAAAAGGGAAAATAGAGAAGCAAAAGAAGAAACACATCTAGTATATGGTTGGGAGCTGTCCATAGACCACTCTGTTTTCTTCTCTTACCCTTACTTTTCTTTTGTTTTCATTTTCTTTTTCTTCCATATGGTGGGAGGTAAGTGATCTAGAGCATACAAGTGAAACTGAGAGAAGCACAAGGGCTGTCGTTACTTTAAGTTCATGATTGTTCGCCAAAGTGCGCAACCATACAGAGTCGCCATTGGTTTGGACCTTTGGTGAACCAGTTCCTTGCTTCTACGCCATGCTTGATGCTTCTGCCATTAATATCCTCCAAAGTGCTTGTTCTTTTTGCCCGAATCGCCAAAGCCAATTTGTGAGCAGCTTGGGTAAAAAATTTGGTCTCCTTATACCCAAAGCCCCCTTCTTTCGTTGCATACCACATTTGGATCTGATGAGATTATGTTCTTCAAGGCTGAAGATGTCTCCATTGAACTTTTCAGAATACTCTTACCATGCTAGACAGCCTCTTGTACACTCCACTATCTGATCCCAATTTGGGTGAAATACCTTTAGAATACCAATTTTTCAGGTGAAATACCAAATTTGGGTGTTTGATTAGCCAAATGAGTGGGGGAAATTTTCCAGATCAACCAAATCTGTATTCAGGTTATGCTCTTGGCATATCCCTGTTTAGAAGCAAAAATTTTTATGAATATTTTACTTATAGCTACTGGATATCTATTTGATAACACTTTGCACTTTATGGGTCCTTGTGATCTCAGAGATTATGTACTTCTTACACAACAATACTTGATGCATTCATGCATATAAGATGTTACATTTTTATTATGGTTTTATATAATTTGAGGTTTCCTAGTTATTTATAATTCACTTATGTTAATACTTGTGGTCTGCATTTCTTATATACTCTTCTTATTTGCAGTGAAATTACTGCTGAAGGGAGACGTATAACAAAGCTTGATCAAATTTTGCTTAATGGGAATAACATTGCCATAGTGAGTAACACATTATTTTGCTTATGCTTCTGATCTTAAAACTTCATTCCCATTGACACCCCCAATTCTCTAACGAGCTGGGGTTTAAGATTTTTGGCTGATATTTTAGATTCCCTAAGTAGTTTGTTTAGCCATTTAGGTGTCCCTTTCATCATTTTGGGAGGACTGGCAGGCTTCTCTCTCTTTCTTTTTTTCAACTTTGATTGCTTTCACAAGTATAATGATATCTATCTTGTCAATGCAGCTTGTTCCCGGTGGTTCTCCTGATCCAGAGTGATCGTGGATCTCTCTTTTCGACATTTCATTTTGGAGGAAGCAAGGTGGATTGGATTCTTAGTTTTGATGAGAATCGCAGGGCTATATTCAACAACTCATCAACAGTGAAGGTTCACCTTGTGGTTGATTTTCCTGAACCGCTTTGTGACTGCTGGATAGTTTGATGCCTGTATGCACTAGTTTAATGACATTATCAGTTCATTATTGGAATACTCGATGCTGTATGATTACTACACATCCTATTAACTAAAGATTTAGAGTATATATTCTCTCTTTTTTTTCTTTTCTTTTTTTGCATAAATACAAAGTCAATAGTCAGCTTGGTAAAAACATTGTTACCACGATAAAAACATTTTTACTATTGTCAAGTTATATTGGTTTATTGCTAACCTTAGTTGCATGATAGAGTTAAACATCTACATATATTATTATCTATCTTACAAATCATAATGGCGTTCGGGGTTGGAGATAAAAGATGCTTAAGATTGAAAGTTACGAAAGATGTTGATGGTGGAGATTCATTATCAACAATATTTGCAAATAAATTGAAAGTAGAAGAGCAAAGGAAATAAACAAAAATGTGAAAAAGTTTGTGAAATGCATATGTAGCGGAAACAGAATTTGTGTTTTTTAAAGTGAAAATTGTCATAATTATCTACTTTGTTGTCAGATTTTAGTATACTTGGTATGGTTAAAATGTATTTTTGAAGATTTTTCCATTGAAACCAATCACTAATACAAATGCTTAAAATTTTAAAACTAATTACTAATACAATAACTTAAAGTTTTAAATGCATTTTACGTCATATGCATTTTTTCAAAAAAAAATAACAATAATCTAATGCACTTCTCATCATAGGTATTTTCAATATTAAAACACATTCAAGTAAAGACCATTTTGGAAAATCAAAGTTTGGGGAGAATTAAATGTTGTCGTTTTAAAATGTGTTTTTTTTCTTCTAATTATTTAAAATTTTAATCGAGTTTGACCTATTGCCACGACCCACCTTCTATCATGCCTACGACACGAAAAATACACTAGTTTATATAACAAATCAGAATGGTGTTTGAGGTTGGAGATAAAAGATGATTGAGATATACCCAAACATAAAAATATAACAGATCACAAAGAGAGATGTTGAAGAAAGAAATTTTCATAACTTTTATGCCCCAATCAACTCTAACCATCACACATATAAAGACTCATAGTGAATTTGAGTGTCAAAGGCACATGGAATACCTTAGTTATTAATTATAGAGAGTAAAAGAGGGAGTGATGCTAACAATTTTGATTATTCGCTCTTTGACCCGACAATTTTTTTTTTTTTTGTATCAAACTTTACATAATTACCTTTGGGTCACATTTTAATTGTGGACATACAGACATGGACTACTCTACATAGAGGAAGTAAATACATTGCCATTTTAGCCCTTTGCATATGAGATGGTGTCCAATATGCTAAAGAGAAAGAAAGTGAAGAATACTTGTTCTCTAAGTGTTATAAAGGTCATTTCGCAGGAAAAATATACCATTGCCATTGTAATAAAGCTTATATTTAATGTTTTATTCTATTTTGTATGTAGGGCTGCAACAATATAACGTATGATGGGAAAATGTTTGTCCATCACAAGCCATAGGGGTGTGAGGGTTTGGTTCGATCGTTTTGAGTGAAAACCACATACCAAAGCCGAGGTAACTCTGTTTGGCAAAGTAGTTAACCGAACCAAACCTCTGAGCAAAATCGAACCAACCTTAAACCTATCTTAAACATAACCAAACCAAAAGTTGATAGTTTACCTTAAAACCGACCATAACCAAACCGAACCAATATATATATATATATATATATATATATATATATATATATATATATATATATATATATATATATATATATATATTCGAATAATTATAGGTCCGGTTCAATTTGTTATTCAGTTTTCTCAATTTTTTGCACACCCCTAACGATCCATTCTAAATATCAGGAACACAATCAACAAGAAAATAAGATCTTTGGATTTAAAATTGGAAACACACTAATAACGAGGTCATCTTTTCAAAATGAGAACGACATAGACTTTTCTATTCAAGAACCAAAGAAAATTGCTTGAAAAATACCACACCTAGGAAGTTACATGATAAACACGATAGATCAATTATAAACAATCAAACAAGATTTGCACTTGATCACAGATCATCATGGCATAGTTATATTAGCAGGAAAGTCAAAGAACAATGACATCACTATTCTTGCTCTTAAAAGAATTATGTTTTGTTTCGAAGTTATTTCAGGTCTGAAAATCAATTTTCACAAATCAATGGTGTTGCCCATTGGAGAAGTCCCTCATCTGAAACAGTTGGCAGGTTTATTTGGTTATGCAATGGGTCAACTTCTAGTTAAGTACTTAGGCATGCCTTTTGGTACTGGATTTAAAAGTAAAGTTGTGTGCAATGAGTCAATCGAAAAGATGAAATCGAGACTTGCTTATTGGAAGCACAAATTCCTCTCGAAAGCAGACAGACTAGCACTTGTCCAATCCATTTTAGCTTATATCCCTGTGTTCCTTATGTCTCTTATCAAAGTTCCTTATTCAGTTGCAGCCAAGATGGAACAGATCATGCACGATTTCCTTTGGGGTTCCTCACAAACCTCCAGAAATATGCATCTAGTGGGTTGGGAGAAAGTTTGTTGTCCAAAAATCTGAGGTGGTCTAGGGCCCTAGGCATTCACCAAGTGAGTATTTTCAATTTAGCATTACTTTCCAAGTGGTTTTGGCGATTTGCAGAAAAAGATGACACTTTATGAAGGTCGCTCATCATTGATAAATACGGACGAAATAGATGGGATTGGGATATCATAACCAAGTATACTCCCTATGGGTGTTTTATGTGAAAGTTCATCTCTCGATGTGCAAGTATTTTCTACCCTCACACCTCGCTTCAATGTGGCAATGACGATCTCATCTCTTTCTGCCATGATTCTTGGTGTAACAACCAACATCTGAAAGATCTGTTTCAAATGTTGTTTTTCATTAGCAAACAGAAAAATTGGAGAGTTAACAATTTTTTGTTCAATGAAGACTCCTGAGATCTTTATTTTCGGATACCCCTAAATTATGGGGAGCTAGAGGAGACCGCCAATTTAATGCACTTGTTGGATATTCAGATGTTATTGGAATGATCTGATAGTTTGGTGTGGAAGGGTAAAGGTGGGTTTTTCGGTGAACGAATTTTCGAATATGCTGGTTGCATCTCATTATGAGACCCACTCCAACCCATTCATTTTCTCCCACAAGAATGTGGTTTGGGTGAAAAATCTTCTTCCTCAGATTAATTTCTTTTGTTGGTCAGTATTGCATTAGAGGTTCCTGACTAAAGACAGACCGAAGAAGAGACCTCACAGGAAGTCTTTGTGTGCTTTGTAATGAGAATGACAAGACTCTAGATCACTTGATGCTTCATTGTAGATTCTCCAAATCCATTTGGAACAATTTTTTGTCAGAATTTGGGCTGAGTTTGATGTTTCAAGGTTCCCTTTTGGATTGGCTAAGTTGGTGGTCCCAAGCTAATCCATCCCGGCACGCGGAGTGGTTATGACGTAGGGTTCCTCATGTGCTCATGTGGTGTATGTGGAAATAGAGAAATATGAGGGTTTTTGAAGGGTTTAACGTATCAGAGCATTCTATCTTTATCGAGATTAGGAAATTGTTATGGAAGATGAGTTCGACTTGTAATCTCTTTAGAAATTGTTTTTTGACACCTTCATGGTGTCTTGGCATTCCTTGATATAGGGATGGTCGTATTTTGTTACTCTTCTTATCTTCAATAAAAATCTTCGTGTTTTTGCCAAAAAAAAAAACTATTGTGGAAATCGAAGGAATTATATTGGGGTCTAAGCTAGCTAAGTAAAAATGTTTGGGACATTTCAGTAGGGTCTGATCGTGGAATGTAGTCCTAATCCTTAAGTATTTACAAGAACTGTTGTGGCGATTATCTCAACTGGCAGAAGAATAATGAAGTTAATAATGAAATTTCAAGTTGTTGACACAATAATATGTTTTTTGTCCTAGGCCTAGCTCATTTGTAGAAGATACATGAAAATATTCGTTTTTTTATGATGCGTGAGGAAAACTATATGAATGTATGCAATTTTTCTTTTCTTTTATTTATTTTTGTAAATGTTTAGTCATCCTAAAACCCCCGCTCACTCTATTAAAAAAAAAAATCTAAGTATCAAATTTCCTGATATTGTCTAACATAAGAGTTGAAGCTAGTCATGAGTGATATGCTTTCCATAATCACATTTTTCACCATTTTTTCATTTAATCGACACATCCAGAAAAATCTCTTTTTGCATTTTCTCTTATAAGTCTAGTCAAACACAAAAGAACCATTGCTACTACTCTAGCAACGGTGTCAATATTGTTTTTATAGTTCTTGACGTGCTTATCTAAAGCACGAACTTGTTGCATCTGCTAACATGAATGGCTGAATAATGATACATGACAAAAAGGGATATAAAAGGTACTCTTCATGGTGTTTTTATGCCAAATGGTATGCTACCAGGAAAAATATGATTTGGTGAACCATTAACAATCCTTACTGCATCTGAGGAGTCCATGGAATATCAACAAAGTTTATTTAGGTATTGATGAAATTGCAACATAGTAGAGCTTCATTCACTATAAGGGTTCCAGCCTAAAACTTGAGGAAAGTTCTTGTACCACCCAACCTTTACCATATTATGATGTGAAGATGTAGCCAAAATAATTCTTCTTGTCAAGAGAATAGTCAAATACTCAAATAAGACCACATAGCATAATTAGCTTGTTCAAGTAGATTCAATTGTTTGACAATAATACTTCATTAACAAAATGAGTTCAAGGTTTGTTTCTCAACATTCATGTCATGGGGGTTTGATCCAATGGAAATGATATTTAGGCTAGGCTTGCAAAGTTTTATCCGTTGCAATATGGTGTTGTTTGAGGCTTTGTCGTATTCAAAGGATATCCTTACATAAGCATAACTTGAACACCATGCAAATACATGCTTTTCAAATAGAGGTGAAACAACTTGAGGTCAAGGTTGAAGGAAGTTGGGTTTTTTTCAGAGTGTTGGTGGCAACCCAGTAGGTTTGGTAGTAAAAAAAAAGTCATTATTGTTATGCTTCCAAATGAGAGATGCATATTCGCTAAGGCTTCTCAACATAATATCACAAGTGGCCTAAAAGAACATACGGTGTCCAAGAGCATATCCAAATCATCAAGAATGATCAAATTAGAGGGAGAGTCAAATGTGATACTTAGGCGGGGCAAAAATTTACAATCTAATCATCATCTTAGATGTTAACTTGGTTCTCTACCAATGGGTAATGTTTCATGTTGTGACTCTATAATAGGTTTTAGTATATAAAATTTTCATGGTTAAGCTGATAACAATAATAACGACATGATCAGATGACATACAAACTCTCGACACTTATATCTGAAATTTGAATTCAATGTTAAAAAACTTAATAGGAAGTCTAAGGTTATTTACTCATAAAACTTTATTTGCTAGCGATTTTCTATTTTTCATTAGATAACTAATACGTCATTTATCTTGTTTGGAATAGAATGTACTTTGCCTCGTATAGGAAAAATAACTAAAGACTAGATTTTCCTTGGCCAAAACACATCTACTCAAACTAGATTCATGAGCTAGATTCTATCGAAAGGAAAGCCTCCAGTGCAAGATCTCCAATTGAAAATCGATAAAATTTGAAAAAAAAAAAAAAAAACCAAAATTCATACGGAGGCCCATTCTAAAAGCCACCCATACCCAATCCTCAACTTCCATTTCACACTGTCCTTGCCATAAAGCGTGTGGATTGATTCAACAATCGTCAAAACACGATGACAGATAAATGGATTCAGCAATTTTTTAAATTTTTTATTGGAATACCTTATTATATTATTACGAGAGAAGAGAAGAGAAGAGGAGAGGAGAGAGAAAGTGAGAAGAAAACTGGTTTCATCCTTGAGAAGAGAGAAAGAGAGAAAGAAATTGGTCTTACTTGTTTAGAGAGAGAGGCGGAAGAAACGGGATTGGAGATAGAAGAGGAGAAAAAAAACACACACACACAAACACCAAACCACAACTCTCTCCTCTCTATTTCTACTAAAAAAAACCTGCTCGCGCTTCACTTGTTCTCCTCTTACACTTTACTTGTTCATTTCATTCACTATGGATCTGCTCTTCCACGATTCCCAACTCCAAACCCTACTTACCTGATCTAGTTTTTAAAATACCAGCTTCTTCATTTCTCAATTAGGTTTGCTGATTTCAATTTCAAGTGCAGGGAGAAATGAAGATTCCGTGTTGTTCGGTGTGTCAGAACAGGTACAACGAGGACAACAGGGTTCCACTGCTACTTCAGTGCGGCCATGGCTTCTGCAAGGAGTGTCTGTCAAGATTGTTCTCGTCTTCGTCCGATACCACTCTGTCTTGCCCTCGCTGTCGCCACATCTCAGTTGTAGGCAACTCTGTGACGGCTTTGAGGAAGAATTTTGCCGTTCTTTCTTTGATTCATTCTTCCAATTCTTCCTCTGCGGCAGGCGGTGGCGGTGGCGGTGGTGCTGCGTTCGATTGCGATATGACGGATGATGAGGATGAGGATGAGGATGAGAGGGAGCTTGATGAGGAAGAGGATGATGAGTTTGGTGGCGGTGGGAGGAGGCAGAGCCGTAGTCGCCATTCTAATGCTTCTAGTTCTTGTTGTAGTAGTGGTGGCGGGGGCTCCGTGATTGATTTGGGTTCACATCATGATCTTAGGCTTCTTCGGCGGCTGGGGGAGAGTAGGAGAGCTGGGGTGGAGATGTGGTCAGCTGTGCTGGCTGGCGGTGGTGGTTCGGGTGTGAATTCAGTTAGGGGTAGGTGTCGCCACCGAGTAGCGGTCAAGAAATTGACACTGGGGGATGATACTGATTTGGTTTGGGTGCAGAGCCAGCTTGAGAATCTCAGGAGGGCTTCTATGTGGTGTAGAAATGTTTGTACTTTCCATGGGGCAACAAGGATGGATGGCCGTCTTTGCATTATTATGGATAGATACAATGGTTCAATTCAATACGAAATGCAGCAAAATGAAGGGCGTCTCACTTTGGAGCAAATTCTCAGGTATTTGGCTTAAATGTTCAACCTTTTTTCGAATTTTCTTTTTCAATGGGTGAAGTGACTGTCCCAAAATGCAAAATGCAACTTTAATTGATATTGTTATGGATCTGATTTCGTTTCTGTGAAAAACTTCAACTTACAATTCTATCGATTGGGACTCATATGGATCTGTTGTAAACTTCAATAGTCCAGTACTAAAAATTCTCCATTTTAGTTGTCCCTTTTTTATAATGTGGGAAGCTCAGTATACAGTAAATCCGCAAAAGATTCAGGGAAGAAGAAAGAGAAATGGTTTCTAGAAAGTAAGGTTTGAGAGAGTTTGTCTAGGATCAACCAAGTAACTATCTTATGAAAACCAGTAATTTGAAGGTTGAGACTTGAGAGACCCAAAGTAGAAACTCACTGCCAATCCAACAGGTATAAAGGGATAAAGGATGGTCCATGCTTATACATGTGTGAACCAAATGAAAGGCGATACTGGATTCTCTTGTCTTGGTTCTACACTGATAAACTTGCAATGAAGGTGTCTGTAATGGAAAGGTCTGTTCACCATTATTCCTAGGAGAGTAATGGGTGAGGAATAGTTTCCTCAAATACTAACACTAAACTTACCATCGAAGAACAACAAGTAATTAACTCAAAGAAGGTGAAATCTGTTCAAACTAATGATTGATACAAAATCGGACCATAGCACTCATTCCCTACCTGACTGTGTTATCCTAGACAATACATTTGAGAGATCTAGGTCTAAGTTTGCTATTCATGTTTCACTGATGAAGGTGCAAGCTCATGTTCTTTGGTATTTGACTCCAAAAGATATAAAATATGCATTCATAGTTTCCATTGGTCAAACCAGTCAACCCATTACCTTTTACACAAAATGCCCTAACTTATCTTTATTTAAATGGGCGATGCATCTCATCTCACAATCATATTACCTCTTATACGCCTTGGGACCAAATGATTTGATGTACATCGTGAAGACCAAATCATTGGTCCATATTTACATTTAGAAAAGATAACACACCTCTCCTGATGATCTTAATTAATTTTTTCTTTTTTAATTTTTGATGGAAACTTGGATAAAGCCTTTGCGATCACCACCACCATCGTTTGTCTCTGCCCCTTGTCGAAAATCCCAATTTTAGTACTGTGAAGAACATGTCTTCCAAGTTATATATCTAATGCCAAAGTACGCAATAAAAATTAGAAATGCCACTATTAGGTCAATAAGGTTTGGTTCCTTGAATTGTTATCTTTAATTCGTTAGTAGTTTAGGGTTTTGTTAATACGATAAAGTGAATACAAATAAGTTGATCACAATCACTTGGGATGTGGTTTTTGCGACCTTGATTCGGAGAGCTCAGATCATCTTCTTTTGCACTATTGCATTTTGGGGTCTGTATGGAATAGGCTATGAATGCATTTCTTTTGGATGTTTTGTGTTAGTTGGGTGGTGTCTAGAGACATTGATGAAAAGTTGGAAGATCAGGACCCATCTTTAGGGATGATTTGGAGGCGACTTCCTCACGCTGTGTCTTAGGAAGGAACAAAATAACAAGATTTGTGACAAGTTGTCATACATGGGATCGATGAATACGAAGTCCTCATCACTCTTTGGGTTCAGTTTCCCATCTTTTGTCTTTCAAAGAGATTTTCTTTGAGAATTTGATTGTTAAATGGGATGTGTTAGTGTTGGGACTATTATAATACATGAGCACAGTCAATAAAATTATTACCCTACGAAACTAGCAAGAACATAACATCATAACTAAAGCAAATATATGCAAGTTTCTCTTTTCCATTGGATGAGCAAATTCAAAATCTTTGCCATTGGAGTCCTATCAAGCTTTATCATACTCCCAAAATTTCACCTATTCGATTTTGGGTTTGGAAATCCCATGTTCTCATGGTTGACTCAATCTAGAAGGCTAAAGAGATAGGTTGGACCACAAAGTTGAAGAAATTAGAACATGAGGGAAGGAAAAGGAGATCATGCAACGGAGGGTAATAATGGAGATGAATAGGGAGATAGGCAATAAAGGGAGGGGAAAGTGGGGAAATGGTAGTGGTTGTGGAGTAGTGGCAAGATGGTGGATTTCTTAAATTTAGTTACAATTTTATTCGTACTAGTAAAATATGGACCAAATCATTGGTCTTCATGATCAAATTGTTTGATCCCAAGGCACACATTGAGTCATTTGGCAGTCACATGAGGTGCATTGCCCATTTTAATAAAGGGAAACTTGGGCATTTTGTACAAAAGCTGACATGTCGATTTGTTTGCCAAAGAAAAACAGGGGATGCTAAATATTGCAAACATATGGGGGGGGGGGGGGGGGGGAGTGCAAAACATCCTTAATGTTGATAACTTCCAAACATACTTGCAATATACTATTTAAAAGGGTTTAGATTAAAACCGATGTCAACCAATTTACACCCTGAAAAGGACACCATTAGCATTAGAAAATGATAACCCCAAAACCATGTTGTCACTGGAACATTTATCGCAGTTTCCCTTGGATTTGTGTCCTTGTTATTGAAAATTCTATCAGTCCGCTCCCTTACACAACGCCCAACAAATAACAGAAAGAACTACCTCCAAAATTCAAACATATCAAGTCCAAAAGTTCTTCCTGACCCACTGACCTAGGGACCACCTTAAAAAAAACCCACCCCTTCTAACCCAAGAAGCGCTCTAGAATGTCTCCAAATTACACTTGCCTTGAGCAACGAAGAATTAAGCTCTATGGATCCGAAGCACACAAGAAGCAATGGTATTGATATCCATCCCTATATGCAGAAAAATCTCTTAGTAGATATCCTATCTCATACCAAGGTCTACATAAAAGAACATAATTATTGCTTACCCTGCCCCCCTCTCTCTTCAAACGAACTTCATTGAGAAATCAGAAAAGTGGTTTTAATGGGTAGAGTGCTACTAGGCAAAACCAAGAAGTGTGAGGAAGCTGTGAAGCCTTTCTCGTTATTGTCTTCCACACCCAAGTATCTTCCTCTCCTTCCAACTCCAACTAAACACCCCTAACCGAATCAGCTCACAACGTTTATCAACACGAGCTTTGTCTATATTGTATATATGTCATTTTAGTTGTTTTTTTGGGCAAAAGAACAAAGGGAATATATAACAAAAAGGATGGGGGATCTACAAGTTAGAAGCTTGCCAGCCCACTAATTTGATATTATGTTTGACCAACTCCCACTAATTTGATATTATGTTTGACCAACTGAAAATACAATCTTGCAATGATTCCCCTGTTAAAATTCTCCAATCCACTATGCAAACCCAAAGTAGAAGTTTAACTGCTTTTGCTACTTCCCATCGCGACCTGATTTGGATTTATGGTGTTGGATTAAAAATCCTGAAGTTTCTTTCATTCCAGTTCAACCACAAGCACCGTCGCTTGAGTAGGATTTCAAACCCAATTGTCCCTTACTTCCAATTAAGCACACCACTATGAGTGGGCAAGCTAGTTGAAGGCAAAGTACCTTCGAGTGATTAACAACCAACATTCCAATCTGCATCGAGAATGGACAACAGAAAAACATATAATTGATTGGTTCCCACACCACTTCATCTAAAACACATGTATTTTTTCAAATGAATGAAATTATCAAGAGTTTGCGTGTCCATGAGCACATGGTCAAACTGGGAAATTCACCTTAGGAGGAGATTGTTTGATCCAGAACAAATGGGAGAGGAATGAAATTACTGGATGAAGCTCTAGAGGGGGAGGATGCAGTATCGTTAAATAACAATGTTTAGTTATGAACACTGTCAAAATCTCCCTAATATAAAAGGTAAAAGTTGCAACTGTGCTTCTCTTCACATACTTATGGGTTATTGCTTATCACCCACATGGGGAATAAATTGGTTTGTATATCACTCATTCTGGCCCCATTGATGTCTATCCCAATTAATTGTCAACATAGAGCCCCTTCTTCAATGCCAAGCCACCATAACCACTTCACAGGTAATGCTAGATTGAAGTTTTTGGCCCTATGAATGCCAAGACCCCTTATTTCTTTTGGCCGACACACTAAGTTCTAATTAATGGGGAAATTTTTATTGCGTCATCAATGAATTCCATAAGAAATCAAAAATTTTCAATCCAACTGGTTTGTAACATAGATTAGAATCATGGAATATGATATAAAAAGATGTTGGAGAGAGAGAGCTTTTATTAAGGATCATCCTTGCTTTGGATATATGTTTCCGCTTCCATGTGGCTAGACGCATTTGAACTGTTTCTGTCATTGCTTGTTTCTTTGTCTGGATCCCAAATGCTCCTCTCTTTGAACGTATTAAACCAGTGGTATTCCTTCACTGGACAATATCGAATATACAATTGAGAACAACAAGCTGTTCGTTAATCCAAGGAACATCACCCACGTGCATTATCACCGATTTATGGAAATTGACTCTTGACACTTTCGACCATTTGCATCCTTCCCTAAGCAAATACCCACTTTTCAAATTGTCAACAATGTAATTTGATAATGGATACTGAATCTTCTGGAGAAGTAAATTTGTATGGCTTCATCAATCCCCCCAAAAGAGATGCACCTCGCCACCCATGCTACACTCATCCATCCTGATGTGCCCCTATTGGCCAACATATCATAATTACTGAGTAGGCACTGGATGCCATACCAATTTCCAAAGGAGAATGATATCTTGATTTGGAAGGCAGAAGCCCTTCCATGCTAGTTTCATAGGAAACTCTTTCATAACACCCAGATGTGTCTCCTCTATCATGTAAACCCTTGGACACTGTCGTCCCTATCGGAAGGTGCCAGCGGATGTAGAATTTCAATCAGTTCTTCTATCTCATAGTCTCCTCCTAGTTAAGAACTCTTCTCAAACAAGCATTCCAATTGGCTCCCTCCTCCACCCTTTGAATGATAGTCATCTACTGGTGCTTGCTAGGTAAGAAACTATTTCTTGTCGATGGATATAACACATGGTAATATTGATGTAGCAAGTGTTTTTCTATTGCAGATATGGGGCAGATATTGCCCGTGGAGTGGCTGAACTCCATGCAGCAGGTGTAGTCTGTATGAATATAAAGCCATCCAATCTTCTTTTAGATGAAAATGGCAGAGCCGTGGTTTCTGATTATGGTCTTCCACCGATTCTGAAGAAACCTTCCTGTCGTAGAGCTAAGTCAGTTCCTGAAGACGATTCTTCAGCAACACATTCATGCATGGATTGTACGATGTTGAGTCCTCACTACACAGCTCCTGAGGCCTGGGAACCATTGAAGAAGACCTTATTCTGGGATGATGCCATTGGTATATCGACAGAATCAGATTCATGGAGTTTTGGGTGTACGTTGGTGGAAATGTGCACTGGTTCAGTCCCGTATGTGACATAATATATTTTTTTGGCGTGCTTTGTTTGCTTAACAATGTAAAGCTTAATGAATTTTATGCAGGTGGACAGGTTTAAGTTCAGAGGAAATCTACCGAGCTGTTGTCAAGGCTCGAAAGCTCCCTCCACAGTATGCAAGTGTGGTTGGTGTGGGGATACCTAGGGAGTTGTGGAAGATGATTGGTGAATGCCTACAGTTCAAGGCATCAAAGAGACCGACATTCCATGCAATGCTTACCATATTCCTCCGTCATTTACAAGAGATCCCTCGCAGCCCTCCTGCGAGCCCGGATAAGTATGGGAAACTTTCTTCCAATTTTTTCTTCCGTGAAAATTATGAAATGTATGTTGGACATGTTTTCCTTTGCCATTGCTTAGTTCCTAAATATTCAATGCGAACATGACGTATGTCAAGAAAATAAGAATTAAGTAATTAACAGATCTTTAATGCACTTTATTCTACGAATTGAAACTAGAAGTAAATATCAGGTATAGGCGCTGTGGTATTGGTTTTCGCCAGAACCTCTCAAACCCAATTTCTAATTCATTCTTTCTAAGTATTCCCCATCTATTTTGGAGAAAACTTATTCGGAGTTGCTTTAAGCATTTTATCAAGTATCACAATAAACCTATCTGTTCATCTTGACCCATTTAGTTCGAGTAAGGAAACACCTAGAAGTAGTATGTTGAATATTTCGTTTTATCTTGACCAAAGAACCATGTGCTCTATTTGTGAACTGCAGCGATTTCGGGAAGAGTTCTGGAGCAAGTGCCATGGAACCATCTCCTACATCTGTCTTGGAGGTTATCCATAATAATCCAAATACTTTACACCGGCTTGTACTTGAAGGGAATTTGGATGGTGTGAGGTGGGTTGAAAATGTGTTATGGTGGTTTAGGTTTTTTTTTTTTTTTTTTTTTTTTTTTTTTTTTTTTCTGATATTGCCTGTTGCCTCATTTTGGTATATGTAGAGATGTGCTTGCGAAGGCCATGTCAGAAAGTAGCAACAACTCGGTTGCTTCTCTATTAGAAGCACAAAATGCTGATGGGCAAACTGCACTGCATTTGGCTTGCAGACGTGGTTCAGTGGAACTGGTTGAAACTATATTGGAGTACAAAGAGGCAGATGTTGATGTCCTGGACAAAGATGGAGACCCTCCAATTGTGTTTGCTTTAGCTGCTGGATCTCCAGAATGTGTTCGTGTTCTTATAAGAAGGTCTGCTAATGTTAGATCTCGACTGAGGGAAGGCTTTGGTCCATCTGTTGCTCATGTTTGTGCCTACCATGGCCAACCAGATTGTATGCGTGTAGGTTTCTTTATGTTGACATCTCCTTGTGGACATCCTTCCTTGGTTCTTACCTGTGAAGACCCTCTCATGCCTATTTAATGATTGCAGGAGCTACTGTTGGCAGGGGCTGATCCCAATGCGGTGGATGATGAAGGTGAATCTGTGCTACACAGAGCCATTGGCAAGAACTACACGGACTGTGCTATTGTCATATTGGAAAATGGAGGTTGCAGATCAATGGGTGTTCTGAATACAAAAAATTTGACGTGAGTATCTATGTTTGGTTTGGTAGCTTTAAGGAGGACTGTCTCCAAGTCATAAAAGCATAAAGCTGTTGGTCATACCAGCACTATGCTGAAAATTTGGCTAGTTGACTTGTGCTCAGTCATGCAATTGCAGTCTACTGATCAAGAAGCCTAACATCTGGAAAAGTAAATGCAAAGACATTTAATGTTATATATATGCATACATGGTTTTTGGAGAAAAACTAATGAGACAATGGGCAACCGGGATGAACTCCATATACCCACATATAAGAATGGATGGTTTAATTTTCGTAGATTTGAGTCTTATTTATCATGAACAATATAGGACAATGTGCCAAAAGGTAACATGTATGTTGTACTTATTTTAGTCACTTACCTGCATACACTTTTTATTTATTTATTTATTATTATTAATATATATATATATATATATATTTTTTTTAATTTATTTATTTATAATTTTATAATTATTATTTTTTTAAACCGTTATGATATATTTAATGTTCAAAATTTTACCATTCTTATTACTCAGACCTCTGCACATGTGCATAGCAATGTGGAATGTGGCTGTTGTGAGAAGGTGGGCGAAGGTTGCATCCCAAGAAGAGATATCTGAAGCAATTGACATAGCAAGTCCAATGGGAACTGCGCTTTGTATGGCGGCTGCTTTAAAGAAAGACCACGAAAATGGTAATTGTTGTCTGCTTCTCTTTTTAAGTGAAGCTTTGACTCTGTTTTGTCAAGGAAGCTTTGAATTACTAACTCTTTTATACCCCGATCATGGTTGCTTTTTGTGGATTTTTTTCGTTCATTTCAGAAAAAAAATAAAAATACTAACACTTTACCGTAAAGTCTTATGGTAACTTACTAAAATATTTATACACAAATGGCTTCCCCTACATGCTATTAACACTTAAAACAACCAAATTACTTATAGTGAGCTTTCCTTATGTGCCTAATTTGCTTCCTCTCCCCACCATCCAATATTCTTATAGTAGGATGATTAAAAAGGGTTTGTAGTATGCAGACTTTTTTTTATCAATGCATATATTATACATTTGACATCATGTATTTTGATTAGGGTGCAACTTGGGTGGGCTAGGAGGTGAGCCCAGGCACCAACCCAAAATCCGAAATTTTTGTCAGCTCAGCCAGTAGCCCGCCAACCTGAACTTGAGCCTGACAACCCAAGCTCAGCCCAAGTATGATTTTTACCCAAGCTCAACCCGAGTATGATTTTTCGAGCTCAGGTTGAACTCGGTTTACCGAAATTCTCTAATTTACTTGCTGAAATTTGCAATTAGCAAGCCAAAAAGCCTAGAACCCATGAGCTAGGACTTTGCAAGTAAAATGCACAACCAAGTCAACAATTATTTTGTTCAAATTTAAATAATTTGGTAAAAACTATGCAATATGGATATAATATTTTGCTCAGGTTCCATGGGTTGCTCGGGTTGTCAGTACCCGGGCCAAGCCCAACTGGAAATTTGATTGGGCTAGGTATTTTGATCCCATGGGCTGCTCGACTTCAAATTTCCTCAACCCATTGGCCAAAATTTTGGTTGGAATTGTCATTGTTTTCCTGCCCATGAATACAAACTCGTACATGTATCATCCAATAGGTGTTAATATGTAGAAATCCTATTATATTCTTTTCTCTTGAATCTGGATTTATATGCACAAAGAGCCTACCAATAGCTATGGTTAGTCCATGCAGAAGGGAATTATGAAGCAAAAGGTATGCTTAGATGGTGTAGTCTCTTTTTGAAGTTCATAATGGGGGAGATAATGAATTTTTGGGAGCATAGACGGAGTGGGGATTCCTTTCTGAAGCTCTATTTTCCTACCAATTATAATGTCTAATAACTACAAGAAAAGATGAAAATTTTGGGACAATGCTCTCATGCAGTAGAGTGGTTAGTTTGGAGGGAAAGAAATAACATCTTCAAGAATGTGCATAGATACCAAAATTATGTTATGGTTGTGGGATTATAATTGGGATAGGTGTAGAGAGATTAAGTTTTCCTATTGTATGTTCAACTAGAACTGGGATTGCATAGTTCTTAGCAATAATACCTAGTTGATGTATCCTTTTTGGGGGAGTCAGTATATATATTTTTTCACTTCTCTTGGTTCTGATTAATACAATATCTTGTTTTTAGTTAACCATAGGCATATTTTAGTTAATGGTTATAGTGGATATACCAAATTACCTCTACAAACCCCGAGATATTATTACGATAAGGGATGTACAAAAATCCATAGCTCTGTTTCAAAATTCTCTTGATTCAGACCCTTGAGGAATTGCAAAAACATTTAACTCTTCGCTCATCCTAATATAAAGGATTAGTCAATTAGATATTAAGTGGGCTAGTTTAAAAAACAATGAGTTGCTAGTTGTAGAATATTATTCTCGTCAGACTTGAACCTAACTAAAACAACAAGGAACAGGGGTTCGGATTGACTAGTATTCGACCATTTAATAACCCACGATTCTAGACTTTTTTTAAATGAGAAAGAGATCCACTAAGGCAAAAATACTATAAATGCAACATATGGAAGGAAGGTGAATGCTTTCTTTTTTGTCATTTTGAATTTGTGAGTTTTTAATGAAACGACTTCATTGCTCAACTCTATCCAAAATCCATGTTGTATATTTGAAACAGGTTGACCTCCTCGCTTTCAAAGGGATCACAAATGGATCTGCGGGTTCACCTATTGTTGATGGTTGTGGAACTGATGAAAAAGTATGATCATATATGAGCTGGCTTGGTTTTCTATGTTAGGTTGTTTGGATGGAAATCAACCAAAATTTGTTACATAGGATCGTTGTCAAATGGACACCTGGGATCTGTCTTGGAAACGTTAAGGAATAATCATCTATTGAAAAGTTTTTTTTTTTCCCTAAATGGGGAAGTGCCATTCACATCAAGTGTAACTATGTTCCCTGATGACATCTCCTTCAATGACTTACACTCGATATGCAAAGTTTTCTCTGAGGCGACAAAGAAGATAAAAAAAACATATAGAATATGGGGTAAATTTGATGTTGGTCCTTTTAGTAATAGGATTTCCTTTGATCCCGTTTACAAATTGTAGTTGAGTTTGGTCCCTTGACTGTCATTGATTGTCCGATTAAGTTGACATGTGACCAATTTTTTACTCAAATATCCCCACTCATCAACATCTCAAACATTTCATCTCGAGAAAAAAAAACTAAGTATATCTCAATGAAGATTCATGATTCAAAGTTCATCTTCTCCACTCACCCCTACCCCCTTTCCCTTCCCCTCCTCTCAGTGATTACATATCTTCATCACTTCCGACCATCCTAACCCTTTCTGATTTTAGTTCCCCGCCACCCCTCCCTCGTAGATACAACCACCACTTGTCCCTCGTCCCCTCTCATTTCTCTCTGTTTCAATTCACCTACCACGAAAATGACCAAAACCTAAACCAAACCCAAACCTTCAATAAGAAACTTGCCCTGGCTTGGAATCACAACCCTATCATCACTCTCAAAGTGATTTCTTAATTCTTACCAAAGAGGTTTAAGAATGGGAGGAACCGAAGGTTTCAAAAGGTTTAAGAATGGGATGCAGATTTTGGACCAGCTTCGAACACAACAACAACATTGCAAGTTGTTCGCCAGTGAAATTTTTATGTGGAACATATATTTTTCTCCCCCTTACGCTACCGTTCTCCCTCCTTGCTTCGTCTTCTTTAACTTACAACCATTATCAAAATCTAGTTATCGGGCGAATTGAAGGTCCCAATTCACATCTCTCTGTTGAGAGCTTGAGCTTCAGTATAAGTGTTCACAGGATTGGTTGAGGATGTTCTTCTCCATTTACCCAATCTCTCCATTTTATGGTTTGAATTCATCACTTCAGATTTAAAGCTTTCAAATTTTGTCAATTTCACCTACCCTTCATGATTAACTTGTAATTTTTTGTTAGATTTATTGAGATGTGAGGTAATGATTGAGATGGGGAGACAACATGTGAATGATTTAATTTGCAATTGTTGAAGCACCTTCAAGTATCTATGTTACTCATAAGCTTCTCTCTAGAAATTAAAAATAAAAAACAAAACACTTCATGGGATTGTTGGTTTAGATTAAACATGGGGTGTTTGTGATTTGTGTTTTAGTTTAAGTTTTGGTCATTTTCAGCGGTGAGTGAATTGAAACAATGGGAGATGAAGAGGGGTTGGTGGGGAAATGCAATCTCAGAAGGGGGAGAGGAAGGGAAAAGGAGGTAGGAGGTGAGTGGAAAAGATGAACTTTAAACCATGGATCTTTATCGAGATGCACTTAGTTTTTTTTTTTTTTTTTTTTTTTCTCGAGATGAATTGTTTGAGATGTTGATGACAGGGGGTGTTTAAGTCAAAAAATTGGTCACATGCCATCTTAACTTTGACCAACGGTCAAGGGACCAACTCAAATACGATTGTAAAATTGATCAAAGACATTTATCCCATTAATAGAAGGAACTAACATCAAATTTACCCCAGAATATATGTAGAAGGATGTAGGGTTAACCCCTAGGCATCAAGAACTTTCATATCATATATGAACTTCTATTGTATAAATTGTTATATAGATTTGGTGCGAAGAGGCCAGTATGCAGAAGGATGATTGTGACCTGACATAAGTGTAGGACTTGGACATGGGATGGTAGATAGGAGAGTCAGGAGGTTCTTAGTGGCTTGGGATGAGGAAGAACATTATGAAAGAAATGAATTGGTCCATAAAAGGTTTCAATCTTGGTTGTGGAGAGGGTACAAAGTTAAATTATAGGAAAAGTATTGGGGTGCAAATATGCCTATGTTGCACTTGGTGTGTTGTAGGCTCAAATCTTATGTTATAACTCATAGGCTACACATGGAACTTGGGATTTAACAGGAATAATTTGAAAGGAATAATGATTGATAATTTGATTTGCTCATTTGTAGTGAATTCTATTAAGGAAAATAAAGTGAAGCGGAAAATTTGGGGTCGGGTAGGCAATCAAGAAGGGTTGTTTCAATGTTCTTGCCTAATTTGTCCTTTATAAGTTCTATTCAAACTCGTTAAAAAAGTTTGGTGGAGATGGTGTTTAATTGTGATGTAAGCCGGTAATTAACTAGTATTATTCGCAATTGGCTCAAATATAATAAAGCCCGTATTAGTTAGGGCATTAGCCTAGTCATAGTAGGGTAGTGTTAGATTGCTTGCCAAAAAAAGCTACTAAACTTATAAATAAGGCATAGAGTTGAATATTGTAGTTGGTTGATCGATTAATGTATTTAGGGTAAATTTGATGTTGATCCCTTGTACTAAAGGTAAATGGTTTTAGTCCCTTTTATAATTTAATTTGAGTTTTGCTCCTCGCCGTCAGTTAACCATCTAGTCAAGTGTTATCTTATGCAAGTCTTACATGATGTAAAAAAAGACTTAAATTGCCTGGGGGATATAAAGGCTAATCCAACATGGACAACCCTTTCTCAAACAAGGGTAGTCTAGGTCTTTTTTCACATCACGCGAATCACATGCATAAGATTATGGTTGACTAGATGGTCAACTAACGGCGCGGGACCAAACTCAAATTAAATTGTAAGAGGGTCTAAAGCCATTTACCCGATTAGTACAAGGGGTCAACATCAAATTTACTCATTTATTTGTCTCTTGTTTAGGGCTTATCATTGTTCTAGTTTTAGCTTTAGTGTAGAATTTATCAATTGGTATGAGTGCCAAAAGATTTTATTGATTGATTGTTTGGAAAAAGTTTCAAAGGTAAAGATTGATTGTTTGAAGAGAAGTTGTGAAAAGAGAAAGAAGAAAAGATAGAAAATAAAAAATAATTGAAAAAGTTGTGAAAAGAAAAATAGAAAACATAAAACAATTGAAGAACACAGAGTTTGAGTTGAACAAGCCTGCCAACACACTCAAATCCAGCTATTATCCGCAACATCTACGTTCTTAGATCTGATCCATTTGTTTGAAATCACCGAAGCAACCCACTGTTGTCATCGTTTGATCCACCCAACCCATCCTCACCTCCGGCCAGCACAACCACCACCAATACCAAATCAAATTTGATTCAAACGCATCAACCACCGACCACTGTCTCCATTGCGTATAACGTTTCCAGAACCTAACCCCATTGCCGTCACCGGAGCCAACACCACCAACTCTGACCAACCCCAACCCCTCCCTCCCCCCCTCAATTTGTTCATGAGCAGTCCCTCATTTTGTTGTAATCGAAGATCAAAACATCTGATATTTATTTAGAGTTCCTCGACCTATTCATTAATTTCAAAAACCTCTTTTTTACTTGAGTCCATGGTTCAGCAGGCTCCCCTGTGTCTGGTCGTTCTTCCATCAAGTTGGCTAGACTACGTGCACCCCTAAAACAGTAAGGCACCCTAGTGAAAAAATGAGTGTCCTATATTGTCTCCCTACCCATATAGCCCAAGCCCAAGTCAATACCCATATCCAGTGGTGTATTATAGTACTTACACCCATTTTTACTATCCCACATCACAATACACCCATGTTTCTCTTGCCCCCAACCTGAATTCGTTTCCCCTACCCCACCGCCACCCTCAGTGAACAATGACAAACTTTACTACCACCTCTATTGTGATGCAAGATGATGCAGACATGGAGAACGTTTGAGATGATTCGAAGATCGGATGATTGCCTACCTTGACACATTTTCAATGACTCGAGAGAAGAAAAATAGGCATGAGCGGATAGTTACTAGTAGATGAAAGAGAGATTATACGACACGACACTGACCATACCTCGACCACCAGCCTCCAAGGTCTCGCATGATCTCACTGTCACACATACTTTCAAAAAAGTGAGCCCTTTGACGTGTGATTTCTTTCCCATTTTTGGATAAGAGAATGTTTCTACAGCGGCAGATACAGTGAGTGACGATGATTATGTTGATCTATATTGAGAAGTTTTTGTGGCACGAGCTTATGCACATGCGTTTGTTCAGCGTGTTCAACGGGTCTGTTCTGGATTACTGTTTTGAGTCACCTTTTTGTAAATTTTTTGAGTTGGTCTTATCTATGGAAAGTGTGTATCGTGGCAAGTTTCGAGGTCGTCTACTTTGTTTGCATTTCACCTTGTGTTCTGTGATCGGTTGCTTGTGGTCATTGAATCTCTTCAACTTCAAGCTCGAGGACGAACTTCTTCAACCCTGGAGGGTTATGTAAGCGGGTAATTAATTCGTATTATTTGCAGTTGAGCCAAATATAATAAAGCCCATATTGGTTAGGGCATTAGTCAAAGTAGGGTTAGTGTTAGACTATTAAGCTTATAAGTAAGGCATAGAGTTGAACATTGTAATTGGTTAATTGATTAATGAAATTTATGTTATTTTATTTATCTTTTGTTTAGGGCATATCATAGTTCTAGTTTTAGCTTTAGTTTAGTGTAGAATCCATCAAATTGGGTTCTTTGTGAGATCTCTAACGTAGTGAGAGCGAATGCCCTTCTACTAAAAGGTATATCTCTCAACCCTCAACAACTTTTAAGCGTTCAATTGGGAACTGTTCAAACATATGCTTGATCCAACTGTTCCAAATTTGCCTAAAATGGGTGTGCATTTAGATAACTGTAGTGTCCTTTTTATTCTTTTAGACAACGTAAAATTCACTGAAGGGAGAAGAGAAAAGAAAGAATTTATAGAAAGGCCAAACAGCCCCACAAACACCCCCTAGCACGAGGGTTCCTCGAAACAGCTTGAAGAACACCCCAGGCTGAGCCCAAAACTAATAGACAATCTAGTTAAATGGCCTGACCCACCCCACATAAGAACATATCCAAGACTGATACTTTTAATTTCCACGGTTGTTCTAAAGCAAAAATTAATATACTTTGACAGAGAATTGTAACAGTTCAGAAATGCACAATTTATGCACTGAATTCCTCTATTTATGGATAAAGGGATGGTTTTCATGTTTGCATGTTGTCTCGACAGGCAACTGGCAATTTTCTGATGCAAATATGGTCTTCTGTATACAGATTCTTGATGGGCTTTGACTTGTAAAACAATTTTTTTTTGAAGAAATGAACTCAGTGTTTTTTCTCTGTAGAGACCGCCTTTTATGCACTTTATGTTCTAATTCTGTTCATTGGTTGTTTTTTCAGATGGTAGAGAACTAGTTCGAATATTGCTTGCAGCTGGAGCATCTCCAGCAGCAGAAGATACACAGCATTACCGTACAGCCTTGCATACAGCAGCCATGGCTAATGATGTTCAGTTGGTCAAGGTGTGTCAATCATAATCATCTTAAGGCAGTTGTCCACATAAATTCAGTTAATACCTTTTGTAGCATTTTGTTGCTGATATTAGTCAAATGATCGTTTTACATTGGTTGAATAAGATTATCCTGGATGCTGGAGTTGATGTGAACATCAGGAATGTGCACAACACAATACCTCTTCATGTGGCATTGGCCAGAGGTGCAAAACTATGTGTTGGGTTGCTTTTATCAGCTGGAGCAAACTGTAATCTACAGGTTTGTACTTCTTTCTTTGTTCTTGTATTTGATCAAACCTTTGAATCCTATAATAACCTACCCAGATATAAGTTTTTTCCCATCCCTTGTTTTCTTGCTACATTGCACATTATTATGAGGTATTATATCAATGTGTTATTGTCTAGGACATGTATCAACATTTGAATTCTCGGCGATTGCAAACAACAGGTCCCATAAGAGTAGATATGAGTTACTGGAAAATCACAAAGAAACTAAAATTTGAAGGAGAACTAGTTTAAAGTGGTTTTATTCACCAAAAACTGTGAAAGACACCTGTTGGTTGTGATGCACAAACAGAAATGAGAATAACCACACTTTTGCCATACAGCCAAAAAAAAAAGGCAGGAATATCAGATAACTGAAAGAACTTGTGTTCCCAACCAACGGAAATTTTTTTTTTTTGGCGGGGGGGGGGGGTGGGGGAGATAAATGAAACAGAGAGACGAACCTTGCAGCAGGAAAATGGATCCATGGTGCATGGGTAGGGACAGAAAAGTGCTTAGTTGTAAGTGAAATATTTGAATCGAGAGCTGTAAAGGTAATTAAATGCACTAGCAGCAAGCTAACCTTTGAGGGTAACACTTGGTTTACTTCGAGTTAGGTTGAAACTCTCACTCTAAAAGAGTTAAAAACTAATCAAAGAAGAGGATATATATCTATATACATGCAATATAGATTAATGGTTAATGAATATAGAACTACTTATAAAGCTTTGTGACCTAATTAATGCTCGGAGACAAGTTTTTTTTAGCTTTCATATTATGAATAACTCTTAAGTGGGTTTGGCTTGGCTTGAGCCAATTATAGACATCATGGCTTTTTAATTTTGACCACACATGAATGGCCCTGATTTGGTATAAAATATTTGTCATGAAAATTGGTGTAAAATAGCCTTCCTCTATATGTGTGTGTATACGTATAAGAGAAAACTAATCATGCCCCAGAAATTGTAGGTACTCTTATCACCATGGTGAAACAAAATAAGTTCGTTTGGCATTGTTTCTTGTAGAGTTCTGCAAGCCAACTTACTTATAAGAACTAAGACATTTTTAATCACAAAGTAACATTAAGTTATTATTTCATGTCCAAGTAAGATCAGTGATAATTTGTGTGAACCCTACTATTTGTTTCATTATCACTGCTTTCTGGAGATACCTTGGAATAAATGGATACTTGCTTTAAAATTTCATTTATTTGTTACATTCTTCTTCTGTTGTTGTCCCGCACACTTTTTCTGTCAGGTTTAATTTCCTTCTTTAAGTATCATTCCGATGATGATGTCCAAATACCTTCTCTTTTGTCCTAGTCACCTTCTTTTTTCTTTCTGAATTCTGAGCATTAAGAACATCACCATCTTTACGTTGGGTATTGCTTGTCGGTCTCATCAATTTAGTATTCAATTGTATGCATTTAGTTCTCACTTCTAAGTTATGTTAGTTTACTGCCAATGGAGGCTATGTTAGTATACGTTGGTGTATTAAGTGCAAAAAGATGTCCATCGTTCATTTTTTCTCGTATACTATTGCTTGTGATCAGGATGATGAAGGTGATAATGCATTCCACATAGCTGCTGATTCAGCAAAGATGATACGTGAAAATCTTGAATGGATTGTTGTTATGTTAAAATATCCAGATGCTGCCATTGAAGTCAGAAACCACAGGTAAGCAAATAGTGGCACTTGGCATGTTTTGATACCATAAAGCTATATATGAAACTCTTGTTTGTACTGATATACTTCATACTAGCAAAGCATAATGGTAATGAAAGATTTGGCTGATTAAAGTATTTTTGTTGAGCAGTGGTAAGACATTACGTGATTTTTTGGAAGCCTTGCCTCGGGAGTGGATTTCGGAAGATCTGATGGAAGCAGTCATGAATAAGGGGATTCAATTATCTCCTACCACGTGAGAATATGATTGTTTACTTTTGATGCCACACCTTAAGGCTTTATATATATGTGTGTGGGTGTGTGTATCACTTCTAATGTGAAAGTATTGTACATTTAGATGTATTATACTTGACTGATAACTAATTCATATTCCATTTTGTATTCTGTTTAGATATGAAATAGGGGATTGGGTGAAATTCAAAAGAACTGTGAAAATGCCTACTAATGGGTGGCAAGGTGCAAGACATAAAAGTGTTGGTTTTGTTCAGGGCGTCCAGGACAGGGATCATCTCATTGTATCATTTTGCTCTGGAGAGGCACGTGTCCTGGCAGATGAGGTTATAAAAGTGATCCCCCTAGACAGGGGACAGCATGTGCAACTTAAGCCCGATGTCAAAGAGCCAAGGTACGATGCTGAAAATCATTAAATAAATTCTCACTTCTTAGATATGCTAGTGCTCTTGTGGACAATGTTGTGGAAGCATGCCGAAGTAGTGGAAGCATTGAAAGAAATAAAGGTTAGATAATAAGTTTTTCATGAAAGTGACCATCATCTTCACCAATCAGGCTTAATAATTTGGTCAGTAGGCCTAAACAAAATATCGAGTTTGCTGACATGGATCTTCATTAATGAGGTCCAAACTATATTTCCCCTAAACAAATGCGGCTTGAGTTTTTTTATTACCTTAGTCTACCTCATCTTTATTTCCTCTTTCATTTTCAGTGTACGTTAGAAATTCACGTCTCCTGTGATATAGCTAGTTGCTTAATTTTTGTTGTAGATAACTATTCATAATATCAACTTGTTTCATTTAAAGAAATTTGAACTCCGTCAAGCAATTCCCTCATGTAATCTTTTTGTTGGAACTTGTGAACTCCCTCAAATGTTTCTGTCTTGAGTTACCATTCTGTTGTTCACAAGAACAAGATCGTTGTTTCTAGTTTTCTATCTCATTTGTTTGATCAGCATCTTTCTAAAAATGATCATTTTTCTTCATGAGATTATCATTTTTTGTTGATACTTCGAGAAGAGGAAAAAGCAAAGTTAGGATGTGTCCAGAACAAAGGGTTGCGAGACGAAGCAAGGCATTTCATCTTTGCCTTCTGCTTCAGTAAGTGCTTAGGTGTGCCTCAATGTTGGCACCCCGACATTTTGGCAGGACACTCATTGAAAAGATTGTACACAATAAATATGATTATATTGAATTATAACTGCTAAATTGGTTAGTGCCTCAAGTGCGCTAAGTGTCAAGTGCGCTAAGTGTCTAACATGATCAAGGTTATTTCTTTTTCAAATATCAAGCCATTAATTCATTAATTAGTGACAAATAGCAAAGTCTAACCCGAAACTCAGCAAAATAAGTTCATATTATATGCCTTATACTTGGCTTATGGGTTCCTTGTCATTCATTTCTTTAGTTGCTAATAATGGTAAGGTATTGCTGCTAGGTATGGTTGGCGTGGGCAATCACGTGATAGCATCGGAACTGTTCTGTGTGTTGATGATGATGGGATTCTACGAGTTGGCTTTCCTGGAGCTTCTAGGGGATGGAAAGCTGACCCTGCAGAAATGGAAAGGGTAGAAGAATTCAAGGTTGGTGATTGGGTACGAATTCGTCCCTCTTTGACAACTGCAAAGCATGGCCTGGGAATGGTAACTCCCGGGAGCATTGGCATAGTATATTGTATCAGACCAGACAATGGCTTGTTGTTGGAACTATGTTATCTACCAAGTCCTTGGCATTGTGAACCTGAGGAGGTTGAGCCTGTTGTCCCATTCAGGGTAGGGATTATGCTTTTGTTTTTTGTATTTTCTTGTTCATTTCAATTTATGTTATTGTTCTTTTTATGGTGCCCTTGACTTGTAAAAGAAAATACATTAATGCCAAACAGATAGGTGACCAAGTTTGCGTGAAGCGATCTGTTGCAGAACCAAGGTATGCTTGGGGCGGTGAGACACATCACAGTGTGGGGAGAATTAGTGAGATTGAGAATGATGGTCTATTAGTGATTCAAATACCTAATCGGCCCATCCCATGGCAAGCTGATCCATCTGACATGGAAAAGGTGGAGGATTTCAAGGTAATAAATACTAGCGATTAGTCTTAACCTTATAATTAAATTAATAAGCTTTACTGCAGTTCTTTTAGATGATTTTTTTTTAACTCATGTTTTTGTATAATTGAGCAGGTTGGTGATTGGGTAAGAGTGAAAGCTGCCGTCTCTTCCCCAAAGTATGGGTGGGAAGATGTTAGCAGGAACAGTATAGGAATAATTCACAGCTTGGAGGAAGATGGGGATATGGGCATTGCCTACTGCTTTAGGAACAAGCCATTCTCTTGTTCTGTGACTGATATGGAGAAGGTACCACCATTTGAAGTGGGACAAGTGATTCATGTGATGCCATCTGTTGAACAGCCACGGCTTGGTTGGTCTAACGAGACTCCAGCTACTATAGGGAAGATTGCAAGGATAGATATGGATGGGACTCTGAATGTAAAATGCCCGCTTCTGTCTTATTTATTGTCCAATCGTGTGTTTTCTTTTTATTTGTGTTTACCCTATTCTTGAATTGCACAAATAAGCAGAATTCTCTTGTTACCGTCATGTAGGTGCGAGTGGCTGGCCGAGTTAGCTTGTGGAAGATTGCTCCTGGTGATGCAGAACAGCTTTCAGGGTTTGAGGTTGGAGATTGGGTTCGTCTAAAGCCAAGTAATGGGACTAGACCCAGTTATGACTGGAACAGCATTGGAAAAGAAAGTTTAGCAGTTGTGCATAGTATACAAGATACGGGTTATTTGGAGCTGGCATGTTGTTTTCGTAAAACGAGGTGGATGACTCATTACACTGATGTTGAAAAGGTCCCGTGCTTGAAGATAGGGCAGCAGGTTAAGTTCCGGGCTGGACTCGTGGAGCCACGTTGGGGTTGGAGAGGCGCCAGCTCCAGTTCAAGAGGGGTTATAACTGGTGTTCATGCTGATGGAGAAGTGAGGATAGCCTTTCTTGGTCTTCCTGGGTTGTGGAAAGGGGATCCAGCAGATCTCGAGGTAGAAGAGATGTTTGAAGTGGGGGAATGGGTGAGAATTCGTGAGGGAGTGGGTGGGTGGAAATCCCTGAGACCTGGGAGCATTGGCATTGTACAAGGAATAGGATATGAAGCAGACGAATGGGATGGAAACATCCTTGTTGGATTTTGTGGGGAGCAGGAAAAATGGAGTGGGCCGAGCTCGCTGCTTGAAAAAGTGGATTCTTTTCTAATAGGGCAAAGAGTGAGAGTAAAGATGTCTGTAAAGCAGCCAAGGTTTGGCTGGTCAGGTCATGGCCATGGTAGTGTGGGCACCATATCTTCAGTAGATGCTGATGGAAAGCTGAGGATATATACGCCCGTGGGCTCAAAAGCCTGGATGCTTGATCCATCAGAAGTGGAGAGGGTAGAGGAGGAGGAGCTATGCATAGGAGATTGGGTAAGAGTGAAGGCATCGGTGCAGACACCAGTTCATCAGTGGGGTGAGGTTAACCATGCTAGTATTGGTGTGGTACACAGGATAGAGGACGGGGAGCTCTGGGTGGCTTTCTGCTTCACAGAGAAGTTATGGGTGTGCAAGTTTTGGGAAATGGAGAGGGTTAGACCATTCATGATTGGGGACAAAGTAAGGATTAAAGGGGGATTGTTGAACCCAAGGTGGGGATGGGGAATGGAGACACATGCGAGCAAGGGAGAGGTGGTTGGAGTGGATGCAAATGGTAAGTTGAGGATCAGGTTTCAATGGAGAGAAGGAAAGTCGTGGATTGGAGATCCAGCTGATATTGTTCTTGTCGAGAGCTCCACTGAAACGTAGTAATAGGAGTCATCTTCAGTTCGTGTGTAGCATTGGTTATGGTTTTTCTGTCTTGTGCTTCAGTGACATGATCATGGAGAAGAAGCAACTGCTCTTACACAACAACTATACTCTTGATTGCAAAGGAGGTAAAGTCCTCAATGTCTGTTGGCGTCTGGATGAAGGAGCAGAAGAGAGACAGAAGGAAGGAAGCCTAACACAGCGGCCAAGAGAAGTAGCAGGCCCGACTTGTATCTATAGCAGCATATATAGGTAGTTCCTCTGACAGGAAGAGATTTTAGAAACCTGTGGTTTCTGGATAATCTGTACTGTGTACAAATTAACTACATATTTCTGTGAGTTAATGACAACTTTTTGTCTATGATGAACTTTTTGGATCAAGTTTCCTGTTCATTTTAACAGCTTTATTGGAGTTAGATTGGTGGACCTTCTGGTCCTCAACCTGATTGCTTGCTAAGGCAGTGTTTGGTCGAAGGAAAAAAAAAACTTCATGGAAGATGCCTTTAAACACTTTTTAACATATGTTAGTGTGGCATGTTCAAGAATTGAAAATCTCTATTCTCTATTCTCAATCCCTTAAGAGGAGCCACAGTAATCCCACGAATGTCTAAAATATTGAATTTAACAACTCCAATTACCCACATTAAGCCTTATTTTTGTTGTTGTTAAATCTGAATATTGTTATTAGTGGGTAACTTGAATTATTAGTGAGTGAGCGAGATATTTACAATAAGTGAGTGATATATTTGATGCTAATAATTGTTGTCAAATATCTAGCTCACCCTCAGATATTTGATGCTACGTGAGAATGAGTAAATATTTGCCTCACTCACTCTCACATAGCATCAGATGTTACTATGACAAAAATTCTTTTATACCTGTGGTTAAAGTTGTTTTTACACTCTTGCCAAGAATTATTTGTGGGTGCTCTTATGTCTTTCGCGGTTTTGCCCCACCTTTTGTTTCTGTCGCTTCAACCCATATCCCAAGGACCACCTAATCTTGCTTCGTCCCCTTGCTTAGTGATGGCAGTGGAGAGGATTTACATCGATACCCGTCTTGCCTCGAATGATGCGAATTTAGGTTTTTACCTTTATAAATTTCGAGGCAGATTTGGGATCCAAATTATATCCATCACAAATTTGGGTCGTATACGGATGGATATCCGTTATATTGATTATTAATACCCTTACTCTCTTAATACAAAAAAAAACATAAACCTAAACAACCCATCTCCATCGATGCATCTCTACTCCCACTCTCCAACACGGTGACGGAGGTGTGAGTACTTCTTCTTATTATTTTTATTCTTCTTCTCTCGATTAATCTCTGATCTCAGATCTCCGATAATCGGTTGTCGATTTGGTGAAAACGAAGCATTTTTAGTGTAGGGAGGTTAGGTTAGGTTCGGGGTGTTGTGATTTGTTTCAAGATCGAATTTTTAAGGTGAAAAAGTGTCGATTCTATCTAAAGGAGACTCAATTGAGATTAGAGTGTCACGTTCTCAAGCAGAGATATACTGCATTTGGAAGCTGAAAAAAAAGAGCGCCAACTGCAGGCGCCAAATTCAAATTCAATTTGAATTAAGAAGGATAGCTAAGTAAATTTACCTTTGTTAGTTACAAATGAAAGAGCTGGAATCAAACACGTGTAAACACCTGATTGGATGATTTGAAATTCTGTTATAGAAGAGTAGTATAAAATGAGAGGCTCTGTAGGAAATGAAACAGAGAAGAATTTGTTTTTAGACTCTTCTGGGTTGAGTTCACCCAAAGAGAGGTTACCTCTTAGTCTGTATTGTTGTTTCTGATCTATAATAGCTCTTCCTCTTCCTTGTTTCTATCCTTGAGCACCTCCATTTGTTCTCTGTTATTTGAATCCAAGTCACTAACGTGACACTTGGTATCAGAGCAGGAGTCGATCCATAGACCTGGAAGTAATCCGTTACATTGGCCATCATGGAGACAAGATCCAAAGACATGGAAGCATTCATGAGGGAGTCCAGAAAAAATCAGAGTGATACATCGAATCAGGTTGAATGGTTGAAGAATGAGCTCAAGAAGCTCGCTCAAAACCAGGAAGCTCAAGAGAAACGAGTTGACACTCGCTTTGATCAGCTGTTCCAGCTTATTCAGAGCCAAATAAACACCACTCCTGCGGTTGGACCGAGCTCTTCTTCCACCCCTAATTCAGGAGCTACAAATTCCAGAACCAGTTCCCAAATTCATTGGGAACAGTCAGGTACATTCCCTCGAATTCCTAAGTTGGATTTTCCTGTGTTTGATGGAACAAATCCCAGATCATGGGTTAAAAAATGCAACCGATATTTCTCCTTCCTCCAAGTAGCAGAAGAGAGTAAGGTTAGTCTGGCATCCATCCACCTAGTAGGGAAAGCAGATACATGATTTTTGGACTACCAAATAAGCAATGAAATGCCTCAATGGAACCTGTTTATTCATGATCTGTGTGATCGATTTGAGGACTCAACCTTAGATAATTACGTGGATGCTTTTAATAAGATACACCAAGAGGGAACCGTAATGGAGTATTACGAACAGTTCGAAGAATTAAAGTCCATTATGCTGTCACATAATAAGCATCTGGATGAACATTATTTCGTACTAAGTTTCCTAAGTGGATTAAGGCCAGCAGTGAAGTCCCTTGTGCAATTATTCAAGCCCACGACCCTAACTCAAGCCTTGTCACTTGCTAGGATGCATGAAGCCACCTCTCCTAAACCTCAACACACCAAGTATAGCACTCCTAACACAGTGACTAGACATACTTACCACTCACCATATTCATACACCAACTACTCCACAAATCAGTCCACCAATCACTCACCTAATACACCCAACAGCAGCCGAAACAACTATCCTGGAAATCCTCACCTAAAACCACCAAACTCTTACAGTTCCAATACACAAATTAAGCAACCATATTCTCCTCCCACCACTACCAACCCAAGACTTACCAATAATATTCCTCCTATTAGAAGATTGACTCCATCACAAATGAATGTAAGGAGAGAGCAGGGACTTTGTTATAACTGCGAGGAGCAGTATAGGCCAGGACACTTATGTAAACAACAACAACTATATTTGCTTATTTCAGAGGATGCATCAGTGGAAGAAGAAACTGAAGAACTTCCATTAGTCACAGAAGATTTGCTCCCAGAAATTCAAACTGAAATGGAGGTCTCTCTTCATGCAATCCATGGGAGTATGTCCATTAACACACTGCTGATTAAGGGGCTCATCAAGAAGAGGTCGATATCTATCTTGGTAGACACCGGCAACACACATTCCTTCATAGATCCCAGGGTGGTCAAGGACACCAAATGGCCTACCATACTCACTCCTCAGATGTTGGTCAAGGTGGCCAATGGTGACCAATTGATCAGTAATGCTGTCTGTCAGCTTTTGAAGTGGACTATACAGGGCATACAGTTTGAAGGAACTATCAGGTTACTCCCTCTAGGAGGTTACGACATGGTGCTAGGCGGAGATTGGTTAAAGCTCTTTGGGGACATCACGCTGAACTTGCAAAAGTTGCAACTCACATTAAAGGTCCAGGGAAGATCAATCACCTTACAAGGCATCTCTGATACAGGTGACTTACAAATGATGGATGGTAAGAACATTTCACAGTTTTTCAAAAAACATGCCAATTCTTTTTTCTGTCAATTATTTGCTATGACTGCATCTCATCAACAGAGTCAACCTCCACCTGAAATCCAGGGTTTACTTCATCAGTTTCGAAATATCTTTCAGGAACCAACCACATTACCTCCCCACAGGAACATCAATCATCACATACCTCTCAAGCCTGGACACACTACTCCTTCCCAAAACCCTTACAAAGTCCCATATTTTAAGAAAGCTGTGATTGAAAAGTTGGTCCAGGAAATGTTTGAAACATGCCTTATACAACATTCCCAGAGTCCTTTTGCTGCCCCCATCCTCCTGGTTCCTAAAAAAGACGGATCATGGAGATTCTGTGTGGATTATAGAAAGCTCAATGAAATAACAATTAAGGACAAGTTTCCCATGCCCTTAATTGATGAATTATTGGATGAGTTACATGGTGCAACAATTTTCTCTAAACTAGACTTAAGGTCAGGATATCATCAAATCCGAGTCCATCCTCCTGATATTCATAAAATAGCTTTTAAGACACACCACGGCCATTTTGAGTTTAGAGTCATGCCTTTTGGTCTCACCAACGCCCCCGCATCTTTTCAAGCATTGATGAACCAAATCTTCACTCCTTTCTTACGAAAGTTTGTCCTTGTATTTTTTGATGACATCTTGGTGTATAGCTCGTCTTTCACCCTTCATTTAGGTCATCTACACACTGTTTTTTCTATCTTACAACAACACAAGTTGTATGTCAAGCTTTCAAAATGTTCCTTTGCTCAACCCAGACTTGAATATCTTGGGCACATTGTTAGTGGACAAGGAGTAGAGGCAGATCCAAGCAAAATTGATGCTATGACCCTATGGCCTACTCCCACTAATCTTAAACAACTACAGAGTTTCCTTGGTCTTATCGGGTACTATAGAAAATTCATCCAAAATTACGGCCAAATTGCTTCTCCTTTGATTACCCTATTAAAGAAAAACTCTTTTCATTGGACCCCTTTAGCTACCTTGGCTTTTACTCAGTTAAAAGAGGCCATGTGTAAAGCCCCTGTCTTGGCTCTCCCTGATTTTAATGCCCCTTTCACTATAGAAACTGATGCATGTAGTAGAGGTGTTGGAGCAGTCCTATCCCAACAGGGTAAACCCATTGCTTTTTTTAGCAAGGCCCTTAGTCCAAAGAACCTTACCTTGTCCACTTATGAAAAAGAATTACTTGCAATTGCCATGGCTATCCACAGGTGGAAATCTTATTTGCTAGGCTCCAAGTTCCATATTTACACCGATCATCAGAGTATCAGATATTTCCTTGCCCAGAAAGTTACTACTATGACTCAACAGAAGTGGTTGTCAAAGCTGCTCGGATTTGATTATGAAATCCACTACAAGAAGGGCTCCGAGAACACTGTTGCAGACTCACTATCCAGATGTATGGAGCCTGAAAACCAATGCTCAGCCCTCTCTATGGTCAGACCACAATGGATGCTGGATATCATCCAGTCGTATGAGCAAGATGATCTAGCTTTGAAGCTGATTCCCAGTTGATCATTCAGCAGGACTCACAACCACCTTTTTCATTGCATTCTGGTCTTCTGAAACATAGACAGCAGATGTACATTGGCACCACTGGTTCTCTTAGACAAAAATTGTTGCAAGAGTTTCATACTTCTGCCCTTGGCGGCCATTCCGGGATGACCATCACACTCAAACGATTGAAATTGTATTTCTTTTGGACCAAAATGAAAGCAGCAGTGCTCTCATTCATCACTGAGTGTGCCATCTGTCAAAAGAACAAGCATGACCAGTCCAGCTACGGTGGCCTCCTTCAACCCCTACCTATACCGGACCAAGCTTGGCAGCACATTGCAATGGATTTCATCGAGGGACTTCCTAATTCACAAGGCAAAACAATTATTTTAGTAGTTGTGGATCGACTCACTAAATATGCTCATTTCTTCGCACTGAGTCATCCATACACTGCTGCTATTGTGGCTGATTTGTTTCTTCAGCATGTGTATAAACTACATGGCCTACCAGAATCCATTGTCAGTGACAGAGACAAGGTGTTCATCAGCTCTTTCTGGCAGGACTTATTCAAAGCACTGGGCACCTCTCTCAGCTTAAGCTCCGCCTACCATCCCCAAACGGACGGGCAAACGGAGCGTACCAATGCATGCTTGGAAACTTACTTACGTTGTATGACAAGTGAGATCCCTTCTCAGTGGACTAAGTGGTCGTCCTTGGCAGAATTCTGGTTCAATACTTCCTACCACTCTAGCCTACAGTCATCTCCTTTTCAAGCGTTGTATGGGTACACTCCTCCATTAATGGCTCTCCCTCCCATCACTTCAACAACCATCACTGATGTGCAAGCTTACCTATCTGACAGGGATCACATGCTATCCATTATCAAGGAAAAACTCCTTCGAGCACAAGAACGCATGAAGTTTTATGCTGACAGAGGTCGGACTGACTGTGAGTTTCAGATTGGGGACTGGGTTTACCTTCGTCTCCAGCCCTACCGCCAAACATCAGTTAGCATCCGTTGCAACTTGAAGCTATCCTCTCGTTTTTATGGCCCTTTTCAGGTCATAGAACGCATAGGTGCAGTGGCCTACAAGCTAGAATTACCTCCTTGGTCCAAAATCCATCCGGTGTTCCATGTGTCCCAATTAAAGAAGAAGTTGGGGTCCCAGGTCATTCCCACACCTTTGCTTCCCTTGGTGGATAACTCAGGCAACTTCGGGCTGAACCTACGGCTATCTTGGCCCGCAGACTGGTTCCCCGCCATAACAAAAGTGTCACGCAGGTGTTGATACAATGGTCTAATTCTTCTCCTAAGGACGCCACTTGGGAAGATTGGCCGCACATTCAGGCTATGTTTCCTTCTTTCAAACCTTGAGGACAAGGTTTTGTCTTAAGGGGTGGGCATTGTCACGTTCTCAAGCAGAGATATACTACATTTGGAAGCTGAAAAAAAGAGCGCCAACTGCAGGCGCCAAATTCAAATTCAATTTGAATTAAGAAGGACAGCTAAGTAAATTTACCTTTGTTAGTTACAAATGAAAGAGCTGGAATCAAACACGTGTAAACACCTGATTGGATGATTTGAAATTCTGTTATAGAAGAGTAGTATAAAATGAGAGGCTCTGTAGGAAATGAAACAGAGAAGAATTTGTTTTTAGACTCTTCTGGGTTGAGTTCACCCAAAGAGAGGTTTCCTCTTAGTCTGTATTGTTGTTTCTGATCTATAATAGCTCTTCCTCTTCCTTGTTTCTATCCTTGAGCACCTCCATTTGTTCTCTGTTATTTGAATCCAAGTCACTAACGTGACATAGAGGAGCTCATGATGTCATCAGGGATTGTGTTGAATGATTATGTTCAACACAGATCTGTTCTGTTTGTTCAATGGTGGTGGAAGAGTGGAAGAAAAGTGGATGGAGAGGAGGAAACCAGAAGACAAGTTGAAGAAAAGTGTGGATTGTTGATAAAGGAGGAGACATACCACCGACCGTATTTCCTCTTTTTCGAAAACGATCTGCAAGAGATCAACTGCATTAGAACAACAAACACTTTTATTTTTCCACTTGGATGATTGTTATCCGTTAGATCATGCTCATATGTACTAACGCTTCGAGATTTCTTTGTGAGTCTCAACCTGCTTTGATCAGAGTCTTTAAGGTTTCTGGGTTGGAAGACGACGCTTGCGGAGAAATCTCTTTTCTATTCAGCTCTGTCGTGTGATCTTCCACCACCACAGACTCATCTCGTTCTTCTTCTTTGAGGATAATACCACTGGATCAAAGTAGTGGTGGTGGTGGTGAGTGGTCGATTCAGATTGGGTTGTTGCTGCAACTCTGCTTCTCACTCTATTTTTAGATTGGGTCAATTAAGAAAAATACAATTGTTTTTAACAGTTATTCGCGGTGGGGCGGATATCTGCTTATTTGTTCGGAGCAGGGATGGTTCTTAACTAGGGATGGCAACGAGGCGGATTGGGGCGGATTTGAGCAAATCCATCCCCGATCCGTCAGGAATAACGGATCCCCAATCCGCCCCGCAAATCCGTTTACAATTTTTATTATAAACCGTAACCGCCCCGTGCGGATTGGCAGATATCTGCCCCGATCCGCCAATCCGTTTGAAGTTATCCATCTGACTTCAGAAATTATAACAAAAATCCATACCAAAATTACAAATAATCCATACATATACAAAAATTATAACAAAAAAAAAATCTGATATCGGATCTGAAATATACAAAATTATAACCAAAAAAAAAAAAATCGATCTCTGATCTCAGAAAATCGATCTTGATCTCAAAAAAATCAGAACTTGATCTAAATAAAAATCGATCTTGATCTCAGATCTGAGGTTTCTTCGAGTGTCCGTGAGAAGAGGGAGGATCTCCGCCTTTGCTATGAGAGAGAAGAAGGGGCGACAAGAAGCGAGGGTCTCCGCCTTCGCTGTGAGAGAGAAGAAGGGAGGGTCGGCCTCCGCCACCCTTCGCGGCCTTCGCTATGAGAGAGAAGAAGGGAGGTCGCTCGCGGCCTTCGCTGTGAGAGAGAAGAAGGGAGGTTGCTCGAAGGGAGGTCACTCGCGGCCTTCGCTGAGTCGCTCGAAGGGAGGTTGCTCGAAGGGAGGTCGGTCGAAGGGAGGTCGCTCGAAGAGTCGAAGGGAGGGTCGCTCACTGTTTTGAGGGAGAAGAAGGGACGAAGTCGCTCCTCTGGTTTGTGAGAGCTGAGGGTATTTTTTTTAAGTGAAAGTGATTGAGAGAGAGATGTGAGAGGCAGATGAAAGGGTTGAGGGTATTTTTTTTTTTTAGCATATAAAGGGTTGAGGGTATTTTTGTAATATCAACACTTAAACGGATATCTGTGGGGCGGATATGGCCAAATCCGTATCCGCCCCGAATATTTAATGGATGTTGTTTGGATATTCGTATCCGCCCCAAAATCCGTTTAGGCATATCCAAAACCGCCCCAAACGGATTGGGTGGGGCGGATATCCGTGAAAATCCGCCCCACTGCCATCCCTATTCTTAACAAATTATATAAACAGATATTCGAGGCGGATTCCGGAGCAGGGGAACACATTTGCTCAAATCCACCCTGATACCATCCTCAACTTGCAATGATCACTAATTTTATTTACACCCCATGCAAACAACCCCAAATATCTTGCTATGTGCACCCATAATGGCGGTGAACCACATGAGGAACATACCCTACCAACTTAATTACTTAATTATGGGCTACTGAGTACAATTGCAAAATGAAGCCACCCATGGTCATTGTGATAATTTTTAACTTTTATTCTATATTTTGACCATGGATTGTGATTTCGCGAGATTTTGCAAAATTTTGACTTTACGAAAAGAAAAGTTACACGAATTTTAAATCTCCATTTTCCAACAGTAAATTTTGATGAATTCAAAATTTTCATCAATAATTTCGACAAATTCGCAAAAAAAAAAAACCATACTTTTTCCTCCTCAATGCATCTCATCCTCTTCAACAAACAATCTATGCATCTCCTCCTCGACGAACAATCAACGCATTACCTTTTCCTTGACACAACTCCTCCATCACAATCTTCTTTTTTCTCATCCTTTCGAGTTTTGACTAGATCAAGATCGGAAAAGACAACAAGCATTAATCTCTTCCATGCGGGGGTGTTGTGAAGTTTGTATGGGCCAAGTTAGGTTGGGTGGGTGGATAAGGTTTGATGAGCAACTTGATGAGTTTGAGCTTGTTGCTTGGATTGGGACACGAGTGGAGAAACCAGATCTAGAGTGCTTCTCGCACTATTATTTTTTATTATTTTTTTAAATCGCGTTGTGAATTGCTAATTCTTGCAATCAATGAATATTTTCTGAGATAGTTGTGGGTATGTTATTTTTGAGATAATTATGGAATCTTGTTAAAAAAACCCAGCTTGCGTTTCAAAAAAAACATGTCGGAGGCTGAATAGGCTTCAACCACTGAGCAACTTGCTTCATAGAAGGTCGTGTGGAAAGTGATTCAACATGACATCCAAATGAAGCGTCTCAATTAAATCATCATGAGGCCAACATCCCACAGTCGTGCAGTGAAGAAAGCGCGAGCATGGCCCTACCTGAGGAGCATTCAGGCCCAAGCTACAATGTTGAACCCATCTCCATAGGAAGAAAATATAGGATCCAAGGCTTGTTTGTTAGTTTTTTTTTTGAAAGGCAAGCAGGGTTTTATAGGATCCCAGAACCCATAAAGATGCCGCAAGCTGGGTTTGAACCCATGACCTAGTGGTACCATCCGCCAAGCTCTAACCGTTGAGTTGTCATGCCATTGCCAAGCTCTAACCGTTTGAACCCATAAAGGCTTGTTTGTTAGTTCTAAAAGCACAACAACTATATTCCTAGTTGCTCGATCCTATTTGCTCTAGTCAATATTCTTATTGTTTGATCCTTGATGAATCTTTCGAGATTGCCACTAGGCAAGTAGTTGTAAATCAGTGTGGTGGTTAATTGCTAAGACAAAAAAATATTTTTCACTGCGATTGAGAGATTAGTTGGACACTGAAACGATAATTTCACTTGTTTTGAGTTCTGCATGTGTGATTTTTGTGATTGAATTGAACTTGTTCTTGTAATTGTTTTTACTATATTGTTAAGAGCCATTTGCACTTCCCCCTATAAAATAGATAATTCAGGGTTACCCCTAGAATAAATCGGTATTGCACTTTACCCCCAAGACTAGCAATCAATGTGCCTTGACTGTCAAACACCTCACGTCTCATCATTCCACCCATTTTGAATGAAGAAAATACCCCTCACGTGCATCTCACGAAGATGTGATAGCGTGTTGATCCCAACTGTTTGTTACCTGAATCATGCACGTGGACGACCAAGGATTACATCTGATTGATCGTACCCTTGTAGAGGTTGAGAGTGGAGGAAAAACTCCCTCCATTTTCAGTATCACTGGTTCGTTCTCATTTCTCCCGTCTGTGCTATTTGTTGTGTGCAATTTCGAACCAAAATGAAAAAGGTGAAGAAGATTGTATTAAACATCATCATCGATAACAACGATGAATGTACACATTTTGTAGCTTAGTTGGTCGGACATCCACTCTCCTTGTGAGAGGTCGCGGGTTCGAGACTCACCAGTTAGGATTTTGTGAGTTTTCGCCCGATTATTAGGAGCACATGTGCTCCGCCGATGATAAGCATTCGGGTATTGAATGCAACTGCTTAGATGGACTAGACCGGAGCGAAGCGAAAGTGAGTCTTCATGCAAGGTGAAGGCGATGGACCGGAGCGAAAGCAAGTCTCTATGCGAGATGGAGGCGACGAGGATACAAAGTGGCAACAATATTGCAGCCTTCGGGCCTGATTTGGTTAACCCTATAGGGTCAGTCATGTAGCCTTCGGGCATGGATTAATTAATAATAATAAAAAATGATGAATGGAGCACTGCTTCAAGCATACATTGGGACAATTACATTTTGTTCAGTGATTTCTGTGACTTTAGTGAGCTTCGAAACGATGAGGAACTGTTCTGAGGCAAGATTTCATTCATTCAGACACTGATGAGGAGTGAAACCTCTTCCAAAATTTTTGCGCTATATATTGTAAGTGTTCTTTGCTATTTTAGGGTTTTCATTTTGGTGTTTCAATATGTAAATGCATGTGTGAATGGATGGTGTCAATGGTATTATTTTGTTAGGATTTTTGTTCATTTGCACAAATTATGGTTTCTCCAATGTGTATTTGGCTGGTGCTTACATCAGTCACAATGTTTACTCTGAAAGTAAATTTTCTTGGGTTATTGGTTGGCGCTTCCATGGATAGTCACAATGTTTATTATAAAACTGAAAATTTGTTTGTGGATTAGTGTTGACATTGTTTGGTGCTTCCATGGATCAGTCACAATGTTCACTGTGACACTATGATACAATGTGGATTAGGGTAATGTTCGGTGCGTTATTGATGGAGTGAGTGCACATATGTATGTACATTAATGTTTGCATAATATTATATGTGTTGTACTTATCTTCTGTTTTCAGTTTATTATTCATGTTGTTTGTATGGTTTTGTTTGTTTCTTATAGTATTCATCATATAATATTCACCCTTTTGATTAATGGGTGTCATTGAAACAATGGAAAATGGGGACATAACTGGAGGTATGGAGCTTAATGGTCAATTATGATGGAAAATGGAGTGGGGGACAAAGATCCCTGATATGTGGAAGGTGAGTAATTATAAAAATTGGATATATTTAGATTTTGTAGGAGTGCATGGTGATTATCTTAATTGGAATAAGTTAAACAAGAGTATCCTTGAAGCTATGCCCAATCCACAAAAGCATGTCTTAACCCTTGGGACAACACCTACCTTTATGGAGAATAGGGTGAGGATGAACATAAGTAATGATCAAGACATAATGTATTTTGGACCCATGCAGACATTGATGACAATGATGTTTTGCATGTATTTGTTGAGGTTAAAGTGACAACACAAATTCATGAAACCAACACATCTTGGATTAGGTTAATGGACCCTAACCCATTTCAATCCCACCTATTGTTGATGTAAACCTTTCCTCTGTCACACAACCCACCTCTCCTAATAAGATTCATTTGAGGCACAAGGTTAGGCCAAAAGGCCTTGGACCAGGAGGAAGAGCTCAACCTCGATAAACAATACACCTAATGATTGATATTCTCCGAGGAAGACTTCCATAAGGCTAAATGTGGAACATGAAATGTCTGATTTTGTTGGTGAAAATGGTAATTATGCCAAGAAAATAACAAGGGGGAGGGTCATAGTAGTAAAGAAATGAAAAAAAAATGAGAATAAGTCAACTAAGAAGACAATAATTGAGAGTCCCACAGTTGTGCAGAAGGTATATGATGAGTTGATTGAAGAAAAGCTAGATGATGACCTACCTGGTGTACAAGGTCCACAAGGACATGAACAACCATATGGAAGCGAGGCACAAGAGCCACAAACCCATGAACAAGCCCAATCCCAGCCAGTAGGTCCATCTGAAGCCCAACACTCTAAAATGAGTTTGCAAAACTATATGACCTTCTCGTAGAAGAGGAATATCATTCTGGCCATAACATTGAAAATGAACAGGATTCGCATGAACCTCCAAGTGTGTATGTCGTTTTTGTTGCTGAAACTAAGGAAGTTTATGGTGATGAAAGTGATAATGAGAGTCACCAAGAGGATTGGGTATTGCAGGTTGGGAAGGAATGGGACACAATAGATATAGCAAAGTTCTGTTGAGAAAATATGCAGTAAAGAACAAGTTTGTGATGCAATTTAAGAAGAATGATACTGACAGACTTTTGGTGAAGTGTGAGAATGAAAATTGCAAGTGGCATTGCTATGCAACATTGAACAAATATGGGCACACTATCAATGCTAGGACCATGGGGCAAGAATACACGTGCCGGGATTGAAACTGGGAAGAACCCAATGGTGGATTGCAGTTTTTTTTGTGAAAGAGCATTGAGTCTGTGATTAATACATACTTCCAAACTTTCACACCTGAATACCCTTATCAAACAGACATGGAAAGAGTGTATTGTTGACGTCAGTTACCATGTAAGCTAGAGGGTGAAAGAAAGACTGATGGCAAAAGTGATTGGCAGTTATGAGGACAGTTACAAAAAGGCCCCTTCTTGTTGTAGGGAGTTGTTGACAGCAAACCCAGGAAGCATTGCTATATGTTCAAGAAATTATGATGATGATAGGTTCACATGCCTTTGTTTGGCATTCTCTGCTAGTATCCTTGGTTGGCAGCATGGTCGAAGACCTTTAGTGGGGTTAGATGGATGCTTTCTCAAGAGCAAATATGGGGGTTGTTGTTTGTCAGTTACAGCCTTGGATGAAAACAATTGTATGTTTTCATTGTCCATCTACATTTGTCAATATAAAAACTACCAAACTTGGTATACATTCTTAAGTGTAATTGAGATGCACTTGAAGATGCATGCAGGGAAACTGACCTTTATCTATGACCAGCAATAAGACTTGATTGAAGCAGTGGAACAACTCTTTTCAGATTCGATCAGATCATAGATTTTGTTTCAGGCATATGTACAAGAACTTCAAGTATGTTGGTTTTGGAGTGAAGTTCTTGATGAAACTAAGTTGGAAGACTGATAGGCCATACAAAGAAGTTGAGTATGTCTCCCACTTGAAAGAAATGAAGGAAGTTAATCCAAGGGCTCATAAGTGGCTAGTTGATAGGGATGCAAAGACTTGGTGCAGGTCCTATTTTGACAATAGGCTTTGCTTAGAGTACATCACCAACAATTTCAGTGAAAGCTTCAATAACTAGATTATTAAGCTAAGGGACAAACTAATTTGCAAGTTCATGATGACTATCACATGCTTCTCTTAAGGCTTATATTTGACAGAAGGCTAAAAAGTAGTACTTGGGACATCAATGGCTAGTACCTAGAGCTCGGTAGCTAGTTGACAAGTACAAGGAAGTGAAGAACCAATTCAACTTGCATGGGTCCAATGATGGCTTCATCACAGAGGAAGATGTGAACCTCCAAAGGAAATGCCCACAACTCTTTCACAATAACCAAATTTCCAACCTCAAATGCCTACAATTCCAACGATGTACAACATTTAGACATCCATGTTCCCAACTCTGCCCTTTGCACAAGGAATTATGTCACCAGTGAATCCAGTATGGGAACACATTAAATAATAGGAGTATGAGGGGACAAACTCAATTTGCAAGGGGACAAAGCACTTTGAGCAAGAGACCTATAGGGCATCCAGAACCAAGCATATAAGTTAGTGGAAGACCGCTTTTTTGTTTGAAGACTGTATTGCATGTGATCACATCTTGTTTGTTTATGACATGCTTACTTTTTGTAGTTTGATGGATTGTATGATACATTTGGTTGGTATATCATACCTATAACTGTCAGACTTATTGGTATGGTATGTTAATGATACACTTGTTGCAAGTTATGTTGAATTGATTGCATTTCATGTTGGTATAGTATTGAATGTTTGTAACTTCAGGTTGGTTTCGTACTGAATGGTATTGAATGCTTATAACTTCAAGTTGGTTTCGTGCTATGTCAGGATGTTGATTGACATTGAGCTATTAAGTTTTGCAAGGATGTTATGGCTAGGGGTGGGCATCCCATCCGCGATCTCGATCCCGTCCCAATTTTTTCGGGTCTTATTGGGATTGATCAATCTCATCCCGATCCCGTCTCGTCCCGATCTAGAGTGGGATGGGATCGGGATGAAGATTTTCAATCCCACCCATCCCGTCCCATCTTGAACCGATTTTTTTAATATTTAATATGATATATGTAGTATGAAACTATTTGTTGACGTGAATTTTATTTATTGACATGGCTATTTTATTCTCACAAGCTTCCATGCGACTCACCTAGATAATGAATCCAACTCAAACCCTCTCCCTTATTTTTTCCTCTTTCTAACTCTTGACAACAACAATGTGTGCTCTTCGAAGTTCTTAAAGGACAAACCCATTGATCGTTTTCGTTAGCAATGTACAAAAAAATGGCTATCTTCAATAGTGGTTCTAAAAAAATGGAGTAAAAATTAATGTAATAGGGAAATAATAATCAATGGCTTAAAGTTATATAATTGTTTTTAGAGTTGTGCGTTTGGTAAATTTAAAATTTTCAATCTTGCATGTTAAATTTTCAATCCAAAATTTAGTACATGCTCATCCCGTCCCATTGTTCTATGTCAGGTTTGCAAGGATGTTATGTCATTTGATTTGCATTGTGCTATGTCAGGTTTTGCAAAGATGTTATGGCATTTGAATGACCATTGTGCTATGTCAGGTTTTGCAAAGATATTATGACATTTGATTACATTGTGCTATGTCAAACTTTGGTGCAAGGATGTTTTTACATTGTGTTTTACATGTACATCCAATGAGCTTGGTTTGTCATGAACGTCCTATTTAATTTTGAACTTTAACATGTTGCATACTTATTCAAAATCTTGTGTACTTTAAACCTCCTCTTCATTTGTTTGATTGTGTGGATGACAATTCAAGCATGAGATATGCAATGAAAAGAAAATTATTACAATTTCTCGTTATAATATATACTGACAATAACTTAACCCTTTATAATAAAGTTGAATTTAAAATTGCCCCTTGAAATAGAACAGACCTGCGAGAGGATGAAGATGACTTGCGACTCTTAACATATGTCCATAGAAATAATGAAATATAAACAACTGACTTGACTTACCTATATGATGGTGTTTTAAACTATAATCTATGGATGAAATAACTCATATCTAAGGATTTGTGTAACCTTTATGTGAGACCCTAACTTCAAAACTTGAGTTCGAGCTTTCCCACTTCAAATATCTTTGATCTACAATAAAATAACATGTGAGAAACTCGAATCTCATGGGAAGCTTTGAATTTAAATATTTTTCCTTAAGCCAACTACTTTTTTCCCTTCCTCATCGATTATCCTAACGCCTACTACGAAGTTTGAATCTCAGCCCTCATATTAGAACATGTTAAGTGCATTTTGCGACTTTTTGAACTTTGAATCTCAGCCCTTAGATCTTTTAAGGGCATTTTGAAACCAGTCTGTGCCTTGTCAAGACACGTTGACTGCTAGTTTTGGAGACAAAGTGCAATACCAATTTATTCAATAAGTTTATTTACTTATGATTTTTTTTCCACATACCTTTAAAATTTTATTATATATGCTTATGGTCAAAAAATTTACCTTCTTTTTTACACACTGATTATTTTTAAAAAAATCAAAAATCAAAAACCAAAAACCAAAATTAACTCAAAAAAACGAAATAAAAAACCTTGCTTTTGACCACCACACATGTACTTATCTTAATTTAAACGTGGGGGCCAATACATTGTCTGATGGCTGTCAAAGTAAAAGTAATTAAAAATATAGCTTTGCTAGCTGTCGAGGAAAACAGCGAGGGGAGGGCGGTGGAAGGGGTGGGACCGTCCATTTTCTCGAAATGTGTGTCATCATTTTTTGTGCGCATATTCTGAGGAAGATGGACGGTCCCACCCCCTCCACCGCCCCCCTCGCTGGTTTCCTCGACAGCTAGCAAAGCTATCATACTGATCTTTATTCTCTCTAAAAAGTATAAGTTTGTCCAACCTAGCTTTAAAGTTTTTTTTTATATAAATTAAAAAAAAAATTATAACACAGCCACAAATATTATTTACGGAAAGATAAAAAGTATTAAAAGCTTAAAATCTGATTAAAAAGTGACTATACAACTTGACTGCTTACGAATTATATATATATATATATATATATATCTAATAAGCAAACCGTCCCAGAGATTAGTGATGGAAGAAGTGATTAAAAAATAATAATAATAATAAAAAAAATGTTTAAAATCAGAAAGAGGTGTTGTACTGTGCCTACCTAAAAAAACATAATGGTTGACACACAACACAAACCTCTTTGATTCTATGAATCATAAGCTAATTCTCCTATTAAATTATTGCAGATACATGCATGCAGACTACAATTTGAATTAGCTAGTGGGACCCATGCAACTTTTTCTTTTTTTCTTTTTTCTTCTTCTAATTGTAGCGCATATCCGCCATTGGAGTACGACTTGGAAATTGAGTATGAAACACGTGTGTGTGTGTTATTGATCTCTGTGCCTCCAGGCAAGATTTTGGATTTGATTTGGTCTCATTCCACACAACCTACTCTTCTAGACACAGATTTGAGATTTGAGATTTGAGATTTGAGATGGATGACGAGAGAATATTCACTCACAGCTTGCCACCTTGGTACTTTTAGATTGTTTACCAGTTGGGGGTATTTGTTTGACTTAAAAGGCTTATTATTAAGCGTTATTTACCTTTTAGCCTCTACTTATTCACCTAAACCAAATTTTGGCGTCATTGCTTATTTTAATTCGGTATAACCTCCATTTTTGCCTTTGATTGTTAAGTCAATTCGATTCACTATAAAAAATATATTAGTTTTTTTTTACTCACCCCATTTATCCCTCACTGACACGTGCCAAACATGTGATTTTTTTTCTCTTTATTCTCTCTTCGCACTTTTTCCTCTTTATCCAAACGAAACCCTAGGTTTACATAATATGTTAAAGAGGGAGAGAGAATCACAGTTTGAAGAGGAAGATCATAACGTGGCCATCAATTTAGGAAAATCTGGTACAAAAATCTTGTATTTTGTGTATTCAATTCGCTGTTGGTTGAATTGGTTAGAAAATTTGTTTGGAAAAGATCGATACCAAATGGTAAATATAGGAATTATATGGGGATCAAAAAGGAATCCAGTGTATTTTTCACACATTTTTTAAAAATTTTAAATTAAATTTTTTTTTTTTTGCATTGTATAAGACAATCCAGGGTATGGTTAAATCTCCTTGAATATCTGATGTAAAACAAGAAACAATGGTCACTGTCAATGCATTGATTACTGTCATTACATTGCAGGGTATTCATCACTGTCATTGCATTGATCAATGTGACATCCATTGCATTCACATTCCATTACAAGTTGCATTACATTTGTGAAGTTTTATCGACCTGACAATTCAAACAAACAAACATTTGTAGGGTAAACTCCATTACATTATTATTGAACTTCATTACATAGAAATCAAACTTAATTACATACATAAACTCTAATTCTTATAACTATTACATTATTTGCCGATAAATTCAAATTTTTTTGTTACAAGCTTACTCTTGAGCTCATCACAAAAATCTTTCAATTCCATTTCCATTTTAATCTTAACCTTTACACACACATTTGCATTTGGTGTCGGAGTTGTCTTCACTGCTTTCAAATAGTCTTCTAACTAGTCGAAGCTACCACATTTGTTGCACACGAAAAACTTCTTACCTAGACTCCATAGTTTGGTGGATTTCAGTAGTTTCCTTTGTGTTGAGCTTCCTTTTGGGTACGGGGTACTTTTCCAAGGACATTCCTTGTTCTAGTGGCCATCTAAATCACACAAAAACATACATTCAAGATGCCACTTAAAGTAGACCCTCTTCCAACATTGACAGACTTTCCTTTACGATCAATGCTAACTTCCTCAACCTTTTTCGACGCATCTTCCAACCACTTAAACTTGCCACAATATGAGAATTGACATTGTAGGTACTTCTTATCTAATGTTAGTCGTTTGTCCGAAGTCGTCAACCTCATCAATCCAGGGCATTGAGTGGCCCCCCACACACTATATACCCAAGGGCAAATAGAAGAAGTGTGACCTTCTAGGTCACACATCTGACAATTATCCTGACCATTCACAATAATTTTTACACATAATTCTTTAACAAAATAAAATATAAAAATATATACATATATATAAAATTTCACTGTTTATTTTTTTTATTCTGACCATTCACAAACAATGCAAGTCAATTAAACAAATTTTTTTAAGGATACTCTTGGAGAAGCTATTACACTACTAAAAAATACCTTAAAGTTGTTAGACCAGACATATTTATCACATATTAGGGGTGGGCACGGGACGAGATGGGACATAATGAACCTCATCCCTATCACATCCTGTTTGTTCGGGATCGGGACGGGATGAGATGAACATGGTTTAAAGACCATACAAAAATTGTTAAAACTTTATATAAAAAAAATAAGAGTGAGACTTTTTATTCCAATGCGATTAAATATCCAAATTAAGAATACAAATTCATTTTATTATCGAATACCCAAATTAAAAATAATAATTCCTTTTATTATCGTAATGACATAACAATGTAGTATCCTATTTTAGTTATGAGACAAAAACAAACTATCATTAACAACATAGTATCATTATTGACCAAAATGTTTATTCTTATCAATTGTTTAATAATGCAAGACAATTGGGGGAGATTCTTCTTTTATGTGCATATTAATGGAAAATCATGTTTTTCATTTTGTTGTGATGAAAAATGTCATGATATTTCTTCCATAAATTAAATCTCCACATCTCAATAAAGCCCATTTAAAATAAATGGTATTCTTAGTTATTATATATTTTTTTTGTTGGAATAATAATTTCAAACTTTATATAAAATTGACTTATCTTTCGGTAATAAAATTAAAATATTAAAATATAAAAATTAATAATAATAAATGGTAAGTAAATCTCTATCCCATTCTCATCCCACTCTAGAACGGAACGAGATCGGGATGAGTTTGATTAATCTCAAAAGAACCCGAAAAATCGGGATGGGATGGGGATTGTGGAACGATCATATATTGAATGGTTGGGGTGGAACAACATTGAACTTTAGTAACACTGTAATTAAATTTTGAAGTTCTATGAGCCAATCTTTTTTCCAAACTCATTTACATAAGCTTTCATTTTCTATATAAAAAAGTTCAACACCCAAAATTTAATTTTCTTATTTATTTTGCTTAATTTTTAAATATTAATAAAGGTTCTATGTCATTTGAGAGTATTTCTGTTATATAGTTATATTTTATTTTTGGGTTCATATCCCTTTAACTATTTCTTGAATTTTGATATTTGAAAATTTTCTTTATTTGTGATTTACTAATACAAACTGATGGATATAATGTTTTTCTAAAGTATACACAGCCCACAAATCATGCATCAAAATGATGCTACCTAATTATGATTCACTATTAAGTCATCCAACAACCACCAGAGTCTCCCAAAACAAAAATACACTCCCTCTTGGAGGATGAAAGGAAAGCTGCAAGGAGGGTGAGGGTGGGCTTGACGAAAGACTTCAAAATGGCAGACTCTCTTTATGCACATCGTCAAGTAAAAGCCTAAATACAAAGCACCCCTTCCTTTCTGTCAAACAATGAATTCCCCCTCGACACCCAGCCACACCTAAATCCAAAAACCCAATTACACTGAACCCATCTCATCTATAAATATCAATGCAAACAAACTCTACCCCACTCCCCTCAAATCTCATCCCTCGATCTCTCTGATCTTTCTTGTAAGGAATATTGTAGAATGAGAGAACATAGAGATGGTAAACAACAAAAGACAGCATCACCAACTGCAACAACAACAACAACAACTACAACTACAACTACAACAAAAGAAGCTATTATTGAGGACTTCTTCCTCAGAGTTGATGGTAACGTATTTTAGCTCTGGTTGGATTGTGATACTGGTGGTGTTGGGGGCTTCTCTCTTGGTTTTGCCTTTGGTGCTTCCTCCTTTGCCTCCACCTCCCGTAGTACTACTTCTCGTCCCTGTCGCGATCATGGTTGTACTCATGTTCCTTGCTCTCTTCCCTTCTCTTACTACTACTAATACTACACCTCCAACAACTTTGTCCTTCTAGCTAGCTCATGTAAAGAGTTAATGTTTGTTCTCTCAATTTGATTTTGTTTTTCACAACAAAAGTGTTATTTAGATACATATATTTCAATCTTCAACAACATGTTTATGCTTGATATGATCATGTATGAGCTAGTCATAACATAAGATTTCCTCAGTCTTTGTTCATGATGATTTCATTAGTTTATTACAACATGTTTAGATAGATATGAAGTAGCGTATGGTGGTTTTGTTTGGTGGGAATGAAAGACTCGATTCATAATATCTCATGGGATACACTGCATCTAACCATGTGTTATGTTTTTTTGTTAATTTTTTCATTACGGAACCAACTGCTTTTTTTTTTTTTTGTAAGAAGGATATGCTAATTTATTTTTTAGACACTTAAGTTTCCTTATGAGTGAGCCCCTTAAAATAAATTTAATTGTTTTTAACCTACGTGGATTTCATTATCTACTCGTAATAATAAACGATTTCTAGTTTTGTATACCGATTGAATCAACATATTAGAAGAAAAATAATTAACAAAATATTGATGAATGATTTTTAAGAAAGTTATTGAAAATCATTTGAAAATTCATGCTCCTTATTGTCTAAAAACTCTTTAATATATATATAAGGAGTTGTTACGTGTATTCGACTATTTGGCTTAACTGCACCAGCATTTTGAGATGTTCCGCCTTTGTTGCACCAACCTAAAAGATGTAACACCAACTTACCTTTTTTTTAATAAATGAAAATCATTTGGTGATGAAATTTTCTCGTTTAAGTAGGAGCATCAATAAATAAAATATAAGAAATGTAAATAGTTGCTACTATTAGAAAAATGCATTCAACCCAATAAATTTACATCCAAAATATTACAATAAGAATCATCCGTACAAAGTCCTAACTCAACAAGTAGTTTTATTTTAAGATTAACAATACTAAGCAATTTTAAAAGCTAAATCTAGAAAATTGATGCATTCACATAGCAACTCCCTTTTATAATTTATGCACTCACGTATATATTTATTTATTTATGTTTAATATTAGGGGTGGGCACGGGACAGGATGGGACGAGATAGACTCATCCCTATCCCATCCCGTTCATATGGGATCGGGACGGGATCAGCGTGCTCTTATTTTTTTTTACAAATTACTGCTTATCCAAGACCCAATTTGCTTAGTTAAAAAGAGGCAAAAGCAATTCGTAGAACTACACATAAATGATAGCTTTAGATTGAGTATGCAATATCATAATAAACTACTATAAATGATAGTTGAAATTCACCCTGTAATTAAGATTTCTGCAGAGTTTTGAATGACTAAGAGGTGGACAGTATAATGGCAATGGTGGACATGCTCTACTATTTCGAATAGTGAACAAAATGATGAGTAGATTTGGGATGCTAAGAAGAATGTTTCATTATTGCTTTAAAAAAAAGTCATTAAATTCATTGTCTTGACACGAAATAAAACTCTCCAATGTAGTTAGCAATCCCATTTTGAGTTTTAAAGAGTTTGCAATTAAATAATTCATTTAGAATTCTAGAAATAAACCAATATCAAGTAGTTGCAAATATAGACTAATATCAATTACACTGATTTCAACTAAATTCATTTTTCTTCAATTACACTAATATTGCAATTTTAAAATAAATAAATAAAAAAAATATTAATAATAAATATTAGCTCGGGACGGGATTGGCGGGATTGAAAATCTTCATCTCATCCCATCCCATTCTAAATCGGGACGGGACGGGATCGGGATGGAATTATTCAATCCCATTAAGACCCGAAAAAATCGGGACGAGATGTGACGAGAATATGATCACGGGATGGGATGCCCACCCCTATTTAATATGTAATTTTTGTCAACTCCTCTGTGTTTAATGAACATATTATACTCTTCTGCACTTTAAATTTTTTTACACAAAACCTACAATAGTATTTGCTATTTATTGTAGAACTTGTGACGATAGTTAGTACATCCTTGATGTTTGTACGCAAATTTGAAAGTTAAGAATTCATGACTGAAGTTTAGTTTTATCGATAACATTTACTATTTTTTTTTCGTCAATGACAAATTAATGCTCACAAACGAGAAAATTTAACCATCAAATTGTTTCTATTGTTAAAAATATAAGTTGTTACTCTAAATATCGAAAAACGTCGATACAATAAAAAGTTGATATAATCGAGCCAAATAATCTAATACACGTAGCAACTCTCTCAATATATAGTTTTAATAAAATAAAGAGTTTATTTAAGGATACTCTTGGAGAAGCTATTAGACTACTAAAAAAAAGTACCTAAAAGTTGTTAGACTAGACATATCTTTCTTATAATTCAGATAGGTATTTTGCTGTTCACAATACATTACAGACAATCTGTATGTCCCATGTGGCATTGTTGATGTCTATATGTCCACTGTAAACACATCTTGATCCATTATTGATGTAACTTGTGGTGAGAGAGCAAGCAATTGCGGTGAACCGCTACAACTTGGTGGATTAGAAAGAGATGAATGAAGATAGTGAGAAAGGGGTGGGTTGCTGCAACTTGGTGGATTAGGGAGAATGGATGAAGATAAATGGACGAGGGAGAGTTGAATTAAGATAGAGATAGAGGGGGAGTGGTTTCACTGAGTTGGTTGGGATCTTGGGAGTTAAAAGAGAGAGAAAGAAGCCAATTTGGTGTGGGTGGTGGGGTTGTGACCTTAGCAAGCCAATAAGGCGCAGACGTGAACCACTACAATTGCAACTTTGATCCAAATTCATTTGATTTAATTAATCAAATAGCACATTTTGATTGATGCAAATAAATTTTTTCTTAAATACATTTTTTAAGCAGTAAAACAGAGTTGGTTCATACAAAGGGAGAAGATCGTGGGCGTGCAAATGAGGTGGTATCTTTTATGTGAATGTTTTGGTATTGGGGTCCAACTCAATAAGATGATCACCTTTCTTCCGGCTAATAGTTTATTGGAAAACTTTGGTGGTATGACATGTTTGGACTCTTCGGATGCACAATAACAAGGTAGATGATTTTCCTTTCTTGGAATCAGGAATTGCTTCTTTTTTTTTTTGGTTTAAAATTGCTCTTTTTAATGTGATTCATGATAACAATGCTTCACTGTTTCGAAATTTCTCTTTCATCTAATACAACTTTTAGGGTTTGTTTTTTTTGTTTTTTGTTTTTTTAACTTATTTAGTAGTAGTTAGAATTGCTACACATAATACAAATTGTTGAGCTTGGACAATCCATGCCAATGTTCTTCACAAAGTTTCAAAAGGTTTTTTTTGGGCAAATATTCTTAAGATGATATTTGGTTCAGATTGAATTCCTTATCACATTGCTTGCATTGATAGGTATTATTAACATTATTTACGTTAATGAGTATTGAATTTTTATTTTATTTAGTTAATTTATCTTAATTGTTATATACAATAAGCAAGTGTTTAAAAAAATGAACTAAAAACCCATGTTACTGAGTATTTGATATAGCCGTAAGAGCATGATGTATTTTGCGAGTGGTAGTGCCAACAACACGAGTGTTATACTAGATTATCATATATTGAATGGTTGGGGTGATACAACACTGAACTTCAGTAACATTGTAATTAAATTTTGAAGTTTGATGAGCCAATCTTCTTTCCAAACTCATTTACATAATCTTTCATTTTCTATATAAAAAAAATATTCCAACACCCAAAATTTAATTTTCTTATTTATTTTACTTACTTTCTAAATAATAATACAGGTTCTATGTGAATGTCCATTTTGAATCATTTGGCAGTATTTCTGTTATATAGTTATATTTTATTTTTGGGCCACCCATTTAACTATTTCTTGAATTTTGATGTTTGATAATTTTACTTTATTTGTGATTTACTAATATAAACTGAGAACATTTTCAAGGGTAAAAGTTAAAATGGAGGATCAACAATTTCTCATTTTAAGCAAAAGCTAAATTTTGGAATCCCCTATTTTTTCATCACTCCAACCACATTCCATATTTAAATTTTTTTATCATCATTTAAATATATCTTCTACTTTTCTATATTAATTTAATTTCAATTATACTATTATTCTCTTATTAATTTCAACTTAATATAATATACTATTATTAATTTCAATTATATATATTTATTATTAATTTCAATTATACTATTATTTAGATAATTTTTTAATTATACTATTATTAATTTCAACTTAAGTTTAATTTGACAAATTAAAAGAATTGGAGTAGGAAAAGTTTTAGAGGTTCCTTTGGATCATGAATTTCCCACATGATCCTCAAAATAACATTTTAGCTATTTTAGGGAATCCCTAGGAGATGCACTGATGAATATAATGTTTTGGCATGACATATTCATCATATAATGAATGGTTGGGGTGATACAACAGTGAATTTGCCAATCTTCTTTCCAAACTCATTTACATAATCTTTCAATTTCTATATAAAAAAAGTTCAAAACCCGAAATTTAATTTTCTTATTTATTTTGCTTAATTTTTAAATAATAGTCAAGGTTTTATGTGAATGCCCATTTTGAATCATTTGGGAGTATTTCTATTATATAGTTCCTAAGGGTGTCGACGTTCACTATGTGCGCGGATATTTAATATTTTTATTTTATTTTATTACAACAATTCAATAATAATAAAAAATAATATTAATGCTGATACAAACTGATGGATATAATGTTTATCTAAAGTGTATATAGCTCACAAATCATGCATCCAAATATTCGACATGTAAAAAAAAAAAAAAAAATTTAAAAATATATATTCGACATGGAGTCCTTCCAGGCGGCGAGGAAACGGGCGAGGGAGGGGGTTTGACCCCCCATCCCCCTCGAGATTCACACGGGCATGCATCTCGAGGGGGCTGGAGGGTCACACCCCCCTCCCACGCCCGTTTCCTCACCATTTAGAATCACCGTTCGACATGAGATGCTAGCTAATTATGATTTGAGTGCAGGAATTCTAGGGGGCGAGGGAACGCTCTTTCCCTCACTATCTAGAAGGGCTCATTTGAATGACTATTAAGTCACCCAACAACAACCAGAGTCTCCCAAACCAAAGATACACTCCCTCTTGGAGGATGAAAGGAAACCAGCAAGGAAGGTGAGGGTGGGCTTGACAAATACTTTAAAATCGCAGACTCTCTCTGTACATGTCGTCAAGTAAAAGGCTAAATCCAAAGAACCCCTTCCTTTTCATCAACAATGAATTCTCCCTCTCCCTCAACACACAGCCACACCTAAGTCCAAAAACCCAACCCCACTACACTAATTAATCCATCTCATCTATAAATAACCCTTTTAGGGAGCGAGGGAGAAGGCGCAAGGGAGGGGTGTAACCACCCATTCCTCTCGAAATGGGCAGCATTTCTCATCTCGAGGGGATGCCCGCACCATCTCCCTCGCTCCCTAGAAGGGTTCGATGCAAACAAACACTACCCCACTCCCCTCAAGTCTCATCCATCTGTCTCTCTGTCTCTCTTGTAAAAGAAAAAAATGTAGAATGAGAGAAAGTATATAGAGATGGTAAACAACAACAGACATCATCACCAACTGCAACAAAAGAAGCTATTATTGAGGACTTCTTCCTCAAAGTTGATGGTGAAGTATTTTAGCTCTGGTTGGATTGTGATACTGGTGGTGTTGGGGGTTTCTCTTTTAATCTTGCCTTTAGTGCTTCCTCCTTTGCCTCCACCTCCCATGGTACTACTTCTTGTCCCCATCGCAATCATGGTTGTACTCATCTTCCTTGCTCGATCTCTTCCCTTCTCTTACTAGTTACTACTACTAATACTACATGCACCTCCAACAACTTTGTCCTTCCTAGCTAGCTAATCATTCTAGCTCATCTAAAATGTTCATGTTTGTTTCTTAATTTGATTTTGGTTTTCACAACAAAAGTGTTATTTAGATACAAATATTTCAATCTTCAACTACATGTTTATGCTTGATCTGATCATGTATATATGAGCTAGTCACAACATAAGATTTTGCTCAGTCTTTGTTCATGATGATTTCATTAGTTGACACCATGTTTAGATAGATATGATGTGGTGCATGGTGGTTTTGTTAGGTGGAAATGAAAGATGGGATACTCTGCATCTAACCATGTGTTATGTATTTTTGTTAAATATTTTTTTTTCATTGCGGAACCAACAACTTTTTGCCTTTACAGTACTGTTGGGGCCTGCTCTTTCAACCATCCATGATTCCGAACTGAAATCCCCAGCAGCCGGACATGAAGGTAGGCCCCCAACATTAAACAAACCCCCCAAACAGGCCTTCACATTCTTATTTCTTTATTACCAAATGGTCATGGACGATGTATGCAATTTTTTTTTTTTTTAATATTTAAAGAGTCTAGATGGTCTACACCCAAGATTGCAAGTATACTATCCTAGTTGAGTGAGGCTACGGAATTAGGTTTTGCAACCAAAATGATGTAATATTATCAAAGTAAATTTTTTACAACCTCGAGATACACATATATTTTGCAGTTTCATCATTCTTTCAAGATCACGCCACATCACTCTGATTGCAAAAACTTGGTTTACTAGTATTTTCGATCTTAGTTTAATAAGAGTTTGCCTATAATTCAATTTAATGACATCTATGATATTAGAAAGAGTAATTCTTGCTGGCCTGGGCCCAGCTGCCTGGTTGCTGCCTGGGGGGGGGGCAAATGTACACTTTTGCCCTCCCTCTTTACCACTTTTTTTCCAAAAAGTGGTAAAGAGGGGGGGCAAAAGTGTACATTTGCCCCCCCCCCCCCAGGCAGCAACCTCGCCCCTTTCCCAGGCCAGCTAGAATTGGGGTATTAGAAAAATTAGAATAATAAAATCAAATAAAACTTTAGTATATTTGAAACAATTTAAACTTTTCTTGAATAACCATAAGGAATTCACTACAACAATTAAGACATTTTTCAAGAAATCTTTCCTTGAAACAAATCAAAATTTTGTTGAAAAATACTTTTAGGAAAAAAGTTGTTGCTAGATTCATGGCGGCATCCCCTTAGCTAAAGGGTTTTAACAAGGAATTAAATTTTGTATTGGTAAAACGGATGATTAGTCAAGGAAACATGTTGTTGTTGGTAATATTAATCTTTATTAGCAATGAAATAATTCATTGTAAATGATGTCATAATTACTAACAAACTAAAATTTCATTGACATAAAAATATTTTGTTGCTAAATAATGTTGGTGGAAAATTAGTTTTGGAGGAAATATTTACCGCCACCTCTTTAACAGAGAAAAATAACAACTTTATAGTTTTTAAATGAAATTTATTTTTGCTGGAAATAATAACATATTAAAAAGGAAAATAAAATTGTACCGGTTTATGCCATTTTCATTTCGGCCCGGAACCAGTTGAAACTAGTTCCACAAATTCAATTCCGGACCGTATCGATTACTATAGCATTTACTAAGCCCAACCCAAAGCATAACATAGCTCATTTTCGTCCAAACCAAAGCCCAACCCCTTTTTCTTATTAAGTCTCTCCATTTCCCTCGTGCAACAAAACAAATCGAGAGAACCCATTTTCTTATCAAGTCTCACACACACATGTACACAACTCACATATTCTCACACACACTCTCTCTCACTTGGCTCACTTGGCTCACTCATGGCCGACTCCATCAACAATGTCGATTCTCACCTCCAACTCTGATACAGAAGGGTTTATAGGGTTCCTAATTTGCTCTCAAAGTTATTTACTAAATAACTTTGAGTAATCTTTCAATTTAATTAGGAATATTTTAGTTTCCTTTTAGGATTAGGCATTATTTTCTTTTAGGAATAGTCAGCTTGTTAATTTTAGTAGTTTTTTTTCCATTTATAGTAATATTTCAATTATAGTTTAGGAAGTGATTCTGAACCCAATTTGGGCCAGATTTCTGGCAGTTTATTTCTTTTATTACGTATTTTGTTTTAGCATGATTATTGGGGTGTTGTCGTTTTTGGTAAAATTTCAATATTGATGAATTTTAGCTATAAAGCCCGGCTTGTGGGCTGATTTTGGAGAGACTTTTGATTTGAGTAATTTAATTGAGCATTAGAGTTATTTCTCTTGTGTTTTGGGGCTATTCTCTTGTGTTCTTCCCTGTCAATTATCTGTTGCTATTAGCCTGCAGAATAATCGCTATTATGCCCGGTGTCAGTTGGTATCAGAGCTTCAGCCTCTTCTTGGGGTGAGATTTCATTAGTTTCTATAACTAGTGGTCGTGGTCGTTGCGGCCATGTTCCAAACGAGGAAGCCCCAAACCGAGATCGTAACATTAAGAATATGATGATTGAGGATTTACAGAGGCAAGTTGCAGAGTTAACCCGACGTCTAACGGCGCAGGATTTCAGTAATCGTGAGATGAAAGATCACGATTCTGATTTCAGTTTCGAAAACCCGTATCACAATCATGCTCGATTATGGGAGCATGGAGAGCATGTGTATGACGATGAGGAGCTTGAAGAAGACGTGGTAGACGAAACTAAAGAGTTTGGAGAGCTTGTGTATGACACTGATGACGATGGAGATGTGCTGTATGGGGATGGCCATGAGACTCTAATTGTTCGTAAGAGCCTATTGACTCCCAAGGGCGATTCAGGGGATGATTGGTTGAGAACTAATATTTTTCGCACAACATGCACATTTGTAGATAAAGTCTGCAAGATGATCATTGACAGTAGCAGTTGTGAGAATGTAGTGTCTGAACAGGCTGTCCACAAATTGCAGTTGAAGACAGATCGTCATCCCAAGTTGTACAAATTGGCGTGGCTGAATAAAGGCAGTGAGGTAACAGTAAATAGGCGATGTGTAGTGTCTTTTTCGATTGGTAGGAAATATTTTGATAATGCTTGGTGTGATGTTGTGTCTATGGATGCTTGTCATATATTGTTAGGCAGACCTTGTCAATATGATCGTCGTGTTATTCATGATGGGCGAAAAAATACATATTCCCTTAGCATTAAAGGGAAGAAAATTGTGTTAGCACCTCGTCCGGAAGGAACCACTCCTACCCCGGCATCCAATAATACTAACCTGCTTTCTAGGTCCATGTTTTTAGATAAGATTGAGCGTGGAGACGTGGTCTATGCTCTGCTGCCTTGTGGGACTAGTACAGCATAAGTGATTCCAAATTTGCCAGCGGAGGTGCAGCCGCTGGTAGCCGAATTTTCTAACCTGATGCCAGAGGACCTTCCTCCTGGACTGCCACTTGAAGCTATTGTGAATTCTGATAAAGCTATTGTGAACTCGAGGACAAGTTCTTTCCAACCCGGGGTGACTGATGCAGGAGGGTTTCTAGGGTTCCTAATTTGCTCTCAAAGTTATTTATTAAATAACTTTGAGTAATCTTTCAATTTAATTAGGAATATTTTAGTTTCCTTTTAGGATGAGGCATTATTTTCTTTTAGGAATAGACAGCTTATTAATTTTAGTAGTGTTTTTCCCTTTATAGTAATATTTCAATTATAGTTTAGGAAGTGATTCTGAACCCAATTTGGGCCAGATTTCTGGCAGTTTATTTCTTTTATTACGAATTTTGTTTTAGCATGATTATTGGGGTGTTGCCGTTTTTGGTAAAATTCCAATATTGATGAGTTTTAGCTATAAAGCCCGGCTTGTGGGCTGATTTTGGAGAAACTTTTGATTTGAGTAATTTGATTGAGCATTAGAGTTATTTCTCTTGTGTTTTGGGGCTATTCTCTTGTGTTCTTCCCTGTCAATTATCTATTGCTATTAGCCAGCAGAATAATCGTTATTCTGCCCAACGTCAAACTCTCTCCCAGCACTCCTCTGCAAGTCTCCGAAGGGTCGAATTCTTTTCACTCTCACTTTCATTGATTCTTGAAATCAATCGCTTCGTTTCAGAGTAAAACCCTAGATTTGCATGTTTTATGCTTCCAACCACAGATTCGGTGGCGTTACATTACATGTGAGAATGGTGATGTTGGAGCACTTTAATTGGCACAACACAATAAATCAGTGAGAAGTTTTGGTGCGTGTTTTCTCCATTCCATTGCAAAAATAACAGTTGTGTCAAGGCTGACAGCAAAGTTATAAATAGCTGGAGAACCCTCTTGCTTATCTTTGTCAAAATTCTTCCTTTCTCATTCCTCATCTCATATTTGACCCCTCCAGTTACTCATCTGTATTTTTCTATCTCTTGGAAAATGGTTTTTTTTTCAATTTTATTTAAGAAAATCATTTTTAGAGACAAGACTTGAAGACTTTGAAGAAACACTAAACAAATGAAAGAAAAGTAAAACTATGTGTTTGTGGGAGAGAGTGTATGGCGTGTAAGAGTTACAGTTGCCCGAAATGAAAAAAAAAAGCTACCCGAGTTATTTCAATTAAAAGTCTTTATTTAGTTGATTTTTCGTCCACATGTGACAATCTCCCTCTGATAAATCAATAAGAAAAATAGTTTCTCACAACACATTCACCCCCTTATCTTGTTTCCTCTACTCAAATCATGAAAGAAATTAAATTGTGGGTTAGACTAAATCGTCTCCGTTTTTTGCTTAAGAGAGATTGTGTTCTTGCGTGCGGAGAAATTGGGCGGTCTGTGGGTTATGTCTGGTGATTTCAAAACAGAAGAGAGGAAAAGAGGGATGTCTTTGCTTTCTAAGCATCAAGACTCCATTCTTCAACCATGGAGGCGAGCTTCAAATCGTCAATGGCGATCTGATGAGATCGATGGATCCTTGGGTAGGTTTTGATCATTGGGGAGTCATTTCTTTGATCCAGTTGAATATCTCTGTTGAGTATTATCTTGTTCTCTGTTTTGATAATTGGGGAGCCATTTCTTTGACCAGTAACCGGGATGGCATGGTTCTGTTCCGGTTCATCCCAAAAAATTTCTCTATCCTGAGCCGTTTCGTCTTGTTTCATTGGATCGGGACCGGAACAGGAACAGGAACAGGACAAACCCAATTCTGGACCGTGCATACCATGAGGGTGTGTTTGGTTGCATGGAATCATATGTCATGAAAATTTATGAGGGGACCACTTAAATCTAAACTAATTTGATGTAACTCACAAATCCATCATTTGATTTTGTGATTAATTGTGGGAATGAAAATACCATGAACATGAGAAATCTTCCAAAATACTAGATTTTAATGTTTATGGGACTTTCATTTCCACCATTGATCCCAAAATTAAATGGTGGATTGGTGATTGAACTTCAAATTAGCTTAGATTTAGATGGTCTCCTCATGAATTTCCATAACATAGGATATCATGCAACCAAACACACCCTAAGTTCACTAGTTTAATTCACAAAAAAAATATTCATCCAAGATAAAAGTTCCATTTTCTGAGAATCCATTAAAATTAGCTCTCGACAAATGTCATGAACATGCTAATTAAGATTCTAGCCTTGTGTTTTACGTTGATTAAAAAATTATTAAAAACTTAATAATAATCCTTTGTTGGCCTTCCATTTTTATTATTTATATAATGATCGAATGATAAATTGTGCTCCCTAAAGGGAAATCAAAACAATGCCCAAAGCCTACTTAATGTGCCAATAAGGATAACCAAGCCATATGAGCAAGCTAAATAAAATTGTTGTCACCTGGCATCCACGCGGCTCTACGTTCCATGAAGTACTTGCTCAAATATTGGTTAGTAGTTCTCAATCACACAAAAAGAAAATTGGAAAAATGATTTTTTAACATGGAAATACCTTCCTCCTAGCTAAATGCTAGACACAAGGCGGTTTCCACTAGCTAGATGCTAGACACTTTGGCACACAAGTTTTTTTTTTTTTTTTTTAAAGGCGAGCTGGGTTTTTAAGGATCCCATAACCTATCAACTGGGCGACCTATAGGTCAACACCCATTAGAAAGTAACCATGCCGCAGGTGGGATTCGAAGATAGGACGTGGGGGACAAACCCACACAGTCCTAACCACTAGGCCATAACACCATTGGCTGGCACACAAGTTGCTCGTAATTCAAAATGCAAAAATTCTAGGGAGCGAGGGATGGGTCTTTCCTCGCTCTCAAAATGGAGTTGGGCATTGTAACTTCTTGAGATGTGTTTAGTACTCAAAGATAGTGGCCCTTTACTTGTGGAACTCCCTCCTTAGTTATACACTAGTTATATGTCCATTTTTTCACTTAGTGTTCATGACACATTGATACACAATTCTCACACTGCCTTTTGTCGAACTCATGTGTGCTCTCTAATGTGAGATAGGTTAAGTGTGGTGGGTGTGTTAGCCTGGCTGGGGGTTCCTCGCCTAAAAAATCTATTAAAATAAGCTCCTTGTAAGCTTTGCAATAGGTTTCTCTGCATCTATATTTCTATCTTTATAGATATATATATACACAAGGAATGTGATTTTTTGAAAAATGTCAAAATTTCACCGAATATTTCTCTTTTTTAGTTACCGAAATTTATTTTGAAATTGAAATATTTTTTTTTCTTAGGTCAATCTCAATGTCGGTACATTTTAACCCGTTATAATTTTAATTTAGTATTAAAATTTTGTTATATAAGTGATTCTTGTGCAATATGTAGTTTGTATGATATTATGAGTCTCGTGGTATTCTTTATGTAATATGTAAGAGTTTAAAATGCTTAATTATATTAATAACTTCAAAGGTACAATTAAAATTTTTACATTTTTTCTATACACAACGAAATATTTCTTAAAATCAACTTACTAAAATTATCTCAAAAAACGAAATCACAATCCTTATATATATATACTTAGTTGATTTTTTTAAACCCTTAACCACTCCCACCCCAAATGCTGCCGGCAGGGTTCAAACCATGGACTTGCGATTTCATCCGTCACAATTCTACCGCTGAGCTATACCCCTTTGGCTAGTTTGATTGATTGGATACATGGGTCTGTTATTTATTTATTTGTTATTAATATTTTTTTTGCCGATAATGAAGACTTTTCATTGAGTGGTACTAACCAAAACATTCCAATTAGATTGAATTCAAACTTTATCTACATGCTTAGATATGTTTTCTTGTTCTTATATTTGTCTGAAGCTTAAATGTATTGATTCAATCCTCAAGTAAAGTTGCATGCTTGTGGATAGAAAGGTTGCAAAAATGCTTACAATACATGTACATTGGTTGCAACAGAGAAGTTGCACTTGCCTAGCTATGATCACTCCCTTGTAGAATTGTTAAGAAAGAGCTCTAGCTCTTCATTCCTTACCTATGGCATACACCAATGAATGATTTTGATTAGCTTAAGATAATCGTTGATGTTATACACCATAAATGGTCAAATCGATGAACTCAAAAAGCTTTATAAAGGTCTTCAAATTGTCATTATCTTCTACCACCAATGAATGATTGGAGCCCCAAACAATATCATTCACTAAAAATTGCACATAGATCCTTTATTGCATGTGCAAGAACTCCCTTGAAAACCTAGGGTGTGTTTGGTTGCATGTATTCCTATGCCATGGGAATCCATGAGAGGACCACCTAAATCTAAGCTAATTTGAGGTTCACTTACCAATCCACCATTGCATTTTGTGATCAATGGTGGGAACGAAATTCCCATGAACATGGGAATCACACTCCTTGGTCCTTCAAAGCATGTGATTCTCATGTTCATGGGATTTCTATTCTCACCATTGATTACAAAATGCAATGATTGATTGGTGAGTGAACTTCAAATTAGCTTAGATTTAGGTGGCCCCCTCATGGATTCTCATGGCATAGGATTTCATGCAACCAAACACACCCTTAGTTCCACGGTTAATGGGATTGTTGATTAAAAAAGGATGATGTCAGCATGTGATGAAGATGAAATAAATTATAGGTGTTTGGGTGTGGCATTGCCCAATTCAAACTCGAGGAGACCACACGACATCATCAGCCCTATGGCTATATGGGCATATATATAACAAGTCATATCATATGGTGTTGAATTGAATGAACCTTGTTTCCTTTCTGAGGCTTGCCAGCTAGCTTAACTTGGCTTGCTTCTATTCAGTAGGAGAATAGGAAGAAGATCACTGAATTAGGAGGGGAAACGCAACCATGTCTATCTCCACCACTGATCCAACTTTCTTCTTCATCATCATCTTTTATTTGTTTATTGCCATTGCTTATGCTCGAGTGAGGAACATTGGATTCAAAGGCGAGGAGATCATAAGGCATAATCTTTCGGAAAATGGTCTTGTTCAAACGCCTCAGAAATGATCTAGTGGACCAACCATCATGACTGCAACTTGCTTCATGAAATGACCTGGTGGATCGATGAGATGGCCCACCAACTCGGGGGGATAAGCTGGTGATACATCAAACCATCCTCTAATAAACATCGTGCACGTGTCATGATAATCTTGTCAAACAGAACAAAGCAGACCCGATTGCATGTTCAATCCAGCGAGACCCAAACAACATTAAGCCCACTATTAACAGATTCCAGAACGTTGGACCCGAATTGTAGCGCCTTAATAAGCCCATATGTCAAGTGGTCAAGCCCAATACTCGTAAGCCTTGATAAGGAAAGTATATGGGGGATCGACGCAAGATAGGCAAGCCAATAATACATCGGTTCCGACTAGGAAACAAATACTAGAGTATAAGTCCGGTAAGGAAACTTTCTTGCATGGACAATACTTAGAAATGATAACTTCTTCCGCGGATCTAGGAGCATAAGTCGTGTAGAGAAACTACCCCACATGGACAGCTCCCAAACATGAAAGGATCTCCATTAAGATCTCTTTCCTTAAACTACGCCATCAAAGGCCTAGCCAAACAAGGACTCTCACACTATATCGGGGATTGGGCATTCCAGAAAAATCCAACTCAACAAAAAAAACCAGGAGCGAGCAAACTAAATCCGAACTGGGAAGGGTCGTACAAAGTGATAAAAATCAAGACCAGGGACATACTGGTTGGAAAATATGGAGGGCGAATAACTACTGTGATCATGGAATGTAGAACATTTGAAAAAATACTATCAATAAAACTCCTTTACATCCTCCATTTTGTTCAAACGACAAAAGCCTAGTCGGGACAAAGGAGTCGAATAAAAAGTTTTAATCGAAAAAGAACTCATCACGACCAAAATATCGAGCTACGAGTAAAATATAAATACATATATCAGGACAAACAAGTTGTACATGAATACATGTAATAGGACAAACAAGTCAGGCATGAACATGAAACTTTCGGTCTGATCAACTATGAAGCAATAAAGTACCGTGACATATGAACCTGACTTTTTCTTGTCGACTATAACGCGCGACATCAAAATCCAAACACAAAAAGTCGGATTTCATAAAAAGATTCCACGTGACTAATACGTCAATCATCAAAGCACGTTTATAAAAATTCGAACGAACAAATCAAAATTTTACCAGGAATGTCGAAAGAAAAAAACTAAGTCTAAAAAGTTAGACGGTAAGACATATTGTGTAAAAGAAAATAAGAATTCTCATTGATCCACCAAATTCATTATGTAAGGAAAGATTACATGAAGGCAGGAGAGGTCAATAAATGTATTCAAAGAGAAGCATTTGTATCGACAGCAATGTCGCTCGACGGCACGGGCTCAGGCAGACGAAGAGATGAATGTTCCTCAACAAGATGATCACTCGGTAGATCTGGAACAGATTCCTCTTCTTCTTCAAATGCTTGCTCATTATAGCAGCGGTACTTAGTTAAATCCAAGCCTGTGCGACTTGATAAAATCTAAAAGGTCGTGGCGACCATCGACTACTATTTTCCAATCCACTACTTCTGCAGCCTTCAATTTTTCAGTAATCGATAAAAGCTCGGTTTGAGTCAATGTGAGTTCGCTCTAAAAGGCGGAAAGCCTAGCAGAAGTTGTCGATTTAGCAGTGACAAACTCGGTATTCAACATAGCAACTCGCGCCACAGAAGCTTTCAGACTAGCGGAGTACTCTACAGCAGAACGTTTGGCCTCGTCACGCTCAGCCGCTTGATCAGACAACTCCTAAGCAATACTCAGCTGAGAACGCAGCCTATCCAACTCCACCTCGAAAGTTCAAGGTCGAAGGCAAACCTATTCTGAATAGCCTCAACTTCCTTCAGCGAAGTACGTGCAGTTTCAGCAGCCTTCGCAAGCTCCGTACACTGCACGTTCAGCGAATCAAACTTACGGAGAACATGAGAGAGAACCAAGACATGCTCTGCCAGCTTTTGTTCAACGAACGCCACCTGATCGCATGCAGCCTTATAATCTGCCCCCATCACGGCTGCATAAGTGAGATAACTCATTCCTTCCATAAGATGCTTAAGGCCTTCATCAAGGTGATTATGTGGCGGACGCACGGGCATAGGAGTCTTATTAGCCCACTGTCCATGACAACCAACAATGAGATTATGAGCACTATCTTGCACAACCATCCCAGAAGACCAGTGGAATTTTTCAGAAACGACTGCAGCAAAATGAGAAGTATAAGGGATAGCAAGCAATCTTGAGGAACCTGAAACGGCAGAGGATCCAAAAGGTTTGGAACCATAACCCCGAGTAACAACTCGATCTTCTAGTAAAGGATCAAACTCGAAGTCATCCAGAGTCTTTGTGTTGTTCGAATTCTTATACAATTCAACACCAAGCTAAAGCATCTTGTTGTCAAAAAAGCGGGAGTCATTTGACAGGTTGGCAGAGCCAGATAAGCCATACAAGGAGACAAGATTTTTCTCGCGAGCGTCCAAGGGATGAGAACCCTCATTTTTGCTCTTCTTGAGAGCTCAATCTATCTCCTCAACTTCTCGAGCAACGGGATCACCTATATAACGACCACCCTTTCCGAAAGATATCGAAGGAGGAGGAGCCCTAGTAATACCATGCACCGAGGTAGCAAGTTTATTCTTCTGCGAGACATGACCAAGACTAATCGCCAGCAGCTTAGACGGACTAGGGGGCCTCAGAACTTTCCTCTTTCTAATGCTCGGGCTAGGCATTGCCAATGCCTCCGGTGATCACAGGAGCAGCGCGACCCACGTGCACCTTAACAGAACTCGCCTCCTGGCCAACATTTGCATTACCAGCAAAAATCGGAGGAATGCGCTTTGTCCCCTCGCCAAAAACAATGACTTTATTAGCACATGCAACGATAACTTCCTAATCACAAACCGTCGTAAGATCTCCACGGCCCGCCTCACTCAAGGTGTATAAACCACTGCGAGTAATAACGTCCGTAGCAAGGAAATCTTTCACAAAAGCTAAGGGCAACTTGTTAAACTAGTCACATAACTCTTGCTCCTCCAACGACAATGACAGTTCACTCCTCTTAGGCTCTCGGAACGACCATAAAATTTGGTGATCGCACAACTTAAAATAGTCGAAAGTGATGGACGCATAGAACCAGGGCCTCAACTAGCCTCCATACTCATCTCACAGACCCTCAAAGCAAGATGGACAATGAAGATAGCAAGTTCGGTTAGCGTTCACCCCGAACTCCACCAAGGAATGCAAAACCCTAACATTCATAGGAATTACAGATGAAGCAGCCCTCGCCAAGGTCGCGATCAACACCTTTCAGCCATTAGGGGCCATTTGAGTAAGAGCAATGCCCACAAAATCTAGATATTCCTAGATGATCTCAGGAGCAGGAAGCCTAAAGCCAGAGTGGAACATTTCAGGATACAAAGCAATATAACCAGACCTTGGACGACAAAAACTGTCACCCTTTTCAGGAATGATGATTTCGAGATCGGTTGGCAATGAATAGTAATAACGAACACTATCCAGAGTTGTATGTGTCACTCGCTTAGGCAAGAAGTGAGCTTCACAACTGTCAAGCATGTTGCCACTCAAAACCCTAAAGCTAGACAACATTATGAGGCAAAAACGAAAGAAAGATAAATCAACACCTAGGAGTGAAGGGAACGTAAAGAAGACAATATTGTGCTCAATTCCTTTTATAAGATTGAACAACGAAAGAACCATTCATGGAAACTGTGCAAGACATGACGGCCGAGTAAAATCCTATTAATCACGCCAAAACGAACAGGTGGACGAGACATCGGAGGGATAGAAGCAACAATAGCTGGTAATGGCATTAAATGTGTCGTGATGGTGAAATCAAAACACCAACCGTCACACAATTAGTGGCCACGCGAACATGCCCACTAACTAAGGGGGAGTAGCTAATGATACATCAAATAAGACTAATATCACAACCATACAAATGGATATTGAACTATTGTTATTTGAATAGCACAATGTGATGTGTTTTTGTATTGTACAAACAAATGGATATTGAACTATTGCTAAGAGCGCAATGTGTTTAGAATCGGCTAAATTTACCCCATTTGGAATTGAATTGTTTCCTTCTCAGGAGTCAAAGAAAGTTCTGTTAATTACAAATTGATTTTTGTTAAAATAATACGATATTTTTAAAACTGAATGCACTTACCATTAGGGGAATGTCATTTGAGAAGGATATAGCTTAGAGGCTAAGAATGCATAGCACGAAGATAAATGAGATGTCAAACACAAAGGAGTAATACTACGTTGCTTGGTGGTACCAGGCACCGTAGATGTGCATCGAGATAGTGGATGCTATTAACAGTGGTTAAGGCTAAGCACACACCAATAAAATAGGGGTTTGATAGAATTTCACAATTGGGTAATTTACAACTTGCCACCCATCATTAATCACAATTACAAGTACCTCCTTAACTAGCGGTCAACATCCATAGATCGTATATTTTCAAATTAAATGATCAAAATGCCCCTGAGAAATCAAAAGCTAAGATTGAATCTTTCGTATCTCAAACATCTCATCTCGAGGAAAATCCTAAGGATGAACTGAAATCTTAATCGTATCTCGATGAAAATCCAACAGTTGATTTAAAATTTTAAATCACAAACATCTCATCTCGAGGAAAATCCAACATCCAGATTTAATCTTACATACTCAACTCGAGGAAAACTTTATATCTCAAACAACGCATCTTGAAAAAAAACCAACAATCAAGATTTAATCAAACGGTCCAGATTTTATATCTCAAACAGCTCATCTCGATGTGAATCTAACGGTTCAAAATTTAATCGTGCCTGCATCTCGAAGAAAACCAACGGTTTAAATTTAATCAGTCCAAATTTAATCGTGAATGCATCTCGAGGTAAATTTGACGTTTCATATTAAATTGTGTATGCATCTCGAGATAAATCTAATAATTTAAATTAATTGTGCACACATCTCGAGGTAAATCTAACCACTCAAATTTAAACATGCACACATCTCGAGGAATATAACTGTCCAAATTTTTAATGGTGCCCGCATCTCGAGGAATATTTTGTGGTTTAAATTTAGTTTAAACCGCATCTCGAGGTAAAGTTTACAGTTCCGATTACTTGTGGATGCATCTCGAGGTAAAACTACAAGTTCAGATTAATTGTGCATGTATCTCGAGGTAAATCTAACGAGTAAAATTTAATCATGCATGCATCTCGATAAAAAAATGTAAAGGTTCAAATTTAATCATGCGCAAATCTCGAGGAAAATTCGACGGCTGAAAAAAAATTCTTCATCCTTCTCTTTTTTCTTCTATGTTTCACAGCCTCGCCGTCATCGAAACATTTGGAAGTTTTTTTGTCATTAGATTGTTCTCAAGATACGCGCTTGAGTAGGGGTGGGCACGGTCCGGATCGGTTCCAAATTTGGAGGAACCTAACTCGAACCGTTTAAAATTAACAAATCCGGTCTGGTCCGGATCCCCTCATTTTGAACATTGGAACCGAACCTAACTCGAACCGTTTGGAACGGTCCGGTTCCTACAGTTCCAAATCTAAGTCGATCATCATATTTGCTAACATGTTTGCGAACCTCGGCGCACTCTAGAGAGACTCAGAAAGTATAAAAATACATAAACAGTGAAAAAGACAACCAAGATGCACATTTAATAATCATTGAGATTGCAAGAAAACTATTTTCATTCTTTGGTTCCAAAAAATCAGCAACCAACACTTGCTCAAAATCTTAATTCCTCAACTTTCCAGGACGCCCAGTTCCAAAATGGTTTTTTTTTTCTTCAGTCAAAAAACGCCACAGAACTAGAAACATTAGGCCCTAAAATTTCCAGAGAGGCTAAATTACTGGCAAAGGTTTCACCTTTTAATGAAGCAAAATAATGGTGAAATCAATGACAACAATCATCAAACTCTAACAACAACAAAAAAAACGGAAATGAGGGGAAACTAACCATCGGAATGCTTGTTCTTAGAAAGAGAAGCGGAGCGATTATCTCTGTGATTAGGCGGTGGCTTCCCCGAAGAAGTGGAGGGAACAGAAAGCCTATCATTTTCCTTGCCATTCAATCCAGACCTTGAAGTTGAAGGGGAAGATTTCTCTAGATGCTTGTCTAGGATATCGTTAATCATCTTTCGATCCAAAGGACCGATTTCTGATTTCGATCCAACAACACCGCGATCTCTATACAGACCCCTTTCGATCCAGACTTAGGTGCTCTGCGGGTGCTCTTTCGATCCAGACTCAGAGGCATCGTTAATCCTCTTTCGATCCAACGGATCGATCTCTGATTTCGATCCAACAACACCGCAATCTCTATACAGACCTCTTTCGATCCAGACTTAGGTGCTCTGCGGGTGCTCTTTCGATCCAGACTTAGAGGCATCGTTAATCCTCTTTCGTTCCAGACCTCTTTCTCTAGACTGCGGGTGCTCTGCTCACTCTCTTCTCCTCTGCGGCTGTGGGTTAGGTTTTTATTTCTAGCTAAAGAGTCTTTAGTATTTAGTTAGTTCCATATTTAGGTTTTTATTTTTAGGAAATGTGATTTGAAACGGGTCCAACCCGGACCGTTTCTTTTTTAAAAATAGGAACCGGGACCGAACAGTTTTATAACGGACCCGGACCGATTCGAACCGTATTTAAAAACACATAATTAAAATCCGGACCGTTTAGAGTAAAACGGTCCGGTTCGATTTGAACCCGCGGATCCTCGACCCGTTTGCCCACCCCTACGCTTGAGTACATTTGGAACGTTAGATTTATTGAGATGTGTGAACTATTAAATTTGAACCATCAAAATTTTCGAGATGTGTGCATGATTAAATGTGATCGTTAGATATATCTCGAGATGCGTGTGGTTAAATATAGATTGCTAAATCTACCTTAAGACTGTGATTAAATCTAGACCGCTAGATTTACCTCGAGATGTGTGTGAGATTAAATATGGATCGTTAACTTTATCTCGAGGTGCGCATGTGATTAAATCTGATCATTAGATGTACCTCGAGATGTGTGATTAAATTTGGATTGTTAGTTCCACCTCGAGATGTGTGTGATTAAATTTGTACCATTAAATTTACCTCGAGATGTGCGTGTGATTAAATCTGAATCGTTAGATTTAGAAGTGTGTGCATGATTAAATCTTATTGTTAGATGTACCTTGAGATGTGTGTGATAAAATCTTGACAGTTAGATTTACCTCGAGATTTGTAGGATTAAATTTGGATCGTTAGATTTACCTCGAGATGTGTGTGATTAAATTTGGACCGTTAGGTTTACCTCGAAATGAGCAGTTGGAGATTCAATTTTTTTTAAATTAACTGTTAAATTTCTCGAGATACGATTATGATTTCAATTGGTCCTTAGGATTTTTCTCAAGGTGAGATGTTCGAGATACGAAACATTAAATGTAAGTATTTGATTTCTGAGTAGAGCTGAAAACCGAACCGACTTAGGTCGGTTTTAAAAATTTCAAACCGAAATCGAGCCGACCATTAACAAAACCGATCCGAAACCGAACCGATTCTAATTTATGCAAATCGTAACCGAACCGAACCGACTAAAATTGAACTAAAACCGAAATAAAACCGAACCGACCGACTATTTTAAACATATTGTATTATTTACATATAAAAAATATATTATTTATTATTTATATTTGGTCGGTTCGGTTTGGTCGGTTAAAATCAAATAGAAATCGAAAACCGAACCGACTACTTCGGTTTTAAATTTTTTAAAACCGAAACCGATCCGAGCCGAATTTAAACCGAACCGATTGGTTCGGTTTATATCGGTTTAATCGGTTTGATCGGTTTTTTGTTAAGCCCTATTTCTGAGAAGCATTTTGATAATCTATTTTGAAAACTGACGGTCAATAAACGTTGACCGCTAGTTAAAGTGGTAATTATAATAGTGATTAATGACGGATCTACTTATTAATTAGCTATGTATATCAGGGAGTTGCAAATTACTCTTAACAATTTATGTAGGAAAGTAAATTGCAATTTGTTTAGGAAAGTTTAACCCCAAGCCAGCAAAGCTCCCAGTAACACAAAAACACTTGCACAACAAACGCTAGAGGAGAGAGGAAACGATGGGAGAAAAAGAAATCAGCAGCAGTAATGCGAGGTGTTGGACCTCTGCAACAAACTGGGTTGTGGGTCATGGGTCTCTTGACAATTCCCTCACTTTCGAATCCCCATATACTGCAATCATCGACGAACGACATTTCAAACAGGATCAACTCTTGTTGTTGAACAAACCTTTTTCTCCTGATGCATGCTGCGAGATCAATTGTATGTTCCCCAAACCCATCTTTGTATTTATCTTTGATGCACTTCCAGCTATTCTCTTACGTAGATTTCAGATTCACGTTTTGCACTCTCATTCAAAGTTCTAAGAACCCTTTTGTCTCAATGACAAAAGGAGTGACCACCCAGACTATTTTAAGACACGGGGTGCAAAGGAATTGCATACCCTTTGTTTCAATAAATGATGGGAACCAGGATGTGAGGCATAATCATGAAGAGGGATGCCAATGTATTTCCTCTGCTCACTTATGTTGTGCCCCCAACCCAAACTTCTCAGGCCAGTCTTTTGAACCTTGTCCAACTTAAAAGCTTGTGGTATGCTACAGCATTGAGATCTATATGACAGCCGAAATTCCAGCTGGCATGGGAAAAACCAACGATGTTGCTGCTGGGGCGAATTTACACTTTTGCCCCTCCTCTCTTTAACAACCTTTTGGAAAAGGTGTTTAAAAAGGAGGGCAAAAGTGTAAAATCTCCTCCCCAGACAGCAACCTCGCTGGTTTCCCATGCCAGGAAGAATTACTCTACAGATTCTTGGTTAGGTGCATCTATTCTCACGTGAATGGGTCACTGATTCTCTCGATTCTTCTCTCGGTGGAGTCGACGATGGAGAGGGAGGGTATGGAGCTTCTTCTTCGATGGAGAGGGAGGGTGTGATGGAGCTTCTTCTTCGATGGGGAGGGAAGATGCGATGGAGGGAGGATAAACCAAGCTTTGATTTCTTCTCGGTTTTCTTCTTCAATTGGGGAGGGAGGATTTGATGAAAATCGAAATCGAATTTGGGGCTTCAATTTTTGGCTGCTGAAATTCCCTCCAAAAAACCCATTCACGTGCCAGGCAGCCTCCCAGGCGCGTGCCAAGGAGCCTCCCAGGCAGCGACCCAGGCGCGCCTCCCAGGCCAGCTAGAATTTCTCCTATAGAATTGCTAGTTTTTAAGAGCTTTGCTAGCTGTCGAGGAAACCAGCGAGGGAAATGAGGTGGAGGGGGTGGAAACCGTTCACCCCCCTTGGGATGCGCGCGTGAAAAGTCAACGCACACATCCCGAAGGGGGTGAACGGTTTCCACCCCCTCCACCTCCCTCCCCTCGCTCGTTTCCTCGACATTTAGAATTCCTGATTTTTTTTAGTTGCTCAATTCAGTGCTTAACTTTTCCTATCAGGTTACCCAAAATATGAAATTTGCAGCATGTCCTGGGGATCTGAACTGAAGTTTTGATTTGTGAAGGGTCTCGATTTATGCTTTTGATGGAGGGAATTATATATGTCAATAAGAAAAGATGTGGTGCTGTGAGTTGTAATGTTGCAAAGTGGAATACGAGGAAGAAGGTGGAATCTGTAGCAGCGTTTTGGGGATTGGGAAGTGGAATCAAAGGTTGTCGACATAGGTGGTCTGCAATGAGATGATGGGCAAGCTTTATGCCCTGTTTCGAGTAGCGACAGCGATTGACGAGTCTGATTCTTCAGAAGAGTATGAAAAATTGATGTTGAAAACAATCAAAATTATATGGGAGCTAACAGGCGGGCTGATGTTGGCCACCATGGGGGTATATTTTATGGGATTAGATTTGAGTTTTTTTAATGAACTTACAAGTGTTTTCCTGGAATCTGAGGGGGTTGGGCATAGGGATAGAAAAACTATTCTGAATTCAATGTTGTGGAGTTGGAAACCAGTGGTGGCGTTTTTATGTGAAGCTATAAATTCAGGAGTTGGAGCTGGTATGATTTGGTAAGGAAGCATAACACTTCAAAAAACTTCTTGTGTCAGTTTCTGATATGAGTCGAAAAAGTTTGACTGAGAGTCAGACCACAGTCAATGAGTCTGGAAAGTTTAACTATTGAGTAGGACACGATCTTGACAAAGTTTGGTTTTTAAAAATAGATGCAAATAAAGAAACGGATTGTGTTTATAACTTGTTTATTATTAACAACAAAAACATTGGAAAAAATGTTCTCCCATCCAAAATTTCCACAATAAAATTGAGAAGCCCAAATCGGTGTCTAAAGAGAATTTAGAACTCTTCAGTCATATCCCAATCTACAAGATGCTTGGAACTCATTAATCCAATCCCTGAAAAAATCCTTAGTCAACTTAAAATGCCAAATTAGAACAATTATATCAAATGGGACTAATGAAATGAATATCATCTTGGTGTAGACAAAACAATCAGTATATAAATCCAACACCTGAGAATCTGTTGTAAAACTAGGCTTCAAAGAATGTAATGTTATCAACTTAGGATTTGAGTAGGGTTGGCAGTGGGGCGGATTTTCACGGATATCCGCCCCACCCAATCTGTATGGGGCGGATTTGGATATGGCTGAATGGGTTTTCAGGTGGTTTCGGGTATCCAAAAAATATTCGTTGACTATTCGGGGCGGATACGGTTTTAGCCATATCCGCCCTGCGGTTTTAGCCATACCCTTATCCCTAAAGTAAGTATTAATTAAACCATTTTCAAAACAAAAAACTAAAACTAAACTAAAGAAAACCTGAAATCCGCTTACCTCTTCTGACATCTCTTCCACCTCGAGACACAAAACTCATAGAGAATCATGATTCTCGTGGTCTCTAAGTCTCCTCCACCTCCAGACAAGAGAAGAAATGAAATTAGAATTCACAAAGAACTAAAGAAGTCACAAAGAAGGAGAGGCAGAGTCGCAGGAAGACGCACAAAGAACTGGTTTCCTCGTTGTTTCCCTCGCCATTTAGAATTTCCCAAGAACTGAAGAAGGAGACGCAAAGAGGGAGACACAGACGCGCAAAGAAGGAGACGCAGACGGCAGACACAGACGCAGACTCCTCTCTTCCTGTCTTCCACCTCTTCAAACTCCTATCTTCCACCGGTTCAGAGAATCAGACTTCACCAAGGTATGGCTCCTCTCTTCTTCGTTTTTCTGTTAATTTCAAATTCATTATAGGGTTTTCTGTGTTCTTCTTCTTCTACTACTTCCAAATGATCTCTCTTATTCTTCACTGCTGCTTTCTAGATCTTCTTCCCACTTCACTGTCTTCATTTGCAGGTCTGCTCCCAATCTCTCCCAATTCATTGTTCTTTTTTTTTGCTCATTTTATGCTCTGTTTGAATATTGGTTGCAGGGTTAGATCTTTCTCATTTAGCTCATTTTTTGCCAAAATGGAAATGTGGGTATTGTTAGTTTGCTTGTTAGAGAAATGGGTTTTGGAATTTGTAGGGTTTGGAACTGAATTGTACACTTGTTTTTTGTTTAGGGGTGTTTTGGGTTTGGATTTGGTTGATGGGGGGTTTTGGTTTTGGGTTCTAGAGATGTTGGGAGTAGTGGTGTTTGTGGAAATTTTGAGTTTTTCTGATCTATCCATTTGGGTATTTGTTGTGTAAATGGGAAGTTAAGATGTTTTGTTTTCTAGATTTGAGAAGTCTGTTGAGTGTTGTAGTTGTTATAGTTCATTAGTGATTTAGCGTTTCTGATCTCTCTCATTTTGTTGTGAAATGGTGTCATGAGTTGATTCTATACTTGGATTTGAAGTTTGAGATGCCTTTGTGTGGATCCAATTCAAAGCTTGCTTATCTATGCTCTTGCCACTTTGATTGTTTTTGCCTGAAATAGGATCTTATGTGCTAGTTATCGATTGCTTAGGATTCACATTCTGGTTTTGTTTTCATGTACTATATATCTTCAGATCCCAAATTTAGGAATAGTTCATGTATGGCGATTTTGGGTGATTTTCCCCCCCTAGTTTGGATGTGAATTTTTGATGTTGAAAATGGAGTTTTCTATGAGCTTTGATTGAAAATTTTCATTTCAAATGGGTTCGGTTTTGGACATTTTGTCGCAGGTGTATAGATTCTAGATGGAAGTTGGTTATCCAAATTTACAGATTTCCATATTTGAAATGGGAGTTAGAAGCACGAAGAATTGTTTTGCTTTGTTTTTATTCTTGTTTTTATCGTTCATCATTCGTTGAGTGCAATTCTATGAACAAACTTTGGTCTTGGGTTTTCCGCTTTTTGCGTTCTATAAGTTGTTGATCCAATTCAAGGGCCAGTGTTGAAAAGTTCAAGTCTATTGTGGGTATAGGTCTTAATCCTGGATCGGAGCTAGAATATAGGCTACTAGGTTATTCTTGGTTTGAACTTTGTAATAAGGCCACTCCGTCTCTAAATGTTGCTATGTTAGAGTCCTTAGGAGGTTCTCACCCTATAGATGCAATTAGTCCAATATATTTGATGTTAAGGACTTAATTCAGATCATCATTATTAGAGACTACTCATTTCAATGTTGTTGCATAGGTTATCTAATTGGCTATAGTGAAAGTATCATGTTTGACGATTTGTACTTTGATTGTTCTCGATGTAGCATTTTGCTTTCTTTGTAAGCCTTTATCCTTTATCCTTTCTCTGTAAGCCTTTATCCTTTCTTTGTATTTTGTAAATTACTTTTTCTTTGTTTTATTCAATAAATCTTTTATTTCTATAATTCTGAGATCAATTCTTGTCTTGAACATCTCGTTATACTAGCTCGCACCTAGTATCGGCACCGTTCTCTTGAATTGATTAAGGAATTTTGTATTACTGTTATTATGGAAACATGTAATTTACAAGTGGTTACTTTTTAGATGCCATCCCTCCAATAAGGAAATATAGTAGATTTGATTTCTTTTCTGCATTTCTTTTCTAATGAGTTCCCCTGCCTTCTACTACATCACTGCCTTTTCTACTCTTATAGTCTAAGCTCCAATGTTTTTTTTGTTTTCTTGATGTATAGAATATGGAAGGAGATTGCCCCAGGTCAATTGAAACTCAACAATCTACCTTTTTTTTATTTGGATGGCCATGGTAATGACTCTCCTCAAACACCTGTGGGTTCGAATGCCTTACCATCACCCGAGGTACAATCAAATCCCAATGTTGAAAACAATACTGTTAATAGTAATGTTCATCTACCACCACTACCACCAACAAAAAAAAAGAAAGTTCACATCTGCAGTATGGAATCACTTTACATTTTTTTTTTGAAAGGCAAGCATGGGGTGTAAATGGGCTCCCCAGACCACAGAAAAAAGAAAGAAAAAGATTACAGCATTACATTCTCATATATTTTTTTACCCCTAGCATCGTCGAAAATGATCTTCTTCAAGTCCTCCGCAAAAGAGCTAGGAACCACCTCAAAAAACTCCACATTAGGCAGCAGATTTGCCAGCCTGTCCGCGGCTTTATTCGTCTCACGAACAACGTGTTTAACTTTGCAGTCTTCGAACAAGTTGAGCATCTCTTTGATTCTTCTAGTAGTATGCGTCGCCTCCCATGGAGGGGCCTTGCTAGAATTGATATATTTTACTGCATTGGCTGAGTCAATGCACATGATAACTTTTTGATGGTGCCCTCGGCTTGCCATATTCAGGCCCATTTGAACTCCCTGAAGCTCATGCAAAATTACAGATTGTCCCCTTTGAGTGCCTGCTGCTGCTGCAAGGACATTGCCCCTATGATCTCTAATAATTGCTCCATATCCTCCTCGATTTCCTTGCAATGTTCCGTCAGTATTAACCGTGATCCAACCTTGTTCAGGACGATCCCAGGTGTGCCAAGTGCTGATCTTTAGTTGGTAATTAAGCTCTAAATTCCATCTATTGAAGAAACTGCGAGTATGAGGATTGTCTTCCACTCTTGGATCCAGGACAAGAAGTCTTAATCTGACATCTCTGATAACCATTGCTGTTAGATCCAGAGCTACCCTATTTTTTTGATAAAAAATTCTTCTGTTTCTTTCCAGCCATATATGATATATCGTTGCATTAAACACAAGCTTCCTCGCAATAGAGGTTGTTCCAGACCCTGCAAATTTAAGACTGCACCACTGTAATTCTGCTGTCCAGCCTAGCGGTTGGCAGTTGTAACCCATGAAGTGTAACATATAGGACCAGACCATGTTCGAGTAGCTGCAGGCGAAGAAAATATGTTCTTCATTCTCTGGATGCAGGTCACATAGGCAGCACTTGGAGCTGGTAATCTTCCTCCATTTGAGCAGCTTGTCCTGAGTTTTTAAACTCTTATTCATTGCTAGCCAGCCAATGAAGCTGTGACGAGGAATACGCCCTGTGAACCAAATAAGTTTCGTCCAAGGGGGGGGCGTTGCTTTACTTCTGAGAGCTTGGTATGCACTTTTGCTTGTGAATTCCCTATCTGAGCCTCCCTTCCAGATAACTTCATCCTTATAGTTGCAGTCTACCTCCACTGACTCGAGGTCCTCCCATATTTCAGCAATTGAATTTTTCAAGTCATCCCTTATACACCATTTACCTCCTCTGATCAATGCCTTGACCTTTGCTTTCTTATGGAGTAGAGAGTTATAAGTCAAGTGTTGAGGAAACTTGTTCATCAGAATTCCTTTTGGATGCCACGGGTCTTTCCATAAAGAAGTGTCATTACCATCACCAATAGCATGGGTGATTAAAGTGTTGGCCTGATCCCTGCAATTGAGAATGTTGCGCCAGCACCACGAGGCGTCTTTTGGGATCCCCCATCAACCTGAAATCCCTACCTTTGATCAGATTTTTCTTGGTCCATTGGACCCATAGGGTGTCCTTGTTCGATACAATATTCCATATGTACCTTGTCATGGCTGCCATGTTAGCTGTCTTGATGCATCTCACTCCTAGCCCTCCTTCATTATAGGGGTGGCTGATTTTTTTCCAGTTTACAAGTGGGACTGAATGATATTTGTCTGATGCCGACCATAGGAAGTTTCTCATTATAGAAGTGATTTCCACCACTACTTCTTGAGGAAGAGTATAGCATGAACTCCAAAAAATATGCATGCTATTTAACACAGCCTTTATAATAGTGAGCCTACCAGCATAGGATAGGGATCGATTTTTCCAGGAGCTCACTATCTTTCTGATCCTGTCAATAAGAGGGCAGCAATCATTGTATGAAAGCCTGGTGAATATGAGGGGGAGCCCTAGATACCTCACTGGAAGCTCTGAAGTGTTGAATTGGAGAATATCACTGATACGAAGAAGCTCTCCACTATGAACTCCTGCTGCAAATATGTTGCTTTTGTTGCAATTAACAGTGAGGCCCGTGCATTTTCTGAACGTTCCCAGGACTTGTGCAAGAGCTGTTGCTGATTGTGCATCACCATGGAAGAAGGCCATAAGATCATCCGCAAAGCTCAGGTGAGTAATTTGGGGGTCTCTACATTTGTGATGCAGTTTATAATCCCCTTGCAAAGCTTTCTCCTTCAGAAGCAAATTAAAAAGTTCCATGATCAAAACGAAAAGGTATGGAGACATTGGGCAGCCTTGCCTGATTCCTCGTGTGGCCTTAATGAAACCTTTTGGCGAGCCATTCACTGCTATAGAGTATTTTGGAGTTGAGATGCACACGAATATCCAATTAATGAATTTTGGAGGGAACTGGAGCTTTTTCAAGATATGAGATATAGACTCCCATCTGATTGTGTCATACGCCTTGCGTAGATCTATTTTCGCCGCACATCTAGGAGGCCCTTGATCTCTATGATAATTCCTTACTAGCTCATGGGCAAGCATAATATTATCTTGAATGAGGCGGCCTTTGATGAAAGCTGATTGGTTTGGACTAACCAGCCTTTGCACCACTGCTCGCATCCTGTTCTTCATGATCTTTGTTAAACATTTATAAACAACATTGCAACACGAAATAGGCCTGAAATCATTGAGCGAGGTTGCATTAGTAATTTTAGGAATTAAAATTACACATGTTGCATTTACCTCCAACACTATCTTTCCTCTGTCAAAGAAGTTTCTGACTGCTTTGTAGAAATCATCTCCAATAGTACGCCATGCTGACTTGAAGAAGAAGGAAGAGAATCCATCTGGGCCTAGGGATTTGTCAGAGTCAATCATGGAAAGAGCTTCTGTAACTTCATTGCGAGTAACCAGTTTTGTAAGATCCTCGCTTTCCTCATCTGTGACCACTCTGTCAAAATTAATATTATCAATAATACTGGCATCATATGGTTCAAGGTCACCTCCGAAGACTCCTTCAAAATGTCTCACGCACTCTGCTCATATTGCTTCAATGTCCTCAATTTTTTCCTGGTTGTCAGTGTATAGAGAAAGAATCCTATTTTTTTCTTGCGTTCCTTGATATAATCATGGAAATACTTTACATTCTCATCCCCCACCTGCATGTGCTTAGCTTTGGCTTTCTGTTTAGCTTCTGATTCTTCTCCTCTAGTTGCTGTAACGTAATCTTTAATGGCTTTTCTTTCCTGTATCACTAGCTCAGAGTTCATAGGTTGTTGTTGGATAGCCACTTGTGTTCGTTCCATATGTTGTTTGGCTGTTAGAACATTTGAACTAGCATTTAGGAATCTATTTTTCCGCCACCCAATAAGATTGTGTTTCACTCTTTTAAGCTTTTGGATCAAACAGTACATTGCATTTCCTATGACAGGTTCTCTCCAAGCCTGTTCAATCACTGGCATATACCCTGGTTCATGGACCCAATAATTGTAGAATTTGAACGGGATCGGACCTACATTCTGATGATCATAGATTGTGAGAACCACTGGGGAGTGGTCAGAGATACCTGCTGTTAGGAAGTCTGCTTCTGAGTCCGGTATATTGGTAATCCATTCTTTATTCACCATGACTCTGTCCAGCTTGGACATGATCCTTTTCAAACCTACATGTTTATTGCACCAAGTTAAAAAACACCCTTTGAACTTGCAATCATACAACTGAGTCTTTTGAACACAGTTCAATAAGTCCACAAAATGAAAAGGTCTGATTTCTTCACCACCAACTCTTTCTTGAGAATTAAGAATGGAATTGTAGTCGCCTATAACTGCCCAAGGAGTTTTGATAGTGCTGCCCATATTTTCAATCTCCTTCCACAGTCTCTTCCGCTCCATGTAATTGGTTTTACCATAAATAAAACTCAGAATGCATGTGTATCCATTAGGCCATATAGTTTCCACCGTTAAGGATTGATCTGAACGAGCTTTTATATTGACAGTTACTGCTTGAGCATCCCACGCTACCCATATACGACCTCCTTGAACCAAGTCATTATTGTCCACAACTAACCAATCTTTGAATATGTCTCTTTGAATTTGATCTTTCTTTTCATTGCTGACCTTGGTCTCAACTAATCCAACCATACTAACTTTTTTGTTTAACTATAAACTTCCTAACTTCATTTTGTTTAAGGGGGTCATTAAGACCCCTAATATTCCAGCAAGCGACTCTTATCATTGAGGTATGTTAGGGATAATGTCATCACCCTGGTCTGGGCTGTGGGTTTCGCCTCTCTTATTACTAGATTGAGCAGGTTTGGATATACCTTGAGTCAGGCTAACTTCTCTTTCCACTTCATCATGTTGAAAGCTTGCTATATTGGTTCTGTTTGTGGATGTTTGTTGTCTTGTGTGAGGTTGTGTGTCCCTGATAATAATTTTTGGCATACTACTAGAGCCCTTTGTTTTCTTCTTTTTTGTAGCTTCTGCAGTAATCTGATTCTTAATTGCCTGAATGATCATCCCTGCTTCTGGCTGTGGAGCAGTATTTTGTTGTTCTGAATGCTCATAGTCCTGTGTTACTATCCCCACATCTGTCTGAACCTTTGTAAGAGGGGTGCTATAATAGGTGTTATTGTTTTTTTGTGTCTGCTTCCCCATAGTAACCTGAATTTGTCTAGCTAGTGAAGGCTTGTCACCTGCTGTATTATCATGTTCTGAATTAGTTGGCTCAGAGCCTTCAATTTGGAGAAAATTCTGTAGCAAAATTTCAGTGTTTTCTGACTCCTGAACCTTAGGCTCGTCCCCCTTCTCATTGTTATTCTTGTTAGGTTGTGCTGGCCCCTTAGTCATAGTGTTGTTATCCCCTTGATTCTCCCTTTGTTTAAAGGAGTGTTTCCCACCTGCAATCGTCCATCCTTCCTCTACCTCAATGTATGCTTGTCTATCAACTATGTTCTTACTGCCCTTAGATGTAGTAGCCCTCCAAACTCTGGTTTGAGGCTTGTTTTTCCTGCTCTTTGGGCAGCTAAGTGATGCATGACCGAACCCCATGCAATGGCTACACTTGATTGGGCGCCATGAGTATTCAACTCCAATCTGAACAACCTTGCCATCATCAATCATAATAGGTATGTTTTCTGGGAATGTGCTATTTGTATCTATTTCAATGCAAACTCTCGCAAACGCCAATCTAGTTCTGCTCTCTGTCTGCTTGTCCAGCATAAGTGGGACTCCAATGGCGCTGGCAATTATTTGCAGTCCCTCTGGACTCCATAGAAACAATGGAACACCTCTCAAATTTATCCATATGGGCACAGAATTTATAACTTCAGCATTCTCCTCCAAATAAGGTGCCCATGGCCTGATGATAAAAATGCGGCTCGCAATATGAACCGGACCCATCTCCATTACCTTCATCTTATCTTCCTCATTTTTTAATTGAAATACAAATGCTCTGTCTCCATAGATCGACATTTCAAAGTCGCTTTTTAGGTTCCATAGCTTTTTCAATCTATCTTTGACAAAGGTATACGCTAATCTTTTGCCAACAAAGTTACCTATAAGGTATTTTTCACATTCCTTGAATCTTTGTTCATGATCTGATCTTCGAATATGAACTATGTTCTTGCCTTCGACCAGAGATGGTGGGATGTATTTTAACTTGGTGACTCCTCCAGTGTTACGGTTTGCAAATAAGGATGCCCAGCTCAAACCCTTGGTACCTAATGTTGGTTTCCCTCCGCTTTGTTGATTGTTCCATGGTGAAGTATCCTGAGTATTTTGAGATTCTAATTGTATAGCTAGTGGAAAATGTTCTCCTCCCGTACTTTCTATATGTTGTATCTGCATAGGAGGTTCTGCGATGTCTGTCGAGTTTAGGTTTGTTCCCCTTGATTTAGATCCTTCTCCCCCCGAGGATGGAGGGGGAGGAGGAGGATTCGCTGTGATCGGGATCATCAATCCATATCAGCAGTGAGATCCAAGTTCAAGCTTTCCTTCAAGAACCCTAGAATCACCCTAGAATCGCCCTTACAAGAACCCTAGAATCAGCAGTGAGGAAAACTAATGTGTGTTGTTTTAATGAGGAATCACTTTACATTGATTACCATTAAAAAAAGAAAGTTCACATCTGCAGTATGGAATCACTTTACATTGATTACCATTAACGGTTTAGATAAAGCTAAATGCAATTATTGTGGCACTTTACATTAATTACCATTAACGGTCATTACATCGGTTTCATGCTTCTAGTTATCCAGTGATAAGACAGATGGCATCAAATATGATTGAAAATTTTGACAAGTATTGGAATGCAATCCATGGGATAATGGTTGTGGCAACTGTTTTAGATCCTCGCTTCAAAATGAAGTTGATTGAGTATTACTTTCCCAAATTATATAATCAGGATGATGTACAACAAAAAATTCAAGAAGTTCGAAACTTGTGTTTTGAGTTGCTAAGTGAATATATGAGTTCAAGGCCTAGGGAAAGTTCTTCAGTAGATAATCAGTCATATGTTAGCCAACCACAAAATGCAGTTGATGATGATGATCTTAGTAATTTTTTTGTGGATTTTATGTGGAACTCTGGGGATTGACCTAATAGTAATGTCAAGTCGGAGTTGGATTACTATTTGGCTGATGCTGTTTTACCTCCATAATAGAATTTTGATATTCTGAATTGGTGGGAGACTAATGGAAGCAAATATCCGACTTTGAATCGGGTTGCTAGGAGTCTGCATTTAGTACAGGTGGTAGGTTTGTTACTCCACATCGCAACAGGCTTCATCCAAAGTCATTAGAAGCTTTGATGTGTGCGCAAAACTGGTTATGGAATGATATTAGAGGTAATAAAGTCTTGTTATGAAATGTCTTATTTATTTTATGTTTTTTTTTTTGAGTAAATTAATATAACTTAACATTGTTTATCTTATGACAGATGAAACTTCTACTTCACCGTATAGGACGTCCACCTATCAAGATGATGCCGATCCTCTTGAGGTATATAAGTATTTAAATGAGCCTATAATGAACTACTAATGATATATTAGGCCTTGCTAAAAGAAATTATTTTATGTTGTAGGAACAAAATTGCATGTTGGTTTCATGAATGAAAAGTTGTGAATATTTTTTGTCTTTGAAGGACTTGATGGAGGTAATGTAAAACAACACCAATTTTTCCATTTGTTCTCATATAGTTATTTTTTTTTCTTATAGAAACTAACTTAAAATTTTTTATTTATTTCAGGTTGTGAAAGTTTTTGTAAAAACAAAAAAACAAAGCGTGATGGAGGATTTTGTTGGTTGTCATCGTTTTGTTGTTGTTTTGCTTTCACAATATTTTGTTTAAATTTTATTGTCAGAATGTCAGTGGATGATTGCAGATTGTTATTGCTGTTATGTTGTAAAATATGTTATTGTTGCTTAAAATATGTTGTTGCAGTGTTGCTGTAAAATAGCTTATGTTCAAATATGCTATTGATTGCAGTGTTGCTTATAATATGTTGTTGCAGTGTTGCTGTAAAATATTAAATATGCTATTGAATGTAGTGGATTCAAAACTGTAAAATATGTAGTTGATTGCAGTGGATTCAAAACTGTAAAATATGCTATTGATTGCAGTGTAAAATATGTTATGTAAAAATTGTATCAGGCGGGGCGGATCGGTTGGGGTGGGGGATTCAAAACCCACATTTGAATTTATTTTATGCGAATATCCGCAAATCCGTCTGGGGTGGGGGCGGTTTTGAAAAATACTAATAAACGGATATGCGGGGCAGATTTTGAGCCCCGCAATCCTCAGTGGAGCGGGGATGAATTTGCTTAAATCCGCCCCATTGCCATCATGGGATTTGAGTTTCTGGGAGGATGTGCGGTGTGATTAAAAAAAAATAAAAAACGTCAAAGATAGTTTTAATACATATATAAGCTGTCCCTAGGGAAATTAATGTTTGTTGCTCAAGCCCACACTGGCACTTTTGGAGAAAATGCAAACTGGGACCTCAAGCTGAGAAGCGGAATTAGAGATAATGAACTACCTTGTCTGCTCCCTTCTTCATAGTGTATGGTTAGTACGGAAGAAGACTCTTGGAATTGGAAGGATAAATTTGGAATTTTCAATCATTCCCACTTCTACAGAGCAAAATTGTCATGGCAGATTCAAACAAAGGGTTCCCTTCCTTCTGTCCTTGGCCATGACATTTTTTTGATGGAGATTCCTCCTAGGGTCAATTTCTTCATATGGGTACTCGCCCATGGCAAAATTCTAATAGGGGATTTTTTGCAAGAGAAATTCTTATTGTCGAGGAAGTGGGCCAGGAAACCAGCGAGGAAAGAGAGGTGGCAGGGGGTGAACCGTTCACCCCCCTCGGGATGTGTGCCCACTTTTTTGGCGCGCGCATCCCGAAGGGGATGAACGGTTCACCCCCCTCCACCTCTTTTTCCTCGCTGGTTTCCTCGACAATAAGAATCACTCTTTTTTGCAAGAGAAATTCTTATTGTCGAGGAAGTGGGCGAGGAAACCAGCGAGGAAAGAGAGGTGGCAGGGGGTGAACCGTTCACCCCCCTCGGGATGTGTGCCCACTTTTTTGGCGCGTGCATCCCGAAGGAGATGAACGGTTCACCCCCCTCCACCTCTTTTTCCTCGCTGGTTGCCTCACTGGTTTCCTCGACAATAAGAATCACTCTTTTTGCAAAGAAGGAAAGTCATAATCGCTGTGAGGTGAGGAGAGAGTCAATTAATCACTTGTTTTTCACGTGTTTCTTTTTTCTATATTGGGTTGAGAAGTGGAAGAAGGATGGTTGTTTTATGAAGAGAAGATGGTTAGGGATTAGAGTTCTCTTGGCAAGGCTTTGGTTGATTTGGAAAGAAAGAAATAATATTATTTTTAAAGGAGTTAAAAAGACATGACCACATGGTCAAGGATATCAAGTTTGTTGTTTGGCATTGGGATGGGGAATCATTTGGGAGAAACTTAGAGAGGGCCATCTTCATATTTGTACTTTGAGTGGGAAAGATTAGAAAATATTTGGAGTTTGTATATGTTGTTCCCTCTTGTAATGTAACTTACTCGGTCATTCTCTTTTTATTATAACTATATGCATGTTGTTTTGTTGATCAAAAAAGAAAATAAATTTATAATGACTTTATGACGTACAAGACTTATGAGCCACAAAAATAAAATTTATTAAGGTTTGCTGGCAGTCCTAGTTTTTTTAAAACATTGCCTAGTTGTCTTGTCCGACATGATCCACATACTTGCAATTGGGATTTCCATTCCCAGCCATCGATATTGTCCATACTTATCCACTCCCATAGATGTGTGGGATGGTTTCTTGTTGGGATGTTCAAAACCTCGAGGGGTATCAGGTGATCTGATGTTCCCCTTTTTGTTTACCATTGTGGTTGAGGCGCTTAGCAGAGCTTTGGGGCCAAGAGTAGTACCATTTATTGTAATTTTACTAATTCAGCAAATGGGTAGAGGCTTGTGGGAAGAAGTCATCAAAGCTAAGTATGATCATTTATGTGGGAATGACCTCATATGGTACCAATACCATATGAATGGGATTGAGGGGAAGTTAGGGAAGGGGACGAGGCTTTTAGAGACAGATTCCCAAGCTTTTTCACTTTGTGCATTAAGAAACAGGGTAGGTTAGTTGAATTAGGAATCTTGGTCAGTGGGAATTCCGTCTTTGTAAGGTGGGTCTCTTTTTTTGTTGAGTAGCTGAATTTGTTAATTTGTGAGGTGGTGTGAATCTTAGGGAAGCAGGTGATAGGTGGGTATGATGAGATGATAGGGAGAAGGGCTTCTCAAGCAGTGCAGTGCAGTGCAGTGCAGTTTGTTCTTCAAGCTATGAACAAATTACTTAATGATGCTCTTTACTTTAATGTCCCATCTAAGACTGTGAAGAGAGGGGTTCCTTTCCTTTTAGGGTGTCCCTTTTTATCTTGGTTGTCTGCTCTGCATGGAATAAGCTTCTTACAGTCAAAGTTGGTTATTAGAGAAATGGACATTGAAGCGGGACATATATATAGTTTGTATAATTCGGAACAGGAGAGAACGGTGGAGCTTCAATCCATTTTAAGGTCCACATATAGTGTCAGAGAGTAGTTCTCAATAAAAATTTAGAGGAAAAAGATTAGTTTTTATTTTTAAAATTACTTCCCTGTATTGGAATATCCTTTTCTAGGACCCTCAATCCTTTTTGTACTTGCCGGTTCTGTTAAGGGTTTTTTGTCGTGAACTCATAATAAGAATTGGAACCTGCTAATCTTGAATTGTCTTAACACCTCTCAACTCAGGGTTTGTTGGGTTGACAGTTTCTACTGAACTGAAAAAATGAACAATGCTTATGCATATTGAGTGAAATGATGACTTGCTTTGCTTTTCCATTATATTAAATCAATTTATCTTCTTAATTTGATGACATTAGGAGTTTGTTTTAATTAATTATTTATTTAGTTAGGTTGGGCCTAAGCACGCCCAATAGAATAATTGGGACTAGGGCTCTAAATGGGATAGTTTGGATAGCAAGCTAGCTTTAGTTATAAATAGGAAAATTCTAATTGTCGAGGGAATGGGTGAGGAAAACAGTGAGGGGGGGGACCGTTCATCCCCCGGGATGCGTGATTTCATTTTTTTTTTGCACACATCCCGAGGGGATGACGGTTCCCCTCCCTCGCTGTTTTCCTCGCCCATTCCCTCGACAGTTAGACAAGCTCTTATAAATAAAGCTTTAGGCCATCTATTGTCATCGGAATTGAAAGATTATTTAGGTTATGTTTTAGTTATTGTCTTCTGATGAATCAATTGTGGCACCAAGTCAGAACTGTGCATTTGATGAGCTTGGCTAACTGGCGAGGAAAACACTCGCAATGCGTGCGTCCCATCACTTGCACATATCGCGAGGGGGATGGAGGGTCCTCGACAATTAGAATTCCCCGCATTTGATTGATTGTTCTATGCTACAAAGATGATTAATTCTTTGGCAAGGTTCACACTGTCGTAAAGCAGTCAGTTTTCATTTTGTTTCTTGTTCAAAAGGAGCTTGTTAGTGTTTTCTTTGTTCCTGTAAAAATGCAGATATTGATTTTTCATTCTAGTTTCTTTTGAGCAAAGCCATGAAATCAGGCAGGTCTATGTGTGCAGTACCGCTCGAATATATGAGATATACTATTCAACTGACCCACAGGCAGGTCTTGTTGCTAAAGAGGAGCCTCCTTCAGATGCAAGTAATTCTGAAGAAGCTATTTGTGCACAGACAGGGGTTTCAACCAATCCAAATGGACTCCCAGAGAACAAAAGTAAGAATGGCATCATCAACGGAACTGATGAAGATGGTTGGGTACAAGTGAAGGTCTCAGATTCTCCATCACTCAACACTGGAACCTGCTCTCTGGCTAAAAAGATTGACACAGAGACTGAAACAGGCAGTGGCACCCAGGTATCCTTTGATGTTCAACCTAAGCAGCTCAGTTTTTCTTTTATTATTTAATATTTGTAAGTATGTTGCTGACTTTTGGAAAATTTTAGGATTTCTACGAAGCCACAGCAGAAATTAATGATGCAAGTCCTTGCTCTCTCTTCAGACAGAGGAATGTATTTTTGTAGAGGAGATCTATGTATATGGTGAGCCTGTCGAGTTAGAACCTAAGGCAGCTCCTGTAGGTAGTTCAGCAGGAAGTTCTTTGATGCCCATGCTTGTTCCTACGCTTCTGTAACTATCAAAAACTAGGAATACCGCAAGAGAAGAGAGGTCTGATATCAAGGAGGGGTTGAGACTTCAGGTTATTGAGTCAAAAGGAACTGGCTCATTAACCCATTGCACTGGGGAGAAAATGCCCAGTATGCTCAAAAATAAAGAAATCAATGTGCAGGATGTGAAGAGGGGAAATGAAGAATTCACACAACCACAATCTGTTGAACAGGTTGCACGTATAGGGTATCAACCTGATTTTGTTAGTAAAGAAAGTGACGCATCGGATGGCCGCATGGAGAGAGTCTTGGACCAGCTGGCTTGTCGTGTGGGTAGAATAGAAGCATTTTGTTTAAGGTTTGAGGTAAACATGCTGAAACCCCTTGGTAACATAGAAGCAAGGCTGCAACGAGTGGAACAACAACTGGAAGTGCTTACTGAGAGAACCCAATCTCCCAAGTTGAACCTAGAGACAGAGACTACTGCTACTGGATGTTCGTCTGACAAATCTGATACCAACTCCCATCACAATGCTGGAAATGAGGATGCCCACTGCTGCACTGTGAGACCTGCGGTTTTTCAAAAAAAAAAAAAAAAAAAAAAAAAGATTTTTAAAGGGCGGGGTGTACTCAGTAAAGGTGGTGGGGGCACATAGCCACCCACCCCTTTAAAACAGAACGACCCCTCCTCCCCCCTTTTCTTCTTCTCTCTTTTCTTCTTTCCTTTTTTCTGTTCGTTCCAGCGAGCGACGCAGCCTTTGCTCCAGCTGATTTTCGGCGGTTTTTGGGTGATTTCTTCCCCAATCTCACCTCCTCCTCCTCCTCCTCGGTTCGTCCTCTCCTCTTTCCCCTATGTATTTCTTAGTTGTTTTTTTTCAAAAAAAAAAAAAAAAAAAAAAAAATCAGTTTTCATTTGGTTTGGGGTTTGATCGGTTTCCATAGCTCCGATCAGCCGTGTTGGGGCCTTGGTGGCGTCCTTGGGAGCCCTTAGAACCGACATGCAAGACTTTTGGGTTGGCCAAAATTTTTTTTCAAAAAAAAACAGGGTGCATGTTTGTTTGGAGGGTTCCTCGGCGTGAAACCGGGCTTTGGGTGCGTGGGTGAGCCTCATTTTCGTGACCCTGAGTGCCCTTAGACTCTTTTGTGGGTTGTTGTGCAGTTTGGTAGCAATCAGACCTGAGTAGGGAGGGTTTCGGCGCGTTTTCGCCAAACTTTGGGTTTCGGCGGGGTGGTTGCCGAATTCCTTTTGCCTGTAAGTTTTCCTTTCAGTCACGCGCCGCTTGTATTTATTTATTTATTTCAGTTTTCGGCTAGTTTACTCATTTTCGAGTCCGCCTTGCAGTTTTAGAATTTTCGTGGCCCCGCATTCGTGGTATTGCGTGTTTGGAGCTTCGACCGATAGGAATTGGGTTTTGAAAATCCATTCCGCCAGGTGAGTGGAACTATAATTTTTATTTTAAGAAATAAGTATTTGAAATCCTGAATGGAATTGTTACAGTATACCGTCAATTGTGTAGAATTGTACCCAAATCCGAAATTCGGAGTTTTCAGATTTCGAGGATTGTGTTAGTTATGTGTGAATGAATTATGCATTGGATTTTCAGAAAGCATGATATTTGAATGAAATCGAATAGTAATTTTGGTGTGATTAGGCTTTGGTGTAATGACATGAGACTGATATGCTTTGTTTCCTAGTTTGCATAGCCTATCATGTTACCGTGGATTTTCGAGTCTTGAGCATGCATGATAAGCGACTCGAGTAAATTTATTGTGGTGAATTGGGTCATGTTGGGACCCTGGCATAGTCGTGATTTTATAAAAAAATTGCCGAATTATTTATGATTGCACGCTTGTACATTTGGTTATGCACAGACTCGTCATTTGTGCATGTGGATAGTAGTATAAGTGTCTTTACCCCGCTATAATGCCTGTTTGCCGATGCTTAGGAGCTTGCTCGCATCGAGAGTTGGATGGTGCTTGAGATGACTCGCACCTGACATTGTGGACGCTACTGCATGTGGCAAGCTTGCTGAGGCGCGGTGAGCTCCCGCACGCACTTGCCACTATAGAGTGCAGTAGGACGGGTCCCGGAGGACGTGCTTTGGAGATTACTCGCTTTCCCTCCCAGCGCGCTTGATTTTGATTATGTTAGGTTGGCCGTGTTAGGCCAGTCGTTCGGGACGTTTGAGTTTGTATCCTGGCAGATGACACCCCATTAGGATACAAACAAGCCCGAAGTGGTACTGGTGCACGTTGTGGGATGTGTCTGGGTGAGACACATTTGTAGGGTATGCGGATACCTACGATATGAGACACTTATACAGGATTTTACAGGATTTCTGATTTCAACTTGATTGCTATACCTAGGAGGCTATGAAGAATTATGAGATTGTTTTATTTCCATTGCTTGATATTTACCCTGTTTGAATCGTGTGTAATGATGGACATATATCGTAAACTGGTAGTTATTGTTGAATCTGAAATGTTTGTGTTGTTGCTTGAACTTAGAAACATTATCCTTAGAGACACGGTGTGATTTAGACTTTAGAGCTTGTTGCTTATTCATTGTTGTGTGGCATGAATTTTTCTTGTTTATTATTCCGTTATTTGTATTTAGTTCGCTCGCACCAGCTAGCTTTGTGCTTTGCTGACCCCGCAAGGGGTGTGCTTCTATTGGAGTGCAGGCAGTGTTGGAGTTCCTGCTGATCGTGGCGCGTAGGCCCCGATTTTCGTTGTAGGAGCGTTTTGTGCTTTTTGGTTGTGTCCGCCCTGTACGGGTATGTTTTGCTTTCTCTGTATTTCTGATGTACTATATTGTTAAACTAAATGTTTGTATACTGGTTTTGGTCGCTATGACTCTGGCGGGGCGATTCAAAAATATATTTATTTTGTTCAAACTTTAGCGTAGTTTTATTTTCGTTTGTTTATCGTATCAAGAATGTGTTATATTATGATGTTGTGGCCGGTTACGATCCGCCTGTGTAGGTGTTAGTTCACGCATCGGCACGCTGCGATTTTCGTGGCGGGTCGGGGCGTGACAGAGCTACTGTGAGACCCTTGTGTGGGCGGACTTGAGGGGGAGGGTGAGGGTGAGGGTTGGAGCCCAATAGGCCCAACAGGCCCGTGGATCCCAAGAGGAGTTGGGCTAGCTACCAAGGGGAAACATAGTCCCATATCGCCTGGGTAGGGAAGGATGATGATCTTTATATGTGCAGGGTCATCTCCCCATTGTATAGAGGCCTTTTAAAGCCGTGAGGGCCGGATGGTAGCCCAAAGCGGACAGTATCTGTACAGTGCGGGAGGGGGGTCGTCACAGTTTGGTATCAGAGCCTGACCCAGCCGGAAGTGTGCCACGTGGAGGTGGGCCCTCGGGCAACGTGGACGTTGGGCCTTAAGGGGGGTGGACTGTGAGACCCTTGTGTGGGCGGACTTGAGGGGGAGGGTGAGGGTGAGGGTTGGAGCCCAATAGGCCCAACAGGCCCGTGGATCCCAAGAGGAGTTGGGCTAGCTACCAAGGGGAAACATAGTCCCATATCGCCTGGGTAGGGAAGGATGATGATCTTTATATGTGCAGGGTCATCTCCCCATTGTATAGAGGCCTTTTAAAGCCGTGAGGGCCGGATGGTAGCCCAAAGCGGACAGTATCTGTACAGTGCGGGAGGGGGGTCGTCACATGCACGGTGTCTGAATTTTCCAGTAAAGATACCACATGCACAAGATCTATGCAGTTCCCTTGTGGAAAATCTCATCAAGTTCTGATAACGTGTGGCATGTTGGACTCATCTAAAGATGGCATCCCCTTCAGTAAAGCATCTTCTGCTGCTTCATCTGCCATTGATGATGCATCTGATTCTGTGATTGTTTCTTATTCACACCCGTCTCTTATGGTTACTGCCCCTGAATTTTCAGATGACGAAGAGGATGGTATAGGTCATGGTAGTGGTTGTGAAGATGAACCTTATTCTGCTGAGGTTGTTTGCCCAATAGATAAACCATCTTCCCTTGATAATGCATTAGCATCTGCGCTTGCTGGGTTCTTGTCTTCAACATCATTTCTACCTTCAAAAGTTTATCACCCTGTAACTGCTAAGGATTTTAAGTCTTCGGATGGAGATGATATAGCTGATTACCAATTGACTTCATCTTCTGCCAACGAACCATGTGAAAGAGCTGCTGGTTCCACCATAAGTTCTGGAGAACATGATGAAACAGGGAATGTAAAAGATTTTGATTCATCCTCTGATTCTTTCAAGGACAAGGAAGAGCAGTTGACGGGATTGTACATTGTTGCCCCCACCGAGATAACTTCTAAAAATGTTGTCAGAGAGCACTTGCTTCAAGAGCAAGGGACGAAAGATAGTTGTGAAGAGAACAGCGTTAACGAGACCATCTCCCAGAACAAGCATGATAATAAAAGTAGCATGGAAAATGCTAATAGTGGATGTGATTCTGTAAACCAACTTCAGAAGGAATGCACTCAAGAAAAACACCCTGATTTAACACCAAATGGTTTTGTAGATAACGAAATGTATGGTACTGATCTAGCGAATGAAAGTATTGCAGGTATTAACAATGGAACTTCCACCAATACTGAGCCTTCTGCAGAAAAGGCATGTGATAGAAGTGTGGATTCCATTTTCATTAGAGACATTGTTGAAAGTGACTTGAGCACCGTTACTGAGGTCCCAATGTGTAGGTAGTAATGAAAATGGCTTAGAGGCTATGCTAAGTGATAGCTTTATTTCGTCAGTGGACTTCGAACTTCCTATTTTAGATGTAAAATTTGACTCATGGAAGGATAATATCACATGTTCCCTTGAAACCCTTACTGATATGCCAGAAACGAAGATAGAAGAAGTTCCCTGTGTTGAGGAAGCTCATGACAATTTTTCAGTAAATGGCCAAGGTCAGCTGTTTGCCGAGTTTACAGCATCAGATATTCCTGTACTAGATGACCTTCATCCTGCAAATAATGATGCTACTAGTAAAGTTGTCTTCCAGACATGGGAAATGAACCAACTGAGGATCATTCAAATGCGGTGACAAGGAAATCTTAAGCCTTATATAATGGTGCTAGGCATTAACTGAAGCCTGCAATCAGTAAAAGTGATGTGTTTGTAAATATGGAGTATGATCCAACTGGAGGCTCAGCTTCAAAATTCCTTTTTGAAATGTAGTGCACTGTTAATGTGTTCTCTTCGAGACACTGATGTAACCAGTTCTCCTAGTACTTCTCTTATGCACTAGACTCAGCCTTAGGTGTGTTCAATCTGTGCTTCACATGGAATATCAAATGCGGCATATTGTCTTTTTACAAGGCTATTTAGGAGATGACTGTCAAAACATTCAACATGGTGACATTCCCTTTGAGGAGTTTTCGACTATAAGATGAACTCGCAATCAATTGAATGCAAGTGGCCAAGATTAGTAACAAGACTCGTGTTATGGGCGTTGGAGAGCACTTTATTCAACGTACAAAATTACTTCATGAAAACGAGACCTGACTTTGGAAGGAAGAGCAGGCGTCCAACAATTTACCAATCAGAGGAAGTTTTTTCTCAAACTCCAGAAAACATGGAAGTATTATTGCCCTTATATACTGAACCTTCACATAGCATGTGGTTGAAAAATTTCACACGTCAAAATCCCCAAGAAACAGTGATTCTCATGTATGCTCAAAGAAACCTCTTTAACCGTAACCATCATGTCTACGACAGTTGAATAAATCTCATTACTTACTGTTAAACTAAGAAATGCAAGGAAATCATGGACATTACAAAAGCACATATTGAGGAACCTTGGTAAAGAATGAATAAATGAGAATATGAGGAGAAAATTTATCATGCTTAGAAGATCATCAGTGCTACACAGCCCCCTTTTGTCATAACGTGTAGCATCTACAAAGAGTTAAGACATTTTGCTGACCACATTGCTAAAGATCCCCAAATCCAAATGGAAGTGTACTTGATTTCTTAAGTGGAACAATATTTGATCCAATTTATAGAATCACATCAATTTCCCGCCGAACGGATGCTTGTTTGTCACCAGAATATCAAGACACTGAGTCTGCTGGTAGGTATGACCAAATATATGTGGCAGAATGCACACTGGAGTCATTTTAGCATGGAACAGCCCTGGTCAGCAGAATTGAGAACAGGTAATGCAATGGAGACCATCAATTGCGGAAAACAAAAATATTTCAATAAGAACATACCGATTTACTCTCTCAAACCTTGTCAAAGGTTAAAACAAAATGCACAACATTAATGCTTTTTTGCAAACAAAAATGGGAAAAACCATAGCCGAGTACTTTGATTATAAACTATTGATGATTCATTCGCCTTTTCCATTTTGCTGGGCAGCAACATACTTGCGGATCACTTCCATGGCGAACTGATGGGCACTTTTATTTTGCAACTTTGCGATCTCATTAACAGCATCATATGTTTCCTTATCAGTAAAAAGCTTCAAGTTGAACCTTGATGGTGCCTCTATTATACCATCCCAATTGTCAACCAAATCCTGAAGTTTCTCAAAGCCCTGGAGAGCAGTTACAACGAAATCATTTCTTTAGCATTCAGGCAGATAAAGTCGCATTTATACTTCGATATGGTGAACAATAAACTCAATGAGCCTATACAGGCTGTCAGCTAATATGTAATGTGGCTTAAGTTGACAGGTAAAGGTCACACTCACAATTCGATTTGTGAAATCGCCAAATGACTCCTTCGCCTGTCTCTTGCGTCTCCAATGATAAAACAATGGTTCGAAGACCTTCTCTAGGTCATGAATCTTGACCTTGTTCATGAAGGTTCTAGCTATTGTACTTTGATTTGGTGTTCCACCAAGCCAAATCTGTTCAATAAGAAATAAGCACTTCAGATTTTTCTTCCATGTGTAATGTTTATCAATTAATGTTAAGAAAACCTTATAATAAATAAGCACTCATGTCTGATTTTTCCAAATGCAATTGTATATTAAAGTGCTTGACATACCTGATAGCTATTGGGTCCATCACCAACGAGTCCAAGCTCAGCCATGTAAGGCCTTGCACAACCATTAGGGCATCCAGTTACCCTTATCACCACTGACTCATTGAATTTTAGGCCCACCTATAAAACAAAGTTTCTGCAACAGTTAAAGTGATTTACAGAAAGGACATGAGAGAACTTGTCAACTAATATATCTGATTCACATCATCTAAATTCACTATGACGGGTATTAATTGCTATAACTTGCCTTGTCAAATACAGCTCGAACTCGCTTGAGGATGTCAGGTATTCCCCTCTCAGCTTCAGTTATTGCCAGTGGGCACAGCGGTAATGCTGGGCAAGCCATTGCGGTCAAGTTGAGTGGATCTACATACCTGGGATGCTGTCCACAAACAAAAACTAGTTATGATTTATGATCAGGTTCTCTAGAACTTCCCACAAAAACTAATTTGAGCTTCTTGTTAATAGCAAGAAAGTGAGAAATTGCTAGACAATCATTTATTGGAAAAGGTAAAGTAGAAGAAAATAAGGAAAATAGAAAAAATTTAAAAATAATAAGAAAGTAATTATGGTTAGTATCTATCTCATTTTCATGTCATGCGTTTTAAGGAATATATCTTATCAGTGTGAAATTACTCTTGTTACTCATTTCACATGGTCAGCTTATGCATCTGTTCAGCCAAGTGTTCGACGTTCACAAGCGAGTATGCTGGCTGCAATGGAACAAACGATCTTACCAGCAATCCAGCCTGTGCAAGTGCTGAAGCTATGGGGCGCTTCCATGCATGGCGAATATTACACAAGATTATGTTCTGGTTTGGTGTCAAACGCACATCCAAGCTATACTTCTCAATGATTTCCCTCAAAGTTTTCTTTGCTTTTCCCCCAATACGACCATTATCCACATGAAGCCCACAGAACAAACCACCATCTCCCTACAAAGCCAATAATATAACTGATTAAAAAGCGACAACAAACAACAATATCATATATCTTACAGACCAGGACCTGCATCACAGGATCCTGCAATAAATATTGATTACGGCTTGTGGCAAAAATATCATGAGAAAGTCCCAAAGAGCTGGTATAAACATGTAAACCAGAAAAAAAATGTGTTTACAAACCTGCTCATGCCACCCTAAGTAGCTCTTAAATTCCCACTCAGGTAACTCGCGGAAAGGTTCAAATTTCTTCCCATAATATTGTTCAACAACATTCCTGAACTTCTCGATTCCCCATGAATCAACCAAATATTTCATTCTACTGTACCTACGTTCATCTCTTCTCCCATTATCTCGTTGGGTCACAACAATTGCTTTCACAGCATACAATATATCCTCTTTAGGCACATAACCAAGTGGCTCTCCTAGACGAGGAAAAGTAGTTTCAATCCTATGTGTTCTCCCCATTCCACCTCCAACCTGAAATTTCAACTCAATCAATAAGCTACGATAAAATGTAACAGGTAACTATTAATGAAAAAGTAACGCATAAAAAGTCTTCTCACGTAGAGATTGAACCCTTCAGGTTCGCCATTAGTGTCAGAAACAACCACAACACCAATATCATTTGTGAGGATATCTACTGAGTTGTCTGTGGGCACAGTCACTGCAATTTTGAATTTCCTTGGCAAGAACTGGGTGCCATAAATGGGCTCTGGAGAATCAGGGAAGTTTGTTCCATGGGTGTTGTCATTACGTGCTTTCGATATGTCAGGATGCTCAGCAGACATGAGTTTCTCTCCGTCTACCCACATGTCATAGTAAAAACCTGACTGAGGTGTTAGAAGTGCAGCAATATTATCTGCAGTCTCTTGCGCAAACACATAGTCTTTCCTTGTAAAGGGTGCTGCTGGAGCAAGAACATTTCTGTTCAAGTCACCACAAGCACCAAGAGTTGATCCCATGTTTTTAATAATAGTACTCATCACAGTTTTAAGGTTCTTTTTCAAGACACCATGCAGCTGAAATGTTTGTCTAGTTGTGAGGCGCAGTGTCCCGATGCCAAACTCATCTGCGAGACTGTCCATGGCCAAGTATAACTGGTTTGGGACCTTACCACAAGGATTCTTTGTTCGAAGCATAAACTGATATGACTTGGTGCCACGTTCATCTCTATTAGTCTGCTGATAGCTTCCATGAAACTTGATCAATTGTGTGGCAGCCTCGTTTACATTAGGGGCATCTGTGAGCAGCTCTTCATTCAGAGGGTATCTTATAAAGTTGCTGTTCTCTTTGAATATTTCAACCTTGCTACGCTTAGGCTCGGTTTCTGGTTTTACCGGCTGCACAAAGGGAGGAAACATAATCAGGACAGAGAAGTCAATTTAAAAAATAAACACCAATACTCGTGAGATTGTGAAAGACAACAATTTTAAAAATTGTTAAATACCGTGTATTTATCCCACTACAGCGAGCCATGTAAATAAAAGTTAAGGCCAGTTCTTCAAGATCTAGAAAAGGATTGACGGAACTATCTCCAGAGTAAAATACTTCTAACAATTTGATTATTTTTGGTGTATTTTGTCATACTAGTTTGATATTTCTGAAAGAAGTACAGGGGTGGAGGAGATATCGCCTAATGGGTTTAGAGTTGAAGAAAGATCTTCACCCAATTATGCTAAAAAAAATTCTGTAGTACCATGTCAGAATTATATGCCATAGAAGATGCGCCAATCCTTACTCTTGATAGAATAGCTTCCAAGAATGTGGCACTTACATTCTCTTATGGGCATGGCACCACTTCTCTCCAATATGAACACTTTCTTTTTCTTCTTTTTTTTGTGTACCAAACTGGTCCGCAATATTTTATTTTACTATGGACAACAAAATTCAAGCTCATAAGATTGCTCGACAAAGTTGTATTCAATAAATAGATAAATTAAAAGATGTCTACCTTAGTCGACAATAATGCTTTAATATGTGAAGGGAGGGCTTTTTAGCTAGGACAAGTTGATGAGAAGCTAAGACACAAGATATGTATCAGATGCAACAAAATGACACGAAAAATCTGAAAACCATAGAACACGGACATTGAAAATATAAAACTGTATTGTTTTTATTATTTGATTTCATATAGATATCATTTATTTAAATATTACTACGGTTAAGAACAACGTCCCATTTGTTTATATCTATTTCGTCATTCAAAAACACATACGATAAATCAAAGTTGTTAAAACATAAAAAAGAAATAATTGATTGAACTCGAATTGATATTCAGTTGGTAGAAATTGGATTCCGTGAAGCTTCCAATCAATGGGCTTTAATAGACTTATACTTGCTAACAAAGAAACAACCTAGAAAACAAAGAAATATCTAAACTAGAAAATACTTGATAACTGCCAAAATAACTAATACTTACAGGCTATTGAAAATCCAAAATAGAATTGCCAACTAGCTTAGAAAAGTCAAGAACAAACAAATATGCAACAACAACAACAAAAGATCCCAGCATGCTTATGGAAAGTACACCATAAGTGGAGAACTAAGCTCTTCCTCCTCCAGATTAGAATATCATGAGTGGCGACATGGATCAATACTGAGTCTGTCAAACAGAGCTCTCTAAGTTTTAGAAACTTCCAACATATGAACTCTCACTTAAACAACTTTTATTTATATAGGAGCATAGATCAAAGCACAAAAACTTTTATATATATTCAGAAGTTGCAATAGAATGATTGGAGCACAGATCAAAGCACAAAAACACCCAAACACAAATAAACCAGAAAAAGACCAACAACCTAAGCTGATATCCCTATACACAGGGATGGCCCCAAAAAGATATACAAAAATACATGGTAAAACAAAGGCCCGTCCCCTCCCATAGACAACCTGAGATTACTCATGCCCACAATCCGAGCTTGACTCCAACCATCACACCCAGAACTTTCTTACAAGAGGATACCGTGTTCTCATTTGTTTCCAAAACAGAAGAATAAGATATTTTATTGAAGGAGTCTCAATGGAAAAGTAAGAAAAATAAAATAAAATTACAGAACACGTAACCCATGATGGTATTAGAAGATTTCTGCTTTTGAGGATTGATCTGGGTGCAGCCTTGCAGATTAGTGAAACTAACATTAATTGGCTCCCTCACTGATAAAGCATGGTTTTCGTCGGTGCAGCTCTCTTTTCTTCAAAGCCAGATGGATGGGAGGATCTCTCTTCAGATCTTCTCCACATCATTTTCCATTTATACATTTGGAAAGATTTAGAGGGATGTGCTCGGAGTGGCAACACGAGGAGGCATCTTCACAATACTCATATAGCTACTACTTCAGGGAGAACCGAAGAAGGTGGGTTTCAAAGGTTGGTTAGAGTATTAGCGCTCTTAAGAGGGTCTGGTGACAAAAACTTTATTCCTTTGTATCAAGAAATTGACTATTAAAGTCGAATCGTCCAGAGGCTTGAGCTAACTTAACTGATTAGATACAAGGGGGTTCACAACCATTGGCGAGGACACGAAGCAGTAAACAATTTTAGCTTGTGGATTCTAGGACATAAAATATACACTTACAGAGTCTCACTAACAATCGTATTGTATATCGTAATGTATAAAATTTAGATTTAATCGTAACTCGTAAGATTTATTAATGATAGTAGATATATTATACACATTTTTGCACTGAAGTGAAATATGATTTTGCAACATTACTTTTATCAAGTTTTTTGAAATTTAAGTTTGCTTTAGTGAGCCTGAACAGTATGCCATTGTGGACTAAAATTTAAGTTTGCTTTGGGTTCAAAGTTGAGCCCAGTCCTTCAGTAATTCAAATTTGCTTGGGTTTAAAGTTGGGCCCAAAGTCCCTTTCAGTATGCCATTGTGGAGTGAAAAGAGCAAACAAATAGAGTCCAGCCACCCACTCCACACTCCCACGTAAGAAAGAAGAATCAAAGAAAAAAAATATTTTGACGAGAACGAGAGGGGAATTTACAAGCAGAAAATGGAGAAAATGGGTTGGTGGTACATAGTACTAGGCATTGGAGATTTGTATAAGGGTAGAAAGGAAAATTTATCCATCCATCCACCCTTATTTTCTTCTTTTTTTTAGCAATGGTGAGAGACCCCAAAATCCAAACAAATCGAGATAACGCAGAAGAAGAGTGCACAGAGATCCACTAGACATCAAATATCAAATACCGCTATGTATGACACGCGACCTTCTTCGCCGACTAAAAGAGCCAGCTACAAGAGATGGCGCAGAAGAATGTACAAATATATCTTCTTCCTCTTCTTCTCTGGTTTTTTTTCCTTATGTTGATATGTTCTTTTGTTTCTTCTGTATGAATCACAAACTCGGACGAGTTAGTTACAATCGCGATTTAGTGATTTAAACTTTGAATCGTGGTCGATTCAAATCGATTTGTGTGAAACCTGATTTATTGGGTGATTCAGATCGGCTGTAGACCGATTTGAGTCAAATCGCCAATTTGACTATTTTCCACGATTCATACAACCCTGTCTCACTCTTCAAGTGGAATAACATTAATATGTTGGAGTTGTCTGCATGAGCTTGAATGATACACGAGTATCTTTCATTAGAAGCTTCGCGGTTAACTAAGAAAAGTTTCCTATTTGGATAAAGTTTCCTTAATTAATTAGGACAAGAAAATTTCCTTGTTGGAGAAAAGTATCCTTGTTGGAGAGTTTCTTATTTGACTTAGATTTCTTTTTTAATTAAGACAAGGAAAATTTCCTAAATCAATTAGGAAATTAGAACAAGGAAAGTTTCACCTTGAGGGATAAGTAAAGTAATATAGAAACTTTTTCTTATTAGAAGTAGGTTTTCCTTATTCGGTTAAAACAAGAAAATTTCCTTGAGGGACAAGGAGAGTATCATTGAGATACTTTCCTAGTAGGAGCAAGCTTTCCTTGTTTGGTTGGAATTGTTTGGCGCATGTATATTGACTTTGTATGTAGGTTCAAGGCATCCAAGAGGCATCAAAGAATCAATGATCAAGGAACAATATCAAAGATTAAGATTCAGAGCTTGTTCAGCAGAGCTCTCAAGGGAATTGTCCTTGAGACAAAGCCTCAAGAGTTTGCTCTTGAGAAGCCTCTTGAAGAGTTTGTTCTAAAAAATAATGGTGTTGGCAAATTTACTGTAGAAGAGGTTAAACCGTACAAGTGGTTGGATGATGTAGATGGAGCACCGAGGCACGTAGTCGCTTTCCTTGAGGCTTAATTCGCCCCCACCACTTGGGTAATACACTGGATTACCGGCGAATTTCCTCCAAGATACAACAGTAACTCCGTTTGTCGAACTGCGACTGTATTTGACGAAGAGCGACCCTTTGAAAGACGGGCAGATCAAAGTCACAACAGAAAGTGTTGCCGCCAATTGTTTTTGGGTGCATTGAGGACCAGGTCCTCCTAGCAATCCCACCATCATGATCATACATGGGATCGAGCTTCCTTTTAAAGTTGTCCATGAATGCACTTCATAAGATAACAGTGAAAACCAAGGAATTGAACAATTAAAGGATGAGATAGATGTCAAAACATGAGCACCATTTTGTAACCACTTCTCTTATGGGTCGCCTTCTTTAAAATGCTATAAATCAAGGATGTTGCTTAAAATCTTAAATCATGTAGCTTCCCTTTACTTTTCACAGCTGTTTGATCCATTAAGTTGCACGCATTCCAGTTATACATGTGGTTGTTGACAAATGTTTTGGAGAACCCTTTATATTAGGAGCAGAAAACTAGAAATGCAATCTTCATTGATAATCATTCTCACAGATCATTTGGTCACCCCTTCAAAGGTCCACTTGGCAAGAGAGACCTCATTGATAATCAAATCAGGTGAGGGCTTTCAAGAGAAAGCTTGCTTCCTGAAATATACATTCAGAACCACACCCACCCACCCCAAAAAAAAACCCCACCAACCGACCAAGTTGGTGTTTCCCGAAGCGAATATTCATTTCAAAAGCAATAATTTTTTAACAAAATAAGTGAATTTTCAATTCAAAGGAAAAACTTTTTGGCGAAAAAAAAAATGAAGATTATTGAAAAAGTAGGTTTTTTAACGAAATGATCAAAACCCCTCACTCCAGTGATGAGCATCCATCCACCTAAAGGAGATCGGAAACTGATCCGACTAAACATCCCCAAAAATCAGGTTCACTAATTCACATTTCCAAAAGGGTATTCATAAACAACTGCTAAGAAGATATTGATTGGTTGATAGAAATTTCAGGGGTAATTAACTAAAAATTTCAAACAAAGAAATGAACACTCACCGTGGAGACAGCAGTGATGGCCGAAGACGATGATGATGAAGATGAAACAACTGGCAAGACGTGGACGCTTCTGCTAAGAGGAAGAAGAGAAGTCGAAGAAGAAGAAGAGGTGGGCTTGAGACCATTAAATCTGTGAATTTGGAGCTTTGGATCCTTCAAAATGTGTGTGTTAACAGCTCCTCCTCCTACTGCGCTTCCCATTTTGAGGCAAAATTAGGGTTTTCTTGAGAAACCGTCGCGAGAAGCTTAACCAAACAACAATATGAATTTTGAGAAAGAAAAACCGGGGGTGTGTATGTAGTAGGGCGGGGATGGATAAAAAGGGGTGTGATTTTGATGGGAACGTGTGGCGAACCGAAGCTAAAAATGGGTGATATTTATTTATGCTTTCAGAGAGAGCGTTGGATTTGCATGCTAAGGAGAGAGGTTTTGGTTTTGGCAAAGGTAAAGGTAAAAGTAAAGAAGAGAAAATGATATCAGCGGATGCGTATTGTGCGGCTTGAAGTGATCATCTTTGTTACTGGGTGTTGGGGTGGGGTACGTTGAACCTGGACTGGATGTGAACCACAGAATACGAAACCTCCAATGGTCAAGCCTGGCTGGCTCCCAAGTAAGTAACTAGTGCGCAGGCAAGTGGCAGTGGCGGGGCGGGGCGGGACCCAGTCCAGAAAAGCCAAAACTCATCCCTGCACTTATGGCTGCGCCTCACTGGGGAATGCAATGTAGTGCATGCACCTTAAATGGGATCCAAGTCCAAACCCAAGTCTGAGCCCGAGGACGAGGTTCGTGGTATTATGCAGTGCGCAGAGAACCTTTCTTACGAGCTAGGCTAAGCTCAATACCCTTCATCATCTTAGAGATGCTCATAATATCTCAATCGAACACAATCACACGAACAGATAACCCCCTGTCACTGTCCTGGCTGTAAGGGCCTGGCTCTCTAGATTTTCCAGTGCACAAATGGATATGGGTGAAGTGGGGAAGTGACAACTAGTAACAATCAGCATGATGGAGTTTGTTTAAGAGGAGGTTCATTAACCAGGAATTTTATCTACTTATTATTTATTTATATTTATGTGTAAACATTTATAATATATACTTGTTATTATTTATTTATTTTTACTTTGACATCATATAAAACAATATACTCTTAACTCTCGTGCCTTCTGATTATTACATGCATATTATAACTAAACGATGTAGTGGTTATAAAAAAAAAATTTAGGTAGTTAGTGTACCTATGCCAACTTTGTCTACCGCACTTGGATAGTTTACATCATTACAGTTGTTCATTTCATTGCCAGCACAAGTTAAAATTAGAGGCACTTAGACATACCCTCATCCATAATGTCTAATTACAGAAATCCCTCTCAAAGATGTCTAATTAGACATGCCCCAGTACTGACATTTCCTTCCTTAGGGTTCATAAATTTTATGACCAAAATACCCATCACGTGAGGAGCACACTTATGCCCAAAAAACTTACCAATACACACTAGAGATATAAGAGTATCTAGAGGCAAAATAAACGGTTATCATTAAACAAAATTAAAATAAATTTATGCAAATTACACTTCAAGATTATTGCAAATCTCGAGGACTGAGTTAATGGCTTGATTTACCCTCTCTCTTTTCTCTATTAAACTTCCTCACCGCCACCGATCACCACCATCCCCCGCCCCCTCCTTTTCGTTGCCCCGTCGACAACTCTAGCTTTATACATGTGAATCAAACCATCTGGTTTATGTTTGATAGTTTAAAATCATCTGCAACCAACTGGTTTCCTCCCTTCTGGTAATGGCACTAACTGCCAAGTTTGATTTTTCTGGAAAGCTTGCATCTCTTCAGTCACAGCGGTGGCCCAATTGGAATCAGATAATGCTTCTTGCACCTTAGTAGGAATAATCATTGTAGACATTTGATTTACAAATGTTTCACAAGCTTCAGACAACCTGTGAGTAGACACATAGCAATAAGATACTTCAATGCTTTCACATGTTCTAGTGAATACCTATATGGCACTTTCCCACGATTACTCCTTAGTGGTAATCGATACCTGCTACTCTCAATAGATTCATAAACAACAAGAAAATTGTCAGTATTAATCATTGGTTATGTACTTACCTCAGGGATGTCAGCATGAGAATAATTAGAACTGTTAGGTACTAGAGAAGCGGAGAGAGGGGTAATATATTGGAGCACAAGGGGGTGACAATGATAGAATCCATTGTGGTGCTAATTGGTCAACGTGATCAGTACTAACCAGTTTTGTGCTAGTGGATTCAGTACCACCCAAATCCTTTGTTGTCGTCCAATTAATCTCAATGTTATCGTAAAATATCTTCATCCAATTCAACTCTTCAACACCACTCTCCCTCAGGATAAGAGAAATGGATACCAGGTGAGCAAAATACATCTCATTATCAGATAACGTAAAATCCATAGTAACATAGAAATGGCGAGTGAGTGGATGATAGCATTGATAACCCTTATAATGGGGATGGTAACCAACAACAACACACTTCGCAGCACATGGATCCAATTATGTTCATTGATGTTTCTGTAAGTGCACAAAAGCAACAAACTGAAAAACAAGAGGTTGCAGTTTAAAACGAAAGGGGATAGCAACATAAGACTCCAATTTATCCAAAGGTGTCTTAAATTGTGAAGCAGTAGTACGAACCCGATTTAGAAGATACACTGCAAAGTTGATAAAAATAAAAATAAAAAACAAGGTTGCATATGGGCACCAATAAGACTAGCACGAGTAATATCACGAATTTGTCTATTTTTTCATTCAGACACTCCATTTTATTAAGGTCTGTATGGACATGTGGTCCCATGAATAATAACATGATCTTGATAATAACTACGTAGTACCAATTAACAAATTTGTCACCATTATCAAAACGGTGTACCTTTAAAGTGGCAGAAAACTGTGTTTGATCATCTTGTGCAAAACCTGAAAGCAACCAGAAACATCGCTCTTATTTTTCATCAAGTACAACCACACATGCTAGTGCAATCATCCACAAAAATAACAAACCAACGATATTCAGAACTGGTAATAACTGGAACAAGATCCCAAACACCAGAATGAACCAAAAGCAAAAGGCACAAAATTTTTGTTAGAGCTAATCAGATAAGTAGCACAATGACTCTTTGCCAATATGCATGTGTCACATGTAAAATCTAAAGTTTTGCAATCCTTAAATAAAAATGGAAACAAATACTCTAAATAGCCAAATGAAGCATGACATAAACGAAAATGCCACAACCAAACTTTATTCTCCAAAGCACGATTCAAACCATTGACTGTCAATGATTTGCCAACACACATCATCCACATAGTACAAGCCCTTTCTCTTAGTACCATGCCCAATAGTCCCCACGCTGCTGAGATCCTGAAGAATAAAGAAAGTATGATAGATTACCAAACAACTCAATTGTGTTGTTACTTGCCAAATGGATAACAAATTATTAGAGAGCGCGAGAACCAATAAAGTTTGTGTTAAGGTTAGAGAGGGAATTAGATCAACACTTCCAGTACTAGTAACTGCGTATGACACCCATTAGCATTAGCCACAGTTGTGCAATTAGGTAGACTATAATCTCAAAAAGATAAACATTGAAAGCCATATGATCAGTAGCTCCATAATTAAGAATCCAACCATGTTCAATTATTGAATCAGTAGCAGGTACAATGGTTGTAGCAACTTCTTGGTTGATTTCGTCAGACATAGTAGGGAAAAGTGTGAATGCATAAAAGTGCATTATGAACATCGCTTTTTAAGTGTAATTGTTAGATTATTTGGTTAATTCAAGTATTTTTATAATAATTTTCTACTTAGCTACATGATGTGTAATTTGGTGTTTGGCAGGTATTTAAATGGTATGCTAAGGAGAAAAAAAAATTAATTTCACGTGCAAGGTCGGGTCGTTAAAGAAGAAAGCCCAATTAAAGATGGGAACCAATTTAACAAGGTTTTTTAGGTTGAAACCCATTCGAAAAGATAATGAAATTAAATGGAAAAAAGATTTTATAATAATAGGGGGTTTTGGCGTAAAGTGACTCTCTTTGGCTGCCTGCGTAATTTCTTTTTGTTGCTGGCATGAAAAGAGGATTTCTTTTTGTGTTGATTTGTAAGTGAGACAGAAGATAGAGCCCCCTTTTTGGCTGACTATTCTCTCTCTAGCAGCAATTGAGGACTGTCTTAGTTGTGCAAATGAGAAGAGGGAACTCCACATTGTTGTCGCTGTTGTGCGTAATCTCTCTTATTTCCTTGTTGTTGCTCTATGATCTCTTTCTCGTTATGGTTGTTGTTGTGTTTTCTTCTTGGCTGCATGGTGAAGCTGAGAAATAAAGAGCGGAGAGAACAAAAAAGGAAACAAATTGCTAGTGCGTGTAAAGACGAAGAAGAAAGCTTGAAGCTTTGCGTGATCTCTTCTCACTTGATGGTTGCACATGAAGTATGTGCATGGTTGTTGTGTGAAAAAATAAGAAAGATTTAAACTTCTTCCTTCTCGCTATTCGCACCACCATATTATGTCTCACCACCACACAACACAGTTTGTTTATTTTCTCTACTCTCCAATGATTTATTTGAAAACCAATTTTGCTCGCATTATGTCTAACCAAACAATTTAGTTAGGGATAGATTGAAGCACTAGTTACGAGTCCTTGAGAATTTTGACATGCATTGCTACACTATTTTTAAGATGCTTAATTGATTAATTTCTTATTTTATTTCACCATTTATATGGATTTTGTTTATGCTTGATCACCACATGCATGATTTTTATGGAGATTGGGGTAAATTTAGATGATCGAGTCTTGTGCCTATGCTAAGTGACAAAAAGAACCAAGTAAGATTGGTTATTGGAATTAATCAACATGAACGACCGAAATAGATACCATGTTTTAGGTTTTGTGTGTTTTGTCAATTTTCATGGATTTATGCATTTTTAAGGTGCAACTTAGTAGATATCATGCTAAACACAATGAGAATGAAAAGAGTTAGATTAGGCACCCATGCCTAATTCGTTATTTAGGAAAATTCATAGTTTAACGAGTAGACACTCATACCCTTATGTTGGCAAAATTTGAGCATTGAAATTTATTTTGTAGCATTGTGCATTTCATTATTCAAAGGAATATGACTAGTGGTGGATATCAAATCCCTAACTTATTTTTTCATTATTTGAAATCTAGTTTTACATTTTGTTTTCGTTAGAACATCATCTCATCCTTGCAGTTAATAATTATTTTTTTCATATTCAATTATTTATTAGATTTCATTTAAGTAGTAGTGCTAGGAAGGATGTTTTAAATACAATTAATTGAATCTCGTTCTTGCTATCTATACTATTTGTTTGATCTTGTGCACTTGTGAGTTAAAACTTACATTAAAAGCTTACTAATTAGGTCAATGTTTGTACAACACAAAGGCAACACCAACAATAATAAATCAACAAGACGATAACAAATCAGTAAATCAAAAAATCAGCAAGGTAAAGGTAGAACACTGTAAGGCAATGGTAGCAACAAGAGCAAAAAAAACAGATGCAAGAATAGCATCGGAAGCACAATCCTAGGATTGTGTTATGATAACAAATCAAATAAAACAATTTAGTAGTTTTGAATAATTTAGAGTAAATTCCATTCATCTCACAAAAAGATATTTATAGGGATACAAACACAATCCTAACTAGAAAATGAAAATAAATACAATCCTAACTAGGAAGAGAAAATAATTACAATCCCGGTTGATGTGATATTCCTAACTATACAATTAATATAATTACTAGTACAAATACGATTCACGCTAACTTGTTTATGATGAAGCGGGAAGAAAATCATTGCAGGGATTTGCATTAGGGATTGCTCTTGGAGACATGCTATGAATAAGTCAATCCCAAGACCAAATTGCACTGAGATTGGTTGTCGCGATTTGGAAGAAATTGCAAAATTGTGTACTGGATGTCGTTTGGAGAGGTTTAAAAAAGAAGAAAAAAAACATGCGGTACTAGCAGTCGTGACTTTTAGAGTTTTAATTTCAACCATAAAATTCCATCTTAATGGATAAGATTAAAAAGTGTGTTTGAATTTATTAAATCAGGACTTTTCCTTTTATATTATAGATATTGATGCGTCCAAAAATCGTCCTCCTGTGAGTTTGATATACAAAACCACTGTTAGACTGTCATTGACCACCTTTTTGGTGGCCGAAGGCACTTCGATGCTTAAGTCAGTAACTCTGTTGGAAAAAGAAAGTAAATCTGGACAAACTTAGTTAACTCTCTGCGTGACTTAAGCATGTGAGACGCAACGGAAGGAGATGTTTCTGTAACAGTTTCCTCCTTAATGAAGATGTGTTTGTCGAGGCGTAGGTCCTTCCACAGCTCTTTCTTGGTGCAACATTCTTCTTCTTTATGAGAAAACGTGTAACGGGCTTGGGTTTGGGCTTTGATTCGTCTGGGTCTAGATTTGGATCCTGCATATGCCTCCTTAGAGGTGGGCTTAGTCTGGGCCTCCATAATTGGCCTCAATCCCCTATGAGCTTTATGAGTTGGGCCAACGGATCAAGCGTTGTGTTCTCGTGATAGGACTTTATGCCACGTGTATGGTCATGATGATTGGTTTTTTTTTACGTATCATCAGCTACTCACTTCCTTAGTTAGTGGGTATGTTTGCATATCCATTAATTGTGTGACGGTTGGTATTTCGATTATGTTTTTGCACTGAACTTGATGCCTAATAACTTTTAATTTCCTGATCGTTTTGGTTACTTCATTGTCTGTTCGTTTTCACACACATTTTCAATGAGCCATTATGTCTCGTACGTCGCTCCGTGAGCGGTCTCTTCATTTTTCAGTTGTTTAAAAGGCGCGGTGGCTACTCTCCTTTTTTTACGCCATCTTTAGTGTTATTTCTTTTCTTTTACTATCTTCTCGTTCATTCTTCTATGCTTGCGATGTTTGTTGGCGACATGTTAGTTCGTGATCAACTTTCCACTTGTGAAGCTCATTTTTCTCCAAACAAAGCCTCTTATGCTACTCTGGGTAGTGTTCGTTCCAACTATTCTTTGCCTGAGAATCTTGAAATCATTCTTCCTCACAAAACCGACAGTCCTTGTTGCCCGAGGAAATGATATATCGCCCTTTACCCTCGCATGTTCTACGCTGGTCTCCGATTTCCTGTTCCGAAACTGTTCTGGTCATATCTGGATTTCTTGGGTATTCCTCCTGCTCAAATGGGGTCGAACGGCTGGAGGGTTATGGTCGCCACGTATGTTAGGGTCATTCTCTCTGGTATTTCTTTAACCCCTAGAATCTTGCATTCCTTGGTGGGGTTCAGTGTGAGACCCAATCATACATGTTTTCTGTATTCTCCTGCGTGTTTCGGTAATCTTAATGACTACATCAGAGGCTGATCACGAGATTGGTTTTATGCGTTTGTCAATTCTGGCCACTTCAATTTGCACGGTCTTTCGATAGTAAGGTCTTTCTGAGTTCCACTTAAACATCGGAATATGAAACTGACTGCTGAATAGCAGATTATCAATGAGCACTTTTTGGGGCTTTCAGTGGCTCTGTTGGAGTCCTATCTTACTGATAATATGGTGAGGCGCAGTAATTATACATCATGAATGAGACCGAAAGGGCTTTGTTGACTGAGAGGTCGGTTGCGGAGATTGTTGCCCATGTTGTTGCCGATGAAGCGGTCATTGATCGAAATGTAAGCCTTGATGTTAAGGATCTCAATGCTCCTATCCGCACTACTACCGATCCCTGTAGAAAGAGGAAGGTAGCAAGGCATATTAGTTCATCGAAGCAGTTGTTTCTATTTTCCGACCGTGTGCCGAATAAAAATGGTTTGTTGATTATGTGCGTCGCACAACTCTTTATTTGGATTTTGTGGATATAGATTCTTTGAGGGAGGACCGTTTCTCTCTACAGGAAGTGGAGGAGATGAAACAGGCTCTGGATAAGAGTGAAAAGGATATTGTTCATCCGCTGGACGATGGTCAAAAGAAGCTTATCTCTGTTTATGGTGGCCTTGACATTGTTGAGTATTCCAATGAGGATCCACAGTCCTTGGATGATAAGATGCTCCAGTTGGTTGTTGTTCAATCTGAAGAACTTGGCAGTCAAGGTTTGGTCCCTGAGTTACAGCCTCCTCCTCCTCCTCCTCCCCCTATTGCTGGCGGAGAGATGGATGTTCCTTCTTCCGCGGCTTACTTGTGTTCTTCTGTTGTTGCCCGTTTCATTTCCGCTGGACAACAGGAGGGTGATGGAGGTTCTCCTGTTGTTTATTCATCTTTTCCAATCTTGGGTGGTGGTGGTTCCTCCATACTATCTGATCCTCGTGTTTTTCATTCGCGGGTCAGATGGAAGGAACGTTCTTCTGAGGAGGGAAGTTTTATTGGTTCGCTCGCCTTGGTGTGCAGGACGGTGCACGTAAGCTGATAAATGAATGACATAGGCGGTCGGTGGAGGGGGCCCTGATGTCCATACTAAATCTGAACCTTCATCTTGAGGATGGTGTTAGGCTTGTAATGGAGGGGATGCCTCATCTTGTCTATGCAGGAGTGATGGGCTTGAGTCATCAGGTCAATCACAGTCTCATGGTTTCTTTGGAGAGAAATTTTTTGTGTTGTTGTTGGTGTTCTCCCATGTTTTTACCAATATGACGCGTTAAAAGTGTGATGCTATGAATGATCTAAGGCGGCTGAGGTTGCCCGGGCGTTGTTGGCTGAGGTGGAGGGTGCACGGGATCAATCTACGGCCGTGCTTGAATATCTGGGAGCTGACCTAGAGTGCGTCCGCACCCGTTTGCTTGATATGGAGAAATAACTTTCTTATGAGAAGGCGTCTCATGACGAAACCGCACGAGCCATGATAGAGCATTCTAACAATCACGATATTGCTGGAAAAAAAAAGTGGAGCAATTGTTGTCTTCTATTAGTAAAGTCAAGGCCGATTCCTCCGCGATGCTCACTACTGTTGAGGGCCAACTTATTTTTGCAAGAAATGAGTTTGCTTCTATTAAGGATAAAGTTTGTGTGATGGAGGTGGCAAACTGGAAATGTGTATTTGATGGTCGGACTGAACTTTTGGACTATATCGAGGGTCTTGTTGTCGATTTGTCCCAATATCGCCATCTGGTTTATGAGACTTTCGAGGATGTGGAAGGTGCCGCTGAAGAACCTCCGGGTGTCCCAATGGCTGAAGAGTCGCTTCCTTCTCCTGAAGAGAGAGTTTATGTTGGCGATCCGGCTCCTGTACGTGGTGTTGAGGACATTATAGATCTTTCCCCTTAGTCTTCCATTGTTTTTGCTGAATGTAACTGAATAGATTTTGAATGACATTAATCAACTTCTCTATTTTCCATTGTATCGACTTTGTTCGTCTATCATTGTCTTGATAATTCGTATTTGATGTTCCACAAATATGTTTGTAGCAATCTTTTGGTGATTTGAGTTTCCCCATGTGTTCAATACGCATGTCTTGATTTTGTGTTTTGTTGTCTCCGAATTTTTGTGGAAAGTCGTTTCATTCATTTTTCTACTTTGTTGAATCGTCCGTTCGATCTCGTCATGACACAAAGTTGTTTTTGCTCCATTGATTTGTTTGCTCAGATTGTTTTGTTGGTGTGATGCTCCAGTCGTCTTAGAGTTATTTTACCTATTAACTTTCACTTCGTCAACTCGACATCTCGGTTGATCCGAAGTTTAAGTTTTTGGTTTGACTCGGGTATCAATATTTGCTTCGTTTTGTGCGACATTCTAGTCGATTCAAAGTCATTTTATTTAGTCGGCTTGTTTGTCCAACTTTTACTTCGTTAACTCGACACTTCGGTCAATTCAAAGTTTTTGTTTTAGTTTGACTCGGGTGTCCAACATTTTGCTTCGTTACGTGTGACATTCTAGTCGACTCGAAGTCATTTTATTTAGTCGACTTGTTCGTCCAACTTTTACTTTGTTAACACGACACCTCAGTCGATTCAAAGTTCCTATTTTAGTTTAACTCGGGTGTCCAACATTTTGCTTCGTTTCGTGTGACATTCTAGTCCACTCGAAGTCATTTTATTTATTCGACTTGTTCGTCCAACTTTTACTTCGTTAACTCGACACCTCGGTCGATTCAAAGTTTATGTTTTAGTTTGACTCGGGTGTCCAACATTTTGCTTCATTTCGTGTGACATTCTAGTCGACTCAAAGTCATTTTATTTAGTCGACTTGTTCGTCCAACTTTTACTTCGTTAACTCGACACCTCAATCGATTCAAAGTTTATGTTTTAGTTTGACTTGGGTGTCCAACATTAGCTTCGTTTTGTGCAACATTCTAGTCGACTCGAAGTCATTTTATTTAGTCGACTTGTTTGTCCAACTTTTACATCTTTGGTTCATTGTGAGTATCTGACTTGCATCCCGATTTCTTTTAAGCTTCTTGTGCTGATTGTTTTTCATAGCTGTGCTATGAAACTAGTTTTCTTTTGTGAGATGTCGATTCCGAAAATGAAACTTTATTGATTCTTCGACCATTTTAGCAGTCGTTCTCCTGGAATGGCTCCGTTACATTGTAGAGCGTTTCTTATTTTATTCTTAGGTTGTGTTTGTGCCTCCGCTACTCCTTCTAATTTGCGACCTTATTAGCTTGGGTCGTTATCGCTCCCTTTTTTACACTGTTTGTTAAGGCTTGATGAAGTTTGTTAGTTCCTTTATAAGTGACTTTGGTCGAATTTGACTCTGCTGCTAAGGTCTTTGGAACGTTGATCTTTCGATTTTGATATAGGTCTGTTCGGGTGAGAGGTGTTTCCTTCACAATGTGGATGCGGTGTAGAGCATATATCAATTCTCTTTTTGATCTTGTGGCTATTGTCTCCACCTTTTCTTTGCATTTGACCTGTTTGTCTGATATGTCGACAAACTCGTCCAGTCGTCCCCTCTGGATCCAATGTTCAATTTCTTTCTTCAGTTTGTAGCAGTCTTCGGTATCATGTTCGTGATCCTAGTGAAATGAACAGTCTCTACTCTTGTCTCGTCCTTTCGGGTCTCCTTTCATCTTGGTCGGTCAGTTACATTCTCCCAATTTGATATGTGTTTTAAGATATCGGTCCAGCTTGCTTTTAGGGTTGTGTATGGTTTATACTCTTTCCTCGTTACGCTGGTTATTCGCTCGTGATTAGGTCGTGCTGATTGCAATTTCCTGGATTCCTACTGGTTGGGGTCCGTGAGTCCATCACTTCGATGCTTCTTTAAATGATTGTTGTCCTCTTGTGATCTGCTATCTCGTCTTCTTTCATATTTCCTTTCTTGTTTTCTCGAATGGTTCTCTCTCTCCTGGTCATTCTTTTTCCTCGCAACTTTCATTTCTTCGAGTGTGATATGTTTTTGCGCTATTTTCAGCAAGACCGCCATGCCTTTTGGAGGTTCCAAGTTGAGGGCATCGAAGAAAGAGCCTCTTTTCAATTCGGCGACGAAAGTTGCAGCGGCCGTGTCGTTGCTACATCAATCAATCATTATTAGCTCATTGGTGAAGCGGGTAACATATTTCCGTATTGTTTCTTCTGCCTTTTGTCGGATGTGTAGAAGGTAGTGGGGTCATTTCCTCATCTGTTGACTCCCGATGAATATGGTGATGAAAGCAGTGGCTATTGATCTCAGTGGCAGACTTTTGAACCAGTTCATTGTTGTGGATGTGAGGCTGGTTGGGAACGTTCTGCACATGATTGGCTTTATGGTTTCTTTTAGAGCCATAAAGTGGTGGAAATGTCTTAGGTGATCAGTTGGGTCGGTGGTATCATCATACACTATGAACTTCGGCGAAATGAATTTCTTCGACATTGCCTTCTTCATGAGTTGGTCAGATAATGGTGGTTTGGCCAACTCATATAATACGTTGGGATCCGTGACTCCGATACTGAATGGGATCTCAACAACCGTTTCGCCGCAATGCGGAGTTTTGTCTCGGTTGAGTTCGCTACTTCGACGTTTCCCTATTGAGGTTCCGCTCTTCGTCACTCCCTTGAGTTCGGATAGTGGAGTTTTGTTAAGGCGGTGCTGGAGTAGGGTCAGCTGGTTGAACGTGTTCCTGAGTGATATTTTCCAGCATTTCTGTCATGTATTTCATCTGGGCCACGAGCAAGTCTACCCGAGGGTCCGTGGCAGTGCCGACGACTGTCTGGGCCGTTTGAACTATTGCGTGTAGCGGATCCACATTCTCGGATGCTATTGGTTCAGTGTTTTGGGCTGCATCCACTCCTTGAGTTGTTAGCGATGTATCATTGGGAGAGTTGTCACGATCATTATTGGATTGGGGGTCTGTAGACTGCATTATTCCTTCTGATGGCTTTTTTGATCTTTTGCTAGGTTGTGGTGAGCATTGTCACGTGTGTTTTGTTTTAGAAAATGAAGCTCGTCGTTTCCCACAGATGGTGCTAAACTGATGCGTCTAAAAATCGTCTTCCTGTGAGTTTAACCTGCAAAACCACTGTTAGACTGCCAAGGACCACCATTTTGGTGGCTGAAGGCACTCTGATGCTTAAGTCAGTAACTCTGTTGGACGAATGAAATAAATCTGGACAAAACTCAGTTAAAGTTGCATACCTTTGTTAAATGTTCCCTTTACCTTTTATAAAAGTCGTAGTTAACTCTCTGCGTGACTTAAGCATGTGAGGTGCAATAGAAGGAGATGTTTCTGTAACAATCTCCTCCTTAATGGAGATGTGTTCGTGGATGCATATGTCCCTCCACGACTCTTTCTTGGTGCAACGTTATTCTTCTTTATGAGAGAACGTGTAACGGGCTTGTGTTTGGGCTTTGATTCGTCTGGGTCTGAATTTGGATTATGTTTACGCCTCCTTAGAGGTGGGCCTAGTTTGGGCCTCCATAATTGGCCTCAATCCCTTTGAGCTTTATGAGCTGGCCCAACAGATCGGGCGTTGTGTTCTCGTGATAGGACTTTATGCCACATGTACGATCGTGATGATTGGTCTTTTTTGATGTATCATCAGATATATAAATCAATCTCGATGAGATCTTAATCGATTTAGAGAAACTTGGGATGAAAATGTATTTCAAGATAAAATTAATGGTCACGATTAAAAACAACAAAAAAATAACCAAAATATTGGCTTATTCTCCAACGTCTGACCCCTCCCCATCTATGCAACTAAACCCGCAACTCCACTCCTTCATTTTCTCACATCCACAACCCCACCACCACCACCAACCTCCCAATCGCCTCCAAAACCATCGTCGCCCTTTATTCCGATTAACCAACTGGGATTGAATTGGATAATTTGGACAGGCTTGATACTTTTTTGTTTGTTGTTAACTAACTTGTTTCACCTCTATCAATTCAATTCTTTTTCTTCTACTACTACAAATAAGAGACATAATAGATTCAACAACTTTCTCATTTCACCTCCCCCAATAGTATAAAACTTCATTATTCCCTATTTACAACAAACTCATATCATTCTCTTCTTTAAATTTTCATCCCCCTCTTTTCAACATCATCTCTACTTCCTCTTTGATCCAACTTGCCAAACCCTAATTACCATCTCATCTGACTGACCGACTGAAACAGAAAAAACATACCATTTCACATAAAGACCCTTCCACCAAACCCCCTCCTCCAATATTGGAGTTTAATGACCTTCCTTTAAGGTCTTTTACCCAACCCTGTGAGACGTTTTGCCTCGAAATAAGTTTTCACATTGAGGTTAACTTTTAATGTAAATTTTGGACCTTTGATTTTGTCAAGGGAAATGTTGTCACATTAAGAATCTTTACCAGTCAGTTGTGTTAACTATGTCATTTTGGACCCCAGACCTAAATAGCTTTCAAACAGATCCCAAAGTCAATTATGATAAAATCAAATGGACCCCAAAAACAAAATAACCCTTTTCATTAATATAATTTGAAGTACAATTCTTGGTCTAAGAACATCTTCAACAAGCTCCTTGGATTTGTGTTACTTTATTACTTTTTAATGAGTGAAAAGTAAATACAATGACTAGTTTTGAGAATTTTTCCTCCAATGGACTCTTTGTATACATGGCAATGATCCCTTTTTATTCCTTTTTATTCTCAACAGACTTTCTCTTAAATATTTGTGGATTTGAGTTAGTAAAAAAAGTATTATAATATTCAACGAGTGGGCAAAGAGCTTGCCTAATTGATGAGAGAGAAAAGGCCCATCTAAATCTCGGTGGTGACAGCTCAGATTTATTGAGTTTATTGGATAGTTGAATTTAGTTTTTCTCTATATTAAACATGCCAACTAGGCTTTAACGAGCTCATATAGAGCCTGTTGGAGATGCTCTAAAATCATTTTTTTATTGATAAACAAGTAGCAGAAGAGTTGAAGCAAGATCTTGAACCTTGCCTTTATTCTGAAGTCTTTGGCAAATCAAATATAGGAAGGTCCATTAAACCAAATCACGACCACTGATAGAAAGAACAACAAATCACAATGCTCGATTCATCACCGTCTATATCGCTACTAGATCAATCATAAGACTATATAAAAAGTATATCTCTGTTGTCCATGGCCTAAGCCACTTGATATATACAAAGGATTTGTCTTATTTGCAACCCGACATTAAGTTTCAAGGGACTAAAATCGTTTCTTTTAATATACCAAGTACATTATTTTTAGTTTTTTGTCCATTTCAACTCGATTAAAAAAACTCTCACCAAGATACGCATCAAAACGTGACAAGTTCTTGAGCACCCATATTATGTTATTGACCACCATAAATTTAGTATGATGGAAAAAAAATCAGCTACCAACTATCATATTTAGATTGTAACGGTAAAAAATCGTGAAAAAAAAAACCCAACAACAACAACAACTTTTGCTTGACCACTGTAAACTATGGTAGTTAGTAGAGTGACTTGCTGCCATAAACTATAACATTGATTGGAGCCATAAAAAAAGGACGTGTAAATCCGAATAATGTGGACTTTTATGTAAAGTTATGTGATTTTGTGTCTTCTACATATAAAAAGCCACACTTTGCTTATGAGTATGAAATAGTCAGCTTTGAATACTTGATATATAACTTATTATAGAAAAAGAACAACAACACCACCAACAATTAGAGCGGATGCCAATTTAATGATGGAAGCACAAGTTGATTATACCTCTACAAAAGGATAAATCTCAATAACACTCTATCTTTTGGTAAGTTTATTTATAGCATGCTCCAAAATCCAAAAGGTTGTAATGAGATAGGAAGAAGCTGAAAATAATTAAGGTAGAATGTGAAAAAGGAATAAGAGAGAAAAAACAAAGAATAATAAATACATGAATAGACGAGATCAAAGTAGAAAAAATAAAAATAAAGAATTGCAAGTAAAATTTTTAGATAAATGATGGCAAAATGAGGGGGAGTATGGTGATAGTTGACATAGAAAAAGAGTGTGAGGAAGAAAAGGGTTATTTAAATTTTGGGTACGCATAATTTAGGAGTAATTCACATTAGGTACAATAGTTAAAATTGAGTACAAATTTGGGTCTTGACTCATACTTCCCACACTCAGTAAAGACCCAAATACCACTAAATATTTTTAGTTATCTATATTGTGGGTGTGCATAATAAATGTGTATTTGACATTGGATACAAAAAGTTTGTGTAATTACATATTGGTACGAAATTGAGTTTTGATTGTTTGTTCAACGACGCTAACCAAGGTAAGATGTCTCATATTTTGTAAAGACTCAAATACCCTCAATAAAGGAGCAAGTGACTTGCATGAGGTATCAATGTGCAATTACAGTAAAAGTAAATGTATCCATAATGCAAATAACTGACAATTTGTTATTTGATGAGAAAATGAAGATTCAATTACTTGGTTTTCTCCAAGGAGTGAGTCATTCGTGATTTTGGTTAGCCCCGAAAAATCAACCTTTAATTCATCCATTTAAAAAATGAATTTGAGTTTTAGTTATAGGTACTCGTCTATTGTTTAATTGAGTCAAACCATGCTATGTTTTTAACCAATCTGACCATTTTCTAACCATTTAATTCATTTACTTATAGGTTGGGAGGTGGGCGAGGGCACTGATATTGGAAGGTTTGTGGGTTTAATCGAATCAAACTCATGCTATATTTTAAATTTGAAAGTAGGAGTGGGTTGGTTCAATTATACGAGGTGGGGTGGGCATGGAGGTGGTTTTGGCAGGATGGTGGTTTTATTGTCAGGTCAATTTGGTGGTTGTAGTGGGGTTGTGGAATATAACAAGATTGGTGGTGTGGGTTGTAGGGCAAATGGGGACAGTGGGAGGGGCGAGTGGAAAAGAAAACATTTTTTTTTAATAAATGTTCATCAGTCAGTCACACATCGTGTTGATATTAGGGATGACTTGTTCATTTAGAGAAGACTAAATCATCAAATCTCCATTTTACCATCAAAGAACGAGTCAATTTTTTGAATTATGGGTACCTCCATTTTTACTATAATTGAATTTTGGATACCTTGTGCAAGTCACGTACTCCTTTATTGAGGTATATTTTGGCCTTTATAAAATGTGAGACATCGGACCTTGGTAATCGTCGTTGAACAAATGATCAAAAACAAATTTTGTATCCAATATGTAATTATGCAAAACTTTTTGTATCTAATGTGAAATACGCCTTGTTATGCATACTCAAAATGAAAATAACTCAAAAGTATTGAGGGGTATTTGGGTTTTTATTGAATGTGGGACGTCTGACATTGGTCAACGTCGTTCAAGAAGCAGTCGAGACCCAATTTGTAATTATGGTAAACTTTTATACCCAATGTGAATTATGCCTAAATTATGCATATCAAAAATGTAAATAACCCGAAAGAAAATGATGAGTCATAAGAGAAGATGATGCCATGATGGTGGTTCGATAATTTCAGGTCACGAAAGCTTATGAGCATTTTGGTCAAAATATTTTGATTTTTACCTCAATTGTTGTGTTACCAAAAGTTGTACTAACATCAAGTTGTTATTTTTATTCAGGAATAAATTAAAATTAATCATGTGTTGTACCCCTTGTATGAATTCTTATTCCAGTACTTCTACTTTGTGCAATAACTAAATGCACCTACCATTTCCACTTTGTGCTACGGTGTCTGAATTCCGCCAGCGATTCCACTTTGTACCACCACACCTAGTAAAGTTTTGTGAGCCAATGTTGATTTTTTATTTTTTTTATTTTGTATTTATCCATCTCTCAATAACTCTCTTATTTATTAGCGAACAAATTCTCTTTCACAACTTTTGTTGTTTGGGTATCTGTTTATGTTTTCTCGCGAAAAGAAAAATTGGAGATGGACGTGATTTTCGAAGAATATTGGAAACCCCTTTATTCCGTGACAATAAAGCCAATTCAAAACCATGATTTGCAATTTGGATTTGAAGAGGGTTTGATTTGCATTAGCAAAAACAAAAAAAAACTTATAAAAAAAAAACATACACCATCTTTTCACCCCTGGGCCTTGATTTCGCCCAAAAATGATGGAAAAAAACACGTGATTTTACAACTTGGATATGTTTTTGTGAGAGAAATCTAGTGGAACTTGTTTGTGACGCCATCATTTTTTTGGAATTGTATTGAAGCCTTTCTATAAAATGCAATTGCTTTGTGAGACCACCCCCTCCCCCCACCCAAAAAAAAACAAAACAAAAAAGAGTTACATTTGTTACACCCTACTAAGTAACACTACCATTAAATAGTACCAAACATTATGCAATCTCTGCAATTTCGACCGTCCAACGAACTCTTCACTGGAATGTTCTTTTGTGATCCCTTCACCAGACTGTCCATCCTCTAGGTCGTCTACTCAATTTTCTTCTCTCTTCATATTTGTGGTGGTGAGGATGGCTGGATTGGCTCGTTGGTGGTGGGGTTGGTTTCGCCTGCTCCCATTATTCTCCTCATTCTCTCTCTTGTACATACCATGTTTGCGAGAAATGGGGATCTTGCAACCATGTTTGCGAGATTGGGGGAGTGGTAGCAGGGGGAAGAGGAAAGGTGATGGTGTAACTACATGGAAATGATGATGATACAAAGCAATTGCCTTTATAAAATTTTGGGATATTTTGACTTAGTTCCTTTTCATAATACGTAATTTGAGATTCATCCTCTTTTTAATTAAATTAGAGAAATGTCACTAAATTCACAAAAGTCATTAATACCCTCACATGCTACTCACGTGGGTGTTAAAATTGACCAAAACCCCCATGCACATGAATTTCATTGGTACTTTTTAGGAACTTTTTTTTCACAAAAAAAAAGTAACAAAATTATAACTGTTCTTTATATCTCAAGAAAATATAAAGGATAAAATAAGCAAATATATTCATCTTCTCTGCCCACCCATCAACTTCCCTTTTTCTCTTATTTGTTAACACTTGATCCTAACCCATGTCACAAGTCACCACCACACTAACACCTCCAATCTCTCCACAAATTTTCCCTTCACTCAACATCACAATCTTCATCAACCACCACCAACTCTCCACCCACATCCAAACATCCATCTATCACAAATTACCAACAACTTGTTGAAGAAAAAAAAAGTCAATTTAGATATGGGTGAAGATGTTGCATGTGATCCCATTTCTGATTGAGGAAGCAAATCCTTAACAAGAGTGAGCGGTGAAGTTGAATTCATCAAAGATGAAATCGATTCCATACTATCCTGCTCAAGGACGCAGATGCAACGGAGATAAATGATGAAGTCAAGGTTTGTTGAAGCAATAACAAAAATTAGCCTTTCGAATCTGAGTGGAAGTCAAGTGAAAACCCGAATTGGAATGTCAGTGAGAGTGGTGAGCTACTGCTAGATGAGGTGGAACAACTTGTACAATGGCAGAAGGAGTTGAAGAATCTAGTAGTGGTGATGGATCCCCCTTTTTGGCTCATTTGGTGTGAGAAGCAAGATGAAGCAGAAACGAACCAAGTGTCAAGGAGATCTTCATCAATGAAGTGGTCGAGAGAGAAGCCAATCTTCTTGAGAGAGTGGATGTATTTTAGGTTGATTGAGCGAGTGCGTAGCATTGCCTAATGGCTTCGTCAAGGTGAATGCAACGGTCTAGGCAGTGTGCCATTGTTGGCAGATCATCCAACTTCGATGTTGTGCAGCCCATCGATTATTTCAAGCTAAAATTGGAGATGGTGAATGATTTAGAAGAAAAATGGGGTGGGGTGGAGGCTGATGGGTGGGTAAAGAAGATGAACATCTTTGCACATTTTAACCTTTGGATCTTGTTGAGATTTGCATTAAAGCTTTTAATTTTGATATTAAGGCTCCGTTTGGTACATTGTAAAATAATGCATTTTGCAAAATAATGCGAGAGATTTTGGTCGTAGTGGTAACAATGATGATATTTGTGAATGTGATAGTGTTTGGGGTGTTCATGAAGGAGTTGAGAGTAGAATTCGAGTAAGAGGAGATGTTGAGAGTTTTGCAAAATAATGCGAGAGATTTTGTTTCGCAAAAAATTGCAAAATCTTATAACTACGAGATGCAGAGTTCCTGAATTCAAATTTCAATTACCGTTTCCGTCAACCAAACACGCAACTTTATGTAATTGCTGTAAACTTTTGCTTTAGACATTCTATTATGGTGTGCCAAACGGAGCCTAAGTTTAATCTTTTATAAAGAAAAACCTTTTAATACCCACTGAGGTTCACGTGCAAGGGGGTTTTGGTCAATTCAGTACCCAAGTGAGCACAGTAACGGATTCTGTGAATTTTGGTGACCTTTCTTTCTCTAATTCGATTAAAGTGGGACGAATCTAAAATTACGTATTATGAAAAGGGACGAAAGTTATAATAACCCTAAAATTCGACAGGCTGTGGTGGCACAAAGCAGAAGTCGTGGGTGCCACGAAGAGAGGCTTGGGAAACAGCGAAAGGGATATCCAACCATCCATTCCTATATTCACAAGCTTCAACACACATCTCAACTCAACAATAGCGGTGGATGGCAGGTGGATGTCTACCCCTCTTCTCTTCATTTCTTCTCACGTAAAAATCCAAGGTTCAATTGTAATGGTGGAAATTCGACCATAAACTGTTCCCATTAAACTCACAAAACACATATGGCCAGCATCCTCCAATCTTCATTCCTTCTCACCCCAAGCACTCCAGTCAACAATGGGGTCATCAATCTTCGCAATTCAAACAACCCCAGAGTCCCCACCCTCGGAATCCTCAAAGTCTCAGCATCACTTGATGACTCCAACTCCAAAACCTCTCCACCATCCAAGGAAGTCCCTGCTGCATTGAAGCTAGCAATGGAGAAAGCCAAGAAGTACAAGGAAAACAAGGGACTTGCTGGTAGTAAACCTGTTGTTGAAAGCAACAAAGACAAAGGTAAAGTCTCCATTCACTATCATTGAATTTCTTTCAATTTTAGTTGATTTTGGGTTTTATTTAAAATTGCAACTTTGGCATTGGAGTTCAGAGTAAAGTTTCAATTTTTGCACTACTGTAGGTTTGGTGAAGAAAGTGGAGAAACAGAATACAAGAAGGGATGGGTTGTTAGATAAAGGAAAAGTGAGTGAGAAGAAAAAATTGACAGTTTCCAACCTTGATTTTGTGGGTCTTAATTTTGCTGATAAGAAGAATAGCAGGGCACTGCCAGCAGGGTTGGTTCAAGTAGACGATCCTTATTCAGCAACTGATATGCCTGAGGTGGAGTTGATTATTGGAGATAGCAGTAAGTTTGATAAGCCAACACCGTCGAACCCAGAGCCGAATGTGCAAGATGGTTCAACAGATGTCTACAAACCTAAAGTATCCACATGGGGAGTGTTTCCTAGGCCAAGCAACATTTCGAAAACGGTATGCTAACTTTTACCTGGATGTTTGTGTGGATTTTTCAGTTTGTTTATCATAATGCTGATTTTATTTTTTTTGGATGATTTACTTTGATACTCTTTCTAGAAGAGTGTTTTGATTAATTTAATAAAAATTTTAAACTTTTTTGAGAAAACATTTTCAAGTTTGTACTAGATCAACTTGGAAGGATTCAAGGAGGCATTTTATCGTTTCATGTGTGGTTAATTATCTTTTGATCCAAGTCCATTTAAAAAAAATCTGTTTATGCATATCTACCTTTACCAATACCGATGTGAAAGTGAAGCAACTTAACCCATAGCGACCAGGTATTTAGTAGGGAATAACTCGAAAACTACCAGTTTTTAAGTATCGTACCTAATGTGCCACAAGCAATTGCGCATGGTCAACTGTATATTCAGATGAGACTAAAAAAAAAAAAAAAAAAACTTTGTGTTCGATTTTACTCGAAAGGAGCTACAAATAACATAAAAAATGAAAGCAATCTACAGTTGGTGTTGCAGTCTCAGGGGAAAAATTAAAGAGGTGACTCTTCAGCTAGCTGAGGTGAGTTTCAGCCATATCTTTAGATAGGCCAATAGAGCTGCTGATGATTTTCCTCCTGGTTTGAATTAACAACTTGGATCCCTCATTTACCTATGTGATGTAATTGGGTAATTAGATAGGATTTATTTGTTAGTTGGGCTAGATATAATAAAGCCCATATTAATTAGGGCATTACCCAAATTAGGTTTAGGTTAGATTGCTTGCCAAATAAGCTACTAAGCTTATCAATAAGGCATAGAATTAAAAGTTGTAGGTGGTGATTGATTGAGTGAAAATTAAGTTATTTCTTTATCTTTTATTTTAGGGTTTATGTAGTTGTAGTTTTAGTATAGAAATGGTTTCAGCGCCGAAACGGTTGTCGATTGATTTGACTGATTGTTTGAAGACAAGAAGATTGATTGTTTGAAGTGAAGTGAAGTTGTGAAAAGAGAAAGAAGAAAAGATAGAAAACCGAAAACAATTGATGAACACAGAGTTCGAGCTGAAGAGGCTTCCCACCATGCTTAAATCCAACCATCTGCGAGAACATTTGCCACTATTCGCTGCCAGCCACTAGTCATCGTACAGATTGAGGCCACTAGCACCGCTGCAAGTTAGATTTGTTGGAACCTACAATTAGCACCGCTTTCTGTCAGATTTGTTGGAACCTACAACTAGCACCTTTGTTGGCAGAAACCACCTCAACGCAACCCTCTTTAGCGTTGTCGTTCGGCCTAGACCACCAGCATGTCACCCCTCCTCATCACCAGCTGCCGTCACCGTTGCAAACATCCTTCCTATTATTTGTTTCAGATCGTGTTGGGGAAGAATACCAACTCTGTTATTTGTTAAGATGCCCATAATTCCATTTTATTAGTTAGTCCCAGCCCCCTGCAGGCTATGTACACCCCACCATTTATAATAGCACCCGGCTAGTAAAAACGTGTCCTATATTATCTCTCTTACCCATATCCCTACCCATATAGTCCAAGCCCAAATCCAATCCAATACCCAGCGATGCCCAATACCCATAACCAATTTTCCTACCCACAACCACAATACACCTATGTCTCCTAACCTGAACTTGTTTTACCTATACCACCACCCCTCTCCCATATGCTAGTGATGTACATCCCACTATTATCAATCCCACTACGCCACTAGTTGAGCTAGACATGGAGGAGTTTTGGAGATTCTTTGATATCTGAAAAAAAAAACAGAAGAAACAAGGACGGATGAGAGGTACCAGCGCATGATCAAGATATTTGACAATAAGATGAGAGCACTTCAAGAAATATTGGAAAAAACACACTTGACCATATGTGAAAAGAGCAAGACGAGCCATTCTGTTTTTGAGAGTCCCTCCAATTTTTTAAGGAAGTTAAGGGCGCCATCACACATCCTCGATTTTCGAAATGTGGGTCATTTGATTTGTGCTATTTCTTTTCCATTTTTGAACAACCAGAGGATGTTCTTACAGAAGCAGGAGAAGTGAGTGATGATGATTATGTTGATCCATATTGGAAATTTTTGTGGCACGAGCTTATGTACATGAGTCTGTTCAACAATTCTGTTCCATTTCTTTGAGTGACTTGCAACTTTTTGAATCGGTGTGATCTGTGGCAAGGTTCAAGGCCGACTACTTTGTGTGCGTTTCACCTTTGTGTTTTGTGACTAGTTGCTTATGTTCGTCAGACTTCTTCGACTTCAAGCTCGAGGACGAGCTTCTTCAAGCCAGAGAGGGTGATGTAATTGGGTAATTAGATAGTATTTATTTGTTAGTTGGGCTAGACATAATAAAGGCCATATTAATTGGGCATTATGTTAATTGCTTGCCAAAGAAGCTAATAAGCTTATAAATAAGGCATAGAATTAAAGATTGTAGGTGGTGATTGGTTGAATGAAAATTAAGTTGTTTCTTTATCTTTTATTTTTAGAGTTTACATGGTTGTAGTTTTAGTTTTATTGTAGAAACCATTACTATGGATATGACGAACATTTTAGCCAGAAGATGCTGAGTGCGCTTGGTACAAAAGATTGTAGTCTTGCATTTAGGATGCACATGATTGGCTCACACTTGAGGTGCCAACCAAGTTGAGATGTTAGTGCAATTTTCCCTTCATTGTTTTGTTGGATCTTGTGTCATATGAGTTCTTGGTATATCCTTCCCTGTGTTCATTTGAATCTGTTGATTTTTATGGATGTGATCTCACTTATCAGGAAATTACATCTACCGAAAATCAGCTCTTAGTTTGCGCTAGGTGTCCTGAAAATCGAGTTGTGATCGTAGTCGTCAGCGGTCGCTGGTTGATCTGATCGGACCCCGGACCTTTGAAGTTGAACACTTTCTCAATTGTGAGCAACTAGGTAATGACTGCCCCTTTTGTCTGTGAAATCGTCATAACATCCTCTACTAGGATTAGTAACTATAGTTGAATTGCTTTAGAATAGTATTGTACTGTTTATTTATACTAGTCAAATTCACGCCTATTTTACTAATCAAACACAAGAGATACAAATTATGAAAAATCATCTAATTACTCCAGCTACTCCAGTTTTGCTAAAGAGCCTCCTGGAATAAGTTTTTTAGGAGCTGGTTGACATAGTGTTTTGCTTCAACTCAGATTATCTGCTGTTAGTACTCCCCAAAGCTTCTCATGAGAGGAACAGTGCCACTTTAGATAGCTGTAGGACGTACCATGCTGAAATGTGTGCTACAAAATAAAAGTCCTTCCACTGCAGTTCGAAATTTGAGTATTGTTATTTTAATTTTCAATTTGAAGCAGAAATTGCTGTTTAAGGTACCTCTAATCAAACGATCAGTGTTTGTGACCGATTGAATGGTTGACAGTGAATCCATTAAAAAAATAAAATGAAACATCATGGGTTCAAGGAAGTGGATTCACAAAATGCATCATCTCTACGAAAATTGAATGGTGATAATCACCTCAGGTAAAATCTTGTTGTTGTACATGTCCTTGCAGAAAGAAAATCAAAGCATCTTACTGAAGATACACTGGACAAGATGCCTCCATTTGTGAGGATTTGATTGCAGAGAAAGCCACTTTGATGACGTGGTTGTGGAATAGTAGGAATTGTTGCTACTAACATTCACTTTCCAGAAAGACAATATCAGAAGCCTCAGAGGAGGTGTATCACATGGGAAAGATTTGCAATGTTTTTAGTCTTTTTAGGGTGATAAGCCCCTTGGCTAATACTGCAGTACATTGAAAAGATTATGCAGGAGTTACTCTTATATCAGATTTATTGCATATATTTACAGAAAAGAACTAGAAGTTCAAGAATATTTCGGCTGAACTTTGTGTACTTAAATGGCAAATTTTTGCTAGTGAAAAGGTTTCAGGAGAATGTCGTTCTCTTATGTGTATCTCTCGTAATTGTGGCGGATGCATCATAAGATGTAAGTGATATCTTAAAAAATGATCTGAGCAATCTTTTTCTGTAATGTGATGTAGTTAACCTTCAAATGTTTCTCGTTTTATGGAGCTTTGTCCGTTTTGTCTCCTCTGAGTCTTGTCTATATGGATTTCCATAGGAGTTGATTGCATGAGAAATATGGTGTAGTACATATACAGAAGTTAAAGTAGTATAAGTCCAAAAACAATTCAGAAGTTTGAGCAAAAAATAACTAATGAGAAGTTGAAATTTTTTTTGGAGTCCCCAAACTTGCCTAGTTTGTGGTGGTTATAAACAAAGAAGCAACTTTTGAGTGGGTTGCCGAACACAACCTTATAAAAGTTGGTAATTTCGAGTGATTTCAACTAGAAGACAATGCCTTCACTTACACTTGGAAGTTATCATACATCCACACATTTAGGTTCTTTCTTTTCTCATGTTTTCCCTCCTTTTTCTGCGTCTTGTACCTGAAACGTTCTTCTCCTTCGTATTCAGTTTGGAGGTGGCCGAGTTATTCGTCCGGGAGAGGCACTCGAGTCATTAGAAGATAAAGCTGCCAAAGAATCGCGTTCCCAACAATTACTTGCAGCCTACAAAAATAAGACCGGTCTTACCATAGATCCTAAGATAAAGGCCGAGTGTGAGAAGGTAAAGTTAGAAACGATCCTACTTTCTTGTTTTGTAGCAGTACATGAGTGATGCATTCTATTTTTCAATTGTCATACTTGTTACTAAAGAAATGCCGACACTCACTAGAATTTCTTTTAGCAGGTTTTATTTTGTCATCACTTTTTGATATTTAACTATATCAACTGTTTGATAAAAGATGTCTTGTTCTTGTGAGTCCTAATAATTTTATTCATCGCTTTTCAACAATTATGGATCTGAAATACTTTGATATGTCTTATACACTTGCATCAGTTATAAGTACCATGCTTTCGAACTAGGAAGAATGAACGCACCATTTGGGTAACCTTATCAGACATGATACTCCTCAGACATGTGCATGCAGCCCCACACATGTCAGGGTTAGCATGCCTTGGACACTCCTCGGATACTTTCTAATCGTCACTTTCTTTATCAAATGGAATGATAGACATCAATAGAAGATTAGGGATTTTGCGCTTATCAATGTAACTTTCTGAGTATGACAATATCTGTTTGACATGATTATATTAATATTTAAGGAATGAAGGAAGGATGGATGAATTAATATATTGTGACTTATTACATATGATCTTGATTTATGATGCCATGAAATCAATATGAATAAATCGATAAACAGATCCATAGGTACCTAAATAAATTGAATTATTAATATAGATTTGTATCTATAATAAAAACTAAACCCTCCATGCTGTGACCATAGGCATATCCAATTGTTTTGAGATTATTCGTTTTGTTTTATGTCTGTGTCCGTGCTTCCTAGGTCACTGGTCACACTTTCAAGTTGAAAATTTTCCACATATTCCAGTGTGTAGCAAATATTTTTAATTACATATGTTGGCATGTAGAAGATGACGCAGCAAGAATTTTGAATGTTGGCATGTAGAAGATGACGCAGCAAGAATTTTGAATGCTTGTTCATGCAATAACTAAAGTACATGATACACTCGGTAATATTAGTTGTGCTGGGTAATTGAAGTATTCATAGTGTTGAAACCGCAAAACATGTTCCAGGGACACTCCCACCTCTGGTGTGTTCCTCATGCTCTGATTAGTCAGAGCTGTGTTACTTCTTACACTGCATTGTTAGTAACATATTTTCTCTTCTGTAACTAGGGCAGTTGTTTCTAATCATTTGCATGTTATCATAGGCTTTGAAGGACGGTGACAACTTGATGGATAAGGGGAAGCTTAAAGATGCATTGCCTTATTATGAGAAAGTAATGAAGGATTTGGTCTTCAAGGTAATAAATTTCAAGAGCCAATAATTTTAATTTAGTTGATCTTGCACTAAAAATTTAATCTACAGGAAACGTCGTAATGTATTCTCCCTTTTATCATCTGCTAAAGAGTCTCAAAGACAGGCAGATGGGTTGATCTTAGAAAATGAAAGTGTTTTCATCAAGTTGATCTCATTATTTTAATGAAGTTACTTTGAAGATAGAAGAAAGCCATGCTAGGATTCTATACGGAGCCCATGCCAGGATTCCTTAAGCTGAAGAACACCTCTGTTAGCCTCATTTTGAGCCATTAAGAGAATCAATCCAATTGTCGATTCAAGCTAAAAGCTTAACAAATAGAGAAACCATCAGAGCTCTTAGAGTTTGTTGGAGACAACATCAAAAGTTATTTACGTTGTGGTTCAAAATTGTTCTTGTGAATGACTAAGATTAGGAAGAAGGAAAATCGCGAGTGTGCTGATTTCTTTATACAAGTTAACGTAGTAAAGTCAATACAAGCAAGATGATCAAGAGTATGTTGATTTCTTTACAGTTGAGGACACAAGGGAAACTGGGAAACATGATCAACTAGAAAAATGTAACGATTGCACGGAAAGAAAGTATTTAGGCTTTTGAGCATGGACAAATTCAATAAAATTTTCTACCTTCCTAAAAAATGATTGTGGTCTTGGGCATGGATAATTAAACGCATCAGAATGTTTATAGGCAACTTGGAAAACAAAACACGTGATCTTCCAATTTAAATTGGAGGGTTGGGGCTTTTCTGGTGTTCTCAAGCACCTACGTCAGAGTAAAGTCAATACAAGCAAGACAATGAGTGACTGCAATCCCCTTTCAATCCTTAACTGTACATTGAGCATTTTCTCATCTTCTAGATTCAAAGCGAGAAAAGTATAGAAGGGAGTTTTTTTTGTTTGGGGGGGGCGGTTGGTGTGATGGGGGACAATGGAGGAAAGATCCAATGTCAGATGACATTTTGGATGCAGATCTTAAGGTCTATCACAGGGGCATCACTTGGAACATGATTGAGTTTGTTGTTAGGCAGTAATTGCATTCAGCTGGCTGCATATGGTGATACTTGTGATTTTATTAAAAGATGATGTAACGTTAAGGAATAGATGCATCGTTTTATTAGTCCATGCGACGTTCCATGAAATGTTCCAACTCTTAAAAAAAATCTATTTATTTATTTCGAGGGAAGCCCAAAAAGTAGGGCAAAGTTAGCAAGCGGATGTTAGGGTTGTAGTTTGTAATAACCACTTAAGCTCAAAGTTGATTTTCACATATAATCAAACCCTTGTTTTTAGTTGTAAGTAGTAAATAGGATCTAGGTTCTAGTGTAATATATCAACATCAAGAATCATAGATGTGATTATGTTTTTACTTTTTTTTTTTTAGGGTGAGCAGGGTAATAAAACCCTGAACCATTCAAATGTCTTCGGTAGGGCTCAACCCCTTAACTTGTGCTACCATCCGCCACAACCCATAAGTCAAACTTGTCGGCTAGCACTTATTGGCAATAGAAATGAAAACATTTATTGGCAATAGAAATGAAAACATAGGGAGAATTGATAGACTTACCAAAGACAGGATGCGTCATTGTGGAGGATCAAAACTTCTTGTAGTTTGTAAACTTTCATGATAACATGGCTAGAGTCTATAAGAGAATTACATGTATACTTATGTTTGCTTAAAGTTTGAGTTTCAGGTGCTTTTGTTGCATGTTAGGAAAATTATCTTCAACGCATGTTTTAGTCTTGTAGGGTATATTCTTCAATGCAAACAGTATCTCTGTTAAACTCCTGATTTCTCAACATTATATCTTTTGTGCAGAGTGAACTTCATGGATTAGCTGCTTTGCAATGGTCTCTTTGTCAAGATTCACTTTGTAGGTACGGTAATTCCTAATTCCTATTCTGTTGATACTTGTTTGATGACATCAAATCATTTTAGAGGATTAACATTTATTTTCAGAATATTTTTTTTCATGAAGCAAAGGGTATTGGGTGCTGTATATCTTAGAAAACCTGAATTTTGCAATAGAAAAGAAGTTTAAGACCATTTAACAAATTAGATGTAGGAATCAGAAGAATATATGAGATGTAAAAGTACAAGACACTTGTTTATGGACCTACACGAAAGTTTACTCCCAGAAATTAATAAAGCTTTTCTATTTGGATTGGTTTTTTTGAAGGAAATCAACAAGAAGAATATCTTTTATTATTATTATTATTATTATTATTATTATTATTATTATTATTATTATTATTATTATTATTATTTAATTGTCTTCCTTCCCCCCCTCCATCTGGTCAGCCGTATGGAACCGTCTAGCGGTCTAGGGACGTATTCTTCAGCTTGGTTATTCAAGTAGATAAGGTGTACAATGAGAATGTCGTCAAGACTAGGTACCACTTGCTTCAATATTATACCCCTGCTCAAACCGTGTGGCATTTTTCATGAGCTTCTTTGAGCCTGTCTCGGATTTAGAAGATTCCATGGAATGATTTTCAGAACTGTGTAGCTTTTGGTAATAAGGAAAAAAGGATTTGGTAGATGTTTTGGCCTTGTGTGATTTTGTGGACTATTTAATCGGAAATAAACAATAGAATCTTCCATCACCAGTCCCCAATGTTAGAAAATGAAAATTATGGTCCTTTTATAGCATTGGGGCTTAGTCCTTCCCGCTCTAAGGGTGTGGACGTCGAAACCTCATTCTCAGTTGGGTAAATATTTTTTTTTGTTGGGTAAATATTACATGTAGGATATGATTGGTGCAAGTAAAACCACCTTATCACTACAACAAAATTATTATCCCAAGGGGATCGGCCATGTACTGTACTAGTGTGATACCCGTGCCGTTGGCACTACTACAGAGTACATTGTACCTTCACGAAATTTTCGAATAATCACAATTGGATTTTTATTTCATTTTTAAAAAAAACACTTACGATGAATTAACTTTGAAACAAATTTTAATACTTATTAAACGCAAAAAAAAGTTAATAACACTGATCAATGCGACCAATGTGCTAAGGACTTTAATCTCCAACAAATGTCATCTTAACTAAAAATAAGAAGGAAGGAATTTAACATTAAGAAATTTCCCATGTTATTTTGGCTGCAATTGATGCTACATTCAGTTTAGTAAAATACTGTATAACCATTAGTTTTAGTACTAAAAAACTTGCTTATTTCGTGACCTCAAGAAAGCTAGTAAACCTTCAGTGACCTCTCCAAAGCTAGAAAATGCATCTTTAAGAGACTGGTCATCACTCCAAAGCTAGAAAATGCATCTTTAAGAGAGTGGTCATCAGTTCCATAGGAAAGGCCTAAAATATGAATAAGAAAAAAATTTCACAATGTCAAACAACAAACTAATTTCAAAATTCCACATTCTATGATGTTGGTATAAAATATACCTCCAATAAAAAGCTTTGACTGTGACATGCTTCTAATAACATTCATCATGGACGGCCTTGAGGCCTGTACAGTCTGCTTAATAAGGCTTCCAAATCACATTTAATCCATTTAATCAACAACATAAAATGGCGAATTCATAAAATCACATACCACTCCCCCTCCGTATCTCTCATAATATAAAACCATAGATTATTTACTTCTGCAATCCTCCCTTATTCAATTCTAAAAGAACCCACACTTAACTTCATTGTATAAACACCAAAATCAAAATACATCCACATAAAAAAGCCTAACAATTAACAAAATCGACCTAAACCCTAACAAAAATCAAACTATCTAAATGAACCCTAACATACATACTTAAAGCAGAGAAAACAAATCGAAAAACTGGAGACGGACAATGAAGAAGAGTTGCTTACCTCTACTGGAATTAAACCTTGCTTATTTCGTGAGATAGGTGTTTTTGCTGTGTGAGAGAGAGATTTGTGTGAGAGATTTGCTTGCGTGAGAGGAAAAGGGAGAGGTTTGTGTTTGTAAATTTTGGCAAAAGGAAGCAAACCACATTACTGTACATCTTGCAATCATGAAATTGGGATTACAAACAAATGAATAAGCATGATTGAAAAAGAAAACCTCATTATTGTACATCCTGCAATCATGAAATTGGGATTACTAACAAATGAATGTTGATGATTGAAAAATCAATTGAAGTGAAAGTTTATCAAACATACCATATGAGAGTAGGTCAGATCATACAGAAAATCCTCCTCATTCATCAACTCATCCATGCTAGACTCAGAGGGACATTTGTGAGAACCAAATCGCCACCGACACTTCCGATTTTCTGGCAATTCGGACACTGCATCGCCCCTTTCGCATTCAATGCATGGATTGTATGGATGCAGTGTCCGAATTGCCGGAAAATCTTGATTTGGTTCTCACAAATGTCCCTCTGAGTCTAGCATGGATGAGTTGATGAATGAGGAGGATTTTCTGTATGATCCGACCTACTCTCATATGGTATGTTTGATAAACTTTCACTTCAATTGATTTTTCAATCATCAATATTCATTTGTTAGTAATCCCAATTTCATGATTGCAGGATGTACAGTAATGAGGTTTTCTTTTTCAATCATGCAGATTCATTTGTTTGTAATCCCAATTTCATGATTGCAGGATGTACAGTAATGTGGTTTGCTTTTTCAGTCATGCATATTCATTTATTAATAATCCCAACTTCATGATTGCAAGATGTACATTAATGTGGTTTGCTTTCTTTTGCCAAAATTTACAAACACAAACCTCTCCCTTCTCCTCTCACGCAAGCAAATCTCTCACACAAATCTCTCTCTCACGCAACAAAAACACCCATCTCACGAAATAAGCAAGGTTTAATTCCAGTAGAGGTAAGCAACTCTTCTTCACTGGCCCTCTCCAGTTTTTCGATTTGTTTTCTCTGCTTTAAGTATGTATGTTAGGGTTCATTTAGATAGTTTGATTTTTGTTAGGGTTTAGGTTGATTTTGTTAATTGTTAGGCTTTTTTATGTGGATGTATTTTGATTTTGGTGTTTATACAATGAAGTTAAGTGTGGGTTCTTTTAGAGTTGAATAAGGGAGGATTGCATAAGTAAATAATCTGTGGTTTTATATTATGGGAGATACGGAGGGGGAGTGGTATGTGATTTTATGAATTCGCCATTTTATGTTGTTGATTAAATGGATTAAATGTGATTTGGAAGCCTTATTAAGCAGACTGTACAAGCCTCAAGGCCGTCCATGATGAATGTTATTAGAAGCATGTCACAGTCAAAGCTTTTTATTGGAGGTATATTTTATACCAACATCATAGAATTTTGAAATTAGTTTGTTGTTTGACATTGTGAAATTTTTTTCTTGTTCATATTTTAGGCCTTTCCTATGGAACTAATGACCAGTCTCTTAAAGATGCATTTTGTAGTCTCTTAAAGATGCATTTTCTAGCTTTGGAGAGGTCACTGAAGGTTAGCTTATTAGCTTTCTTGAGGTCACGAAATAAGCAAGTTTTTTTAGTACTAAAACTAATGGTTATACAGTGTTTTACTAAACTGAATGTAGCATCAATTGCAGCCAAAATAACATGGGAAATTTCTTGATGTTAAATTCCTTCCTTCTTATTTTTAGTTAAGATGACATTTGTTGGAGATTAAATTCCTTAGCACATTGGTTGCATTGATCAGTGTTATTAACTTTTTTTTGCATTTAATGAGTATTAAAATTTGTTTCAAAGTTTATTCATCGTAAGTGTTTTTTAAAAAATGAAATAAAAATCCAATTGCGATTATTCGAAAATTTCGTGAAGGTACAATGTACTCTGTAGTAGTGCCAACGGCATGGGTATTACACTAGTACAATACAAAATATTAATAATAGAAAGATTAAGTTGTGGCAGCTTCATAAAATATCTGAAGGAAGAAGGATACAATATTCCTTATGTTAACCATGTTTAATTTAGTAATTCATGGTTTTTCTTAAATAAACAATCTCAGTCTGTGGGTCAATGACATCACAAACATATGAATGGAGAGATTCATCAATGATATATCAGCTGCTATGGTCAACAGGTCCAGTGAGGCTAAAGCTATGTACGAGAAGCTCCAGACTCACCCAAATGTTGGAGTAAGCAAGCAAGCGAGGCAGTTCTTGTTCAGCTTCCAGGTACCAATTTTTATCTTTCAGTCTTTGTTCCAACTTACAAGAGTTAGTAGCTAATAGGATTCAGCTGCATTATTACAGGCCATAGACTTTATGAAGGTTAAGAGCTCTCCTTCTAACACCACAGACTACAAGAATTATTTTGAAGCATTTGTAGAAAAGAAAAAGGACTATTCTCTCAGAGTTAAAGAAGATGATCAAGAAGGTGCCTTTGGTCAACTCCTTCCATACATTCTGTTCCTTGTTTCTCCCATTTTTGTTGTACTATGCATAGCTGCACAGAAAGGCACATAATTTTTCGACATGAGACCTCAACTGAGATATCATTATGTATAGTTGTTATCTTCATTCTTAACATAGAAACTTTGAGCTTGTGTAAGTTTCTGTATCTTTTGCACATACAACTTTTGTTTCACTAATAGAAAAAAGGAAAAAAGTAGTAGTATTCAGTTGTTCCATTTTTTTTTGGAGGGCGTGGGGTAACAAGTGTCTGATTTTGCAATAGAGATTATTCCAAAATGTTAGTATTAAGCAAGGATTGTGAATTCGTTTTTTGAGTTAATTTCGGTCCCTTGATTTTAAGTGAAATATTTCATTATGTGTAGAAAAAACGTAAAAATTTCGGTTGTGATTTCGAATTTAACAATATAAATTATGCATTTTAAACTCTTAAATACTAAAAAATCTCACACGACTTGTAGTGCCATACAGACTACATATCATATAAGAATCACCCACATAACAAACTTTTGATACTAAAAGAACATTATAACATATTAAAATATATGAAAATTAAAATATTTATTTCTTTTCTCAGGAAAATTTTGACATATTTCGGATTTCGAAAGGGATTTCGGTAACTTCAAAATAGGAGATATTTCGTGAAATTTCTACATATTTCGAACAACAAAGAATGACCCAAAGTTAAGGTAACCACAAGTAACAAACGGTTTGGTACTCTTTCAAGGAGGAAGATTGTGATTGTTAACTAGCGAACATAAAGTTACTGGCAGTAGGTTCAAACTTTCCGAGAAAAATCACACTAGATGATCAAGTGGGAGATGGACTTAATCTCTATCTTACAAAGGGCACATCAATTAGAGACGATTAAGGCTATTCTAGTGAAAAATCTCCCATACGCTAAGATTCTAAAAGCATATCTCTTACCTCCGAGGAGTTTCCTTTCTAGTGTGTCATGACGTTAGGGTAAAATTATATTTTCTTTGAAATGCATACGGTATAAAATGCATATTTTAAATTTTAAGTGCTTATATTGATCATTGGTTTCATAGAAAGATCTTTAAAAATGTATTCCAACGATACCAAGTTAACCAAATTTCAACAACTAAATAGATAGTTATGACAATTATAATTGCGAAAAAAAAAACACATAAAAATCTCTTTCTCCGCCACATGTACATTATGCACCTTCATTTTAAAATTTATGTTTCTTTTAGTTTGCCCTTCTACATGCTTCATATTTACAAATATATCATTGTAGAAAATTAATCTCAACCCTCAACTCAATCCTAACCCTCTTTTATCCCCAAATTCTTATAAATAGTAAAACACATACTGATTTGTAACATATGAGATGCTATTAAGTTCATGGTCTATACAAAAGCATGCCTAATGATGTGTTATAATAAAATTTTATAGAGTTCAACAAATTTGCCATTAATTGGAGACCTAATATGGAGTTGTAAAATTCTTTTTCCCCCCCTTTTTGTAATGTGTAATATAATTTAGTACGAACAAGGTTTCTTACGCCTCTATACAAACCAAAGTATTCTTAACTATGACATCTTGAATTACACTTGATGTATCTCCCTCTGTCATAATGCTAAATCCATAGACTAGTACAATAGAACTTTGATAATTTAATACCTGATATATTCAACTTCGGTTAAATAATATTTTTGGCCAGTTAACTTGGAGATAATGTGCTAAATTAGTAATTCATTAAATTTATTAGATAATACATTTAAAAAAAATTCATATAGGTCTCACATAATATATAAATTAATAATTTCATGATACATAGTGCTTATGATTCGACTACGAGGTATTCCATCCGTCATTGTGGATTTCTTTACATTTTTGAGATGAAAAGTCATTGTTGCATGTATGATGTGTTGTGTTAGTATGACGTTTGTTTATTTAAATATAGTTTTTGTTTGGTTAAATGTTCATAAAATAAAATAACGTTATATACTGAACAATGTACAATCTATTGAAAAAAAATGAGTAGATTCATGAATTTTACTTGGTTAAATAAATATACAGAATAATTAGTTCGTAAAACGAAAAACTAAATACAAAGTACAATATTTAAAAAAATAATGTATACCTTGATGAATTAATAATCGATATATTAATAGATTTTTCTTGGTACCAAGGGTATTAATTTATAAAGGTGTAACTAGTATTATGCTAGGTTTATCATCTTCAAAATACATCTTTGTGATGCGTGGAACTTCTGGTAGTGCAGTTTAGGCTGTTTAGCCAAAGCTGGTTTCCATTTGTTCTCGATCGTAACACTCTTTCTGATGCAATAAAGTCGTCTGCAAGAAACTCGTCATTATAACCCTCACTAATGCATAAACAATCTCCCAGATGTATTTTCGATATGGAAAATTCTAAACAGCAGAGGAAACGGGCGAGGGGGGGCGTCCATCCCCCCGGGATGCGCACACGTAGAATCACTCTTTGGATATGATCCTCATCCTTAATTAGCTGCCGAAACAATTTAATGAAAATGGTTGCAGATTGATGGCAGTAATCCAGCCCATCTCAACATGAATCCATATACTCTCCTTTTGGGAAGTCTGTCTATATCTGCTAATTCAAAGTTAACAACATTGCCATTGTTTGGTTGCATTAGAAAACTTTTTCTTAAGAATTGGTCGTAATAAGAAAACTCTCTTGAGAAAAATATCCATCAGATCGCCCTTCCACAATGAAGTCATTGATGTTGAAAAAGTGGCTATTTAGTTACGAGAAATTCAATTTTAACTCCCGAAAAAAGGAAAAAGGGAATGAGAAACTAGGTATGCTCATTCGTCAATCCATTTTATGTATGTGCAATCATGCAAACATTGAACATTTTCAAAAGTCCTTTACAAACAAATATAACCTTCTCGAATCTGATGGCCCAGTATCTACCAAGACACGGTAAAGGATCATAAGATCACCTTCTCAATTACTCACAAGAAATAGTATAGAACCTGCAAAAAAAAAAAAAAGGGATAAAAAAAGTTCCGTAGTGTTAGAACAGTGATAAAAAAAAGAAAAAAGAAAAGAAGCAAGTGACAAAATTCCGTAGTGTTAAAGGGATTGCCGAGCCCAGTGAGCTTAGTCTTAACAAGAACACAAACCTATGATACCATCCATGGTCAGTTCATCATCAGAGGATAAGTTAGAAAAAAAGTTCAGCTGTTCACATTCAAATACCAGATATTTCTTACATTTTACAATACTTGTACAAGTCCATTCGAGTTTGCATCTTTATCCAGTATCAGCAGGGTAAGATATATAACTAGTACACCCTAACAATCTAAAGACTACTGAGAGGAAGGACTTCCACCCTTCTTAATGAACAGCTTGCCTATATCTTCTGTTACAACATTGCTCCTGCAAGAAAGAACAGAAGTCTGAGAACACGAAACAAGAAATTGTGGGTTGACCAGAGAGAAAACATTTCAGAAATAGACAGAAACTCAATCTAATGTAAATATGCTTGCCAAAGGCTAACAAAAGCAGGTAGATAAATAATACAAACCTCGACTTGCAATTTCCTTTTAGAACTTCACACAAAACTTTGCATATATACAGCAACTCTTAATCAACAATAGTTAGGCGAAACAATGACTATGAAATAGATTTCCAGGCATGGACTCCTTAGTTAATTCAAGGCAGAACTGGTTCCTTTAAGCACCAACTCAAAACATGGCTAGTCTCAGAGGCCCTTACAAGTATTGTTTTACTAAAACAGTTTCAGTCAAGGTGCCACAGTTTTCTAATCTCTTCCTTGTATTCAATTCAATCTCAAATCTAAGTCGGTTCCTATAAGGTTCTGTCAATAAGCCTCAGTAAGCAGCAGAAGGTCAATGAAGGTCCAAGTCAAGTGGACTAAAAATGACAAAAGAAAAATTGACTAAGTGGAGGCTTGACTAAGGTGGCCTACATAGCTTGGAGGACCAAGCAAAATTCAGATGTGAAATAAACTTGGTTGACCAAGCTAAATCTAGATCTGAAAAAATATGACCGTTTGGACAAGAGAGCCGTTGGACAAAATAGCCGTTGGAATAGATCCATTGGAGGAGTCAGGTTGGTTTACCAAACATGCCCCCAGAAGTGCTTTTCAACAGCTATTATCAATTGAATACCATTCCAAGATACTTGAGAATTTTTTAAGGGAAATAAAGCATATCAAGCTTGGTGAAGAAACTGCTACAAGTCTTAACGGCTAAGCTAGCAACCTTGGCAGGTTGAGGACATTTTTCCAAGTCCATAACCCACAAATCCTTGGAAAAGCTTTATTAAGAGGTCAATACCCTTGCCAAAATTCAGTTTCCTTTCCGGTGTTGATTCAGTTAGAACCTTTAACAATGGAGACACCTCTATAAGCTCACCCGACAAGTGATACATAAATGATGGACTAAGCTCACCCGACAAGTGATACATAAGTGATGGACTGATGATTGAATCCACCTATTATTATTGCACTCGTACTTGCCACTATGATAATCCTCCAAAGGATATTCTTCTCAATCTTAGATCCAAAAGCCATTTGCAAAACAAAAGCTTGATTCACAACTTTGAAATGTCTAAGGGCAAGACTACTAAGTTCTTGGTAAGCACACCAAACTGCGAGAGTGCATGGAACTTCTTAGTAGACCCAATCCACAAGAATCTATTTCATTTTCCATTTTCTTTGCAACTGAAGTCAAGAAAGTGGACATGCAATGTATAGGAACTATCATTTTACCCGTGCCTACGACACTCCATTTTTTCGAAAACAATTATTTATGTTTCAAAACCTCTTCATCTATTTTATCTAGAGAATTTCTAAAGTACATCTTCAATGAAAAATCATATTTTAGCATGCAAGAGCATGCCAAATTCGGTTAAATTTTATAAACATTTTAGTCAAACTCGATCAAATTTAATCACTTAAACCTCATTTTAAATTTTGAACATTTTGTATTCAGTCAACCTGTATAGTCAACGTCAGTCAAATTTAATCGCTTGGAAAGAAACCCATTTAAAAATTTTAACCTTTTGTATTGATAATTGGTTTTATTTGAAAGATCTTCAAAAATGCATTTCATCGATATTAAGTTTTATCGAAATTGGACAATTACATAAAATGTAACGGTAATTTTAAGTTTGAAAATCTAAAATAAACACATTTTCTCTCACCGCCACATATACATCTTATATTCTTTTATATAAAATTTACCATTTCTTTTGCCCTTTTAGGTACACTTTATTTACAACTATGCCATTGTTTGAGTACAAATCTTGACACTTGATAACTTTTCAATTTTCAATCTCAACCCTTGGCTATCTTTATCTCCAAGACACACAAAAACCTACTTGCCTTATTATATAGACTAGTGTATTACCCGTGCCATTGCACGACATAAAATGTATCATGTGATACTATGGTAAAAATTGGTCAACATTTTGATTAAATGAAAAAAAAAGTTCCAAACAGTGGAAGTGGAGTTCGGGTTCTTTGTATGAATATGCCTTGAGGAGAATGCCTTCTCATTCCTTTGAAAAGTATTGAAAATACTCACGGTTGAAATGCATATATATAATTTTTTCTTTGAAATGCAAACAGCGTGAAATGTATATTTTAAAAACTTAAGTGTTTGTATTGATCATTAGTTTTATTGGAAGGATCTAAAAAATATATTTCCATAATACCATGTTTACCAAAATCCGACAACTAAGCAGACAGTTACAATACTTTTCATTTTGAGAAAAGAAAATGCAAACTTTCTCTTTCTGACACATGTGCATTCCACTCACTTTAAGAAAATGAATTCCAATGCAATTATAGAAAATAAATCTCAACTCTCACCATCTTTTCTCAACTCCCAATCCTAGCCATCTTTTATCTCCAAATCCTTATGAATAGTATAACACTTGGCTGATTTGTAGTATAGCACCTAGCTGATTTGTAAGATAGCTGATTCAGTGATTTGTAAGATAGATCAATTCCAATGCAATGAGCTCCAAGGGGACCCCGAAGTAGTTAGTAAGGAACCTAACTTAAAACCACAATGGCGAATGCCTTGTGGCCCCAAGTCACATCACCACCTCTAAGAATAGAGATCTTTGAAATGTGTAGATAGAGCAGGCGCTATACTTCACCAACCCTAAAGATGGGTAGAATTGTAGAAATACTACATGATGGTGAAAAGTTCACCAAAATCATGCACCAACTGTCCAAGAGACGCACAATGATATCCCTCTCTTGACCAGGGTAGTAATAATGTGATCATCAGGGATAAAGAGAGTGGGAGTGATTAATAAAGAACTTGTCATTAAAAGAACATGGGTTAGTAATCCCAAACCCCTAAAACACAAAATAACCTAATCAGATAACTTGAGACTTTCAATTACATTACATTGAGATTCAACTTATCTAGGAAATCTGAGCAATAAAAAATAAACATTAAACCTAAGTCCAATGAGGATACATCATATTTAGAGAAGTATATTCTAACAACGGTTGAATCATGCAGGACCTGATGGTTCACAATCGGCTAAGTATTTATTCTTCCAAGAAGGCTTATTCTACCCAATTGTACCACATAATCCTTGAAAAGGCATCCTAAATGAGTTATTTCAACTTCACGGTTTTTCTCACTCGAATAAAATTCAATCAAGAGAGGTCACAGTTGTATATGCTTGGTTTTTTCTCCATATAAATGCACTGATTAGTTCCCTAGGCGTGAATTTTTTATTATTATTTTATTTTTTCAGTAAACAGAGAATTTTATATATATGAAAAGCTAGCAATCCGCGGTCACGAAGCTAGACCAAAAGTATACAACAAGACGCAAAAAGTATACAATGAGAGTCGTGCGTTTCTATTTTGGACAATGTCTCCCCAGTCGAACATACAAGAGGAGAAATCCGTATCTTTGAAGATGCCCCAAATATGAAACAGACTATAGTCTAGACAACAAATCATTTACTGTCCACATCAGCCAAGGAGTTATGGTAGGTAGTTCTCCACATCAGCCAAGAAGTTTTTTGCTCCTATAAGTAGTTATTGACGGACTTGTAGAGGTCTGTATATACAGACCTTATGTGATGAATGAATGCATCTTTTGAACCATCAATTCTAGTCTCTCTTATTATGGTATTAGAGTTTTTTTTTTTCTTTTTTGGCTCTAAGTGAGTTTTTGATCTTGTTCAATTCATTACAATGAATATTCTCAAGTTGATGCAATCTCATCTCTTACACAACCACCAATGATGTCTTTCTCGGCAATGACCAATGTGGTCTCAACCAAGTTAACATCCAAAACTTATCTTATGCCGAGAAATCAAATGAAAGCACTTCTCCAAGAGTAAAATCTTTATCAATATGTTGACGGAACACTCCTCATCCCCCTTCTACCATTTCTGTTGATGGTAAAGTTGAGGATAACCCTGACTATGTAGCATGGTACAGAATCAATCAGAATGTTCTTAGTTTGATCTATTCATCTCTCTCAGAAGAAGCTATGGCAGAGACAATGGGATTAATATTCACCCGTGATGTTTGGGATGCCTTAGATGAAGCATTTTCTCATAGTTCTAAGACAAGAGAGCTCCAACTTCGTGAAGAATTACAACTGTTACAAAAAGGACATTCTTCAGTTGCTGAACATGTTCGAAAATTCAAAGGAATTTGTGAGTCCCTTGCTGCAATAGGATCACCTATTCTTGATTCTAACAAGGTGTATTGGTTTTTGAAGTGTTTAGGACCTGGTTATCAAACGTTTGCTACAAGCATACTTGCACGCCCTCCAATTCCTTCATTCCGAGAAATATTACCTTCATTCTTCTCACATGAGTTGTTTCTCAAATCAGTTTTTCCACCGCATTTACAGCCCGTGTGTGGGGGGGGTAGTGGCCAATCCTATCGTGGTGGAAGCGGTTTCAAACCAAACAATCGTGGTGGATGAAGTGGCCTAACTTCTTTCACTTCTCGTTCTCAATCAAGCAATTCTCAGCTTTTCGTGGGAAGCAATGTACACCAGCAATCACCTTTTCCAAAGCGGAGTCAAATATGTGGGGAAGATGGGCATATTGCATTGGAATGTTACCAACCCTTCAATCATGCTTTTACAAGCAAACATTTCCCCCGAACTCTCGCCTCTTTCACTCTCAATAGCCTTGACGATTCTGAATGGCATCCAGATAGTGGAGCTTCTTGTCACATGACTGGTGACTCAGGTAATTTGACCCAGGCTTGCCCATATCATAGCAACAACGAAGTGGTCATTGGTAATGCTACTTCCCTTCCCAACTCTCACATTGGTTCGTTCTTACTGATTTTGGTTATTTACCATTAGAAAATGTTCTACCAATGATGCACAGACTCGGATACGCGGATACGACACAACGACTCAGCAACTTTAAAAAAAATAGGACTCGGCGACACGGTCAAACTTATTTTTTTAATATATTTTTTTTGTAACTCATATGAACATAAATTCATAAATAATACTATTGAACAATCCAAACATGTCAATAAAACATTCAAATTTATTCATTAAAAAACACTTCTGTTTTTTCCATACAAAAGAAACAATAAGAGAAAAGACATCACTGAATAACATAAACTGAAAATAGACATTTTACTACAAACTTGTTTGTATTAGCAGAGATCCATACAAAAACACTCCTGTTTTTTCCACTCTTCGACTAAGCACTACATATCAGACATCCCACAAAAATTATTTTCACTTTTGACAAAATAACAAGAAACAACATGGAGGAACAATGGTTTGGGTTGCCATGATTTTTCCCCAAAAACAAAATTTTTGGCAAAAATCCATCACTAGTATTATAACCAAACAACAAACTTTTCACTTGGCCAATCACCTCCTAAAACCCAACACACAAGAGAACCCAAACAAATTCTTTGACAAACAGTAACAAAAACGGACAGAAAACCTCTGGTCTTGTTTGGGTCTCCATTTTTACCCCAAAAAAACAGAAGGTGAACAACGATCGAGATGAATCAGAGCACTGAGAGCAAAAATCACAGGAAAAAAAAAATGAAAGAAGGTACCTGGTGATGCTGAGGACGACATCCTTCCTGCAAGCTCCCTCTCTCTCTAGCTCCGTCCAGCAAACACCCTCGCTCTCTCTCTCTCGATCGATCTCTCCCTCTCTAGCTGCGTCCAGCACTGTCAATCAATCTCTACCTCTCTCCGCTCAACCCTCTTTTCTCCCCTCTTTTCTCTGTTCTCTCTGTAATTAGGGTTTGCAAAATGTGGGAAATGATCGATAGAAGAGATGTTATTTGCAACCACGTGTCTGGACCGTGTCCAAGACGTGTCGGTGTCAGTCAACAAATTTTGATTGTTGACCATGTGTCAAATACGTGTCGGGTGCGTGTCCGACACGTGATACGGGGGTTTTTCGGAGAGTCGATGCATCAGAGTGTTCTACATGTATCAGTTTAACCAAGAATTTTCTTTCCGTTAGTCAACTTATTCGTAATTATAATTATATTTCTCCTCCTCTCATGGGTTTTCTATTCTTGACCAGAAAACAAATAAAGTATTGGGAATCAGGACTAGGAAAGATAGGATGCACATGCTGGACTGAACTAAAGAGGCGCTCTTATCGACTCATCATTCCTCTTCCAAGCCCGTATCTCGTCGTTTATGGCATCAATTATCTAAGTTCTCAAATCCTCTAATAAGGATATTTCTATATGTACTAGTTATCAAATGGCCAAAATTCATTGACAACCTTTTTATGCTTAATTAAAAATGTGCTAAAGTTCCTTCAGCCTTGGTTCATGTTGATCTTTGGGGGCCTTTGCCTACTCCTCTCTCTCACGAGTTTTCGTTATTATGTGATATTTGTCGATGATTTTAGTAGATATGCATGGTTCTATCGAAACACAAATCAGATTTCTTTCCTATCTTCCTTCAATCCCAAAAACTTGTTGAAAATCAATTTGAACACAAAATCAAAGTTCTACAATGTGATAATGGCACCGAATTTTCGAAAAATGACTTTCTTCTACATCTTGCTTCTTGTGGGATTATTAAGCAAATGTCATATCCTCATACTCAAGCCCAAAATGGCAGGGCTGAAAGAAAACATCGCCATATCACAGAAACCTGTCTTTTTTTTTTTTTTTTTTTTTTCCATAGCCATACTCCAACATATTTATGGGTAGAAGGGTTCTCAACAGCAATGTACTTGATCAATCATCTTCCTACACCGATTCTCAAGAAACAATCACCTCTTTTTTACTATTTCAGGCATCCAGATTACTATCTTGTGCGTCGTTGTTTTGTTTTCCATATTCAAAGGACTACTCTCCTATCAAGTTATCACCCAAATCTTTTCCTTCTATTGTTTTGGGTTATAGCTTGTTCCATAAAGGTTTTCGATGTTTACACCGAAGTACTGGCTGCATATATATTTCTCGTCGTGTTGTTTTTGATGAGCAAAACTTTTCCTTTTCTGGCGATAGGTCTCCACCCACTGTCCCAATGGCAATGGGTCCCATTTTCTATTGATAATGAACCCATAAATTCCTCTTCTCCAACCACTCATAATCATCGCCGTGTTTTTTAGGATTGCAACATCTTTATTCCAAGGGTTCAATGCTCTCAATCTGTTAGTCCACAATCACAAGTTCCTCCAAGTGTGCATGATACCTTGTCTACATCTTCACCATCTCTACAGAATGATGGTTTTGTCTCTTCATCAACCCCAATTCATTCCAGTTCTGATCATAATCCAATTGTTGATCAGCCTAACCTACAACCATCTTTAGCCTCTTCTTCCACCAATGCTCACTTGATCCAAGTCACAACAACAAAATAATCATCCTTCAATCCGTCATCCTTTATTACCTCGACGATCCTATCCTTTTCATAATCCATACAAGGGATTTTTCTCTTCTTTGGATGCCTACAAAGAGCCTAAGGGTTATAAGTCAACATGAAGTATGAGCACTAGCGTCAAGCTATGGATGAGGAAATTTAAGCTTTAGATGTCTAAAGTGCCTTCTTACATGGACACTTACAGAAGAAGTGTATATGGCTCAACCTCCAGGGTATGAAAACCCCTCTTATCCACATCATGTATGTCATCTTCATATAGCCATTTATGGCCTCAAACAGGCCCCACGAGCTTGGTTTGAGTAATATAGTAGGTTTTTGCTCAATGATGGCTTCATTTGCAGTAAGCTGAAACTCTTTATCATGCGTTCTAGGTTGGCATGTTGTTATTACTTGTCTATGTTGATGATATTATTGTGGCCAGCACTGACCATGATCTTCTCCATCAATTCATCGCTCAGTTGAACAATGATTTCTCCATGAACTGAAAGATTTAGGTCCTTTGCATTACTTTCTGAGCATTGAAGTAACTCCAACACCAACAGGTCTATTTCTCAATCAAGCCAAGCATGCCAAGGATATTCTTCATCATGTACACAAGGAAGGCTACAAGCCCATTTCTACTTCATTTTCTCTTCAAAAATTGGAACATCAGGGTGATCTTATTTCTGATCCAACATTGTACCACAGTATAGTTGGAGCTTTACGATACCTAACCATGACACGACCAGATCTTTCTTATGCAGTCATACATGCACAAGCCCAGCATTGCCCACTTCCAAGCCGAGAAGCACATTCTACGTTACATAAAGGGTACATTGCCATTGACTTCTTGTGAATCTTCTATGCTTGTTGCATTTTCAGATTCAGATTGGGCAGGTTGTCGTGACACTCGTCGCTCTACCACTGTTATGAAGTCTTTTATGGAGATAACCTTATTGCACGGAGTGCCAAGAAGCAACCAACTGTATCATGTTCAAGCACAGAAGCTGAATATTGTGCTTGCATTCACTGTTGCAGAAATCACTTGGTTGTGCTTTCTCCTTTGTGATCTTGGTCCCCCCTCTCCAGCAATCACTAATCATTTATTGTAATAATCAAGGTGCAGAGCAACTACCTTCTAATCCTGTTTTTCATTCTTAAAGCAAGCACATTGAGATAGACTACCACTTCGTCCGTGAGAAAGTTGTTGGTGCAGTACGCACTGCCTATGTTCCAACCTCATATCAAACTGCTTCCACGTGCTGCCTTCAAAGATTTACGGCTCAAATTGCACGTTACTACTTTTGTCACGTACAATTTGAGGGGGGGGGGGGGGGGGGGGGGGGATGGTGTAAACAGAGTATAGTCTAGACAACAAATCATTTACTGTCCACATCAGCTAAGGGTTTATAGTAGGTAGTTCTCCACATCAGCCAAGAAGTATCTTGATCCTATAAATAGTTATTGTTGTCCTGTAACTGACTCGTAGAGGTCTATATATACACACTTCATGTGATGAATGAATACATCTATGAACCATCAGTTCTAGTGTCGATTATTAGTCCCCAAACCCAAAGGGTAACCTTGATATCTATCTACATCTTTGGAGGAGTTTTTGAAAATTCTATTGTTTCTTTCCCTCCAAACTACCCACGCAAAAGCAAGAGGAATTCTACCCCACGTCCTTTTCCAATGGCTGATAGGTTTCAATTTTGAATATCGGTGGACGACCAAGTTTGAACCATTGTAGGATGGTGGGGAGATAGGGGCATGAGCTCTGAATTCTTCAAGACAACTTCTCAAAATTCTAAGGGTGAACTCACCAGTCATCAAGATGTGATCAATGCTTTCTTGGGCTGAACCACATAATATGCAGTGGTTGGTTAGAATCATCCCTTGTTTGTTGAGGTTGTTTTGCCATGCATGACGCTTCAAAAGAGGAAGCATGCCCTTGGAGGGACTTCTTTCAGCCAAATAGAATGCTGAAGGCGATGACCCGAGCATCTGCCTCAAAAAATTGAATGGGATGATGGATTTTGTCATAGCAGTACTTGATTGTAAAGGTTTTACCCTTCCCTTCCCACAGCCAAGTATCCCTATCAGATGGATGTTTTTCATCTGAAGGAGTAAGTTTGCCATCTGCGGCAGTTCCCAATTGTTTAAGTTTCTTCGGAGATGAAGGCCCATGAGTTGTGCCGCCATCTGTTATGTTGGAGAGGTAGAAACCCTGCTTCTTGTTGCAAGCATTGTAGATGGCTGGGAGGGAGTGAGAGAGAGAGAGAGAGCAGGTCTAAATGCTTTCTCTCAGAACAGTCACATAGATGATAGTTGTTAAACTTCCTAGTAATACACCTATACATGTAGGTTGTGATGCTGCTAATTATGCTACTCTACGTGTTGATATAACAAGGAAAAAATACATGCACACCCAACATTAATGATGCAATCAATAACTTTAGTAAGGGCCACATGAACATCATTTTCAAAAGATCTGGTGAAGATTTATTGTTAAACTAAAGCTAACCTTCCACTGAGCTGAGGAGGAACAAGTAAGTTGCCGACAGTGTCAGGCACATTTCTTGAGTGTGGCAAGTTCCCTCTAGGATGCTTACTCCGTGGATAAGATAAACCTGAGCCATTTGATTCTCTCTTCCGTGATTCTGCCATAGCAGCAGCAACTCTAGAAGAATGGTTAGTATTACTCATTTGATGAGATGAGAAATCAGAGGAACTCAACAGTACTGAGGCATCTGGAAGCTTTTCGATAGAATTTAATGACAATAGTGAAGCGGTATTTGACTGCCTGTGTAATGAGGACATGGAGTTTCTACAAAAGAAGAAATTCCACAGTGAAGGCCAACTAAAAACCCAAAATCAAGTTAGACAATGAGGGAAACATATGATTTCTGAAGACATTGTGACAATATGCTGGAGGATTAACAAAACGAAATGCAGACGAAGGAAGTACGAGAAGAATGAAAAATTTTAAATTCTACTTGACATGACGTACAAGCAGTTAATATATAGTAGATCTCTTCCTTTGCTCACTTTAAAGGAAATCAGTCAGTGATAGAATATTGTAAAGGCCAGTGAGTGAAAATTGAAATGTCGGAATTTATTGTATTGCATAGTCTATCGCAAACATCCTAATAATTTAACCTGATGTTACAATAAGGGTGTTTTTGGTCGCATGGTCTCCTATTCCATGGAATCCAACCCATCTCAAAGCCAGTTTTCAAGAGTGTTATCACAGCGAGCCATAAGCCTTTTAACAATATATAGGAATCACATTCCCTTGTTTCCGATGAAGTAGGGGAACTAGATTCTTTAGGGGAGGCAAGGAGTGCGATCCCCACATACATGGGAACTGTAGTGTTATCTATAACCTCATTTTCTCTCTTCCCTTTCCTATCTTCTGCTATCCATTCCTCCATCATTCCCCTCCATTCCCATGGAATGAGATTCCATCAACCAAGCACTCCCTAAGAGTCACGATATATCATGATATTCAGAACTCTGGTTAAATTCCAGTGTTACGTCACGATGTTTTGAACCACAGTTATATGCCACTACTACTTAGATTTTCAAGTTTTTAGGATCAGCTCCGCTATGATTTTGCATTGCATCCATGATCTCTTCAGTATGTGGCTAATTTTTAGAAATGGATAGTTGATATATTATAACTACAACTAGAGTATCTGCTTAAGTCTTAATAGTCTGGATCCCTAACTTGCCAGCCATTGTTCTACTTCTAGCAAATTATCTGTTGTGGCATTGTTCCATTACTAGCTAATTGCCTTGTAATACAAAGCAACCAATTTGAAGATTGCAGCCGTCCAGCTTCCGGTGAGGGTGTCTGATTTGATAAGCAAAGGGTTTTATTAAGCCTATATGTTAAGCTTATTTCATCAATCATTTTAACGGTGAAGAGTTGGTTAATACCCCATTTATTAATTACACGCAAGTCTCCAATCGTTGAATTAAAAACTGAGGGGAAGGGCCAAACATATACATGTAAGCCAAGAGCACCAAGCCACCATGCCTAGTACTTTTAAGTATCAAACAACCGCAACAAATTGTGCAAATCAATCAATCTATATTTGTGTGTTTATTGTACTAAAAAGAGAGAAAGAGAAACTCAAGAACCCTAGATTATGGAAGAAAAGGAAGTTTACTGATTGTTGTGAGACACGTTTGGTGCAGTAGTTGGAAGAGCTTCTTGGGGTTTGTCATCCTTGTGAGTTCCTTCTTCTTCTTGTTTTCTTAGTTGGTCTTTCAATTGTTCCTCTTCTCCTTCGTCCTCAGAACTAGAAGAAGCGTAATCCACCAGAGACATGTTTCTCTCTGTGAGAGATAAAGCGCTGCACTGCACTGCACTATAATAAATCGTGGATTATAGTTGTTGAACGCTCCCGAGCAGAAGAAGAAGTGAAGGTTGCAGCATCCGATGAACTCTCTGCTTTGGGGATTTCTGCGCAAAACAGAAGAACCTGGAAATTGGAATAGAACCGTACCGTACCGTGGTAAAACTGGAATGGAACCCAACCCATAATGGTTCCGATTTTATTTTATTTTATTTTATTCGGAACCACCGAAAACCCCCAAGCTAAGCACAACCCTAAAACCCCAACGAACTGAAGAAAAAAAGCGCAAGTAGAGGAAACTTTTAACAGGAGAGAAAGGGAGGCCGTAGTGCACTGCGGAACCGCGAGTGTGAGTCGATCTTCTTGAGTTCTTCTCCGTCCAACTTCTTGAACCCAGCAACCGTAAGCACCAAATCAATGAGTTATTTGTTTGCTTCTTTCATACCTGTTTTAAGCTCTCTAAATCCTCTATTTATTTGTTTGTTCAAATTCAATGTTGTTGTTGCTTTACAGGGTGTGGTGTTGTGGCGATTAAAAGAAAAATATGATGATGGAAGTCGAAGAGGAGGAGGAGGAGGGCGGAAATAGTAATTACAGGCTGGTTCCTTGGATAAATTGGGATGAGTGGAACTTTGTTAGAGGTTCTCTTTTCTCTTCTTCTCCCCACTCCATTGCTGCAGCTTTGTCAAGAGTAACACCACCACCAACCCTCTCTCTCTCTCTCTCTCTATCTGAAATTTTCTAATCATTTGAACAATTCCATTTATCGTTTATGAATACTTGGAGGGATATATTGAAATGTATGTATGAATTGAGAATACATTGTTGCCCTATGTCCTTTATTTTATGCTATCTATTTTCCCTTTTCAGATATCCGCGTGGAGAAGCAAGGGACATCTTTCCACTGCCATTGAAATCACAGCTTCTATCATTGAAATTCAGCAAAAAGATCCTTACTTTACACTAAGGTCTTCTCCCGTCTGTAGACTTCTATTTTTTGTTGCAAGTCATTGCAAACAGAAGAAGACGTTCTCATGCCATTTCATTGAAACAAGGAGAAAATACATATATTAAAACTAACACACACCACACAAAACTAACCCAATGAAAAACCCAGTATTCTTCTTACTTTTTACTAACATCCTTATAGCATTTGTTTTTCTTCTTTTTTGTTGTTTACAGTGAATATTACGTTATTATGCAACCTTATGGTCAAGGTTGTTCTACAATGAATTTGGTAATTAAACGTGCTAGGAAACTAATTAGTTATGACTATGCATGCAAAAAATAATCACTACTAATATGAAATTGTTGGAATATCACATGCGAGCTTATGCCTAGGTTCTTTACGGTAACTGCAAGAATAATGCATACTATTTCCATGGTGTAACTGGTTATTCTTTACCTTTGGGACCAAATTAGTTATTGGGTATTTAGGCATGAACCGTTTTTGGTTTTTGAGATAAAATGGGCTTTCTTTGCATGTGGAAAACCTCTCGCCTTTAACTAGATGTTTAGTGCTTATCGAATAGTATACAAACTCTTTTTTAGCATAGAAAATTCTCACGCAACATTGGTTTCTACAAGTTAAAAGCGAGTTACATCTGTGTTTGATTCTTAAATTTGTTTCTACTTTATATACATAAGTTAAACTGACTATTTTGTTTTTAACAATTCTTAGTTGTTGTTATTATTATTATTATTATTATTATTATTATTATTATTATTATTATTGACTGGCGTGTGAATGACTGCAGTTATCTTTGATTAATTATTTTATTTATTTATTGCAGGTCGGAACCAAACAATGATGCTTCAAACTCAGAGGAGATGCTGGCAATGCTATATTGCATGGCCATCATGAGGTGAGCTCATTTTCCCATGAAACATATATTTCGTGCTATCATGATATTGGCTATTCTATGTTTTGTTGATATTGAGCATTTGCCGAGGTAGGTAGTGCTCACCTGGAAAAAACCGTAAGAAAAAGTTTTTAATTGCTCAAGAAGTTGAGCTTATAAGATAGGTTCGGGCTTAATACAGACAACCCATGTTTTCTAGTTTGCTTGCACCCTGTTGTGCTTGTAAGACAGGATTAGGCCGTAAACTCTTTTATTTGTGGAAGCTTGTGAATGGAATCATTGAGAATAACCTTAAGAAAACAACTTTGATTGCTGAAGAAGTTGTGAAATCATTATGAATGGCATCATTGCAAATACTACCATAACTTTTTTTCCTTGATTTATACGTATCAAATAAGCTTTCTAAAAAGTCTAAAGTTTAAGTTTATAAAACATGATTAACAGTTGGAGGTAGGGTGCATAACCATTTACCCAATCCAATCCATAACAAAACTTAAACAATATATATTTTAGAACACACAATTTTCCAAACTGTCATCAACATTTCCATTTATTCGTTTCCATGTAGTTATGCCTCAGTGAATAGGACTAGGCTTGCTAACCCTCTATTTATTGGAAAAGGCTTGTGAATGGTGTTGTTGAGAAGAACCGCAAGAAAACGGAGGCTTCAATTGCAGAGGAAGCTGATAGAATCGGTTTGCCTCGCATGCTGATTGACGTCCGTCATGGTGAGAAGACTGAATTATGATTTGTTCTCTTCGTTAATTATAATTATAGACTATGAATACTATTCCTACTGTACTTTCTGAAGGATAGTTTTGATAACCTTATTATGTCTGTAGAGGCTTCTCACCGTGATCTCCCTTCACTTCAGTTGGTTCGTCTTGCCTCTGTCAAGGTACTCAGTTTTTTTTTTTCCTGATCCAGGCTATTTGTTCGATTGTTTGTCTAAATTTTTTTTCTCTTTTCAAACCTTTCGAGCTTTTACGGGCAGAGCAAGAGCGAAGAATACTATAGTCACCCAGGGTATTTGGACCAGTATGGGGGTGGACCCTGCTGCCATCCCTGCCTATTACTAGTTTTATGTGGCCTATTCTTTGGTGTCTTTCTATAGCTGGTTGATGCAATGTTACTGCAACATTAATTTGATTCTACTTTGTTACTTAGTAGCATACATGTTCAAATGCTATGTAAGAACTACACATATTTAAACAACAATAAAAAAAAGAAAAGAATATATGTTGCTTATCTTCTCATATATGAAATGAACACTACAATTTGTAGGGCCTCTAAGACCCTCAGGCTTTAGACGGTGGTGCGAAAGCCTAAGTAACCTTTTTTTTTTCTTCTTTCTATCATTGACTCCCAGTGTTGAATTATTGCACTACATAATTTTATTCCATATTGAAAAGTAAACTTCATAATATTGAATAATTATAATCTCAGGCACTTGATTGGCTAAAATCGTATTATTGGGAGCCTCAGAAGAATGCGATTCCATTTCAAAAGCATAGAACTGCCAATGTCAGAAAAGAGATAAAATCTAAAGTGCGGGAGTTAGCCTTTTGCTTAAATGTGAAGCAAGCTTCGCAGTCAGATTCTTTGCCAGTAAAGAGAAAACGTAAGTATCAAAGTTATGTTTTCTTAAGGTTAAGCCACTATATTTCTAATTTTATGATTATGTGTATAGATATCATGGCATTATTCTCATTGTAAAAGCCCATACCACTGACTTTATCATGATATTCTCTGGTATCATCATTTTTGTTCTCATAATAAAATTCATGTTATTCCATACTCTTCTTTTAGGATGTGCCTTATTAACTGGACTCCAGTTTGAACCTCAAAAAGACAGATGAAATGTTGTTGGATATAATCTGGGAATGTGCAAGTCTGATTGGAACGTGAAGTTGTTATTTTATGTTGAAAGAAAGCAGTCTTCTTTGGAATCTTTCTTTCTTAAGCTTGCTGGATATTTTATAGTTTGTACACTTTTCAGGCTGTTCAGGAAGTATGGAAATTACCCCTAGGTTTCATTTTAACTTGCATATATCAAAAGGAAGTAACAGATGGTGAGATTCCTTAGAATCTTTCAGTGCACGTGCGTGATGAAGTCATTCTCTTAAATATTCTAGGCTGCACTCTTCCCAAGTCAACAGCAGATGGTGTATGGAGCTAAATTCCATAGAATCTTCCATTCTAGTTGTTGTACACTTTTTCACTGACAACATATAACCGCATGCATGTTTGATCCTTTAAAAAACACTCACCTGAACAAACAAAAATAGTGACTTGCCACAGAGCAACTGTAGAGAAGGTGATTGATAGTTTGTATTCCCTGGATATAACCTAGCCACCCAACCTTAACTTGTTAGGGAGCGAACCTCATATTAATCTTTACATGATTGAAAGCCACCACCTGAGGTAGATGATATTCTTCAAGATATGCTGGTGGTCTGGAAATTGCCAAAAATTTTCTCTTGAACATCCATCCTTGCAATAGGCTAAGGATAATAATTTGTGGAAATATGTGCCATTCCTTGCAACAGGCTTAATTCTCACATGTCTGGGGGTGTTGAGGAGGTGGTTCACAATTATTCTTGTTAGGAGTTGGGCTCGGTGTGGAAGAGAGAGTCAATGAGGGGTGAGAAAGTGAGATAGAAGAAGGGAAAAACAAGGTAGGAAGTCATTGATATATTTAATAAGCCCAGGTTGCTGGGGTGAAGCTTTAAGGTATAATAAGAAAGACAATTTCATGCTTCTGGCAAAGTCGTCATGGAAGGGGGGAGACTAGCAAAGGGACTGAGTTCTCCGTGGGTCTAGTTGGTACTCGGAGGCTGGATGGGTCGTACCAATGAGGATGGCGACTATGCAAGGTTGTCTCTCGAGAGTGGAGATTAAAAATGGGAATGAAAGCATACAGTTAGTGGCTACCAAAATGAAGGACACTGCAAATCTTTGGCGGCAGGAAGAATAAACGCGTAGAACTGCAATTACACAGAATGGGCGCATACCCCGTAAACAATTGGGATGACCTGCGCGAGTTGATGCGTGTTGCTTTTGTTCCTTTGGACTACGAGTTCGATCTCTACGTTCGCTTGATAGGAATTACACAGAATGGGCGCATAGTTACTGACTACGCCACTGAATTCGGACTTTGTGCGTGCAGGCGAAGCCTCAAGAGCCGAAACAAGAAACAACATTCTGATTCTATCACGGATTAGATGTGAGGATCAAGTTTGTGCTAGCTTTGGAAAAATTTGACGCCGTCTTAACAGCTAAAAATACGGCGAAACACGCAGATGCTAAGCTTCAATTCCATGATCGCTTAGAGAAGAAACTTTTTGTGAACCTAGTCCGCTCTTCTACTTTTCCGCAGCGGTCTCCTAATGATATTTCACCGAAGTGCTTTAAATGTGGTCATATTCAAAGTTATTGTCCCAAAGGCAAGTCCGTGCTATTGACTAATGAATTGAATAACAAGAATGCATGGAATTAGTACCCCAGTTGATGGTGAAGGCAAGCTTATTTCCTTGGTTGCAAAAGGCACCGTCTCTACCCTTGATAAGCTTCTTCAACCCGGGGAGGGTGATGTAAGCGGGTTAATTAGGGATAATTGGGCCTAATAAAGTAAAGTCCATGTTAGTTAGGGTTATGGTTAATTACTTGCCAAAGAAGCCATTAGGCTTATAAATGAGTTTTGAGAATTAGATTGAAGTTGGTTGAATTGAATTGAAGAAAATTTATTATCTTTTATTTATCTCTTTTAGGGTTTATCGTAGATTGAGTATAGCTTAGAATTCATCATAACTTGTCGCCGTAATTGATTATGAAATACATATTGATAAGAAGCATGTGCAAATTCCTAGCATTTTCTATTTTAAATGCAACATTTACTGAGCTACAATTTGATTTCAGGTCTTAAAGGACAGATCAAGAGAACCCTCCGGATTCTTGTCGGTTTATATTCTTCCTTCCCTTCAGAGTTAGTGGCTGTGTTGCTGGAGTTTCTAGCGAAAACATTGGATTCCTCGGATTGCAATGATGTAGAGCCTTCTATGGGTTCTGGAGTAGAACAAATTTCTGGAAAATCCAAAACAGTAACAGTTGATATTTGGAAACTCATTATAACCAGGTTTTCAAGTAAAGAACCAGATTTGATCCTGATCATGCTCAAGGCACTTTTCGAAACAATTGAGCGTAGTGAAGCCAAGAAGTTTGAAGATGGTAAGTTTATACCTTTTTATTTGGTTAAAATGTATAAATTTCTACAGAAGCTTTCTTCAACCAAAAAAGAAAAAGAAAAAGACATTTGAGTGAGTTTTTCACTTCACAAGAATAGTTGTTTCTTTCCTTTGCGTCTCAAGTCCGTATGAACCCAATAACAATAGAGTTTTTCAGTTTGGTTGCTGACATTTCATTACAATGTCTTTTCTACTCGAGTGGAGCTTTGTCTTGATATTTCCCTTTCCTGGATGTTTGACAGGAAGTGAGCTTCTCCCAACTGAAATTCGTGAAATTGAACACCTTTCTTCTCTAGTTCTGTGGCTAATAGAAAAATATAAAAAAGTCAACCGGGCAGCATGTGCAATCCAAGATTCTACATATGAAGAAAATATTTCAAAAGCAACGCTAGTTGAGCTACTAAAAAAATGTGTTGCAGTATCCTCCCTTGGCAATGGCCAACTTGCAGAATCTGCTCTGCTTCTTGCGCAGATGATAGGAAGTAGTTCTGTGGTAGAGAGACTCAAGAAGCTCTCTCTCTTAAGTTTTTCTAACTCGGATTGTGCTGAAAAAAGCTCTAGTCACATGGGGACTGACTACTCGCTTCTCCAACAAGAATCTTCAATCACTAAAGCACAGGAAAAATTGGACTTGCTTAGACGACATCGACAGAAAGCAGAGAGTTATGTGGTAAGTGAGCGTGACATGCAAATGAAGGAAAGCAGGTGGAGAGTGGCCAAGTCATGGAAACCATGCCCAATTGGTATGCTTCCTTCTGATTTCCATTCTGCAGGGGTTATTCCCATTCTTGATAGGGATGTCAGCACTCTTGAGGTTCAGCAAGGATCAGAAAGCAAGCAGTCTTCAGGACTAAAACGTTGTAATGAAATAATAAATTATAGTTCTGATACTGAATCATTAGAGGATGCCTCAAAGAAGTTTAAAATGGCAGTCGAGGATAGTCTTGAAGACAAATATTCACCTCCGAAACCCTGGAAAGGCCGATTAATGATAAATGGTGTTTGGAAGAAGGTTGGGCAAGAAGAGCTGCTTGCCATTGAGTCTGATGTGAGAATTTTGGTGTGATTTCCCGCCTTCATTGAGGTAATGGTTTTCATTATAGTCAGTGCAATTGCTACTAATGACAATGCAGCATCAATGCAAATGTTTTGTAGCTTTTTCTTTATGTATTGGAAATTAGTGTTTATGGCAAATTTTTCCTTGCATATATGAAATATCTTGCATTCTCAAGCAATGTAATGCGACTTTTTTCAATGTATTGAAGGTAATAGTTTCTTAAATGTTCCAATTCTTCATGCCTCACAATTGATCACATTTTGCTTTCATGTGGGCCTTCCTGAAGTATGTGGAGGAACTGTTTTGCCTGAGTTTAGAATCAATGCTGATATTTCTACTTCTATCTTGGAATGGGCAAGTTATGGACTGCTGCGAATGCCACTTCTGTCACTGCTTGGAAAATGGGTTTGGGAAAGAATCATTCCCGCTTTTATTTGGGTTATTTGGCAGGAAAGAAACAATATGATTTTTAGGGGTTGCTAAAGATGTGAATAGTTTGTGAATAGATATTAAAATCACCTTGTGGATAGGAGATACACTTGGGGCATATTTAATGATTCACACTGATGCATTGGAAGATATTGTGAACGATACAAATGCATGATGTATACTTTTTGCACTAACAATTAGTTTTTAATATATATATATATATATATATTTTTGTTATTGAATACAAATATTTATATCTCACAACCGTACTCAAAACATTCCCCACCTGAACATGACACATGCCAACTGCCATCCTCAGATTATCCCCCTTTTTTTAAAAAAAAAAAAAAAAAAAATTCTTTAAAACCAAAACAAGCATACAATATAATTTGACAGTGAAGAGAACGACAATGGAAAAGTCCAGACCTCTAACCAAATTAGGAAGGTAAAACAGAGATATAAATAGACGTGAAAACTAACCGGCTTGATCAGAATAGGATGAGAGTCCCCGTTCCATTGGCGACCATGGTGAATGTCTAGCAGGGGCGACCTGAGAACACATGAAATGAATGAATACTGGACAACAATGGAGTTCCTCTCATGTGTTCTCAAGTTGCCCCTGTTGGACACCACCACCACCTATTCGCTTTCTTTCTTTGTTTCTTTCGTCTGTTTACTTCTTCTTACATATATTGAGTCGTGAAATGTACTCCACATCTGAAGTTTCTGTACTGCATCCAATCTCTTGGTACTTTAGACTTGAATTAAAACGCATGTGATGTGAAGTACATGTTGCCACGTACTATTTTCTAAAACTTGTACTAATAGTTCAACTAAAACCATAATCATGGTTTAAGTAGCTAAACATTCATTGTCAATAGGATTACTATGTCTTTTATTTCTCACTTGTGATTGATCCTAACGCAGCTATCCTATTATCATGCATTTTCAAGGAATCCATTGTACACAATACTGAATAATGGATTCCTTTTGCAAATTGGTGGATAACATGTGATGACACTGCAGTTGAATCCCCCGTTTGGAGGTAACAAACCTCAGGTTAATTTCCTGTTTGGTAGCTCATTAGGCTTTATCAGTGAAAGCTGATGAGCCATTTAGATCGAGGGCATGTGATTGTATGTATAACATAGAGGTAGAAGATGCAGCAAATGGCAAACCAAAAATGATCATACATTTAGGCATTGTTTGTTTAAATGAATGGGGGAAGATTGTCATTTTTTATTTATTTTAATTAAACTGAAAATTCATTATTTTTTAAAAGCAAAAACCATTTAGGTTCAAAGTACATCCCATCTCGTCTCAAAATCATTACTGCTACTATTACTACTACATCATTAGCATAGACTGAAGCAGCCAAATAGCGATCTCTTAAGTTTAAACTCCTAATATGAATTGATCTAAAGCATTCAAAAAAAATATGAGGTCATATGCAAACAATAAGTGGTTGATTTCTAAGGAAAATCTTTTGGCTTTAAATCCACTGATCTCCCCATTGGCCTGGGCTTTAATCATCATTCTAGAAAACGTCTCGGCTAGAACAATGAAGAGGAAAGGGGAGATATGATCCCCTTGTCTAATACCTCTACTTGGTTTGATGAAAGAGTTGGGTTTACCATTGATTAGAACATTGTAGGCTATTGATGAAAGACAACAATGTAAGAGACTACACCAATCACTGAAAAAACCAATAGCTGAGAAGGCATCAAGAAGAAAGCCCTACTCAACCCCGTCATACACCTTATCCATGTCCATCTTGATACTGATCCACTCACGTTTTCTTCTTCTATATTTTTTAAATTGATGCATCACCTTCTGTATCACACTCGTATTGTCTCCAATGAGTCTCCTTGGGATAAAAGCCTCTTGAAAAGGCGAGAGAAACTTGAGAAGAAGATCTTAAGGTGATTGGCTAAGATTTTAGAAAAAAAATTTATAGCAAATGTTGTAGAGGCTTATGGGTCTGAATTGTAAAACTTGAGTGGGATTGTGGCATTTTGGAATGAGGGCAATATAAGTGAAATTCCAGGCTTGAGGGACATTTTATTAAAAAAAAAAAAAAAAGGGACATGTTTATAGATAAAAAAAAAAGGTACTCAACTGTATTGACAACATAATCTTTGACTATGTTCTAATACTTTTTGAAAAAAACAACTTGAAATCCATACGGACCAGGAGTTTTAAGGTTCCAAAAAAACTTGAGAGTATTCCAGATCTCTTCCTCCCCTGGAATAGACGTTAGAGAACAATTCTCTTCGACAACGATGTATGGTTAGAAAAGTTGAAGAATTTCAGGGTTTGAATCTGGGTAAGAAGAAATTAAATTATCCTAAAATAGTCTTTGATGAGAGTCGTCACATCTTCTGCACTAGAAACCCACTGACCTTGAATGTTTTTGAGTTTGGATATAAATTTCTTCTTGACCTTCAGAATGGTGAAGTTGTGAAAAAAACATTGTTTTTATCCCCAAGAGAAACAAAGTTCTTCCTAGATTGTTACTTCCAATATGACTCCTCCAGATCAAAAGTTCTTCAAGGAAGCTATTGAGGTTAACAAGTTCAATGGTATCTTGTTTGGTAGTGGGGGGAGATAATAAGCGGTCAATCTTACTTCTCACCCCCTTTATTAGATGGAAAATATATCCAAAGTGTTATTTTTTTCCATATAGAAAGGTTATTTCTAAGTTTCTGGAGTTTATTAAGGAGTCCAATGGAGGGGCTGGTTGAGGAAAAGGTTCTTTGGTGCCATCCCACATGCTTTCAAGCATTTTACCATATCAAGTCTCTGGACCACATATCAAGGAATCTGAAAGGCATGTTACCATTACAGAGGTTTGTATAAAGATCAAGAACGATTGCTCTATGGTCTGAGCAATGAGCATAGATTGAGGATTGATTTGCTAGTAGACTTGACAAATATTGAATAATTCCTCGCTAGAATTGTTGATCGAGTTTTAGATTTGAAGACATATTCACAATACAGGATGTCCTAGGTTCGAAATTTCCAAGAAAAAATTGCCAAAAGTGAGACAAATGAGAAAGAAAAAAAAAAAAAAAAGGAAATGAGTAGAGAACATGAACGTGGTGATAATGTTTTTCTTTGATTTTTCACAATATTTTGAATTTTTTTTTCTACTGGTGCAAATAATATTTTCTTAGATGTTGAATTACTTTTCCTTTGTGTGTAATGTATGTAGTTTCACATAGAGTTTTTTCTTCAATTGCACAACATTTACAATGTGATAAAAACCGCCCACAGAGAGCTACAACAAACACTGTCTACAACATCGCATATTAGTATGGCAAAACTACATCATGAATTCTCCCCATCATAATGGTTGTTTGGTTTACCAACTTTTATTTTCTAAGAAACTTTGCATACTTGAGTGAAAAACAAACATTGAAAATCGATTTGCCTGAAAATCAAATTCTACCTACCCCTAAAGATTTTGTTGCCATGGCAAATGATAACAGGTGGCATTGTTACTGAAATTGTACCATGACATTATCACATTTTGAGATTATTAGACTCCGCACTCACAAGTATAGTAAAGTAAATGTGCATATAATATCATTCAAGGTTGATTAATTAAGTGTCTTGAGGGTGCCTTCATGAAAATGGATGGGGGTCTATCATAGATTTATTGATTCTCTTTGAGATATTAATTTATGTGTGGAAAAAAAAAACTTGGTGCAATTGGGCAACCCAAAGGAAAATGTTATGGGAGATGTGCAATGATTGGATCAATTTGGAGAAAACGCAATCACCCGATTTTTCATTAAAGCATGATGCAGGAGGATCTAAGTCAGATGATGCTCAGCTGTCAGATAACACTAAGATATCTTGAATTAGCAGATCAGCGCAAGGATGCCAGGAAATCATAAATTTTTTTTTTTAATTTGGCAGTTTTGGGTGCATTTTGGTATTTTGGTCATAACTTTGGCTACAATTATCAGAATCGCGCAAACGACTCCAATTCGGAAAGCTTTTTTCAACGCGCACGTTGTGGTCAACCAGCTATGCTCGTTGCACATCTTTTCAAAGCCAAAATTTACCGTTTTTTTTCCGAATCCACAAATTTAGTATTTTTTCCCCCTTTATAGTAATATTTCAATTATTGTTTAAGAAGTGATTCTGAACCCAATTTGGGCCAAATTACTGGCAGTATATTTCTTTTATTACGTATTTTGTTTTAGCGTGATTATTAGGGTTTTGCTATTTTTGCTAAAATTTTAATAATCACGAGTTTTAGCTATAAAGCCCGGCTTGTGGGCTGATTTTAGAGAGACATTTGATTTGAGTAATTTAATTGAACATTAGAGTTATTTCTCTGTGTTTTTGGGCGAATATCTTGTATCATTCCTTGTGAATTTTCTGTTGAACTAGCCCGTAGGATAATCACTATTCTGACCAGCGTCAAAGCACCAAGAGTGCATGAGTTCGATTCTCATTCTCAACATTTGATATTTATTTATTATATTTGGGAGATAAAAGACGGTTGAGATTTATCCAAACATGAAGATCTAATGGCTGGGACTTAAAGTTAGCATTTATGAAGATTTATCCCCAATAAGAATGCAAGGGATCGATTCCCATATATATCCGACATTTTTTATTTTATTTATTTATTTTCTTCAAAAATTGATTGTGGTTATTAGGCATGTAAGTATATTTATTTATTTATCATACTCAAACATTTAGCATGTGAATAATGCTATAATAAGGTAGATTAGTGAGACAACCTTGGAGTGTGATTTGTGCTGCAACCTTAGGGTATGATTATTGACACATGTTTTGAATGACAATATATATTTATTAAAGCACCAAATCTGATTTAAATGATTTTTTTTTTTTGCAAAAGTCCAGTCCATTGACAATCCTAATTATCATGGTGATTGAAACTAAAAACAATACTTTTGCTGTGAGAGAATATGTTAATTATTTCAACAACCACTTAGTTTATTCTATTGAGATGTCCATGTTTTGCATTAGCACTGAAATCAAGATAGAGAATAGGTTAAGTTATTTCATGTTTTGCATTAGTTTATTCATTTCACTGAAATTCTATTGAGATGTCCACTTAGTAATTAATTAATAGACCCCAATTTGTAAATGCCTCAATTAGACCCTAATTGAAAATTTCAATAATTTCATTTAGTATAGGTGTTTGTTTTAATTTTTTGAATTACGCCTAAGGAATTATATGAATAAAAGAAAAATCTGGCCCTTAAAAGGATAATATTCTTATGCATTGGATGGTTAGATCAATTGCAATGAAATCAATAGCGTTTTATTGAAATATTATAGAGTTCTTATTCTAATTTCTTTTATTGACATTTGCATACTCATGCTATTATTCAGTTTTGTTTTTTTTAAACATGTACAATGGCATTTATTGACAAGAATAATGTGATTTATTGACATGTACAGTGGGACTTTAATGTTAGAATATTCCTAGCATACATTATAATATAGTGTTGAATATCCTAGCATCCATTGGTATACATTTGCATGCATTTGTATACAGTGTGATTTACATATGCATACAATGAGACTTCAATGTTAAGGATGTACACAATGTGATTTACATTTGCATACAAAATGTGTTATTCTTGAGGTACTGTATTTCTTGCTCATTAGTAGACTTTTTCAAAATTTTGTTGTCTACTAAAACATTTAACACGTGGAACAATGTTGTAGTGGTTCATTTTATATATTTGAATTTTAAGAATTACAAATGCAATATTATTGTGTATGACAGGGTTTAGTGTTGGAAAAAAAAAATTAAGAAAACAAAGTAAACTCTGTCGAAATTCTAAAAAAAAAAAAAATTATGTTTTGTTGCCTACTCAAACATTTAGCATGTAGAGTAATGTTATAGTGGTTTATTGTGTTTTATGCCATTTTGATGAATACAAATGCAAATTTATGAGGTATGACAAATTTTAGTATTGAAATTTTAAAAAAAAACAAGATAGACTGTTAAAATTCAACAAAAATATTGTAATTAATTTAATTTAAGCTACCATTACAGAAACACCAAATATTTGTGATTGAGACAATACCGCTATGGATATTAAAAAGATGAATGATATGACATATATTATATAAATATGTTTAGTGGTAATAGTACATGTGCCACAACCTTGGGGTATGATTAGTGACACGTGTCTTGAACGACAATATATATTTATTAGACAACTTTTTTTAATGACAAACTTTTTATTCTTTTTTATTATTATTATGGTTTAGTTTAAGCCCATGTACCAGTAGTTAATAACATATTGACCTAAAATTCCTAGAGCCACGCCGAGTGATTTTTCAACACACTTAAAGCCATGAGAAACACGATAGAAAGATAAGTCGCTATTTTCGATGAAAATAATTAACACCGTACGGTAGTGCCAACGACACAGGGAATACCATAGTTATATTTACAAAACAGGATGGTGTTTGGGGTGAGAGATAAAAGACGACTGAGATTTAACCAAATATATGAATCTAACGGATCACATAAAATCCAAAGCGGCAAGAGTGCATGAGTTCAATTCCCATATCCAACATTTTCATTTTTATTTATTTATTTTTCTCTTACACTCTTTCAATTCTCTTGACCCTCACTTACACTCTTTCATCTGTCTCACTTTCAATTACTCATCTTTTAAGTATAAGTTTATTATTTTTTTATACTAAATCTATTTTGTTGTACACATAAATTTATAATTTGGTGTGTTTTAGTATTTTTCATTGTGTACAATTTCAAATTTGTTGGGAAACTATGAAATACATTTTATAATGTGAAATGAGTGGCTTTGTATCGTAACTTTTATGTTTTTCAATTGATTTCTTGCGCAAACGGGTTGGCATGTCACGAAGTTTACCAAAAAAATGATATCGTGCCAACGGCACGGGGGACGCACTAGTTATATATACAAAACATGATGGTGTTTGAGTTGAGAGATAAAAGACGGCTGAGATTTACCTAATATTAGAATCTAACGAAACACATAGAACTTAAAGCACCAAAAGTGTATGAGTTTGATTCCCATACCCAACATTTTGATATTTATTTAATTGTTGATGGTGGTGATTAGGCATGTAACTATGAATGATGAAAACTTAAGGGTGATTATGTTTTGACAAGTTTTAAACTTTTATCGTGCCAACGGCACGAGGAATACTCTAGTATATATATAAAACATGATGGTGTTTTTGGGTGAGAAATAAAAGACACCTAAGATTTACCCAAATATAAGAATTTAACGGATCACATAGAATTAAAGCACCAAGAATTCATGGGTTCGATTCTCATACCCAACATTTTGATATTTATTTATTTTTCTTCAATTATTGATGGTGATTATTAGGCATGTAACTATGAATGATGAAAACTTAAGGGTGATCATGTTTTAACAAGTTTTAAACTTTTATCTTGCCAACAACACGGGGAATACCCTACTATATATATAAAACAAGATGGTGTTTGGGGTGTGAGATAAAAGACGGCTTAGATTTACCAAAATATAAGAATCTAGCGGATCACATAGAACTCAAAGCACCAAGAGTGCATGGGTTCGATTCCCATAGCTAACATTTTTTAAATTTATTTATTTTTCTTCAAATGTTGATGGTAGTGGTGTTGAAAACTCAAGGGTGATCATATTTTGACAAATTTTATACTTTTATCGTGCCAACGGCACGGGGAATTAGTATATTTACAAATTGGAATGGTGTTTTAGGTTGGAGATAAAAGACGGCCGAGATTTACCCAAACATAAATATCTAACGAATCACATAGAGGGGGATGTGAGGGTGTTTAGCTAAAATTTATGTTCACATAGGACTAAAATACCCCTGTCCAAAGTTGAAAAATCTCATCCTATCAAACAATTTGAGTGTTGAAGGCATGAGGAATACCCTAGTATATATATAAGCAAGTATGATAGTCTTAATGATGATCCTACATGTATTTCGTGTCTATCTCACCCGTGGGTTTAAAAAACCTCGCGAATTGACTTGGGTTACATGTGTGGTTCTAGATGTATTGACCGCATCTTTTGGTGTAATTGGTTATTCCTTAACTCGGGACCAAATTTGTTATTGGGCAGTCAAAATCATAACAGGCGTATCCGACGTTATTCTTGTAATCGGATCGCCCCTGGTGGATTTATTACGTGGAAGTGCTAGTGTGGGTCAATCTACTTTTACTTGTTTTTATAGTTTACACACTTTTGTATTACCTCTTCTTACTATCGTATTTATGTTAATGCACTTATTCCTCTATGTTGTTTATGGAATCTGATTCTTTTGGGGTTATAATTGATGGTTGTTTCTCAATGTTATCTCTACTGCAAAACCAGACATGAGAGTTTCTTCTCATCCACTCCCTTATAGTATCGTCACCGCAATAGAGTTTAACCACCAAGTTCGAGATGAATTGGTGTGGTTCCTCTACGCCTACGACACCACAATATCAAATCATAAACGACGAAAGCATGAGAGAAAAACATATTGGCTAGTGATAATATATATATATATAATTTCATTGATCCATGTTTGTAGTTGTGTATGGATATGCATACATATGTATGTGTGGTGAAAAAGTCGGGGTGATTTTTACCTTCGACTATTCAAGATGTCCACCAGGAACTAGAACAATTTGGATTGATTGTTTTGGGAATTGTCAGAATTAATGACATCGAACAAGCTACGGGTGTACCTGCAAATACATTCTGGCCCTCAAGTCAATAGAGCTCAAAAAGTGTACAAGTACAAGTGGGAGATATTGCATACCTTGAAATGTATTTTGTTGGGATAGTATTGGCCTGAATTTCCCCACACCACAGAAGCTTAGGACGGGGGCCCAATATAGTGATGTTTAACTTGGGGACAATATCTTTGTTATGTATAGTGGACCAATGTGTGTGCATAAGTACGAGACGGCCAAACAAATAGTATCATAACCGACGATTCAGCTGAGACTTAGAGAAGTAGAGATGCATATGAGAGTAGGAGCATTGTAGCGAGCCAGGTGGAGCGCCGGTCCTCCAGGTGGATGATCCAGTGTTAGGCTCCAAACCTTTGCCAAGTAGGGGTCTTATAAGTACGAACGAGGAGGAGTTAGTGCAGTGGTTGCAACTAGGTAGAGCTAACAACGTCAGCAATAGTCAAGCCCAAACACTAAATACTAATCTCAAGATCGTTGTTGCGCAAGACACTCGAGGAAAATGTGTATCTCGAGATGTTGCAGAACAGAGCGATTGTAAGGTGTGTGACAATTTGCATTGAAGGTGGAGATTGTTAGGATAATGTTGGCTTGAATAGTTCCACATCAAGTAAGGTAGAGTTGTCACAAAGGTTCATAAGGAAATGTTCCATTCCTTAATAGCAATGAGGCATTTTGGAGAAAAAACCCACACCACCGAAGCCCAGGTTGGGGCCCCAATATTTTGGTGGTTAAGTTGGAAACAATATCGTTGTTATGTATAGCGGACTAAGGAATGCGCACAAGTGTGCGACGCCATAACAAGTGCTATCAGAGCTTACGGTTCGACTGGGACTTAGCAAGGTGTAGGTGTAGGCGACACATCATTCAAGGAGAATAGGCGTGGGGCAACGAGCTAGGTGGAGTACAGGTCCTCCGAGTGAATGATCCAGGGTTAAGCTCTAGACCCTTTCTAAATGGGTTTCTTACAAGTCCGGACGAGATGGAGTTAGTGCGAAAGTTGTGACTAAGTTGAGCTAACAATGCCAGCAATAGTCGAGCCTGTACACCAAGTACTAATATCAGAATCGTGGTTGTGCAAGACACTCGAAATAGATCTGTACTTCGAGATGTTGCAGACAGGGTTGATTGTAGGATGTGTGGCAATTTTCTTGTTACCAAAAATATAGATTGTTGGATAATATCGACTTGAATAATCCAAAATTAATTAAGCTACAGTTTTCACGAAGGTTTATAAGGAGATTGTCCACTCCATAATATCAATGAGGCCTTTTGGAGATGGAGGGGGGCTCAAAATTGTGGTGTTTAAGTCGGAGACAATATCGTTGGTGTGTATAGTGCACCAAGGGATGAGCACAGATCTGCGACGCACTAATAAGTGGTATCAGAGCCGACGGCTTGGCTGTGACTTGGCGAGGAGGAGGTGCATATGACACATCATTCAAAGAGAGTACGTGCATGACATCAAGCTTGGTGGAATGCTGGTCATCCAGGTGAATGATTCAGGGTTGGACTCCAGATTCAGGTCAAGAAAGTGTTCTACAAATTCGGACGAAGTGGAGCTAGTGCGGTGGTTGCAACTATGTGGAGCTAATAGCGCTAGCAATGGTCAGACCCATACACCGAGTACTACTTTCAAGATCATGGTTGTATAAGACACTTGAGGAAGATGTGTACTTCTTAATGTTACGGACAGGGTGGATTGTAGAATGCGATAATTCGCGCCAAATGTGGTGATTGTAAGGATAGTATTGGTTTAAATAGTCTAAAATCAAGTAAGGTGAGACTGTCATAAAAGTTTATAAGGATGTGGTCTACTTCCTAATAGCAATGAGGCCTTTTGGAAGAACCCTCACAACACATAAGCCTAAGATGGGGGCCAAATATAGTGGTGTTTAAGTTGGGGACAATATTGTTCATATGTAAAGTGCACTAAGGGGTGCACACAAATGCGCGACACACTAACAAGTGGTATCAGAGAAGGTGTAGACGACACATCGTACAAAGAGAGCAGGCGCATAGCAGCTAGCTTGATGAGGTGTTGGTTAGGGATGGGCATCCCATCCCGCAATCTTGATCGCGCCTCAACCCAATTTTTCTCGAGTCTTATTGGGATTGATCAATCCCATCCCGATCCCGATCAAGAGTGAGATGGAAGCAGAATGTAGATTTTCAATCCCACCAATTCCGTCCCATCCCGAAATGTTTTTTTTAATATTTATTATTAATTATTTAATAATTATAATATGATATTTAATATGTTGTACCATGAAGAAGCACTAAGTAAAAAAATTTAAAATTTCAAATGTAATTCATGTAATTGAACTAGAAAGTGGACGAGCTTCTGATTTCTTGTTAGCTAGTATTTGCAAGTAGTGGAATTCTTTTAGAACCCATAGTAAGGTTGGAGGGGAGAGTCACTCACTAGTTTTGATTATAATTTAAACTTCACAACATAAGTTCTCTATGTTCGTAAGTTGGTTGTGAATCTAGCTAGTGTTGCAAGGAATCACTTTTAATCATAAAAATAAAGCCAACTGTTAACAAAACTTCAAACATTATTGATCCAGCTAGTGAATGGATTGAAACATTAATGAAGTAATTGACTTAGTTGTGTATTATGACTGGATGAAAAGAAATGCAGTTACTGTTTACAGTAATTTCAAATACCCATATCGGAATCAAGAAAGAGATTTAGGGTGTGTTTGGTTGCATGGAATCCTATGCCATGGGAATTCATGAGGGGAGCCCTACATTTTAGGCTAAATTGATGTATTACTCCAAATCCACCATTTGATTTTGTAATCAATGGTGGGAATGGAAGTCCCATGAATATGAAAATCTCACTCATTGGTCTCCCAAGGCATGTGATTCTCATGTTCATGGGACTTCCATTTCCACCATTGATCACAAAATCAAATGGTGGATGTGAAGTGATACCCCAAATTAGCCTAAAATATAGGAGTCCCCTCATGAATTCCCATGGCTTAGGATTCCATGCAACCAAACACACCCTTAATTTCAAATGCCCATAAATTCTTTCATGTAAAATATATGTGTGTTGGAAGAATGATGAAATTGAAATCCCTTTAATAGATTCCCTTGGCCATATTACAACACCAAGGTTGTCCTTATTCACAGTGAAAACCCTCGTGATCCCATCCTTTGGACTCCATATCCCAATTTCCCTCATTTGTTTACCAATCACATTTACTATCAGATTTTCACAATACTTGATTAGAAGATGGAGCATGTTGATCTTGTTCCGCCTCGAGCCCGTTTGGGATGGGATGCGGTCGGGATGAGATCTAACACATCCCGATCCCGAATGAATGGGATGGGATAGGGATGAGGTCAATCCTCCCATCCCATCCCGTGCACCCCTAGTGCTGGTCATCCAGGTGAATGATTTAGGGTTAGGCTCTAGATCCACACCAATAAAGTGTCCTACAAATCCGAACATGTTGAGTTAGTGCGGTGGTTGTGACTATGTGGAGTCAATAATGCCAACAATAGTCGAGTTTGTACACCAAGTACTACTCTCAGGATTGTGATTGTACAAGACACTCGAGAAAGAGGTTTAATTATTGATGTTGCGGACATGGTGGAATGTAGGATGTGACAATTTGCGCCAAAGGTGGAGATTGTTGGGATTGTGTTGCTTAAATAGTCTCACATCAAGTAAGATTGAGTTGTCGCGAAGACTTATAAAGAGGTGGTTTACTTCCTAATAGCAACAATGTCTTTTGGAGAAAAACCCCACAATACATAAGCCTAGGATGGTGGCCCAATATATTGGTGTTTAAGTTGGCGATAATATCGTTCGTATGCATACTGCACCAAGGGGTGCGTATAGATGTGTGATGCAATTACAAGTGGTATAAGAGCCTACGGTTCGACTGAGACTTGGCGAGGAAGATATGTAGGTGACACATTATTCAACTACAATAGGCACAGTACAACGAGGTTGGTAGATTGTTGGTCATCTAGATGAACGATTCAGGATTAAGCTCTAGATCACAACAAGAAAACGTCTTACAAATCCGGGCGATGTGGAGTTGGTGCGATGGTTGCGACTTAGCAGAGCCAAAAACACCAACAATAGTCGAGTTTGTACACCGAGTACCACTCTAGAATCATAGTTGCGCAAGACACTCGAGGAGGAGATATACTTCGAGACGTTGCAGACCGGGTGGATTGTAAGATTTGTCACAATTCGCACCAAAGTTGGAGAATTTTGGGATAGTGTTGCCTTGAATAGTCCTACATCAAGTAAGGTAGAGTTGTCACGATAGTTTTATAAGGAGGTGGTATACTCCCTAATAGCATTGAGGCAATTTGAAAAAAAAACTCACACCACAAAAGTCCAGGATGCGGGCCCAATATAGTAGCATTTAAGTTGGGGATAATATCGTCCCTACATATAGTTTAGGGGTGCACGACGCCCTAACTAGTAGTATCAAAGCAGACGGTTCGGCTAGGACTTAGCAAGTAGGAAGTGCAAGCGGTACATCATTTAAGGAGAGTAGGCGCTGGGCAGCGAGCTAGGTGGAACGCAAGTCCTCTAAGTGAATGATTCAAGGTTAGGCTCAAGACCATCACCAAGAGGATGTCTTACAATTCTGGACAAGTTGGAATTAATGTGGTAGTTGTGACTAGGTAAAGCCAACAACACCAGCAATAGATGAGCCCAGATACCAACTAATATTCTAAGGATCGTGGTTGCGCAAGACACTTGAAGAGGAGATGCACTTCAAGATGTTGCAGAGAGGGTGGATTGTAGGATGTGACAATTCATGACATAGGTGGAGATTCTAGGGATAATATTGGCTTAAGAAGTCTGACATCAAGTAAAATGGAGTTGTCACGAAGGTTTAGAAGGAGGTGATCCACTCCCTAATAGCAACGAGACCTTTTGGAGAAAAACCCTTCAACGTAAAAGCCCATGATGGGAGCCCAATATATTGGTGTTTAAGTTGGGGACAATATAGTTGGTATGTATAGGTGCACACAGGTGCTCGATGCCCTAGCAAGTAGTATCAGAGCCGACGGTTTGGTTGAGACTTGGCGAGATGGAGGTGCAGGCAACACATTGTTCAAGGAGAATAAGCACAGGGTATTGAGCCAGGTGGAACACAAGTCTTTTAGGTGAACGATTCAGGGTTAGGTTCTAGATCCACGCCAATAGGGTGTCTAACAAATCCAGATGAGGTGGAGTTAGTGCAGTGGTTGAGACTAGGTGGAGCCAATATCACCAACAATAGTCGAGTTCACACACCGAGTACTACTCTCAGGATCATGGTTGCAGAAGACACTCGAGGAGGATGTGTATTTCTAGATTTTGCGGACCGGGTGGATTGTAGAATGTGTGCCACTTCACGCCAAAGGTGAAGATTGTTCGGATAGTATTGCCTCGAATAGTGCCACGTCAAGTAATGTGAAGTTGTCACGAAGGTTTATAAGAAATAGATCCACCTCCAATAGCAACGAGATCTTTTGAAAAAAAAAAAACTCACACAACATAAGCTTAGGATTGTCGACATTGTGATTCAGCTAGTGCTCATTGAGTACTTAACGTACGTTAATCATCAACTACTTGTCCTTGTTTGATGCTCATCAATCAATGATTAGATTGCCGATGTCGACTAGTCTGTGGTCGTCAATGTCAGTAATTAACGACTATTCATGATCAACAACTAGTCCAAGACTACTAACATTGGTGTACTTACGGAGTTGCATATACCATAAATATTATCTTACTCGTCGCGCATCCAGAGACATCACAATGAATATTTGCAGGATGGGTACACATTAATCTTAGCAAAATTAAGATGTAGACATTTGATCCACCGCCAACAATTTACATCCATTATTAATGGAAACTTATCACTCTAGTAAAACTAGTGTAGTCAAAGTCATCCAAAGCCACCGCTTAAAACTAAAAGCGAAGCGAAGCGAAGCCATGAACAACTCGCTTCGCCTTGGTTAAAGCGAGAACACTACCCTGAAGTGACGAAAAATATCGTTTTGGCGCTTTTTGTTGAAGCGTGAAGCGATCAAAGCCATGACTTGATTAAACAAAAACGGCCACCATATTTTTTTCATTCTTCTTATTATTCTTTTCCTTTTTCTTTACTTCTCTCTTGAGAGCTTCACGGTTGAATCAGAAAGCCTCAAGAGAACAAAAGTTAAAGATTTTGCTCGAGTATGAATCTTCTTACCTTTTTCTTCTTCTTGCCTTCTTCTTTTCTCTCGATTCAGGTTTTGAGTTTTAAGCTACAAAATTAGAACATATGATTTGGTTTGATTCAGGTTCTTAGCTTCAAAAAGTTGGAGATCAAATGTTGGAAAGCTTCAAAATTGCCAAGGTTCTGAGCATCAACTGTTGGTTTCACTTGGTTTCATTGAGGGTTTTGATTGCTAATACCAAAGTTAAAGCAACATATCAAAATTTCTTTCTTTCATAGTCTCTCGCAATCTCTTCTTATTCTCTATCAAACACCAGCTTTCTACCATCAATAGATAATCCCTTCCTCATTTCCTTCTATCTTCGTTCTCTTCTGATATGTTTCTCTTTTCAGACTTCAGAGGAGTTGTGGCAAGTGAGAAGATTGTGGCACGATGGTGCAATTTTTTTTATCTTATTATCTTCTGATTCATTTCTACTTGCTACGATTTTGTTGTTCCTTTTTTTTTGTTTCCCTATTCTCTTTTTTTTTCTTTTCTTCTAATTTGGTTGTTCGATATCATCAATTATTCGACATGTGGCTTGACATATAAGAGATCGAAACTGACACATGCGACTTGACGGAGAAGAGCGACAAGTATCTCTGTTTTGGATTTGAGCTCCCCCCTTCCATTGCTTTCTTCATCTCTGCCTCCAATGATTCCCATTGCCTCGTCGGCCTCCTCTTCTCTATCTACCACCCCAGAAATTAGTACCTCCTTCACATCGACCTCACCGCTCCTCAATCCCAACGTGACCAACTTATTGTTTATGTCCAATCTGTTCTTCACAGAATGTCAATGTCATTGGCAAAGTCAATTTATTTTAACCTCGTGGATCTTCTCCCATTTCCTCCACTCTTCATGGTGAAACTATTATCCTCTAGTTTTCTCGTAATTGGGATTGGCTCATTAACCTCTCTGCTTCAGATTACCCACTCCTCACTCAAGAAGGTCAATTTCAAGTTTCAATTATTTTATTTTTTTTGATCTGGATGTTCTTGTTTTATGGTTTCTTGATATGGGTTTTTGAATTTTGATGAAATTTGTTGATTTTACGATCTGGATATTCATGAATTTTGGTTATTGAATATGGGTTTTGATTAGTATGATGGAATATTATTGATTTTTTGCTAAATTGGGTTATTTATTGTGTTGTTTAGATCTTCCTCATATAATGTCGTACCTATCGAACGATCTCAATTTTATGAATCACAACAGTTATATTGGCCGGAGGGAGTATGAATCTCAAACTTCAATTTTCCTAATTAATGTTATTTTGTTTAAATGCGGAGGATTTTAAAAAATGTGATTTATGATGCAGGTCTTGCATATTGAAACAGATTACCGTTGATCCAGAGTTGTACCTTTTAGATAAGACTGATATATTTTATGCTACACAAAAGCAGGGGCTTCCAAATACGTACATAATGTTCAAGTCAGTCTTTTGTATGATTCTTAGTTAATTAATATAGGGATGCCTCTTGTTGGTGTAGCTTATAGCACTAATGCAATTATTTCATTTTTAATAATGAGAATGCAAATTTATTGAAGTTAATGCATTATTTCCTTTTTAATAATGAAAAAGCAAATTTATTAAAGTTAACGCATGAAGAAACTTATCAAGGATGATCCATAAAGAAATAGTATTTGATAAAATGCATTTTACTTGTATGTTTCATGTGATTATAGAGAGAATTGTGTGTCTAGTTATTACAAATATAACATTATAACTTTAATATCTGCTATTTAGAAGCTTAGAAAGAAAACTATTGCACACGCCCCTTATTCGCCCTTTACTTATATAATAGAAGGTAAGGCAAAAACAACTTAAACCCTTCCGATCACCCGAGAAGCCCTTGATGAACCGCTTATGGTAATCAATATACAAGCAAAATGCATATATTTGCATTTTTATATAATATTAAAATCATTTTTTAAGATGGCTCGCTTCGATTTTCACTTTTCGCTTGAAGCCATAAATGAAGTTTCGTTTCACCACCTTGACTACTGACTAAAACAATGAAGAATTTAACCATTGTTAAGGAAGCAAACTAATGAATAATCCAAGTAGTTTGAGCCTTTGTGGCATGGGCAAATCATGTACATGATGGAACCCAATGGAGAAATAGGAATCTTTTTTAAGGAACATCCAACAACCACTTAATCAAGAGCTTAAAAAAAGAGGCCATGTGAAATCACTTATTCTACGCTCAAAAGGAGATTCACATTCACTTATCATGTAAAGGCATTTGTTTTACATCACACTTATCATAAGTTTTTATATGCTCTATCAAGAAAATATATATTATTAAAAAATTATATGTTGCAATTTTACATCCAATTAGTTAATAAATGGTTAATTATGAACAAAAACGCTATGATCGGTGAGATCCACTCAAGGCTTTGTTGGGTTAATTAATTGAACTAAACATATATTATGTGTTTCGGTTGGTGGGATTTTGTCTAACTTGTACCTTTTGTCACGTTTTACATCTTGGGATTATTAGTTTTTATATGAACAAATGTTCTAATTAATTGATTGCATAATGTGACCATACCATACCATTGGTGGATCTTAATCTAAGGTCCACGCCAACAATAAATTACCTTGATTCGGGGGATTGTTTTCTTTGCTCAAAAGATACCACGTAACACAATATAAATAAAAATGGTGAGCGGACTAATTAATTATTAAAAATGTTAGGAAATCAGGTTTTTGCAACCATGTTTATTGTAATCAGGGTGACGTGGTGTGATCTCGAAAGAATGATGAAATCCCCAAAAAGTTTATGTGTATCTCGAGGTCATAAAAAACCTCATCTAACGATGCCACATCATCCTGATTGCAAAATATAGTTGCAAATTTTAATTCCCTAGCCTCACTCATTGATCATTAGCTAGTCTAAAGTTGTGGTATCACACTTGTTTATATAAGGATGTATTTTTCCATTAATTGTTTGATTACTGTCCAAAAAAGACTGATGGGAGCTTTCATACTTAGATCATGATCATGATCTACTTAACCCATAGATGTTTCAAAATAATTTTTTTAATACCGGAGACGATGTCCTTGCCATGGACGTTGCAATCTGGTTAAAAAAAAGTATGAAAAGTTATATGACATATAATTACAAACTTCGAAAAACCATGCTAATTTTAGGTTAATTGAGCATTAGTCCAATTGTGAATCAAATTATATTCACAATTACTTATAAAAATCACACTATCCACTCCTACCCTAGGGTACAAGTTTCTTAAAGGATAATTAAGGAATCGTCATTAGCACTATTATGCATGTGACCTTCTTAAGATAATCTAATTTACAACATTATATATTTATTGAATCCCCAGTTCAACTTTTCTTCCTTTTGACATATTATGACGATGAAATATTTCAAACAAAATCCACCTAATTTATTAATTTGTTTACCTACTCAAATCAATTATTGTGCTTTTAATTTCTTCCAAGTTGGTTTATCAAAATAAAATTTCAAAGAAAGTGATAATATTATTTTTTGGATAAATATAACAGTAGTTTGCAATTTTCTTATACCATCTTTTCCTGCATTATTCAAAAAATATTATCCACTCTCAGATTCAGATCATGTGGATATATATTCAGGGACGACGCTAAGGTCTTTACCTCTCTATATCTGAAAAAATAAAAATAAAAATAAAAATAAAATAAAATAAATAAAAATCCAACTACATTTCTACTGTTGTTATGGGGTTAAGTCTAATTATATTTTAATCTGTATCCACTAACCTTTACCAGTTGTACATGCACTTTGATACATTTTAAAGAAATCAAGTATGATATATATCACATGTAATATAAGATTGTATTCTTTTTCACAAATATAATAATTAAAAAGATTAGTTGACATAATGAATTGAAAAGGTTGTTGAACATATAACCCGAATTATTGTGGATTTGTTTAATACAGCCAACCAATATTTATGCATCTCCACACTAAATGTTCCTGAGATCCGATATTGACATGTGGCCGATTCTCATTGCTCCCGAATTTCCTGGTCGATTGATTCAGAACCAAAGCCTCGTGCAATAATTGAGCAAACAAGTAGTGAAGAAGAATAAAAGGTAGCTCAAGTTTAACTAATAAAATATTTTAAATTATTGTTAAGTTCCAATAATTCAATCAATAATTGAATGAGGTGGACCAAAAACTTTTATCTATAAATACCCAATTATCTGAAACCTATCTTACCACAACTCAAACTACTTATCGCCCATCTTTCCCTTATCTGAGCTCTCTCATCATCAACTTCCCATTTTTTCTTCTGCAAACCAAGAAAAAATGGCTACTTGCATTGTCTCTAATGAGCCATCGTAAGTAGTTTCCGATACCAAGTATATATTCTCATTTTCTTTTCCAACTTTAAATCTTTTTAACATTTGTTACTTGCATCTGATCAATGTCATTATCTAACCGTATCGACAGGGTCCTACTATGTGGTGTCGCGTCCCTTATTAGATTTATTCATCATTTTCCATTATTATAAATGGTTTATTTACATTCACATTCTCTTTCGTTGGTACACAATGAAAATGCGTATCTCCATTTTTAACTTTTTGTTCATTGTAGCTAATAAAGAACCATCAATATTTTCAGAGAAATTAATAATATATTCTAATTTATGATTTACACATGTTTCTTTTCTTGCATGAGAAATCAAGAAACAGTGTTTTGTTGGCAAGATGGATAAATCTAGTTGATTGATTACTGTCACTGATGGGTAAATATTTATTTTGTATCCAAATATGATCAGAATCAACTCAATAGTATCTGTAACAACTTTGACGGAGGAGACAACTGAAATTCCTCATGACGTTGCCGAGATTGTTGTAGTCCGTCATGGTGAGACTACATGGAATGCATCAGGAAGAATTCAGGGGCAACTAGAATCGGAGCTTAACGAAGTGGGATGGAAGCAAGCATCTGCAGTTAATATCTCAACCCATTCCTCTAATAAAAATAATAATAATGATGATAATGAAAAAAAATAAAATAATAGAATACTCATTGCATCCTATTGTATAGATTTCAGAAAGGTTGTCAAAGGAACGAAAGCCAGTGGCTGTGTACTCATCCGAGCTCAAGCGTGCCAAGAACACAGCAGAAATGATTGCCAAGATGTGGCACATCCCTGAGGTCATTGAGGTGCCTGATCTAAAGGAGAGGCATGTAGGCGCTCTACAGGGTTTGGTTTGGAGTGAGATCGAAGAGAAAGAGCCTGAGGCATTCCGTGCATTTTTCTCCTCAGAAGACGACCTTGAAATTGCTGTAAGTTGGTTGGATGAATCAAAACATCTTCAATCAGAATCATATTGTATATATATATATAGAGAGAGAGAGAGACTATTGTATCAGCTAGCTAAAACATCTTCATACCTAATGTGCCAGGGAGGAGGAGAAAGCTTCAATCAACTATGCGAGAGGTCAGTCGCTGCTCTTGAAGACATAGCATCAAAACACAAGGGTAAGTTGGAACAATTTTCATGTCATCCTCTCAAATCAAATGGATCCATGGCAAAACATAATATAATACAATATAATTAAAGACTACTCTTTATTTAACTACCAAGAGCTAAAATAAGTTAATTATTTAATTGCCAACCATAGAATACATGAAGCCATCAGATTCAGAAGATAAAAAAAAATGGTGTGAAAATCAAAACACATGTGTACAGTTCATATAGCTTGAGGAAAGTGAATATTCATTATCGTATCCCATGCTTTGATCTGCTGGAATCATGGATACAATAATAATAATAATAATAATAATAATAATAATAATAATAATAATAATAATAATAATAATATGAAGTTAATTAATTAATGGGGTCTTTGAACAGGTGAACGCGTGGTCGTGGTGACACACGGGGGTGTATTGAGAGCAATATACATGTCGGTGACTCGTGAGTCAACTGCCGGGAAAATCATGAACGGATCTGTGAATGTACTCCATCTCTCTGACAAGAAATGGGCTTTCAAGTCATGGAGCGATGTGAGCCACCTCAATGAAGTTGGATTCCTTCAACGCGGTTTCAATGGTGACACTCTCCCTACCCAGAACTGAGAAATATTTGCTTTACTTATATCTGCTAGATTATCGAAAGCCAGTTAACCGAAGCAATCCTGAGGTATAAGGGAGGCTAGAGCTGTATTGGTAACCCATGGATCGATATATAGCAACCATGTCATTGTAACCTTCTGTTCTTGCTTTCACGTGTTCCAGTACTATGTCCTGCTATGTTTAATTATTTACTACTTTGTATCCAAGAATATGTATTGTGCTATCGGCGACCATCATACACATGTTGATGATGAAGTATATCATTGTGAACTTCATGAGCTATTATTATTCAACAATAAGAATTTGAGTTTCGCAATTTGCAGTCCATGTGCATAACTTTCGCTCTGTAAGTCTAGTTGACAAATGTGTACCTACTTCCAAATATCATTGCAAATCAAATCATAAGAAGCCAGCTTCCACAACATACTTTTATTTCTCCTGAACAAAGGGGTTTTCATCCAAGGTAAATCGATTATTATCCAACAGTGTTAGCATTGCTCACGAGGTTATCTGCCAAATGAAAAATGCCTAAGTTAAGCAAAACAACCAAGTCTTAAAAAGTAAGATCTCACTGAATATTGGCCTTTCCTCCTTGCCATTTTATATATCCAATCAGATTTTCTCTCTTAAATGGATTGGGATTTTTTTTTTTTCTACTTTCTCCTTTCAAAAATTCAATTCTAGAGAGTCGGGCCCCTAGCGTCACATCTCCTTTTCAAAAATTATAATCGAGTGAGATATCCTTTTCATCCGCTCTTAATTTATTTTCCACTACGGGGTTAAACAAGGCGACCTGTTTCCGATCCGACTCGTGTCTGAAAACAGCCCTAAGATCGAGTGTCAATCGTGAAAAGTCAACTAAACTTATTGTACTCGGTCTATCTTGATGGAGTGTCAATAATGAGAAGTCTTATGTGTTACTTGGTTTCCAATTTAATGTTCACCATAAACTTTGAATGATGATGAAAGGGGTCCTGTGTACAAGTTCTTCAGTCAAAATGATTTTGAGTATCATTGAGAACAAAATGGTTGGTTGACAATTTCTCATTGACAAAGTATATTGGCAGGTTCAAAATTTTCATACTCTCTCAATGACAAACTCCTAAAATTGTAGATAATTAAAAGTGTTTGCCAACTTAATACCTCGGGACCTATAAAATAGCATTTTAACTTGGGGGTGGGCACGAGACGGGATAAACCTCATCGCATTCCAAAAAGATTCGGGATGGGACGGGACGAGCATGTAGTAAATTGATTATAGTACTTCAAGAAAGCATTGCCACAACTAAATTGATTCATACATTGTGATTGATTTCAATAAATTCAAACCCAAACTCCACCTAAAAAATCCACAAAACATAATCATCATTATACCTACATTCATGAAATCAAGCTAAAATACCACTGATCCACCAAATCACAGAGAGTAGGGGTGGGTATCCCAACCCATTGATCCCAATCCTGTCCTAAACTCATTTCGGTCTTGTCCAGATTTTTTTTGGGTCCTATTGGGATTGTTCAATTCCATCCCGATCTAGAGTGAAATGAGATTGGGATGAATATTTTCAATCTCACCCATCCTGTCCCGTCTGGAACTGATTTTTTTTTAATATTTAGTATAAACTATGTAGTATGAAACTATTTATTGATATGACTATTTTATTCTCACAAAACTTTCATGTGCTAATCTAAAAATAATATATAGAAGGCTATTGTGGAGGGGAATTCGCTTCTAAAACATTAGCATCTATATAACTTTAAGCAACGACTTTTAGTTTTTAGAAACAATGAATTTTAGCTAAGCTATGCATCCTCCAAGAACAAATTGCATAGAGAAGTAAATCAACTCCTACCCTTTCACACAATTTTATGGAATTGGGAAAAAACTGCAACTATTCAAAAGTTGCTTGCAAATAATAGCCACACCATTTCTGTTCTCAAATAAGAGCTCTTCAGAAAAGTGAGCTTGTGGTTGGATTAATTTTGTCTACCCCAAGAGTTGTCTCCTAACTTAACATTATTCAATGACCATTACCAAAACTAAGCCAACTAGTCTTGAACAAGGTAATCTTACTATGTAGTATCCTGACTTTACTATGTAGTCTTGAACAAGATACTGAAGATAAATAACCTATGAATGATTTGAATCTTGTTTGTGTTACAAATTTGCAAAGGTTTTATCCCTGCCCAAAACCTTTAAGTCCATCACCATGGAAACTTGAGTTGAGTTGTGTATATGGTAAATCTAAAATTTTCAATCTTGCATGTTAAATATTCAATCCACATTTTAGTACATGTTCATCCCGTCCCGTCTCGGACCCATCTGGAATGGGACGAGGTCGGAATGAGGTCTATCTCATCCCCATCCCTAACAAATGGGATGGAATAGGGTCAAGTCTATCTTGTCCTGTGCGCATCCCTAACAGAGGAGAGAGAGAAAAAAATATTAAAAATCCAAAAAACATAATCACCATTATAGCTCCATAAAATCAAGTTAAAATACTACATACCAACCAAATCATTGAAAGAAAAAACAAACTATTAAAAACTCAAGCATAATTAACGCTTATGAACAACACCCAGAGTCCAATTAATTAAGTTCATTACCTACCGAAAATTATATAAAATCAAACCCTAACATTCTTAACTTGTATCTCAAAAACGTCAAAGTTTTCAAACAAATAACCAACCCCAAATGAACCCACTCACTCAATTATACTCTTTAACCAACAAAACAAAAACATATTATGATAAATTAATGAAGGATTGGAATTGTTGACATACATTATGGAAAGAAATATTAAAATAAATTAGTTCAAGACGAGAAGGGGGGGATTGAAAAATCTTTTTCGATCCCATTCCACTCTAGATCGGAACGGAACAGGATCGAGATGAAATTGATCAATCCTTAAAAGACTTCAAAAAAATTGGAATGGGATGGGACGAGATCGGAATTGCGGGATGGGATGCCCACCTCTAATCCCCTACTACCACGTTATCCAATGGCCATTTTGTCAACAGGGTGTAACTGAGTCCATAATTGGGTGTGAATAAACGAACGTCAAGGGACAGAGCGAGTCCTCCTCGTCCCTCGGTCTGCCTCTTAAGACAGAGAGAGCGCGAGAAACGCTGCGAGCTTTAAATGAGAGAGAGAAAACATAACTGTCTGTCCGTCACACTTTTACGTTTTGTGTTCCACAACATTCACCTCTCAAACAAACAAAGAGAAGGTGGTCTGCAATTGAGAGGATAAACTGAAGAAGAAGAAGAAAGATAGATAGAAATGGGTACAATCAGAATACCAGAGGTTGTTCCAACTCCAGCACAAGACAGTGAGAGACTCCATAAAGCTTTCGAAGGTTAATAAATTTTTTTTCTTTCTCTTTTATGATAATCTCTCTTTAATATTGAGTTTATTATCTTGAAAAATCAAGTTTTGAGATGATGGGGTGGCAGGATGGGGAACAGATGAGAAAGCTGTAATATGGGTGTTGGGTCACAGGAACCCAATTCAGAGAAAGAAAATCAGAGACACTTACCAACAGCTTTACAACGAATCCCTCCTCGATCGTCTCCATTCTGAGCTCACTGGTGATTTCAGGGTATTTCCATTTCTTTCTTTTTTAAGCCTATATTTTTTGTTACATTGATAATTTTTGCTTCTTCTGTTGTTATATTATATAACATGCTTTCACCCCACAGCATGCATTATATGTATATTACACCTAGCCTTCATCGTAGAATTTGTTAATCCCCCCCATTCTATATTATATCAATACCATGATGCCTCATAATGACATTTCTCGTTTCCATGGCCTTGTTCGTGGTGAATGGCCCCGTACATTTGTTCATTTCATTTGGTACCTCATTAAAATGGTTTATGAAATCAAGCTACATTCCTAGATGTTTTCCCAGAAGCGCTTGACATTTCAAGGGCCTAATGGCTTCCTCCACCATCCCAGCTGTCACGGACTAGTAATCCGTGCGGCACTAGCTATCCAATTCACTAGTAAGCCTATGAGTAGTTACTTTGACGGGCACAAATATTAACTTGAGAATGCACAATATCAATCTGTAGACAATATAACAATGCACAATAGTCAATAAAAGCTCTCATTCACATTCAATAGATTACAATGGGGAGGAACGTTCGGAAGGACGTTGCTCAAGACTAGTTCGATGCTATCGATCGATGGAAATACAAGTTTGAAGTTGAAAAGCAATGCAAAGAAAACAATAAAAAATGCTAGCGGTACAGTCTGGCCCGACTATGCAATGGAGGCAACACGTCCTCACAGTCAAGAGCTCAAACCTTCCCCCTATAATATAGATGCTAAGCATTTGGGCACTTTTCAAAAGGGAACATTGAGTTTTGAGACCATTAGGAAAGTCTTGAAAGGCCTCTGAACCTTGATTTCCCTAACCAATGGTACTAGTCCTGACACTCTCCCACACTCAATTCGCTGACGCCCTCGCAGCAAACTTTTCCAAGTACTCTTCCAGCTTTGAGAGGTATGGCAGCAGATGCTCGACTGACTCCCAACTGATCTCTGAAGGAGGTTCATCCTGCCACTTGACCAAATATTCTCTATCCGGGCCTGTGTTGTTGATGAGGCGGTCAGCTAAGATTTCTTCCACTTTTCGATCTGGCTTAGTAGGATGCTTAGGCAATGCTCGGGTAGATACATTTCTTGCGGGATCAGCGACATCTGCATGGTAAGACTTCAAGTTACTTGCATGGAAGACAGGGTGGGTGAAACGGAGCCAATGTGGTAACTTGACGCGATAGGAGACTTTGCCTACTTTCTCAATAATCTGTACCGGTCTCTCATACTTGCGAAACAAATTGTTGTGTGCTCTAGCTGTCCGTTTATACTTGTTGAACATATCTAGCTTCACCAATACCAAGTCCCCGACTTCAAAAGGATCGATTTGTCGTTTCTTGTCGGCCCATTTCTTCATGTGACGGGAGGCTTTCTCAAGATAGGCTCGAGCAACTTCAATGTTTTTCTGCCAGGCTTTGACAAATTCAAGAGCTCTTGGGCTGGGTCCTTGGTATCCGGTCAGCACTGTATGTGGTGTCAATGGTTGCTGACCAGTGACTAACTGAAAGGGGCTGGAGTGAGTAGCTGAGCTCTTTTGTAAGTTGAAACAGAATTGTGCAACATCAAGTAGTCCCACCCAATTTTTTTGGTTTGCACTTACAAAATGACGAAGGTATTCTTCAAGCATAGAGTTAAAGCGCTCAGTCTGTCCGTCAGATTGGGGATGTTGGCTTGTCGACATATTAAGTTTGGATCCCAAGAGCTTGAACAACTCCTTCCAGAACTTTCCTGTGAATCGAGCATCACGGTCGCTAACAATGTTTTCGGGCAGTCCCCAATACTTCACTACATGCTTGAGGAACAATTGCGCCGTATCTTCGGCTGTGCAAGTTAGTCCGGTCGGCACAAAGGTCACATACTTTGAGAATCGGTCAACAACTACAAGGATACTCCTGAAATCCTCCACTTTCGGTAACCCAGTAATGAAGTCCATGGAAACACTTTCCCAAGGACGAGTTGGAACAGGCAGGGGCTCTAGTAAGCCTACTGGTCGATCTCTTTCAACCTTATCTTGCTGGCAAATAAGACATGTTCGAACATAGGCCATTACATCCTCCTATATCTGCGGCCAATAGTGCCCCCTCTCTAGCAATGCAAGTGTCCGTCTCCAACCTGGATGTCCCGCCCAATGGGTGTCATGGCATTCTCTCAAAAGTTCTTTCCTCAAACCAGAAGTTCTCGGAACATAGAGGCGATTACCAGTTGTGAGTATTGCTCCATCTTTTATCCAGAACCGTCGAGTTTTGCCCTGCTTGATCAACTCTGTAATCGCCTTCGCTTGTGGATCTGTCTGTAGGCCTACTTTGATCTTCTCCAAGATGGTGTGACTCGGACCAGTATGGGTTAGCACTGCAAGGTCTGCCCTTCTACTGAGTGCATCAACTACATTGTTAGTGCGCCCTGGCTTGTATTCCAATACTAAGTCAAATTCTGCTAATTTTTCCTACCATCGAGATTGCTTGGAGGTTAGCATCTTCTGAGTAAGGAAATGGCTTGCTGCAGCATTATCCGTTTTAACAAGAACTTGAGATCCCAAGAGGTAGTGTCTCCACACCCGTAAACAATGTACAATGGCTAGCAATTCCTTTTCCTGAGCTGAGTAACGAGACTCTGTATCATTCAACTTTCGACTCTCATATGCTACCGGGTGACCATCTTGAAGCAAAACTCCCCCTAAGGCATAATCAGATGCATCTGTTTGTACTTCAAAGGGCTTGGTGATGTCTGGCAAGGCCAATACTGGATCTTTCATCACGGCCAGTTTCAAGTCTTGGAATGAAGCTTTACACTGCCTATCCCATTCCCATGTTCGGTCTTGTTTCAACAAATTTGTCAGTGCAACAACTCTCTTAGAGTAATCCCTTATGAAGTGACGATAATAGTTTGCGAGTCCAAGGAAAGAACGTAGTTGAGACACGTTCTTAGGAGTGTTCCAATCATGGATTGCATTGACTTTCTCCATGTCCATCCGAATCTTGCCATTGCCAATAACATGACCCAAGAAATTGATCTGGGTCTGGCCGAATGAGCACTTCTCCTTCTTGACAAAGAGATGATTATCCCTAAGGATTTGGAACACTTCTCGCAAATGATGTAGGTGTTCTTCTATAGTCCCACTATAAACCACAATATCGTCAAGATAGACAACCACGGACTTGTCCAGAAGGTGACGGAACAGGCCATTCATAAGGGTGCAAAATGTAGCTGGAGCATTGGTCAAGCCGAAGGGCATTACTAGGAACTCATATGACCCATATCTAGTAGAACAATCAGTTTTGGGTTCGTCACCAGCAGCAATGCGGACCTGATGGTAACATGATCTCAAGTCGAGTTTTGTGAAGTATCTGGCGGATCCAAGTTGGTCAAATAAGTCTGCAATGAGCGGCAGCGGGTATTTGTTCTTTATAGTGACTTTGTTCAAGGCTCTATAATCAACACAAAGGCGAAGACTGCCATCATGTTTCCGTTGAAAAAGAACAGGTGCCCCATAAGGTGCTTTAGAGGGCCGAATGAATCCTGACTCCAACAAGCCATCTAGTTGTGTTCTCAATTCGGTCAGCTCTGGAGGGCTCATGCGATATGGACTACGTGCGGGTGGCTTGGCACCAGGGACTAACTCAATTTTGTGATCAATGAGCCTTCTGGGAGGTAGATTCTTTGGCAATTCATTCGGCATCACTTCGCTGAATTCAGTAATAACTTGGGCAACTTCCTCAGGGATTTTGCTAGTATCATCTTCCATCTCTAGCTTTGCCACAGCTAAGTATGTATCTTCTCCTTTGGCCAAGCCCCTCTTGACTTGGAGCGCCGACAATATTCTATCATGAGTTGTTGGTCGAATTGAGGTTGGTACAATGCGTAGTCTGAGTCCGAAAAACCCCAAGGAGTCCATGAAAGGTAATGGTCCTGCTGCAGCTCCTCGGAAGAATTCTTGGCCAAGAATCATCTTAAAATCATCAAGTGGAACGGCCAAGAAGTTTGATCTTCCTTCCCATGGACCAACCTGTAGTGGCACAGCTCTAGCCATACCATTAATAGAGATTGCCTCAGAGTTGACAGCTTTCAACTTACCCACATCTCCTTCTAAGTTCAGACCCACACGTCTAGCTTCATCTGGGGCAATAAAATTGTCTGTCGCTCCGGAATCCAACAATGCTTGGGAAGGGAACCCATTGATAGTGATGTCGATGTATTGTAAAGCCTTCTTGTGTGGGTGCTCATACATTTCTCCTTTGACAACATTGAGCTTGCGTAGAGCTCCCATTTGGGAGGTCTCACTGTTGGTGGGGTTCGAGCTCGATGCGGTCGGGTTGAAGGTTCTGCTTGAAGCAATGACATTAATGAGTGTAGAGCTGGTTTGGATGGACATTTGCCTGTTGGGTGATCTCTGCTATTGCAAAGAATGCATGGGGCAGGGGCAGATGGTCTCCCCTGCCCAGAGTAGTTTTGCCCTCCTTTGTTGTTGTAATTTGAGTTGCCAGAGCTGGCATTCCAATTTTTGTTGGAACTCCAATACTGGTTGGACGGCCGGGAATTATAGTTTCCTCGGTTCTGACTTGAGTTTCCCCAGTTTTGGTGAGGTGAGCGAGCATTCGACCCTGAGCTTGAATTGGTACTGCCAGTTCTAGCTGTGGAGTGATTGAGCGAAGTGGATCCAGTCATGGGCATATAATCGCTAAACCTTTCTGCTGCCGCAATAGCACTTGTATTATCTGTCACCTTCTGCCTTTGTAATTCGGCTTGTAGAAGCGGCTGAGCTTGTTCCATGAAACAGAAAACTTTGTCCTTCTCAGACATGTCTCGAATATCTAGCAAGCAAGTTGAGAATTGTCGGACATAGTCTCGAATATTGCCTGTCTGTTTGATGGTGTGGAGCTTTCTCCTTGCTAAGAAATCAGTGTTCTCAGGCAAGAATTGATTTCTTAGTTCCTTCTTGAGGTCTGCCCAAGTTCTAATAAGGATGCGACCTTCTTCCATATCTGCATATTTGGTTCTCCACCATAGTTTCGCATCACCTGCTAAGTACATGGTCGCCATGGTAACCTTGGCTTCTTCTGATTCGGGGTTCACCTCACGAAAATACTGCTCCAGATCAAACAAGAAGTTCTCTAACTCCTTCCCATCTCGTGCCCCAGCATATGACTTTGGCTCGGGTACTTTCATCCTAGGGTGATCAGTCGTCCCTGTGGCCTTAGTTAGCAAGCCAACCCTTGCAAATAAGTCCTCCAACTGTAATTGGAAGTCACTCATCACCTGAGCTGTGGGGTGAGGCGACTCTTCCATTGCGACTGTTCGTCCCTCTAAGTTATCAACGTGCTCAGCCAGCGAATCCACTCTGTCTGCCAGTGAAAAGAGTCCATCCAACCGACTAATCTGTTCTCCCAAAGTGTTCAACTGGTCCATTCTGCTTTCCAGTCTATGCATTCGACTGGCCTGTCGTTCCTCCATAGCGCTAAGGCGCTCATTTATTTCCTGCATCCTGGTTTGCATTCAACAAGCTCTGGCTCTGATACCAACTGTCACGGACTAGTAATCCGTGCGACACTAGCTATCCAATTCACTAGTAAGCCTATGAGTAGTTACTTTGACAGGCACAAATATTAACTTGAGAATGCACAATATCAATCTGTAGACAATATAACAATGCACAATAGTCAATAAAAGCTTTCATTCACATTCAATAGATTACAATGGGGAGGAACGTTCGGAAGGACGTTGCTCAAGACTAGTTCGATGCTATCGATCGATGGAAATACAAGTTTGAAGTTGAAAAGCAATGCAAAGAAAACAATAAAAAATGCTAGCGGTACAGTCTGGCCCGACTATGCAATGGAGGCAACAGGTCCTCACAGTCAAGAGCTCAAACCTTCCCCCTATAATATAGATGCTAAGCATTTGGGCACTTTTCAAAAGGGAACATTGAGTTTTGAGACCATTAGGAAAGTCTTGAAAGGCCTCTGAACCTTGATTTTCCTAACCAATGGTACTAGTCCTGACACCAGCACACACCTAATTCACTGCAGTAATAAATTCCCGCACTCTGTTTAATAAACAATGGAGGAATAAATGTTTAACAGTTTCAATCTCTTTGTCGGACAAGTCTTGTCAGCCTTTTTTGGTTTTTTTGTTTTTGGTGTTTTTACACTTTTTACCCATTCTCTTTAAAACACAGCCACAAACACTATATATATAAGGGGTAGAAGTGTAAAAAACTCAAAAAATGTCAAGAAAAATGCTAACAAACAAAGCTGGCTAGAATTGTTGCTCTTTGTCACATCATCTTACAAACCTTCTTGGTTTGCATCTTCTTGTCAAGAGGTGCCAAGAAGCAAGCTTATAAATTTTATTTTGGCACCAATCTCGTGGAAAAACTCTTGTATGCTTTGAGAGAAAGAGCCTCACTTATCCCAACTAATCAAAGGCGGGTGTACTTTTTTACCATATCTCTTTTCACGCATAAAATTCTACACTTTGATTAAGATTGTGGGTCTCTACAAATTGGTCACTTCTTCTAACTCCTATGGAATAAATATTTTTGGAATTTGAAATTTCATTTCACTATATCATTCGCTTTACAACCAAAGTCTTTAGTAACTTCATTCTTTTCTTGTGCAACGCTTGGTACACTATAGTATGTAGTTGTTTTATCGGGTTTCTATGTTGGAATATTAAGCCCACTCCAATTTCATGGGTGTGTGTTGTACCCCGCTCTTGCTTCCGCTTAATTTATGATTGGATCGTCATCTCTACAAGTTTGAGCTTTTAGAGAATTGAGAATTTATCATGGTATCGGAGAATTGGTCTTCAAAATTTAGGCCCATAGAATTGGAGTGGGCTTAATATAACATTACTCCCCCTTGCGCTTCTTGTGCAACACTTGGAACACTATAGTATGTAGTTGTTTTACAGTTCTGTGTTGGAATATTAGGCCCACTCCAATTCCATTGGTGTATGTTGTAATCCCAAATATTCCGACACTTTCCCCAGCGCAAACTCAAGGAAAATATTGAAATTTTTTGCAGCGATTCCGCTGGACGAGACTGGAACCCACGACCTCCGAAGACCAATTCCCTAATACAATGATAAAATTGTCAATTCTCTAAGAGCTCGAACTTGTGGAGAGGGACAATCCAATCATATATCAAGTGGAATCGAAAGAGGGGTCGTGGGACCACAACATACATTGATGGGTACCAATTGTACAATTACACTGTAAATTCACACAGTACTATCGTGGATAAGCACATGGGAAATTTAAGCCCATGGAATTGGAGTGGGTTTTAATTTTCCAACATTCTCAACATGCTACAAAACCTTATCTTGGCACATGTTGAATCTCGCATTTTAATTGTTAGGTAATTAAGCCCTCAAGTAAGTAGTTTATTTAAGTAAACGTATTGGAGATTATAGACGTGTTTCACTCAAGCATTTTGAGTAGACAAAAAGATGTTGGTTTTATGGAAAACCTTTATTGCTATTTTGCGAAGCAATCCACAGCGATGTAATGAAAGAGAAGGGCCCACGACAATGATGCACAAATTATGTCAATCATATTCGAATGACAAAAACTTGTCTCAGGGAACGAATTATTTCTTGAAAATGCACAAACTCTGTCTACCATTTACATTCAACAATATTGATCCTATATATATACATGCCTGATGTTTCAACCAGTATCCTGAGTAAACTGATTGTTCTATAAGCCATTAGTTTCTTGATAATTTCCCGTTTCGTCCACCAAGACGCTTTGAAATTTTAAACATATTCAAAATATTTATGTTACTTTATGTTTTTATTTAGTAATTTTCCAGTTTTGTGCCTTTTGTAAGTTTCTTCATATCTTTGATCTAACATTCTTAACATATCCCAAACACTTCGGATTTTAAACATTTCAAAAAATTTCTGATACTTTTTGTTTTTATTTAGTAATTTCGAATTTTGTGCCTTTTGTAAGTTTCTTCAGATCTTTGTTCCAATATTCTTAACATTTAGAACATGGATAAGTAGTTACTGTCAAAAAACACCACTACATGATTTAAGCTATGAATGTGAAGTTGGACTATTGAGAAATAGGAGTCTTCAACTAGCCCTAAAGTTATATCCGTAAACTCGATTTCCTCCACATGAATGAACACTTCATGCTGTATTATGAAGTTCGGTTAGCATGTGTTTATTTACAAAAATCTACTTTACTAATTATAACATTTTCCTTGTCTCATTTGCATCCAAAAAGGAAAATAATGATTTCTCATTTTATTATTAGGGTCTACAAAATTAACTAAATGCTTAATGAGGCATTATTGAAATTTCTATCAGATCTGATGTCTATGTAATCTGTGTATATGTGATTGTTACATGTATCATTTGTTTAGAGCAGAAAGCAGTGGTCTCCTGGACATTAGATCCTCCTGAGAGAGATGCGAAACTTGTCAATGAGATCTTGAAGAAGAAGAAAAAGAAGGGTGCCCGTCACTTCCAAGTGATTGTTGAGATAGCATGTTCCACTCATTCAGACCATCTCATGGCTGTCAGACAATCATATTGTTCTCTATTCGATTGCTCGCTCGAAGAAGATATCATAAGCAATGTTGCCCAACCTCTTACAAAGGTAGACTGACTCACCCTTGTAAACACCTTCAGTAAATTTAGTAGACTTGGTGGTGTAGTTTTCTCAAATGTGGATTTATCATGAATCAACTTTGCTTCAAGCTAATCAAGCAAGTCACTGTATGTTTTAAGCATTTTTCTTGACGTCGTTCTTATTGGCTTCTGCTCCAACCACTCTTAAACTCCAAAAGTTGATGTCTGAAATCATGCAACTTGTATCATACTCCTAAAAGACAAAAAAATCGTGGTCTACTCACAATTCCACACATGGGCTTTGAATCATCATTGATATGCCCCAAGATGTCCAAGCTTTTTTGTTTTGTTTTTTTTTTTTGGGGGGGGTGGGGGGGGGGGGGGGGGTGAGTTTGACTTGCAAAACAGATGTTAGATTGCCAAGGATCACATTTTTGGTGGCCGACGACACTCCGATGCTTAAATCGGCAACTCTATTTGAAAAAGGAAGTAAATATGGATAAAACTTTTATAATGGTCGTGGTTAATTCTCTGTGTGACTTAAGCATGTGAGGCGCAACGGAAGGAGATGTTTCTCATAACAGTCTCCTCCTCAATGAAGATGTGTCCGTAGAGGCGTAACTCCCTTCGGGACTCTTTTTGGTGCAATATTCATCTTCTTTATGGGAGGACTTGTGTTGGGCTTTGATTTGCTCGTGCATAGATTCAGGCTTTGATTATATCTTCTTATAGTAGGCCTTATCTGGGCCACTGTGGTTGGTTTTATTCTTCTTGAGTTTTACGAGCTGTCCCAATAGATGGTGATGTCATATCTTCGTGATGGATATTCTCTGCCATGTGTACGGCCGTGATGATCGGTCTATTATGATGTATCATCAGCTACTCCCCCCTAGTTAGTGGGTGCATTCGTGTATCCACTAACTTCATGGCGATTGGTATCCCAATTGCATCTTTGCATTGAACTTAATGTTGTTAGCAACTTTCGGTCGGTCAGTCGTCTCGATTAATTATTTATTTGTTCGTTTTCGCGCACAAATTTTTTGGAACTTCACGCGTCATTATATCTCGTGCATTGCCCCACGAGTAGTCTCTTGGTTGTATAAAGGAGATCGTGACAGTTTTATTTCCTTCTTTACACCATCTTTGATACTAGGGTTGTTTCTTCTCTTTATCATCTTCTTCCATCCTTTCTTGCCTATTCGTGATGTCTGTTGGAAATTTATTGGATGGTGAGCAGCTTGCTATCTGTGAAGCTCATTTTTCCCAAAGAAGGCTTATCAGGCAACCTTGGATAGCATCTGTTCCATCTATTCGTTGCCTTCCGACCTTGAGATCGTATTTCATCGTGAGAATGACAGTTCTTTTCATATGAGGAACGGATATATTGCACTGTACCCACGTATGCTTCACACCAATTTTCGATTTCCAGCTCCAGAGTTATTATGGTCTTATTTAGATCTTTTGGGTATTCCTCCTACTCAGATGGGCCCGAACGGTAGGAGGGTTATGGTCTCCACATATGCCAGGGTCATCCTTTCTGGTATCCCTTTGACTGCTAGAATTTTGCACTCGGTGGTCACTATGTTGTCATTTAAGAGCACTTGTTTTCTTCATTCTCCCGCGTGTTTTGGCATCCTTAACGATGACATCAAAGGTTTGTCTCGGGATTGGTTTTACGCGTTTGTCCATTCTAGCTACTTCAATTTGCGGGGTCGGCAGGTAGTAACGTCTTTTAGGGTTCCCAACAAGTGGAGGAATCTGCAATTGGTCGCTGAAAAATAGATTATCAGCAAGAATTTTTTGCAGCTTACTGTGGTTCCTTTGGACACCTATCTTATTGATGTCATGGTGAAGCGCAACGATTTGTACAACATGAATGAAGCTGAGCAAGCTCCGCTAACTGAGAGGCAAGCCACGGAAATTCTGCCTGTGTTGTCCTTATCAATGGTGGTAACATTGTCGTTGATGGGAAAGTGAGCTCGGATGTTACGGATATCGATGCTTCTGGTACAACTTTCAGGAAGAGAAAAGTACTGAGGCCTGTTAGCCCGTCGAAGCAGTTGTTCCTGAATTCTGATCGTGTTCCTAAGAAGAAACGCTCGTTGATTTTGTTCGTCATGTTTTTCTTTACTCGGGTTTTATTGATAGAGGACTTTCGAGGGAGGATCGTTGCTCTCTGCAAGAGGTGAAAGATATGAAGTTGGCATTGGAGAGGAGCAAAAAAGAGACCATTCGTCCCCTGGATGATGGCGAAAAGAGACTCCTCTCTGCTTATGGTGGTCCTGGCATTGCTAAGTGTTCTGACGAGGATCCTAGGGCCATTGATGACAAGATGCTCCAACTGGCTGTTGTCCAGTCTAAGGAGCTTATTAGTCGTGATCGAGTTTCCAAGACGCGGTCTCTTCGTTCTCTCCATCCTTCTGTTGATGATGGGGGCGGAGGTCCTGCCTTCTACAACCCATTTAGGCTCCTCTGTTTTCGTTGGGACTATTAATCGTTCCGCTTCTACTATGGTTAGTGTGCAACGAGAAGGTGAGGATGACTCTCCTATTGTTCCTTCTTCCTTTTCGACTATGGGTGGTGGTTCCTCGGTGCTTCTAAATCCCTGCGTTATTCATTCACGGATCAGTTGGAAGGAACCTACCCCCGAAGAGATTCAGGTCAAATCGGATGGGAAGTTTCGCTGGTTTTTCCGACTTGACGTGCAGGATGGTGCGCGTAAGCTAATTAATAAATGTCACAGACGGTTGGTGGAAAGGCCTTCGATGCTTGTGTTGGCTCCGAGCCTTCATCTTGATAATGGTCTTAGGCTTGTGATGGATGGGATGACTCATCTTGCCTACGCAGGGGTGATGGGTTCGTGTCATCAAGTTAGTCGTAATCTTGTGATTTCTCTGGAGAGGAAGTTCGTTGCGCTGCTATTGGTGTTTTTTCATGTTCTTTATTAATATGACATGTTAAAAGTGCGATGTTCGGAGCGGATCAAAGTGGCTGGGGCTGCTCAAGCCTTGTTGATCGAGGTGGAGGGTGCGCGGGATCGGTCTGTGATCGAGCTTGAATCTTTAAAAGTTGAATTAGACAGGTGTTCATGCACGTTTGCATGATGTGGAAAAAGTGTTTTTCGCTGAGAAGGCACTCCATGATGAGGCTGCACGTACTGTGATAGAACACTCTAACAATCGCGACATTGCAGAGAAAAGTGTGGAGCAATTAATGGCCAAGGCTAATACCTCCGCGATGCTCACTACTGTTGAGGGCCAACTTATAGTTGCTAGGAGTGAGTTTGCTTCTGTTAAGGACATGCTTCGTGTTATGGAGGTGGTGGATTGGCAGCGGGTTATCGATGGTCGAAATGAGCTTCTGGATTATATTGAAAGAGTCTCAATACCATCATTTGGTTATCAAACCTTCAAGGATGAAGACGGTGTTGAAGACCCTCCGGGTGATCCAATGACTGAAGAGCCACCACCTTCTCTTCTTGAAGAAAATGCCTTTGTCAGTGACCCGGCTACTCCTCGTCCATTAGACGATGTTGTTGATGATGCTAGGGATCCTTCTGTTTGACCTCTACTTTACTTTCTTCATTGAATGTAATAGAATACTTTTATGAAAGAACATGAATTTTCTCCCTTGCCTTTCTTCGTAGTTGTGGTTTATCTTGTCGACTTCATTCGTGTTGCCTATGCATTTTATAGGTCGTCTGTTGTTGTCTGACTATATTTTGTTTTTATCACTATATTTTGTTTTGTCTGACTTTTGCTTATTTGAATTCTTCTATGCTTCGGTACATCTGTCTCAATCTCGTGTTGGTTGCTTGGGAGTTTTGTGAGAAAACTGTTTTGTTTGCTTGTTTTCTATTTTGTTGATCTGGTGTGTTGGCTAGTCCGAGGCTCCATTGAGTTGTGCTAATTTGTTCCTTCATTGTTTGAATTGTTGGCTTGATCCAAACAAATTTGCCTTTTCGAGTTGGTTCATCGATCTGGTTGACTCGAAGTCGTTTCCTTTGAGTTTCTCTTTGTTGGTTTGACATTTCTAATCAGCCCAAAGTTGCTTTTATTTAGTTGACTCGTGCGTTCAACCTTTACTTCATTGATTCGACGCTCTAGTCGACCCGAAGTCGTTTTTACTTAATTGACTCGTTTGTTCAATTTTCACTTCGCTAGTTCGACGCTCTAGTCGACCCGAAGTTGTTTTTACTATTTTACTCGTTCGTCCAACTTTCACTTTGCTGGTTCGACGCTCTACTCGAAGTCAGTTTTACTTAGTTGACTTTTTCGTTCAACTTTTACTTCGCTGGTTCAACGCTCTAGTCGACTTGAAGTCGTTTTTACTTAGTTGAGTTGTTCGTCCAACCTTTACTTCGTTGGTTCGACGTTTTAGTTGACTCGGAGTCGTTTTTACTTAGTTGACTCATTCGTCCAACTTTTACTTCATTGGTTCGTCAATCTGGTCAACCCGAAGTCGTTTTTACTTAGTTGACTCGTTTGTCCAACTTTTACTTCATTAATTCGACGCTCTGGTCGACCCGAAATCATTTTTACTTAATTGACTCGTTCGTCCAATCTTTACTTCGTTGGTTCGACGCTTTAGTCGACCCAAAGTTGTTTTACTTAATTGATTCGTTCGTCCAACCTTTATTTCGTTGATTCAACGCTCTGGTTGACTCAAAGTCATTTTTATTTAGTTGACTTGTTCGTCCAACTTTTACTTCGTTGGTTCGACGCTCTGGTCGATCGAAGTCGTTTTTACTTAGTTGACTCGTTCGTCCAACCTTTACTTCGTTGATTGATCAGACCAGAAGTTTATTGTGTGTATCTGACTTGCGTCTTGATTCCTTATGGCTTTATATGCTGATTATTTTGCATGGCTTCGTCTAAGGTTTTATCTTTCGTGGGATGATGATTCTGAATTTGTAATTTTATTGATTTTCCGTCTTGGATGTCCTGACCATTCCTAACGGTCATTTTTCTGGGGTAGTTATGCTACATTGTTGAGCAATTTTTTTCTTAATCATTGCATGGTTGATGTCTATCCTCATGTTGGGGGTTAGTTTGCTACTCTTTCTCGTTTAATTCATGATCTCGTTTGTTTGACCCGCTACTGCTCCTCGTTTAGCGTTACTTGCTTATGCTTGATGAAGTTCATCGTTGTTAATTCTTTCGTTGGTAATTCGGATTGAATTTGCATTCGTTGGTAGAGTCCTCAAGTCGGTCAGTGCAACCGTCTTCGGGGAGTTACGCTTTCCGCTTCGCTATAGGTCTGCTCGAGCGAAAGGTGCTTCTTTACTGGGGTAGATGTGGTGTAGAACGTATATCATTTCCCTAGAGTTATTTCGATCCTATGGCGCTGGTATCTGCATTTTCTTTCCCTTTGAGCTGTTTGTCTGGCATTCCAATGAATTCGTCGAGTCGTCATCTTTGGATCCAAGGCTTGATTTCCTCTTTTAGCTTGTAACAATCTTCGGTATCATGCCCGTGATCCTTGTGGAAGGAACAATACACCACAAGGATCAATACATGTTTTTATCTCTTCCTTCTGGGTCTCTTCTCATCCTGGGTGGCCAGTTGATGTTTTCCCAATTTTCCATGTACTTCAAGATGTTGGTCCGGCTTGTTTTTAGGGTCATGTATGGTTTGTATTCCTTTTTCGTTACGCTGGTTATCCACTCGTGATTGGGCCGTGCCAACTGTGACTTCGTGGGTACCCACTCATTGGACTCGATTCTTCAGATGTGTTCTTTGATTGATTGTTATCTTCCTGTGGTCCATCGTTTCGCCTTATTTCCTTTTCCGTTTCCTTGAATGGTTTTCCCTTTTCTGTTTATTTTTCCTCCTGGCAGCTTTCATTTCTTCAAGAGAAATGTGTTTTTGGGTTGTTTTTAGCAAAATCGCCATGCCTTTTGGAGGCTCCGGGTTAAGGGCATCAAAGAAGGGGCCCCTTTTCAGTCAGGCGATAAAGGTCGCAGCAGCTGTGTCATCGCTACATCCATCGATCACTGTCAATTCATTGGTAAAATGAGTGACATATTCCCGTATTGTCTCTTCGGGCTTCTGTTTGACATGCAGGAGGTAGTGTGGTCATTTCCTCATACATTGGCTTCCAATGAATCTCGTGATAAATGCGGTGGCTAATTTCTAGAAGGAGTCTGTTGACCTCAGTGGTAGGCTGTTGAACTAATTCATCGCTGTGGAGGTAAGGCTAATCGGAAATGTTCTGCACAGGATCGACTCTGTGGTTTCTTTCAATGCCATTATGTGGTGGAAGTGCCTCAGGTGATTTGTTAGGTCGGTGGTTTCGTTGTATGCACCAAACTTTGGCAGAGTGAACATTTTCGGCATGGTAATTTTCATGAGGGCATCAGAGAATGACAGTTTGGCTAATTCGTACAATACGTTGGGATCTGTGACTCTGATTCTGAACGGAATCTCAGTTTGCTCTCCATTACACTGTGAAGTCTTACCTTGGGAAAGCTCATTGTTTTCGAAGTTTCCTTGTTGGGGTTTTGCTGGGGCTTCGTAACTTCCTTGAGTTCGGTTGTTGGAGTTCTATTGGGGTGGTGCCTAAACAGGGTCAGCTTGCTGGGTGCGCTCTTGGGTGATTTTTTCCAACATCTTTGTCATGTAGTTCATCTGGGACATAAACAGGTCTACCCGAGGATCCGTGGCAACGTCACCGGATGTCTAGGTTGTCTGGGCTATTGTGTGTTGTGGATCCAGATTCTTGGGCGCCATCGTCCGATGATCCGGGTCGGTTCTTGTTCGTGAGCTGTTTGTGATTGCATCGTTGCTAGTAAGAGAGTTGTTATCGTCACTGTGTTGGAGATATGTAGGGTGTGTCATTGGTTCTGACAGCATGTTGATCTTCTATCAGATTGTGGTGAGCTTTGTCACAATGGATCTTATTTTTAGAAAGAAAACTCGTCGTTCCCCACAGACGGCGTCAAACTGATGTGTCCAAAAATCATCCTCCTGTGAGTTTGCCTGCAAAACAGATGTTAGACTGCCAAGGACCACCTTTTTGGTGGTCAAAGGCACTCCGATACTTAAGTCAGCAACTCTGTTTTAAGAAGAAAGTAAATCTGGACAAAATTCAGTTAAAGTTGCATACCTGTCGAATGTTCCTTTTACCTTTTATAATGATCGTGGTTAATTCTCTGCATGACTTAAGCATATGAGGCACAATGGAATGAGATATTTCTCGTAACAGTCTCCTCTTTGATGGAGATGCGGCCGTGAAAGCGTAACTCCCTTCACAACTCTTTTTGGTGCAATGTTCCTCTTTTTTATGAGAGGACTCGTGTTGGGCTTGGATTTGGGCTTTGGTTCGCTCGGGCCTAGATTTGGGTTTTAATTATATCTTCGTATAGTGGGCCTTGTCTGGGTCTCTGTAGTTGGCTTTATTCTTCTTGGATTTTACGAGTTGGCCCAATAGATGGTGATGTCATATCCTCGTGATGGATGTTCTCTGTCACGTGTACGGCCGTGATGAACGGTAAATTTTGATGTATCATCAGTTTTAAGTACCCCTTAATTTTTCTATTAATGAAAAAGAAGATTCGAATACAATTTCTTGAGAGGGAAAAACGCCACTATTTTGCTAGCATTGGGTAAGTTAAAAGTTACCATTTTCTTTGTTTTCGAGGCAATCGATCCATGCTCTATATATTTTTTTTGTTTGCTTTCTTAGTTTGAGTGGATCTCCAAGGACATAAGCTAAAATCTTGGTTCCAAGTTTTTGAAAACTTCTTTGTAGCCAATTCTTCTGCATCATTTTCAGTGGGAGGATTTGACTCATGTTCTTCTACATGCTCCTGATAATCTCCTTGACCCGACACAATTCATGATTGTTCTCCTTTTCCCATAAATCTTAGCCATGTGTAATCTTCCTTCGCTTCATTACTCGCTACGTTGCCATTGTCGTATTCATCTATCATCTTCAAGAAATGTTCAACCTCAGATAAAGAAGCAAGATAAAGAAGCAACCAGTTGCCAATCTTTTGTCATTGGCATGTTGTCCTTGTTATTGTTCCCCTCATCACACTCAACTAGTTCCGAAACAACTCCTCTCTCAGTATCATTTACCACAGCCACACTTGGCTCCACTACTTCCTCATTGTTCATATCTGTACTTACCAATTGAACCTCAATGCAAAATGCCCAAGTTAGTTTTTACCAATTTACTAGTTGAAATTCTCAATAAGAGTGGGGCATCTAAACACACTTTGTACAATCAAATGCGTTGGATCTTCCAAACTGGAGATTACTCCTTAGCAATTCAAATTATTTATTCTGGTGGAGTTCCACAACTTCTGATGAATTACTTGTGTGGAAATCGCAGTTATTTGTGGCTTTAGTGAGCTCCTACAGGTATCATGCGGAAGTGATGGATTTAAAAATTGCGGAGTCAGAGGCAACTAAGCTTCATAGCGCCATCAAAAGTAATAAATTGGATGATGATCAGCTAATTTGGATTCTTAGCACAAGGAATGTATACCAACTCAGACTAACATTTCACTGTTACTTGCAAAACTATGGGCATCCCATCGACCAGGTAAGAATCCTTTACACCACGATCAAATCATAAATGATACAGCTGAGAGATTTTATTTGGATCACCACAAACTCCCTGTTGACAGGATATTAAGAATTGTGGCTCTGGCGAGCTGGAATCTCTCTTGCAACTTGTGGTTTTGTGCATTGATGCACCAGAAAGGCACTTTGCAGGGGTGAGTTATGAATCGTACAAAATATCCATTCACATTTAACAGTAGGATTCTTCCTAATAATTACTGCTACTTTCTCAAATTATCTTTTAGGTTGTGAGGGCTTCGGTTGAAGGATTTGGAACAGATGAAGATACACTGACAAGAGCCATTGTATCCCGGGCAGAGATTGACATGAAGAAGATTAAAGGGGAATATTACGAGTCTTACAAAACAAGTCTCGAAGATGCTGTCATTGACGATACATCAGGAGATTACAAGGACTTCTTATTGACACTGCTTGGTGCAAGGTTCTGAATCTTCTGATGGTTCTACCAGCTCCCAAACCCAAATATTTACCAAAAATGTAACCTTTTTTATTTTTTTTGGAAGGCTAGCTGGGTTTTCAGGATCCCATAACCTACCAAAAATGTAACCTAATCAGCCTCAACAGCTTAACTGTCTCCAGTCATCTCTTCAAATTGCAAAGTAATTCATTTTGTTCGGTAAAACCGTAAATAAAGTTAGGTTTGTTTTCATTTGGTGTGTATAATTTTGTTTATGTTCCTGACTTGTGTGACTATAATGTTGAGATATAGACCCCATACCTAATGACAACCAACTGCAGAAGACAGATGTTCACATTAGAGTTGGAAACTGAATCAACTTTTAACTGGTTTTCACATAAAATTTTAATTGTCCAATGCACCTGCAATTTATCCTATTTTGAAACAATGTTGGTAGTAGTTTGCCAAACATCTCCTAGGAGAAAATATTGACCAAGTAATGTTTGTGTCTCACGTCAGGTGTGTCTTAGAAATATATCAGTTCCACTTGTATTTTTGTGTCTCACCTCAGGTGTGTCTTTAAGAGAAGGTATGTGAGAATGCCTTTGCAGCTTAATTCATTGTTGTTGTTGAGTTGGTGTTGTTCTTCTTCACAATTTTCGCAAAAACTTTGAAAATCAACCTCAAACTCAGTTTTGCAAAACTATATAAGATTGTAGTTCACTAGAACCAATACCTTCTGTAGATACAACTGGTCCAAGAGACATTTTTTAACAATACGCCTAAGGATGCTTCAGCTTAAAGAGGTTTTGAAATTAAAATTGGGGAATCATATTTACGGTCTCTATAACCAGTGTTCTAAAAAGCATTAGGCGGTGGGTGGGCAGCGAGCAGGTGCCCAGTGCCTAGGCGGTTTTAGGTTTTGTATTAGAACTTTAATAATTTACAAAAGTTAAGCATAATACTTTATCAATTACATCCAATTTAATGTCAAGATACATATGCAAAATTTATAAACATGAAAAATGAACAATCATGAACAAAATTTATTAAAACTCAAAGTTGGTCATGATAAGTACTTTATACAAAGTTGAATTTGTGGACAAATATCCAAACCTACTCTTTTATTTTTCTTTAAATTGCATGAATGACCTCAGTCATGTTTGATAAAATCTACATTACTAAAATTGGTACCAGCAGATCCTTTGAGAATTCCATTAAGTAATCATCAATTGCTACATTCAGACATATACGGAATAAAAAACAATTAAATTGTTTCTTTCCAAAAAAGGGGATAGAAAAATAAAATAAGAACACAATTAGCCTTATTAAAAAAAAATGCCCAGACCGCCTAGACCCCACCTAGACCGCCCAGACCCGCCTAGGCACCTACCCGATTTTTCACCCTACCCAGCCATTAATCTGGGTGTTTCTCTAACGCCTAGGCTGTTTTTTATAACACTGTCTATAACACAAGAATGGTTTAGCTGGTTACAATGTCATCAAAAATGACATTTTAGATAATCTCGGAAAATGAGAAGAAAAATCGGATTTAGATATAATATTCATCTAAACATTAATATTTTAAAATCTCATATAGCCTTATAATATTTTATAGTTTATAGATTATAGATAATAGACACCAAAAGTTGATTATAATATTTTAAACTATAAACTATAAAATATAAGTTGATCAAAAGCCCAAGATAATATTTTAAGATATAAGTTGGGGCTTTTGATCAACTTTAAAATATAGTTTAAAATATTTTAATAGCCCAAGATATTTTATAGTTTATAGATTATAGATTATAATATTTGATCAAAAGCCCCAACTTATCTTGGGCTGGAACTAATATATTTAGTCCCACATTGCCTAGATTCAAAATTTATTTTGTTTCTTATCCTATATAACAGCACTTCCAACTTTAAATGGAGAAATTCTAGCTGGCCTGGGAGGCGCGCCTGGGTGGCTGCCTGGACGCTCCTTGGCACGTTCGCCTGGGAGGGTCCAAGGCACGTGATGGTGGATTTTGGAGGGAGTTTCAGCAGCTATTTTCCCCAAATTTTGAACAGAGAGCATATTTTCCCCCAATTTCGAACAGTCCCTCCCCATCGAAGAAGAAGCTCCATCGCATCCTCCCTCCCCATCGTCGACTCCACCGAGAGAAGAATCGAGAGAAGAAGCTCCCCATCGCACGAAGAAACCAGAGAAGGTAAGATCTAGGGTTTTTGGCTTCATTTCTTCTTGATTTCTTCTTGTGGGGTTCTAGATCTAGGGTTTCTAGATCTAGATCTAGGGTTTAACACTCTCTTGCACTTTGTTTGTTTGATTGAATGAGATTTGGGGGTTTTGGGAGATTGGGGTTGATTGAATGGGATGTGATCTGGGAGTGTTTGAAGAAATGGGGCTAGAATTACTCGAAATGGTAATTTTAAAATTCATGTTCGAAAATTGATCTTTGATAAAAATGGTTCTTTGGATGTTTGAATTAATGGGTATTATTGGTTGTTTGAAAAATGTTGTTTTAATCAAATTTGTATAGCGGGTTTTGATGATAAGTGTTTTACTTTGAAGTTATGGTTCGAATATTGGTCTTTGATAAAAAAAAAAAAAAAAATGGTTCCTTTGATGTTTGAGCTAATGGGTATTATTGTTTCTTTGAAAATTGTGTTTTTAATCAAAATTGGATAGTGGGTTTGTGTGAGAAATGGTTTAGATGTTTGAACAAATGGGGTCTAGGTAATTTCTGTGTTAGTAATCTTTGTACATGTGGGAAGTAATATAATTGGAGTCGAAGAGATCATAGTTAATGGAGACCTTGGAGTGGAAACGAATATTAGATCGTAGTTAATCATATTGGTGTGAGTCAACACATGATAAGACATGTGGATTAATTGAAGCTGCCTTTACTTACTGAAACTATCTTAAATCTCAGAGCGAGTGAAGTTCATCATATTTCCTATTTGATATGGTTTGAAGCAGTGATCACTTGCAAAGGTCTATTATAGATTCTTTATCAGTATCCTTTGTTTACTTTCCAATCTGTTGTCTAGGGGAATGTATGGCAGCACTCATCTGGAGCCTTCATTTAATAATAAGATCATGATGACCTGTGAGCTCCTTGATTATAGTCTGTGCTTTATATGGAAATTCTGCATGTTGTTTTCCTTCTAGTTATGTTTAAAAGGAAATAGATTCCTTGATGTTGGCTCCATTTTGGGGGGCTAATGTAGCTCTCTGATTTAGTTTAATGTAGCTTATTTTTGTTTCTAATCTAGTTTAGTTACCTTATTTTTGTTTTTGTTAACTGAAAACAATGAGCCGAAGTTGAACGTTGAGTTCACATCATGAGACATTTGAGCGTCATTGGAGTTAAATTGATAAGAATCTTACGGTTTGCATCTTTCTAGCATTCTTAGTATTCTTAGTACACTAGAGCATTCTTACCAAAACAAGAGCATACTTAACTTCATTCTTAGAAAGTACTAAGAATACTAAGAATGCTAGAAAGTTTTCAGCAGATGTATTGTATTTTATTTTATTGGAGTTAAATTGAGAAGAATACTAAGAATGCCCGACCACAGCCCCACACCTGCAAAATCAGTCCTTACTAAGATGAATATTTTCTTCAAGTTATAGAGTATATCATAACAAAGCATCCATATAAAATCAAATCCTTAAAACAGTCAACTCAGACTACTACAAAGCAGCAACCACAACAATCTTTGCAAATGAATACTTTATTAATTCCTAGATTGTAAACATCTTAAGTCATGAACTAGTACACTCAATATTAGAATAGGCAAAAAATGAGGAAATGAAGAAAATATAAGACATGGTATTGTATGAACCTGAAGAATCAAACAACAACGACAAAGTGCCTTTGCAGACTCTGTTATGTGCTCGAAGCTTTGCCTTTGCAGTGCCTTGTGCCCGAAGCTTTGCTGGAAATGAAGCTCTCCTCTTGCTGGCCTTCTCATTGCTAGTTTTAACTTCCTTTGAGAACAACTCCTCATTTGTCACATGACCATTTTCTTCCTTCCCAGTGATCTCCACAGTTGGTGAATCAACAACAGGATGAGCATCATGCAACTCATCAACTATATCATCTGCTACCAATGACTTCAGAGGACTTCCTCCATGAAGATCTTTAGACATTTGTGCATCCACTTCTTTCTTCGTCTTCTCAGAAAGCTCAACCATGCCCATATCTGGAACATGAGGCGCTGGAGAGCCTGATGCCTTGCTGGTGGTGTGTCTCGGCTTCTCAACCTCAGTCCCAACCATGCCCATATCTGGAGAACCTGATGCCTTTGTAGTAATATGATTCAGTTTCTCATTTCTCTCATAAATCAAATTGACTAAAGTGACAACAGAGATAGTGGTTTTGACACACAAGCAACAAGCATAATCAAGCACTAAAAATAAATAAGACTAGTCTCCACTTACACAGATTGCAGATTACTGAGATTTCCCATCCATGGTGAGAGGGTCCCAGATAAGCTTTGACTAGGCAGCCCTCTGATAATACAAAACTGAAACAACAAAAATAAAAAAAAATTACTTTCCAAAGAGAATGACTTCTTAAAGAAAATGATTTTGATGGAAAGTATTTTTGGTATTGTTACTAGGAAATCATCTATAGTATACAAGGAAGATAGATAACAAAGTAGAGTAACTTACACAGCAACCACGGAGCCTTCAGTGGAGCAGGTAACCATCCTCCAGCTACAAGGGTCCACTGAATTAATATCCCAGCTCTCCAATACATTATATGGATCAGTAGAAATATTGATATTTGTCACAGGATCTATAAATGATTGAATGGATTTTGCAGCAGCAGTGCATCCCATGGCATGGGCAGAGTAAGAGTGTCCATGCAGAAGTGCCATGAGCTGAAAACATATCAAGTGAGCATATTATATACTTGAGGCAATCAGGGACAAAGCACATTTGTGTAAATCGAATATACCACAATATCTTATCCTAAAATCAGGTTAAAACACCGTGATATCTACAATATATGCACAAATACCTTGGAGTCCCCTTTGAATGCATCAAAAACAGCATTTGTCGCCAAAGTGGCAGCCAAGGGTATAACCCCACCAGTCATCAACTTCGCGTAACAAGCTATGTCAGGCAGACAACCAAGGGTATAACTTCAAACATGTAAACTTGGACAGGCAGAATTAAAAGTAAGCACAGTTGTCCTGCCTGGTTCTATAATTAATGCTCCAATGTGACCTGAACCAGATCCTAATAATGATAAGTGCTGAGATATATATGTTGAATAACTTCTGGCAAGATCTGAACCATCCCGACTTCTATTGAAGAGCTCGTCACGTGACCTGAAGGCTGTAACGAATATAAAGAACATGTTTCACCATGAGAAAATGAATACAAACTCAACAGCTGGAGGTGAAAAGATTTCAACTCACTCAAATTTTCAGGGCACAAATTTTCAGATTGCAGGTGAAAAGATTTCAACTCAATCAATTGGCCCTTCAGAAGATTCAAATTTCTCTGGGGTAAGCTTGTTCAATATAATGAAAAGTGGAGAAATTATAAAGTCAGCACACATATATGACCAAGTAACTTAGTGACTGAAAAAGAAGATAAAACATCCAAAATCAAGGGGACTAAACTTGCCCACCCTCTATCGCTTACCCTTTCAACTCAATCAATTGGCCCTTCCTAGAACTATTCATATTCACCACAAAGAGACATGTGCATAGGATGCTTCAGTATTTTCATAAATTCATCCTAAGTGCATATTTACTATCTAAGGTTGAGGATTGGATAGTGATTCAAGGGATTATTATCGAACACTTGTCTCATTCTAAAGCAAACAAACAGCTAAGTCATTGGTACAGTGGAGATAGAGAATTATCTATTTATTTTCGTTTCATATAATTTTTTAGAGCATAAATTCCTCTCCTTGATTAGGTGGTGCTTTTTCGTTCTAGATTTTCATTGTTCCCTAGGAAAAGAGGCTCATTAAGGCTTGATTGACAAAGCATAGAGAAATTGAAATCTCAATTAATTCAAACTATGCCCAATTAGGCTTACCTACTTATTCTAAAAGCATCCTATAGCCCTAATGAATGCAATAAGTAGAACCCTAATCTAAACATGAAATTGATGGAAACTAGTGGAAGCAAAAGAAATCTGAGGTTGATTTGATAAAGCTTCACAACTCAATTCATTTCTTTTCTAAAATCTGATTACAAAATTTAGATAGTGGTCTAGTTAAAGAAAAAGAAAACCAAATCAACTATCGTACCTTTACAGATGGTGTAAGTAACCTGTATGCTGATTTAATTGAAGTTGCAGCTTTATGTCGTGAAACGTCAGAAGCTTCACTGGCATGACAATCTTGGTCAGCATCTTCATCACAATCCTTGTTTAGAAAATTTCAAGAAAGTAATTAGTATGAGTATGTAATTCCATATCCAAGTTGCAACTTACCCGGATCAGCTTCCTGCGATTCATGGATCTCTTCAGTGTCACGTACAGGTTCTTTGAATGAAATACACAGCCATATGAGATAGAATAACCAAGCAATTGCCATGACCCATCCTGGCAAAGTGACTTCGTTAAATGTTAATTTGTATATCTGAAAGTTAGTCTGAAGTAGACCAGCAAGAGCAGGACCACAGGCCATTCCAAGAGCACTGGCGCTAACAAAAGTTGCAGAAGCCTGCATTCATTTTTTAACTAGTACACAGTCACTGATATAATGCCTGTTAACAGCTCTAGCGGAACCAAATCTGAATAATAGGCAATACCCTTGTGTTAAAGTAGGTAAATAAAAAAAAATACCACTCAACAAGCCATTTCACTACAGTCCTGACAAGATTTCAACAAGGTATGCAGTTTTTATAGGAAATACCCTTGTGTTAAAGTAGTTAGTGCTGATGCTAAAGTCGCAATAACAACCTAGGTAAGACATCCTAGATTTGTTTGCTCGCCTGCATAAGGTCAGAAAAAATCCGTTGTTCCTAAATTGGACATGAGTGTTAGACAATTAACCAAGAATGGATGATACATGAATCCATCAAGTGCCAGATATGTGCCATATGTGTGTATGGTGCAAGCAAGGAAAAGTTTCTTCCCATCCACCCATTTTTCTATGGTCTGTAACATCAGAGTGATCCAAAAAGATACAAAGAACAGAAGACTCACTTTTTCTTCATATGTACTGGAAAGCTCCACACCATTGTCATAGACCACTCGCGATGGAAGTAATGCTTCTGAGCAGCTTTCACCAAAAAGTTTTGAATTTTCTTCGGAAAACTTTATGCTATCTGTGTGGACGTTGGCTAGAACCTCTTTACTGCTATTAGTTGCAGATATGTGAACAATGTTGTAAACATAAGTCTACAAATATATAGCACCGATCTGAAAATAGCATGAAATCAAACATCCACTGTCAAATGCATCTCAGTGCACATATTAATCATACAATTCATGCATGTGATTCCTCTACATCTGCTAAATATAACAGAAATTACTTGTTATCAGGCAGAAAATTTAGTACAAAAAATGTAACCTACAAAAAAGGATATTATATAATTTGATATTCTGTTACTCTGCATCCTCAATATAAAGCATATCAGCTATATCAGATTTTTTTGACATGTAAAGAATCTGTAACAAAGCTTTAGTTTTATGCTGATTGATAATTTCTAGTAGAATCCTCACGATGATGACGCATGCCCACGGGTTCAAGATGAAAAATGAAAATAGTACAAAGAAGTTACCCCATCTTATTCCAAATCCAGTTGTCAAGTAGGATATCAATCAAGTTCAAAAGAAGTGAGGCTTCATTGCAGAAGAAGTTCTTTCCACTGTTTCAACAGATTATGCCAAATCCTTCTCCCGGTCTAGTTTATTTTATTTTTTTCAAATAATATCTACAAAAGCTCTAACACTGCCTTCAGACCTCAATCCTTCTCCAAGTCTGATCTTCGCGTGTTCTCGACAAACCCCCATGGATGTGACAATTGCAAACCACGCAAAGGACACAAGAACATATACAAAACACCAATAGAAAATGCATTGAAATTTGATTGATTCAGCCATACAGATAGCAAATCAAGACATTAGTTCCTGAATTCCGCTGTGTTACAACAAGTCTGCCTCCTGAGAATCCTCTATGCTTGAATTTCTTATGCTATACTCCCAGGCAACTCAATGAAGCACAAAACTATGTTTAAATAATAGATCATTTGAACCCTAGACATTTTAGAAACACCTACAGATAAACTTACAGAGATATATTTCTCAGTGCACAATATAAACAAGGTAAAGAAATTTGAAGAATAGAACATCAAGGAGATAAAAGAAGAAGCTTACTGCCATAGAAAGTGAAACATAAGTCATTCCATGTGAATGGCAAATATCTGGATCTGCAACTGGAATTCCTTTCTCTTGACAAATTGCAGGAATAATGACAAGAAGCATACTGCCCATGTTTACCTGTTCGCAAAAACCGTTGAATAACTTCCAAGCTGCAATTTATTTGAAAATTTTACCACCCAAAATAAAATCATTTAGGATTTTTTTTCCACAGGGAATATGCAACTTGTTCAAGGATAATAAAATTTTACCACCCAGAATAAAATCATTTAGGATTTTACCACCCTGAAGATTAGTATTCAGTAAACAATGGAAGTTATTGAAGGATAAAACTTATTTACCTGGCAAGGCTGTAATCAGCCAATGGATTCTCAAACAGTCCCATGCTGAACTTGAATCGCAGTATTCTCTTCATTGCATCATCAATACGACTCAAAGTAATGACATTCTTATTGATCAGGTCTGTCACAATATTGATGAACTCTGTGTAGTTGTATGGAACCATGACCTGAACCACAGACAAAGAATTGGAGCAAAAGGTGGATAATGTTGAAAAAATTAAGTATATATTGTAAGACACTGTGAATACAAATCTCCAAAATAAACCAGAACACTTTTACCATGTGTGTGAGACAAAGGACAATCAGAAACCTTTCGTCCAGATCATTGGATGAGACCACATCAATAATAGATTCAATATATATGTATGTGCACGCCAGTGTGCATTGAAAACACATGAACACCAAAAGCATGCTACCATGAGTTACAACCTTAAAGGTTCGGTAATCCAAGGTGGAATGCAGAACAACATGAGCTAGATACATAGCTCCAGCATGCTAAGATGAGCCAAATACACAGGTCTAACATGCCAAAGGCATGACAAAATGAGTCAAATTAAGGAACAGGCTACAAACTCACATACAAACATAATATAAAAGAAAATGAGAGGAGACGTATATACTTTCCACTAACATAAGGAAGACCCTTTCGAGAATTCAGTGGGAGGTCTCCTTGCAATCCGGTTATGATCTCTGTAATGGAACGGACAATTGCAGGGTCCTCACTATAACTCTCGTAACACCTACCCCACCTTGGGGCTCGGCAAACCTGAATGCAAAAAACAGATATGGAGAATCAGAAATCAAATGTATCATTCTTGAAGTTAACAAGGTACTTGCGGTAAATTAAATATTTTTTATTCTTATATACCGCTACACATGGGGCAAAAGCATATTGAATGCCATTAGCTCTAACTTCAAGAGCAGTGGCAACACCAATCCTCTTCACAAGATCAGAATCCCTGCATCTCAACAAAGAAGTTCATTAAAAGGCCAAAAACTTGAAGAAAAAACAGGACATCTTCAAGCCCAAGTGCTCCCTTCTCTATTTTTCCATTGTTTTACATTGAAATGTTTTTTCAATCCAGACAGCTTCTTAGATTCCGAATCACACAGGCATAGTAAAGGACCTCGTAGTTGAAATTGATCAACGAAGTTAAAAACTCGTGATATTTGTCATTGCAATATGTCAATATCCCATTAGAGGGGATAACTAGAGACTTAAAATAAATAAATAGATAAATAAAACAACTCTTCCTGCCTGTGGATATAATGGAAACCATCTACAGCAAATTATTAATTGTTATTTTATCAAGTTAGAATGTCAAGATTCTTGCATTATTGAAAAGAAGATTTCTTTGCAGATTTTAAAAGATAGATTTGTTAAAGTGATATTATAGTAAATAGCAATATGCATGCATTAAACTCAGACCATTGTCCATATCAAGAAAAGCAGTTCTATGACCTACTAGGAATCATCCAACTAAATTTTTTTCATAGATAGTTAGCTTACCACCTTTGTCAATGGTGCACATAACCCATAGAAGCAGCACCACAACGCCATTTGTTTGATGGATTTTTCAAGTTGGTCACAGTTGCCATGTAACCATTCAAGCCTGCTGCTAAAATATGATAACAGATGTGGCCAAAAACCTGCACATAAATAAAATGCAACAACTGTAAACACAGGCCTGGTGAAATCTGCACTTGCACGACGAAACACATAACCAAACTCGCAAAAACAATCAAAAAAGCACAACAAACATCGCAATCCAAAGTCAATACTCACTTCACCCCAATAGCATTCTGCATCATATTAAACGACCGATCCTCTGCTGAATTCCAGCACACCATCACGCTAACAGCAGAAAAAAAAAACCAAGCAACAGAGTGCATCAGGACAGAGCACTCTGTCAAAATAGAGCGTGCTGTCCAGTGTATTGCAGCACCGAAAAAAATTGGACAGAGCAGCTCCAATTCTCGGCAGACCAGCCCTGCAAGCAAACTTCGTTGCTCCGAGTCCAACCAGTTCAACAAAACAAAACATAGCAAATACTGCCAGATATACTGTCAGAAAAAGGGAAGAAAAAAAAATCATTAGTTCATGACATGCATTTAGGCAGCTAATCATAGGAATCATTCATCGGTGCTCTACAATGAAAAAACACAATGTAATTGGTATTTGGTAATCTCATTCTCAATGACACAGTATTTCAGCATATTTTTGCCGCTCCTCCCACCTTTTACACAATATGAATACAAATGCTTCATTTTCTGATATTAAAAAAAAATTTATATATATATATATTAGGTAATCTCCTCTTTAAGTTAAAAGAAATGACTTAGGGACATAGTGAATATGAAAGAAAGAAGGAAGCTCCAACTATAGCACTTGCTCTTTCCATGTTGTAATAAATAACAAAATAATAAGTATCTCTTTTTATCATACATTGTCATAGTTCTATTTAGTTGTCATATCCATGTCATGTCCATATCCCATGTCATTTCTTTGGGGGAAATAGCTCGTCACAGACGATGCACTAGAGAACTTAATCAACTAGTAAACTATTAATCAACATGTATTACCTGCTCTCACCTCCAAAATGCAGTCCCTTTCATCTGCATCATCCTTAGGAAGCATGGACATGAGCAACAGGTTTTGCAACACCTTGCAATATCACAATAGCCACCTGCACATCAGAAAATTTAATATATATATATATATATATATATAAGAACCAAATAACCATATCACAATGAAAAAAATATAATGAAACTTAACACAAAAATTGATAAAGGTAAACATACCCTCATCCCTCCTCCTTTATCCGGGCTTGGGACCGGCAATGTAAAAAAGAACCTTTACATTGGCGGAGTTAAAAAAAGGGTTGTTATAAATTTAAAAAACATAGGTAAGTATATATATATATATCAGTGTTCTAAAAATCGGTCTAGGCGGCCGCCTAGGCGCTAGAAGGTGGAAAATCGCCCAGATTAATGGCTGGGCGGGCAGTCTGGGCGGTTCTGGGCAGTCTGGGCGGGTCTGGGCGGGGTCTAGGCGGACTCTAGGCGGTTTGGGCGATTTTTATTTTTTTTAATTTTTTTATTTTTTAATAAGGATGATTGTGTTCTTATTTTATTTTTCTTTCATATTTTTTAGAAATAAACTATTTAATTGTTTTTTATTCAGTATATGTCTAAATGTAGCAAATGATGATTACTTAATGGAATTCTCAAAGGATCTGCCGGTACCAATTTTACTAATGTAGATTTTATCAAACATAACTGAGGTTATTCATGCAATTTGAAGAACAATAAAAGAGTACACAAATTCAAATTTATATAAAGTACCCATCATGACCAACTTCAGTCATTTGAGTTTTAATAAATTTTGTTCACGATTGTTAATTTTTCATGTTTTTAAATTTTGTATATGTATATTGGCATTAAATTGGATGTAATTGATAAAGTATTATGCTTAACTTTTGTAAATTATTAAAGTTATAATACAAAACCTAAGACCGCCTAGGCGCCCGCCTAGGCACCTGCTCGCCGCCCGCCCAGCGCCTAGCGATTTTTAGAACACTGATATATATATATATATATATATACATATATTCAACAAGAAAGCAACACTACTAAGATTACATATTTGGGACTACCAAATCCAAATTAAAATTACAGATTTGGGACTACCAAAACCTAATCAGCCAGGAGTGTGTAAGTCAAAAAACAAAAATGAACGTATAACTACTAAGTACTACAGTATTGCATGCAAGTCCACAAAAATAGCAAGCATGAAGGATATCGTTCAAGGTTGTAACTACCAAGGTAGTTGTAACTATCAATCATCAAGTTCCACATGATTTTTACACCATACGAAGAAATCACCAACGTCCAAATCCCCCATTATGTCTCCTTTTGGATCACTCTTGTACAGTTTCACCTCAGTCATATATTTGAAGCATAAGGAAAGTCTGATCTCTGTTGCAGGGTTCAATGATCCATGGCAATCGCAAGAGAATCGATGGATAAGATCTACAACCTCTTTTGCTATCGCAATGACATTTTTATGCCAATCACAAACTTTGTAAGTCCTTGACACTGAAGGAACATGATTGCTTGAAGAAGGAAACCTCGCAACACCTTGAGAAGATGGTGGTAATGGAGATGGTGGTAATAGAGATGGAGGTAATGGATTTTCTGGTTGCCTTGTCGATTGTGCACGGGATGAAGGTGTATCTTCAGTTCTTTGTGTCCCTCCTTGTGTTCCCTCACTTGTTGATGGTCTCACATAAGTTCCATTTTCAAGTCTCTCTCGTATCCATTGAACATTTTCTTCCAATCTATCATATTTTTCGCTAAATTTTTTTACTTCCAATGTTTTATCCAAAAGCAATGAACGAGCGGGAAGTGAAGCATCATACTTCCTTTTAGAGACGGTGGTTCCAACACGACGAACACGTCCCCTTTCTTCTTGGCCAAACACTTGGCTTAGAGGATCATTATCAATAGTGAGGTCAGTGGTACCCTGGGTTGAAGATTCTTGTAAGACGACCTTTTTTGCTTTAACTTGTTCCTTAAAAAGAATGAAAAAATAAAATAACACAGGACACAAATAATATTCAAACAACTACAAAGTAAATTAAGAATTGTGTATAAAAGACATCATTGGGCACATACCATATATAGTTCAGCACCATGCGTGGGTTTTCCATCCTTTCCCGTGTGATAAGCAATCCATATATCAGTGCGTGTGACTGGTTCCCCATCAGGGTTCTTCTCAACCTATATACTTGAAAGATTAGTCTCAGCCTATATAGTTAAATGGTTATTATTGTACTAGTAGCTAGAAACTCAATTACCATTTCATACTCTACTTCTGCAGCACTTTTTTGGCCACCCCCCCCCCCCCATACATACTTTGAAGCCTTTTTGTTTTTGGCATTTTGGGCTCTAATTGCCTTCGCTTCAGGGGTGCTCTCATAGCGAACAAACTCCTTCCAATCCTCCTCTCTTACACCATTTGGAACATGCTTCTCTTGTTCCTCAATGGTAGGATACTTATCCAAATAGTCCTTCCTAAGATCTGCCTTGAACCTTCTAAAATATTCTGGCATTTTCAAATGCACACTCTTTTTCACATAATTTGGGATGTCGTATTCACGCTGCAAATAAGTCATTGAGATATAAGTTGACAATAAAATAAGACATTATGAAATTCAATGATGTAAAATCTCACCTTGAGGTCATTCCACGCATCCTCTTTGTAGTTGTCAGTAACATGGTGCCAACCCTTGAATTTGATAGGCACAAGGGTTTCAACAAGCTTTCCAATGCGTTTATTGAAATTTCTAGCACCAGGTCCAACTGCTAAACCATGGACATTAAACTGTATGGTCTTTTTAACTTCACTGTCATCATTTGTAGATGTAGTGACATCATTGGTGGAGACATTGCCGCGAGTACTACCCATTTCTATCAATGACATTATAGATATTAACCATTATCAAACAAAAAGAAATAAGAAACAACTATATACACTACATTTATAGATAGTTTCCTTACACAACATATCACCACAAATAGATTTTTATAAAGCATTGGAAAAGCCAATCTGAATACTTAGCTACAAAGCTTCCCTTTCCCAACTCAAAAGTCAAAATAAGAAACAAAGATAAAATAATTGGTCTCAACCAAAGAGGATGACTAAAATAGCATTAGAAATGCATCAACCAAAGAGGATGACTAAAATAGCATTAGAAATGGTATTATCATTATATATAATTGTCACTTCAACATATGGTGACTTAGTTGTCTTAGCTAGTTAATATCATAGAGTCGGTTAACTCTTTTCTTTGCAATCAAACACATCCTTAGAAAAAAAAACACGCTTCCTTACGTCAGGTATTATCATTATATATAATTGCCACTTCAACATATGGTGACTTAGTTGTCTTAGCTTGTTAATGTCATAGAGTCGGTTAACTCTTTTCTTTGCAATCAAACACATCCTTAGAAAAAAAAACACGCTTCCTTACATCAAGGTATCGTCATTACAATAGTCACTTCAACATTGGCCTTTGCTTGTTAATATTACATAGTCCCTCAACTCTTTTCCTAGCAATCAAACACATCCTAATAAAAAAAAACACATCTTCATACTAAATTTCCTTTTTAGGTCAGCATTTTCCTTTGGGAAGTCAAGAACATGAGGCGACAAGACAAAAAGATTGAAAGATCTTTATGATATGCATGTGTTATTGACAGAAACCTATATCATTTATTTTATTGGATCCCAAATTCATTAAATGACTTTAGTGAGGTTTAGATGAATATTATCTGCCACGAGTCTGTCAGCTGAGCTAACACTCGAAAAAAATAAAAAATAAAAGTCATGCTTCCTTACATTAGGGTATCATCATTATAATCGTTACTTCAACATATGGCGACTTAGCTGTCTCAGCTTGCTAATATCATAGAGTTTCTCAACTCTTTTTTTTTTGAAATCAAACACATCCTTGGAAAAAAAATGCTTCTTTACATTCGGGTATTGTCATTACAATCGTCACTTCATGTGGTGACCTAGTTGTCTTAGCATGTTAATATTGTAGAGTCCATCAACTTTTTTATTTGCAATCAAACACATCCTTAGAAGAAGAAAAAAAAGTATCTTCATACTAAATTTCCTTTTTAGATCAGCATTTTCCTTTGGGAAGTCAAGAACGCGAGGCGGCAAGAGGATTGAAAGATCTTTACGATATGCTTGTGCTATTGACCAAGTCCTTATTCACCAAATCTTCGTTTAGTCATGAACTAGGACACCAATATGCACACAAGACCAAAAACATGTGATAATTTGGTAGGGTAGAAGAAAAGAGCAGATAACATACGTAACCTATAAGCCTTTCTATTACAGTCCAATTTTGTGAGTTAGATTGATAGACATAGCACACAAATGAGAACAATAAATAGAAACGGCAAGGTTAGGTAATGTTTGATTGAGAGTGACACCATTGTTTCTGCTTAAAAAATAGGGGACAGAACATTACATCCCCCTTATGGAAGGCACCAAAATTTGGTGTAGTAGTGCTTACTTTTCAACCATTTTAGCTGTTGAACTGTTCAATATCGTAATTTCATAGGAGCATCCACTGATATACGATCATTTTTTACGATGGGATCCCATAAGGCCATAACCCCTCACCATGTAAAATGTACGTAAAACTCAAGCGTGAAAAGTTGGTAACTAGGCAACCTGCTATCAAGAGAAGGCATATGATGGAAGACATCTGCTTTTATATATATAGGGACTTCTCTGGCATGCATTTCAAAGCATCACTTAGGTGGGTGAATGAAGCAGGACTCATCTAGCTATATATGGGATTGCCGAGGTTCCATTAACAAAATCGAAAAAATGTAAGTTAGTTCAAAAGTCTCATAGTATGTTTCAAATAGGTCATGCTTTCATATGAGGGCTTCAATGGTTTCTTTAGCAGTTTCTGTTAGCTAGCCTGTGTTTCAAAGTGTTGATTTCATGTTGAAATTTGTTGATACATTGCATATGCACAACTCTTTTGATATAATATTTAGGCTCGTTGGTGGGAAAACAATTTTTATTTTCTTTTATTTTTTTCTTTTCCTGGTTTAAGAAAACCACCTAGCTTTGGGCAATGCCAAGGGGACCGCAGTCACATTGTAAACTAAAATGTAAAACTCAAGCGTAAAAAGTTGGTAACTAGGCAACCCGCTATCAAGAGAAGGCGTATGATGGAAGACATCCGCTTTCCGACAAAGTTTTTAAGCCCTAACCAGACGTCACTACAAAAAAAAACAATTCAACAACGGCTAAAAACTGTTGCTAATTGTCAAAAAACCATTGCTAAAATGAATTAGCAACAGCTCAACAACCGTGCTTGTTTTTCTTTAGTTCTGATCTCTCATGTTTTGTTTTTTATAATGTTCTATTATTTTTAATGTTAGACAACTCCTTCCATTATTCTAATGTTTTTGTTTGTTTATAATTAGGAACATAATTAGACCCACATTTTATTGACTGTTGAGAAACTGAGGCATGACAATTTCTAAAATAAAGCCCTGTTAACTGGGCTTTCAACTTCTATATTAATCTAACATGTCTGACATAATCATGCATCTAACATGTCTAACAAAATCATGCATCAACAAAGGTTTCTCAAACAATCAACAGAATCATGCATCAACAAAGGGCTAAAACATTACTTCAATCTAACATGTCTTGAAAAAATTCAAATAAAAAAAAAACATTCAATAACCCAAGAAGTAAAAAACAAATTCATTACCAGACCAAGCCGTTCCCCGACCCCAAAGCTCCTCCACTGATTGATTATGGTTCACTTCTTCTTCTTTCTCTTCACACTCTCCTCTGCTCCTCTCTCTGACTATGATTTTCTAACAAACCCTAAAATGAAAGCATTAATAAAATTTTATCAAACAATCAACAGAATCATGCATCAACAAAGGGCTAAAACATTACTTCAATCTAACATGTCTTGAAAAAATAAAAATAAAAAGTCAAGAACCCAAGAAGTAAAAAACAAATGCATTACCAGACCAAGCCGTTCCCCGACCCCAAAGCTCCTCCACTGATTGATTATGGTTCACTTCTTCTTCTTTCTCTTCACACTCTCATCTGCTCCTCTCTCTGACTCTGATTTTCTAAGGAACCCTAAAACGAAAATGGAAGGAGGTGAAAGTGTTTTCGCCAAACCGTGAAAGTGTTCTCCACAATCTGATTTGAAACGAAAATGGAGCTCCTCGATCTCTCCTGCGCCAATTTTTTCTCAATACGTCGAAACTGTTTTTCGCAATGTTCGCGCTATTTTTCCCCAATTTTTTTTGCCAAAGCGCGAAACTTTTTTCGCCAGAGCGCGAAACTCCTCTCTCCACAAAGGCGCACGTGCAAAACACTCGTGTTTAGCCACGGTTTTAAGCCGTTGGCAGTTCAAAACACGCTTATACCCACGGTTTTAGACCGTTGGCCAATATAGCCACGGTTTTTTGCCGTGGAAAATGAACCCACGGTTTACAGCCGTGGCCATGGGGTAGTGATTATAGGCACGGTTTTTATTTTTATAGCCACGGTTTTTGGCCGTTCACGATATCCACAGTTATTGGTCGTGGCAAATAAAGCAAGGGTTTAGAACCGTGGCCATCTCCGTGTAGCTAAACATGCCTTTTGGTGTAGCGTCCAGACCTCTGGTTTCGATATGTTACCAGGATCTGAACCTCTTGCTCTTATCTACAAACTCGCCTTTAAAGCAATGAAGACTCAATTAAGTCTGAAAGCTTTAATGGAGTCTGAAAAAGGATATACAATCCTATTTCAAGCCAATAAAGACAAAACTAGTGTGATTGTTCCTAAGACAATTCGCTGGAATCAAGTTACACTCCCAGTAACTTGGCAAGTTCAATCAAATTCTAGAAGGCCTCCTCCTAGTCAGCTCAGTCAAGTTTTGACTCTTGAAGATGGAACTGTCGAATTACAATTCTTTGAATCTCGAAAAACTAAGTTAAAACCTTTAGATTTCCAAGCAGGACGTAGATCTAAATCCTCCTTTAGAACTGCTCCTACCCATATCCCAAGAACTTCTACTCTAGATGTTCTTCCCCATCTTGATCTTGCAAATTTAAGATCAAATCTTTATCATCCATAAATTCCCCAACCAATTTACAATCCTCCTTCAGATCATCCATCTAAAAGATCTTCAACTCGTTCGGAGACGGGAGACCCCGCACAATTGAATGTTTTATCTTTAGACTTTGTCTTGGACAAACAAAAAGTTAAAACTGAATTTTCACAAAACTATAATTCTGATAAACGGGAAGCATTTTATAGCCAGACAACTCCTGATCAAAGGATTTCTTTGGGAAAAATGTTTTACCAGTTTTGTAAAGATATTAAAGATCATATGCCATTCCTAGAATGGTATGAATCTATTTATCTTAACAGAATTAATGTTGTTAGAAATGCTTCTAAACCTTGGCATCTGAAAAACTCTGTTGTTGAATCAGTCTTGCCTCCCTTAGAAGAAATTCATGTGCAAACCCAAGGACAAACTATTATAGTCTCTCCTTTAAAAGATCTCATTTCCCTGTCTGATTCTAAGGGAATTATCAAAATCATTGAACAAAACAACTTTACAAATGTTTTGCTTAATGAAATTGGTCAACAACTGAACAACTCTTTTGTTCACGAATCCCCTCCTATTACCAACAATCCCAAGCTTGTCACATATTTCAATCCAACAACAATTGAAAATGATATATTTTCAACTCCACCACAAATTGTTGATGAGATTAATAGAAGACTTGTAGCCTTGAAACTTCAGACTGCACATGTCTCAAAAAATCCTTCATCTTCAAAAAAACAAATTAATACCTTATCTCATGCTGAATCTGAAGATTCTGATCATCCAGATGAACCAAATATTATGTCTGATTGGACAAACTTCAATCTATAGCTAGATTTGAAAATAATTCGATACGTTCATCTAGACATCGTCAGACTCAAAATCCTCTGCCTACAACTAGAAATTTTTATCCTAGACCTACCTTACCTAATATGCAATATGAAGAAAAACACCTCTATACATTCGGTTCCTTTTCTACAGGAAACATCTATACTTGGAATATAGATGGTCTAACTGAAGAAAATATTATCGAATTAACGCAAGAAATGGTTATGATGGCTTCAGCTCATCGTAGTGAGCATAAATCTGACCTAAGTATTGCTGGTGTTATTACTGCTGGGTTTGCAGGGCAATTAAAAGGATGGTGGGATAATTATTTCACTTCAGTTGAACAACAAGGTATCTTACAAGCTATTAAGGTTGACTATAATGGACAACCTATTAAATCTGAATCCGGTGAAAATATCTCTGATGCGGTTGCAACATTGATTTTCGCCATTCTTAAACATTTTATAGGAGATCCTTCAAATTTTCAAAATAAATCTAGAGATCTTCTCATGATTCTTAGGTGTAAAACACTTAGTCATTTCAGATGGTATAAAGATGTTTTCCTAAAGAAAGTTATGCTTCAAAATGAGGCTAACAATCCTTTCTGAAAAAGAAAATTTCTTTCAGGATTACCTCCTGTGTTTGCAGATATTGTTAGAGATAAGCTGCAAAATGAATACAATGGTGACATACCATTTGAAATATTAACTTTTGGAGACTTGATTGCCAAGATCAATGAAGTTGCTTTACAACTATGCAATGATCTTCGTCTCAAAGCCCAACTGAAGAAACATAATTTATCTGGATCCAGAGAACTTGGATCATTCTGTCAACAGTATGGATTTGAAACAATTCAAGGACCTCCAAATCACACTTCAAAACAAAAATATAGGTCTCATCCAGCCCGTGCTTTTAAATCCAAAAGACCTTATGGCCCAAACCCGCAAAAACATTATAATGATTAATATTTAAAGCCTCAAAAACATGGTTCCCATAAGCCCAAACATTTCTCAAAACATAAAGGCCCAATTGTTCAAAAGCCCATTTGTTTCAAATATGGTAAACCTGGCCATTATGCTAAGAATTGTAGAACAACTCAAAAGATTCATGAGCTTCAAGCTAATGATAATATCAAACAAATGTTTACTACAATTTTACTCAATTCTGAGACTGATTCTAATTCATCTGATGACTTCCAAGTCTATCAAATGCTTTATGATTCAGATTCCTCTGACATAGGAAATTTTGATCAGGATCATTGTGTTAATTGCTAAAGCATGTACGTGCAATGCACTTCATTCCATTAATATGCTCTCAAAAACAAAAGAAACAAGTATTCTTTTGGATTTTGTTGACCGTATTAATGATCCTCAGCTCAAAACTGAGTATTTAACCCATATCAAAAATACTATTACCCAAAAACCTGTTCCAGAAGTTGTAAATCCATTTTACAATCACAAAGAAATCATAAATAGATTCAGAGCTCCTTCCCAGCATTCTGTCTCTATTTCTGATATTCAAGCTGAAGTTAATATTATGAAAAAATAAGTTGCTCAACTTAAGCAAGGTCAAACTTGGCTTACACAACAGTTGATGAATCAACAGGTTCATACTGCAATCTCTACTCCTGATATCCCTTCAACTTCTAATCTCGAAGCTCCAAGATCCGATCCTGCATTTCTCAATGAAATGAATACAGTTACGTATCACAAATGGTATATTTTGGTGACTTTAGTCATTAATAAAGATTTCAAGGTCAATACCATTGCTCTTGTTGATTCAAGAACTGATTTATGTTCGAAAAACTGCTGAACTTGAAAGAGGAACCCCTCGCCTTGTGATTAATTACAAACCTTTGAACAAAGTTTTACAATGGATTAGATATCATATACCTAATAGGAGAGATCTTATTAAAAGATTACACTCAGCACGTGTATTCTCTAAATTTGACCTCAAGTCTGGCTTTTGGCAAATCCAAATCCACCCTCATGATAGATACAAGACAACATTCAATGTTCCATTCGGACATTATGAATGGAATGTTATGCCTTTTGGTCTTAAGAATGCACCAAGTGAGTTTCAAAATATCATGAACGATATTTTCACTCATTTTTCTCATTTTTCAATTGTGTATATCAATGATATACTGATTTTTTTCCTCATCCTTAGATGACCATTGGAAACACTTGTATCAATTTTACAAAATTATCAAAGAAAATGGTTTAGTTCTTTCTCCAACCAAAATTGACCTTTTCCAAACAAATGTCAGATTTTTAGGTCACAAAATTCATCATGGGATGATCACTCCAATCTCTAGAGCTATAGAGTTTGCTGACAAATTCCCCGATGAAATTAAAGATAAAACCCAATTGCAACGCTTTTTAGGATTTTTAAATTATGTTGCAGATTTTTACAAAAACCTTAGAGTTTTACTTAAGCCCTTGTATGCAAGACTTAAGTCTAACCCAAGCCCATGGACTGAAACCCATTCAAACATTGTCCGCCAAGTCAAAGCCCAAGTTAAGAGTCTTCATTGTCTAGGGATCTCAAATCCTGAATCATTCAAGATTGTTGAAACTGATGCGTCCAATCAAGGGTATGGTGGTATTCTTCAACAGCGTCCTCCTCAATCTACACAACTTCAACTTGTCCGATACCATTCTGGTATTTGGAACTCTGCTCAAATTAATTATTCAACTGTCAAAAAAGAAATTTTATCGATTGGTTTGTGCATCATAAAATTTCAAGATGATTTGTTCAATCAAAAGTTTTTACTTCGTGTTGATTGTAAATCTGCTAAAGAGATTTTAACCAAAGATGTTTTAAATCTTGTTTCCAAACAAATTTTCGCAAGTTGGCAAGGACTTTTATCAGCTTTTGATTTTGAAATTGAATATATAAAAGGAGAAGATAATTCTCTTGCAGATTTTCTGACAAAAGAATTCTTACAAAAATGAGTTCCCAGTCCTCTTCTTCCTCCAGACCTCCTCCTGCTCCAACAACCAAAGCCAATATGCTATGAAACTTTCTGTTTCACAACACAAAACCCCTCTTTCTTATGCATTGTCTCTTACAAATCCTTATCAGCCTTTGTCACAAGCAGAAGAATCAAGCTCTGCAATGACAAGTTTTCAAAAACCATAGATCCCTCCTCCAAATCCTTATCTCACAAAAGCTTGTTTGGACCCAATCACAATGATCGAACCTTGTTTCTTTTCTCTTACAAAGGACACTCATTCAATTGCAAAGAATCTTTTTAATACAAATGCCCTTTTTGAGGAATTCGATATTCTCAAAACTCAAGAATTTTATGAATTCATACTGGTCGATTCTGACTCAGTATTGATCACTCATCACAAATATCCTTCTCATCATGAGAAGATTTCCCATTCCAAATGCCAAATTCTTAAGGTTTTGTCTGAAGCAAATTGGAAACAACATTTGCGTTTCCATAAGAAGTTTTCAGGAAATTACCTTCCTACAACCTACAATTATCTGGATTATAAACAAGTCTGGTCCAGAGCTTTCTTTCTCTTTTCCTAGTATTGTTCTCATTCATGGTTTTTTCTTTTTTGCAAAAAATTCACCCAAAAGTCTGTTCCTCTTTGGTTCCAACATTCCTGGTGGAATCATTTCGGTCATCTTCAAGAAATCTTGCCCCCTGCAGTCAATGAAGGATGGCAAGTGTTCAAATCCAAATTCAATCCGCCAATTCCAGTACCTCAACAGGTATTACCGTTTTGGTTTTTTGTTAAGTTCAATCTTTCTTGGATCTGTTGCTGGGACTATACAGTCACAGCTCTTACAGCCCCAAGTCAATCCAATTCAAGTTCCTTCTGAAGAAAAACTTCTTCGCCAGTTTATCAAGAAGTAGCTCTAGGGAAAACCTACAAAGACTCAACTGTTGGAAACTATGTCAAAATTTTGTGCAGAAGACTCAGATGAAGACGAAACACCAACAGTTCCCCTCAATGAAGATGATTGTTTTGGCATCTTTTCGCCACATGCATGAATCTGACCCTTCAAGCATTATGTGTTTTGAATCATCATGATTCTTACCGCAATTATTACAAAAGCATCTGCCACCGCTACTATAAGACAAAGATACTTTCGGCCAACCGACATCATCTTCAATAGTCACTCCACCATCTACAAAATCCAAAGAACACCTCACCTACAAGGACATTTTCGTCTCCACCTTCATGATTACAAAAGACAAGATCTATCTCATCCACCGTCTCTCCACTAGCTATGAGAAGCTTATCTTCTCAATTATTGTATTATTTAAACAAGTTTGTTTCTCTGTAAGAGGCATCAGGGTTTTCTCCCATGGAATCCTGAGCTCTCATCCTTGTAATTTCTCCTCTGTAAGTCTTTCTTATGTATTTACTATTTTTAATAAATAAAAGCATGCATTGTTCATTCTCTATTTCTTTCAAATCATTCTAAGAACTGATCTTGTTAGAACATCTCGTTATACTAGATTAAAACCTAGTATCGACACCATTCTCTTGAACAGTTCGAAGAATTTTCTTTAAATTTGTACTTATGTTCTGTTATTTATCCTCTGTGTAAATTTAGATTCTCTTTGTCATTTTGTTTAGTAGTCCTGAGTAGAAATTGGTATCAGAATGACAAAGAGAATCTAAACAATACCATCTTGTTTTTGTTTTATATTTTTCTTTTATTGTATGTTCTCAATTTTATTCATAATTCAGATTTTCTTAAAGGGGTTATTTTTTAATTTGGGTGCATTAGTCAAAATAAGCTTATTAGAGTCTAACCCCTAAAATCGAATGGATCTGTTAAGTCAACGACGTGGACTCATCGTAACTCGATTCAGGACCAAAATTCCCTTACCTATTAAGATTGAAAAACATAACAAAACCTTGAAATAAAAAATGTATCTCCATGGACTTAAACAACCTCCATGCATATCCATCATAACAACCTCTAACCCATTTCCACCCAAGGAATGAGATTTCGCGGAATTTCATTTTTTGTAATTACGAAAAGAAAAGAAAAAAAAAAAGACATTTTTCGAGGGTTTTTTAAAATTTTCAAGATTTTTTAGTAAATTTCTGGGTTTTTTTTGTAAAAAAATACAAAATCTGACTACCAAAAATTACATTTTTTTCGAGGTTTTTTTTTTCTAATTATCATTTATTCTAATTATTTATTGATTTTTGAAATTACAACTTGATTTTCTAGTTATTATTTCTTCTACTTATATATTAATTTTTTGAAACCACTCCTTGATTTTCTTGATTTCAAGTTTATTTCATTTCTCGGTATTTAGGCTTCATTTAATCTGTTTAATAGATTTGTTTAATTGCATTTTTTTCACATATTTCATACAAGGTATGTGCAGTGGCGGACCCATGATTTTAGTCAAGGGGGCGAAATGGCAAGCATAAAAAAATTTCAACCCAAATTAAATCAGGTGTAATCCAATTTTAAGCCAAAATAATGTCACAATATCAATAACCTTAGCAAGGGGCAGACAAATGTAATGACTAGAATATATAACTAAAATCACAAAATAATTAAGATAAGTATCTAGTTGAAGCTAAAAAAAATTCAAAAATTTACGAACATGATAAGATCCTAATACATTTCATCGAAAAATGGTTTATATGAGGCTCAAAATTTTGTACGATTTGTCTAATGACATATTTTCATTGAATTCTATGGTTATTATTTTAGATATTTATTTCAAATATTTTTTTGGTTGAAGGTTTTACACCACTTGTGATGCAAGCAATTCATTTCTTTAAAATATATGCGCTTGAAGAGTATCGAACTCGGATTGTTTACAAAATTTTACAAATTTCCAAATTAATCATTATATAATTGATTTTTTAAAGGTTAAGCATATAATAAAATTATTCTAAAAGTTGAGGGGGGGGGGGGGCAGCTGCCCTCCCTCGCCCTTTAGTAGGTCTGCCTTTGGGTATGTGCAATTCTAGCTAGAGTATTTTGATCCATTATTAAACTTTGACTAGTCAACATAATTGACCTAATAGGTCTTATAGAAAATTGGGGTCAAGCTCAATTGTGTTTAACGTGGGGACCAAATAGAGTTGCATATATAAACTAATGGCGGCCAAATTCAAAATAACGCTTTTTAAAAACTATAATAATTATTCTACATTTTATGGGGTACCTGTTTATACACTTTTCATTTTTATTTTTTTAATCAAGTAGACAAGGACTTAAATGCCTTTACAATAAACTTTCAGAGAAAAGAATGTCATTATTCTAATTTTTTTAATTCGACTTCTTTTTCTTTCTTAGAATGGTAGTTACTATCAATAAATAAGTTTTAGATTTCAATTGCCTTCACATTTCAAAAACTAAAAGAAAATAAAGTACAATAAAACTAACTTAGTTATTCAATATTAGTTTTGATTAGTCGGTATTCATTTACAAAGTATTTTTTCTAAGCTACCCTTTTTGTAAAGCATAATGGTATTTAAGCATCACTAATATGATTAGTTTTGACAAATCAATCATTTGCTTGACTTTTATCATATAGATCTTAAATCCCCATGTTAAAGCTTCTTGTTAATAGTTTAGAGGTACCTTATTAATAGGGAGGTTATACCTCTTACTCAAATATACTCAAACAAACACCACCTTACATAAATCACTATCACGACCCATTTACTAGTACTTTATGGTTCAAATTCACAAAAGTAGAAATAGGGTATAAGTGTTTTTAACAATAAGAATCCATATAAATAATATTATTAATGGGAGACTGTATACCTAAATGGGGGTTTCGATCCCTTCAATCCAAGGCTAAACACTATGAGTTCGGATCAGATATATAACAATTTGGAATTTGGAGATGACCTGTTAAGAGATCTATCATATTTGAATTCAAACTGAGCTTGTTAGGTTGCTACAAAGAAACATTTAATCAGATTTGGGACAAATAGATCTTTATCAGATTTGTAGTTTTCTAATACATATATATTAAACTAAATAAAATAAGGGTTAATTTGTGTTTGGGTCTCAAGTTTGTCCAATTTTGAGTCTGGATCTGAAGGCAACGCTCACCATTAACTCTCCGTCTAGTAATTAAATAAATTTTTTATGTTTTGAAATAATATTTTACTTTCATATAAATAAATTTAGATTTTAGGTCTCATAGATAAATTTAGACTTTAGGTCCCACAATTATACTAGCTTTACACTTAGGTGGAGAGTTTACGGTTAATGTGGTCCTAGACCCAGACTTTAAGTTGGATAAACTTGGGACCCAAAATCACAGTTGGTACAAATTATAGGACTCAAATGCAAATTAATTCATAAAATAGCAGTTAGTCCTAATTATATTATTGAACTAGGTGTTCAACTATAAGATTTTTCATTAATTCAATTGCACCATGAAATCAAGAGTACTAGAACATTGAATTCCAAAAAAATTTAATTTGGAAGAGAATAGGGAAACATAAAACATGCTTCTATATGCTAGAAGATTGATCCAATTAAATATACTTCTAAGCATGATTATCATTCACTAACTCTTTGTTGAAAATAATAAAATGCAAGTATATATACAATGGCGTAGATCAAACCAGCCACAGTAATTAATTAGTTCTTGTTGTTACAATTAGAATATATATTGACCTTAGGTTTTTAACTTTAACAATGTGTTGTCGCTCATGACATAAATTGGCTCATTGGCTAGGACACTTTCAAGGTAATTGAGAAATTCTTTCGCCTGGCATGACCCGAAATCCAGATCAACATATTGGTAAGAATGAGCAAGTTACTTGTCTCTTATTTTTAAACTTTTCTTTATGAGTGGGGCTAGGGAACCAAGTTCCACAACTAGGATGATGTGGCATCTTCAGAGAAGGTTTTTACAACCTCAAGATACACTTTCAAGATCACGCCGCGTCACCCTGGTTGCAAAACCTAATTTCCTAGTATTTTCGTTTCTTTATATGTTCAAATTTATCTTATTTTACTTTCCCATATCACTACTTCACATTCAAACTTGGAAACAAATTGAAAAATAAATGTTTACTTGTTTATAAATTCCACTAATTCAAAGTTAAAGTAATAGGGGAGGTACAATAAGATCTTTGTTATTTTCTGTGTAGGTGTTCAATGAGATCCATGGTAGAGAGATGGAGAAGATAAATGTTTTTCAAGGCGTTCTGAAATCTACGTCTTTGTGATGATGCCTACTTACACTATAGTGTTTTAAATTACAATCGTTGAGTTCGATCTTGGTACTTTTGCCCACACAACTCCGCTCACTTTACAATAATGGTCCCTAAGTGCGTTGTCTAGATTCTTAGGCATGCCAAAATTACACATCAACTTGATCTTTTGTATTAACTTCATTTCATCTCTTGTATCAGTTTTACAACTTTGATGTGTTTGTAAGAAAAAAATAACCATTCAATTAGTTTATTATCCTTTCTTGTATTGGAGAAAAGAAATAAATTTGTATTAAATACAACGAATTATGATAGTGAAGAAATTGTGCAAGCTAGAAAATAATTTTAAAGAATTACCAAAGTAAATGAGAAGAGAAATAATGACTTCAAAATAATTGTTTGCTTTCTAGCATAGCATATTTAAACTAGTCCATAAATCAATTTATAGATACTTGTGTTCTTAAGAAGAGTGCATTTAGACGAGCTTTCAGCAACAATTGAAGTTACATTGGATTTAAGAGCCTTTACACAACCAATTAGTCCATATCCAAGTATTTAATCTCAATAACAACATTTATGTAAAACATGACTATGATACTTTGTCTGTTATTACACTTGAAGAGGTGATAAAAAAAAATTTAAAAATAAATACAGTTTTCCCTAAACAATGATAATATATTATTTTTCCATACAAAACGCAATTCTAAATCTTGAGTTGAACTTAAATTTAAAAAATCGCATATAGAATATTCGTAAAATGTTTAATGTAATGGAATTGTTGACTGCAAAGGAAAAAATCACAAAATGTAATTTCATTGTTTGTTTCTAATACAGTAAAATACTCAGATAAAGAAGTAAACTATAGGAAGAAAAAAAAAACATAAAGTTAGTAAAAACACATTTCATTTTATCAACAAAGGAAAACATCACAGAAAGTGAACCCTTTTACTTCAGTTTTCTCATCTGATTTAGACAAAGAGAACGTGGCAGGTTTGAGAAATAAATGAAGACTGACTTCTTATTACCTTAGAAACCATAGTATGGGAATCTCCGAGTCATTTGCTCTTATTTGATGACAACTTGCCCAAATATTATGAGTCCAAGAATTTCCCTTGGGATATTTTGTTGAGTATTTGTTGTTTGTATGTAAATACAAAATTTCCCTTTCATCATATTTGCGCTTTAAAATATCACCATATGAATTAAGATAGGTCTAGAAAAAAAAATAAAAAAAAATCAATCTCGATGAGATCTTTATGGACCCAGAGAACCTCGAGATGAAAATGTACTTCGAGGCTAAATTAATGGTAAAGATTAAAAAGAAAAAGGGAAAGAAAAAAAAATTATCTTCTTCTCCTCCATCATCCCATCCTCTCATTCATGCAACTCAACTAAACCCACACTAGTCCTTCATCTGCTCAAATCCACAACCCTCGCCGCTACCACCAACCTGAACAACCCCATCGCCAAAGGGGACATGGACTTGAAAGGCCGATTTTAGTCTAAACAATGAGACTTAATGGGTTGTGAGTATCATTTGGTTGGTAAAGAAGCGTGAAAAGAGGGGCCGGATTTGAAGAGCATTTCTTCGTCCATTTGGGTTTGACTTTGGTTTCAAATGTCATGAAGGCATGATAATTACTGATATCATATTATTGATGATCATTATCATTTTGTTCTTCTAAATCATCGTTATTGTCATTGCAAGTGTACTTAACATTCATTACTTTTTGCTTTCCATTTTGACAAGCGTAAGCATGATGGCCAAACTTGCGGCACTTCCAACATTTTGATAAATCCACTTCACATTGTGTGGCATGTCGAAAGGGCCCGTGCAACTACAACCGGATTTGATAAAGGAATTGATCGTGATTTTGAACTTTTTTTTTCATGGCCCTTCTTAATTGAGATAGTATATCAAATGTCTGAAGTAGGAATCCATTTGATTATATAAGATGTATTGGGATTGGGGTCATATCATACTTTAAAAAAAAGGCATTCCCTTTTTTCAAACTGTTTATATTATCATTAGCTATTTTTTGGCTCGGCGACATTAGAAATTAAAATAGTTAATTAAGCAAAATTTGATGTAATGATAGTGATAAAGTTTCTAGGAAATACATTATCTTCACCAAATATGCATACAAATTCATCTATCTATTAGCATTCACTTTTTGTTTAGTTCCTGAACATAATGGAACCCTTCAAGACGTTAAGGATTTGGTCCTGCCAAGAAGGATGGGAGAGGGGTGGTTGTTCAAATGGAAGCCCTTCACAATAAATAAAAAATGGTTTTTTTTATCCCTTAACCCCTCCCACCCCAAATGCCGCCGGCTGGGATCAATCCTATGATCTAGTGATACCATCCGCCACTGCTCAACCACTGAGCCATCACACCTTTAGCAGGAAAAAAATGGTTAAGTTGTTCAATTGTGTGGGTTCATCACAAGAAAAAATGGTAGTACAATGTTTTGTGATGCTTCCAACAAAAGTAACTCAATTTTATTTGAATCGATGTGCAAAAACGATGAATGACTAGTGTGGGTTCAATTGAGTTGCAGGGATAGAGTGGAATGATGTATTACTATTAATTAGAGTAAATGCAGGTGGTAGCTGAGAAAGGGCTTGAGTTGCTTTCTGCAACATTTGGATTCAACTTTATAGTAAGTTTAAAGCGAATATATTTGATATACTTAGACTTTAATGGTCTTAAAAGATTAAAAAAAAAAAAAAAAGTAAGGCTTTACCGGTCATTACTTCAAGTATGCTTCCTAAAATGTTTAATTCGTTGAAAAATAGGCTCTCAAGGTCACTTTTCCATTAAAAATATAAGCTATATGAATTAAAAGACTATTTTACAAAATCAATATTATTGGAAGAAGGTATGCGCGTCAAATTGTACTAGAAAACCAAAAAGAATGGGTGGATGCTTCCCATGCATAAAGTGGCTAGTTTAAAGAAAAATTATTGAATGAGATCACCATGTATTACATTCCCTCAATTGCCTCAGGTTTCATTCGACAAAAACATAACAATGGGCTTCTTTTGTAGGGGTGGACATGGGACCGGATGGATCTCATCCCTATCCCATACCTTTTGTTCGGGACCGAAATGATATCGGGATCATGGAATGGTATGCCCACCCCTACTTTTAAGCGGGTTTTAAAGGGCTTTAGAGAGTCAACCAAACTTGCCAAAGATATTTATCTGTTTATTCAATATTTTTTATTTTTAGGTACAGCCCCAAAGTCCTTCAGAGTTGAGTAGCGTGATAAAATGAAGAAGGCGTGAAAAACGAAGCTAAAAAGTCGGAAACATGCACGACGACTTGAGAAGCAAAACAAAATTGCACAGTGGTGGCAAGTTGTAAGCGTAGCAGCAGCGACAGGTGAGAGAGAAGGTGGTTGACCAGAGCAAGTGTTACTTCCATCGTCTCTGCACACGGACACGGCAATTCATCAAACATGTTACGAGCACTCCGTTCAACCCGAAGATCATCATCTGCTCTCAGCTTACTTACCCGCCCTTCCTCTCTCACCAAATCACCACCTCTCCACGCCTTATCAACCCTTCCAATACCATCACTATCACCATTTCCCCCTACAAACCCCAATTTCATCCGCGCCTTCTCGTCCACCAATCATTCTTCTTCTTCTTCATCAGATTCCGAAACTCTCAAGTACTTGGGCTACTTCGCCCTCGTCGTCGGCTGCGGAATCGCCACTTACTTCTCCTTCCCCTTCCCAGAAGATGCAAAACACAAGAAAGCCCACTTCTTTAAATACGCTCCATTGCCCGAAGATCTCCACTCTGTTTCCAATTGGAGTGGAACCCATGAGGTTCAAACGAGGGTTTTTTTGCAACCCGAGAACTTGGAGGAGTTGGAGAAAATAGTTAAAGATGCCAATGAGAAGAAGCAGAAGATTCGGCCCGTTGGCTCAGGTCTTTCCCCTAATGGCATTGGATTGCAGAGGAATGGAATGGTCAATTTGGCACTCATGGATAAGATTATTGAGGTAGATGGGCAGAAGAAGACGGTTAGGGTTCAAGCGGGAATTCGGGTTCAGGAGCTTGTTGATGGGATCAAAGAGCATGGCCTTACACTGCAGAATTTCGCCTCCATTCGGGAGCAGCAGATTGGTGGTATTCTTCAGGTCATTTTCTTTGTTTCCAATTTTGGATCGTAATTCGTAGTTAGGTTTATTATTGAAATATTGGGTTAACCACCATCTATTCTGAAAAAGTAAGAACATGTTGCTGGGTCATTCAAGTCATGATGTATATGAAAACTCTAACCTCCTCAAATTTAGTAAACCTGTATAACAAAACTTCAAAACTTTCTTTTAGAGAACAAAGGACAGAAGATGCTATTTATACTTAATTCATGTCCTCAACAATCATTTAAGCTCATATACTGCATCCATCTATCAACAAGTATAGAATATGGCTTGGTTTAGTGAACTAGAATAGTTTTCCTATCTATACTAGTGGTGAATAGGGTGATGATATCTCCCACGCCATGCCTGCATGGAGATTTAAGAGTAGCTCATTGCAGAGAATAAAAGGAGTTGGTAGTTGTAAGCCAACTTGGAGACATCCTAGTTCACTTGGATCAGTCCAACTCGATGTTCGTTGATGTTCTCACTTCAGTTTGATTGATATAATCCATTCAAAAATGACAAAACCTTGTTGTCTCCCATTTTCCCTCCTCTTTCGGCTTCATAGGCCCTGATTATTCTTCTTGATCATGTTGTGATCTACAGCAAATCATTTTCTAAAAGAAAAAAAAAAAAATTGGTGCCCCAACCACCTAGGAGCTTGGCTTGGCAGCAGTGCCCCTGACAATATAGGCACTATCCCATATAAGAATATCCGTACAACAACAACATCTGGAAAAACAATATTCCATGTGGATTATTGGCTAATGCAACAAAGTAGAATCTTAAAACTATATTATAGTTTGATAGCATACATATCAAATACAACCTTTCGCTTTAGCAATTTGGTATTATGCATTTTAATAAGGGGCATTGGTAGTTTAGGGGCAAAAAATAGTTTTTACTAATCCAAGATGACCCACTTCATTTTTGTTTAGAATTAAGGACACTACTAAACTAAAATAAATTATTTTTTTATTTGCTTGAGCTTTGTTTGAGCTGAAATTTTCAGAAACATTACGGATTAACACTAAAAACAAAGTGTCGTTTTGACACTGTTCCTCGAGATACGTGTATAGGTCCACGCCATTAAATATTTTGATAAACAGTCTTTGTGCGTGTTTAAGGACCACTCTTTTGGATGATCTTGGACAATGGGCAATGACCGGCAGGCCTATGTAGCACCCAAGGTGGGCCCTCAATCACTTCGTGATTATGATAGAGAATCCAATTTTCACATTTTAACGCGTATCTCGAGAGGCACATGTTGAAACTTTAACATGTAGTTTCTAATGTTCATCTTTAATTTTTATCAAAATTTAAGCTTAAACTAATTTCAAATGATATAGTTTTCATTTAGTCATGTGTATGTCAAAATATTATTTTTTCCTAGTGCCTAAATTTATTTTAATAATTTGGTGCTTCATCAGGGCAGATCTTTTAATGTATCTAATGTTCATGTTTTATCAGGTGGGTGCTCATGGAACTGGTGCAAGGTTGCCTCCCATGGATGAGCAGATCATCAGCATGAAACTAGTTACCCCTGCTAAAGGAACAATAGAACTTTCAAAAGATAAAGATCCTGAACTGTTTTATCTAGCTCGTTGTGGTCTTGGGGGACTTGGAGTTGTTGCTGAGGTCACCATCCAGTGTGTTGAAAGACATGAACTCGTGGAGCATACATTTGTTTCCAACATTGATGAGATCAAGAAAAATCACAAGTATTTACTCTTCTGGTCTTTATAGAACCATATTACAACTGTTTATAAGTGGAATTTTTTATGAGGAAGTTGAGGGTTCTTGTATTGTAATCTTGATTCATTATTATAAATTCATGCTTCATCTTTGGAATCAAGAATGAAGTAAGTTGATTCTGTCTCAGGAGTTACAATCTCATTTTTTATATATATATATATTTTTTTTGCAGGAAATTGCTTGGCGAGAATAAGCACATCAAATACTTGTGGATCCCATATACAGACACGGTTGTAGTTGTGAGCTGTAATCCTGTCTCAAAATGGAGAGGTCCACCTAAATTCAAACCCAAATATACAAAAGATGAAGCATTACAACATGTTTGTGATCTATACAAAGAATTACTCATAAAGTACAGGTAAGCTTCTTGTCTTTCACATGATTCTGAATATGAGTGTTTATGCAAATGTTATGCAGCTATATTGCCAGATGAGACCCACTGATGTGTTATTGCGGAAGCTAAAAAACTGCAGTCATTATAGTATTATCAAGCACAAGAGGGGAATTGGGTTTTCACAATGGATAAACCCTAAACACACAATCATTATTCATAGTTGATAGTCACTCATTACAACCCTATCCCTAATTGCAGTTGTTTGTGAGAAGTAAAACAGATTTTATGTTGAAGGAGGGAATTGCCCTACCATTACAATGACAACAAATATGACCTTTCTTTTTATTTATTTTTATCAATAAAACAGAGCTTGATTAACAAGAGAGTGAAAGTAGTACAAAAGCTAGTGACTGAGAGGGTCAACTAGCAAGGCCGAAAAACAACATCATCAAGAAAAACTACTATGGAGAAAAAATGTTATCCTGATTAAAAAATTACACATTTTGAAAAGGCTGATATGTAATGACCTCCAAGTGATTCCCCATTGTCAAACCAAAGAATTGATTGAGTTTGTAAGATGAGGCTTTCCTTTTGAAAATTATTTCATTTATTTCTTTCCAAATGATCTGGATAGTAGCAAAGAAGATTATGTCCCACAACCAAACCTCATTTTACTAAGAGGCCACTTATTCTCCAAGCTTTGACCCATTGAAACAAGGTAGAGGCTATTGGCGTTGGCAATTAGCCTCATTGCAAATGGAAGACCACAATCTTATAGAAAAAGGCACGAGAAGAAGATGTGGTCTATGGATTCTAAATGTTGCTGACACAGGGCATACCTGTTGGTGATGATGATTCCCTATTAGCTAGATTGTCCGTAGTTGGGATCTTTCCTTGGCCCATAGCCCAGATAAAGAAGTTGACTCTAGGGGGAACTTCTTTCTTCCAAAACACTATGCCCAAAGGGAGGGACACTAGGTTGGCATTAGCACTTGCTTGAGTCTGAAGATTCAAGTGGAAGTCAAAGACAAAAAACTTATTCATTTCTACCTATCTTGTTTGTCAGACAACTCAATATAGTGGATGGCCTTCAGCAGTAGGAGAAGAGTAAGATGTTCTTCATCTTTTACTCTCCTTATAAGTTTAAGATCCCAACTTGGGGTATTGAAAGATGGGCCCTGCTATGGGTGAGAAACTCTGGCCAACTTTGCCAAGGAGAACCTTAGATGGGGTTGAAGATCTCACTAAAAGGCTTAGAGGTGCACCAGTTGTCGTCCCCATTTCCTCACTCAATGGAGATATGAGCTTGAAATTGCTTCTTCAAGTTCATTATACCCTTCCACCAAGAGCAAGCATAAGGAGATAAAATCTACTTGGTGAACGAGCCTTATTATTTTATCCCATATTTCTGTTGAATGATGGATTGAGAAAGAGCATGTTGCTCTATCCCATGCCTCCAAAAACCATTTGGAGAGCAAAGCCTGATTGAAGAGATTCAATTTTCTGATGCCCAAGCCTCCTTGATCTTTAGTTTACAAACTTCACTCTACTTGACCCAGTGATAGCTCTTGTTACTCTGATTTGCACCGCATAAGAAGTCTACAAAATTTCTCAATGTCAAGTTTATAGAAATTGGCAACATAACACAAGACGTGATAAAGACATGAATGTCGGCCAAGGTGCTTTTGATCAAAGTGACTCTACCTACCTTAGAAATATACTTAGACTTCCAAATTGCCAGTCTGCTCCTCAGTCTATCAATGGTAGGTTTCCATACTGCTTTACATTTGTATTTTGCTCCTAAAGGAAGGCCTAGGTGGTAGGGAGTAAGCCTTGCTGGCAATGAAGAATATCCACTGTGGAAGCTAGATGTTGAACCTCTCCTGTTCGATAAAGAATGGTTTTGTGGAAGTTGATGCACAGGCCAGAGAAACCATAGGATGATTCATTGCATGTTTATACATTTAGGTTCTAGAAATAATACAGTATCATCTGCATACTATAATATACGAATGGAGATTCCTTGATCCATCACTTGGAAGCCTTTAAGCAACTCATAGTTTTCACATAGGAGAATCACTTGAGTCAGCCCTTTGGCTATCAAAGAAAGGAGAAGTGGGGATAAGGGATCACCCTGTCTAATCCCTCTAAAACCTTTGAAGAAGCCTTCAACATCACTATTATCTTCACAAAAAATTGAGTTGATCTGAGTATGGTCTTGATCTGGGCCTCTCCATCTAACTCCAAAGCCCATTCTGAGCAGAATGTAATCGAAGTTGGACAGTATCAAGAGCTTATGGAATTCAAGCTTACAAATCAAATTAGGTCTTTGAACCTTGAATCTGTCAGTTCATTAATAATCAAATGGCCATTAATAAGTTGCCTTCCTTCCACGGTTGCAGATTGGAAGGGGGATGCTAGGTAGTGCATGTGAGATTTCAATCTCATGGCTAACACTTTGGAGATAACTTTACAAACTGAAGAAATAAGACCTATTGGTCTAAATTGAAAAAAATACTCATGGCTCCTTTGATCTTGGGGATTAGAGAAATTAAGGTCAAGTTTAATCTCCAGTCTAAGAATTGGTTTTGTTACTGTTGAATTCAGCAATTACTTCCATGAACTCTCTTCTAATTGTGTTCCAGCATCTTCTAAAAAAGTCCACTATGTAGCCATCAATTCTTGCAGCAACTTCTTCTTGGTCTTTTAAGAGCATTCACCACTTCTTGTTCTGTATTTTCAAAGTCTAGCATAGCTGAGCTATGTAAGTCTTAAAGTATTGAACACCACCCCTGAAAGGTTAGGCCTCATTGTTCCTGCTCTTGAAACGTAGACTTAAAATGTTCCACTATGTGGTTAACAATGATGGCATCTTGAGTCTCAATGTAGTTATGGACACAGAGAGCAGGGATAGAATTGATCACTCTTCTTTGGTTTGCCAGAATGTGAAATAGTTTAGAACAATAATCAGCATACATTCCCATTGGATGCCATCCTTATATTTTCCCATTGGATGCTAGCCTTTCTTTGTCAAGAGATGACATCTCTTTTGAGAAGCTTAACCATTTCTTCCTTAGCAGTCTAGCATTCCATTCCAGTTCTGTCAAATCTCCACTTTCTTCAATTTGGTCAAAAGTGGACAGCTTGTCTTGTTACCTCTCAATGAGAGTGTCAAGTTTTCCAAACTGATTTTTGTTCCACCCTTTGAAATAAGGTTTGAGACCTTTCAGATTGCTCCAAAGGATGATGAACCCAGGGTTGCCTTGAGCCTGAATTAGTTGCCCCCTTGGGCCAGAATTACTTGTCAACTGTCTTCAACAATTCTATAGAAAGAAGTGTCTTCAAACCACATCAGTTCCATTATCAAATGCCCTGTTAGTGCTTGCACTAATCCTTTTGGCCGCCTTTTCTGAATACAATATGATACTTGTTTTCTGACAAAAAAAAAGTTATTTCATTAAGTTATAAGATAATTTGTTAATTTATTTTTATAATAATTAACAGTAATTAAAAAAATATGTAAATATAAAATGCACTCTATGTCAGACCTAGTTTTGGATTTGAAGTGTTGAGTCCAAAAATAATAGAACCAAAATGGCCTTCTTTCCTCATTTTTTTTCTCTCTTAGTTCCCAAGGGTTAATGCGTAGCTTAGTTTTTGCCAAAGAGTTATTGATTTAGGAAGTTTTTAAATTTCTATTAGTTATATAATTAGCCTACATGAGCTACATATCGCTTTTATGGTTTAGTGAAGAGGTACAATTGGAGAAGGACCAAAGTAATATCATACGCTATACCAGCTGAAATCACTTTTTTTGTTCCTTTCGACAATTTCAACCCTGCCTCCACCAAAAAAAAAAAAGCCATGTGTTAGCTGTACTTGAACTTACATTAATAGTTTAGCTAAACTTGTAATCTGAACAGCAATTAATTGTCTAAATTTGGTTGATATATCAAGTCTTATTTTTATTTGTTTATATATATTTTTCTCCAATTAAGATTAGTGTTAAGTTTTGTTATGTGATTATTACTTTTGTCAGCAATTTACTAGTTTGATTGTTTGTAGGGTAGAACAAACTACAGGCAAAGACGATGAGAAAGACGTGAATGAATTATCATTTACAGAGTTGAGAGATAAGCTTCTTGCATTTGATCCTCTTGATAAAGACCTTGTCATAAAAGTCAATCAAGCAGAAGCAGATTTCTGGAAGAAATCTGAAGGATACAGAGTGGGTTGGAATGATGAGATTTTGGGGTTTGATTGTGGTGGTCAGCAGTGGGTCTCGGAGATCTGCTTTCCTGCTGGAACTTCAACAAAACCAAGCATGAGGGACTTGGAATATTTAGAAGAGTTGAAGCAGCTCATTCAAACTGAAGGGATACCAGCACCTGCTCCCATAGAGCAGCGATGGACTGCTCGTAGCAAGAGCCTCATGAGCCCTGCGTCAAGCTCAAAAGAAGATGATATATTTTCATGGGTAAACTCATCTGGTTACCTTTTTGTCATATTATCACATTTGGACTTGTCTTGTGTGAATAGCTTTGGTATTTGAGTTAGATACTTAGATGGGAACCATTTGGTGTTGCTACAGTTTTTAGAGCTGGCAGTCACCTCAGGATGCTACGATGCACCGCTCTGCGGTGCGTACGCCGGAGAGAAGTCACACAGAATAATACCCATCCTTACACGATGGAAGTAGGCTTTTAGTGCCAGTACTCCCTCTAAGTGCAAATAGTGAAACACTGAAACATTATCTCCTAGTAATTGCTCTGGGAGAGACTTGAAACATTCTCAGTAGCAATGTTGAGATACCACATTAAATCACTGCTTAATCTTAAAGCTTGAGCTTATAATTAAACGTTTTATTCCATTCATCAGGTTGGTATAATCATGTATCTTCCTACCCTGGATGCTCGGCAGAGAAAGGACATTACTGAAGAGTTCTTCAACTACAGGGCTCTGACTCAGAAAAATTTGTGGGATGGATATTCTGCTTATGAACACTGGGCTAAGATTGAGGTATGGATCTCATCTTCCTTCCCAGGATCTATTCTTTAGATCTTCATTTCCTGTGAAATGTTGTATACTTGTATATTTGGTTTTAAGTTCTTTAGAATGTTGTGAAGCATGTTTTTCATTCTCTGCAAGAGGTGGCCTGATTTCTCATCTGTTGAACTTAATGAAAAAAAAAAAAACTGATATGGGGCCAGGACTTTCTTTGTCTATTCTCTTTGGCCTTCACTTCTTTTTGAAATCTTAGTGTTTTATATCTAGAACCAATGCATTGTTGTTAGGAAGGTACAACGATTCTTACCTGGACAAAATAAGCAAAACTGCTTATGAAACTTCTACCAATTGCAGCCTGTGGTGATGATATACTCCTGCCAACTGGCTGAACTTTGAGTCCCATAAATGATTTTTATTCTCGTGATTATAATATTAGTTGATAGGCCACCAGGATTTTGGAGCTTCTTCTGCAAGACTGCTTTGAGATTCTGTAATAACTTCCCCCTAAATGCTTGCTGCAAATGTCTTTTACAACTCAGGTGGGTTTAGGACTTGCATTGTCTGTCTTTCAAATGAATCAGTTGAGAGTTCTTAGAAGGATCCTCCTTTGGTTTGAATCTCTCTCTGGTCTTCGAATAAACTTTCACGAGTCCTCCACGGTGTCATTACAGATTTGGTCGATCTCTCTGACATCCTTGGTTATGATTCCAAACCTCTCCCAACTAAGTATCCTGGTGTTCCTTAAGGTGCTCAATACAAGGCCAAATCAGTTTGGGATGAATTCATCAAGAGAATGGAAAGTAGGTTGTCCACTTGGAAAACCAAATACCTCCCAAAGGCGGGGAAAATCACTCTCTCTCTTTGCACAATCCTTGTTTGGAAAAACGAAGAAGATTATGCGACTTTTTCTGGGGTTGTTATTGATAGAAAAAACTATTTAGCTTCTGTCCTGGGACAAATGGTGTATTCCAAGAGATAATTTTGGTCTGGGTATAAGACGAATAGGGGCCTTTAATGAATCTTTGATTAGTATAGGATTGTGGAGGTTTGAAAAGGAGAAGAGTTCTTATGGAGTATCATTGCTGAGAAATAGGGAGACACCATGGAGAGTCGATGCAGAGAACTTAATCCTCCTCTTACGGTTGTGGAGTGTGGAAGAGACTTCTAACTCTGGCCACAAACTTCTATGCTGATAATTCTTTCAATCTAGGCAAAGAAAATTCTATTAGTTTCTAGGGTGACCAGTGGTGAGATCAAAACCTCTTTGACATGTGTAACAACAACATAAGCTCGGTAGCAAATTTCTGGGATTCTCTGTCTGATCAGCGGGGATGAAAGTTCAACTTTAGAAGGGATTTCAATGTATGGGAGCTGGATAACCTGGGGAGTTTACTAGTTATCCTCCAAGACAAAGATGCCATTGAGGATAAATATGACTTGCCGAGGGAAGGGAAAAAGGAAGGCCTTTTTGTTAGAAAAATGTTTGGATCGAGCATCATCCCGTGGACTGTCATCCAAGGAAGGACCTTCACAGTGGTAACCTAAAAACTAAGAGGGATGCCGGTTCCAAATCATCTTGTACTTTGCAAGTACTCAAAGTCCAAAGAGATCCAGGCTGCTTTCCTAAATGAATTTGAAGTGTGTTCGCCAGTTCTGGGATATCCATAAAAGATTGATTGTTGGTTTGAAAGCATATAAACATCTCAAGGGCTGGAAAATGGATTTGTGGGCATTCATTTTGTCACTTGGACTCTGTTGAAGAAAGGAACATAAGGATTTTTTAAGGGAAGACTCTCTCTTACGAGGCCCGATTGAAGGAGGATATTTGGCAGTGGGTTCAACTGACAGAACTATTCAGGATGTGGTTTGAAAGCATATAAACATCTCAAGGGCTGGAAAATGGATTTGTCTGTAAAGGCATTCATTTTGTCACTTGGGCTCTGTAGAAGAAAGGAACATAAGGAGGGAAGACTCCCTCGTACGAGGCGCGATTGAAGGAGGATATTTGGCAGTGGGTTCAACTGACAGAACTATTCAGGATGTGGCTTTTGACCTTTTCATCTTCAGCTGGCATAATCTTTTCTCTTGATAAATGTTTATTTTCTTCAGCTGTACTGTACTGTGAGCTTCTCACTCACTCTGTTTCTTCATTTTCTTTATCAATATAAAATTTGGGGCATGTTCGACTAAAAAAAAAAACCCGTATATCAGGGCCATCCTGCAGGCTGTTTCTAAAAGCTTTAAGAGTGAAAATGGAAACTTTCATGTGAATATGTGATATGGGGTTTGGTTTTCATTCAGCATCTAGCTAGAGCTAAGAGTGAAAACCGGTTAGCAACTAATGAAATTGTGAGCAATTATTGGTTTAGCCAGTGAAAATGCCATTTAATCTCTATGCCACTGATGGTTTGTATGGTGGAAATTTTTTGGCCATGATGTCGCTGATGGTTTAAGACTTCCCTATTCCAATTTTTTATTTGGAGTGACATGACTAGCATTTGATGTTCCAGTGGTAATATATGCTCACTCTTGAGGTTCAGTTAGCCTATCTGGCCATGATTTGTTTGTTCTTCGAATCCCACGTTCGTAACTGTTCATTTACAAAAAGAGTGGAATGTTTGATATAAGACAACTGTATATTAATTGGTTATGCACTAATTGGGTGCAAGTTCAATCATTTTTCATGTGGATGGGTCAGTCTATTGGGGTTATATCGATCTCCTATGATTAACTTGAAAACACTGCCAATGGCATGACAGCTCAACAGTTAGAGCTTGGCGGATGGTACCACTAGGTCATGGGTTCAAACCCAGCTTGCAGCATCTTTAGTGGGTTTTGGGATCCTATAAAAACCCTGCTTGCCTTTCAAAAAAAAAAAAAACTTGAAAACACAGATTGCAACCTACAACATTTTAGTTGTGTGTGTTTTTGAAGAGTTATATTTTCTTTAGTAAGGCCCTTTTTTAAAGGGAGAGCAGGGTGGGTTTTTAGTAAGACCTAAACTACAATCCAACTATCTCTAGATGAAAACAATTGATCTTTTCATTGTTATTTTATAATCAAAATGTTGAAGAAACATGTCATCTCAATAGCTTTGCTCTGTCCCTGCATTTTGAAGTTGTATTTGAATATGTTTCGAGTTTTAATCTGATGGGTTTCTAGTGTTCAAGTTGGATGATATGAAGAATTTGCATTTTTCTCATTTAGGTCCCAAAGCAAAAGGAAGAGCTTGTAGCACTCCAAGCAAGGTTGAAGAGTCGCTTTCCAGTTGATGCATACAATAGAGCTCGAAGAGAACTTGATCCTAACAGGATCCTTTCAAATAGCATGCTAGAAAAACTATTTCCATTATCAGAAGCGAACTGACATGCACAACTTCAAGTGTTGATGTGTGCATGTAGTTCTTTGTTACTAATCTTGTGGCAATAAACAGACCTTTTGGTATAGCTCCAGACAGTGATTCTCTCGAGTTGAGAGAGGAGAAATCCAAGATGTGAATCAAGAAAGTGTTTATGTACATCTTGCTAGTTGTTGAACTGCTCTCTTTCGTCACCCACCTACTCTGGGATAGAATAATCCCATTTGCTTGTTATTTATTTATTTATTTATTTATTTTAATTTCATTTTTAAATATGTAACCTGCTCCTTGTCCTTCATCGAACTTGTTATGTTTGAATTTGATTTGATGGATATAGTAATTACAAAACATAGCAAGAGCCACGCTAGGGGGAAATAAGAGGAATGGAGCTTTATGATATTGAAGAAACTGTTGGGGTTTTGTACAACCCAACTTGTTTTTTCCTTTTAGTACTTAGGGTAATTGCCTGATGTTGTCACTTCAATCAAACCCATGAGATTTCTGCATATGCACTAGCCATATTACGGATAGGTTAGATAGATTGCTTGCTTGCTAGCTAGTAGGCTCCGTAAATAAGGCATGAAGTTATGTTGTTGTTCACTTTTGATTGAATATGAAAATTGAGTTATTTTATTTATATTTTCACTTGTAGGTTTAATCTTAGTTTTAGGTTAGAATTCATAATCTAGAAGTCATAATCTAGTATCCGAGAGAAATCACTCCTATTGTATATGTCAATGCAAACCGAAATCACAAAATACGCAAAAGAAAAAGTTTGAAAGATGACTGGAAAAGAGAGATTTAGAGCAATAGAAGCTATAGAATGATGGAAAACAACAAAGAAAACCATGAAAATCAAGTGGGCAAGACAAAAGGAAGATTGACAAGGATAGAACAAATGCTCAGCCGTGAAAGAGAACAAGAGGTGCCATAGAGATGAAGAGTGGGCTAAACGACAAGGAAGGTAGCACAAATTTTCTAAGCGGAGATGAAGAAGATTCAACAATCCGGGAGTTTGCAAGCAAAGCCAACCATCCACAAGGCTGTAAACACCCACATAGATCACATGACGACATTGTAGGGCCAATCGGCACCTCAGTTGGTGTTGCGGTGAACCCCACCCGGTTGGACACCTTGGTCATTTCTCCCCAATGAATGGGACCCTCCTCGACCTCCCCGTTCCACCACCACCGCCCTCCTGCCTGTTGAATGGGTTCCTTCCACAATCACAATCTTTTTTCCGCACCTTCTTCTCTTCGACCTTTGCCATAAAACCCTAACCATCAACGCCTACGCCATCTTTATTCCTAATCATCCTCATTAAGCCTTTGAGCAAGTCATTTTTTATCCTACTTCAGGTAGCTGGCTGATTCCTAGTTTTCTACCACATTACCTGGTTCCCAATCCATCTATTATACCCCACATCACCCCAACCCTCCACAAATTCATTCGGTTGGTTCCCAAGAAGAGACACATGCACAATTTGATATCTCTCTGCAGCAGTCTATTGCAAATCCTACTGAATATCTACAGGACTACGTCAGATATTGGGTAGAAGAGCAGAGAGACCCACATCCACCATGCCCGCCATAACAGGATAAAGGACAAGTTCGAGCACCTTGGGGACGAGGTAAAGGTGTTAAGAGAGGCGGAAATCAACTTTTCTTCCTTCTTATTTAGGTGAACAACCTTATGGGGTAGCCACTTTGATGACAATGACCAGTTTGCGAGGTTGTTGGCTGTTATGGAATGGCGAGCTGACACTGGTTTAAAGTTAGATGTACCTGCATATGATGATGATGATGATGATGATGAATTGGGTGATGCTTTTGTGGATTGATCGTTGGAAATATATCGTTTTCTGAAATTTAAGAATAGGGCTGAAAATCAACCCGACGGTTCGGTTTCAGGCTGAAACCGTCAACCGAACCGATGAGGTCGGTTTCAAAAATGTTCAAACTGAAACCGAATCGAAGTGCTTCAGTTTGTTCGGTTTATAAATCCGTTTAATGGAGAAACAAAAGAATGAAAAAAATAGGAAGAAGAAGAATAAGAAACCTGTTTCACTGGAAGGGGAAGGGGGAAGTGAAGTGGGGTTTCATTTTCTATCTTGGTTGTGCTGGCTAAGACAGACACGGTGAACTATTACAAACTTGATTGGGGGAATTTTATCTTCTCCATCCTCTACACAACAAACTGCTATGATTAGAATGGTGAGTCCCGATTGTAACGCGTTTCATCTTTAACGACTTCATTTTCTTCTTATCTTCTTCTTTGTTTTGCATAATAAAGAAGAGATGACATACATTCGAACAATAACACCCCAGAGAGAGATTTGGGGGGGAGTTACTTTTCCTAATATTGAAGCGATGGGTGGAAGATAATCAATTGACTGACTGACTGACTTGCTTTTATTTTTTGAAAAGAGAGAGAGATGGGTGATTTTTTGTCTTTTGAAAAGAGAGAGATGAGTTACCGAATGGTTGGGTAGAAGATGGGTAATTGTGAAGTTTGATTAAAGGAGAGAGAGAATGGAGATTAGGAGTAGCCAGTGGCGAGGTGAAATATGATGAGCTGGAAACATCACCTAATGCTTTGTCCCAGATTTCATTTTAGGAGGCCTACCCTACCTTTCACTTTTTCTATAATTAGTGACGAGAAAATAAGATAAAGTAATGATGAGGGTGAGGATAATACTAGTGTACTTTTTTTTATTGCTTTTCTTGAGATAGTAAAGTAAGGGTTATAATATCTATCTAACATTTCACATTGCTTTTTTACTGTTCAAGAACAGTAACTACACTCTGTTTGTCCTACGTGGCACCTCTTATGTTTTTGAATACAACTTAAATCTAAGTTACTCTCCCCGCAAGAAACTCAAAAACTCACACTCAAGAACAGTACCCACACTCAAGAACACTCAAAGACTCAAAAACTCAAAATCTCAAAACACTCAACTCTCCCGCGCTCACAAATCTCTCTCATCTTGCAACTCCTCTCACAAATCTGTGAATCCCTCTCTCACGCAGCAGCAAATCACTCTCTCACGCAAAAACACTTCTCAAATCTCTGTTAGTAACTCTCTGAACAAATCCTCTGTTTCTTCTTTGATGCACAAAGTATGTTTCGTATTTGGTGACGCAGGTATGCTTCGCAGCTCTTTGGTCACGCAGCTCTTTGGTCACGCAGCTATTTGGTCACGCAACTCTTTGGTCACGCAGCTCTTTGAACAAAGTATGTTTCGTCTTTGTTTCACTATTGTGATTTTGATTTGATCCGACTGTTATTTGAGTTTTTGTTGATTTTGGAGTTTTGTTGAAGAAAGGATGATTCGTTTCTAAGGTTTATCTAAGGTTTATAGTGTTCAATGATTTTGGAGTTTTACTTATAAGTCTCTTTGAACCAAGTTTTGTTGGATTTGATGTGGAAAAAGTATTATAGTGTTCAATGGTTTTAGTGGGTTTTGTGACGCACTTTTCTCTTGATGAATGTAATTTTTTCTGAGTGTTGACAAATTGAGTTTCTACTTTATTTGGATTTACAAGTTTTTGTTGATTTTGGAGTTTTGTTGAAGAAAGGATGATTCGTTTCTAAGGTTTATCTAAGGTTTATAGTGTTCAATGATTTTGGAGTTTTACTTATAAGTCTCTTTGAACCAAGTTTTGTTGGATTTGATGTGGAAAAAGTATTATAGTGTTCAAGGGTTTTAGTGGGTTTTGTGACGCACTTTTCTCTTGATGAATGTAATTTTTTCTGAGTGTTGACAAATTGAGTTTCTACTTTATTTGGATTTACAATGTGATGTGAATCATTATCAGATTATTCTGGTAACTTGGGCTTGGCTCTTTCATTCCAACCTGATCTCACGGAGGGTGAAGAGGAAATTAATAAAGATATTGCTGCGCTTAAGGAGGGGCTCCATCGACAGGTGCCGCACATCAAACTTTTTACCTTTGTTTATGAAAAGTATACACATATTTGTTTCCCTGTTTGTCTTCCGAATTTGTTTATATAAGTGCTTGCATGATTATATCTATGTGCCTTAGTTCGTGGGCACACATTCCTGATGCATGCTTCTCTGCTTGGCTTTTGCTAAACCGAAAAAGTGAATTTTGAAATACATGTATTCCAGACCGACCAATTGTGTTATTTTTGACAAACAGAGTGCCAATTGTGAATTTTTGACTGAAGGTTTTAGTATTTCGTCACTGCTTAATAGTGATAGGTACATGTGCTTTGGGAATTGTTAGACTGTTGTTGAAAATTGGGCATGACATGTCAAGTAAGCATCACTGCAAAAGCAAATGTTGAATTGCATGTGATGTGCCCAGAATCGAAAAACATTAAAAAGAGAGTGAATAAATTACCTTATTGAAAGTTAGGGTTTTAGCTGTAGAGAATCGAAGTTGATGTCGAAGAAGAAGAAGGATGTCAGAATCTCAAAAACTCAAAATCTCATAAACTCAACAACTTGATGTTCATGCATATGGAGAGTTGCAAGATGAGAGAGATTTGAACAAAGTATGTTTCTTCTTTATTTGAACAAACTCTCCTAAATTCTTCTTTATTTGAACAAACTCTCCTAAGGGTCGGGCTATAAGGGTATTATTGGGTTTGTAATCCTTCAAAGAAATGGTCTATCCTTCAAAGAAATGGTCTATCCATTGAGTCAAATATGTTAATTACCATATTGATTTCAACTGCAAAATATTGGAACAAGAAAGTTTTTCAAATATTGATTTAACCAATATCGGCCACGTAATTCAACCATATATCTCAGCCATGAGAACACTTCCTATTCTACATGTGCATGATACTTTTTAACCTCTTTTTCACATTGCTGTTTGATATTTTTTAAAACCAAACTACCATTTGTAATAATTGTTGGATCATGGACTAAACTCAACCTCAATGAGTTTGCTTGCTGCCAGGCAGGCAACATGCTTGCTTGCTTGCTTTCCTGCAGGCATCCAGGCAGCTTGCTTTCCTGCAGGCATCCAGGCAGCTTGCTTGCCTGCAGGCAACTTGCTTGCAGGCAACTTGCTTGCAGGCAGCATGCTCGCTTGCTTAGTGCTCCTATATGTTATCCTTTATTAGTGATCTACATAAACATTGATGTTCATGCATATGGAATTTTGCATGTCATTGAGTATGCCAGAGTTGCAATAGTGATTGATAACCAAATTGATTACGAAAGCACATTTTTTTGGTACAAAACATGTGTGGTGGTCTAGCTTAATATCTAAAGTTGAACTGTCCATTGAGTCAAATATGTTATCATCCATATTAATTACCATATTGATTTCACCTGCAAAAGAAATATGGTGAAATCAATATGGTAATTAATATGGATGATAACATATGGTGAAATCAATTAGTTGCATCAAATGAATGGTTCGAAAATTTACTTATTAAGTGGGATACTAATTCTTCGCAAGAACAATAAACCGACTTTGTGCTAGGACGAAAACATTAGAGTGTTTTGGGAAAACAAAGAGAACTGGGAAGGTCGGCTCCTTACCCCCAGGCCGCCGCCGCTAGGGTTTGGGAAACAACAGCGAGGGAAGGAGGTTCTCTGGAGAGATTCACAGGACATTTCAACTTTAGATATTAAGCTAGATGAGTATGATTAATTTGGTTTAATATTTGCAATATCTCTCAAATCTCTTCGATTTTTCACTTTTGTGTTTTCATCCTAAAGAAATATGGTTGCATGTTGTGATGGGTATGTTTAATTTGGTTGAATGTTGTTATAGGTATGTTTCATTTTTTTTAAATTTCATTCAAAGCAATTTCCTAAATGTTCATCAATTACTGGGACATTTATATTCCAGTAGAGAGTCCCTCTCTTTAAAGGAATGTGACCCTTCTACTAACTTGCTATTCTTAGTAACCAACCTTAAAAAGTTCTCAATTAAAATGTGATGTTTGTGGTTTTTTTTTTTTTTTTTTTTTGAATGCCAGACCTTAATTACTTATCACAAAAAATGATTTACAAACGCTACGGGCTTACATTACGACGTTACCCGCATGAAAGCCAAAGTAAATAACTAAAAACACAACCCGGACAGCACCCGCAATATCAGTTTCGCAGCCATAGAACACGCAGCACTACGCGCGTTCCTGCGACAAAGCCCGACGCGTGTCGCAGCATCTCAGCAGGCCGCAACCTAATCAAAACAAAAACATAACAGCAGCATCAGCGGCAACGCAGCGCAGCAGCGCAGCAGCAGCAGCAGCAACAGCAAATCCGCGGAGCAGCAGCATCAAAAGCAGCGCAGCAGTAAACGCAGCGCAGCAACAGCAGCAGCTTCTGTTCTACGAGTCTCTGCAGCAAAGTGCTCTGCCTCCCACTCTGTTCTGCAGCGCCTAACAGGACACACTGGCCTGCCGAACACACTCGGACAGCACCTGAGTTGGACCGGCAAGACGCGGCTCCGCCGACTGTCAGCACCGCACCAGCAGCTCCTGGCCGTTCCTGCGCCCAAGCTGACATTACAGCAGCTCAATGTACCTGCAAGTATTCTCCAATTAATCAATGCAGTCCAGCCCTCGCAAGTTTCCCCGCACAGCGCACCCATCACTGTCCTGTTTCGCAAAGCTGGAAGCCAATCGCCACAACAGATCGCAGCACCAGCTGATCGCCATAAGTCCGCAGCCAACATGTGATGTTTGTGGTTTGTTGTGAATCCTTCTACTGAATTGCTTTTCTTCAAATGTTTAATTAACTCATTTCCTTCAAATGGTTAATTAACTCATTTCCTTCAGATGTTGACTACTCATGGTGATTTTTCTTCTTCTTTCAACAACCATATAACTAAGCATGTATACTCTCATTCTACACATTTTATTTTTTTGGGATTTCATTTTCTACTGTTGAATGTTGTGATAGGGGGTTTTCCTAGCGCCTCTACGTCTTTATCAAATCTCTTCTTTTTTCACTTTTGGGTATTCACAATTTCATGGTTCTGGATTTTTTTTTTTTTCATTTTCCCTGAAGTTTGATTTTTATGATGGAATTCAAAAAGATTACCATCCACAACAAAGGCATCCAAAAAGGTTCAACTCTAAATTGTTTATTTCTTCTTTCTTTCTATTTCATCGGAAACATTACATTGCATCGGAGCTGTTCTTATTCAAGACATCTGGAATTCTCCTTTCTTGATTAAGGAAACCAGCAATCCAAATGAAAACTTTTCTGTGGTGTATGTCAACAAAGGATTAAAAAATCATTTTCCTATTCCTGAGGTTGCGGTCTATCATTTGGGTCAGTATATCAGTTGGGTCAGTCTATCAGTCTATCAGTTGGGTCAGTGAACTGGAGATTGGACTGTCTTGCGCGCAAGACGAGTGCAGTCTGGGTGCTGTATGGGACTGGGTGCTATCTGCAGGAACATTATTTTTGCTCCCTGTTTTTCTGTAAAACAGTGGATGCTAGGCTGAGACAGGCCCTGCGAATGGCCGGTTTTGGCTGGCGGTTCGGCTGCGAGGCAAGAGCAGCCAGGTTCGCCCTTGCAGTCTGGCTAAGGCAGGGAGCGGTGGGATGCTTGGTGCTGGACGTGCTGCAGGCGCGAGGTTGCAGTCTGGACAGGGGGGTGCGGTGCTGCTTACCCTGTCTCAGTTTTGCTTGCTGTTTTTCTCTTTTTTCTTATGCAATTTTTTTTCTTATTTATTTTTTTAAATTACTGAATAGTGGCTTTTTTTTTTTTTTTATATATAACTGAGTAGTGGCTTATATTTCTCAAGTCCAGTTTCGAGGACAGTGTTGCGGTCTTTTTTGTTTGGTCTAAGTCCTTAACTTCGTTCGTTTTATATACGGGTAAAGTCGTCATGTACCCCTGTTTTGATTGTAAATCGATTTATTTTTTAAATCAACTTCCCATTCAAGAAATATGTTGTTGATGCTTTTTTGATGCTTATTGAATTGATATTGAATTGATGGTTGTTCCAAAAATATAGCTCAATTGTAAATATTTTGTTGCAATATAAAAACATTTCCTTTTTCTTTTCAGGGATCCCTAACCTTTCATTGTACTTGACCGTAATTATGGACCACTTAGTTCACAATCCACCCTACTCCGAAATGATGATTTTCGGCCAGGTACTATAGTAGGTTGATACTACTACATCTTACTTCTAATTGGTTGTCTCATATATATGACACCTTCTTTGTTTGCAGGTGGATTCAGCCGTAGAAGGAACTGTAAGAAAAATGCATAGTTTTTTCGCCATCTATCTTACAATTTTCACATTAAAATTACTCACTTACTTATATGTTTGCTATAGATCAAATTTCTAGAAAAACAAGGCGTCAGGGTTACAGTTCGTGATGAGCAAGTTGATTCAAACTTGCCGAGGACAGTAAGAAATTTTGTTAATTTCTCTTTTCACTTATTTTTTAATAAATTAGCCAAAGATTTTAACATGTCATCCTTTTACTAGGAGCAATTTCTTATAGATAATGGCCTCAGGTCCAATGTTCCAAATCAACAGGTATTATTTCTATTTATTTATTTGTTTTTACTTTTTCACTATTTCTAACAATAAATATATACATATTTATTTATACCAAGTTATCTGTTTTTTTTTTTTTTTGTTAAAGCCAAATATGGATATGGGAAAGGGAAAAGAAAATGTCCCTATAGACAGTAACGTTTCCAAGCGTGCGCTAGGCCAACGTTTGCGTCGAGAGAGAGAAAAAAATCAACCTAAGTTAGACACTACCTTGACTGCTAATGTGAATACTACAAAACAGAGAATATCCAAACTCCAATGCTTTGGGGTATGTACATATGTTTTTTCCTAACAAAATGTATATTAGTATGTACATATGATTTTTTAACCTTACACCTTCGAAAATTAAATTTATATTTGTGTGTGTTTCTTTCTAGGGAAAAGGAAAAACAAAAGCCACAATTGCCGAAAAGGGAAAAAGCAAATTTGTTGGGGTGTGTACAACATTCTTAACTTTCAATGCGTGTGCTGATCTGTGTACTGCAATTATCTATATTAATTGTTTTTACCGTCTTATGCTTATTTACTTAAGTTTTTTTATGCAATGGCAAGGAAAATGCCGGTTCTATTCAAAAGGGTAAACGAAAAGTTGTATTTATTCAGGTATGTATAAGTGCGTAACTTTATTATTATTTCATTGTTTACCGTGTTATATAGGCCCCTTCTTATTTTCCCATTGTCTATGCACGTTTTCATTGTTTAGATTATATGCATGCCTTAATTCTTTTAGTGTGTAATCATTTACCATTTTAAATGTATTTTAGGATAACAACATTATTCTGAATATTAATTCAAAACGTTCATCCGCACAACGTTTGCGTCGAGACAAAGAGAGAATTTTATGTAGGACGCCTCCTGTTCAAATACCTTTTCCTTCTTTCACACCCAATGATCGCGCTTTTCCACAAAAGCTGCGGCAACAATCACGAACGGCTGTGCTCAATATCATCCCTCCCCGATGCATGGATTTTGAATTTTTTGCTGTGTTAGATCAAAATGTGTTGCCACCACAACAACCAAGGAGGTGTTCATTTTCTACGCCTAACGCATCCCCAAATGCACCAACAAACATGTATACTTCTTTTTTTCTATTTTCTCATATAATTTAACTTTATCAAGTTTTCTAAATTTTAACTCATTATCTATCTTACAATTTGTTTAGGCCAATTACAAATGACCGACTTCCTAATGACGATACTTCCCGTCATAGTGGTTTGGATTTCCGGCATGAAATTGACTCACAAACTCATCAAGAAGAAACACGTCATTTCTTAGGCAAAATGAATTTTTTGTGTCCTCATTGCTCAGCACTACATTGGAATGATGAAAAATTGAAGGCATCTTCGTCAAGGAATCCTTTTTTCGGGACGTGTTGTTTGCAAGGAAAAGTGAAGCTGCCACTGTTATCTACCCCTCCACCATTGCTTCAAGTGTTGTATGAGGGAGATGATGTTCAATCAAATAATTTTCGTACGCATATTCGCGAGTATAATGCTGCGAATGCATTTACGAGTCTTGGTACTAAATTTGATCCAAGGGTACTCAATGGGAGGGGTCCCACAAGCTTTATTATTCATGGAGAATTACGACATCAAACGGGAGCGTTAATTCCGCAACAAGGCCAAGATGCAGTATATTCACAGCTTTACATTTATGATCCCGATTCAGCATTACATACCCGCAGTCGTCGAAATCCACGCTTGAGATTAGATGTGCTCAAAATCATTCAAGATGCTTTGTTGCAGTATAATGTGTTTGTGGAGAAATACCGTCAAGCATACGAGATTCTGAATCAGACAAATTCTGTTGACCAAAACATACCTGTGTATTTACACTATAGTTGTCATAAAGATCGGCGGCGTTACAATCTTCCTTCATCAAATGAAATAGCAATTATTTTGCCTGGAGATGTCCCTGAAGTAAACACAACCAGAGATATTGTCGTATATTTGCGAGGAAATCAAGAGTTGATGAAAATTAATGAATGTCACCCAGCTTACTTACCGCTTCATTATGTGCTATTATTTCCGTATGGCGACTTAGGTTGGGAACCTGAATTAACTCAGTGGGATGTTACAACTAATAGGTGTTCAAATAAACGACTTACTCAGATGGAGTTTTACAGTTATCGTTTGTTCGAACGACCAACTGAGTACTCAACAATTTTGAGAGGTGGCAAATTGCTTCAGGAGTTTTTAGTAGATGCTTGGGCTTCAACAGAGCAAAATCGATTAATGTATGTGAGGAACAATCAAACAAAGCTCAGGGCTGAGCTATATGAAAGTCTGACGGACATTGGGCCCGATGGGTTAAGACCAGATCAAGTTGGGAAGCGACTTATTTTGCCGTCATCCCATATTGGTAGTCCAAGACACATGTTTGAGATATTTCAAGATTCAATGGCTATCACACGTTACAACAATCATCCAGATGTTTTCTTAACCATGACTGCAAATCCAAAATGGCCTGAAATTATGGATGCTTTGTTACCTCACCAAAAGCCTACGGATCGCCCAGATTTAGTATCTCGAGTTTTTGAGTTAAAAAGAAAATGTCTAATGGATAAGATTATCAAAAGAGGCACATTCGGTGATGTTGTAGCTCATGTCTTTACCATTGAATTCCAAAAGCGTGGGCTACCTCATATGCACGCACTTATATTCCTTCACCATTTACAAAAAATTCGCACTACTGCTCAAATTGATAAGATCGTGTGTGCAGAATTTCCTGACCCGGATAAAGATCCGATGCTATTTCAAACAGTCTTACATTGTATGGTGCATGGACCATGTGGTGTTCGAAATTCTGGAGCACCATGTATGGAGAATGGGAGGTGCACAAAAAGATATCCTCGCGAATATTCAGAAACAACAACAATGGGCCAAGATGGATATCCTATTTATCGACGCCGCAATACTGGCCGAGTATATAATGTGAAGGGTCAACCAGTTGATAATAGAGATGTAGTGCCATATAATCCATATCTTTCAAGGATGTTTGATTGTCATATTAATGTGGAAGTGTGTGAGGGAATTAGATGTGTTAAATACATACACAAGTATATTTATAAAGGTCATGATAGAACAACAATGGTACTAGGGGGAGTAGATGAAATTCAGCAATATCTTGATGCTCGATATATTGGTCCGCCGGAAGCTGCCTGGCGGATATTTGGTCATCTTTTACACGAAGAAAATCCTACAGTGGTTCGATTGGCGCTTCATTTACCTGGAATGCATCATGTTGTGTTCAATCCTAAAGATCAAGCACAATCAATTTTACTTAGAGCTAGACACCAAATGTCGACTTTAACTGCATTTTTTGCATGTTGTGCTGTAGATCCGTTTGCACGTACATTTACCTACCAACAATTCCCCCAACAATTTGTTTGGCAGAAATCACAAAAAATGTGGACAAAAAGAAAAAAGGGCTATGCAATTGGAAGAATGTATTTTGCCAGTCCTCATGAAGGTGAAAGGTTTTATTTGCGACTGCTTCTAACGGTTGTAAAAGGGCCACAATCATTTGAACATTTGCGCACATATGACAATGTTTTACACGACACCTTCAAATTAGCTTGCACCTCACGAGGACTCCTAGAAGATGATGATGAATGGATTCAGTGCCTTGAAGAGGCTGCGATCATGAAAACTGGGAATCAGTTGAGAAGATTGTTTAGTGTGATTCTAATGGAATGTCATCCACTTCACCCAGATTTGCTATGGACAAGGTTCTCAGTGAATATATGTGATGATCTTTCGCACCAACTTCGAACAAGGTTCGGTATTTCAAATCCAACAGATGCTCAAACTCTGGATTATGGTTTGTATCTCATAAATCAATTTCTTCAAGAAGGAGGGAAGAATTTAACGAAGTTCCCACCTATGCCCCTGCCAATTGAAAATTGGGACATGATAGTTGGTAACAGACTCATATGGGAACACCGACAACTTCAGTATGATGGTCAAGAATCCGATGCACAATCATCTGTCAATCGTCTTAATGAGGCACAACGTTCTGCTTATACTGCAATAGTAACTTCAGTGCTTGAAAATAAGGGAATTTATTTTTTTTTGAATGGAGGTGCAGGAACAGGAAAAACTTTTTTATACAACGCCATTGCATCAAAATGTCGCAGCCTTGGACACATTGTCATTACCGTTGCATCATCTGGTATTGCGGCGTTACTATTAGTGGGAGGTAGAACAGCTCATTCAATGTTTCGTATTCCGCTGGATGTCATGGAAAATTCAGTGTGTGGGTTTAGTAAACAGTCATTGCACGCTGAGTTATTCAGGGAGACCAATCTAATTATCTGGGATGAAGTTCCGATGCAACATAGATATTGTGTTGAAGTAGTTGATCGTGCACTACAAGACATTTACAGCACCAATAAGTCATTTGGTGGTATTACTGTTGTTCTTGGGGGTGATTTTCGACAGATATTGCCAGTGATACCCAAAGGCGTCCGCGAGCAAATTGTGGCTGCATCTTTGAGGCGTTCTAAGCTTTGGTTAAACATACAAGTTATGACTTTGAGTTTGAATATGCGGTTGGACAATGGGGTAGGCAATGACGGGTTTATGAAGTTTTTGACTGAGGTATTATTTTTGTGTAAACAATTCTACATTTTACTACATTGCCATTTTTTAATTACTGATTATTTTTATTTTATTTAGATTGGAAGCACCGCACAAGATGTTATTCGTATTCCAACAACGGTGCACAAGTGCAAAGATTTAAGTGAACTAATTTCTTTGGTTTATCCTCAACTAAATGTAATAGGCACAGCGTCTCCGAATTATTTGACTGAGCGAACAATTCTCTCAGCACGAAATGACGATGTCTGCGACATTAACAAAGCTGCATTATCTGATTTTCCAGGAGAAATCATTGTTTATTTTGTCGCAGATAAAATGGCGGAACATTATGAAAATGATCATTCCATTGCCAACCGTTATCCAACTGAGTATTTGAACTCGCTTAATCCTTCTGGATTGCCGCCATTTAAGTTAGAATTAAAAGTAGGTTGTCCAATTATGTTGCTGAGAAACATCGCACCTAAAGATGGACTTTGTAATGGAACACGTCTTATGGTTATGCGTTGTGCAAAGCGTATAATTGAAGCAAAAATCTTAAATGGGGATAAGGCTGGCAATTTAGTTTTCATTCCTAGAATCTCTTTAACGCCATCATCCTCCGAGTTTCCCTTCAAAATGAAAAGGCGTCAATTTCCAGTGCGGTTGGCATATGCAATGACGATAAACAAGTCGCAGGGTCAATCTGTGAAATACGTTGGAGTTGATTACGAACACCGGTATTCAGCCATGGCCAACTTTATGTTGCATTATCTAGATGCACAGCTTCTAATAGAATCAATGTCCTTTTACCTCAAGATGGGCTGGATTCTACGACCAATATTGTTTATCCAGAAGTTTTGTTGTAAGAATTTTTTAAAGGTATGTTTTAATAAATTTTCTATTGATATTGATGTTTTGCTTTCATACGATATGAATCTAATATTGATTATACATTTTTGTAGAATTGGGATATCATTGTCGAGGAGTTCAAAAAATCCATTAAAAAACAAAAGTATAATGGTGGGCGTCATTGGAAATTGGCAAATAAGGTAGTTTATCTCTAACGATGATTGAAAATAGCTTATTTTATTAACATTTTTTTTTCCTAATATTGTGTGATAAATTTGTAGATTTCAGTCATATTCCCTCCTTGCTCAAAGTTGGTGCATATAGACGCCGAGTCATTTGATCATGTGATGCAGAAGATGTTTAGAGCAGTTGTTGATACATAGTTTTGATGTACATATGCAGTTTAACCCATTTTTGTATATTGTGGGTTCCTTTTGTTCTCATTTTTTGAAAAGATAAATGGTGGAAACCATGCTCTTTAAATGCGTAAGGTATAAACAATGTATGGCTTTGATGTACTTACACGTTTTTATATTATTTTGGCGTGTGAAAATTTGTTCGGATAAATTTATTTATTCATAAAATTGACATTTTGGATATAATTTTGTGTGCGTGTCTTTTCGACAGCCAAAAAACACTTTTAGTATACTGAAAACGGTGAACATATATTGCGCTCAGGCAACAAGTTTTTTTTTATGCCAAATTACATGAGGTACAAATGCTTATGACAAGTTTAAATATTTCAAATTACATGAGGTACAAATGCTTATGACAAGTTTGATATTCTTCCTAATCAATTTCAGCCATTACTCACTTGGACAAATATGATATATTTCCTTCTTATTTTTAGTTAAGTTGACATTTGGTGGATATTATATTCCTTAGCACATGGGTTGCGTTGATCAAATTTATTAACATTGTTTTACTGTTCAATAGTATTAACTTTTTACAAAATTAATTCATCATAACTGTTGTAATAGACAATGATGCAAGTGTTTTTATAAATTTAAATAAAACCACAAATTTGAGTATTCAACATAGCCGTTTAAGTATGATGTAATCTGCGATAATGCCAATGGCACGAGTATTCCATTCTGTTTGTCCAAATTAATTAAATTATGTTTCTTCAAAATGATGTTTTACTAAATTGGGCATCAATTTCATCAAATACTCACTTGGACACACATGAGATATTTCCTTCGTATTTTTAGTTAAGCTGACATTTGGTGGAGATTAAATTTCTTAGCACATAGGTTGCATTGATCAGATTTATTAACATTGTTTTACTGTTCAATAGTATTAAATTTTTACAAAATTAATTCATCATAACTGTTGTCCTAGAAAATTATGCAAGTGTTTTTATAAATTTAAATAAAACCACAAATTTGAGTATTCAACATAGCCGTTTAAGTATGATGTACTCTGCGATAGTGCCAACGGCACGGGTATTCCACTAGTACTTTTTACATTTTCAAAGTCAAACTTGTAATGTTTTTTATATTATAAAAAGTATATATAAGTATTTCGGTTCAGTTTGGTTTTTTCGGTTTTATTGAATTCAAAACCGAAACCAAAGCAATCAAGTTAGTGGCCATAAAGCTAAAAGGCATAACAAACCTTTGGAGGCAGGAGGAGTGCGCACGTTGGAATGCTATGTGTTTACCCCCTATGACAACATAGGATGATTTATGCAACTTGATGCATTCTTCATTTGTACCCTTGGATTATGAATGTGACATCTTTGGTAGTTATTCAGAGTAGGCGCACAGTTAATGATTATGCAACTGATTTTCAAACTTTGAATTTGTGAGCAAAGCCTCAAGAATCAGAACACCAGACCATTTATTGCTTATACCATGGTTTGGATGCACGAATTAAATATATTATGGCTTTAGATGAATTTGATACTTTTTTTTATCCGTAGATAACATAACTAACTGAGCATAAAATAAGCTTCAACTTCAAAATCAGATGGAGAAGAAACCTTAGATGAATCTGGTGCACACTTCTTCCTTTCCACAACGACGGTCTCTAATGTTTCACTAAAGTGTTTTGGGCGTGACCAACCTGACCATGTTCGAAGTATTTTCCCAAAAGGAAAGTTTGGAACAAGTGTACCCTTGATTGATTGTGAACTAATCTCTTTTGTTGTTGAAGGCACGCCATGCACCCTTGAAGCTAGTGGAAAAACTTCTTCAAGCCGGGGAAGGTGGTGTAATTGGGTAGTGTGGTTAATAATTAATTTGTTAGTAATCGTGCTGAACATACTAAGGTCCAAACTGATGTTAGAGCACTAATCACATTAGGGTTATATTAGATTGCTTGTCAGAGAAGCAAGTAGGCTCTATAAATATGGCATGAAGTTATGGTTGTAGTTGGTTTTTTTTATTGAATGCGAAAACTGAATTATTTAATTATCTTTACTTTTGTCGGTTTAATTATGGTTTTAGGATAGAAATCATAAGGGTATTAGAGAGCCATGTGACACTTAAGAAAAATAGTGGATTTCAAAATCCATATCCCTGCCCCATAAAATAGAAAATGAATAAAGAAATAATTCCTAATACTTTCGCCCATTTTCTCCTATATATTGCACTACCCACCTTTTGATTTTTGTCACGGCCCAATTTATATGATATTTTCCGCTTTGGGCTTAACCAACATCACGGCTTTAAAATGCATCATACTCATGAGATCTAAGTCATACATATATAACACATCTCCTTCTCTCGCCTAGGCGACATGGGACTATAACCCCCTTGTAGTCAAGGAATGTGATTTCTCGAAAAATGTCAAAATTTCACCGAATATTTCCTTTTTTTTTTAAACCGAAATATTTATTTTTCTTCATTAGGTCAATCTTAATATCGGTACATTTTAACCTGTTATAATATTAATTTAGTATAAAAATTTTGTTATATAATTGATTCTTATAAAATATGTAGTTTGTATGATATTATGAGTCTCGTTGTACTCTTTATGCAATGTAAGATTTTAAAATGCTTAACTTACATTGATAACTTCAACTTTATAATTGAAATCTATACACAACGAAATATTTCTTAAAATTAACTTACCGAAATTACCTTGAAAAACGAAATCACAATCATTGCTTGTAGTCAGCCAACTTTATGCCCGCCTACACAAGATGTTACAATTTCTCACCATGCATCACTGCCATTTCTACCTCTTGAGCTATGTTTGATTAAATGTTAGATTCCTTACAACTTGGTCATCATGTGACTTAAAATTGTGATAAAAAGCCAATTTTCAAATAACTTCCCTCGGTTTCCTTGCTTAGCACTTATTTGTTTCCCCCTAAGAATTTACACGGGGATCTCAACGAAAATGAAATCTTATTCCATGTCTTCTTTGCATTAAACACAACCTTAGTTTTTCTTCATATCATCCTTCCCCACAATAATCACTTCGTAAAGTTGTCATCGACATTGCCACCTCCCTCATTATCTTTCTCCTTCCTCCTAAATTTTTATTTTTTTATTTTTCTTCCCCTCTTCCTCCATATTCTGTTACTCTTGCTGTTGGTGGCCTAATTTGCTTTGCCAAATTGAGACCTTCCAACGATATTTGGTTCGATAAATTGGGTGTAAGTCCACACGTGGGAATCTAACCCATTATTATTATTATTATTATTATTATTATTATTATTATTATTATTATTATTATTATTATTATTATTATTATTATTATTATTATTATTATTATTATTATTATTATTATTATTATTATTATTATTATTATTATTATTCTTGTTGTTGTTGTTACTATTTTTATTTGTTATCTTTTTATTTTTATCTTTATGTGGAGCTTCAATAGAATATTGTGGTCCTTGGAACTACCACCCATTGATGGAGGTGTTGGTCATGATACTCTTTTTAAGGTGTGTTTGATTGCCCAAAAAAACGTTTTCTAGGGAAAATGACATTTCTAGGAAAATTGATTTTTCTAGTGTTCGACGATACGATGAACAAAATAGCACCATATCGAGGTCCTAATTGTACGAATTTGGTATGATGTCCTTCCAACCCAAAATATTTCGAAAATATTTTTTCATGGGTGTATTAGTTATTTAACTATTACAAAACATAGTCTTGAATAAGGTTTTATTATATATGGATTTGAAAGTTCTTATCCTACAGTAATGACATCGTCATCGTGGACACAATGGTCTCGCAAAGGCGCCTCCTGTTGATGAATTGGAATGGTATTTTTAAGGTCTCTCTTTGGAAGCTTCCTCGTCTATGCAGTGATGTCTCCTTGCCTGGACGTAATGGTACTAAATCTTATGTCTTTGCTCTACGTAAGGCAGAAAGGTCATCATCCATGACCTAGCACCAAAGAGGGCGGCCAATCATTTTTTTAGTAACCTCGGGAGCAGTAGTTGGACTAGGAATTAACTCCAGATTACTTCACCAAATGGGTGGAGGTTGTGCCGATGGACTTAGTTGATCAGTTAGTTGAAGGTTTTCGATTTCATGTTGAAGCACATCCTACATAGATTTGGTTTCCCAATCTCCTTAAGCTAGTGTACCATGCTACTTTGATATTTCCAATTCTGCATTTTTTGTATATTTTCCATGCTTACCTGAAAAACAATTTTCTTATCGGGGGAGGTTGGAAAAAAATCAGGAAAACCAAATGGACTCGGAAAAATGTTTTCCTACTTATGTGGCTAATCAAACACTGGACAAATAAGATTTTACTTGGACAATAATTTTTCACCCGAAAATTTCATGCTATCTAACAAACCCTCAGGGTCTATTTGGTTGCACAGAATATAGACATGAAAATTGAAACTGTTTCCGTGAATTTGATTTCGATGCCTCCCCTTTGGACTTGGATTCCCATGAGTAGTGGAAAACAGTCTTATGGAGAATCGATTTTATGTCAGCAAATAGACAACCAAAATGCGAAAATTTGCATAACAAGGGAAATGGATTCCATTTCTCAGGAAAAATGGCTAATCAAACATACCCTTAGTGAATAAGTTGTGAAACAATTTAATTGAGTAATCACTACACCAAATTGACATTTTTGTAACAACCCTTAAAATAGTATCATTTTTGAAGTGTAACAATCCACCTAACAATTTTACACATTTTCACAAATAAAATGATACAATAATTGTATCACCATGAAGAGTATGGTTATAAAAGTGATACTAATCATGGTGATCCAACTTATTTTATCATTTTTTTTGTGTTACTGTTTTTCATTTTTTTTGACTTAATTTAGTTTTGACTTAAAATTGTTTGGTGGATTGTAACATCTCAAAAATGATAATGTTTTGAGAGTTGTTACAAAAGTGTCAATTTGGTGTAGTGAATGACTTTTATCGAAACTCATCTCACCATTTATGGATCTCCTTATTTAAGCGCACATATGATGTTTGAGTTAAGGACATTTAAGACAATGCAAAATTTAAGTTATGGGAGGTTTACAAAATCCAAATGTCTCATTTAAACTGGTGTTTCAATTATTTTGGATTTTTTTGATCTAGTACATTTATCTAATAGGTTGTTCGGGCATCATTCATAGTTAGATGCAAACATAAAAATTTGTCACTAACCATCAAAGAATAAAACTTTGCACCTAGCGTCATGGCTAAATAAATAAACAACCATATAGCAATCATAGATGGTTGGGCAAAGTGAAGATACTGTTGGGAATTTATTTATATTAAAATTTTCAATTGTAACAAGATCTTTAGCTATAAAGGTTTGTTTTTTCAAATCATGTTCTTCATTCATAGTTTTTCATGTTATTATTTATAAAAGAAAAGTTCATAAAAAATCGAAAAATACCAATTTGCTTGGTTTATTTACTTTTCTAAATTAATAATTTGATTTCAATGTTAAAAACTATATTGATAGGAATAAATAAGGAAATGAAATTAATAAGATGATAATGACTCGTGAATTGCACTAAATTGATTTAGAGGAGGAAGGTAATGCACCTAATTATATAACTAAGTCGTGAAATTGTGACTAAAATGTACTATGAACAATTTTTTAAGATAAGGATCAAGCTAAAACTAACTAATCATTGACAACAAAAGAAAGCCACAAAAAATGATTACATTTGTTTTTGTTGCTACATAACATGTTTTCATTAGCTAATGAACCAAAGAGCCTTTAGCCCAAGGAGCAAAAATGTTATCCCATTAAAGGGTCCATTTTTCTAATTTTTCCTAAATATTCGGCTTAACTTTCTTGTGGCAATTGTGCAATCCTCGTTTGTTTACCAAAGTAAACGCAAAGAAAAAGAAAACAATGATCCAAATTTTCGACAAAGTTATCGACAACCAGTTATTGTTGTTGATTTCGAATTTCATAATATTCTTCTTCTTCATCGTCATCTCCTCGTACACAATTCTCCCCTTCCTTATAATTTAAGGTATTATTTTGTTAATATGATTTTAAAGATTTTTTTTTTTTTTGCATTCAAATTTTGAATTTTCTTCATGATGTGTTATTTGATAGGTATTAATTTGCATTATTTGATTTGTTGAGTTAGAGAATAAGGAGGTGAGAAGATCGATGGTTATTTCGAGGCGAGGCGAAGATGTTAAGGTTGAAATGCTAGATAAGTTAATCTGGAGTTGATGGTGTTCTGGTGAAAAGATAAAGATAAATACATTTGTTTATACTATTTGTTCCAAAATCGATTGGGACCTAGAATGTGTGGAGCAGCCTAATAATGCTCTTACAAAGATGAATAGTCGGCAAGAAAATTCTGATTCCCATAGTTCCTCAGGTATTCTTTTACTTTTCAACAAAATAAATCATATTCCAAAAATTAATGAAGTTTTTTAGGTGAAAATGGATGTTTATTTTTCATGTTATTTGTACTATATACAAACATTCATATAATAAGACTAACTTTAATAATAAATCAATATAATACTAAAACCTAACTTAATTAATAATAAATATAATACTAAAATTAAGTCAACATTTTGAAATGTTGATAGCATGTTATGCTTTTGAAAAAATCATAAGCTTAAAATCTCACTAGATACATAAATAGAATAATATAAAAATTTCCATACCCAATGCATGCATTTATCATGATTTCTAGTTGCAAAATAAAGTTTCAATTTATTCTTAGATATGAGAACAATGTCAGAAAAGTAAGGAACGACACACATTTAAGAGATTATTATAAAATGATGAATTTAAGTATTTTCCAATTATAAACACGAGAATGTATGTGCATGGTAGTTGTTGGCAACATACAAACATAACAATGTGTTTAATTTTGTGTGCATGACATTACACATTCATCGCATCACTATATATATTTTTTTTAAACTGGAAGTTTAAAAATTAAACACTCATTTGAAATCTAGCATACCCCCCAAACACTCATATTCTTCACTGGTGACATTTCAACTTTCCATTTCGTCCTTGTATTATGATTGATAAATTTTGTATGCTACTCATTTAGAAGAGTGAAAGTCTATACTTTTAAATATTTACTTGAATGACGTGAAAAAAACCATATAACACAAACATCACCTAATATTGAGTTAAAAACATTTGCAATATGTTTTATCCTCTTTGTTTTTTTTTTTGGGTTATTTTGATTGTAATTGGGGTCCATTTAATTTATTATAATAGACTTTGGTGCCCTATTTGAGTTTGGGGTCCAAAATGACATAATAACCTAACTAATTGGTAAAAAAAATTAATGTGACAATATTGTCCTTAATCAAATCATAGGTCTAGAGTTTTTAAAACAAAAAAATCAATCTCGATGAGATCCTAATGAACTTGGAAAACCTTGAGATGAAAAAGTAATTTGAAACGAGATTAGTGGTGACAATTAAAAAAATGGATCCTAAAGTCTATTATGATAAATCAAATGGACTCCAAAATAAAATGACCCTATTTATTTTTATATTTTATTATTATGCGATTACTTAGATGAGGTAAATTGTTTGTTAAATTTATAATTGCTTTTGCAGGATCAGGATCTTGCCTGTTTGATCTCTTGTGTTTGGACCACACAACAAATTGGCAATGTGATGAGCAATCATGTCCATTAGGTATGTTGTGCATTTTCATTTCCAATCTCATTAATATTATTTCACCATGGTCTTTGATCTTCATATATTTGTAGGCGTAACTACTATATTAGTATTCTACATCTTGAGTTTGAATAGATAGTAACCATGCATTTGGCATACCACTGCCTTGGAATTAATAGTCACAAGTGAATACCAATTCGTCAAAAATTTTGGCTCAGATGGTTAGTCAAAAAATTATTTTTTGCGTAAGGTTGTGATTGAATTGATCAAACACATGGTATTATTTGGTTTTATTTTGTGAAATTTAGAGGTTTGTTCCACAATAATAATATACTTTAGACTTTGCCTCCAAAAGTTTGCAGTATTTAGGTCATGGTCCTGAACCATGAGTTAATGTCGAGTTTTTAGTGAGACTGTTTGATAAACACTTATATGAGACTTAATTTTAGAAAATTCAATTAAGTGGTATTTATTAATGTGTCTTAATTCTAAATTGAACTAGTGTTAAGTGCCAAATTAAGTGTTTAGAGAAAAACAAGATTTTCTTGCTTTTTTTATAAACACTAAAAGCTGCAAGTGTTCCAAAAGTTTTATTTTCATCTGATATTATAATCCTTGACATCGTTACCACGATAAAACGTTTAATTAAATACATATCAATAAAACGAGTCCAAAAAATAATTTTTTCAGAGCCTTGTTATTCAGCTTTCTGTTTTTTAATATCAACTTTCAATATAAGACGTCAGTTTCAATGAGTATTGATGTGTAGCATACATGGATCTTTTTCAGTATCAACTTTCTGTATAAGACCTCAGTTTCAGCGTTTTTAACAAATATGCTCAAGTCAGAAGAAAAACACATCCTTGTCCCGTATATAGGAGTCGGGGAAAAAATGTCTTTTACTTTTGCCTTAATGAAACGATTTGAGACCATCATTTAATGAGACCAAATTCTAAGAGCATCCACATTAAGCAACATTGGGGAGGGGGTGTGCAAATTTGCACACTCAACTACCCCTAGTAAGGCCAAAAACGTATCAAACATTGGGGTGTGAACACTGTTTGCTAGTGGAGTGTCAAACTTGATACTCCGTGGACAGAGTGTCGAGTATGTATAGTGCCAGTAAATATGACCTCAACAAACAGAAAAGAAGGGGAGAAAAGAGGGATCGACTCAAAGTTAATTGTCATATTTTTCCAACTCTATCTGAGATAGCACGGAAGACTTACTATTGTGCGGAAAAAAAATTGCACCCCCATTTGAGTGTGTAAAATTTTCTTTAAAATGCAAAAATACTTGTACATGCTATAAAATGCTATATTACTGTGAGATAAAAAAAAATGCACGCGTGGAGCATGTTTGATCTTGGAATATGGCGGGAAAATGGGTTTGATCATGGGTGGGGTGGAGTCCGCCCCCGTTTATTACTTCCACCTAACTGGTATTTAATTGGGATGGAATGAATGATCGAAGAGAGAAGAGAAGGAAAGAGAAGGGAAGAGAGAGAGAGAGATAGAGAGATTTGTGCTCTGCTCTAGGGGTGTCTCTCTTCTCATCTTCGTCTTCGTCTTCTTCTTCTTTGAATAGTATATAGTATTATATAATGAATATTATCGAAAAAAAGAATATAGTATATTTGAATAATCTCACATCTGCGGCAGCTATGTTCTTCTGTCCTTCTTCAGGTTTGATTTTTTCTTTCACAATAACTTATTCTTGTAATTTAAATCTCAATTTTTTTCAAACCCAAAGGTGTGAGTGTGATCTTGTATTGAGTGGCAGGTCCACTCGAAAAGTTGGAGGATTTACTATGTCAGCCTGGGAACAGGATTTGTGCAGATTGTGGTTCTCCAGATCCTAAATGGGTGTAAGTTCTTCTTCATACCATTACCATTCTTCTTTCTCTTCCAACATTCATGTGTGTGTCAATACAAGTGAAATCTGATTCATAGTTTTCATTCACAACTAGTCTTGTTGACCTCACTAAAACAATTTCATCTTTACACAAATATTAGTTATTCGTTGTTTTCATTGAAACAACTAGTCTGATTCATTGTTTTTTCACAACTAGTCATGTTAACCTCACCAAAACAATTTGATCTTTACACAAATATTAGCTATTCGTTGTTTCATTGAAACAACTAGTCTGATTTATTGTTTTCATTGACAATTAGTCTTGTTGACTTCACCAAAAGAATTTGATATTTACACAAGTATTAGTTATTCGTGAAAATAATCGCAATCATTCAATTTGCCCTATTAAAGGGTTATATTTATTGGGTTGAAACAAAATGATTTGCACCCTCTTGATCCAATTAATCGCCACCCCATATGCCCTGGTTGTGGAAAGGCTAATGTGGAAGTTAAAAGCACAAGTGTGGCCATTAAGTTGCCACTATATGGTTACCATCTTCACACCACCTTACACTTGGCCTTTACTTACACATGTCAGAGCCTTGCTAACCTTGCTCTAACACCATATTACACTTGAGAGATTATCAAACCAATAGAGTCAAAATTAGAGGAAGGGAGAAAAGAAAAAAGGAAATGTTGAAATGAGAACAATCCATTGTTTACCTTATATATATTTTTATGTAACAAGAGAGGTGTACATACATATCTACATAATGAAATATAATGTATATGTCTTTGACAACAAGTTACACTTGTACCAATATGCATTTAGACAAAGAATGTGAAAGGATTTTTGTGATGCATTGTATCTATCTCACTAGAGTATGTGTTTGTTGTTGTAGTTTTATAATTATGGGTTCTTTTAACTTATCCTCCAAAATAAATATCTTATTCAAGATTAGTCCCTAAAAGATATCGTATTGTAGATGCTCCCTGACTAGTGGTCCACATCCATTGACTGTTTTTTTCATATTGGTCATATTTCGATGACTAAAATACCCTAAACTGATCCAAGGGCTCAAGTTAAAATATTGGCCTCGAACAACTCGTAATTGAATCTTGAGGTAAATTAGTGGCTAACATTGTATAAAAATTAAAATATGTATCTCGAGACACAATGTAAGGTTAAAAAAAAAAACCGGCCTCCATCAAACATTTTCGAGTCGGTCTAAATGGCGAGGAAACCAGCGAGGGAGCCCATTCCCTAGACAGTTAGAATATTCCAACATTTTCTCCACCCTCGCTCATCTTCTTCTCCCCTCTCCCCTTTCCTCCTCCCTGCTTCTTTGTTTCACTAGCGAGCACCCCTCTCTCCCTCTCTGTATTTCTGTAACGCCGACGAGCATCCCTTCCCCTACTCATCTTCTTCTCTGCATCTCTATAATGCCGACGAGCACCGCCCCTCCCTTCTACATTTTCTCCCTCTCTGCTTCTTTGTTTCGCCGACAACCACCCCTTCCCCTCCCTCATCTCCCTCTCTGCATGTCTGTATGGCCATTAAATAATCCAAAAAAGCTTCTTTTTTAGACCCTTTCTCATTTCAGCAACACAATTATTTTTTCTTTATTTCTTCTTGTTTTCCTCACTATGACTCGACGCCTCTGTTTTGCCAAAAAGTGAAGGTCAACTCTTTGAACTTAGCTGGCTTTATGTGTGTGACTCTTTTAGTTGTTTCTGTTTGGTTGCCGGTTTGCTCTGTGAACTTGTCAATGATAAGATAGTTGGCAGAAGAAAAGAACCAATCTCACTTTTGTTCTAGCACAAACAACTCTGGGTTTGTGAGATTTCTTAAGGAAAAATGATATTTTGTGCTCAACTTGATGGCGAAAGTGGAGAGCTGAAATGGAGAAATGGGTATGTGCTTCTAATGATTGGGAAGCTTGAATGATCCCAAAGGTGAAATTTTTTCACTGTTTAGTTGGTTTTTTGTGATGGGTATCTGATTGTTTGTGTTGGATCAATTGTGATACTAGTGTTATGTGTAGCATCTGTGAAACCTTAGATTTGAAATCCCTTTTTCTCATTTGCTGATTTGATTTAGTTTAATGCTATTCTGGAGTTTGTTTATCCCGGATTTGGAATCCAGTGCAGTTGCAAAGTTCCATTTTTGCAGTTGTTGAGTCTAGATTTGAATCCCACAAATTTCCATTTCTGCAATTGATGAGTGTATTTTTTTCTTGTTGAGTCTAGATTTGAATCCAGCAGAGAGGAAAGTTTGCATTTTGGTAGTTGTTTGTTTCATTTTTTCTAGAGATGAATTTTCAAGATGTTGAATGGCCAGTTTGGGTTTTGCCCTTGTTGTGTTTGATATGTGGTCCGCGATGTAGAAAGGGAGAGGAGGGAGGGGTGATCATCGGCGAAACAAAGAAGCAGAGAGGGAGAGAATGGAGAAGGGAGGGGTGCTACTCGTCGGCTTTATAGTGATGCAGAGAAGAAGAAGATGAGGAGGGGGAGGGGTGCTTGTCGGTGTTACATAAACACATAGAAGGAGAGAGGGGTGTTCGCCAGTGAAACAAAGAAGAAGATAGGGGGAGAAGGGAGAAGGGAGGGGCGTTCCGGAGAGGAGGGAGGGGGAGAGGGGAGAAGAAGATGAGGGAGGGGTGGAGAAAATGTTTGAGGGTGTTTTTTTCTTTAAACTTTACAATGTGTCTCGAGATACACATTTTAATTTTCATACAATGCTAACCACCAATTTGCCTCAAGATTCAATTATGAGTTGTCCGAGGTCAATATTTTAACTTGAGCCCTTGGATCAATTTAGGGGTATTTTAGTCATCAAAATATGACACATTTGAAAACAAACGGCCAATGGAGTTGGATAGCTAGTACATGGGGCGTCCGCAATACGATATATTTTAGGGACTAATCTTGAATAAGCTATTTAGTTTGGGGAGGTAAGTTAAAAAAAAAACCCCTATTAGTATAGTCAATATTCACTTCCTTCACATGTATACTATAGATACTTGATTGTTTACTTACACTATCTATCGCATGCATGTGTATCAGTTTGATTGCTTATCTAGTCAGCCATTGTGTCTTTTTCTTTTTGGCAAAAAATAGCGATTGGTCCAATGACTAATGTTGCAAGGAAGATTTATATATTTTTGTCATCTTTAAAGACACAAAGTATGGATATAGATTGTTACTCATGAATCCCCCACTTTTTGGGATTCCATGCTTCACTTGCATTTGCATTTTTTCCTAACAAATCAGTTGTTGAAGATCAGGTCACTAAGTATTGGAGTATTTATATGCATAAAATGTTCAGGCATTCATCGAAGCCTTGGAGTACATATATCAAAGGTATTGATTCTGTGTCAGAAGAGGTTGTCTTAACATTATATAAAACCGTACACATGCACTCTATAAGTCTCTCTCTCTCTTTCTTTTTTTTCTACTCTTTCGATGCCAAACTGAATATGTCAATTTTAGGACCTTGATGCTTTCAAGATTGCCTTTCTATTAGAAGTTCAACGGCATTAATAAATTTTACATTTAAGGGAAAAAGTTGTTGCATTTTCAGAAATTAGATTAGATGGAAAGCCCCTAAACTACTCTCAAGTAAAGTAATGTTTATACTATATATTTTTACTGTAAAGGAATTTTAGAAATAGGTGAACATGTCTGTGAAGCCTTTTAGAAAGTATTTTGTAATTTTTATTGTTCACTTATACAAATGCCCTCGAAATAAGGTATTGCTCTCAGAGTTGAGAAATGACGATTCTCTTCCGGAGTTCAAAGGAAAAGAGTAATTCATACACATTAAATGGATATAACTTCTATAATGGTCTCAGTCTTTGCAACATGTTCTTGTCATTGAAAACTTAGCTTGTTCTTTCTTATTTTTCAATTGATTCTTTAAAAGTTTTAACTTTACTTTAGTAAATTACTTATTTTCTCAAAGTTGGAATTGGTTTAATTGAAAATATTTTCTAACGGAGTAATATCTCGTGTACTTTGTTTTTCGACTCCCAGGTTCTGTCGGTGAAATTAGATGAATGGACAGATGAACAAGTTGAGACTTTGATGGAAATGGGTGGGAATTCTTTGGTAAACATGAAATATGAAGCTCTTATTCCAGATAATATCAGAAAACCAAAACCAGATTCCACTATAGAAGAGCGAGCTGATTTCATCAGGTAGAAAGTTTGTCATATATTTGTGACTTATGTGTAATAGATGAAAGCATTGTTAATCAGAACATTGCTTTCTGAAATATTCAGGAGAAAATATGAGCAGCAACAGTTTTTGAACACTAATATCTCTCGTTCCCCACCAACGATGATCTCGCCATACAGGAGTATTTATTCTGCTACTAACCAACTCAAGAAACAATATGAAAAACAACCCACTAGCCGAATTCAAGGGCTAGGTCAAGCATTTCGCAACAGTTGGAGAAGGAAAGAACCTGAGACTAAAGCCACAAAAAAGGGTCAACCAAGCAGTAATAATAATAATAACTTATCGGTATGATCATTTATCATATCTTTGAAAATACATTATGTTTGAAGGACTTAGTTCAAGTTTTTCATGTTTTAGTATTCAGACTAAACTGAACTAATGTTACCACTTTGATACCTGTTTCATAGCCTGGCATGATTGAATTTGTTGGATTGATTAAGATCAATGTTGTACGTGGAACCAACTTAGCCGTAAGGGATGTGATGACCAGTGATCCCTACGTTATTCTTTCTCTGGGAAACCAAGTAAGTCTCTTCCCCTGACAACTTCTTCCATTATTGTCGTCCCGAACTAGAACAGAATTAATTGATTAGTAACAGGAAGTTCATAAACATTGCAGTCAATGAAAACACGCGTTATAAAAAGCAACTTGAATCCAATCTGGAATGAAAAGTTGATGCTATCTATTCCTGAACCGGTTCCACCTTTAAAATTGGTAAGTCAGCTTAATTTTTCCAATATCTCAATCTCTCAGAACTTTTTGAACAAATATCACTTTTATCCAGTCTATATCCTTCCAATACTATTGTAGTCTAGATAGCAATTGTAACAAGTCCATACTAAGAATCTTCACTTAGACAACTTACAAAGTGATGTGGGAGAGCTAAAGCATTTTGAAGCGAATTTGGGGATGAAGGTCGGAGCTACCTTGCTGAACATGATGTGGAATATGAAGGGTGGAGATACTAGAATGGATTAAGGAAAGAGCAGATACTTTGGAAATCGTCACGACCGAGAGTAGTGTTGAGTTTAGTTTCTCAGTGTGTGCAACAGTGCAGCATGGAGTAGGAGTGTTGAGTCGAGTTCAAAATAAAGGATGGTAAAGAAGATCAGTTGAAAGTGAAGTTGTTGAGAGGACTGAAGGTGGCAGAAGAAAATGTGATGCTGGAGGTAAAAGGTGAAAGGTACTGATGATTTTCTTTACTGTTGCTGCTAGAGACACCATTAGCTTGGCTTTACCATGGGTTCTTCAACAATTGGTAATGTGTTGGTTTTTGTTACTAAATTTTACCCTAGAACTATACCCCAGGAAGTCCTCTAATAGCTGTATTCTGCTTAAAGTTATGAATCATTGCCCGAGAAAACATTGTGATGATAGTTGGTTACATAACAATGTTTAGCCATATATTGACCGCTATTTAGTATATGGATACTAAAAATAAGATTTTTGATACTTCTGTGGAGATACATTTTCAGATGATCAATGTCCAAGGATTCATGATTTGTTTACGACTATGTTCATCTGTAACAAAGTGAAATGTAATTGGGTGATAAATACTATGGTCAGATGGATACTCTTCAAACAGTTAGTTTCTAGCACTCTTACATGAATGATTTGATGAAATAGAAGGAACAACATCAGCAGTTCCAGGTTTCTTTGTTCACAACATAAATTTCAAGTTTTCCAATTATAAGGACCTGATTTCAGCAAGTGAAAAAAATTCCTAGTCCAGTGAAGGTTCTTTCTCACATAATAAGAAAAAAAGAAGAAGTCAAAAGCATAATTATCTTTGAAGAGCTCAATGAGTCTTCTGTACTTGTCTCTGCTACTGAGGGTTGTTGTAGAGTCGTGGTAATGTTCGTGGTGGTTTTTGTGGTAGCGGTGGCTGTAATCATGGTGATTGTAGTATTGTGGAAAGAGACGGTTATAGGGGCATAAATATTTTTCACTTAGTGGCCTCCAGCTACACGTGGTAATCAAGTCATTTTCAATGCGTCTTCAATCTTCTGGTGCTCCAGCGGTTGTTCCAAATGGGACTGATGTAGCTTATATTAGAGCATGAAGATTAAGTGTAAGCCTTGTTTGTGTAGTCGGTAAAATCATCAAACTGGATTGAGATCAAGGAATATGGCAGGGGGTATCATCGAGCATTCATTTCGAGAGATGACGAACAAAATGGTAGGCAGAATTTTGGGTAAAGAGGAGGGAGAGGATCGATTAGCAAATGGAAGTGGGGAGGTGATGAATCATTAATCACGCTTGAACTATGAACAAACTTTAATGGGTATTTTTCAGAGTTTGGGTTCACTGAGGTTCTCAATTGAGGATCATTTTCATTCCAGAAGGGATGAAGGAGGCTTGCACGTTGCTGTGTAATTCCATCAGATGAATATTGATTTCAGTGTTTCCTCAGGTGAAGAGTTCTAGTGATCTCACAGAGGCTGAGAGTTTTGAAGTGAACATTCAGAAAGGCAAAAACACATGTAAAACTCTGTTCATATGTGAAGGTTATGACACTTGAGAAGACCGGAAGCTTGTCGTGTGCAGGAGGTAGTTTTGAAGGTGTTGTGGGTGTCCTATGCAGTCAAACAGGATGGATGATTGTGTAGAGGAGATATTGATTCGGTGAGGACTGATACCTCAGCCTTTGTTTTTCAGTGGGAATGGCGAGTTTGAATATTACAGAAGGGCACATAGGGATATGTAATGGGGATGACTTTCACAAAAAGAGGGGAGATGGTGAGGAGGCATGCTTTGTCTGTTTTTGAGAATGAAGTTGGGAAGATGAGCTTTCATGGCGGGATAAGCAGGACAAAGGAGGCTGTACAGTATGGCTGGGTATAAGTGAGTTTCGCATGGTCAGTAAGTCAGAGGTAGGTTCAGGATTGGCTATTTAAACCTCATGAAATGTAGGGCGAAAAAAGTGTTAGTTGAATTATTTGTTAGCATAATTGCTTGTAGGGCCTATTAAGGATCTCTGACCAAGTGGACAACAAGTCAGCTTAGAAGAGTGCTATCCCATTGGAGCCAAATCCAAAAAGTATTTTAGGCTTAGACAAAAAGCCTAATTGAAAGGCAATAAAGAATAGTGATGTCCTCGTCTTACTTAAGAGGTGCGAAGGGGTCTCTTCCAAAGCAAGACACCTAAAATTGACCAAAGCTGGTATGGTTGGAAAGGAAAAGTGCTCGGGAACTTGAATTTGAAGTGTTGTGACTGTTGTCTAACAATTGATGTCTGCGTAAGTAGGAGGGAGCTAAAGTCAATGCAAAGGTGCTAGGCTTGAATTTGGGGGAAGCGAAGAGGGTCATGGATTGGATTAAAAATTTAGACTTGAAGCCAGCGGCCTCTAGGAAGTTCTTGTTTTGCATATGCCTAGTCTTTATGAAGACCAACTTGGCGAGTCTAGGTCATACTTTAAGGGTACTAGAATGGCCAGTCAATTACGTGTGTTTTTTAGGTATTAATGGGTGTGTTGGCGTTGAGCTTAAAATAGAATGATAGGGGATTGCGCAACATGGATGGAAAAACTTTTTGGTGTTTCTTTGCAAGAAAAATTTAGGAGTTGGAGCTCGTTGAAATTTGTTATGATTTGGAGTTTTTGGTCAATGAGGTATGTTTCGTTGGGGGGCCCGATGGGTAATCACACCGATCCTTACGTACTAGTGATCTATGTTGTCAAGGGCGAGGCGAGGCATGAGGCGCCAAGGTTCACATCCAGAGCCTTTGCAATGCAAGGTGCTGCTGTGGCGAAGCCTTTTTTTTTTATAGGGTAGAAATTTTAGTGTAGTAACCTCCACCTTGGCTAGTATGGGTTTGCTGCACTCTAAGGCTAGAGCGAAGCGCTTTAAAATAAAAATTGAGCCTTGATGGAGGAAACCTCCAGCCTTAAAGTAGATGATGTCATCTTCACCAATTCACAAAGTAAATTCGAAGAAGGCTGAAGATAAATGCTTTGAAAGAAAGAAGGGGTTGATCAGAGAAGACGAATGGAGAAAGATGAAGGAGATTGAAGAAGATTCAGTCCATCGAAAGGTCGAAGAAGATTCAACCATTGAACTCGTCGAAAAGTCACGCAATCGAAGCACAACGGCTATATTTTAAGGACTTCATGTCCACAGTCTCACACAATCCCCTTTTTTGTTTAAAAAAATGTTTTGAAGTGAAAAACATTTTAGAGTAAGTCTAGCTAGCCAAGTTTGGTAGCCACTTTTGGGCCAAGTTTTGATTTTTTTTTTACAATTTTTACTCCTCTTTAAAACACAACCACAAACACCATCCATAGAAGGGGTAGAAGTGTAAAAAAACCAAAACTTGGTCCAAAAGTGGCTACCAAACTTGGCTGGCTAAAATTGTTGAACATTTCAAGCGTAAAAACACAATTTAACCACCCAATCAGGCCTTCCTAACTTGGTCCCTAGGCATGGGGTTTTATCTTGAAAAGACTTGGTGCGACTTAAGGGTATTTTCTTCTTGATATTCTAGTCTTGGAGTGGACTCTCATTGTGGGACTAATGGGTTTTGAGACAATTTCCAACATGTTTCGTGGAATTTTCTTCTATCAGTTTGGAGGTGGGGTGATTTTATTTATCCTTGTGGATCAATTAAATGATTAATGTAGAGAATATGATGGATGGTCTATTCCCTGTCTGTGGTGCAGGAATAGGTTGATGATATCAGATTGGTGACCCTTCTAGGGTCTATGATCTAATGATAGGAAACTACTCCTAGAATTTAGGCAGGAACTTAGTGAAGTTAGTCTTATGTGGAACTTCCTGTGGTTGTTGAGAGGAGGTTTTAATGTCGTAAGGTTCATTGAGGAAATGAAAAATAGCTCGGTGATTAACAGGAGCATGCAGGTTTTTTGGAGGTTTTGGATGAGTAGGGGTTGATTGATTTACCTCTACGTGGTACAAAGTTTACTTGGACAAATAATTAGACAGTTTTGCATAAATTTGACCTTTTTTATTGACAATGAATGTGAAAATAATTTGGGAGATATAATAGTTGATGCTCAACTTGGGGAGGGTTCAAATCATACTCTTACTCTCTGGCGGTTGGTGAATGTCTTCCCAAGAAAATTCTTTTCTTGTTCAATGCTGGGTGGTTTGAGAATCCTGAGGACTGAGGTGCTTCCTTTAGTAAGCAGGGTGGACATAGTGTTGTAGTATGGGGTCAGCTAGTTATAGGCTTCAATCTAAACTCAAAACGCATCAAAACCAGCACGAGAGAGTGGTGCATACAAAAGATTGAGATGGCTGAGGGAGGTTGATTACTCTTACGGATAAGATCACATCCTTGGATAAGGAGTTTGCCGCACTGTCCTTGGACAATTTCAAGCGAGTGCATGAGGGTAGAAGAGAAAAGGGGAAGGGGGTGGTAAGGAATAAGGTCAAACGGAAAAAGAGATCTAGAACAAAATGGTTATTTGAAGGTGATAGATCATGACTTTAATTCTGTTGAAAAGTTTGAGGCAGTCTAGAGGTGTGGGAGTATTAAGGCGTTAGTTGTGGGAATGGTAAGGCATCAATTTAGGATGGTTTTCCCATGATTTCTTCATAGAATGTTGGGTTTTATAAGTGGGGAAGTAATGGAGGTGATGGTAAACTGTCCAAAACTCGTTTTGTTAAGGTTGAATGATTTCGTCATCGATCTGATACCTAAGGAGGTTGCTGGCTCTATTCTGAACTTTAGCATAGTCGGTTGTATGCATAAGATCATTCTATATCAATGGCTAGGTAGCTATATATTTTTCGATTTTAGGACCTAGCCAACGAGCTTTTGTAATGGATACACACAAATTTTTATGTGTGATGCTTGCTAATCAGTTGGCGGACTTGAGGTTAAGTGGTATGTTGGGGTTTTTATAACATTAACCTCAAGAAGGTGTATGATAATGCAGATTAGGCCATGGTTTTGTGGTAGATATATGAGCAAGATGGATATTGATGAGAGGTGGATGAGATGGGTCAAGACTTGTATCTTATTTATTTATTTATTAATTTATTTATTTATTTATTTTTAGTAATCATTATTGGCTTGCTCCAGTGTGTTTTTCAAGATGTAGGGGGGGGTGTTGGGTCTCCTTGTCTATTTATGGTAGTGGTGCAGGCTCCTAGGAGAGTTTGTCAAAGTCATGGAGACAGGGTTATTTAACGGATGGTGGTTCACATGTAGTTTGTTGATGACACTTTTCTTCCGGGATGACTCAGGATCTTGAAATATATCTTGTTGATTTTTCAAGTGTGTTTGGGTCTCAAAATTGATCTTGTAGAGAGTGGTTTATGGGGATGATGCCAATAGTATTATGAAGGTTGGAGTTTTGAGGTATTAGGTGTGGGAATTGCCAACAATAACTTGGGTCTTACTTTAGGTACTAAGAACATGAATAAGCATTTGTGTGATCTAATGGTGGAAGACATGGTGAGGAGAATATGGAAGGCCTAAGTTACTTTCGTAGGCATTATGCTTGTTCTTGTTAAAATTGTTCTATCTATTCAATTTGTTGATTTGCTAGATGTCGCTTTTTCATATGCCTTCATCAGTTGCCTCTAAGTTAGAAACAATGACCATGATCTTTTGGGTTGTGGTGAAAGAAGGGTAAAGGTTTTTTGAACCATGATCTTCCTTTCTCTCTTCTTATTTCTAGAGTTGCGCAACCAATATACTCTCTGTGAAGAGGAAGATAGCAGGGAAGTTATCAGTTCTTGACTCTCATCTAAAGATCCAGTCCCAATCTATTGCTGCCAGATAAATAGCTCCTTTTCCTTCCATATTTGGCCATAAAATTTTCTAGAAAACAGAAGTTCTTCCTAGAGTCAATTTCTTTGCGTGGGCCTTGGGGCAAGGGGAAATTCCCACAATTGATAATCAGTCTAGAAGAGGATTGATCATCACTAATAGGTGTGCCTTGTGTCACTTAAGCTCCGAAACCAGTGATCATATCTTTTTTCTCGTATCCCTTCTCCACTGACTTGTGGCATCTATACGTGGTGAGGCAAATTGTCTCCCACCAACAGCCTCTAATCTTCTCCAATGGGTGAAGGCTTGGTTAATGGAGTCTAGCTTTGGGATAGAGTTCTTTTAGTTACCATTTGGGTAATCTGGAAGGCAAGAAATAGGATGATCTTCAAAGGTGCTAACAAAGATATTTCTCAGCTCTCCAAGGCAGTCAAAACACTGGTGTCGCATTGGGGGATTACTTGGGGGATCATTACTGATCAACCTTTCCATATGTGTATTTTTAATCGGGATAAAATCTATTTGTTGTAATTGTAGGGAGTTTGTGCTCCTTGTTCCAGATAGTTGGTTTTTATACCCTCTAGCAGGTGTCCCCCCTCCTCTTTTTCTTTTTCTTTAATAAAATTGCACCTTTCCAAAGAAGCGGGTGGCTTTGGCATTTGGTCTCTTCAAGTGATGAAAAAAGCGTCGTCATCTAAGTGGTGGGACATATGATACAAAAAAAGGAGTCCCTGTGGATGACAGTTATTTGAGGAAAACATGACCAAGAGGGATCTTATGGAGATGAAGCTTTCAAAAATAGGTCTCTTAGGCTATATCCTATTTCAATAGGAAGCATGGGATGTCGGTGGAGTTTGGAGGTTAGGTGAATGGGGGCATGGAGTGGGAGTTTCATCTTAGAAGAGTGGCTCTTTCGCTGGGGGAATAAAATGAGTTCGTAGTGTTAACCAGCATGTTGGAAGGTGTAGTTTCGGGGGTTGGGGATGATAGATGGATGTGGAAGGATGAGAAAGAGAATGGTTTTTCAGTATCCTCGTACTTTTTCAAGATTCAATATGTATCATTTGCGCTCGGTACTTTCAATAACTTTATGGTGAAACTGGTTTAAAAAAGGGTTGTCTCATCTAGAATATCCTTTTCTTATGTGTGACTGCAATGTGGAATGAGATTCCATGTAATATTGAGTTGGTTCATAGAGTCATGAGTATATTGACATGGTTTGCGCATTGTGTGATTTGAACCCGGGTGCAATGTGGAATGAGATTCCTTCTATGATTGAGTTGGCTCATAGAGTTATGAACATTGACATAGTGTGATATTTGTGTGATTTGAAACCGGAGAGTGCTATGTCTATTTCCTTCTTCATTGTGGATGAGTTAACAGGATATGGATGCATCGGCCTTTTTAGTTTGTCTTGGTTGCTGCATGCTTCTATGGAGGAGTTACTGAAGTCCTCAAGAACCCCACCCTATTGTATCTCAAAGGGCATAATCTTATAGAAGATTCTTCCTTTAGCACTGTCTTGGTATGTCTTGAAGCAACAGAGAATAAGATCTTTTGCAACAAGATCCTATGAGAGTAGCTGTTCCGGAGGTGTTGATAAGTCTTTGGGTCTGGGTTGCTCATCATCCAGCATTTAAACGGGTTTTCTTCGAGTTTTGATTGCGAGTTGGGAGAGCCTAATCTTGGGGACTTAATGCATCCATGTATATTAATTTCAATGCTCTAATTCATAAAAATCTTACGTTTTACCAACAACAACAAAAAAAAAAACACTCCACTGTTACAATCACTTACTCCTACAAATCATACAACACAGGAAAGACACCTAGTGAAGGTGATGGTTCCACCTGGTAATTTTTTCGTGCAATGCTAAGGATTTTGAATGGTGTGCAGATTTGTCTCTAGCAACAAGGCAGTTCCAAGCAAAATCAGACACTTGTTCCTTGATTGGGTGGGCAGGGAAAGGGAGGGGTAAGTGGAGAGAATATAGGTCGTGGTGTTTCATTAAAGATCTCAGTAATCTAGCATGAGGCATGAGCACTACAAAATATTTGATTTCACTCAAGACTCATGATCAGTTTAAAGATTTTCTCACAAACCATCAGCCCTTGGACTGTTACTACTAAATGCTAACAATCTAATTATCTAGGCATGTTTAATTTTAATGCTCCAGCTTGAGGTGGCATGTTGATTTGTTAGTGTTAGTTATAGTTTAAAACATATTGTCCCAAGTATGTTTTCGGTATAGAAGAGCAAATTATTTTATACAAACTAGTATTGTGATATGATACTCCTTAATTGAGGCCAGCATACTTTTTCTCAACACATTTTTTTCTTCCCTAAATTTATCTACAGGAGATTCTGTTTGGAGTATGAAATTACATCACTTCAGGGCATCTATGTTAGGTCATTTAGGGTGTGTTTGGTTGCATGGAGTCCTATTCCTTGTGAGTCCATGAGGGGACCACCTACATTTAGGGTGTGTTTGGTTGCATGGAATCCTATGCCATGGGAATTCATGAGGGGACCACTACATTTTAGGCTAAATTGATATATCATTCCACATTTACCATTTGACCACCATTTGATTTTGTGATCAATGGTGGGAATGAAAGTCTCATAAACATGGGAATCTCACTCCTTGGCCCCCCCAAGGCATGTGATTCCCATGTTCATGAGACTTTCATTCCCACCATTGATCACAAAACCAAATGGTGGATGTGGAGTGATATATCAATTTAGCCTAAAATGTAGTGGTCCCCTCATGAATTCCCATGGCATAGGATTCCATGCAACCAAACACACCCTAAGTTAATTTGAGGTTCACTCACCAATCCACCATTAGATTTTTGTGATCAATGTTGGGAATGAAAGTCTGAATCACATGCTTTGGGGGGACCAAGGAGTGTGATTCTCATGTTCATGGGACTTTCATTTCCACCATTGATCTTAAAATCTAATGGTGGATAATGAGTGCTACCTCAATTTAGCCTTAAATGTATGGGTCCCTTCATGGATTTCCATGAAATAGGATTTCATCCAACCAAACACACCCTTAATGTTTACGCCTAGATGTTTTTGTACCCTAGACATGTATGCACATAGTAGTAAGAATATGAAACTCCAGAACACCATTCTCTTCATTATGTGAGGTGTAAGAGTAACGAGATAGTGACCACACTCTCAATTGTGGTAATACAAAATTGCACCACAATCATTTCTCAATGTAATACTAATAACAATTATGATGTTTCAAATCAACAAAATTGGTGAAAAGTTCCATTAAAAATCTTAAAAAAACCATATGTATTCAACAATAAATTTAGAAGAATAAGATGTAATACTAATAACAATTATGATGTTAACATAAAGCATGGGTGTAGGGTCTTACTCGTTATATATTATTATTGAATCTATCACAATATTCTTAAATACAAAAGGGAAAATGCATTATGTGTGTGTACATATATTGTGGGTGGGGATGAGAACACAACTAAGATTAGAGCTCGAGTTTTGGGGCACCTAACTAACGAGTTAAGAGCTGATTTTGGTAGATGTAATCCCCTCAAACAAGATCATGACCACAAAGAATCAGCTGATTCTGAAAGTGGTTTAGTGATTTATAAGCTAATGATTTTTGGCCTTCTGTTTTATTGGTTTTCGCTATTATTTTGTGAAACGCATCTAATGGAGTTAGAACAATCACACCGAACTGATTATTTGTGACCACGATGTCATTTATGGGGAGATTTAGGAACCCCAAACTGAAGTTGTAATCAGGCTTTTACTTGTATAGTTGTCACTGGATTCCAGTGCTATATATGTATTATATACTTTCTGAGTTTCTGTTGTAGACTTCATTTTATTACTCTTTTTTTATTTGTAGATCAATGTTGTTGCATATGACTTGCCATAATAAGAATAGAAACTTTCAAAAGATACTGAAAACAAATTGATGATGTGTCTCTGTTTAACATAGCTTACCATTATAGTGCTATAATTTTATTTGATTGGGTTGGCTGAATGGAGTCGTTTTGTTTCCCTCATATAAAAATATCAGTTTTTTTTTTTTTTAATCGGGAGATGAATACTGAAAATGAGCCCCTAGTACTGAAAGACATTGAAACTTAACGAACTGATGGTTGAACCGAACCGAATGATAAACTGTTTTGTTGTTTCTCTTTGTTGTCTTTCAGCAAGTATATGACAAAGATACATTTACAACTGATGACTTCATGGGAGAGGCAGAGATTGACATCCAACCGCTAGTCTCTGCCGCTAAAGCATACGAGAATTCTAGCATCAATGAGCCCATGCAGCTTGGGAAATGGCTTGCCACCAAAGACAATACCCTTGTAAAAGACAGTGTTATTAATTTGTCAGATGGGAAGGTAAGGCAAGAGATCTTGCTTAGGCTGCAGAATGTTGAACGGGGAGTTTTAGAAATTGAGCTCGAATGTGTTCCTCTCAGTCAATAGTGAAAACAGAAAATTTTCCTGAAAGAATAGATGCATTTAGGATAACCATTTTTTCCTTGATCACTGCCAGTTGTATGTATGTTTTTGCAACTTCACCTTGCCTCACCTGCTGTAACAATGGAAGATCAGTTTTATCTTGTCGTCAGAGTTCCCTCAGGTGTGCTTGCAGAGTGTGCTTCGTCCAGAGTCTCAACATCGAAATTGTAAGTAATGGTATTTCAGCCATAGAAAAACATGAAAGTCCAGACATTTCTCGTAATGATGAAAGTTAGAAATTACAGGTCTCCTCTCTTTCTCATTGACATTTACGATGGTAATTGGTATAGAGAAATGTGCTCTAAATGCATGTAGTTTTCTTCCAATTTAAATTCAGTTGCTTGGTTAGAACAAAGCTAATTGATCCATGTAAATATTGTTTTTTGTTGCGATGCACAGTTCTAGTTAAGAATTACAGCTGATCAATGGCCACAAAAGAAAAGGTTGAATTTGCAGCTGATCTCAACAAACTGCATTTTCAGTGTAGAACATTATGAGCCTCCAGGTTAAGACTTCAGTTTCTGTAATTTAAATTAACACAGGATCTAAGTTTCAGTTTAATTTGGTAAAAAATATGCTAGTGGTCTCCATAAACTGACCTATGGTTACTGTGTTCAGTGGTTGACTAACAAATTAGAGTGGGTTTGTTAGGCTAGGGAATCAGGTTCTGCAATCGGCATTTGGAGGTTTTTTTACAACCTCGAGATACAATTTCATAATTCTTTCAAAATCACGCCACATCGCTCTGGTTGTAAAACATAGTTTCCTCGCTATTTTCGAACAAATTAATATCCGACAACAAGATTATTTGGCATGAGAAGAATTTCCATCGAGGTTAGATAGTTCAAAATACAAATCCGCACTTTATTTATTGACGAAGCCTAATTCTGCATCCTTTAAACATTCTAGCTCAGCATCAAAATCCAGTACATCTTGCAATGACAAAGCAAAATCTCCCACCTGATCATCAGAGTCCAATCCAGGTAAGACTCCACACCTTGGGCACACGCTAAATACTAACCCAAAGTATTCTCTTCAGTCATCACAGGGAGAAACAGTCATCACAATCTTGTCATTGTTTCTTTCCTTCCTGTAAGGCGGATCCCTAACCTCACACCAACCTCAATCACCTGAGAAACATCCTCCTCAACATAAAACCCTATAAACAACAGAGCCTGTGCGTGCGACAACACAAGCTAAATCAAGCTTATGTCCCTTATTCGATAGATCAACAATTCTAGCCAGCCTCTTTTGGGCATTTTTTTTGGCTTTTTTACAATTTCACCCCTTCTATAAGTGGTGTTTGTGTTTTAAAGATAATGGGTAAAAAATATTAAAAGAAATGTGCTCAAAATAGGTCAGCAAACGAGGCTAGCTAGACTTACTCTAGATCAGTGTTCTAAAAAGCGCTAGACGATGGGTGGTGGCAAGCAGGTGCCTAGCGTCCAGGGGCCTAGGCAATTTTAGATTTTGTATTATAACTTTAATAATTTACAAAAGTTAAGCATAATACATTATCAATTACATGAAATTTAATGTCAAATTGCATATGCAAAATTTATAAACATGAAAAATTAACAATCCTAAACAAAATTTATTAAAACTCAAATGACTAAAGTTGGTCATGATGGGTACTTTATACAAAGTTGAATTTGTGGACAAATATCCAAATCTATTCTTTTATTTTTCTTCAAATTAGATGAATGACATCAGTCATGTTTGATAAAATCTACATTAATAAAATTGGTACCGACAGATCCTTTGAGAATTCCATTAAGTAATCATCTTTTGCTACATTCAGACATATACTGAATAAAAAAATAATTAAATTGTTTCTTTCCAAAAAAAGGAAAAGAAAAATAAAATAAGAACACAATCAATCTTATTCAAATTAGTCTCAGCGACCTCTTTCGTCGGCCTGAGAACAACCAATCTCAACTCCTTATTCACATAAATTTTTGCAACAAAAAAAAAAACGCCCAGACCACCTAGGCGCCTACCCGATTTTTCACTCTACCCAACCATTAATTTGGACGTTTCTCTAACGTCTAGCACCTAAGCAGCCGCCTAGGCCGCTTTTTAGAACACTGCTCTAGATAGATATGTTGTTGGAGTTGACCAGCCGTATGGCTTTTAGTGGAAGCATTCTAAAGCCTTAAGTTGATCGATTCAGACCCCTTTCCAAATTACATGTCTAAAATGACGAGATATAACCATAGTTATTAAAACATGTATGTATCATGTATTTGAAACCTAAATTTACAATACGCATATCGTAAAGTACTATGTATAAATATATTCGAGCTCAACTATCATTCATCAAAATTAGTGACATTGTTGTAATCCACACTTGAGGAATGAGAAATTGAAAAAAAAAATATTGTGAAATGATATACAAAAGACTATCAAAATCAAGTATAAAACCATGTGAGAGCATCAAGAATGATGACAGACATTCCTCTATTATCGCTTCTCCCAGACTTTGGTTGGGTGTCCCCTTCCATTGTTATGTCTTCATAAAATGCTCGAGGCTAGCTTCACCAATCTATTTAAAATAAAAATCAAGTTCAAGGCATGCGTGAGTTTTTGAATGAATAAAAAAATTTGATAAAACTCAACTATAAATAACGATTGGAAGATCCAGAAAGAAAAACATACCTGTCCACACTCATTGTGTTGAGTCGAGTTTAATTGATGAGAGATTAGTTGTCATTTACTGGGAAATTAATTAATTGTTGTAGGGGTTATGAATAAATCAGTTACTAAGTATACCACCACGATGTGAAGATTGAGCGAGATTGCAACACCTACAAGCAAACAAATGAAAAAAAAAACATTCAAATTGAATTACTCTTTTATTTATCTCTGAAAATTTTACATTCTACAAAAAAAAGAATATTACCTAATCTAACCACATTATTTGCAAAAAGTAGTTTGAATAGTCCCAGTTTGTATGATACACATCTGGTCAAGATTAACCTGACAAACCAACCTCTCATCCAATACTTCATTAGCCATCAAAACCTCCATAACGATTCGTCTTTCCAACACAAAGCCCCATGTGTTGGTTATGATATCACTCTCATAAGCTTTAGAGCAAGTACTTTTGCAATGATTTTCTGCTTGCAAAATTTTGAAAACGACATAAATAGAAAACCAAATAGGATTGAAGAATACCCTCTCTATCTCTATTCATCATCTCTACACCAATTGATATTTAGCCTACAAATCCAATTCACCATGATTCTATAATTCACCAAACTCCCTTGATTTTTTCCTCCAATGCCATTCCTATGATCTTATCACCCCTTCCGACTACCCTTTCACATTTATTCTGACACTAAGCTCCTAATATGATAAAGGCTATGATTCTAACATTCTTTCGTCTTGACCAAGATTTGAATTTCTTCGAGAAGTTTTTATTTTCCTCATTTCCTCGCCCAAAAACCCTTCAATTATATCTCTTCACATCATATTTGAGCATTCTAAGTTCTTGGCAAACACAACTAGGTCCCCCAGAACCATGTACTCCACCACTCAATAATATTATTCTTAAATTTCAAGACTTCAAGTCAAATGATCGCAAATTTGAATGGCACGGATCTACAAGCCAACACTAGGCTAAAATAAGATATGAAGATGCGAGGTAACCATTGGAAGGCCGCATTGTTTTGATAAAGAGAAAAACTCTTTAAGTGATTGTTGACTAACAAATTTGTAGAGTTGTTCATCACATGCATCCTTTGTTTATTCAACCAAGAAAGCATAAAATCAATCAGCTAGTTCCATTGCATAAACTCATGAAAATGATTTCATCCCAACATTTACACATTCAAAAGGAAATATGATGATTTTATCCCCAAACAAAGTTGTTGGAGACAGATTCGTGGGGATTTGGATGTAAATGGAGATAGCAAGAAGATAAAATGTAAAAACATTTTCAATAATACCGCCGAAGTGGAAGGCTTTAGTTTGTTTAATGAATGGAGACAATTGAAATGACAGTTCAATCCCAATCCCCTTTACAAACTCAATTAGAGAGATTTTCAATGCTCGTTACCACAGTTTGATTGCTTCAGTGAGTCGAATCGATTAGATTCTTGGTTCAATTGATTGAGTTGTGACTAAATGAAGAGGAGATCAGGGAACATAACTCCATCCATGTCAAAGCATTACAGTGAAAATCGTTTTCTTCAAATCAAAACTACTGCTAGGTGTATGCAAGGATTGTGATTTCGGTTTTTTGAGTTAGTTTCGATTTTCTGATTTTAAGAAATGTTTCGAGAAATCTTTAGATGTGTAAAGAAAAAAAAAAGGTAAACAAATTTGAGAATACATGAAATATATATAATGAATTTCGAGGGTATATGAAATACGTAAAAAAATAAAATGCAAGTAAATAAATCAATTAAACACATTAAATGAAGCTTGAATACCAATAAATGAAACAAACATGAAATCAATAAACGGGTCTGTTTGGTTGCACAAAAAATAGACATGAAAAGTAAAACCGTTTCTGTGAATCCAATTTCGAGGCCTCCCCCTGAAACTTGGATTCCCATGAGTAGTGGAAAAACAATCTTATGAAAAATCAATTTTTTGTCAGTAAATAGGCAACCAAAAAACAAAAAATTGTATAACAAGGGAAATGGAAATTGCTAACCAAACAGTCCCTACAATTAGAAAATCAATATATAAGTAAAAAAAAAATGATAATTACAAAATTATGAGGTGGTTTCAAAACTCAATAAATAACTAGAAGAATGGTAATTAGAAAAAAAAAAAAAAACCTCGAAATTTACCAAAAAACTATAAAAAAAAATTTTAAAAAAAAACCCTCGAAAAATTGTAAACTTTGGTAGGTGATTTTTGTATTTTTATGAAAAAACGAAATTTACAAAAAAATGTCAAAATTTTATGAAAAAAACCTCAAAACTTTTTGAATAAACACTCAAAAAAAATATAATTATTTATCACACATTTTCTTTTCGTAATTTCAGAAAAAAAAAAAAAAAAAACTAAAATTTCACCGAAATTTCGCGAGATTGGTGCACAGAGAAAAGTTGCCATGAATTTTAATTTATCAACCACCGGAGTGGGGGTTCCGTGGGTCATACCACTAGTATTTCTCAGGACCAAAGACTCAGTCAAGAAGATCAAGCAAGAAATGGAACATAGGAGATATACAGATGAATAGAATCCACATAATAGAACACCACATGCATAAAACAACAATAAAAAGAGACATAGATTTTAAAGATCTATACTTTGTATTGCCCAAGAGAACGTCTTACCCACGTCTTACAGTGGTTTCAGTGGTTCAACCAAGTTCAATACGATCTTTTAAGTATAGAGTTTTGTATAGAGAAGAACACAGAGAAGTATATAAGAAAAGATGCTTATATATTAAGAAAATAAACTGAATATAATCTAATACAGAGGAGACTTACTGGGATAGAGAAGCTTTTACAAGAATGTACAAGAGCTGGAAGATAGAAGACGAACTTACAAATTAACTACTAAGGGTTACAATAAGGATTGGGGGTCTAAGAGAGTCTGAGTCTTTCGCAGAAGACTCCTGTTTTATTTATGTACTGGAAGAGATAAGAGAGATGAAGAGATAAGGCTCTTCATTCAGTGGAGGATGAGCTGGATGCTTGTCCTTTGTGTGAGTGGAGGAGAACTGTTGAAGATGCTTCGACTGTTCACCTTTTGACTGTCGGCAGGTACTGTTGAAGATGCTTCGACTGTAGCTGCATTGATTGAGTTGATTGTAGCTTCACGCGGATGCCTTTGGAAAAGAGAAATGATGCTTGTCGGGCTGTCTGGAGACTGTGGCCGAAAGCAAACTTGTTTTATTTGGTGCTGGCAGATGCTGCCTTTGAACATAATAATGGACATGGGTCCATCTACAAATCTCGAGGATCGAAGATGTTGTAGCAATCATCTTCATTGAGATCCACTGTTGGATCTTCTTCTTCTTCTTTAGTTTCATCAGAACAAATTTGAGACAGGGTCTCCATAAGCTGGGCTCTGGTAGGTTTTGCCATGATCTGCTTCATGATCTGCTGTTTCAGAAGCTTGGCACTTGATTCTGGCGGAGGGCCTATTTGAACTGGGCTGGGTGGTGTAGAAGACACCTCTTTTTTGGAGAAGAAGGCAGTTACGCCTTCCTTGGTAACCTTAGAATGGTCAAACCTTTGCCACCATTTTACTTTAAAACGACGACAGATATAATAAGGCTTAACCTTTGAAAGGGTGATTGCTAAATCAAGTGGGGAACAAACATAATCCCAACACAAGATCCAAGCAAGATTGAAACGGATAAAGAACCAGGTTGATAAAACCTGTTGATCAATAGGAGCAGGAGGTTGGTACTTATCTTTGAAGACATTCCAGCCTTCTTTCACTGGGACAGGAAGGATGTCAGGAACTGGACCGAAAGAACTCCACCATACATGCTGAAACCAGAATGGTAGAAGCTTTTGATTGAATTTCTTACAAAATAAAAAGAACCAAGAATGGCCACTCTGATGAGGACTAACTAAAAACGCTCGATACCAAGCATTTATGTAATCCAAATAATTATAAGAAGGAGGAGAATAGTTCTGGGAGAACTTCTTATGGTAGCGGGGAAGTTGTCCCCAATCTGCTTCAGTCAGAATCTTGAAGATCTGACATTTGGAGAAAGTGATTTTTGAATTGGAATCACGATGGTGAGTGACTGCAATTGAATCAGAATCAACCAGAATGAATTCATAAAATTCTCTGGTTTTTAAAGAGTCTGCTTCTACAAATTGTTGGTCTGTAGAGAACAGATGATTGGAAATTGCCTGAGGGTCAGGGATCAGAGCATGAAGGCATGGTTCGATCATGCTGATGAAGTCTACATTAGACTTATTGACATAAACTAAAGGTGCCTGAGAGGGCTTTGGAAAGCTTGTCATAGACGAGCTTGATTCTGTTGGTTTTCCTAAAGGGGTGAACCTTTGGGATAATTGGAGTGCATAAGAAAGAGGGGCTGGAGGCTGAGAAGCAGAAGACTTCTTAGCGTAGCTTGATTTGGTTTGAGGTTTTGCAGGAGTTCCCTGCTTTGGAGATGAGTTTTGAGAAGAACTCATCTTTGAAGAAATTCTCGAGAGAGGAAGTCTGCAAGAGAGTTATCTGCTCCCTTTATATACCTGATTTCGAAATCGAAAGCTGAAATCAAACATTGCCATCTGGCGAAAATCTGTTTGGAAACCAAATTGAGTACATCTTTAGTTAAAATATCTTTTGCTGATTGGCAATCAACTTGCAATAAAAATCTTTGATTTGTTAAATCATCTTGAAATTTCATGATGCACAATACGATCGCTAAAACTTCTTTTTTGACCGTAGAATAATTCATCTGTGTAGAATTCCAAATACCAGAATGGTATCGGACTAATTGGACAGTAGAAGAGTCAGGGAGACGCTGTTTGAGAATACCACCATACCCAAGGTTAGACGCATCAGTCTCTACAATCTTGAAAGTATTGGGATCTGAAATTCCTAAACAGGGAAGACTCTTGACTTGGGCTTTGACTTGTCGGACTATTTGTGAATGGATTTCAGTCCATGGGCTTGGGTTTTTCTTAAGACGATTGTATAAGGGCTTAAGTAAAACTCGGAGGCCTTTGTAAAAATCTGCAACATAATTCAAAGATCCAAGAAATCTTTGCAATTGGGTTTTATCCCGAATTTCATCAGAAAATTTGTCTGCAAATTCAATTGTTCTGGAAATAGGGGTTACCATTCCATTGAAAATCTTGTGACCTAAAAATCTAACACTTGTTTGAAATAAATTGATTTTGGTTGGAGATAAAACCAATCCATTCCTTTTGATACAATTTTCGAATTGATATAAGTGTTTCCAATGTGCTGGAATTGATTCAGAGAAGACAAGTATATCATCGATATACACAATTGTGAATTGAGAAAATTGGGACAGAATATCAACTCACTAGGAGCATTCTTGAGACCAAATGGCATTACATTCCATTCGTAATGGCCAAATGAGACATTGAAGGCAGTTTTATACCTATCTTTGGGATGAATCTGGATTTGCCAAAATCCAGACTTCAGGTCGAACTTAGAAAATACACAGGCATTGTGTAATCTCTTAAGAAGATCTCTTTGATGTGGGATTGGATATCTTATCCATTGAAGAACCTGATTTAAAGGTTTATAATTGATGACTAGACGAGGACTTCCTCTTTCAAGTTCTGCTGCTTTTCTGACATAGAAAGCTGCACAACTCCAAGGTGATTTAGATGGTCTAATAAGACGTTTGTCAATTAAACCTTTGATTTCTTCTTTGCAATATTCCATAAGCTCAAGATTCATTTGAATTGGTCGAGCTTTGGTGGGAATCTTGCGTTCATTAAATCCTGGTTCATAAGAAAGATGAACCACATGCTGGGATCTATACCAGAATGCATTTGGGAGGTTGGAACAAAGTTCCTCTTGTAAATGCTTTTGATATTGAATTACTTGAGATTGGAGTTTAGGATCAAGAAGTTGATCTGCAATTCTTTTGTATTCAATTTCATTTTTTAGAAAATTTAATTGTTGTTGTTTGCAAATTAAACGATTTAAAAATGATTTCTTTGTGACCTGATTAACTTCATAAATTTCTGGTTTTAACAAAAATGAAAATTCAAGTTTCGTTCCTAAATAGGAAGTTTGAATTCCTTGTTTAGACACAGAAAATGGGGAAATTGCATGGATAAAGGGAGTTCCCAATATCATTGTTTGTTCCATATTTCTGACAAGGAGAAAATGTTGCTTAATGCAAATTTTATCTTTGCAGATATGGGCATTTGAAAGCTTGTGAAATATTTCCAAACGATAATTGTCAGTGGTGTACAATTTCTGCGTTGTTTTTTGGAAATATTGTGAAGGAACAATTCCTTCTTTGATGCAATTCATGTCAGCACCTGAATCGATCAGGGCGATGACAGAGATCAAAGTTTGATCTTTGATAAACAAATCAATAGCTACAAACCATTTTTGGATAGTCACTGTATTTGGAATGATTTGTTTTTGATTGAGATTATTTAAGAATTCAGCTTCTTCAGGTTTGGAAGATGAAGGGATGTCTTCATGTTCATGTTCAGAAGGGGGCTGATAAAATTGATTATTTTGAAGTGTTTGAATTTGGAGATTAACCAAATTTTGATTTTGTTTTAAGAGATTAATCTATTTCTTGATTGTATTAACTTCATATTGTAAGTCAGATAGACTAACAGGTGATGAAGTCAATCGAGATTGATGAAATCAATTAATGATTTCCTTGTGATCATAAAATGGTTTAACATTATCAACCATTGGTTTTGGTTGGGTGATAGAAGATTTAATGTGTTGAAGATATTCAGTCTTCAAATTGGGATCATCAATTTTATCCACAAAATCTAGCAATATCTGAGATTGCTTAGAGTTGGATAACATATTGATTTTTTGTTTGGATTGACAATGGCAAGCACCAGCTGCACAATTGTAATCATGATCAGAAGAAGTGGATGAATCGGAAGAATAATTGAGATTTCCTATTTGAAACTCATCATCAGAAGATTCACTTTCTGAATTAATTAAAGTTTGAAGAAACATTTGTTTCATTGGGTTTGGAATGTCCAGGGCTTGGACCTTTTGGGCCGTTCTGCAATTCTTTGCATAATGACCTGGAGCTCCACATTTAAAGCATACGGGCTTTGAAGTGGATCTTTTGTCATATGGTGTGGGCTTATGAGTCCCATGACGTTTGGGCTTGCTATAATACTTTTCAATATGTTTAGCAGGTTTTGGGCCATAAGGCCTTTTGGATTTAAATTGTCTAGTAGGATGAGACCTGTATTTTTGTTTTGAGGTTAAAGGGCCAGGGGCTTTGAATTCATCAAACCCATATTGTTGGCAAAAATCACCTAATTCTTTAGGTCCATAAACATGTTGTTTCTTAAGTTGTCTTTTTAACCTAAGATCATTGCATATTTGTAATGCACAAGCATTAATAAATGCAATTAATTCACCAAAAGTTAATTGATCATAAGGAATATCTCCATTGAATTTATCTTGGAGTTTTCCTCTGACAGTCTCAGCAAATATTTCAGGAAGACCTGAGATGAACTTGCGTTTCCAGAAGGGATTGGCTGCATCAGTTTGCAACATGACACGTTTCATAAAGAGATCCTTATACCATCTGAAATGGCTAAGGGTCGGACATTTATGAGTCATTAGCAAATCCTTTGCTTTACCTTGATATTCATTAGGGTTTCCTAAGAAATGCCTAAGAATTGTTTGGATTAAGGTAGGCACACAGTCAGGAATAAACTGTCATTGATCTGTTTTCATTGGAAGTCCATCGGGACCAATTTTCTTTGCATACATTATTTCTGTTTTTTTAGCAGTGGATAAATAATTATCCCACCATCCTTTGATGAGGCCTGAAAATTCAGTAATAATGGAATTGGCAATATCATGATCATTTTTACCTTCTGAGCGATGGGTGCTAGCCATCATAACCATTTCTTGAGTAATTTCGAGAATGGAATCCTCAGAGATACCATCAATGTTCCAAATATATAGTTCTTTGGGTGAGAAAGAACCAAAAGTCTGAAGAGATCTCTCTTCATATTGCATATCTGGAAATGAGGGTCTTGGGTAAAAATTCCTTGAGACAGGCATTGGATTTTTCCATTTAGGAATCTTTGATGCTGTTTTAGCATGTCTAACAGGGTTGATCTGATACGGGATATAATTAAGTCTATCCAGTTCAGACATTGGATCAAAATCAGCACTTATATCAGAGTCCATATCTGTTGGAAATAGATTTGATAAAGTATTAATTGATAATCTTGAATCCAATTTCAATGCTGCTAATTTAGCATCAATTTCTTTTAATAAAGATTTATTGCTTGAGGAAGAAAACGCATTTTGAGTAAGGGGTTCAGGAAAGAAGACATTAGCTTTCTGTTGTTCCTGAATTTTACTCTGTTTTTCTTCAACTTGTTTCTTTTTTAGTTCATTAGTCACAAGCTGATCTTGGACTAATTTGTCTCCTAATTCAGATAATAATAAATTAGTAAAATTATTCTGTTGAATAAGTTTACCAACATTAGGAGTTTCATTCATAGATTGGAATGGAACAGCTAAATATTGATTATCTGATACTGAAAATTCTAAGGATGTTAAGGGAGGTAAAACCGCCCTACAGGTTTTGTTTTCTGGAGTTTTTCAGACTTTGGGTACAACATTTAAAACATGAACCTTAGGAACATGTACATTGAAATACCAATCTAAGAAAGGTAAATTGGTTTTTAATGTTTCACAACATTCATAAAATTTCTTGCTAAGTTCTAATCTTTCCTGTTCAGTTGTTTGAGATTGAAACTTAGTTTTTCTTGTTTTATTTTCTGGAGACAAGAAGTCTCGTTTGATTTGTTCTTTGTCTAAGTTAAAGGGAGTAGACAAACATTGGACTCGAGGCAGAAATTCCATTTCTGACTGAGTTGGGGATTGATTCTCCTCTGGAGGTTCAGATGTAACCTCAATAGGAGGATTATAAATTGGTTGTGGAATTTGGGGAAAATTAGGATTTGTCCTAATATTTCTGAGATTGAGATGAGGGTAAGTTTCTGGAGTCGAAACTCTTGATTGTAACTGAATAGGAGCGGTTCTGAATGATGGTGATTCAGACCTGCGTCCTGATTGGAATTTTAAAGGATCAAGATCAATAATTCTGAGGTCACTGAATTTTAATTCGACAGTTCCATCAGGTTTAGACAAGATCCTATCTATTTGACTTGGAGGAAGACTTCTGGGGATAGAAGCTCCTTCAATGATCCAGGTTTCTGGAAGAGTGCCCTGATCCCATTGTATTGTTCTGGGTACAATAACATTGATTTTCTGGTCGTTGACTTCAAAAAGGATTGTGTGTCCTTTTTCATCAGAATGAAGAGCACGAGGGCTCAATTGAGTTTTCATTGCTCTGTATGTGATCTTGTAGATCAGAGCAAAAGGTTCAGAACCTTCAGCCATATCGAAGCCACTAGTCTGAATATTAAGAGTGAGTGTCTCGAGGATATTTGGATCACAAAGAGACACAGAGAAGTTGGGGGTAACAGTTGAAATAAACTGGACCCATTGAAAGTGAAGATTCTGCAATTCCAAGCAGAGAATCACTGAACTTGTTGTGTCTACAGTCGCGAAGAGCAACTAAGGCACATGTGTCTAGTCCTAACCTAGTTAAGGGTTTTAGGGCTACTTGAATTAAACCTAAATGAATATATTTATATTTTTCCTTAATTAAGGAATTGATTGTTTGAGATGATAAAAGTTGTTTTGAATCTAAAGACTTATTGATTAAATCTTCAGTTTTTGGAGAAAAGATTGACTGGGTGATTTTATAAATCTCTTTTTGGGGAATTACCGGTATAGACCAGTTCTGCAAATCATGTTCTACATCAGGGATTCTACCCTCCATTTTGGTTGAATAACTTGACCTAGAACTATTAGTTCTGGAAAGCTTTGATAAAAAAGACATCTTTTAAAATTGCTTTGAGGTTTGGGAGGGAACACTGTGCCTGGAACACCTACAGCTGGAACATCTCAGTGGGACCACCTAACCTAGATCACCCTCTACGCTCACCATGGCGACTTACTCTGGATCTAAGGCTCCTAACGGCTGACCAACACTGTCCACGATTTACCAACGCTATCAACGGTTTACCAACGACACCTAGGACTCACAACCCATTCCCGGGGGCAAAAGAAAAAGGATGGCTCTGATACCACTAGTATTTCGTTGCCATGAATTTTAATTTATTAACCACCGGAGTGGGGGTTCAGTGGGTGTATAAATAAGTATGTGGATGAACAAAGTAAAAGTTGTGGGTGCCAAACCAACAACAGATCTAAAACCTTCTCTCGCCTCCTCTCTGACTTCTTCTCCGATTGTTTCTTTTGATTCCTCCAAACTCAACTCCAACAGAGAAAGAGAAAGAGAAAGAACAATGGAGGCGTCAAATCTTGCAGGAATGTCAAAGAATCAGCTTTACGACATTATGTCTCAGATGAAGGTATTTTCTATCATCCTCTTTGCTCTCTCTCTCTCTCTTTCTAATAAAAAAACCTCATCATCTCTCCATCACTAAATTTCTCTCTTTCTTTCTTTCTTTCTTTCTTTCTTTCTTTCTTTCCATGGACAGAGTTTGATCGAACAGAACCAACAACAAGCCAAACAAGTTCTCGTCGACAATCCCGCTCTCACTAAAGCTCTTTTTCAGGTTTGCTTTTTGGGTTTTATTTAGTTGTTGAATTTCAGTGCTTTCCAATTCTTACTCTGCTTTCTCGATTATACTCATTATTACATTTATTTCAACTTCTTCTCTTGAACTCGTCACACCCTTTAGAAACAAAACCCTCAAACCAAATGTGTTGTTTATAACACTCCCAAAATCAGTGCATCTTAGGTGCTTGATGAAATTCTATATGTAGTAGCTTAGCATCCACATCCCTATAAATGTGTTTCACCAACTTAATTCACACCAAATCAAATCCATTACGAGCAATTTTTTTTGTTAAAAATTCTAATTAAAAGTTAGGTACCTTTTGTCTGATTTTATTAGTTCCAATCTCTCAAAATTTTCTTTGATTTTGAGATTTGTTGATGCTCCTATATTTCTTCAATCATCGTTTGTGTTATTTATTTATTTATTTTTGTGGCCAAAACCTTATTATCAGCCGCTCTGTTATGAGCTGTTATAAAGTGTACTAAAAATACATAACTTGATGGGTCTCTTAATGAAATGAGTCTGGCAAGTCTAGTGTTAACATCATATATACATTGACGCCGTAACTTACAACTTAATTGACCTTGTAACAAATAATAACCGATGATTTTTAGCAAGTATGATGTATTCACTATACTATGTTAAGACAATTAATCCTAAAAATGGATGACTTACAAATCATAAACTGGCACGCTGAAATTTAATGGATAGCCGCAGAACGGCTCGAGAACAACTGTTGTGACCTGACCTCTCACCATTGTTTTCATAGTTCTTAAAGATGCATGGTATTGCGCCAGTCACATTGTTCGTGATGGACATTTGGATTAGTTATTTGGTGGTAGTAATCAATCATATTGCAATTATATTTTGTCATTTCCACATTTTCAACTAGAACTATCTGGTTTCACTATGTTTATAATCACACACTCCATCTCATTCTTCAATATGTTGCTTCAGGCACAAATAATGCTTGGAATGGTGCAGTCTCCCCAAGTGGTATAGCCTTTTCTTTTAATCCATAGATCACTCTAACTATACTATTTTTATAATGGAGATTCAGAAGACTAACCTCACTCCTCTTCTAGATGCCAAATGTCCAGCAGGCACCATCTCAGCCTCCTCAGCAATCGATACAACCAGGTCAGCAGCTAGGCGTTCAGGCGCACTCCTTACCAGTTCAAGTTGGCGTTCAGGAGCAAGCGAGTGCGTCCCAGACCCAATTTCCAGCTAGAAAGCAACAAATTGACCCACCCTTGCCACCTGTGCCATCTGCCTCTGTCTCTCCCATTACAATTCAGGCTCAGACCTTGCCATCCCATTCTCTACAATCATTTCCACATCCTAAGGGACATCTAAATACGCAAGGGACATCTATGTCGCTTCCACCATCCTCTCAAATGCATAACATACCTCTGCCGCCAATTCATTCTGCCCCACAGCCAACCTCACTTCTTCAATCTCAAGTACCTTCTGTTTCCAGTCAGTCACAACAATCATTACATTCCTCTGGCACCCAGCATCTTCCTCTACAACCACCTTTCCCACCACAACCTAGGCCACCTATGATGCAGCCTTTCCAGCATCAGCTTCATTCACACATGGGACCTCACCCAGGTTTTCAGTCGTCTGGTCCAACTCACCCCCATCTTTCACAACCTCAATTCAGTGTAAGCTTGACAATAAAGTTCCTTGCTAAATGATTTTTTGATGATATTATATAATTTATTAGTTGATTAGTCGCAAATTTTTCAGTCAGGTGCCAAACATCCTGGTAGCATGGGGCCTTCATATCCTCAAGGGCAGCCACCATTGCCAAATCAACCACCTCCTCCGTCACTGTATCAGGTATAATTGACTTCTTGTTTTTGAGTGGCTTGATTGTTCTTCATTATCGACAATGATGATGAGTTGGTCTGGAGGTTCAAGAATTGATTTTTTTTTCTGTTTAATTTGCCATATCTCTCAACTAAAAAGTCCCGATCTGATAAAATCGTTTCGGTGTCGCATGTTAACCTATTCCAAACTTCATTTGGGGGGGGTGGGGGGGGGGGGGGGGGGGGGGGGAACATAGCAAGTAAAAATAGAAAATGAAGAAAGAGGAAAATGAAGTTCTTTAGGGTTGAATCCACAGGTTGCTGTTTGCTGCATTGGTTTCTCCGGTTCCCTCTCTTGACATTGATTCTCTCTGTTTCTCCCCTGGCAATGAGATTCTTTCCATTTCTCTTACCTGTTTTCTCGATCTTGTCTCTTTCCCCTCTCCTGACTCAGTCGCTGGTTCATGGAAGAATAAGACTGGTGAAACCTCTGGCTTGGTTTTAAAAAGGATAGAAAAAGGGTTGACCATTGATTTATCCTGTTGGGATTGGTAAAGGCCGCTGGACCTGGTCTTTAATTTTCTGTTTGAAGTTGTTAGGCTCAAGACCAGTTAACATAAATTCATATTTTCCAAAAGCTTTGTGTTTGTCTTCTCTTTCTTCTTTTCATAAATGCAATCCCTGTAAAAAAAAGGGTTTTACTTATTTATATTTTATTTTCACAAGCTTGTAATTTTAGAGATAAAAAGTAAGTAAATGCAATTACCTGGAAAGGTTTTTATATTCTTGACAATTTTACAATCACAAATGCTTCACCCAAGCTTGAAGCATTTTGGGGGCAGAAACCATGAAAACATCTCGATTGTTAAAGGCACGTGACATGGTATTTTGACGGAAAAGGAGTTGGGTGTTGGAGATGTGGAGTTCAATGGAATGTTGGAGGCACGTGAAGTGCCCCAGGTGGAATGAATGTTGAATACACATGGGATGAAGCTTTGGAATCCTGCTTAGTAGAATTGAATACTGAAGGCACACAAAGTTAGGATGGTGATGCCATTATTATTAGTTTATTTTTTTTTTGTGATACTTGTCAGGATCAAGTTAGGGTGGGGAAGCACATTTTTTTATGTGGTTTGTGTCATTGTCTGGTTTTCACGTTAAATTTTGGAAAACCACATTGTTGGCTGTGGTTAATATTTTAGAACTGGTGAATGTTTGTGTTTAATAATCCGTCTTCCTTCTAATGACATTGGAACCATGAAAAATGTGCGCACATGTGAGATGAGAAGATAGAAAGAACAAAGAGAAGGCTTATGAGTGGAAGGGGTCTTTAGAAACAGGCCATTTGATCCCTATAAAAGTAAACTCTAGCAAGCATCCCTTTATATGTGCTCGCGTTTTTTTTTTTTTGCTATTCCAGCCTTTGTGGTTTTGAAATGGAAAAATCATGAGGAACTTCTTTCTATGTTATGTAATCCCCGATTAATCACTTCTTGGTAATAGAGCATTACAAATTTTAAATCATTTGAATAATCTTTGGCAAATTAATCTATTTTGAAATTCACCGATTAATTGGTCTATGACAATATAATAAATGAGAAAAATTAATGTTATTTTTTAAAATCTTTTAACCTTATCAATAACCGGTGGGGCAATACCATGCGTGTGTAAAGAGGGTAGAGAGAAGGAAAGATTAAAGAGAATATATATTAAAAAAAATTAGAAAAAAGAGAAAATGACCAAATGAAAATAATAAGCAAGACTAAAGATTATGGAGAATCAAACCTGAATTTGACATTAAATTATTTCTTTTGTTATAATTCGCCTTAAATTGTGGCATGTGATGGTTATTACTCCAATATACATTAATTTTCATTTTTTTTAAATAATGGCTGATTAGGCCATCTGATTAACCTCGTAACAATTAGGGTCCGATTAACAATTTAACTACATAATTTTTTGGTAAGTTCTCTCCTCAAACTTGAAGTATCATTTAATTGCATGCGACAATGTTTGTCGGCCCAAGTCTCTTGGTGGGTTGGGAATCAAATATTCAGTTTATTTTTATTTATTTATTTGTTTTATCTTGAGAAAGACTCTACGGAGAAGAATCATGTGGGATAAATCTACTGCCTGACAGATGGGCTGGTAGAGTTTTATACATGGCATCTGTTGTATGGCCTGTAGCAACAAATTTTTTTTTTCTGGAGCTGATGCCATGTGTTTGGACATGAATGGTTTAGTTAAAGATTTCTAAGGAAGGAAGGGCTTATTTCAAGGCTGAATAATCTTATTAAGGAGGCCTTGCAATGATTGGGAAACTGATTATTTTGATTCTTCGACACTGCACGAGAAAGGGATCTGCAGGCTTTTTTCCTCTGAAATTATTCTCTATCCTTTATCCAACAGGAATGAACACAGCAAGAATAAATGTATTGTAAGCAATAATGAAAGGATCTATGTCAAAGATTTTCCCCCTCCCATCAAATTGTTTCTGTGGATTGAGGTGTAACTGAAGTTCCCCCTCCCGTCAATTTCTTTCTTTCCCCATAACAGACTTTTTTTTTTGCATTGAGGCGCATGTTTCGTAACTGTTGTTTTTCTAAAGCAATCTGAGTCTGGTTTATGCCTGAGTTCAGATGCAATTAGGCTATCTTCTTTGATTAGAGTGATAGATTGTGTGGAGAATTAGCAAATGGATAACTTACATATGATGTGCTTAGGTTGTGTTTTGATTTCCGGAAAATTTGTCCTTTGAAATTACAACAAGAAAGAAGAAATGGAAGGGAAGTGAGAAAAAAAATTTCATCTTGAGGTTCAATATGACTTTTTTCGCACAACTTTCCTTAGCTCCCACCTTGAGAAATATTTTCCATAATTTTGCTTCATTCTCTCTTCCAAAAGGATAGTGGCATCACAAAATTATGTTTTATTCTCTCTTCCTCTTTCCCCCCTCTCCTTTCTAATTTCGGAAAATTTTCTTGAGTCACAGTTTCCTTTGTCCACACCCACGTCTTAACAAACCCACATGAATTACTAACCACGCCACAAATTACTCGCACACCCACAAACACGTTTTTTGAGAAATCTCGGGAGCTATTATTCACACTGACACTTTCCCTTTCCCTCCAAGAAAACTACTACACCCACATATAAAAGGGTTGGAGCCGACATAATTGAGGGTTCTTCTTCAAGGTCATCTCTCTCTCCCTTCATCCATTTCTCCCTTAAAATCTCTGATCATAGTGCTTAGAAGAATGAGTTTTCTCCAATTAGAGAGCTCAAAAGCATGAAATCTACCCTTCATCCATTTCGTCCATTCTTCAAGTTCTTCCTTTAAATCTTTCCGTTGAAATCTCTGCCTTTTCCATTATGTCCATTGCTTGTTTCCCTGACCTGAACAAACCAACAAACCCAATCCACTCCATCTTACCAAGCTAACTCAGTTAAGAATACCCATTTTCGAACCGAATGTGTAAAACAATCGAACCAAAATGAAATTTAATTAAACCGAAAATTGAACCGAACCGAAAAAATTATGTATTATCTAATATATATATAATTTTAAAAAATAAACATAGTATTAGTTCAATTCAGTTTTCATAGTTTTTTAAACCTAAAATCGGATCGATCACTTCGGTTTCAGATTATTACAAACCGAATCGAAATTGAACCTTAACCCTAATCCATGCGGTATGTATATGTGCAACGATAAGGACCAAAACCAACCTCAAGTGTTTTTTTGGGAAAATGACTTATAAGGCCTACTTTTTATAATTATAGATCACATCATACTCTAATAATTGAAAATGCCTATTTTATATAATTAAAGACTCTTAAAAGGCACAAACCCAACCCATGGCTTAAAAATAATTAGAAAGACATTTACCCTTAAGTGATCAATTTTCAAAATTTAATCACCTTAAAAACCAATCATAAGTTTACTTTTAGATTTTTTATTTTTTACTTCCAGATTACCCAACAAGAATCGATCAGTTTTGTATTAGGGACATGAAACAACTTTGAAAAAATATCAATTTGCGTTAAAAGATTGCATATTTCGCTTGTTTCAATGTAACTGAATTTAAATACATAAATAACAACACCGCGTCAATATATATAGGAATATGGGTATATTTGTTTTTTTACATAACTTTTAGACAGTTTAGGTTTGTGGCCTTTAATAGTCTTGAATTACAAAAAGTATGCCTTTTGAGACATTTTCAATTGTTAGAGTCTCATGTGGTTTACAATTATAAAAATTAGGCCTTATAAGTCATTTTCTCTTTTTTGTCATTGTTGTTGGACTTTCACACTTTCTAACTCTAAAACATTACTGGAACTCTCCAAAAACTGTATATGCAAATGCAATAATTTCAGTGAGTAACACCCACGTGGATAGTTCCATGTGCAAGGCTTAATTTTCTCTTAAAACTTAGAAGACATGCAAATTTTTTGCTTGGGATTATATTTTTCCATGCAGTAATTTGTGCGTGAAGTTGCACCTATTATTACCCCAAGTTTGTGTGATGATATTTGTCGAACGTTATGGGAAGATGCACACGTAAATGTCACATGGAGACAAAGATTCATGCAATTTTTGGGAAGCGATGCATGCATGAAAAAACCACACCATGCTTGCTTGGGAAGCAAATGCATCATTACTAGAGAAAATGATAATAATGTCCTTTAATTTAAGCATTATGAAAGGGAGGTTAATTTTTATCGGTGTTCATCACCAATTCAACAGAAGATGCAGAGAACCAGGGCAATGTTCGAAGAAAAAGAATTATACGAAGTAGGACATGTTTTGATTTGGAAAAAGACTTGCACTGGGATGACAACCACCACTCGTCATTATCTTCAGATGATGAGGAGAAAGACGCAAAGGGAGATGGGGAATCATTGTCGTCCTTCGATGAGGACGATGATGATGGTGGTGAGGGGTTAGTGGACTACTACTCTGAAGAAAACCTGAGCATCACCCCTTAAAGGACTTCGTTGAGAACCTCGTGGATTAGTGCTCTGTTTTGGTTTTTGTATGGAATATTTAATATGAAAGTAGGCATTTTTATACCGTGCTTGTGTTGCTTTAGTTTAATTTAGTTTATTTTAAATGAGAAGTGAAAAATAAATCAAAGCAAAAAAAAATTATTGTGAGTATACGATTAAATGCACATAGGATTTATTGCGTGTTTACCAAAACACAAAACACAATAATTTTTGCGTGGAAATGATTAGGTACTCGCTGGAATTTTGGTGCTTACCTACAAATTTCAGTTTTTCAGAGGGTCCAAACACGAACACAGTCAACGTTCATTTTACCTCAAATGTACTCAATTGAAGGGTCTCTTTGGTTGCATGGAAAATGGAAATGGAAATTGAAACTATTTCCATGAATTCGATTCTGAGTCCTCCCCTTGGGACTTGGATTCCCACGAGTAGTGGAAAATCGGTTTTATGAAGAATCGAATTTCTGTCAGTACATCGAAAATCTGCATAACAAGATAAATGAATTCAATTTCCCAAGGAAAATGGCTAACCAAACATACCTGAAGTTCATTTTAGTTTAAATTGTCTTAGACCACGATTTTTTCCAACAAATCGTGTCGAAAATTGGTCTCATCTTGTCCAATGAGTTGTCGACTAAAACCTCTTGGTTTGAAAACTAAATTAAAGCCTTCAAATCCTCAATTTAGTTGCAAAAATTAAAAAAAATATACCGAAGTGATTCAAGTTCGATTCCCTAACGAAAATGCGTCGAGAATGCATCCACATGGTGATTTGAACTCAAAACCTTATTGCAGATGCATGATGGAATTTGACGAATAACTTGGTGATTTTAGCAAAGAAAAAGATGGTTAGGGTTCGTACGAAAGGGTGGGAGTTTTATTTTTTTCTCAAAATTGTGTTTTCATGGTATGTGGGTGTAGCGAGTATAATTCAAATTTTCGAATGGGTATGGGTGTGGAAGAATGAAAGTGTGGGTGTGAATAGTAGCTCCTACCCTTACAAACCTTAAGCTTATTCTTCATCAAAATCACGAGTTAAACCCTTCACCAAATTCTTTGTATTCATGCCTCCATCTTCTTCGCCAAAATCAATGAGTTATTCGCCAAATCACCAAATTCTTAACCAAAATCCATGTTTCACGCATGTGCAACAAGTTTTTGATGTTCAAAACACATTGTGGATGCGTTCTCGACACATTTCGCGAGGGAATCGCACCTGAAACACTTTTGTGATTTATTTATTTATTTTCACAAGTTAAAATCGAGGGTTTCAAGGTTGTAATTTCGTTTACCCTAAAATGATACCCTAGTACTTTGGTAGGTTTTACTTGAGTTATCTAAAAGTTTTGGTCGATAAACTCATCGGAAAAAATGAACACACTCTGTTCATCTCTCCAAACCCAATTTCTACGAGATTTGTTGGAAAAACTATCATCGGAGTCCATTTAAACTGATTGAACATCAATTCAACTAAAATTAACTTCAAATGAAATCACAGGCCCAGGGGGTACCAACTCAGCGGTAGGCCTGTGGCGGATGGAATCACAGGTCCAAGATTCAAACCCTACCGGCGGCATCTGGGGTGGGAGGGGTTAAAGGATTAAAAAAAGTAAAAAACTAAAATTAACGTCAAATGAGTCTATTTGAGTTAAAATGAAAGTTCACAGTGTTATGAACCCTTAAAAATTGAAATTTGCAAGCAAACGTCAAAAGTCCACCTAGTTCATAATCACTTCCCACCGATAAATTATTGCACGTGCTTAAGTTTTTGTGTTATGAAACATTGGCAGTAAATCTTGTGTGCATTTAGTCCTATACTCGCGATAATTATCGATTTATCTGTTTTGTCATTAACTTCTCATTTATATTTACCCGAAACAACATACACAAGCACAATATAATAAAACCCACTTTCATCAATAAAATAAGCATTATATTAAAAAACATTAAAACAAAATGCGAAGCAAACACAGGGAATTAATCATCCAGGACGTGCTTAACAAAATTCTACAGACCCTCTTCTTCGTGGGAGTAGTCCACAAACCAATTTCCACCATCACCATCATCCCCGTCGTCCTCCTCTTCCTTGTCGTTCTTTTGAAGATGATGACGAGTGATGATCGTCATCCCCGAACAAGTCCTCTTTCAAATCGCCCATGTCATCCAATTCTTTTGATTCTTCTTCAAACATTGCATTTTTTTTCTCTTGATTTGGTGAACACTGATAAAAACTATTTTCCATATTATAATGTTAAACTTCAGTGACATTATAATGTTAAACTTCAATGACATTGATTGTTATTTTCTCTTGTAATGATGCGTTTGTCTTCCTAAGCAAGCATTGAGATTTTCCAATGCATGCATCAAGAATTTCCAAAAGACTGCATGAATCTCCGATGGAAGATTGTTTTATCTTCCGTAACACACACGCGAGATTTATCTTGTATATCTTCTTCCAAGAGATAAATGAGTATCACAACACACATTTGCTGTAATAATAGTGTGGGGGCACATATCCCAATTATTAGATATTCTCCATGTAACTAGGTGCAAACAAATATTTAAACGGTGGTTACATTTGAACTATAAAAATGAAATATGTAATGTGGGTATGTTTAGTAACTTCTATCTTTTATGTGGGTATGTTTAGTATGCACCTACACATGAATTGTTGTGTGAAAATATATCTTTTCACGCGAAAGTGGGCTAGTTTGCTGGTTGTCTGAAACTTACTCTGCGGGGAAACCCTTCATGAAATATGCTTAAGGAGAGTAGTCAGAAGAACCCTTTAGAGGGAGCAGTTGGAGTAGGGAGGATGGCTCTTTTGGTGAAGGACTTTTCAAGGGAAAACCCTATCCAAACTTTTTTTCTCTTATGAATCTCTCTTTCTTCTAGCAAAAACTTTGACTTGTGTGGGTGGGTGACCCTTTTATATGTGGGTGCGTGAGTACTTTTTTTTTTAGGGAAACTGAAATGTTTTGTGGATGTGGAAAAAGGAAAGTGTGGGTATGAATAATAGGGATCATATCTAGTATTCAGAGTTTGCCTTGATTTGGTGTCGCTTTTGCGGCCCGTGTGAAATTGTGTTTTACCCCTAGATGTACAATCAATTGTTGCACCTCAACGCATTTTGGGGAGAACTAGCTAGCTCTGGGTTCGAGTGGCATTTCACCCCTAACCACAACTCATGATTCTTCAACATCAGTCAGTTCAAACCTCCACGTACTTTCACCCAAGCGTCATCCTGGTCATGGATAGATTACCCAGGTTCGGGTTCATAAGCAATGACAATTGTTCAATGAAGACTCGCTTTCGCTACGGTTTCGGTGGGTTCCCTTAACCAAGCCACTACTTATGAGTCGCCGACTCATTCTTCAATAGGCACGCGGTCAGAGCCTAGGCTCCTCCTACTGCTTGGGAGCTTACGGTTTTATGTTCTATTTCACTCCCTGATGGAGGTTGTTTTCGCCTTTACCTCACGGTACTACACTATCGGTCACCCAAGAGTATTTAGCCTTGGAAGGTGGTCCTTGCTGATTCACACGGGATTTCACGTGCCTCATGCTACTCGGGTCAAAGCATAAGCTAGTGATGTTTTCAGCTACTAGACTCTCGCCATGTAGGGTGCAGCACTCCACCGCTTTGCCTAGCAGCGTGACGCTTATATTGCTCCCCACAACCCCGTTTTCACAATTTCGGTTGCTCCCATTTCGTTTGTTGCTACTTCGGGAATCACTTTTGCTTTCTTTCCCTCTGGCTACTAAGATGTTTTAGTTCGCCAGATTGTTTCTTACCTACCTATAGATTTAGCAGCAGTTCAAAAGGTTGACCTATTCGGGAATCTCTGCATCTATGCTTATTTTCAACTCTGAAGCATTTCGTCACTTGCTACGCCCTTTCTCGTTTCTGGATGCCTAGGTATTCACCGTAAGCATTTTTCTTGTTTGAACCTCGTCGTTAACTTTAAGGCTAGGCCATTATAAGGTGTTGCTAAATGGAAGGATCTTATCAACGTCCATGAATTAGAAATCATAGGTTGAATTGCTCTATACCTTTGTATCGGCTAAGTTCACGAGCTGGAGATAAACGAACTCGTACCGCTGACATACGCCACAAGGTAAACCACTGCCGCTCAGGCCTCCTCACCTGATTCTACCATAGAGGCCAATAATAGACAATAACTCCCCCCCCCCCCCCCCCCCCCCAACACAACTTGCAACTTTCACCAGATTGTGCTCTTTTCTAAAAAGGTACTTAGTTGGTTTTAAGAATGAGTGATTGCCCTTCTCCGCCTCTTACTACCCAACCGGAAAGCGGATAGTTAATGCGTTCCACTTATTGAATAGAGTTCTATGGTGGTCGGTGACCGCTAGATGCCGAAGGCGTCCTTGAGGTGATCTTGTAGTTCTTACGGGGTGGAGACGATGGGGTCGGTCCATGGATTTTCCTTTATTTTGCTGCATTTCGCTCAAAAGGTTGAAGGGAAACAGTGCATCAAGTTGTTCGCGAGGGCTAACTTGATCCTCTTCCCAGGGATCCTAGATGGGGGAACCCTAGGAGAGCAGCTAACTCCAACAATCGTCCATGTACTATCCATACTAGATCTGACCAACTACCCATCCTACCTCTTCTACGTTTAAACAACAAGGGCGGACCTGAGGGGGAGGGTGAGGGAGAAGCCCAATAGGCCCGTGGATCCCAAGAGGGGTTGGGCGAGCTACCAAGGGAAGATCATAGTCCCACATCACTTGGGTGCGAGATGGTGATGTGCTATATATGTATGAGGTTGGATCTACAAAGTACTACGCGTTTTAAAGCCGTGCAGGTCTTGGGCCTAAAGCGGACAATATAGTACTCTGTGGATCAGGTCGTGACAGAATCTCAGTAGAGTCTTTCAATGACATGTTTCGGTCATCTTTCCCATTACTTAGAAAAAGCGAGTCACTAGTTGAGGTACAACATAGTATTATTAATGCTTGGACAATTAGACATCCAACCTGTAATTGCAATGTCCCAATTGCAACAGCGGAGCTCTACCAACTAAACTATATCTCCCCCTCCCCTCGAGCCAAGTGGGGCATGCATGGAGTAAGATGCCTTTTCTATTCTTTTCCTTGGCGCACCTGGGCCATCCTGGATTTGAACCAGAGACCTCGCCAGTGAAGTAAATCATCGCACATACGATCAACCAATTGGGAGAGAATCAATAAATTCTTGTAAGGTAGTGAGTGATTCATCCTTCCCAAATGCAACATACAAGTCTCTGTTTTACTGCGTCTCCAAGTGTTCTTGTTCCCCCTTTTTTCCTTGTCATGACAAGTCTTTATAAAATTAATTTGATGGGAAGAAAAAAAAATTAATCTGATGGGAAGAAAAAAAAAGGCATTAAGAGACCATCTTGGCCCAACCCTAAACAGTCTAGGATCCTTTTACAAACCTTGTCGAGGCACTTCTTTGACGATCCCCGTCCGCCTGCCTGTCGATCCATGAATTATTCAGAGCGGACCGGCAGGCGAGCGAGCGAGACAGAAGGGGCAGGCACTACTAACCAAGACAAGCCTAGTTCTCACCGATAGGTGCTAGTAGCTTGCTTCCAATCCGATATGCAATGATGGAGATGGAGTACTTAGGATCAGCAGAATTCTCAACTACGGAACCAACTGGTTTCACACGGGGCGAACAACTTTTTGAAGCTCTGCAGTTTGGAAGATATCTCGAGAAAAGCTTTTAGCACCGGTGTATCCTATATTTACTCAAGTTTATTCGAAGTATCTCAATGGTGTAACGCCACTGCGTTATATACTCATTACCAATACATTGCAGGATTCATCATGACAGGAGCTTTTGCTCATGGAGCTATTTTCTTTATTTCGGAACAGATCGAGGATAATGTATTGGCAAGAATGTTAGACCATAAAGAAGCTATCATTTCTCATTTAAGTTGGGCCAGCCGGGGTTCCATACCCTGGGACTTTATGTCCATAATAAAACCATGCCTACTTTTGGTACTCTGGAAAAACAAATCTTGATCGAACATATATTTGCCCATTTGATACAATCTGCTCATGGTAAGACTTCTTATGGGTTCGATGTACTCCTATCTTCAACGAATGGCTCGACATTTAATGTAGGTCGAAGCATATGGTTGCCTCGTTGGTTAAATGCTATTAATGAGAATAGTAATTCTCTATTCTTAACAATCGGCCTTGGAGACTTTTTGGTTCATCGTGCTATTACTCTAGGTTTACATACAACTACATTGATCTCAGTAAAGGGTGCTTTAGATGCACGTGGTTCCAAGTTAATGCCAGATGAAAAGGATTTCGGTTATAGTTTTCCTTGTGACGGTTCGAGACAAGGTGCTACTTGTGATATTTTGGCTTGGGACGCATTTTGTTGGATGGATTACTTTTTATTGACATTGGAAGCACGTCACATTGTGGCAAGGTAATGTGTCACAGTGTAATGAATACTCAACCACTTTGATGGGATGGTTGAACTCTTCACAACTTATCAATGGATGTAACCCCGTTGGTATGAATAGTTTATCGATATGCGCGTGGATGTTTTTTATATAGACATCTTTTTGGGGCTACTGGATTTATGTTCTTAATTTCTTGGTGTGGATATTGGTAAGAATTAATTGAAACTGTAGCATGAGCTCATGAATGCACACCTTCGGCGAATTCGATTCGATGGAGAGATAAACTAGTGGCTCTGTCCATTGTGCAAGCAAGATTGGTTGGATTAGCCCACGTCTGCTACAGAGCTCCTGGGCTATTTGGGGGAGAGAGATCTTCGTTTATAAAAAATTAGGAGTTTTTCTATTATGAAATATTATTGGAGATGGGGTAAATGTTTGAGGAAGATTAGGGATGTAGCATTCAGTTCCTTTATGTTTTGATTGGGCCACTTTTGTTTTACAATGGTTGTTCCTTTGTTTTTATGTTCTCTTTGGTCATCAAAATAAAGTAAAGCCATGCAAAGTAACTAAACCTTGTTGGCTCTAAAAATAAAAATAGCAGTAAACAAGGACTGTTAGTACATCCCACACAACCTTTGCTCTCCCAGGGTTAAGATCGCTCCCTTAAAAAAAAGCAAGGCACAGAGAACCTGTTCAACTTGTTAAACCACTCCTGATGGGAGGATAAACGTAGATGACCAGCCAGAAAATTACTGCACGTTGAGAACGAATTGGAGAGAGTTTAAGAGCCCTGGAGACTTCAGGGGAGGGCTATATGAGAAAATAGTAGAAAGTGATTGAGGACTGGAAAAATCATCAATATTGATATTTTCTTCTTGTGAGCGGGGCTTTTGCTTGGCCAGAGCTTATTCAAGGCAACAACAATACCTTGTGTCACAAGTGATACATTTTAGAAGTCTACATGTTTTTCATTAACGAATATCAAACTGACATCACATTCTTTGTACTGTTTCTGAAATTTGTTTTTTCTTTCAGGCTGGAGGTTCACACTTAGGACCAGACTTCAATAATCAAGCTGGGAGTTCCATGCAAGTGGACAGAGCCTCTTCATGGATGTCTGGTCTATCAGAGAATTCAATGGGTAGAGCTCATCTTCCTGTCCCACCGCCGTTACCTAACCACATGGGACCTGGCAACCAGCCCCCTCGCCCACAACAGGTGAAGTATCTAGATGTTATATTGCTCCATTCAGAGATATGTGTCAGATAAAATTTTCCTAACTGAATAATCTCTGTTCTACCAATTGTGATGTAGATGACGACTGAGATGGAGAAAGCAATCCTTCAACAAGTGATGAGCCTCACACCAGAGCAGATTAATCTCCTGCCACAAGAGCAAAGACATCAAGTGCTTCAGTTGCAGCAGATGCTCCGCAACCAGTCATAATACTTTTCACTGGGGCAAGCTGTACCCTCATATTGTAGACGTTCTTATTTTGCCTATATAAATTTTACATGTATGGATTAGAAGATCTAGAGATGATTCTGGTATCTGCAAGTAGAGCGTACACAAGCATGCTCATGTATCTTGTTCCGAGCTCAATGCTGTTGAAGAGTAACAATAATCACATAAACGGTTGTGTTCATAGTGAAAATTTGATACCATCACTAATGAAGTGAACAAATTGAGGGCCCCAATATTTGTTTCAGGATGAAATTACATTTTGTTATGAAATTTGGTTTGATCGCGGTAAGATCAGTATGTGACATTTATGATGTTGCTAGGTGTAGAGCAAGCAAATGCCAATAGTTTTCTTAATTTAAGTTCAGGAACTTGGTGAGCATCATATTTCGGATCCATGAAAAACTGTTTAAATTTTGATGAACAGTTTTCAGTGAGAAAACCACTCGAGTCCTAGTTAATGAAATACTACTCCAGTCCTGTTTATAATTATTTATTGATTTTTTAAACCACCGCCTAATTTCTTAATAAACATTTCTTCTACTTATACATTGATTTTTGAAACTAACTCATGATTTTCTAATTATAGGTATTTTGGTTTCATTTAATGTGTGTAATACATTTATTTACTTGCATCTTATTTTCACATATTTAATATACCCACGAAATCCATTATATATATTTCATGTATTCTCGAAATTTTTAACTTTTTTCTTCACACACTGAAATATTTCTTAAAATCAGGATACCAAAATTAACTCGATCACAATCCTTGCTCGTGTTGCACGTATTTTACATATCAAATTGCTCGTAGAAAATTAATTAATTTATATGTTCCTAAGAAGGTTGAGCCGTTGAATACTTGATGGTCTTTCTCTTCGATTTTCAAGCCTATTAATTTATTATGGGAGTCGCTACGTGTACCCGACTATTTAGCTCGATTCCATATCACTGATTTTCTTGGTCCCAACAAAGTTGGAGCCTTTTTCTGCTCTGTAGATGATCGATGAGGAGTTAGTGAGGGTAAGGGATTATGAGTGGATAATTTGAGGTGGGGTTTTGGGGAAATTTTGGGGGAGTAAGTATGTAGGGGGAATTCAATGACATTTTGTTTTGTGTGGATAAATGTGAATGAATTTGGTGATTTCTATGGTGAGAGGGGAGATTAAGTGAAGATGACGGTTTAGGGTTGTGAATGGAACTGTTGCAATCGGAGAGGAGGAATGGGAGGGGAGAGGCATTCGGTGGCGGGTTGGGGACGGCAAGGATTGTGATTTTGTTTTTTGAGTTAATTTCGGTATCTAGATTTTAAGAAATATTTCGATGTGTAAAGAAAAAACCTAAAAATTTCGAGGATACATAAAATATATATAATGAATTTCGAGGGTATATTAAATATGCATAAAAAATAAGATGCAAGTAAATAATAGTGTTAAACACATTAAATAAAACCAAAATACCTATAATTAGAAAATCATGAGGTAGTTTCAAAAATTAAGATATAAGTAGAACAAGTGATAATTAGTAAATTATGGGGTGGTTTCAAAAATTAATAAATAATTAGAATAAATGATAATTAAAAAAAATCAAAATTACAAAAAATCCTCGAAAAAAATGTAATTTTTAGTAGCAAAAAAAATTAATTTACGAAAAAAAACCCTCGAAAAAGGTAACCTTTTATTTCGTAATTTCAAAAAATAAAAATTTTGGCAAAATTTCATGTAATTTCACGAAATCACAATCCTTGGGTGAGGGTGGGGGAAGATGGTGGTGCTGGTGCGATTTGAGGGGGCGGTAATGCTAGAATAGTGAGAGAGGAGAGGGAGATATTGTGAGAAATTTTTAATATGAGCGGGGCATTTTAGCAACTCCAAAATCTTGACAGACATGATGTTTTAGCAGAAACGTTGTTCATTGAACAGTGAAGTTCAATTTCAATTAAATAAGTAGATCGAAGATATAGATCATACAGCAACACTCTTTTTGCTTGAAGTGTTGTGTGAACCAACAACCTATTTCTTCATCTCATCAATCTCTTTACTAGACAAGATATAGATCATACACGGGGGTACATTACAACTTTACTTGCATAAAAAAACAGTAAAACTAGACAAGAAACTACCTAGTAACTATATAACAACACTAGAAGCCTTCGACATCTCTGAAGGATCATCAGCAAATAAACTTTCCCATGAAGCCAAAAAACACGAGCAGATCGCCTGAATTCACTTTGGCAAATGTAAGTAAGCAGTATGATCTTTATCCAACCTCAATAGGGTTTTGGTCTACTTGGGAAAGAAAATTTATCAAAGGATCTAAACCTCCCTTCCACCTGCATGAGATGAGCTAAAGCATCCGCAACCACGTTCACTTCCCTAAAGACACGGATTAGAATAATTTCATAATTACTGACTACGCCCATGATCTCTAACCAAATATTCTTCTGAAATCACGGCACCGAAAATTCCTTATCAAAACCAACCTTTAACCAAAGAAGAATCTGTCTGAACAACACAACGTGATAAATTCAGACGCCACAGAAGCCTGACCCCTTCAAGAAGAGCCAAAGACTCCACCTGATTGCTCAACCCCTTCCCAAAGAAAAATTGATTGGCCATACACAATTTCCAATGTCATCTTGAATAACAACCCCTCCCGCAGCCCTCGTCACCTTCGATGAACCATCGATGTTAAGCACATACCACCGAGGTGGAGGATTCCAATAGAGAACTTTGACAGGCTGCACTTAAACCTGAAAAACTGCGACCCCCAAGGAGCGCAACAGATTGACATTTATGCTTATCTGTCTTGGCCTGAAAATAGAACAGATCAGGCGAATCCAATAGCAAACTATCACCATAACCCCTCACGCATCCCACTTTCTCACTTTGAAAAGACATTTATTTCTATGTTTCCAGATTTCCCAAATGACAAACAAAGGGACCAGATTATACAAAATCCCAACCTGGGAGCGCCGGTTAACACGTTTGAACAAAACTCTAAGCAGCGTAATGACTTCTGCAGGTCTTCGTAAATGGATACCAAAAATAGGCTCAAAATGGGCCCAAACTTTGGAAGCTAGATCACCTTCCACAAAAAGGTGTTTGATAGTCTCAATGCACGAGTTAGCACAACAATGAAAACGAGAGACTATACTAAACCCACATTTAGATAACTTGCCATCAACCGGGATCCCTCTCTTGACTTCTTTCTAGACCAAAAGTGACACTTTTGAAAGGAGCAGGGGATGCCATAGGTTGGTGAAGAAAACATCCTCTACACCACTATCTCTAAACACATCATAAGCCCCGCGGGTAGAGAAATTACAATCAGTAGACGACATCCAAATCCTAGAATCAGTCTTCCATTCGAATGTTTTCAGCCGTTTACTGTATAATTCAGTCGCCAACTCCCAAGTCTGAGGACTCACCAAGCCGAAACTGTCAGTTTTAACTTGTCTTACACTAGGCCAATTCCCTTGATTTTCCATTTTAGGTGGTCTCTTAAAAACCAGCAAATCAGCCCAATTTTCTTCAAAAAACTAAGATCCCCTCTACCAATTTTCCAAGTTGAGTGAGTAGCCAAAACAGATCTCAACTTCATCAACTCCTTCATGAAAGAGAAACACTTTGTTTCACTATCTGTCTCCCAAGATGACCACCCCAACTAAATATTTATTGCGACTGAAGTTCACCCACAAGGAATTTGTTTAAAACAAATTCCAAGGAGCCTTTAACCGAAAAGCTTTAGCAACATGGAATAAGTTTCAAACTCCCAAACCTCCTTCACGAAACGGTAAACTGATCTTAAACCAAGCAACCCATTTTTTCTTTGATTTGCCATCACAATCCCCCCAAAAGAAGTTCTCCAGAATCTTTTGGATTCTTTCGAGCATCTTTAAAGGCACACTCATAGCACTAATAAAATAGATAGGAATAGAACTAAGGACATGCTTTAACAAGACAAGTCTCCCTCCTGAAGAAAGTAATTTGGCTTTCCAACCTCCCATATTTAACTGGATATTTTCTATGAATTCCTCAAAGAAAATGATTTTGCACTGACCTTGAAAAATAGAAATCCCCAAATATTTCATAGGGGAAACTTTGAATTGAAAGCATGTGTAAGATTTTATAGCCACGACCCTCTTAGCTGGGGAATTTTCAGCCAAAATAAAGGAGTTTTTCCCCACATTTACTCTTTGCCCTGAAGCTTGACAATATTTTTTTAAGAAATTGCATACAACCCAGGACCGAAGATTTCCTGCCATTCATGAAAATAAGAGTATCATCCGCATATAAAATGTGAGTAATAGGACCACAAGACCACGGAGTGTAAAAATAACCAATCTCCACCCTGGCAAAATCTCTCTTGAGACCTCTATTCAGAGCCTCCGATGCTAACACAAATAATAAAGGGTCTCCCTGTCATAATCCCCTCGAGGATCTAAAAAACCCCTTATAGACACCCTGAAGCAGAACATAAAAGCCACAATGGGTAAAACAATTGGAAAGAATATGGCATGCTCTATTATTAAAGTCGAACCTTCTCAACACTGCCAAAAGAAAACCCCATTCAATCCAATCATACGCCTTTTCCACATTACCACCAAAAGCTTTTTTTCTTATATCTCTCAACAATTCTTGAGCAAGCCCAATATTTTCCGTAATAGATCTCCTTTTTACAAAAGCCCCCTATTTCTGAGAAACCATATCAGGCAGAATCACAGACAATCTGCCACATAAGATCTTACTAAAAATCTTATAAATAACATTGCATAAATTAATAGGCCTAAAATCTGAAAAGGAAACCGGGTCATTAATCTTGGGAATCAAAGCAATAGCCCTCGGAAGGGCACAACCCCAAGAAATCCTTTAAGCCTCCCAAATTTCCACCCCAACCACATCCCAAACATCTTGGAAGAAACCAGCAGTGAAGCCATATGGACCCAGAACAATGTCTCTGGGGATGCTATAAAAGGTTTTCTTTACCTCGTCCAAATTCGGGAGTCTAACAAGATCATCACAATGATTCTGGTTTAAAATCGTGGGAACGCAATCCAACAAGTCCACATCCCCTGTACCCCTAAGAACTAAGAAGATTTTAAAAGAAAATATAAGCTTTCTGCAAAATCTCCCCAAAATCAGAAATCTAGCACCCTGAAGGCAGAGTAATTTTGGAGATTTCTCTATGTTTATACTTAGCCTTCACCGAAGCAAAAAAAATAAGACGTACAGGCTTCCCCTTCCAAAATTTCTTTTTTCTCCTGTTTCAATGTTAGTTTGTATTCCGCCTGACACCTATTTAGATTGCATACCGCATGAACATCCCAATTAGCATATGAATTCAGCCTATTCCCAGTATGTCCGCCCCAACCAGACAAGCGGGAATCTTCAAGCTGTTTCATTTCATTTTCTAAACTCCGCGGTCTACTAAAAACATTTCCAAAGACATCCACATTCCAAGATTTAAGAGCCTAGCTCGTTTAGCTTAACATCCACTATGTCTAAAGGTCGCATACTTCCTAACTCAATATTCCATATTTGGACAACAAAATCATGAAAATTTGAATGCGTAGTCCACGTACTCTGAAATCTAAAAGGAGCAAACCTGACCTTGCTGTGACAGGCAAGGAACTAATTAGAGGAGCATGATCGAAACAAATGTGAAGGAAATGTTCAACCTTAGTGTTAGGAAAAGCCATCAAACAGTTAGCATGGACAACCTGATCCGTCATAGATAGAACGAAGACCGATAAATCATTGGACCAAAAAATCCAAATTTTACCTCCCAAATCTTCATTTGGAAGAATCCAGGAAGTCTAGTTTTATTTCCAATCTCCAAGTATCTGTCAGCCGCAATCATAGGTTCAACTATCATCATTAATCGAACTTTATTGTCTAGAACCATCTTCTTAACTCTATTATGGGTTGCCCTATTATCAAGGCCCCTAACATTCCAACACAAAATATTTTCCGCAATCATCGGACATGGATTGGTTTGGATGTTACCTTTCCCTTCTGTTTATTTTTTCATTTTCTTTTTTGTTCCTCGTCGAGCTAACTCCTTTCAAGCCATCCTTGATTTGTTGCATGGTTAAGTCTCTTTTTGAACCCCCCCTCCCCCCTTAGAATGGTTAGATTCATTTCCTTCACGTAAGTCTGTTGCCAATGGTATGCTCTCCTTGTCAGAAACTTCTTGCTTATAGTCTGTCTTTGAAACCGACGGACTATCCCTTTACATAGGTTCTTATATCCCATCTGAAATTGCACGCCTGATTTGATTGACTGTATAATCTACATTTTTTAACACCTCATTAGCTACTCTTTTCTGCATATCATTTGCCTCATGTTTCCCAGTCACTGCCTTTATATCACTTGCAAGTCCTATTGTTTTTTACTCTCCTGAAATTTTCAATATTTGTTCGCCCAGGTCTTCATCTCCTGTGGAATCATCCTTCAAGGTAGCATAGGTATTGCCCAACAAAAGTTCCCCATTTGCATCGATAACATTATTGCTTAAAAATTGTTATGTCTTCCTAATCCCATCAATATTGTCGTGCTTCTCACCCTCCGCAGACAAGGCGATAAGAGTCTGTATTTCTTTTTCTTTTTCTTTTTCTTTTTCTTTTTCTTTTTCTTTTTCTTTTTCTTTTTCTTTTTCTTTTTCTTTTTCTTTTTCTTTTTCCTTTTTCCTTTTTCCTTTTTCCTTTTTCCTTTTTCCTTTTTCCTTTTCCTTTTCCTTTTCTTTTTCTTTTTCTTTTTCTTTTTCTTTTTCTTTTTCTTTTTCTTTTTCTTTTCTAGAAGGGATATCTCAACTCTCTGAGAGTCTTTCGTACCACTGGGTTCTGTTCCATTTGAAGTAGCCTTGCCTAAAGCGATTGACTTCTCAACAAGTCGGTACACCTGTTTTAGAGTGGGATAAGCGCCAAAGGTAACTGCCACATCTACCAATTTCCCTTTGTTAACGTTAGGCTTAAGAACTTTTCCCCTTCTTTTTTTAGCCTCGGCTTCCACCTACAATACGACAGGTCATGCCCAATCAAAGAGCAATGTTCACAGTATTTGAAACCCGAAAATACAAGTTTCTGCAAATATCCATCTCCCCTGGGTCTTTCAAGCCAAATCTCATTTGGTAGAATGTTAGTAACTTCCATTTCAACACATATTCGTGCTACTTGCGATCGTGTAAAACACCTCGTATTGTCATCCATTCACAGGAAGATGCCGACAAAGTCTCCAATGTCTTTCAAGATTGTAGGGTGAAAATATTCAAGAGGAAGATTTGGTAATTACACCCACACTGGAGCCAATTCAGGGTCAGTACTCAGACTGAAACCTTGATGCCATCTAAAAATTTTAAATCTTACTCCGTAGATTGTAAACGAATCCTTTGAGAAAACTTTCTTCACCACCAACTCCGATTGCAATCTCACCATCACATGCCTTGGATCGAGAAAACCCATGGTGAAATCTCCCGTGACACCTAAAAAATGATGAATGGAATCTCGAATCGCATCAAGTGTCGTACGAAAGCTAGAAAACTTCAACACCACCACATGATTTGCGACAAAAGTTTCTCCCCTTGTGATATCTATGATCGAGAGAGCTAAGAGCATTTCCACTGGATCCCTTAAAATAGTCAAAAAACTATTTTAGGGATTTCATGTGAGAAATTGCATAGTCCAATGGATCCCCTAAACCATTTCCCATTTTAACTTCACATCCAATTTTCTCCTAAATTTAGGGGCAACCAACTATCCTCTAAAATCTTAAATAACAATAAAATATTCCAAATCTTTAATTTTCAAATTAAAAACAAAAATCAAAACAAAAGTAAACCCTCAAAAATCAAATCAAAATCAAAATCAAAACCAACCATCTCATCAAATCTTAAATAACAATAAAATATTCCAAATCTTTAATATATTTAATATTACTATAATAATATAATTGAAATTAATGATAATATAATTATATTAAGTTGAAATTTATAAGAATATAATAGTATAATTGAAATTAAATTGATACAGAAAAGTGGAAGATATACTTAAATAATGATGAAAAAGTTAAAATAGGGGATATGATTAGAGTGATGAAGAATTAGAACATCTCCAATGGACCCCCCTAAAATAGCCAAAAAGTTATTTTAGGGGGCTCATGTGAGAAAATGCATGCTCCAATGGATTTCCTAAAGCATTCTCTATTTTAACTTCACTTTCAATTTTTCTCTAAATTTAGGGGCAACCATACCATCCCCTAAATCTGAAATAACATTAAAATATTCCAAGTTTTCCTTCTATCTCCTCCAATCAAATAAATTTAAATAAAAATTTTCAAAAAAACTAGGGAAATATATATTTAAATAATGATGAAAAAGTTAAAATAAGGGATATGATTGGAGTGATGAAGAATTAGGGAGACCCCTAAATTTAGCTTTTGGTTAAAATGGAAAATGGTTGATCCCCCATTTTAACTTTTACCATTAGAGATGTTGGGACCCCTAAATTTAACTTTTGGTTAAAATGAGGATGATTGGTCCCCCATTTTAACTTTTACCATTGGGGATGCTATAAAGTCAAGTTCTCATCTTTCTTGAATTTTGTAAAATTCGAAGGTTCCACCGTCACCAAGTCATTTTTTATTGCCCCTAGAACTTGAGCAAAAGAAATGCAACAATTCTAGCCAACCATGTTTGCTAGCCTTTTTTTTAGGTTTTTTGGATTTTTTTTTTACATTTCTACCCCTTCTATAGATGGTGTTAGGGCTGGGCATTTTAGACCAAAAAACTGGACCGAATCGGAAATCGAGCCACAACCACATATCGAATCGGAAATCGAGCCACCACCCGAACCATGTATGGAGACTTTGAAGAGCTTGTTTGAACTCTTCCCTGCTGATTCACCCATCATTATTTGAATCAAACCGAGCCACAACCTGAAGTCGACATAGGATGGCCATTTCGACACAGTCATCTTGTGATTAGGCAGCGAGCGCGATTAAACACAGCATAGGATGGTCATTTCTACACTAGAAACAAATGGAGAAAAAGATGTTGATGATGAGAATGTTAATGCTTCCTTGGGGGCTTGCTGCCTCTGGTGGATTTGCAAGTCGTTTGCTTCGTATGAGCCAAGGATGATTGACAAAACAAGAGATTTGGAGGGGAATGGGATTTTTAGGGTTTGATGGAGGAGGAGATGGTATTGGGCGAATTTTCGGGTAATCGACTCGGCCCGAAAAGTTGATTAATTGAGACCCGGTTAACCGAGCTGATCTGGTCCGAGTTCGGTCTCAGATAATTCAATTTTTATAAACCCGATTCAATCTTTGGTTTGGGCTATTCAAGCCGGTTAATCGGATCGGCCCAGCCCTAGACGGTGTTTATGATTATGTTTTAAAAAGAATGGGTAAAAAGTGTAAAAATAAAAATAAAAATAATTTTAAAAAAAACAAAACATGACCGGCTAGAATTACTCAAAGAAAAGACATGTTGCGAAGAACCCGTCCGAGCCCTCCATGTCCGACTGGGGGAGACTCCGTTGGGGCCAGGTTGCGTCGCCATGGCGACGAGACTAACAACCACCCAAGTCCAAAGTAGATCTGAGATGGAAGGTGGCTATGAAAAGAGGTGAGATCTGAGGAAGAGAGGGGAAACAACAGAGAAGGATGGATGAATGGTGGAGGGCGGAGGATCGAGGCCAAGGGAGGAAGAGATCTGCGCAAACTTTAACAGCTGAAGACAAGAGGAGAGGAGAGGAGAAAATCTGGTCGATCAAACGCATAAATCGGCTGGGGGAAGGAGAGATACGAGATCCCCAAATTTCCTCGCAAGTGGTTGTTGAGCGTCTTCCCCTTCGTTTCAAGACTTGCTAAGCAAAGCTGAGGAACCCATAGATGTTTTCACCACCGTTTGTGATATAGCTCGAACGACTTCAAGATCTCCTCAATCTCTCAACTCTTGAAACCAACAAAATCTCCTCTTCTCGGCAGTTTAGTTTGTTATTAGTAATAGGAAGTGCTCAGTTAATGTCGATCAAGCTATCAAGGAAGAACATGTTGAAACAGGCACGGATCTACTTAGGGGTCAAGTGGGGGCACTTGCCCCCACTGACTTTTAAATAATTTTTTGTTATTTGCTATTTTCAGACGCTTCAATGCTGGTGACGCCATCCCGTCCCACCCCTTCTTCTCTTCCTCCATTCTTTGTGATGCCGACGATTCTGCTCCGCCCCCTTTTTTCTACCCCATCTATCTATTTACTACGAGACTGACAACCACTCCGCCTCCTCCTCTTTATCTCCATATCTTTTTGCTTGATTTATTTCCCTTTTCCACCATTGCCACTAGCAACCTCAACTTCTCTTGTCTACTTTAAGAAATAAAATAGTTCTTTTTTAGTATTTTCTCGAGATGAATTCGTATATCGAGGTCTAGTTTTTTATTTTATTCATAGGATTTTTTTGGAGATACATGAAAATTTTGACCCATTAATTTTTCCTCAAAATACAAGCTTGTATCTCGAGATTCATCCATAAGTTATTGTTTGAAAGGCATCTTGTTAATCAACGTGAGCCTTTTGATAGTCAACACACGTTGATTGCTAATCCTGAGGGAGGCTGCAACAATGATTAATGTCGGGGTAACATTTAATTAGTTATTTTTTATAGGGCACAAATAACAAAAAAAAATTATAAACATATAATTTACATTTGAAATTAATTTTTGCCCTTTAATTTTATATACTAATTTGAATTGGCCCCTATATCTATCTTTTACGCTTCTACAAAATAGCTTGTTGGATCTATTTTCTTCCCCCATAAATTAAATGGAGTTTTGTTTAGTAATTGGTGTTTTGTATAGTTATTTATGTATTATTCAAATTAAAAAAAAATCTATTAAGTAATTACTTATTATGTTATTATTAATTAACTATGATTCGTCAATTCGCCCCCCTTCAACAAAAATCCTGACTCCGTCACTGTGTTGAAATAAATGTCAAAATCTTTGATTTGTATTATTTCCAAGTAACTCCTGAAATGAAAAGAATAAGATACTTGATTTGACTGCCAAAAAAAAAAAATTACAAATCGATGATATTTGATTTGACTGCAAAGAAATGATTTGTTAGAATGAAGTAGCATCTGCAGACAAGGTAAAAAGATCATTTTAGGGGACCCGGGGGGGCTCCTGCGCACATGTCTGAACCGTCAGATCAGATTCGACGGTTCAGATCGATGGATTTCAAATGCTATATTTAATTAAAAGTTGATTTCAAAAGAAATTTTTTTGGCAGGGGAGGGTCTCACCAAACAGGAATTCTAAAGGGTCTCACCAAAAACAAACCTTGAAGCTTGAAGCTCTGTCTCTGCAACCCTAGAGGAAGAGGAAGAGGAAGAGAAAGAGAAAGAGAAAGAGAAAGGGGATCTGAGGGAGAGGAATAGGAAGAGGAGCCTGCAAATCTGAGAAAAACAAAGGGGATCTCGATCCTCTTCGTCTCCAAAAGCAAACCTTGAAGCTCTGTTTCTGCAACCCTTGAAGCTCTGTCTTTCTTCCTTTCCAAAAGCAAGACCTTGAAGCTCTCTCCCTTCATCTCATCTCCAAAAGGGTTTTATGAAGAAATTGATAGATTTAGCTTTGAAATCAATAGCATTTCATATGTTTGTGTTGCGACTTATTGCGGAAGTGGGTAGACACCAACAATTGCACACAAGTACCACAAGGATCCAATCAATTAAATAGAGCAACTAGCAATGAAAGTAATTAGAGAAAACCAAGAACATACCACAAGAGACACAAAGTTTACGTGGTTCGGCGAATTGCGCCTACGTCCACGGTGAGGTGATTCCACTATATTCAAGAACAAGGTACAAAAAGATGACAATTCTCACACAATCTCTCAACAAAATATGAAACAATTCCAGCAATTATCTTTCTCTATTCCCTGTGTTGCCGTAGTTTTTCTACATACAATCAAAAAAATAGCTACAGTTCCTAGTATATATATATAGGAACAACAGTTTCATGTTTCCTAGAATTTGTTTCCTGTTCAAAAAACAGTTTCCTGTTTCACAAAACAGTTTCCAGAAGTCCAAACAGTTTCCTGTTTCACAGGTGGATTTTTTTTTTAAGGATAAAATGAGCCGAAACAAGGCAAAAGAATAAACTGATCAACACTCCACCATAGCTTTGTCACCTCACGAAACCGCCCCAAAGGGCCCTCAATCAACATGAGTCAATGTGGAGTAAGTCCAAACAATGTTGGAACTTAACTCCAGGAACAACCTTTGTCAACATATCAGCAGGGTTGTCTTTTGTGTGTACTTTCACCAAAGACACATCATCATCCTCAATGACATCTCGAACAAAGTGATATCGGACGTCAATATGCTTAGTCCTTGCGTGATGAACCTGATTTTTAGCCAAGTGGATGACACTCTGACTGTCACAGAGAACCTCAACACTATCTTGTTCCACACCCAAGTCATTTACAAGACCTTGAAGCCACAATGCTTCTTTTACAGCTTCTGTCAATGCCATATACTCTGCCTCTGTAGTAGAGAGAGCCAATGTATCCTGAAGCATAGACCTCCAACTAACCGGAGCACCGTATATCTGAAATACGTAACCAGTAGTAGATCTTCGTCTATCTAGATCATCAGCATAATCATAATCAACAAACCCACGAACCTGACATGAATCTCCACCGAAGTCCAAACCCACATCCAAGGTACCTTTTAAGTACCTAAGCATCGATTTCACTGCCTCCCAATGTTTCTTCCCAGGATTTTCCATATATCTGCTCACAACACTAACAGCCTGTGAAATGTCAGGGCGTGTACACACCATAGCATACATTAAATTGCCAACTGCACTAGCATAAGGAACATGCGACATGTATTCCTTTTCTTCCACTGTGACTGGAGATAACTTTCGAGAAAGTCTAAAATGTGAAGCCAAAGGAGTAATAACCGGCTTTGCGTTTTCCATGCCAAACTGTGATATGACCTTCTCAAGGTACCCCTTTTGTGAATGAAATAATTTTTTATTCTCCCTTTCTCTTCTTATCTCCATACCAAGTATTTTCCTTGCAGCACCCATATCCTTCATCTCAAACTCAGATGCAAGTTGAGACTTAAATTTATTACAGGCAATGAGCATATCGTCAACATAGAGCAAAAGATAAAATAAAATCGCCACTACGAAGTTTTTTCAAGTAAACACAACAATCATACTTACTTCGTGTGAACCCATATTTCAACATAAAAGTGTCAAACCGTTTGTACCACTGCCTAGGTGACTGCTTTAACCCATAAAGTGATATCCTCAAACGACAAACATGGTCTTCTTTTCCAACAACCTTAAAACCTTCTGGCTGATGCATATAAATTTCCTCCTCTAAGTCTCCATGCAAGAAAGTTGTTTTCACATCAAGTTGTTCAAGCTCAAGGTCACCATGAGCTACCAAACTCAACAACACACGTATAGAAGTGTGTTTTACCACAGGCAAAAATATCTCATTGTAGTCAACGCCTTCCCTCTGAGCAAAACTTTTAGCTACTAATTTTGCCTTGAACTGAGTACCAGACTCTAGAGTAGCCTGTTTCTTCTTAAACACCCACTTGCAGCCAATTGCTTTCCTTCCATTAGGCAACGACACTAGACCCAAGTATGGTTCTTCTGGAGAGACTCCACCTCACCCTGCATAGCTACTAACCAACTCTGACTATCTGAATGACGAGCGGTCTGCTTGTAAGTAGTTGGCTCATCATTTTCCACAGAGAGTGCATATGCAACCAAATCAACTGTATTCAACTGACCATAGTGCTTCAACGGTTCTTCAAAGCCAAAATTTTGAACTTGCTTAACCGATCGTTTTGACCTAGTTAAGGCCAAAGGTTGCTGCTAGGATTGATTATCTTCAACTGGTTGTTGTTCCTCATGGTGTTCAGGCTCATAATTCAGATCGTGTGTGCCTGCTTCAACCACTTGTTCATCGGCTGCATCCACAGACGCTTCAACTTCGACTTTCTGAGTGTTACTAGATTCACCACCACTATCAACCAACTCCTTAGCTTTAGTACAAGCTAACAAGGAATTATCATCAAATGTAACATCTCGACTGATCACAAATTTATTATCCTCTAAACACCATAGACGATAACCCTTCACGCCTTTTGCATACCCCAAGAAAATGGCCTTCTTAGCCCTAGCATCAAGCTTATTTTCTTTCACATGGTAGTAGGCAATACAACATAAAAATTTCAGTATACTGTAATCAGCATGTTCACCTGACCACACCTCATAAGGTGTTTTGCAGTCTAATGTAGAATGTGGCGATCTATTAATCAAGAAACACACGGTGGCTATTGATTCAGCCCACCATTCTCTGCCAAGACAAGCATTGGAGCGCATACACCTAGCTATTTCAAGCATAGTACGGTTCAATCTCTCAGCAACTCCATTTTGTTGTGGCGTGTCTCTAACAGTCCAATGTTGAACAATTCCTTCCTGATCACAAAACTGTTTGAAAGTACCCTCAGTATACTCGGTACCATTATCAGACCTCAAAGTCTTCACCTTTCTTCCAGTTCTATTCTCAACCATTGCTCTCCACCTTTTAAATGTCTCAAATACTTCATTCTTAAACTTCAAAAAATATACCTATGTGTAACGGGAATAATCATCAATGAAGGAGACAAAGTACCTGGAACCTCCCTTAGAGGCGACCTTCGCTAACCCCCACACATCTGTATGCACATAGTCTAGAATACCTCTGCTCTTGTGCTTGCTTGTACTGAATTTTACCCTGCATTGTTTTCCATATACACAATGCTCGCAAAACTCCATAGTCGGTTTCTGCATACCCTTCAGTAACCCTTGCTTGCTCAGTAGAGACAATCATTTTTCTGTCATATGCCCAAGTCGCATGTGCCATAACCTAGTGCTTTCCGATGAAGAAATTCCCACTGCCACATTTCCTGTTACCGTGTTACCCATCAAGGTGTACAAGTTACCTTGTTTGATCCCTTTCATGACAACCAAAGACCCACGGACAACCTTTAAAACTCCACCTACCGTTGTAAACTTACAACCATTGGAGTCTAAAACACCAAGCGAGATAAGGTTCTTTTTCAAGGCTGGGGCATGCCTCACATTAGTGAAGGTTCTCACAACACCATCATACATCTTAATCCTCATTGTTCCAATTCCAACTGTCTTGCAAGCGTAATCATTACCCATCAGAACAGTACCACCATCAATGTGCTCATAGGTAGTGAACCACTCCCTGTTTGGGCACATATGGTAAGAACACCCACAATCAAGGATCCATCTCCCAGAGATTTCTGTGTTTTCACCCGCAACTGAATAACATTCTTCATCATTTTCCGTACTAGATGCATAACTTGTTTCACTAGTATCACCCTTATCTTTCTTTTTCTTGTCCTTCCAACTGTTATCATGATTACTCTTACCTTGATTTGGACAATTTTTCCTAATATGCCCCCACTCTCTACATTTGTGACATTGTGGACCTCTAGACTTTGATCTAGATTTTCCACTCTTTGAAGATGATTTCACTTGAGACCTTCCTCTATCAACCAACCCTTCAGCTTGATCTTTCCCACTACCACTTGATGAAGTTTTCTTCTGAATCTCATTGGACAAGAGTGCACCGGTAGTTTCATCAAATGTAAGTTCATCTTTCCCAAACAAAATTGTTTGTACAAGATTTTCATATGACTGCGGCAAGGAGTAAAGCAATTTAATTGCTTGGTCTTCATCCTCAATCTTCACATCCACATCTCTCAAATTTGAGATAATCCGTGTAAACTTGGCGATATGATCACCAATTGGAGTGCCCTCATTCATTGCTAGTCTGTACAATTGGGTTTTCAAGTATAACTTGTTTGATAATGTCTTAGTTATAAACTGTGACTCAAGCTTCAACCAAACATCAACTGCCGTAGTCTCTTCATTAACTAAAAATACTATGTTTCTATCCAAACACAAGCAAATAGCAGCACGAGCCTCCAAATCCAATTCTTCCCATTCATCATCTGACATGGTTTCAGCCTTTTTATCCTTCCCTAGTAATGCCTTGTGTAATTTCTGAGAAATAAGCAAATTCCTCATTTGTATTCTCCAATATCCGAAATCGTTCTTACCATTAAATTTCTCAATTTCATACTTCCCCACATGTGCCTTGCTCACCTTGGATGTCATTGCAAACAAAACCTGTGACTTTCTAGACAAGAAGCTTCACTACGGTTTTTTCTTCAAACAACTTGTGCACAAACAAACCCTAGCACTTTTGAATCTTCACAATCTTGAGTAGAACAATTCAAGATCAATTTCCCTTAGTGCTCTGATACCAATTTGTATGAAGATGTGTGTTTGAATGTGTGGTGGTAACTGAAATGGAGAGATGAATGAACTGAACTAGTTAAGCTTTCAAGATCAGGTGATCTTCATGTTCATGTGGACATGCATGAGTTTTCCACTCAAGAGTGTTCTGTTTGTTTAGTGTTAGATTTTTTTTTTAATCAAGCAAGTGGAGGTCCTGCTAACACGAGCTTGTATGAAGACGATTTTTTTATGTCAAGCAAGTGGATTTCATATGTTTGTATGAAGAAGATTTCATAATGAATCACAACATGAGCTTTTCTTTGCTATGTTTTTTTTTCCATAAGCTGATGTTAAGAAGAATTATCTTATCATTTGGATACAAATTATTATCTAATGAAGCAATTCTGCCAGAAGTCATCATGTTAGCTACAAACTCTAGACCTTTATATTTGTTTATCTATCAATATGCGCACAACACTTGCAATCAATTTGTGGGATTGGCTATAAATTGTACATCGTGTTAAACCCCTATTCAACAAGTGAGGCTTAATCAATCTCAGAGTCCCAGAAAGTACTGATCCTTTCACTTGAACTTGAACCACTTTAGTTGTTTCAAAACTAAGTATGATCATGGAAAATTTGTGTTGGTTAAAATATATATGAAAGCAGCAGCAGTTCCAAAAACCCAAAATTACAGCACTTCATCAGTTCCAGAAACCCAAAATTACAGCACTTCATCGTCTCCAATCCATAAGATCCGACGGCTCATTCAAAACCTGAATCAACTTTTAATTAAATCTAGCATTTGAAATCCATCGATCTGAACCGTCGAATCTGATCCGACGGTTCAGACATGTGCGCAGGAGCCCCTCCTGCCCATTGTGCGCAGGAGCCCCCCCCCACCACCCCCCCCCGCCCCCCCGCCGGGTCCCATTTTAGGTTGATTTCATATAGGCTATTTAGATACCCATTGGAACCAACCTTACTTTCAGGTACAGGGATTGATCTAGCTAGCAACGACAGTACAGTAGCCATATTCTCTGCGGCGACTGGAGTTATTCTAGGTGGTCAGGCAAATGTGATCAATGGGGTGCATTGTTACAACAAAGCTACCTTCTGGGTTGGTGTTGGAATGGTGCTAAAACTACCAGGTCATTCACAGACTAGAATTGACATTTGTTATTTGGACTACAATTCTATAGTCATGGAAGATCCAGTTCAAGTCCATGTTACAAATTCATTCTTCCTTGGTGATGCAAACATCGTCATACAATCAGTTAATGGACAAATTTCAGGACTAAACATCATCGATAATATGTTCACTGGAGGTGGCAAGGTACCTACTATTGTGACATTGGAAGGGCAGTTTACAAACATTGATCAAGTCATTATTGACCAGAACAATGTGGTTGGAATGCCATGCCATTGAAGACGACAATTAGTTTGCTGGAAATGGGACTGAATGGCAAGCGGATTTCTCACAAATGTTGATGTTTCCTAACAAGATAAATCACATACAGTATTCATTATATGTTCGAGGGCCATTAGGTTTGTTCCCTGCCTATGCAGTGACAAATGTTACAAACAATGTGGTAACTGTGGAGAGCGATAAGGTGGTCGATGGGGGTGGTGTCCTTGGTAGTTGATCAGTATAATATGGTAGGGGAGAGTAGTTCATACACATAAAGTGAAGCATGAATTAATGTAGAATTTTCATGCAACTTTGTTAGTTTAATAGACATTTTCAAATCATTGAACGTCAAACCTTGATCCATTTTCATCTCTGGTTTTTAGTTGAATCTTTGGTCCTGAGATACGAAACTATGTTGTCTATGTTTCAACAGCTCTATAGAACTCATTTTATCCAATATTAGTTTTTATTACCTGAGATTGAGAACAACAAAAACTTCATTAGCTCAATATAGAAGTGAGGTTCAAATTGCACCTAAATTCCATCTGACATTCCTAGCTTTTTTCTGATCAGCTGCAACTATTTCAATCATCACTACCGAACTCAAGTAATTCCTGACCAAACAGAATTCACCTCTGTGTCTCTTCATATGTTTTCTCCCTTTTCTCTGACAATACTATTCTCTCGGCAGCACGCCTTGATATACCAGCACAGCTGTACCACTCAGATTAAACCATGGTTCATGTCATGGTGGGCCAATATACGAAATGGATTTGTATGGAATAATTTCTCTGCCAATTTTTGTTGTATCTAAGATAAAGAACTTGGGTTTCATCTGGTTCATTATATGCAGAGAGATCTAACAGGACGACAAAATAATTAACAAACCTTTAAGCAGAGATCTACGGCAATGGACATTATAGTAGTAATTGAAACTCTGAAAAGGCTTTGCATCCTCTCGAAAATGTTTGCTTTGTACTCAACCAAAGCAGCAGCAAATGGGGCATCGAATCAATCCATTTTCATTGCAATGAGGGCACCTTGTGATCTGTCCTTCCTTCTCCTCAAATACCTTTCGACTTCCATTGCAATTCAAGCAAGGCAAAAACCTGGCATCACCACAGCTCTCACAAACAGATCCAGAGGAACCTCCAACTGGAAAACCATGTAGAAGCTTTGCCAATTCCCCCGTCTCATGAAGCTGCTTGATTTCGTCTGCCTCACCGACATATTTTCCTCTAATAAACACCTGAGGCAAGCTCATTACAACAGTTTTTTTGTTGTAATCAATCCCATTCTCACCACCCAGATGATGACCACAATCCACGAGTGCAGTCTCCAACTCTTTCTTGTAGGATGAATCCATTGAAACGTCACGTTCGTCCACAGGAACCCTGAACCCCTTGAAAATGGTACGGACAGCACAGCAATTCTCGTAAGTCTTTTGAATTCCTCGCAGACTAGTGTAGTAAATCACAATTCTGTTCTCCTCATTAGTATCTTCCACCCCCACCTTGAGTTTCTTAATCTTGTTAGTATAGGCAGAAGCAGGTGAGGGTGATCGTGGCTGTGGTTCTCTCACTCTACTACTACCAATATCGTTTTGAAGATTAAATCCAAGTGTCCTAGAGCACTGAGCTTTTCTGAAACTTGATCCAACATTTGGATCCATGTCGGCGAGAAGCAATTCTTCAGATAAATGCTGCCACAATGGCTTTGTCTCGACGGGCATCTCTTCTTGTGGTGGTGATTTTATTACATCATTAGATACTTTCGAGATTGATGTACTATAAAAAATATTCTTCTTCGTATCGAAGTTATTGATGACAGAACTCCCATTCTTTCCGTCTAAATGGGACTGAATGGGAGTCTTACTATTGACTGGAACGGAAGGTTTGATGACCGATGATAGATCCAAGTCATCAAGGCCAGCCATGAGCTCCCAAGTGTTGATAATGGAATCATCATAACTGTGGGGCAAAGAGGAGGATGGAGATGGAGGATCAATTACAACTAGAGATCCATAAGAGGTGGAAGTAAGGGAGACTAAGTGTTGGGTGTCTCCTTTCTTGAGAGGTGGGTGGTGGACTAGTGGGGTGTGAAGATTAACAGTTTTAGGAATTGATGTAATTTTTGATGATGAAGAAGGATCAAAGGCAAGATTATGTTGTCGAGACGCAGAGCAGCCCATGAGCATGAGATGGTCTGGTTTTAGTCTTCTTCTTCTTCACTACTCTTCTTCTTCTGTTGCTTCAACAAAAACATCATTTCCATACAACTTGGTTGGCAATTCTGGCAGGTGGTGAGAGTTAATGTGTGGAAGTAGATAGATAGGATGGGAAGAAAACAATGTTGAAGAATTGATTGGTTTGATCAAAGGTATTTATTACAAGAATAGAATGGGAGATTTGAAGTACAAGAAACGCGTTATAAGAGGAGTCCGGAGAGAAGCTGTGATCAACACCAACAGTTTGGTAGTCCAATATATTGTTATGGTAGTTCAAAGTTATTATTATTCTTTTTTACTTGGGTTATTTCCAAGGAAACAAACAATTGTCAAGGTTTATTATATATTATGCCCCATTTCAAAGGGCGGACTCGATCAGCTTCTTATGTTGGGTGAACAACAATGAATTTTTAAATGCAATGGGAAACAATGTGTAGTCTTGGTTAGCCTTTGGAGATGCCTTGGTACTAGCTGATCGATCGATTATTTAGGATACTGGTTCATTAAATGTATAATTTTCTGGTAGTGGACCAACCTAATTAACGTAACCCTAGCTTGAAGGTAACCATATCCCCTCCCCTCCCCTCCCTACAAGAAAGAGATTTGAACATTGCCATTAGTTGAATGATTTCCTCACTCAATGGGTCTTAATTGACCACTGATTTTGTGCTCACTTTTTGGATTGACTCCATCTAATTCTCCATTCACTCACTTCTGGTACCAAGCCTAAATTTATTTTTAGCCATTTAATTATCACCAAGTCCTTGGGTGGCAAGTACATAAATGTATATTCACTTCACTGGAAAAATAAAAAAATGAAAATCATGGATCAGTGAGAAATATAAATTAAAGAAAAAAGAAAAAAAGAAAAAAATTAGATTCTCGTTAAAATAGCATACTTGTTTTTCTTTATAATCTAATTACGACTTGTTGAAAAAAACGCAAGTGTCATAGCTCTAATTAGAATAAGATGCATTCAGTTTTGGCTTTTGTAGTTGATTAGTAAAAAGGACGACCATTTACATTACCTATACCTAACAGTGGGGTACAAAATTTGATGAAATGGACCACCGCCAGAAATCAATTCACTCAATAATCCACGCAACCAACTGGATGAAGATGTTGACGAGTAGGGTCTTTTTCAGTCCACCACATCGCTCTCCTCATTTTCTCAATTAGTATGGTTTGATGGACAGAAAATGATGTCAAAATAATGCACTATGATGTGATTTAACAAGCAGATGAAGGGCTGTCAAGGTATTGGGTTCAGGTAACAGGGTTGGTTTTATTCAAAATTTACCAAATGCTAAAACCCAATCCACCACCCTTGACATCCATGTTTTTCACGGAATGGAGAATGTATACAACCAATAATTAATCGAAAACACTTGTTCAAAAAGCAGCTTTGTATTCATCAAACTATTCTTCTTAAATTTGGGAAACCCGAGATTCAATGATAATAACTAATTTAGCTGTGTCGTCAACTTATTACAATACAGAGTTCTGTCACCAAAAACTTTTCACAGCCTGTAGCAAAGACTCGGGAGAAGAACAAAACTTTTTTCACAGCCTGCGAAACAGACTGTGAGGAGAAAAACAGACCTCAATCTGATGTCCGCTTTTTCTTTTTCCATGGCTTTGGTTTTGGCTTTGTTTTTGTGTCCTCGTTTAGCAAATGACTGTATTCATCCAGACTTGCAAATGGAGATACCCCAGACTTCTTGTTTCTCTTCCTTTTGTTGGAACTGTGGATTTTCTCTTCGTCATCAATATCATCTGCATCACTCATAGCCACAGGAACTTCATCATCATCGCCATCAGTATCATCCACATCACCAATATCCACAGGAACATCATCATCGTCATCATCACTATCCTCTTCTACCCCAATATCGGCAAGGAGTTCTGTCTCAGGATCACTATCATATCCAATTAAGTCATCATCATCCTGATTTGCAATTTTATCCAAATCATTGTAATCATAACCTTCGTCAGCTTCCAAAACTTTATCTCCAGAATCCAACATGTTGTCAATTTCTTCATCATCGCTGTCAATACCACCAATCTCTTCATCACTTTCATTTCCTCCATCCACTCCAAGTAAATCTTCAGCAGCTTCATCTTCAGGTCCCTTCTTCTTCTTCTTCTTCTTTGTTTTCTTTGAGGAACTCATTTTATTCATGTAAAACTTGTGGAAGACCAAATCCTCAGGTGGAACATCTACTTCAGTAAGAGCGAGAATCTCAGCTCCAATCAAATGACTGCTCATGTCTAGCTGCAAGTCTCAATGAAAATCAAAGTGTCAAGAACTAACGTTTGTGAATTCTGGGCAAGACCCAAGCTACAGATCACTTGCTTGAATCTCAGAACAATTACATAATACAGACAAACAAACTTTATAATGCATAGTGAAAAAATCTATCAGCTTTCATGATCATTCAAAAGGGCATTCAGAATTTGAAATCTCATAGGAAGTCTTGTTTTCTGACCAAAGAGCATTTTAAAAGTGCGGATCAAATAATCAAGCTGGAGGAGAACTCAATGATTAGATTTGTGCCATTAAAAAAAAAGAGAGAGAGAGAGATTGGTGCCTTCAATGTAATCAAATATTTTTTTTTTCACTTTATCTCAACAAATGACTAGAGAAACATAACAGTTGTATGGTCAAAATCCAACGCAACATTCAAGGTAAACATTTTTAAAGTTTTGAACAATTTTGTAGCACCAATGAGAGTGATCTAACACTTCACCGTCAAAAGTTGTAGACACGTGAATTTTTTTTTTGAAGATAGTGCCAAATGTGTAAGTGCGGGTCGAAGGTCAGATACGAGAATTTTTTCCAAAAATGAAGTGTCCTTGTTGCATAGAAGTAAATAATTTACATTGCAGAAAGGCTAGGTTTAAAAAACAGACCTTCTTGGTTGGTTCAATTTGAGATCCTCCATGCCATGCAGTGTGCTTCGGTTTCTTCTCCATGAACTTGTCCAGAAAGGCACTAAGTGATAGATCCTTTAAAGGATTTCCATTGTAAACAATGTTGGCCCCCGAAAGAAGGGTCCTAGCCATAGTTGCCACTGATGGATGCACATGTGATGCTAGCACCATTAGCTCCCACCAACTTGCACGGTCTGCATTGCTGTTTAGAGAAAGGAGTTGACATCCAATCAGCAGTATAACCAAAATGGTACAGGCGCATGAGACGTGAATTAAATTAAGTGAATGTAGTTATTTTCTCTTTGTCTATTAAATTCAAGATTAATGTATATTGTCTGTGGTAAGATGAAACATGAGGCGCTAAGGTCCGCACTAGATGCTTGGTGAGGTGAGACGAGGCACCACCGCAGAATAGCCTTTTCTCAAAGGGCATGATCGCTCTCACCTTAACCAATGTATAGCAACCCTAAGGCGCTCTAGGGAGAGGGCGAGGAACTTTGTATACAAAATAGAGCCCTTAGCACCTTCGCGGAGCCCATTACAACATAGCGAATAATGAGTAAGAAGATACCGCTTTTTCTGTTCTCAGTGACATTAAATACAAAATATGTTTCTTTTCTTCTTTTCTTCTTTTCTTCTTTTTTTCTTTTTTTCAGGGACTCCGGGGATGGAAATTAAATATCTGATTATTATCAATTTATCAATTAACAACCATATTTAAGTTCAATTACAATTTGAAGCAAATAAGACTTACCAGTAAGAAGGCTCTCTGTGACGTGGATCATAACCTCCAGGCAGTAAAGACTCTGCATTGGGAGCACAAGACTGATCATTACCAACATCAGTTGCTGTTATGACTCCCCCAACATCCTTGAAACTACCTCCTTTAAGCAGGTCTACATCAGAATCGTCCGTATCACTCAGGGGGCCATCCTTAACTTCAGAATCAGAAGAAGAATCACTGTCATTCTTAACATCGGCATTAGTATTACAAGAAATGCCATCAGTGTTTTCCAGTGGCTCAGACAGCATAGTTCCTTGTTCACTAACAGGATCTTCCACGATATCTTCAAAATGTTCAATATCTTCATCTATCAATTCGTTTTGAAGCACCATGTTCCTGTGCAATCAAGTATAGTCATTGTAGCGAGAAAAAGAAAAAAATTATTAAGAATCCGCTTGGAGCACAGTAGCTCTAACTATGCATTACTTCCCAATGCAATAGTATTTGATTGCTTGGTATTAATTAAGACCACACCATAAAATCATATTAAAAATACAAAACATATATATATATATATATATATACACAAAAGAAAAGGTCAATAGAAAAAATGATTTTTTTTGTCATTGATCTAATTCCTTTCAACTTTTTCTTGTCTCTCTTGAGCATCAATAAAAATAATATCTAAAGACGAAAACCAATAAATACTGAAAACACTCACTGTCCTGTTGAAGTAATTAATATTGCATTCTGCTTATTGGTTTTCGTCAGTAAACAAGGGAATGAAGGGGTGGAACCTGAGAGGTGGAGCAGCGAGATAATAAAAAAGATTTATTATTACTTTATTTTGAAGAGAGATAAAGGAAATAAAAGTGGAAGCCCATTCTAGTAGAGAGATATTTATTGATCTTTTGAACTACAGTTGTAAACATTAATGGAAGAAATCACGTTCGAAGGAGTGGCGATGGTGATAGAAGAGGATAATTAGTATGGCATCAGGCGGAATGAACTCCTTGGAGTGACCTTTGAGAGGTATTGGCCTTTTGGGGCCTTTTTTTCTTCTTTTGAATGGTAAAATTTATTTATGAATGTAACATGGAATTACAAGACAGTGACGTTAAAAGAATTTAGGACCCAATACAAGAGCATCCAATTAGCAAACAGATTCTCAAAGAAAATCCCTTTGAAAGAGGGAAGGTGGGACGCCCAACCCTAGAGAGTAAATCAGACATCCATGATCACCGAGTCAATCTCTGATTTCTTATCAATAAAAATTCTATCATTCCATTCTTTCTAGTATGTCCAATATACTGCAAAAGAAATTAGCTTCCATAACGCCTTCTCTCTTGGAAAAAGATAATTCGGTGTCTTCCCTTTAGGGCCAATTAGGATGTATTTTTTTTCTCACTAATCCATGTTCAGTGAGATTAGTTGTAAGATTTTCAATGGAATGAAAGTTATTTGACCTTAAATAAATAAATAAATGAGGGAAGAAAAATTAAAAAAATGGGGAACCTGACAAGAGCAGGATACAGAGGAAAACTATAGATCGTGAAGAAAAAACAGAAAGATGAATGGGAGATGAGTTTAGAAGACATGGGCCATGCAAAAGTTTGCGTTACCCATACAGAATTCAAGACTTTTTAACTAGAAGATGCTGTGATATTGCATTTAAATTATATAACTGAATTTAAGAAAAATCTACCAAGTGACCTAACTCTGATTGGGCCCACTGTAAAATAATGCAAATGCGCTCTAATACAGTGAAACCAGCGGAATCCAAACTGAAAAAAAAAAATTATATATATATATAAAAGACTCAGAATTGTCATTTACCATAGTGGTGGCCTGGCTTTAAGAACTTCAGATAGCAGAAACAGGGATCCGCATGCAAACTGAGGGGGCTGCTGGAGCGCGACCTGTTTAAGAACATAACGGAATAAGCTTTGATGACAACCAGTAACAGTTTAGGGCAAAGCTAAAATTTAATTGGTGAATTATCTCTATCCGTAGAAAGTTTATAGAGTAATATCTTCAGATTAGCATCCTCTTGATGAAAGGCAAATAAATCTCCTTGGAAGGTAGACCCCCAGGCCAAATTGCATGACCAAATATATTTGATGATAGTGATGATGACAGTAATGAAACTGTGATCCTGAGGCTAGTACAGTGTTGACAACATTAAGAAGTTAGCTTTCTGCTGTAACTTCTCCGGGTTTTGTATCTTCATGCACATGTTGTAGTTCATCTTTAGGGACACAGCTTTTTTTTTTCTCACAGCTTGTTTTTTCGCTTGTAAGCTATGTAACAATGACAGGTATATGGTTGTTGGTATCAGACAGGGATACGTGGTACGGTATCGGATACAGCGACCTAAGAAAACAAGGATATAGATATGTTGCTTATATATAAAGTTCTATTTTACCTTATTGTATTTTTAAAGCTAACAATCAAGACTCTTGCTTGGGTATACTTGCCAGAGGTTTTTCATTTTAAATGTTCTTAAAACAAATTAAATTTAAAAATAACACTGGTAAAAGCCAAGCGCAGACCGAAAGGTTCCAGGCCTCCTCTAGAACCCATAACACAGGCATAGTTAAAAATAGATAAATATTACAAAAAAAAATAAAAAAATGAAGTAAATTGGTAATAGTAATAGACCAGAAAACTGAATCGAAAAAACAGCCAAATGTGTTAGAACCATGGGAAACTGGATTAACACAGTAGGTAAACAAATTTAACTATCTAGAGGCAATGACGACAATACCATTTCACTGCACACAAACATCAATCAAAAAAACAAAAACAAAAAGTATTATGTACCTGCAGGAGCCGCTTTGAGAAAGCAGAAACCCGCTTTAAGTTTACATCATTCTTCATAGCTCGAAGAAGCAATCCAATGAACATTTCTGCCTGCCATGCTCACATCATCAGATCAGCTTTTTATTACAACCAAAACATGTTTGATTTTAACCAGGGGTGGCAATGGGTGTGTTGTGTCACAATCATTGTTGTGTCAAAGTAAAATTATGTGTCCACTTGACCCAAACGCGACCCATTTAGTAATCGTGTCAAACATATAAAACCCAAACCCGACACGGTTCAGAGCGTGTCGAGTTGACCCGCATTGACAGTTTGACACATTTGCTCACGATTATAACCTTTTAGACAATGTTTCTGACCATGCCAAAGTTTCTGACACATTTGCTCACGATTATAACCTTTGAGACAATGTTTCTGACACATTTGCTCACGATTATAACCTTTTAGACAATGTTTCTGACCATGCCAAAGTCATTTTCTAAAGTTTGTACATACTTTAAATAGAAGTTTGGCACCGTTTTATTTTTGTGACGGTCCATAAATATGCCAAAGCCATATAATTACCAAAAACATATAAACACTAATAAGATTATGAAATAAATAATCATTATAAAAAAAACTAAAAAAATGGGTTGGTCCCGTGTCAATTGTGTCAAAACCTCAAACCCAAACCACAAATATGATGGGTGGTGTCGTGTCAACATGGTTATTAGTCGTGTCATATTTTCCAAACCCACTACCTAGCGGGTGGTGTCGTGTCGGATCACTAATTGCAGCCCCTAATTTTAACTCCCGATATCCAAACACCCACTGGAATTACATCCACCTTCCAATCACTAAAGGAAATTGCAAAATGTGTTTTTCTTTTTATTAAGAGAGTTGCTACGTGTACCCAATTATTTTGCTCAATTGCACTAACTCTTTGTTGCAGCTATGTTTTGGGATATTTCAACTTTGTTGCACCAACCTCAAGTATATTATTTTTTTAATAAAAAAATTTGGTGGTGAATTTTTTTTCTCAATTAGGAGTGTTAATCAACTCTAGAATGAAAAAACAAAAGTACCAGTTATCTATTAAACTACAATTTAGTCACACATACCTCGAATTTCAATGTGTTCATCAACCCTAAGGGGTTGACAAAACCAACACATTAAAAATAAAATGTAAATCAATACATAATTTTCAAAATTGTTGCAACCATTATGTCAAAAAAAAAAAAATATATATATATATATATAGCATTTGGAGCCTAAATAATCATATATTCAAAAACTTAAGTTAGGGGCATCGAGCCAAACAATCGGGTACACGTAGCCATTCCCTTTATAAATTATTTCTTTTTATTATAATCTATACTGTATACCTGAAAATGTAAGTTATTATGATGGAAACCAGTTACTTAGGATATGTGGACAAACATGTTTTCATTTAACTTCTTATGCTAGGGCGAATTACCCCCCCCCCCCCCCCCAAAAAAAAAAAAAATGTTTGAGATATCTTACATGGCCCTCCATGTCTTTTCAAGTTAGGTATTCCCAATCAAATACAGAAAATCTATTAGCATATCCTTTAGTGTATTTGTATTTTTATGTTACCTAGAGTACCATTCTCACTAAACAAGAAAAGTTTGGTAGTCCACCCTTTTAAGTGGATTAACCTTGAGATAGATCTAAAATTGTTATTATTCATTTATGAAGGCACGCAATTGTAAATGGACATAACCCATGTACATAAAGTTAGGTCTGACACCATACCTTCAGCTCAAATGGATAGAGACTCAGTGAAGCAAACAACCTCCTTCCATGGCCAGAAGCAAAGAGAATATACCACATCCATTGCTAGACATAAAAAGTGTCGGGAAGTTCATATCCAACCTTAATGTGAGGTGGTTCAAGGATGACAATGAGGAAGCCAATACGACATTGACTCGGTCAATTTGTAAGCTAATGCTATATTTCCCATATATCAATCCTAATGGGTATTTTCATGGTTCACAATCTCTAAAAGTTTGTAAAATTAGTTGATTTTCTTCTAAATAGTGTTGATTAACACCAAATAGAACGTTACCCTATTACGGGATATCCCCTTTAAATTATCTGTCAATTTCATTACTTGTTATTCACTTGTTATTCAATTTAGAATGTGCCTAGTATAGACAAATATTCATTGGTATAAATTAGAAATTAGATAAATATTTGAAATTCCTTTTAGTTTTCAGCATATTATTTTTCCCGATTTTAGTGTTAATTTGTAGACCATACACCTCCAAACGATGTATTATTTAAGTTCAATTATTTATCTAGCAATTAAAATTACATTAATGTGTGCTAGCCTGAATAGAAGAACAAGATTCCTTCAGTCCAACAAAAAAAAATTGGAAGTAAGGTTGGCTTATAATGATAATCTTAACATTTATCTCAATGGAACTAGAGGCTTAGTCCTCAATGGAGGTGGATGCCATTGTTGGATATTAGAATATCATACTTCCTCAGTGATTATGGAATATATGAGGATGAAATAGTAAAGAAAATCAATATCTTCATTATAGAAAACAATTGTAATGTTTATAACATTAAGACTCAATTTGTTTTCATGTAAAATATTTTCCGAAATGTTTATTTTTCAGAATTAAATTTTATACTGTTTATTTCATTGAAAGTTATAGATCATCATCAAAGCCCATTCCCGAGATTTTCGGGGTCGACTACATTGATTTTGGTTCTCCAAGCAATGCGATCTTCCCACATTTCCTCGCCTAATCCAAGCTCAATGATATCTTCATTCACCGTCTTCATCCAAGTTTTCAACGGTCGTCCCCTCTGTCGACACCCTCCATTAACTTGCCAATCTAAACATTTTCTAATTGGCGCCGTGCTTGGTCTCCTCCGCACATGACCAAACCAAGTTAAACGTCTTTCTCTAATTTTTTCCTCTATGGGCGCTACACCTAAGTATCTCCTAATTCTTTCGTTTCTAATTTTATCCTTACGAGTTTTGCCACACATCCACCTTAACATACGCATTTCTGCTACTGCCATCATATGCGTATGTTGTCCCGTAGTAGCCCAACATTCTGAACCGTATAACATGGCTGGTCAAACAATTGTCTTATAGCATTTCCCTTTTAGCCTTGCAGGCAGCCTTCTATCGCATAATACTCCTGACGCCATTCTCCATTTCAACCAACCAGCTTTAATCCTATGGTCTACATCTTCTCCAATAGCCCAATTCTTTTGAATTATAGATCCTAGATATCGAAAAGTCTCGCACTCTGGGACCTCGACACCTTCGATTTCAATGGCATTAGTTCTCCCTCTTGGTTCACACCCAAAGTTGCACACTAGATACTCCGTCTTCGAACGGCTAATTCTAAAACCTTTACTCTCTAAAGCCTCCCGCCACTTAACTAATTTCTTACCACTTAACTAATTGAAAGTTATAGATATATGGAAAAAATTTATCCCAAAAACCTCATGGGTGAAAAACCATCATACCAATTTTTAATGGCAAGTTGATTTTTCAGGATTTTCCTAAGTTTTATATTTTTACCATTTCTAACTCTTGAACCACACCCCTATGCCACAACCAACACAAACACCACCACATAGCACAACCATCACCATACCACAATGAACCAACGCCACCATTGTAGCCACCACTACCATCATAGCACCATAAATTCCATAATAATAACACAATCGCCACCATAGTGCAACCACCACCGTAGCACAACATAGCCACCACCTAATCGCGCCTCAATGCATTTTTACAGAATTTGGCCTCAAAGTGATGCAATGCGATGCGGTGAAATGAGGCGTCCGCCTCGACCTCCTCAACCCAAAAATGTTTACAGCCAGCCCAATCGCAATAAAAAGATGTTGCAACCTATTCTATAATAGGGTTTTATGTTTTTTGGTGTAATATTTGATAAATTTGATAAAAACAAGATAAAACATTTTTAAGTTTTGATAAATATGTCACTTTTTTTTTGTTATTTTTTTGAGAAAAGATATCATGTTTTGATGCATGTGATCAACATTAACTTGATTTTTCATAGCATAGTTCAATGATTTTTATGCTTTTGGAATACAATAGTGATCATGCTTGTAGATTTTTATCAACAATTTCTTCTAACAAATGCTCAATATTCTCAAGTTTCTATTCTTTCAAGATTATTGACTTTAAAAATTTAGTGGATGTTTGCAAGTTACTTGACACTTATGTAATGCATCTTTTCGCTGTGCTATACAACTTTATTATTATTTCATTTCGATTCTACGTAGTTGTGTCACTTTTTGTACATATTTGCTTATGATTCTTATCAAAATAATGATATATATTATTATTATTATTCTGATATGTTTCAATTTATTATAAAAAAATCTCTTAAAAGTTTTAAGACAACCGCCTCATGCATTTTCAGGTCTGTCCGCCTTGCCTCTGCCTCAACGCCTTAACTACAATGGCCACCACCATAACACAACCACCACCATCACAACAAAAGTTACACCATAACCACCACCACCACTATTAACAACACCATAGCACAACCACCACCACCACCATATCACAACTCTCAAACCACTACTAATACTGCCATAGGACAACCATCGCCACATAGCACAACCACCACTACCATAACGCAACCACCACCACCGTAATACAACCACTGCCGCCACCATCATACCAAAACTTACTCCCATCGCCTCCCCTATTGCCACAATTATTGCACAAGACAAATATTCGATCATTTGAAAATGTTTTCATGAGACAACCAAACAACATGAAAAATTCTGGGGAAAATAAAAAACTTTCGAAAATTTATTTCCAAAATCTAATTTTCCCTTGAATATTTATTTTTCCATGAAACAAACGGAGCCTAAGATTTAAATAAAACATTTTGAAATTTGAAAATCCATTGTTAAGTGCCTGTCAGTGCACTATAAACTTGCTTCATATAACCTTGAGAATGCAAAACAAGGAAAAAAATACTACACAGAATAAATTGATTATGTACCTTTGAAGAATTCATGGCAGCTGGGAGCAGAAGTTTCGAATACAAAGCTCGGTAAAACCTATCACTGACAACCTGATTTTTGGATGCTATCTTATCAAGAAGCATCAATGCTTGAACTCCGATGTTAAAATTTTTTGAATGGACCTGCATGTTCAACCGACATGAGCACATCTAAAAATATTTACTCATTTACCTTACTAATGTCACCTTTCAATTCAAGATCACCTAGAAGAATACAATTCCATACATAGTTCTGTTCATATCCAAATCAAACTAGATTTAATATAAAGCTTCAAACCTCACTTCAAATCTAACTGAAGCTAACAAAAAGCTTTGAACCTCACCAATTTAAAAAGCATAGGTGTTTGAACCTCAACAACATCATCAGCTTCATCATTGGCGACAAAAGGAAATGCTCTGTTGATTCCCTGTGAGAATAGAAAAAAGCTCAAGCGTAAACCATGCTGCTTTTCAGGTTCTAAGATCAGAAAGTATAACCCCGCAAATAACGAATTGTATAGCAGTAGCTTAGCATGTCACAATCAACCAACAAGAAAATCATTTATTTTATCTTACCAACAAGAAAAGCATACTTATTTTATATTATCGCCGAAATGATTAAGAACAGAGTATTAGCCAACGACATTGAAAAACAGAATTTGAAAATTCCAACAACGAGAACAGAATCTCAAAAATCTTTTATTGAAAGCATAGTATCAAGGTTTTTAAAAACTTCTGAAATGTTTGTTGCAACAAGCCTGGACGCGAAATGTGAGCAAAACATGTTAAGAACGTAGGACAAACGAAACTTCACAGACGCATAGTGAAGCGTAACTGAAGCATAAATGCCTTTCCCTGACCGCAAGGGCCCTTTATTTGTTACTTGCCATTTAAGGAAGAAATGTTTACTTTTGACAAATAAATGTTTGACATTATAAAGATGTATATTTTAGTTGACTTTAACTATTTAAGTTAGATATGATTTGCGAACAAGAGCAGAGACACATTCAAGCTTAGGGAGCAGCCCCCTTCCAAATTAAACCAATTCTAATTCAGCCCCCATATACCTGTGGTTACCTTTTAATGTGGTTACCTTTTAATAAGTTTCTGACATGGGAGACTTCATTCTTAATTTTTGTAGGCCCTTGAAAAAAGATAATTAACCCTCTTGAGTTTCTACTCTACCCTTATATGAATCCAATTATTTACTAATCAAATCAAACTCACCTCTATTTGGGGTTTACAATGATATATTATAAAGTTCGATTCAAACACATTAATTCAGCCAGGAAGTTGATTATTCCCCTTTGGGGTAAGTAATGTCAACTGTAAATTTCTAATTAGAAGTTAGAACTATAATAATATTCATGAAATGAAGCAATTTTAAAGAATGAATGATTTATTCATATTGGTCTTTCGAGCTCCACCACTGGTTGTGGTTGTGGAATTTGCAAGTTTGAGTTTGCTGAACCAATATAGAATTATGAATTATCTATCAATTTTTTAATTGTAAGTATTATTTGGTACAAAATATTTACTGATCTACGCTTCTAAAAGGCATACCCTAGCACCTGGAGGCCTACACCTCACTCACAGTCCTCTCGAACACCTTATGTCACCTCTGCATTTAAAATCTTGCGTAGTATTTACACATTTTGCATCTCCTAAATAGTAATACAGATATTTGGGAAAAACACTACACTGGGGCCAATAACTACACAATGTAGGCAGGGCGCAAAGGTGCACTCAAGGTGTAACACCCTTGTTGTGCCTTAAACGCAAGGCGCAAAGCAGGATGCGCACGTAACGTACTTTAGGCGCATGTCAATTAGAACACTTGAAAATAATATAAATTACATTCACTCATAAAGTTTATATCTAGCATGCAAATTCATCTAAGTAGGGGTGGGCACGGTCCGAAACTGTCCGGGATTGGGCGTGTCCCAGTCCCGTTCTAATGAAATGGGACGGTAGGGTCTGAGATTGAATTTTTTTTCGAATAGAACCGATTTGAACCGGGACGGTCCAGAACAGAACCATGTTATCCCGGTTCAAATTGCATATGTCAAAGGCCCAAAGACGCCCGAGCCCAATCAAAGGCCATGAGATCTTTTCATTTCTTTATTGTCCATGGTCATCTCACTCTAGATCTCATCTAGAGATCTCTTCTCTTCTCTCCTCTTCATCTTCTTTGTCAAGCAAGTAAAGATCTCTCCTCTCCTCTTCATCCAGAGATGTCTCCTCTTCATCTTCTTTGTCAAGCAAGTTGCAGTGCAACCGCAGCTGCGTTCCTCTCTTTTCCATCTTTTTGTCAAGCAAGTAGTAGTGCAACCACAGCCGCCCTCCTCTCCTCTTCATCTTCTTTGTCAAGCAAGTAGCAGTGCAACCACAGCCGCCTTCCTCTCTTCATCTTCTCTGTCAAGCAAGTCACAGTGCAACCGCCGTCGCTCTCCTTTCCTCTTCATCTTCTCTGTCAAACAAGTAGCAGTGCAACCGCCCTTTTTTCCTCTTCATCTTCTCTGTCAAGCAAGCAACGCAACCCTCCTCCCCTCTCCATCTTCTTTGTCACGGAAGCGAGTCAAGCAAGCAACGCAACCATCCTCCCCTCTCCATCTTCTTTGTCACGGGGCGACAGAATCCCTAATCAAATGTTTGGGCTTCCATCGAGTGACTAGGGTTTTCAATTTTGATTCGGGATTTTAGGTTTCAATCAAATGGGTTGATTTTGATTCATTTAACACGTGATGGGAGGTTTTCAATCGGAGTTGGCAGTAGGTGATGGAAGAGGTTATGACCCCATTTGAACTGGCGGGTTAGGACTTTATCGTGGTGGGGTACAAGTGGTGTTTCATGGTATTGTGTTTCTTCTTCTGTTTTGGTTTCATGTAAGAATATTTGTTTTGTTTGTTTATATCATAGCTAAATATAAACCTAGATGCTATCCTAGATGCTAGGACTAGGCGCATGAAGAATATAAACCTATGTAACAACGATACTTTATTTCTAACAAAAGAAAGTGTGTCGGCATGTATCGTGTCAGATACTCATGTCAACGCACACAAATACTACTATCAGACACACCATGCTTATATCATAAGTTTTTTCACATATCTTTGAAAATTTTCAATTATATGATTAATAGTTCAAAACTTATTATAAAAAAAGTAAATAACACTAAAATGTACAAGCGTGTCCCCTAGCATATCTCGTATTGTGTTTTTGTTTGTCTGTGTGTCTGACACTTCGTGTCAGATATTGATACCCGTATTCGTGTCGTGAAAATTCACAATTCAGACAGTGCTAAATAGTACCCCAAATAGGGCCCATGCGCCTTTTGTGCAGAATGTGTGCCTCTTAGTGCCTTGCACCCTGCACCTAAATGAAAATAAGCACGCATTTTTAGCGCCTCTTGAACACGGGTGCGCCTGGACTGTAATGCACCCCTGCTTAAGCGTATTTTAACTACAATGTAACACTATTGTAAGTTGTAACGTGTTATGATGTTACAAAATTGCAAATGTTGTAACATAGGGCATACGACAACGATCGGGTGAACAAAAGAGTTATTATGCGTAAAGATCGCCCCTAGGGGGTATTAATGCTACGTTGCGGCTGTTCGGTCACTTTCAAGATTTTCTTGTTATTTAGTATACTTGTGCATTTGACAATAGCACCTTATTCCTATCAAAGTTAAATTCCAAAAAGAGATGCTCCCATGAGTCTCTACATCCCATACAATGAGTCGTGACTCTTACCAAATTGAGATCTTGGACAGAATGAGTTTCTTTCCATTTAATGAATAAAACTTTTTTAACTAACCCTCATATATAACAAGGACGAAGTTATTTTGACCCTCAGATACTCATTTTACACATTTTATTTTATAAACAAATACATTTCAACACTATGTAAGGGAATCTATATAAATAAATAAACATTACAAATAGAAATAAATAAACATAAACAATAAAAGGAAGTAGGCACAGTGATATTTTCCAAAATATCATTGGTTGTACCCCAATACCAGTTTAGGGAAGCCAACAAGGGGGAAAGTTTATGGGGTACCATTTTTCCATGGTCCTTATTCATAATTGGTGGGGCCATCAATGATTTCTAGAATGAATTAGAACACCATCATGAAATACCACTTTGCCTGATAGATCATTCTTAAAGCATGTCAAGTATAACTTTTTTTTGGCATATTAATCATACTAACCGTTAGGAGAGCAGATAGAAGTCGTGAATCCATTTCAGCATTTGATTCCAATGGAGTTACATCTTTGCTATTCCGGTGCGAGCTCATAAACTTTTTGTCATCTCCTTTGTTTTTATCCATTTTTTTACCAGCCCCAACATCAGAAATAAATACCTGAAAAACCAAAGCATCGATGAGATAATCCAATCAAAGAATAACATTATATTTCAGAAAACTATTTTCATTCATTCAAATTTTCTTTTTACCAAAGTGAACCTCTATTCAAGGAAACATGGAGGTATTTATGCAGATCAGCAGCCACCAAGTCAAACTAGTGATCCAACTTTTAAACGTCAAGGCAATCTGAGGTGTTTAAATTGGTCATGCCCAAAAGGCATTATCCACCCTACCCTTTTTCAATGTCAAGGCCTTACATTCATCTTGCTAAGCCATTTATGCATGAATACGGTTATAATTTATATAAATAACAATAATTTAAAGATAAACTTTTTAAGTCAAAATTGTAAAAACTTTCTTTACTAAAAGGGTAATAATGAGAGTCCCTATCTACATTTTACAAAATCATTGTAAGCATTAATTAACACATATAATCATGTCATTCAATACAACTAACTACAATGAAACAATTAAAAATAATAATCCAACATAAAAGAAAGGTATGTGTGTACAAAAATAAGTATAGGCTTATGACTATTGTATGTGCCTCAAAATTGTAAAAACTTTCTTTACTAAAAGGGTAATAATGAGAGTCCCTATCTACATTTTACAAAATCATTGTAAGCATTAATTAACACATATAATCATGTCATTCAATACAACTAACTACAATGAAACAATTAAAAATAATAATCCAACATAAAAGTAAGGCATGTGTGTAAAAAGATAAGTATAGGCTTATGACTATTGTATGTGCCTCAAAGCATGAGGTGTAAGCCTTTATGTATTTAGGCCTAGGTGTACTTTAGGCCGGTGAGGCGAGCATTAAGGCGTTAGCCTCATGGCATTTTACAACATTGAACTACACCCATACCTTAAAAAGTGCAAAATATACATCCACCAAACGCTTAGCAATCTTGTGCCCATCTCCTTTGTGACTGAGACGAATTTGGCTCAGAAAGTTAACCTGTGAATCGCGAAGGTTAGATAATCTGCTAAAGTATTGTTTACAATGTAGCAGCTTGTTAGGAGATATGTCAATATACCCCACGAAATCAAAAAATTACCAAACATGAATACATAAACGTTTCTATCTTTAATCACACCATGAGATGATGTTCATGAGAATTTCTATTATTGAAACCCGCTCGTTATCTTCCTTACATTAGAAGTAAAAAAATAAAAAAACATTTCTCTCAGACTCTGGTCGTGATGAGATATTTTTTTAATCAATAAAACAAGATCTGTATGCAGTTAAAACGAATAACGGATCCATAATTGTCCACGAGCGTTATAGGTTATAATATGATATAATGGGATATAACGGATTATTTTTTAAAATATATTTTAATACCCACACTAAGTATTAATGCATTATAGAGTCAAAAAAAACAAATCATGTTCATAACATTAAATTCAAAAAAAAATCAATACATTAATAAAAAAACATTTTCTCTTCGTATGAGAGTGAGATCGCAATAGCGAGTGTGATCAACTCTTCGTCTTTCTTCCCTTCTTCTTTTCTCATTCTCTGTCGATCGGCGACAGCGAACTCAAGTTCTTCTTTTCTCCGAGTCTAGGGTTCCGATTCAATCGAGAATGAAATGGGTAAGTTTCATAAAAAAAAAATTTATGTTTATTTTATGTATTAGAACAAAACGTTAAAACGACATTATTGAAAAATGTTATCTCAATAACGGCAATATACATGCTGTTATATAGAAACCATGATACCAAAACGTGATAAGGTTAATGGCTCACCCCGTTAAGCGTAATATCGGAGTTATATCGACGTTATAATGTCGTTTTAACTGCATCACTGAAAACCTAAACAAAAATACATAAACTATTTCAATCTTGCACAATGTCCTCCCAATCAAACATACAATAAGAGAAGTTGGTGTCCTAGTGTATATCCGATGTATTGCCCAAATCCAAACAAGTTAAATATCTATACACGAAGTATCTAAATTTTTATGGACATTTCTAAAGATTCAATTGTTCTTTTCCCTCCATAATGCCCAAACTATGGCATGAAGGAACCTTTCCAAGTACAGAAGCCCATTGGAGGGAGCTTTAGTTGATCCGCTTTGGAAGAAACCCACACTTAGGCCAACTCAAGAAAGAACTAGTTGTGTTTCATTTGGAACTCGGCCAGACACTTCCCCCAAATAGCTTTGGTAGGCCGCAGTTAAGTGTGACATGACCAATCGACTCCTCATCCCTTCCACAAAGCACATATTGGATTGGCATAATTTAACCCCTTTTTTCGTTGATAATCGTTTCATTTCTTCCATGGAGATCAGTCCCATGGAAACATGTTCTAAGAGGGACTTCTTTAACCTATATGGTGTTGTGGATTCTTTGGTCAAGTAAGGTGGATTGGTCAAAGAGCCAATGCCAGATAGCATACCTTGACCAAGAATTTATTGCAACCCCCCCCCCCCCCAACCAACCCTGACAAGCATTTGTCCCGGTCTTCATCAAGATGAATGTCTCTATAATGATAAGTAGGTTAGACATTTGTCCTACTTCCCATTCATTAAGGCTTCTTCTGAAATGAAAATTCAAGCCCTGATTTTGGTTGCTTTCTATCAAGGACTCGCTGACTTTTCTTGCCCTTTCCTCGAGAAGTTGTAAATGCCTGGAAACGAAATGTTGAGAATTCGCACCAATCATTGAACTATTTCCCAATTATGAACCTCAAAAGAGATTGATCCCTCCAAACAACCCCAAATTCATGATTTCTTTCCATAAAGACCATCCATAGTTGTTAGTGTTCATTTTAGTGTACCAGTCTTCAGATATGGCCCCATACATAGCTTAGTCTTCAGATATGGCCCCATACATAGCCACAATAATCTTTCTCCAAAAGAGCATCAGGTACAACCACAAATCTCCAAATCTACTCCATGCAAAATGATAGTGCAAAAGGACTTCATGTCTATTGGTATGCATGAAACTATTGCCCTTCATGCTTTGGATATGTATTTTTTCTTCCATGTACGTAGCTTGCCTTCTACTCTCAAATGTCTCTCCCTAGATCTTGTGTTTTTTTTAACTTAGACATCAAGTAACAGGCTCAAGTAGGGGCAGGAACTTAGACATCAAGTAACAGGCTCAAGTAGGGGCAGGGGAACTCACCATTTCTACAACCCATCAAATCAGCTCACTGACCTATCTCAATAACCTCTCCCACTGTGAAGGATCGGGTCTTAGAAAAGTTTAACTTTCAAGCCTGGCATTTCTAACCAAAAAAGAATGTTTCTAATTGCTGCTATCTCTTCTTGAGTTTTCTTTAATGAAAAGTATTGTGTAATCTGCGTGTTGGAGGATGGGGATGGAGGGAGAGTTTTGGTTAATTGTGAATTCTTGGATAATGACAAGAGGCATAGGGGATTTGGTTCAGTCTCTCAAAGGAGTGAGAACTTTGATATCGAGGATGAAATTTGGAAGAATACGGATGAAGGGTTCCTCGATCTAGAAGATGACAATTAGTTTGAGAGGAAGGCACCATTGAAGTTGTATTATGTAAGCAACCATCCTAGGATGGTTCATTGGAGTTTACGGATTCAAAAACGGTTTTTCCAACCGTGAAAAGAATACAATGGAATTTAATATTTTTTTTTTTTAAATTTAATAATAAATCCTAGATCCAAAGTCCAATCACAAGATTGTCTTCCTTCCAATTCCTTGTGACTGCGCAATAACTTTGTCAACTTTGTATTCATCCACGAAATTTTGCTAGATGATTTGAGAATATGGGCAGTAGATGCTCAATTGTTTACTAATTTTTCCCACACAATGAGGACTAAATGGTAATTTTTTTAAGCTAAATTCCATTAATTATCGAACGCAACAATTACAATGTAGTCCGAATGAACCTTCAAAGAGAGCTCCTTACAACCTCAAACATTTATTCCATCGAGTAATATTGCCCCATTCCACCGTATTTGAACAAATCATCGTTCTCCAAATCCATGATACGAGCCTCATCATTTCGTTCTCCTTTTCTTAGATCAAAGCCCAACACCACGAGGGATTGAGCGAGATCACGCTTCCCCTCCTTGTTTTATTCCCTCTTAAACTAATCAAGGAAGAACTTTAAAAAAATGTCGCGACTTTTGGTTATCAGATGGAGCCCCCAAGGTTGGAACTCATGCCTTCCAAGAAATTTTAATGACTAAGAGAATTAAAAAACTATGGAGTTGATGAAATACGATAGAAGTTAAGACTCTTGCGGGGTGGAAATATGATGGATTCTAGGTTAGGGAGATTTTCAATACTCTATTATCCTGGGAGCATCAGCGTGTCTACAATGCCTATGATGAAGACAACCCACCTAGCTTAAAATTCATATTAAATTGTGCCTCATGGGTGTATTCTAAGAGTTGACAACTCAATGAGTCAGGGTCTCATCATTTTGGAGTAATATGTCCTTTGCAATAGGGAGACAGAGTCCATCGATCACGTGTTCCTTCCTTGTGAGCTGGCAACTTGGAAGAAGGATATTTTCAAACATACAAGCTGTGCAGTTAAAATGGCATTATAACTCCGATATAATGCTTAACAGGGGTGAGCCGTTACGTTATGACATTATCACATTATAGTATCACAACTCCAATATGATGGCGTTATATGGCCGTTATTGAGATAATGTTTTTTCAATAACGTCATTTTAACGTTTTGATCTAATAGATAAAAAAATAAAAAATAAAAATAAAAATAAATAAATAAATCACCCATTTCATTATCGATCGAACCAGAACCCTAAACTCATAGGAAAGAATAACCAGAGCTCGCTGTCGCCAATCGACAGAGAATCAGACCTACCGTTTGACAGAGAAGGGAAGAAGATGAAGAGTCGATCACACTCTTTGTTGCGATCTCACTCATATGAAAGGAAAGATTTTTTATTATTATTTTTTTGTTTTTGAATTTAATTTTTATGAACATGATTTACTTTTTTGACTCTATAAAACATTAATACTTTGTGAGGATATTAAAAATATATTTTAAAAACTATTTCGTTATATACCGTTGTATTCCGATTTATCCCGTTATAACCTATAATGTTCTTAAACGGTTATGGGTTCGTTGTTCTTAAACGGTTATGGGTCCGTTATCCGTTTTAACTGCATAGCATGCAGGGGGGCAAGAGAATCTAGTATAGGAACCCTATATATTACACCATTTTCTTAATAATAATAAATAAGTAATAAAATTAAATAATGCTCAAACTTTCGAGGAAAAGAGCAAAATAAACGGGCAAGTGGGCCTGTCTTTTTGGAGGTTGGGTAGTCTTCCAGAAAAGAAAAAAAAAAAAACATGGATGTATCCTTTCTAGATTCATATTTGTTTAGGTTGAGTTGGTCCTTGGATGATTATTGTTCTCACTTTGTTTCTCACTCACTTCTATCTTCCTTGTCTTCTATTTGGCAATAGGGCTCAGCTCATAAGTCTATCCAACAAGTCACCTTTGATAGGTTTATGTTCAGTTGGGATAATGTCAACGGTTGAGCCACTCACTCACCTTTATTTCCTCTTAGGGTGTGCTTGGTTGCATGGAATTCAATTCCTGGATTCCATGGGGCAACCACATATTTATAAGGCTAAGTTGATCAAAATATGAGGGATCATCTGTTACCAATTCCAGGTTTTTACCACATACATAATTCTAAGGCTAACTTGATCAAAAAGTGTGGACCAACTATCACCAGTTCTAGATTTTTATGACTTGTGGGGGTTGAACTCTCATCACGATCATGGAGAATAAAATTCTTTAGTGATGGTGTTTTTTTTTTGGGGTATATAAAAAAAACTATATAAAAAAAACTAGAATTGGTGAACGATGATCCCCCACATTTTGATCAAATTAGCCTTCGAAGTATGTGGTCTCCCCTTGGATTCCATGTAATCAAACACACCCTTATTAAAATTTCAAACAGAGATTATTTATGTGTGCGTCTTACTTAATATATTCAGATTCTTTTAACACTCGTCTAAAGAATACATATATGAACCCTTCTTTCTACAAAAGGAAAAATTATCTTGATTTCAATGGAGCAAAACTTTAACTAAATGCAAAAATTCCTATGTACACATGGATGTTGGGCTAGTTTAGGATATACTGAACGACATGTGAACGTAAAATAGTCACATTAGAAGCAGTAAATGAAAACAGACCCAATCCTAATCTACTTTCAATAAAGGTGTAATGTAAAGTCTAGAAAAATGGTACGTACAGCATGATACTTTGCTCGTAATCCTAAATGAGGTCGAAAGAGAAAAGAATCCACCTCATCAATCACTACAGCCTGTAAACAAATGGTAGTCAGATCAGTAAATTAAGAGTTACATAAAAAGGAAAGGAAAAATAATAGATTCAATTTCAGAGAAAGTCATATCTGCATCTTTATTTTATTCTTGACAAGATAAGAACTGATTCAAGAAGTTACGGAAGTACAGCAATAAGTGGCAAATAAGAAAGAAACCCTCTCTAGTGAAAATATACAAAATTTTCACTAAAATTTCGCCATCAGACAGGCTTTCATCAAAGATCCACAAGTTAGCACCACATACATTTTCTTGGTTGAAGATATACAAGCTTGGAATAGTAAATGCAACTCACACTATGCAGATTATCAAATTAGCCATGGTTTTTTAGCGGTAGGTAGCATAAACAAGAACCATGCTGGATCTTTGGAGTCTACAAATGCTATCTATTTTACTTTCTTTTATAATATTATCTCTCATAAACAAGTTATGGGCAAAAGAATTGTGGATCATTTTTCTGATTGCCAATGTTCTTTTACATTTTTAGGTTAGGTGGCCAGGGACCTGGAATCTATATCAAAATCTCTTGAAATCTGATTAACATACAAATGTGCTAAAATGGAAGAGGTGTTTGTATGAACTATGGACATACCACGTGAACCCAAACAAATCCCTTTCAAGACAAGGCATAAAGACACTTTATCTTGAAATACCACCTTAATTTTTTTTATCCCGAAAAGGGAGCCAAATGCACCAACCTCCATAGATATATATCCATATGTGGATTAAGGAAAATAAAATCTGTTGAGATATGGGTCAATAGGACACCTAAATGCTAGTGGAGAAGAAAAAGATGATGTTGGGCAACCCCATATGCATATTCTTTTTTTCTTTGTTGTCCTCTATCAATACTATAAAGAACAGGCTATGATATAAGCACAATGAAATACACCTAATAGATTAGAAAGCATACCTTCATGTTCGGGTGGACAGATAAAAGATTAGTCAAGTAATAATCTGCATTAGACGCACCCTTATTTTCAGGATCTCCCAACTGCAAGTACATAAATATAACAAAGGCTTATGGAAGGAGCTTGAGAAACTGCTATGTAACAGAAAAAACAATCTTGCTTTCGCATTGACAGAGCAAATATAAAGGAGTATATAACGTAATCATTAAAGAAAGATGCACTCATGCACGTATGCGTTAAGAATGAATACAGGTTAATAATTAAAAAACAGAACTCCAATGTCAACTTACTTTGTTAACTAAGGCAGAGAGTAACTTGCGCTCTTGCTCTGATTTACTTGTCAGCAGGGCATACATAGTCTGCAAATTACCTCACTGAATGAGAAAATTTTAATATTCTAGATAAACAAATTGAACTTTACAATATGTGAATAATCTTGAAACTTGATGCAAGGGGATTCACAGTTAGACATAGTAATTTGCATTAGTCCGTGATGAGGACTGTGTAGAGTCACCTCTCACAAACATATGTTATCTTCCTGTTTTTATCCTATTGTACACTCTTAGATCATTCTATATATTTATATTAACACATCTCTTTAACTGATCATAACAGATAAGGAAGGTCAGAATCTCAAGAGTGTGAAGGAAGTTGAGATTTCAAACAGAAGTTCACAAGAGGCTGCTTAGTACTCAAAATGGTCATCCAAAACTGGTTTTCAGAAACTCCTGGATTTCATAGATTTAGGGATTTCATACATTTAGGGAGTCCTTCGGTATAGAAGTCGGTGAGCTACATTTTATTTTAAAGGAAGAATTTTATGGAACACTAATATAATTCATAATACTGTTAACTATTAATATACTGTTGGTCTCCACCGATGCTCATATTTATTTAAGCCAATATAAGACGGATCAGCGAAATACACTTTGCAGAGCATCTAAAAAAATTATAAGCAGAACTAATTTAAGGCAGAGAAATAAGTGCGCTAATAATAAACTGTCAAATTATACATAACAGTTGAGTATTATAATGTTTCGTGAAGAAAATGGAAATGAAGGACTGAGAACAGACTAACCTTTAATGCTTTATCTTTGAGAATGGGGAGCATGTCACGTGAAGCTTCCTCGAGTGCAAGAACAAACCGTTCATACCTGAAATTGTATCAGTACAGCCATGATTGAAAGCAATCAGCAATAATGCAGAAGATTTTTTATACGGCCTTGCAAGGATGTGAATACTGTCCGTGTGAGTTATATAACGGCATTTACATTCTCAACCTTCCATGATATGGAATTTGTACCTTCAAAACTTTAGGTGAATTAGATCTTCTCAAAGCATTGAGGTATGCAAAAGTTGGAAGTGTAGCTGTGTAGGTCTTTTAAAAGAATACTGGCAGGCTGGTCTGATAAAATGACAGAGTACAAGGAACATTTGTGCCTTTCAAGGCACTTTTTGAAGGTGAGGTGAGGTGAACAGGAACTTTACATCACTCCTTGATGTATGCGTGTATGCAAAAGGTGGAACCATGGGGCCTTCTAATTCTCTATGCAGAGGGGCTGGTCACTGGGTGATGAGGTTCTCCTTTCACTCCTAATTCTCTCTGACGGTGTAGCTTTTCTTGTCCTCAACCGGTCCTTGAGGTCATTCAAAGTGTGAGCGTTTTTTATTATTTTTCTTATTATTAGCCAGACAACCAAGCAGAATGTTAATCAGAAAGGTGATTGTCAATGAAGAAGTTACAAGACACGAGATACAAAGGCACTATTACAAACTAAATAGACTCTCCCACTCAAACATACACACATGAAAATCAACCCCTGAGATAACCCCCCAATCATTTCCCAAATGTCATACTAGAGATTTGAGGTCTTTGTGCAAGGTGTTTTGGTCTTTCTTCACCTCTTTAAAGGCCCTAGTGTTTCTTTCCTTCAGAGAATCCATAATGTTGTGAAAAACAGCCTGTGTGAGGGTTTATCCTTACTTGAATATTTTCTCATGTTCACCAATAAAAAAACAAAAAAAAAGGAACTTTAGGCACTTAAATCCGACACCTATTGTCAAATTTTCAAGGGCTTCAGACAAGCATCGATCAAAGCTGTATCAACTGGCACTTGAATAAAACTCAAATCTTATCTTAGCACTGAAGAATTTTTTTGAATCACTGATACAGGTATGTGATTTATCTTTTTGCCTGATGAGTAATTATAAATGAAACAAATTATACACTAATAAACAATAAGTACCTTTGTTTTAAACACTCTTCCCAATACCAAAATAGTAAAAGAGAGTAACTGTCTTTAGATTCGGTAAGATGATTTAGAGGCCGTTGAAACATGCTTTTCAGCTTACGATCGGGCAGTAGACTGATTAAGTACAGACAAGCAAGAGGCATCAGCAAATGCATCATATAGTAAAAGAAGCAATGGAAACAAATGAAAGACTGGGAAGAGTTGCCATCTACTAAGCACCAACCTTGACACAAACAATTCCTTCAGAGCTTCAAAACCAGTCAATGCATGGCGCTTGCCGACCTTTGATGTTACCATTGCTGCATCGTTAGACTAACTATTAATGAAAACAACAAAAACAACAACAACAACAACAACAAAAGGAAACAGTGTGTTTTAATAAAGTTTAAGGCTTATATCAATAGCAACTCTAGGTAAAGCGCTCGGAGTGAAAAGTCAATCATTTGAGTGCAATGGAAGGATAATATATTTCCCACCTTAAAAAATCAAAATACCTAAATCGATTAAAACTCAATAATACAATTTTAATAGCTTCAACACTATGCTAGTATTGCAGGATTTTCATAATGCCATACTTTGAGAGTGAGTCGTTCAACTGCTTACCGCCCACAAACATCAGCTTATTGTCCTAAGAAAATCACTTTAAACCTTATTGCTATTCATTAGCTTTTACTTTAAAACTCCACTTATCAAATTATACCTTTTTCTATTAAGTTACTCAAATTAGAAATAATAGAACAAAACAAGGGAGGAAAGAATTACCCAGGAGAGCATCAAGTGATCTGATATTAGCAATGGGGTTCTCCCCAATCAACACAGCAAATGCAGAAACTTTATCCGCTGCAGTACCTGACCTCTGCGTCGTCATAAGCATCTTTATATCCCCAGTTTTCCCTCTAGAATGCTCGAAATCCTGAGCAAACTGGGCCAACAATCTCTCTCCAAGTTCCTTCTTTTTCTCAACCAAACTACTCCACTGCTCTCCATTCTTCACCTCAATCCTCGTTTCCTTTCCAATAACCTTCCTTTCGAGTTCCGCAGCATCCTCGTACCAAACACCCAACGAGCTCGCCCTCACCAATGGCAACTTGGGCAGGTTATTCAACTGGGGCTTCAAACCCACCTCAACAGAAGGAAATTTTTCGTTTTTCTTTATTGGATGATGTTCCTTCTTCTTTTGAAACTTTGAGTTCTTCTCCTTTTGAGGGTTTGGGCTCTTCTCTCCAGTGGAAAGCTTGGGTTTTGTAGAGGGCAGTGGCTTAGATGGGTCTTGGGGTTTCTTCAAAGTCCCAGTTTTTCTGAAATCAGAGTCGTCGAAGCCAAAACTGTTGGGAAGAGAAGAAGAGGCGGTGGCGAGACCGATTGAAGAAGCGAAAGAAGCGACATCTGACTTCAAAACCTCGATGTCTTTGTCTAGGATTTCGGGTTTCTTCTTCTTCGAAATCGCCATGTCTGTATTGGCTAGTCAGACCTCCGTAACTAAGAAGAATATTTGAGGCTAGTGGCCGCCAACATGAAGAGAAGAGGAGGAACGAGTTGAGGGTTGAAAGAGGAGAAGAAGGTTTAAGGACCGACAAGAAAGAAGAATGAGACTGGATCGGGTTTTTTTTTCTGAACCGAACCCAGAATTGTAATGCCCGTTAAAAAAATAACAATAATAATAAGTTAATATTTCAGAGGTTACCGAGAAATTAAGGGCTAAGAAGGTGTTTGTTTTTGCTTTTGAATAGAGTATGAAGTCTTAATAAAAAGTGGAACACCTTTTTTAAAGTATTTGTTTTTAGTTTTGATCAACTTCTTATTGGAGTAAGCAACATGTAGGTGCTAGTCACTTAGCACTGAGTGGTGATTAATAAATTATTTCAATAACAACATTAAAATAATTTTGTAGCAACAATTGTTGCTCTCATTTTCTTAAAAATAAGTAGGGCTAAATTTGACATCACGCCTTCATTTTCTTCACCAAGTATTGTCGGTCTATTTACCTTCACAATGACTCTTCAAATGTAAGAAGTTTATCTCATTTGTCTTTGTTTTCTTTCTTTGTATTTTCCAAGTTTTTCTTCAACTCTCCAACTCTTCTCTATGTATATTTTCAAGTTTTCATTATCTGACATGTAGTTTTTAATTTGTAGCATGTAGTTTTGAAAGTTTTGACAAATTGATCACTACCGTATAATGTCGGGTTTCTAACCCACCATCTCTCCATTCCTATATGTGTCTCCTCAGTGGGGCAAAATTGTCAAGCAGTTCTTATTCAACACTTAAAAATAAACACATTTTATTTAATATTACAACTTCTAATCAGCAGCCCATTCAAAAGCAAAACAAACGGTTCATGTAGAAAACTCGTTCAGGTTAGCTTCTAAGCAATTAAAAAAACAAAAACCACCCAAGTGTTGGAGATGTTGGCTCAAATTAAGTGTGCAAATTTACATCGGAAAAGGAGCAACGTTATATGAAATTAAAAAATGATTAGGCATGTACTCAATATTGACAAGGCATTTTTGGGCAGGAGAGCCCAATTCGTAAAAATCCCATGGTTGATGCCAGAAACCGACATTAATGTCGTTGCATGATTTTCGACATCAATCAAATACATATCTATTGTTTTTTATTTATTTATTTTCCTTCAACCTACAATACACTTCAACAATGCACAGTGAAAGTAGGGGTTATCGACTACTTCACGTGGATTATAAGACAAATCTGATTTTTAATTGAAAGAATAAAGAGAAAATAAAATAATGGATGGTGAAAATAAACTAAAAGTTAAAGAAGAAAGATAAACAATTGAAAAAGATAAACAAAAATAAAACTTACTTCTTCAATGGAATTAAAGTGTAGTACATGCACTTCTCTACAAAATAAAATTATAAAGCCAAAAACTACAACTAAAAAAAACTCTCTAAAAAAACTATCAAAGAAAAACTCTCATTTATGAACTCCATGTATGGGGTTTTTTTTATAGATAAAAAGGGTTTGAGTAAAATAAGGAAACATGGTTGAATGAAATAAGGAAACATGATTTGAGTTAAACAATGAAACATGGTTGAATGAAACAAGGAATTGTTGAGTGAAACAATGAATGGTATTGGAGTTGAATAAGGAAACATGCCTTGTAGAGATTTTTTTTATGATAAAGTTGGTCATGTGGACGTCCAAATATTCATATTGATTTTCTCGAGATCCGTAGTTATTGTTGCTTTGTGGGTTTGACTTCATGGGTCTTGAGATTGAAATTCTTTAATCCTTATGGATGCATTTGAACTCTCATTGAACCTTCTAGTTGTTGAATTTAGCCTTGTTGTGTCATTTTATGCATGATTTGAGATTTGTGCTTGAATTCCTACAAAATGCACAAAAACACACGTAATGAGATATTTTCATTTGATAATTTGACTTAACAATTGTATTAAGGGGTGTAAAAATCGATGTTTTTGGTATTTATCACACCACCCCCAAACAACCTTTTGCTAGTCCTCTAGTAAATAACAACAAAAACAAATATAAGAACACAAAACAAAATATTTTTACAATATGCACTTTCGTTGTCCTAAACTTTTCAAAGAAATCAATCTCACTTTCGCTGGTATGACTCGATTGCATTTACAATATGCAACAACGCCTTGAACCCCTAGCATGACACTAAAGGAGGAGTTTTAGCATCCCGAGGGTTATCCAGGATGACACCCACAAACATTCTTTTATGTGAAACAAAATTGATGTGTGACATAATTTTCTCAGATAATGTCCCTGTTATTCAACCACATAGAAGACAAAAGACATATGTAACTTCTTACTAAAATGCATATTACAAGTGAGCAACTTTGGAACAGGTGTGTGTGTGTGTGTGAATAACCAACAAATGCAGATTTTCATGTCAAAGTAACGTACATCCTAATCCACCTTTAGAATAGCCGTTTTGACTTCAAAACTTGCCAGTTAATCTCTCTGAAATGATCACTCTGAGTTTGGGTAAAATATTTTCTCTCTTGCATGTGAGGAAAAGAGGAAATGCAAAAATTCAAACTTTTCACATGCTCATAAGAATAAACAAACATAAAAGAGAATAATAATCTCATGGAAGGAATGTTGATCACTTGCAAGAATGTCGAGTTACCCACCATAGTGTCTTCTCATCTACTCTCTACTTCTTACCATACCTTACTATAGGGTTAATTAGGATTTCTCTAAAATAAAAAATGAATCTGGATTTTTTTTTATATGAGGAAGAGTGGGGTAGATGTTAAGTAAATAAATGTTTCTGAAAATGTAGGGTCTTCAAATAGCTTAATAGGGAACTCATCAATCACTTCATTTTTATTATCCTTTCTTCAAAACCTTTTTTTCCCTTATTCAGAAGTTTTTTTTTTTTTTTTAAGTACCTTGGACTTTGGATTTTCACTTTGCACTCCCTTTTTTTCTTCATAAATCTTCCTAAAATTTTTCAGAAACATAAACATGAAAATGAGTTTTTTTTATATATATTTAATAAACCAAGGCAAAGGCTCGCATTGGTATTGGATGAAATGTTTAGCAAGATTAATGTTCAGATGGACGAGAGATGCCTAATTTACCTTCTAAGGTTTGGTAATGGTTATAAGTCTCAAATAGACTATAAGACCTATGTTTCTCTTAACTCGAAAAATATGTCATCCTCGGTGACCAACCAGAAAGAAGAATAACGAGACTTCACAACAAGTTAATGTCCAATAAAAATTTAAGTCATCATATGACTCGGAGTTGTGTAAGAACACTATGAATAAAATGAAATGTCTAATAGCTCACAGGGTTAAAGTCTCCACTATTATTCCTTTAGATTCTCAGGAAGTTACTTACTTCTGTATTCCAAACTACATCTATGGTCATTGTGCAAAAATTTATTTGTTCCTGAATGCTCAAATGCAATATTTACTCTAGTAATAAACTTCCAACATCTCTTTGCCTAAATGTAATTAATCAAGTAATCCAATCTCATCATAGCTATGATACCACACCATTTTTTTGAAAAAGATTTTCAAAAGAGGTATGAATTTTGATAAATCTCCCCACTCCAAAAAATATAGAACATTGTTCCCAGTGTTAAACAAATGAAATGAAAAGTGAGAAATAAAAATTAGAACTTATTACCTCAGATGATTTGTTGAACATCTATACCGTCCCTGCAATGAAAAAGAGTGGGTTGGTGGGGGTGATGTATTATTAAAATACATCACCCTCAAACAGAAATTGGTGGTATTATTAATTTATTTTATTATTATTATTATTATTATTATTATTATTATTTTATGAATGAATGAATGCATAAACGGACTGGGCTACCTCCTAGTAGCGCTAAGTTTAATGTCATTGCTGGACGTAATGGGGGTGGTGGATACCACCCCTAAACAGGCTTAGTGGAGTGGGAATTTGTAGGCGTGACTAATCCTCATAGTTAGGATCAATCAACTGAATGGTTTCCAATGACCTTGTGGGAAGTTCATGATATGGCTTCAGTCGTTGTCCATTTACTTAAAAAAGACTACCATTTGTAGGGTTTTCGACGGTGATGGCACTGTAGTCTTTAATATCACGTACCATGAATGGAGTAGACCAACGAGTTTTTAGCTTACCTGGAAAAAGGTGAAGACGAAAGTTGTAGAGTAGGACTTTCTGACCAAGATGGAACTTTTTTCTCATGATGTTTTTGTCATGTATCCACTTCATTTTATCTTTGTAGTTATTGGATAAGTCATGAGTATCATACCTCAATTCTTCTAACTCATCGAGCTGAAGTTTCCATTTTTTACTAGCCATATCAAGGTCAAAGTTTAGACTATTTGTAGTCCAATAAGCTCTATGTTGGAGTTCGACAGGAAGGTGACAAGGTTTACCAAAGACCAATCTATAGGGAGACATCCCTAAAAAAAATTTGAATGCAGTTCGGTATGCCCATAAGGCATCCAAATGACGTAAAAACCAATCTTTTCGATTTGGATTTATAGTCTTTTCGAGGATGTTCTTGATTTGACGATTTGAGACTTCAACTTGACCGCTTGTTTGAGGATGGTAGGAAATGACAACTTTGTGAGTAACCTCGTACTTTTTAACAAGATGCTCAAAGACGTGGTTACATAAATGCTTACCCCCATCACCAATGATACATTTGAGGGTGCCAAATCTACTAAAGATAAACTCTCTTATGAATGAAATAACAATTTTGTGGTCATTGATCTTAGTGGCAATGGCCTTTATCCATTTAGAAACGTAATCCACTGCAAGAAGGATGTATTGATACCCATGGAAGGATGGAAACGGTCTCATCAAATCGATGCCCCAAACATCAAAAACTTCAACCACTAGAATAGGATTCAGAGGCATCATGTGTCGACGAGTTATTCGCCCAAGTTGTTGACATCGGTGACAAACTTTAGAATACTCATGGGCATCTCGAAAAAGGGTAGGTGATAATCACATAATTATAACATTTTTTTACCTCTTATTATATTTTTGTTAATCATTGTTTTATTTTATTTTAAATTAATTATTAAATTTTAGTGTTTTTGTAGATTTCAGAGCAATAACGAAGAAATAAAAAAAAATAGCAATGAATAAATCACAGACGGTGACTTCAGAGGAAGTGGAAGTGAGAATAGCCTAAGCCCATAACTAAACTCAGAACCAAACCCAAAAAACCAAGTCCGTAAACCCAATCCCAATGCCAAACCCAATCAAACCCAAAGCATATTCTCTTAATTATCCAAGATTCTAGTTTGATTTAAGCCTTAAATCACTCATTGAACCCTCCCCTTAACTTGTCCAAGTTCATTTTCTCAAACTCAATCAAACCCAAAGCATATTCTCTTAATTATCAAAGATTCTAGTTTGATTTAAGCCTTAAATCACTCATTGAACCCTCCCCTTAACTTGTCCAAGTTCATTTTCTTAATTTTCTATAAATACAATAGAAATGAATAAGAAATGAGAAGAAGAGAAGGGAAAGAAAAAAAAATACAGAATCCCAAAACCTCTTCTTCACAATTTGTGATTCTCATCACCATCCCAACCAAGCAAAATCAGCACCCACAGCTTATCCATCTCTGTTTTCTCTCATTCACTCCACCGAAACAGGGGCGTGACAACCCTGTTTCACTTCATCTTCAACCACAGTCACCGGCTGCACCACGCACCACCACAGAGACTTAAATCAAGTTGACGCTATTGGCACCCAGTGGATCTTGCTGAGAGCACATCGGTTGAGAAATATCAAAACTATTTGCACCCACTGGGATCTGCTGAGCCACACTTGACCTGTTCCTGTTTGCACCCTGCTCGAGGAAATTGGACGATCCTACAAACATCAAGCAAATTTTAATTTTAATTTTATTTTATTTTGTGAGGAGAGTTTTAATTTTATTTTCACCTCGTTTTACGAGTGTGTGGTGTAATAATTTTTGTAAACTCTATTGTTTTCCATTTTTAATCACCTAAAAAAAAACCCAAAATTTTCCAAGTCAAAAGAAATTATAGGGAAACAATTTTAATTGTTACCCAATAAATTTTTTTTTTTGATTTAGAAATTCGACTTCTAAGACCAAGATCAGTAATTTGATTGCATATGCTTGTGTGCTGATTGAAACGGATAAAAAGAAGTCGGACATTTTTTTAATTGTGCTAACTTTTGTGCAGAACATAATACGCACACTGTAAGTACTTTTATCACATGCAATATATTAGCGACCCGGGTGTTTTGTGTAATTGTTTGAAATTGTGTGATTGGTTGTTTAATTTCTGTAATTGTGGATGCTAAACTTTAGTAATTCATAATAAGCAGACCCAGCTTCTAAATAGAAACTGGTGGGACTTGATATCCCCACCTCATCACTCTAGTTGTGGGCAACCAATAGCCAAACATAATTAAAATCAGTTAGCAAGTTAGATAGAGCCATCTTTTAGGTACGGTGTTCATAGGACAACCAAGACCAAGGTGAATCCAATAATTTTTATGTTGACCAAAGTTAAAAGTGACGATGGGTTTAATCATTCAATGAACTCCGAAAGGCCACTGCCACAAGGGTAATTTACCCGGTACACCGAGTCATAAGTAAGCTACGATCCACAAGAAAAATTGGTGTAACTAACAGTTTTGGGTTAGGAACACAAGCCTCAAGTGTACATTAAACATCACATCGTTCTCACATCTATTGGCTTACAGAGCGGTAGCACAAGAAAGTACTTAATTGGACCATTGTGACCTCCTTCTCTTGTGCGATAATCCAGTTTCTTTGAAACAAAACTCTAGCCTACTGATTTTGAACTTTGTGGTGTAAAGTATACATTCTTAGGATCATCTTGTAGCACTCATTGCTCTGATATAAAGATTACATAAGAAATAATCTGTCCCCCAAAGATAAAATGATAATTAATCTCAAAAACATTAATTGCTTAGGGAGACATTTTTTTTTCTTGTGCATCAATTGGTTGCTGATTGTGTTTGAGTCTGTGCGTGATTTTTTTTAAGGTTAATAAACATTTCAAACCTCACTTGGTGTAGATCTGTTTATGCGTCTTTGGGAATGGAATTCGAGAGGTAGACTAATTCGAGAGGATCCTATAGAGTTGTCTAAAGTCCCCATTGACCTTCTAGAATCTTTCTCATTGTCGAGTGAGACCACTGAAATGGCTGGGGAGAGAGCATTTAAGGATTATTTCTCTCCACGTTCCAATAACACTCCATCTTGCATTGTCTTACCCAAGACCACTACAAGTAGCTTTGAGCTAAAACCATCAATTATCCACATTTTGCCTTCATTTTATGGTCTAGAAAAAAGGATCCATGTCTTCATGTCAAAAAGTTTCTTGACATTTGTGTTACTCTGAAATATCCCAATTTTTCTGATGATTCAGTTCGTCTTAGGTTGTTCCCCTTTTCTTTAAAAAATAGGGCGAAGTCATGGTTAAACTCCTTAGAAACTGGAACCATCGACACTTGGGATGCCCTATCAGGAAAATTTTTAACAAAATATTTTCCTATTCATAAAACAAATGTCATACGAAGAGATATATCTAATTTTCAACAGAAATAGGGTGAGCATTTCTATGAATGTTGGGAAAGATTCAATGAACTCATTGCTAGGTGTCCCCATCACGACTTTGAAAAGTGGCGCTTGGTTCAATACTTTCAAGACGTGTTAACCCTTCAAAACCGTTGAATGATTGACGCCACTGGTGGTGGGTCACTTATGAAGATGAGTGCTAATGAGATTTGGGAATTCTTTGAAGCTATTTCTGAAAATTCTCAACAATGGGATTATTCAAGAAAATACTCGGATAGGTGAAAGGGTGGTTTGTATGAAGTAAGGGATACATCATCTACTCCTCATCTTCCTCCTTCTTCAAGGTTGGAAGCAGTTGTAATGACAATGGCACAGAAGATTGATGCATATCTGGAAAAGTCTCAGCCATCAGTCCAAACCAATGTTCCATTCGAGGTCTGTGCTGCATGTTCAAGTTATAGTCATTCCACATCAGACTGTCACTTGAAAAATGAGTACCCTACTTATTTTGTTAAGCAAGTCAATGCATTCAATACCTTTTGGCAATCTGGTTATAATCTACACTCAAATTTTTACAATTCAGGTTTAGCCAAACACCCTAATCTCTCATGGGCCCATGGTCAACATCAAGGAGGCCCAGTTGTTATCCCTCAAGCTTCTCGAGCTCCAATTCCTGCTAATAGGCCTCAATTTAATCAAGATGTACCTCCTTCTAACACTCAGAGTTTACAGGATACAGTGAACCAATTTATACAGAGAACAGGAACCATGCTCGAACAGAACTCTCAGGCTATCACCGAACTAAGAGCTACTTCTCAACAACAATCTCAAGCCATCCAAAAGCTTGAAATGACTGTGAGTCAAATAACAAAATCCTTTCCTGAAAGAGAAGCAAGAAGATTCCCTGGTCAACCCATTCAAAATCATAAGGGCCAATTCGAAATAGGCAGTGCATCTCAGCCACGCAATGAAGATGTCAAATCTATCATAACCCTTAGGAGTGGAAAACAAGTTGACAACCAAATTAGAATGTCTAATTTGATTGATCCTGAATCCCAATCCACGCCAAAGCAAGTCACACCTCCATCTGAGAATGAGGCTGATAAAGCCTCATCTTCTCAAGAGGATCATCATCTTGACTCTGATCCCACCAAGGCATCCTATATGCATAGAACACCATTTCCATCGCGGTTAGTTCCGGCGAAGAAAGGAACAAATGCCAACGATATAATGGAAAATTTTAAACAAGTTCAAATCATTATTCCATTACTCGAGGCCATTAAGCAAGTTCCCTCTTATGCCAAGTTTTTGAAGGATTTGTGTACACAAAAGCGAAAACTGAATGTGCACAAAAGAGCCTTCCTAACTGAGCAAGTCAGCTCCATCCTTCAACACAAAACCCCACCTAAGTACAGAGATCCTGGTTGCCCCACTATTTCATTTGTGATTGGTGATCATATGATTGGGAAGGCACTGTTAGATTTAGGGGCAAGTGTTAATCTATTGCCATATTCAGTATATGTGCAATTGGGTCTTGGTGAGTTGAAACCAACTCAAGTGACACTGCAATTGGCAGACAGATTTGTCCGAGTCCCCCGTGGTGTGATAGAGGATGTGATCATTAAGGTTGACAAATTTTATTTCCCTGTGGACTTCATAGTCCTTGACACACAACTTGTTCACAATCCCTCTAGTCACATTCCAGTTATTTTGGGTCGTCCATTTTTTGCTACATCCAATGCTATCATTAACTACCGAAATGGAATCATGAAATTATCATTTGGTAACATGACCGTCGAACTCAACGTATTCAATGTAAGTCAACAACCTCCCGAGTCTGAGGATTCCTTTGAGGTTAACATGATTGAGAGTTTGGCGGAACATTCACTTCCTCAGTTTAATGATCATTTAGAGGCTTGTTTGACTCATTTTAATTTAGACTTCGATATTAATGATTCCATAAGGGAAGTTAATGCTTTGCTTGACTCTACCCCTATAATGGAAACCAGTTATAAATGGAAGCCTAGGGTGGAACCTCTTCCACTCAGTGAGTCAAAACAAGTCCCTTCCGTTGAAAAACCACCCAAGCTCGACCTAAAAGTATTACCTAACAACCTCAAGTATGCATTTTTAGGTGTTGACAATACCTTACCTGTTATTATTTCATCTGCATTGACTGAAGAACAAGAAGAAAAATTGTTAGATGTTTTAAAAGAACATAAAACAACACTTGGGTGGACTATCACGGATATTAAAGGAATAGGTCCAATCGTTTGCATGCATCGCATTCATATCGAAGATAATGCCAAAGTATCGCGTGAAATACAACGTAGACTTAATCCTAATCTAAAGGAAGTTGTCAAGCCGAAGTGTTCAAATTGTTGGATGTGGGTATAATCTACCCAATTTCGGATAGTCCTTGGGTCAGTCCTGTTCAAGTTGTCCCAAAGAAGTCAGAGGTAACGGTAATCAAGAATGACAATAATGAATTAGTACCAACCCGCATGACCACGGGGTGGCGAGTATGTATTGATTACTGTAAGTTGAACTTGGTCACAAGGAATGATCACTTTCCTCTTCCTTTCATTGATTAGATGCTTGAAAGGTTAGCCGGACATGATTACTATTGTTTTCTTGATGGGTATTCCGGTTATAAAATCCCCATTGCACCTGAGGATCAAGAGAAGACCACATTCACTTGTCCCTTTGGTACTTTCGCGTATCGGAGAATGCCCTTTGGATTGTGTAACGCACCCGCTACTTTTCAGCGGTGCATGCTTAGTGTTTTTTCCGATATGGTTGAGAGGTTTCTCGAGGTGTTTATGGATGATTTCTCAGTATTTGGTGATTCATTTGATGAATGTCTACATCATTTTACTTTAGTGTTAAATAGATGTGTGGAAAAAAATCTTGTCTTAAATTGGGAGAAATGTCATTTTATGATACGACAGGGCATTGTTCTTGGACATGTAATTTCACACAAGGGAATTGAAGTCGACAAAGGCAAAATTGATTTAATTTTGAGTCTTCCGCCTCCAAAAACGGTTAAGGAAATTAGATCTTTTCTAGGCCATGCTGGATTTTATCGGAGATTCATCAAAGACTTTAGCAAAATCGCTCGTCCTTTATGCAATTTACTTGCTAAAGACGTGGTTTTTGTTTTTGATGAAAATTGTTTGAAAGTTTTTGAGAAGCTTAAACAATTATTGACTTCAGCTCCAATCATCCAATTTCCTAATTGGAACTTTCCCTTTGAGCTTATGTGTGATGCTTCCGACTTTGCACTCGGAGCTGTCCTAGGACAACGATTGGACAAAAAGCCACATGTCATTTATTACGCTAGTAGAACTCTACAAGACGCACAACTTAATTACTCCACCATTGAGAAAGAGTTATTAGTTGTAGTCTTTGCTCTAGACAAATTTCGGTCTTACCTTATAGGATCCAAAGAATTATTTTTACTGATCATGCGGCGTTAAAATATCTTTTCTCTAAAAAAGATGCTAAACCTCGCTTAATTCGATGGGTCCTATTGCTACAAGAGTTTGATATTGAAATTCGGTACAAGAAAGGTTCAGAAAACGTTGTAGCTGACCATTTATCTAGACTTCTGGTAGAGTCATCTAGCGAATATTTACCATTGAATGAGTCATTTCCTGATGAACAATTATTTGCTCTCTCCCAATGACCTTGGTATGCAGATATCTTGAACTATCTTGTTACAGGTCAACTTCATTTTAAGTGGTCTAAACAAGATAGATCCAAATTTCTTGCTGAGGTTAGACATTTCTTCTGGGATGATCCATACTTGTTCAAGTATTGTCCTGATCAGGTTATCAGGAGATGTGTTCCTGAGAGTGAATTTCACAGCATCATCTCATTTTGTCATGAGCAAGCTTGTGGTGGTCATTTTAGCTCTAGAAAGACAGCTGCAAAAGTTTTGCAGAGTGGTTTTTATTGGCCTACCATTTTTCGAGATACTCATGCCTTTTGCACCACTTGTGATCGATGCCAACGATTGGGTTCCATTTCTCGTCGCAACATGATGCCCCTTACTAATATTCTTGTGGTTGAAATTTTTGATGTTTGGGGTATTGATTTTATGGGACCATTCCCGCCTTCGTTTGGCAATCTTTTCATCCTTGTTGCTGTGGATTATGTGTCCAAATGGGTAGAAGCGATACCATGTAAAACGAATGACCACAGGGTTGTGGTAAGATTCTTGAAAGGTAATATCTTTTCTCGTTTTGGTATTCCGCGTGCCATTACAAGTGACGGTGGTTCTCATTTTTGCAACAGACCGTTCGAGCTATTAGTAAAAAAATACTCCATCACTCATAAAGTTGGCACCCCCTATCATCCACAAACAAGTGGGCAAGTTGAGATTTCCAATCAGGAGATTAAAAACATTCTAGAGAAGACAGTCAGACCAGATCGTAAAGACTGGTCTCAACGTCTGAGTGATGCTCTCTGGGCTTATAGAACAACATTTAAGACCCCGATTGGAATGTCTCCATATAGGCTTTTTTTTGGAAAAACATGTCATTTGCCTGTGGAATTGGAACATCGTGCATATTGGGCCATCAAGACGTTCAATTTTGATATGGTCAAGGCTGGATCGCATCGTAAGCTTCAACTTAATGAGTTGGAACAGATCCAAAATGATGCGTACCACAATGGCAAAATCTACAAAGAACGAACGAAGATATTTCATGATAAATCCATTATTCGTAAGTCCTTTGAACCTTCTCAAAAAGTTTTGTTGTTCAACTCTCGGTTACGACTTTTTCCTGAAAAGTTGAGATCTCGATGGTCTGGACCTTATATTGTGAAAGCATTGTTCCCACATGGAGCTGTGGAGATTGTTAACCCTAAGGATGACCATGTATTTAAGGTAAATGGTCAACGACTTAAGCCATTCTTAGAGTTACCTCAATTAGAAGTCGAGGTTGATGTGATTCTATTAGAGAACCCTGTGTATCAGAATTGATGATCTTTTGGGTTTTGTCGAGCTGATGACGTTAAACCAAGCGCTACTGGGAGGCAGCCCACCTTTTGTTGTAAGAGTGCATGTTGAGTGTGTATTTTATCTATTTCTATTAACTAATCCACAATTATTTTGTCTCTGAGCTCTCATCGATGGATTACTTGTGGAAATTGGTAAAATCTTCACTGCGGTAATACTGTTCTAACCTCCTCTCATGTACTTATTTCATTCATTTGTCATTATTATTTTGTTAAACATTGAGGACAATGTTTGGGTTAGGTTTGGGGGTAGGGTTCATGAGTCGGTGAATTTTTTGTAGTGTTTTCTTTTCTTATTCTTAAAAAAAATAGTGCTTTTCTGTCAAGAAAACTTGGTCTTTTGCGATTATGAAAATGGATTTTAAATGTTTTATGCTCAAGAAAATGCAAGCCAACTTGACATATTGGTATATTGATAAAGACTGAAAGTTTAGTATGGTCCTTAAGTTAGATCTAGTTCATAAGATTTTTCAACTCGATTATCTTTGCACCATGAGCCATGTTAGCATAACTTGAAGTTGATGAATGAAGTATATACTAGAAAACCTTAGAATAATAGTGGAGACTTAACACTGAAAGTTTTGAACCTTTCTATTTTTCTCGAGGGTTATACATAAACTCTGATTTTTCTTGAGTTCGTATTATCTCGTTGACGATCTCATTATTCTCATTTTTCTGATCAATTGCTTTGGGAATGACATCAAAATTGAATTATTACACTAGAATTTCTTGGCTTATTCAATTGAGATGTCATAATACTGACCCGAATTTAGGAAATGATCTAGGCATTTTTTCCTTTTCTTTCTTTAGACCATTAACTAGCCTTTTAACTTACCCATAACATTAACCTTTTTGTAGCCTTTTGAGCCTTAGAATAACTTTTATTTGTTAACCCATTAACTTTTACCCAACTTTTCTGGGAATGTGTATGGATGGATATACTTGGTGTAAAAAGGGCATTATAGAGCAAAATATGAGATATTTCATAAATCCTATATTTAAAAAAAAAATGATTCTTCAATGAGGATAAATATGTGAGAATGAAGAAAAAAATTGATGGTGCACAACATTTGTTTATTCTTGACAGCCCTAATTGTTCGTTGAATGGGTGTATACATTCATATAATTTTTTGTTAGAATCCTTTGACATTCCTTATTAACCATTACCCAAGCCCCGTTACAACCCAACAAAGTCCTAGTTGATCTTAGGTAAAGGTTGGTTCCGTAGATGTGGAGATTTAATAACCAAGACCTATGGTGTTTGATTCAACATTCCGAAAAGTAATTGATATTCTTGTCCATGAGATCACGTTCATTCCATTCTTGAAAAGTCCGTTCTTCATAATACTATATGTGAGATGATTGTTTTCCATTATTTACTATTTTCTCACATATAAACTGAGTGAAATACCAAATCTCTGAGTGCTTTATTGTGAGTGACATGAGAGGTTTGAAGTCAAAACAAACTTTCTACAGGAGATTTAGTCATTATTTTACTTTGAAATGAAAAGTTATGTTGATTGTGTTTTTCACACACACACACATTGACTTGAGGATGATTATGAATTTTTTCTAACTTTTGGAGAATATTAAATTATTTGGAGATTTGTTGATACACGAAAATGACATTGTTGGTTTCTTGCATATCTTGAAGTTTTAAAATAAACACTGTTTGACCAAGTTTTGTTGAGTCAGTAATGTTTGGGGGTAACATTTTTTGGAAACCCTCACGAGACTATAACTCGTCCCCTAGAGGTAATCTAGGGGTTCAAAGCCTTTTTGCACGTTTTCAAAGGTAAGTGCAATCGACGATGCCTGCGAAAGTGAATTAGGATTTTCTTTTCCATTTTCTTCTTTGTTCTGCTCGAGGACTAGCAAAATATAAGTTTGGGGTATTTGATAATCACATAATTATAACATTTTTTTACCTCTTATTATATTTTTGTTAATCCTTGTTTTATTTTATTTTAAATTAATTATTAAATTTTTGTGTTTTTGTAGAATTCAGAGCAGTAACGAAGAAATCAAAGAAAAATGCAATGAATAAATCACAGACGGTGACTTCAGAGGAAGTGGAGGTGAGAATAGCCTAAGCCCGTAACCTAAACTCAAAACCAAATCCGTAAACCCAAACCCAATGCCAAACCCAATCAAACCCAAAGCATATTCTCTTAATTATCCAAGATTCTAGTTTGATTTAAGCCTTAAATCACTCATTGAACCCTCCCCTTAACTTGTCCAAGTTCATTTTCTCAAACCCAAAGCATATTCTCTTAATTATCCAAGATTCTAGTTTGATTTAAGCCTTAAATCACTCATTGAACCCTCCCCTTAACTTGTCCAAGTTCATTTTCTCAAACCCAAAGCATATTCTCTTAATTATCCAAGATTCTAGTTTGATTTAAGCCTTAAATCACTCACTGAACCCTCCCCTTAACTTGTCCAAGTTCATTTTCTTAATTCTTTATAAATACAATAGAAATAAATAAGAAAGGGGAAACAGAGAAGGGAGAGAAAAAAAAATACAGAATACCAAAACCTCTTTTTCACAATTTGTGATTCTCATCACCATCCCAACCAAGCAAAATCACCACCCACAGCCTATCCATCTCTGTTTTCTCTCATTCACTCCATCGAAACAGGGGCGTGACAACTCTGTTTCACTTCATCTTCAACCACCGTCACCGGCTGCACCACGCACCACCACAGAGACTTAAATCAAGTTGACGCTACTGGCACCCAGTGGATCTTGCTGAGAGCACTTCGGCTGAGAAAGATCAGAACTATTTGCACCCACTGGGATCTGCTGAGCCACACTTGACCTGTTCCTGTTTGCGCCCTGCTGAATGCTCTGTAACACCATAGTGAATTAAGTCTCAAACTCTAGAATTAATTTCATTTTACTTTATTATTCCATGATTAATATTAATTGATTCGCGATTTATAATATTTTACTTTCATCTAATATGTCATGCATCTTAGGTTGTTAGAAAATTATTATGTTATAAATCAATCATGTTTTAATTGAATAATTAAACTTGTGATTAATTGTGCCATAAAAAGACAATTAATGCTAGGAGTTTATACATTGCTAGACTCATTTATTTGAAATTGGAATAATAAGAAAAATTGAATATAATTTTAGGAGCTTGAAATATATTTTGCAAATTGTGGTTTCCCTCCAACTATTTTCTTTTATTTATTGTTATTTTTATTACTTTTGTTTAACTCAGATTTTTAAACACTGTAGCCCCCATTTTCTCCAAATTAGTTTAATTTAATTATAAAATTCAATTTAATCCACCTTCCTCATGGGATCGACCCGTACTTGCCGTTGTCTACCAGTTAGACACCGTGCACTTGCGGTTATTACAAGTGGGTCAAATTAGCCTGTTTATTTAGGCCGGTTAAACCCGCAACAGTAGGCCAATAAAAACCTGATTGGATAACTTTCTCCGCAATTTTCTGAGAACTAAAATGTCCACCACAAGCTTGATCACGACAAAATGAGAGAATGCTCAACTGTTCAACTTCTGGAACACATCTTTTGATAAGTTGGTCAGGGTAGTATTTGTACAAATATGACTCATCCCAAGAATAATACTTGACCCTGGACAAAAACTTGTCACAAATATGGCTCATCCCAATCAGGAGCTCGGATGATAGGAGCTGAGACTAGTTCAAATTTAAGATGCAGAAACACAGATATGCACTTGTCGTAAAAAAGAAAAGGAACATTCTTGGCTAAGAAACTGCTCAAAGGACGTGCAATCTTTGAGAATTCTTTAATGAAGCGGCGATAAAATCTAGCATGCCCCAAGAAAGATCGCACATCTTTAACAGATTTTGAAATCAGAATAAATGAAATGACATCAATCTTAGCTTTGTCACCTCAATGCCTTTTGGAGAAACAGCGTGCCCAAAAACAATGCCCTGCTTCACCATGAAGTGACACTTTTCCCAATTTAGAACAAGACATTTTTCTTCGCAACGCTTTAAGACAAGTGAAAGGTGATGTAGACACTGGTCAAAAGATGAGCCGAATACTGAAAAATCATCCATAAAGATCTCAAGAAAGTTGTCCACTATATCACTGAATATGCTAGACATGCATATTTAAAATGTCACGGGTGCATTGCATAGCCCAAAAGGCATGCGATGATAAGCATATGTACCAAAAGGACAAGTGAATGTGGTTTTCTCTTGATTCTCTTGTGCAATAGGAATTTGATTGTATCCAGAATATCCATCCAAGAAACAATAGTAAAAATGACCCGCTAACCTCCCAAGCATATGATCAATAAAGGGAAGGGGAAAGTGATCCTTTCGAGTATTAGAGTTCAGCTTACGATAAGCAATGCATACTCTCCATCCCTTTTTCACTATTTGTAGCACAAGTTCCTTGTTCACATTTTCAACAACTGTAATTCCTAACTTCTTAGGAACCACATGGACTGGGCTAACCCATTGGCTATTGATGCGCTATTTTAGTAGCACACAACTTAATACCCTGCTTTGTGATTGTAGTATAGAATAAGTAGGGATCGTTCTAGACCGGGGATTAGAGGGCTTGTCAATTACACAACCTAATTAAAAAGGGGATTGGATTAAACTTTGAATATAACTACGAAAATTACTGTAAAGATAATAAAACTAAAGGGATGGAAAAGATGAGAAATTAGCTAAGGGTTTATCTCTACACACCAAACATATGCTTATAAATCAATCTTCAATAATCACTTGCTAACTCGTGAGAGACAATGCTCAAGACTAACCGTGACTGCACTGCATTAATCTTATTATTTTCCCAAGTTCGTTGAATTAAACTAAGCGTCGCTTTCAAACTATTCTTATCATGCTATCTAAACAGGAATCGCAAGTTAAATAACAATCTAAGATCATTAAGTTTTGTGAAAAATATGAACACTGACTAGGCAATTACAAGTATGATCAACATCTTGTTCTTGCCTAGGTTTTTACTTAACCTTGCCAACGTTCATTGGTATTTACTACTTGTGAATATAGGATTATAACAATTAGGTGAAACTCTCCTATACTCTAGCCCCAGATTCTAGCATGCTTACTAAATTGGCCACCTTAACAAGCATACAAAGAAAAGTTTTCTATAAAGCAGTTAAGCAAAACATAATTACTAATAGCAAGGAAGATTAAATTCAATTAATTTATAAAGCACATGTTCGGGGCTTCAAAACCACCCCTAACTAAGAGGAGTTTAGCTAGACATATTAATTATGTTCAAACAATATTCCATAATCAATAATCAAACTAAAATAAGAGAAAGAGATGTTTAGAGATGAAAATAAAACACTGATCCGTGGTGGTACTGAGTAGAAGCTGGGGTGCGAATAGCAGAAGAGAATCCTCTTTCTCTTCGCAATCTGCTCTTTCACCTTCCTCACATGAATTGCTCCTTCGCGATCTACTCTGGTGAGAAGGGGATGACAAGGGACAGCGAAATAGTGAGGACTGAGACGAGGGTTTCCGTGCGAGGAGGTTCTGATGGTGATGGTGATAAGGGAGTCAGGCGAGAGAGTGATGAAGACAGTGAGGACTTTGTGCTGGATGATGAAGAAAGGCATGCGGTGGTGGATTAGGAGGTTATGGCTGTGGGAAGAGGAGGTTGTAGATGCTGTGGATGGATTCTGGGTGACGGCGGCTAGGGTTTGTAAGCGTGGATGATGATGAAGATAAGTCTACGATGGTGGGTTAGGACTTGGCGATGGATGAATGCTAGTGCTGGATTGGTTCTCTCAAAGCTAGGTATCGTCCCCTTTTTATTCTTGTTTTATTCTTTCTGTGGTTTCCTTGTTGGTGTGGTTTCCTTGCTTGTGTGATTTCCTTGTGCAATTAGTATTCCTAAATTGCCAATTTGCTTCTATTTTAAAATATTGTAATTGGAAACCTACACAAACATGAAAATAGCAATTAGTACCATAATTAACAAGTAATAGCTAAAAATATATATAGAAATATGGTACTAAAAATAGCCTAATTATGCCCCTATCAAATTCTCCCACACTTATCTTTTGCTAGTCCTCGAGCAAATCCAAGAAACAAAAATAAAAAACTCAAATGACTCAATCTATACTTTCCAACATTTGTCTCAGAGATTTTCAACGGATCATGACATGTTAAGATTATTTGTAAACACGAGATTAAATCCACATCATTCGAAAATCAATACACGTTCATAGCAATGATATAAAAATTTACAATTAAATCAATCCAAGTGACTGTGAAACTCAAACGCGTGCCAAGAAGAATTAACCCAAAAATCTCACTGGATGCACTCTTTTCTTTTTCACTGATTGTTTGGTAAAATCACTCTTCTTATTCTAGTTATATGTGAGAGGATTGATGTAAAATGGAAATAAATAGTTCACATATGATATAGCAAGAAAGAATGGCATTTTCTGACTTTTTTTTTTTTAGATATATGATCTCATGGAAGGAATGCTACTACTTGAATGCAAGAACTAGGGACACCATATGCTCATACCTCATTCGAATCTCCACATCGTGACATTGCAAGACACACTCAATCAAAATGTCTTAATTCAGGTTGTAATGGGGCCAGAGGTCAAGGGAAGAGAAAGAACGGATATGAAATTTTCAAAGGGCTTGAAGAAATGGTGAAAGCATGCAATAAGATTAGAGACATTAGCAAAGAATCATATGGTTCAAGACATAAGTGGGAAAATGACGAGGTGGCCCATTGATAATGAAGAGCTTCATCAATTATTTTGTATCTACTGAAAAGAATTGAACTATCTGTATGGTACTGTAATACTGAATAGATATAGATAAAGACTTGTATCCCTTTTGTAACTTTATTTTTTTTTTCAATTTTTTTTTTTTTTTGCAACTCTTTCTTCTTGAACATACCACAAGGGTCTTCCCCCACACTTGCTTTTCAACATACCTTGAACCACAATAAAGTATTTGCAAATCAAATTATGCTCCACTCTTTTTATTAGGCTATGAATAGAAAATGAGGGTAATGAAACAAAAGGCTTAATAACAGGCTCAATGAGGTTAACCTAAAAGAAATATATTATGGATTAAGCTTATTTGGCAATGGTAGAAACTATGTGCCTTTATCATGTCAAGCATGTCATACAATTCAATATGATGTTTTGAACGAAATTAATACAAGTTCTAGTGTTTAACTCTTAATTTTGAAAGCAATCCAAGTAGCAACCAAAACTAACAAAATTGAGATCATGCAACGAATTATTATTGACAAAAGAAATAAAAGATGACCTAACTAAAAACTCTCAAAATCAAAGTAACAATAGGCTCAAAACTCACATATGGATTATAATGAGTTAAATTCAACTAAGCATGCTATGACTACCAATTACTAAGTTGATTACATGTGAATTTGCATATGATAACCATAAATAAGCATTAACCAAAGAATAATATTAGATCTTAAATCATGTTTATAAATCACCTTAAAGTCATGCAATTAAAAACCAAATCTCATCATTGTGTTGGAAAGTATCCTAAGACTCAAAACAACAATAATTTAATTTTTTTATTTTTTATTTTTTTTTATTTAATTTTTTTGTTTTATTATTATTATTATTTTTTTTATGACACTAATACCAACAAAGAAAATAAAAACCAACAATTTTTATTTTTTTTCAAAATAAAACAATGTTTTGTTCCCCCACACTTAAACCTAACATTGTCCTCAATGTGAATAGATTATAGCACATGCAATGAAAGATTGAAACGCGGAAAAACAAACTACTAACAAACAAAAGTAAAAATTACTAAAATAAAATAAAATGATAAAGAAAGCAAATCTGATTGGGTTGCCTCCCAAGAAGCGCTTGTCTTAACGTCGTGCAGCCTGACGGTATCTCCAATTAATCCTCAGAATAAGTGGGAACATGGAGTGATACGTCCTCCACGTCATGCTCCACAAATGACTCATAATAGGGCTTAAGTCGATGATGTTTCACTTTAAACTCCTTCCCGGTTGTGACACTCTTAATCTGTATAGCACCATGGGGAAAAACATTAGTAACAATAAAAGGACCAACCCATTCAGAACGTAACTTACCAGTTCTAAGACATGATTGGAAAAGCAAGACTTTCATTCCAATGACAAAAGTATTTCCATGGATCATCTGATCATGAAAAATTATGGTGTTCTCCTTATAATTGCTTTTACTACCATAAGCCTCATCATGAATCTTTTCAAGCTCATTCAACTGAAATTTCTTCCGCTTCTTTGTGTAATAGGGAACTCCATTGCTCTCATATCCAACGGCAATAGTGATGTTGGTCTCAAGTTCATCCTCGTTTTTGAGGTCTGACAATTTCTGGGCCAAATTGTCATTCACATTAATAAAAAAACAAGAATGATTTTTATCAGGATATCTCGTGGCTTCAAAGATGTTGAAGCCAATCACATCACCATCAAATTCCATGGTCAGTCTCCCCGCATGCACATCAATATTTGTCTTCGCAGTTTTCATGAAGGGGCGCCCTAAAAGAAGAGGCAAATGTGCTAAAAATTCTGAATCTGCCATCTCAAGCACATAGAAATCTGCTGGGAAAATCAAATGGTTAACCTGCACCAACACATCTTCCAACAAACCTCGAGGATATGCACTAGAACGGTCAGCCAATTGAATAATAACACCATCATTTTTTAGCTTCCCAAGATTCATAGACCGATAAATAGAATATGGTATAACATTAATTGAAGCACCCAAGTCTAACATTGCATTTTCAATTTTAGTATTACCGATAACACAAGGGATAGTAAAACTACCTGGATCCTTACACTTCGGTGGCAATTTCCTTTGAAGAACTGTGGAAACATTCTCACTTACCTTAACTACCTCTCCGTCTCGAAGACCTCTATTTGTTGTGCAAAGCTCCTTCAAAAATTTTGCATACTTAGGCACTTGCTTAATAGCATCAAGAAGCGGAATGTTGACTTGGACTTTTCGGAAGGTTTCCAAAATTTCCTTATCATGTTCATCTTTCCTAGATTTGGCAAACCTACCTGGAAAAGGCACAAAAGGTGGAACAAGATTAGCAGAAACTGAATTTGGAATGCTCACCTTCTTACCTTGGAGTTCTGGTGTTTCAATGATGGCTGGAGAATCCTTATGTAACTCAGTTTCCCTATTTCGACTATGTTTAGGGACTATTGGCTCATTCTCAATTTGCCTACCACTCCTCAATGTAATTGCTTTTGCAGTTTCAAACTTGCCCTTCGGAATTGGAGTGGTAGAACTAGGAAGTTTTCGTTGCTCGCGAATTTGTCCAATAAACTCAGCTATTTGTCCCATCTGTAGCTTCAAATCTGCTATATCTTTTGCTTGATTCTGCTGAGAAATAGTTAATGATTTCAGAATCTCATCATAATTAAGCGGCATACCTGAATTGTGCTGAGGTGGTCCTTGAAAGAAACTAGGGGGTGGTCAATTCGAAGCCTGTTGTTGAGGTTGTTCTGAATTTCTCCATCCAAAACTGGGGTGATTTCTCCAACCTTCATTGTAGGTGTTCGAATAAGGATTATTCCTATAGTGATTTTGCCCTTGAAAACCTATTGCATTGACATTCTCCCAACCGCCATTGTCAATCAGTTGAGGACATTGATCAGATGGATGTCCTGACTTAGTACACACGCCGCAAACTTGTGCAACTCCTAGCACATTTGGCTTCCCTAGAGCCCGAGTCACAAGTGAGGTAAGATTAGCCATTTGAGCTTCCAAACTATAATTAGTACTTACCTCATTGACTTGGCGTGAAGGCTCTCCAACTCCTTCATACTGCTGGGCATTTAAGGCTCGGTTTGCAATCAAAGTTTTTGCTGCTGCTGGAGTTCTATCAACCAAAGCTCCTCCTGTCGCTGCATCTAACATCTGTCGCTCAAGAGGAAACAATCCCTCATAAAAGTATTGAATCGGGAGCTCCTTCTTCATCTGATGCCGCGGGCATGATGCTATGAGAGTTTTGAAACGCTCATAGTAAGCCGGATATGATTCTCCTGGACGTTGTTGTATGCCACTAATTTTCTTCCTCAACAAGATAATTTTTTAAGTTGGGAAGAATTTCTCTAGAAACACCTTCTTCATGCTCTCCCAAGAATATACTGTTCCGGAAGGTAGTTCATAGAGCCAATCCTTAGCCCTATCAGCCAGAGAAAAGGGGAATGCTCTCAACTTTAGGATGTTTTCATCCACATTTATTGACGTCATACTGGAGCATACAACTTCAAATTCCTTTAAATGTTTATTTGGATCTTCCATAGAAAGACCATGATACTTCGGAATATGATGAAGTAGGCTGGATTTCAGCTCGAATGACTCAGTCTTGCCCTGCGCGGCTAATGGATACTGAATGCACAAGGGTGCGGCATTATCCAAGGTGGATGCCGAAAGTTCTTTAATAGATCTATTATCTCCCATGTCGAACTCTTCAGATTCAGATTCAGAGCTAGATGTTTGTGGCTTTTTTGTTTCTCTTCTTCGTCTTCTAAATGTTTTCTCAGGCTCTTAATCGTATTCTACTAAGTTTTCGCTAGATCTCCTATTGCGCATGAACTAGTACCTAAGATAAAGATAGAAAAAAAGAAAAAAAAATCAATAGAAATAAAAATAAAAAAAATAAAAACTAATAAAGTAATCAACAACTTTTCTAATCCCCGGCAACGATGCCAAAAATTGATGCGCTATTTTAGTAGCACACAACTTAATACCCTGCTTTGTGATTGTAGTATAGAATAAGTAGGGATCGTTTTAGACCGGGGATTAGAGGGCTTGTCAATTACACAACCTAATTAAAAAGGGGATTGGATTAAACTATGAATATAACTACGAAAATTACTGTAAAGATAATAAAACTAAAGGGATGGCAAAAATGAGAAATTAGCTAAGGGTTTATCTCCACACACCAAACATATGCTTATAAATCAATCTTCAATAATCACTTGATAACTCGTGAGAGACAATGCTCAAGACTAACCGTGACCGCACTGCATTAATCTTATTATTTTCCCAAGTTCGTTGAATTAAACTAAGCGTCGATTTCAAACTATTCTTATCATGCTCTCTAAACAGGAATCGCAAGTTAAATAACAATCTAAGATCATTAAGTTTTGTGGAAAATATGAATACTGACTAGGCAATTACAAGTATGATCATCATCTTATTCTTGCCTAGGTTTTTACTTAACCTTACCAACGTTCATTGGTATTTACTACTTGTGAATATATGATTATAACAATTAGGTGAAACTCTCCTATACTCTAGCCCCAGATTCTAGCATGCTTACTAAGTTGGCCACCTTAACAAACATACAAAGAAAAGTTCTCTATAAAGCAGTTAAGCAAAACACAATCACTCATAGCAAGGAAGATTAAATTCAATTAATTTATAAAGCACATGTTCGGGGCTTCGAAACCACCCCTAACTAAGAGGAGTTTAGCTAGACATATTAATTATGTTCAAACAGTATTCCATAATCAATAATCAAACTAAAATAAGAGAAAGAGATGTTTAGAGATGAAAACAAAACACTGATCTGTGGTGGTACTGAGTAGAAGCTGGGGTGCGAATAGTAGAAGAGAGAATCCTCTTTCTCTTCGCGATCTGCTCCTTCACCTTCCTCACGCAAATTGCTCCTTCGCGATCTGCTCGGGTGAGAAGGGGATGACAATGGACAGCGAAAGAGTGAGGACTGAGATGAGGGTTTCCGTGCGAGGAGGTTCTGATGGTGATGGCGATAAGGGAGTCAGGCGAGAGAGAGATGAAGACAGTGAGGACTTTGTGCTGGATGATGAAGAAAGGCCTGCGGTGGTGGATTAGGAGGCTATGGTTGTGGGAAGAGGAGGTTGTAGATGCTGTGGATGGATTCTGGGTGACGGCGGCTAGGGTTTGTAAGCGTGGATGATGATGAAGAGAAGTCTGCGATGGTGGGTTAGGGCTTGGCGATGGATGAATGCTATTGCTGAATGGGTTCTCTCAAAGCCAGGTATCGTCCCATTTTTATTCTTGTTTTCTTCTTTCTGTGGTTTTCTTGTTGGTGTGGTTTCCTTGCTTGTGCGATTTCCTTGTGCAATTAGTATTCCTAAATTGCCAATTTGCTTCTATTTTAAAATATTGTAATTGAAAACCTACACAAACATGAAAATAACAATTAGTACCATAATTAACAAGTAATAGCTAAAAATATTTATAGAAATATGGTACTAAAAATAGCCTAATTATGCCCCTATCAGCTATCAAAGATAATATAGATGATGTTTGCATCCAGGAGTTTCAATACTTCTTCTTTTACGACATCTTTCAAAATGGGATTTAGACGTCACTGGGGATCTCTAGAGGTTTTGGTTTCATCTTCCAAATAAACATGATGCTCACAGACAATAGGGTCAACACCCTTGATGTCATGAATATTCCAAGCAATGACTGACTTGTGAGCTTTAAGGACCTCCAACAACTTGTCACTGTGTTCCTCAGTGAGATCTGAGGCAATAATCACTGGATAACTTTCCGTAGGACCAAGAAATGCATATCTCAATTCATTTGGTAAAGGCTTAAGTTCCAGTGATTTCTGAGTGCTTGTGGACGAGTCACTATCTTGTGACTATCCTATGAAGGAAGATGAGGAATACAACTTTTCCTCATATTGATAACGTGATAATGGCTCAGATTCAGGTATATGCATTATGGGCACATTATCCAACATATTGTTGACCTTTTCAATAGCCTCGTCCATATATAGGTTCATACCAAAATGTGAGATACAATGAAACAATACGTCATCTAGTGACGGTTGAGCCATAGACTCAAAAGATCGAATCATACACACTTCTTTTTCTTCCTCCTCAATCATATTGAAATCATCTCTCCTTTGTAAGGCCTTAAAAATATTCAATTCGGCTTTAAGGTTCCCAAAGGAAACAGACATGTTACCGCTTCTACAGTTGATGTTGGCCTCCGCAGTTGCTAAGAAGGGTCGCCCTAAGATGACAGGAATTTGATTATTTGGGTTCAGACTAATGTCTAAGATGATGAAATCAATTAGAAAATAGAAATCTGCAACTTGAACAATCACATCCAGAACTATTCCTTTGGGGCATCGTTTTGACTCATCTGCTAGCTTAAGAACTACCTTTGTTGGTTGCATCTCCTTTAACCCAAGTTCTAAATGTATATGACAAGGTAAAATATTCACACTCGCTCCTAAGTCGATCAAGGCACGACTTTCAAAGTCTTTTCCAATGAAACATGGTACAGTAGGGGTTCCTGGATCCCTGTACTTCACTACTCCAGTTTGTTGAATAAGCGATGTGGCATTGCTTGCAAGGCATGTAATTTCAGGTACTTCCGTTTTTCTCTTTTTAGTACACATGTCCTATAATTTTTTTGCATAGATTGGTACTTGTTGGATAGCAGACAAAAGATGGATGTTGATGTGAACTCCTTTAAAAATCTCTAGTATTTTTTGAAATTGTTTATCTTTTTTGTTACCTAAAAGGGCTTTGGGAAAATGTGTCTTAGGTATATACTTTTTTTGGCTCTACGGGAAGCTGATAGGGTGAGTTTAAACTAGTTTGAGAAGAACCTTTAGAGTTCTCAATTGGTTTAGGAACGTTCTTTTTGGAAATCACATCAGTTATCTTGGGTTATTCTATGTCATTATCAATTGCTCGGCCAGAACAAAGGGTAATGGCAATTTTAACTTCTCCATGTGAATCAACATTACTACCAATTTCATTGACATGGGCTTGGGAAACACATTTTGGATCAGGGATGGGTTGACTGGGGAATGTTTTTTTTTTCCCTTCCCACGCTCAACTGTTGTAACTGTTGTTGAAGTTGGTGGATGGCTTGGGAATTAGCAGCATTAGTTGTCATTAATTGGTGCATCACATCCTCCAATGATGGTTTTGGAGGTGGTAAATGAGCAACATATTGCGTTTGAGGTACCAAGTCCCGAAAGTTGCTAAGTTGAGGTTAACCATAAGAATTATGAGGGACAAGTACCATAGAAAGGTTCACAGGCTGATTTTTCCGATACGAAAGAGGTCCTCCCTGTGGTGGATATTGATTCTGTTGCAACTAGTTAGATTGAGGTCCATATTGAACCCGTCTGGGATAAGTGCGTGAGTTGTGGGCTTGTCCACTAGGTTGCCTAGGGTGTTGAAACCTAGGAGGATTCCCTGAACTTCTTTGCCTAGGGTGTTGAAACCTAGGAGGATTCCCTGAACTTCTTAGTGGTTGTTTATAAAAGTCACCACCATAGGAAAGGTTAGAATGATATCGATTTGCAGATGTGTATGTTTGATTTGCGTTCACACACCTTCTCTGGAGGTTCATTGCCACTTGAAGTTAAAGGACAATCAGAATCTATATGATCTCTTTTGAGGCAAAAGGTACAAGGCTTATAAGTATGCTCTTTGGCTTCAGAGGTAGACTTTGTCACAATAGATTTCATTTCCTTAGCAAAGTCCTTGAGGAAGGTTTTGATGTCTTGTTCGGGATCTTCATTTGGTACAAATAGACTTGATTTTCTTGAATAACTAGGTTTCAAGTCTCTATGGGCAGTCCATTGTCGAGAATCGTCAGCAAGTTCACTTAGAAAGGTATAAGCATCAGTATCAGTTTTACGCATGAATTCCCCTTGATGCATGGATTCAATTATTTCTAGATTCGACAATCAATCCATTATAGAAACTTTGTACTAGCACTCGTTTTTCAAAGCCACGATGGGGGCACTTGATGAGTAAATCTTGAAAGTGGTCTCATGCTTCATAAAAAAGTTCATCATATGTTTGAGTAAATTCCTCAATTTCTCTTCTAATTTCTAGGGTTTTTCTCATGGGGAAGTACTTCGCTAGAAATTTTCTAACTAAATCCTCCCATGATTTAATGGAATTGACAGGGAGGGAATTTAGCCATGAGGTGGCCCAATCATCAAGAGAGAAAGGAAACAAGCGAAGTTTGACATTTTCTTCATCTATGTTTTGGTTCTTAAAAGTACTACAAACTTCAAGAAACTTTCCAAGATGGACATATGGGCTTTCTTGATCATGCCCATGAAACTTCGACAACATATTAATAATAGCTGGTCTAATCTCAAATTGAGTTGTCGTGATAGGGGGCGGTTCAATGCATCCGTGCACATTAGCAGCAAGGGGGACATTGTATTTCCAAATTAGACGTTCTTCCATTTTAGTGTTGATTGGAGAGTGAGGGTAGGTAGGTGAAAATGGGTGTGGTGAAGAAACAAATAGTGGATTAGGGTGGCTAGAAAAAATTTGGGTACGAATGATTACGCCCAAACAATACACGCGGTCAATTGCAGTAAAGAATGGGGTGTCGATCCCACGAGGAAAAACGATCTACAAAATAAGGTTAAGGAAGACAAACTATGCGAAACTAAAATAAATTCTAACAAATTTAAAATACGGAATTGAATTTAATTTAATGAAAACTAAGTTTGAGAAAATCACAAGGTTCCAAGAATCCCTCCTAGACTTCACACGCCAACTAGTATTGATTCGCTATGATGACTCAACTACGTGTTTCACATCCCAAACGACGTAGTCGGAAAAATAATATTTTAATCATTAATATACCCTAATGTAAATGAATTTAAGATTTCACTTTTTCTAAGAAAACACAAAGGTTTGTCATATGTGATATCTTAAACTTACGATATATCCGGAGACAATACCGTAATAAATGACGATCACATATAACTAACCTACCGGAATCAATTAATCCTTAAACATTCCACACATAAGAAAAGCGTGACTAAGCTTATATGGAGAAGAAAAGATAATCACCGGAGTAATAAAAATCTACGAAGAAATCTATGAAATCTCTGTCACTAAAATAACATAAATTTCTATATTAAATAAAAGTGAGAATCATTAAACATCATTATTCATCGTGAACACTTAAAGCGAATCAATTACTAATTTAGTGTGTTACATCTAGGAGTTCACCTCTTCACCTTGCGTGGGGTTTAGTGACTCATGGTGGTGGTGGTCACAGCATCAATCGAGGAGGAATCCATCACTTCCTGTCCGCGCACGAATCCCGAGAAAAACAGCTAAATTTACAATGTGGTGGCTCTTACAAGTTCTCGGGGTGCAAATAGCCCCAACTGTTTTTCAAAAATGAAAAAACAGTTTCTCCCGCGCGAAACCTGCTCTGCTGCTTCCTTCGTCTTCTCCAGCGAGACGCGACCAGCTCCGCCGCTGTTCTCCGCTCCTCGCGAGCTTCCTCACCTCTGGTTGGGTTCCTGTACCTGCAAGAAGACAGAGAGAGGTTGAGGAAGCAATGAAATCAACTCAAACGCAAAGGAGGACGAGGAACAGGGACTCCCTGTTGCGGGGTGGTGGCGACTCTGTCGCGGATGTTGTGTGCCGGCTGACGCGCCGCTTGCGGCGGTGGTCGTGAGAGAGTGATGCAGGAAGGAGCTCGAGATGAAGAGAAGGAACAGTGGCGGCAGCGAGGGGGAGAGAAACAGGGAGGTGCTCCCTGTTTCGCGGCAGTGCCGTGCGTGCAGTGGTGGCGATGGTGCTCGGGTGATGGTGGCTGTGAGAGAGAGAGAAGGAGATGGTGGTGGCGGCTGTGTTATGGACAGGGATGACGGTGGCGAGGACGGTGATGAGGTCGACGTTTGTACCGTGAACAGGGTGGTTAGTGACGGTGGCGAGGACGGTGGCGAGATGGTGGTTAGATGGTGGTTGGTTAATGGCGAGAGACACAGGGGTCCATGTCTCTGCCCGGATGGAGTAAGAGATGGCGGCAGGAAAGAAAAGAGATTGGAAAAAAAGAGAGAGATCAAAGATGTGGACGAGACCCCCTTTTTATAGAAAAAGGAAGAGAATACCTAAATAGGGTTTCCCTATTGTTGGGCTTAGGATTCTAACTTCCTGGGCTTGGGCTTGGGCTTGGGTGTGTGAACCACTCTTTTGTACCACCGTTAGAATCAACAGATTAATAATTTCCTCAAATTGCCGCCTTAATGCGATCTTATCGTTCACAGCGCGCAGATTCCTACAAAAACATAAAAATGAAATAATTAGAATAAAATATATTAATTGAAGCACTAACATATATAAATTAAGGGATATATTTTGTAATAATTACGTGTATATCAAATACCCCCAAACCTATATTTTGCTAGTCCTCGAGCAAAACAAAATAAAGAATAAAATCCTAACTCACTTTCGTAGGAATCACGGTTGCACTTACCTTAACGTGCAACAAGGCTTTAAACCTCTAGATTACCTCTAGAGGACGAGTTATAGTCTCGTGAGGGTTTCCAGAAATGCTACCCCCAAACATTACTGACTCAATTAAAACAAAATCTATTTTCTAAAAACATAATGCAAAACATATGAACACTCCCTTTTATATTAAGAAAAATAACAAACTAATATTGTCACAAAAGTATATCAATAGAGTACAATAATTTAACAGTATCTAAAGGTTAAATGGATTTCATAATCATTCTCAACTCGAAGTGTGTGTGTGAGGAGCCTTATCAACATAACTCTTCATCTCATAATAAAGATGTGACAAGATAACCTTTGGAAAAGACGTTTCGACTACAATTCTCTCATGTCGCTCAGAAATGAAACGCTCAGAGATTGGGCACTCAGTTTATATGTGAGGACAAGAATATACTATGGAAAATGCAGACATCTCACATATAATTATCATGAAAAACGAAATTTTCAAATAGTGAAATGAATATGATCTCATGGACCGGAATATTGATTACTTTTGAGAATGTTGAATCAAACACCATAGTTCTTGCCTATTCAATCTCCACATCTATTAAGCTAACTTTCACTTAAGATCAATCAGGTCTTTATTAGGTTGTATTGGGGCTTGGATTATGGCAAACAATAAGGGACAAAAGGATACAAAGATTTTCTGAGAATGGATACACCCTTGAACAAAACACATAGGGCATTGAAGAACAAATCAATGTTGTACACCATTATTTTCTTCTTCAATTGCAATTTTTTTTTTTTTTTTTTTTTTTTAAACATGCTTTTCCCCATTGATACAATCCAACACTTTTACTTAGAGGGTGCATGAAATATCCCTTTTTTTTTTTTTTTTTAATTTCTATTTCCCCATTCCATAAATATATCTCACCGTATCCATTCTTAGAAAATTGGGTAAGGATAAATTAATAAAGGTATTACTCCTTGGTTGGAGTAGGTATTGGGAATGGGGATAACAAAGAAAAGGCTATCTAAAGGCTCAAAGGGCTGCAAATGGATATTTATTATTGGGTAGGCTAAAAGGCTAAAAATGGTTTAAAGAAAGAAATGCCTGTATCACTTCATAAGTTTTAGTTAGTACTAGGACATCTCAACTAAATAAAGCAAGAAGTTCTAGTGGAAAGATTCAATTTTTATGTCATTCTTAAAGCAATCAATAAGAAAATCAAGAATAATGAGATCATCAACGAAATAATGCGGACTCAAGAAAAATCAGAGTGTAATTAATAACCCTCAAGAAATAAAGAATGGCTCAAAACTCACAAGGGTTAAGTCTCCACTATTATTCTAAGGTTTTCTAGTTCAATACTTCACTAATCAACTTTAAATCATGTTGACTTGGCTCATAGTGCGCGAAAAGTCGAGTTGAAAAGTCTCGCGAAATACATCTAACATAAGGATAATATCAAATACCATGTTTTCCACTAATATAACTATGTGACACATGCTAGTATGTGTTTTCTCAAAATTAAAGGCAACAAAATCATTCTCTAAAATTGAAGAGAACTCAAAACCTCTTTTTTTTTTTTTTTATTATTATTTTATTCACCAAGAGTTCGGATTTCAAATGCATTTTCAAGAAGATTTTACACAATTACCATAATCATCTAAGTATTCAATGGAGATTGAGTAGAACACAAAAATGACTCGGTTTAATTGTAAAATACCTTTTAAACTCAAAGATTTTTGAAAATTGCATAAAAAATCTAATAAACCACACCCCCAAACCTAAACCAAACATTGTCTTCAATGTATAAAATAATAATCATGACAAAGCAAGGCAAAAGAAAAGAGGAGGGTTAGAGTGATATTACCATGGTGAAGCTTTACCAATTTTAATGAAATCTTCCACCAATGAACGCTCAGAAACATAAGAATCATGGAGTTTTCATTAGAAATCGATAAAATGCATACTCGACATTAACAAAGAAAACAAAAAAAAAGGCAAGTTGTAAGTCAAAAATGTTATGGAGCTAACGAGTATGAGTGAAACACAACTAAATAGGGTACTCAAAAATCAATCCAAACTAACAGCAAAGACACACAACTAAGGCTAGGCTGCCTCCTAGGAGCGCTTGGTTTAACGTCTTCAGCCCGACATATATTCTCCCTCATGAAAGATATACCATGAAGTGACGAGGAAGAACATAGGAAACATTCACTTTCAAACCTAGTCTATGATATAAATGAGTCAAAAAGGTTAAGGAATCGTATACCAACAACCTGAAAAGTTGAGGATCAGTCCACTCAAAAATAGCAACCACCTGATGTTTCCTTTTGATAGTGCATAGATCCTTGATGACCCTCGCATAAGTTGGTACCTGTTTAATCACATGCAGCAAAGGTAAGTTAATTTTAACCTGTTTCAAGTGTTCTAGAATCTCACCATGCATTTCTGATTTCTTTCCAGGAGGTCGTAGTGCTTGAGGAAAAAGAACTGAAACTGGAATGTTCTTATTGGGCTCATCCTCAGGGATGTTCTCCTTTGCACTTGGGGAGGTGCTTATAGTTGTGAACGAGCTTGATCCATCTAAAATCTTATCACTCTGAGTAGTGATGGCATTAATCTCTATGACATTCTGAGAGTCTGAAGTAGAGGTTTGTGCCATAAGTTGGCCCTTCGGATTTGCTTGAGGCTGTGACTGAAATTGGTCCTGAGCTTGTATTGTTAATGAACTTGCCAGCCTTGTTATTTGGCTTCTGATCTCCTTGTTCTCCTCTGCCAACTGTGTCAATGCAACCTCAATTTTGTGATTAGTTTTACCTTGTGCCTCTATAAATGCATGCAAAGTGTCTGATAAGGAACTTTTATTAGATTGCGCATTGTACGGAGGTGCAGGGTATGACTTAGGTGGTTGTGCCTGTGGGTGTGTAGGTTGGTCGGCCTCAGACCTCCAGCTAAAGTTAGGGTGATCTCTCCAGCCATAATTGTAAGTGTTAGAGAATGGTGAGTAAGGCTTCTTGTACATCCCTAAGGCGTTACATTGTTCCTCATAAACCCCTCTCATCTCAGTCAAGGTCGGGCAATCCTGTGCTAAGTGTTCAACTCCCCCGCATATAAAACAGGCGTCCTGTAGCTCAACTCTGGCAACAGTATGTGCGGGCCTACCATCCTTGGTCTTAAGTGCCTCTAACTCCCTAGTTACTCTATTAAGTTGGGCTCTAAGGCTATTCTCTTCCCTAAGTTGGTAAACTCCAGCTGGGAGTGTTCTATCTGTGCTCTCAGTAGCACTTGGACCAGTCCAAGTGTGGGCCTTTTCAGCTAAGTCATTCAGGTACTCAATGGCCTCATCAGGGTCTTTTTGCAAAAACTCTTCATTACACATCATCTCAACGAACTGACGTTCTCTACTGGTGAGCCCCTCATAAAAATAAATGACTAAGCGCCAACTCTCATACCCATGGTGTGGGCATGTATTCAAGAGATCCTTGAACCTTTCCCATGCTTGATATAATGTCTCGCTATTCTTTTGGGTGAAGGTACAAATCTGTCTCTTTAGACCGTTGGTTTTGTGGTGAGGAAAGTATTTATTAAAAAATGTTTGGGTCATCTCCTCCCACGAATCTAAGTGGTCTCTATTCCAACTCACACCCCTAATGTTTTTTTTTATAAATTTTTTTTTTGAAAGTTTTTAATTTTTTTTTTTTTAGAAATAAAATAAAATTAAAAATTAAAATGGATCTAAAACCTAAAAATAGAATAAAATAAAATAAAATGAAAAATGAGCAAGAAAGATAATACCCGAAACCTTCTTTGTAGGATGACGCTTGTTCCCCGGCAACGGCGCCAAAATTTGATTACGCCCAAACAATACACGCGGTCAATTGCAGTAAAGAATGGGGTGTCGATCCCACGAGGAAAAACGATCTACAAAATAAGGTTAAGGAAGACAAACTATGCGAAACTAAAATAAATTCTAACAAATTTAAAATACGGAATTGAATTTAATTTAATGAAAACTAAGTTTGAGAAAATCACAAGGTTCCAAGAATCCCTCCTAGACTTCACACGCCAACTAGTATTGATTCGCTATGATGACTCAACTACGTGTTTCACATCCCAAACGACGTAGTCGGAAAAATAATATTTTAATCATTAATATACCCTAATGTAAATGAATTTAAGATTTCACTTTTTCTAAGAAAACACAAAGGTTTGTCATATGTGATATCTTAAACTTACGATATATCCGGAGACAATACCGTAATAAATGACGATCACATATAACTAACCTACCGGAATCAATTAATCCTTAAACATTCCACACATAAGAAAAGCGTGACTAAGCTTATATGGAGAAGAAAAGATAATCACCGGAGTAATAAAAATCTACGAAGAAATCTATGAAATCTCTGTCACTAAAATAACATAAATTTCTATATTAAATAAAAGTGAGAATCATTAAACATCATTATTCATCGTGAACACTTAAAGCGAATCAATTACTAATTTAGTGTGTTACATCTAGGAGTTCACCTCTTCACCTTGCGTGGGGTTTAGTGACTCATGGTGGTGGTGGTCACAGCATCAATCGAGGAGGAATCCATCACTTCCTGTCCGCGCACGAATCCCGAGAAAAACAGCTAAATTTACAATGTGGTGGCTCTTACAAGTTCTCGGGGTGCAAATAGCCCCAACTGTTTTTCAAAAATGAAAAAACAGTTTCTCCCGCGCGAAACCTGCTCTGCTGCTTCCTTCGTCTTCTCCAGCGAGACGCGACCAGCTCCGCCGCTGTTCTCCGCTCCTCGCGAGCTTCCTCACCTCTGGTTGGGTTCCTGTACCTGCAAGAAGACAGAGAGAGGTTGAGGAAGCAATGAAATCAACTCAAACGCAAAGGAGGACGAGGAACAGGGACTCCCTGTTGCGGGGTGGTGGCGACTCTGTCGCGGATGTTGTGTGCCGGCTGACGCGCCGCTTGCGGCGGTGGTCGTGAGAGAGTGATGCAGGAAGGAGCTCGAGATGAAGAGAAGGAACAGTGGCGGCAGCGAGGGGGAGAGAAACAGGGAGGTGCTCCCTGTTTCGCGGCAGTGCCGTGCGCGCAGTGGTGGCGATGGTGCTCGGGTGATGGTGGCTGTGAGAGAGAGAGAAGGAGATGGTGGTGGCGGCTGTGTTATGGACAGGGATGACGGTGGCGAGGACGGTGATGAGGTCGACGTTTGTACCGTGAACAGGGTGGTTAGTGACGGTGGCGAGGACGGTGGCGAGATGGTGGTTAGATGGTGGTTGGTTAATGGCGAGAGACACAGGGGTCCATGTCTCTGCCCGGATGGAGTAAGAGATGGCGGCAGGAAAGAAAAGAGATTGGAAAAAAGAGAGAGATCAAAGATGTGGACGAGACCCCCTTTTTATAGAAAAAGGAAGAGAATACCTAAATAGGGTTTCCCTATTGTTGGGCTTAGGATTCTAACTTCCTGGGCTTGGGCTTGGGCTTGGGCTTGGGCTTGGGCTTGGGCTTGGGTGTGTGAACCACTCTTTTGTACCACCGTTAGAATCAACAGATTAATAATTTCCTCAAATTGCCGCCTTAATGCGATCTTATCGTTCACGCGCGCAGATTCCTACAAAAACATAAAAATGAAATAATTAGAATAAAATATATTAATTGAAGCACTAACATATATAAATTAAGGGATATATTTTGTAATAATTACGTGTATATCAACGAACCAAGTGATTGTTGGGTCGTTCCCAAACTTTCATAAAAGGAAAAAAAAAATGGATTGAAAAGATGATAGTGACAAACCACAAGATCAAGTATCCCTAGACGATTGCTAAGAAGACATACACAAGCAAAAATCACTTATGAACCACACAAATGCCAAATCTAAGCAAACAACATTTTAATAGGATTTTATCTTGTTAATCTGTGAGGGACAAGATTGATTGAAACCAGCTGACGTTACGCTGTTATCTATTATTGTCTGATTAGATAGGGTGCTAACATATGATCCTAAAAGCTTGTATCCAACAATACAGAGTCAAAAATTAGGAAGTCAGAGTTACGCTTGCAAGAAGCCGTATTATTGCACAAGTGACAGGAGATCACGTGGTCTAATGAAGAACTGTACATGTGCTACCGCTCTGTAGATCGATTGATATAAGAACGATGCGTGTCAAATACGTACTTAGGGTGTGTGTTCCTAGCCAAAACTGTTAGTTACACCACGTCCTTTTGCGGTCTGCAGCTTACTAATGACTTGGCGTACTAGGTGAGTTACTCATGTGGCAGTGACCTCTCAGAGTTCATTGAATGATTAAACCCAACGTCATGTTTTGCTTTAGTCAACACAAAATTCAACAGAATAACCTAGGTCTTAGTTGTCATATGAACACCGTTCTAGTTGGCTATAATCTTGGTTGATTTTATTACGTGTCTTGGTTTCACACAGCTGGAGTGATGAGGTGGGTGATGAAATCCCACCAGTCTGCCCTTTCTGTTTATGGTAACTTATTAACGTAAGCAACCACACAGTTCATTAAGATACAAAAACATAAACAAATACCAAGCAATGTTCAATCGATTTTCACTCAGCACCCAAGCCACTAAAACAATGTGTTTGAAAGAGATACTAACTTGTGAGCTCTGACACAAGGTCTCCACCGTGGGAGTAGAGAGAAGTGTTATTTGAGAGCTACTCCTCCTAGGTTCAAGCAATTGCTCCCCCCCCCCCCCCAACACCATTGGTTGTCCACTACAAAAAAATAGCCCTTTTTTAATTGCTATCTAAATAAATAAGCACACAATCAAACGATTACAAATGCAAAGATGTTTAATGGTCTTGGTCATGAAGTCAAATTTTTTTTTTGAAAGTGAATTAATTTAAACCTAAAACTAACAATCAACCTAATGCTAAAATAATGCCTAACTATTACAAGTTGCACTCGACCATTCGAGGCATATTAAAAAGAAGTTAATAAAGAATAAACTCTCTTCCTCACTAAAAACTACAAAAAAATAAATTAAAAAAAAAAGGTTTTTAAGCAAGTCTTAGGCAATTTTGCAGCCTTATCACCCACTTTTCCAAACGAATTTGTTCAACAGGCAACCGACATAAATTTTTTTACAGAAATTCAGGGGAGTGTCACGTAATGTGCTGTAAAATTTTCACGTTAAATGGATGTTGTTTGATCCGTCTGTTGTGTTGTTTCTGTTATATGCTGAAAATTACCCAAAAAACGCATAAAGATGACAAAAACTAAAGAAAAGGGGGAAATAATAAAAATAAATAAAAATCTTTTCTATTATCTCCAAAGTTGTATCTTCGAGAATGTCTTCCTTCACCAAGTGATGTGCAACGACGCCATTTGATTGATGCAAAAAACCGACATTAATGTCGTGGCATGATTTTCGACATCAATCAAAGAAATATCTATTGTTTTTATTTATTTTTCCTTCAACTTGCAATACACTTCAACAATGCACAGTGAAAGTAGGGGTTATCGACTATTTTACGTGGATTAGAAGACAAATCTGAATTTTAATTTAAAGAATAAAGAGAAGAGTAAAATAATTGATGGTGAAAATAAACTAAAAGTTAAAGAAGAAAGAGAAACAATTGAAAAAGAGAAAAAAGATAAAACTTACTTCTTCAATGGAATTAAACTGTAGTACATGCACTTCTCTACCAAGTAAAAATATAAAGCCAAGAACTACAACTAAAAAAAAACTCTCTAAAAAAACTATCAAAGAAAAACTCTCCTTTACGAACTCCATGTATGGGATTTTTATAGATAAAAAAGATTTGAGTGAAATAAGGAAACATGGTTGAATGAAACAAGGAAACATGGTTTGAGTTGAACAATGCAACATGGTTAAATGAAACAAGGAATGGTTGAGTGAAACAAGGAATGGTGTTGAAGTTGAATAAGGAAACATGTCTTGTGGAGATTTTTTTATGATAAAGTTGGCCATGTGGATGTCCAAATTTTCATATTGATTTTCTCGAGATCCGTAGTTGTTGTTTTGTGGGCTTGACTTCATGGGTCTTGGGATTAAAATTCTTTAATCCTTGTGAATGCATTTGAACTCACATTGAGTATTCTAGTTGTTGAATTTAGCCTTATTGTGCCACTTTATGCATGATTTGAGATTTGTGCTTGAATTCCAACAAAATGCACAAAAAACACGTAATGAGATATTTTTATTTGATAATTGGACTTAACAATTGTATATTTAGGGGTGTAAAACTTGATGTTTTGGGTGCTTATCACCCCACACCCACCCCACACCCGGGCCTGGGTGTGCAAGTGTCTAAGTTGGGAACAACATCATTGATTAAGACATGGTCGTTGCCCAGCAATATTGTGAGATGGTTCCGAGGGCTTCCCGACCTTCACCCACAACCAAAAAGTGGTATCTTCGTAAAAACTCTTTGGGTTTGTTTGAAGTTGTGTGAAATAGTGGAGCTCTGAAGGTCGTTTCTAGTGCACTTGTAGTTATGAAAATTGTTCGAATGAGAAATTAGTAAATTTTACAGAAGAGTGCGGTTACATATGGTTGGAAATTTGAATTTGGTTAAGCAATATGTGTTTCTGATGGCCCTGTGTATGTTGCTTCAGGTGTAGTTACATAGCTCCAAGGAAGTTTGTTGGATATCTTGAGGGTTTGGTATGAAGATATGAAAATTTGCAATATGGATGTTTGTGCACACTATGTTTTTGTAAAGTCTAGATCGGAACTCCATCCTGGCCAAGGTGGAGTTGTTGGTTTGGCACCTTCAAGAGTATGACACTTGTGAGTGTGTTTGGAGGGGTGATGCTTCCACTCTGAATAATCAGTGTGACATCTTCAGGTGTATGACACCTTTGAGTGTATGGCTTCTATGAACGCATTTGGAGGGGTGATACTATCACTTTGGATTATCAGTATTGTTGCTTATGTTCATGATGATCAGCTCAGATTTTCAAAATCTTCATCGAGGTGAAAATTTGTTGAAAATTATGAGAATGTGGTGGAATACGGCAGAAGCTTTCATTACCTCCTCAAGTGGCTTGGCTTGAAGTTTGTGAAAACTTAAGGATAAAATAAGGAAAAAAGCAGTTTGAATAAGTATGTGGTGTGATAATTGACTTTGACCTGACTTTCTTAATGATAAAGTAAAAAGATATCAATTTGAACAAGTAAGTGGAGCTAACCGTCTTTGTTGACTTTGGTTTGTTTTCTTAAAGATGAAGTAGGGAAGAGAAGAGATGTCTTCTAACATCCTCAATTCCTTTATAAATAAGGACTAGGTCCCTTAGTTGAATAACTTCAAGCCAGTATAGCTTTTGAAGTTCAGGGTGGATCTCATCTGTTCAGGAAAGTTGAAATATGTTTTGTTTGTTTGTCGAATTTTCATTTGTTTAGTTTGGGGTTTCACTTGAGTTTCTTTATAGAAACCAATTTGAGAGGAAATTTGTATTTTGTTTATAATCCCCCATTTGATCAATCTTTCAATTTGATTTAGCCTCAAGAGATGTGAGAGACCCAACCCAATATATGAAAACTCCGAGTTTGTTTCCGAAATTAGTTTGGAAAGTTTATTAGTTGGGAAATTCATATCAATTTGTTCCTTTGCTCGTCGGATTTTCAATTGTCTGTACCAAAAATTGATGTTCTATTTTAGTAGCACACAACTTAATACCCTGCTTTGTGATTGTAGTATAGAATAAGTAGGGATCGTTCTGAACCGGGGATTAGAGGGCTTGCCAACTAGCACTAAGAATAATTAAAAGACAACTAACAACCTAATTAAGTAAATAATGGGGGATTGAATTTTCTAAATTAAACTATAAAAATAACTACGAAAATTACTATAAAGATAATAGAACTAAAGGATAGCAAAGATAAAAATTAGCTAAGGGTTTATCTCCACACACCAAACATATGCTCATAAATCAATCTTCAATAATCACTTGCTAATTCGTGAGTGACAATGCTAAAGATTAACCGTGATCAACACTGCATTAATCTTATTATTTTTCCAAGTTCATTGAATTAAACTTAGCGTCGCTTTCAAACTATTCTTATCATGCTATCTAATCAGGAATCGCAAGTTAGATAACAATCTAAGATCATTAAGTTTTGTGGAAAATATGAACACTGACTAGGCAATTACAAGTATGATCAACATCTTGTTCCTACCTAGATTTTTACTTAACCTTACCAACGTTTCTTGGTATTTACTACTTGTGAGTACAAGATTATAACAATTAGGTGAAATTCTCCTATACTCTAGCCCCAGATCCTAGCATGCTTACGAAGTTAGCCACCTTAAGAAACATACAAAGAAAAGTTCTCTATAAAGCCGTTAAGCAAAACACAATCACTAATAGCTAGGAAGATAAAATTCAATTAATTTATAAAACACATGTTCGGGGCTTCGAATCCACCCCTAACTAAGAGGAGTTTAGCTAGACATATTAATTATGTTCAAACAGTAGTCCATAATTAATTATCAAACTAAAAATAAGAAAAAGAGAGGTTTAGAGATGAAAAATGTTGTCGCCTGATCCGTGGTGGCGGAGAAAATCTTATGGGGTGCGGATAGTGGATTGCTGGGTGCTGATAGCAGAGTGAAAGGGATGAAAGGTTCTCCCTTTCTCCTTCTTTTCCACTTGCTATCCGTGACCTCGAGGAAGGGAGGCGTGCGTGCTGTTGAGAAACGGTCAGTGAAGATGGATGGTGAGTAATGGATGGCGAGTAATGGAAGGCTCGCAGCTCTTCTGCTGTGATTGTGTTGCTGTTGTGGAATAGAGAAGAAGCAAGAAAGAGGGTTGCTTAACTGTGTGGCGTGAAAAGGGAGGTGATGTCTTGAAGGAGATGGGTCTGTACGAGATGGGAATGGTTTGTGAAGGGTGCGGGCAGAACTGTGAACAATATGTGCGTGGTGTGAAATTGGCGATAGGGACGACTGATGGTGTGGTTGATCTCGCAAGGATGGTGAAGATGGATGAATGGCTATGGCGGCTGTGGATGAGGAAGCTATGGATGGATGTGTTGAGGATGTTGTGGATGGATTCGTGCTGCTGCGAGGATGAGGAGGCTATGGATGGGTGACGACTTGTTGTGGTTGCAAGCATGATTGCTTCGGGGCATGTATCATTCATTTTATAATTGTTTTCTTCGCGGTTTCCTTCTTTGCGTAGTTTCCTTTTGCAATCAGTATTTCTAAATTGTCAATTTGCTTCACTTAGCTTCTATTGTGGAATCTTGTTATTGGAAACCTACACAAACACGAAAATAGCAATTAGTACCATAATTAACAAGAAATAACTAAAATTACATATAGAAATATGGTACTAAAATAGCATAATTATACTCCTATCATTTGGTTTTTTTTTTTTTTTTTTGTCCGGGTTTTGATTGGTTTCCATTTATGTATTCATTTGGGGTTTGTATTTGGGTCTCTTTTGAGAAACCAATTTCTACAAGGGTGTTTGTAATTTGTCTGTAATTTGAATTTGAAACAATAAGGTTTATTTGTTTGTCGCGGATGGAGGCAAGTTTGACGAACCACGTAAATTATGGCTTTGATATTAGTCATTTGTTTTGTAACTTTACATTTTGGTATTTGACACCCTTCCGCATACAACACTGAATCCCAAGTGAACACATTGATTTTTATCCGAAACTTGGTTGACTAGCGTTGAATAGTTAGTTAAGCAAGCACGTGCAAAATATTCAAACAATAATGCCCTACTTTGACCTACTTATTGTGGATCCGATGTGAGTAAATAACACAATTCCCGAGAAATTTAACAACTCGGGATTAAAAAAAGACATAATACTCAATGCAACATTAACTAAAACAAAAGATCTACGATTAACTTTTTAACAGTAATTCCAAAGTGGCATTGACGTGATAGGGATACAAGTTGTGGTTTCCAACCTATGTCCTAAGACGACAAACTTTTAGCATGACTAAAAAATATATGCAAAAACATATGATCATAATGGTTATAGGGCATGGACATGTTTTTTGTCAAATTTATTTTCAATAAGCTTGGATTTTTTTTTTTTTAGTATAATAGGAGGAGGTGTTGCTATGAGATTGCAGGCAAGAATATAATATCAAATAGAGATTCTACATAGTTTGAAATTGTTCGAAGGGATTAGGCGTCTCCCACTGGGACTAGTGTATATTATGTGCTCTTATGGATCTAATTATTTTAATTTGATTACTTTATACAATTTTTTTTTTATAAATATAGTTTGACTTATGATAACATATTTGGATGAAATATTATAATAAAAACTCATATGTTGTCAAATAAATAAATAAAGATGAGTGTGCATCAAATAAATTTTGTTGGGATGTGTGTGATAAGCTAATGACATCACATTTGCATATATATATATACTAATCATTCATTGCTGCTCTTTATGTAGTCAGTAAACAAACTGTCCATCAAATATATGAGTTGAGCTGCACAAATAAATAACACTTATAAAAGTTATTGTTTTTGTAACGTATAATGAAAATGAAGTGAGGTCATTAATGAGATGGAGAAATCAATTTCCTTCTTCTTTTTTTACAAAAAAAATGACAAAATTGCCTCCCTAGATTTGCCTATATAAAACTTTTCTCTTTCACACTCATAACACTCTAAATCGTGAAAACAAGATTGAAAAAACAACAAACAAAGAAAATGTCTCTTCCCGAAGAATGCGAGAGTCTCACAAGAGCTTTTTCAGGTTTTTTTTTGTTTTTTTTTGTTTCCAATTTATCTAAATATTTATTTTCTTAAAGAACAATTTTTTCTTCCTTTCTCCTTGTAATAATAAATTTTTGTTTTGTTTTCGGTCGGAAAATATGAAGGATTTGGTGTGGATGAGAAATCAATTATAGAGGTTGTTGGGAGATGGAGTTCAGAGGAGACCAAGACATTCAGGAAAGGATGCACTCACCTTTTCTCACAAGATGAACGCCATCTCTTGGAGAAATGGGACACCAATCTCATGGCTCTTCTCAAGCGCGAGTTCTCACGTTTCAAGGTATGCTTTTTGCATTTTATTTCTCTCACTAGTTTGGATATGCAAACAATATCAATTATTTGAACTCAATTCCATGTGATTAAAAACAAATAGTGTTTCAAGAACAATGGACGAAGATTCGCATGTTCAACATAGATTTTATCACCACCACTTACAATTGAAAAACATTGATGTTGGCTTTATGACCCAAATAAATCATCTAGGTTTTAGGTTGCGGTTAACCACAACTAGTAAAATGGGTTAGCTAGGTTTGAATTGGATGAAATTTGACATTATACACATAATTCAAAAGCATAAAATTCCAACTTTATCAAAATTAGAATCATGCATGTATTGATTTGGTTTTGGGCTCTAATAATTTTGGTTATTAATATATACTAGGGTGTCGACGAGCTCTACGTGCGTGGATGTTCAATAAAGTTTTTTTATTTTTTTACAAGAGTTTAATAAAAAAAATTATAATTAAATTTCTATACAAAATAATTATATATAATTTTAAAGTCGATGTATAGTTTATAAATAAATAAGAGATTTCAAATAAATTATGTTAGGGGCTTATATATAATTAATAAATGTTTGAGAGGGGTGGTTTTGATTGTAAAAGTATGAAATATGGAGGATAAAATGGGAAATCAAAAAGTTGGATGTAAGGGTCATTTTATAAGTTTTATGTAATTGGAGGGCTTCAAATAAATACATATAGGGTCTAGGTATAATTAATGAATATTTACAGGGGACTGATTTTGATTGTAAATAGTTTAAATTTGGGAGGGTGAAATGGTAAAAAAAATGTAATAGTATTTTTCATTTGAATGACCTAAACACCAATGTCACTTTTTACCCATCTTTTACTTTTTCTTGTAAATATTATAGAGTTGAAAGGGACAAAATGGAATGGAAAATCAGGTTGAAGACACACTTTTCACTATTCATAAAGGGAAAGTATAGTTATATAGTTCAAATATGCATCAAAGCAAAAATCGTTGTCTTAACATATTTCAGTACTGCGAGAATGTTTTAGTTAATTATTCTTTTAATAAAAAATAAAGTTAAATGAGGTTTCTCTATTTATTTTTTCAATTTATTAATAGGAAAAAAAGAGTAAGTTATATATATATATATATATATATTGAAGTGTTTTTAAGACCTTACAACATTGAAATTACTTATTTTACATAATTATCAAATAGGCATTCATGTACTTGTATAATTATATGTCAGGTATAGTACCATTTATGAAGCGTTTGAAATAATACCCGTTTCGTACCATTTTCTATTTGATTCAATAACAAAGTATCATAATCAACATATTTCCAAGGGACCACAAGTATATAGGTAAAGTTTACACCCTAGAGACAATTGTGGTGTTTCTTAGTCCTTACTAGTCTTAAAATTATAATATTTAATGAAATTGAGTGATTATGTGTATTGATGAATTGAAAAAAAATGGTGTATTAGCTACAACTGTAAATAAATTTTTTTTCTAAAGTGAAATTCTTCATTAAATACTTTCAAAGTCAAAGTATATTTCGTCATATGCATCAATTGTTGCAATCAACTCCACTTTGATAGGTATTTTTTGGATTGTTACTTCAAGAATAATGTCTACCAGAAAGCCTTTTATCAAATATTTGCATTAATAATAGTATAAATTAAATATATAAGATGCACATGCTTTGATTCTATTCATCACAGAATATTTTTATTTGAATTCAATAACAATATCATTTTGTTAATAATTATATGTTTTTTAGTAATGTTATTTATATTTTTTAAATTAGTTTTTTAGTAATGTTATTTAGATTTTTTTTTATAATTAGTGTGTATTTTTCCAAAACAACAGAAAGCTGCAGTGTTGTGGACAATGCATCCATGGGAGAGGGATGCTCGAATGGTGAAAGAATCTTTAATGAAATCTCCACAATTATATGATGTGATCATTGAGATCGCGTGTACTCGATCCTCAGAGGAGCTATTGGGAGCAAGGAAGGCATATCACTCCCTTTTTTCCCATTCTATGGAAGAAGATGTTGCTTACCATGTCCCTGATGTTAGCCGCAGTGTAAGTCTTGAGTATTAGCTATGCATAGTGTCTCATTTCATTCTCAAATCAACAAACAATCAGACATTCATTCAAAATATATGTTTTAGTTGATTTATGCATATACTATGGTATTCCTCATGCCATTGACACTTCACATGCATTTTTTTGCTAAATTTCATAAGCTGAACACCCCGCCACCATCCACACTTTCACCCCCAATTAGTTTTAAAGTGCAACCCTATCATAATGTAAAAAAAATATATACTATAAACTTTAGGGTCAGACTTATTCAAAATTTGAATCATTTGGGAAAAACAATTTCAAACACTGAAAGTGAGCTCTCCCCGAACCTTTGAGTTCGCCAAAACATGAAGTTTGGTTTTTGTTTGAATGTGCATTAAGATGCACATCTCATTTATTTTTCCCTTTTTTTTCCTGTTACTATCATCACGTCCATTTCTATGAAAAATATTGAAATACTAACGACGTGAATTACATTAGACACGTTTTTAACAACAAAACATATATTAAATTTTTAGCTCCTGTATTAATCATTGGTTTCATGGAAAGATATTAAAAAATGCATTCCAATGACACGAACTTTACCAAAATTTGACACCAAGTAAATAGTTATGACAATTTTAATTCTTAGAAAAAAAAACACAAAATAATTACAAATCTTTTATATATTATATAATTACAAATCCCCGACACAATTTTTTATTTTTTTTACTCTTTTATATATTATATAATTACAAATATGTCAATATAGAGAATGAATCTCAACCCTCAACATCTGCCCAACTCTCAATCTCAGCCATAGTTTATCTCCAAATCTTTATGAATAGTAAAACATTTAGCTGATTTGTAATATATATGTATTATTTTATATAACAAATCTAGCATGAATTTTCTTCAATTGCAACAGTTGTTGGTCGCACTCGTGAGTGCTTATAGGTATGATGGTTTGCGAGTGAATGAAGAGACCACAAAATTAGAAGCAAAGACACTTGGCGATGCCATTAAAGGTAGCGATGGAAGAGATCCTATCGAAAATGAGCAAGTAGTACGGATACTGTCAACCAGGAGCAAACCATTCCTTAAAGCCATCTGCAACTGCTACAAAGAAATTAATGGAAATACCATCTTTGAGGTATAATTATTTTAGATGCTCTTTTATATTCATTGCTAGTGTTTTGATTTTACATTTTGACCTAATTATATGAACATACTTTTACAAGGATTTGGAGTTTTATTTGAGCTTGAGACAAACTTTTACCTGTCTTTGTACTCCTCTAACATATTTCAGTGAGGTAAGGGAAAATTTTCAGAAACTTTGTTTTTCCTAGTATATTTTTGTTTTATATATTTTATCAATTTGTTATTCCAGCTATTGGACAATGCCCTGAATGTTAGGGCGGATGAGTATGCTGAGTACACTAAGGAAGCGTTGACTCGAACAATTGTGTGTCGAGCTGATGTTGACATAATGAGTATTCTAGAGGAGTATCAACATCAGTATGGAGTTTCACTTTTGAGCAAAATTCAAGAAAAAACTCGTGGAAATTTCAAGGATTTCTTGGTTACCTTGATTGCAAGGGCAGATAAATAATTAAAAAAAAGATTATTGACAATTAAAACCATTTTGTTGAACTAAACATGTATTTTGTTATCTTAATGGACGGAATTAAAGTGATACAAATTTTATTTTGTTTGTTAAAGTACTAATTTTTTATTGTGTCATTAATCTATTTTATTTATTTCTTTATTTATTTTCGGAGATTATGGATATACCCCTAACATTATGTCTTTATCGCAATTATTGTTTACAAGGTCGAACGTAGGTTTTTTCATTATCTCAACGCTATATATTTCAGTCTATGTTAATGCTATTTTAATTGGAAAGATAAAACACGACCCATTGACAAAGATTAAAAAAAAACTCATTATCATGATTTCATATTTTACTTTTTCATTTATTTTGGTTAAAATGTCATAAGTAACGAAATACATCCAATTGATAAGTATAAGTTATAGCACCAAAAGTTTATAAAAAAATCATTAGCTAAAACCTCAGTTCCGATGAAAAAGTTTGATACATACAATTCATTTACATCAAAATGATTACATTTTGGACCATGCATATGACAAAATTTAACACTTTGCAAAAAATGTTATTTATGTCACAACAATATGTTAACTTGTTCAGAGTAAATACAATGCAACACTCACAAGATAAAGATCGTCTAAGGGCAATATAACTAGGAATTTCCTATTGTGATTATATTTTTATCTCTAATTTCAAACTTAATATTGACAATTAAAAAATACATGACACATTGTCATGAAGGTGCAAAATTTATATACATTCCCCCCTTTTTCTTGTTGTATAAATTCAGAAAATAAGTTCAACCATATGGAGGCTTCAAACAATAATCCCCCCTCACACACACACAACAACAACAACAACAACAACAACAACAACAATAATAATAATAATAATAATTTGGACTATATAATGCAAGTTCTTAGGAACAATGAATGCGTGTCTTTGTCCTAAATTTTGGAATGCCCAAAATACCCTCCAAACTTTATTACATTTACAACAAAAATCAACAGGTTGGTGAAAAGTGATCAGGGGTAATTTTGTAATTTTAAAAATTAATAATATACATATGTACCATTTTACCCTACCAAATTCAGATTATTTATGATCAAAACCCACATCCTCAAATATTATTAATTATATTTAAAACCCTAATATAATTTATTCAAAGCCCTTAATGATTTATAAACTATACATAGGCCCATAAAATTATAAATAATTATTTTGCTTAGAATTTAACAATAATTTTTACTTATTATTGAAAGGTTGTAATAAAATAAAAAAGTATTGAATTTCCGCGCACGTAGAGCACGTCGACACCTTATAATATACACGATTTTCAAAAAACAAATCAATATACTTCAAAAGAAAATTTATCAAATTAACAAATGAGAATTTACAAATACAATCGTCAAAGTTAAATAAAAAAAAATCTCAAGATGAAAAGAGTATACTCTAAATTTCTTAAATATAATTTTACAAATGGTACGTCAATTATTATTAGCAATAAACAAGGAGTATAGAATAACTACAACTGCATTAGAAGATTCAGGTGAAAATTTAAACTTTGTCTCTAAATGACTAATTCGTTCTGAATATTTTGAGAAAACTGAAGAACAACTATATGCTTCAAATAAGCAACAATTACAAGTAAACTATAAATTATCTAATGATCATATTTGTCATAAAAAATATTATCTCAACCAAGAATTTTTATTAGTAAAAAAACACGGGTCAATAGATTATATTATGAATATTTTTTAACAACAATTTAACCTTTTCATGTAAATAAAGATGGAATAGTGACAAATATCTTATACAAAGAAGTAATTTTCTCAATATGTTAAAAGAACAAATATTACAATCAATTTATTAAATAAAATATCTAAAACATAAACTACTTAAAAAATAAGTAACTATAAAAGAACCGAAAAACAATTAAAAAAACCTAAATTACAAACTCAAATTAATCAATTTAAAACTAAATTAGAAACAAAAATTTGTTTAGATCTACTCAACGCCTTATGGGATAGATAACAACACCTGGTTAGTCTTCATTATGAAGATGGCTTTACGGATAAAATGATTCCATCAAAATTAGCCATCAATTACAAATCTTTAAAAAATGCTCTCAAATAGATCAGATATCCGATCCCAAAGAAATTAATTCAATAATTAAATGAAGCAAACAATATTTTCAAAGTTTGATTTAAAATCGGAATTTTGGCAAATTCAAATAACTCCACAAAATAGATACAAAATTGTTTTCCATGTGCCATTTGAATATTTTAATGGAATGTAATGTCATTTAGTATAAAAATTCTCGTTCTGAAATTCAAAACATTATGAATTATGTTTTCAATAAATACACAAACTTTTCAGTTTTATTTTATCGATGTTATACTAATATTTTAAAAAACAATTGCAAAACATTGAAACATTTAGGAATATTCCTTCAAATTTCCAAAAACAATGTTTTAGTGTTATCCTCATAAAAATACACTTTTTCCACAAAAGTATTAAATTTTGGGGAATAAGATTCGTCATGGAACTATAATCCCAAGATCAATACAATTTGCAGATAAAATCAAAGATAACAATCAATTAGAAAAAAGATTTATGCAGTCTTAATCATGTAGCAGATTTCAATAAAAATCTTTTAATTTTGATGGAAACTCTTTATTCTAGACTCCACAAAAAAACTCACATCCAATAGTCTAGTCTCTATGACAATATTGTCCGTAAAGTCAAGAATCAAAAGTCTATATTGTCTACATATTTCAAACCCTACTGCCTTCATAGTAGAATCTAATGCATAAAATCTAGGATATGGTGGTATCTTTAAGCAAAAATGTCACGATAAAGAACAATTATTACGTTTTCATTCAGTTTTTTGAATGAAAATCAATTAAATTATTCTACCATCAAAATAGAAAATTTATCAATTGTTTTCTGCATTATGAAATTTCAAGATGATCATTACAATCAACAATTTTTGCTAAACACTGGATTGTTAATCTGTCAAATAAATTTTGAAAAAAGATGTTTATTTTCATACATATTTTTGCTAGATGGCAAAGACTTTTGTCCGCCAATGATTTCCAAATCAAGTTTATAAAGGAAATTCAAACTCTATTTCTGATTTTCTTACTCTTGAATTTTTTTTAGGAAGACAACCACTGCTATTTCACAACCCTCCTTTTCGGGTCAAGAAATTCAGTCATGTCCATTCACCAAATTACTGGCAAAAATCCAAGATAGTCATACCCACGAAACACACTTTTCAGATCAAGTTGTGTAATGTCAAAATATAAATTCCCCAAACTTGTTCATCCCTCTACACCAGAGGATTCAAAACCAACAAGCAAAAGTTCTTATGCACTGATGATCAAAAATCTAAACAGAGTCGAAACTCTACAAAACCATTTTGCAGCCAAAGAACCAATCTCTCAAGGTAAAAAATCTCCAAAATAAAATCTTTTTCCTCAAACTCTGTAAAATAAATCCAAACTTCCTATTATATTGCCAAATCTATTCTTAAACCAATTTGCTTTTTAGAACCTTAATTATTTCGGAAATCTAAATAATTAACCAATCAAAGTAGCCAATTCCACTTTTCCCAAACCACTCCTTGCCTTACTGATGATCCTCATAAATCAATATTGTTTTTTAAATTTGTTTTAGTTGATGTAGGCTCAATCTTAATAACTCACAATCGAGACAAAAACGATAATACAAAAGTCACACATTCCAAATGTCAAATTATCAAAATATTATCTTGAGAAGAATGGAACCAGAATCCTTTAACACCCAAATAGTTCGGCCAACCTTTCTGATTAGCAAAAGCCTGGATTAGAGTTTTTTTTTCCGACTGCAAATTGTTCTCACTCTTGATTTTTCCTATTTTTTTCCTAATTTAATGGTTATTTTTCTTCATGGTTCTCCCATCACTGGTGGAATCTATATGGTCTCGTCAAATAAATCTTTCATCATCAAGTTGAAGAAGGACTGAGAGTTTTTAAAGCAAATATCAAACAACCACAACCACAACCACAAGGGTTTCAAGTTTTTCGTCATTTAAGTTTTTCCTAGCATGGATATATTGTTGGAATTGTATTTTTTGCACTAGTTCAAGGTCAAGTACTATGTCAATTTGCCCAAGTTCCCCTATCCATGTGTCGTCTATTCAGAGTCAAATAATGGTTAGGGTTTGACTTCTCAAAGGTTACAAAGCAAGTAATGATGAAGTATTTTAATATCAAGATCAAGATAATACAGATAGAAAAAGGACAATCATAACTCTCAAAATCGAAGGCCCAATTTAGCAGTAACCTCAAAGAAGCAACTGTATTAGTCTCTATCTGATTTGCTCATCGGATACTGATGAACAATATGATGCGACTTCACAAAACAATCAAAATGAGGATAATTACTTCGAACTGTTTTGATCCCAACAACGATCCATTTGCTAATGATACAACCATTCTCAAATACTCACAATCAATGTCCACCAAATGTCACCTAAAAATCCTCATCAGAAGCCGACATTTCATTTGCAAAAATACTTAGATTACTTTTCACCTCCAAATAATTCCAAACACATCGAAAATAATGTTTCAATTCTTCCAGAACCATCCAAAGCAAATCATTTTCAACATGCCCTACAAGTCATTTTTACAAAATACCAATTTCATGTCATTACCACCAACCATGTTTTGTCCCAAAATTCTTTTTTAACCACAATAATTATGCAAACATCCAAATTCACCGAAAGTAACCTTCCACTTATCTTCAATAACTTCACTAAAGCCGTTATCATTGACATTATTTAAAAAAAAATTCAAGATTCTCATCATAATGTCAGACAATAATCAAAGCATTCAAGGATATTCCTTCTTTATATAAGCAACAATAAGCAAGAGCATGAGGTATCTTCCTCCACTTGGGAGAAAAACACCTAAATAATCTCTCATAACCCACCATTTTGTAGTTTGTACTCACTCAAAGATTTTTATTTCCAATATTGTTTTCAAGAAGTGATTGTCAAAGTTTGAAACACTGCAAGTCTTTACAACTTTTTTTAGTTAATTAATTTTAAATTTTATCATGCATTATTGAAATTTATTTATAAGTTTTGAATCAAAGTGAGCACAAGAATATTGCTCCTGCCAACCTCTATCAAATGAAATCCGCCAGAGCTTTATATAGCATCACTGACATCCGTTTGGTGATTTGACAAAGATTTCAAAACAATTGTAATATGTTTTTCATTTTAATATGTTAAGATCTGAAATTTTGGTTTTAATAAAAAAGGGAAGATAACTTCTTCATCTCAGTTTTTTGTAACTATTTCTTTTTTATTTACTTGTAAAAGATAATTTTTTGTTAAAAAAGGTGTTCCCAATCTATTTTTTTGACCCATGTTTTTTTACTAATAAAAATTCTTGGTTAATACAATATTTTTTATGACAAATATGAATATTTGATAATTTGTAGTTAGCTTGTAATTGATGTCGATTTATAACATATAGTTATTCTTTTGTTTACTTAAAATATTTGGAAGAAATTATTCATTCGGAGACAGTTTAAATTTGCACCTGAATCTACTAGTGCAGTTGTAGTTGTTTTTTTTTTTTTTTTTTTTTTTTGTTTAACTAATGTAATAATGATATACCATTTATAAAATTTTATTTACGAGAGCATGTTAAAAAAATTAGATTATATTCATCTTCTTCTTTCGGGATGTCTTTTAATTTTGCTGATGTTTCTGGTATACTATTTATCTTGATGGTTATATATCTTTAGAAATAATAAATCTTTCTTTATTGGTATATTTTCATTTTTAATTTGATGAATGGTTGTTGATTCTGGAGATTTAAATCTATCAATTATTTCTTGAAGATTGTAATAAAGTTTATCTGTTTGTATTTTTCTTTTTTACCAATTAATTGTTTTACTTTGATATATTTTAATTGAGGGTTATCAATTTTATCTATGAGTTTATGTTTGTCTATTTTTCTGTCTTGATAACATATTGATACTTGCAACATCGTTATAATTACATGCATATAATACATGATTTGAAAAAGAATCATCTGAATCATATTCTGATTTTGATGTTTGAATTTGGAAAAGTTTTGGTTCTTCAAGAGAAGTATCCAAACTTGATTCAGATTCTGACTTAATGAGTAATTTATTAAGCATATTTTAAAGTTCTTATGAGGTTCTTAACTTTCTATTTTTGCAATTTTTTTTAATTTTTATTTTTTTGTAATGGTTTGCTTTTCCACATTTGAAACAAATTGGTTGAGAAGACGAAAACTTGTGGTTTATTGTATTCGTATGAGTTTTATTTGTATAAATTTTTTACTTTTTTTTGTTATAAGGATTAGTTTTATTTTCTGTAACCCTTTTGGGATAATGAGTTTTTATGTTTCTTATACTTTTTTATGCTTTGATTTTAACTTTGATGGTGGTGCTTTGATTGGTTAAAAACTATATGCTAACAAAAATATCCTAATTCTTTGAGGTCTCCTTTAAAATGTTCGAGTATTGAAAAAATCAAGGTTGAAACAACATTAAAGATTTTTTATCCTGATTTAGTCGTGATAGGTTGACCAAAATTATAAACATTGACAACATATAATATGTTTGTTTGTCCTTCAGGGGATAAATAATTATCTTACCATCATTTTAATTGATCGGTAAAATCGACTATTATTATTCTTTCAATTAGCACGACTTTCCAATTTGGTATGAACATACCCATATGGCTTTTCATAACGTGAGATTGTGTATCGGAGAAACTAGCTTAGAAAAATATATTTTCGATCAAGGAATACCTCTGAATATCTCTATGCAATTCATTTTAGTGTCGCAAATATTTTTGGTTTCACACGACAAATGATTTTTCCAAATTTATGTTATCGAAGAGTACTAAAAAAAACTTTGGGATTGCTTGATATCATATGAGTTAATTCCCAAATAACCAAAGCACAGAAGCAACAAAATCATCATACTTCCTTTTCACTTTCCCAAATGCAAGGATGTTAAATGGGCGGATAATTTCTGGATCCAATAGATCTTTTTCTTTTCCATGAAATGGAAAAAATAAATCCTATTGTGGAGCCGTATGCAATGCCCAAAAAATGCATGTACGGTTGTTGAATTTTATCTATAATTGATTGTCGTCCTTATACATGGAAAAATATGCTTTTATGTCCGCAATTGAAGCCAAAAGTTATGGAATTGTAGATCTTATAGGATTATAAATCCAAAATACCAGCTAAAATACCGAGGAGTTGAGTGAAATTTACCCCACTACCAAATTTACACCCCGAATTTACATTGTCCTCTAAGATTCACCCTATGAAACAAATACGTTGACATGTTAGATCCAAGGAAGCAGAGCCAACGCCCTAATAGAAATGTCGGTTTACTTCCATTCCATTCGAGGATTCCAAAGACATCAATCGTATTATTGTTTTCTTATCATGTTCATTTACATATTCAAAATGATAAATTATTATCCTGCTCCATCCGAACTAAAAAATGGCATATAAAAAAATATTGTTATTAGATTTATTTCTAGGGCAGTATCTATGATTTTTTTTACTTTGACTATCTATGTTCCATTCTGATCCAATTGAATAATGACATGTCGTTTGTTATCTCTTTTATTCGAATTGAAGATCTGAGATAGAAGGTATTGGATAATAATTTATTGTGAATGGTGAATGAGCAGTTTTTGATGTGCTAGGGGTTTGACCTATAATTTTGTAATCTTGATATTATGTTTGGTTGCTCCGAATAATCATAGTCTTCCAAACCAGTTTGATGTGATAACACATTTACTTGTTTTGTTTGATTTGAAGTTTCTACACCATAAATGTCTAATTGTGCTAAATTTTTTTTTTATTAATTTGATCCATTAGTCTTGTTCAAAAATTTACAAGTCAAATGTATTTCTTATCAAAAGTAACCCGTTCGGCATCCTGAAATAGAGTGCCAAGTACCTGAAATAGAAAAATAGTTACAACAATGGTCAATTCCAAAAGTCTCGAAAAAAATATTTACGAAACCCAATATTTTCGCCAAAAACCAAAACAAATTATCAAATAGTTAAACAAACAATAATCTTAACAACTTCTCACGAACCAATCAAATTATTTACCCCTGAGCTTATAGAAATGCACAAACAATAACAATACAATTATGTTCATATAAGACTAATTCAAATATGAATCAAACCTTTAACATAACAAGAATTTTTTTTTTTGCCCTTGTATGTTTAAGGGAATGTAGGTGTAATACCCTGAGTGGGCGGACTCCGAGGCTGACGAACTACCTTGTGTGGGCGGGCTCTGAGGCTGACAACTCCATGTGTGGGCGGACTAAGGAGGCTGGCAGGCTACCAAGTGTGGGTGGGCTCAGAGGATGGCAGGCTACCTCGGTGTTATAGTCTCACATCGCCTGGGTGAGGGATAGAGATGTGTTATATATGTACGAGTTTGGATCTACATGACACAACGCGTTTTAAAGCTGTGCGGGTAGTTAGGTTGGGCCCAGAGCAGACAATATTGTATCATGTGGATCAGATCGTGACAGAATGGTATTAGAGTCGGACTCAGCCGAAAGTGTGCTAACGAGGATGTTGGACCCTAAGGGGGGTGGATTGTAATACCCTGAGTGGGCGGGCTTTGAGGCTGATGGGCTACCTTGTGTGGGCGGGCTTTGAGGCTGACAGCTCCATGTGTGGGCAGGCTAAGGTGACAGGCTACCAAGTGTGGGTGGGCTCAGAGGATGGCAGACTACCTCGGTGTTATAGTCCCACATCGCCTGGGTGAGGGATAGAGATGTGTTATATATGTACGAGTTTGGATCTACATGACACAACGCGTTAGCACGATCAATTTAAAGATTCTCTGTTAGAGAATCCTTAGGTTTAGGTCCAATCTATTTCAATTGTTATCCAAAATTTTCAGTATCACAATTTGATCAAAATGTTTTAGAAACAATTAACACTCAATCTTCAAACATCATGATATGATATGCTCTCTGGTTCAGAACCACTAGCATTTTATTTAGAATAACTTACAAAGTTAATAAAACTCAAATAAGACCTTAGACAAAAGTAGAAGTCAAAAAAAGATATATAGTCTTTCTCCAAACAAATAAAGAAAAAATAAACATCATAGTCCCCCAAGATCACATGTTGGGATTAGGCCTCTCCCAACCACGTGACAGATACAAACATAACCAAGACCTCAACCGCAAAATGATCTATAAAAAATATTAACTTTTGAAGATGACACTATTTAATTACAATTTTCATCCAAAAGAAATACCAAAGTATCAATAGCAGATTTTCAATCCTTGAGATCATCAACATCATCTTATAGGACAACCTTTCAACCTCCAAGAACTCCATGCATGACACACAGATTTAAAAAAGTTAGTCAAAATCCCCAATATCCTCAAATACCACAACCAATTTATGCCAATCATCAACAATATGAAATATTATAAGATCATATCAATCAGAAATCACCCACTCAATCAGAAATAGGAGATTCTTCTAAAATAAATGAAATAAAACTTTTGTCAGCTTAACAGGTTTTACCAGCCGACCAACGCCGGGTTACAAGACTTTTGAGGGCCTACGAATGCCTTAGCTACAAGGCTCTTTAATGCCAACCAACGATCCCTTGGCTGACCAAGCACTATCTTTCAAAAAATGACAAACCTGCAGAAATCTATACTATGATGTAGAAACATATACTCTTTTGTTTTCATACCATTGAAAAAAACGACATATTAATTTGTAGTTTTTCACAAAACTCTAAAAATATTTTTCCTAAATTGTTTATTTCTTCTTTGCATAATTTACTTTTTCTTTTATTTAAATCATTATTTCCATGAATTTTTTTTATATAATTTTATCTCAGAAAATGCTTTGTCTATTACATTTATTTGAAAAGGATCTCCTATTTCTGATTGAGTAGGAGATTTCTGATTGATACGATCTTCTAATATTTTAGATTGTTGATCATTGGCATAAATTGATTGTTGTATTTGAGGATATTGGATTTTGCCTAACTTTTGTTAAATCTACGTGTGCCATGCATGAAGTTTTTGGAGGTTGAAAGATTGTCCTATAAGATTATGTTGATGATCTCGAGGATTGAAAAATCTGCTATTGGTACTTTGATTTTTCTTGTGGATGAAAATTGTAATTCAATAATACCATCTTCAAAAGTTACCATTTGTGATAGATCATTTTGTGTTTGAGGTATTGATTTTGTTTGAATCTGCCACGTGGTTGGGAAATTAACCTGATCCCAGTGTATGGTCTTGGGGATTAAGACGTTTGTTTTTTCTTTGCTTGTTTGGGAAAAATTTTTTTTTCTTTTATTTTTGCCTGAGGGCTTAGTTGAAGACACATCTACTATTCCTTGGAGTGAAGTGTCATTATATATGTGGAGATATGTCTATAATTGTATTGATGTTGTTTGTGTTTTTCTATTAGCTCAGGGGTAAATAATTTGATTGATTATTGAGAAGTTGTTAAGGGTATTGTTTGTTCAACTATTTTAATAATTTGTTTTGTGTTTTGAAGAAAATTTTGGATTTCACGTGTCATTTTTATCAAGATTAACCCGTTTCACATCCTTTAGGCGAAAGTCATCAAATATAATTCATACCTGTGCCTAATACCTGAAATAGAAGAACAATTACAACAATGATCATTCCAAAAGGGCAAGACACACATTTGGGATTATATTCCACATCATAAATGATTATGAATTTCTTCCGAACATTAGAAAAAATGAAAAATATCTCCTATTTTATTTTGGAAGTACTTTAACAAATCTTTCTCATACATACATCCTTAAACAAAATGTTCTCAGAAAGACCCCACACCACATATATATATATATATGGGAACAATACCATTAGTGTGTAATTGGTCGACATCACTCTCTCTATATAAATTGTTTTTTTTCTTACCTTAAACACTTCCATTGTTTGATTTTCATCCTTATTTGCAGTATTGTGTGCAGTTCTACTTCTTACATGTTAACTTTGAGCTAGAATTCTACTTCTCACCCACTTATGAACTACAGAGACAAAGTTAAGAAAACATTATTTTTATGAGTGAAACAATCCTCAAGATTTCACATAATCAACTATGAATTTTGAGGCACAATTGAGGGCATTAAAATACGATTTATCTAGTAAAAAATGTGAGCCTAACCAACCGTAAAGAAGTGCAGATACAATATGAAGCATGACCTAAACTTGTTCAAAAAAAATTTTGTGGGTGCCTCAAATATCAAGGTGGTGTGAAATGAGCAAAATAGAGTTAAGTAAGCAAGGGTCGCCCACAAAATTATGTGAATGAAATTAAATGAAGTTGAAATGCAAATTTATTTTTATTTGGAGCCAACCGTGCTCTGCTCCAGTCTCCTCACTCTCTCTGTGAACCACAAGTTTAGATACACTGTTTGCCACGTCATACTTGAACCCTCTTTTCACCACCACCAATTTATTTTTTTGATTAAATATATTGCCACTTGTCCTTACAGTCCCCATTCCCTCACTTCACATTCCCAGCTTCTTCTCTAGAAGCCTCTTATCTTTCTACCCTCTTGACAAAAAACAAAACAGAAACAACATCAATCCAATCCAATCCCCTAATAATTCTGTGAATTTCACACACTTGTCTCTGTACCTAAGATGAATAAATTGTTACTGTTTTGTGGTTCTTCATTACTGAACCAATCAATTAATCTCTTCTCTGTGTTTCATTTCAGGGGATTACTGCTACCTTTGAGTGAAGCGATGTTGTGTGCAATATCATAGATAGATGTTTGGTTGGAACGAAGAAGAGGAGGAGGTACAAATTTTTTAATTTTTAATTTTTTTTTAGGTGGATTTATTTTGGACCTTTTTTGTGCATTGGAGTCTTTGTTCAGATCTATATTTAAGTTATATTTGAGAATTGAGATAACTCGTACTCAGTCCAAGAAATTTTAACTCAAATAAGGTTTGGACTATATAGAAATTATTTAACCAATTGAAAAAATCATACACATGAAGGGCATGGCCTGAAATATAAGCCTATGGAGAAATAGGGACTAATGGGGATCCAAATCTTCCAAGCAGATGGAATCTTCTCACATATGAAATCCTCAATAATATCAATATTGTTGTTCAGCCAGGTTGAAATGGATTATCATCTGCGTTCTCGCACGCTGATTGAAAACTTCTCGTCATATAAGTGGAAGAGTTACTAGATATTTCTGCGTTTGTTTTCATGGTTAGATGCATAGTTGAAAATAGGATAAGCATAAGAACACTTGGCATTATGATACCTGAGTTTGGCGAGAGGAGGTTGGATTAGAAAAATGTTGTTCCTCCATGGCTTTAAAATGCGTTGTGTCATGTGGATCCAAACTTGCACATATATAAACATATCCTTCCCTCACCTAGGCGATGTGGGACTATAACCCCCTAGTATCCTGTCAGTCTCTGATCCCGCCCATATGATACAATATTGTCCGCTCTGGTCTCAACCTAACAACTCACACGGCTTTAAAACACGTTGTGTCACGTGAATCCAAACTTGCACATATATGACACATATCATTTCCTCATCTAGACAATGTGAGACTATAACCCCCTAGTAGCATGTCAGTCTCTGAGGCCGCCCACACATTCTAGCCTGTCAGCCTCTGAGTCTGCCCACACATGGAGCTGCCAACCTCAGAGCCCGCCCACACATGGTAGCCCATCAGCCTCAGAGCCCGCCCATATAGGTGTTACACAACCAAAGAGGAAGGTCAAGGATCTGGTTCAAGTTTCACTTCGTACATATTGGCATAAATCATGTGATTCACTATTCACTATTCATGTGAACACTCTAAATAACTTAAGCACAAACATGTGTTTTGGGACTCGATGCATAAGAAACTTGATTTTCTTACATTCGTTTTTTTGAGGGCACCCCACATATTTTAAACTTCTTTAATCCTAATGGATATTTTCTCTTCCATTGCTTATACTTGATTGAGGGATAGAAGGGAAATTAACCTGGATCAAGGGAAATGAAGAAGAAAATACATCAACTTGATTATGAAGAAGAGGAATTTTTTTTATTTTTTATTTTTATTTTTTTAAATAGAGACAATGATGCCGGAGAAGAAGATAATGAAAAATAATGAGAGATCGAAATAGGAGATGTAGTGAAATTCAAATTGAAAGTTATGATGATATGGCCCTTGATGATATAATACAGAAAATTATTATTGATATCATCAAAACATTGAGTATGAATAGGGACTTGTTTTTCGTGTTTCGTAAATTATAATTTACATGAATTAGATTTTCATACTTTTGGGTTGCATGTTTTTCGAGTTGCGATCATAATCAGATGATGGCTTGGCTTTTTGTACATTCTGCTCTGCATGTCGCATTAGAGTAAATATTGACTTTTATTAGAGAGACATGATGTATACCATTGATTTACAAGCCATGACTCACCCTTCACTTCAATTTAGAAAAAAATGAAAAACAACTTATTCACTATTCCGGAACATTGCATTTGGCTTCCTCTTATACGAGCGCCCTTATGTACAATTTGTCTATAAGATACAGACACCTTTCCTTGATTGAGGGACATCATTCCTTGGTCTTCAGGTGTTGAATATCTCTGTAACCACAATCTTCCAAACCATTCTTCCTGGATTTTTGTCTAACATTGTCTACTTTGTTTCAGATTTAACATGTCTAACAACCGTTATGTCTTACACATTTCTTTCCGCGTTTAGCTTAGGGAAACAACATGGGGTGAGGGCAATGAAAATGATGACCATATTGTACCTTACCCCCAGGGAAATAAAGAGAAACCACCGGATACATTTGGAAATCATAAAAAGAAGCAATCTAGTCAAGAAGCTAGCCTTGTCAAGTTAGTAGAGCAGAAGAAATCAGAGCATGTGGATCACTTCTCTGGCTCTAAATTTGCAAATGGTTCACAATCAGATACAAATGAAAGATTTCCGTCTACAGAGTTTGAAACTGACTCATGGCCGGAGTCACCTATAGCTGATGCTACACGTGGTAGTGGTTTTACTGGTAAAGATGATCAGAATTCTATGGGCTCGCAAGTATCTGCTTTTGGTAGTGAAATGCAGAATTTGGATTCAGCAAGAGGTAGTTTCTTTTAGTTTTGCTTGTGAATAAACTTTTAATAAGGTTTCCATCCTTTCAGTTGTTTGATATTTCTGAACAGCTGATGCTGCTCAAGTAGATGATGAAACTGGTTTGTTTGGTAATGAGTGCGGAGATAAAGACTATGATGGCTTTCTTGACTATAGCTGGGATAACATTGGAATCTTTGATGACCTTGACAAAATATTTCGGTAATACATAGATTCACTTATTTCTTGATACTCTTCAAGGTTTTCACAAAACAATTGATGTTGAGAAAAATTGACTGATCTTGCTAGTTCTGTTGATATTTCAATTCTCTAGTTGGTTTATCTTGTCTGAAGAAATTATCCCTGCAAGTCATGATTATGCAGAAATGATGATGACCCAATATCCGGACAGCAAAGTCTTGATAATGCAGATGAGCTATGGCCATCTTCTGCAGATGCATTTAACAGCCTAAGAAGTTCATACCCCATATCATTGAATTCTCCGAATTCGGGCTTTGATTTGTTGACTATGTCTGAGCAGTATGAAATGGAATTTCTGCAACACGGTTACCAGTCTCCTACCACTGGAAATCGAACCATCGATCATCCAGGCTCTCATGTTATAAAAGGTGTATATTTAAGTGAAGAAAAGACTGCTGAAAAAGGTTGTGGTGATATCATGGATTCTGTCACTGATTGTGCTGGAGGGAAATGTAAAACATTGGTTGATGAGCAGGTGAGCTATACATAAATTCCTTAACTGTTACTTACAAATATACTATTCTTAAGCGAAATACTTGAGTGAAGATAACAATACGCTGATGTTTCTTATTTAGGTGGATTGCGAGATGACTGAGAAGCCAACAGCACTGAAATACCAGTCTGCTAACAAGGTATAAGTTTCTTTATCAAGATACAGCTTGATCCACAAGGCTATTACAATCTTATCCTAGTATAATGATTAGGAAAATTATTGATATAATTGAATATATTAGGGGATGTTTCTGTACCATAAATGATATTTTGTGAAATACTAGGAGAGTTGCAGTACTATAAGATTTGAAAAAAAAGAAGGTCCGCAATTAGTGTTTATTGGTTTTTGCATATCTACAGGTTAAGAGGAAACGTGAAACATTTCAAAGTTTAGAAAATGAACAAAGTGACGGTAAAATGTCTCAGAGTTTAGGTTGTACCGTGTCTCTGACTGAGAATCAATTTCAACAATATGGGATGCAATTTGCAGCTTCTGATATACAAACCTTTCCATCTTCAGTTAATTCAGAAAAACATTCTGGTGAACTTGATCCTGTGACATACTGGCAAACCTCACACTCATACATGCCGCTTGGATGTGGTTCTGCAAATCAGAATTATGTCATACCTAGATGGTTGAATGCTTTTTCTGATAGGGATACACATCAACCAGTACTGTCTGGTTATGGATTTTCTCCTGGATCATCTACGATGAAAGAAACTTCAAAAAACTCAGCTGTTTCCCCGAGGCTGCTGACAATGACACCTCAAGAAAAACTTGAAAAGTTAAGGCGGAGGCAACAACTGCGGGCAATGTTTGCTATCCAAGAGCAACTGCAACAGTTCGGCGATCAGGTCCCTCATACTGATCATTCTAATAATGAAAAGTTTCACCAAGAGAATAAAAGTCAAGATATTGAGGGAGTTAACACTGAGGTTGAAGAAAGCCTAAACATTCCAACTTCCGTGGAACCAAGTTTTCTGACAGAAGGGGATTATTTTGATAAAATGTCTTTGACTATGGGAAATCGTTCTTTGGAGGAAAAAACATTTTGTCAACTTAAAGATGTAATTGGAAAGGTATATGTATTTTTTTTCTTTTAATTATGTGACTTTGCTTACAGTCATTGTAAATTTTGTTTTTTTTTCCTGCAGTTAGATGTTGCAATAAGACTTTGTCTCCGAGATAGTCTGTTTCGTTTGGCAGTAAGTGCGACACAAAGACACAATGCTAGTGACCAAAGCAGCGCAAACAAAAGTATGGATGAGAATGGAGTTACTGCAAGTGATTCCGATGGCCAGAACAGGTTGGTAATTCCGAATGCAGGTCTTATACAGAGCTGAAAATAGTGTTGTCTTGGATTAGCCAAAAAGATCAATGTGGTCATAAATTTCAATGGTAATAATGATTATATGATGGTTTCTCTGAGTAAAACAAATAATAAAAGCAAAAGAAATAGCTCAAAATAAAAGAAAAAGTAAAGATAAAATGTCTTATAGTTTTCCTCAATTCAAATCGGAATTCTTATAAATGGGGCTTGTTAGCTTAAGCAGGCCATGTACGTCGTATAGGAATACATGAATCCTTCATGCTCAAGAGACTTCTCAGATTTCCTAGAAGTTTCTTCTAGCATACCTGAACACAATACCACCCCTTACAGTATCAGTGCAAGTGTAAGCCCAGCAAATTAAACTTAACAATTCCACCAAGCTAGAGTTGATGATGATAAAGGTGCATGTTTCAGTGTTGGACTCAGGTATAGGTGTCAGACATCATAGCTAAAAGCCCACAAAAAATAGGGCCGTGTCGGTATATTATATTATTATTTTTTGGATGTAAATTTTGTTTTGTTTGTATTGTTTTTTCACTTGTCAATTAGTAATGCTACATATGTATTATTTTCTTGCCATAGTACACTCATAACATACAATTGAAACACCCAAAAAGTTTGCAAATATGTTGACAATGGAGAATGTCGGACTGCAGTACGTGTTGACACTGAAAATGAGCTGTCCTTGCTAAGTTGACGCTAAGTATTGGCTTTCCCATATCTTTCCAGATTGACCATGTTTTTGTATTTGGGATGCAGCTGGAATCAGTTTTACTGTAGTTTATATGCTTTCTAGGTGCATAGGAACCTCTGTATCACATTCTTTTCTGACGACCCCCCATTACACACTCTCTCAAATCAATCTTTGACTACTGCTTGCTTTCAACCAAACTGTGTTTCACCATTTTCAACTTCTCATGCATCTCATCACTACTTGTATGCTATCTTTAAATTTGAATCCTTGCAGATTGACTCAAATGTACGAAGCAGAAACTGAGACAAATCGAATAGATCGAGTAGTGGCTAGTTTGCTCTTTAACCAGCCTTCATCCACAAGACCTACGAAGGATGGGGAAATACCGGAATTTCCTCTTTCAGCAAAATTTGTATTTGAACCCAACCAGAAGTAAGCAAGGACTTCTCTGCTGGGCACTTGTCTGATTATTCAACAGAGAAACAAAGTCTATCCCATGACCCATGCTTGGGAACTGAAACTCTAGATGTTGATCAGTTGCCTAGGAACACTATAATTATCACCGATCAGAATAGTACTGGTTGAATCCCCCCCCTAACATGAAGGTAATTCCGTCCATTATCTCATGCATATATCCATATTTATTTTTCTTATTTTTACTTGTCCGGATATGCTAGTAATCTCCTTTTATTTCATTGTCAGCTTCTGGATTCTAATCAATTCCATGGGTTATTGAGATATCACCTGACGTGCAAATCAGGTTGATCTTCTCTATATTAGCAGCAAGTTCTCTGCAGAAGTGTATCTAAGCCTATACTCCAATGTTAAAGCATTGACAAGTATTTTCCATCAACTTTAGCAACTGATCTGAAGGTTTTTCACAAATGAGCGTGGTTGGTACTTGTTATGTCTGTAGACATTAAACATCAAACTGTAATAACCAATATCTAGCTTGTTTGTTTACTTCATCAACAATATGCTTCGACAATCAATGTTGTTTTCGAAGTAGTTATTTCGTAGATTTTTTTTTTCACCCTGAAATAAGAGAAAACCTCTGTGAGAGGGAGGTTCCACTTTGTGTATTTGGAAAGGGATGCTGTAGATTTACACCTACAGATTCTCCTGCTATGTGGTTTTTGTGTTGAACACTGATAAAAGTGTCAATGTGGGGCACTTATATCAAATCTTATGATACCGATGATATAGATGTATATACCCAGGATTACACTCTTGGCAAAGGTTATCAAAGATAATTGATAATTTATAATGTAAGTGTATGAAAAAGAGCAACAGTAATAACAACGCCTAATTTCTTACTGAAAATCTAGCCTAGATATATGATGATTGAAAGCATGCAATTTATTGATGAAAATTGAAGTACAAAATATTGAAAGAAACTGTAAAGATTTGCAAGATTTTTGAAATTGAAACTTGAAAATACAACAGCTTTGAACAAGAGATACAAAGGTTTAGGGATCAGAGATGCTCAATGATTTTTCGAAGGCTATGTCGAAAGATGTCTTGAACTCTTGAGTCTTCTTGCTTTTATATCCTTGGTGGAGCATTTAATACCTTGATAATTGAGGGACGACTTTATTGTAGTTTTAGTTGAGTGCAAAATGTATGATTTGTCTAGATGTGAAATTATTAAGGTTGAGTGGAGAATGATTTTGGTGGATTTGGATGGTTATGGCATTATTGGTGAATGAATAATGAAATGTGGGTCATGGTTGTGACACATGGTTTTTCGATTTTGATTATTGAGCTAAATGGTTTGAAAAGTCTTGATTGAAAATGATTGGATGATAATGGTGTTTGTGAGATGACGACATGTTGGTGGAAGTTGGAAAATGGACATGTCCATTATTGAAATTGGTGAGTTGTCTTTTGTGATTGGTGAAACCAATCGAATTGAAGGTTTCTTTGGATGAGGTTTTGATAATGACATTGGACAGATCTTTGATGTTCTAATTCTTCGAGATGTTTGGTTGTTTGGAATGCCAAGTCCCAATTTGTGTTCTTGAATTCTCTACAACATATGGATTGCTTCGGGTAATGCAAATTAAAGTCTTGAATCTGTTAGCAAGAACTTGAATGTTTTTGTCCTGATTGGCTTGAATATTGAGGTGCATAATTGTTTTGGCTCGCTGAACCTCTGAATAAAAAAGAACTTCATATTGATGAGGAAAATTTGAAATTTGTGTCTTGAAATTTTTGAGAGTCAAAATCTTGTATCCTGGATAAAACAAGATTTTATTGCTTTCTTGGATCCTTTCAGGAGGGGTTGCAACTATCCCGATTTTAATTTCGTCATTGTCTTGATACAACATATGTACAAGATTTCTGACTGTGTTCTTGAGGATTGGATAACACCAGTGAAGGTCCTCTGGAGACTTTGACAGGATTCGATCAACGAACCACATTTCATAGAAGTATTCTTTTGACTTTAAATCTGCATTGACATCTAAAAATAAAACATTTTTACCATAAAAGTTAGTAAAAATTGTTACATTGGATTCCTCAAATGCTTTGACATTGATGAGTTCATTAAATGTTAGCCAATTATTCTTGGTCCATTTATGAGACATCATTTTGGTTGATTCAACATAGTCAACTAAGTTGTAATCTACATCACTTAGTTCTATGTTGTTGGTTTGAACATATGACTATTCAGACTGATCTTGTCCTTTTGGATTTGGAATTGTCATTGCTATTGGACTAGGCAATACTGCCTGAGCATGAGCTTTGCTCTGAGGCGAGCTGGCTAATGCGTCACTGGTCCTAAGGGACTAAGCCTTGGATTTTTCAAATTTGACAGACCATTTTCTTTGGGCCTTGGATAATTTTTTGCATAGCCTTTTTAATGAGACTATCATTTGGGTTTCGTTGTTGAATTTGAAGGTTGTTCATACATCATCAACAAGATCTTTCTTTGACTTGTTGAGAGTATAGTTTGTTTTGAACGACTGAGATCGTTCCATTAAGCTACAAAACTAACAATTTGAAAATTGTTAAATGATGCAATTTTGAAAATTGTTTAAATTATGCAATTTTGAAAACCTTTGAAAATTGGAAATTGTTTGAAAATATTAATTTTGAAGATTCATGTAAAATGAATTGGTTTGACCTAGCAAGGTAGGATTGAGGATTTTAGGTTCAAATTGGATATGAACTTTGTTGGTGGTTCTTTGGTGATTAATTGTTCTTGTAAAATTGTAAGATCATTGGATGTTTGTTGTAAGAGGAATGAGAAAGACTTTTTCACCTAAATTTTTTGTGAATATTCCTTCTGCATTTGTTTGAAATGGATATATTGTTAACAAGAAAGGGGTTCCTAAAATGATTGCTTGCCCTAAGTTTTTGACAATGGTGAATTCTTGATTGATGTAAAATTATTGATGGTAAATTTGAGCATTTGTTAATTTGTAATTGATGTGTAGTTGTTGATTGTTTGCAGTGTATAATTTATCATTTGTTTGTTCAAAATATTTTGAAGGGATTAGTCTTTGAGAGACATATTTAAATCTGCACCAGAGTCAACTAATGCAGTGGTATTGACTTTGAATTCTTTGTTGATTATTAAGGTAATATCATTTGCAAAATTTGATTTGCGAAAATATTTGCAAGAATTTTTTTTAATTTTTTTTAGTTTCTTCTTGAAATATTTCCTTGCCTTTGTTTGATGTTTCTGAAATTTCATGTGTGTGAAAATTATTGAATATGAATTCCTGTACTTGTAGATTTTCTTGTTTTAATTGAGAAAGTTATATTTTGAGATTGTTAATTTCTTGTTGGAGATCTTGTGAGGTTAATGGCTTTTGATTTGGAGATTTAAATCGGTCAATGATTTCTTGAAGATTGTAATAAGGTTTGTCTTAAAAGTTGGTTCTTGTTTGCCTATTAAATATTTGATTTTGACTAAATAGTCATGTTTTAATTAAGGATTGTTTATTTTGTCAATGAAGTCTAATAAAAACTTGCTTCTTTTTGTTTTGAGATTACATTGATGCATGAAGCTTCATTGCAGTTACATGTATTAACTTGATCATTTGAAGATGAATCAGAATCGGATTATGATATTTGAATATTGTAAAGTTGAGGATCATCATGATCTAAATCAGATTCAGACTTGATGAGGATCTTGTGAAACATGGTGTAAGGTTGTTTTGTCTGTGGTTTCATGTTTGTTTTGGAAGATGGTTTAAAATATGTGGATTGTTTTGAATATGTAGGTTTTTTGTTTGTATATTTGTGACGATGTTTTTAATTTTGGTGATAGTGCTTTGATTGGTTCGAAACCTATTGTTGAATTTTGATTCTTTTTTCTTTGTTAAATTTTGATATTTTAATTGAGCTATAAGTTTGAGATCATTGCAAATTGTTAATGCAACTTCATTTATTTTTGCAATTAAATCACCATAGGTGAGATTGTCGTATGAGATTGTACCATTGTATTGAAGTTTAAGATTGTATTTAATTGTTTCAGTGAAGGTTGATGGGAGTCCAGAAAGGAATTTTTTTTTTCCAAAATGGGCTATCGACATCTGGTCTAATCATGATATTTGATAAGAACATGTCTTTGTACCATCTGAAATCTTGAAGTGTTGGACACCTTAAATTCATAAGGATTTATTTTTTATTTTTCTTGAAAGTGAGTTGGATCACCTATAAAGTTTTTGACTATTGCAAAAATGAGGAGGAACAAAATCATAGATGTGTTCATTGCTTTCAACTTTGATAGGTTGGCCTGTATGATCAACTTTGATGACATTGATGATATTGTGTTTTTCGAGATGGGATAAATAGTAATCTCACCATCCTTTTAATTGGCCAGTAAAACCAGCAACGATTATTTTTGCTATTTGGTTGTCATTTTTGCTTTCAAGGCTCAATCCAATCAAGTCTGTAGTGTCTACCAATTTCGCCATAGCCCCCATTTTTCTAGGATCTCATTGGAATACCATCTCATTCCTATGGGGTGAAGCTAACATTGTCATCTCTAGGGTTGTGTCCATGATATTTTGTTCACTTTGACCATCTATATTCCACTCATAAATTAAACCAGTGGAATAGTGAGAGACAACATTCTATCCATTTTCTTCGAATTAAATATATGGGAACGAGGGTATTGGGTAATAGTTTATGGTAGAGGGTATTTGTGGATTTTGATATTGAAGCGATAGACCTATTTGCTAATTTTGAAATCATTTGTGGATTTATATCAGATTCGTCTTCTGTATCTGATAATTGAGATAAGACATTGATATTGTTAGAACTTGAGGATGATTTTGTTGGTTATAAGTCATTGAGTATTAATTGTGCTAATTTTTTTTATTAATTTGATCAATTATATTGGCTTGGGAAGAAATTATTCCTTTGTCAATTGTAGCTGGTTTGAAGTATGGAGTTGGTTTTGGAATGACTATTGATTCTTGAATATTTGAAGGTTTTTCATTTACTATTTGTTGGGCAATTGTGTGTAAGAGTATATTTGCATAATTATTTTGTTCAATGATTTTTTCTATTCCATATTGTACTCCTGCATGACTTGAAGTGATTTGAGTGACATGTTTGATTGGAGAGGCCACACTTTATGTATTTTGGATTTTGTAGTGTATTTGTTCTAGATGAAGTATTTTGGATTATGTGATCGTATTGTCTTTGAGTTTTTAAGTATTTGTGTTTGTTATAACATTTAAACCTTTTGAATAATTGTTTTCATACCAATCAAAGAAATGGTAATTGACTTGAAATTTTTCATAGAATTGATAAAAAAAAAGTTCACCCCAGTGTACTATTTCTTTATGGATTGGATGTTTTTGAAAAAATTGATTTCTTTTGTTTTCATTGTAGGGTTATTCATATTATTGTCTGATGTATTCTTTGTCTAATTTAAATTCTCTTGTTTGCATGTAGATTTGAGATGGGTCTCCTATTTTTGATTGAATTGGTGAATTTTGATTTATTTAATTTTCCATTTCAGATTGTTGATCATTTGTGTAATTTGATTGAGGGATTTGAGGATATTGGGGATTTTGTCTCAATTTGGTTAAGTCCAAGGATTGAGATTTCGTTTTTCGAGTTAATTTCGGTTTTCCGATTTTAAAAAATATTTCAATATTAAAAGAAAAAAAGTAAAAATTTCGAGTATACGTAAAACTTATATAATAAATTTAAAAGTTGTAAGGAATAAATCCAAGCATGCTACTATAATAAGAAGCAAATATATTTGAGCTACCTCGTATTCACTAGCCTAACCCTCATATAAAAAGAGAATCTTAGTATATAAATCATAGGTCATAAGGATGATCTGAGGACCATATCAATAGGGTGGATGCAAACCCCTCATTGTTCTTCAACTCTTTTCTGACTTTAGAAAAAGAAAATTCATTTTTACCTTTACCACGTTTGGTCATCAATAATTGCAAAATGTTTTGTAACACTTGTCAATCATCTATTGGCTATATTGCCTTTTGTGTGAGTGCTTGTAAGGAAAATGAGGCATAGCTCCAGAGAGCAGTAGGTAGGTTTGCTTCTTTTATTTGTTTATGTTTAAACCGGAGGAAAACGCAGAGCAAATAACAAGAAAATAGCAGATCAGAGAGGAAGACAACATATCAGGGGGGAAGACGCAGGTCGAAAATTTTTTACCAGAGAGGAAGAATACAACAAATCGGAGTTGAGGAAGATGCAAACCAGAAAGGAGGAAGAGGCAGGTAAAAAAATTTCGACCAGAGAGAAGGTAGACTGTAGATTGGTGATGATGAAGACACATGTCGAATAATTTGCATCGAAAAGGAAGAGAAAGCAGGATCGACGAAAATTTTCGATTTTTTTATGTGTTTGAGCGAAAATTTTCCGAAAAAATCGAAAAAACCTTTGAAATTATGTAATCTTTTTATTTCGTAAATTTTCTTTTCGTAATTTTAAAAAACGAAAAACCCGACGAAATCGCGAGATTTCCTGAAAATACATTCCTTGGCTAGGTCTATGCTCGTGACAGATTGACTTCCTGAGGTCTAATGAGTTGTCTTGTAGAAAGAAGTTGAAGTTCTTGGTGATTGACTATTGACGGTTTGGTTTTTCTTGTAGATGTAAATTGTAATTCAACAGTTCAATCATCATGGGAGACAATCATGAATTTGGAAGGGTAACTTGATCCCAACGAATAATCTTCGAGACTATAACATTGGTTTTGTCTTTGTTTGATTGGAAAAGGAGAGTGTATCCTTTTGGACTTTGCAATTTTGCCTGTTGACTTATTTCAATCTTCATGATTTTGTATGTAATCCGATACAATAATGCTAATGGTATTGAGCCAGGTAGCATATCATATCCAGAAGTTTGTATATCGAGGGTTAAAGTTTCCAAAACATTTGGGTCATGGAGAGATATTGAAAAATTGGGGTAACAAAACTATTTCTAGTCCTAGAGATGTTTCCGCTAATCCTAGGAAAGAGTCTTGGAATTTGTTGTGCCTGCAGTCTCTGAGATGGATCAAAACAGAGGCATCTAAACCTATTCTTGTAAGAGGCTTGACCCCCACTTGGATTAATCCGATGTGGATGTAATTAAATTGAGCTTGTATGTGTTCTTCCTGTTTTTCTGAGGTGGGCAATTGAATTGGTTATTGAGTTTGTTCTATGGGTAATTTTTTTTCTATTACTTTGGTTCTTTGTTTAGTTTGTTGTTGGTTCATAAACTGTCTTTTGAAACTTTTAGAATTGATCATTGTTGAAAATTTTGTTCTATATTTGAAACCTGACATTCTAAACTATTGATTGATTATTTTGCATTGCTTCTAGAAGATGAAGAACGAATAAACTTAGATAAAATAGACATTTTGAAGGAGCTAAGGGATCTGGTTATCGTTGTAACTCTTGTTCTATTTCAAATACTTAGCATATAAATTATAAATCATATTAAATGTTTTTTGCCTGAAGGATGAAGAACAGGTTTATCCTAGACACATAAGACACTTGGACAACATGTTTTCAGAGGATAGTAATGGGTTCACCTCAAACGGGAACATCGAACGGGACCACTGAGCATAACCACCTATGCCCAACTACAATGCCTAACCACAAAAAAAAAAAGACATCAACGGTTGAGCAACGCTAGCTACAAGGCTGTGACACCTACCAATGCTTGACTGCAAGGGTTTTCCCAAAAAACTCTGTCAAAAGACTTTGTCTACCATCGTCTAGACTGCATAATTTTTCCCAAGAGACTTTCACCTATCAATGTCTCTCTTGGCTAACCACTATATTACAAAACTAGTTGGCTAAGTTAGGTTGTACTAGAAACATTTTCTTGAGAACATCATGGAAGTTATAGACATGCAAAAATGGCTCATGAGCGTCAATTGATGTCTCATCCTCATGAAAATAACTTCCCTTGGATGTGAGGAAAAATGGGGTTTTGCCCAATTATAATTTTTTACGTATCAATGACTTCTGATTAGTTTTGTATATGCAATTTACTGAAAAATTTAGAAGTATATCAAGAAAAAATTTACCATAGAAACCAACCTTCAGCTAAAAAGCTGGATTTTTCTCAAATGATATCTTTAGTGCAGCCTAGTGCCATTGAAGGAAGGGGTTAAAAACCATTTATTTATTTTTTGTTAGTAATGGGTAAAAGCCTTTCTCGCACAGGAGATGCACTACTCAAGCAAGTACCTAGGGGGTGAATGGAATCAAACTCCCATGAATGTAACCAATTCCAAAGGCATTCTTAAGACTGATCATGGTTAACCCTGTGAAAGCATCCCGAGAAAGAAAGTTATGGCACCGAGAGGGAGGTGAGGAAAGACTGTCTTGCAAATTCGACTCACCAAGCAACTAAAGTCACTGGGAAGTACATAAGCTTCTCCAAACCACGCAGTTTCTCTGACAAAGATCATGAAGATATTTTGTCTAAGACGGCCATATAGTAAAAAAAGAATCATTCTTTGAAACAAGTTCTCCCTACACATTGCTGAATGAACAAAAGAGTATAGGGGATAACAATGGTTGCATATGAAAGTTCTTTTACAGAACAAAAAAACAAATTCATTGCAATCAAAAGAGAATAATAAACTAGTTTTATGAACTTGAAGGTGTGAGAATAAGCTAATGTTGATTTTGGTGCATGAAAAACAGAAAATAGAGTAGAATGTAGCAAGACACAGATTACTACAGTATTGGTAAATCTAATCTGTTATAACGACAGAAGCCTTGCATAAATTGTGTCATTTTTTCGACAACTTTTGTATATGTAATATGGAGACCCGTTACAACCTTGACAGCTTGTCATGTTAGAATGTAAACCAGTCATGTGATGAATGCCACCCAATTTCATAAATAATGTCGTTCAGCAAGTATGCATTATCATGTGTTGGACTCCGCAAATTAGGTTCCTTCTTATGGTTTCTGACCACCTTCTCTTAAGGGCCCTCTTATCATTTCATTCTCCAGCTTCAGGTAATGGGCCAAAGAACCTCTCAGCAACAATCGGTTTTATTACAGACAAATCATAAAATATGAACGTAGAAACAACTATAAAGCATATTACCAAATAAAATGAGTACATATGACGTATGAACACACCTAGATGTGGTATATCGATAATATAAATCTTTCAGTGAGTTGTATGGGTGGTGTAGATGAAATATGTATGGTAAGTAACCCATTCCTCTTCCATGTCTTCCTCAGCCCTTGCCTCTTCCTTCCCCCACCATGCACTCTTTCTTTCTTTTGGTAGATACCTGAACCATTTGGAGCAGTTTGCTTCCCTCCACAACCTGAATGCTTGAACCATCTGAGAAATAGAATGAACTTGAGAATAGAGATGAAATAGGAGCAGAGTATACATATAAGAGAAATGTGGTGAGAAAGTATAGATGAGAAAGCCTCCTCATGATGCCTCCACCATTACGACAACTGAAGCTCAAGTACATTAATAGTTTTCTCAATTTCCCCTTTTAGTGAACAGTTGGATCTTTGGCAACCTTAAAGTGAACAGTTGAGGAGTCATTCTAAGGCAAAAAATATAAGGTGCAAATCCCGAACCTTTAATAAATATTTTCTGAAAAAATAGATTTAATAAAAAGTTTGGAAATTACAAAATTGCATAATTCTAGGTTTGAACATGTGTTTCCAGGTTTCAAATTTTTAAACATGCATCGAAACCCATGTTTAAAACATAGGTCGAAATTGCAGATTGTACGTCGTATGCCAACTTTTTTTGAAACATTTCCGGTAGTTTTGGTAGATGGAGATGGAATTGTGAGAGCCGATGTTCCTTTACGAAGGGCGGAATCGAAGTATTTGAGGATTTTGGTTAACCTTTTAGAAATGAACTTTTTCTCAAATCTTTTTATAAAAGGCTTTCAAAATAAGTTTTTTATGTACATATATAACAGTCTAACATGATTACCTACATTGGAATATACCAAGAAAATAAGAAAATTAAACATGAATGATAAAGAAACTAACGATGAAAACAAAAGATCAAGATTAATGTAGTCAACCTCTTTCAATTTAGAGGCTGAAGGCGCCTTTCCTTCCATATCATGAGGTTGATAACTCACTAACTCATTGGCTTATTCTACTCCCAAGTCACCAATACTTGAGCTCTCTGGCAGGATCAGAAATATATATGTCCTACAACAGTTATAATCCATAAGTATGCTATAAGCAAATCAAACAAATTAGAAACCTCATCAAGCTAGGCTCAAAACTTCAAGGTACAAATGGCACTGACCTCTGCCCTTTCTCGGTGCATTCTCATTGCCTCATTGGCTCAAACATGAGGATGGAAATGTCACCATATTGCCATGTCTGACTCAATGCATCCTCGACCAGTCCAGCTCCTGAAAGAAAACAAAGATATGAGCTAGACGACCACCACACCACCAGAATATATGATAGTTTTATTTTTACATGTTTTTATTTTATTTATTTTGATGAGAAAAACAGGTTACATACTCTAGGCTATTACATAAAGATAAACTGAGGCATGACAGGATATCACCCAAACAGCTCCATGCCCATTCCCATAAATTAGCAATAACTTGATCCACCTATTGAATTTTCCATTGAAACTAGGCTGAAAGAGTGAAAGTGGAAATATAAATATATTCAAGATGTAGGACGGAAGGAGTGCGGAAAAATAATCAAACTTTGATGGGGGGTTAAGAAAATAACTGAGAGGAGAAAACCCCAAAGCAGGAAAGTCACCATTTAAGACGAAATTCAGAATCATGCAAAATTTCTTTTGAAATTAAAACATTAACATCGACAATATGGTGCAGAGGGGATTGATTACATTAATAAATGCAACTTGTAGCTGTCAGAATCAATCAAGCATTTGCCCTTCTTATGCCCCATTTTCAAGGCAATTTGGGAGAGAATTGTGAGAGAAAGTAGAAGACAAACACCAAGTTCATCCAACTTCACTGAATGGAGGAATCAACAGGGTCAGAGAACTTATTCCACCCAGGAAAATTGGCGGTGAGATATAACACTTACCACAGGACTGGTTGCAGTTTGGAAGGAGCACAATGCTCATATATTCAAAGGAAAAAGGAGGGAGGTGGGGCAGGTGGTAATCAGCATCATTGGGAACTAGCCCAACTTTTGGAACAGCTAAGGATGTATTAGTAACTTCACTGGCAAGTTTCTTACTCACCTTTTGGTGGAATCCCTTTTTAACGAAAACTTTCGTCTTACTTATAAAAATAAATAAATAAATACTGACCCAGTAACACCACCTAAATTATTTTAACAATAAGAACATTCTATAATAACTCTAGCTTCCAGTACAGAAAACATTGTGCTGAAAAAGTATAATGAAACAAAAATGGCATACCTTGCTAGAAGACATACACCTTCCCTCATCATGGAGTCTATTTACTTTTCTGCACGACTGCTGAATCTGCTAATTTAGCCTTTATTTCTGGTATGCTAGCATGTAACTTGCTCATGCAATTGGTTCTTGCTCTTGTTTGTTCAAGAAAATTCAAAAACCTTGAAATGCTTGAGCAGTTAATCCTAACAGTGGAATTTGAGTGGATATAAACCTTGTCCTTGCCAAAATTCTCCAAACACCTTTTTAAGCTATCAAACAACATTGAATCATTGGAGAGAGACCAATTGGCCAAAACTGAAGCAGCAAAGTCCCTAAAGGCATTATCAGGCAATGCCAAAAGCATGCTAACAAACTCCGGGCTTGGAGCACAATGACTACACACTGAGAGAAGACCTCCAACTGCAAGAGAGTGCACACTGGGATTCAACATATCCGAGCAGAAGAACTCTGCAACAATCTCTTCCACTTTAACCCTTGAATTAGCAAGCTCAGATGCCATCAAGCCCCAAAATTTCTGTTGTTCTACAAAACCCCAGTTGAGAGAGCTCTTAATTAAGTGGGATATTGTTTGAGTATCCTCACCAAAAATAGAGAATCTCCCCAAGCAGACTTCAAACTGCAAAGAAACGATATCAACATGATCCAACCGGTGCACAAGTAACCTAATACACTCTTCCTCACCAGTGGTTAAATCTGTGAGATAAGAAAAGATATTGTAGAATAACGACTTCAAGCTTTTCATCTTCCACCCACAACAACACAGAATATCTGCCAATAGGAGCCTAGCTGGAGATGCATCCTTTTCTTTATGTGAGATACTGCACAACCTAAGAAAACTTCGGTATGAAGCAAAGGCACCTTCCACCAATTCAACAAGCAATTTACCATCTACCGCAGGAGTAGAATAAACATCAGGAGATCTCTTAGCTTGAGCAGTCTTAAAAGAAACATACCTCTGAATATGATCCTTCAACAATGGCATTTCTGAGTAACTTATATCAGTAGAGGTATTTTCATCTATAGAAGTTATCAAGCAACTCATTTTCTGGGCTTCATAAGCAAGTCGGGATGCATAAGAAAGTAAGCGAGGACCTATGGAATAACTGTTCTTTGACCAGAATAGTATCATTTCTTGCATCTGTTCATGCTGACAGAAAATAAAAGTGCAAAGGATCAAGGATGTTGCAGAATGGGTTTCATCATCAGTATCGAATTTTTGTGGAGATGTAAGAGGAACAAACATATTGTATCCATTTAATTTGAATGCCTCGGCTATATTACATGCTAAGACTTCAGGGTGAAGAGCAGAATCAACTGCTACTGCTTTATCAACAGAGTGGCTACCATGAATTGCATAAAATAATAGAATCTCCTCCAAAACCTGAAGGCCCAATGCGTTTGACTGCTTTATAGCTTGTCCAAGACCTCGAATTGAATCTGTGATGATATCAACTGGACTTTTATTAGTAAGAACTTGTGGACTACAAGGAACCACTGGATTCACTGAAGCATAAGTGTTGTCACATCCATTTTCTTTGGAGCACTCAGAGGTCTGCTCTGTCAATGACGATTTCGGGTGCTCCAAATTGGAAGGCGTGGACAAACCCAATGGCAGCATAGAAGATTGGGGAGGATGAACTATGCTTGGATCACGAAAATCTCCATCTAATGGTTTATGAAAGATGTTTGCAAGTCTTTCTCTGAGGAAGGAAGAAAGTAACGTACAAGAACTCAAAGTCTCCAATGAGTGAACCACTTTCTTTTTAACAAGTATACCAAAAGTTGTTGAAACACTATGTTCTATGATATCCTTCCGTTGGACATCAAAGTTGTCCACAAGTTGGAATAAGAACTCGAGAAGAGCCTGAGTCAGGTCAATGTATTTAGGTAGGGAATTCACCATCAACAACATCCCCGGTTCAATATTCATGACATTGTCCACCCTTTCATCAAAGAACAACCAATCATAAAACAAAGCAAGTTTTGCACTAGCTTCCAAATGATTGCTCCTACAAGATTTCATTAACCAACCTATGAAAAGCCATCTTTGAATGACATTTGATTGAATAATCGTATCAGTAGGGTGATGGGCACAACAAATGAACCGAATAATGTCACTAACAACAATCTCACTCTCAGGTGTGCAGAGAAATTTCCTAGCAAACCATGCTTGGTATCGCCTCTGAAAACCCCATTTCACATGGGTAAGTAGGAATCTCAACTGAGTCTCCATTTCTGGCGTGATTCGAAGTAAGTGGTAGTGACTTGGTGTCATCGAGCCATATAACTGTGAGATATTCCAAAACCCCGGGGCCCTAAACTCAGTTGGATTCGTTAGTATGTCCTTCCATACAGCTTGAAACTCAGGGATATGAACTAAATCTTGTAAAAGTCGAACAAGGTCCCTTCCAATCAGCATACACAAATTGAAGTGATTTCTCAGGACTCTCACACAGAAATCTATCTCCATGCGCTTCAAGGCTTCAAATTTGGGAACACCTCGTAACCTACAATGATCAGCTACTAACCGAAGATATGTGAACAAAACACTTGTGAGAAGCAACGGGTTTTCCAATAACCAATCCCAGTTGTCAAAACAAATCCTCAGCAATTCCTCACATAACCACAAGTTCCCATCACTGAAGTCCCCACCAACGATCCGCCTCAACAAACAAATCAACAAACCCTCGTATTTGTCAGCAGAAACGCGGATCATTTCCCGAGTAACATGTATCAACTGAATCTTAACAGGGTGGTGAAGTTTAGGGTAAAATTCAAGGGCAATCCGTTGAAGCAAATTGACAAACAACTCATACCCATCAGTAACTATGGCGTGCAAATGAGTAAAATGGACTTTTGTAAAGTGGGGTTCGGTTAATAGTGCATAAAGGATTGCCCAATTGAGTTGTCTGTATTCTTCTTCAGAAGGGATTGTTAAAGGAAATGGAGGTTTTAGTTGAGGTTGAAGAAGCTCAAAAGCTTTCCTAAGAGAAATTTCTAGTTGGTATTGGGCTTCAAGGGGAGCGTTTTGAAGCAGCTCTGAACTCATGTTGAGATGAAACTGGTATATCGTACGGCGGTGAAGAGCAACATTTGTGGGTCAAAGAAAAAATCACTTGGTAGAGCAAAGATCTGTAAGGCAAAAAAAGAAAAAAAAAACGCAAGCATTAGTCTTAAATATCTTAATGCTGTCAAAGAAGAATATGGCACGAAATAAAATGAAGCAAAAAAGTAGTAGTTGCTTACTTCAAATTTAAAGCTACTAATTAGCTAATTAAAAACTCAATCATCTAAGGATCTTTTAAAACAAAATTGAACAAATCACAAAAGGCTTCCTAAGACCGTTATCTCAAATGTCGTGGTTCAATGCAAGATTGTAAGGTAAAGCAATGAAGCGGAAAAAATCCAGTGAAAGAAAAGCTACAAAATCCATGGTTGTGGGCGGGTAAGTTATTTACTCTTGTGACTTGAAATTGCAATAGACGATCTTGAAGAGTGAGGTCGTAGACACTATCTATAAGAAAAACTGACTCCCTAATGAATAGCAAAAACACAAAAAAGAAGAAGAAAAAAAAACACACCTTTGAAAGAAATTAAAGATTTGGGTTGAACTCTGGAATTGCTTGGTTGAGGATTGAAAAATCCTTCAATTGACAAATGTAGAAAGAAAAACAAACTTTTGATTTCATGTGAGCGGTACAGTAGAGAGAATTTTGAATTGAAACAATGGCGATAATTTATTGGGCTATTTACCTTTTAGCCCCATTTATTTAGGCGAAACTCTACTTGAGTGCCATTAATTCTTTTTATTCCGTCTAACCTCCATTTGGTCAACAGCTTTGATTATCAGATTCCATTGTTTTTTTTGCAAATACCCGAATTACCCTCACTTGCCAAGCACATGAAGTTTATTTCCCTCTTTTCCCCAAACAAAACCCTAAAATAAATTGAGAGAGAATAAGAGAAGGAACTTCATTCGATCTGTAACTGTAGTGTGAGACGGAGACTGCGAGAGGGACAACGAGAAACTAAAAAGTATGGCCAGTGGACAAATTGGTGGTGCTAGAGAGGTAAGTAAAATATGTATTTGTTGTATTTTGTACGCTGGGAACTGTTCTTATTTTTGTTTGGAGAAAATGGGTACCAAACGGTAAATTTGAAAATTAATGGGGGTTAAAAGGTAAATAACCCAAAATCAAGTGGGTAATTTCATTAATGGCTTCCATGATCAGTATGATGGCCTTCTGGGATTTGCCTGCTTTTATTAATTCCGATATGATTACACTATGAATATGAGCATCCAAACAATATTTATTCCCAACAATCCCAAGATACTCTTTAATTGCTTCATCAAACTTTCCTACTCTGCATAACCCGATATGCAATGTAAGTGTAACCATCTGGAGTAAAACCTTTATTTACCATGTCAATGTACAGATCTACAACAAGTGAAGGACGACCTGCCTTATATAGATACATTAAAAGACAATTGTAGAGTACAAGGTCTTTTGACACAACTAATCCACAAATGCAAGAGTCATATAGTTCATATCTGTGGGAGGAGGATATAGCAGACAGTACAGAAGAAACAATATACAAATCAGGTTTTATGTTTCTTTCAAGCAAAGCTCGGAACACAATAAGCACATCATTTTATTCATACCTCCCCCACTCTGACTAAAGGTCTATCAGAACATTACAGATGACCAAGTCAGGAGTACAACCTTTTGATTCCATAATATCCAACACATCGATTGCCCTACTGAACATTTGATTGTCCTTAAATTCTTTGATCAAAGAGGTGTATGTTACAACATTAGGACAACATCCACTCTCTACCATCTTTAACAATAAGTGACTGACTACTTCAAGTTTACCGACCCAGCAATACCCATCAATCAATACAATGCACATTTTCATTGAAAGTGGGATACCTAAAATAACCAAAAATCCCAAAACTTGCAAGGACCCAGCCATACTTCCTGCCTTGCAAAAGCAATTCAAAATCACCAAAAATGTCTCAGGGCTAGGTCTAAAGCCTTTCCTCAACATCAACTTCAGAACATCACAAACACCTGAGTGATCAATTCAACTTGCAAAGATTACATAAAGCTATGTTAAATGTCAAAAAAAAATTAGGATCTTGGGACTCTCAAAATACTAAGAGCAGTATCTACATGCCCACCCTTGAACACACATCGATGATAATATTAACATTCCTAGCAAACGTATTCGAGGTGTAACCAAAATTACTCATTTCGTCAAAAGTATCTAACACAAACTCATACATGCCGCCGCGTCAATAAATTCTCAATAAAATCAAGAAAGTTTGTGGCTTAGTCTTAAACCCAATCCTCTCCAATCCCCTAACAACACCCTTAACTGTTTCGAACTTATTCGTGAGTCGACCAACTATAGGAACCATTTTAGCAAACAATTGGGCTTCATGGAAATAATGGGGCTGTGCACACCACAAGAAGAACTTCAGTGAGATTATATCAGAAGAGCAATTTGACAACAGTGAATCAACCATTCGAGGAGTGAGCAAAAGTGACCGACGACTTGAATGAAAGTATGAAACAAAGGATTGGGATTGATTCGATTTTGAAGCTTATGGAGCAATCTCTGTCTCAATAGCCTTCTAGGTCGTCTAGCTAGCTAGAATAAGTAGAGAACCAAAAAAAAGAGATTTTTATGAAATAAAAGCGATAAAGGAGAGATTTTTATGGCGAAGTAAGGAGAAATCATGAATGGGTATTCGATTTTACCTCGTGAATGCGATTCTCTTGCTCGCTTTGCTCGACTTGGATGAGTTTTCTCCTCTCTGTGCTTCACCGTGAATCAGTGACGAATGTTTGCAGTCCTTAGGTTAAGAGTTATTTACCTTTTAGCCCTACAAAGGTATCCTTCACGTGTTTGACATGTATAGGTGTTTTAGGTATTTCAAAACATCTAATGATTTTTTTTTTTCTTTTAGTAATCGAACCCATTCAAACCTCAAAATGAGTGTTACATATGGAATGAAAGAAATTAATGGCACCCAAGCAGTGTCTCGCCTAAATTAATGAGAGCTAAAAGGTAAATAATTCTAATTTATTTGTGAGGTCGGGACAAGGTAGTCAAACGACACTGACTGTGCACATCCGCAGAATCCACCTAGCTAGTTCCATGGCACCCATTACCGAGTCATGTGCATGGGCTTTTCAAACTTAATTTTCCTGTTCAAGTGGTGGACTCTATAGGTGAATCTCCATCCTCGTCATTCATCATACATAAGAATACATTCTAACAATAAGTATGAACTCCTTAGTGGCCAAAAACATGTGGCAAGCAATGTCCTCGCCCCACAATACTTGTGTAGTTGTGTTCTCCAACTCAAAGTTCTTTATTTCCATAATAAAAGTATCTTTCAACTCTTAAAGCCCCCCACCACAACCTCCTTTGTCTGGAGAGGTAACCTGATAGTTCTGGCCAAAATGAAACGTCACCTTATTTGAGAAGTTCTATCTGGCGACAAAATTGATCTCTGGAAGGACTACTGGGGGTAAAGTCAGGATTGCTATTGATAGACTGTATCCCCAATCCTTCCGCACCAAATCTTTCAACCAATTCACAGAATCTCTGGCTCACTCTCTCTGGCCATAACCCCTGTTGGAACATGGAATTAATCAATTCCCTTCCCTAGCTCTTGTGCCTAGCGACATTTATGACATTCTGATAAGGCCCTCGAAATGCTCTAACAAACTTATTTGAACATTTGACAAGAAATGCCTCTTATCGTTAAAAGCGCTACTAAGGCTTTTACCAAGGAGCGGGTTGAATGCTCCACTTCACACTCTCCCACGATCCCCTCGGATGCCAGGTTTCTTCGAGAATTATGGAAAATTGAAGCTCCTCAAAGTGCATTGCTATTATTCAGTCAAAACATCATCCCTACTATGAGGAACTTGTTTAGGCTTCACACGCCTATAGAGGATCAATATATTTTCTGCAACAACCATACCGAAGATGTTACACATATCTTCTTCCTTTGTCCGATCATCAATCAACATTGGCAATCTATCATATTCCGATTAGTTGGCTCAATGAGAACTTTGGCATACCCAGTACACTCTTCTTTCTCAATTTATGTGGGACACTGCTAGAGCTCACCCAACAGTCAAAGAGGAAATGCTCTCTCAATTCACGGCCATGCTCCAAACCATTTGGCACACACTTAACAATTGTGTTTTCCAGAAGACCAAATTCAACACTCAAAATTTCCTTTCCTCTGTTCACAACTTAGCCACCATGGCAGGATATCAGTATTGTAATCCTAATCACCAATATAGATGCTATATGCTTTAACAAAAAAAATAAAATTAAGTATTAACTTGTTTTTTATAGTCATCATCGAGTTCCAAATAACCCTATTGCCAATTTAAGTGCTTCCGGCCTTTGAACCTCGCTACCTTTTAAATAAATACACTAAAATGACTGAATTTTATAGGTTTTGGTTATAACTTACTTGTTAAAGCTTAGACTTTTGCTGCTCTGGTGTGGAATGTGTACAAAAGCCTCTTTACAGTGGAGATATGGGAACTGTCCATAGCTGAGGGTTGCTTCAATTGCATTGGATTGTTGCTATTAAGCACTTATGTATGACATTGACAATCGCGATCAGGGAATTTTGTGAGTTCCAAGCAAAGGAAATACTTAGAATGGAGCAAAACAATTTTACCAACAAGCAACCCCACAATATGATTGATTAGCGCATGTAGTTTATACACATTAGAAATAACTCGATTGCATCTGCAAAAGCTCAAGGTGTGCCAATATCTTAGCAATTGCTGGCTTTAATTTCGGATCTCCCTTCTGAGCTAGATCTACAAGAAGCACCTGTGTAGACTCCCCATGCTCTATCCTATGTGCCTCTACACGAAAGATTCTCTCCAACATCCAAAGTGCTTTCTCTTGAACCTTTGCATTCCCTACACGAATAACTCTAATAATTGCCTGTACACCAGAAGCTTTGGCTATTGCATTGCTTCCATTTTCCCATATCTTATCTTGCATTAGAGTTGCAAGGACCCCGAGAACAGCTTCATCTGCATCTCTATCTTCACCTTGCAAAATTTTGACAAGAGGGGAGATAGCACCCGCTCTGACTAGACAGAATGTGGATTTGATAGAGCAGTACCCATCATGAACTTCACAATATGCACTTGAAGGAGGAACGCAAGACCATCTTGAGGGTCTTGATTTAATCAATGATAGTGAATTCTGTGAAAGCTGCAATAGCGAAGTTGCTGCTCTGCATTTGGCAACAGCCGACCCTGTTGACAGTAACTTCACTAACACAGATAGCACACCTCGTTCTGCTGCTAGTTTTTGTAGATTCTTATCCCAAGGAACTGTAAATCGAACTAGTACACCTGCAATATTCTCAACCAAGCACTTACTTGTGGGTGATGAAGTTTTAGTGCTCGACCCTAGTAAGGAGAGCAGAATCGGCAGAAGATTTGCTTTCTTAAGTATTTCTGTTGCCTTTTTGTCGCTAACTGGGATGTTACTCAATAAGCCAGCAGCAGCAGCTTTTCCATTCTCAGATGTATTTGTTGTATCGGAGACGATACTTACTACAACATTGAGATATGTCTCTCCAAGCTGTTCAGTTAACTCTTCGCAGAAATCTTTAGAAATAATGTATAGCAAAGTCAAGGCCAATGTCCTGATTTCAGCTTTTTCCATTAAGAAGGGAAGAAGAATCGGAATTGCACCATTTTCCTTCATTTTAGCTCTAACCTGAAATGCACTGGAGTGGCTGGCAATACTGTTAAGTGCACGTAAAAGGTGATACTGAATAACTGGACTGGAAAGGTTGAGAAGAGAGAGCATCTGCTTTGCCACATCTTGGTTGATCATGGGAGTATATTCAGACTGGGCTATGCTTGCAAGGATAGCTGAGGCTGGCTCCCGAAGTGTCATGAACACAGATGTAATTGAGAAAAGGAGTTGCAGAAGAGCTTCTACGATGCCTGATTTGATTAGTCGCTTGACATTTTCCCTGAGGCTGGACAAGTTGCGTAATGCACCCAATGCAGAAAGCTTGGCTTCAAGTTTCCCCAAATTAAACATTCTGACAAGTGATTCAATTGATCCTTCATCTCCAAGGACAGCTTTACTCTGATCAGTGAGCTCCATCCTTGAAAGTGCAGTTGCCATGAGAATCTTACTCATATCAGAACCTGTTAAGATAGAGATTGACTTAGTTATGGCAACAAACTGATCGATTGCAATTCTGAGGCTATCGGAAGCAACAGAACTTGGTGGTTCACATTTTACTTGTGAAACTTCCATTCGTGTCACATCACTGTGTATTATTTAATTGCTAATTTGGATTGGTATTTATATGTAGAGTGTATACTATGTAGAGTGTATACTATGTACTGGGTGTAAAGGAGATTCTAGTTTAAGCTGTGCAAACCCAGCCTCAATGTATAACTATGTACATGTAGCACGAAACAAATTAGAGATTTGTACATTACCTTCCTTAAGGTGTTGAACCAGGGGCTTGAAATAACCAGCCTCTGCCATATTAAGCACATCCTGAGTATTGCTTGACAAAGCACCCAATAACATCTCTGCATCATGTGATGCAAGAGTGTCGTCTCCATTTACGAGAGCTACTAGCATAACTATACATCCTTGAATCCTGCCAATTCTCCTGCGGACGGCTGGGATGTCTGAGAGAACCAGCAATAGCGCCACAGCTTCTCTACGCTCTTCTATATCCCTTGCCATAGATCGAACCAACATTGACAAAGACCACACATCTGCCATATTTTCCTGTACATGGCAATTGTTAAATTTGCAAAGTGGAAAGCTTGAATTCAGGAAAATTAATTTGGGGGGTTGGGGACAGCCCAAAAAGGGAGGAAGTATTAAATTTGTAAAATCTCAAATTCCATAAGATAATCTCGTGTATGTGTCAAAAAAAAGGAAGAAATATGTCAATAATACAGAATATAGTGCGACACTTTTTTGACACGCACAGAGCCATGCAGATATGAGTTAGTGGCTCATTTTCTTGATGATGAACTTATTTCAAGTTTCTTCATGTAGACTAGCATCATTGTTATGCACGCTTCCTAAAGAGCACAGCATCATTGCTCAATATAACATGACACATTTGCCATTAAAAAGCAATGTAGCTAGAAGACGGAGCCACGCATAAACAGATGTGGCAAGACTAAGTATCCCCTTGCATTATCCTTGTGGAGGCGAGCCTTTGAAATTACGGAGTACTAGTGGTATTCCTTTGGATGGTGTTCGTAACACTTGGGTAAATTTCTTTTTGGCGAAAGACTTGAATTTTATTAATTAAGAAAATAAGAATTGTGATTGATGGGTAATAAAGAAGAGAAGAAAGATGTAACAAAACCCTAGGCATTGCAAAATGTCTTGGCTGGGCTACAAATATCTCAAATCCAGTTTTTTCACAGCCGACTTTTAACATCCATTAAAATTACACCCTTTGCTTTAATGGAACCTCCTTCAGGCTCTAATATCCCAACCTTGTTCTGATTGACGTATTCACCTATCCTCACTGGCTTCCTGAACACTCGAAGCCCTGCCACTCCCCCTTTTTCCGTCGTTAGACAATCTCCCATTCTACGTCCATTTCCCCAAAAGGGGGTATGCTGAACTGGATGGAGCAGTTTGTAAGAGATTGGTCATGGAAGGGTGATAGAATTCAAATTGGATAAATATGTAATGCGGTGAAACACCCCTCAAAACATCTTTTCAAAATCTATACAGTTTGCCTTAGACAAAGAGCCCCCAAAGAAAACTATCCAAGTGCCACATAAACAAAGTACTCTTCTTCGAAAATATTCAAAAAAGAAGGTTATTTTACAGAAATTCCATAGGAGTCCTCATGCCTTTGGTGACTTTAGTGTTGTTTTGTTTCTGCCCGCAAAGCGAATCACATTGAAGTCACCTCCTAATCCATGGAAAACTTCACAAGTCTCTAACATCACAAAGTTCAATCCGAATACCCTTGCTTAATTAATTAACTTCTAGCTGGTCCATACAGGATGGTAGGCAACCATTTTATAATCCATCAAATTTCTACAAACTGACAAGAGAGAAGGACAGAAGGTTGATCCATACCATACTGTTATCTTGTAATAGGATACACACTAGCTAACAGTCTGCCAGAGAGCGTAGATGATTGTACCATATACATATGAAATCAGCAAAGGAGTGCCTCCGCAACAAGCAACTCCACCTGCACTTGTTAAAGTTATGGAAGTGAAAACCAAGCTGAGGACATTCCCATTCAAACATGGGGTAGCTCAGTTGAGGCGAGAGTGTATTCTTATGTATGAGTAACATTTGAATTCGAGAAGAGTTGGATATGCTAAATATCTCGAGGGATTAGGTTCTTCAGCATACTAGACGAAATGCAAAATTGTCGAGGGCCTCCAAAACAGCTAAACATGTTTTCAAGGCATCGAAAATTCAACTAACCAAATGCAGCCTTGTTCCTTCCAGCAACTATTAATTTAGTGCATAAACTTCTCTTGGATGAAAAGTACATATATGGAGAGAGATAAACACAAGGGGAGTTCCTAGTTAAGCTAAGTGAGACCTTTACATAGTTGTTTTGTGATCAATTTTGCTTTGTCAGAGTTCAGTATGTCAAGAACAACATCAACATAATAGCAAGTAGAGTAATAAATATTCTAAAGACCCAAAACTGAATTTGAATAAGAACACTAATACTAATATACTGACCTTAATTTCTTCATTCTGAGAAGCCAAGCTTCTGAGAGCCAAGATTATATTCAACCTGTTGCTCTGCTTACTGGAACCCAGTCGATTCAACAAAATTGGAACAATATCTTCTCTCAACACCCATTCACTTTGAACTAACTTATCATTGATTAAATCAGAAAACCGATCAAGGGTGAACTCAAATTCTGCATCTTTACCATACTTGAGCTGAAAAGCAACATCATTTACATCAAAAACCAACACACGTTCTTCTTCCTCCTGTTCCTCCTCCAAGATCTCCTCTTCCTCTTCCTCTTCCTCTCTGTCTTCGAATTCTTCGGAGAAGCTCCAACTGGTCATTATTGCACCACCACCCTAATCTTTGAAAAGGGGTTGTGGTTGTTGTTGTGGAAATAAAGAAAAAGGGGGGGTGTTTTAATGGAGTGAAATGAGAGATGGGGTTGTCGCTTTGTTGATTGGAAGGATGTGAAGGAGGGTATATATTTTGTTGGGCGTATTAGACAATCAACGTGTGTCGAGTTGAAATCTTCCTCCTCCATGAATGAATAATGAATAATGAATAATGAGGAGACCAAGTCCATTACATCCAAAAATAACTTAACATTACATGATTCTCATCCTAAATACAACCTCTAAAGCCCCAACATGGGTTATAAATTCTTTAACAAAACATCTCTAACTAACCCATATCAATTAGTCAATGTACATAACCCATGAGACAAAAATATTCTAACATAAAAACACTTCTATTAAGAATACTATAGTTAAAAGCCAAATTGATTTTTAAAAATTAAACAAGAAATTTAGAAAAGAGGCTTGCCTAAATGCTCAATTTGCAATAGAAACTCGATGAAGAAGATGGGGATTCATTATTCTTGGCCTATGTTTCTCGCATACTCCTTTTCTTCCTTCGTCTAAAATTGCTCAATGGCCTTAATCCCATTTTTCTAACTCCTCCTCATATAGAAAGCTCATAGGAAACAAGTCCTACTCATTATAAAACTATGAAAATAGTCTACTTAAGTGAGTATGCAACATTGAGTAAGTTTCCTAAGAGTATGCAACATTTTTCTAATAGTGGGTATTACAATAGTGTACTCGTCATTTTTCTAACTATATTTTAATTATTTATAGCAACAATCACAAACACACGTCTAACACCCACACTTTTTACTAACCCTAATATATATTTTTGTACACTAAGTATTCCATTTTTTTTTTTTTAGTTTTTTGTTAAAATAATATGAATATTCACATGTAGCAGCCTCGTGTTTATGCATATTTATTGTGTTGCTTTATATGATGTGGAATTTTCTATGAGTATAAGTTTTGAATAATTTATCATCTGAAAATATATTTTTAAAACCTAATTTCGTTTGCCAAGTCGTATAATTTTTTTTTCTTTTAAAAATTCACATGACTCTCTTACATACCCACCTAATTAAATAAATATAAATATTACTTATTTATTAATCTGTGATATATATTAAAAATTTATATAATATAAAAAAAATTGATCTCGTGTCTATGCATGTTTGTTGTGTTGCTTTATATGATGTGAAATTTTTCTATGAGTATAAGTTTCAAATAATTTATCATCTAAAAATGTATTTTTAAAACCTAATTTCGTTTGCCAAATCGTATAATTTTTTTTCTTTTAAAAATTCACATGACTCTCTTACCTTTCGAATCTCGGGACGAGATTCTTTTGAGGTGTGTATATTGTAATACCCACCTAATTAAATAAATATAAATATTACTTATTTATTAATCTGTGATATATATTAAAATTTTATATAATATAAAAAATTGATTTATTTGCAGTTGCTAAATAGAATAAAAATATGGGGTTAATTTATAAACTTGTGTTATTCTTTTTATTGGGTTTGGGCTCGGACTCATGTGCAGATTTTGGATTTTGGCTATGGTTGCATTAAGTTTAACATTGAGTAAGATTTGCTAAATAAAGGGGGTGCTTATATACTTTATAAAACCCAACTAAATTGTTTGATTTTGTGTTGGTGGCTGCCAAAAATGTGACTTAATGGGAGAGAAAGATGGCTTGCTTTGCTTTACATTGCTTAAGAGAAAAAAAAATAAAAAAAATAGAGATGATGAAGAAGAAGACAAAAGATAAGTAAAGAATGAGAAATTGAATAAGAGAAAATAAAGAGAAGACAAAGACGAAGGGAAAAAAGAGAAAGAAAGAGAGATGATTATGTCATCTCCAATAAAAAAAAACACAAAGAATAAAAGAAGATGAGAAGGGGAGGTTGTGCGTGTGAGGAAAAGGTTTGCGCAAGGTTGAATATATATATATATATATATATATATATATATATATATATATATATATATATATATATATATATATATATATATATTTTTTTTTTTTTGTGATTTTTCTTCATTCTAAATGATATTTTTATTAATGAATTTTTTTTTCTTTCTAAAATTTTCAATTTGTGAAATTACCATTGCGCTTGAATCTCCCGCTTTGGACTTGTTTATGGACTATTTGTTTACTTTGATGATATGCAATATCTTTTATCTATATAAACATGGATGTTTGATGACCAAACCTTTTAATCACTTCTATTAGATTTTATTTCATGTTCTATAATTACATCTTGAGTTTATAGTTTTAGTAGGAAAGATTATATAAATTGTATGCATTTTTTATTAATATTTTATGTTCATATATTCATCACAGAACTTTATTTCTTTTTATCAGGATTTAAATCCTATTGGTTTTGATTGATATGTGGGTATGAACCCAAGTGATGACCATAAAAGATAACTTAGGCTTGATAAGACGAATAAATAAATAAATAGTTAAATAAACAAATAAGTTGATGATAACCTGAGGTGAATATCATTCAATACATATGATTATGTTTTGTTTGCTTCATAAAACAAATTGGTGGTTATAAAAATAAAAAATAAATAAAATAATAATTTCACACCCTACTACGTGCCTATGCCACTTAACAAAATTTTCATAATTTAATTGTTTGAAATAATCATGTGATTCATAACAATTATGGAAGATTAAATTCTCTAGAGGTTTTTGTTATTTCTTTATTATGTAACAATTATGTGATTCATAACAATTATAGGAAAAAAATAGTATTAAACTTTGGGATTTTCTTCATTTTGCTCTTCATGATGACGTGGGTAACACTTATTTTTTTGTTGATATTATGGATTTAAATTGGTGGACCACTAAACCATGTAGGAACATTGATAATAATCAACCTTTTAGACTTTATCTTTAGAGAAAGAAGAGAAGAAAAGATATTGACTATGTCAACTCCTTATTTGAAGAAAATATGAAAGCCAAATTAATTAATGTAATCTTAGTCTCTTTAGTTTAGTCAAAGATGTTTCATTTTGATCTTCAGTATTGTCACAAACATTGATACCCATTTTGTGTTTCATTCAAATGATTTAGAGTTTGAATAATAAAGACACTGAGTTGACTCAGTGATTTATGTGATGTATTAATTGGGACTAGGTTTAGTCAAAATAACATGGAACAGTAAATTCAATAAATTTATTACCAAAATTCTTGAATTTCAAATATGTATTTGTATGTATATTTGTATTATTCGCTTATGACTCAAATTTTATTGTCATGCAAATAAACTTATTAAGGAATATGAATTTCCTTTATTGGATGAACGTCATCGTCATTTTGTTAAAAAACATTTGGTTATGAAAAATGCTAATTTCCCAAAATAATGGGTTACTATTGTGGTTGGTTTGTTTATGGTCGACAAAGTGTCACTGTAAAAGAGTTTTGAGAATTAGTTGATTTTTGTGCTATTTTCCCCAACTCCGAAAAAAATGGAAAAATGTGTTTTTGTACACAAACTTGCTTGTATACGTGATATATAATTTTGGTATGCAGGCTTGCTTGCATATCGGGTACGCATTTCCATGTGAGTTCGGTAGTTCGTGTAGTGTTTAGGAAATACTTGACATGGATCGAACTTCGGGTGAGATGACACGTTCCTCGATGTGGCACCCCACTTGACATATGTACGCTCTGAGTGGTTTTGAAGGCAAGGGAGACACACTTGGGTGAGGTGTGTTCGGCACAAGAGAAAGATGCGATTGTGGAAAAGAAGCGGTGTTTTTATGTATATGCATGGTTGCCTTGAAAGAATAAACTAAATGCTCATTCGATTATTAAATGAGAACTACATGTCTTCCTTAAGGGAAATATGTTTGTTGTGAGTATTTTATAATATGATTTCCTTAAGGGAAGAAACTAAATGTTCATTCAATCATTGAATGAGAACTATATGTCTTCCTTAAGGAAAATAAATGTTTGGTTGTTAATATTTCAATGATGATGTATTAGGGTTATGAGTTGTACTTTATTGAAAGTAAATTGCTCACATACGTATTGAAATATCTGTTAAAATAATATTCATGATGAATACTAATAAATTTAGAAATTTCATTCATTTGGTTCCAACCGTTTCGTGCAGGATGGTAAATCTACTAACATTTCTGCATGTCAGACTTACCATGGTCAACCTTCACAGTGTAAGTATTGGTAAAATAAATATTTACTTTAGGTACGATATAACTTATTAGTATGACATGTTTGCCTCGTTGATGAACTACATATTTTTGAGTTATTGCTTCATTTTGTATATAATATACGAAACTCATTTGATTTGATAGAGTTGAAGATTACTCATACCAACTACCTCGTTGACCTAAGTAAGTTTATGCTTATTGGGTACGTTCTTATTGGAATGTAGCCATTTAGTTTTTTTATCAGGTTATAGAGTTTTGGGACGACATATTTGGAGATTTATTTTTATGGAGCTATCATCTCAAAAGAGTACCTGGTTAGAAATTTTTCATGATCAAATTTTATTTAATGTTTCCGTTGTTAAATTTTCACGTTCCGAGTTTTAGGAAAATGAAAATCTCAATCCTACGTGGATATATTTCGTGTTCTTGAAAATCGAGGTGTGACAACACGTGAATATATATAATGGTTAAAATTATTATAACTTGGCTATAACAAGTTACGAGGTACTGAAGGTAATGCTTTTGTTCCAAAACCTCGCTTCAACACTTCAAGGGTTGATCCTTCTAAAGTCTTTACTCCATGATTTACGAAAGACTTCAAGCATTTTAAATTCCAACTCCGACAGTTCAAGAGTTAGTCATTCTCAAATCTTGACTTTATGATTTATAAAACCAGTTTTTCATTGGCAAATAATGATTTTTGTTGAGCAAAATTTTTGAGAAATTAAGCAAAATAACATTAAAAAAATTACATTTTAAAGTTTTAGCTCGATTCCACACACTTCATGAAATACATATCAAATGTGCTTTGAGAAGTACACATCAAAATATGGTTTTCATTGATCTTATTAGAGGCTAACATAATACCCGTGCCATTGGCACTCCATATACATTTTTTTTGCTAATTATCATGCATTGTACCGCCTTACCACCATTCCCACCATTACCTCAATCAGTTTCATAAAAAAATAAAAATAAAAATAAAAAAAATCATATTTTAGAATGTAAAATACATTTTTTGAGTCAAACTAGGTTAAAATTAGAATAGATTGAATTTTAATGGTCTTTGTTTGAATTTCATTAAAATGCTCGTTCGTATCTTTGAAAAAAATTATACTTATACCAAGTTTACCAAAATCCAACAACCACATAAATAGTTATGATAATTTTCATTTTGAAAAAAAAAACAAACAAAACTTTCACTCTCCGCCCCCATGTACATTCCACCAACTTTTTCTACAAATTTTTATTTTCTTTACACTTCTCCATGTTTTATATTTACAAACATATTATCATAAGAAATAAATATCAACTCTCAACACATTTCCTGACTTTTAATCATAGCCATCTTTTATCTCAAATCCTTAGTTTGTCCAGTCAACAATGAATAGTAAAAAATCATTTTGAATTATAATATAGATAATTTTCTCTAGAGCATGTAGATTGATGCGAGGAATAGCTAGTTAAAGTTGATTCACTTAACCACACTTCTCAAAATATGTCAAACATTAAACCAACTAAAAGCAAAGTAAAATGTCTTGTACGTGCATACACCCAAATACACAAGTAAAAAAATAAATATAGAAATCTAAAATCTGGGTTTATTCCCTTAAAGTCCATACTCTATTATTTAGCTTCAAATTTTCACCACATTTTTGCATTTTCGTGTTAACTTGATTGCCTTGTTAGATTTTATCCATTTACTTATCAGATTCTTTGGAGATCAAGAGGTATGTTAAGGTGTATAGTCCGAATCTAGACTCAAATATCAGTCAGGGAGCCAAAAAAGGCGGTGATGTCATTTCTTGCTCCAAAACCAGCAAAAGGGCCTTATGTACAAATCCAGTTATTCTTTGCTAATCAAAACAGGCAGTGAAACAGCCGAAAATCATTGTAACATGTGGACTACAACAACTGTAATTAGATCCAAAACCAGACCTAGAGCTTGAGAATGAGGCCAATTGGGCAATGGTCACTACCAGTAACATGTGGGCAAATATAGGAGTCGTGGACCTTGTCAGCTACAGATTCCGAGACGAGAAAATAATCAAGTCGCCATCCTGCAAGAAGACGTAATTAAAGAAGCATTATATTATATGTCACACTACTGTATCAAAAATGTCCACGACAAGGCCAGATATGGTTCAAATCCGATGTTACGACATTGGAAGGGCCTTCAAACCATATCATAGTAACCTACAGCATCAGTTAAATTTTCTATAAATTTTGGAAAGGATCAAAAGAGACTTTCTTCTTATCTCCTTTCCTAATGATGCAATTTTAAGGGTATCTGATACATCCCGCTTTCCTTGGGGGAAGGAATTACAAACCTGCAAAGCTAATACTAAATGGTGATTCATACACGATGTCCATAACGCCAAGTGGCTATGTTAGGCTTAATAACTACTATTTTACTTCTGCTAGATTAAACAACTAACACTTTATGAAAAACTAGAAATCGCTATTCTGTGGAATTTCCAAAACCAGGATCAATCTCATGAAAACATTCAACTATATCATAACAAGTTATAGTCTAAAGGCTCATGAAGCCCTCCATCATTTAACCAACTTCATATTAAGTTCCTCGAGTTCTTTACTACTACACCTGGACCTAAATAGACAACTACAGCCACATAGAATGTAAAATGGGAAATTCCTAGGAGCCAATATTATGTACTTCAGTAAGAAGTAAAGATGCTAAAATAGATTTGAATAAATAGATATTAGATAATCTTGTGCCTTTTCTGTACCCAAGGAAACTAAATGAACTTCCTACTGTATACCAGACTATAAGAAATGTTCCAGAAAATAATGGAGATACGATCAATCAATATTTTTACAGCTGCACCATTACTAGAGGGTATGTGAAGGTCCTATACAGGCAGATGGAAAATTTTGGACTCCACGAAATTAATGAACATACCTTTATTTTGAACACGTAGACGATGTCTGTAACCCCAGTAGGTATAACCAACTACATCTGGATGTTGCCTTCGAAAAGTATCGACAAACCCTCTATACAGGAAATTAGTTTGAAATGACTCCCGCTCTTCATCTGTAAATCCAGCACTTCTTCTATTCCCCTGGGAGGGTATCACAATGTAGGAAGATTAATACTTTGATAAAACCAAAAACAGTTAAAATAGATATTGGTCACAATCATCTTTTTGTCCATAGTTTTGGAACACACTTGCATTTTCCAAGATAAGCATCAGCCTGAGTTTACACTTCTGCACGTTGGCATTTGGATACGGCAAAGTGTGAATATAAAAAAGCATTAATTAAGCGGGTGCAGTTTTACTTTCCCACAAAAGAAACTAAATCTTTATGTCCCATCAAACTGGAGCACATATAATCCTAACAAAACTTGAAACAAATAATCAAACGTTTTCTAGGTAACAATGACACCAACATGGATACGAGGAGTCAGACTCGTCGACCAAAGGGACACACCTGTATATTATGGTATTAGTTGCTTTTTCAGCACTAAATTTCATTTTACTTGCTACACATTTTATCACTAACTTGCAATAATATGCTCATATATCTGTATGTTACAAGAATTATTTACTTTTGGAAGATGTGTGAAAAGTTGATGATTTAAAGATGAAGTGTTCAATGAGTGTCCGGGTGTTGTAGTGTCCTCTAATGTGTGTGAGACGGATTTCTTTGAAAATGATCTCATTGTTAAATAGCTTCTCTTTTGATATTTTCAGATTTTAATTCTATCACTTCTTTATATGCAAGTGGTCCTTTAATTTCAAAATTCAATTCCATCACTTCTTTATATACAACTGATCCATACTTCTATATTTTTGGCTTGTCACACATCACCCCATACATCTGGAGATTTCATTTTACAGGAAGCGGTAAAATTTTGAAGCCAAGGCTCTTTGCATTCCAGTCTTAGGGAGAAGATCATCGAGGAGATTGGGCTCTTTGCATTCCAGTCTTAGGGAAAAAGGTTATCGAGGAGATTGGACTATCTGGTCATTTGGTGGTAAGATTCTTTATAAGCATTACTTTTGGCCAACCTTGCACAAGGATGTTCATACATCCATTCCAATGTCAAACAACCAAAGGTTGGGTCTAACGCGGGTCTCTATACTTCTCTTCTATTCCGGACAAGCCGTGGTATGATGTTGCAAGATTTTCTTACAGAATTGTCATGATTCCTAGCATAACTCACATTCATTAGCAGAGACAGAATGCAGTAAGCCCTCAATATAGTAACGCATGGATAAAAATACTGAATCCATGCTTAGAATATAATGTGACAATCAAATTTACGAAGAAAAGAATATCGAAGAAATCTACTTGGAAGATCATGTTATTAAGTGAATCAAGTTTACAAATAAAGAAGAAAAACATTAAAAAAAAATGAGAATATGATTTGGATCACTTACAGCAGGATTGAAAATGTCTATCTCTTGGTGTGCACAGTTAAGATCGCCAGTCAGAATGACAGGCTTTGACTTCTCTAGTTCCTAAAACATGCAGAGGACATCCTGTTAGGGGCACTGGTATGTTTAGTGTTTTTCTCTTGTCGTCTGCTTCAATGGTAGTGCTATCTTATATCAAATATATATATATATATATATTTTAAACAGCTGAAATTGACCATTGCAGGACATGTATTACGTTTGTATAGAAATGACATGTACGTAATTTTGTTAGTGTACGCTTACACTTCCATAAATCATAATTATACGTTTGCATTCCTAGTTTTCATTCTAATCATATTTCAATGAGCAATTTATCGACATTCAATAACAACATCCACCTTTTGCATTATAAAGCATGTTAGAAGAACTCACTCCAAGCTAAATAGATACCTAGTCAACAAAGAGTGGATCCTTTTCCACATGAATGCATAAACTGATTTTGTCAATTCTCACTTATCACAGCCCTGTAGATATCAACTGGTATGATGACATAAGTAGAAACCCTACTTGGTTTACTTTAGCTTGTGCCCTACTTACTCAAAATTATTGAGTAAATAGATGTAAAATTCCATATGCAGAATCAAAGACCCTAATGGTGTGAATACACGGAGAAGGCAACGTTCTCAACTAATACTCAGATCTACGGGATACTCCTTATGCTTTGACAGGGGGGCAAAAAAATAAATCATAGATCATTTAATTCTTAAAATTTAATTCTTAAAATAAAAAGATAAAATGATTAAAACAAAGTTTCAAAAGTAGTACAAGAGAAACATAATGTGTCAATGTCACATTGGATTTTGGTAGAAGCTCTCTGCGAGTTCTCATGTTCTAGTAATGGTGCATAATCACAACATACCCAACACTTGAAAACAGATCACAAACAAAACCCAGTCGGACACAATGTGCAAAGATGATGAAAGCAGTACGAATCAAAGCATACCCATACCATTCAATGTTTTGAATATAACTAGCTTAACCTTTCTATATACATTGATTAAATTTTCGAAATATTCTCTCTTTGCTCCACAACATGTAACAAGCAAACTAAAATTTCGAAATATTCAGTGTTTTGAATATAACACAATGTGCAAAGATGATCTTGTTCTCTTCCTTAAAATATATATTGTTGCTTCTTACATTCTATTGGCTTGATTTTGCTAGCTAATTAACTTTGTGTTTGAGTATCCATACAAAAACATACACATTCAGTAGGATGAGACTTGATCGAGAATGTTACCATCTAATTGCTTAGCTTAAGTAGGTTATTCTTGTGCGATTGAGAAGGCTAGGAGGTGAACTTGCGAAGGCTTGCAAAGGTTTTGCGATTTTGTGAATATATCTGTATTTCATTATCTATAGGAGGGTGTAGGAGGGGGCAATCTAAAATATCAAAAGGAGGCAAGAATGCAAATATGATTAGCTTGGTAGAGTTTTTTAAAAAAACTAAGGGGGGCAAATGCCCCCCTTAGCCATACAGTGGATCCGCCATTGTGCTTTGATAGCCCTAACTTGACATTGAACTCCTTACGAGTCATTCCCCATATCAACAACAGTGTATCTTGAATTAAATAATCTCTTTCAAAGTTGCAACTTTTGCGATAGTTGTGCTAGTTTGTGAGACTAGTTTAAATAGATAAACAATTTTTAGTTAACTAATAAGTTAAATTAATATGTAAAAGAGGCATTGGGCTAAAATGACTAATTTAGGCTTTTAGTAGTAGTTTAGGATCCAATTAAGTTTCATTTAGCTGAAAGGACCCTACCCAAACTAAAAATTATCTATTAATTTGTTTAAGCTCTGCTTGAGCTTAAATTTTCAGGAAAATTATGCATTAACACTAAAAATGTGTATTAAAATATCAACCACTTTGACACCGTTCCTCGAGATACATTTTTTGGTCACCGCCGTTAAATATTTTGATAAACGGTCTTTGTGAGTGTTAAAAATCACCCACTTGCGGATGATCTTGGACAATGGGCGCTGGTTGGCCTACCTGTGTCGTGCCCAAGTTGGGCCTTGGCTCACTTCATGATATTAGCATAAAATTCCCTTTACCACTTAGCAGGGATCTCAAGGTACACATGTCGAAACGAGCTGAAACTTTGATACATTGTTTTCGATGTTGGTCTTTAATTTTCCTCAAATTTCAACTCAAATGAACTAATAAACAATAATTTTATTTACTAGGGTCGTTTTTAAATGAGAGTCAGAATATAAATTGGGCCCTTTTAGCCCAATATCTATATGTAAATTTCTTGGAGATTTAGTGCTAAACTGCATAGATTTCGAACCAAGAAAACACCGTTCTGTGAAAGTTGGAATCACCAAAAAGAACAAAATTAAGAACATGATTTGTAAAAAAAGAAAGAAAAGAGTATACTTACTTTCATGTAATTACTCAGGGAAGGATCCCACTGTGTAACCCTGTAATCCTAGTTGCAAAAGGGGATAGTTATTCCTCAAACATCTATACTCTCCCTAAAGTGCTATGTGAAGATAAAGAACAAGAAGAGAAGTAGTTACCAATCGTTTTAGTCCATCTCCGGAATTAGGGACATATCCACTGATCAAATAAAATGTGTCAAACTCCACAGTCACAAGTCGACCTTCAGTGTCATGATCAAGAATGCCTAGCCCATATCTGACAGAAAGTGGCTTTATCTGCCATATACATTTTGGACTTTATTGTCACCACATATGGGAGGATGCTATAAAAAATGCAACATGAAACACAATGTTGTGCAACCATTAGAAAAAAGCATATATAAACCCCACCCCCCCAAAAAAAAAAAAAAACTATAATAATAACAATAATCACTAAAAAGGATAACATGGGAACTTTCTAATACCATAAAGGAATAGCCGGAAAAATTAATGAAACATACAAGTATCTCAACATAGAGGCCTAGACTAAATGTGGTAACTTGAATGAATTTTTAATTCAGAACTGAAGTGCATTTAGTTCAAACGAACAAAGATTATCACACTTTTTTTTAATAATTCAGAGCTCGATCAATTCTCAAGTTCAAATAACTAAGGGGTGTGTTTGATTGCAGTTTTTTTCCAGGGAAAAGTAAAATATTTTGCCTTGGAACGCATGTAAAGGGTGTTTGATTATGTAAATTCCATGAAAAACTTTTTCTAACACCTCAACTTGTGTAGAAAAACTGTCACAAAAACAATAAATTTTGGGTTTGGCCCTCATTTGTTTATGCTTAATATAGTTTGTCCCTCGTTTTACATTTTAATTGGGTCTAACCCTCATTTTCTAACAGAAGTGTTGGGTCAACGCAGTTGATTGGTCATTTTCTTTGTGGGCCAAAATACCCTAACTTAAGGCACGTGCCTTGCATGTGCAATGTCCACAAACCCACCAAAAATCATAATGCAGATCTCAAGGTAATAGAAAGGATGAAATATAGGGATGAAATTAAAATCAACTCATTTCCTTCATCTTTCTTCCTTCCCCAATGCATCTACATATATCATGTTCTTCTTCCCTGATATCTTATACCACTACCATCAAACTCATACACTCACCATAATGAGACCCACTTAATTCCAATGTTTTATTGTTTGTATAATTACAAGAAAGATTCAAAATCAAGTTAAGACTGGACGATCAATGTTAAGAGCCCCACATTTATCCCCATATTCTTAAACTTGGGTTTGGTTCCGATCTCTGATGCACCGACTCTTCGAAAACCCCCGTATCACGTGTCAAATACGTGTCGAACACGTATTCGCGCCCGACATGCGCCCAACACGTATTTGACACGTGGTCAACGGTCAAAATTTGTTGACTGACACCGACACGGTCCAAACTCGGTCTTTGCAAATAAACTCTCCTCTTCGATCGATCCTTCCCACATTTTTAAACCCTAATTACAGAGAAAAGATGGGAGAAACGAGGGCAGAACCAGAGATCGAGACGGAGAGTCGACAGAGAGAGAGGGAGAAACCAATCGATCGATCTGGATAGAGACAGAGGGAGAGAGAGATCGATCAATCGATCTGGACAGAGACAGAGGGAGAGAGAGATCGATCGGTTGTTTGCTGGACAGAGACAGGTTCTCCCTCTCGATCCATATTAGTCTCTTCGATCGATTCTTCCCACTTTTTCAAACCCTAAACAGAGAGAACAGAGAAAAGAGGAACCTCTCATCTTCGATCGATCCTTCCCACTTGGGGTTGGGTCGTCATCGAGGATGAAAGAGTTGATGAGGGAAAGAAATCTTGGTTTTCTTTGCCAATTTTTCTTCTTCTTCTTCTTCTTCTTGGGGTGAAGAGGTGGGGAGAGAAATGGGTCGTCTTCTACAGCTTGTTCTTGTTGGTAAGACATTTGGGAGGAGTGGAAGAAAGTGGGAGGGTTTTGTTTTGTGTCGAGTGTAGAGTTTTAGGGACTTCAAAACTTGGTTTGGGCCTGGGCTTCAAAACTTGGACTAGCTAAATGGTCCAGCTACATACACCCCACACAATCCTCTGCTCATATCACTCCACTCAAAAAACAATTCTCCATTTGTATGATTTGAGACTTTTGAGTATTTACATTATCAAATTAATGAAATTATGTTGCGTAAGCTTTATGAGTATGACTTGAGCTTGACTTTATCATGCATTTGTAATTTTGAATGAATGAATTTGAATGTTTTATTGATATGTTTGGATTGTTTAATAGTATTATTTATGATTTTATGTTCATGAGTTAAAAAAATATATATTAAAAAAATAAGTTTGACCGCGTCGTCGAGTCCTATTTTTTTTAAAATTGCCGAGTCGTCGTGTCGTATCCGTGTCCGACACGCGTATCCGAGTCTGTGCATCATTGGTTCCGATACATATGTTAACAATCATCTCATTCATTTTTACATGTGAGTTGTTAGCATTTGAGTTTTGCCACGAAGTTGTTTGATGAAATGGAGGAGAGCAGTTTGTTGTCGTGGAATGTTATGATAGATGGGTATGTTAAGTTTGGTGAGTTTTTTTGCTGCGTTGGAGATGCTTTGTGAAGCACAAAACTCATTTAGCTTGATCGGTTTACGATACATCATGTTCTATGTGCTTGTAGTGGTTTGGGTATTCTTTGTCTAGGAATGTGGGCTCATGCTTATTTGTTCAGATATTTTGATTTGGATGTTGTTGATGATACATAAAGAACAATCAAACTCAACAAGTATAGAATTCATCAATTCTTCAGATTGGCTTCAAGGTAAAAAAAATCCAAACTTTTGTAAAACAAACACACTAAGAAAACCCATAACCCTAATTGGGTACAAGGCAAGTTTTTTTAATAAAAAAACAAATGGGGCTGTAGCAAAAAACTTGAATGCAATAAAGAGAAATTGTTCAAGAAGATTTGATTGAGTAAATAAGGAGAGAGGAGTACCTGAAGAGAAAAGCTTGAAAGGTCTAATCTTTATGAGAGGAGAGGAGAGGGTTGGTAGTTCTGAGAGGTTGGAGATGATCAGATTGACGGACAGGAAAATTTTGATCTTCATTTAAATATGAGATAAATTTTTTATCTTGGTTGAATATTGGGAGTGAAAGGGAGAAAACAGAGAGGGAAGAGGAAAAGAACAGACAACAGAGAGATAGGGAGTCCAAGGAAGAAGAAAAAGTGATGATTTTAAGTTGAAGTTGAACTTAAACGTGGGTCTCTTAACATTGTTTGTCTAGTCTTAACTTGATTTTGAATCTTTGTTGAAAATCTATAAACATAAAACATTGGAATAAGGTGGGTCTCATTGTCGTGAGTGTTAGAGTTTGATGGTAGTGATATTAGAGATCAGGGAAGGGAAGAAGAATATGATAGTGCATTGGGGAAGGACGAAAGATGGAGAAGATGGGTGGATTTTAACTTTATCCCTATATTTCATCGTTTGGATTTCCTTGAGATCCGCATTTTGATTTTTGGTGGGGACATTGCACATGCATTAAGTTAGGGTATTTTGGTCCACAAAGAAATATGACCAGTCAACTATGTTAACCTAATAGTTCCGTTAGAAAATGAGTAGAAAATGACAGTTAAAACCAACTAAAATTTAAAACAAGGGCCAAACTAAAAAACAACCCTCAAAATTTTCCTTTTCCACCAAATATATTCCTAGCTCCCCCCCCCCCCCCCTCTTACGAATTGAACCCAAGGAAAACATAAAACCATGAATGAAGGGAGCAGCAAGCAAGCTTTGCCATCCTGCCATGGCACTTCATTACCTTCTTCTCTTCCTTCCCTTCCTGTCTCACTTTCTCCCTCGATGTCATCTTCACTAGTCCTGCATAGATCTGCTCATTGAACCCCGTTCGATTGATTCTTCCAGCAAGGGCAATTTCATGAGCCAAAATCAAAACCACAGTAATCAAAGGCTTTGATGAAGACGAATTGGGGACACCCACATTGTTGAACATCATGGAGTCGCTCAATTGTTGAGCTCTGTTTGGGTTGGCTCCTTACTGTTTTTGGTTGGCTCAATATGGGGGAAGAGGAGAAACCGGGGCCCCATAGATCAATCCCTTGTTTGGGAACATTTGAGTTTTTCGGAAACTTTGGCTTTACTGTCCTTCCATCAAAATTCCCTCGCTAATCTTTGTTGATTCTATTAAAAGATATTTTTTTTGGAAAATCAAACACCATAAACATAGAAAATGTTCCTTAGAAATTTTCCTTTTCCTTGTAATCAAACACAACCTAAGGTTCATTCTGAAACAAAAAAAAGGGCTTTACCCAATGGGAACCAGTTCAGCGGTAGGCCTGTGGCGGATGGAATCACAAGTCTAGGGTTCGAGCACTGCCGACGGCATTTGAGTTGGGAGGGGTTAAGGGATTAAAAAAAGGGCTTTAGATATGGGCAAACATATTCTTCAGGTGCCCTTGCTGCAGTGTCCACGTCTTCCTGATATTTATGTCATTCTTTAAAGAGCAATTCTTGGTCCTAATATTATTTTATGCAAGAAAAAAAAAAAAAGGGACCAAACAGTTAGAAGCTATATATATATGTTTAATGTTAAATTCCATTAATATATGAAAGCTTTACAATAAAACCCAAAGGTGTCCCATTTCGATGAACCTACCAAATCCAGTAAACTTCTTCCCTTCAATACTCACATAACCCATCTCCTACAGAATGTCACTTCTGTTTTAACAGTTTTCAAACCCAAAAGTTTTGAGCAACAACTAATGTGTGGGATGCAAGAACAGGAGATATATAGCACTCAAATTAATCACCTTCAAAGAAAATTAAGCTTTTACAGACAAACAAAGAAAAGAGAATTTACGGCGCGTAACTATTAGCAAATTTGGTTGCTGAAATATCAGATGGAGTGAAAATGCAGCAACACTGAAACACCTTTTAAGAGATAGCAAATTAATATATATATACTGAAAGTAGGTTTTACAATGGAACAATAGAATTTTATGAACATATACAATTCACGGATATTGTTCATGTTCTCATCTTCAGGAAGAACATAGCAAGAAACATACCCGCGAGATGATTGCACAGCCAGAATAACCAAGCTTTGAGACACTACAAGTCCAAAAGCTGTTTTCATAGCCATTTATAAGACACTGCTTGATATTCTCCACATCCTTCTCCTGTTCTCAAAATGAAACTTCAAATTAGTATAACAGAAATTGCACTTGGAATAATATAATTTGCATTGGAGGCTAGGATAAATAAGTTATACATGTAAAATTCACCAAGGCCGACATCGTAATGAAACACAAGTACAGAGTCATATATCTTTTCTATCTCTCTTCTGATATCGTGATTACATATGTAACACTTTTTCTCTGAACTCTTTCTTTCTTGCCTTCCAGCCATGGTAATGCTTAAAAAATTCTTAGCATACTGTGGTTAATTTGTCTTCAACAAGCCCTCTTACATAATTCTCACTTCTTACAATGTTTGGTGTTTAACTGTCATACACCTTTGCTATGCAAGCAGTAACTTTATGGACTTTTTACAAAGCTTGGTGTTGACCACACTATATCGATTTTAATTTAATCTAATTAACCTAAATATAAAACTAACAAACTAAAACTACGAAAAACAAAGATAAATAAACTCAAATTTTCATATTCATTCAACCAACTACAAGCAATGGCCTATCGACCCTATTTATACTAAACCTAACCCTATATTCTATCGGAGCCCTAATCTCTACTTATTCTAATGGCCTTACTTGGGTCCGACCTAATAACTAAACCACGGTAAAACCTCTTTATAGTGATATTCTACTTAGGGATAACCTCCGCTTAGCCATAAAAAATTTCAATCCAATTTTGGCCAGTTATAAATAGGAATAAACTCCACATTGTAATAAGTTATAATTTATTTATGTCCCATCTTAAGAAATTTGCCTCCACATAGTAATATTGCCAATAAGATAAATATATATATGCAATATCACAATTAAAATTTAAGATTGAATAAAATATTCATCTAATGTTGTCTAGGGCAACAATTTTATTCTTTAGAGTTGATGTCATGTCTTTGAGCTTGCAGGTATGTAACAACTCATCAACATGTATACCTTGTTGTTGAAGCTAAAAAAATGCTTCTAGCTTTTCAAGCATGTTAATAGCTTATTGACATGAAACTTTTGGTATTTTCGAACTGTCACCTTCCGGATTATTTCCTTCCCCTTCTTCCTGATTGCCTAATTGCAACAATGAATTTTCTTCAGTTAAAGTGTACACGACTTGTTCATTTGGATGATTGAGGAATACATCAATATCTATTAGATTAGTGTAGTGAAGTCGTTGAATTTGATAATTCAATTCTTCAATGACTTTTCCATTCTCTTGATCTAGTTCATTTGTACTTTGTACATCGACATCCACTGTCCTAATTTGCAGTGCTTGAAACAATTTTTGTAACTACACCTCCTTTAAGTTAAAACCTCCTTATAGTAATAACATTGGTTTGATCCCAACATTATTAATATAGCTATATATTTAACAAATTAAATCCTACATTACATCACCCTCCTAGCTTGAAGAAACTCGTCTTCGAGCTTGAAGTCGAAGAAGTCCGACAACAAGAAGCAACCGATTACAGAACACAAAGCGAAGTGCACATGAAGTAGTCAACCTCGAACCTTGCCACAATAAACACTTGCTAAAAACAGCTGAACCAACTTAGAAATGGAGCAAGGTGACTCAAAAAACCACAATCTGCAATAAACATGCTGAGAAGACTCATGCGCATAAGCTCGTGCCACAAAAAATTCTCAATATGGGTCAATATAAACTTCGTCACTCAATGCGGGAACCTCACCAAAAATAGGGAAAAAGTGCACAAGTAAAAGGCTTATTTTTTGGAAGTTGAGTACGTGTAACGGAGACCATATGATACCATGGAAGCTAGTAGTTGAGGTGTGGCCGGTGTCGAGTCGAATAGTGTTCTCATCTGCTGGTACTTCTTCTCCACCCTTGCTTATTCTTGTTCCCTCCTTCGTTGGTACATCTCCTCCGTGCTTTGTCTTGTTCTCTCCAAGCAAGATAAAATGCGTCATAATCTCTCCAAATTTTCTCTCCGTCGGCTCCAACTAGTGGCACAGTGGGATCGATAGTTGAGTATACATCATTAATAAATGGAGGTTGGGTGGGGTGGTATAGGATAAACGGATTCAAGTTAAGGGTAAGAGGGGACATAAGTGTATTGTGGAGTAAGATAGTAAAAACATTTGCAATTAGTATAGGACACCACTGGTTATGACTTATGGGTACTGAATTGGGCGCTTAGACTATATTGGTATGTAGGATAATAAGGGTATGGATATTGAGAATAATATGGGTCAATAGTTTCAAAAATTTTGGAACTGTTTTACAAATTCAGGATAAAAGGGTTTTTGCAATTTCTGGGGAGGTTTCTGGAAATGTTGGATACTCCAGGGTTTCTTAATAAATATCAAAGTTCATGTTGTCTTCCTCAACACAATCTGAAGCACACGTAAAACCGGGGGGGGGGGGGGGGCCTCCAGCTTCGGCAGTGTTGGATCATGGCGGCCTGGCTAGGAGGAAGCAAGGTGGCTGAGCGGAGATGGAGGTTCTAGCAGACAACGTCAGTACTGGTAACGATGGTTGGCAGGTGATCAATGTCGGTGGTGGAGGCAGGTGATCAAATCCTCTTCTTCAATCAAACTAATTTACTTTTTTCTCTTTTCTCACTTCAAATCTTCTTCGGATCGAACCCACGGATCCAACAATTTTGAATTTGATACCAAATAATGTAATCTATAACTAATCTAATTAACCTAAACTAACACACTAAAACTACTAAAAACAAAAAATAATAAACTCAAACTTTCATATTCATTCAACAAACTACAAGCAATGGCCTATGGCCCTATTTAAACTAAACCTATTCCTTGATTCTATTGGAACTCTAATCTCCACTTATTCTAATAAGCTTACTTAGGCCCGACCCAATAACTAAACTATATTAAACAAATTAAATCCTACGTTACATTAGATTTCATCCTGGTTATCAGCACTGAACTAAGGATGCCAACTAAGTTTTCTAATCTATCCCTTTGATACACTCCTATGATACTGTAAAGGATTCATTGTTGGCATTGTGATGCCATGCTCCTGGCATGCTACAACTTTTCCCTTTCCTAATGTTCTAATGGTGTGTCATACACGTTCAACCGACGGCATGCTAGTGTAGGCCAACATGTTTCAGTGCGTAGGATTAGCACGCTGAAGGCATGCTAAAATATGCAGGAGGTATGAGCCTACCTCCAACATACTGCCACTGCCATGCAGATAATGACATATATGACACTAATGGGGAGTGTAATAAGCAAAGTCAAATTTCTACATAACATATATATGAGAATGAGTTTAGATACATGCAAGAAAAACAAATTTGTAGAAATTTTCTGTTTTATATTAAAATGAATCTTAACATACTAAAAATATACTTGCCTGCAGCTTGGTTTCTTGCAAGCACAAAATGTCAAATTTCTCTTCCTGTGCAAATGTCGAAATTCCCTCCGATCTTAATAGTGCTCTTAGCCCATTAACATTCCAAGAGATTAACTTCAATGATTCAGTACCATCAACAGGGGGCGGAGGCCGCATCTTCTTGGGATTATATGGTACCCACCCTTGTTGTGGCTTTTTATGGACAAGTATAGTCCACGGTTCAATAGAATTTTCAACAATTCCAACTCTACCTTCTCCATTAACCAATGGAGAAGATGTTTTCCTCTTCGCAATTGACAGCTTTGTGTCTAACATCATGATGCATCAACAATCACGTGAGAACCATACCAAGTTGAATCATTTCAAGGTGATATGAACGAGCTTATCAAATTCAACACATTCATCTTTCGAGACCAAAGAAGTATATATGTCTGGTATGGAAAATAAAGAACATACCTGAAACCACGTTCACTGAAACTGAACTTTCTTTCTCTATGACTTGATTACTAGACCTAACTTTGCCACTATGAACATCGTCAACTGAAAGTGATTTCCGCTTCCTCTTTTTCAGTTGAAATTTAGAAACTTCATAAACAAGGTTAGAATTTGACCATCAGATAAGTTCTAAAGCATTCAATTCAATTCAATACTTCTAAGAACTTCTTTGCATGCCATGAATACATGTTCTCCATTTACAGAGGAAAAAAAGATTGCCGTGAAAGAAAATATCTAAATATATAGTTTCACTCAAAGAAAAGGGAGTCAAAATTACTTCTTTCTTATTTTATCAGATCAAACAATTGTTTGATGTATGAAGAAAATCAAACAGGATTTAAACCATGTTATTTTATGATTAATCAATTTCCTTTCATGCGATTTCTTTCTGCATCCAGAGTCACTCCACAGGTGGTTTCAAACGCTAACAAACGGATTTGAAATCCAAACCTTACTATAAATATTTGAAACCTAAGAATATGGAAACCAGGAATATTGAAGCGCTCCAGGTGCTAATAAAGTGGCGTGCTCCAGTCAGTATAGAAAACAAGAGGTTTATTAATTTAGAAAAAGTAAGGTGTGGGTATTTGACAAAGGCCTGAGACTATTCGGTGCCTGTTAGAGTGCCCCTAGTTTCAAATGTCAAAAGAGTCTTTCAACTCTGTGTTTGGGCTTTATACGAAACTGAAAAGTTCCAATCTATGATGATATAAACCAGAAACAGTGAAAATCTACAAGTGTATATAGACGATACTTTGTCATTATATGAGGAGAGGGATCAACAAAAGCCTAAAATATGGATTTGAAAATTCTGAGTTAGTAGCCCATATCTAAATTTTCACAGAAAGAAATGAATTGTGTATATTCTATTTAAAAAGGATACTAACCAAGACACCAATCTGAGTGCTACAGTTTCAAATGCTAAACGAGGTTATTGTTGTTGGTTTCAAGAGAGAAGCTTATTTAGTAATATGCAAATGGAAGCTGGAGAATAAAAAAGAAAGCTGAGAACCAAACAAAAACAAGAAATCATCCAAGGATCAAAATTTCTTTCATATGATCATATTATATAGAAAATAATGCAGTTGAAAATTAGTTCATTGAAGCCTGTACCCTGTCACTTACTTATTATTTGCACTTCATAGCTGAAAATTTGATACTTTCTCTTATCCTTTAGTTGTTAAATGTTAGCCAAAAGATGAGGGTACAGTTTCTCCTTCAAACTGGAAAGATAATGGATATCGTGTAAGGAAGTGCATGCCTATACTTAAACCCATACAGAAACCAAATAAACTATAACTCAGTAAACACAATAGAAAAGCATTAGATCAACAACATTGATCTAAAAATCAGTTTAAGGTAACATACATGCAACAAACAAATGGCAGACATCCCACAGTGAAGTTAAGGGGCATTCATCTTTCTAATCAATGATAAAAGATACAGAAAATACCTGAAATGTTTGAATTTTGAAGATGGACTTCATCAGAGTTTTTTCCTGATTTAACATTTTGAAGATCCATTGTATTCACCTCTACATGTAGTTTTGCTGAAGAAATTTTACCTGAAAATTTAGCATCTGTAGTCATAGTCAGTGGTAAACCATCAAACCTATCATGGAAGATAAATAATTCAAAATTTCCTTCAGCAACAATAAAATGGATACCATCTTTCTCTTTAGCCAAGAAACAATTCAAGGCCAACAAAAGTTCGTGCTTAGAGCCTCTCGATGGGATCCCTACTTTCCTGTTAGTTCATAAAAATGAAAAGGAAATTAGAAAGGGTGAGTAGAAAAAAAAATTAGGTGCCATGTGCCTAGAAACAAATGGATGGAGCAGTTCCAATATTCACTTGTGCAAGATAGCAGATAGGACCTGGAAAACCTTAAGGAAAAATAGCTAGAAAAATGCTATTTCCTTTGACAAAACAAATAGTTTTTTATGAGACATCAATCAACCAGGCAATCTCAACCGTATGTGTGGCGCTAGCTAACCCTAATATGGGAAAGGCTTCAACACGGTCCCAGGCAAACCTGTTCCATAAACTGTTGTTCAACCCATAAGTCAGGTGCCCAAGCCCAAGTCACGCCAGCACAAGAGGCACGGGTCTTGGGACTTGGCCCAGGACAATAAGGCTTGAACATGAATCTCAGAATTGTCATAGACCCGAGATCTATTTGCACAAATCAACTCTTAGCCCAATCAAGCATTGGGTCCTAAACAAAGCCAAGTGTCGAAGAGACTCAATCATGTAAGGTAGATCTTGGGTGAGATCTCCTTCCTCCATCACGCCCTTGATGGCAGAGACAGTTGAGGAGGGAACACTCGCTATAAAAGGTGATGAAAAGGAAGGAGAAATGGATGCATACACTTTGCAATTTCCATCTAGTCTTCACTCTTCCTTGCTTCGTTACCTAACTTAAGCATCAGAGTGCCTTCGACCACCACAACGGTGGTTCTTGGCTAACCGTTGTTCATTTTTGCAGGCTCCAAATCAACAAGGACAAATTTGGACATCAGTTTTGATGAATCAATAAGAAAATTCTCTTTGTATAGAAAGATTCCAAAGTAAAAAATTAAAGAAGTGTCAAAACACCAAACACTAAGTTGTGATTGGTAAAACACTTTTAGTAGGCACTTTCATTTGTTTATAAGAGTTTTCCTACTCTTTTTAAGCAACAATGCCACTAGGATATTTATTATAGTTGTTGCAGCCTTGGAGTACCAGCTCACTGTTATGCCTATGGCGGATGGAATCACAGGTCAAGGGATCAAACCCTGCTGGTGGCATTAGGGGTGGGAGATGTTAAGGGATTATAAAGAAAACAAAAAAGTATAAATACTACTTATGGATCATTCTTTGAAAACAAACAAAACAAAGGAGGAAAGTTGAAAGCAAAGATTGTGATTTCGTTTTTTGGGTTAATTTCGGTTTCCTGATTTTAAGAAATATTTCGGTGTGTAAAGAAAACACGTAAAAATTTTGAGGATAAATGAAATATATAATGAATTTCGAGGGTATATTAAATATGTGAAAAAAAATAATATGCAAATAAATAAATGTATTAAACACATTAAATGAAACCAAAATATCTATAATTAAAAAATCAAGGGGTAGTTTAAAAAATCAATATACAAGTAGAAGAAGTGATAATTAGGAAATTAGGGGTGGTTTCAAAAATCAATAAATAATTAGAATAAATGATAATTGGAAGAAAAAACTCGAAATTTACGAAAAAATCCCGAAATTTTTCGAATTTTAGTAGCTGGTTTTTGTATTTTCACGAAAAAAAAAAAAAGAAATTTACGAAAAAACCTCAAAAATTTTCGAAAGAACCCTGGAAAAATGTAATTTTTGCCCTTTTTCTTTTCGTAATTTCAAAAAAATGAAAAATTCGGCGCGAAATCACAATCCCTGGTTGAAAGTATATATATCCATGACTTGAAGAAATATACGTACTTGGACATGGTTCTGAGTTGGTTGATTGTCATTGATTGGATATCAAGTTGATCATATTCCTCCCAAGTTTGTGTTTTTTCCTGCATTGCATAGCATCAAACTAATGAAACTCAACAATCAATATCTATGATTCATTAATCACTTGCTAGGACGGAACCCAATCGAACGAAGGGGGGCAGAGAGTTGAGTTAATGAAGAAATTCTTACCTCCTCTTCCAAAAACGCCCCTTTGTTGCATTTGGTGGTGGCAGAACAAGTGTTTGAAGTTGCTGTGAAAAGGAGGCGCGCAGAAGAAGAGGAGGGTTTCTTCTTTTCCATTATGATTATGCTGTCAATCTCTTTCACTCTCCAACTTGTTCTACTACTAGTTCTTGGCAAGAAAACTGCAAAACGACTACCAATGTCCCAAAAATATAAACTTGTATTCAAATTCGAAGAAAGAAAATGGAAACCCTAGAGTTTCGCATTGTTCACAGAGATAAGAAACAGAAGAAGAAGAACATACGCTAACGCTGGGGATAAGGAAGAAGCGAAGGTAATCAGTGGCGTCATTCGGCAATCAGGACAGGGCAAACCACCATTTTTTTCGTTTTGTTTCGTTTTGTTTGTCAACTACAAACCAAACCGACTGCCATTGATGTTCAATTCAGTTCAGAAAAAATGAGATTGTTTGTACACCCACCATTTCCGACCATTTCCACCACAATTGTTTTTGCCAAACAAGAAAGGGTAGTTGCTTTTTATTTTCGAAAAATGACTTTTAAGGTTCTACTTTTTTCACAAAATAAATTATTTAGATATCGTAGTTGATGTAATGACTAATTTATACATATTTTTATGACCAACAATGACTATTTTATTGATTCAGGTAAGGATGGGCACGAAACGGGATGGATCTCATCCATATCCCATCCCATTTGTTTGGGATCGGGATAGGACGGGATAGACCGCATTCCGACATCGGGTTTGGGACAGGACGCGATGAGCATGTACTAAGTTTTGGATTGAAAATTTAACATGCAAGATTGAAATTTTAGGATTTACCAAACACACAACTCTAATAACAACTATATAAATTTAAGCTATTGATTATTATTTTCCCATTTCATTAGCTTTTACTCATATTTTTTAGAATCACTATTGAAGATAGTCATTTTCTTGTACATTGCTAACGAAAATGATCAATGAGTTTGTCATTTAAAAACTACGAGGAACACACATTGTTGTTGTCAAGAATTAGGAAGAGAAAAAAAAAAAAGGAGAGGGTTTGAGTTAGATTCATTATCTAGGTAGATCGCATGAAAGTTTGTGAGAATAAAATAGTCATGTCAATAAATAAAACAACAAATAAAAATTATGTCGACAAATAGTTTCATAGTTTCATACTACACACTTCATATTAAATACTAAAACAATTTGGTTCGGGAACAGGATGGGTGAGATTGAAAATCTCCATCCCGATCTCATCCCACTCTAGATTCGAACGAGACAGGATGGGGATGGGATTGATCAATCCCAATAGGACTCAAAAAAATCGAGACGGGATGAAACGAGATCGGGATCACAGGATGGGATGCCCACCCCTAAACCTAAGTTAACCCATAAAGTTATATGACATCTTTACCCTTCCTAAACAAATAGAAATTTTATTTTTATACTTTTATGACCAACAATGACTCTTTAGTTAATTATTCCAATTATGACCAACCAATTGTTGGTTGGGTTATGCTTATAAGTTGATGATTTATGGTCTATTATTTCCACAATCACTATCCAAAACATATCTAATGAAGTAAAAAATATCACATTATTTTTATTTATTTATTATTATTATCATCATCATCCTCATCAACATTATTATTATTATTATTATTATTATTATTATTATTATTATTATTATTATTATTATTATTATTATTATTATTATTATATGCCCACTATATCTTACTGTAATAATCAATCATAATTTTTTTTGTTCTTAATAACCTCCTCAACTTCTACTATCACTTTTTATGGCAGCTTTGATGTATCCCCAACAATAATTGCTCAATCCCTTTTCTATTTCGCAAATATTAATCTTTGTAAGAAATTAATTAACTTGAGTATTATTCATGTAGACTAAGTTTATTGATTTTTTATAATTCAAGTTTTGGAGTTATTAATGATTTGAGTTAAGAGGTAAACACTGCAATCTTTTATAGCTAAAATCATGTCAAAAAAAAAAAGTTTGTGGTATTTCTGACTCCATTAGATGTGTTTTGAAATGTGTAAATTAACGTAAATCATCAACTTAAATAGCCTAACATAAACAGATCCAACGATTATTGAAGTCATGCAGTATACAACGTTGAATAACAAACTGATGACACTGTATTTTTAAAAAATTTGACAGTTTAAGTTTGAGGCTATTAATGAGCGAGTTAAGAGGTAATGACTATTATCTACTTAGAAATGAAATCATCCCTTTTCCTCACACAAATTAATAATAATAATAATAATAATAATAATAATAATAATAATAATAATAATAATAATAATAATAATAATAAGCAAATTAATAAATGATAAATAAATAAATAATAATAACAAATTGATATTTCTGTTAAAATAATTAATAAAAGAGTATTTGTTGGTTATAAAAGTATAAAAATAAGTTTTCTATTTGTTTAGAAAGGATAAAAATGTCTTATAAATTTATGAGTTAACCTGGGTTAATAAAAGAGTATTTGTTGGTCATAAAAGTATAAAAATATGAACAAATTAGTCATTACATCAACTACGGTATCTAAATTGTCTATTTTCTGAAGAAAAAAAAAAGGCATTAAAAATCATTTTCAATTTTATTTATTTATTTAAATTTAAAAATTGTTGAGGATATCTAATCCTACAAACAAATCGACGACACAATGATTCATTCAAATCGAAAATTATGGATATCAATTTTTAATGTTAATAGACTTAGGTTCTTATTGAAAATCAAAATTGATTACATATTTCGAGTATAGTAAAATTGATGTGTATTGATTCTCAATGTTAATAAATCCTTACTCAGGATGAAAATCGATGAGCAGTTGTCGAGCTTACATTAAAAACACTGATCAATATCTATTTATCAATTTTCTTGGTAACAAACTAGATAACATCTCTTCTTCTTCTCATCGTCTCAATTGCCACCATACCCCAAATTGAAGAAACCCCCTATCTTGGGGCTTTATGAGGTTTAGATTCCATATCGTATGGATTTTTGGTTGCAAAAGTATAATGTAGTTGCTTAGGTAGACCGAAGTAAAAGTAAGTCTTCATGCTAGGTAGAGGCAACATGGATGCTAGGTGGCAACCACAATTTTTGCCTTCAGGCATTGTTTAAACTTTCAATTACCGTTCAAGGGACTGCATTGTAGCCTTTGAGCATCAATTAAATAAATAAAGGTCAATGACCCAAATTTTTTTAATAAAACTTAATTTAACAAAATAGAAAGGGGGCTAAGTGCAAAAAATTCAACCCTTGTTGTCCCATCTCTCCCTCCTTCCCCCTCATTAGAGTTCAACACCAACATCTCAATATTAGACAAAATATCCACAATATTCGTCATATTTGTCCTTTTACAAGAGTCAATATATTCGACCTAGGGGTGCAAAATTTTCTGAAAACCCGAAATTGAACCGGAATCGTAGTACACCGTCCCGGTATCGAATTGGACCTATCATTGTTTTACTGTTTGGGAAAAGAAACCCAACCAAACCATTGTTGTTCGGTACGGTACCTTCGTGTTTTGGATTACCAAAAATATCAGACTGAACCGAACCAAACAATAAATTAATCTTATTTCTTAATTATTATATTTGGGTGGTTGGGTGTTATTTTTATTGTGCAAAAAAAGGACAAAAAGCATAATCAAAAACAAGAAAAAAAAGAAGAAGAAGAGAAAGTAGGTAAAAAAATATTATTTTATATTTATCCATCCAATTATTGTGGTAATAAGTTGACACTTTTGAAATATGGATGTAATTTGTCTTCAATCAATGAAAATTTATTCTTAGTGTCACTATTCGATAGGGACATAAATTAGCATCGAATCGGACCGATATCGACCGGTACGGTATCAACTTCAGAAAACCCAAAAAATGAACCGAACCATACTGAAAAAAATATACGAGAATGGTAACAGTATAACTGGAGTATCGTGCCTCCCCTATTCTGACCAATAATTAACTGAGTACCAAACACATTGCTTGCTTTCCAAGAATCAGGCTCAACTGGGATGAAATTCAAGTCATCAAATTTTTCTTTGTAAAATGGTGAGAAAGTTTCTAGTGTTATAGTACTTCCTGGTCGGAGTGTTGCATTGAGTTGATTATTATGCACTGAATGCCTTCTACGAAAGGAACAATACTATAGCACATGCATGCCTAGTAATACGATGGTAAGATGTCACTTTGTTTATCATAATGCAGAGAGAACCTCTTAAACTTTTGTTTGTAACAATTAGATATTGTTGCTCTTCCACCAACAATATATATTTGCATCTTTTTTTTTTGAAAGGCTATATATTTGCATCTTGCAAGCAACTTTACAATAAAGTAGACAAAGATATAACATTTGCTTGCCTGCTGAAGAGCCTGCCATGGTCAAGGCCGTATTGAGGCTTGAAGTAACCAAGGGGAGAGTGTACTTGAAGCACCAAAAAAGTTTCAGGTAAAGGTCGCCTAATTTCATGTTATGGTGGGATGTTCTAATTCGAGGTAATTGGAAATTTCGTAAGAGTTGAATGGTGGGAGTCTAATTCTAACAGTTTTTTTTATTAATGATCAGTCCAAGACAGTCGATGTTCTCCAGAAAGATCTATTTAACTTCTAGATAATTGGATGTAAAGCGAGTAAATATTGAAAGCAATGTGTCTAGGCTTGTAGAATGGCTGCGTGATATGCTTGGAAGTCTTGCAACCATAAGAAGAAAATCATATCAATTAGTCGGGGAAAAGTTTTATCTAAGTGACATAAGGTTCTAACCTGCAAAAAAATAAACTTAAACTTTGATGACAGACGTTAAAATCACTAGATGTGGTAGAAATTACAAGAACTTCCAACCCAGTTCTCCTATGTACAATTTAAATTGGTATCCACTGCCTTATTTTATCCCAGAGATCTCTATCGTATTCTGGGACAAAAGGCTGTGTACAAAAAGAATACACTCCTTTACAGGATTGCCTCAGTTAAATTCATGTTAACATATGTTACACTTTCATAAATTACATTGTAAGAGGGCCGTAAAGAAATGAGCCATGCTGACTGTAATACCTGGTGTGAACTTCATCAGTCATTTTTAATCCTTCATGGAATAGCGCCAAGTAGAGATGGTGGCATTGGCTAATTTGTCCTGCTAAGGCTGAGTATACATGGATTTTTTGCCAGCTAGCTACATCCACCCAGCTGGTATTCTGAGACACCCTACTAAATTTTCCTATTCTGAAGCAAGGCTCATGAAGAATTCCATCAGCTGATCATCAAGCATCTTCTGCAAAAGCTTTGTATATGAAATCGCGGAAGCGTCTTGAGTACAATCTAGGATCAACAGCAGATATCGAAGTGGGATCATATTGGAATGACTTGTACGCATGCTCCAGCTTCTTGCTAATGTCGTAGTCTTGGAGGATGTCTATAATTCCAAAACTCAGGATCACATCATTGTAATCTCCTGTTGGGTCTCCAATCAGCTGAGATTCATAATTGCTTCTTCTAGTAGTATGTTCAACTCGTACTGGCATGTTCACGCCTAATCTGACATTTGCATACCTGCATATTCAGTATAGTAAGTCACCAACCTATATCAACACCAAGTATTCATATCAAAAGTTTTCAATACTGTTTTCATATAATCGTACTTGTAGGGGTCCGTAGGTGAGTTGAGATCAGGGTCAACATAACCTGAAATATCAGAATCATAACACTTTGTTCGTTAAAACAGCATCCACAGATAATAAATACTAAACAAATGATAACATGATAGTCTCAAAGATGAGAAATTACCTTTTGGAGTTTTTGGCGTTTTACCAGCTCCAGACAGACGTCCCTCGGGATGTGGCGCTCCTTTAAAATGAACACCAACCAAAAGACTATAATCCATGATTCTTTCTTGCTCAAGAAACTCACAGTCCCTGTCCACTTGCCTGACAAAAATACTGTTTCAGTTAGAGGACAACAGAAAAAAGCAAATATGTTACAGTTACAAGCAGAAGTTGGTTCCTAAGTAATTAATTTACCTCTGAAACTGCTGGAACCATGTTTTCCGTAAACGAAATATAAAATTAAGATCAAGATCCTTAAGGGTTGTATTTTCATCGATCTCTGACCCAGGCTTTTCTGTTGTTCGTCCATGGGAAGATCCTTTTAGATCAAATCGCCTATGAATGGCGTACTCGTGGCAGAACAAATTTCCCATTATAACAAAGCGTACCTGGTTGACAAATCAAAATTATGTGTTTGAGATCTCAGCATAATCTGGATTTAGAGCTGGTAAGGTGGTGTTCAGCTTAGATAAATATTTAAGTTACTTTTTTCCCTTGAAAATTAGTGTACATAATCATCATTACACAATCAGTATCACCTTGTCTAAACAGAATGAAAGACAATCTCAACGGAAATTGTTGGAATTAAGCTAAGTCAAATGCAATGCACCAGTAACCAACATACCTTCTTTTGGGAAGGCCCAGTCAGTTTTACACAATGTAGGCCAAAGAATTTGGTTACTAAAGTATCTTCGAAAGAGCGGACATGGTTATAATAAGCGGGAAGCATTCTTAAAAGAACCTGCACAACAGAACCATATGTATCATGCATCAAGGCTAATTTCTTGCTTGCAATCATGAATAAGATAAAAAAGAAGAAGCTTACTTTAACTTCTGACTTCTTTATTGTTTTTATCATGTAGCGGTCATCATTAGTCAAGTAGAAGAAGCTTCCACTCTTTCCAGGAGAAGAGAGCTCTCTAAGTGCATCATTGCCACATATAGATATCATGTAATCAGCTGGATCCACCTTGAGCAGCTTTCGGAGTGTTCTGAATGCATATTATGATAGATTATAAGGATGTCAAGTTTAATGTAAAGAATGGGAATGAAGAATTTTCCAAGAAAGAGGCATCTGAGGCCTGACCTGAAGACTAATGGGCAGTAATCCTTCCACTTGAATTCACCACATGGGTGTGGTGGAGTGTGTTTGGAGCCTTCAGGGGGGAATTTTGTCCATATTTTCTCCTTGGGGTCGAATGCTGAACCCTTCAGATCAAGGGATGTAGCAGGAGCAGGTCTCCCTACAGAATGTCTGTTCAAGCACAATAAGCGCTATTAATGAGTGAGAAAGACCATGTTCCAAGAACCAAATCAAACAACAACAAAAGCATATGTATCAGTTTCTAGCCATATTTAATAGAAAAATATTGTTGAATAGAACAGGGGGGAACTGAGACCACGTCAAACACTTGATATGTTGATCTGAAAGCTGGTTTAACCAGGTTTACAGTATTACCATTCACAGTCTTGGATAGAATTAAATAGAGGAAAATGACTAGTTTAGTTGCAACATTAACAAAACATGGCCTCTCAATACCTCAACCTCAAATATCAGACTCGGTCCTCTGCATCAGTCAAGAGTAAAAGACTGGATCAGAGACAGACACATACCAACAGTACATGATATGCATATACACAGGACCGAAACGGGCCAACTTGATTATTTGTGACAGAGACTGGTAGTTTATGTGGAAACACACAAGTCAATCGATCCCCTCTATTCAATTTATTGTAACAAGTTGTATAACCCAGTCCCATCTTGATATACATACAACCACATACTGAGCGCACTTCCAAACTATCACCATTAGGGTAACCACAAGAAATCGTATAAGCCTGTCCTGTCCCGTCCCATCCCATCTTCTGCATTATATGCCTGAAGCATAGTGACATCACACAAATACTAATTTTCCATTTGGCAGATTGAGAATTACATAGTTTCAACACACGTTCTAAAGGCAGCTTTCTTCACAAATCAGTGTGTTGTTAAAAATTATTATATGCTTGGATCAAGGGCAAGTTAATGAAACGATTACACAATTAGAGGTAAGTGATCCGACCAAATATATCCACACATCCAAAAAATATATAGACAGAATAAAATGATAGAATCAATAAGCAAAACGAATTAGAGATGATAAGATAAAGAATGGGTTTTATATACCTGATACCAAGCTGTAGATTTAGCATGAGTTCATAATTCTTATGACCTTTAGAAATGGTCTCTCCTTGCTGCTTCTTGATTGCCCTCGGCCTGGATAGGGAGTAAGTTCCCCTCAAATCCAGATCATCAAGGCTAACCAAATTATCATCCATGGACCTCCTCCCATCCGGTGTCATGTCATCAGTATCTGAAACACAATTCCGTTCAGCCCCCCCAGAACTTCTCCTGGTAATTCTCTGATCATTTGAAGACTTCCATCCACCCACTCCGAACCAATTAATTGCCTTCTGAGATGGGAAAAGCAAAAGCTTCTCACAAGGACTAACCTTGCAGTCATTCAATTCAACCAAATACACCTGCTGAGGATCCCAATCAGGAACAGTCTCAGACATTGCTTGAGTTGGGCAATAACTTCCATTAATTTGATCAGGGTCCTTATTCCACACACCTACATAATAACTCCCATCAGGCCAGTAGAAAGTTCCATTGCCTTTAGGCACCCCATCTTCCCAAAACCCGTCAAACCGATTCCCATTAGCCCAAACCAATACCCCATTACCACAAATAACACCATTCTTCCATTGGCCAACATAATGGTTTCCATTAATCCATTGGTACCGTCCATGTCCATCTTGTAGGCCACGACGCCATTCACCATCATATGAATCACCATTTGGATAGTGTTTGGCACCAGAGCCATGTTTAAGGTTCATGAGCCAGTAACCGCTGTACGTTTCACCAGAAGAAGACGTATACGTACCCATGCCATCCATGTAACCATTCTTGAAGTCACCTACATAGATAGCACCTGAAGGCCAACAGAATTTTCCTTTGCCCATGGTTTTGCCTTTGAACCATTGGCCTACGTACATGCACCCATCTGTCCACAAGTATTTGCCTGTCCCATGAGGAAGATTATCCTCCGTGCACTGCCCCGTATAGTAATCTCCATTGGAAAGAACCCGTTCCACTTCTTCCAACCCTACCTCTTCACCATTTTCTTTTTCCATATAACTCTGCTTCTGGTTTGAAATTGAATCATTAATGCTCTCAACATCTTCATCATCATCTGCATGAGCAACCGACGATGTTGTAAATAAACCAGCACGTTTCCTTATCGCAGCTTGTGATTTACGTACCGTCACTTCCCAAGCTTTAACGGCAAATTTTTCTCTGCTCATTCTCTTTTTCTTTTTCTCTATAACACAAACTACATCACCATTTCCACCACCAACACCTGAATCAAATGTGTGTTGTTTATACACCAGGTTGGTGGCTATGGTTTGTTTGGAGTTGGAATCTCTTCTAACACAACAACCTTTTGGAATGAAATGTTGGAAGAAAGAAGAAGAAGCAACCAACCAACAACTGGCTTTCTTTTTCTTTTTGGACCCAAAAAAGGGACACAGCAGAGACAACATAAACTGAATGGTCAATTTTGTCTCTCTTTTTTTTTCTCCAAAAGAATATTTTTTTTTTTTTCTTAAAAGACTTTCCTTGTTCTTCTCCTAGAAGTGCTGAGAAACCCAACATGTGGAGTGGGATAGAACCCCAAACAGTAAATGGTAATGGATCAAGTTTTAGGACCTTGGTTTTTTTTTTTTTTTTTAAACAATAAAGGGGGAATAGATAGGATTAGGATGATGGGTTGAATAAATCTAGTTATTTTTCGTTGCCGAGTTTTAAACATGGTTTTTTTTTTTCATGGCCTGCTATTTATATTTAACTTCTTTTTTTATTAGATTATGCTCAATCTCTATGGAACCCGTCCCTATACAAGTCGACCTTCCTGTTCAGGGATTTCCTCCTAAGGAGCTTAGAAGAGTCAGTCGCCACTTTTTAACTACTTTGGACACGATGTGGTTTGTAACCTTTATAAATTACAGTCAGAAATTGTGAATTTGAAACCAGTCCCCATTTGCAGACGCTTGTTTGTTTGGAGGTGCATGGAGGGATCTAGTTCCTCACAATCACATATCATGTACTTGTGTTTTATGTGAGAGTTGCTGTACAATTTCAATAAAACAAACATTACTAGGTCAAAGTTAGAGTGACAATAGGATGATATTCCATTCCATTTTTAGCTTTTGTCTTGATTGACCAGTAATCCATTCTTTAGATTTGAACTGAAGGAATTTTATTACGTCGCCAAATCTTGTGTTTTACATTATGATGATATTTAGGTGTTAAGAAACCCATTAACTGCTACCCGATTATGTAATTTTTCTGGCAAAACAAAATTATTTATATGCCCTAGTTAGACGACCTAATTTTAGTAAGTCCCTTTTCTTGGACATGGTTAGGTGTTGGAGTGATGGTCAATTTTGAAATGTACGTTTCCTCCATTGAACCCACCTTTAAAGAGAAAGTGTTGGCCACATCAGAAAAGTGTTTTGCCACATCGTTCTAGCATTCACTAGATTTACAAGTGGAAATTATCATAAAAGTCACTCATGATGACATTAGATCACACCCAAAATAATTTTATAGAAATTTGAACCTATCTATAAGAAGTGTTTGCCACATCGTTCACACTCTTGCACAAGTGGAAATGAATAGTGCCTAAAAGTTCATTCATGAGATCATTTTTTACGCTGATTCTAGGGGGCAAGGGAGACCCATCCTTCTTGAGATATTGCTCTCAAGCACATCTCGAGAAGGATGGGCGATGGTGAGCCACTCTCACAACTTCCCCTCGCCCCTTAGAAGGGCTCCATTTTAAATTATAAAACTTTTAGTTAAAACTATCTAGAACAATGTGCCTGCCACCATTGTCCTAACTCCTAACCCTCTTTATTGCTTGTGAGCAATCCTAATTTTTCAACCAACCATGACTAACTAACCATTAAGTTTAAAATTAAGGGTATGTTTGGTTTGTCATTTTTTTGGTTGTTATGTAAATTTTCGCTGTTTGGTTGTCTATTTATTGACAGAAAATCGATTATTCATAAGACTATTTTTTCCACTCCTCACGGGAATCCAAGTCCGAAGAGAAGCCTTAAAATCGAATTCAAGGAAATGGTTTCAACTTTCATGTCTATTTTCCGTGCAACCAAATAGACCCTAAGAAAAGAAAAAAAACAAAAATCTAGCAAAATGAAGACCTTGAGATGGCATTGAAAAAAATGAAAACTAACACATCATCTTATTTGAAAAATAAATCCACAAGATTAACTATCAACTGATGAGATGGGATGGGGGTGTATAAGAGAAACACATATGTGTTGATCTAAACACCAATCAACCATTAGAGGCGATTTGACATACAGGGCAGGGTTGATATGGTCACCAAGGGGACCTATGATTCTATGAAGAGAAGAAAATGGGGTCCAAAGGGTTGGTGAAAGGTAGACATGGTGTTGGCCTAAAAGAAGCCAACCCTGCCATGCTTTTCTTGTGTTCACTTCTTTTACCATACATGAAAGAAAGTTTAGGTTTATAAACTAATAATGCCATAATATCTTGGAAGTGCAAAAGGTGGTGGTTGTTTAATGCCAGCACTGCATATATTTTCTAGCTTTTGTGAAGCCGCATGCACGTTTTGATAAAGCATTGACCCATGATACAATAAAACTAGCTTTTTTTTATGGGAAACACGTAAACAAACAAGTTCCAGAGCTGCTGCTTTTGCTACACACGTTTGGTTTATTGTACACACTATACCAAGGAGAGAAATCGACATTATACCTAAAATAAGTGATGTGTTACTTTAGTGTCTCATCTAGTGCTGTATAATGATGCCCAAACATGGACGTACGGAGATATTTTTGCTACCTGGGGATGATCAATCACAATGAGCGCTGCCAGCCCAAGGCCATTTCCAACATCTCTAGGATGATGGATGGTATTGAGCTGGCCTGGCTCTCTAGAAACACTGTTTATGGTATCATGAAAATAAGGTGTCAGCAACGAATGGTTTTGTTATGAGTCGGCTCATGTTCATTTCTTCCAGACAAAGACAATCATAAATACTGTCTTAATTTTGTGGGATCTAAATTCACTGCAGAAGATCCGTTAAACTCGATCGAGAAGGTAAACAATTTAGAGTGTTATCTGCAAAGTTTCTGAAGCCTAATCCTCTCAGAAACTGATTACTCAAGGCATTGGATCAGGAACGCCAGACATCTAAATAAATCACAGAAAGGGCCTACTGACCTAAGGTTCTAAAACTGTGCCCATACAAACAATCTCGATCCTTCCAATCCAAACCTGAGACAAGCCATAAAGTGACCACATGCAAGATGGTTGCCTTGATAAACTGTTGCAGACTAGGGCACAAGGAGTACTGTGGTCCAAACTTCATGCTTTTTCTCATAGGAAATGGACCTAGTAAATATAAGATGATACCCACCCCTAATACTAATCTCTAATTAGGGGTGCCCCGGCTAATTAGACATGCCTTCCTAGACTACTGACCTTTGACTATTAGGGTCATATATTTTATGACCAAAATGCCCATCACATGATCAATCACACTTCTGTTATATTATATTTGTCAATTAGAGATAAAAATAATGCATCTTGATACACTGTTAAGGGATTAAAAGTATTACACATCACGAAGTAAAATTGTGGACTTGGATTGTAAAAAAAAAATCATCTTCATCTGCTTCCCTGGCAAACTCCACCGCCCACCACCACCACTCTTTCATCTCTCAATGGCACCCTCACCTTCTTCTCTCCTCCCCTTTCGATCTGGTAGAGAGCACCACATATGATGTGATCTACGTGATTGAGGATACGTTGATGATGGGAGATTTTGCAATCAGCGAGGAAAGCAACAACCCAAGTTAGGTTCCTTCTCTTCTCCTTGTTGTAATCTGCCATGGCCAACAGCAAGAAGAAGAGAAACAATCCCTCTTCCACCAAATAACGACCAAACCCAATTGTAATTGCAAAGCCAAACGACATAAAGTCACCGATTGAGCCTTATAACAAGGACCGATTGATCGAGTTCTTTATCAATGTTACTAAATTGGTGCTGCAAAAGGGTTTGAGTTATTATGTTCAAGACGATGAATTGTCTAAGATAAATAACACAAAGCTTATCAGGTTAGTCCTTTCATTTACACAAAACTAGTAGAGAACAACATTCGGTCAAGCTTTATTTTTTCCTTCTCCCTTTGAGAAACTAAATCAGAGATTTGAGTGTGGCTTTCTTGATTTTTAAACAGAGTATGTTGCTCTTTTCATTTCAAAGTTCAAACACCAAATAAAAAATTAATTGATAACAAGTTGGCTTTCAATTGGATTATTGAATGTCACTTTGTCTCCACGCTTGCACTAATTCCTGTGTTTTGTGAGATGGAGGAGCATGCAGGAGTCAAAGAATTGGGGGCGCTGATTGGGAGAAGATGATTGTTCAAAGAGCGAGATTGTTTGGTGGAAGTGACGGTGGTGTACTCCTCGCGGAATAGGCATTTTGGTCATAAAATATATGAAACTAACAGTCAAATGATGAAAAGGTCAATCTAGGGGTATGTCTAATTAGTCATCTTTGAGGGGGGGAGGTTTATCCCTAATTACGCATTAATATCAGAGAGTATGTCTAATTGCCCCTAATTATAAACCCAACAGCATCACCCAGTTGTATAACTATGGTCCTCAATCTCCCTACATCCTTGGCTAATAGATGGCACTCAGTAGTTAGAAGCAGTGGTCCAACAGCATTAACTAACAAGTTGTATCATGTCAAGATGTCAGAGCGTTCTAAATAGAGAATGAAGTATCTAAATCAGAGAACATTTTGATGTTTGAATTTTCTGGACATTTAAATTTATTTCATTTATTTTCCTAGACTTGGAAAAAAACAAACAAACAAACATTGAATTATCACAAATGACACAAAGAAAGGTAATAATTGACAAAATCTCGGTCATGTATGCAAATTCTCGTCACTACAGCTGCCTCGACTGCAACAGTCTATCATACAAGATTATACGGGAAATCAGACTCCAGCATAAACCCACACAACTCAAAAACTGAAGCTACAATATATAAGATACTATACATACCAAACCCTCAAAATCTTCAATTCATAACCAATTAAAAATTATCAGGAAACCCTAACCCCGTTCATTTCTAGCTCAGCAATGGTCGTATGGAATGCATCAATCACCTCCATCTTCCCTTGGTGCAATGCTTCATCTATTGGCGTATGTTCGTGGCTAAGCAACACCAAAAAGAAAAACAAAATTAGATCAAATAAAAGATTCTCAACTACTATAGTAATAGCTTTGAAACAAACCTATTTAGAGTAGTGACAGCCGCTCCTGCCCTAATTAGTTTCTTAATCACCTGAAGATGTTTTGAAAAACTTGATCAAATTCTAAGATGAATGTAATCAAATAATATAAGTAGGGATGCAGGCATAACTACCTCAACATGTGCATTCAGGCACGCCCAATGAAGAGGTGTATTTCTTTCTATATTAGTTGCATTAACATCCTGCAACATGGAAGGGGCACATAAACCATATATCATAGTCAAATAAAACTGAATCGTGAATAGCACACAGTGCCAGTGCATATAAAACCAGACTTGTCTTGTCACAAGTGGGAACCCTCGTAGAGATGAATCATATACCAACTTGGCTGAGGATATATTGGATCTTAAACAAAGGTCCACCTCATAATTAAATCCAATCCCCGCCTAAAAGTTGAAAACAATGAAAATCTAGATATTTTCTCAAAGGCTAGAGAGGGAGGGGAACCACATAACATAGAACTTGGAATACAACTAGTTCACTAAAACCAATTATGATTTTCTGTCACCAAACTTATCTTCAGATGATTTGGTGATTTTCTTGTGTTTGCCTCCAAAACCTAGCTTAAACATTATTACTTATCTCAACCAAACTTTTGTAAATACGTTTTGACTACATGTTGCAAATTCAATTCACGAATACGTAGATGCATATAGCGGGAATGAGGATCAAAAATTACATCAATCTTGAAGTGATAATTGCAGACATTGTCTGAGCAATCAGCTGTACGAGTGTTCCAACTTCCACGTAATGCATCTCACGTTTATATCTTGTATAATTTTTTTATTCTTAGTTTATCCACCACAGAACATTTTGATGAATTGGAATATAAGAATTTTCTCAACAAGAGAAAATTTTTGGCCATGGAAGGGCAGCTCAAGCGCTATAGGGACCTTGATCATCAACTCTTATTCGTCAAAATGTTCTGTTCCTGAGGAATCCATGGAATGGAGTCAGGATCTGGCTAATACTTCTATGGAGGCTCCACTGATCACAGAGTACAATCCAGCTCCTACTTTGGAAATTAGACGAGACTCGAAACAGTGAAGGGCAAGAAGGGAGGCTACTTGCAAACAATCACATCAAACAATATTCTACTCTTCAAGTTCAACAATAGCCACAAGCAGCAACAATGTACTGCAGATGGAGGTGAAATGATCTGATGGTCGAGATAGGGTTTGTCCAGGGAATGTGCTACATGGAGTCCAGTTACCAGAGACACTAAAGGAGATATAGGCCCCCTTCGAGCGTAGACCCTATCAGTAGGATGAGTGGTCCAAAGGAAGGGGTAGATAGCATGGTGCACCAATGTCATACATGGGGGTGATTGTGATTGTGAAGGTTCCCAGTTACCTTCTCCATAAGGAGAAGGGTGTTGTTTCCTATTGAGATAGATACTTCCCATTGGAAAGGGTAATGGGAAGGTTGAGAGCAGAAAAGAATATAAAGGGTAACAAAAGGTAGCTCGTGGGGGTACTTCATTGTCTTCCCAAATGTGAACTATCATAAAACTGACAGGAAGGAGATTGGATAGAGAGTGATTTAGATGGTCAATCATGAAGAGTCATATTTTTAGCTAGGAATGTGAGAGGTTTAGGAAACCCTCACAAGGGGAATCTAGTTAAAGTGTGAATGAGACGGGTGATGTTGGGTGCCACTGGTCCATTTGTTGGCCTATTGGATGAAGTGAGTATTTTGTGGATGACGTGCTCGTGGGGGATTTCTATGTGTCCATTCATGGAAAGAACTTGGTAATGTTCAAAGTTGGTTAGTCACTTGTGTTATGGTCCATATGTTAGGGTGTTCAGACCACATTTTGGAAAGAGCTCGATGATATTGCTTGGTATGCTGGTGAAAACACATAGTGTATTGGCGTTGATTTAATGTCATTAGTTTCTGTTTTAGAAATTAGGAGGTAGTAGGTTTATCTAGGATATGAGATCTTATAAGGAGTTTATGCAAAGACGTTACGCTTTATATCCTCTCCATAAAGGGTGGGAGGTGGAAGGTTCATATGGACTGAAAAACAGGATATCCCCACAATGAGTAAGTTTGATAGGTTCACCATTAGTTAACTCTTTAGAAGAGATTCGACTCTTATCCAAACAAATGATTCTTCCAATGGTTACACCATTCATGCCTGCGACTATGGAAAGTGCTTCGAGGTATACTTATTTTATTATGTGGCTTAAAGTACCTAATGTCAGGGATAAAATAAATAAGTGGTGCAGTTAATAAAAAGTCAATGTTCGGTAGGCCCTAAATTTGTGTTTGGCAAGAAGCTGAAACTTCTTAAAGAAGATTTGAAGACTAGGAATAGGGAAGTGTTTATGAGGATAGAATTAGAACTAAGAAATAACAATTTATTGGCAACCAATTGGAGATTGAAAATGAGAGGGACCTCTCTTGCCCAAAGTTAAATGAAAGGGCTATACTCGAGCATCAACTAGAAGAGGTGATCAAACAGTCTAATTGGATACGTAAGCCTAGAGATCAGATGATGATAGGAGACCAATACAGACATTTTCACAAGTCAGTATAAAGCTACGAGCTATGTCGTCAGGGCGAGACAGGGCATGAGGTGCCAAGGTCTGCCTCTGGAGCCTTGTCGAGGCGAGGAGCTGCAGTGGTGGAGCCTTTGTATAGGGTAGAGATTTGAGTGTAGTAGCCTCCACCTTGACTAGTATATGGCACGGTGCTCTAAGGCTAGGGCGAGTGCTCTAAAGTAAAAATAGAGCCTTGGCGGAGTCGCGTGGAAAAATCATATGCCACGATTGAAATTAATAGAGCAGAGATTGACAGTGAAAATGTTTCGTGGGGTTTGATCCAGTTTTATTCGCATCTACGACACAAATCTTATTTTTTTCATCCTATGGATGATGTGGTGTTTGCTTCCATTTTATCAAGTGATAGAAATTTATTGGAGACCCTCTTTTGAAGAGGAAGCTTCACAAGTCATGGGGCGTTAAACAACTATGGGGCTTGATGCGTTTCCCATGGTATTCTTCCCAAGGTTTTAGGAGAGCCTAAGGAGTACACTAAAATTTCCTGAAACATAGTGTTAACTGTAATTCATTACTCTTGTTCTGAAACCCTCCAATGTGCAGGACATCTCCGATTTGAGAACATGGGTAACATTATTTAAAAGTCGATTGCTGAGATTATTAAAAGAGTTATTTCAAATTTCATCAAAGCAAACCAATGGGGCCTTTCTTTTCAACAGACAGATGTTGGATGAAGAATGAAACTTTGTAGAAGACTGGAAGTACAAAAATAAGTGTCATTTGCAAAGGAGTTATAAAAGAGGTTTTATGTTGATCTCGGGAGAATTTATATCATTTGTTGGGTAGCATGGGGTTCGGTTCGAGATCAAGAGGGTTGATTAAGAAATGCATCTTGTCTGCTTCATTTTCAGTAAATGGTTGTCCAAGGAAATTTGGAGTTCTAGGAGTCTCGAACAATGAAATCCAATGTCCCCTTTCTAGTTCATTCCTATGGTTGAAGGGCTAAATCGAATGATTCTAAAGCTGAATGATTTTGAGTTTTGTGGAGGATTAATTTTAATCAATAATACACTACTACATTGATGAAAAGAGAAAATGGAAGAGTATCCTTGGCCTGAAAAACTTCTTCAAATAGCACACCTCCATGGATCTGGAAAATGGTAATAGAATTATGTTCTGGGAAGTGCACCAAGCAGCCTTTCAGTGAGCTATTTCATCCAATTTACAGGCTGTCCTTGGAAAAATCAGCAACTGTATCTCAAACTTACCAAGGCACAAGCTCAGACACTCCAAGATGAGCTAAATCGTAGAAAGGGGTAAAAGATGAAGAGCTCCCTACACTGCTGCCGCTCCTAGAAACTACCCAACACATTCAACTTATCTGTCTCTCACTCCACTGCAGAGACAAACTTTTTGCCCTTTTGGACATAAGGTGTTTTAGAAAAAGGAAGTTCCCCCAAGAGTCAACTTATCTATTTGGACCATGGGTCAAGGTAAAAAACTGTGGCTTTGCTGGTGAGTAAGGGCATCACCATCCCTAACAGATATACTCTTATGCCAACTGCAATCAAAACCCATGAGACATACCTTCTTCTCATACCCTTTCTCTAGAAGACTATGGGATTCTATCTCTAATGAAGTCAACTGCCAACCACCCATAGCCTATAACATGTTCCAATGGGTTGCTGCTTGGAGGAGAACATGTCTTTCAGTGAAAGGAAACTGACTCTAGGACAAAGTTCTTCTAGCACCATCTGGGTCATTTAGAAGAGAAATGGCATAATTTTCAAAGACAAACTTGATTAAATCTTTGTTTGGCAATGGGGAATTACTTGGGGTATCATCACTGATCAACCTTTCCACTTATGTATATTTAGTCGGGATAAGATTTTTATTTGTACCTGAGGGCTTTTGTTTGTGGTTGTGTTGTTTCTCTGCCTGCTAGCTGAAGATCTCGTCACCAGCTTTCTCTGTACTTTCTCTCTTTCATTTAATTGAATTGCCCAGTTTTATTGATAAAAAAGAAAAAGGGAAATGGAAGAACACAAGAGAAAGGCCCGAAAGAAGAAGGATCAGGGGCGTACCCCTATGCCCTACCAAAACAAAGTAAAAAATAAACTAATACAAGCCTTAAATTTTGAACAAAGATTCCAAATCTTGAAACTTTATATTTGTGGGGGGGGGGGGAGGGGTGGGGGTTGGGTGTTGTCCATTGGATAATCAATATATTTGATCATTGCACGTAGTTGGCTAGCCTCTATATTCTTCCCTTTCGAATACTCTGATAGTCCTCTCTTGACTACTCCATTATTCCTCTCTTCTGTGCCAAACCATACCACAGCGGCAAGAAGCCTGTCCCAAACCCATTTACCTTTCCAAGGAAGGATTTTGGGTAGCCAAGGTTAAACCATTGGAAAAGATCATCACCCACAGGCTAGGCCCATCCCGAATCAGCACAAATAGATGTCCAAATGCTCTAAGGGCAGGGGCAAAGGAGGAATAGATGTTGTATTGACTCAGTCTCAGCTTCACACAAGGCACATCTGTTTATAATGATGAGGTTCCTCTTGGCAAACTTATCAATGTTGAGAACTCAGATATGAGCCAATGACCACAAGAAGAAATTGTTTTAGAAGGGTATTTTTCTCTGAAGTATCGAGGAGTTGAAGTCAAAGTTGGACTGAACTTGTATAGTTGTTGAATTGTATTTCAAGAAGTCACCCACTCAGAACTTTCCAAAGTTGTCATCCCACACCATTTTGTCTTTTATTTCGTCTAGGGCAACAATACTCAAAGCATCTAGAAGATACAACTTGGTTGATCTCTGAATCCCTGAAGCCTCGTCTGGGGTCAAGGTCCCAACCATGACCAACTTTCTGGCTTGCGGTAAAACTGATAATGGGCCCGCCCCTTGCTTCTTGCGAGACATGGGATGAGTCTCCTTGAACTTATTGGCCAGCAGTTTGTCAAATAACCACTAATACTGCCAAAGTCAGGGCTATCCCCTTTCCCGCTTGGAAAGAAACACTATTTATGAAGTTGGAAAGAAACACTGTGCCTGAAATTTCAAAGATGGTTCATGATCCTCCAAATTGAACAACCATACAAAGTTGCTTGGTAAACCAACCATATTGTTAGATGCCATACTTCTCGGCAATAATTTGGCACCAAAGGGATGTCTCTCATTTGCGAACCTCCAAAGCCACTTAGCCAGAAGGGCATATTCATGTTTTTTATGCGGCTAATACCTAGACCCCCTTTGCTTTTGGGGAGACAAATTGTTGCCCATGTTGACCAAGTGGTAGTTCTTATGAGCCGATGTCATACCCATAGGAAGTCTCCACAAATTTTCTCAATAGAATGAGCAATCGAGACTGGGATTGTGCAGAGGGAGCGAATCAATATAGAAATATTAGCCAAGGTACTTTTGATAAGAGTGAATCTACCAGTTTTAAAATGTATCTACCTCTCCAAACCGCTAGCCTTTCCTGAATCCTTTCCACCACTCAGTCATCACAGATAGTTGTGCTTTGGTATTTCTGAGCCAACGACAAACCCAAATATTTGGTTGGAAGGGTGCTTGCTTGGCAACTTAGCAAACCAGCCAGATCATTGATGTTAGGGATGTCACCTAGATCGAGGTTCTGGGAAAATTGATCCTGAGATCGAAACCACTTCGAACCATATAAGAACATGCTTGGAGGTTCGAAAGCCAACCACCATGTGCATCTAGAAAGACGAGTCATCCCCAAACTGTAAAATGGGGATCGATGTGCCATAATGCACTGCTTTGAAACATGTGATCAATACTCAAAGCATCTAAAAGACACAACTTGGTTGATCTCTGAATCCCTGAAGCCTCGTTTGGGGTCAAGGTCCCAACCATGACCAACTTTCTGGCTCATGGTAAAACTGATAATGGGTCCTTGCTTCTTGGGAGACACGGGATGGGTCTCCTTGAACTTATTGGCCAGCGGTTTGTCAAATAACCACTTATAATGCTAAAAGTCAAGGCTATCCCCTCCCGCTAAGAAAAAAACACTATTTATAAAGTTGGAAAGAAACACTATGCCTGAAATTTCAAAGATGGTGCATGACCCTCCAAATTGAACAACCATACAAAGTTGCTTGGTACATATTGCTATATGCCATACTTCTCGGCAATAATTTGGCACCAACGGGATGTCTCTCATTTGCGAACCTCCAAAGCCACTTAGCTAGAAGGGCATATTAATGTTTTTTATGCGGGGCTAATACCCAGACCCTCTTGGCTTTTGGGGAGACAAATTGTTGCCCATGTTGACCAAGTGGTATTTCTTATGAGCCGATGTCATACCCATAGGAAGTCTTCACATAGAATGAGCAACCGAGACTGGGATCATGCAGAGGGAGTGAGTCAGTATAGAAATATTAGCCAAGGTACTTTTGATAAGAGTGAATCTACTAATTTTGAAATATATCTACCTCTCCAAACCGCTAGCCTTTCCTGAATCCTTTCCACCACTCCATCACAGATAGTTGTGCCTTGGTATTTCTGCGCCAATGACAAACCCAAATATTTGGTTGGAAGGGTGCCCGCATTGCAACTGAGCAAACCAGCCAAATCATTGACGTTAGGGAGGTCACCAAGATCGAGGTTCTGGAGAAATTGACCTTGAGACTAAAACCACCTCGAACTATATAAGAACACGCTTGAGGTTCGAAAGCTGACCACCATGTGCATCTAGGAAGACGAGTCATCCCCTAACTGTAAAATGGGAATGCACTGCTTTGAAACATGTGATGATCCCATGTTGCTCAGCTCTCCTCATCATCCTCGTAAGGGCTTCCCCCATAATTGAAAATATGAGGGGGTAAAGGGTCCTCTTGACAAATACCTCTAGATGCTCTGAAGAAACCCACAAGAGAGCCATTGAGGTTGATAGAGAAGGAGGCAATTTTAATGATGGTTAAGACTCATTTGTGGAATTTTGACCCAAACTCCATATGATCCAGCACGCGGTCCGTTTTGGCAAAATCAATTTTGACCACAGTTCCACTCTTGCCAAATGCAAGCCAAGAGTGAATAAACTCATTAGCAAGTAAAGAGCCATTAATGAGTTGTCTCTTATGGAAATCCGCCAACTGAAAGGGGACATACTACAGTTCTCATGAGACAGGTGATTCTGATAGCAAGGATTTTAGAAATAACTTTTGATCTGAGGATGTGAGAGTAATGTGTTTGTAATCTTCAATCGTAGAGGCTCCACTGATTTTGGGTATGAGAAATAGGATGGTGGGGTTGAGTCTCCAATCAAGAAAGCAGTTTCAGTCAAAATCTTTGATCACCTTCCCTATCAAAAGCTTTGATCACCTTGAGAAGGTCTTTTTTGACTGTATTCCAACATTAGCTGAAGAACTATGAAGGAAGCCCATCAATCCCCAGAGCCACGTCAATTGTGGCATTCATGACCTATGTTTCTGTAATTTCAGTCTCAACCAGTTGTGCTTGTTCCCTAGTAATTGATTCACACCCATAGATTCAGACGCCATACCTCCGGCTCCAGCTCAGTGAACAGGCCCTTGTAAATATCAGTGATGCATTCAGAAATCTCCCTTCTATTAGTAAAAACCTTCCCATTTCAGTGGATGACAGTTCACTATGAGACGTTGATTCATGAGAACGTGGAACTATTTCGAGCAAAAGTCCCCATTTTGTGCCAATCTTCCTATTCCAACTCGTGGTCTTTTTTCATAACAAGCTCCAGTTGGTTTTGAACATTCAATCTCTATTCTGTAAGATCCAAGTTTCTTCCGTGTTCTCCATCACCTTTAGATGATCTTCACGTTTCTTTATCACCAGGTCATTACGTCCAAAAGTGTCACTGTTCCAAGCTTTCAGATGTGGCTTAAGGCTTTTAATCTTGCTCCACAAAACGTAACATGGCTTTCCATTACTGTTAAGAGTGGAGCATGTCTCTTTCACAAATGAATGGAAGTCCTTATGGGAAAACCACATTGTCTCAAGCTTGAACGTTTTGGGGCATTGTGGGGTGAGAAGAGCTTCCTTTATGATCAGACCACCCCCTTTTGTAGTAGCACTTCACAACAGGTTCCAAAATGATCAACCAAGCTGTTCAAACTTAGAAATCTATCTAATCGAAGGAGGACCGGAGAAGCTCGCATAATGTACCAAGTAAATTGTCCCTCTTTTAACTAATAGTCCTGAAGTTCATGTCTGAAATGAATTTGTTAAACTCCCTCATTTTATGACTGGTTCTGACCCCCTTCCCAGCTATCGCTTGCGAATCTAGTCACATTAAAGTCTCCACCAATGCAAACATGCAAGTCCCAAAAGCCCAAACCTCGTCCCAAAAATGGGTTCTTTCACGGTTCAAAACTGGGCCATAAACGTTAACAAAAACCCAATTGAAATTAGTAAAAGAAATAAAATTGCAAGAAGAGGAGAAAGCATCTTTCAGTGATCCCACCAACAAACCCCCAAATCTGTTTAGTGAAATTTTTTTGGATTCCTGAATGGCGCAGATATCAAGCTTATGTCTATCAATTAATCTCTCTCAAGGCTAATCATTCTGTCTCTCACGTTCATGATAAGATTTTAACCGACATGAGAAATTGATTCCCCAATTCTTCAAAGAGTTTTCAGCCCTTGTGCTATTGGAGGCCACCACCTTCTTAAAATTTAGCAGCTTGTTTTTCTCGCCCATTTGAACTCCCACAAGTTCTCCCACCACAATCAACCTGGTGAGCTCAGAGTTTTGATCACTCTCATTCCGCTGCTCCAGAGGAGCTTGTCGCTGGTCAGGACTATGGGCAGCCCCAGCGTCCAGTTCCACAAGCAAAGAACTAGGACAGGAAGAAGGCAATGGATTTGGTTGGGAGAGGTTGCTAGAAATGAAAAGGAGATGAAGTTTGTAAGAATAGAGTGGAAGTAGAAGAAACTAGGGTGGGCTGTGATGGAGGTATGGGCCGAGGAGCGCATGTGGGCTTGGGCTGATTTCCACCATTGAGTAGCTGGTTGAGAGTTTTGGGTTATGGTTAGCTGAAAAAGAGTCCCATTTGAGGCCACCATGGAACTTCTTAGGGATTGAATTAATGTTCTTTGTGAGGACCGGGTCAAGGTTACATAGATCTGAATGTATCCCAGCTTTGAACTTCTTATGGCGGATTCCAATATTTGGAATAGTGTTTTACTTTCGCACTTGCAACTTGCGGACAATAATAGTGTTTTTAAAGGACATTGACGTTTTCAAGCAGTCTCTAACATATCTAGATTTGTAGGTTAAATAATAGTCAGGAGCTTAGGTATTTCAGAGTGTAGGATTGGCAATTTCCCCATTTGTTACCTCTGGCTTCAGTTGGGAGTAACTACGAGGTTGAAGGCTATTTGCTCCAATCTTTTTACAAAAGCCCTCCTCAAGACCTTTTCTCCTCCATCTTTTCACTATGACTATAAATGCATATGGGGTGCTCATGCTCCTCATAAGGTCTTTTGGATACTGGTCTTGCCCAAGACAATTTAAAAAAGATGAACGTGTGTCCCCTTTTGTCTTTCAAACTGGAAATATGTGAATCATTTGTTGCTGTTTTTTCTCCAATTTGAATTGGAGTTCCTTTCTTGGTGAGCTCCATGATAATAGCATATAAAGTAAGAGATCTCTTATTGAAAAAGTTGGGCTCAATTCTTCCAGAGAAAAAAAGGTTGTTGAGCCTTATCCCACCTCCCCATTCTTTAAGGTCTTTGGTTAAAACCGAAGAGTAAACTATTTGAGAGGATTGTTCATGAATGGACGGTAATTATGGAGATCAAAAGTTATATTTTTGTTGGTTTAGGGTGTTTTCATGAGTTTAGGGCATCTCACTCTAATAATTTTCATTTTCTCTTATAGGCTACCTATTTGGATGCTTCACAATAAAATTACTTTTACCAGGTCTCAAGTTTGCTAAAAAAAAATATTCTTATATTAGTGTTTCTGATCAGGGGCAACGGTATCATGTAAACAATTTATTCAAGATCAAAATGAAAACCTAGTTTATTCTTTCCAAGAACCCTAGTTGTCTCAGGATTAAGTGACACCATCTCCTAAATATTGCTTTATTATAGGGCTAAGTGACGCCATCTTTATTGCTAAACACACCTATTTAACAATGTACTCTAAATATCATCATCCTCCTCCGGTGGCGAAGAACTCGATCTCGAGTCCGCGCACACATACACAGTTTAGAGCTCTAGATCCATAGAAGATGAGAGTTGGCATGAAATCCAATAGTTGTCTAAGACCCGCCTCATTGGACCAAAAAGCGGTTGGGCACATTATTAAAAGGATTAACATCAGATACATTCCACAAGATCACTCACATGAGGCGGTGACTGGGAGCTCAAAACTGGAAGCTGAATGGGGGGAGGGAGGGAAATCGGCAACATTGACGGTACGGTACATCCAAAAACTGTTTGGATAATCAATCTCATATGCATTATCATTAATTCGTCAAACAATAGGAAAATGGCCAATACACAGCATTGTGAGTTTAGAACTTTTCCCTATAGGCCGTTGCTCATTCTGAAAGACCATAACCAGGTCACCTAGTTCAAAAGAAACAAACTGTTTATCATAAACTTCTATTAATCGTAGGCAAAGCTGTTGGTGAATCAAAGTCGAATCAAAGTCATCTACTTAGCCTTACCGTTCGCACCAGTGCTCACTGACCCAAACCCGCCAATGGCGCTAAATCCATAAGAATAGAAGGGGGAAAGTCCTGCACAATCTAGAATGGTAAATGCCTTGTACTCCGGTTGATGGTGTTATTATAGACAAACTCCACATGAGGTAAGACCGTAGGCCACGAGGTAACATATACTATGTTATGTTACCAAACAACGCAAAAGATCACCCAGACTCCTCTTAATGACCTGAGTCTGTCCATCTATTTACAAGTGGAATGCAGTGGAAAACTTCAAAGAACAATGCAAATGCTGCCACAAAATCTTCCAGAACTGTCATGTAAACTTAATATCGCGGTTTGAGGACACCACATGGAGGCGAACCACCACCGCGAAATATAAGTTAGCTACATGTGGAACATTATCAACTTTCCTGCACGGGATGAAGTGGGACATTTAAAAAAAAACGATTAACTACAAAAATTGAATGGAACCCTTCGGGAAGTAGGAAATCCTAATACAAAATCCATTGAAACATCTAACACGGTTTTTTGAGTAAAATGCAAAGGAGAGTACAACCTAGCATTTGAAGAACGACCTTACTGATGCCAAAAATAACATTCCCTTTGCAGTTGGTACACAGCACTTCCACGCAAAGTTATTAACATCAGTACGCATGGCCAAAAGTAACATTCCCGTAATAACAAGAGTACCTTACTGATGCCCGAATGTGGGAATGCACAACTCCTTGCCATGAAACAAGAGATCATCTTGTAATAAAATAAAAGTTATCTCGACTGGTGAGGAGCCGCTTGAGAAACATGGTAAATGGCACCAAAAAACGGATCAAACCCATACAAGGTGGGCAATTCGTCAAACTCTTTGACCGATGCCTGCAACACACTAAACAATTTGTACGTAGGCTAAGTGCATCGGCACACGCTTTTGTAACCCAGCTAACATGCTTCAAAGAGAAGGTAAAGTTCTGAATTTCCTACTCACATGTAGTTGCAAATTACGGAAACGAGGAGCTTCATGATCGGAGTGAATCACAAATTCTCAGTATAGAAGTAACGCTTCAAATGTCAAAGGGCTTGTACTTTAGCAAACAACTGCGCATCATAAGTACAATTGCGCAGCTTGTCATACGTCATTCCAATAAAATGGGACATCCTTCATAAGTTCAGTGAGGAGACTATAGAACTGATGTAAAAATTTACGAAACCATGTGAAAAGAGGAAGTGGTTATAGGCTAATCACCGATAGCAACTATTTTAAACTGATCAACGGACATCCCCTACCCCCGAAAAACAACATACCCCAAAGGGTCCAGAGGGCTCCATAAAAGCACACTTCTTTAAATTAAATAGGGTTAATTTAACTTACCCCTTAAAATAAATAGTCAATTAACGATTGGTCCCTATTATATATCGTATTGTAGATGCCTCCTAGACTAGCGGTTCACATCTGTTGACCGTCTATTTTCAAATGGATCATATTTTGATTACCAAAATCCCCTAAATGATTGAAGGGTTCGAGGTTATAATGTTGGCCTCGAAAACTGATAATTGGTATCTCGAGGTGAATCAATGGTATAAAATGTTCAAAAAAAATTAATAGGTATTGACACATATAATGGCCTTAAAATAGCATCTTCCCAATTCCATCATCTTCTCCAACTCCATCCACCCACCATTCAGCAACTCCAACCTCAACATCACCATCGCCATCGACTATTGATCCGCCCTCATCCCCCTTCCTCTCCTCTCTGCGTTTCTGCCACACCCAGCACCTATCCCCCTGGCCTCCTCTATGTCTCTTTGTGTTCCCCCGCACCACCCCACCCCACTCACGCCCCTCCTCTCTCTATTTAACAAACACCACCACCCATCCACCTATGACGCCACCAGCGAAGAGAGACTTGCATACGTTGAGGTTGGAATTCACACACAAAGGGGTGCAACTAGGTTTCATCAGATGGAAAATGGGAATTAAATTACATGATTTGGCATCCTAACAAAGCATCTCCATCACTACTCTCTCCTCTTTATTATCTCCTAAACCCTTCAATTCACCCAAACCCCTATTTCTCTCTCACACATAAAATGTTTCTCTAAACCTCAATTTCCTCTCCTCGTGTACAACACTTCCCTCTCCCCTCAACCTCCTTCCTCCACTTACTTTTAAACCCTCCAATTCCCTTGTTGCTCTATCACTCTCCCAACCCATCAAAGTCAAACCAACAGGGGCATTTCCCAACCCATTTGAAGCAGAGGTGATCATCGCCGATGATAGAAAAAGGGACATAGGGAGAGGAAGGAGGGGGAGGGTTGGTCGCTTGCGAAAAAAAGAAGCGGAGAGGGAGAGGAATAGAATGGAAAAGGGAGGGGTGATGCTCGACGGCGTTACAGAGATGCAAATTAGAAGATGAGGGAGGGGAAGGGGTGCTCGCCAGGTGAAACAAATAAGCAAAAAGTGAGAAAAGAAAGAAGGGAGGGGTGATGGTCGGCAACGAAACAAAGAAGCAAACTGAGGGAGAGAAGGGAAAAGCGGCTCTAAACCCTCCATGAACCCCAGTAGCTGGAGCTAGGGTTCATTCCTCGCTTCGCCTGTGAGGTCACCAGTGTCAACATTCCTCGCTTCTATCACAACCGCCTCTTGATTGCTAAGAAGTGCATGATGTCTTCGATAGAGGTCGAAAAATCGGCCTAGCCAGTTGTTTCCTGCGCCATGCCCACTTCCCAGGTCAGATTTGATAGATCAAAGTTGATCACATCTTTTTGTGTTATTGTTGTAACTTGATTTGTTTCCGAAATTTGATGTTTGGGATGAAATTAAGACGATATGCCTATTGCGAAGAAGGCTCGTGAAAGGTATTTTTGTTGATGAATCACCTAGTGGTGCATGTCGGCATTACATAGATAAGGGAGGGGAGAGGGGAGAAGAAGATAATGGAAGGGGCGGGTGGAGAAAATGTTTGATGAGGGTTTTTTAAACCGTATGATGTGTCTCGAGATACGTATTTATTTATAATACTTAACCCTCAATTTCCCTCGAGATATTAATTACCAGTTACTTGTAATTTGAAAACAAACGGTCAACAAATGTGGACCGCAAGTCCAAGGGGCATCTGCGCCATACGATATGTAATAGGGATCAACCCTTAATTGGCTATTTATTTTTTGGGGGTAAGTTAAATTAATCCATTCAAATTAAATCGATGTTCACGCAAAACCTTCAAAATAGTTCAAACATGCTGCAAATGTTCTTCCTTGATGTGACTAAATATAAGGATATCATCAAAATAGACAACAACAAACTTATTGATAAAAGGTAGAAGAATGTGTGTCATTACCCACAAAAATGCCAAAGGGGTGTTGGACAAACCAAAAGGTATGACAACCATTCATACAAACCTTCTTTCATCTTAAAAGTTATCTTCCTTTCATCCCTAGGCCGCATACTAATCTGATGATATACCCTGGCTCCCTAGAAATTATCACGTCCTCAAGTTACGAATAGGAAAACGATATTTGAAGGTGGACTCCGAGCACCAACTCAATGGCATGTCGAATAGTCCGCAAATAAGGTAGATGACCACTTCCCTCACTACACGCATCTCCAAATCTGGCGAGAAGTTGTATGTGGCAGTGGGATGGGCAAATCAGGTAACTAAAATAGCGAAGTAACTATACTTACGTCTATTGTATCATCAATAAGTTCTTGCACTATAACCAATAAAGCCTCAAGCTATGGTACCCTACTCTCCTGTCCATGTCTTGGTGGCTTTGCTGGTACTGGACATAGGGGCTACAGTAGAAATTTGCATCCCACTACATCAAGAAAACTATATGTATTCAGATACCCATTATAAATCAATCGCCGTTGAAATTGCCAAGGCCTCACCAGACAAATATCCATTGGAATGACCGTACACTACACATGATCACTATATGGTCCAATAGAAAAGGATAATAAACACTTAGTGGTCGCCCTTGCCTTCTTAGGGAGACTGTTACAGTGGTTCAAGGTAGCTAAATTCGGAAGTAACCAACCTATAGCTAAGGGAACGGGAAGAAGTGCTTCCTTCAATCCTAAAACATCCACCATCAATTTTGAAACCAAGTTTTCACTAGATCATTGATAATCACCTTGCATATCTTTCCATTACAACTGCAACGGGTACAAAAATATTATGTTCTCCCAAGCTATCATATGTTGGTTCTTCGCGATGAAGAGAAGAAACTGAGACTGAAAGACAAGGAAAAGGGCAAAAATATTGTACAACGCATAAAATCCATCAAAAGGGAGCCCGCACACCAACACGAAGGGATAAGACCTATTGACAAATCCAGATTGGTCGGACCGCCAACACGTACCCACCATCTGGACCCAATCGCACGGCATTGCGCCAGTCGCCGCGACAGCTCGTGTGAGCAGTCGAACGCCCTCCCCAATGTCATTTCAACCACCGTTAGACCCTTCTCTGGTCCTACTTGTCCTGATTCGCGAGACTTCGTCTTCGATGTTCTTCCCTTTCTTCGTTTTGTCCATGCGTGGTACAATATACTTGTTGAACCTTCCCAACGTTCTTGCTCCGATACCAATTGATTGATCTGATGTAACAGAAAACATGTAGACAATATATTTAAGATCAAAACAAAAGAAAACGAAACCCTAGTTTGTTCATTACAAGAACCCTAGTTTTATTCAGATCACATTCAGAATAAATTAAAAAAATAAAAATAAAAACCTACTACTCTAAAAAATATTGCTTTATTACAGGGCTAAGTGACAACCTCTCTTTATTGCTACACAGACCTACTTTACAATGTTTATAGTTTCCTAGAAAATTTAATTATCTGGGAGGGCAGGAAATGTGGTTTCTCCCTATCCTGATGAGTGAATTAGACTAGATAGGCTTCTCGTATTTTTTACCATACACGGTATCATAAATGTGAAAGCCTAAGAATGTAGGCGGAGATTTCAATTTTCCTTAATGTGAAGCGACAGTAGGTTCCCTTTGGGCATTTAGAAGGAATGCTAATGCTTGTAGAAGAGGGGGAAAAAACCCAAGTGTGATGGATAGTTCAAATTTTCAGGTTCTCATCACTTTCCATATCCCAGTGCATATATTTTGGAGGATGCTTGATTTGCAGGTGAATAAGGTAGGCTTTCAGATAAAATAAAGACTGAATCCTTTCTTCTTTTTGTGTGTGTGTGGGTGGGGCAGGGAGGGGATGACGGAGGAAGGCTGTAGGTGTGGACCCCCATCAGGCCTTTTATAACCTTAACTTCAATGCCTGTCTAAGGAGATCGGGACCTACTACACCCAAAGTTAGCTAAGGCAGTCACTTCTAACATCACTCCTGTTTTTATTCATCTATTTATTTACTTTTTGTTTAAAGGTTGTCACTCACTATTACATTGGATTATTTTCAGGAGCAGTAAGCAAAGAATTGACTTTCTACATAATTACATTACTTTCAGAAGAACGGTAAGCAAAGAGCTGACCAAGATGAAATTATTGTTGAGAGTATTCCTCCATAAAATTTATAAGAGAAAATTAAATTAAATTAAAAAGCAATAAGCTCTAACGACAACTTTCTACACAAAATGCATCAGTTAATTTGAGTATGCATTTAGAAAACAATGAGAAGTATTACTAAGTTTTCCTTACCACCCCATTTCCAATGAGATAGTCCACAATGTCAAGATGTCCGTTTGCAGCAGCCATATGAAGTGCTGAAGTGAAGAAAGCCAGTGAAACATTGTTAATGGACCTAAGCTAAAGACATTTAGATACAACTAAGTTTCTTTTCATTTTTTTTTAATTGAAAGACAATATGACATATCATACATGTCAAATAATTACATGGTGATACTCAGACATACAGATGATGCATCGAATGCACAAGCCTGCATTTGGAGGAGGAGGAGAGGGGGAGGGGGGACAAATCCTTACAGATAGTCAGGAACAATTGAAAACAACCATCTCGTGGAACGAGTAATATTTAGTTATTCACATAGATGCCATCTTAAATCTCGCAACAAGCGGAACTTCGCACAGACACTGTCTTCAAAGTATCAGTATTATAGTATTAAGAAAATCCCAACCAGCCAACCCTTGTTGTTTGGGATGCCGGTACACTTCCTACAAACCTAGGAGGACTTGACTAACCAAAGCTAAATTCCATCTGGCAAATCTAGCTTGAACCTTCATCACTATTCCATTAAAGCCTGGTCCAAAGCCTCACAAAACATATCTAACCAAAACCCATATATGCCAACTTACACAAAATCCATAAAATTGCAAAACATGGAAAAGCTTGCTTATGGGACTATCTGTAATCAAAACCCATTTTAGATGGTAGCTCAATAGAGGAAACATAAACTTTTGGAATACAGCTACATTAAAAGAAGACATCCTTCAACTAATTCCATCACACCATCTAAATAAACCAGTAGTTTTTTTTTTCAACTTAAACTCCTACAATGGAACAATGTTGCAATGCTACTCACTGAATTTCTTGCTTTCTACCTTCAACCAATTTTTGCCATCCATCATCAGCTAGATAAGATCAATTAATTTTTAATGCGCAATCTCAAGTAAATATCACCAATCTTTGATCATAAATTTCCTTATGCCAACGCTCCAAAAAAAACAAAACTTCAGAAACTTATCAGACCAGTTAAAATTCGGAAATAAATAAAGATCCCCTTATGGCTTTGCCTGTCAAACAAACTTCGAACTAGACTGCACCTTAACCAAAGACAATGCCTTGACTCATTTGAATGCCCATTCTTCCCTCTAGTTCGTGTACATGCCTTAGGAGATTATCCATTGGCTCGAAAAAAATTGGGAGGTTGTCATCACACAACACATACTACCATTTACTTCTCAACATGGTTCAAAAGCATTATGGACATTTACATGAAGATCCCCAATATGATAAACCACTCCTAATTCCAATACATCCATCTCTTGTAGCCAACATATCCTGGCATATTTGGAAACAGATATGCTAGTACATTATTCGCCAATGAAGAGTCTCCTCCAGCACTACTCTTTGTTGAAGCCCTACATGAATTCACTAACTTCAAAACTCCAATCACAATCACCTATATGGTCATCTCAAACGAACAAGACTCATCTGCTTCATCTCTAAGATCATCTTCAAGGTACAGTCTCTCAGACTTAAAGAAATCCTGCCTCCCCTAATCTCCCGTTCCCCATCAGCTTCTGTTTTGAGGAGAGAAATGATGGATGGAATAGAATCCCATTGGTTATGAACTGATGCACTCTTGCCTTAGAATGAATGGACCCTGGTAAGCATGCAAAATCAATTTCGCAAAGGCTTTTGATACGTTCAGGTTCAGCAAGTCCTTTCTCGAGTACATGCTTATGAGACTTGGTTTCAGAAGCGTACTGCCGTTCCACTACTTCAATATGCAGATGATACTCTCATCTTAATTGAGAATAATATAATAATACAAATTTGTGAATTTAACCTTGCTTATAGTTTGATTTGGTTGTTTTTACACAAGTAGAAACTATGGGGGATTAAGTCTATGTTGTAACCCAATTAAAAGTTAAAAAAAAATGAAATTGATTGCAAAGAAAGTGGATTGAAGAAGAAGAAGAAGGAATTGAGGTTACCTGTTCGGCCTTGAGAATCCTTGGAATTAAGAGAGACACCAGCTGATGCTAAACTCTTGATGTCGTCAATGTCATCATACCTAGCTGCCTGTTCGTTTGTTCATTAACAACAATACAATAATCAGACAACCAAACATCAAGTAAAGAAGATAGAGATTACACAGAGAGAGTTAACAGCTGTAGAAACCAACCAACCAACCTCAAGTAGGGCATCGATGTCTTCCTCCGTAGGAATAGGAGTAGGAGTCGGAGGTTGCTGCGCGCCATTCCCCACTTCCAGACCCATCTGCCTTCTTCTCTCTGCCGCTTCTGTGTGTAATACACTCTCGTGTCTCGTCTCTCTTCAAAGCTCTGCAGAGGGCTAGGGATTACCGAGATGCTCTTTTACTTCGGCTGGTGTACATTAAGTTCGGGCCGGGCTTAGAGCCGCAAGCTCCAACTAAACAGACGCATTAATCCTGAGGAAATGTACACAGGAGGACGTCCTCTACTTTGTGCGCAGGAGCCCCCCGGATCCGGATTCAGATCCGGATCGGATTGAGGGGGGTCATGCGCAGGAAGCACAGGAGGACATCCTGTGGGCTCAGATTCATGAATTACAAAAAAATGGATTTGAATAATCCGACGGCTGATAAATGTGCACAGGAGGACGTCCTGTGTTTTGTACGCAGGAGCCCCCGGGATCCCGATCCATGTGGGGGAATAACCATTTTTTTTAGGGTAATCTTATATAGATCCCAATCTTTTGATTTTTGTGGGGGAAAAATATATAAAAATTAATGGAGTCGCTACATATATCCTAGTGTTTGAATCGATGCCCCAACTTCATTGTTTAGATTTAGCTTTTAAAAAGACAACTACTCCTTTATGTTGTTTCAGACCATTACACTCTCCCATACCACCAATATAAAACGACATCCACTCTCTCTGCAATTCAAAATCGGATTCTTCCCTCTATGCTCTAATCGAATCTTCCCTCTCTGTTCCACTCTCACCCCCATTCAATTGGTTCAATAGCTCTCACCCTTCTCTTGCTGTTCCATTCTCCCCCCATTCGATTGGTTGGATTGCTTCGCGACCGACTCTACTCTCTCCCCCATTCGATTATTTTACCACCTGTTGAAAAAACGGTAACATAAAATATAGGGTAACTTTCGACCAATTTAAACCCTGAAATTGAGACCGGTTCTCAAGCTCATCAAAAACAAGAAAATTGTAGCATTATAAGTTATTTAATAAACACAATTTGAATCATTTGGAAATGTTTTGAAATGAGCAAATTATCGTCATTTTACTAAAATCGCGCAAATCTGTCTCGCAATAAAAAAGAGGTAGTGTCCCCGACTTTAGGCCAACTTATATGCTCGATCGAGATTGATTTTCAAGCTCATCAAATTGCAAAAATTGTAGTACTATGACTTATCTAATAAACACAATTTGAATCACTTGAATATGTTTTGAAATGAGCAAGTTATGGTCATTTTACTAAAGTCGCATTGATCTAGGCGAGGTTTAGGCTTATCCTCGCATAGGTCTGACCGAATGGGTGAAAACATTTACTATGACTTTAGTAAAATGACCATAACTTGTTCATTTCAAAACATTTTCAAGTGATTTCAAATTGTGTTTATTAGATAACTCATGGTGTTGCAATTTTCATGTTTTGATGAGCATGATAATAGGTCTCAATAGAGCATATAGGTTGGCCGAAAGTCAGGGACACTACCCCATTTTCATTGTGAGATAGATTTCTGCGACTTTAGTAAAATGACCATAACTTGCTCATTTCAAAACATTTTCAAGTGATTCAAATTTTGTTTAGATAACTCAGAGTACTAAAATTTACATGTTTTGATGAGCTTGAGAATCGATCTCAATTGAGGGTTTATACTGGTCAAAAGTTACCCTATTTTTATGTTACTATTTTTTCAAAAAGTTTTTTGGGTGGTGTGGGTCAGTATTTTCCAACATAGTTTACCATTAGGTACTTGTAGATATAATATTCAAAGATTTTTATAGATTCATTGCCTTCCTTTCTTATTTTAGGAAAAACATTAAAAACCTTAAATCATCCCACATCCCTTAATCTCGCAACTCTGTCTTTTAAAACGTGTTTTCAAAACTAACTCAGTCTTTAAACTTGTGACACATTTTCCTATGACATGTTTATTCCAAAAAATGAATGTCCTTTTCCCTAATGCCACATACTTGGCTAAGTGGTATTTCAATCAAAACTGGGATAACTCAGAGATCACGAAAAAATATGATACCAGGGAACTCTAATTAATTTTGAAAAAATCTTAAATATCAAGAGTATTTTGATCTAATAGGGAGATTTAAACAAATTTAGTTTTTTTTTAATATAACCATTCAAGCAATGATTAGAACAATCATAAAATAAAATTACTACATGACTGTGGATTTCCCTTTCGGGATCCCCTTAAATGAAATAGAAAGGAAATAACTTACTTTTATTGCTTCGAAAACTTTGTACAGATCTTTAAGCTGCTATCTTGCAGAGAAAAGATAACAAGTTTACAAATGGATTTCTTACTGAAGATGGCTAAGTGCATAGAGTTTTTTGTTTGATTTTTCTTGATGCCTAGTTTTGAAGTTGAGTGCTTCCTTATATAGATGGTGGAAGGATCTTAATTATTGAAATGGATGATGACATTTTTACAGGTGTGTGGCATTTGGAGAGGCTTATCTCTTCAGGAATTTGTCCGGAGGAGATGAAGCTGACAAAAGTGGATTCTTGATTAAAGCTGATAAAGCTCTAGCGAATTCTTGTGGCTATTGATGCTGGAGTTGCAGTAGCTTCTGATTAAAGTGGCTTTTGTTGTAGCTTCTGATTGACGTGGTTGGACTTATAGGACAGGGGGAATCACTACACATGGGCGGTAGCCTGTGGGTGATATTTGTCATGATTCCATGTCTTATCCTTCTAATGCATTGTCCAAATTGTGAATACCTTTTTCATCAAGCTGATTATAAAAATATGTACCATCGTCTTCGTTGTCGTCATTGTTTATGTCATCTTCATCCGGGACTTGTGATTCTTCATCTTTAGCTAACCATTTTTCTTTATATTCTTGTACTAACTTGTTCTATCTAGTGTGGGAAATAAAGGGAATCTCGATCATGTCAGGTTCTTCATTGTAAATCATCTGATTATCATTTTGGGAAATGAGCTTTCCAGGTGTTCATTCCCATGAAATCCACTTCCTATAATGTTAGATCTTCAATGGCGTATCTGTCTTATGATTGAGAAGTTTTCACATGGCCATGGAATCTCTGCTCCGAGTATGGTAGGTCTGTTATTGCATGCTCTGGCTAAAACCTTATGATCAGGTGGGTAACATATTCCTCTGACGAATTCTAGAGCCTTGGATGCAACATAGATTTCTACATATTTATCAATCATGAAATGATTTAGAACTATGACTGCTAATTTTCTCACAAACTTGTTGGTCTGATATAACTCTGTAAATACTAAATGATTAACCATAGTAAAAAAAACTTTTGAGGGGTAAGTTATTATGTTCTCATTTTGATTGAAAGTAATTGTGAGGTTTATATAACTCTAAATCAATAGACACTACAAAAAAATTGACATCAGCAACGGCTAAAATTCGTTACTAATTGACCCTAAATAGTAGCAAAAACGAATCAGCGATGGAAAACCAACCGTCGCAATCCCGTAGCAACTATTATCGTCGCTATTTGAATCAGCGACGGCAAAATAGCCGTGGCTAATTGGCGACAGCTACACACCGTCGCTAATTTGAAAAGTATCGTCGCTAATTTCCAAATTCAAATACATATTAGCGACGGGCAGATTGTCGTGGCTAGCTAGCGACGGCTTCGTGCCGTCGCTAAGTACCGAATAGAAATGCCCATCAACGACGGCCAGATTACCGTGGCTAGTTAGTGACGGCTTCGTGCCGTCACTAAGTCCCGAATAGAAATACTCATTAGCGACGGGCAGATTGCCGTGGCTAACAAAATAAAATTGAAAAATGATTTTTTTATAATAAAATTATATTAATTTTAAGATTTGGCAAATTATAAACATCTTAAACCTGAACAAAATTAAATTAATTTTCATATGCTCAATAAATTGTCCGTCACAAAAAAATACAATCCCAAATACTGTCAACCTCAAATTGAGATATATATATATATATATATATATATATATATATATATATATATATATATATATATATATATATATATTTTTTTTTTTTTTTTTTTAAAGGCAAGCTGGGTTTTTATAGGATCCCATAACCCATTAAAGACCAGAACTGGTCATCACACCATAAATATGATAAAGATGCCGCAAGCTGGGTTCGAACCCTAGACCAAGTGGTACCATCCGCCAAGCTCTAACCATTGAGCTGTCATGTCATTGGCTCAAATTGAGATATAACTCACTTAAACTTAAATAACTACATAAATCATAGTGATCGTCTATGGGACATAAATTTTTTTTTTTACATACAACAATTCAAGTGATCTTGCACACAGTAATTGCTTTAAGATCTGCATCAGCTTGGTCTTCCGACGTGGCTATTATCAGTTCACCAACATCACCAGAACTGCATTAAAATCACAATTTGCACAATCATCAGAGTAAATAAATAATGTCAACCTAAATGCTTTGTTATGTATTTATTAAAATAATAATAATAAATACAATAATTTGTATGTCTATGTGACAACTTCTAGTCACACACACAACGTAAAGTAGTGCTACCATGCACATGCACCATTAGAAAAAAAAATTCAGGAGTAAGAGCTCTAAAAGTTACATGAATTGGTGAACTAAATTGATGAAGGATGTGAAGCACTGGAGTACATGTTTTGCATTTCATTTACCTTGAGAGAGAATGGCGTCAAGTGGGTGTTATTAAGATGCTTCATCGCGTCTCTCTTGTCGCCACCTCCTTGTTCAGAAGCACCATTGCATCTCAATTGTTCGTCAAATGACTACAATAAGAGTTGGATAAAAACACAAGGCAAGGCTAAAAATGTGCTCCTCTCTCAAGCTTCTTTCCTTGTTATTCTGTCATCAATGAGGCAAATGTCAAAAACAAACTTGAAACTCAAAAAATAAAAGGATGCTGCATGATTTATCAGCTAAGATGATTGTTAGATGCAGTGCTATATTGTTGAATTGAGTAACACATTGCTTACCTGAAACAATAGATCCCTAGAGCAGTGGTGATTTCATGGATGACTGACATAGCAAAGTGCAAGTAGAGAGCCACTGAATACATTGAAAAATAATTAGGAGGCAACAAATAACACAAAAAGAGATGATTATTTAGCAATAATATTAATTTATGACCAGCCCTTCTTATGATTTAAATTTAAAAGTTGACAAACTGTCAGAAAATGTTACCTGTGAACACACAATAGCCCAGAAGAACCAAGCTCTCATCAACTAAAGGAACCCTGCAAAGGATTTCAAACGAGAGATTACAAATGGAAAAAGAATAGCAGGAATCAATTTTCAAACCAACATATGTAACAAACCCCATCGCATACCCATCATTGAGTCTGGTGGTTAGCGCATTAGCAATGGCAAAAGGTAGATACAACAGTGACTGCAAAAGATGAAGCAAGGAAGGTGAAATTGCTAACTAATTATAGCAAATCTTATTGTTGCATTAGAACTCAAATTTTAGGTTCTAATCAGAGTTGATGATTAATAGATATTTGAGGAATGTCATTTACAAAGAGATTTTGCATCATAAAGAAACTGCAAGTCTCCATCAAAACTTTTATCCTTTCATATGAATGAACATGATTGTCGGGTAGGATTGTTCAAAAATGACACAAAGCACCTGAGTACAGAGTCTTCCATGATGAGAGCTAAAGAAACTAAACCACTGATAGAAGAATACAAAACAAACTTTAGAAAGCAAATTAGATTTGCATTAGATAACTACAACATACCAAGCACATTCCAGTTTTCAATCCCTTATGTTCATCACATAAGTGTGCCAGAATCATCATTCCCTGTAAATTCAACATTAGCATTCTTACATGATAAGATGAGAACATTGCTGTAGAAATACACGCAAGTACATGCAGAACTGCTATGGCAAAAAACAAATGCATAAACGTGACAGAGCATATACAAAGAGTATTCCTAAAATTGAAGCATATAAACTAGGAAAGGAAATATAACAGGAAAGGTGTAACAGAGCTGGAGAGGCATCTCAACGAGTTCCAGCAGAAGCAGGACAGATTTGTTGTGCACTTTAAGGAGATCCAAGCACTCATTAAACATAAAATTTTAAGGAGATCCCAGTATCTTAGAACAAAAAAACAAAGTAAAAAATGCTCAAAGATAACTAATATCAATTTAACCAACATTAAGAAAATCAGATTTCCAACTTGATCGTCAAAAACTAGCCAACAAATCCAAACTTATCATTGTTTCCAAGTACTGATATTTTTACTCCAAATATCAGATAGGATATTTAAATATAATAATTCAAGTGAAACTCCAAATTAAAATTTACCAATTGGTTGTCCATGTAGGCACGCAGTGTGCAAATATGAAACATAATTGGTGATTGGAGAATATTTTATCTAAAAAGACCAAAAGCATAATTTCGTACAAGTAAACCATCATTTGTCAATGAAATTGCTAGGACATCGTCATTGTTACGAGGCCTATGATGTTGAGAAGCATACTGTACCCAACCCTTAAGCATACCATCATAAAGTTTCTCCATTCAGATTGGCATGACAGAACTATTAAATACTAATAGATGACTCCCTAGAGGTATGAAAGCTTAAACTAGACCAGAAAACAATCATTCTGACTATCTCAGTCCACGGACTCTCACCTAAGAAAAGACAAAATCTAGAGACTTGAACAATAGAAGAAAAAAAAATCTGATAAACAGTTTAAATAATTAAAGAAAACAAGTGATCTGCTCTGAAACTTACCACAAGGAACCCAAATGCAAGTCCAGTTCCTAATATGACTAAATGTGGATATTCTACTTTGAGATCAGTGGGAGACAAATAGTCCCTGCAGATGATTCAGATTTAGATGGATAATGACATGGTGCTGAAGAGTTCAACAAACACAATACTTGCAGCAGATATTTAAAACACATGCAAAGTTATTAGCGCAATACCATGCTAGTACACCTGTTTCAAACACAACAAGGAACACTTCAAGTTTTGCTAGAAAGAAAAATTCAAAATGGCATTACTCAAATTTAGACACGGTAATAAAAACCAACCCTAAAACGATGGGAACTGAAGAATTCGTGATATTAGCTTCCCTAAGAATTGAGTTAAAAAAATAGCATATCCGACACAAAATATCCTGCAGTCCCACTGGCATCTCCATATTGAAAGGAGTAAGCACAGTGAGAATCCTGAGAGCACCCAGCCTCAGAAGTTTGAATTGTCGTAGCACAAGCGTCATGCGAAAAAGAAATCACATAAGCTGATCTCGAGCTGCCCGGGTAAAAACACTCGAGCTGGATCTGTTTCGACAAAAAAAAATGTGATCTGAAGAATTACTTAATATAACAAGTTTCATTCATTGTTGTACAAACTTGACTACCAAAAATAACATAAACTGAATGAGGAAAAGAAAAGGGAACTTTACCCCAAGTCCACTGGATTTGGGGCAGCCACTGCAGGAGGTGCAAGACACCCACAAGATGTCACTTCCTGTATCAATCTGCACATAGTATCCTTTTGGAGGAGAGCCTAATTGAATTCTTGTGAAGTACAACCTGAAGTTAAACTAATATTCCAAGTACATAATTATCTTTATGAACTTGAAATCTCATAAAGATAATCTTATTTAATCAAAACACACCCATTAATCCAAAACTAACAAAGACAAACAAAAAAAAAACTCCGTAAAATTAGGACCCTAAATTATCAGATAACAAAGCAGACACAAAGCCATAGACTACCAAACAACATTCAAAAACCCATATTTCTATCTCGGACTCAACACACACTATAACTCAGAAACCTCATCAACTCAAAACATTGAAACACACCTCAAATTCAAGAACTTGGAACAAATGAAATCAAAAATCAAAACACCCCCATTAATGAAAAGCCATAGACTAGCATGTAAAGTACAATAAAACCCAATTTTTATACCCGACATTGAAGGGATCAGCTGAACCATCCACGGGCAAATCCCTATAAAGAATAACCAACTCCACAAAATTATAGGAGAACTACACATAAAAGACTTCAATAAAAAAAACAAATTGATAGCAGCCTACATGGAATAAGAAGCGCGATTGATACAAGGGAGGGATGAACTTACTCTGATGAAAGGAATTGCTGGAATCAAGCTCTAATGAGATCAAGACCCTGCCTAACTCTGCGTAAATTACGAGAAAGGCTCCCCGGCTTTCTAACTGTTACCAGAAAGGCTCCCCTCCATGCAGCCGGTTGGTAGCTCCCATGACAATAACATGAGCTTGTGATTTCAGTCCATCCATGACTTAATACCAATTGACTTAAAGAGCTGGGGGTGTCTACGAGGGAGCTCCACTAGCTCCCTGATCTGAGCCATCTGCTTTCTCACTTTCATTTACCTATGCATTCAGCAAATTGTTACTACTTTTCCAAGCAACCTTTTACAAGCATACAAATAGCATTCAAGCAACATTCAGCATACATTTGAGCAATTGAAGCATACGATTCAACATTCAACATACATTTTCGCATTCAGCATACATTTCAGCATTCAAGCATTTCATCACTTTAGCATTCAAGCAACATTCAGCATTCAAATTAGCTACGGTTAAAGTTTAATTATTCATGTATTTAGGTGCGTATGGTTAAAGTTTAATTACTCACCCCGCTTGGCTGCGTCGCGGATCCCATTAGAGGTTGCATGTTTGACATGAATGCTCTAAATGCCTCCATATCATTGGTCAACGTGTCTACCTTCCGATTGGTTGTCTCCAGATTTGCTGTCGTTGTCTCCAGTTTTGCTTCAGTGGCTGCTAGCTTCTCCTTTGTAGCTACGAGCTCTTGTGCAGTTGCATCATGAGCTGCAACCAGCTGTTGCTTAGTAAGCTCATGTGATTCCACTAGTTCACGTACTTTGCATTAGCTTCATCTCTCACTGCATTGCGGAGCGTTTTTCGAGTGTCGCCAACCCCATACATCTTGGCCCTCCCATGTCCATCCCCGCCCATCACATCTGTAAACGCCTCCTCCCTATTCATTCCCTCTCGGCCATCTGTTGGCTGTGTTAGTTGTTCCATTTGCTCCTGCATCAAAACTGATGCGCATACCCATAAACCATAAATGATCAAATACAGTTTATGATGGTTAACAACATTTGAACAACACATTAACTAGGTACATTCATATAATTCCATAGAATATAACGTACATATCTCCTTGCTGCTTCAGGCAGAGAGAATAATCCATCAGATAATGTGTAAGTTGCTTTGAACATTTGCATACGATCTGGTTCTTGTCCATTTGGGTTTTTTTCTCTCTGGAATAATACAAATTACATTAAAAGAATATACATAAGCTAGTACATCTGCATGCATTAAGGGGTAATATATGAGCGGCATGGCACACAACATACATTATATATAGAAATCATTGGGAAAAAAATTGCTACCTCTTCCTCCCATTTACGTGCAAATGACATGGTTCCACATCGATGAATCATTTTCAATCGGGCGTGATTTGATTTATTTTGTGCACTGACTTTCTACATACAAACACAAATTCACAGTTACAATTCCTTTCAATCATATGAACTATCGTACTAGTTAAACTACAATACTTAACATATACACCTTAAAAAATTCGCTCCTCCAGTACTGTACAAGCATCCGCCACTGAGCCTTATCCACCCCATCATCAGTGTGCTCATATTGTTGCTCAAGTGGTCGATCATACCTATGATATGCCCTGAACAAATTGTGTTTCCATTGTTTCCAACAATCGCAAGCTTTAGTTTGGACCCATCTCTGTCAAATTTTATAATCAAGAAGTAAACTTGGATAAGCTTAATGTTATCCCATTCTTCCCATTACATTTAATAAATGAGATGTAAATTCGCCTTTTGAAGGCAATCTCGCAGATAAATCGCAATTCCCCCACTTAACCTGGTACATTAGCAATCCATACCCCATCCACAATTTGCCTTCATCTGAAAAGACCCCTTAAAAGTTTAAACTCCAAAGAGAATTACCTAGGTGACCCCATCTTGTTTTCAGATCAAAAACCAAAGATTTCTCTTACTTGATAGACAAGATAACTAAGAGGTTAGGCTCATGGAAAGCAAATATCCTGTGTCAAGCTGCCCTCTGGCCACTGCAATGCCAATATATACTATCTCAAATATTATGTTGCCCAAAGCAATAACTTTTGCAATTAACTCTCACATATGTAGATTTTGGTGGAACCATTCCTCCACTGAAAACTCCCCACATCTTTGTAAATGGGAGAAGATTGCTTGTCCTAAAAAAATTGGCGGTCTTAACATTCCTACAATGCGCACCAGATACAAGGCTCTTAGTAAAATCCTTATGATGCCTCCATAATGAACCTCAAAAACCAAAAACATAAAGTTTTCAAGACCTCGTACTTGCCCTATGACTCCTTGCAGATTAACTACCTTAATAAACCATCTAGTTTTTTCTAGCTAAGGGACTCAGGGAGGTCCTCCCTGCATTCCTTGATGCTATTTTTGAGAAGTTAGGTGATGGCAACACTATTGATTTGGTCTGATAAATAGGTGGACAAATCAATCTACCTTCAAAATCACTTAATAAGAAATCCACTTCCAAACTTAAACAAGGCTTCTCAATTTTTTTATGACTACCCCTCCACCAGTGAGGAACACTACAATTTTATTTTATTATCTAGATTTGATATGGCCTCATTTATCAAGGATAAATTTAAACAAATAAATCATCTCCCTGACAGACTAAGCTGAGTTTCCTCCTCAATGGGGATTTCTCAGTTGGTCATGCACACTCCTGTCACAAACAAAGAGAAAGTACAAGCTCTCTTCTCCCTGGGTCCGGTAGAAATGAGATTAAATCCATGCAAGGTCCTTTTTAATATTTTGAATGCCCTAGTATGAAATAAAAAAAAATGCAATAAAAGCAGGGCACTAACATGTTCAACAAAAGCAGTGCACTAACATGGTCAAAACAAAACCAATCTAATCAAGCATTTCACTATTGGTTGATACACTTAAAATACATCAAAAGTGTGGACGGTCTGACTTAATTCTACCATCCACATCTATTGCTATAGATGGTAATAATATTTAATAATTCATTAAATTCCACTTGAGCTCCATGAAAAAGTTTTGCTAAATTTGAACATGTAAGGAATTTTACAAGTATATGTTGATTGTATGGAAGAAATTTTACAATCATACTATTACACTGAAAACTAAAGGTTGTGTACGTATATATGAAAACAGACTTGGGAAGGTTTAGACGTCTAGCTTGAATTCCTAGAAGAGTTCTACTTCCATTTTTAGACTAAAACTTGCAAAACAATATAAAGTCTGTGAGTCTGTGAATTCTACTTCCATCTTTAGACTAAAATTTGCAAAACAATATAAACCTAAATGAGAGATTTGATTTTTACTCAACTTGAACCGTTATTAGAACACAAAAACCACAAAATTCTCCCACCTTGAATTTGAAGAAGACGAAGAATGAGATGATCTTCCTGGATGCAGAAGGATTCCAGGCCCCTCAGCAGGTGACGTGGCACGGGTTCTTCCTCTCAGACCTTCTTCCTCTGAAAATCGAGGGTTCTTCCTTTGAAAATATGGTTCTTCCTCTCAGACCTTCTTCCTCTCACAGCTTATTCCTCTGAAAATCGCGCGTCTTCCTCGCAAAACACCGTGAAGCGGGATGTGAAACCTTCGTCCTCTCAAAATCGCTCTTCCAAACCTTCTCCCTCTCAAAATAGGGTTCTTCTTCTCAATTTATCTTCCACTCTCTGCTTCGTCCTCTGCAATACGCTCTTCACTAAACAAAAACAACGCGGGATTCCCAATTTTATTCGCGCCTGATTGGTTTTTATTTTGTGTATTTTTTTTATCGCTTAGGGACGGTAAAAATCGTAGCTAGGATTTGTAAATATTAGCTACAGTTATTATACCGCGGCTAAGTAAGTTTTTCGTCAATATATTATTTTTTTCAAATAAACACTTATGGACGGCATAAAGCGTAGCAAAGTGTTTTTATTTGTAAATCTCAAACAAGTTTATACTCTATCAACCCCAAATTGATATTATATATATATGATTCAGGGGGATACATAAGCAGAAAAATTACATGAATTTACAATCAAGGACAAACTAAAACTTTCAAATTTTGATTCAAGGTTTATACTATTAGAAAACAACAAATACAATTTTGGAAAGACCAATTCAGAGTGTCCATGCCTTTTCAATCAGCATAAATATTTCTCCCCGTCCAAATTCAAAGCTTCTTCAAGTTTTACAGAAATTAAACAATATTTCGTCCTGAAAAAAACGAATGATATGGGTAAGATGCAAGAGATGATAAAAATAAAATGATGAGTAAAAAAAATGATATCAGTAAGATGAAGGATATGGGTAAGATGCAGGATATGAGTTAAAAATTGACTTAAATACAGTAATAGTATCAAAGAGGATATGGGTAAGATGTAGGAGATGATCCCAAAAAAAAATTATAAATCATTCTCATACCTGCAAGTGGCTTTTAACAAGGGCAATGCTAAGTCCTCTCACATTCATTAGTTGAAAGACAAATTAGGGAGTTGCTTCTGCAACAATCAAAGGAAAAAAAATTGATATAGAGTTAGTAATCCTTGATCATTGTTGAAATGCTCCATGAGCTTCTCATCTGTTGTCTCCCATGAAATCCCTACGATGAAGAACGTCTGCAAGTTTTATAAATATGAAACAATGTTTCGCCTTGCATAAAAACCAAGGCCCTTCAACTAGTAAAAATTAGTAAAAAAGTGACTGGAAGGTGGTAAGAATATCAAAGAGAATATGGGTAAGATGCAGGGACGACTTATACCGTGTCAAAGAAACTGTAGTTAAAAAAAATTATAAGGCTTCTCTTTAAAAAAAATTGTTACAAAGAACATTTCCCCTCGATGAGCCTCATTTGCTTAAGTCACGCAGTGAAGTAACAATCACCATTATATAAGGTAAAAATAACATTCGACAAATGTATGCAATTTTAACATTCGACACATGTTAGCCTTGTTTATGATTTACTAAACCTTATTTCTCACCTGAAGAATAAGACGCACGCAGGAGATGGCGGGGTTGGAGTGGGCAGAGGTGATACAGAGTAGAGAATAAGGGACAGATAGTACCACCACGGCACCACCGTCGTCCTCTTTATATCAAAGAGAAAATTTGAGATCTCTGAGATCTCTTGCATCTAGGGAAAGGCGACTGGGAGGGGTGTCAAGTGAGAGTTTTATCCTGGATTTGGGTTTCTTCTCTGCTTCTGGGGTCTTCTCTGCCACGACGGACTTCTCCTCTGTAAAATTTAAATTTATATAGAGAGATAGTTAATTGAAAGAGATTGGTTTCACGCAGATCGGTTTTAGTGCGTTGGACTTATCTATAGAGTTTAGGTGTTATTGACAGTTGCAATGAGGTTCTATTTTTGATTAAAAAAAATTATATATTCTATTAGGGACCCTTTTTTTGCCGTAGCTAATAAAATATTCTTTATAAAACTTAGCTAAATTTTTTTATTGAGCTAATGTTTTAAAAAAAATATATGTTTTTTTTAAAAACCATTACCTACATGTTTTTATATATGTATATGTATATATATATATATATATATATATATATATTTAAAACTATTAAATTTTTTTTTCAAAACTATTAGCTATGGTATACAACCGTGGCTAACCATATTTGTTTTTTAAAACTTAGCCACGGCCCCTGTGTCGTCGCTAGACTATTTTTTTAAAACTCTTAGCTACGGTATACAACCGTGGCTAACAATTTTTTTTAAAAAACTTAGCGACGGCACACGGGCCATCGCTAGACTATTTTTTTATTTCTTTTTGTTTTTTAAAACTCTTAGCTACGGTTTAAAACCGTGGCTAACAAAATATTTTTAAAAAACTTAGCCACGCCCCTTGTGCCGTCGCTAGACTGTTTTTTTTTTTAATTTGTTTTTTATTTTAAAAACTCTTAGCTACGGTATACAACTGTGGCTAACAATTTTTTTTTAAAAAACTTAGCCACGACTGTGTTGTCGCTAGACTGGTTTTTTTTTTATTTAAACTCTTAGCTACGGTATACAACCGTTGCTAACAATTTTTTTTTAAAACATTAGCCACGACCCTTGTGCCATCGCCAGACTGGTTTTTTTTAACTCTTAACTACGGTATACAATCGTGGCTAACAAATTTTTTTTAAAACATTAGCCACGACCCTTTTGCCATCGCTAGATTGGTTTTTTTTTTTTTAACTCTTAGCTACGGTATACAACCGTGGCTAACCGATTTTTTTTGTAAAATCGTAGCCATGGTCCTGGTGCCGTCGCTAATATGTTTTTAAATATTTAATTTTTTTAAACTATTAGCTACGGTATTCTACCGTGGCTAACCATTTTTTTTAGATTGTAGCGACAGCAAGTATACCGTCGCTAATATGAGTATTAGCAAGTATACCGTCGCTAATATGAGTATTAGCAAGAGTTATATGTCGTTGCAAAATATTTAGCGACGATTTTTTTTTAATTTTTTTACTTAAACCGTATCAGGAACAGTAACGACGGTTTTATGCCATCGCTAATCATTTAAATAGTGACGGTTTTATTAAATCGTCGCTAATTTTCGTAGCTAATGATGCTTTTTTTTTTGTAGTGAGAGGCCAGACATATGCTATAAGTTAAGTGGCATTTACAATATGATATTTCTAAGGGTACATTTAGACAATAAGGATCAGTTTGTGAACATGGATAGGAAAGGTTGCGACTCCCCAGTAAAAGAAATCTCCGGAATGTGAATATTATGAATAGAACAATCTTTCAGAAATGTTTGGATATGTTATTGGATTTGATGATTTTTTGAACTATAAATCAACTATTCGTTCTTTAAGATCTGATGATAAAGGTGAGAGAAAACAATGGGTAAAGAAAAAAAAAGGCTCTAGATTTTTGTTTGGCTAATTGTTCTATGGTCAAAGGTATGACTGGGTCTGTCTTAGAATATTCTTCATTTCTGGTAGTAGAAAAAACCGTTGGGTTATTTGGCAAAACCTCCAGCCTTAACGGATTTGATTTGTTTTTACCGGTAGTCTTTTGCTCCGAACTAGCCATACCAAATTTCTGGGTATGATCGGAATATGTCGTCAATTCCTTTTGCAAATAGTTACATCTGGCATTGAGCCTTTGAAAATTTTTAACCATTGATTCACAGTGCTCATAAAACTTTATTGAATAAGTAAGAGGGGAAGAAGGTTGACATTGTTTTTCTATGTTCTTGTTAAATGTTAGGGCTAATTGGCTAATATGAAAATTTAATCTTATTTTGTTTGGTTACTGCTAGGGCTTATGGAAATGAGTAAAGTCCTTTAAACCAAGGCTGATTAAAATTTGAAATTACTGGTAGAACTTCTCTCAAATTTCCATAAATTCCTGGCTGGGATCCTTTGAAAACAACGTAAAAACAGAAGAAAAAAAAATTTATACTAGTACACTGGGTATTTTAGAAAAATAATGAGTAAGTGTATGTAGAGCTGCAATAGTTTTTCGATTATCACCTTCAGCATTCCATATACTCTCTAGAAGGCATTGCTGAATATTATCTGGGTGATATCCTGCAAGAGGTCTGAAAGATAGTTAGTTCTCTTTGGCAAGACCGATAATGAGGTCTGTCCAAAGTTCACACTTTGTTGGTTGGCCATCCTAATCTAAAACTATTTTGCTGCTATATAGTTGTCTGTCTATAAGCTGTTATCTTTTCCTTTGATATGTTCAAATTCAACCTTGAATACGCTCCCTACAATAGTGTTTAGAAAATTAGTCAATCTATTTGAATTTATTTTTCTATCATTACTTCCTTTAAAATATCTAACTATTGCTTCGCAATTTGTTCTAATAGTAAATTCTTAATTTAAAAATAATCTAAAATTTTCTAAGGCATATATTACTCCTAAATTTTCATAATCTAAACTAGATAATATATTTTCTTTGTATTTTCTGGAACTATATCTACATTTTTTTTTCTGAATTTTTACTATCTAATTTTTGTGGTTTTGCTAACAAAACTGCTTCCCATCCTTTTTCACATGCATCTATTTCAACTATTTTTAGTTACTTTCTAGCGGTAATTGTAATTCTGTAAATTTTTATAAATTTATGTTATTTGTTTTACTATGTTTACATCTTTAGAATTAAATAATTTTTGCCCTTCTAGTTTCGTTTTATTGTATAATGGTCTTATTATTTTACTAAGATATTTTATATATTCTCTTTCATAATTTAAAAGTTCTAAGAATGATTGAAGTTGTTTTTATCCTCTATTTTATCTGGATATTCTAGAATTTTCTTTACTATATGTTCTTGTTGTTTTATTTTACCCTGTCCTATTTTTATTCCTAAGAAGTCTATATATTCTTTTCCCATCTTCATTTTCTTTTATACTTATTATCAATCCATTTTTTACAAATTCGTTGAATATTATATACAAATGATCATAATATTGTCCAAAGTTTTTGAAAATACTAAAATGTCATCTATATATACTAACTCGCCATATTTTTCAAAAAAATTTACCCATCTTTCTTTGAAACATCGCTAGTGCACTTTTAAGTCCAAAAGTCATTACTATCCACTCAAAGTGATTTTCAGGGAAACTAAAAGTTGTCCAAGGAATAGATTGTTGTGCCATTTTTATTTGCCAAAATCCCGATTTACAATCAAACTTGCTAAATATTTTATTTCCTTGTAGTCTTTATGTGGTATTTTATATTTATCTTCATATGTGTTATCATTTAACCTTTTATAATTAATTACAATTCTAGTATTTCCAATTTTAATTTCTGCATGATTTCTTACCATAAAAGTTGTACTCCTATGTCTACTATTACCATGTCTTATTACTCCTAGTTTTAATAATTCATTTATCTGTTTTTTAAATTCTTCTATATTTATAGTAGAGTATTTACCACAAACAAAAAAGTATGATGTAAAGAAAAAACTCTACTTAGCAGATGTTGAGTATGGAAATGATGATGAGCCAGTAGAGTTGTTTAAGTTTGAAGGTAAAATTTTCAGGATTGATGAAGTAGGTCCAGAAGAAACTTATAGGTTTGATGAAGAGACAAAAACACAAGTTGAAGATGTTGATGCTATTGTTGAAGGAGATAATCTTGATGATAGTAATGGTGAAGAAGATAATCATGATGATGGTTATGGTGAAAAAGATTTAGGTGATGGTGTATTACCTATAGGAGACCAAGTTGACGATAATGGTCAAATAAGTAGTGGATTACCTCATCATTCAGCTAATGAACAAACAATGGATGTAGATTTTGATAAATTGGTTGGAGACTTTATTAGAGACACTGCTGATTTGTATGGTGATGAAGATGATGACATATGCAGACCAGAAGACATCGGTGATCTCCATGATAAAAAAGAATGGACCACTATGAAAATATGTAGGAAGTGGATGAGAAAGTATGTTGTGAGGAATAAGTTTGAATATAGGCAAATAAAAAATGATAACCTCATTATATATTTAAAGTGTAAAGACCCAACTTGCAATTGGAGAGAGCATACAAGTATATGTACTTTAGTTTTATTATATTATATGCTTACAGTAATCTTTGTATGTTTATTTATACTCTAAGTAGCTTAAGTACTTACACTAATACTTGTATGCTTATACAGGTTTCTTGAAGAGGTTTGTCAAAGAACATATTTGTAAGTCAAATGAGAGGGGATGGAATAGAATGACGAGGGCATCATTTGTAGCTGATGAGATGGAAAACACCATTAGAGAGCACAAAAACTACAAACCAACAGATGTAACCAATGACATATGGACTAAAGAAGGTGTCCAACTTATTAGACAGCTTGGAAGGCCAAAAATCTATCAAGAGAGGATTTTTTGTGAATTTGTCGAGAGTTTCAAGATGGTTCCAGAACTTTGTAGGCAACTTTTGTTGAAGAATCCAGGTAGTATAGCTCATTGGCTTAGGGATCCAGAAGATCACACATTGTTGGAGTGTGTCATGCTTATAGAGCTTCACTTGAGGGATTTGTGAATGGATGTAGACCAGTCATTGGGTTGGACATAAAATTTATGAAAGGGAAGTTTAGTGGAGTAATATTGAGTGTGATATCACTTGATGGTAACAATGGGATCTTCCCAATTGGCATTTATATCTGTAGACAAGAGACATATGACAGTTGGAGTAGGTTTCTCTACATCTTGGAGCCTCATTTGAAGATACATAGATGTGAGTTGACTTTTATGTCAGATAGACAAAAGGTTTGATCCAACCTGTGGCAGAAGTGTTTCCGTATAACAAACACACGTATTGTTTTAGGCACATGTATCAGAACTTCAAAAAAACTTTCAAAGGTGAGCACTTGAAAACTCTTAGCTGGGGAGCTGCAAATTCTTTCAAAGTTGAAGACCACGAGGCTTCATGAAGCAGTTGGGAAAGGATGAGCTTAGAGCAAAAGAGTGGTTGGAACATGAGGACATGAAGTCATGGCCAAGATCACACTTTGATCTCACATCTAAGTCTGAACATACAACTAACAATTTCTCAGAGTCTTGGAACAAGCTGATACTTCATCTTAGGGAGCTACCATTAATAAGGTTATCTTAAAAGTTCTAGAAGTTAGTAATGGAGATTTTGCATGATTGAAGAACCAAGGGAGATATGCTTCATCTTGAGGGTAGTGGAGTTGTCCCTAGAGTTGTCAAGATCATGCAAATATCACAGAAAGTACAATAACTACTGTGTGCATGGGGCATTCCAATTCTTACACCAAGTAGAGAATAAACATGGGAAATAATGGGTTGTCAACTTGGCTAAGAGAGAGTGTAGTTGTTGTAGATGGAAAATTACTGGTATTCCTTGTATTCATCATTATGCTACTATCATGAGCATTAGAATGCCTTGAACAGAGTAAGTGAATATGCTTATGTAAAATTCTTTTGTATGCAATTGCTCATGTTCAAATCATGTTTATGCAGATCCATTTTATTTAATATAAACTCTCTATTTGGTTTGGTTGAATGTAGTTATGTTGATGATTTCTTCAAAGTTGAGGCTTATAAAGCTGCATACAGAGACTATGTGCATCCTATGGAATATTCACAGTATTGGAAAGAGGTAATTAACGTTTTATGGGATATGTTATTTATGTGAATATTTACTTGGTTTATTAACATAAACATGTCTTGCATTTGAACATGAACTATTCCCTCCTTTAATTCGTAGACCTCCTGGGAGACCAAGAGTTAATAGGAGAAGATCCGAGGACGAGCCTAGACCACCCAAGAGGACTCAGAAAAAATGTTCCATATGCCAACAATATGGTCATGACAAAAAAACATGTAAAGGAACTCCTATTCAAGTGGAAAAAAAATGTAAATAGAGGTAATAAATATTGCATCCCCTTTTTTGTTTTGATAAGTATATCGAATTAGTGTGATGATGCATTCATTATTTAGATTGGATAAGTGTAGGATTCATAGTAATTTTCATTATTTGTAAAACTTTGCATTGTGTATTCATATGCACCCATCCCTTGAAAGGTAATAAAAGATGCACCGGCTGAAGTTGGACAAGGTGGTGAACAACTCCAACTTCCTGCAAGAACACCTTTAGTCCTCCCCTCCATGCCTTATCTAAGGAAGAAGTCTAAGGAGAATACCAATTGAAAGGCTACTGATTGGTTCAACTTTGGTGAATCACCTTCTACACTAGTTATGCAATGGGAAAATGATTTTCAATTGTTACAAAATTTGACTCAGTCCCAAGGAGCTTCAACCTCTCATATAGTCCAACATTAGCTTCAGTCTTGGTGTGTTTGGTTTATTTTAGGTTGTGTCATATTACTTCATATTTTGGTTGAGCTTCTATGCTTTTTTCTTAGATCTTTAGAGTTGATGAACATGGTTGAGCTTGCATGCTCTTTTCCTAGACAGGTAGACAAGATGAATATGGTTGAATTTGTTGAGTTTGCATTTTCTTTTTTGCAAGTTAGAAAACTATAATGGTGATATTTTTTTTGTTAATGAAATGACATTTGGTGCTTAGTGTTAGATTATAACTTCTCTTTATTGTGTACTAGATCACACAAGGAAAAAAAATTATCAAATTAATTATTATTTGACCCCTACAGTTTTTCAAATAATTTGTGTTTAGTAGCATTCATCTTTCCCAACAACTATTTTTGGTTTAACTATGGTTTAACCTGAGGTAAGGGCAAAATGGTACAAAAATTAATTTTGACCGGTCAATGACATGGACCTAACGGTTTAGTCAGAAAATGAGGGCTAGGCTTAAATAATTTTCAAAACGAGTGTCAAACTCTAATAGGTATAAACTAATGAGTGTCAAACTAAAAAAAAACCTAATATTTAATCGGATCTTCTACTAATACTTGAATTTTTTTTGTTTTGTTATTCTTATTATCTCTTCAAGCCTTTATTTCTTTCTATATTTTGGGAGGGGATGTTTGAATTTTTTTTATATTTTTAATATGTATTCTAAACTAATTAAATCTAAATTGACTTCTTTTTCTCTTAAGATATATTGTAGGTCTATAATTATTTCATCTTCAGTTACTTCTATTTCTTCTAATTTTCTCACTTCTAATCTTTCTAATATTTTTGGTGGTCTTTGTTTTGGTTTTGGTTTTGGTTTTGGGGCATTAAGGATACCACCATGCTCTGCATGCAACTCTGATGGAGAATTGATAGAAGGTAGATTTGGCAGTCGACTTACTAGATAATCAGTAGGGGTGACAACCGTGAGTTTACAAAATTGAACAGTCATGTCCTATTAATATACTGCCATTTAAATTTCTAATAAAATTAAGGCCAATGATAAATTTATGTCTATGATTAATTTTATCTAACTACACTTGGGGTAAAGGAAAATATTATGTGTAACTATTATACCTATCAAAGAAAGCTATTTGATAATCTCGAAGACAACTAGTAATTGGTCTTATTGTTCCATCCATTTGTTCAACATAAACTGGTTTATCGAGAGATGAATATACTTACTAGGGACATATTCGACTTCTAAATGGGACTTAGTACACCCTATATCTATCATTGCTATTATGTCTTTTGTTTCGCCATTAGGAAATGTTAGTCTTGTAAAGACAATAAGTTAGTTGATGGTAGTAAATAAGTTTTTTCACTTCTTTGAATAGGTGTCATGTCTATGTCATGAGATTCATCGATTAGAAGTTTAATATTTTCTAAAGTATGATATTCATTGAGTTTAGTCTCTAAACTTTGTAGTTTAAATCTTAAATTTTCTATTTCTGTTCGTAAATTTGTATTTTTTTCTTTTAAGTATTCTATCTGTTTTATATGATGAAATTTTTGCTTTTGTAATTCAAAGTATTTTTTCTCATGCTCAATTTTTATTCTTTCTATTTCTATCCGATGGATTGACTAGGTGGCCCACTAACTCAGGGGGAGCAGTTGATGATACACCAAAACATCACTTCACCTACAGCGTACACGTGTCATGACGTTCTCAAGGAATAACAGGCCCAAGCATTAGTCTAGCACCGATCTGGCCCAAACGGCATCAAGCCCGCAAATTGCAACCCGCTAGCCAGACCCGAACTATTGTGTCCTGCTAAGCTCACAAGTCTCACAAGCATCCCCAATACCCGTAATACCTATTAAGGCAAGTATCTCAGGGATCAACTTTGGATGGACTAGCCAGTAGTACTGTCTCCAACTAGGAAATAAACACCAGAGTATATGTCGTACGTGAAAACTTCCACCTATTGACAACACTCCAATGGGGAACTATCTCCCGCGTATCTAGAAGCACAGATCTAACAGGAAAACTTCCTTCCACAAGACAATTCCTAATTAGAAAAAAATCTTCAAGAATATCTTTTTCCATAAACTACACCACTGTTCGGTCAAGTAGGAATCCATCATCATAAATAAGACAGGAAGTTGGTGAATAAAGGTATGCTGCAAATTCTAAGTTTACAACTTTAAGCCTTCCTCAGAGCCCCGACTGACTTAAGCATCGGAGTGCCATCAGCCACCACAATCATGGTCCGTAGCTCACGTGCGTTCTTTGTGTATGTTAGTTGGTCAAGCATAGAGCAAAAATCGTCTGCATCAATATATTAACTAGATTAACTCATATACTATTTAAAGGCTAGAGGGTAAGAGTGCGGAGTAAATTTCTCAACTCCCGTCTTACCCTTTTCTTTAAATTTCTATACTTTTTTTTTACTGTCATCAAAATTCACAATATCCATATTTAAATCATCCCAAGATATATAAACTACAAAATAAGGATCAATAATTCATCTTTGGTTTTTTTCAGAAATTGCAAGTCTTACTTCGTACTTTCCAACATAGTCTACCATTAGATATTTGAAGAAATAATATTCATAGATTATTAAAGATTCATTGCCTTCCTTTCTTATTTTAGAAAAAACGTTAAAAACCATAAATCATCTCACATCCCTTAATCTCGCAACTCTGTATTTTAAAACCTTTTTTTTTTCAAAATAACTTAGTCTTTAAGCCTGTGACACATTTTCTTAAGACATGTTTATTCCAAAAAATGAAGGTCCTTTTCCCTAATGCCACATACTCAGCTAAGTGGTATTTCAACCAAAACTAAGATAACTCAGAGGTCATGAAGAAATATGATACCCAGGGAACTCTAATTAATTTTGAAAAAAATCTTAAATATCAAGAGTATTTTGATCTAATAGGGTCGATTTAGAGACTAAGTCTTAGAAAATATTAAACGTCTAATCGATGAATATCAGACGAAATCTAAAAAATCTTAAATCTTAGAGACTAAACTCGATGAATATCAGACTTTAGAAAATATTAAACGTCTAATCAATGAATTTAATGGATATTAATCAATGACTTTTGAACTTACAAATGCACCAACTATATTTCAAAGTAAGATGGGATAAATTTAAAAATATATATATAGTGAGTTTGTATTAGTATATATAGATGACATTTTAGTATTTTCAAAAACTTTAGACATTCATTATGATCATGTGTATATAATATTCAACGAATTTGTAAAAATGGATTGATAATAAGTAAAAAGAAAATGAAGATAGGAAAAGAATATATAGACTTCTTAGAAATTAAAATAGGACAGGGTAAAGAATATCCATATAAAATAGAGGATAAAAAACAATTTAATCATTCTTAGGACTTTTAAATTATGGGAGAGAATATATAAAAGATCTTAGAATAATAGGACCATTATACAATAAAACGAAACTAGAAGGACAAAATTTCTTTAATTCTAAAGATGTAAAAATAGTAAAACAAATAAAAGAAATTTGTAAAATTTTTCCAGAATTACAATTACCGCTAGAAAGTGACTATAAATTAGTTGAAACAGATGCATGTGAAAAAGGATGGGGAGTAGTTTTGTTAGCAAAATCACAAAAATAAGATAGTAAAAATTCAGAAACAAATTATGTAGATATAGTTTAGGGAAATACAAAGAAAAGAGATTATCTAGTTTAGATTTTGAAACTTTAGGAGTAACATATGCCTTAGAAAAATTCAGATTATTTTTAAATAAAGAATTTACCATTAGAACAGATTGCGAAACAATAGTGAAAATTTTTAAAAGAAGTAATGATAGAAAAATAAATTCAAATAGATGGACTGATTTTGTAAACGCTATTGTAGGGGGGTTTAGGTTGAATTTGAACATATCAAAGGAAAAGATAACTGATATTCACATAATTATTACATAATATATCCCTTAATTTATGCATGTTAGTGTTTCGATTATTATATTGTATAGTAATTATTTCGTTTTCATGTCTTTGTAGGAATTTGAGCGTAAACGATGAAATCATATTAAAGCGACAAGTTAAGGAACAACAATTAGTCGATTCTAATGGTGGTATAAAGCAGTCACAAACCTAAACCCGAAACCTAATTCATAACCTAAACCCAATCCATACCCTAAACCCAAACCTAATTCATAACCTAAACCTTCTCATACCCTCATTGATGAATCATTCCCTCATTTCATCCCTATTCATCTTGATTATTTTCTATAAATAGAGGAGAATAGGGTGAGAAGGGAGAGGAGGAAGAGAAGGGAAAAGAAGAGAATTAGAAATCAAAACCTCTTCCTCAATGGAGATTTCCTCAAAGGAGATCCTCTCTCAAAGGTGATTCTCACAAGGTCACCCTCACCACTCATCCATCTCTCACTCACTCCACTCACTCAGCAATCACCACCTCGCCACCACCATCACCCTAGCACCACCTCCACCGCCAGACAGCACACCCGCCACCGTCACCACCGTGAAACAGGGGCGTGACAACCCTGTTTCACGTCCAATTTTCACTCCGCCACCGTCTCTGCTCCTCTCCCTTGTCCACACAACTGCCACCATCTCCGCACGAGTCCCACCACCAAAACCTCCGCACGAATCGCCGTGACAAAGCCACCGCAACCACGCCGTGAAACAGAGTCGCACCGCGACTCTGTTCCGCCTAGCCACAGGCCGTCCTCCTCCCCTCTCTCGGCCTCTCTTCGTATCGAGCTCCTTCCTGCCTCCTTCTCTCGCGACCACTGTCACGACCCGACCAAGCACCATCTCCGCCACCTCGCGAGACAGAGCTCGCAACCACAGAAACAGGGAGCCCTGTTCCTCGCCCTCCTTCTTGTTTTTACTGTTTTATAACTGTTTCCTCACCCTCTCTCTCTCTTTTGCAGGTTCTGGAGATGATTTGAGGACGAGGAAGGCCGCGAGGAGCGAGAACGAAGCCGCGAGAGCGTGCTGTCTCGCTGGAGAAGATGACCGGGCGCGACTGCACTGTAGCAGCACTGTAGCGAGGGCGGGAGAAATGGTCAAATCTGTTTTTTGGCTATTTCCACCCCTATTTTGCTCTGTACCACCACAGAGCGGTTTTGGACCATTTCCTCGGGATTCGTGCACAACCAACTACTGATTTTCTGAGTGCCACCATATCGAGCTTGTGATAAACTAAATGGGTTGTATAAATTATTTTGATTTATTTTTACTGAATTGTGTGCTTAATCGTTAATTACAATTTATTTCTGAATTTTGATAAATTGCTTTCACCTTGCATGTTCGAGAAATTAAACTTGATATGTTTGGTAGTTAGAATTACCCTTTATTAATATTCAAAACATGTGCTAAAAAATATTAAGCTTAAACTTTGATTAAGTGTGCCCTCAAAAGACACTTAATATTTGGTAAGAGCGTATTTGCTTGAAATAATTTGTTAATGTTTGATAGAAACATGATATAAGTTTAATTGGATTATAACGATCATATATTCGGTGTAAGCAAGGGATTCTCATCCCTAACGCTTCTCGTATTTAAATTCAGTAATTTAGATTTAAATAATTTTGCTAACTAAATTGTGAGTCTCTGAATGAGTTCCATTCTTTCAATTTGAACCTCTATTGTAGTACTCTTTCTTCAATTTGCTAGACAAGCATAGAAAATCCAATAATTTTTCTCTGTCTCTCTGTCCATTTTTGTGGTGGCTAGTGCACACAACAAACCCCAAAAACATGAGATCCAAATGGTGAAGTTTTTTGCCCTGTCTCTTTATGTAATGAGGAGACCCTCTATTCATAGATCAAGTGCTTGTGATCACACACAGACGATGAATTTACATTGCTACCTCTATATTGTAATAGACATTTGTGCTAAATTTTCATATATCAAATTTTGAGGTACACGAAATTATCCTTCGAAACTTGCTAAAATACCTTTCTCTAGATTTTCTTAACCTATGTTATTCAAGGTTAAGAACCTAGTGTTTACACTTTTTTGCGTCTTTGAAAAATAACATCCTTCAACCATGTCACAAGGAGTCAAGAAAACATGATTTACATTTATTGTTCGCTTTGAATGTGATGTAGTATAAAACGTCAAAAGCTGACTCGTTTTCTATTATAACCATGAAAGTGAAACCAAGAGAAATAATAACTTAGGTGGAAACCAAGCAGACACATCAAAGAATCAAATCGGCACTACATGCTATATCATAAAACACTACTAGAATAGTGGAAATTCTCAAATTACCTGCAAGTAACTTGCAGAAAACAACTCCCATCATAAAGCATATATTAGTCAGGTGAACTATGAACTAGCAAAGATAGTGACTAGACATAGGAACGGGTACATACCTGAAATCGGTTGATAATAGACATAAGAGCACCCAAGTATTGTTGAATATTGGCGAGCCCAGAACTCTGATCTCAAGTAGAATTGTTGATAATAGACATAGGTGAATATACTCGAAGGTAGAATTGTTGTCCCAAGTATTGGCGAGCCCAGAACTCTGATCTCAAGTTCCACATGCCTACATTGTCGAGTGGCACATATATAGCTGTCCAGGACTTGGGGTAAACCTGCAAAAGCGGAGACAATTTAAGCATTTCAGAGTGTGGAAAAAAGTTCTTGAAGCTGAAACAAGTACAAAGCTTGGGAAGGGGCAGAGAGTCTTCATAAATAGATTAGGACTGGACAGCATCTCACCTGAATGGTGCAACGTGCAACTGCATCCCTGAGATTGTATTGTTTCCTGCTTGCATCAGTCCACTGCCCTCCATCCATGCTGCACAACATAGTATAAGTAAATGTCAGAATGAATTTAGATGCACGCCGGACAATGAAAATTCAAAAAGTGGGACTAATATAATCCAAGCATAGAGGTGAAGCTTATAGAAAGTCCAAGCAATCCACTTGCAGTTGCCACAACCCAAAAGAATGGATCCCTGACAACATCCCTGCAGACAGAGAACAGTAAACATTAGAATGTGGAACATTAAACAATTCCAAGCAGTCACGAGAGAGGACAGTAGGCTTACACTTTGTAAACATATTCCCATTCACCAAATACAATAATAAAAAAAGTTGCAAATGGCAAAGATAATGCATTGTTTAGCAACACCATTGAAACTTCATTAAGAGACCCAGATGGGGTTGATTGCTTTGCAGTGTCCATGACCTGCCTTAGGGTCAGCTGAGAAGGAACAAACAGCAAAAATCAATTGGTCAGTAAACAGAGGCTAAGAAAAAAACCAAAATCTGTACTTGTCAAAGGAAACACATTGATAACAAAACCTCCAATGGGAGACCTTAAATCCTCCCACAAAAATGTCTTTGAGTTCAGCTGCTGTCTGTCAAAGTATAGCAAAATGCTTTTTGGAGGACAAAGCTCAAGAAACTTTGAAAAGAAAAATCAAGGTTTGAGGTCTCCCATTGAAGAGGCTCTTTTACTAGAGTTTTAAACAACTGATGAACACTGAGCACCACATTGTTTTTGAGGCCGTAGTTACAGGATTCTTTTTATCAGTGAGGCAATACTGAGCACTCTTGCTCACCATATCCGCAAAGTAAACACCATATCAGGCAGCAACTTTCCAGATGCATTCAAAGTTATATTAGTTTGTGTTTTCTTGCTTGTCAGGTTAGACCCGTATGGTCATGAGACTGGCCATGCTTGTAGGAAGTAACTCTTGTCATATAGGCATATTCATCCACAAGGCAATCAACATTTTTATTGAGTAAAAAGAAAAAGCTTATCAGTTATCCGTCAATCTATTTATTCCCATTCTAGTACTCGATGCTTAGAGAAGTATCAAGTTTAACCAATATAATGAAGGAAATTTACCATTTGCATCATTGAAAGAACATAAACTTCACTGTCAAATACAATCAGAAGAAAAAAAGCTTGAATTAGTACGATTTTTCTCGTGTATTAATCTCTTGGTAAATTTTGTAAAAGTGTGCTTGATATTTGCATAAATATCAAATGCTCCTACAAATGTTAGTAAGGTAACATAGAACGTGGTTCTAGTGTAAAACTTAACCTTTGCATCATGGTATAGACAAACCTTTGCATCATGGTATAGACAATTCGGACTCAACACAGAACATCAACATAATAAAGACTAATATGGATGGCTTACTTGTTCATCCAAAACTGAATTCAGCTTCAGCTCTTGCCTTAGTTGTTGGAGGGCAATCCTTTCAATGCTGACATTGTTCCGCAGTTTGGTAGTACTAGTCCACACATTGTGCAGAGTTTCCTATTTCATCAGATAAAGATAGTGTACAAGGGATTAATATTGCAAAACATCACATCTAAGCATTCTAAGCTGTTTGTTATCATATGCAACATCAATAAGAAAATAAACACAACAATCTTCAAAATTATGAACTCATTAAAAGCAGAAATTTTTTTTATAACAATTAATCAACTACACAATTCATTTTTTTATAACAATTAACTCGAGTCTTATGTGAGATCAAGAGTGTTATTCTTACCATGGCTCTGTTCCACGAATTATCTGCACTGAACTGGGCGAGGACAATATCACCTTTCTTAGGATTGAAAGAACCGATAACAGGGGCCTCTTGGATCTTCAACGAAGCAAGCTGCTGTTGGATGGCAGCCACTTTCTGTTCTCCAACTGTCTGGACATAAAACTTACCACCATCCAAAATTTCTGTGACCACAACCTGATTGAGAAAATTCAGATTGAATGTCAATTATTAAATCTAAACAGATGTAACGGAGAGTCCTACATAATGCATTGTTTTCTCTAGGCACCTGAAGCACTTCCTTCTTTTTGCCGATGTCAGCAGTTGAACCATTTGTAGCTTCTTGCCCTTCAACATAGTTCTCCCATATCTACAAAAATATATTGAGTAAGCAGGTTCATATAAAGAACACTGGCCATAGAATAATATGTTAAACATGTAAAGGGCACGCACTTTCAATTTCTGCCGCTTTGCAGATTGTTCTGCTAGTGCAAGAAGGTGGGCATCTGCAATTCTGTCAGCACCAAAGGAAGTTTGAAGTTTTGCCAACCCTGCTTCCAGAAGAGTTGCAGTGTTAGTTGTAAGCTAATACATAAGTCATTATATAAAATGTTATATCATATGACTCATAATTACCATATTCGTCGAGCGGAGCTTCATCGTAGTAGCGAGTAGTTACAAATGAAGCCCCATTTCTACCAAAGTTTGTTCCGCCATCGTACTGTTAAAATGAACAGAGAGTCAGATCAATATGATAAGTTTCTGCCTTTGTGAATGGTCTGTTAGGGAATAGATGCTTATCGCTCATTTGACATGAAACTCAAAAAATCAAACAACCAAAATACATATCGAACATGAAAGCATACCATATTTCTCAACCAAGCATGGCAATACTTTGTGGTCCCAAAGCATGCTCTGGAAATGCAATTTAATCAGTAACCAACTGGGACGCTACACTGTTATTCAGGAAATACAGTGATAAAGAAACCATATGCTTACCTCAAAGGTTTACCTTCTAAAATATAGCCGTGCACCAGTTGAATGCATCGAACTGCCTCCTCTTCTTTTGAGTAAGTAATATATCTGCAAATAAAAGGGTGAGGAAACAGGCAACAGGAACATCTGTGTATAATTGAAATTCCTCACTCTTAAAGTAAAACAATTAAAATCACGCAGTCCATTTCTATTACCAAACTCTAGATCAAAAGCAAACATTTTAGCATGATTAAATCACCATTCAATCGAAGAAGATACAACAGTTAATTGTGAATGCCCCCAAATAATCTCATATTCCTATATAGAAAAATATCCATGCAATCCTAACGAGAAAAGCTTGAAATTCAGTAGAGTAACAGAAGCCAGGTTCAAAAGGAAGGAAAGAAACAAGATAATAAAGTACTTGGGTGGCTTCATAATGTCCAAATGCATCGTATTTCTGAGTTGATTGTCTATGGAAGTAAACCTACTTATAGGCACTTTTAGCTTCTAGTGATAAATTTGTAAGAGATACAAATTTAGGAAGAATCTCTTATGTTTTTCATGTCTATTGTTTCAGTACAAGAATTCATAAATGGGAGTGTCAAAATCCATGACTAAATTTTCATTTAAGGAGTCGACAACTGGAATGCTCTCAAATCTCATGCAAACCGGACGCTCTTAAAGCAATATTTCATGCCAATCTGAATATGATTCAAGATCTGTGCAAATAGGCACGAGTTCGTTCATGCACAGTAGTTAGTTGATGTTAGTGAATTAACTTAGTTACATGTTAACAAAATCTAAATGTAACAAAGTAGTTATCCATTTGATCAGGGACTTAACAATCTAAGTGTTACGAACAACTATAGGTCCATCATCAAAGATGCCAATTTTACAGCTAAAACAGAACACAGAAAAAAATTATACATTAACTATAAAACAACTTGCCTAAATCACAATTGAGTGGGCTATCAGGTTCTGGATGAGCAATTAAAGCAATTATAGCCCTACAAACTGACTGGAGAGTCCAAGCAGGGCTCCATGCAGTCTTCAAGATATCTAAGCAAATCTCTCCTGTCTGCATATGAAAAAGGAAATAAGAACAACAGAAAGTGGAAAACACAAAAAAGTTGATCAAAAAATTAGAAAGTTTGAGGAATTCTCAGTCTCACATACTTTACTGTAATAAGATGTATGATCATTTTTTACATAGCCACGTCCACAACATACAGTAGAGTAGACTTTCCCGCGCCAGGAGGACCAAGAAGGAGTGTAAGCCTGTCCAGAATAAACACAAAACAGAACAAACAGTTAGTATTTGGACTGTTAGCAAACTAACAATTACTTAAAAACAGAACAGAATACCTAAATCGGAAGTATCTGAACTCGTTTACCTTCCTGGTTTGATGATACCGCTTATATCATCAAGGATTACCACTGGTTTTTTCTTGCTTTTAAGGATCTTAAGAGAACTCAGTAAGCTCTGCAGAATCAAAATCAGACACCAATTCAGTGAAAAATGTTTAGTTAAATGAACTCAGTAAGCTCTAACATCAACATCTAGTTTGGTCAAAATCAGACACCAAATGCGTTAAGCTATAACCATGTCCCTCGACAATGCAGCAACCACTCGAAAGAGCCCAGATGCCATCTGGTCAATCAGTAGGAGTAGAAAGTAGTGTCTAAACAACCTGCGGCAACACAAACTCTATGTCATTGAATTCTTAAAAGGAGAATCAGTCCAATGTGCAATGACATCAATACAACTAGATTCATAAAGGAGAAGATAGTTGTAATGTAGGTGGAAAACTTTGGATCATTGTAGAAGTCGATCTTAATAAAAAAGATTGCAGTAAAAGATTGTTTAGAGAGAAAGGGAATAAGATGTTGTAATTTGAGTCTATTTATAAATAAAAAGGGACAAAATCCTTTTGGGCTGCCTAGATTGCTGGGTGAATGGACTTGTCACCTAAGCATTGCCTTTAACATAGTTCATAGTGACAATGCAGTACATACATAATATTGGACGGATATCTTTCAAGTTAAGATTAAGATATAGGTGTCAAATGTGATTAGTGAAAAAATCGACAAAGAAAGAGAGGAAGGAATGGTTGTACTTGAATGCTGCAATCACGTTCCCCAAAGTGAACAACATTGTTATATTTATCTGCAAGAGCCTGTACAACCAAGTGACACATTAGTTGTTAATCAAACGCGGGGACGACTGAATGAACAATAAATTCACACATCAAATAGAGGTGGTACCTGGAACTCAATGTGCCTTGGATACAAAAGGTAATAAAATAACAAAAGGTAAGTGAAAAAGCAAAACATAATGGATAACCATAATAATAAAATAACAAGATACCTTTAATCTCTGCGTGTGAGGGTCCATAGGGTTGGGCAACAGGTTGTACATCTTCCTTGATATCTACAATAAATAAGAGATACAGATGCATATGCAGAATGTGAAAAATGCTATTGATACTGAATAAGCATATGCAATTGAAATAAATAACAGCAAATCATAAATTCTGGATATTAACACAAGTTATATAAATTTCAGCTTTCAACAATCTAGAATCCTAATATTCACCTACCAGGGGGCAAATCTACTGATTATAGCACCAATCACTACAAAAAATTTATATTCTTCTGAAAAAAACATTGCTTTCCAAGTGTAAAACAAGAGCTACTTGTTCCAATAAATACAATGACATAAGTTTCTCTCAATTCAAATTAGACAAAGATCTCTATTGCACCGAAATAGGTTCATCTAACATGTGACATTAGAAATCAAGACAAAAGAGCAAAAAATTCAAGAGTTTCCTCCAATCAATTTTTCCACTTCAACATAACATCTTTTAATCTAGTTCAAGCACCAAAAATTACTAGAACCTACGAATCACTTCTTCACCGTAAATATACGGAAGTTTTGGTAATATTGATAAGCTCAATCTCAGTGAAAAGAAGAATTAGGTGAATTACACTTTACCTTCTTCCATATTATCAAATTTTACGACTTCTTTCGACTTAACTTGTTCAGATTTCACTTCATCCATCGAAACCACACCGTTGTTCTCTTCTACAAAACTCAACCGAAACCTTACGTTTAGTACATCATCGAATACAGTAGTGATAGAGAACGAACGAACGGTGAAGGATGAGATTCAGCGAATTCTTACCTGCTGAGTCGAGCTGCAACGAACGGATGCTGGATTGGATCTCATCCTCGATGTCTGCAACAACAACAACAAATCAGGCAAATGGTGAGAGGAAGAGATTGGGAGGGGAAACCCTAACTTTTCAACTTTGCAAATGGGGAGAGGAAACCCTAACTTTTCAACTTTGCAAATGGGGAGAGGAAGAGATGAGAACAATAGACTATTCTGCTTGAAGAAATCATGCTTGGGGTGCCATGAAAGATGAAGAAGAGAAGAGCTTTTGAGAGAGATTTGTGAAGAGGGAAACACTGCGCCAAGGAAGAAGAGAGAAAGAGAGGGGGCAAAGAGGAGGAGAGGTCAGGGGAGAGCATTCGATCTGCTGTGAATGACGGGGGAAAGAAAGCGAGACAGAGAGGAAAGCAAACGTAGAAATTAGAGGGAATCGAGCGGGTTAATTTTAGTTTTTCCCGCTTCGACTTTTGATAGAGTTTTATTCTTAAAATGCTATTAAATTTTGGGCTTTTACAGCATGAGCGTAAAAAACGCTATGCTCAAGTGCTATTAAAAGCCAATTGTGTTGTAGTGTTTTAAAATACCCATCATTCCCTAGTCAAAACTAGTGAAACCCAGATCACCAAGTTTTGATTTTTAATCAGATTGTCTAATTAAACTTATCATATATTGAACAACAGAGATAGGGATTGCGATAAAGACCTAATAAATTCAATATTTCTGGATTCTAGATCGAAATTGAAGATACCCAGACCTAGTTTTTGGTTGAATAAGATGAAATGATTGTAAGAAACGGAAGAGCGAAGTGATACCTGAGACGGAAGTGTGAAATTGCTGCGCTAAGAGAAATGGCTGGTCTTCATTCTTCTTCTTCTCTCGCTGGGCATCTGAGATCTGTGAGAGAGAGAGAGAAAGAGGTGTGAAATTAAAAGTTTAATTTTGATATCTGTTTTGAGTTTTGAACATTAAATTGAAATTTTGATTTCGAAATAAGCCCGCTAAAACTTTCGCGCTTGCCTTTTGGAATGAATGAAAACTGAAAGGAAGAGGGTGGGGCAGGCCAGATCCACCAATTCATATAAACACAATGTTTGTTCCTAGACCTAGTCCAAGTGGGTCACCCAAATCAGCCCATACCCAATTCCAAACCATAAACTTTTTCGGGGTTATTTTGCCGACACTAATCCTGAATTAAGGTCCTTCCATAAATTAATAAAAATGAGTAAGTTTAGGGAGACATGATTGGCCGCCACTTTTGATTTTTTTTTATTTTTTATCTTTTCTCTTTAAAACACCATTCATAGAGCGGGAAGAAGTGTAAAAAAAAAACCCAAAGTGGCCACCAAACGTGGCTCCTTAAATTTGTTGAATAAAAAAAATACAATGTACCCTCCCAATTTCCAGTCAAGTCAATTATAGTCTCTTAGTTACTTAACACCTTAGTCACGAGCACGAGGACCTAGATTTAGAATTCGATGCAAGTCACGATGGCAGCCCCAATTTATCAGAAGAATTGAGACAGGGTTGTCAAGATTAGCACTTGCTGCATACTTGTGGATTTCCTTGAAGGATGAGACTGGGTAGCACGCGTAGCGAACCGAATCAGATTCGAGGACATGGAATATGATCTTAAGGGCACAAAGAGAATCCACATCTGATGTTGATGGAAAAATCAGTAATGGAGAAGAAGATGATGCCAAAGCCGCCTCACGCAATCGAGAATAGAAAGTTGCAACATACTCTTCCCTCACCATGTTTTACTAGTGTATTGCAACAGCTATAAGACAAACAAATGCAACCTAACCAAGAATTAGTATACAATATCCTTGAAAGGGGAACAAAAAGAAACCCCCATCAACTAATGTCTAGGCTTAAGGAATAGTCCCATCAATAGTCAGTATTGACATATCATCATGTTAACAATCATAATCTGCTGAACCTAGAGTGCCAAGTAATTCTATAACAATTTATATTTCTTTTATACTTGTCATCTGATCTGATAAACCAAACAATTCATCGAATACATTGAAAAGTGAAATTATAGACAGAAAACAATCTAATTACCCAATTATTTCAGAAAAATCTCAAATACCCATCAATTTCTAATCAAAACCTAAGAAACCCAGATCTAAATTTTGCTTTTTTAATCAAATTAATTTTAAAATACCCATCATTCCCTAGTCAAAACTAGTGAAACCCAGATCACCAAGTTTTGATTTTTAATCAGATTGTCTAATTAAACTTATCATATATTGAACAACAGAGATAGGGATTGCGATAAAGACCTAATAAATTCAATATTTCTGGATTCTAGATCGAAATTGAAGATACCCAGACCTAGTTTTTGGTTGAATAAGATGAAATGATTGTAAGAAACGGAAGAGCGAAGTGATACCTGAGACGGAAGTGTGAAATTGCTGCGCTAAGAGAAATGGCTGGTCTTCATTCTTCTTCTTCTCTCGCTGGGCATCTGAGATCTGTGAGAGAGAGAGAAAAAGGTGTGAAATTAAAAGTTTAATTTTGATATCTGTTTTGAGTTTTGAACATTAAATTGAAATTTTGATTTCGAAATAAGCCCGCTAAAACTTTCGCGCTTGCCTTTTGGAATGAATGAAAACTGAAAGGAAGAGGGTGGGGCAGGCCAGATCCACCAATTCATATAAACAACAATATCACTAAGGATCTGTTTTGTTGCACGGAAAATAAACATGGAAATTGAAATCATTTCCACGAATCCGAGTCCGAGGCCTCCTTCTCGGACTTGGATTCCCATGAGTAGTGGGAAAATAGTCTAGTCAAGAATCGATTTCTTGTTAGTAAATAGACAACTAAACAGCGGAAACGAATTCGTGAAAATGATTTCAATTTCCATGTCTATTTTTCGTGCAACCAAACAAACCCTAAGGGCAGAAGGAAAGGAAAAACAATTCATGAAAATTGTTTATGTTGATTTGAATGAAGACGTAAATATCAAAATAGACGTAAATATCAAATTGTTTATGGTGATGGTTGATGATACATCAAAATAGACCGATCGTCACGACCTTATACGTGGCATATAAATTCATCACGAGGATACAACGCTCAATCTATCGGGCCAACTCATTAAGCCCATGAAGAATAAACCAATTACAGAGGCCCAGACGAGGTCTACCAATGAGGAGACACAAATAGGGCCCCAACTCAGGCCCGAACGAATCAAAGCCCAAATCCATGCCCGACACGAGTTCTCTCATAAGAAGATGAACGTTGCACCCAAAAAAAAGTCGTGGAGGGAGTTACACCTCCTCGAACGCATCTTCATTAAGGAGGAGACTATTGCAAGAAACATCTCCTTCTGTTGCGTCTCACTTGCTTAATTCACATAGAGAGTTAACCACGACTATTATAAAAGGTAAAGAGAACATTCGACACAGCTATGCAACTTTAACTGAGTTTTGTCCAGATTTACTTCCTTCTTTCAACAGAGTTACTGACTTAAGTATTGGAGTGTCTTCGGCACCAAAATGGTGGTCATTGGCAGTCTAACGGTTGTTTTGCATGTCAAACTCACAAGAGGACGATTTTCGGACGCATCAGTTTGGCGCCGTCCGTGGGGAACGACGAGTTTCTTTTCTTTCTAGTTGATAAACCAGGGAGGGAACTCCTTCTTTAGCCCATCTGTCAAATCCTAGCTACCCTTCTATAACCAAGAAGCCTTCTCTCGTTGACAACCCTGATCTACAAACAAAAAATTTTCCCTTCTCTAATAGCACGTCTCATTCATGTTTAAAGCAGACAGTCTTCATGTTCAATCAGTAGTAAGTTGACTTCAACCCCAGGTAAATGGTCGTAAGCTCACTAAAAAGTACTTCCGAAGCTCAATTTGAGTAGTAGGTGGCATGCGGCATGTCATGAGCTGTTTACTTGACTATTGTTGACCCACCTAACCCTTAAACCTCATACAAATAGGGCCATGTGATCTGTTAGCTTCAAATGAAAAGGAGTCCCCTACTGTCGTTATGAGAGTTATAGGTTGCATTTTGTTTCCTTTCTAAAAACAAAACACACAATGACAAAGCTCACCACAACCTAACAAAAGATCAACAAGCCATCAGGGAAAATAATGCAATCTACAGATCCTCAATCCAGTAATGATCACTACAACTCTCCCACCGATGCATCACTGACAGCTAGAAGAGAAGAAGCAGCCCGGATCACGGGACCAATAGCGGCCGAGAATGCAGATCCATAGCACGCAGTAGTCCAGACAACCCAAACATCTGGCGACGCTGCCACAAACCCTTGGGTCGATTTGCTCATAACCCAAATGGGTCACATAACAAAGATGTTGGAGAAGATCACCCAGGAACGCATTCAGCCAGCCAATCCTGTTCAGGCACCGCCACAACAAAACTCAGCCAATCAAACTCAAGGGAGTGACGAAGTCCCAATAGAACCCCAATAAGGAAACTTTGAAATCAATGAGCTCCATCGAGGCAAGAATCCATTGTGTGAAGGGACACTTACCGAAATCTCATTCAGAATAGGGGTCAGAGATCCCAACATGCTATACGAATTGGTAAAGTCGTCGTTCTCCGACGCCCTCATGAAAATGACAACGTCGAAAAAGTTTACTCCCCCAAAATTCGAAGTATATGATGGCACTTCCGGCCCAACTAACCACCTGAAACACTTCTACCACGGGATGGCCCTGAACGAGACAACGGAGTCGATCTTATGCAGGACATTCCCAATTAGCCTCAAGTCCACAACAATGAATTGGTTCAATAGCCTACCACCAAGGTCAATAGATTCCTTTTAAGCTTTGGCCACCACTTTCATCACCAGATTCATCAGAAGCCAACGGATGAGGAAAGGGCCACACTACCTCCTGCATATCAGGCAGAAGCCCGAATAAACAATACGGGAATGTGTCACCCACTTTACCAATGAATTGACAATGATTGATAGATGTAGTGACGACACAGCCGCTGCAACCTTTGTAGCCAGATTGAAGAGAGACCCCTTCTTTGATGCTCTTAACCTAGAACCTCGAAAGGGCATGGCAATCCTGCTAAAAATAGCACAAAAACATATCTCACTTGAGGAGATGAAGGCGAACAGAAGAAAAATGACCAAGAAAGAGAAAATCTTACAAGGAAACGGGAAAGAAAAGAGGAAAGAAAATAGGATGACTAACAACGGGAGGGCAGCAACCCATCGAAGAAACATCGAAGTGGCGGAAGGAGCGATTCGCAACGACAAGAATCTGAGAAGCTACAACAAACACGAACTCGACACGAGCGAGTAACGAGTGTGATGAAGACCACATACAAGCCATATACAACCCTGAAAACAAGTCAAGCAATTATATTGAAACACATAGAGAAATGGGATACGTCAACTGGCCGTTTCGAATGAGATGAGATCCGGAAGGGAAAGATAAAAGCAAATATTGTTTCTTCCATAAGGATCTTGGGCACGATACTGAAGACTGCTACAATTTAAAAGTTGAAATCGAGCATTAGGCTCAGAAAGGACGACTCGACGATTTCATCGGAATGCCAAATAAACAGCTCACATGGAAGGAGAAAGCAGACAATGCTGCGGGATCGAAAGAATAGTCCAAAGAGCTAATATACGCCGCACACTACATAGCATGAGGAAGCAAAACATACGAAACAGCTAGGCAACCTTCTCATATTAGAACAAGGGTACTGACGAAACACTTCACATGGAGAAATTTGCATCAGCTAACTAGTACGAATCAAAAAATCTCTCTAGCGGATGCAAGCTCGACCCAAATCACTAACGACAAGGCTGACAGCAACACACTCGACCAAACCCTAATGGTTGACACCAGACACGGAGACAACATCAGCATGATTGGACAATTCAGTGTTGATGTGAGCATGATTGGACAATTCGGTGTTGATGCAAAAATGATTGGACAGTTTGGTGTTGACAAAAGCGCGATCGGACAGTTTGATAATGACTAAGCATGATCAAGCAAGCCAATATTACTCAACCATCGGATAAAAAAACACCTTGAGCTTGCCAGTCACAACATCATACACAACATACGAGGACGAAGCAAAGAAAAACAAAGCAACAAAAACACCAATCTCTAATACGAAGGCCAACAACGAGCAAAGGAAGACAAAACAAATCGTACTCTGAACCAGAGTAAATGCCTTAATAGCTAAGACTGGTGAAAACATCAAAAAGAGAATATCAATAAGATTACGAATTTAGAAGCCCCAAATTTTCGCGTGGATAGCAAAATAGATACGTCAATGAATTAACCATACAAAGCAATCAAACGACAAAAGTCAGATACACAACTTCTGGTCTGATCAACAACGAAGTAAAGGTTGGACACCCAAATCAACTAAACACAAAAACTTTGAATCGACCGAGATGTCGAGTTAACGAAGTAATGTTGGACACCCGAGTCAACTAAACACAAAAAATCTTTGAGTCGACCGAGATGTCAGGTTAACGAAGTAAAGGTTGGATACCTGAGTCAACTAAACACAAAAAACTTCGAATCGACCAAGATGTCGAGTTAACAAAGTAAAGGTTGGACACCCGAATCAACTAAACACAAACTTCGAATCGACCGAGATTTTGAGTTAACAAAATAAAAGTTGGACACCCGAGTCAACTAAACACAAACTTTGAATAGACCGAGATGTCGAGTTAACGAAGTAAAGGTTGGACACCAGAGTCAACTAAACACAAACTTTGAATCGACCGAGATTTCGAGTTAACGAAGTAAAAGTTGGACACCCGAGTCAACTAAACACAAATTTTGAGTCGAGTTAACGAAGTAAAAGTTGGACACCCGAGTCAACTAAACACATAAACTTCGAGTCGACCAAGATGTCGAATTAACGAAGTAAAAGTTGGACACTCGAGTCAACTAAATACATAAACTTCAAGTCGACCAAGATGCCAAGTTAACAAAGTAAAAGTGGGACACCTGAATCACCTTACCACAAAAAAAAACTTTGAGTCAACCAAGATGTCGAGTTAACGAAGTAAATGCTCAACCAATAAGTTAACTTAACAAAAGGATTCCGAGTTGACAAAAACAAAGTCATAATTAAGGGAGCAAGTCAATGCGATTCGAAGAAGTAGAAGCAAAATAAACTCTTTGCAGCAAATCAGGAAGGACAACAGTGACCCACCATTAGACGAACGATGAGCCTAAGCTCAAAAACAACAATAAAAGAATTCAAAGCAAAAACTAGAACAACCACAACAAAACCAAAAAGAAGAAAAACAACAAAAGTCAATTTTTATTAATAACACTAATCTGTTACATCCGGAGAAGGAGAAAAAGAAGTGGGAGAAGAAACATAAGCAATGGCAGGATCATCACCCCGCTGGAACAGAAGAAGAACTCTTTACGGGAAAGGGGAGTAATAATGGTTCTAGGGCGTTCAATGGTAGAAGAAGCGAAGGCTCCTCAGTTGCTGGAGCAGATTCTTTAACATCGTCATCCTCAAAAGCTTCATCGACCAGGTGACGATACTTAGACAAATATTCACCGAACCCCTCGATATAATCAATAAGCTCAACCTGCCCGTCAACAACTCCCTTCCAATCTTCGGCTTCGACTATATGAAGGTTATCCTTAGCAACAACGAGTTCATTTTTTGCCGCAACAAGCTGCCCTTTAGAGGTAAAGAGCATACCAGAAGCATCTGCCTATGCTTGACACTATTAAGCGCAACAATTATTTGTTCCACCTGCCTCTCGTCAGTATCACACATAATGGATTGCTCCAATTCATCACGAGAAGCTTCATCGAAAACTGTTTTCTCAGCGGATAACTCTTTCTCCACATCATGTAAACAGGTGCAAACCCCATCTAACTTGGCTTTCAAAAGGGTCGATGTGATCATGTCCACTGTCTGCTCAAGATCGTGGTCGATATGATCAAAAGGGTCAAGTACATGCATCGAAGGCCTATCCACCAACCGCCTGTGCCATTCATTTACCAACCTACATGCACCGTCCTGCACATCAAGCTGAGTGAACCAGCAGAACTTGCCATCAGACTTGATACGGATATCCTTCGAACCAGGCTCAATCCAACTAATCCGGGAGCACTAAAGAACCACCTGTCACGCCCCGATTTTCGAAGAAAACAAAAATCCCAAAATCCACGTAGGATTATCCGTTTCCCCAAAACTCGAGAGATGAATTGTCATTCACTAAACGTAACAGTTGGCATCTACGAGAAATAATCAATTGCACAATTTACCAAACTAGAGGAAAATAAAACAACTGATCTAAAAGCCCATCAAAAGGAAGAAAAAATTTAAACCTCGCAGAGCTAACGCTAACAAATTCAACAAATCACGAATGTATCTCTCCCAGGAAAATAATCAATAAACTCCAAGTTTTATTACACAAAATTAAATTGTCACCTACAAATAAAAATAAACGAATCTCTCGAACAACGCGCAACTCCCAGCAATGCTCGTCACGTACGAAACGAACTGCTATAAGCTCGCCCGAGATTACTAAATCTCGAAAATAAGCTAGTCGGCTATATTTCCGAAGGAATGTACCCAAGAAGCCAAAGCCCACTTGGGTCAGCAATAAAGCTGGTGTGAAATTCTTTGTTCCCCAAAAAATCAATAAAAGAAATAGCATGACATGACAGAACAATAAAATGCGACAAAATAACCAACAAATAGGTAGTTCCTCCACGAGGCCATTATGTAAACCTAATAAGTAAAAATGCATTTACTTACACTTACACTGAAGGAGTTGACTATGGCAAATCTGCCCTGCAAATATAAGTGGACTTGCCATCCTGCATGAAAAGGGTTAGAAACAATTTTCTCATTTTTATTTGAATTTTGATTCATCTTTTAACGGATTGATCACTTAGACAATACCACATTCGCACCACCTCCGTGCCGAACATACATGCCCGTATGCCTCTCTCATATAAAGGAGGACTTCTCCGTCATCCATGCCCAAGTGAGGACACATCACATACAGGCATGCATCACCGGATACTCCTAACTATATGAGTAACAAAAGCCACTCTTGGGCTATCAATGCGCATAAAGTCACGTCACATTTTTGACGGATCAATATTAAAGCCTATCTTAGGCATACAAATTCACCTCATTTCCGCAAGACTAACCCGAAGGTTATTTTAATTTTTCTAGTAGGAAATAGGCGCCCCATCTCCGCAAGACAACCCGCAGGTTATTTAGTTTCTCTAGTAAGAGAGGGGAAATAATAAACAAAGAGGTGTGGTAGTTCTAAGTGATACAATTCCAGGTGATTTAAATTTTTTTCGGGAACCAAAGTTTATCGATATCCTTTATTGAGATATCTCACTTTTCTTTCACAATGACATTTTGTCATTTATCGCCCCATTTCTTCGGGGAAGCATAGCATATTCATAAATCACACTTTACAACAACATGGTGATCAAACCCATAGAAATTTGTAGTACTATGCACATGGAAAAATCATACTTGCAATAGTAACTCCTTATTGGGCCTAATACAATCCATTAAGGAATTTATCTTTACTTTAAACAGTGTTTAACATATATATGAACCCATACCCCTTTCAAGATATCAACATGCCCAACACAAATTACCAACAGAACCACCAAAAAAAAAATCTAATGGATAGGAAAGGATGATCTCTATTGGACCAGTTCTAAGGATCTTCTCTGGTGTCAGGTTGAGGAGATGTTGAATAAACGTGCAGTGATAGATTAATATCAGTAGACTACCTTTTTATAAAAGTGCAATGAATAAAAGTGATTTATAATTAAATAAAAGTGCAGTGAATAAAAGTGTCTGGTTGAAAAGATGTTGATAGTTTAATATCATTAGACTACTTTTTATAGGGAAGACTAAGCCTATAAACATGTAATGATTTGTAGAAAAAAAGTGACATAAAGGAAAACCCAAAATGCACTCATTCTTCCAAAATTTTCTCCTGTCAGAATTTTTTTTTTTTTTTTTTAACTATGTGAGCTACTACAATAATTCTAGGCAGCCCGCGTCTATAGCCCGCCTTATGGTCCGGACCTCCCAGGCACGTGCCTTTGGGAGGGTGTCTCGCACGTGAGTAACAATTCTCCTACTCAATCTGCTTCAGAATGGAATTGCAAGGCTAACCCTAGGTAAAACCATTGCATCCTCTCCTCCTCCTCGCGCGGCCTGCTCCTCCTCGTCGAGTCGACGCTCCTCATCGACTGCTCCTCCTCGACTCCAAGACTGCTCCTCCTCGACGGCTCCTCCTCATCTCATCGACTGCTCCTCCTCGTCGAGTCGACGAGTCCTCATCGACTGCTCCTCTTCAACTGCGAACTGCTCCTCTCCTGCTTCTCGTGGTCTGCTTCTCTGCGAATTGCAAGGGCTAACCCGAAAGAGAAACCCTTGCATCCTCTCCATCTTCACTTCATTCACCAACCAATCGCTGAAGGTATGAACTTCATCGAATTTCTTCTCACACTAATACACTATATCTCACACTGGTAAGAAATGGGATTTCAAATTCCAAACTCGATCTATATCTTTTTGCTCCATGAACTATGTTCTTGTATTGAAGCCCGTGAATTTTCCAGTGTTTGTTTGATGATATCATGTGAAATTCTTGCAAATCAAGCTTCTGAGTCTATGTGTTTCTTGTCTCTGTTTTAGAAAATTGTATCAATTAGCTTTCTTTGCCATCAAATTCAAGTCTTGGTTGCATTTGCAACATCAATTTGATCTTTTGATTGAATACCTATTTTGTGATTCCCTTAAATTTGCTTGTTTTTATGAACAGGTAATTGGGGTTTAGATGTAAGCAACGATATAACTCTGGTCATTGTGTTCATATCTGGTTATTTTGGGGTTTGTGATTTGCAGATGGTGTGTATACTTGTTTGTAAAGGGTATATTGTACTCTCGTCTGGAATTTTGGAGTGGCTCTGCTAGAATGTGATTTGGTGAAAATGCTGAAAATGCTCTGCTAGAATGCTGAAAATGCTCTGCTCTGCTGCAAATGTTGAAAATGCTCTGCTGAAAATGTCATTTTGGAGGAGTGGCTCTGCTGAAAATGTCATTGTTTAGAAAGCTTGACAAGTTGAAGCTGATCAAGAGATATGAAAAGCTGTTTGATTGAATGATAGGCCCCCTATACCATTCACATACACAAGGCGAAAGAATAGGAAGGCTTAATAGTTGTTGCAGAATGCAAGTGCTGTCAAGTGCTGAATGCTTAATAGTTGTTGCAGAATGCAAGTGCTGCCAAGTGCTGTTGGTTTAAAGGAATGCTCAACAGAATGCAAGAGTCCATTGCATGTCATGTCTCATTATGTTAACCTAAAGGCTAAACAGAAGATTAAGAAGATGAGCAAAAATATTTACTTGAAAATGTGTATAGATGATCATCATCAAGGTTATATGTTTTCTATTTATCAAGCTATTATTGGAAACCCGATGTACATTGTATTTGTATTGCTGAGTGGTGAGTCACTTTTGTTAGTGAGGTGCCCAACTTACAAGGGGTGTGTGGCATTACTAGCTTCGCTTTCCATGTGAGAGAAATTGGGGCGATTCAACAATGTAAGTTACATTATGTTTTTATTGAGTGATGAAACAGTTTAACTTTATCAGATGTTGATTTATCTTTATTGTTTTGACAAATACAAGGAACGCACAAAGAAGATGAACCTTTTATAACAAATGTTGAATGATCTTGTATTATTGTGTATGTTCAATACAACAAGAAAAATAGGGAGTGTTGTAATGTATGTTGAAATAAAAGAAGAGAAATCCCATTCAATTGAAGTCCTTTGAAGAATGCGCAGAAGGGTAGTTACTCTCGAGGCAAGGTGCAATCTTGTGGTTAGAGCTGACTATAATTATGGAACAATCGAGGAAGTGGAAGGTGGTGAACATGGTGAGCATTCTCCTCATGCCACTAGAACAGGCATCAGTGTATTAGAGACATCGCATCACAAAGACAAGCACGTGAAGACAGGAGCATCATCACAATCACGGGCACAACTTCATAACTCTTCAATAATAAGAACTGATTTCTGATGGTGATTTTTTTTTCATCAGGCAAAGAAGAAGCAGTGACATAGAAAACAAACTCTTGCAATCAAACATACAAACATAGCAATTGTTCATGAAGACGATTGAATTGCATCTTGTAACAGGTCTTAAAAAAACTTGGCTTTCTTAAAACTCATTTACATACTTCATCTTTATTGCAAACACTGCAACCACCGGATGGGGTATCAGAAACAGTCTGTCTACTGATATATTGGTTACTATATCTATTCAAAACATTGGAAAGAGACGAGTAAACTAGAATAAGAACATATCCTTGAACACTATCGACAGTAGTTTTTCTCACAAACAATGCTATTAATCAGAGTTAAGCCAAAAACATGCAAACCATACACTTGACTGAGTTTTCCCCTTGCCCCCACAATAGGATTTTAGGAGCTTGAGCAGAACTCCAACCCAACCCTTGAAACAGAAATGAACACAAATAGTACAACAAACAAAGCCACCAAGTATTTGGAACTCAACTTGGACTAGAACAACAGTAGTAGCTGATGATGGTATAGAACAGCAGTAGTATTTGGAACTCAACTTGGACTAGAACAGCAGTAGTAGCTGATGATGGTATAGTATAACTCAAAACGACCTAGGAATCATGGAAGCTAGTAGCAATTGGGATGACCACGACAAGTATGAGGATCAGGAGAAGAATCATGCCCAAGCACATACACCTTCTGCTGCTCCTCTGGTGCCCCTTGGCAGTCTTGAGCTCGGTATGACCATCCTTGACATAATGTGCGGCGTGCATTCGTGACCGACATTCTAGCCCGATCAATGGGTGTGTTAGTGTTCTTGCTATTGTTGTCTGCATTCATTTTCTCAATCTGGGTCTTGATTGTCCGGGCTTTCTTGAGCACAGTAGTAATATCCATGTTAATCCCATTGCGCAGAGCCTTCAAAGCTTCGGACTTGTGAAGGGATTTGCCCTATTCATTCGCCTCTTCTAATCGACCCAGTCGGACTCGGATCTCCCCCATCTCTTCTTTCACCTTCTCTGCCTCCTCCAAGAAGAGTGCAAATTTGGGGTCAATTTGCTTCTCTGTCATCTCCAAGTCTGCATTACCAGCTTCGAGATTCTTCATTGCTTCTTTCTTTAGATCGACATAGTTGGTGAAGGATTTGGTCATTAAATCATTCATCCTGGAAGAATTCCCCAAACCCCAATTACCTGTTCATAAAAACAAGCAAATTTAAGGGAATCACAAAATAGGTATTTAATCAAAAGATCAAATTGATGTTGCAAATGCAACCAAGACTTGAATTTGATGGCAAAGAAAGCTAATTGATACAATTTTCTAAAACAGAGACAAGAAACACATAGACTCAGAAGCTTGATTTGCAAGAATTTCACATGATATCATCAAACAAACACTGGAAAATTCACGGGCTTCAATACAAGAACATAGTTCATGGAGCAAAAAGATATAGATCGAGTTTGGAATTTGAAATCCCATTTCTTACCAGTGTGAGATATAGTGTATTAGTGTGAGAAGAAATTCGATGAAGTTCATACCTTCAGCGATTGGTTGGTGAATGAAGTGAAGATGGAGAGGATGCAAGGGTTTCTCTTTCGGGTTAGCCCTTGCAATTCGCAGAGAAGCAGACCACGAGAAGCAGGAGAGGAGCAGTTCGCAGTCGAAGAGGAGCAGTCGATGAGGACTCGTCGACTCGACGAGGAGGAGCAGTCGATGAGATGAGGAGGAGCCGTCGAGGAGGAGCAGTCGTGGAGTCGAGGAGGAGCAGTCGATGAGGAGCGTCGACTAGACGAGGAGGAGCAGGCCGCGCGAGGAGGAGGAGAGGATGCAAGGGTTTTACCTAGGGTTAGCCCTTGCAATTCCATTCTGAAGCAGATTGAGTAGGAGAATTGTTCCTCACGTGCGAGACACCCTCCCAAAGGCACGTGCTTGGAAGGGTCCGGACCATAAGGCGGGCTATAGACGCGGGCTGCCTAGAATTATTGGAGCTACTAACTGAGTTTCCCAACGGCTTCCACCATTTTGGCCATAATTATAACATAAATTTTGAATTTCCCAACATGAAGAAAAAGAAAAATAAGAAGACGTGATTACTGACACACAAAAATAAAAAGGTACACTTCAATCCATGAAGACATCCAAAGGATACAAATAAAACAGAACATTTATTTAGGGGGACGAGAATCTCATAGTTTTTCTTTCTTCTTCCTTTTCCTTTTCCTTTTCCTTTTGCTTTCACCCATTTTTTTTTTCTCTTTCTCTTCTTCTCCTTCTTCCTTTCTCCCTTTTTTTTTTTTTTGTGCGGCTGAGAAATAAAAACCCAACCCTCTATTTAGCCCAACTAATTTTGCTCAAGGTTAGTGATACCCCTTCATTTAGTTATTACTTGACCCAACCTCAAATTTAATAAAGCCTAAAAATAAAAATTATAATGTGCTGAATTAGGGTCGTTACACCACCCCTGATAGCGGGAAGAACAAAATGAATAACAGTAACAACAGAAAAACCATATTTACCCTCCCGTCGAGAAGCATCTGTGGCAAGGGCATCGCTAACGGTAACAGCGAGAGCATGAGAAACCTAACAAATAGGAGAGAAAACTAGGAACCCAGTTGCTTCGCTGACATCAATAGAAGGAAAAGGATAGTGATCCCTGAAACTCTGACCACCACCAATGTCTTTAGACTGTTCCACTTCTAGCTGAAGCGTTTTTTCATTGATGACTCGGGGATCATCATTAGACAACTCAACAGCTTCCGAGACACCGTAAGCAGAAAGAAGCTTCCTCTCATTATCGTCCAGCGGATGAGTACTCACCTTCTCACTCCTTTTCAACGCGAGCCTCAGCTCCTCACCCTCCTCGAAATACTCACGATATCCTTTTACAACATCGTCGTGAGAAGGACTTGGGCAAGAGATAGCCTCCGTAACATCCTGAACAAGATTCAGACGAGACACAATCCGAGTAGAGCCACAATTAGAAAGTTTTTTCTTCCTCAGAACCCGACCAGGGTCTACCAGAAGTCACCTTGACGGACTCACAGACCTCGCAAGATTTCTTTTTCGTGAAGCAGGGACCTTGACACTAACAGGAGCAGCGAGATCCGTAACACATTGATCCGAGCTCACTTTCCAATCAATGCTAGCATCACTAACTCCAGCACGAGTAGTGCGAGCAACAACAGCTTCAGCACGAGACTCAGTAAATAAAGCTCGCTCCGCTTTAGTCATAGTGTACAAACCACTATGCTCCAAGATACCCTCGAAGAGAAACGCCTCCATAGGAAAATGGTGAAGCTTCGAGAATCGATCATTGATCCTTTGCTCTTCGGCAGTTAAGTGAAGATCCTTCTGCCTGTTGGGAACTCGAAATGATCGCAAAATCAAACGGCCTCACAATCGGAAATGGACGGAGTTCAAGGAAGCGTAAAACCAAGACCGCGACCAATCACGGATGTCGTCGTTGAGGTTATTGAAACAGTCTAGAGAACGAAGGAAACATATATCCCTATTCACCAATAGACCAACCGCTTAATGCAAAACCCTCGTAGTCAAAGAAATGTTGGATAAAATAGCCCTCGCGTAAGAGGAAACCATTTGGGCAGGAGGAATGCCCAAAAAGTTCATACACTCCCAGAGTAGCTCTGAAATCGAGAACCGAAAGCCCGAAGAAAACATGCACGAATACAGTACGATGTACCCAGCCTTCGGATTACAAGGGCTATCAACCTGCCTAGGCAAAATAATCTCGAGGTCGAGCAGGAGATTATAATCAGAACATAGACTGTCCAGCGTCGCTTGAGAAGCTCTATTGGGAGAATAATGAACTTCACACGAAGTTAGCGACTTACCACTAGGAAGCAATGAAAATGGAGAATATGAAGGAATGAGCAAACCCTAATTTCAAAGATAGCGTGAAGATGGAAAATGAACTCGTCACATCTCCTTTTATGAGTCGGGCAATGAAGGGACGACTCATGGGACAACGTGCGAGATATGATGGCTATGCGAAATTCCAAAAATGTGAGCAAAAATGAAAGGGAAAGCAAAGAATCGAGACACCAACTCGCGAAAAGCTACTGACAACATTAAATACAAGGTAATGATGAAATTAAAAGGCAAACCGTCATGAAGTTAGTAGCCACGTCAGCATGCCCACTAACTAAGGGGGAGTAGCTGATGATACATCAAAATAGATCGATCATCACGGTCGTACACGTGGCATATAGATTCACCACGAGGACTCAACGCTTAATCTATCAGACCAGCTCATAAAGCCCAGGAAGATTAATACCAATTACAGAGGCCCAGACACAAACAAGGCCCAAACGAATCAGAGCCCAAATCCAGGCCCGACACGAGTTCTCTCATTAAGAAGATGAACGTTGCATCAAAAAAAGAGCTGTGGAGGGAGTTACGCCTCCCCAAGCGCATCTCCATTAAGGAGGAGACTGTTACAAGAAACATCTCATTCCATTGCGCCTCACGTGCTTAAGTCACGCAGGGAGTTAACCACGACCATTATAAAAGGTAAAAAGAACATTTGACACAGGTATGCAACTTTAACTGAGTTTTGTCCAGATTTCCTTGCTTCTTCCAACAGAGTTACTGATTTAAGTATCGAAGTGCCTTCGAGCACCAAAAAGGTGGTATTTGGCAGTCTAATGATTGTTTTGCAGGTCAAACTCACAGAAGGACGATTTTTTGATGCATCAATGGTAATGATGATGAAGATGAAGAGAATGGTCAAAGAACTAAAAATTTCTTAAGAGTGGATGACTTAGCTTTGTCCAAGACATGGAGGAGAGTTACCGATGATCGGACTTGTGGCAAAGACCAAACCGAAATTATAGTTTGGGAGAAGGTCTGTTTTAATTTCTACAAAGTCATTCCAAATGGCGAACCAAGACGTGCAAAGTCTTTTAGATATCCCATAAAAGACTTGAGAAGAATGTTTCTAAATAAACAAGCAAAAATATCGCCTTTGTAGGAAGATCGTGATGGACTGAATGGATAGAGTAAGTTTTTTTAATTTGTGCACTTTTAGGCCATTATATTTTATTTTTGATATCGTGTACAAAATTTAGGACCTTATGCCATTATTTTTTTATTTTTTATTTATATCTTGACATTGTGTATAAAATTTATTTTGTTTTAGTTAGGGCACATTCGGGATGAGTTCGCAACAGATACGAGTCACGAGTTCGCATTTGAACATGTTCCTTGACACATTTAATGGGCATCACTATATGGACATAACATTGGAGTTGAAGGACTTCCCTTTTTACACAATCAACCGCGGGTTTTGATCCTTCAACACCTTCAAGTTTAAATGGCAGAGACAAAAGGACGTTTAAGGACATTACCTTGGATAGCACCCAGAGTCTAGTACACCAGATATGGCCCAACCCATTGGGTCAAAGAAGGCAAAGACAAGAAAAAGCACGTTGCAACGAACAAGGCAACAAGCTAATGTTATCGTTATACAATCATAGTTGATGACGAAATATTGCAAAAAATGAGATAAACAACTAGAACTATTGAAGGTCAACATGGAAAGGCACAGGCAAAGGCTTGCAAAAGAGAGCAACGACAATGTATGATACAAATTGAGCAAGAAATGATTGATAAGCAAATGAATAACGAGATTATGCTTGAAGCTTGAAGAGTGCATTGATGAGCAACACTGACAATAATTAATGTGGCAGCAAGAAGACCGCGAAGCTTCGGAATGTCGCAATCGCTAATATGTTGTACTTTGAATGTAATATGTTGTAGTTTGGTTTTAATATGTTGTAGTTTGATTTTAATATTTAGTAGTTTGATTTCAATATTTTGTAATGTGATTCTATTATGTTGTAATGCGATTGAAATATCTTCCACTATGTTAATTTCAATAGTTTTTTTTTCTTTAAAATATCAAAGTGTAATATACATTAATTCAAATAAACATTAAGCTCATCTCAAATACAAAGCCAAACACGTTTATGAAGAAATAAAATAACATTAGTTATCACCATGTTTACTCAAAATATGTTTCACTAAATCAGCTTTCAACTGGAAATGAGTTTCCTTGGAGCGCATGACACAATATCGTTGAATAAATTCAACATAACGACCAACCGGTTCCCTGGTTACCTCCACTGGTTGAATATGTTCTTCGTTAACATGACTATATTCTTCATGCATACCCATTTCACCTTCAACAATCATGTTGTGTAGAATAATGCACGTGGTGAGGATTTGAATCATTAGGTTTCAACTCGAAGTCATCGCATGGTTTGCAATGATATGCCAACGAGCTTGTGACATGCCGAACACACGCTCTACAACTTTCTTGCATATGAACAAACAATGCCTCTTTTTGGTTAATTGGATTAAGGTAGACGGAGTATGCCATGTTGTATTGTCGCCCATTGTCAACAAAGTTTACCGATAGTGCTACGTCCATCATGACTTTGTCAATTTAATCTATCCAATATGTTTATATCATTTAGTGATTTTGGCATGCCAAAAAATGCATGCTAGATCCAAAGATCACAGGAAGTAATTGCCTCGAGAGCTATAAATGGGTGGCGCCTATTACCTGTGTAGCTTCTAGTTGAACCAATTGGACATTTCTTTCAAGTTCAATGCATGCAGTTGATGTTTTCTATCATTCCTAGAAAACCACGTTGTTTGTTTTCCTTAAGCAAGTGTTGTATATCTTCATCATTTCGTTTTTGAAAATATTTATCGTTGTAGACCATAATCATTGTTGAACAAAACTATTTCAAAGTCTCCAACGCAGTGGTCTCCGCAACTCGAAAATATACATCGACTGCATCCGCAGTTGTACCACTGGTAGTGAACCCTTTGTAAAAAAGCAAGATTTGCTCGTACCAAACGTTTCAAGAATCGGATTGAATAGAGATTGATGCATCCGAAATCATCTTTTGAATAGTGGATAAAGTAGGTGTCTCGGAGAAGTAGTCTTGTGCAACCTCCCATTGCATTCAACCCTGTTCCGATTTGTATATTCATGGGGTTGACAATCCAAAGACTCCACCGTTCGAGAGCCAAATTATTATTTGAGACGAGATTGATAAATTCTCTTTTGTCGCCGATTTCTCCTAATAATGTATTCAAATAAATAAGATAGCACACTTGACGATGAACTCCGAGTAAGCCATTCCTCAGCCCAATTAGGCATATCACTTGTTATACTTTTTGCAATACGAATCCAACCACCAAAAAACAATTAATTGAAAAAAATTGAATATTGGCTGAGAAATCAAATTTTTTTTTACCCAGTTTCTCCTTCTCCTCATTGTTATGCTCTTTTTTGAGTTTCTGCTCTCTGTTGAAGAAAATGGAGAGAGGTGAAGGCAGGACGCAACGTTTCAATCTGGGCCTACACACTCGAGTGTCATTGGAATGTCGCTTAAATCTATTAGCGTAAACTTATCCCCCCAAACGAATTGGTGTATTGGAGATGCTCTAACAACAGATCTAATCAATGCAATCATCTCATCTCGGTGACCAACAATTTTCTCTACAATCTTGTCAAACAAAATCAGATACAAAAACAAAAAAAACAGTTGAAGTTCAATAAACATTAAGCTCATCTCAAATAACAAAGCCAAACACGTTTATGAAGAAATAAAATAACATTACTTATCACCATGTTTACTCCAAATATGTTCCACTAAATCAGCTTTCAACTGGAAATGAGTTTCCTTAGAGCGCATGACACGATATCGTTGAATAAATTCAACATAATGACCAACCGGTTCCCTGGTTACCTCCACTGGCTGAATATGTTATTCGTTAACATAACTATATTCTTCATGCATGCCCATTTCACCTTCAACAATCATGTTGTGTAGAATAATGCACGTGGTAAGGATTTGAATCATCACATTTCAACTCGAAGTCCTCGCAGGGTTTGCAATTATGTGCTAACGAGCTTGTGACACGCCGAACGCACGCTCTACAACTTTCTTGCTTATGAAGCCTCTTTTTGGCAAATTAGATTAGAAATTGTTGGCACAATGGTAACTTAAGATAGAATACCATCATCTACAGAGTATGCCATGTTGTATTGTCGCCCATTGACAACAAAGTTTACCGGTAGTGCTACATCCAACATGACTTTGTCAATTTGATTTATCCAATATGTTTATATCATTTAGTGATTTTGGCATGCCAAAAAATGCATGCTAGATCCAAAGATCATAGGAAGTAATTGCCTCGAGAGCTATAAATGGGTGGCGCCTATAACCTGTGTAGCTTCTTGTCGAACCAGTTGGACAATTCTTTCAAGTTTAATGCATGCATTTGATGTTTCCTATTATTCCTAGAAAACCACATTGTTCGTTTTTCTTAAGCAAGTGTTGTATATCTTCATCGTTTGGTTTTCGAAAATATTTTTCCTTGTAGACTGCAATCATTGTTGAACAAAATGGTTTCAAAGTCTCCAACGCAGTGGTTTCTGCACTAAAAAATATTCATCAACTGCATCTGCAACTGTACCACTAGTAATAATGCGAATGAATGCACACATTTATGATTTGGAGACAACCTTGATTCTCCTATGCAGCTAACCCTTTGTAAAAAAGAAAGAGTTGTTTGCACCAAGCATTTCAAAAATCGGATTGAATAAAGATCGATGCATCCGAAATCGTCTTCTGAATAGTGGATAAAGTAGGCGTCTCCGAGAAGTAGTCTTTGTGCAACCTCCCATTCCATTCAACCCTGTTCCGATTTGTATATTCATGGGGTTGACAATCCAAAGACTCCACCATTCGAGAGGCAAATTATTATTTGAGATGAGATTGATAAATTCTCTTTTGACGCCGATTTCCCCTAATAATGTATTCAAATAAATAAGATAGCACACTTGATGATGAACTCCGAGTAAGCCATTCCTCAGCCCAATTAGGCACATCACTTGTTCTACTCTTCGCAATACGAATCCAACCGCCAAAAAAATTCTTTTAAAAAATTGAATATTGACAAAGAAATCAATTTTTTTTATTTTTACCCAGCTTCTCCTTCTCCTCACTGTTATGCAAATGGAGAGAGATGAAGGCAGGACACAACGTTTCAATTTGGGCCTACACACTCGAGTGTTATTGGAATGCCGCTTAAATCTATTAGCGTAAAGTGGGTGGTCCAAAGGTCCACCCACTTATCCCCCAAACGAATTGGTGTATTGGAGATGCTCTAACAGCAGATCGAGTCAATGCAATCATCTCATCTCGGTGACCAACAATTTTCTCTACAATCTTGTCAAACAAAAACAAAAAACCAGTTGAAGTTCAAGTATAGGAAAATAGGAGGAATTGGATTAGTGAACATAAGGATGGATGGATGGAAGAAAAGAAAAAGAAAACTTAGTGTTTCTTCTTTATTTGCTTTCTTAAATTTGCAAATTTCTGGACAAAAGAATTTCTCTTGTGCATTTGCACTTTGCAGTTGGTATTTGGTTTATGATTTGTAAAGAATTGTATTGAAATATTTTTGTTGTATTATTGTATTGTCTGAATACAAGTTTATAAAACTAATTCTGACCTAACCTTGTAAAGATAGGAAACCTAAGACTTCTATTCTATTCTGACTTTCCTAACATATCCTATTTTGTAACACTTTCCTATTTTGTAACATAGGTAAACTTTCTTTCTTTAACACTCCCCCGCAAGCTGGACATGTAGACGCGGACGAAATGTGCAGCTTGGAGGAAACTTTGAAGTCCAATTTGGTGAAGAAATCATAATTGTCGAGTGAAGCTGCTAATGGTTCGACTCTAGGCATCACGATTGTCGAATTCTGGAAAATTCTAGATGATTTTTGTATGAATAAATCATGACTCAATTCGAGTCTTGGTATTGCTCAATTCGAGTCAACACAGATTCTGGATGATTCCTGTATGAAAAAATTATGACTCAATTCGAGTCTTGGTATTGCTCAATTCAAGTCAACACAGATTTTGGTAGTAACCAAAGATGGTGAGTGTGAATAGTAGAGTGAAAGAGATTCAAATTTCTTATTTTCCCTTCGTTTCTTCTTCTTCATTTCTTCCCTGTTGTGCGATCAAACTTGTGACAGGGAGAGAAAGAAGACGAGTGAAAGATCACGTGGTGTACATCTGTCTGGGTGCTGCTATCGTGTGCACCAGAAAGAGACATTGCTGCTGTTCTTTATTGAGTTGAGAATTTTTTTTTACTTGTGATGGTACTAAGTAAATGAGGGCGGTGCAAATAGCAAAAAATTCAATATCCCACTTTTCTTCCTCCTCCTTCACGTTTCTTCCTCCCTGGTTCCTCCCTGTTGTATTTTGTTGTTGTGGTGGTGATTGGTCGGTGGTTGAGGACGTGTGGAGGAACACACGGTGGTTAAGAGAGGCTGCGATGTGGCTGTCAATGTTTGGCGTTACTTCTAACAAGCGAGAAGGATCACCAAGGCGGCAGCTCGGGGGAGTGTGATTGTGTATGAGGCATAAGAGTTGGAAGCAACAAACTGGTTCTGCTGGTGATGATGCTGATGTATCATCCTTTGCCTCTTCTTAGCAATACGGGACATCATTGCCTGTTGCTGCAGCGTAATAGCATGATTGCCACCTTGTAAATGAGTGTGGTGAGGATTGCCAAGCATGTGGGACTGTTGTGATGCCGATAGAGAGTGAGTAGAAGAAACTGCTGGAACCTGACCTTGATGATTATTATCTGCATGAGAAGCCATCTGTGACAACGGCTTCGATGAAGGAGATGGTGAACGAGAAAACAACTTATGTTGCGGCGAGCACTGGTTAGACTATTGAGGAGCTTGATCCAGAATATAAGCCCTGACATAGGCATGGCCAGGGCTCGCCTTTCTCAGGTATTTGATTTCCAGGAGCCGTAGCAACACCATTCACTTAAGAGGGGTCGATTGGAATATTCTGATGCATAATCATATTCGCTCTGCCCACTCCCTTCATAACTTTAGCCTGCTGTTGGGATGGCTGCTGACGTTGTTGAGGGTGATGTTGCCCAGGCTGTTGAAGTTGTTGATGCTGCCACTGTCGCTGCTTCAGCATTGGCAAGTTTCCACCACCAGCTTGTGGTTTCAACCAAGCCCGTGAGGAGGCAGGATATTTTTTTATTTTTTTTGTAGCCCACCATGTATGACATGCCCATTGGATTGTCACCTAGAATGTAATCAACTTGCTTCTTCGCTTTTTGATGCGGAGATGGTGATGAAGGACGCTGATCGAGATTACTGATGCAGTGTTTGTGTGTTGTGGCTGCGTGAACGGTTTGTGATGGCTGAACTTGTTGTTCTTGATGATGTTTCTTCTATTGTCATCCCTTCCCCGTCTCTTGCGTAATTGTTAGAGGCGGAGAAGAGCTTGAATCCCCGAAGTCTTAGGTCACCAAAGAAAGTAGCACTGAAACCATGTAAAGAATTGTATTGAACTATTGTTGTTGTATTATTGTATTGTCTGAATACACGTTTATAAAGCTAACTCTGACCTAACCTTGAGATAAGAAACCTAAGACTTCTATTATATTCTGACTTTCCTAACATATCTTATTCTGTAACACTTTCCTATTCTTTAACATAGGTAGATTTTCTTTCTTTAACATGATTAGATACAAAAATAGGCTTTAATATCTTAAATAAAAATAACGAAGGTGTAAACGAAATGAGCAATCATTAATTTGACCTTGTCCACACCACACAAAAGTTCAAGATGGAAAATTCAAAATTAACAATGAGGATGATTGGTTAGTAGTGCTTTCAGGATATAGCTCTGGTGCACTTTCAGTTGGTGTTTGGTTTAGGAGTTTTTAAGCATATACACTTAAATAGATTTCTCCACTGTTCCCATAAAAAATGTGCAAGAGTGCTTCCAGAGTGAAACAACCCAAGAACCAAGAATCACAAACACCAAATATTATTCGTCAACAGTTCATTAGAGCTTAAACACCATGCAATCAATACATTATCATATATAGAAACATAAACCAATATTTGGCCTCAATAAGATGAGTTTGGATAGAAAATATAACCAATGTAATCTTTTACAATTTCAAAAGAAAGTTCAGGTCAAAGTTTCTCACTTATCCTAATCATAAAAGCGTTAACTGCAGCTGTATCCAAAAGTATCCATGAAGAGTCAAACAACTCATGAAAGAAGTCAGCTCCAATCTCTTCAGCTGCAGCTTTAAAAGCAACCCCAAATGCATTCCCTTGAACTGCTCCAAGACGTGGTTTCCCGCACACCCCTACAATTAAAACCTTGTTAGTTTCTTGTGCTACACAAGCACAGATCATAGGCTTCGGCTTTGCACCTTTCTCCCGCAAAGCATCCATCAAGAAATAACAGAATTTAGTTAAAGCTTGAGGATAACCCAATAATTTTGTGTCTGCTGCATCTTCAAGTTTCACCCACCTGAATTTTCTCCCGCTTCTAATAGACCCACTCTTGGTTATAGCTGCACTTCCTTGACGAATGATCGCCCTTTGTATCTTAATTGCAGTTTGCATCCCCTTTTTTAAGGTATCAAGATTGCTCAAGGACAAGGCATCATAGGCCACTCCAAACTGTTGAGAAGCACAAGATCCATCTGACTGCACAAATGATTCCAGCAATGCAGTAATCCCATACACCACATCAGCAGCAGATACCTTCGAGCTATAGCCATGCAAGCGCAAGAAACTCCGGTAGTAAAATTCATTGAGTCCATACTCGGGTAGAAGCCGTTCAAACTCATCTTTCATTTTGCGCTTTACTTCATGGTTCATGTACTGAAATTTCTGCTGACAGTCAACCAAGGCAAATCCCATTCTGGCCAAAAGAAGCTTGAGTTTCTTCAACCCATTGTCACTCCAAGTCTTCAACTTGGTTGCGATGTACGATGAACAAATCATAGAATCAAATAAGTTCCACTCTCTTAACAGCATCAACCTCGGCTCGTCTTCATAAGCAATTCTAGATGAATCTGGTGCTCTGACTTTTGTCCCATCTTTGAGGGTTACTGAATTAATTACGCCCACATTTCCCAACTCCTGGATCCATCGTTCGAGATCCATAACACCAACAAGATACCTCTCATTGGTTAGTCTCTCATGAACAAACTGGTCAGTTAAAGAGACACAAGCTAACCAAAGCAACTCCTTGTTGTTCTTATGAAGAGAATATGAGAGTTCAAACATTAAACAGCCAGAAGGCTTTCCATGGAAAGTACCCAAATGATAATACTCTTTTTTAAGCTTCCTAAAAAGCTTAATTGGGTCTTCTTCTGATTCTTGGTTGACTTTTCTCCGCTTACGACTACCAGAGCCATCGTTATCTTCATCCTCACTTTCAGTCTCACTGTCACTATCATCATCATCATCATTCTCAATTTCATCATCGCTATTCAAATCAGATGCATTAGCAAGAGCGGAGACATCAAAATCATAGGCTAAATCAGCTTGTTGCTCATCATCATTAGTATAAAGAACAACAACCTGGTCATTTTGTTCATTGAGGTTGTGAAGATGAATTGGGCGGTGACTATCAACAACGAAAACACGAGCACGAGGACCTAGATTTAGAATTCGATGCAAGTCACGATGGCAGCCCCAATTTATCAGAAGAATTGAGACAGGGTTGTCAAGATTAGCACTTGCTGCATACTTGTGGATTTCCTTGAAGGATGAGACTGGGTAGCACGCGTAGCGAACCGAATCAGATTCGAGTACATGGAATATGATCTTAAGGGCACAAAGAGAATCCACATCTGATGTTGATGGAAAAATCAGTAATGGAGAAGAAGATGATGCCAAAGCCGCCTCACGCAATCGAGAATAGAAAGTTGCAACATTCTCTTCCCTCACCATGTTTTACTAGTGTATTGCAACAGCTATAAGACAAACAAATGCAACCTAACCAAGAATTAGTATACAATATCCTTGAAAGGGGAACAAAAAGAAACCCCCATCAACTAATTTCTAGGCTTAAGGAACAGTCCCATCAATAGCCAGTATTGACATATCATCATGTTAACAATCATAATCTGCTGAACCTAGAGTGCCAAGTAATTCTATAACAATTTATATTTCTTTTATACTTGTCATCTGATCTGATGAACCAAACAATTCATCGAATACACTGAAAAGTGAAATTATAGACAGAAAACAATCTAATTACCCAATTATTTCAGAAAATCTCAAATACCCATCAATTTCTAATCAAAACCTAAGAAACCCAGATCGAAATTTTGCTTTTTTAATCAAATTTTAAAATACCCAATATTCCCTAGTCAAAACTAGTGAAACCCAGATCACCAAGTTTTGATTTTTAATCAGATTGTCTAATAAAACTTATCATATATTGAACAACAGAGATAGGGATTGCGATAAAGACCTAATAAATTCAATATTTCTGGATTCTAGATCGAAATTGAAGATACCCAGACCTAAGTTTTGGTTGAATAAGATGAAATGATTGTCAGAAACGGAAGAGCGAAGTGATACCTGAGACGGAAGTGTGAAATTGCTGCGCTAAGAGAAATGGCAGGTCTTCATTCTTCTTCTTCTCTCGCTGGGCATCTTCTTCTCTCGCTGGGCATCTGAGATCTGTGAGAGAGAGAGAAAGAGGTGTGAAAGAGGAATTCTAAATTTCGAGGAACAGGCGAGGAAACGAGCGAGGGACGGGACGTGGCGGGGTGGGGACCGTCCACCCCGCTCGGGATGCGCACACCAAAAACGACGGCACGCATCCCGAGCGGGGTGGACGGTCCCCACCCCGCCACGTCCCGTCCCTCGCTCGTTTCCTCGCCCGTTTCCTCGACACCTAGAATTACTCGGTGTGAAATTAAAAGTTTAATTTTGGAGTGAGGCTAGAGAGCGAGGAAACGGGCGAGGGGAGGGACGTGGCGGGGTGGGAGCCGTCCACCCCGCTCAGGATGCGTGCCACAATTTTTTGTGCGCGCATCCCGAGCGGGGTGGACTGCTCCCACCCCGCCACCTCCCTCTCCTCGCTCGTTTCCTCGACATTTAGAATTCCCCTTAATTTTGATATCTGTTTTGAGTTTTGAACATTAAATTGAAATTTTGATTTCGAAATAAGCCCGCTAAAACTTTCGCGCTTGCCTTTTGGAATGAATGAAAACTGAAAGGAAGAGGGTGGGGCAGGCCAGATCCACCAATTCATATAAACACAATGTTTGTTCCTAGACCTAGTCCAAGTGGGTCACCCAAATCAGCCCATACCCAATTCCAAACCATAAATTTTTTCGGGGTTATTTTGCCGACACTAATCCTGAATTAAGATCCTTCCATAAATTAATAAAAATGAGTAAGTTTAGGGAGACATGATTGGCGGCCACTTTTGATTTTTTTTTATTTTTTATCTTTTCTCTTTAAAACACCATTCATAGAGAGGGAAGAAGTGTAAAAAAAAAAACCCAAAGTGGCCACCAAACGTGGCTCCTTAAATTTGTTGAATAAAAAAAATACAATGTACCCTCCCAATTTCCAGTCAAGTCAATTATAGTCTCTTAGTTACTTAACACCTTAGTCACGAGCACGAGGACCTAGATTTAGAATTCGATGCAAGTCACGATGGCAGCCCCAATTTATCAGAAGAATTGAGACAGGGTTGTCAAGATTAGCACTTGCTGCATACTTGTGGATTTCCTTGAAGGATGAGAGTGGGTAGCACGCGTAGCGAACCGAATCAGATTCGAGGACATGGAATATGATCTTAAGGGCACAAAGAGAATCCACATCTGATGTTGATGGAAAAATCAGTAATGGAGAAGAAGATGATGCCAAAGCCGCCTCACGCAATCGAGAATAGAAAGTTGCAACATTCTCTTCCCTCACCATGTTTTACTAGTGTATTGCAACAGCTATAAGACAAACAAATGCAACCTAACCAAGAATTAGTATACAATATCCTTGAAAGGGGAACAAAAAGAAACCCCCATCAACTAATTTCTAGGCTTAAGGAATAGTCCCATCAATAGTCAGTATTGACATATCATCATGTTAACAATCATAATCTGCTGAACCTAGAGTGCCAAGTAATTCTATAACAATTTATATTTCTTTTATACTTGTCATCTGATCTGATAAACCAAACAATTCATCGAATACACTGAAAAGTGAAATTATAGATAGAAAACAATCTAATTACCCAATTATTTCAGAAAATCTCAAATACCCATCAATTTCTAATCAAAACCTAAGAAACCCAGATCGAAATTTTGCTTTTTTAATCAAAATTTTTAAAATACCCATCATTCCCTAGTCAAAACTAGTGAAACCCAGATCACCAAGTTTTGATTTTTAATCAGATTGTCTAATTAAACTTATCATATATTGAACAACAGAGATAGGGATTGCGATAAAGACCTAATAAATTCAATATTTCTGGATTCTAGATCGAAATTGAAGATACCCAGACCTAGTTTTTGGTTGAATAAGATGAAATGATTGCAAGAAACGGAAGAGCGCCTGAGACGGAAGTGTGAAATTGCTGCGCTAAGAGAAATGGCTGGTCTTCATTCTTCTTCTTCTCTCGCTGGGCATCTGAGATCTGTGAGAGAGAGAGAAAGAGGTGTGAAATTAAAAGTTTAATTTTGATATCTGTTTTGAGTTTTGAACATTAAATTGAAATTTTGATTTCGAAATAAGCCCGCTAAAACTTTCGCGCTTGCCTTTTGGAATGAATGAAAACTGAAAGGAAGAGGGTGGGGCAGGCCAGATCCACCAATTCATATAAACACAATGTTTGTTCCTAGACCTAGTCCAAGTGGGTCACCCAAATCAGCCCATACCCAATTCCAAACCATAAATTTTTTCGGGGTTATTTTGCCGACACTAATCCTGAATTAAGGTCCTTCCATAAATTAATAAAAATGAGTAAGTTTAGGGAGACATGATTGGCCGCCACTTTTGATTTTTTTTTATTTTTTATCTTTTCTCTTTAAAACACCATTCATAGAGAGGGAAGAAGTGTAAAAAAAAAACCCAAAGTGGCCACCAAACGTGGCTCCTTAAATTTGTTGAATAAAAAAAATACAATGTACCCTCCCAATTTCCAGTCAAGTCAATTATAGTCTCTTAGTTACTTAACACCTTAGTCACGAGCACGAGGACCTAGATTTAGAATTCGATGCAAGTCACGATGGCAGCCCCAATTTATCAGAAGAATTGAGACAGGGTTGTCAAGATTAGCACTTGCTGCATACTTGTGGATTTCCTTGAAGGATGAGAGTGGGTAGCACGCGTAGCGAACCGAATCAGATTCGAGGACATGGAATATGATCTTAAGGGCACAAAGAGAATCCACATCTGATGTTGATGGAAAAATCAGTAATGGAGAAGAAGATGATGCCAAAGCCGCCTCACGCAATCGAGAATAGAAAGTTGCAACATTCTCTTCCCTCACCATGTTTTACTAGTGTATTGCAACAGCTATAAGACAAACAAATGCAACCTAACCAAGAATTAGTATACAATATCCTTGAAAGGGGAACAAAAAGAAACCCCCATCAACTAATTTCTAGGCTTAAGGAATAGTCCCATCAATAGTCAGTATTGACATATCATCATGTTAACAATCATAATCTGCTGAACCTAGAGTGCCAAGTAATTCTATAACAATTTATATTTCTTTTATACTTGTCATCTGATCTGATAAACCAAACAATTCATCGAATACACTGAAAAGTGAAATTATAGATAGAAAACAATCTAATTACCCAATTATTTCAGAAAATCTCAAATACCCATCAATTTCTAATCAAAACCTAAGAAACCCAGATCGAAATTTTGCTTTTTTAATCAAATTTCACTACAAGAAAAATTGTGATCAGTAGCGTTTAAAAACCGCTATGGTAGGATACCATAGCGGTTTAGTAACCGCTATGACAGCCGGCGCTATAATAGACCCAGGGGATATTATAGCGGTTTTAAAACGCTATGGTAAGTTTGGCTTTTATAGCGTTTCAAAACCGCTATGGTAGCCTCTGCCATAGCGTTTTAAAAACGCTATAGTAGACTCTAAAACCGCTATGGTAAGTATACATAGCAAATTTTTTATTTTTTTTTTACTATCAAATGACTTTTTATTACATCTCATAAGTTTTATGTCTAGAAAATAAAAATTTTAATGTGCCAAAGTTAAACATTTCCATGAATGGAAGCTAAGTAATGTAATTAATTAATAAAATGTATTACATCGAGTCACAAAATCTATCAAATAATAAAAATAATGTAATTAATAAGATAATGTATTACAATTATGGTACTTGGGATAACAAACTGAAAATTAAGCGATGGTTTTGCCCATTGGATCAATGAGAATCATGCCAATAACACCACCCGCTTCTCTAACAAAATGGCTTTTTTGCTTCTAAGGTCTGGGAGTTCAAAAGCACAGACAACGATCTTCCCCTTTATCAAGCTACGATCAAGAGTGTTGTTCTTGCATAAGCTGAAAAAACAGATCAAGACATAATAATTAGGACTGGACTTAACAGAACTGAATGGTTTTCACGAGGAAACATGCTTCAGTAAAATTTCAAATGCATCAGGACATTAATCGTGGAGTTTGCACACTTATATGGACTTAGTTCTCCTGACTATGCAAAAAGAATGCACTGAAGTGATGGTTAAGACCATTCACTAGGATTAATTTTCTGCGAGGACAAGTCCTCGTGCATCCATCAGAGTCCAAAACTACTATTACTTACAGATCAAAGGGAAACTCATTAAACTAGACTTTTCATTTAGCAGAACAGAAAGAATACACATTGGTTTTTCTTATTGGAGAGCAGAAAATAGTGAGTTGTGCATATACCTGCCCTGTAGATACGATGACTGGATCCTTCATCAATTCTAGGGATATAGGACAACGGAAATCATCCGGTATGACAGGAGATTTTGGACTACCATCAGCTAAGACCAGTAATTTGACCTCTGGATGAAGACTTTTTTCACTCGCAGAAGCACATAAGCTTGGATTCTCAATCTGCATAAAACACTACAAGAAAAATTCTTATTAATAGCGTTTAAAAGCACCTAGCAGCAACTACCAACTTCCCTCTCATGGACACTAGAACCTAGCTATAACTTGATATCAGAACCATACCAGGGAAAACGCCAGCAAAACCATCAGCTTTCTCTATAAGATCATCAACTGGCAGGGCTGCAATTGACACATCCTTGGTCTGGCCTAATAAAGCAGATGAGGGATACATGTTGATTCCCATCCCAAGACGACGTCCAGTTTCCTTTCCTATTGCCAATTGATCACCTGATTGAAGTTGAAAGCGTTAATTGGCACATGAATAAAACACTTAAGACTGAATTACCCATTAAGGAGAGAAAAGAAGAACTGAACGATTCTTTCTTATTGAAGGAACATTTCCTTATTGAAACTTCTGAAATTTTTTAATCAACTGTTGCAGAGACCACTGGATGCAAAGGTCAGTCTTGTTAAATATTTGAAATGAATCAAAACCCATTTGGACATGAAACATTTATGGTAGAAAAGACTCTTATTTTGGATGTTTTGGAAATCTTGGTGTTCAAACATTGAAGGCTTAGTTCAAAACAGAGAAGCAGCAAAGAAGAGCAGACAGAGAAAAAAATATTGGATTAGAATTATAACCGTTTTTTCTTCCATAAACATCAGATCATCCCATTAATTACTTCTTTCTTTGCAGCTTATGTGCATCAGTTTCTGGACCATATCAATCACAAAGTTTAAGAGTCTCTGAATGAGTTCCATTCTTTCAATTTGAACCTCTATTGTAGTACTCTTTCTTCAATTTGCTAGACAAGCATAGAAAATCCAATAATTTTTCTCTGTCTCTCTGTCCATTTTTGTGGTGGCTAGTGCACACAACAAACCCCAAAAACATGAGATCCAAATGGTGAAGTTTTTTGCCCTGTCTCTTTATGTAATGAGGAGACCCTCTATTCATAGATCAAGTGCTTGTGATCACACACAGACGATGAATTTACATTGCTACCTCTATATTGTAATAGACATTTGTGCTAAATTTTCATATATCAAATTTTGAGGTACACGAAATTATCCTTCGAAACTTGCTAAAATACATTTCTCTAGATTTTCTTAACCTATGTTATTCAAGGTTAAGAACCTAGTGTTTACACTTTTTTGCGTCTTTGAAAAATAACATCCTTCAACCATGTCACAAGGAGTCAAGAAAACATGATTTACATTTATTGTTCGCTTTGAATGTGATGTAGTATAAAACGTCAAAAGCTGACTCGTTTTCTATTATAACCATGAAAGTGAAACCAAGAGAAATAATAACTTAGGTGGAAACCAAGCAGACACATCAAAGAATCAAATCGGCACTACATGCTATATCATAAAACACTACTAGAATAGTGGAAATTCTCAAATTACCTGCAAGTAACTTGCAGAAAACAACTCCCATCATAAAGCATATATTAGTCAGGTGAACTATGAACTAGCAAAGATAGTGACTAGACATAGGAACGGGTACATACCTGAAATCGGTTGATAATAGACATAAGAGCACCCAAGTATTGTTGAATATTGGCGAGCCCAGAACTCTGATCTCAAGTAGAATTGTTGATAATAGACATAGGTGAATATACTCGAAGGTAGAATTGTTGTCCCAAGTATTGGCGAGCCCAGAACTCTGATCTCAAGTTCCACATGCCTACATTGTCGAGTGGCACATATATAGCTGTCCAGGACTTGGGGTAAACCTGCAAAAGCGGAGACAATTTAAGCATTTCAGAGTGTGGAAAAAAGTTCTTGAAGCTGAAACAAGTACAAAGCTTGGGAAGGGGCAGAGAGTCTTCATAAATAGATTAGGACTGGACAGCATCTCACCTGAATGGTGCAACGTGCAACTGCATCCCTGAGATTGTATTGTTTCCTGCTTGCATCAGTCCACTGCCCTCCATCCATGCTGCACAACATAGTATAAGTAAATGTCAGAATGAATTTAGATGCACGCCGGACAATGAAAATTCAAAAAGTGGGACTAATATAATCCAAGCATAGAGGTGAAGCTTATAGAAAGTCCAAGCAATCCACTTGCAGTTGCCACAACCCAAAAGAATGGATCCCTGACAACATCCCTGCAGACAGAGAACAGTAAACATTAGAATGTGGAACATTAAACAATTCCAAGCAGTCACGAGAGAGGACAGTAGGCTTACACTTTGTAAACATATTCCCATTCACCAAATACAATAATAAAAAAAGTTGCAAATGGCAAAGATAATGCATTGTTTAGCAACACCATTGAAACTTCATTAAGAGACCCAGATGGGGTTGATTGCTTTGCAGTGTCCATGACCTGCCTTAGGGTCAGCTGAGAAGGAACAAACAGCAAAAATCAATTGGTCAGTAAACAGAGGCTAAGAAAAAAACCAAAATCTGTACTTGTCAAAGGAAACACATTGATAACAAAACCTCCAATGGGAGACCTTAAATCCTCCCACAAAAATGTCTTTGAGTTCAGCTGCTGTCTGTCAAAGTATAGCAAAATGCTTTTTGGAGGACAAAGCTCAAGAAACTTTGAAAAGAAAAATCAAGGTTTGAGGTCTCCCATTGAAGAGGCTCTTTTACTAGAGTTTTAAACAACTGATGAACACTGAGCACCACATTGTTTTTGAGGCCGTAGTTACAGGATTCTTTTTATCAGTGAGGCAATACTGAGCACTCTTGCTCACCATATCCGCAAAGTAAACACCATATCAGGCAGCAACTTTCCAGATGCATTCAAAGTTATATTAGTTTGTGTTTTCTTGCTTGTCAGGTTAGACCCGTATGGTCATGAGACTGGCCATGCTTGTAGGAAGTAACTCTTGTCATATAGGCATATTCATCCACAAGGCAATCAACATTTTTATTGAGTAAAAAGAAAAAGCTTATCAGTTATCCGTCAATCTATTTATTCCCATTCTAGTACTCGATGCTTAGAGAAGTATCAAGTTTAACCAATATAATGAAGGAAATTTACCATTTGCATCATTGAAAGAACATAAACTTCACTGTCAAATACAATCAGAAGAAAAAAAGCTTGAATTAGTACGATTTTTCTCGTGTATTAATCTCTTGGTAAATTTTGTAAAAGTGTGCTTGATATTTGCATAAATATCAAATGCTCCTACAAATGTTAGTAAGGTAACATAGAACGTGGTTCTAGTGTAAAACTTAACCTTTGCATCATGGTATAGACAAACCTTTGCATCATGGTATAGACAATTCGGACTCAACACAGAACATCAACATAATAAAGACTAATATGGATGGCTAACTTGTTCATCCAAAACTGAATTCAGCTTCAGCTCTTGCCTTAGTTGTTGGAGGGCAATCCTTTCAATGCTGACATTGTTCCGCAGTTTGGTAGTACTAGTCCACACATTGTGCAGAGTTTCCTATTTCATCAGATAAAGATAGTGTACAAAGGATTAATATTGCAAAACATCACATCTAAGCATTCTAAGCTGTTTGTTATCATATGCAACATCAATAAGAAAATAAACACAACAATCTTCAAAATTATGAACTCATTAAAAGCAGAAAATTTTTTTATAACAATTAATCAACTACACAATTCATTTTTTTATAACAATTAACTCGAGTCTTATGTGAGATCAAGAGTGTTATTCTTACCATGGCTCTGTTCCACGAATTATCTGCACTGAACTGGGCGAGGACAATATCACCTTTCTTAGGATTGAAAGAACCGATAACAGGGGCCTCTTGGATCTTCAACGAAGCAAGCTGCTGTTGGATGGCAGCCACTTTCTGTTCTCCAACTGTCTGGACATAAAACTTACCACCATCCAAAATTTCTGTGACCACAACCTGATTGAGAAAATTCAGATTGAATGTCAATTATTAAATCTAAACAGATGTAACGGAGAGTCCTACATAATGCATTGTTTTCTCTAGGCACCTGAAGCACTTCCTTCTTTTTGCCGATGTCAGCAGTTGAACCATTTGTAGCTTCTTGCCCTTCAACATAGTTCTCCCATATCTACAAAAATATATTGAGTAAGCAGGTTCATATAAAGAACACTGGCCATAGAATAATATGTTAAACATGTAAAGGGCACGCACTTTCAATTTCTGCCGCTTTGCAGATTGTTCTGCTAGTGCAAGAAGGTGGGCATCTGCAATTCTGTCAGCACCAAAGGAAGTTTGAAGTTTTGCCAACCCTGCTTCCAGAAGAGTTGCAGTGTTAGTTGTAAGCTAATACATAAGTCATTATATAAAATGTTATATCATATGACTCATAATTACCATATTCGTCGAGCGGAGCTTCATCGTAGTAGCGAGTAGTTACAAATGAAGCCCCATTTCTACCAAAGTTTGTTCCGCCATCGTACTGTTAAAATGAACAGAGAGTCAGATCAATATGATAAGTTTCTGCCTTTGTGAATGGTCTGTTAGGGAATAGATGCTTATCGCTCATTTGACATGAAACTCAAAAAATCAAACAACCAAAATACATATCGAACATGAAAGCATACCATATTTCTCAACCAAGCATGGCAATACTTTGTGGTCCCAAAGCATGCTCTGGAAATGCAATTTAATCAGTAACCAACTGGGACGCTACACTGTTATTCAGGAAATACAGTGATAAAGAAACCATATGCTTACCTCAAAGGTTTACCTTCTAAAATATAGCCGTGCACCAGTTGAATGCATCGAACTGCCTCCTCTTCTTTTGAGTAAGTAATATATCTGCAAATAAAAGGGTGAGGAAACAGGCAACAGGAACATCTGTGTATAATTGAAATTCCTCACTCTTAAAGTAAAACAATTAAAATCACGCAGTCCATTTCTATTACCAAACTCTAGATCAAAAGCAAACATTTTAGCATGATTAAATCACCATTCAATCGAAGAGGATACAACAGTTAATTGTGAATGCCCCCAAATAATCTCATATTCCTATATAGAAAAATATCCACGCAATCCTAACGAGAAAAGCTTGAAATTCAGTAGAGTAACAGAAGCCAGGTTCAAAAGGAAGGAAAGAAACAAGATAATAAAGTACTTGGGTGGCTTCATAATGTCCAAATGCATCGTATTTCTGAGTTGATTGTCTATGGAAGTAAACCTACTTATAGGCACTTTTAGCTTCTAGTGATAAATTTGTAAGAGATACAAATTTAGGAAGAATCTCTTATGTTTTTCATGTCTATTGTTTCAGTACAAGAATTCATAAATGGGAGTGTCAAAATCCATGACTAAATTTTCATTTAAGGAGTCGACAACTGGAATGCTCTCAAATCTCATGCAAACCGGACGCTCTTAAAGCAATATTTCATGCCAATCTAAATATGATTCAAGATCTGTGCAAATAGGCACGAGTTCGTTCATGCACAGTAGTTAGTTGATGTTAGTGAATTAACTTAGTTACATGTTAACAAAATCTAAATGTAACAAAGTAGTTATCCATTTGATCAGGGACTTAACAATCTAAGTGTTACGAACAACTATAGGTCCATCAAAGATGCCAATTTTACAGCTAAAACAGAACACAGAAAAAAATTATACATTAACTATAAAACAACTTGCCTGAATCACAATTGAGTGGGCTATCAGGTTCTGGATGAGCAATTAAAGCAATTATAGCCCTACAAACTGACTGGAGAGTCCAAGCAGGGCTCCATGCAGTCTTCAAGATATCTAAGCAAATCTCTCCTGTCTGCATATGAAAAAGGAAATAAGAACAACAGAAAGTGGAAAACACAAAAAAGTTGATCAAAAAATTAGAAAGTTTGAGGAATTCTCAGTCTCACATACTTTACTGTAATAAGATGTATGATCATTTTTTACATAGCCACGTCCACAACATACAGTAGAGTAGACTTTCCCGCGCCAGGAGGACCAAGAAGGAGTGTAAGCCTGTCCAAAATAAACACAAAACAGAACAAACAGTTAGTATTTGGACTGTTAGCAAACTAACAATTACTTAAAAACAGAACAGAATACCTAAATCGGAAGTATCTGAACTCGTTTACCTTCCTGGTTTGATGATACCGCTTATATCATCAAGGATTACCACTGGTTTTTTCTTGCTTTTAAGGATCTTAAGAGAACTCAGTAAGCTCTGCAGAATCAAAATCAGACACCAATTCAGTGAAAAATGTTTAGTTAAATGAACTCAGTAAGCTCTAACATCAACATCTAGTTTGGTCAAAATCAGACACCAAATGCGTTAAGCTATAACCATGTCCCTCGACAATGCAGCAACCACTCGAAAGAGCCCAGATGCCATCTGGTCAATCAGTAGGAGTAGAAAGTAGTGTCTAAACAACCTGCGGCAACACAAACTCTATGTCATTGAATTCTTAAAAGGAGAATCAGTCCAATGTGCAATGACATCAATACAACTGGATTCATAAAGGAGAAGATAGTTGTAATGTAGGTGGAAAACTTTGGATCATTGTAGAAGTCGATCTTAATAAAAAAGATTGCAGTAAAAGATTGTTTAGAGAGAAAGGGAATAAGATGTTGTAATTTGAGTCTATTTATAAATAAAAAGGGACAAAATCCTTTTGGGCTGCCTAGATTGCTGGGTGAATGGACTTGTCACCTAAGCATTGCCTTTAACATAGTTCATAGTGACAATGCAGTACATACATAATATTGGACGGATATCTTTCAAGTTAAGATTAAGCTATAGGTGTCAAATGTGATTAGTGAAAAAATCGACAAAGAAAGAGAGGAAGGAATGGTTGTACTTGAATGCTGCAATCACGTTCCCCAAAGTGAACAACATTGTTATATTTATCTGCAAGAGCCTGTACAACCAAGTGACACATTAGTTGTTAATCAAACGCGGGGACGACTGAATGAACAATAAATTCACACATCAAATAGAGGTGGTACCTGGAACTCAATGTGCCTTGGATACAAAAGGTAATAAAATAACAAAAGGTAAGTGAAAAAGCAAAACATAATGGATAACCATAATAATAAAATAACAAGATACCTTTAATCTCTGCGTGTGAGGGTCCATAGGGTTGGGCAACAGGTTGTACATCTTCCTTGATATCTACAATAAATAAGAGATACAGATGCATATGCAGAATGTGAAAAATGCTATTGATACTGAATAAGCATATGCAATTGAAATAAATAACAGCAAATCATAAATTCTGGATATTAACACAAGTTATATAAATTTCAGCTTTCAACAATCTAGAATCCTAATATTCACCTACCAGGGGGCAAATCTACTGATTATAGCACCAATCACTACAAAAAATTTATATTCTTCTGAAAAAAACATTGCTTTCCAAGTGTAAAACAAGAGCTACTTGTTCCAATAAATACAATCACATAAGTTTCTCTCAATTCAAATTAGACAAAGATCTCTATTGCACCGAAATAGGTTCATCTAACATGTGACATTAGAAATCAAGACAAAAGAGCAAAAAATTCAAGAGTTTCCTCCAATCAATTTTTCCACTTCAACATAACATCTTTTAATCTAGTTCAAGCACCAAAAATTACTAGAACCTACGAATCACTTCTTCACCGTAAATATACGGAAGTTTTGGTAATATTGATAAGCTCAATCTCAGTGAAAAGAAGAATTAGGTGAATTACACTTTACCTTCTTCCATATTATCAAATTTTACGACTTCTTTCGACTTAACTTGTTCAGATTTCACTTCATCCATCGAAACCACACCGTTGTTCTCTTCTACAAAACTCAACCGAAACCTTACGTTTAGTACATCATCGAATACAGTAGTGATAGAGAACGAACGAACGGTGAAGGATGAGATTCAGCGAATTCTTACCTGCTGAGTCGAGCTGCAACGAACGGATGCTGGATTGGATCTCATCCTCGATGTCTGCAACAACAACAACAAATCAGGCAAATGGTGAGAGGAAGAGATTGGGAGGGGAAACCCTAACTTTTCAACTTTGCAAATGGGGAGAGGAAACCCTAACTTTTCAACTTTGCAAATGGGGAGAGGAAGAGATGAGAACAATAGACTATTCTGCTTGAAGAAATCATGCTTGGGGTGCCATGAAAGATGAAGAAGAGAAGAGCTTTTGAGAGAGATTTGTGAAGAGGGAAACACTGCGCCAAGGAAGAAGAGAGAAAGAGAGGGGGCAAAGAGGAGGAGAGGTCAGGGGAGAGCATTCGATCAGCTGTGAATGACGGGGGAAAGAAAGCGAGACAGAGAGGAAAGCAAACGTAGAAATTAGAGGGAATCGAGCGGGTTAATTTTAGTTTTTCCCGCTTCGACTTTTGATAGAGTTTTATTCTTAAAATGCTATTAAATTTTGGGCTTTTACAGCATGAGCGTAAAAAACGCTATGCTCAAGTGCTATTAAAAGCCAATTGTGTTGTAGTGTTTTAAAATACCCATCATTCCCTAGTCAAAACTAGTGAAACCCAGATCACCAAGTTTTGATTTTTAATCAGATTGTCTAATTAAACTTATCATATATTGAACAACAGAGATAGGGATTGCGATAAAGACCTAATAAATTCAATATTTCTGGATTCTAGATCGAAATTGAAGATACCCAGACCTAGTTTTTGGTTGAATAAGATGAAATGATTGTAAGAAACGGAAGAGCGAAGTGATACCTGAGACGGAAGTGTGAAATTGCTGCGCTAAGAGAAATGGCTGGTCTTCATTCTTCTTCTTCTTCTCTCGCTGGGCATCTGAGATCTGTGAGAGAGAGAGAAAGAGGTGTGAAATTAAAAGTTTAATTTTGATATCTGTTTTGAGTTTTGAACATTAAATTGAAATTTTGATTTCGAAATAAGCCCGCTAAAACTTTCGCGCTTGCCTTTTGGAATGAATGAAAACTGAAAGGAAGAGGGTGGGGCAGGCCAGATCCACCAATTCATATAAACACAATGTTTGTTCCTAGACCTAGTCCAAGTGGGTCACCCAAATCAGCCCATACCCAATTCCAAACCATAAACTTTTTCGGGGTTATTTTGCCGACACTAATCCTGAATTAAGGTCCTTCCATAAATTAATAAAAATGAGTAAGTTTAGGGAGACATGATTGGCGGCCACTTTTGATTTTTTTTTATTTTTTATCTTTTCTCTTTAAAACACCATTCATAGAGAGGGAAGAAGTGTAAAAAAAAAACCCAAAGTGGCCACCAAACGTGGCTCCTTAAATTTGTTGAATAAAAAAAATACAATGTACCCTCCCAATTTCCAGTCAAGTCAATTATAGTCTCTTAGTTACTTAACACCTTAGTCACGAGCACGAGGACCTAGATTTAGAATTCGATGCAAGTCACGATGGCAGCCCCAATTTATCAGAAGAATTGAGACAGGGTTGTCAAGATTAGCACTTGCTGCATACTTGTGGATTTCCTTGAAGGATGAGATTGGGTAGCACGCGTAGCGAACCGAATCAGATTCGAGGACATGGAATATGATCTTAAGGGCACAAAGAGAATCCACATCTGATGTTGATGGAAAAATCAGTAATGGAGAAGAAGATGATGCCAAAGCCGCCTCACGCAATCGAGAATAGAAAGTTGCAACATTCTCTTCCCTCACCATGTTTTACTAGTGTATTGCAACAGCTATAAGACAAACAAATGCAACCTAACCAAGAATTAGTATACAATATCCTTGAAAGGGGAACAAAAAGAAACCCCCATCAACTAATTTCTAGGCTTAAGGAATAGTCCCATCAATAGTCAGTATTGACATATCATCATGTTAACAATCATAATCTGCTGAACCTAGAGTGCCAAGTAATTCTATAACAATTTATATTTCTTTTATACTTGTCATCTGATCTGATAAACCAAACAATTCATCGAATACACTGAAAAGTGAAATTATAGACAGAAATCAATCTAATTACCCAATTATTTCAGAAAATCTCAAATACCCATCAATTTCTAATCAAAACCTAAGAAACCAGATCGAAATTTTGCTTTTTTAATCAAATTAATTTTAAAATACCCATCATTCCCTAGTCAAAACTAGTGAAACCCAGATCACCAAGTTTTGATTTTTAATCAGATTGTCTAATTAAACTTATCATATATTGAACAACAGAGATAGGGATTGCGATAAAGACCTAATAAATTCAATATTTCTGGATTCTAGATCGAAATTGAAGATACCCAGACCTAGTTTTTGGTTGAATAAGATGAAATGATTGTAAGAAACGGAAGAGCGAAGTGATACCTGAGACGGAAGTGTGAAATTGCTGCGCTAAGAGAAATGGCTGGTCTTCATTCTTCTTCTTCTCTCGCCGGGCATCTGAGATCTGTGAGAGAGAGAGAAAAAGGTGTGAAATTAAAAGTTTAATTTTGATATCTGTTTTGAGTTTTGAACATTAAATTGAAATTTTGATTTCGAAATAAGCCCGCTAAAACTTTCGCGCTTGCCTTTTGGAATGAATGAAAACTGAAAGGAAGAGGGTGGGGCAGGCCAGATCCACCAATTCATATAAACAACAATATCACTAAGGATCTGTTTTGTTGCACGGAAAATAAACATGGAAATTGAAATCATTTCCACGAATCCGAGTCCGAGGCCTCCTTCTCGGACTTGGATTCCCATGAGTAGTGGGAAAATAGTCTAGTCAAGAATCGATTTCTTGTTAGTAAATAGACAACTAAACAGCGGAAACGAATTCGTGAAAATGATTTCAATTTCCATGTCTATTTTTCGTGCAACCAAACAAACCCTAAGGGCAGAAGGAAAGGAAAAACAATTCATGAAAATTGTTTATGTTGATTTGAATGAAGACGTAAATATCAAAATAGACGTAAATATCAAATTGTTTATGGTGATGGTTGATGATACATCAAAATAGACCGATCGTCACGACCTTATACGTGGCATATAAATTCATCACGAGGATACAACGCTCAATCTATCGGGCCAACTCATTAAGCCCATGAAGAATAAACCAATTACAGAGGCCCAGACGAGGTCTACCAATGAGGAGACACAAACAGGGCCCCAACTCAGGCCCGAACGAATCAAAGCCCAAATCCATGCCCGACACGAGTTCTCTCATAAGAAGATGAACGTTGCACCCCAAAAAAAGTCGTGGAGGGAGTTACACCTCCTCGAACGCATCTCCATTAAGGAGGAGACTATTGCAAGAAACATCTCCTTCTGTTGCGTCTCACTTGCTTAATTCACATAGAGAGTTAACCACGACTATTATAAAAGGTAAAGAGAACATTCGACACAGCTATGCAACTTTAACTGAGTTTTGTCCAGATTTACTTCCTTCTTTCAACAGAGTTACTGACTTAAGTATTGGAGTGTCTTCGGCACCAAAATGGTGGTCATTGGCAGTCTAACGGTTGTTTTGCATGTCAAACTCACAAGAGGACGATTTTCGGACGCATTAGTTTGGCGCCGTCCGTGGGGAACGACGAGTTTCTTTTCTTTCTAGTTGATAAACCAGGGAGGGAACTCCTTCTTTAGCCCATCTGTCAAATCCTAGCTACCCTTCTATAACCAAGAAGCCTTCTCTCGTTGACAACCCTGATGCTACAAACAAAAAATTTTCCCTTCTCTAATAGCACGTCTCATTCATGTTTAAAGCAGACAGTCTTCATGTTCAATCAGTAGTAAGTTGACTTCAACCCCAGGTAAATGGCCGTAAGCTCACTAAAAAGTACTTCCGAAGCTCAATTTGAGTAGTAGGTGGCATGCGGCATGTCATGAGCTGTTTACTTGACTATTGTTGACCCACCTAACCCTTAAACCTCATACAAATAGGGCCATGTGATCTGTTAGCTTCAAATGAAAAGGAGTCCCCTACTGTCGTTATGAGAGTTATAGGTTGCATTTTGTTTCCTTTCTAAAAACAAAACACACAATGACAAAGCTCACCACAACCTAACAAAAGATCAACAAGCCATCAGGGAAAATAATGCAATCTACAGATCCTCAATCCAGTAATGATCACGACAACTCTCCCACCGATGCATCACTGACAGCTAGAAGAGAAGAAGCAGCCCGGATCACGGGACCAATAGCGGCCGAGAATGCAGATCCATAGCACGCAGTAGTCCAGACAACCCAAACATCTGGCGACGCTGCCACAAACCCTTGGGTCGATTTGCTCATAACCCAAATGGGTCACATAACAAAGATGTTGGAGAAGATCACCCAGGAACGCATTCAGCCAGCCAATCCTGTTCAGGCACCGCCACAACAAAACTCAGCCAATCAAACTCAAGGGAGTGACGAAGTCCCAGTAGAACCCCAATAAGGAAACTTTGAAATCAATGAGCTCCATCGAGGCAAGAATCCATTGTGTGAAGGGACACTTACCGAAATCTCATTCAGAATAGGGGTCAGAGATCCCAACATGCTATACGAATTGGTAAAGTCGTCGTTCTCCGACGCCCTCATGAAAATGACAACGTCGAAAAAGTTTACTCCCCCAAAATTCGAAGTATATGATGGCACTTCCGGCCCAACTGACCACCTGAAACACTTCTACCACGGGATGGCCCTGAACGAGACAACGGAGTCGATCTTATGCAGGACATTCCCAATTAGCCTCAAGTCCACAACAATGAATTGGTTCAATAGCCTACCACCAAGGTCAATAGATTCCTTTTAAGCTTTGGCCACCACTTTCATCACCAGATTCATCAGAAGCCAACGGATGAGGAAAGGGCCACACTACCTCCTGCATATCGGGCAGAAGCCCGAATAAACAATACGGGAATGTGTCACCCACTTTACCAATGAATTGACAATGATTGATAGATGTAGCGACGACACAGCCGCTGCAACCTTTGTAGCCAGATTGAAGAGAGACCCCTTCTTTGATGCTCTTAACCTAGAACCTCGAAAGGGCATGGCAATCTTGCTAAAAATAGCACAAAAACATATCTCACTTGAGGAGATGAAGGCGAACAGAAGAAAAATGACCAAGAAAGAGAAAATCTTACAAGGAAACGGGAAAGAAAAGAGGAAAGAAAATAGGACGACTAACAACGGGAGGGCAGCAACCCATCGAAGAAACATCGAAGTGGCGGAAGGAGCGATTCGCAACGACAAGAATCTGAGAAGCTACAACAAACACGAACTCGACACGAGCGAGTAACGAGTGTGATGAAGACCACATACAAGCCATATACAACCCTGAAAACAAGTCAAGCAATTATATTGAAACACATAGAGAAATGGGATACGTCAACTGGCCGTTTCGAATGAGATGAGATCCGGAAGGGAAAGATAAAAGCAAATATTGTTTCTTCCATAAGGATCTTGGGCACGATACTGAAGACTGCTACAATTTAAAAGTTGAAATCGAGCATTAGGCTCAGAAAGGACGACTCGACGATTTCATCGGAATGCCAAATAAACAGCTCACATGGAAGGAGAAAGCAGACAATGCTGCGGGATCGAAAGAATAGTCCAAAGAGCTAATATACGCCGCACACTACATAGCATGAGGAAGCAAAACATACGAAACAGCTAGGCAACCTTCTCATATTAGAACAAGGGTACTGACGAAACACTTCACATGGAGAAATTTGCATCAGCTAACTAGTACGAATCAAAAAATCTCTCCAACGGATGCAAGCTCGACCCAAATCACTAACGACAAGGCTGACAGCAACACACTCGACCAAACCCTAATGGTTGACACCAGACACGGAGACAACATCAGCATGATTGGACAATTCAGTGTTGATGTGAGCATGATTGGACAATTCGGTGTTGATGCAAAAATGATTGGACAGTTTGGTGTTGACAAAAGCGCGATCGGACAGTTTGATAATGACTAAGCATGATCAAGCAAGCCAATATTACTCAACCATCGGATAAAAAAACACCTTGAGCTTGCCAGTCACAACATCATACACAACATACGAGGACGAAGCAAAGAAAAACAAAGCAACAAAAACACCAATCTCTAATACGAAGGCCAACAACGAGCAAAGGAAGACAAAACAAATCGTACTCTGAACCAGAGTAAATGCCTTAATAGCTAAGACTGGTGAAAACATCAAAAAGAGAATATCAATAAGATTACGAATTTAGAAGCCCCAAATTTTTGCGTGGATAGCAAAATAGATACGTCAATGAATTAGCCATACAAAGCAATCAAACGACAAAAGTCAGATACACAACTTCTGGTCTGATCAACAACGAAGTAAAGGTTGGACACCCAAATCAACTAAACACAAAAACTTTGAATCGACCGAGATGTCGAGTTAACGAAGTAATGTTGGACACCCGAGTCAACTAAACACAAAAAAACTTTGAGTCGACCGAGATGTCAAGTTAACGAAGTAAAGGTTGGATACCTGAGTCAACTAAACACAAAAAACTTCGAATCGACCAAGATGTCGAGTTAACAAAGTAAAGGTTGGACACCCGAATCAACTAAACACAAACTTCGAATCGACCGAGATTTTGAGTTAACGAAATAAAAGTTGGACACCCGAGTCAACTAAACACAAACTTTGAATAGACCGAGATGTCGAGTTAACGAAGTAAAGGTTGGACACCAGAGTCAACTAAACACAAATTTTGAGTCGAGTTAACGAAGTAAAAGTTGGACACCCGAGTCAACTAAACACATAAACTTCGAGTCGACCAAGATGTCGAATTAACGAAGTAAAAGTTGGACACTCGAGTCAACTAAATACATAAACTTCAAGTCGACCAAGATGCCAAGTTAACAAAGTAAAAGTGGGACACCTGAATCACCTTACCACAAAAAAAAACTTTGAGTCAACCAAGATGTCGAGTTAACGAAGTAAATGCTCAACCAATAAGTTAACTTAACAAAAGGATTCCGAGTTGACAAAAACAAAGTCATAATTAAGGGAGCAAGTCAATGCGATTCGAAGAAGTAGAAGCAAAATAAACTCTTTGCAGCAAATCAGGAAGGACAACAGTGACCCACCATTAGACGAACGATGAGCCTAAGCTCAAAAACAACAATAAAAGAATTCAAAGCAAAAACTAGAACAACCACAACAAAACCAAAAAGAAGAAAAACAACAAAAGTCAATTTTTATTAATAACACTAATCTGTTACATCCGGAGAAGGAGAAAAAGAAGTGGGAGAAGAAACATAAGCAATGGCAGGATCATCACCCCGCTGGAACAGAAGAAGAACTCTTTACGGGAAAGGGGAGTAATAATGGTTCTAGGGCGTTCAATGGTAGAAGAAGCGAAGGCTCCTCAGTTGCTGGAGCAGATTCTTTAACATCGTCATCCTCAAAAGCTTTATCGACCAGGTGACGATACTTAGACAAATATTCACCGAACCCCTCGATATAATCAATAAGCTCAACCTGCCCGTCAACAACTCCCTTCCAATCTTCGGCTTCGACTATATGAAGGTTATCCTTAGCAACAACGAGTTCATTTTTTGCCGCAACAAGCTGCCCTTTAGAGGTAAAGAGCATACCAGAAGCATCTGCCTATGCTTGACACTATTAAGCGCAACAGTTATTTGTTCCACCTGCCTCTCGTCAGTATCACACATAATGGATTGCTCCAATTCATCACGAGAAGCTTCATCGAAAACTGTTTTCTCAGCGGATAACTCTTTCTCCACATCACGTAAACAGGTGCAAACCCCATCTAACTTGGCTTTCAAAAGGGTCGATGTGATCATGTCCATTGTCTGCTCAAGATCGTGGTCGATATGATCAAAAGTACATGCATCGAAGGCCTATCCACCAACCGCCTGTGCCATTCATTTACCAACCTACATGCACCGTCCTGCACATCAAGCTGAGTGAACCAGCAGAACTTGCCATCAGACTTGATACGGATATCCTTCGAACCAGGCTCAATCCAACTAATCCGGGAGCACTAAAGAACCACCTGTCACGCCCCGATTTTCGAAGAAAACAAAAATCCCAAAATCCACGTAGGATTATCCGTTTCCCCAAAACTCGAGAGATGAATTGTCATTCACTAAAAGTAACAGTTGGCATCTACGAGAAATAATCAATTGCACAATTTACCAAACTAGAGGAAAATAAAACAACTGATCTAAAAGCCCATCAAAAGGAAGAAAAAAATTTAAACCTCGCAGAGCTAACGCTAACAAATTCAACAAATCACGAATGTATCTCTCCCAGGAAAATAATCAATAAACTCCAAGTTTTATTACACAAAATTAAATTGTCACCTACAAATAAAAATAAACGAATATCTTGAACAACGTGCAACTCCCAGCAATGCTCGTCACGTACGAAACGAACTGCTATAAGCTCGCCCGAGATTACTAAATCTCGAAAATAAGCTAGTCGGCTATATTCCCGAAGGAATGTACCCAAGAAGCCAAAGCCCACTTGGGTCAGCAATAAAGCTGGTGTGAAATTCTTTGTTCCCCAAAAAATCAATAAAAGAAATAGCATGACATGACAGAACAATAAAATGCGACAAAATAACCAACAAATAGGTAGTTCCTCCACGAGGCCATTATGTAAACCTAATAAGTAAAAATGCATTTACTTACACTTACACTGAAGGAGTTGACTATGGCAAATCTGCCCTGTAAATATAAGTGGACTTGTCATCCTGCATGAAAAGGGTTAGAAACAATTTTCTCATTTTTATTTGAATTTTGATTCATCTTTTAACGGATTGATCACTTAGACAATACCACATTCGCACCACCTCCGTGCCGAACATACATGCCCGTATGCCTCTCTCATATAAAGGAGGACTTCTCCGTCATCCATGCCCAAGTGAGGACACATCACATACAGGCATGCATCACCGGATACTCCTAACTATATGAGTAACAAAAGTCACTCTTGGGCTATCAATGCGCATAAAGTCACGTCACATTTTTGACGGATCAATATTAAAGCCTATCTTAGGCATACAAATTCACCTCATTTCCGCAAGACTAACCCGAAGGTTATTTTAATTTTTCTAGAAGGAAATAGGCGCCCCATCTCCGCAAGACAACCCGCAGGTTATTTAGTTTCTCTAGTAAGAGAGGGGAAATAATAAACAAAGAGGTGTGGTAGTTCTAAGTGATACAATTCCAGGTGATTTAAATTTTTTTCGGGAACCAAAGTTTATCGATATCCTTTATTGTGATATCTCACTTTTCTTTCACAATGACATTTTGTCATTTATCGCCCCATTTCTTCGGGGAAGCATAGCATATTCATAAATCACACTTTACAACAACATGGTGATCAAACCCATAGAAATTTGTAGTACTATGCACATGGAAAAATCATACTTGCAATAGTAACTCCTTATTGGGCCTAATACAATCCATTAAGGAATTTATCTTTACTTTAAACAGTGTTTAACATATATATGAACCCATACCCCTTTCAAGATATCAACATGCCCAACACAAATTACCAACAGAACCACCAAAAAAAAAATCTAATGGATAGGAAAGGATGATCTCTATTGGACCAGTTCTAAGGATCTTCTCTGGTGTCAGGTTGAGGAGATGTTGAATAAACGTGCAGTGATAGATTAATATCAGTAGACTACCTTTTTATAAAAGTGCAATGAATAAAAGTGATTTATAATTAAATAAAAGTGCAGTGAATAAAAGTGTCTGGTTGAAAAGATGTTGATAGTTTAATATCATTAGACTACTTTTTATAGGGAAGACTAAGCCTATAAACATGTAATGATTTGTAGAAAAAAAGTGACATAAAGGAAAACCCAAAATGCACTCATTCTTCCAAAATTTTCTCCTGTCAGAAATTTTTTTTTTTTTTTTTTAAACTATGTGAGCTACTACAATAATTCTAGGCAGCCCACGTCTATAGCCCGCCTTATGGTCCGGACCTCCCAGGCACGTGCCTTTGGGAGGGTGTCTCGCACGTGAGTAACAATTCTCCTACTCAATCTGCTTCAGAATGGAATTGCAAGGCTAACCCTAGGTAAAACCATTGCATCCTCTCCTCCTCCTCGCGCGGCCTGCTCCTCCTCGTCGAGTCGACGCTCCTCATCGACTGCTCCTCCTCGACTCCACGACTGCTCCTCCTCGACGGCTCCTCCTCGTCGAGTCGACGAGTCCTCATCGACTGCTCCTCTTCAACTGCGAACTGCTCCTCTCCTGCTTCTCGTGGTCTGCTTCTCTGCGAATTGCAAGGGCTAACCCGAAAGAGAAACCCTTGCATCCTCTCCATCTTCACTTCATTCACCAACCAATCGCTGAAGGTATGAACTTCATCGAATTTCTTCTCACACTAATACACTATATCTCACACTGGTAAGAAATGGGATTTCAAATTCCAAACTCGATCTATATCTTTTTGCTCCATGAACTATGTTCTTGTATTGAAGCCCGTGAATTTTCCAGTGTTTGTTTGATGATATCATGTGAAATTCTTGCAAATCAAGCTTCTGAGTCTATGTGTTTCTTGTCTCTGTTTTAGAAAATTGTATCAATTAGCTTTCTTTGCCATCAAATTCAAGTCTTGGTTGCATTTGCAACATCAATTTGATCTTTTGATTGAATACCTATTTTGTGATTCCCTTAAATTTGCTTGTTTTTATGAACAGGTAATTGGGGTTTAGATGTAAGCAACGATATAACTCTGGTCATTGTGTTCATATCTGGTTATTTTGGGGTTTGTGATTTGCAGATGGTGTGTATACTTGTTTGTAAAGGGTATATTGTACTCTCGTCTGGAATTTTGGAGTGGCTCTGCTAGAATGTGATTTGGTGAAAATGCTGAAAATGCTCTGCTAGAATGCTGAAAATGCTCTGCTCTGCTGCAAATGTTGAAAATGCTCTGCTGAAAATGTCATTTTGGAGGAGTGGCTCTGCTGAAAATGTCATTGTTTAGAAAGCTTGACAAGTTGAAGCTGATCAAGAGATATGAAAAGCTGTTTGATTGAATGATAGGCCCCCTATACCATTCACATACACAAGGCGAAAGAATAGGAAGGCTTAATAGTTGTTGCAGAATGCAAGTGCTGTCAAGTGCTGAATGCTTAATAGTTGTTGCAGAATGCAAGTGCTGCCAAGTGCTGTTGGTTTAAAGGAATGCTCAACAGAATGCAAGAGTCCATTGCATGTCATGTCTCATTATGTTAACCTAAAGGCTAAACAGAAGATTAAGAAGATGAGCAAAAATATTTACTTGAAAATGTGTATAGATGATCATCATCAAGGTTATATGTTTTCTATTTATCAAGCTATTATTGGAAACCCGATGTACATTGTATTTGTATTGCTGAGTGGTGAGTCACTTTTGTTAGTGAGGTGCCCAACTTACAAGGGGTGTGTGGCATTACTAGCTTCGCTTTCCATGTGAGAGAAATTGGGGCGATTCAATAATGTAAGTTACATTATGTTTTTATTGAGTGATGAAACAGTTTAACTTTATCAGATGTTGATTTATCTTTATTGTTTTGACAAATACAAGGAACGCACAAAGAAGATGAACCTTTTATAACAAATGTTGAATGATCTTGTATTATTGTGTATGTTCAATACAACAAGAAAAATAGGGAGTGTTGTAATGTATGTTGAAATAAAAGAAGAGAAATCCCATTCAATTGAAGTCCTTTGAAGAATGCGCAGAAGGGTAGTTACTCTCGAGGCAAGGTGCAATCTTGTGGTTAGAGCTGACTATAATTATGGAACAATCGAGGAAGTGGAAGGTAGTGAACATGGTGAGCATTCTCCTCATGCCACTAGAACAGGCATCAGTGTATTAGAGACATCGCATCACAAAGACAAGCACGTGAAGACAGGAGCATCATCACAATCACGGGCACAACTTCATAACTCTTCAATAATTAGAACTGATTTCTGATGAGTGATTTTTTTTTCATCAGGCAAAGAAGAAGCAGTGACATAGAAAACAAACTCTTGCAATCAAACATACAAACATAGCAATTGTTCATGAAGACGATTGAATTGCATCTTGTAACAGGTCTTAAAAAAACTTGGCTTTCTTAAAACTCATTTACATACTTCATCTTTATTGCAAACACTGCAACCACCGGATGGGGTATCAGAAACAGTCTGTCTACTGATATATTGGTTACTATTTCTATTCAAAACATTGGAAAGAGACGAGTAAACTAGAATAAGAACATATCCTTGAACACTATCGACAGTAGTTTTTCTCACAAACAATGCTATTAATCAGAGTTAAGCCAAAAACATGCAAACCATACACTTGACTGAGTTTTCCCCTTGCCCCCACAATAGGATTTTAGGAGCTTGAGCAGAACTCCAACCCAACCCTTGAAACAGAAATGAACACAAATAGTACAACAAGCAAAGCCACCAAGTATTTGGAACTCAACTTGGACTAGAACAGCAGTAGTAGCTGATGATGGTATAGAACAGCAGTAGTATTTGGAACTCAACTTGGACTAGAACAGCAGTAGTAGCTGATGATGGTATAGTATAACTCAAAACGACCTAGGAATCATGGAAGCTAGTAGCAATTGGGATGACCACGACAAGTATGAGGATCAGGAGAAGAATCATGCCCAAGCACATACACCTTCTGCTGCTCCTCTGGTGCCCCTTGGCAGTCTTGAGCTCGGTATGACCATCCTTGACATAATGTGCGGCGTGCATTCGTGACCGACATTCTAGCCCGATCAATGGGTGTGTTAGTGTTCTTGCTATTGTTGTCTGCATTCATTTTCTCAATCTGGGTCTTGATTGTCCGGGCTTTCTTGAGCACAGTAGTAATATCCATGTTAATCCCATTGCGCAGAGCCTTCAAAGCTTCGGACTTGTGAAGGGATTTGCCCTATTCATTCGCCTCTTCTAATCGACCCAGTCGGACTCGGATCTCCCCCATCTCTTCTTTCACCTTCTCTGCCTCCTCCAAGAAGAGTGCAAGTTTGGGGTCAATTTGCTTCTCTGTCATCTCCAAGTCTGCATTACCAGCTTCGAGATCCTTCATTGCTTCTTTCTTTAGATCGACATAGTTGGTGAAGGATTTGGTCATTAAATCATTCATCCTGGAAGAATTCCCCAAACCCCAATTACCTGTTCATAAAAACAAGCAAATTTAAGGGAATCACAAAATAGGTATTTAATCAAAAGATCAAATTGATGTTGCAAATGCAACCAAGACTTGAATTTGATGGCAAAGAAAGCTAATTGATACAATTTTCTAAAACAGAGACAAGAAACACATAGACTCAGAAGCTTGATTTGCAAGAATTTCACATGATATCATCAAACAAACACTGGAAAATTCACGGGCTTCAATACAAGAACATAGTTCATGGAGCAAAAAGATATAGATCGAGTTTGGAATTTGAAATCCCATTTCTTACCAGTGTGAGATATAGTGTATTAGTGTGAGAAGAAATTCGATGAAGTTCATACCTTCAGCGATTGGTTGGTGAATGAAGTGAAGATGGAGAGGATGCAAGGGTTTCTCTTTCGGGTTAGCCCTTGCAATTCGCAGAGAAGCAGACCACGAGAAGCAGGAGAGGAGCAGTTCGCAGTCGAAGAGGAGCAGTCGATGAGGACTCGTCGACTCGACGAGGAGGAGCAGTCGATGAGATGAGGAGGAGCCGTCGAGGAGGAGCAGTCGTGGAGTCGAGGAGGAGCAGTCGATGAGGAGCGTCGACTAGACGAGGAGGAGCAGGCCGCGCGAGGAGGAGGAGAGGATGCAAGGGTTTTACCTAGGGTTAGCCCTTGCAATTCCATTCTGAAGCAGATTGAGTAGGAGAATTGTTCCTCACGTGCGAGACACCCTCCCAAAGGCACGTGCTTGGAAGGGTCCGGACCATAAGGCGGGCTATAGACGCGGGCTGCCTAGAATTATTGGAGCTACTAACTGAGTTTCCCAACGGCTTCCACCATTTTGGCCATAATTATAACATAAATTTTGAATTTCCCAACATGAAGAAAAAGAAAAATAAGAAGACGTGATTACTGACACACAAAAATAAAAAGGTACACTTCAATCCATGAAGACATCCAAAGGATACAAATAAAACAGAACATTTATTTAGGGGGACGAGAATCTCATAGTTTTTCTTTCTTCTTCCTTTTCCTTTTCCTTTTCCTTTTGCTTTCACCCATTTTTTTTTTCTCTTTCTCTTCTTCTCCTTCTTCCTTTCTCCCTTTTTTTTTTTTTTTGTGCGGCTGAGAAATAAAAACCCAACCCTCTATTTAGCCCAACTAATTTTGCTCAAGGTTAGTGATACCCCTTCATTTAGTTATTACTTGACCCAACCTCAAATTTAATAAAGCCTAAAAATAAAAATTATAATGTGCTGAATTAGGGTCGTTACACCACCCCTGATAGCGGGAAGAACAAAATGAATAACAGTAACAACAGAAAAACCATATTTACCCTCCCGTCGAGAAGCATCTGTGGCAAGGGCATCGCTAACGGTAACAGCGAGAGCATGAGAAACCTAACAAATAGGAGAGAAAACTAGGAACCCAGTTGCTTCGCTGACATCAATAGAAGGAAAAGGATAGTGATCCCTGAAACTCTGACCACCACCAATGTCTTTAGACTGTTCCACTTCTAGCTGAAGCGTTTTTTCATTGATGACTCGGGGATCATCATTAGACAACTCAACAGCTTCCGAGACACCGTAAGCAGAAAGAAGCTTCCTCTCATTATCGTCCAGCGGATGAGTACTCACCTTCTCACTCCTTTTCAACGCGAGCCTCAGCTCCTCACCCTCCTCGAAATACTCACGATATCCTTTTACAACATCGTCGTGAGAAGGACTTGGGCAAGAGATAGCCTCCGTAACATCCTGAACAAGATTCAGACGAGACACAATCCGAGTAGAGCCACAATTAGAAAGTTTTTTCTTCCTCAGAACCCGACCAGGGTCTACCAGAAGTCACCTTGACGGACTCACAGACCTCGCAAGATTTCTTTTTCGTGAAGCAGGGACCTTGACACTAACAGGAGCAGCGAGATCCGTAACACATTGATCCGAGCTCACTTTCCAATCAATGCTAGCATCACTAACTCCAGCACGAGTAGTGCGAGCAACAACAGCTTCAGCACGAGACTCAGTAAATAAAGCTCGCTCCGCTTTAGTCATAGTGTACAAACCACTATGCTCCAAGATACCCTCGAAGAGAAACGCCTCCATAGGAAAATGGTGAAGCTTCGAGAATCGATCATTGATCCTTTGCTCTTCGGCAGTTAAGTGAAGATCCTTCTGCCTGTTGGGAACTCGAAATGATCGCAAAATCAAACGGCCTCACAATCGGAAATGGACGGAGTTCAAGGAAGCGTAAAACCAAGACCGCGACCAATCACGGATGTCGTCGTTGAGGTTATTGAAACAGTCTAGAGAACGAAGGAAACATATATCCCTATTCACCAATAGACCAACCGCTTAATGCAAAACCCTCGTAGTCAAAGAAATGTTGGATAAAATAGCCCTCGCGTAAGAGGAAACCATTTGGGCAGGAGGAATGCCCAAAAAGTTCATACACTCCCAGAGTAGCTCTGAAATCGAGAACCGAAAGCCCGAAGAAAACATGCACGAATACAGTACGATGTACCCAGCCTTCGGATTACAAGGGCTATCAACCTGCCTAGGCAAAATAATCTCGAGGTCGAGCAGGAGATTATAATCAGAACATAGACTGTCCAGCGTCGCTTGAGAAGCTCTATTGGGAGAATAATGAACTTCACACGAAGTTAGCGACTTACCACTAGGAAGCAATGAAAATGGAGAATATGAAGGAATGAGCAAACCCTAATTTCAAAGATAGCGTGAAGATGGAAAATGAACTCGTCACATCTCCTTTTATGAGTCGGGCAATGAAGGGACGACTCATGGGACAACGTGCGAGATATGATGGCTATGCGAAATTCCAAAAATGTGAGCAAAAATGAAAGGGAAAGCAAAGAATCGAGACACCAACTCGCGAAAAGCTACTGACAACATTAAATACAAGGTAATGATGAAATTAAAAGGCAAACCGTCATGAAGTTAGTAGCCACGTCAGCATGCCCACTAACTAAGGGGGAGTAGCTGATGATACATCAAAATAGATCGATCATCACGGTCGTACACGTGGCATATAGATTCACCACGAGGACTCAACGCTTAATCTATCAGACCAGCTCATAAAGCCCAGGAAGATTAATACCAATTACAGAGGCCCAGACACAAACAAGGCCCAAACGAATCAGAGCCCAAATCCAGGCCCGACACGAGTTCTCTCATTAAGAAGATGAACGTTGCATCAAAAAAAGAGCTGTGGAGGGAGTTACGCCTCCCCAAGCGCATCTCCATTAAGGAGGAGACTGTTACAAGAAACATCTCATTCCATTGCGCCTCACGTGCTTAAGTCACGCAGGGAGTTAACCACGACCATTATAAAAGGTAAAAAGAACATTTGACACAGGTATGCAACTTTAACTGAGTTTTGTCCAGATTTCCTTGCTTCTTCCAACAGAGTTACTGATTTAAGTATCGAAGTGCCTTCGAGCACCAAAAAGGTGGTATTTGGCAGTCTAATGATTGTTTTGCAGGTCAAACTCACAGAAGGACGATTTTTTGATGCATCAATGGTAATGATGATGAAGATGAAGAGAATGGTCAAAGAACTAAAAATTTCTTAAGAGTGGATGACTTAGCTTTGTCCAAGACATGGAGGAGAGTTACCGATGATCGGACTTGTGGCAAAGACCAAACCGAAATTATAGTTTGGGAGAAGGTCTGTTTTAATTTCTACAAAGTCATTCCAAATGGCGAACCAAGACGTGCAAAGTCTTTTAGATATCCCATAAAAGACTTGAGAAGAATGTTTCTAAATAAACAAGCAAAAATATCGCCTTTGTAGGAAGATCGTGATGGACTGAATGGATAGAGTAAGTTTTTTTAATTTGTGCACTTTTAGGCCATTATATTTTATTTTTGATATCGTGTACAAAATTTAGGACCTTATGCCATTATTTTTTTATTTTTTATTTATATCTTGACATTGTGTATAAAATTTATTTTGTTTTAGTTAGGGCACATTCGGGATGAGTTCGCAACAGATACGAGTCACGAGTTCGCATTTGAACATGTTCCTTGACACATTTAATGGGCATCACTATATGGACATAACATTGGAGTTGAAGGACTTCCCTTTTTACACAATCAACCGCGGGTTTTGATCCTTCAACACCTTCAAGTTTAAATGGCAGAGACAAAAGGACGTTTAAGGACATTACCTTGGATAGCACCCAGAGTCTAGTACACCAGATATGGCCCAACCCATTGGGTCAAAGAAGGCAAAGACAAGAAAAAGCACGTTGCAACGAACAAGGCAACAAGCTAATGTTATCGTTATACAATCATAGTTGATGACGAAATATTGCAAAAAATGAGATAAACAACTAGAACTATTGAAGGTCAACATGGAAAGGCACAGGCAAAGGCTTGCAAAAGAGAGCAACGACAATGTATGATACAAATTGAGCAAGAAATGATTGATAAGCAAATGAATAACGAGATTATGCTTGAAGCTTGAAGAGTGCATTGATGAGCAACACTGACAATAATTAATGTGGCAGCAAGAAGACCGCGAAGCTTCGGAATGTCGCAATCGCTAATATGTTGTACTTTGAATGTAATATGTTGTAGTTTGGTTTTAATATGTTGTAGTTTGATTTTAATATTTAGTAGTTTGATTTCAATATTTTGTAATGTGATTCTATTATGTTGTAATGCGATTGAAATATCTTCCACTATGTTAATTTCAATAGTTTTTTTTTCTTTAAAATATCAAAGTGTAATATACATTAATTCAAATAAACATTAAGCTCATCTCAAATACAAAGCCAAACACGTTTATGAAGAAATAAAATAACATTAGTTATCACCATGTTTACTCAAAATATGTTTCACTAAATCAGCTTTCAACTGGAAATGAGTTTCCTTGGAGCGCATGACACGATATCGTTGAATAAATTCAACATAACGACCAACCGGTTCCCTGGTTACCTCCACTGGTTGAATATGTTCTTCGTTAACATGACTATATTCTTCATGCATACCCATTTCACCTTCAACAATCATGTTGTGTAGAATAATGCACGTGGTGAGGATTTGAATCATTAGGTTTCAACTCGAAGTCATCGCATGGTTTGCAATGATATGCCAACGAGCTTGTGACATGCCGAACACACGCTCTACAACTTTCTTGCATATGAACAAACAATGCCTCTTTTTGGTTAATTGGATTAAGGTAGACGGAGTATGCCATGTTGTATTGTCGCCCATTGTCAACAAAGTTTACCGATAGTGCTACGTCCATCATGACTTTGTCAATTTAATCTATCCAATATGTTTATATCATTTAGTGATTTTGGCATGCCAAAAAATGCATGCTAGATCCAAAGATCACAGGAAGTAATTGCCTCGAGAGCTATAAATGGGTGGCGCCTATTACCTGTGTAGCTTCTAGTTGAACCAATTGGACATTTCTTTCAAGTTCAATGCATGCAGTTGATGTTTTCTATCATTCCTAGAAAACCACGTTGTTTGTTTTCCTTAAGCAAGTGTTGTATATCTTCATCATTTCGTTTTTGAAAATATTTATCGTTGTAGACCATAATCATTGTTGAACAAAACTATTTCAAAGTCTCCAACGCAGTGGTCTCCGCAACTCGAAAATATACATCAACTGCATCCGCAGTTGTACCACTGGCAGTGAACCCTTTGTAAAAAAGCAAGATTTGCTTGTACCAAACGTTTCAAGAATCGGATTGAATAGAGATTGATGCATCCGAAATCATCTTTTGAATAGTGGATAAAGTAGGTGTCTCGGAGAAGTAGTCTTGTGCAACCTCCCATTGCATTCAACCCTGTTCCGATTTGTATATTCATGGGGTTGACAATCCAAAGACTCCACCGTTCGAGAGCCAAATTATTATTTGAGACGAGATTGATAAATTCTCTTTTGTCGCCGATTTCTCCTAATAATGTATTCAAATAAATAAGATAGCACACTTGACGATGAACTCCGAGTAAGCCATTCCTCAGCCCAATTAGGCATATCACTTGTTATACTTTTTGCAATACGAATCCAACCACCAAAAAACAATTAATTGAAAAAAATTGAATATTGGCTGAGAAATCAAAATTTTTTTTACCCAGTTTCTCCTTCTCCTCATTGTTATGCTCTTTTTTGAGTTTCTGCTCTCTGTTGAAGAAAATGGAGAGAGGTGAAGGCAGGACGCAACGTTTCAATCTGGGCCTACACACTCGAGTGTCATTGGAATGTCGCTTAAATCTATTAGCGTAAACTTATCCCCCCAAACGAATTGGTGTATTGGAGATGCTCTAACAACAGATCCAATCAATGCAATCATCTCATCTCGGTGACCAACAATTTTCTCTACAATCTTGTCAAACAAAATCAGATACAAAAACAAAAAAACAGTTGAAGTTCAATAAACATTAAGCTCATCTCAAATAACAAAGCCAAACACGTTTATGAAGAAATAAAATAACATTACTTATCACCATGTTTACTCCAAATATGTTCCACTAAATCAGCTTTCAACTGGAAATGAGTTTCCTTAGAGCGCATGACACGATATCGTTGAATAAATTCAACATAATGACCAACCGGTTCCCTGGTTACCTCCACTGGCTGAATATGTTATTCGTTAACATAACTATATTCTTCATGCATGCCCATTTCACCTTCAACAATCATGTTGTGTAGAATAATGCACGTGGTAAGGATTTGAATCATCACATTTCAACTCGAAGTCCTCGCAGGGTTTGCAATTATGTGCTAACGAGCTTGTGACACGCCGAACGCACGCTCTACAACTTTCTTGCTTATGAAGCCTCTTTTTGGCAAATTAGATTAGAAATTGTTGGCACAATGGTAACTTAATATAGAATACCATCATCTACAGAGTATGCCATGTTGTATTGTCGCCCATTGACAACAAAGTTTACCGGTAGTGCTACATCCAACATGACTTTGTCAATTTGATTTATCCAATATGTTTATATCATTTAGTGATTTTGGCATGCCAAAAAATGCATGCTAGATCCAAAGATCATAGGAAGTAATTGCCTCGAGAGCTATAAATGGGTGGCGCCTATAACCTGTGTAGCTTCTTGTCGAACCAGTTGGACAATTCTTTCAAGTTTAATGCATGCATTTGATGTTTCCTATTATTCCTAGAAAACCACATTGTTCGTTTTTCTTAAGCAAGTGTTGTATATCTTCATCGTTTGGTTTTCGAAAATATTTTTCCTTGTAGACTGCAATCATTGTTGAACAAAATGGTTTCAAAGTCTCCAACGCAGTGGTTTCTGCACTAAAAAATATTCATCAACTGCATCTGCAACTGTACCACTAGTAATAATGCGAATGAATGCACACATTTATGATTTGGAGACAACCTTGATTCTCCTATGCAGTTAACCCTTTGTAAAAAAGAAAGAGTTGTTTGCACCAAGCATTTCAAAAATCGGATTGAATAAAGATCGATGCATCCGAAATCGTCTTCTGAATAGTGGATAAAGTAGGCGTCTCCGAGAAGTAGTCTTTGTGCAACCTCCCATTCCATTCAACCCTGTTCCGATTTGTATATTCATGGGGTTGACAATCCAAAGACTCCACCATTCGAGAGGCAAATTATTATTTGAGATGAGATTGATAAATTCTCTTTTGACGCCGATTTCCCCTAATAATGTATTCAAATAAATAAGATAGCACACTTGATGATGAACTCCGAGTAAGCCATTCCTCAGCCCAATTAGGCACATCACTTGTTCTACTCTTCGCAATACGAATCCAACCGCCAAAAAAAATCTTTTAAAAAATTGAATATTGACAAAGAAATCAATTTTTTTTATTTTTACCCAGCTTCTCCTTATCCTCACTGTTATGCAAATGGAGAGAGATGAAGGCAGGACACAACGTTTCAATTTGGGCCTACACACTCGAGTGTTATTGGAATGCCGCTTAAATCTATTAGCGTAAAGTGGGTGGTCCAAAGGTCCACCCACTTATCCCCCAAACGAATTGGTGTATTGGAGATGCTCTAACAGCAGATCGAGTCAATGCAATCATCTCATCTCGGTGACCAACAATTTTCTCTACAATCTTGTCAAACAAAAACAAAAAAGCAGTTGAAGTTCAAGTATAGGAAAATAGGAGGAATTGGATTAGTGAACATAAGGATGGATGGATGGAAGAAAAGAAAAGAAAACTTAGTGTTTCTTCTTTATTTGCTTTCTTAAATTTGCAAATTTCTGGACAAAAGAATTTCTGTTGTGCATTTGCACTTTGCAGTTGGTATTTGGTTTATGATTTGTAAAGAATTGTATTGAAATATTTTTGTTGTATTATTGTATTGTCTGAATACAAGTTTATAAAACTAATTCTGACCTAACCTTGTAAAGATAGGAAACCTAAGACTTCTATTCTAATCTGACTTTCCTAACATATCCTATTTTGTAACACTTTCCTATTTTGTAACATAGGTAAACTTTCTTTCTTTAACACTCCCCCGCAAGCTGGACATGTAGACGCGGACGAAATGTGCAGCTTGGAGGAAACTTTGAAGTCCAATTTGGTGAAGAAATCATAATTGTCGAGTGAAGCTGCTAATGGTTCGACTCTAGGCATCACGATTGTCGAATTCTGGAAAATTCTAGATGATTTTTGTATGAATAAATCATGACTCAATTCGAGTCTTGGTATTGCTCAATTCGAGTCAACACAGATTCTGGATGATTCCTGTATGAAAAAATTATGACTCAATTCGAGTCTTGATATTGCTCAATTCAAGTCAACACAGATTTTGGTAGTAACCAAAGATGGTGAGTGTGAATAGTAGAGTGAAAGAGATTCAAATTTCTTATTTTCCCTTCGTTTCTTCTTCTTCATTTCTTCCCTGTTGTGCGATCAAACTTGTGACAGGGAGAGAAAGAAGACGAGTGAAAGATCACGTGGTGTACATCTGTCTGGGTGCTGCTATCGTGTGCACCAGAAAGAGACATTGCTGCTGTTCTTTATTGAGTTGAGAACTTTTTTTTACTTGTGATGGTACTAAGTAAATGAGTGCGGTGCAAATAGCAAAAAATTCAATATCCCACTTTTCTTCCTCCTCCTTCACGTTTCTTCCTCCATGGTTCCTCCCTGTTGTATTTTGTTGTTGTGGTGGTGATTGGTCGGTGGTTGAGGACGTGTGGAGGAACACACGGTGGTTGAGAGAGGCTGCGATGTGGCTGTCAATGTTTGGCGTTACTTCTAACAAGCGAGAAGGATCACCAAGGCGACAGCTCGGGAGAGTGTGATTGTGTATGAGGCATAAGAGTTGGAAGCAACAAACTGGTTCTACTGGTGATGATGCTGATGTATCATCCTTTGCCTCTTCTTAGCAATACGGGACATCATTGCCTGTTGCTGCAGCGTAATAGCATGATTGCCACCTTGTAAATGAGTGTGGTGAGGATTGCCAAGCATGTGGGACTGTTGTGATGCCGATAGAGAGTGAGTAGAAGAAACTGCTGGAACCTGACCTTGATGATTATTATCTGCATGAGAAGCCATCTGTGACAACGGCTTCGATGAAGGAGATGGTGAACGAGAAAACAACTTATGTTGCGGCGAGCACTGGTTAGACTATTGAGGAGCTTGATCCAGAATATAAGCCCTGACATAGGCATGGCCAGGGCTCGCCTTTCTCAGGTATTTGATTTCCAGGAGCCGTAGCAACACCATTCACTTAAGAGGGGTCGATTGGAATATTCTGATGCATAATCATATTCGCTCTGCCCACTCCCTTCATAACTTTAGCCTGCTGTTGGGATGGCTGCTGACGTTGTTGAGGGTGATGTTGCCCAGGCTGTTGAAGTTGTTGATGCTGCCACTGTCGCTGCTTCAGCATTGGCAAGTTTCCACCACCAGCTTGTGGTTTCAACCAAGCCCGTGAGGAGGCAGGATATTTTTTTATTTTTTTTGTAGCCCACCATGTATGACATGCCCATTGGATTGTCACCTAGAATGTAATCAACTTGCTTCTTCGCTTTTTGATGCGGAGATGGTGATGAAGGACGCTGATCGAGATTACTGATGCAGTGTTTGTGTGTTGTGGCTGCGTGAACGGTTTGTGATGGCTGAACTTGCTGTTCTTGATGATGTTTCTTCTATTGTCATCCCTTCCCCGTCTCTTGCGTAGTTGTTAGAGGCGGAGAAGAGCTTGAATCCCCGAAGTCTTAGGTCACCAAAGAAAGTAGCACTGAAACCATGTAAAGAATTGTATTGAACTATTGTTGTATTATTGTATTGTCTGAATACACGTTTATAAAGCTAACTCTGACCTAACCTTGAGATAAGAAACCTAAGACTTCTATTATATTCTGACTTTCCTAACATATCTTATTCTGTAACACTTTCCTATTCTTTAACATAGGTAGATTTTCTTTCTTTAACATGATTAGATACAAAAATAGGCTTTAATATCTTAAATAAAAATAACGAAGGTGTAAACGAAATGAGCAATCATTAATTTGACCTTGTCCACACCACACAAAAGTTCAAGATGGAAAATTCAAAATTAACAATGAGGATGATTGGTTAGTAGTGCTTTCAGGATATAGCTCTGGTGCACTTTCAGTTGGTGTTTGGTTTAGGAGTTTTTAAGCATATACACTTAAATAGATTTCTCCACTGTTCCCATAAAAAATGTGCAAGAGTGCTTCCAGAGTGAAACAACCCAAGAACCAAGAATCACAAACACCAAATATTATTCGTCAACAGTTCATTAGAGCTTAAACACCATGCAATCAATACATTATCATATATAGAAACATAAACCAATATTTGGCCTCAATAAGATGAGTTTGGATAGAAAATATAACCAATGTAATCTTTTACAATTTCAAAAGAAAGTTCAGGTCAAAGTTTCTCACTTATCCTAATCATAAAAGCGTTAACTGCAGCTGTATCCAAAAGTATCCATGAAGAGTCGAACAACTCATGAAAGAAGTCAGCTCCAATCTCTTCAGCTGCAGCTTTAAAAGCAACCCCAAATGCATTCCCTTGAACTGCTCCAAGACGTGGTTTCCCGCACACCCCTACAATTAAAACCTTGTTAGTTTCTTGTGCTACACAAGCACAGATCATAGGCTTCGGCTTTGCACCTTTCTCCCGCAAAGCATCCATCAAGAAATAACAGAATTTAGTTAAAGCTTGAGGATAACCCAATAATTTTGTGTCTGCTGCATCTTCAAGTTTCACCCACCTGAATTTTCTCCCGCTTCTAATAGACCCACTCTTGGTTATAGCTGCACTTCCTTGACGAATGATCGCCCTTTGTATCTTAATTGCAGTTTGCATCCCCTTTTTTAAGGTATCAAGATTGCTCAAGGACAAGGCATCATAGGCCACTCCAAACTGTTGAGAAGCACAAGATCCATCTGACTGCACAAATGATTCCAGCAATGCAGTAATCCCATACACCACATCAGCAGCAGATACCTTCGAGCTATAGCCATGCAAGCGCAAGAAACTCCGGTAGTAAAATTCATTGAGTCCATACTCGGGTAGAAGCCGTTCAAACTCATCTTTCATTTTGCGCTTTACTTCATGGTTCATGTACTGAAATTTCTGCTGACAGTCAACCAAGGCAAATCCCATTCTGGCCAAAAGAAGCTTGAGTTTCTTCAACCCATTGTCACTCCAAGTCTTCAACTTGGTTGCGATGTACGATGAACAAATCATAGAATCAAATAAGTTCCACTCTCTTAACAGCATCAACCTCGGCTCGTCTTCATAAGCAATTCTAGATGAATCTGGTGCTCTGACTTTTGTCCTATCTTTGAGGGTTACTGAATTAATTACGCCCACATTTCCCAACTCCTGGATCCATCGTTCGAGATCCATAACACCAACAAGATACCTCTCATTGGTTAGTCTCTCATGAACAAACTGGTCAGTTAAAGAGACACAAGCTAACCAAAGCAACTCCTTGTTGTTCTTATGAAGAGAATATGAGAGTTCAAACATTAAACAGCCAGAAGGCTTTCCATGGAAAGTACCCAAATGATAATACTCTTTTTTAAGCTTCCTAAAAAGCTTAATTGGGTCTTCTTCTGATTCTTGGTTGACTTTTCTCCGCTTACGACTACCAGAGCCATCGTTATCTTCATCCTCACTTTCAGTCTCACTGTCACTATCATCATCATCATCATTCTCAATTTCATCATCGCTATTCAAATCAGATGCATTAGCAAGGGCGGAGACATCAAAATCATAGGCTAAATCAGCTTGTTGCTCATCATCATTAGTATAAAGAACAACAACCTGGTCATTTTTTTCATTGAGGTTGTGAAGATGAATTGGGCGGTGACTATCAACAACGAAAACACGAGCACGAGGACCTAGATTTAGAATTCGATGCAAGTCACGATGGCAGCCCCAATTTATCAGAAGAATTGAGACAGGGTTGTCAAGATTAGCACTTGCTGCATACTTGTGGATTTCCTTGAAGGATGAGACTGGGTAGCACGCGTAGCGAACCGAATCAGATTCGAGTACATGGAATATGATCTTAAGGGCACAAAGAGAATCCACATCTGATGTTGATGGAAAAATCAGTAATGGAGAAGAAGATGATGCCAAAGCCGCCTCACGCAATCGAGAATAGAAAGTTGCAACATTCTCTTCCCTCACCATGTTTTACTAGTGTATTGCAACAGCTATAAGACAAACAAATGCAACCTAACCAAGAATTAGTATACAATATCCTTGAAAGGGGAACAAAAAGAAACCCCCATCAACTAATTTCTAGGCTTAAGGAACAGTCCCATCAATAGTCAGTATTGACATATCATCATGTTAACAATCATAATCTGCTGAACCTAGAGTGCCAAGTAATTCTATAACAATTTATATTTCTTTTATACTTGTCATGTGATCTGATGAACCAAACAATTCATCGAATACACTGAAAAGTGAAATTATAGACAGAAAACAATCTAATTACCCAATTATTTCAGAAAATCTCAAATACCCATCAATTTCTAATCAAAACCTAAGAAACCCAGATCGAAATTTTGCTTTTTTAATCAAATTTTAAAATACCCATCATTCCCTAGTCAAAACTAGTGAAAACCAGATCACCAAGTTTTGATTTTTAATCAGATTGTCTAATTAAACTTATCATATATTGAACAACAGAGATAGGGATTGCGATAAAGACCTAATAAATTCAATATTTCTGGATTCTAGATCGAAATTGAAGATACCCAGACCTAAGTTTTGGTTGAATAAGATGAAATGATTGTAAGAAACGGAAGAGCGAAGTGATACCTGAGACGGAAGTGTGAAATTGCTGCGCTAAGAGAAATGGCAGGTCTTCATTCTTCTTCTTCTCTCGCTGGGCATCTTCTTCTCTCGCTGGGCATCTGAGATCTGTGAAAGAGAGAGAAAGAGGTGTGAAAGAGGAATTCTAAATGTCGAGGAAACAGGCGAGGAAACGAGCGAGGGACGGGACGTGGCGGGGTGGGGACCGTCCACCCCGCTCGGGATGCGCACACCAAAAACGACGGCACGCATCCCGAGCGGGGTGGACGGTCCCCACCCCACCACGTCCCGTCCCTCGCTCGTTTCCTCGCCCGTTTCCTCGACACCTAGAATTACTCGGTGTGAAATTAAAAGTTTAATTTTGGAGTGAGGCTAGAGAGCGAGGAAACGGGCGAGGAAACGAGCGAGGGGAGGGAGGTGGCGGGGTGGGAGCCGTCCACCCCGCTCGGTAGGGGTGGGCACGGTTCGGTTCGGTTCCAAATTTTGAGGAACCTAACTCGAACCGTTTAAAATTTTATCGGTTCCGATTCGGTTCGGTTCCTCTATTTTGAACATTGGAACCAAACCTAACTCGAACCGTTTACGACGGTTCGGTTCCTACGGTTCCAAACGGTTCCTTGAAACAAATAATCTCATTTCATTAACCACCTCTTGTAAAGTCCTTACTTTAGATGACGCCCAATTTTTTCATGGAGATTCTTATATCTTTGTCATTAACTTCATTTTGGCGAAGTTCATAGGGGTGCAACAAAGATTACAAGAACTTAGGGGGGAAACAAAGTGTTGCACGGTGATTGTGGAATAAAAATGATCAAAATGTAACTTAGAGAAGATTAAAAGTTGAAAGAAAAGAAAAACACCTTCCATGTCAAAAGATGAGACAGAGCATTCAAACTAAGGTTTTGTCAGAAGAAAAGCAGAGTGAAAGCTTGAGCTACTTTTGGGTTCTCTTCCATACTATTTTTAGCTCCAGAGCAGAGAGGTGAAATAAATCATAAATTCTATGGAGGGAAAAGTTCCCCATCAACTGAACTCATTACACCCAATTTAGTGCTCTACTCAATGAATAAGAGTTTAAATCTAGTCTGTGAGCCAATTTTTCTGTTTATTTACAAACAGATATGCTACATTAGCGTAACAATTTTTTTTCTTGAAAAGTAGAAGTCTAGTTTCTGGCCCATTCTTCACTCCTTATACTAATTCATGTAACAAGGACAGTTATATGTGGGTCAACATTGATATGATGTATCAGCTAGTGCTTACCATACTAACGTCGGATGGAACCCCTCGAGTGTGTAAGCATATATCTGAAATCTGGAGTATGCAAAGGTCTCTTCTGCAGAGGTGGACACAAGCTTTCTCATTCACTCTGATCATCTCTCCTTCCTCTCGTCTCTCTTCTTCATTTTCTGATCTCAACAACAACAGTCGAGAGGGAGGGAAAGTGGAGAGATTATGGTCTGCGGGTGCGGGTGCGGCTGCTCTTTGGTCTTTGCCTCTGCGCCTCTTCTGCTGTTTGTCAAAAACTCAAAACAAAAACAAGTTAACAGTGAGGACGAGTGAGAGAGTGAGAGATTGAGGAGGAGTGAGGAGACCTAGGGTTAGGGCTAGAAATAGAAAGTAAGAAGTAAAGTAAGTAGGGAATTTACTAATTTAGGGTCGGGTATATAAATTCGGTTCAAAACGGATCGGAACCGAACCGTTTAAAAAAAAAATTTGGAACCGGAACCGAACCGTTTAAGAACGATTCCGGAACCGAACCGACTCGTCTAACATTTTTTAAATTCAGAACCGAACCGTTTGGAGTAAAACGGTCCGGTTCGGTTTGGATCCGCGGTTCCTCGACCCGTTTGGGGATCCCGAGCGGCACGCATCCCGAGTAATTCTAGGTGTCGAGGAAACGAGCAAGGGGAGGGAGGTGGCGGGGTGGGAGCCGTCCACCCCGCTCGGGATGCATGCCGCAATTTTTTGTGCGCGCATCCCGAGCGGGGTGGACGGCTCCCACCCCGCCACCTCCCTCTCCTCGCTCGTTTCCTCGACATTTAGAATTCCCCTTAATTTTGATATCTGTTTTGAGTTTTGAACATTAAATTGAAATTTTGATTTCGAAATAAGCCCGCTAAAACTTTCGCGCTTGCCTTTTGGAATGAATGAAAACTGAAAGGAAGAGGGTGGGGCAGGCCAGATCCACCAATTCATATAAACACAATATTTGTTCCTAGACCTAGTCCAAGTGGGTCACCCAAATCAGCCCATACCCAATTCCAAACCATAAACTTTTTCGGGGTTATTTTGCCGACACTAATCCTGAATTAAGGTCCTTCCATAAATTAATAAAAATGAGTAAGTTTAGGGAGACATGATTGGCGGCCACTTTTGATTTTTTTTATTTTTTATCTTTTCTCTTTAAAACACCATTCATAGAGAGGGAAGAAGTGTAAAAAAAAAACCCAAAGTGGCCACCAAACGTGGCTCCTTAAATTTGTTGAATAAAAAAAATACAATGTACCCTCCCAATTTCCAGTCAAGTCAATTATAGTCTCTTAGTTACTTAACACCTTAGTCACGAGCACGAGGACCTAGATTTAGAATTCGATGCAAGTCACGATGGCAGCCCCAATTTATCAGAAGAATTGAGACAGGGTTGTCAAGATTAGCACTTGCTGCATACTTGTGGATTTCCTTGAAGGATGAGACTGGGTAGCACGCGTAGCGAACCGAATCAGATTCGAGGACATGGAATATGATCTTAAGGGCACAAAGAGAATCCACATCTGATGTTGATGGAAAAATCAGTAATGGAGAAGAAGATGATGCCAAAGCCGCCTCACGCAATCGAGAATAGAAAGTTGCAACATTCTCTTCCCTCACCATGTTTTACTAGTGTATTGCAACAGCTATAAGACAAACAAATGCAACCTAACCAAGAATTAGTATACAATATCCTTGAAAGGGGAACAAAAAGAAACCCCCATCAACTAATTTCTAGGCTTAAGGAATAGTCACATCAATAGTCAGTATTGACATATCATCATGTTAACAATCATAATCTGCTGAACCTAGAGTGCCAAGTAATTCTATAACAATTTATATTTCTTTTATACTTGTCATCTGATCTGATAAACCAAACAATTAATCGAATACACTGAAAAGTGAAATTATAGATAGAAAACAATCTAATTACCCAATTATTTCAGAAAATCTCAAATACCCATCAATTTCTAATCAAAACCTAAGAAACCCAGATCGAAATTTTGCTTTTTTAATCAAATTTCACTACAAGAAAAATTGTGATCAATAGCGTTTAATGGTTTAGTAACCGCTATGACAGCCGGCGCTATAATAGACCCAGGGGATATTATAGCGGTTTTAAAACGCTATGGTAAGTTTGGCTTTTATAGCGTTTCAAAACCGCTATGGTAGCCTCTGCCATAGCGTTTTAAAAACGCTATAGTAGACTCTAAAACCGCTATGGTAAGTATACAGAGCAAATTTTTTTTTTTTTTTTTTTTTTTTTTACTATCAAATGACTTTTTATTACATCTCATAAGTTTTATGTCTAGAAAATAAAAATTTTAATGTGCCAAAGTTAAACATTTCCATGAATGGAAGCTAAGTAATGTAATTAATTAATAAACGGTATTACATCGAGTCACAAAATCTATCAAATAATAAAAATAATGTAATTAATAAGATAATGTATTACAATTATGGTACTTGGGATAACAAACTGAAAATTAAGCGATGGTTTTGTCCATTGGATCAATGAGAATCATGCTAATAACACCACCCGCTTCTCTAACAAAATGGCTTTTTTGCTTCTAAGGTCTGGGAGTTCAAAAGCACAGACAACGATCTTCCCCTTTATCAAGCTACGATCAAGAGTGTTGTTCTTGCATAAGCTGAAAAAACAGATCAAGACATAATAATTAGGACTGGACTTAACAGAACTGAATGGTTTTCACGAGGAAACATGCTTCAGTAAAATTTCAAATGCATCAGGACATTAATCGTGGAGTTTGCACACTTATATGGACTTAGTTCTCCTGACTATGCAAAAAGAATGCACTAAAGTGATGGTTAAGATCATTCACTAGGATTAATTTTCTGCGAGGACAAGTCCTCGTGCATCCATCAGAGTCCAAAACTACTATTACTTACAGATCAAAGGGAAACTCATTAAACTAGACTTTTCATTTAGCAGAACAGAAAGAATACACATTGGTTTTTCTTATTGGAGAGCAGAAAATAGTGAGTTGTGCATATACCTGCCCTGTAGATACGATGACTGGATCCTTCATCAATTCTAGGGATATAGGACAACGGAAATCATCCGGTATGACAGGAGATTTTGGACTACCATCAGCTAAGACCAGTAATTTGACCTCTGGATGAAGACTTTTTTCACTCGCAGAAGCACATAAGCTTGGATTCTCAATTTGCATAAAACACTACAAGAAAAATTCTTATTAATAGCGTTTAAAAGCACCTAGCAGCAACTACCAACCTCCCTCTCATGGACACTAGAACCTAGCTATAACTTGATATCAGAACCATACCAGGGAAAACGCCAGCAAAACCATCAGCTTTCTCTATAAGATCATCAACTGGCAGGGCTGCAATTGACACATCCTTGGTCTGGCCTAATAAAGCAGATGAGGGATACATGTTGATTCCCATCCCAAGACGATGTCCAGTTTCCTTTCCTATTGCCAATTGATCACCTGATTGAAGTTGAAAGCGTTAATTGGCACATGAATAAAACACTTAAGACTGAATTACCCATTAAGGAGAGAAAAGAAGAACTGAACGATTCTTTCTTATTGAAGGAACATTTCCTTATTGAAACTTCTGACATTTTTTAATCAACTGTTGCAGAGACCACTGGATGCAAAGGTCAGTCTTGTTAAATATTTGAAATGAATCAAAACCCATTTGGACATGAAACATTTATGGTAGAAAAGACTCTTATTTTGGATGTTTTGGAAATCTTGGTGTTCAAACATTGAAGGCTTAGTTCAAAACAGAGAAGCAGCAAAGAAGAGCAGACAGAGAAAAAAATATTGGATTAGAATTATAACCGTTTTTTCTTCCATAAACATCAGATCATCCCATTAATTACTTCTTTCTTTGCAGCTTATGTGCATCAGTTTCTGGACCATATCAATCACAAAGTTTAAGAGTCTCTGAATGAGTTCCATTCTTTCAATTTGAACCTCTATTGTAGTACTCTTTCTTCAATTTGCTAGACAAGCATAGAAAATCCAATAATTTTTCTCTGTTTCTCTGTCCATTTTTGTGGTGGCTAGTGCACACAACAAACCCCAAAAACATGAGATCCAAATGGTGAAGTTTTTTGCCCTGTCTCTTTATGTAATGAGGAGACCCTCTATTCATAGATCAAGTGCTTGTGATCACACACAGACGATGAATTTACATTGCTACCTCTATACTGTAATAGACATTTGTGCTAAATTTTCATATATCAAATTTTGAGGTACACGAAATTATCCTTCGAAACTTGCTAAAATACCTTTCTCTAGATTTTCTTAACCTATGTTATTCAAGGTTAAGAACCTAGTGTTTACACTTTTTTGCGTCTTTGAAAAATAACATCCTTCAACCATGTCACAAGGAGTCAAGAAAACATGATTTACGTTTATTGTTCGCTTTGAATGTGATGTAGTATAAAACGTCAAAAGCTGACTCGTTTTCTATTATAACCATGAAAGTGAAACCAAGAGAAATAATAACTTAGGTGGAAACCAAGCAGACACATCAAAGAATCAAATCGGCACTACATGCTATATCATAAAACACTACTAGAATAGTGGAAATTCTCAAATTACCTGCAAGTAACTTGCAGAAAACAACTCCCATCATAAAGCATATATTAGTCAGGTGAACTATGAACTAGCAAAGATAGTGACTAGACATAGGAACGGGTACATACCTGAAATCGGTTGATAATAGACATAAGAGCACCCAAGTATTGTTGAATATTGGCGAGCCCAGAACTCTGATCTCAAGTAGAATTGTTGATAATAGACATAGGTGAATATACTCGAAGGTAGAATTGTTGCCCCAAGTATTGGCGAGCCCAGAACTCTGATCTCAAGTTCCACATGCCTACATTGTCGAGTGGCACATATATAGCTGTCCAGGACTTGGGGTAAACCTGCAAAAGTGGAGACAATTTAAGCATTTCAGAGTGTGGAAAAAAGTTCTTGAAGCTGAAACAAGTACAAAGCTTGGGAAGGGGCAGAGAGTCTTCATAAATAGATTAGGACTGGACAGCATCTCACCTGAATGGTGCAACGTGCAACTGCATCCCTGAGATTGTATTGTTTCCTGCTTGCATCAGTCCACTGCCCTCCATCCATGCTGCACAACATAGTATAAGTAAATGTCAGAATGAATTTAGATGCACGCCGGACAATGAAAATTCAAAAAGTGGGACTAATATAATCCAAGCATAGAGGTGAAGCTTATAGAAAGTCCAAGCAATCCACTTGCAGTTGCCACAACCCAAAAGAATGGATCCCTGACAACATCCCTGCAGACAGAGAACAGTAAACATTAGAATGTGGAACATTAAACAATTCCAAGCAGTCACGAGAGAGGACAGTAGGCTTACACTTTGTAAACATATTCCCATTCACCAAATACAATAATAAAAAAAGTTGCAAATGGCAAAGATAATGCATTGTTTAGCAACACCATTGAAACTTCATTAAGAGACCCAGATGGGGTTGATTGCTTTGCAGTGTCCATGACCTGCCTTAGGGTCAGCTGAGAAGGAACAAACAGCAAAAATCAATTGGTCAGTAAACAGAGGCTAAGAAAAAAACCAAAATCTGTACTTGTCAAAGGAAACACATTGATAACAAAACCTCCAATGGGAGACCTTAAATCCTCCCACAAAAATGTCTTTGAGTTCAGCTGCTGTCTGTCAAAGTATAGCAAAATGCTTTTTGGAGGACAAAGCTCAAGAAACTTTGAAAAGAAAAATCAAGGTTTGAGGTCTCCCATTGAAGAGGCTCTTTTACTAGAGTTTTAAACAACTGATGAACACTGAGCACCACATTGTTTTTGAGGCCGTAGTTACAGGATTCTTTTTATCAGTGAGGCAATACTGAGCACTCTTGCTCACCATATCCGCAAAGTAAACACCATATCAGGCAGCAACTTTCCAGATGCATTCAAAGTTATATTAGTTTGTGTTTTCTTGCTTGTCAGGTTAGACCCGTATGGTCATGAGACTGGCCATGCTTGTAGGAAGTAACTCTTGTCATATAGGCATATTCATCCACAAGGCAATCAACATTTTTATTGAGTAAAAAGAAAAAGCTTATCAGTTATCCGTCAATCTATTTATTCCCATTCTAGTACTCGATGCTTAGAGAAGTATCAAGTTTAACCAATATAATGAAGGAAATTTACCATTTGCATCATTGAAAGAACATAAACTTCACTGTCAAATACAATCAGAAGAAAAAAAGCTTGAATTAGTACGATTTTTCTCGTGTATTAATCTCTTGGTAAATTTTGTAAAAGTGTGCTTGATATTTGCATAAATATCAAATGCTCCTACAAATGTTAGTAAGGTAACATAGAACGTGGTTCTAGTGTAAAACTTAACCTTTGCATCATGGTATAGACAATTCGGACTCAACACAGAACATCAACATAATAAAGACTAATATGGATGGCTTACTTGTTCATCCAAAACTGAATTCAGCTTCAGCTCTTGCCTTAGTTGTTGGAGGGCAATCCTTTCAATGCTGACATTGTTCCGCAGTTTGGTAGTACTAGTCCACACATTGTGCAGAGTTTCCTATTTCATCAGATAAAGATAGTGTACAAAGGATTAATATTGCAAAACATCACATCTAAGCATTCTAAGCTGTTTGTTATCATATGCAACATCAATAAGAAAATAAACACAACAATCTTCAAAATTATGAACTCATTAAAAGCAGAAATTTTTTTTATAACAATTAATCAACTACACAATTCATTTTTTTATAACAATTAACTCGAGTCTTATGTGAGATCAAGAGTGTTATTCTTACCATGGCTCTGTTCCACGAATTATCTGCACTGAACTGGGCGAGGACAATATCACCTTTCTTAGGATTGAAAGAACCGATAACAGGGGCCTCTTGGATCTTCAACGAAGCAAGCTGCTGTTGGATGGCAGCCACTTTCTGTTCTCCAACTGTCTGGACATAAAACTTACCACCATCCAAAATTTCTGTGACCACAACCTGATTGAGAAAATTCAGATTGAATGTCAATTATTAAATCTAAACAGATGTAACGGAGAGTCCTACATAATGCATTGTTTTCTCTAGGCACCTGAAGCACTTCCTTCTTTTTGTCGATGTCAGCAGTTGAACCATTTGTAGCTTCTTGCCCTTCAAGATAGTTCTCCCATATCTACAAAAATATATTGAGTAAGCAGGTTCATATAAAGAACACTGGCCATAGAATAATATGTTAAACATGTAAAGGGCACGCACTTTCAATTTCTGCCGCTTTGCAGATTGTTCTGCTAGTGCAAGAAGGTGGGCATCTGCAATTCTGTCAGCACCAAAGGAAGTTTGAAGTTTTGCCAACCCTGCTTCCAGAAGAGTTGCAGTGTTAGTTGTAAGCTAATACATAAGTCATTATATAAAATGTTATATCATATGACTCATAATTACCATATTCGTCGAGCGGAGCTTCATCGTAGTAGCGAGTAGTTACAAATGAAGCCCCATTTCTACCAAAGTTTGTTCCGCCATCGTACTGTTAAAATGAACAGAGAGTCAGATCAATATGATAAGTTTCTGCCTTTGTGAATGGTCTGTTAGGGAATAGATGCTTATCGCTCATTTGACATGAAACTCAAAAAATCAAACAACCAAAATACATATCGAACATGAAAGCATACCATATTTCTCAACCAAGCATGGCAATACTTTGTGGTCCCAAAGCATGCTCTGGAAATGCAATTTAATCAGTAACCAACTGGGACGCTACACTGTTATTCAGGAAATACAGTGATAAAGAAACCATATGCTTACCTCAAAGGTTTACCTTCTAAAATATAGCCGTGCACCAGTTGAATGCATCGAACTGCCTCCTCTTCTTTTGAGTAAGTAATATATCTGCAAATAAAAGGGTGAGGAAACAGGCAACAGGAACATCTGTGTATAATTGAAATTCCTCACTCTTAAAGTAAAACAATTAAAATCACGCAGTCCATTTCTATTACCAAACTCTAGATCAAAAGCAAACATTTTAGCATGATTAAATCACCATTCAATCGAAGAGGATACAACAGTTAATTGTGAATGCCCCCAAATAATCTCATATTCCTATATAGAAAAATATCCATGCAATCCTAACGAGAAAAGCTTGAAATTCAGTAGAGTAACAGAAGCCAGGTTCAAAAGGAAGGAAAGAAACAAGATAATAAAGTACTTGGGTGGCTTCATAATGTCCAAATGCATCGTATTTCTGAGTTGATTGTCTATGGAAGTAAACCTACTTATAGGCACTTTTAGCTTCTAGTGATAAATTTGTAAGAGATACAAATTTAGGAAGAATCTCTTATGTTTTTCATGTCTATTGTTTCAGTACAAGAATTCATAAATGGGAGTGTCAAAATCCATGACTAAATTTTCATTTAAGGAGTCGACAACTGGAATGCTCTCAAATCTCATGCAAACCGGACGCTCTTAAAGCAATATTTCATGCCAATCTGAATATGATTCAAGATCTGTGCAAATAGGCACGAGTTCGTTCATGCACAGTAGTTAGTTGATGTTAGTGAATTAACTTAGTTACATGTTAACAAAATCTAAATGTAACAAAGTAGTTATCCATTTGATCAGGGACTTAACAATCTAAGTGTTACGAACAACTATAGGTCCATCAAAGATGCCAATTTTACAGCTAAAACAGAACACAGAAAAAAATTATACATTAACTATAAAACAACTTGCCTGAATCACAATTGAGTGGGCTATCAGGTTCTGGATGAGCAATTAAAGCAATTATAGCCCTACAAACTGACTGGAGAGTCCAAGCAGGGCTCCATGCAGTCTTCAAGATATCTAAGCAAATCTCTCCTGTCTGCATATGAAAAAGGAAATAAGAACAACAGAAAGTGGAAAACACAAAAAAGTTGATCAAAAAATTAGAAAGTTTGAGGAATTCTCAGTCTCACATACTTTACTGTAATAAGATGTATGATCATTTTTTACATAGCCACGTCCACAACATACAGTAGAGTAGACTTTTCCGCGCCAGGAGGACCAAGAAGGAGTGTAAGCCTGTCCAGAATAAACACAAAACAGAACAAACAGTTAGTATTTGGACTGTTAGCAAACTAACAATTACTTAAAAACAGAACAGAATACCTAAATCGGAAGTATCTGAACTCGTTTACCTTCCTGGTTTGATGATACCGCTTATATCATCAAGGATTACCACTGGTTTTTTCTTGCTTTTAAGGATCTTAAGAGAACTCAGTAAGCTCTGCAGAATCAAAATCAGACACCAATTCAGTGAAAAATGTTTAGTTAAATGAACTCAGTAAGCTCTAACATCAACATCTAGTTTGGTCAAAATCAGACACCAAATGCGTTAAGCTATAACCATGTCCCTCGACAATGCAGCAACCACTCGAAAGAGCCCAGATGCCATCTGGTCAATCAGTAGGAGTAGAAAGTAGTGTCTAAACAACCTGCGGCAACACAAACTCTATGTCATTGAATTCTTAAAAGGAGAATCAGTCCAATGTGCAATGACATCAATACAACTGGATTCATAAAGGAGAAGATAGTTGTAATGTAGGTGGAAAACTTTGGATCATTGTAGAAGTCGATCTTAATAAAAAAGATTGCAGTAAAAGATTGTTTAGAGAGAAAGGGAATAAGATGTTGTAATTTGAGTCTATTTATAAATAAAAAGGGACAAAATCCTTTTGGGCTGCCTAGATTGCTGGGTGAATGGACTTGTCACCTAAGCATTGCCTTTAACATAGTTCATAGTGACAATGCAGTACATACATAATATTGGACAGATATCTTTCAAGTTAAGATTAAGCTATAGGTGTCAAATGTGATTAGTGAAAAAATCGACAAAGAAAGAGAGGAAGGAATGGTTGTACTTGAATGCTGCAATCACGTTCCCCAAAGTGAACAACATTGTTATATTTATCTGCAAGAGCCTGTACAACCAAGTGACACATTAGTTGTTAATCAAACGCGGGGACGACTGAATGAACAATAAATTCACACATCAAATAGAGGTGGTACCTGGAACTCAATGTGCCTTGGATACAAAAGGTAATAAAATAACAAAAGGTAAGTGAAAAAGCAAAACATAATGGATAACCATAATAATAAAATAACAAGATACCTTTAATCTCTGCGTGTGAGGGTCCATAGGGTTGGGCAACAGGTTGTACATCTTCCTTGATATCTACAATAAATAAGAGATACAGATGCATATGCAGAATGTGAAAAATGCTATTGATACTGAATAAGCATATGCAATTGAAATAAATAACAGCAAATCATAAATTCTGGATATTAACACAAGTTATATAAATTTCAGCTTTCAACAATCTAGAATCCTAATATTCACCTACCAGGGGGCAAATCTACTGATTATAGCACCAATCACTACAAAAAATTTATATTCTTCTGAAAAAAACATTGCTTTCCAAGTGTAAAACAAGAGCTACTTGTTCCAATAAATACAATGACATAAGTTTCTCTCAATTCAAATTAGACAAAGATCTCTATTGCACCGAAATAGGTTCATCTAACATGTGACATTAGAAATCAAGACAAAAGAGCAAAAAATTCAAGAGTTTCCTCCAATCAATTTTTCCACTTCAACATAACATCTTTTAATCTAGTTCAAGCACCAAAAATTACTAGAACCTACGAATCACTTCTTCACCGTAAATATACGGAAGTTTTGGTAATATTGATAAGCTCAATCTCAGTGAAAAGAAGAATTAGGTGAATTACACTTTACCTTCTTCCATATTATCAAATTTTACGACTTCTTTCGACTTAACTTGTTCAGATTTCACTTCATCCATCGAAACCACACCGTTGTTCTCTTCTACAAAACTCAACCGAAACCTTACGTTTAGTACATCATCGAATACAGTAGTGATAGAGAACGAACGAACGGTGAAGGATGAGATTCAGCGAATTCTTACCTGCTGAGTCGAGCTGCAACGAACGGATGCTGGATTGGATCTCATCCTCGATGTCTGCAACAACAACAACAAATCAGGCAAATGGTGAGAGGAAGAGATTGGGAGGGGAAACCCTAACTTTTCAACTTTGCAAATGGGGAGAGGAAACCCTAACTTTTCAACTTTGCAAATGGGGAGAGGAAGAGATGAGAACAATAGACTATTCTGCTTGAAGAAATCATGCTTGGGGTGCCATGAAAGATGAAGAAGAGAAGAGCTTTTGAGAGAGATTTGTGAAGAGGGAAACACTGCGCCAAGGAAGAAGAGAGAAAGAGAGGGGGCAAAGAGGAGGAGAGGTCAGGGGAGAGCATTCGATCTGCTGTGAATGACGGGGGAAAGAAAGCGAGACAGAGAGGAAAGCAAACGTAGAAATTAGAGGGAATCGAGCGGGTTAATTTTAGTTTTTCCCGCTTCGACTTTTGATAGAGTTTTATTCTTAAAATGCTATTAAATTTTGGGCTTTTACAGCATGAGCGTAAAAAACGCTATGCTCAAGTGCTATTAAAAGCCAATTGTGTTGTAGTGTTTTAAAATACCCATCATTCCCTAGTCAAAACTAGTGAAACCCCGATCACCAAGTTTTGATTTTTAATCAGATTGTCTAATTAAACTTATCATATATTGAACAACAGAGATAGGGATTGCGATAAAGACCTAATAAATTCAATATTTCTGGATTCTAGATCGAAATTGAAGATACCCAGACCTAGTTTTTGGTTGAATAAGATGAAATGATTGTAAGAAACGGAAGAGCGAAGTGATACCTGAGACGGAAGTGTGAAATTGTTGCGCTAAGAGAAATGGCTGGTCTTCATTCTTCTTCTTCTCTCGCTGGGCATCTGAGATCTGTGAGAGAGAGAAAAAAAGGTGTGAAATTAAAAGTTTAATTTTGATATCTGTTTTGAGTTTTGAACATTAAATTGAAATTTTGATTTCGAAATAAGCCCGCTAAAACTTTCGCGCTTGCCTTTTGGAATGAATGAAAACTGAAAGGAAGAGGGTGGGGCAGGCCAGATCCACCAATTCATATAAACAACAATATCACTAAGGATCTGTTTTGTTGCACGGAAAATAAACATGGAAATTGAAATCATTTCCACGAATCCGAGTCCGAGGCCTCCTTCTCGGACTTGGATTCCCATGAGTAGTGGGAAAATAGTCTAGTCAAGAATCGATTTCTTGTTAGTAAATAGACAACTAAACAGCGGAAACGAATTCGTGAAAATGATTTCAATTTCCATGTCTATTTTTCGTGCAACCAAACAAACCCTAAGGGCAGAAGGAAAGGAAAAACAATTCATGAAAATTGTTTATGTTGATTTGAATGAAGACGTAAATATCAAAATAGACGTAAATATCAAATTGTTTATGGTGATGGTTGATGATACATCAAAATAGACCGATCGTCACGACCTTATACGTGGCATATAAATTCATCACGAGGATACAACGCTCAATCTATCGGGCCAACTCATTAAGCCCATGAAGAATAAACCAATTACAGAGGCCCAGACGAGGTCTACCAATGAGGAGACACAAACAGGGCCCCAACTCAGGCCCGAACGAATCAAAGCCCAAATCCATGCCCGACACGAGTTCTCTCATAAGAAGATGAACGTTGCACCCAAAAAAAAGTCGTGGAGGGAGTTACACCTCCTCGAACGCATCTCCATTAAGGAGGAGACTATTGCAAGAAACATCTCCTTCTGTTGCGTCTCACTTGCTTAATTCACATAGAGAGTTAACCACGACTATTATAAAAGGTAAAGAGAACATTCGACACAGCTATGCAACTTTAACTGAGTTTTGTCCAGATTTACTTCCTTCTTTCAACAGAGTTACTGACTTAAGTATTGGAGTGTCTTCGGCACCAAAATGGTGGTCATTGGCAGTCTAACGGTTGTTTTGCATGTCAAACTCACAAGAGGACGATTTTCGGACGCATCAGTTTGGCGCCGTCCGTGGGGAACGACGAGTTTCTTTTCTTTCTAGTTGATAAACCAGGGAGGGAACTCCTTCTTTAGCCCATCTGTCAAATCCTAGCTACCCTTCTATAACCAAGAAGCCTTCTCTCGTTGACAACCCTGATGCTACAAACAAAAAATTTTCCCTTCTCTAATAGCACGTCTCATTCATGTTTAAAGCAGACAGTCTTCATGTTCAATCAGTAGTAAGTTGACTTCAACCCCAGGTAAATGGCCGTAAGCTCACTAAAAAGTACTTCCGAAGCTCAATTTGAGTAGTAGGTGGCATGCGGCATGTCATGAGCTGTTTACTTGACTATTGTTGACCCACCTAACCCTTAAACCTCATACAAATAGGGCCATGTGATCTGTTAGCTTCAAATGAAAAGGAGTCCCCTACTGTCGTTATGAGAGTTATAGGTTGCATTTTGTTTCCTTTCTAAAAACAAAACACACAATGACAAAGCTCACCACAACCTAACAAAAGATCAACAAGCCATCAGGGAAAATAATGCAATCTACAGATCCTCAATCCAGTAATGATCACGACAACTCTCCCACCGATGCATCACTGACAGCTAGAAGAGAAGAAGCAGCCCGGATCACGGGACCAATAGCGGCCGAGAATGCAGATCCATAGCACGCAGTAGTCCAGACAACCCAAACATCTGGCGACGCTGCCACAAACCCTTGGGTCGATTTGCTCATAACCCAAATGGGTCACATAACAAAGATGTTGGAGAAGATCACCCAGGAACGCATTCAGCCAGCCAATCCTGTTCAGGCACCGCCACAACAAAACTCAGCCAATCAAACTCAAGGGAGTGACGAAGTCCCAGTAGAACCCCAATAAGGAAACTTTGAAATCAATGAGCTCCATCGAGGCAAGAATCCATTGTGTGAAGGGACACTTACCGAAATCTCATTCAGAATAGGGGTCAGAGATCCCAACATGCTATACGAATTGGTAAAGTCGTCGTTCTCCGACGCCCTCATGAAAATGACAACGTCGAAAAAGTTTACTCCCCCAAAATTCGAAGTATATGATGGCACTTCCGGCCCAACTGACCACCTGAAACACTTCTACCACGGGATGGCCCTGAACGAGACAACGGAGTCGATCTTATGCAGGACATTCCCAATTAGCCTCAAGTCCACAACAATGAATTGGTTCAATAGCCTACCACCAAGGTCAATAGATTCCTTTTAAGCTTTGGCCACCACTTTCATCACCAGATTCATCAGAAGCCAACGGATGAGGAAAGGGCCACACTACCTCCTGCATATCGGGCAGAAGCCCGAATAAACAATACGGGAATGTGTCACCCACTTTACCAATGAATTGACAATGATTGATAGATGTAGCGACGACACAGCCGCTGCAACCTTTGTAGCCAGATTGAAGAGAGACCCCTTCTTTGATGCTCTTAACCTAGAACCTCGAAAGGGCATGGCAATCCTGCTAAAAATAGCACAAAAACATATCTCACTTGAGGAGATGAAGGCGAACAGAAGAAAAATGACCAAGAAAGAGAAAATCTTACAAGGAAACGGGAAAGAAAAAAGGAAAGAAAAGAGGACGACTAACAACGGGAGGGCAGCAACCCATCGAAGAAACATCGAAGTGGCGGAAGGAGCGATTCGCAACGACAAGAATCTGAGAAGCTACAACAAACACGAACTCGACACGAGCGAGTAACGAGTGTGATGAAGACCACATACAAGCCATATACAACCCTGAAAACAAGTCAAGCAATTATATTGAAACACATAGAGAAATGGGATACGTCAACTGGCCGTTTCGAATGAGATGAGATTCGGAAGGGAAAGATAAAAGCAAATATTGTTTCTTCCATAAGGATCTTGGGCACGATACTGAAGACTGCTACAATTTAAAAGTTGAAATCGAGCATTAGGCTCAGAAAGGACGACTCGACGATTTCATCGGAATGCCAAATAAACAGCTCACATGGAAGGAGAAAGCAGACAATGCTGCGGGATCGAAAGAATAGTCCAAAGAGCTAATATACGCCGCACACTACATAGCATGAGGAAGCAAAACATACGAAACAGCTAGGCAACCTTCTCATATTAGAACAAGGGTACTGACGAAACACTTCACATGGAGAAATTTGCATTAGCTAACTAGTACGAATCAAAAAATCTCTCCAGCGGATGCAAGCTCGACCCAAATCACTAACGACAAGGCTGACAGCAACACACTCGACCAAACCCTAATGGTTGACACCAGACACGGAGACAACATCAGCATGATTGGACAATTCAGTGTTGATGTGAGCATGATTGGACAATTCGGTGTTGATGCAAAAATGATTGGACAGTTTGGTGTTGACAAAAGCGCGATCGGACAGTTTGATAATGACTAAGCATGATCAAGCAAGCCAATATTACTCAACCATCGGATAAAAAAACACCTTGAGCTTGCCAGTCACAACATCATACACAACATACGAGGACGAAGCAAAGAAAAACAAAGCAACAAAAACACCAATCTCTAATACGAAGGCCAACAACGAGCAAAGGAAGACAAAACAAATCGTACTCTGAACCAGAGTAAATGCCTTAATAGCTAAGACTGGTGAAAACATCAAAAAGAGAATATCAATAAGATTACGAATTTAGAAGCCCCAAATTTTCGCGTGGATAGCAAAATAGATACGTCAATGAATTAGCCATACAAAGCAATCAAACGACAAAAGTCAGATACACAACTTCTGGTCTGATCAACAACAAAGTAAAGGTTGGACACCCAAATCAACTAAACACAAAAACTTTGAATCGACCGAGATGTCGAGTTAACGAAGTAATGTTGGACACCCGAGTCAACTAAACACAAAAAAACTTTGAGTCGACCGAGATGTCAAGTTAACGAAGTAAAGGTTGGATACCTGAGTCAACTAAACACAAAAAACTTCGAATCGACCAAGATGTTGAGTTAACAAAGTAAAGGTTGGACACCCGAATCAACTAAACACAAACTTCGAATCGACCGAGATTTTGAGTTAACGAAATAAAAGTTGGACACCCGAGTCAACTAAACACAAACTTTGAATAGACCGAGATGTCGAGTTAACGAAGTAAAGGTTGGACACCAGAGTCAACTAAACACAAACTTCGAATCGACCGAGATTTCGAGTTAACGAAGTAAAAGTTGGACACCCGAGTCAACTAAACACAAATTTTGAGTCGAGTTAACGAAGTAAAAGTTGGACACCCGAGTCAACTAAACACATAAACTTCGAGTCGACCAAGATGTCGAATTAACGAAGTAAAAGTTGGACACTCGAGTCAACTAAATACATAAACTTCAAGTCGACCAAGATGCCAAGTTAACAAAGTAAAAGTTGGACACCTGAATCACCTTACCACAAAAAAAAACTTTGAGTCAACCAAGATGTCGAGTTAACGAAGTAAATGCTCAACCAATAAGTTAACTTAACAAAAGGATTCCGAGTTGACAAAAACAAAGTCATAATTAAGGGAGCAAGTCAATGCGATTCGAAGAAGTAGAAGCAAAATAAACTCTTTGCAGCAAATCAGGAAGGACAACAGTGACCCACCATTAGACGAACGATGAGCCTAAGCTCAAAAACAACAATAAAAGAATTCAAAGCAAAAACTAGAACAACCACAACAAAACCAAAAAGAAGAAAAACAACAAAAGTCAATTTTTATTAATAACACTAATCTATTACATCCGGAGAAGGAGAAAAAGAAGTGGGAGAAGAAACATAAGCAATGGCAGGATCATCACCCCGCTGGAACAGAAGAAGAACTCTTTACGGGAAAGGGGAGTAATAATGGTTCTAGGGCGTTCAATGGTAGAAGAAGCGAAGGCTCCTCAGTTGCTGGAGCAGATTCTTTAACATCGTCATCCTCAAAAGCTTTATCGACCAGGTGACGATACTTAGACAAATATTCACCGAACCCCTCGATATAATCAATAAGCTCAACCTGCCCGTCAACAACTCCCTTCCAATCTTCGGCTTCGACTATATGAAGGTTATCCTTAGCAACAACGAGTTCATTTTTTGCCGCAACAAGCTGCCCTTTAGAGGTAAAGAGCATACCAGAAGCATCTGCCTATGCTTGACACTATTAAGCGCAACAGTTATTTGTTCCACCTGCCTCTCGTCAGTATCACACATAATGGATTGCTCCAATTCATCACGAGAAGCTTCATCGAAAACTGTTTTCTCAGCGGATAACTCTTTCTCCACATCACGTAAACAGGTGCAAACCCCATCTAACTTGGCTTTCAAAAGGGTCGATGTGATCATGTCCACTGTCTGCTCAAGATCGTGGTCGATATGATCAAAAGGGTCAAGTACATGCATCGAAGGCCTATCCACCAACCGCCTGTGCCATTCATTTACCAACCTACATGCACCGTCCTGCACATCAAGCTGAGTGAACCAGCAGAACTTGCCATCAGACTTGATACGGATATCCTTCGAACCAGGCTCAATCCAACTAATCCGGGAGCACTAAAGAACCACCTGTCACGCCCCGATTTTCGAAGAAAACAAAAATCCCAAAATCCACGTAGGATTATCCGTTTCCCCAAAACTCGAGAGATGAATTGTCATTCACTAAAAGTAACAGTTGGCATCTACGAGAAATAATCAATTGCACAATTTACCAAACTAGAGGAAAATAAAACAACTGATCTAAAAGCCCATCAAAAGGAAGAAAAAATTTAAACCTCGCAGAGCTAACGCTAACAAATTCAACAAATCACGAATGTATCTCTCCCAGGAAAATAATCAATAAACTCCAAGTTTTATTACACAAAATTAAATTGTCACCTACAAATAAAAATAAACGAATCTCTCGAACAACGCACAACTCCCAGCAATGCTCGTCACGTACGAAACGAACTGCTATAAGCTCGCCCGAGATTACTAAATCTCGAAAATAAGCTAGTCGGCTATATTCCCGAAGGAATGTACCCAAGAAGCCAAAGCCCACTTGGGTCAGCAATAAAGCTGGTGTGAAATTCTTTGTTCCCCAAAAAATCAATAAAAGAAATAGCATGACATAACATAACAATAAAATGCGACAAAATAACCAACAAATAGGTAGTTCCTCCCGAGGACATTATGTAAACCTAATAAGTAAAAATGCATTTACTTACACTTACACTGAAGGAGTTGACTATGGCAAATCTGCCCTGCAAATATAAGTGGACTTGCCATCCTGCATGAAAAGGGTTAGAAACAATTTTCTCATTTTTATTTGAATTTTGATTCATCTTTTAACGGATTGATCACTTAGACAATACCACATTCGCACCACCTCCGTGCCGAACATACATGCCCGTATGTCTCTCTCATATAAAGGAGGACTTCTCCGTCATCCATGCCCAAGTGAGGACACATCACATACAGGCATGCATCACCGGATACTCCTAACTATATGAGTAACAAAAGCCACTCTTGGGCTATCAATGCGCATAAAGTCACGTCACATTTTTGACGGATCAATATTAAAGCCTATCTTAGGCATACAAATTCACCTCATTTCCGCAAGACTAACCCGAAGGTTATTTTAATTTTTCTAGTAGGAAATAGGCGCCCCATCTCCGCAAGACAACCCGTAGGTTATTTAGTTTCTCTAGTAAGAGAGGGGAAATAATAAACAAAGAGGTGTGGTAGTTCTAAGTGATACAATTCCAGGTGATTTAAATTTTTTTCGGGAACCAAAGTTTATCGATATCCTTTATTGTGATATCTCACTTTTCTTTCACAATGACATTTTGTCATTTATCGCCCCATTTCTTCGGGGAAGCATAGCATATTCATAAATCACACTTTACAACAACATGGTGATCAAACCCATAGAAATTTGTAGTACTATGCACATGGAAAAATCATACTTGCAATAGTAACTCCTTATTGGGCCTAATACAATCCATTAAGGAATTTATCTTTACTTTAAACAGTGTTTAACATATATATGAACCCATACCCCTTTCAAGATATCAACATGCCCAACACAAATTACCAACAGAACCACCAAAAAAAAAATCTAATGGATAGGAAAGGATGATCTCTATTGGACCAGTTCTAAGGATCTTCTCTGGTGTCAGGTTGAGGAGATGTTGAATAAACGTGCAGTGATAGATTAATATCAGTAGACTACCTTTTTATAAAAGTGCAATGAATAAAAGTGATTTATAATTAAATAAAAGTGCAGTGAATAAAAGTGTCTGGTTGAAAAGATGTTGATAGTTTAATATCATTAGACTACTTTTTATAGGGAAGACTAAGCCTATAAACATGTAATGATTTGTAGAAAAAAAGTGACATAAAGGAAAACCCAAAATGCACTCATTCTTCCAAAATTTTCTCCAGTCACATTTTTTTTTTTTTTTTAACTATGTGAGCTACTACAATAATTCTAGGCAGCCCACGTCTATAGCCCGCCTTATGGTCCGGACCTCCCAGGCACGTGCCTTTGGGAGGGTGTCTCGCACGTGAGTAACAATTCTCCTACTCAATCTGCTTCAGAATGGAATTGCAAGGCTAACCCTAGGTAAAACCCTTGCATCCTCTCCTCCTCCTCGCGCGGCCTGCTCCTCCTCGTCGAGTCGACGCTCCTTATCGACTGCTCCTCCTCGACGGCTCCTCCTCATCTCATCGACTGCTCCTCCTCGTCGAGTCGACGAGTCCTCATCGACTGCTCCTCTTCGACTGCGAACTGCTCCTCTCCTGCTTCTCGTGGTCTGCTTCTCTGCGAATTGCAAGGGCTAACCCGAAAGAGAAACCCTTGCATCCTCTCCATCTTCACTTCATTCACCAACCAATCGCTGAAGGTATGAACTTCATCGAATTTCTTCTCACACTAATACACTATATCTCACACTGGTAAGAAATGGGATTTCAAATTCCAAACTCGATCTATATCTTTTTGCTCCATGAACTATGTTCTTGTATTGAAGCCCGTGAATTTTCCAGTGTTTGTTTGATGATATCATGTGAAATTCTTGCAAATCAAGCTTCTGAGTCTGTGTTTCTTGTCTCTGTTTTAGAAAATTGTATCAATTAGCTTTCTTTGCCATCAAATTCAAGTCTTGGTTGCATTTGCAACATCAATTTGATCTTTTGATTGAATACCTATTTTGTGATTCCCTTAAATTTGCTTGTTTTTATGAACAGGTAATTGGGGTTTAGATGTAAGCAACGATATAACTCTGGTCATTGTGTTCATATCTGGTTATTTTGGGGTTTGTGATTTGCAGATGGTGTGTATACTTGTTTGTAAAGGGTATATTGTACTCTCGTCTGGAATTTTGGAGTGGCTCTGCTAGAATGTGATTTGGTGAAAATGTTGAAAATGCTCTGCTAGAATGCTGAAAATGCTCTGCTCTGCTGCAAATGTTGAAAATGCTCTGCTGAAAATGTCATTTTGGAGGAGTGGCTCTGCTGAAAATGTCATTGTTTAGAAAGCTTGACAAGTTGAAGCTGATCAAGAGATATGAAAAGCTGTTTGATTGAATGATAGGCCCCCTATACCATTCACATACACAAGGCGAAAGAATAGGAAGGCTTAATAGTTGTTGCAGAATGCAAGTGCTGTCAAGTGCTGAATGCTTAATAGTTGTTGCAGAATGCAAGTGCTGCCAAGTGCTGTTGGTTTAAAGGAATGCTCAACAGAATGCAAGAGTCCATTGCATGTCATGTCTCATTATGTTAACCTAAAGGCTAAACAGAAGATTAAGAAGATGAACAAAAATATTTACTTGAAAATGTGTATAGATGATCATCATCAAGGTTATATGTTTTCTATTTATCAAGCTATTATTGGAAACCCGATGTACATTGTATTTGTATTGCTGAGTGGTGAGTCACTTTTGTTAGTGAGGTGCCCAACTTACAAGGGGTGTGTGGCATTACTAGCTTCGCTTTCCATGTGAGAGAAATTGGGGCGATTCAACAATGTAAGTTACATTATGTTTTTATTGAGTGATGAAACAGTTTAACTTTATCAGATGTTGATTTATCTTTATTGTTTTGACAAATACAAGGAACGCACAAAGAAGATGAACCTTTTATAACAAATGTTGAATGATCTTGTATTATTGTGTATGTTCAATACAACAATAAAAATAGGGAGTGTTGTAATGTATGTTGAAATAAAAGAAGAGAAATCCCATTCAATTGAAGTCCTTTGAAGAATGCGCAGAAGGGTAGTTACTCTCGAGGCAAGGTGCAATCTTGTGGTTAGAGCTGACTATAATTATGGAACAATCGAGGAAGTGGAAGGTAGTGAACATGGTGAGCATTCTCGTCATGCCACTAGAACAGGCATCAGTGTATTAGAGACATCGCATCACAAAGACAAGCACGTGAAGACAGGAGCATCATCACAATCACGGGCACAACTTCATAACTCTTCAATAATAAGAACTGATTTCTGATGAGTGATTTTTTTTTCATCAGGCAAAGAAGAAGCAGTGACATAGAAAACAAACTCTTGCAATCAAACATACAAACATAGCAATTGTTCATGAAGACGATTGAATTGCATCTTGTAACAGGTCTTAAAAAAACTTGGCTTTCTTAAAACTCATTTACATACTTCATCTTTATTGCAAACACTGCAACCACCGGATGGGGTATCAGAAACAGTCTGTCTACTGATATATTGGTTACTATTTCTATTCAAAACATTGGAAAGAGACGAGTAAACTAGAATAAGAACATATCCTTGAACACTATCGACAGTAGTTTTTCTCACAAACAATGCTATTAATCAGAGTTAAGCCAAAAACATGCAAACCATACACTTGACTGAGTTTTCCCCTTGCCCCCACAATAGGATTTTAGGAGCTTGAGCAGAACTCCAACCCAACCCTTGAAACAGAAATGAACACAAATAGTACAACAAGCAAAGCCACCAAGTATTTGGAACTCAACTTGGACTAGAACAGCAGTAGTAGCTGATGATGGTATAGAACAGCAGTAGTATTTGGAACTCAACTTGGACTAGAACAGCAGTAGTAGCTGATGATGGTATAGTATAACTCAAAACGACCTAGGAATCATCGAAGCTAGTAGCAATTGGGATGACCACGACAAGTATGAGGATCAGGAGAAGAATCATGCCCAAGCACATACACCTTCTGCTGCTCCTCTGGTGCCCCTTGGCAGTCTTGAGCTCGGTATGACCATCCTTGACATAATGTGCGGCGTGCATTCGTGACCGACATTCTAGCCCGATCAATGGGTGTGTTAGTGTTCTTGCTATTGTTGTCTGCATTCATTTTCTCAATCTGGGTCTTGATTGTCCGGGCTTTCTTGAGCACAGTAGTAATATCCATGTTAATCCCATTGCGCAGAGCCTTCAAAGCTTCGGACTTGTGAAGGGATTTGCCCTATTCATTCGCCTCTTCTAATCGACCCAGTCGGACTCGGATCTCCCCCATCTCTTCTTTCACCTTCTCTGCCTCCTCCAAGAAGAGTGCAAGTTTGGGGTCAATTTGCTTCTCTGTCATCTCCAAGTCTGCATTACCAGCTTCGAGATCCTTCATTGCTTCTTTCTTTAGATCGACATAGTTGGTGAAGGATTTGGTCATTAAATCATTCATCCTGGAAGAATTCCCCAAACCCCAATTACCTGTTCATAAAAACAAGCAAATTTAAGGGAATCACAAAATAGGTATTTAATCAAAAGATCAAATTGATGTTGCAAATGCAACCAAGACTTGAATTTGATGGCAAAGAAAGCTAATTGATACAATTTTCTAAAACAGAGACAAGAAACACATAGACTCAGAAGCTTGATTTGCAAGAATTTCACATGATATCATCAAACAAACACTGGAAAATTCACGGGCTTCAATACAAGAACATAGTTCATGGAGCAAAAAGATATAGATCGAGTTTGGAATTTGAAATCCCATTTCTTACCAGTGTGAGATATAGTGTATTAGTGTGAGAAGAAATTCGATGAAGTTCATACCTTCAGCGATTGGTTGGTGAATGAAGTGAAGATGGAGAGGATGCAAGGGTTTCTCTTTCGGGTTAGCCCTTGCAATTCGCAGAGAAGCAGACCACGAGAAGCAGGAGAGGAGCAGTTCGCAGTCGAAGAGGAGCAGTCGATGAGGACTCGTCGACTTGACGAGGAGGAGCAGTCGATGAGATGAGGAGGAGCCGTCGAGGAGGAGCAGTCGTGGAGTCGAGGAGGAGCAGTCGATGAGGAGCGTCGACTAGACGAGGAGGAGCAGGCCGCGCGAGGAGGAGGAGAGGATGCAAGGGTTTTACCTAGGGTTAGCCCTTGCAATTCCATTTTGAAGCAGATTGAGTAGGAGAATTGTTCCTCACGTGCGAGACACCCTCCCAAAGGCACGTGCCTGGAAGGGTCCGGACCATAAGGCGGGCTATAGACGCGGGCTGCCTAGAATTATTGGAGCTACTAACTGAGTTTCCCAACGGCTTCCACCATTTTGGCCATAATTATAACATAAATTTTGAATTTCCCAACATGAAGAAAAAGAAAAATAAGAAGACGTGATTACTGACACACAAAAATAAAAAGGTACACTTCAATCCATGAAGACATCCAAAGGATACAAATAAAACAGAACATTAATTTAGGGGGACGAGAATCTCATAGTTTTTCTTTCTTCTTCCTTTTCCTTTTGCTTTCACCCATTTTTTTTTTTTTCTCTTTCTCTTCTTCTCCTTCTTCCTTTCTCCCTTTTTTTTTTTTTTTTTTTGTGCGGCTGAGAAATAAAAACCCAACCCTCTATTTAGCCCAACTAATTTTGCTCAAGGTTAGTGATACCCCTTCATTTAGTTATTACTTGACCCAACCTCAAATTTAATAAAGCCTAAAAATAAAAATTATAATGTGCTGAATTAGGGTCGTTACACCACCCCTGATAGCGGGAAGAACAAAATGAATAACAGTAACAACAGAAAAACCATATTTACCCTCCCGTCGAGAAGCATCTGTGGCAAGGGCATCGCTAACGGTAACAGCAAGAGCATGAGAAACCTAACAAATAGGAGAGAAAACTAGGAACCCAGTTGCTTCGCTGACATCAATAGAAGGAAAAGGATAGTGATCCCTGAAACTCTGACCACCACCAATGTCTTTAGACTGTTCCACTTCTAGCTGAAGCGTTTTTTCATTGATGACTCGGGGATCATCATTAGACAACTCAACAGCTTCCGAGACACCGTAAGCAGAAAGAAGCTTCCTCTCATTATCGTCCAGCGGATGAGTACTCTCCTTCTCACTCCTTTTCAACGCGAGCCTCAGCTCCTCACCCTCCTCGAAATACTCACGATATCCTTTTACAACATCGTCGTGAGAAGGACTTGGGCAAGAGATAGCCTCCGTAACATCCTGAACAAGATTCAGACGAGACACAATCCGAGTAGAGCCACAATTAGAAAGTTTTTTCTTCCTCAGAACCCGACCAGGGTCTACCAGAAGTCACCTTGACGGACTCACAGACCTCGCAAGATTTCTTTTTCGTGAAGCAGGGACCTTGACACTAACAGGAGCAGCGAGATCCGTAACACACTGATCCGAGCTCACTTTCCAATCAATGATAGCATCACTAACTCCAGCACGAGTAGTGCGAGCAACAACAGCTTCAGCACGAGACTCAGTAAATAAAGCTCGCTCCGCTTTAGTCATAGTGTACAAACCACTATGCTCCAAGATACCCTCGAAGAGAAACGCCTCCATAGGAAAATGGTGAAGCTTCGAGAATCGATCATTGATCCTTTGCTCTTCGGCAGTTAAGTGAAGATCCTTCTGCCTGTTGGGAACTCGAAATGATCGCAAAATCAAACGGCCTCACAATCGAAAATGGACGGAGTTCAAGGAAGCGTAAAACCAAGACCGCGACCAATCACGGATGTCGTCGTTGAGGTTATTGAAACAGTCTAGAGAACGAAGGAAACATATATCCCTATTCACCAATAGACCAACCACTTAATGCAAAACCCTCGTAGTCAAAGAAATGTCGGATAAAATAGCCCTCGCGTAAGAGGAAACCATTTGGGCAGGAGGAATGCCCAAAAAGTTCATACACTCCCAGAGTAGCTCTGAAACCGAGAACCGAAAGCCCGAAGAGAACATGCACGAATACAGTATGATGTACCCAGCCTTCGGATTACAAGGGCTATCAACCTGCCTAGGCAAAATAATCTCGAGGTCGAGCAGGAGATTATAATCAGAACATAGACTGTCCAACGTCGCTTGAGAAGCTCTATTGGGAGAATAATGAACTTCACACGAAGTTAGCGACTTACCACTAGGAAGCAATGAAAATGGAGAATATGAAGGAATGAGCAAACCCTAATTTCAAAGATAGCGTGAAGATGGAAAATGAACTCGTCACATCTCCTTTTATGAGTCGGGCAATGAAGGGACGACTCATGGGACAATGTGCGAGATATGATGGCTATGCGAAATTCCAAAAATGTGAGCAAAAATGAAAGGGAAAGCAAAGAATCGAGACACCAACTCGCGAAAAGCTACTGACAACATTAAATACAAGGTAATGATGAAATTAAAAGGCAAACCGTCATGAAGTTAGTAGCCACGTCAGCATGCCCACTAACTAAGGGGGAGTAGCTGATGATACATCAAAATAGATCGATCATCACGGTCGTACACGTGGCATATAGATTCACCACGAGGACTCAACGCTTAATCTATCAGACCAGCTCATAAAGCCCAGGAAGATTAATACCAATTACAGAGGCCCAGACACAAACAAGGCCCAAACGAATCAGAGCCCAAATCCAGGCCCGACACGAGTTCTCTCATTAAGAAGATGAACGTTGCATCAAAAAAAGAGCTGTGGAGGGAGTTACGCCTCCCCAAGCGCATCTCCATTAAGGAGGAGACTGTTACAAGAAACATCTCATTCCATTGCGCCTCACGTGCTTAAGTCACGCAGGGAGTTAACCACGACCATTATAAAAGGTAAAAAGAACATTTGACACAGGTATGCAACTTTAACTGAGTTTTGTCCAGATTTCCTTGCTTCTTCCAACAGAGTTACTGATTTAAGTATCGAAGTGCCTTCGAGCACCAAAAAGGTGGTATTTGGCAGTCTAATGATTGTTTTGCAGGTCAAACTCACAGAAGGACGATTTTTTGATGCATCAATGGTAATGATGATGAAGATGAAGAGAATGGTCAAAGAACTAAAAATTTCTTAAGAGTGGATGACTTAGCTTTGTCCAAGACATGGAGGAGAGTTACCGATGATCGGACTTGTGGCAAAGACCAAACCGAAATTATAGTTTGGGAGAAGGTCTGTTTTAATTTCTACAAAGTCATTCCAAATGGCGAACCAAGACGTGCAAAGTCTTTTAGATATCCCATAAAAGACTTGAGAAGAATGTTTCTAAATAAACAAGCAAAAATATCGCCTTTGTAGGAAGATCGTGATGGACTGAATGGATAGAGTAAGTTTTTTTAATTTGTGCACTTTTAGGCCATTATATTTTATTTTTGATATCGTGTACAAAATTTAGGACCTTATGCCATTATTTTTTTATTTTTTATTTATATCTTGACATTGTGTATAAAATTTATTTTGTTTTAGTTAGGGCACATTCGGGATGAGTTCGCAATAGATACGAGTCACGAGTTCGCATTTGAACATGTTCCTTGACACATTTAATGGGCATCACTATATGGACATAACATTGGAGTTGAAGGACTTCCCTTTTTACACAATCAACCGCGGGTTTTGATCCTTCAACACCTTCAAGTTTAAATGGCAGAGACAAAAGGACGTTTAAGGACATTACCTTGGATAGCACCCAGAGTCTAGTACACCAGATATGGCCCAACCCATTGGGTCAAAGAAGGCAAAGACAAGAAAAAGCACGTTGCAACGAACAAGGCAACAAGCTAATGTTATCGTTATACAATCATAGTTGATGACGAATTTAACATGGGCCTCTTTATCGATCATTTGTGCCATTCATTTATCAGCTTGCGTGCATCATCCTGCACACCAAGGTGAGAAAATCAACAAACTTCCCATTCGATTTAACTCAGATCTCCTCATAAGTAGGTTCCTTCCAACTGATCCGTGAATAAAGAATGCAGAGAATAGGTAGTATGGAGGAACCACCACCACCCATGGCCAGAGAAAACAAGGAAACAACATGAGAATCTCCATTACCATCTCGTCGCTCGGCAAAGATGGAACGAATAACAACCGAAGGATTCAAGTAGGTTGAGGACGAAGGAACCTCCATCCCTCCATCAGCATTAGGGGAAGGAGGAGGGTGAAACTGCAACTCAGAGGCCATACCTTGACTGTCAAGTTCTTTAGATTGAACAATAGCTAACTGGAACATCTTGTCATCCAAAGAGGATCTTCTTCATAACACTTGACGATGTCAAGGCCACCATACGTAGAGATAAACCTATTTTCACCATTATCCAAGGGACGAACAATATACTTTTCACTCCTCTCCATAGCCAGCCTCAATGACCACTTCATCGTCGACAACACGTGCAACAATCTCTACAGCCTGCTCGCAGTCAACAAAGTCCTTTCAGTCTCATTCATGACGTATAGGCCACTGCACCTCACCATATCATCAGTAAGATAGGAACCCAACGGTACCACCGAAAGCCCCAAAAAGCACTCACTGATAATCTGATCCCCACCAGTCAATTTCATATTTCAATGTTATCCAACAGACGCATAGAACCAATCCCGTGACCAGCCTCTAATGTCATCATTAAGGTTACCAAAACACACAGGAGAGTACATAAAACAAATATGGTTGGATGTCACGTTGAACCCCACCAAGGAATGCAAGATTCGAGGTGTTAAAGAAATAACATAAAGGATGGCCCTAGCATACGTGACAACCATGACCCTCCAACCATTCACCCCCATTTGAGCAGAAGGAATACCCAAAAAGTCCAGATATGACTAGAACAACTTTGAAACAGGGAACCGGAGACCGGCATAGAACATGCGATATATCCTTTCCTCGGGCAACAAAGATTGTCATTTTTGCGAGGAAGAATGATTTCAAGGTTTTCAGGCAAATAATAGTTGGAATGAACACTATCCAAAGTAGCCTGAGAGGCTTTGTTCAGAAAAAAGTGAGCTTCACAAGCGAAAAGCCGGTCACTGACTAAAATATCACCAACAGGCATCGTTAGCAGGGGAGAACGAACGAGGAAAAAGAGGCAGTAGAAGAAAAGAAATAACACTATAGATGGCGTAAAGAAAGAAGAAGAGTAGCCACAACACCTTTTAAGCGAATGGAAAATGAAGAGATCGCTCATGGAGCGACATACGGGACATAATGGCACATTAAAAATATGCATGAAAACGAATAGACAACAAAGTAACCGAGACGATCAAGCAGCTAAAAGTTATCGAGGTCACCGTAAAAGCACAATCGACATACCAACCGTCACACAGTTAGTGGACATGTCACCATACCCACTAACTAAAGGGGGGAGTAACTGATGATACATCAAAATGGACCAATTATCAAGACCGTACAGTGGCATAAAACCCCATCACAAGAATACAACGCCCGATCCATTGGGCCAGCTCATAAAACTCAAAAGGATTGAGGACAATTATAGAAGTCTGGAATAGGCACCTCTAAAAAAGCGTAAGCAAGATCCGAATCCAGGCCCAGACAAATCAAAGCCCAAATCCAAGCCCGTCACACATTCTTTCATTAAGAAAAAAAATGTTGCTCTAAGAAAGAGCCGTGGAGAGACCTATGCCTCCACGAACGCATCTCCATTAAGGAGGTGACTGTTACAGAAACATCTCCTTATGTTGCACCTCACACGCTTAAGTCACGCAGAGAGTTAACTACGACCATTATAAAAGGTAAAGGAAACTTTCAACAAAGGTATGCAACTTTTACTAAGTTTTGTCCAGATTTACTTCCTTCTTCCAACAGAGTTACTGACTTAAGCATTGAAGTGCCTTCGGCCACCAAAAAGGTGGTTTTTTGTAGTCCAACAGTGGTTTTGCAGGTTAAACTCACAGGAGGACGATTTTTGGATGCATCATTTTTCTTTACACTGAAATATTTCTTAAAATCGTGAGACCAAAATTAACTAGAAATCATAATCCTTGATTGCAATTGATTTCTTCTTCAGTTATAGCGTACACGACTTATTGCTCATTTGGATGATTGAGGAATACATCAATATTCCTTGGATTACTATAAGGAAGTTGTAGAATTTGTTTTATTTCGCGACTTATTGAATTGGATTAGTGTAGTAAACATTCTTCAATGACTCTTCATTTTCTTGATCTACTTCATTTGTAATTTACAATTCATCAACATTCGAGGTCCTAATTTTGCATGCTTGAATTAATGTAACTACACCTATATTAAGTGTCCACCAATTGTAGCCTTCGGGCCTGGTTTGGTTAACCCTATAGGGTCAGTCATGTAGCCTTCGGACATGGATTAATAAATAAATAAAAAGGGTCAATGACCCAAATTAAAAAAAAAAAAAAAAACTACACCTATATTAAGTTATAACCTTCTTATAGTGATAAAACTAATCGGGTCCATATGAATTTGATTTACCATATGTGATAATGACAATTGAATGACTAACTATGAGAAAAGGCATTACCAACGAGTAATTCTACACAGCCCGCCCTTGTGGCCTGCTGTTGGTCCGAACCCTTCCAGGCACGTGCCATAGGGAGGGTGTCTCGCACGTGTCCGACCAAAGTTTCGAAAAAAAAAATGAAAAAGCGGAAAATCTGATTTTGGAGGAAACTAAATAGGGAGACTGTGTTTGACAAGCTCAAGTCTTTGATCCAAAACAATTTTGGTGAAGTATGGGGTGTCCAAAACGAGATGAAGAAGCTTTCTAAACTCACTGACGAGGAGATTTGAGATTGGCTCAGGGAGTTGAAAGATGTTGCTTATGCTGCTGAAGATGTTTTGGAGGAGTGAGAATTTCAAGATCAGCAACTAGCCTCCGGAAAGGTGACTGATTCTCTCAAAGAGCTCATGGAGAGTTTTGATGAACTTGCTAAAGAAAGTGGTCAGTTTGATTTACAAAAGGGAGTTGTAGAGCTCATGGAGAGTTTTGATGAACTTGCATGTTGTTTGTTTGATGAAATGACAGAGTGATGAGTTTTTTTTGAATAATTTGTGAAATTTGGTGGTTTTGAAGTTAGTATGAGTTTATTTGTTCTTTTATTTGCATTTGTACTTTTATATGTCCAAGGAGTAGGAAATCCTAGTAGAGTGTCTGTTGGTACATCCATTGAAGTTCAAACATCATGTTCTGTTGAAGTTCTTGCAGTTCAAGAGGAGAGAGCATTAGCTCAGCGCCGATTGCAGCAGAAAGCCCGATCTCAAGTGTCCAGCTGAAAGTAAGACAACCTGTAGTCAGTTAAATCTATCATCATTTCATGCTTTACTTGTGAAAATTGTTTCATTGCTGAAAAAGTCGATATTAGAAAAATCCCACTTCAGATTACACATATTACCTAGCATGTTCTTTTGCAGGAAGATTGGGACGACAGTACAGTGAGTAGCAACATATCGAAACTGAGAATCCAGAACAAATTAAAAGCATCCACGAGGCGTGAAAGAGCTATGGCTTATGCATTCTCTCAACAGGTATGGCTAAAAAGAAGTCTTAAATGAGCAAGCCAAGTTACAATGTTGATTCTGGCATAACTTTTTAAGTGTTTGTATGATCTGTTATCAGCTAAGGATCTGTTCTAAGAAAAGACTAACCCAATCAGAAACATCTGAGTTCAACATGGGCTGGAGTTGGCTAGAACGATGGCTGGCAACTCGCCTGGTAAGCACAAATTTCGAAAATATTTGGGTTTTTTTTAGTGAAGATCTTCGGGGAATTTTAGTTGATGTTGCTATTTTGTGATAGATTTAGCTATCTTAAATCTCTTTCGCTACTTCGATGTTGAAATTTCAGTAAATTTGGTTGGTTTATTGGTAGTGTAGTGTTCAATGTGTATGTATGCTAAGATCTGGTGCTAATTTGGAGTGTGGGAATTAAATGATTGCATTTTATATGGTGTCGAAAGGTTTCGGAGACTTAATTAACTCTATTGTCTAGTTAATTGCTGTTACTACTGGGATCTTAAAATTAATTTTGTTCTGGATGTGTAAGTTTTTTAAGATCTATTCATAAAACACATTGTAAAAACATCTAGAAGAGTTGAAAGATTACTGATCTTCACAGTCACGCTCGAAATTACGAAAACTTTCAGATTTGGCAAATATGCCATGTGACGCAAATGAGTGAGCATATTACGATTCAATAATTTGGGAATATGTTAAGTTGTTGTATTTCCTCTCAGTCAGTGAGATTGCATTCTAGTTAGTTTGTTTGATTTGGCATTGTTATAGGGATTGTACTTATGTTTTAAATTTGGCTTTCTCAACTTGTGCTACTACTACATTTTTGAAGTTCCGTTAGTTTTGGATGTTTATATTATGATCTAAGAGAGATCTGGAGAGTTTGTTGTTAATGCTTGCGTAGCAGAAAGTTTGATGATTAGATGATTTACTCAGCTCAACATATCTAGCCATACCCAAGGGGGGTGGGGAATTATACTGGATGGTGCTCATAGAAGGCAGTTGCAGAGGATACTGCTTCAAATACCGAATGGAAAATTTTGGATCTATAATCATTTGAACTATCATTCAGTTTTCTCTTCACTTGACTATAAATAAATAAACAAGAGTGCTGCTTCTAACAGCAGGATTGGTGAGCTTGGTTGCCATGAAATGTGATATACTGGTAGGCTTTCAAAGATGCTTGTTGTCAAGTTTTAATATGTTTTGGCAGATACTACCCAATGGGTGCCTTGTTGCCACCACTCTCCGAGGATTTGATTGCCAATGAGATAGATTACATGCTTTCTAAAGGATGGATTCCCTGTCTTGAACTTGATGAGGTATGATCATTTGCTCATGGAAGTATATAGAGATTTGTTGGAATAAGCAAACTCATTCACACCTTTGTATGAATTTTCACGGCAGGTTGGACATGTGCATAGAACTAGATGCCAGGGTACTATGATGGAAGATATTGGACACTGGAAGCTGCCTATGTTAGGGTGCAACAATCCTGTGCAGATTCTCAAAGAAATTCGCAAGTGCAAGAAGACGTACCCCAATGCTTATATCCATTTTTTGGTGTTCGACAATCAACACTAAATCCAGTTGTGAATGCTGCTCCAGTTGTTACTGAGGTAATGTGTTGCAGATGGTAGAGAGTGCAAGTGCTAAGGTGTTGCAGAGTGCTTTGTCAGATGGTGGATTAGAATGGTTCTCAGTACTCTATTAGTATATTCTGTTAGTGGTTAGAAGGATGTTCTGTTAGAAGAATAATGCTATGTTAGTTGCTCTGACCTCTGTGAGGTCCTGATATAAATAGGGGAATAACAATAGAATTGCATTCATCGATACTATAAACAAATTGTACATTTGAGCAAATGCTCTTTAGGAGATTAAGGCATCTCGAACAGCCTTTACCATTCAGTTCATATTACATTGTAATTCTTTATTTCTGAGTGAATATTGTAATTGCAAGTTCAGCACTATCAATACAATTCCTGTTTCAGCAAATCTGTGTAACTGTGTTGAATCTCCAAGTCTTCCATCTAATTCTCTTTGATCTCTGATATGTATTCTGAGTGAACTGCTTCCAGTCTGCAGAGTTCTACAAAACAAGGTTAGATCTTATCATTTTAGTCCCTTAATAAATTTCTTGCCTGTGAGAATAGTTAGTGTTTATTTGCTCAAGATGCGTAAATCAACGACGTAACAGGCTGTTATCCGATTTCGGTAAATCACCTTATATTGAGTGTTATTAAAGAATGCAGCTAGATTACAATCTTTCATTCTTCCAATACATATAATCAAAATCTTCTAAACCCTCAAATGGGTGTAAAAGAAAGAAAAAGGATTTCAAGACCCAAACAATGTAACTTTTTTGAAAAAAAAACTACATTGCAATATCAATCATGAATCATGTCTGCGACGAAGTTCTCCATCATTTGAGTCTCCATTTTGTTAACAGATTTTGCACTAGCTAGTGTCTAGCGTTTGCTACTTAAGTGGGCATGCAGAGAGAGGAAGAATGGGGAGGTTGTCATAGTTACAGATTTCGATCATATAACCATCTGGGTCATGGAAGAAGAGCTGATCGACCTGCACACCGCTTCCTTCTTCCACCAAAGCAGTTGCATAGTTTATACCCATTTCTTCAAGCTTTCTCTTGACTAGTTTTATATCTGTGCACTGTTGAATCAACCAAAATGTAAGTTATTTTACTACAAAATTTGAAAAAATAGAATTTGAAGTCATGTAAGAATAGAATACGTACTTGGAAGGAGATGTGATTGTCTTTAGGATTTATAACTGGCAACTTTTGTTGGACATCATTTATTGAATTACTCTGCAACAAATGTATCCCAATACCATAGTTGAACAACCTGTGAAAATCCCACCAAAATCATTTCAGATTCATATAACATATATATAACAATGTCATTCAAACTACTAACTATTCTCAAGTGTCCATTTGTAGGGTCTATAAAAATGAGACTGGACTAAATGAACAGACAAAAGGAAATTCTTTCTATATATGAACAATTGATCATAGAATCTAAGCAAAGAAGTTGATAGATTAGGTGTTAGGTTCTGATGGTTAAAACCTCGGCACCATTCACTCTTCTATCATGAATGGGTATACTATTGACAGTAAATGCAAAACATCTTGAACTTACCATGCTCCTTCAAATTTGAAAATCTAAGCAATTCATAATTCTTACCATAAAGCCTTGGAAGGCAGACTGGATAACAATTGCTGCATTCTCTTCAATGGATGATAAAGCTTTTTCTTCATTTATTTGCTCTTCCTTGACTTCAATTTCGATCTCTTCATCTTTCCAGTCTTCCATCACGGATTGACTTACACGTTCCATAGCTAATTGACGATTGTTTCCAGCTGATGGTTGACTTGATAGGGATTAGGCAATCTAAATCCAGTGTCACCAGTTGTACTTATCGTCACCTACTTACTCCTTAACACACTTAACAATCAACAAGAATTCAATACTGTCTTTAAATGAGCCTTATGCATTAAATGTCGGGCAAATCATTGAAGATAAGAGTACATCGAACCCGTAAGAAGTTTTACCATAAGCAGATTGTATCTAATGGGCAAATATAGGTTCGATCAAGATGCTTTCCACCCATCCATTCTTTCCCACCACAAGCATCCCTAAAACTGATAAATGAATGTGTCAACCATTACTTGTTCTCTCCCAAACTAGAAATTTAGTTGAGGGATTTCTCATCTACCCCAAACATGGAAAATTAAGACAAAAAGATAGCAAGTCATTTTTCATCATCTTCATCGGTTACACAACATATAGTTTAATTACTCTCATAATTAAGTGTAATGCAATGCAATGTAGCATACAAAAATTGTGACAAGGCTGATGACAGTAATCACAAGTTTTATGCGAAAAAAAAGCCTAAAATCGTTGCGTCTAGACTATTCAGACCCCATCCAATTGTGTCATAAAACGTAATCGTTTCATTTGTAATCAGGTTGAGATGCCTGATTGAATGCATCTCAGTTTACAAACAAAATTCATAGGATGACATGATTATGACAAGTTAATTAAGGTTGGTGTTTGTTGGTTACATTAAGAAATTGACCTAAAACAACTTTTTACTACTAATTATCATGAAGTCATGTATCACACAGTTGAAGATTGAAGTAAATGATTTGTCTAGATTGAAGTAAATGTTCAAATGGTTCAATCTAGACAAATCATTTGAAGTAGATGTTTCCATTTACTTCTTAGCATTTTGGCAAACAAAAAACAAAGGCTTTGAACATCTGATGGAAAAATGTAAACTCCTTGTTTTGATTGTAATGCACGTAAATAGTCCATTGTGACTCCTATTTGACCTCATTTCAAAACCATATCGCTTGGACATATCAAAGTACAAATGCAAATAAAAGAACAAATAAACTCATACTAACTTCAAAACCACCAAATTTCACAAATTATTCAAAAAAACTCATCACTCTGTCATTTCATCAAGCAAACAACATGCAAAATTAAGAAACTCAAAAAAGCTCAAATAAACGTTACCTTTCACGGTCTTGCTGGTTTCGTGGATGGTGTAGAACTCCAAGTCCTTCTTCACTCCTGGTTTCGTCTTCGCCATGGGTTTCAGATGCCGAGTCCACCCATACCCAGAATTGAACAAACATAAATGTCTTCCTGACTGTTCACATCATTAAGCAATCTCCTATGACTTCTTGGATGCATATCACGGGGACGATATTGAGCCAACAATAGGTTCACCAATCTCTCTTTATTTTCGTCTCTCCCATAAACTTTTGGTTCAATTAAAAAAGAGCCAGTTTTTCGACCACGAGGGATTTTGACTCCCTTATCTACAACTCCCTTTTGTAAATCAAACTGACCACTTTCTTTAGCAAGTTCATCAAAACTCTCCATGAGCTCTTTGAGAGAATCAGTCACCTTTTCGGAGGCTAATTGCTGATCTTGAAATTCCCACTCCTCCAAAACATCTTCAGCAGCATAAGCAACATCTTTCAACTCCCTGAGCCAATCTCGAATCTCCTCGTCAGTGAGTTTAGAAAGCTTCTTCATCTCGTTTTGGACACCCCATACTTCACCAAAATTGTTTTGGATCAAAGACTTGAGCTTGTCAAACACAGTCTCCCTCTTTAGTTTCCCCCAAAATCATATTTCCCACTTTTTTTTTCGAAACTTCGGTCGGGCACGTGCGAGACACCCTCCCTATAGCACGTGTCTGGGAGGGTCCGGACCAACAGCAGGCCACAAGAGGGGGCTGTGTAGAATTACTCATTACCAACATATTGCTGTAATGTGTTTCCCAGAAAGTGGTTTTCTAGTTGTTTGAGTTTCACTTTCCAGTAAACACGAACCACAATCTATCTGTCTATCACATATTTCCATTTACCTGATTTATCTTTCCAAAATCTTTTTTCTTCTCTAATGCGGGCTCCCTGATTTTTGTTTGCTGTGTTACTGTTTTCTCCTTAAGTTTGTTGATTTTGCAGGTCTCTAACGCAATGCGATTTTGTTTTCTTGTTCTTCTTTCCTCCTCCCCTCACAGCCATATACCATGTCCCACCTTAATACTCTGGTTTGGATGAATTCTTACTCCATCACCATGAATACTCACCTATTTCATATACCCCATACTAGTTCCAACATCTTACCAATACACATATCCAAATCACCTTCTTCCTCCTATTCACATCCACATCATTATTTCACCAGTTCCCCATCCCACTATGGTATTAGCTCATACATTTTCCAGGCACATCATTATTTCACTATTTCCCCATCCCACTATTGAGATCCGAGTTAAATCGGATGTGAAGTTTTGTTGGTTTTCTCATCTTGATGTGCAGGATGGTGCATGCAAGCTAATAAAAGAATGACACATGCGGTCGGTAGAAAGCCCCCAAATGCCCATGTTGAATCCGGACCTTCACCTTGAGGATGGTGTTAAACTCGTCATGGAGGGGATGATTCATTTTGCCTATGTAGGGGTAACGGCCTTGAGTCGTTAGGTCAATCACAGTCTTATGGTTTCTTTGGAGAGGAAGTTGTCCTTGCTTCTCCTGGTGTTCTCTCTTGTTCTTCACCAGTATGACGCATTAAAAGTTCAATGTTCTAAATGAAACAAGGCGGCTGAAGTTGCTCAGCGTCGTTAGCTGAGGTGGAAGGTGCATGGGACAGATTTGTGGCAGCGCTCGAATCTCTAAGAGCTGACCTGGAAGGCGTCCGCACACGTTTGCTTGATGTGGAGAAAGAGATTTCTACTGAGAAGGTGCTCCATGATGAGACCGCGCGAGTGATGGTAAAGCATTCTAAAAATTGTGATATTACTGAGAAAAGGGTGGAACAATTGTTCTCTTCGCTTGAGGAGGTCAAGGCTGATTCTTCTGCGATGTTTTCTACTATCGAGGGCCAAATTATCGTTGTAAGAAGTGAGCTTGCTTTTGTTAAGGATAGACTCCGTGTTATGGAGGTGGCAGACTGGCAACACGTTGTTGATGGTTGGAATGAGCTTTTTTATTATATTGAGGGTTTTGGTGTCGATTTGACCCAGTATTGTCCTCTGGTACATTAGATTTTTGAGGAATGGAAGTGTCATTGGAGATGCTGCTGGAGATCTTTCGAGTGTCCCACTGGCTGAAGAATCGCTTCCTTCTTTTGAAGAAGGACTCCATGTTGTTGATCCGGCTCCAGCGAGTGATGTTGTCGAGGATGTTATAAATGTTTTCCCTTAATCTTTCGTTGTTGCTTTTGTAATTAAGTGAATTTTGAATGAATGGAATTAGTTCCTGTATCGTCTTTGTTCACTTGTCGTTGTCTTGAAATTTGCATTTGATGTTTCACGAATGTTTGTAGTAAGCTTTCAGTGGTTTATTTTTCCCATGCTTTAGTGTCCATGCCTTGATCTTGTACTTGTTGTTTCTGAATTATTGTGGAAGGCTGCTTTCCTTGCATATTTTCTCCTTTGAATTATTCGCCTGATATCTTGCTTTCTAGCTTGTCGAGATATGAAGTTGCTTCGTTCAATTGGCTTGTTTGTTCAAGGTGCAACACTCTAGTTGATTCAAAGTCATTTCATTTAGTTGAAACTTTTTATTCGTTAACTCGATTCCTCGATCGATTCAAAATTTTTATTTTCTCTCTAACTCGGGTGTCCAATTTTTGCTTTGTTTTGAGTGACACTTTGGTCGACTCGAAATCATTCCTTTTAGTTGACTCGTTCATCTAATTTTTACTTCATTAACTCGATACCTCGGTTGATTCGGAGTTGTTGTTCAGTTTGACTTGGGTGTCCAACTTTTGTTTCATTTTGTGCGACACTCTGGTCGACTCGAAGTCATTTCCTTTTAGTTGACTCGTTCGTCCAATTTTTACTTCGTTAACTCGACACCTCGGTCGATTCAAAGTTGTTGTTCAGTTTGACTCGGGTGTCCAACTTTTGCTTAGTTTTGTGCGACACTCTGGTTGACTCTAAGTCATTTCTTTTAGTTGACTTGTTCATCTAACTTTTACTTTGTTAACTCGATACCTCAGTCGATTTGAAGTTTTTTTCAGTTTGACTCGGGTGTCCAACTTTTTCTTCGTTTTGTGCGACATTCTGGTCGACTCAAAGTCATTTACTTTTAGTTGACTCGTTCATCCAACTTTTACTTTGTTAACTCGACACCTCGGTCGATTCAAAGTTTTTGTTTAGTTTGACTCGGGTGTCCATATTTGTGAGCTTTTGTGCCTATTATTTTTTGTAGCTTTCCTATGAAGCTATTTTGCTTTTGTGAGACGTCGAATCCAAAAATGAAACTTTATTGAGTTTTTTTACTATTTCAGCAATCATTATCCTAGAATGGCTCTGTTACATCATGGAGAGTTTCTTCTTTTATTCATGCGTTGCTTATTGTTTACCCTTGCATTGGCGCTCGTGCCTCTGCTATTCCTTCTAATTATTGACATTATTTGTTCGCATGGTTGTTACTCCCCGTCTATGGCAGCATTTGAATCTCTGATAGCAGACCTGGAAGGTGTCCGCGCACGTTTGCTCGATGTGGAGAAGGAGCTTTCTATTGAGAATGAACTCAATGATGAGACCGTGCAGGCCATGGTAAATCATTCTAAAAATAGCGATATTGCTGAGAAAAGGGTGGAGCAATTGTTGTCTTCGCTTGACGAGATCATGGCTTATTCTTCTGCGATGTTTTCTACTACCGAGGGCCAACTTATTGCTGTAAGAAGTGAGCTTGTTGCTGTTAAGGATAGACTTTGTGTTATGGAGGTGACAGACTGGCAATGCATTGTTGATGGTCGAACTAAGCTTTTGGATTATATCGAGGGTCTTGGTGTTGATTTTACCCAGTATCATCCTCTGGTGCATCGAACTTTTGTGGATGTGGAAGAAGTCGTTGGAGATGCTGCTGGAGATCCTTCGGGTGTCCTACTGGCTAAAAGACCGCTTCCTCCTCTTGAAGAATGAGTCCATGTTGTTGATCCGGATTCTACGGGTGATGTTGTCGAGGATGTTATAAATGTTTCCCCTTAATCTTCTGTTGCTATTTTTGTAATTGAGCGGATTTTGAATGAGTGGAATTAGTTCATTTATCGTCTTTGTCCACTTGTCGTTGTCTTGAAATTAGCATTTGATTTTTCACGGATGTTTGTAGCAACCATTCGGTGGTTTGATTTTTCCCATGTTTTAGTGTGCATGCCTTGATCTTGTACTTGTTGTTTTTGAATTGTTGTGGAAGGCTGATTTGCTTGTGTATTTTCTCCTTTGAATTATTCGCCTGATATCTTGCTTTGATAGCTTATTGTGATACGAAGGTGCAACACTCTAGTTGATTCAAAGTCGTTTCATTTAGTTGAAACTTTTACTTCGTTAACTCAACACATCGATTCATTCAAAGGTTTTGTTTTTTTTGTCCAACTTTTACTTCGTTAACTTGACACCTCAATTGATTCGAAGTTGTTGTTTAGTTTGACTCCGGAGTCCAACTTTTGTTTCATTTTGTGCGACACTTTGGTCAACTCGAAGACATTTCCATTTAGTTGACTCGTTTGTCCAACTTTTACTTTGTTAACTCGACACCTAGGTCAATTCAAAGTTTTTATTCAGTTTGACTCAAGTGTCCAACTATTGCTTCATTTTGGTCGACTCGAAGTCATTTCCTTTTAGTTGACTTGTTCATCCAACTTTTACTTTGTTAACTCGACACCTCGGTTGATTCAAAGTTTTTGTTCAGTTTGACTCGGGTGTCCAACTTTTGTTTCTTTGGTTGATCATACTAGAAGCTTATCATGAATACTTGACTTGCGTTTTGATTCTTTGTGGGCTTTTGCCAATTGTTTTTTGTAGCTTTGCTATGAAGCTGTTTTATTTTTTGTGAGACATCAATTCCGAAAATAAAAACTTTGTTGAATTTATGACATTATTTGATCGCGTGGTTGTGGCTTGGTGTAGTTTGTTAGTTCCTTTGCGATTGATTTTGGCTGAATTTCTCTATGTTGTTGAGGTCTTTTGAGTGTTGGCCTTTTGATATAGTTCTGTTCAGGTGGGAGGTGCTTATTTCCTAGGGTGAATGTTGTGTAGGGCATATATTAATTCTCTTGATCGCTCTTTTAATCTCGTGGCGGTAGTCCGTTTTTTCCTTGCCATTGAACTGTTTATCTGATGTGCTGACGAACTCGTCCAACCGTCTTCTTTGGATTCAATGTTGGATCTTGTTTTTTTTAATTTGTAGCAGTCCTCGGTATCATGCTTGTGATCCTTGTGGAAAAAACAATATTTGTTTTTATCTCATCCTTCTGGGTCTCCTTTCATTCTTGTTGGCTAATTGACATTCTCCCAGTTTAATATGTGCTTTAAGATGTCGGTTCGGTTTGCTTTTAGGGATGTGTATGGTTTATACTCCTTCATTATTACGCTGGTTATTTACTCATTATTGAGTTGTGCCAACTGCAATTTCCTGAATTCTTGTTGGTTGGACTCTTTGCACCTGTCGCCTCGATGTTTCTTTAAATGACGGTTGTCCTCCCGTGATCGTTATCTCGTTTTCTTTCATATTTTTTTCTCATTTGCTCGAAGTGTTTTCCCTCTCGTGCTCGTTTCTTTTCCTCGCAGATTTCATTTCCTTGAAGGAAATATGTTTTTGTGCTATTTTCAGCAGGACCACCATGCCTTTTGGAGGTTCCAAGTTAAGAGCATCGAAAAAGGTATTATTTTCAATCCTGCGATGAAAGTTGCAGCGATTGTGTTGTCGTTGCATCCATCAATCATGGTTAGTTCGTTGGTGAGACGACTAACATATTCTCGTATTTTTTCATCCGAATTTTGTCGGATATGTAGAAAGTAATGGGCTAATTTTCTCAATTGTTGGCTCTCGATGAATCTGGTAATAAAAGCAGTGGCGAAGGCCTGGAAAGAATCTATTGACCTTGGTGGTAAGCTATTGAACCAATTCATTATTGTGGAAGTGAGGCTGGTTGGGAACGTTCTGCACAGGATCGACTCTGTAGTTTCCTTTAGAGCCATCATATGGTGAAAGTGTCTTAGTGGATCATTCGGGTCGATGGTGCCATCATACACTTCAAACTTTGTCGGAGATAACTTCTTTGGCATTGCCTTCTTCATGAGTTTGTCAGATAATAGTGGCTTGGCCAATTCGTATAGTATGTTGGGATCCGTGACTCCAATCCTGAATGGTATCTAAGCAATTGTTCCTCCACACTGCGGAGTTTTGTCTCGATTGAGTTTGTTGCTCTCAGTGTATCCCTGTTGAGGTTCCGCTAGAACTTCGTCGCTCCCTTGAGTTCGGATAATGGAGTTTTGTTGCGGCGGTGCAGGAGTAGGGTCGGTTGGCTGAACGCGTTCTTGGGCGATTTTCTCCAGCATCTCCATCATGTATTTCATCTGGACCATTAGCAAGTCTACCTGAGGGTCTGTGGTAGCGCCGACGGTCGTCTCGGTTGTTTGAACTATTGCATGTAGTGGATCCGCGTTTTCGGATGCTAATGGCTCGGTGATTAGGATTGTATCTTCTTCTCCGATTGTTAGTGGTGCACCGGAGGGAGAGTTGTCGTGATCTGGAGTTTGCATTATTTTATCTGATGGTTTACTGGCTCTTTGTCGAGTTGTAATGAATCTTTATCACCGTGTGTTCTGTAAGGAGAAAACTTGTCATTCCCCACGGACAACGCCAAACTGATGTGTCCTAAAATTGTCCTTCTATGAGTTGACCTGCAAAATCATTGTTAGACTACCAAAGACCACCTTTTTGGTGGCCGAAGGCACTCAGATGCTTAAGTCAGTAACACTGTTGGAAAAAAGAAGTAAATCTGGACAAAACTCGGTTAAAATTGCATACATTTGTCGAAAGTTCCCTTTACTTTTTATAATGGTCACAGTTAACTCTCTACGTGACTTAAGCATGTTAGGTGCAACGGAAGGAGATGTTTCTGTAACAATCTCCTCTTTAATGGAGATGCATTCGTGGAGGCATAGGTCCCTCCACGGCTCTTTCTTGGTGCAACGTTCTTCTTAATGAGAGAACGTGTGACGGGCTTGGATTTGAGCTTTGATTTGTTTGGGCTTGGATTCGAATCTCACTTACGCTTCCTTAGCGGTGGGTGTATTCCAGGCCTCTATAATTGTCCTCAATCCTTTTGTGTTTTATGAGCTAGCCCAATGGGTCGGGCGTTGTAATCTCGTGATGGGGCTTTATGCCATGTGTACGGCCGTGATAATCGGTCCATTTTGATGTATCATAACTTTCTATCCTATACCACTGGATGTTAAGCCATATACCATCCCTCACTTAACGGACGGGATAAAGGTTGTTATAAAGTCAGCACCAATGACAACCACAATAGTTATGATGTTTTTCTTGGCGTCAGTTTTAACAATAGATGGTTACGTTGTTTTGACAAGGGGAGACACTGATAGTCACCAAATTCAGTATCTGATAGCTTCCAGCATCCTGTTAACGGAATTGAAGACTATTATGAAGTATGTATTAGTCACAAATATATTAGTTTCATGTGCAGTGTTAATGATAGTTATTTTGCCGTCAACGTTAATGACAGTTGACATCGAAGTTTTGACGAAGGATAAACAGGTGATTGGTACCTTTTTGCATGACAGCAACCGAATTGAATGGCCATCAATTTCATTGGCTGAATCCACAAACAAAGTATATCAAGGTTTTGTTCACCACATCTCAGTCCAACTACAACTTCCATCCAATTACATCAGTTCATGCATCAGTGGTGGCGGTGATTGTTTCAAATGCAGTGTTTCTTATTGATCTCTCAGTGACATTAGCTCCTATCACTACTTTGATCGCAACCCCTTAGGAGGCTATTCAGGTTCCAGCGACCGCCGCTGAAGGGTCACCCAAGTTCTCATGATTATCTCTGGGAACGCCCGAGGCATCGAGTCTGCCAAAGCGTTCCGGAATCTGAAGACCTTGTCCCATCAATCCAATCCAGATATCATTTTTTTGTCAAAAACCAAAGCCTCCTCATCTTCCATGGATCGCTTACGCCGGAGACTCGACTTCAGACATAGAGTCTCAGTTGCAGCCAATGGACTTTCATTGGCATTGCACTTTTCTGGAAAGAAGGTATTCATCTTACCATCTTTCATCTTGTAAATATTATTTTAATTGCACTTTAGATGATTACTGCATTTTATCTACTTGGTCGATTATTTTTGCCTGTGGTGAACCCAACCCCTCTCTTCGAGCATAGTTTTGAAACACTATGTCTACCATGTACCACTACCAATCTTTCCCGAGTATTATTAAGCTAAACTTGATAGCGTATTAAAGACTTATGATTGGATGCACCTCTTTCCATTTGCTATTGCACGTACAATTCACACTTCCACCTCGGACCGTAGAGCCATTTCTCTTCAACTAGTTGCTAATATGAATAGAGGTCCTAAACCGTTCAAATTTTTTCACATGTGGACTAGAGACCCCCATTGTAGAGAATTTGACTTTTTCTTGGGCTCCTAGAAGACATACCAGTCCTGACAATAACTTCCATCTTAAAACCAAAAAATTGAGTTACTGTCTTACTCAATGGAACAATTTAAAAAACATTCAACTCTCCATTCTGGAAACTCAAAAGGCCCTGGACAATCTTCAAAATGAGCACCCTTCTAGGGACAATGCTTTGGCAATTTCTATGTTGGAAGATATACTCTCAGAACTTTTTGTGCGGGAGGAACCTTTTTGGAAGAACAAATATGGTTGGTCCTGGCTTAGAGACAGAGATAAAAACACTAAATTCTTCCATCTCTTTGTTTTGCTCCGGCGCAAAAAGAACCATATCACCCCCCCTTAAGGATGAAGATAATGTTTGCATTCTGACACTGTTGTTGTCGGGGATATTCTCAATAACTACTTTGCCAATATTTTTGTTACTTCAAACCCTAATCCCGATTATAAGATTATGTCTATGTTCACTCCAATCATTAGTAGGGCAGACAATGATGCCATTCTTTCTATTCCAACCGAATTGGAGATCCGTCTAGTTGTTTTATATATGGGTAGTAACAAAGTGTCTAATTCTGACAGCTTTCATGCTTATTTTTTTCAATTCTATTGGGATATAGTGAAGCATGATGTCTGTGAGGTAGTCCAACACTTTTTCAATACTTGTCAGATGAATCCAAAGCTCAATGGGACTTTCATTTCTCTCATTCCTAAAGTAGGAAACCTAGTAAATCCGGACAAGTTTCGTCAAGTAGGGTTCTATAATGTTATCTCAAAATTCTTGGCAAATTGCCCGAAACCCCTTTTGGATGACATTATATCCCCCAATCAGGGAATTTTTCTTAAAGGTCAATCCATAGCAGACAATGTTAGTATTGCTCACGAAACCTTTTTTTAAATGAAACACTTCCGTAAAAAGAAACAAGTCTGGATGGCGATAAAAATTGACATGGCTAAAGCCTATGATAGAGTGGAATGGTCCTTCCTACTCCAAATTCTAGATAGACTTGGTTTTGCTTCTAAATGGATAAAATTGATCGAACAATGTGTTTACACTACCTCCCTGCAGGTCATGCTTAATGGTTATCCTCTTGCTCCTATCAAACTATCAAGGGGCATTCGGCAAGGAAATCCTCTCTCCCCTTATCTTTTCATTATTATTGCCGAAGCCCTTTCCCGTTTTCTCGCTCGTATTGAATCTGAATGAATCCTCAAATGTATTGTATCAAAAGACACTTCCCGTCTATCAGCCACTTACTATATGCAGATGACCTCACGATCTTCTGTCTAGCGTCGCTGGTTGAAGCTCACTTTGTTAAGGATATCCTTCACCAGTATTGTTCTGCGTCGGGGCAAAGAGTCAATTTTGATAAGTCTTTTATTTTTACAGCTCGAATGTCCAACCTAAGCATGCTAAAATGATCAATAGGATCCTGGGCTCCAAATTGTATAACTCTAGAGACAAATATCTTGGATCCCCTTTGCTCTTTTATAAGATGAAAGCCAATGATTTTCAATTCCTCTTAGAAAAGATCAATGTTAAGCTCTCTAGTTGAAAAGCTGGAGTGCTCTCCCAAGCTGGTCGTACAATTATGATCAAAGCGGTCCTTAACTCTATCCCAATTTATAACATGCAAATTTTCCTTTTCCCAATCTCTATTTCTACTAAAATTGACAACCTTGCCCGTAATTTTTGGTGGAATTGGACAACAGACGGTAAAGCTAAACATTTTTGCACCTGGGATCGCATCTCTAAGCCTCGCCACCTAGGTGGTCTTAACATTCTGGCTCTGATGGCTAAGAGTATTTGGCAAGTGCTCGCCTCTCCCACTAATGCGCGAGTTCAACAACTCCAAGCTATGTACTTTCATACCAAGAGTATTTCTCAAATCTCTAAATATCCTTCAATTTCCTCATTCTCATGGAGAGGTAATCTTTCAACGCTTGCCAAAATAAAACGCCATTTCGTCTGGCAAGTTTTGTCAGGTGACTTTATTGACCTTTGGAAACCTGCATTGGTGCATGTTGATTGCATTCCTAACTTCCACGAATTCAACATGACTGCCAGGATCCCTGATCTCTGGACCACCCTCTCTAATCATCACCTTCAATGAGACTCTATTCTCATTACCTCTCTTTTCCCTACTCCGGTTGCTAAAGACATTCAAGACATCTTGATCAGACCCTCTTAAAGTCTCGATAAGCTCATCTGGTTGCCAGATAAAAAAGGAATCTTCTCAGTAAAAAATGCAACCAAGGCATTCACAAATGATCGGTTTGACTGTTCCACTTCTTCTTCTACCAATCACATATTAAGTACCAAATTTTCAGAGAAATGTAGAAAATTAAAGCGCCCCCACACGCCTTCTTCCTTTTGTGGAAGCTCAGTCAAAATATCCTTCCCACTATGATCAATCTATAGTGGCTTCACACTCCAATCGAAGATTGTTGCATTTTTTGTAATAACCACACAGAGGATACTACCCATTTTTCTTCCTTTGCCCGGTCATACACCAATTGTGGCAGGTCTCTCCCATCCCGATTGATTAGCGCAATGACAACTTTGTGATGCCAAATACCACACTCTTTCTCAACTTCATGTGGGATACTGCAAACATGCACAAAGATATCAAAGATGAAATGCTTGTCCGGTTCACCGCCTTTCTCCTGACCACTTGGCATACTCGAAATAATAGGGTTTTCAATAACACCAAGTTTTGCCCTCAGCAATTCCTATCCTCCTTTCATCGTACTTGGAAAACCTGGCAAGACCAATGGTTTCCTACGAACATCAACTCCCCGGGTCATCAGTGTCTTTCGCTAGTCAAGATATTGAAAAAATGGATTCCATCCACAATGTCTTTGCTATAGCAGTTACTGATTCTCGATCAAACCACACACCCATTACACCCTCAGAGTCAGACCAACTCTCCTATTATGGTCCTCTTACTGAGTTAGCCACAACCAGGATTCAACTTCTTCATTTCAAATCCAAACAGCCAGATATCACCCTTTGAATACTAGATACCATCATCTTCATACCATTCCTTTCCACCAGAACTCGGATACAATTGTTATTACTTATGATCATTGCCTCATTTCAATAAGGCGCAATTAGTGTTTATGCGATCAATCTCAAAGGCAAACTCATTGCTCAGGTGGCAAGCCCCATTGAAGGAAAGGTTACTGACAGTATGATGGTTGAATGTCATGCGGCTGAGGCGGCTCCTCTTCTCATCCAAGCTCGAAAGTAGAGAACAAGTTTTGTGTTGAGAGATTCCGAAAATCTTATTTCAATTTTGCATGATGCTTTGAGCAACCTTTAGTGGCCATGGACTGGGTATGGAGTCCCTCCCCTTTGGTTCTGTAAATTTATTAGTAGAGATCTCAATGATGAGGCTCACAAACTAGCCACTATATATGGCAGGACATCAGTACTATAATCGATATTCTTAATATATTTATATATTTATATATATATGCAATATGGTTTTAACAAAAAAAAATGTATTGTAAAATAAGGACATCCAAGGTGAAAAAGAAATCTATTATACGCCGGAAGAAAAATGAGTTTCATTTTTTTATGGCAACGCCTACCTCGCACCACCATTTCATCTCTCTTACACTATTCTACTCTCCCACACCACCTACTTACTTTCTCACACCACCTATATAAACCAAAACATTCATTTTTTCCCTCACCATTTAAATCGACATTGGTTCCTCCCTCTCCCACTCAAAATCTCCTATTCTAAATCTCTTCAAAATCTCTCCCCACACTCAAATCTCTTGCAAATTTCCTCCATCTCCCTCGAAAACTCTCAAACTCCTCTTAAAGTTGAGTCCCGTAAACCTAAACTCAATAAATATACATAACTTAACATAACAGACATACCCAAACTCAAAACGAAAAAATTAAAAAATAGGGTAACTTTCGAACCAATTTACACCCACAATTGAGACCGATTATCAATCTCATTAAAACATAAATGTTGTATTACTCTGAGTTATCTAATAAACTCAACTTGAATCACTTTAAAGTATTTTGAAATGAGCAAGTTATGGTCATTTTACTAAAGTCGCGCAAATCTGTCCGAAAAATAAAAACGGGATAGTGTTCCTAAATTTAGGCCAACTTATGTACTCGATCGAGACTGATTCTCAAGTTGGTCAAAACACAAAAGTGGTATTACTCTCAGTTATCTAATAAACAAAACTTGAATCACTTGAAAATATTTTGAAATGAGCAAGTTATGGTCATTTTAGTAAAGTCGCAAAGAACAAGAACACAATTTTTTTCTGTTTGCAGTGGGCAATGCGTGGTATCTGGGCAGATTTTTTTTTCTTTTCTGCGCGACTTTAATAAAATGACCATAACTTGCTCATTTCAAAACTTTTTAATTGAGTAAAGTTGTGTTTATTAGATAACTGATAGTATTACAACTTTTGTGTTTTAACCAGCTTCAGAATCGATCTCAATCGAGCGCATAAGTTGGTTGAAAATCAAAAACACTATCCCATTTTCATTTTTTGAATAGATTTGTGCGCTCATTTCAAAACATTTTCAATTGATTCAAGTTGTGTTTATTAGATAACTCATAGTACTAAAATATTCATGTTTTGATGAGCTTGAGAATCAGTCTCAATTGAGGGTTTATATTAGTCGAAAGTTACTCTGTTTTCCATTTCGAGTTTGAGTTTAAGGGTTTCGATTTTGAAGGAATTTTGAGAGTTTTTGAGGAAGATGAAAGAGATTTGCAAAAAAATTGAGTATGAGAAGAGATTTGGAAGATATTTCGAATGAGGGAGGGAAGAAGAAACCATTGTAGATTTGAATGGTGAGAAAAAAAATTGAGATTTTTATTTATGTAAGTGGTGTTAGAAAGTAATAAAAAAAAATTAATCACTGGTGACCTGAGAGAGGGGATATGGTGGTTGCCTTTTTTTATTGCATGAAGTAATGAATACATGTCACTCTACTGGCAGCCCACAATCTGTTTTAATAAAGTTAAACTCTCCTAATCACGTGCAATTCAAAATCTAAGGCACTTATTCCCCTATTCTCACCAACTGTTCTGTGCGTGTTGTCACATTCGGTTAATAAATATAGCAAAAGACATTCAAATAATTTCTTTGCTCAAAGAATATTTGTGGGCTCCTCCGATCCCTCCAACTCCAATTATATTTGAAAAGCCCTCAACAACAAATACCATTTTGAACAGTCTACATCTTCATTTCAATGTTACTTACACCACCAACATCTAGTTAAATTACCATCTGTCCTTCCTTCCGAACCATCAATGATTACATGAGATTACATCTGTGGAGGAGAAGCAGAGCATATCAGATAGGTTAAAATTAACCCCGAGCCGAGTTCCATAATCAAGCTGCTGGCCCAATTACAATGCACCTTAACTTGGTGCAAAAGATCAATGCACAACATTTGCATGGTGATGAGAGTAACTATGTCCTAAACCGACGAGGCACTCTGGGAGTGGGTACAACAGCATCCCGCCCCGAATTTATGTAGTTGATGCGGTCAGGTATGGTTTTGTCAAAAAGCCTGTTTTCTGGATTTTCAGCATAACATACGTAGTAACTACTTACACACGCATGAGGCAGTGCCATGGCGATTCGCGTCTGCAAGTAGCACATCCACCAAAACCACCAAATCAGTTTATTAACATACTTCTTAGTCAACGACACAACAACAACAACAACAATTTCAATTATCATAACCTGAGTATATTTTAATTGCAAGTTGAAGCATATGCTGAAATCTGAATTGTTTATACGTAAAGGATAGCTGTCTAAAATAATGTGACCACCTACCAAGAGGTATCCAATGAAAAATGCCAGAAGGGACACAGTAGCTGTGTGCGTCTTCTGCACGGCCGCAGTCCATGAAGCAGTGGCGATGACACAAAGGGAGCCACTGCAGACTCCAGAGAGGAAGCAAATTGAGCTCGTTATATCTGAGTCCACAATGGTTGCCATTCCTTGTCTCTCAAATAGACCCCATGTATCCTCTGATGCCTGAACAAAACCCTTTCCATAGGCAGCTATCTATAGCAAAAGAAACATATATGATCAATTTATTTTGATGCCAAAAAAAAGGAAGTATAAATGGCAGTGACATTAATCATGCACCCCAGTTTTTAGTCTAAATAGACAAGACATGGATCAGCTAATCTTACTGATCACCTAAACTATGGAATCAATAAAAAATTTGTGAGGATGGTTATTCTGAATCACCCCCACGAATAGTTTATGGCCAATACGATATTAGTTGGATAATAAGATATACACAAGATGAACCAACCAGTCATTTCCACCTCACACACCTAACAGCATAGTTTCTGATTGTTTTCCTTTACAAATTCTAACTAATTGGAAATAGCCACTTTATTAAAATAAGTCAAATGTTATTTTTGTGAATTATAAAACTTTACATAACAATTTCCAATATAGCTGGATTTCAAATTTCTCAATAAGATTATACGTGTACGTTCATCATTTTAAATTGCAATGTGATAACTTCATAAACTTTTATAAAGTTAGTCAGTTAACCCCACCACCCTCTAGAGAATGTTGGCCTTGTAATCCATCTCTTTGTTTTCTAAAGACTAAAGTGGACGAGGCTAATGTGTGCTGCTTAAATGGTTTATATTATTTATCTTTAACTATGCATCAATAAAACTATAGTATATTATGTGGTATATATTTATGTAGTACTTGTGGAATCTCACAACACAGATTACATATAAGATCAGATGAATAACTCGATCAGTGCGCTCACAGAAGCATATCACATAATATATGAAAGAAAATCAATTACCTGAACAAAGGCCCAGCCATTGCCATAGCGGAATATGGACTCCATGACTTTGAGGCAGCAATGTGCACAAGAGAACATGAACTCGTCTTCACCTTCCAGCAAATTCAGACCCCTTGCAATTATCCTCAATGCTTCAATCCCCGGCACAAACAATGATCCAAGACAAGCACTTCCAAGGTTCCTAGACAGTGCTCTCTGGAAGCAAAATTTGGTGCTTGATTGCATTCCTCTCAAATAATAAAGACCTATTGCTCTACTCACTGTTAAATTGGCAACATTCCTCAGCACCTCCGCCGTCCAAGCCAAGCTCAACACCAACCCAGTGACCACCAATGCTGGCAAGTAAAAATTCAAGGCACCGATTATAGCTACAACCCATAAACTAATCCACATGAACCCAGTCCCCAACATAATATAAGTTGGTTGATTGAGGTCGCCAAATTTCCCAACTGGTTCTAAAGCTTTCGATATCACTTTACCCGTGAATTTGATTCTCTGATTGACCCAACTAGCATAAAGTCCATTTCCTATAGCAAAGGCCACAAGACAAACACCAACAGCTTCAGTAGATGGCCTTTGGAAGCAAAGTAGGAGAATGCCTGCTGCCAAATTCGCGAAAAAACTACTCCATAGTATGAACCTAACCATGAATTCAGGCCATACCCTCACCGCCTTTTGCCATGCCAGGGCTAAAATTATGCTTAGAATTGTTGCAGCCTCCACTTGTGGCAACCAGTACTCTAATATCCTTTTCTCTCTTCTTCGATTCTTATTTCCTTCCCCTTCATGTATCATCAGTTGAACTGCCTTAAATATCAAGAAACACACCAACCCAGCTGCGGCAATTATGTGTACAAGGAACACAAATAGAGATATTTTGTTTGTATAGGCCCTTGAGTTCAGTGTGGTCACATATTGCTGTTCCAAAACGCAAGAACCCCATAAGTATATACAAAACCAAATTTATGAAAAATCACCCACAGATGAAAATTGAAAATAAAGATACTTAGAATATAAAAAAGAGCATTTAGCTACTCCTTACTTGTGGGGCTGGTGAGACAGAGAGAGATGGGTTTCCCCTTTGTTGATGTTGTTGCTGCGGTTGTTGTTGTTGAGGTGGATGATGATATTGAGGAGGAGGAGCTGGAGAAGCTCCTTGAATAACAATTCTTAGAGGGTTTGTTGGGTTCAAAGTTTGCAACTTTGGGACATTAAATCCTCTAGTATTTCCATGTTCCTGAAAGGTACCAATTTCAGTATCTCTGACCACCCCATCTTCTTCTTTTTCTTCATTCTCAAACTTGTTATTCTTCTTCTCCTCCTCCTTCTCTTTATCTTCTCCTTCCCTATTTCTCTCCATCACCTCCTAAGCAAACAAAAAAAATAAAAATCTCAAGAATTTGAACAAAGCAAAAAAGAAAGAATTAATAAGTTTTTGGTGAGAATCTTACAACAACAGGAGCATCTTCAGAAGCACCCATGGATTCCTCCACTCTTGGCTTGGCCTACTTTTGTTGTTGTTGAAGAAGAACTTCTCTCTATCTACCAACTATGAATACTTTTCTCTCCACTTTGATGAAGAGATACAGATACAAGATAGGCTCAGGCTTTTTTGAAATTTTGTTGTTTACCAAAAAAAGAAAATAAAAAAACTCATCCTCTTCAATTCTATTCCTTGTCGATGTAGATTGTATAATGGGTGTGTGGGGTGTAGCTGACTCAGTATCAATCCCACAAGGACATTTGGTTCAAACGTGGTGGGCCGTGGCGTGGGTGCTCTTAATGTTAGTGGGTACTAAACATGACTCACGTTTTTATTAGGGAGATGCTTTAATGTTGTTATGCTTTTTTATACAACATTTTTTTGGCTTTTGCCTTTTAGAAATGCTTTTCTTTTGGTCAACAACCGTCAGATTTCCTTTAGATACAAGTCAATGTGTAGGTTCGATGTTTCAATCTTAGCATTCTAATTTGTTATTTTACGTTGGAAAAGAATTCATTCAACCTACTTACGTTGAGAGAATAAATTAATGTTTGAATTTGTGATTAATGAGTTGTTGGGACCATGTGTTATTAATTAGTAGAAGAGTGAATGATCATGGATCAAATATATATTTTTTTTTCCTTTATTCTAACACCAGAGGAATTTAAATTACCCATTTTATGAACTTCAGAAATTAGTAAGGATTTTATTTATACTCTTAACTTTATTACTTACTGAGTTTCATCTATTTTATTATTATTATTTTTTTTGGAAAGCGAACTGAATTTTTATAGGATCCCATAACCTAAGTAAGTCTCATCTATTGCTTTTACTCCTATTCATATTTACTACTTGCTGCATACTGGGGCATTATTGGCTAACTCGTGCCACATAATATCTTACAAATTACAACTAATTCTAAGTCAAAACAAGAAATTTATTACTCTTGTCTCGGATGCTAGAGTGATTACGCACAATTAGGGGGTGGATGTGCTCTACGTGCGTGAATACTCAATATCTTTTTATTTTATTTTAAGGACTTATGTATAATTTATAAATAATTAAGAATCTTTAAATAAATTATTATATTATAGATTTAAGTATAATTAATCAATATTCCAAAAGTATTGGTTTTGACTGTAAAAATATGAATGATAAATTAACAATAAAAGTTAGTTGTAGAGGTTTTTTTATTATTTATAATTAGAGATAATTAGGGATTTAAAATAAATTATGTTAAGGGCTTGGATATAATATATCAATGTTTGGATTATAAAAATTATGAAATATAAAAGACAAAATGGAAAAATCCAAAAGTTAGATGTAATGATCTATTTGTAATTTATAGATAATTGAAATACTTCAAATAAATTATATTAGTGACTTAGATATAATTAATGAATGTTGAGATGAGCTAGATTTGCTTATAAATAATTTGAATTTGGGAGGGCAAAAGTTACAAAAATATAATAGTATTTTTCATTTATCACACAAACACCCTTTGACACTTTTACTATCTTTTAATTTATTTATTTTTGTAAATATTATAAAGTTGGGAGTGCATTGTTGGAATTCAAAAATTAGGTTGAAGACAAATATCTAATAATGTTTTTTAATTAAAAGTCACTAATATTTTTTACACTATTCATTGATTTGTTGGTTATACATATAATTATTAAAAATAGTAGAAAGCAAAATGATAAGGAAAAGTTAAAGTATATTTTTTACTATTCATTTGGATAAGACGCGAGATGCGTGTAATGTTAAACGAAGACTTGAGAATTTTTATCAGAAACATATAGTTTAGGTTAGCCATATCCATCCAATTAATACATCAAACATGTCTTTACTTTACTACTCAAGTCAGGAAGAGGAGTCTCCGTCGGTGGTACACATTAACAATCAACCAAATGAGCTCTACACATTAAATTATGTTGGTAAGCAAGACCAAATTGTCTGTAACCCTGTAGAAGTATCCAGAGTTAGTCATGGTTGACTCCTCATATTGGTGAGTTGGGTTTGGATGGATGATAATAAATGAGTCTAAATCTCTCTTTTAACAACCATTCTATGATGTTATGTTTTGTTTTTGGTTTAAGGAGTCCACACACATCAATTATATTGGTGGATTTGTTCCCCCCCACCCCCCCCCCCCCCCCACCCCCCCCACCCCCCCCTCCCCTCCCCCACCCCCCCCCACCCCCCCCCCCACCCCCCCCCCCCCTTTACTTTGTCCCTAGGAGCCAATCACTAATCCAAAAGGATGAAAATAAAGCTTAATTAATTGCTTTTTGAGGAGAGAAAATGACTTGTGTTTACTCTCCAGACTCCAGCTTTAATTACTTCACCAGCCGTGCAAGGCACTATTCACCGTCAGGCACTCTCTTCTTCTTATGTTAATTGGATGTAGTCGCGGAACCAGAAATGTAGGTTGGAGAGGTGAAAGGAAAATTCTAGGGGTCGAGGGAGGGGTCGAGGGAAAGGGAGCGAGGGATGAGTGTAACCACCCATCCTCCTCGCGATGAGTGCCCGTGCGCATCTCCAACACGATGCGCTCATCTCGAGGAGGATGGGTGGTTACACCCATCCCTCGCCCCTTTCCCTCGCTCCCTCCCTCGCTCTGTAGAACTGTACGAGGTGAAATGGTATAAAGTTATTCATCAATAATAGTAATTATTAGTCAACGCGGACTCAAATTTTTTCTGCCATAAGTTGATAATTTAATAACAAACTTCAATTAACATCTTTAAGCAAGCATAAAAATAAAAAATTATAATTGTAATTTTGTATTGTGTATTTATTTAATAAGTACAACGATTAAAAAAAATGAATAAGTGCATTGTATATATCTAATTGAACCCTATAATCCTATCTTAAGCCATAAGATCACTTTGTCGACAATCATAGCAAAGACAAACGAGCGTAATAACTATAATACATAATTAAAAATAATAAAATTAAGATAAGTATGTAACTTTAAACTAAAAAAATTATGAAATGTGCGAACGTAATAAGATCTTAATACAATTTTATAGGAAAAATGAGTTCAATCCAACCCTCAAATGTTGTATTGTTCCAAGTTCAAATAACATTGAACAAAGAGTGAACTCAACTTGTATGCTACCAAATTTTACGGATTGGGCTAGCGAGTGTGCTAACTTATTTTTTTTCTTGGAGAATGATGATTTTGAATTTGTCAGAGAGATTTCTGTTGCCTGGTATGCTAGTCTTTGACGTCATGAGATATGATGCATGCTTCCATCGAGTCCTCACACAGTGTTCATTGTGTCAAACATGATGAATACTCTGAGGAATCTTACACCTGATCTCTCTCTTAATATTTAACACTTTACAAACATATCGCAAGAATCCCATATGTAGCGTTTTAGGATCATAGATTAGATTTAAGAGTCATCTCAATATGCCTACAAGCATGAAAGTATGAGTTGTTGATCCAATTAATGACATTGCTAGATTCATGGGAAATAATTTGTATATTCATTTCTCGATGTTTGATGAGTACCAAAGCCGTTTGTTTCTGTTGCATAAAGCTATGCTATACCACTTCTCTCCTATCAAGTAAATACTTGTTTGTAGTATTGTAACTCAACAAAGCATATGGTCATCTGAGAAATGTTGTAAGGGCTGAATTTTTTTCTTTATTGAAAACTTATGGAAAACCAAACACTATAATGAAATTTATTGCTCTAATATTTGAGGATGTTCCTTGGAATTATCCATCTTCAAAATTAATTTTAGTGTGATATCTAGTGAAGGGGTGTGGACCACATCCCATCTGATTGGGATAGGAAACGTGAACCACTGGTAAGGTGTATGGATACTTGAAAATGAAATACAAGTGATTGACTCTTCTCGAGTGTGGTAAAGTGTAAAGTCGTATGTATCCCTTGCAATAAGTGCTTGTTAATGTTCCATTCAAAAAAAAAAAATTATGACATAATCAGCCGAACGTAAGATTTGATGAACTTCAATCTTAAGAAGCTTCTTTCCACAGAGACAACTGTAAGCGGTATTTACTACACATTTTACAATTGTTTTGAAATAGACATTCAAAATAGAGAGGAAAATGTATAAGACCTTGAAATCCAATCAATTTGTGCATTTGTTTTTGCCAATTTAGAGAAAGGATTAAAATTTTCATTGGTGCGAAATTGAGCTTGCGAGGGAGCTATGAGTGGGTTAACGTGCCAGAAGGTAGTGTTTGTTTTACATTATGATCAAATATTTGGTTATAAATAAGAAGTCTACCACTTTTAAATTGGCATGTTACTTTTACTTATAAAATTTGAATTGGTTATGAATTCAAAATATTTTGTCTAAGGGGGGTGTTTAGTGTTGAAAACAAGCATCCCATAAGTCTTAAAAGTTATAATCTGGTTATATAATAATGGGAGAAGAGATGAAATAATAGAAATGAAGTAGCATGTTCATGTGTTAGAAATGAAACTTGATGAAATATGTGAGAGTGAGAGAGAGAGTTATGCTTATGACATAATAATTGGGCTTATAGATATTAAAGTGAGAATTATGGGTGGCCATAATTGTACTTATGTGAGGTCCGAACTGATGATTTATTTGCTTACGCTCATGGATAGCCTATTCATGAAATTTATATAAATTAGGTATGACCATTGTATGCTTTTATTAAATTAAAAAAAAAAAAAATGGTGTTTGGAATTGAAGGAGTCTCAATAAATCTCCAACAGGCGGTTTAAATTTTCAATTTAGAGGGCTTGTGCCTGTTTGAAATTCAAAACCCCACCCAATAGGCTTCAAAAATCCTCTAAAACTATTCCAAATTCTGAAAGACCTCAAACAATGGGGGATCTAATTGATTGATTTAAAGATGACAACTTTAAAAGCCTTCTTCATCTTTTACCAATTGAAGATTCTCTTTTGAGCAAGTGCTACATAGACAAAGGTAAGTGATTTTTTTATACTATCACTTTTGCTGAAGGACACCACCACTCCTATTTTATGAATCACACCACAACCTTGTTGAAGCACACAACCATCTACTAGAGAACACCACTAATATAAAAAAAATCCCACCACCACCTCTCTTTTCTCTTAGAGAACAATACCACCACCGCACCGCCTGTCGATTACACCTCTTATCTCATTTTTCTTTTCTTCTTCTTCTCCTCTTTTATTGTTTTCTATCTTCTTCTTCTTATCCTCTTATCTGTTTTTTTCTTTTTTTGCCCTCGTGCAGGTTCCTGCGAATAGGGAACCCTCACTCGCAAGAATATGCTCAAGGGCAAAAAAACCAGAGAAAAAAAAGGGAGTGGGGTGGTGCCATCGACGATCGGTGGAGAATAAAATAAGAGAAGAGAAAAGATATAAGGAATAGATGAGAAAAATGAACGAATGAGAAGAGGAAGAAAGGAAAGGTGATGGTCGGGTGGTATGGCAGGCAGTGGCAGGGCGAACGGGGTGGTATTGCTCTGTTAGTTGCTATGAAGAGAGAATAGTAAGTGGAGAAGAAGATGAATAGTGGGTGAGAGAGAGAGAGTTTATATTGGTGGTGTCAAAAAGTTGGTGCCATAAACAAAATGGATATAAAAATTTTGGAAGCCTCAACATTGATAATATTGTTGAGATAAACTAAACGAAGCAAATATTATAAACATATGAAGAAGCTTTGTTCTCAGTAAGTTGTCTCTGTCGCTTTGTTGATTTTTTTCTCTGTATCACATACCTTAGAAATGAAACAAATTTGAGCCCATTTATAGGCAAAATGATTTAGCCAAGGGGTGACACTTAGCTTTCAAATGAGGTAAGCTCATGCCACCTCATAACATGAGGTATAGGTGGACATCCACCATATTCTAGCATAATCTACAATACTCCCCAATGGATGCTCACCTTACTGTCCTCATGAAAACCTTGAAAGAAAAAATTAAATGGGAAAAACTATATCCAAAGAAAGAGTATCATATTATGTAACCTTGAAGTCATGTTGGATACGCGAAATGTTGCTTCATTAAAAGCTTATTAGGAAAACCCCGTGGGACAAAACCTCAATGAATGCAAAGAGTACAACGTGCAATCTGTCAAAGTTTTTGGCAAAATAAGTTCCTCCTATGAAATGATTCCCCTGATAACCATAACAAAAGGATGAGATTGTTAATTGTCTCAGTCTAGTACCATGCATTGATTTTTGAAATTGGCATTCAAACTCACGTATCTTCTGGAGTACATGAGTATATCCTTATGCAAAACCTATCCAGTAAAACCCAATGGGATAAAACCTGGACAAAAAGAAAAGAGTGCAACATTATTCATGAAGATAGTGGGTGTGCTTGATGTTGCCTTGTTAAAACCTTGATAGAAAAACTCAGTGGGATAAAATCATGTCGAAGGAAAAAGAATACAACTACCAATTCTGCATACTTCAGGATGCGCCATGCGCATGGTGTTTCCTCGTTAAAACTTTGACATGAAAGCCCTTTAGGAAAAACCTTGTCGAAGGAAAATTAGTACAACGCGCATAAATCAAATATAACATATTTATAGATGATCTTGAAGCATACTTCTGGATGCACACCAGGGGGTATACTTTTGGATGCTCCCCCCTAATAATGACCCCCCTCATGATAATAGAACTTGAATTACTTTGATGATTAAGTCGACGCATTTCAATCTTGTAAACAATTTGATGAAGAGATTTGCAAGGTTGTCACTATATTGAATCCGACTTACTTCAATACATGGCCCTTCGGAAGCTCATGTGGGTGGAATAACTTTATTAGAATGTGTTTTGTTCAATCTCCTTTGATGAAGCGTTATAGTATTTGAACAATACATGCAACATTGTCATTGTGGATGCAAATTTCCACCAGATCACGTGCTGATCATGTGGAGCAATCTGCATAAGATAGAATCACGTGCTGATCACGTGGAGTAATCTGCATAAGATAGAAGTTAGAGCAATGTCTTCAGAAAAATGTTTATATCTCTATATTTTAAGAGAGAATTCTGAAATCAAGAAAAAGTTACCTCCAAATGGATTTGTGTTTGACTATTTATAGAGGCAGATGAGGGAGTGATCTGCTTGCAAGCAGTTGTAACTCCAGCAGATGAGTGAGACACGTGGCAGATGATGGAGTGATATGCTTGCAAGCGGTTGTAACTCCTCTTAGGTAGTTGTAACTTCTCTTAACTACTTGTAACTTCTCTCAGGTAGTTGTAACCTCCCGTTGGAGGTTGTATTTTCCAATTTGATGATACCTCTCTTGCAAGCTTGTGTACTCAGCTGAGCATGGTGGTCATCGCTGAACACTATTCCTCTACTGAGAAAAGAGTATTCTGCTGAGCTGTACTGGGCCCCTTTCATGGGTAATTTTTGGGCTTTTCGGAAACAACCCAAATCTTTCGGCTTCTCTATCCTGTTGGGCTAAGGGTTATTTTTGGCTCCCACAAATGCCCCTCATCTCCTTTGCTTTTGTGCTGACCGTTTTTCTTTTCCTTCTTACTTAAAAGTTGGGGAGATGTATTTTCACTGAGGAGCCCCGCCAAAAATAGAAGTAGAATGCCCATGATCTTGCAAACTTGTCTGTCTTTATTGATAAAAGTAAATGATCGGCATGTAAATGCTTCTGCTGTTGTTGAAATGCAGTCTGCTGAAGACAAAATGATCTGCATGTAGAGGCTTTTGCTGCAGATGAGATGATTTATCGGGTGACTCATACATAGTCATTTCACGGGGCTCTTGGATTTTGTCCAAATAGAAGATCATCCTTAGGTGAATAAAATAAGTCATGCTCTGGCTTCCCGATGATTTGACGACCCATCTACCTATAAATTTCACATATCTGTAGGTTGACCTACCCCTGTTTCAGCATAAGTTGAGGAGTGGCATATCTTTGGGCTAACCTGCCCCTATTTTAGTATGAGTTGATGAGTCTTCATTTGTTGAAGGACGGGACACTTATCTGCTGGTCGATTTTGTTTCCCCAGTTGAGAAGGAAACGAATTATGCTAAGGCTTGAGCCTTTATATTTGTCATCGGCCGGTAGATTAAGTCATATTGGCTCAAATTTATCGCTCATTTCATGAGTTTTTGACAAGCATCCGAGAGGAAGTTGTACCCCCAACTCTTCGCTGATGAAAACTGAGCTAACTGCTACATTTGAAACTGCCAAGCAGATGTATACGTCCTCTCCTGGATTTGTCTGCTGATCTACTCAAGAATCGATCCAAAACTGTTGCTCTACTAGTGAGAGTTTAAATTTGTTTTGGAGTTGATGGTGACTTCATACCAAATAGTGTTATTCTTTGCTTTTATGATCCCCAAACTTTGTGTACGTTTGTTGGCCTGTTGACTTAGAAATATTTTCTTTATGAGCGCAAAAGCTTTATTGGCCTCATTCATGAGTTTTCAATGTGCTACATCATAATTTAAGCATAACTTGAGAAAGTTAATCATGGATTCAAATCTGTTTATCTTGGAAATTGCATGGAAATATTGTGTGATTTGCTGACCACTTGACAAAACTTAAACGAATTTAAGTAGTCCCGAGTAAGATGCTTTTATTATGCATTGAATTACCCACTCACGGAGAGTGTGATCCTCTACTGAGGCATTATATATGTGTGGTCTGCTGACCACTTGACTAAACTTAAACGGATTTAAGTGATCATGAGCAAGATGCTTCTATGCATTGAATTACCCACTCACGGAGAGTGTCATCCTCTACTGAGGCATTTTGCTTGTGTGGTCTGCTGACTAATTGACTAAACTTAAACGGATTTAAGTAGTCTCGAGTAAGATGTTTTTATGCATTGAATTACCCACTCAGGATTTAAGTAGTGTCATCCTCTACTGAGGTGTACATAAATATTTGTATTTCTGAATGTCTTCTGCTGTATGACATGTAGAACGAATTCTCGTATTTCCCTATTTCAACTGAGGAAGGTGTGTTCTTCGCTGAAAAGCAAAATAATGTATCATCTGCTGTGATATATGTAAATATTTGTTCAGATCTTTTCTTTGCAGGTCTTCTTTTATTGATGGCGATCTCTTTGGCCAAGATTGGTTCTTCTCGTGGAGAATTTGATTGACCGAAACGGAGAACACTGTGTATGTTCTACCAGATGAGGAGTCTCTCGTTGAAGAGATAAAATACAATAAATAGATAAAATACAACCAAGTTTTTCTTACATGTACATTTCATTTTTTTTTCCTAAGAAGTTAAAAATGAAAAATCTAGGACGCCTCAACTTCAATCTACTTTGTAAAATGGTCGGTTGCCACAATCATCAGATTTTTCTGCGCTGGAGAGTTTGATTGATTGGAACTGAAAACTATGTGTATGCTCTACTGGTAGAGGAGTCTTTTGCTGGAGAGCGTGCTCTACGTTTGTCACCCTTGTTCTTTTTACTCTCATTTTGATCTGTATTCTTTTGTGTAGGTTGGTTATCCTTCTTGAACACATCATATACTTTAGCAATATTTTTTTTCATCGTCCCACAATGCATAACATTCTGCCATAGTGAAGACTTCTGCAAGAGTTTTACCTGGTTTCATGGTCAGCTCGCCATACAATGGGTGATTTGCAGGCATACCCTTTCAGAATTTGATTGTGACTTACCTACATGTGAGTGAGGTAGAGTCTTAATGGGATTCGCCTGAAGGCTCCTCTTGATTTGACGAGCCTCTGAATGTGGGACGTGGGACAAATCAGTGTAGTGATCTAGATCTGGTCCCCTGAGTTGTTCGCATTCATCGGGATTCTGTCTTCTGCGCCGACCACTTATATTGGGTGTAGTCTGCGGTCCTAGCCTTGAGTGCACAGTTGCTTGGGAGCCCAACCTTGAGAAGACTCCCCTTTGAGGTCCGAGCCTAGAGTGCACATTTACTCGTGATGGATGACTACTTCCACTTCTATGCTCATGATCTGCTGGTAGATGGCAATGCGTCATCTGCCTTGGTTGTTCGCTCACTAATTGCTATACTACCTGGGTTTGTTCTTCCAATATTTTGGTTAGATTGGCGATCTGACCTGCAAGATTTTCTTGTTGTGTCATCTCCATTTGGCTTGTGGCAGAAGGTTGCGATTGATGGTCAGCAGGCGGTGGCAGACCCACTATCAATGGTTGTCCAGCCGGTAATGTCTGAACCCGTGATGACGTTGGCAGCCTATTACGAGCAGAATACCATGTAACAATATTTTTGCTAGTTTGTTTTCGAGTTCCCACCATTGTATTGAATTGAAAATAAAAGTATTTGTGAATGAAATTGAAACTGAATGAATGAAAGTTTTTTGTGAATGGAAGAGAGCATGCAATGAGTTTGATTCAAACTCTCATTGAAAGCACCCATTTGTGGATGCAAATTTCCACCAGATCACGTGCTGATCACGCGGAGCAATCTGCATAAGATAGAATCACGTGCTGATCACGTGGAGTAATTTGCATAAGATAGAAGTTAGAGCAATGTCTTCAGAAAAATGTTTATATCTCTATATTTGAAGAGAGAATTCTGAAATCAAGAAAAAGTTACCTCCAGATGGATTTGTGTTTGACTATTTATAGAGGCAGATGAGTGAGACACGTGGCAGATGAGGGAGTGATCTGCTTGCAAGCAGTTGTAACTCCAGCAGATGAGTAAGACACGTGGCAGATGAGGGAGTGATCTGCTTGCAAACGATTGTAACTCCTCTTAGGTAGTTGTAACTTCTCTTAACTACTTGTAACTTCTCTCAGGTAGTTGTAACTTCCCGTTGGAGGTTGTATCTTCCAATTTGATGATACCTCTCTTGCAAGCTTGTGTACTCAGCTGAGCATGGTGGTCAGCGCTGAACACTATTCCTCTACTGAGAAAAGAGTATTCTGCTGAGCTGTACTGGGCCCATTTCATGGGTAATTTTTGGGCTTTTCGGAAACAACCCAAATCTTTCGGTTTTTCTATCCTGTTGGGCTAAGGGTTATTTTTTGCTCCCACGATCATCATATATTGTAGTCGACTGACCAATAAGTTTGTTTAATAAACCTCAAAGAAATCGTTGTACTGCAACTCATAAATATAAAACATGCCCGTGAGCTATCCTATAAGGGTCAAACAGAGAACCTCAATCTGCGTTGCCAATTTGGTGGGAATGATTAAATAAATCAAACTAATAAAACAAATTCATATATGTCCCACAAACATATTTAAATATGTGTTTAGCTATACTCAAGTGTCTCGAATAGGTGCATAAATATACACAGAAAGATTATATCACATCTTATATATTGTGCCAAAAATAATGCATTAATGACACTTAAATGTGGTATTTCAGGACCAGGTATCCCATCATTTTCTTTATTTGGTCGATATGAATATTTATTTAAATCTAAATATTGGATAACTAGATAAAATACGTCAATAGTAAAATGCTTAAATTTATTTTTCTTTTCAGTATGACATATGGACAAATGAATTATTTGTATATCCTTCCTTACACAGATATTCACTAAGATAGTTACAATACATCCTTTCAAACCGTATGAGGCGTGTCTTAGTTTTATCGAATAAAGTATTTCTTAACTTTGCTTCAGACAAAGTAAATCCTTCAAGGATTTTGATGTAAATATCTGTGTTTAGCAAAGTAAACCCTTCAGAGATTTTTCTGTCAACATTTGTATAAATCCCATATAAATAAGCCGTCATGACATTCATAAGTCGTATATTAAGTTTTCAAAAAAAAAACTTCAAGATGGAATGTAGTTATATCCATAATTGGGGAATGTATTTCATCAAAAATCAAATGTCGGGTTTTTTTGTGCCAGGAGTCTTGTCTTACAAGTGACAAGCTCATTTTATTTTCTTACAAATACTCATTTAAAACCAACATGGTTTATGTGTTTAGTTGTTTGTACTATAGGTCCAAATACACAACGTTTCTCAAGGGAACCCAATTTCACTTGGACAATATATTTCTATTTTGCCAATCATTTCATTGGTTGATGTTCATAGATTTTTCGTAGTTGAATATCATTATTTATATAATCACCCTTTGAGTAGCTACAACATATGTAAATATGTCATCGATGATCATTTCATTTGATTCCACATTTCTCATTAATATATTGATATCTCATTATTATCAGGTACTTGATCCTTTTTCCAGGGCTTTTAATCATATATCTTATTCAGAAGCGTTATGTTACTCTCTTGGAGCTTTATGACATCTTAGGGAACGTCATGTAATGCTACTTCTGGAGCTTCATAACTTCAAGAGTGTCATGTCATGCTTTTCTAGAGCTTCATGTACAACTTCCTCTGGAGCCTTACAACATTTGCAGGAGTATCAAGAATTGCTTCTTCGAGAACATTAGAGCATGGACTTTTAATAATTATCCTATTTCGGGAGTTGAATCTTTGGAACCTATAGGTCTGCCACGTTTATAGCGTGCAACAAATTCATTAATTGCCTTATTCGAAGTTTATCCTTCAGGCAAACAAATTCGAGCAGGTGTTTACCACGCTTCTGATGTGTTGTAGATTCAATGATTGCCTTATTCGAACTTTATCCTTCAGGGATACAAATTCAAGTAGGTGTATTCATAGTTGGTACATGTGGCTTTGTCACTTTGGTAACATCATTAAATGCATCAAGAAATTAATTCATAATTTTCAGACCACTTTGAAATATTCAACGATAATTCACACCGTTCCATACCACTATGTTGTTTTGTAAGAACTTGCCTATCTCCCCCTAACGGTGAGAATATAGTCTCACAAAACTATGAGTTTGCAAAGCTAGCAGTAAAAATATCACTAGTTGAAAAAAATGATAGTCGGTGTAATGGGCTAAGGCTAAGCAATTTCATAGTATGCAATACTGCATTTTTTCCAAATACTATGGGGTAATTTAGATTACATAAGTAAAAGTCTTCCAACAAGCTGAAAATGTGTAACGTAAATTTGCACTAACATTTTGTCTATGCAGGATGGGACTGTTCAACAAAGTCTGTATTGATGAGAAAAATGTCCATGTAAGGGGGATGAAACTTGTGGCTAAACAAATAAGGTGAACAAGGAGTATATAGGTACTTGTAAGTGAAGTGTGTGTTAAAGGTGGCTTATTTAAACTTCAAGTGTAAAACGACATGTGATAGAACAACTCTGAGAGTTGTATAATCCCAATAAATTAATGAAGAACTATCTTAAATGTAAGTTTTAGGCTTCCAACAGTAGATGTAATGCAGATATATTGAAATGAAATAAATTCTTCAGGAACAACAAAAATAAATTGTAGGCTCTTCCAGAACCTTCAATAAATTATATAGGTCCATCTGTGATAGACTTCATTTATATCTTTAAGGGCTAGTATTGAAAAAATGTTATGACTTGTCAATATATGATGGGTAGTGGCACTATCAATGAAACAAATATGATTGTCCAACATTTGGAGTTTATAAGCCATACTTTCAAAGAAAAATGTATACAATAAACAAATTCTTTTTCAATGTAACATCAGTTATGAAATGTATCCTAGAACGTAACCAAAATTTGAGAGGGATGCTCATTTTCCGTAGTAGATGTTCTACACCACTTCGGGTGGTTTACAAAATAAGTATTAGACATTTAGCAACATTGTTGTAACCACCTCTACTAGGGTGATTACATTGGCTAATGGCTGATGCTACTATTGTAGTTGCCTCATACTAAATGGCCTAGGAGTATGAACATCAACTAGCTTGGTGTCACATTGATTGGCATAGGAAGATGCATACCGAGTCTAGCTTTCTTATCATAACTAATTAAAATTAGAAGTTTCAATAAATATTGTAAGTTCCGAAAATTAAACATTTTTAACAAACAGAGAAAAAATGAGCATTAACTGTAACAACAGAGATTTTCATGTTCCTATATAGATCAACAACGGTGTCCTTGAAAACTTTGTGTTCAAGAAGTAAAGTTGTAATATCTTGAAATTAATCTCTGGCTTGGGAGAGTAAGAAATAACTATAATGGCTTGAAGCCTTGAGTCTCATTTCAGCCTATTTTCACTTGCAAACAAGGGAGGTTTAGACATTTACCCTAAGCTAAAGCATTTAAAACTTCAGATTTTTACTTCCACACATTGAAACGTCATCTAGTCACACAAAACAAATATCAAATTCAATGTAAGTCTAAAGAGTAACCAAATGATCATATGTCCAAGTGTAAACCTATTCCAGGCTATCAACTAATTTAAATCCAAGTCCAATAACTAATCATAATCTAGGTCCAGTGATCCAACTATGAGTCCATAACACTCTATACAAACATACAAATAGGGCCTAAGCCCAACCCACCCATTAGGTTGTTTTTATCTCACACCAAGCCAAACCCAAGTTTGAAATGAACTGAGCTTAAAACATTACCTTAAATTGGGTTGGGCTTTCGGGCTTAGGTTTGATCAACCCATGTAAGCCCAAAAGTGTCTCCAACTAGAACTTGGATGAGTAAAATAAATTCTGACCAAGGTAACGCATACCAATAAAAAACAATTGAATTTCATTTCATGAACACCAAAGTAATGGTTAGTTAAAACAATCAGTCATCGATCCAAATCTCATTGTATTGTACTAACATGGGTACATAGAAAAATGCAAAAGAAAACTATCCAATCATGAAAAACATTCAATGTAGTAGCATAGGGTCTCACATGGATACTATCTACAAAGACATATAATAGTTGGTAGACATTACTCTAATGCATAAATCATTTAGCAGAAGTATGACTGGTTTATACACTCAAACATGTGAAAATCATATAGCAACTAGATCACGTTAATCTGAAACCCATATTTGCATGTGGTTTAATGTTGCAAACATTATAAGCACATACTTTGATGTTAGGCATGCTTATCACCCCATCTCTCTTTGTCCGGTCATTTTACCCAATTTTCAACAAGGTTTGGGGTTCTAAGAGAAGTCAATGAAGACAAATAAACATAACAAAGAAATGGGGGCTCTAACAGAGAAAACATGCTGGAGATATTTGAGGTTGGGCCTTATGAAAAAGCCTATGAATTGGGTGTTATTTAATGAAAATATTCTAATAGTTTGATAACAAACAAATCAATTTGGAACCATAACCAAGTTCAAGAACCTCAACAACAAGGTACCCAAGCACGATGGAGAGGTATAATATGTCGGTGTGGCGCCGTGTTTGGTTTGGTTTTCGGTCTTGAGAAACCTGGTGATTCTGCTTATGGGGAGCTGGAGTTCGGTCTTAGAAAACCTCAAAACGAACTTCGATGTCGTTGGCTTGCCACACTCACTTTTCATTGTTTATTTGGAAGACAATTTTGGGAACGATTAATGTCAAGAGAAGAAAGATAAGAAGCCGAAGAGGTAGTTATTGCTATCTTAGTTTTGGGTTTTTCTCTTCTTGATTATTCAGGTGGGTTGGATTTTTATCTTTATATAAGTGGTGTATTCATGATGAAATCTAGCCCACAATCTGCCCAATTATCATCATCACCATCATTGGTATTACCACACGCCACATGAGTCGAAATGGAGACTATTTTGTTATTCTAACCCCTATTCCAACACATGTGTGATATTGTCATGTGTGTGATGAGGGTTCTGGGATTTAAACAAAGTTCGAATTCAAAGCATGAAACACCGCCATGGAAACAATGCTTTCTTGTGAGGCAACATCCACTGGATGTAATGTATATCATGGAAATAGTCACGTTAAAATTCAGAAAAATATAAGTTTTTGTTTGAATTATTTACCTCTAAAATCTTTTGAACTGAGAGTTTGGGAAAACGATGGCAAAGAAAAAATTACCCGAGCAAAACATCATGCTAAAAGCGTGTTGAAATAAACTAATTAAGCAAATATTATAAACATATGAAAAAGCTTTGCTCTCAAAAGTTGTCTTTCTCTCTGTTGATTTTATTCTCTGTATCACACACCTTATACACCTTACAAATGAAACAAAATTGAGCCTATTTATAGGCAAAAGGAATATTTAGTTACGGGGTGACACCTAGCTTTCAGATGAGGTAAGCTTATGCCACCTCAAGTAGACATCCACCATCTTCTAGCATATTACTATATATTGTCAAACTTGAGACGGTGGTTAGTATCTATGATGTTAGTAAGAAGATTTGGAACTTGACGCATGTGTGAATATATTTTTGTTTTACAGATAGTAGTTACTATTGTTTTTTTGTTTTCAAGAGCCGACTAAGAGGGTGTTTGTTTTTGCTTCTGAATGGAGTCAGAAGTCTTAATAAGAAGTGGACCACATTTTTTAGAGTGTTTGTTTTTAGTTTTGATTAGAAGTTCTACTTCTGATTGGAGTAAGCAACATGGAGGTGCTGATCACTTAGCACTGAGTGTTGAATAAAAAATTATACCAATAATAACCTTAACATAATTTTGTAATGACAATTGTTGCCTCCGTCTTCTTAAAAAAAGTAGTGCTAAATTTTGACGGGACACATTCATTCTCTTCACTAAGCATTGTGGTTCTACCCACCTTCACAATGACTCGTTAAGAAACTTATCTCATTTATTTCCTTCATCTTTATGTTTATTTATCTGTATTTTCAAGTTTTTCTTCATCTCTCCAACTCCTCATCTCATGTATATTTTCAACTATCTTTCATCTTTGGTCATATTTCAATATTCTTGTAATGAAAGGTATTGTAACATTCTCTAGGATTTGAATTATTATTGGGTATGATTTTAAGCATAATATTTATGTCATAAATTTTTCAGCTCAGTGGGGCAAAATTGTCAAATGGTTTCCATTTAGCACCTAAAAACAAACACCTTTTAATTTTACAGCTTTTAACCAGCAGCTCATTTAGAAGCAAAACAAATAGTTCATTCAGAAGCTCGTTAAGAATTTATAAGTCCGGTTAGAAGTTAGCTTTTAAGCACTTAAAAAAACAATCGCCCTCTAACTCTCCTAAACGAGAAAAATCACCATTAAATGGTTTTAATTGATAAAAAATGGTAAGTCAGTGTTACATATTTTAGGTTGTTGTAACAAAGTCGAAACATTCCAAAAAGTTGGTGCAATCGGGCCAAATAGTCGGGCACACATAGCAACTCCCTTTCATTAGTTTTTTTAGTTTGACCCTCATTAGTTTATATTGAATAGAGTTTAACCCTCATTTTTATTTTAATTGAGTTTAACACTCACTTCTAACAAAACCATTAGGTCAACAACGTTGACTGATTAACAGGTCAAGATTTATTTAATGACTGAAATACCCCAACTCTAGATACACATGCCTTGCATGTACAAAATTCATAAAAAATTATCCAAAGGTTCAAAATTTTCATACTGATCTCAAGGCAATCCTAAATGACTCATTTTTTCCCCTCTTCCTTCAATTTTTCTGCCAAAAACCACTGTCTCGAACCCTCTTCCATTTTGTGCCATTTCCTTTCACCGCCATCAAATCCACAAACCTCATCCATGATATTTCTCTTCCCACCACCGTTACACTCACCTATATGTTAGGATGGTGTTTTGAACAATGGGAGACAAACCCATTCATTCGCATTGGAATCGAATGCAAAAGCCTGGTTGTTCTCGATGAATGTATTGTTCTGGCCATCAAGGAAGAATCAGGGGTTCTTAGACCTGGAACAAAATGAAGGACTGGATATTGCAAATCACCATTGCTTGCAAACTGCAGATCCATCCCAAAGGTGGGTGAGTTGTTGAATTTTGTGAAATTTGGTTCAATTTTTTGTTTTTTGTTGGATTTGGGGGTTTGGGTGTGATGCTTTGATGGAGGATTTTGGTAATTGGCATGAATTTGGGTGAAAAATCACTCACAGTAAAAACATGATCAACAAAACAAAAATCACCAAACACCCATTTCCAAGTTAGTACTAGCAGTACCATTGTGAAACTTCTCCTATTGATTACTAGACACCAAAGACGAAGATAAAGATGATGGAGTCTCCTCCACAATATTTGACGACGTTGGAGGCTCAACATAAGGTAATGGGGGTGGTTAGCTTAGACTCGGGGGCAGTCTTGATTCGTGCTTCACGACGATCTGGAATGCCATCCCCTTTGAGCATTGCTCCCCATCTTCAGCATCTGAGAGGAAATAGTTGGGACTGTCAATAGTCAATGACACGGCAAACTTCAAGGTCTTGACTTGATCCCTCCGCTGTAAACGAATGTATCAATGCATCTTCCGAATCACAACTATTGTAGGTGGTCTGGTTATATGTCTGGATCATCAAGTAATTGAGATTTGGATGATTTGATTAGTTGACTTACTGAGAAAGTCATCGAGGTTGAATGTTTGAGAATCAACCCATTTGGTGTAATAAGTGGCTGACGTGTTGGTGGTGTCTAGGAAGAACCATCCGGATGTGCCACCAACAGTGTGATTTGTAAAGGATTCAATGGATGTAATAGATGCATTATCAATTGTATGAAATTGTTTGGATGGATGCATTATCAATTGTATGAAATTGTTTAAATCATGTGTAGTTTAGATGGGAGTAACGGTAGTGGGGGGAGAAATACTAGGGACGAGGTGTGTGGATGAGGGGTTGGGGACGATGGTTTTTGGCAGAAAGTTGGAGGAAATGGAAGTAAAATGGGTGTTTTATGAAAATTTTGAACATTTGGATAATCTTTTATGAATTTTATACATGCAAGACATGAGTACCTAGAGTTGGGGTATTTCAGTCATTAAATAAATCTTGACCAGTCAACGTCATTGACCTAACGGTTTTGTTAGAAAATGAGTGTTAAACTCAATTAAAATTTAAAATAAGGGTTAAACTCTGTTCAATATAAACCAATGATGGCCAAACTAAAAAAACCCTTATTGTTTTAATTACATAGATTTTTCTAGGGGTGGGCATCCCATCCCGCAATCCTGATCCTGTGTCGTTCCCATTTTTCGAGTCTTATTGGGATTGATCAATACCATCCTGTCACAATCTAGAGTGGGATGGGATCGGGATGGAGATTTTCAATCCCGCCCATCCCATCCGTCCCAAAATGATTTTGTAAATATTTATTAAGAATAATTTTAAAACCAGCCCATGATAAATGATAAATAGATTTAGCATTCATTATGGTTGATCAAAGTTGGTTGACATAAGTCATCATGCTCCGATACAAATATACAAACAAGATACTTTGACCAATAACTAATTATTTTACTGATTTTTCTTTGGCACTTGTAGGATTAAACTATCTAATACCTTAGTTTATTGGGAAAAAATTTAAGGTTTTATTAGCCCATCCTATTCTCAGCAAAACATGAAAAAAACTGTTAATGTTTGCATCTTTACAATAATAATCCATGAAAAATGCAAAACAAAACCTATTTGTTTATACCAACATTGGCATGTAAATTACTTTGTCCCCGTCCTGATGATGTGAACTAATGGCAGGGAGTGAGTAGTATAGCACAACCAAATACAATAATACTTGTGTTGGCAAGTCTGAAGAAGAAATTGTTTACAAAGTTATTAACTAACTGGGATGAGATCCATGATTAAAATGAAACAATAATAAATAAATAATTGAATGTATCACCCCTAATGAATTCGGAGAAACATAAAAGCAACCCTTGATAGTACATGCTCATCCCATCCCGTCCCGAACCCGTTTGGGATGGAACGAGGTCGGGATGAAGTCTATCTCGTCCTGGTCTCGAATGAACGGGATAGGGATGAGGTCCATCCTATCCCGTGCCTACCCCTAGATTTTTCTGTTGATCCCAGCGTATCTCGATGCATCTTGACAATGGTTACACGTGATGGACACGTGCACAGACCAGAAGGTGAAGGTTCAAGAGAGACAGTGATGGTTGTTTGCTGAAAAAGGGTGGGGTGGAGTAGAGGACTGGCAAAAGAAACTATTGAAGAGCGACTACTTAAAACAGCAAACAAGCCCACCAAACCAAACGGAACGGAGCGGCGTTGAAGAGAGACAGAGAGAGTGAGAAAACATCGAGCGAGCGATCATGTATAGAGACGTATCTAGCTGCAACACATACAACTACGGCGACTCACTCTACTGGGACGCTCGCTACGTTCAAGAGGCGGGTCCCTTCGATTGGTACCAACGTTACTCGGCTCTTCGTCCATTGGTTCGCAATTACATCTCTACCTCTGCTCGCGTTCTCATGGTTGGCTGTGGCAATGCTGGTAAACTTTCCTTCCCTCCTTTTCTTACCCAAACTCAATTCAATTCTCCCCTTTCAGATCTAGAGGACTGTAGTGGCTTAACCAAATGTTAGTGCTTCAATACTGTTTGATTGTATTCCGCAAAGACCAAATTAATCTATTTTTTCTAGCTTAGCTTAGATATTACACAATCCATGATTCTACAATGAGTCAACAAAGACATTTGGACATTGGGGTTTTGATTGTCATTGTTGCATAAATCATCCCCAAAACAGAGCCTTGGGGTGATTGCCATACCACAAGTTTTGTCTGAGATCAAACGATAGTTAGGTGCATGCTACTGTAGAGACTAGACACCCTTTGAAGATTATATCATATTTTTTCAATTTCTGGGTTATTCGGACTCTGGGTTTAGAAATGTAACTAACTACACCATGCAAAGTCCAAAAGCTTGTAATTTTGATCATTAGAATGGGCATGGGCAGTTTAGGGACGGAAATTGGTTTTTATTAACTCATGACAATTCGTTTGAGCTGAAAATTTCAAGAAAATTATGGATTAACAATAGAAAAAATGTGTCAACTTATTTTGACACAGTTCCTTGAGATACGTGTTTAGGCCCGCCATTAAATATCTGGATAAATGGTATTTGTGGGTGTTTAAGGACCACTCTTTCAAGTGGTCTTAGACGATGGATGCTAGTCGGCCTACCAACTGGCTTGCATCACACCCAAGGTGGACCTTTGCTCGCTTCTTGATTGTAATAGAAAAATCTACTTTTTCCACAATGCATACTTCGAACACACATGTTGAAACTTTGACCCATTGTTTTTGATATTGGTATTCAATTTTCCTCAAAATTAAGCTCAAATAATATAGCTTTCATTGTCAAGCGCAAGCAATGTCTTTTATTTACAATGAAAACTAAGCGGGTCCTAAATGGGAAGTCATCATGTTTTTTTGGTCCCTAATGTTATGTAGCAATATCTAAATATATTAACAATCTTTGTGGGTGTTTAAGGACCACCCACCCAAATTTGTGTTGTCTTGAACAATAGGCGTTGGACGGACTTCGGCCTGCTTGTGTTACGCCCAAGGTGGCCCTCTGTCACAAGCCATCTAGCATAGCTTTCTCTAGATGCCTCCGGAAGGTTCTAGAGTGTTCTTGGACATTCTAAATTTGCTTTCTCTAGAGTGTTCTAGCATGGATGAATCTAGAACACCCTTGTACAGACTTGTGTAGTATTTTCTAGAAGCCTCCTTGTAATTTCTAGTTCCTTTGGAGGTGAGAACTTTCTAGATGCATAGAGAATACTCCTTTGAAGGAGGATTGTGGAAGGTTCTAGGCTAGAAGCCTCTAGGACTTTAAGGGCCTATAAATAGGCCTGGGCATTCATTTGTAGAGATCATAGATCAAACACTTGTACAACTCTCTCAAGCAATACAAAGCATTCTTTCAAAAGCCCAAACACTTGTGCCTTAGCATTTTCCTCACTTAAGCTTTCGAAGCATCACTTAGCATTAGCCAAGCATCGAAGTGCCTTGACTAGTTAGTCCGACGGGAGTGTGACGCTAGTAGGCAGCGTGTTAGCCAAGGGAAAAAGGTCAGCACGTGACACGTGGTATCAGAGCAGAGACGATCGTAGGGGCGGTCTTGCTGAAGTTGCGTTGTGCTAGCTGCTGTGTGTACGAAGGTTAGGTGCGGAGCAATCTGATAATGTCGGGAAACAAAGAGAGTGCTGTTGGAGGGTCCGTGGTTGAGGAGACTGGAAGAAAGACTAGTCGGACCAGCATGCTTGAGGATCGTATGGCCAAGGTGGAGCTGACCGTGGGCGATCTCCAGGACAGCGTTGGGGAGATGGAACAGAAGGTTGAGTCCTTCAATGGGACGTTGGCTAACGTCACTATGGATATCGAGCAACTTGATAGCCGCGTCCATGACCTTGAGCTTGGCACTGTGGAAGCCAAGGACGAGACTCAACTTCTCGTCAACCAAGTTGCGGATGCCATGCGCAACGAGATGGGCCAGCTCAAGGACACACTGATGGGGCAGCTCCAAGCCATCCGGGAGCAGGTTGAGTCCTTGCAATCGGACGTCAACCTATGCAAGGCGGCTGTGGCAGGTAGTGCTACTGTACGAGAGGGACCAAGGATAAAGGTGCCCGAGCCGCCAAGGTACCATGGGAAGCGCGATGCTAGGGAGCTCGACAACTTCCTATGGAGTGTTGAAAAATATTTCAACGCGATGCGCTTGGACGACGATGAGTCCAAGATCACCACCGTCACCATGTACTTGGGTGATGATGCCATCCTTTGGTGGAGGAGGCGTGAGTTGGATATCAAGAAGGGTCTTTGCTCGCTTAAGACTTGGGACGAGTTCAAGGCGGATTTCAAGCGGCAATTCTATCCGGAGAATGCGGAGGAAGTTGCTATGAAGAGGCTGCGTGGACTGAAGCATACGGGGTCAATCAAAGAGTATGTCAAGCAGTTCACTTCTCTTATGCTTGAAGTCTCGGACATGCCGGAGAAGACTCAACTCATCTACTTCATGGATGGACTACAACGATGGGCTGAGCAAGAGTTAAAGAGACGCAATGTTCAATCACTTGCGGAGGCCATCGCAGTTGCCGAATCCTTGTTCGAATACAAGGCTGATTCGAAAAGCCACAAGGGCGACAGCAAGAGTGGCGGCGGTAACAAGGGAAAAGGTGGGGGAGCAAAACCCACTGAAAGAAGCAGCAGTAGCAGCGGCAGCAAGCAGTTCGAGAGGAAGGACAAAGCCAAGCAGTCCTTCTCGGATAGCAAGGTGAAAAACCGCGACTGCTTCTTGTGCGGAGGGCCGCACTGGGCTAGGGAGTGCCCACAGCGACAGAAGCTCAATGCGATGATCGCTGGCAAGAGTGGATCGTCCGGGGAATCATCGGGGGACGAGGCGCAAATGGGGACTTTGCGCTTGCTAAGCAGCGTCAAGGCTACGGTGGAGCAAAGCAACGTGGCTAAGGTAAGTACGCTGCCCCGTTCGAAGAAATCCGCTCTTATGTTTGTGGAAGCCAAGGTAAATGGCAAGGCTTCAAAGGCACTCGTCGACACGGGTGCAACGCACAACTTTGTTGCTTTGAAGGAGGCAACAAGGCTGGGCGTGCAGTACACCAAGGAGCCAGGCACCTTGAAGACCGTCAACACAGCACCGGTGCCTATCCATGGTGTAGCACGAGGCGTCTTCCTTCTTTTGGGAGAATGGAAGGGGACGGTGGACTTGACTGTCGTCAAGATGGACGACTTCTCAATGGTGTTGGGCATGGAGTTCATGGATACGGTGAAGCCATGGACATTAGAAAGGGACGGGTCGATGACTATTGCAAAGGATCGAGAAGCATGCTCTGTCCCTGTCACTCGGGAGATCGTGGAGGCCAAGATGTTGTCAGCCATTCAAGTGAAGAAAGGCGTGCAAAAGGGGCAAGCAACATTTGTGGCCACGTTGATCGAAGATGGGCCTCAACCTAGCGAGGTTCCGAAGGAGGTAGCTGCGGTTTTGAAAGAGTACGAAGATGTCATGCCTCCAGAGCTACCCAAGAGACTTCCTCCAAGAAGGGAAGTCGATCATATGATCGAGTTGGAGCCAGGGGTTAGGCCTCCAGCCATGGCGCCTTATCGGATGGCACCGCCAGAGTTGGAAGAGCTACGCAAGCAACTCAAGGAGCTGCTGGACGCGGGGTTCATTCGGCCATCCAAGGCCCCATTCGGTGCACCAGTATTGTTCCAACGCAAGCACGACGGGTCCTTGCGTATGTGCATCGATTACCGAGCACTTAACAAAGTAACCATCAAGAACAAGTATCCAATTCCTTTGGTTGCCGATCTTTTCGATAGGCTCGGTAAAGCCAGGTACTTTTCTAAACTTGATCTCCGATCGGGGTATTGGCAAGTGCGCATAGCCAAAGGAGATGAGCCAAAGACGGCATGCGTCACTCGCTATGGGTCTTATGAGTTCTTGGTGATGCCTTTTGGTCTCACCAATGCCCCGGCTACTTTCTGCACTTTAATGAACAGAATCTTTCAGCCTTTCTTAGATAAATTTGTAGTCGTCTATCTCGATGATATCGTCGTGTATAGCGACAACTTGGAAGAACATGTGCATCACTTGCGACAGGTTTTCCAAGCATTGCGGGAGAGCGAGCTGTACGTGAAATTGGAGAAGTGCTCGTTCGCCCAAGACGAGGTGTCTTTCTTGGGGCACCGCATCAAAGCTGAAAAGATTATGATGGAACGGGACAAAGTACAGGCCATCAATGAATGGGAGCCACCCAAGAACGTTTCGGAGCTACGTTCTTTCCTTGGGCTGGCCAATTATTATCGGAGATTCATTTTGAGCTACTCGGCGAGAGCAGCCCCACTGACCGACTTGCTGAAGAAGAAGGTGCAGTGGCATTGGAGTGAGAAATGCCAAGAAGCGTTCGATGATTTGAAGAAGGCAGTCACCGAGGAACCTGTCTTGGCCTTGCCCGATTATGCTAAGTCGTTCGAACTTCACACCGATGCATCAGACTTTGCCATCGGAGGGGTGCTTATGCAAGAGGGGCATCCCATAGCCTATGAGTCTCGCAGGCTCAATGATACCGAGAGACGGTATCCGGTGCATGACAAGGAGATGACAGCCATCATTCATTGCTTGCAGACTTGGAGGCACTATTTGCTTGGGAGTCGGTTTACCATCATGACCGACAATGTGGCTACGAGTTATTTTCAAAATCAGAAGAAGATCAGCCCCAAGCAAGCTCGGTGGCAAGATTTCTTAGCGGAGTTCGATTATGTCATGGAGTACAAGCCGGGCAAAGTTAATGTTGTTGCTGATGCTCTCAGCCGAAAGGCCATGCTCGCTAGCGCAAGCAGCGCCGCTAGCAACCTTCTTGATCGGATCAAGGAGGGGACTTCTCAAGACCCCTTGGCCAAGGGACTCATGGAGATGGCCAAAGAAGGGAAGACTCGACGGTTTTGGGTAGAGGATGGGGTGCTCTACACCGTCGGTCGTCGCATTTATGTGCCTAAGTGGGATAATCTTAGGCGAGACATCATGAAGGAGTGCCACGATTCAATGTGGGCTGGCCATCCGGGGATGCAGCGGACATTGGCACTCTTGGAGGTGAACTACTATTGGCCTCATATGCGGGACGATATCGAGGCCTATGTGAAGACTTGTCTTGTGTGCCAACAAGACAAGATAGAGCAACGTGTACCGGCAGGACTATTGCAGCCTTTGCCGATTCCAGAAAGGCCATGGGAGAGTGTATCAATGGATTTCATATCAGCCTTGCCCAAGTCTTATGGGTATGGCTCTATTATGGTGGTGGTCGATCGCTTTTCCAAGTATGGGACTTTCATACCTGCCCCACGCGATTGCACGGCCGAGCAAGCCGCCAAGTTGTTCTTTCAGCATGTGGTGAAGTATTGGGGCTTGCCTCGGAGCATCATAAGTGATCGGGACCCAAGGTTCACAGCAAAATTCTGGACGGAGTTATTCAAGCTCTTGGGTTCGGGTCTACACTTCTCAACAAGCTTTCACCCGCAAAGCGATGGGCAAACAGAGAGGGTGAATGCCTTGTTGGAGTTATACTTGAGGCACTTTGTGGGTGCCAACCAGAAGAATTGGGCCAGGTTGATGGATGTGGCTCAATTCTCATTCAACTTGCAGCGGTCCGAATCAACGCAACAAAGTCCGTTCGAGATCGTCATGGGCCAGCAGCCCTTGACTCCACAAGCCGTTGCGTCGGGCTACACGGGTAGCAGCCCCGCTGCGTACAAGCTTGCACGAGGGTGGCATGAGCAGCTTGATATAACGAAGGCGTACTTGGACAAGGCGTCTAAGAAGATGAAGAAGTGGGCAAACAAGCATAGACGCCCTCTCGAGTTCCAAGTGGGCGACATGGTCATGGTCAAGTTGCTGCCACAACAGTTCAAGGTCTTCCGCTCGGTGCACAAGGGACTAGTGCGGAAGTACGAGGGGCCATTTCCCGTCCTACGGAAGGTCGGGAGAGTTTCTTACAAGCTTGAGTTGCCGCCCAAACTCAAGATTCATCCGGTGTTCCATGTGAGCATGCTCAAGCCCTACCATGGTGATAAAGAAGATCCAACGAGGGGCGAGTCACATCGGGCACCAACCGCGGTCGTGACTTCCTTTGATCGAAAGATCGAGAGCATCGAGGCAAAGAGGCTCATCCGACGGAGGGGTGTGCCAAGCTATAATGAGTATCTCATTCGATGGAAGGGACTACCGAACAGTGAGGCCTCATGGGAGAAAGAGGGCGACCTATGGCAATTCCAGGACAAGATCGCGGAGTTCGAGGCACAGTCTTGACGAGGTCGTCAAGGACTTGGGTGGGGGAGAATGTCACAAGCCATCTAGCATAGCTTTCTCTAGATGCCTCCGGAAGGTTCTAGAGTGCTCTTGGACATTCTAAATTTGCTTTCTCTAGAGTGTTCTAGCATGGATGAATCTAGAACACCCTTGTACAGACTTGTGTAGTATTTTCTAGAAGCCTCCTTGTAATTTCTAGTTCCTTTGGAGGTGGGAACTTTCTAGATGCATAGAGAATACTCCTTTGAAGGAGGATTGTGGAAGGTTCTAGGCTAGAAGCCTCTAGGACTTTAAGGGCCTATAAATAGGCCTGGGCATTCATTTGTAGAGATCATAGATCAAACACTTGTACAACTCTCTCAAGCAATACAAAGCATTCTTTCAAAAGCCCAAACACTTGTGCCTTAGCATTTTCCTCACTTAAGCTTTCGAAGCATCACTTAGCATTAGCCAAGCATCGAAGTGCCTTGACTAGTTAGTCCGACGGGAGTGTGACGCTAGTAGGCAGCGTGTTAGCCAAGGGAAAAAGGTCAGCACGTGACACCTCGCTCACTTCGTGATTATGACAGAGATTCACTTTTTTATATTTTAACAGATCTCATGGCACACATGTCGAAATATGCTGAAACTTTGACACGTTTTCGATGTGATTTTTTCTCAAAATTTCTGTTCAAATGGAGTAGTGGAAGGCTATAAATAAAAAAATGTGTTTTGCACAATGCAACACATGCATCTTCAGGGATTTGAACTAGGGCTGGCAATAATATCATATTGGATCAAATACCTGTAGTTTTGATACTATATTGTTAACTATTGGATCCAAATTTAACAAACCAGATCCGGAATTCAAAATTTTATCCGTAAACCGACTTTGACTGGTTCCAGATCGGATTCGGGTTCTAATCAGATCTATTTCAACTTGCTAAAAAAATTTAAAATCTTAATAATTTTAACATTTTTGTTAATGATATAATATTTTGATACATTAAGAAATTGGATATAAGATGTAATGTACACGTGAAATTTTGCAGTTGGATTCAATATGATATTTTAATGCAAAAGGGATTTAAGTCGTAATATTAAAATATTACTAATTTCATATTGTGAATCACAAACATAAAATGTAACTCAAATAGTAGGTTGAAAACATTAAAATTAAAATGATTTTATTTAAAATTTAGATCTAAGATTTTTCCATGTTCATCATTATCATCAAAGCCAATTCCTGATACTCTCGGGGCCGGCTACACGTATTTTGGTTTTCCAAGCAATGCGGTCTTCCCACATATCCTCGCCTATCCAAGCTCAAAGATGCCTTTCTTCACCGCTTTCATCCAAGTTTTCTACGATCATCCCCACTGTCTACACCCTCCATTAACTTGCCAATCTAGACATTTTCTAATTGGCGTCGTGCTTGGTCTCTTTCGCATGTAACCAAATTATGTTAAACGCCTTTCTCGAATTTTGAACTCTATGGGTGCTACATCTAAGTATTTCCTAATTCTTTCGTTCCTAATTTTATTCTTACTGGTTTTGCCACACATCCATTTTAACATACACATTTTTGCTATAACCATCCTTTGCGTATGTTGTCTCGTAGTAGCCCCACATTCTGAACCGTAGAGTATAGCTGGTCGGACAATTGTCTTATAGCATTTCCCTTTTAACCTTGCATGCATCCTTTTATCGTATAATACTCCTGACGTCATTCTCCATTCCGTCTAATCAGTTTTAATCCTTTGGTCAACATCTTCTCCAATAGCCCCATTCTTTTGAATTATAGATCCCAGATATCGAAAAGCCTCACACTCTGGAACCTCCACTCCTTCCATCTCAATTGAATTACTCCTCCCTCGTACTTCACAACCAAAGTTGCACACTAGATATTTTGTCTTCGAACAACTAATTCTAAACCCTTATTCTCTAATGCCTTTGTATCTAATTTCCGACCTAAACCTTTACTATATGCACCAATGTACATCTTCTTGAAGACGTCTCGTCAACTATCCATAACCAAAGCAAAGAGGTATGGACTTAAGGCCTACCCTTGATGTAGTCTTACTGATACTAGGAATTCACTGGACATTTCGCCTACTGAGCGATATTTGCTACAGCCCCTTAATACATATCCTTAATGATATCAACATAACATTGAGACACTTTCTTCATTCCAAGCACCATCCAAATTAACTCCCTGGGAACTCTATCGTGTGCTTTCTCAAAATCAATAAAAACCATATGCAAAAACTTATGTTCATCTCGATATTTTTCTATAATTTGCCTAAGCAAGAAGATGGCCTCCGTAGTAGACCTACCCGACATAAATCCAAATTGATTATCCGAAACAGTGGTTAAACTTCTAAGCCTTCGCTCTATGACCTTCTCCCAAAGTTTCATTGTATGATTCATAAGCTTTATCCCTTTATAGTTCGAGCAGTTCTGAATATCCCCCTTATTTTTATAAATTGGTACCACAATGTTGTGCCTCCACGAATCCGACATTTTTCCAGTTTCCAAAATCCTATTAAAGAGCCTAGCTCGCCATTGAATCCCAACTTCTTCTACGCTTCAATTAGATATCATCCAGTCCAACTGCCTTCTATGTCTTCATTATTTTTAAAGTTTCTTATACTTTTTTGACACTAATTCTGCGATGGAACACGTGATGCCTCCCTTCCAGTGAAACATACCTCTCCAAACTTAACTCCCCCACACGTGTCCCATTGAGTAAGTTTCAAAAGTAATCCCTCAATCTATCTAAAATAGCTTTATCCTGCATTAAAACTCTTCCATCTTCATGCTTAACACACTTACATGACTCAAATCCCTAGTTTTTCATTTTCTTGTTTTAGCTATCTTGAAGATATCCTTCTCCCCTTCCTTTGTGGTTATAAAAAACACTACTAGTCTAATATATATGTAACATTAATATCGGATCGGAAACGTATAGATCCAAACCTGTACCAATAACTATCAAAATTAAATTTCACGACCTGATCCGGATTCGATATTCAAAATCTAATCTCAAAATTTCTTTTATTGGTTCAGAATGGTTCAGATATCGGGTCTATTCCTAGCCCTAATTTGGACTGCAAAAAGTAGTATGTTGTCTTGTAGAATGCATATTAGAAATGTAACCACGACCAAAGGGATGTTTGTTTGCACCATGTACTTGTGGTGAGGTTAACATTGGGCTGTAAGTGTAAGTGGTTCTTGCACGTGCATTGAAAAAGTCATTGTTTCAATAAAGGACTCTAAGCAACATTGTTGTATATGTGTTTGTGTTTCAAGGACTTATAAGTGTCCCGGAAACAATTTGTCACATGGTTTTTCAACTACTTATATTTGTTGAGTTATTAGGTGTAGGAGACAAATTGGTAGTGTTGCGATAAAGTGTACTGAAACAAAATTAGAGAATATGAGGAGGCAATACAAATTGGTAGCAATAATACATCGGGAACTTTTATTTCCCATGTATCGTCCTCGTAAAAGGCTACATTGAAGGTGATCGAGCCTGGCAAATAGAGGGAAATTGAGTACATGGTTGAAGTTGTTGTAAGAGATAGGGTGGATTAGAACTATGATCACTGAAGCACGAGAGGAGCGAATGGGTTAGAACTATGATCACTGAAGCACGAGTGGATTAGAACTATGATCACTGATGTTCTTGGGTTGGGTTTGGGAGAAAATGGCGTAGTTGTGGTAGCTTGTATGGATAAACGTAGTGTTGTGATGGATTTAAACTAGGACAACGGATTGGGGTAGCCAGCTAATTTGGAGGATCTTGAATTTGAGAACCCTAATGTAGACGATGAAAAAATAGGTGTAGTGATTGTTGAACACAAATCCATGGGCATTAAGGAGGTTATAGGTACCTCTGTGTGGTTGTTGTGGTGTGGGGATTGCTTTTTTTTTTTTTTTACCCTTAACCCTCCTCACTCAATGCCGTCGGTCGGGTTCGAACTCGTGACGTGTGATACCATTCGCCACATCGGACACACCTTTAGCCGGGGATTGCTTGTTATCCAATGAGTTTAAGAGTTTTCTTTGGGAACGTTAGGGTTGGGTAGCAGGGATAGAAAATCCTTGGTGAAGGCTATGTTGTGCAAATGGAAACCAGAATTACTGTTTTTTGTGTTAGGCAAAACTTCAACAATGAAACCTGGCATGATAAGAAGTTTATTGTCGAAGAAGAGAGATGTGGGTTGGAAGTTTCTTTCTTTGATTGGGGGATTGAGGGATTTTAGCATTTTGGGATAACAAAGTGATTGACGTGGATTTTTTCTTTGTCTTTGTTGTGTTTATTTAAAAGTAGGAGTGACGATTTCAGATGGGTGGAAAGAGGGTTATATGGTCTGAATGATACAAGATCACATTCCCGATGTCAGAAAGAGATTAGCAATGTAGGCGGTTTATGGCAGTTTTCCATGATTGATTGGTATTATTATTATTATTATTATTATTATTATTATTATTATTATTATTATTATTATTATTATTGTTATTATTATTATTATTATTTTAATGTTATTAGATTTAATGAAGAATGAATAAAAGAGTGGTCATCTGTAGAAGTATGGGGTTGGATCTAAGGTTGTGTGGTGTTGACTTCACTTGGACCAATAATCAGGAATCCCAGTGCTTTGTAAGCCAGATAGGTTTTTGATTAACAAGTGGGAGGATCATTGCGGTAGTGTAATAGTTGACTCTCTTTGAAGAGTTACATCAGAACACACCTATTCTTCTTGAGGCAGGCACTCGTTGTCCTAGGAGATCACCATTTCGTTTTTATGTTTGTTGGGATGAATATGTCAAGTTGGTGCTTATAATCAAATAATGTTGGTTAGAATGTAACTATGTTGATGGTTCAGCTAGAGCTAGTTACAAATTTCAGAACAAACTGAAATATATTAAGAATGACATGAGGGATTTTTGTAAACAAAGAAAGCTCCGGTAGAAGGTTAAGTAGGTAGTATCATGGAGAAAATTGCTACTTTGGACATGAAGGAGGAAAGCTTAGCATCATTTATGGAAAAGATTTGAATGAGAGTGTTAGTGTGAGGTGAGGTAGGAAAAAATTCCAGGGAAGAAGAGGCTTAATGTAGAAAGACATCTAGAACTAAATGGCTAATGGAAGGTGATAGTAAGTAGTAACACAAATTTTCCACGCTTTTGCATCGCATATGGAGAAAATGAATAGAAAATCAGTGACTTGCTCAAAATGTTGATCAATGGGTTTATTGTAGACGACCAAACCATGATTCCCAACCACCGTATTGTATTCCTTTTGAGCAACTGTATTCGGACCCTACAGATTGGAGACCAAGCTTGGAGGGATTATAGTTTGCAGTCATCTTTGATGAGGACAAGAGACTTTATGAGGATTTTAGTTTGGTGGAGTTTCAAGAAGCGATATAGAGTTGCGAGAGTGAAAGGGCGTTATGTGTGGATGGTTTTTCATTGGGATCTTTTAGAAGAGGATGTGATGGTGGTGGCGGATCATGGGTGATATGCAAATTTTTTTATTTTTTATTTTTATTAGAAAGCAAATGCATCTTTCACCACTTTGATTTTGATTCCTAGGAAGGAAGGAGTGAGTTATATCCATAATTTTAGGCATATTAGTTTGGTTAGTGGGATGTACATGATTATTGCAAAGGCCATGGCTAGATTGATTGTAGAAAAAGGCGTACGACCATGTGAATTAGGACTTTGCAATATGGTGTGTAGGTAAGATAGGTTTTGGGGAAAGGTGGGTCAAGACATGAATATCGATTGTGCATTTCTCCGTGTTAGTTGGTGGATACCCAGTTGGAGATCCTATTTCCCCAATTTTGTTTACCATTAAAGTGGGAGCTCTTAGTAGATTGGCAGCCAAGGCTTTGGAGGCACCTCACCGATGATACTATTTTTTCTCTCGATGATGTTATGTTTCAGGTGGAGAATTTGAAGTAGATATTGTTGATTTTCAGACTTGAGATCAATTTTGTTAAAAGTATAGTCCATGACATTAGCGAGGGAGCAAATAGTGGATGGGGATTGGGAGAAATTTTTTCAGATATTGGAATCACCAACCATCTAGTTGGTAATTCACAACCGTATGCATGGTTTTTCGCCACACTATGGTGCTATCCCATACCCTTTTTACCTTTCACCTCTACTACCACCAATTCAATTTTTCTTCACAAACCCACAACTTCCACAACTCCATAAAACAATTATTTCAACCCCTACAACCTAATGATGATGAGTTGCTCAATTAGCATATCGTTTACATCAGTGGAATCCACCGCACCGATTGGTTTCATCAAACCCATGGGCATGGCACAACAATCAGTTGTCCCAGAAAACCCTGATTTGTCCCAAAATTTTCAGTTCCTTATCCTAAAACCCATGAAATTTCACTCTATGAAGGCGCTAAAAGGGTAAATAAGAAGATAAGAAAAAAGAATCAGTAATATGCTAAGTATTTCCAGATATGCATTTAGGCTTTGCTTAGTACACGTTAAAAGAATGCATATGTAAAACTTGAAGGCGATTACATAAACTTAGGTGCTTGATTGACTTTATGGAAAACAAAATTTTGGGGACCTTTGCATTTCCTAGTTATAAGAGCATCTTCAGTGGAGAGCTCAACCTCAAGCTAAAAAAAGTGGACCAATTTGAGGTTGAGGGTAGGTGTATTCGAATGGGCCATTCAACAAAATCTCAAAAAAATGGCTAAAAAGTAAATTTTGGGGTGCAAATAACCATCTTTATACTATTTACCCTTGGATACAGAGTCAAAATAGTCAAGTGAGCTAGACACGCAAAACAATCCTGCCTGCGCAATACTATTTTTGTGTGTCTAGCTCCGCCCAAATCCTTTTAGCTCATACCCATTTCTTGCAATGGTTTGGGTTGAAAGCTCAAACCCACCGAGTTTTGGGCTTTCCATTGGAGCATCAAAATTCACCTTCAAAACTCAAACAATTGTCATATTTGACTTTTGAGGTTGCGTATTGTAGATGCTCTAAAATCCTGCAAAATTTTACGGAACATTCTCCTGCATTACTTTGCAACACTCTCATCTTCTCCCCTTTCTCGAATTATATCCCCAACTTCATAAACACCCCAACCACTGTCGTCACCAACACTGCGATCACCATACCATAACCATCACAACCACCGACACCTACACCACCACCACTACCATAGCATAATCACCACAACTAACCCACCTTCACCACTACCACCACCACAACCACCAAAGTTGTCACCACCATGACTACCATAACATAACCACCACCTTCACTACTACTACACCACCACCACAATTACCTTGACATAACCACCACAACCACCACTACGATCACAAATAGCCACAACAATCACCACTATGATCACACCAGCCACAACAACCACGTTAGCATAACCATAATCATATTTATAGCTACCACCACCATCACTCGCATTCGTAGTCGCCGCCACCACCGCCACAACCACAACCACCACAACCTCCACCATCTTTGCAGCCACCATCACCACAACGACAACCATGCCACAGTTACAACTACTACCATTATCACCACCACTACCAACACAATGTAGAGAAATCAAATACTTGTCCAACTTTGCATCGATTTTCTTTAATTACTACCAAGTGCCCATAAAGTAATACATTGCAAACCAATGCATATGCAAACGAATGCATTTGCGTTATTTTAGAGTGTACCAAGTGTTGTCTTAATGTACTTATATTAGTCTATTAGTCTATGTCGTGTAAAAGCTTTATGCATTGGCATTTCACCTCGCCAAGAGGTTTTTTCAGAAAATGGGTTGTGTCTCAAACTTAGCGTGCATAAAATGCCTCTGGTTGTCGTCAATGCGTTATTTGGGGCAATCATGACTAGTAAAGTTTATTAATACACATATACTAAGCACGCTTAAAAATTTTGAAATCTACTGGAAACAAAAGAATCACAAAACAACAAAAAATAAAATTTGTTATTATGGCTATGCCGCGACTCTGCCAATAATTCTTGGGCTCCCTCGGTGACTTTCAACATCTCGTTCCGCCTTGGCCCCAAACAACCTAGATATTAATCATCTAATGTATAAGTGCTCGGCAAACATCCCATTTATCAAAACTCAGCTTGTTTTGTCTTAATTTTCTGACCTTCGGTTATTATGTCAACATTCTACTATCAGTTTTTTTTTTTTTTTTTTTTTTTTTTTTTAGATGTTAAAAAGTTATGGTTTTTGTAGTTATGTCAGAAGACATGGTAAAGGATGGGTTTGAAGACATTGTGAACATTGACATATCTACCGTGGCAATTGACATGATGAAAAAGAAGTATGAGCATATTCCTCAACTGAAATGTATCCTCTTAAACAACTCGTGTTAGTTTTTTACTCGTATAGTTTTTCTGTGGGTTATTTACAGTTTAGGGGTCCAACAATTTGCGCCTTTTTAGATTGGGGGACCAAAGTTTACCATATGAATAGACTCGGGTCACTTTTGTCCTTGATCGTGACTGTCAACAATGTTGACCCAACTGAGAGGATTAAGATATATATATATATATATATATATATATATATATATATATTTAAAGACAAAATGCCCCTAACGAGCATGTGCCATGCATGTGGGAGACCTGGCGAGAGGTAAAAGTCTGTCCCCAATCTGTAAATATTATAAACTTTTCGACCCCAGTGTGTAAATCACAGTAAAATCTGCGCATATATCTAGAAGATCTAAAAAATGTTGAACACCTTAAAACTTCTCTTACCATCCTCTTTCCCTCTTTAGATATCTCCAAACACCAAAACCCACTATCACACCTCCCCTTGTTGTCTCTTCCAACACCATCATAATAAGGGGGAGTCTTCTCCCACCAGTGAGGGTTAGAGGAGGGAGATGGGAAGAAATATTTTTATTTTTATTTTTTAAAACTTTTTAATACTAGAATAGTACACATTTTGCGAAGGTGATTCACACTTTGCAACCAAAAATCTAGGCCTATTTCAGATTGGGGGTGAAAGTTCACCCATAGATTGGGGCCAATTTTGACCTCTCATCATGTGTCTGGCACTTGTTATTTAAGGGCATTTGTGTCTATAAATAAATCCTAACCCTCTCACTTGGCTCATAATTGAATTGATGGTCATGGTCAAAGTTGGCCCCCAATCTGTAAATTGTAAATAACCCCAAATTGGTCCCGGACCCCCAAATTGTAAATAACCCATTTCATTTTATGAGTTGTATTCATTTCTTTTTCTCTTGAGCTTCCTTTATTATCTCGATAGACATGCAAATGGATGTGAGAGATATGAGCTTCTTCCAAGATGAATCATTTGACAGTGTCATTGATAAAGGTACCTCTGATCCTTCACTTGTCTGTCTTTGTCAAAAGTGGGAACACCAAGTTAATTGATAATAACTTGAGGCTCTGTTTTTTTTTTTTTTTTAATTGTGCATGTGACTCACTACCAATCAGGAACTCTCGACTCTTTGATGGTATGGCTCATGCTTCAACTGTTATCATAATTCTTCGAGTCTGCTGCTAGGCATGCTCTGACATTTTAGTTCTTTTGAATTTTTAGTGTGGTACCAGTGCTCAACTTAGTGCTACCCAAATGTTAGGGGAAGTGAGCAGGTTTGGGCTTCATTACCTCCTCCGGGTCTTATTTGTTTACTGATATGTTTTGAATGCCTTGTTTTCTCTTAAATGCCTTTCATTGGTTTTGCTTTGCATGTAATCTCACTAAATGTTACTTTTTTCTCGAGTGTAGACTTCTAAAACCTGGAGGCATCTATATGTTGGTATAACTCGGATTTCATTCTGTTATTCTTGTTCCATTATTTTTTTCCCGGATAGTGTGAACCTCATTACAATTGATTTGCTGCTATTTTCAGATAACTTATGGGGATCCAAGAGTAAGGTTTCCTTTTATTAACCAAGCAGCATATGGTTGGAAAATATTGTTATACATCATTCGTAAGTTTTCTTTCCTTGAACAAGTTTACTTCTCTCTTCCCATATCGTCTTTTTTCAGTGCTTCTGTGGTTCCTTTTTGGTTTCATATGATAGTTTTAACAAAATTGTGTTATTCATGGTCTCCAGCCTTAATTCTTGTTTCCATTTTTTGGGTTTGTTCATGGGACATAGTGGTGTGTTTCAAAGTGAGGTCTTCGGGAATAAATTTAAATCTAGGTTAATTCTTAAGTGATCACCTCCTAAATACTCTGAGTGCATTCCGCGTTCATTTGATGATGTACTGGTCACAATGCTGAATGAAGATTAGTCGGTTAATAGGAGTAACCAGTGGAGATATGATGCTTACATAGTGTTTACATGGCCCCTATGCAACTTTTATAAGATGCCACCATTGCAGTGCATCTGATCCATTCTTTGTTGATTTGGCGTGAAGCCAACATCCTACAAATAAAAAAGGAAGTCTTATGAGTGTATTGATTTGGCGGTTTTGAGTTTTGGAAGCATGAATGGGTTGGTGTCTTGTGATCAAACTCTTATCGACGGATTCAAGAATATCTTTAGGATCTTCCTTGGATGGGCGCCCAATTAAGAGTTTCAAGGTGACGGATCAGAAGTCAAATGGGTGGGATGTGGCGCCCAGGGAAGACCTGAAGGATGAGAAGCACTTCAAGTAATTGGACGTATCTCTCTTTTGCATTTGTTCCAATTCAAGGAGGACAATTAAGGGCTTTTCTCATTTAACAGTTGCTACCAAAATCTATTCAAAATAGCCATTCCAATGGAGACAGGTGCAAGAATCAGTTGAACTCCTTTGGCACAAGCAAGTTCCACCGCCCCAAAACTTATTTTTCTGGACTCTTTCCCATGGAACAATACTGACAGTGGATGATTTAGCTAAAAGGGGACTCTTTATTGGCAACAGATGCAGTGGGAGGACATTAGTCTAAGAGGCTGGAGCCCAAAAGCCTGACGGAAAGTCTCTTTACATTTGGATGCAACAGTGGAAAACCTGGAATTTCTTGCATAGGGAACTGTATGTGGGATAGAATGCGCTTTCCAACTTTGTGAATTCTTTGGCATAAAAGAAATAACAATTTTTTTTTATTGAAAATTCGTGAACAGATCATTAAGAATATAAAGATCACAGTTTGGCAATAAGTTGTTGCCTGGAACATAGTTAAAGTGATGGTATTTAGCATGTATATTATTATAGTAGGGGAATTAGTTTAGCAATATTAGTATTAGTAAGATCGTAAGGCTCTATTTAGTAACAACCCATAATAGTTAGGGCATTGGTTCCAATTAGGTTTAGGTTATTTAGCTTGCCAAGTATGTTAAGAATATTATAAATAAGGCAAAGGATTGTTCCTTGTTAAGTGCGGATTGTAACTTCAAGAAAACTAGGATTCCTTGTATGAAGAAATTAGGGTTTCGTTTTATTTCGTTCAAATCTAGATTAATCTGTTTACATGACGTTATCCATTGTGCCTGGTATTAGAGCAAGAATGCTCCAGGAGGTTTTGACGAGTGTTTTGAACCACACATGAATAGGGTAAAGATAACAAAACTGGGAGAGAAGTGAACACGATGATGTTGTCTCGCTAATCCAGAACAAAGATGAAAGAGGTCGACCAGCGGGCTCCCTTCCCATGTGGGGCGATGGGGTATTGTTTCGTTGCTTCCGTCGTGATGTTTTGCAAATATTGATTTTTCTAAGTTTGTCTTTCAACTACTTTTTCTCGTAAAGCTCTAGATGATGATGTTATTTGGCGGGAACACAATATTTTTTGCACTCAATGCAGTTGTAGGGGGGAAGATTTGTAGCATGATTATTGATGGAGGAACTAGTGAGAACTTGGGGTCCAAATTAATAGTGGATACCTTAGGGTTGAAAAAGGAGCCCCTTTCTAGGCCTTTTGCGTTGGGATGGTTGGATCTAAGTAAGAAGGCGAGAGCGACCACGAAGTGCTTAGTTCATTTTGCTATTGGACAGTATAAGGATCAAGTTTGGTGTACTATTCTCGCATGAATATTTATTATTTGTTGTTAGGGAGACCATGACAATATCAGCGACGATCGATTCATGATGACTATTTCACAAATAATTTATGTGATGTTGAAGGATACAAATTTATACTACAGTCGCTTCGTCCTACACCTGCGAAAACGTTAGCCTATGGGGTTGATATGGGAGTACCATAGGAGTAGGCCTCAACAGTTGTAGTACAGGAGATCCTTGATGATATGTATGTGGCGAGGTACGGTCACTTCATCATTTCAATTTAAGTTGCCAATCTTCCCATTCTATTTCGTATGCAGAAACTTCTTGCCACATTCAGAAATGTTTGCTGTGAGACTGGCAGATCTTTGCTTCCATTTACTAAATATTCAACATACTATTGAGCTAGAACTGGGAGCGCCTATCCCTATAGATCATATTATCACGTGGCTCCTAAGGGTTATGAGCAGTTACAACGGCAGGTGAATGACTTCTAGCCAAAGATCACATTTGGGAGAGTACGTCGCCAAGTGCGGTTCCTGCTTTGTTAGTGCCCAAGAAGGATGGGTCTCTTCGTATGTGTGGATTCATGAGCCATTAATAAGATCACAGTCAAGTGTCGTTTTCCAATTCCTAATCTGGAAGACATGCTTGATAATTTGCATGGTGCTATGGTATTTGCCAAGATGGATATTAAGAGTCGTTACCATTAGATTCGTATGCGGCCTGGAGATGAATGAAAGACCGCCATTAAAATGAAAGAAGGCCTGTATGAGTGATTAGTCATGCCCTTTGGGTTGTCCAACGCCCCTTCAACATTTATGCGGGTAATGACACATTCTACTTCTACAACCTTTTATTAACAAATTTGTAGTTGTTTACTTTGGTGATATCATTATCTTTAGTCACACAAAGGACGAACACCTACAACATGTTCGGACTATTTTAGAAGTTCTGAGAGACCATAAATTTTATTTTAATTAATGAAATGTAATTTCATGGTATTTTCGGTGACCTTTTTGGGGTATGTGGTATCGGGAGGTGGGATGTCTATTGATCAATTTAAAGTAGCTGCTATTCGAGATTGGCTTATACCCACATGTTCTTCATGGTTTGGAAACAACAAAAGCTGCAAAAAAGACAATAGTGAACAACTTCAATAATACCCATATGCACCCCTTTGTATAAGCATTGGGGCGGACGAACACTAAGATGTAGTTTTATTGGCGCTTTAGGTTTTAGCTCTATTATGACACTACTGACTGTCAAGCTGCTTTTGATATTATTAAGCTTAAGATGATCACTGTTCTAGTTCTAGCACTGCCAGATTTTGGAACGACCTTTGATTATCTTGTGATGAATGTAAGGCAGGTGTGGGGGAGTATTATAACAGGAGGGACGACCAGTGGCCTAGTGCCCTTTTATAGGTTGGAGCTCAAAAGCCTGACGGAAAGTCTCTTTAAATTTGGATGCAACAGTGAAAAACCTGTAATTTCTCACATAGGGAAATGTATGTGGGATAGAATGTCTTTCCAACTTTGTGAATTCTTTGGCATAAAAAAAAATAACAATATTTTTTATGAAAAAACCAACTTGGCAATAAGCTTATGTTTGGAACGTAGTTATTACTATGGTATTTAGCATGCATATTATTATAGTAGGTGGGTTAGTTTAACAATATTAGTATTAGTAATATTGTAATTGGGCCTATTTAGTAACAACTCAAAATAGTTAGGGCATTGATTTTCCAATTAGGTTTAGGTTAATTAGCTTGCCAAATAAGTTAAAAATATTATAAATAAGGCAAGTTTCTTGTTCTGCAGTTCATATTGTAATTTCAAGAAAACTAGGGTTCTTTGGATGAATAAACTAGGGTTTCGTTTTCTTTTATTTAGATCTTGATTAATTTGTTTACATGATGTTATCTGATGTGCCCAATCTATCCTTGAATGATGTTTTTTGCAACTCTATCATAAAGACACACCTTGAATGATGTTTTCTTTCTGCAACTGGGGTAGTTGTTTGTTGGCAAAGAATCAAAGGCCACGAAAGTCACCATCTAAAAGCCTTTTGCACGAGGTCAACCTTCAAAATTTTTGACAAAAAGTAAGGATCAAAACTGTAATGATCTGCCTGGGGTGGGCCCACATCAAAGGCACCATGTTGTAGCGATATGTTCCCAACTTAACCACCCAAATCCACTTAGACTCCATCTTGGGCATTTGGGTGTGAGGTTTTGTTTAAGGGGTAGACAACTAGTTGTAAACCACTAGCCTACTGTTCCTACTTCCACACATGATGGACTAAACTACCCAACACCACATGCCCATCATCACCTTGGGTGGCTGCCTAAGCGAGTGGGATATGCACATCCCCGTCCCCCACCTCCACAAGAGTCGGGATGTCACATAAATTCTCAAGTTTCTAAAAAACTGTGGGAGTTGAATTATTTAGGGTGGAACATGAGTAAAAATGGGAACCTTATCATTTTCTCTTTCCCTACCCCTTTCTTCCTCTCCCTTTGTGGAAGTAAGTTCTATACAGACAAACATAGCAAGAAAGAGATACAACTCTTGGACATGAGATAATTTTTCTATGCTGCTTGAAGCTCCGCCACGATGCTTTGCTTCGCTTCCTAAGTGGTTGCTTTCTAAACAAACATTTTGCCTCTACCTTAGAGCGCCTAATAATAGTTAATGTTATCTTGGAGCACTACAATTCGTCGTCAGGGCACCATAAAGCGCTCATGAGAAGTCAATGTGTTATTATTTTTCTATATCAAGCACACTAAAAATATGAAACTAACTATTTTATATTAAAGGGAATAAGGGAATCACAATCCACAAAATAAGTTTATTTTTAATTATGGATCTGCATAAACTCCACCGGGACTCTTGGGGTGAGTGTCAGCGCCTTGTCCCGCTCCGTGCCCTAGATTATCTATGTATTTTTGTACTTCAAAATTTCTAACTTGTTTCACTTCATATTAAATTGCTTAATGGTCCTTGGTGTAACCACCAACCCAAAAGTTCAAACTTCTATGTTATTTATAGTGTAAGCATAGATTGGCGGCGACTACACCACACCACCATTTCTTTTCTCTCACACCACCTACTTTCTTTCTCACACCACCATACTTTCTCGCACCACCTATATAAACAAAAATCATCTATTTTTTCCCCTCACCATTCAAATCGACAATGGTTCCTCCTCTCCCCCATTCAAAATCTCTTGCAAATCTCTTTCAAATCTCTTCCAAGTCTCTCCCCACACTCAAATCTCTTGCAAATCTCCTCCCTCTCCCGCAAAAACTCTTAAAATTCCCTCAAAGTCGAAACCCTTAAACCCAAACTCAATAAATATGCATAACTTAACATAACAAAGAAACCCAAACTCAAAACGAAAAAAACGCAAAACAGGGTAACTTTTGACCAATTTAAACCCTCAATTGAGACAGATTCTCAATCTCATCAAAACACAAAAGTTGTAGTACTATGAGTTATCTAATAAACACAACTTGAATTACTTGAAAATGTTTTGAAATGAGCAAGTTATGGTCATTTTACTAAAGTCGCGCAAATCTGTCTCGCAACTTTAGTAAAATGACCATAACTTGCTCATTTCAAAACATTTTCAAGTGATTCAAGTTGTGTTTATTAGATAACTCATAGTATTACAACTTTCATGTTTTGATGAGCTTGAGAATCGGTCTCAATTGAGGGTTTAAATTAGTCGAAAGTTACCCTATTTTGCTTTTTTTTTTTTCGTTTTGAGTTTGGGTTTCTTTGTTATGCATATTTATTGGTTGTGTTAGAAAGTTAAAAAAAACACATTGGTGGTGTGAGAGAGAATATGGTGGTACGGTGTAGTCGCTGCCTAATTAAAAGTCATGGTTTGCTCCCTTGAGGTGAAAATTTCAATATTTCCCTTCTTATGTCTAGCTGGTGAAACTTTCAATATTCCGCTTCTTATGTCTAGCTGGTGAAACTTTTAAAAATTTGGTTCTGATTGACATTTGAAAACTTTTATTGATAATTAACTTTATTTATCACATTTAATAGAGAAGACTTTGCCCACAACATATCATTTATCTTTGTTCTTCAGAATAGATAACTCCCTGGTCCGTACCCAGATTTAATAGTAATGACAATGTGACTAACTTTTCGTTTAAATTATGTTGAAGAAAAGAAAATTCTAGAGAAAACTACAAAAAGAGAGGAGATTGGAGGTTCTCCACTTGAGGTTGTATACGATATATTTCAAGTAAATATTTGACAAATTTGTGAAACACAATGCTCTTAACACTTTTTTTTTCTACCCTTGACCCTCCCTCGCCATTGCCGCTAGCCGGGTTCGAACCCGTGACATGTGATTCCATCTGCCACACCTCTATCAACTCAGCCGGTACACCTTTGGCTAGAGCTTAAGACTTGTTTTCTCCTCCTCACTATTGGAATATGAGATTGCGCTTGTTATAGGGAAGCCTCTTCTTAGGCATTTAAAAATTCATTGATGAGCGATCTAAAAGGTATTTTAATTTCCATTGGTGTTTAGTGCCATGCTTCTTCCTATACCCGCTGCGTAATGCAATTGGGTTACTGTAATTCCATGATGGGCCTAGTCTGTGTGTTTCATTCTTGGTATAGGCCATTGTAAATTCAAATTTTTTTTTCTTATCCGTGCAGCAAGACCAGGATTCCAAAAGGCATCCGGTAGTAGTTCTTCATCTAGATCTTTGATTGAACCTGTTCCAATTACCGATGGCGGCAAACTTCCAGCAGATTTTGTTTTGGAAGATCCGGATTCTCACTTTATTTATGTGTGCAAAAAAATGGATGAAACAGAGCTAGGCTGCGCAAGCACATACTGACATTTGATTAATTATAAGGTGTTGCAATAAACTCTTTTTATTTACATTTGTAGCTCATTCATTTGTAACGATTACCGGTCCAACTTGTGTAGATAAAGTTGCAGTTAAGTAGTGCATGTAACATTACATTTTGTTTCATTAAACAATTTTTGTTTTTTGAGACTTGTGATTTGACGATAATTTTGTGTTGTCAGAGAATGGCAAGGGTAATTGGCAAATGTTTTTGTCATAGTTCATATGTTAGTGTGTATGGACTCTACTCAGGGCGAGGAAATGCAAAATGTTAATTTTAATTTTCTGCTCTAACCTAGAATATTGTTACATGCAAGTTTGAAACAAATGTGTTGTAGAATTATTTACTGTAACTAAACTGTAGCAGGTGATAGTTGGAGTTCCACATTAACAGTTGCGCATCTGCTCACCTGTCTTGAGAATGCGCGATAAATTAAAAAAGAGGTTCTTTGAGGAAATTGGAACTCCTGTTGACAGTGTTTGGAATTTGATTTGCACGACGAGGGTGCTGCATTAGTTTTGATGCATGGAAACACCCATGTGGCTTGTGTACCTACTATACTGCTCACCACTCATAAAAACTGGCTTGCAACCAAGTATAATGGTCAACCTCAATTAATCCAGCCCTTCTAGGGAGCGAGGGAGAGGGGCTAGGTATGCGCGGCACATCTCGAAGCGAATGGGTGGTTACACCCATCCCTCGCTCCCTCTCCCTCACCCCCTAGAATTCCTGCAATTAATCTATATTTGTATTATAGGCCGGAGCCCGTAACACCCATCCCTCACTCCCTAGAATTTTTGCATAGGTCGTGATCAGTAAAAATAAAAATAATATTTTAATCTATTGCCAAGTGCACAACTCTTGCTGATGGGATGTTAACAAAACAAATATAATTGCGGGAATTCTCAAGTGCACTGGCCTCAGTGCCTGGTGCTACTAGGCACCGTTTATGTGCCTCGAGATAGGCATTGATTCATATTTTGAGGAACGTCAACGGTAACCAAACCAGGCACAGCCCAGGCACCCTAGTATCACTCATATAATTGACATGTTGACAACTGTTATGATTCAACCTTTGTTTGAAAAAGAGAGAGGCTAACTGGCGAGGAAATCAGCGAGGGAGGGAGGAACCTCCATCTCCCTCGCGATGCTTGCCTCTGTGAAAAACTTAAGTTTTAAAAGAAGGGGGATCCATTTATATATGATATTTGTTATATCATGGTCTAATTTAATATATTTTCATTAAATAATTATTCACACATGAAGAACACGTGCAGCCTTTCTAGACAACTATTAAGGAAAGTCTTAAGTTACAGGGCAGCATCATATTGATAAGTATGTATAATTAATGAGTTGTTTTTCTTGAAATACATGGATGGACACAAATAGTAATGCCCTAGTCCCTACATAATACACTAGTATCTTCCTTTAGGAGCATGGGTTTGGGGCAGAGCCATGACAATTGGGTCTAGTTTTCAAGGGTAGCGTCTAGAAGGGTCTACATGATTCTGGAAGCTTCTAATTCGGTTTTCCATTGGAAACAAGAAACCTCTCCTGCGAGACAAGGAAAGTGAAACAAAAATCACTTCCCTACTAGGAGCAGTTTTCCTTGTTTATTTTGAAATTCTTTAGTCAATGTATAATGTTTTTGTATATAGACCTCAAGCTTCTAGGAAATAACAAAGGTTGGAACACATTATTTTTCCGCACAACTTTGAATCATGAACTTTGCTAGGAAACCAGAGTTTTACAACAAAGGTCACGATTTACGAATGTTTACACGTATCTCGAAGAATACACAATCCTCACAGATCGTGCCACATCGCTCTGGTTGCAAAATCCTGATTTCCAAGTAGTATCTTCGTTGAATCATTTGCATATCGCTATGTGAGATTTTTGCTAGATGTGCATCGTATACCTCAAGAAATTGTAAACATTTTGCCTTAAATCATTTACCTTAAATATCAAGTTATGGCAAATTCATCGTTTATTCTACTAGGGTTGTGGAAGATACATTGAAAACTTTAGTATGTGAGACAAATGTTGTATGGGACGACGTCATAACTATTTGCATAAATGGTGAGTTGTTTTGCTTGGAATGCATGGATGAGAAAAGTTATTGAGTTGTCTTGCGAAGCATACAATTGTGAAACACTCCTTACATGGAAATTTCTCTAGTCCACATGATAGACTTGGAGAGATGTTTAACATTCTAGCTTAAAATCTGATGTCAAGGCAGATCCATCGTATATTGACTAAGGCTATGAAATATAAATATATTAAGAAATTTGGTATGTGAGACAAATCTTGAATGGGGTTTCATTACTGCACTACGATGAGTTGATATACATAGATGGAAACAAATATTGAGTTATCTTGTCACGGTTGTAATCGTGTAACACCCCAATCCGGCCCTACATGACATTTCCCCTAGGTCTCTCGAGAGAATTTAAACATTTTACCTTAAGACTATATTGACAAAGTATGTATGGGTGACATAATAACATTGAGTTGTTTTATTTGGAAATTGGAACAATTACTGAGTTGTGAAACACAATAGTCCCTACACGAGATTATCGCTAGATTCGCGTCATAGACCTTGAAAGGTAAATCTTAATGTGGACCCATGATATATCAATTAGCATGTGAACAAACCATAACCATTTTCAAATATGGTAAAGAGTTATTTTGTATTGGAAATGGAATGCATTGATAAGACAATGACGCGTACAATGGTGCACCCCAAATCCCCACATGAGACATCGACATGTGTAAACGAATACCATACCATGATTACTTATGTATTTATTAATTAATAAAGATTAGCATAATAAGTATAATGCACCATGGACGGTTCTGTTTTTGTGGAGTGTTTGGACGGTTTGGTTTGGTTTGGGTTGAAGTAAGTGTGTTGTGTTACGTTCATAAATTTCCTTCTTTACTCATTGTCTCTTTCCTTTTAATAGTAACAAAAATTCTTTCTTTCTTGGGGTTAGAACAGAAGGGAAGGTTTTGCCAAAAATACAAGTGGTAAGAAAGAAGAGAGTGAAAGAGTAATTATTATATACCATAAATAGATAAGTATCACTTTTTTAATTGAATACAAAAAAAAAAAAAAAAAAAAAAAAGAGAATAGGCCCCACACAAAGCTAAATGTGGCAATGAAATCCTTTCCCTCTTTTCTAAATTTAAACAAAGACAAATTTCCTCTCTAAATTACATTGCTTGTAATTTTCAATACATGCAGTTTAAAGGCCTTTGCCATTTTGAGTAAACTCTCTCTGGCCTCTCTATCTTCTCCTTCTTTTTTTTATTTTACCTTGTTCGTTTGGAACCTCGTCAGTTAATAGCCAAACAAAGAGATTTAGAATAGAAGAGAGAGAAATTCTATTTCTATATTTTTATTTTCTTTGCTTCTTCTTTACAACAACATAAAAATCTCTCTCTTTCTCTTTCTCTTTCTCCCTATATATATTCTTAATTTTTTTACTCTGAAAAACAAAAAAAAACTTGTTGTATGTTTTGTATATAGAGAAGTGAAGGAGAGAGATTATAGAACAAAGATAAAAGTAATGGGGAGAGGGAAGATTGAGATTAAAAGGATCGAAAATTCGACTAGTCGTCAAGTAACTTTCTCCAAGCGCCGTGCCGGATTGATCAAGAAGGCTCAGGAACTATCGATCCTATGCGATGCAGAAGTTGGACTCATCATCTTTTCCAGCACTGGGAAACTCTTCCAATTTGCCAGTAATGAGTAAGTTTTGTTTTAATTTTTATGTTAGTGTCTGGTATGCATGTTAGTTATTTGTATATTTGTCTGATCCATGGTTTTGGGGTTTTGGTATTGTTAGATTAACAAAAGGAATATAGAATTATTGTATAGCGGTTTTTTTGTCTAAATCATTGATTTCCTTGAACAAATAACAATCAAAAGTGAAAGAATTAGAGAAAAATAGTAGACAACTTAGAAGTAGACAATTTGACACATCCTTCCCTACACTATCTCCAAACTCAAATTTGTAAAGCACTAGGACATTGGGCGGGAGGTTAGTTCAAATTCATGGGTAGTTTCACAATAAAAGTTATAACTAAAATGGACATTGAAATAATTGATGCTTTCTATCGACTGATATTGCCATGATAACATTACAATCCTAGGGCTCCTATACTTTCCTAGCCATTAACAATGGGGAATTCATCTTCTTGTTTCATTCACGACTTGATCTTTTCTATTTCTAGTTTTAAGTTACCACTTTTAGATGCTACTACTTGAATTCAATTAGTTTCTGCAACTCCAGTGGAATAGTTTCAACTCACTCTGTATTTGTGATTCGATTCATTCCATGTTAAGAAAGTCTTCCATTCATATCTACTTCTATGAATGAAAACAAGGGGAAATTTATGTTATGCTGTGTTTGTGAAGAAAAATCTAATATGAAATCTGTCACCACCTAGTACATAGCTCAGGTTACTCACACAAGCATGGTATAAATGTGTATAAACTATGGTGCACACCGAAGTCCTAACATGGTGATCTACTCTGTGTTTATGAGAGAAAATATTTCCACAGAAATAGTTACATGTAGGACTATAGTGGACGCAGAATTAATGAAAAGAAAAGGGAATTCATGTTAGGAATGCAGTGGATGCTGAATTAATAAAAAGAAAAAGGATTTTGAAGGTTAAAAATATTATGGAATCGGGTTTATTGCAGGAATATATTGGCTAGTTTCACTTGTACTATAATAAGACAAGTTGAAATCGGAAAGAAACTCAAAATAGATAGTCTAATAAAACTGATATTTACTATTTGACCTTTTATAAAATAAACCAATAAATAAAAAATCACAAGTTTAGGATCTGGCTTATCTGACTCATTCAGACCAAGTTGACATGGTTATAGTCAAACCAAGATGTATTATGGATTTTAGAATTGACATGAACAAATCTTCCCACTCTTATTCTCCTTCTTATCTAGCTTTTTCCAACACTACCTTAGTCCCCATTGTATAGAAACCAAGGTACGTGTTTTCGTTTTCGATAAAAATTTCGGTATTCAAGAAATGGAAATATTTTTTCAGAAAAATTTTGGTCATGTGTGAGAAAAACATGGAGAAAAAATAAAAATGTAGAAAAGTATAAAAATATGTGGAAACTTTAAGAAAAAAGTACACAACTATATAACATGCAGAAATGAGCTTAAATATATGATTAACATAATAAAATGTTAAAATGATGAACTTACCCATAGTGAAGTACTAATATGTTCATCTATACAATATCCGATGTTTTTCTAATAAAATAAAATTATTCACTATCCAACTCCAGTTATACCAAAAGATGTGCGAGTCGACTCAAACGAAGGTGCACCATTCCTACCAAACTGATCACAATACTTTCATAGTTGCTACAACAATTCAGGAAAGTGGAAATGTGATTGAAGTACTCATTCCATCAACGCCTATCATACGTACCATAACAGGCTACTAGGGGCATTGAGTAAACTGTGATTGGCAACAATTAGATTATTTTTTAAGTTGTGGTTCAAAATTGTACATTTTAGAGCAGTTTTGTGGAATATTTTATTTTCCGGAAAAATTCTGAAAAATGTGAATCTGTAAAGGAATTTTCATGATTGAGGCCGAAAAATAAAATTTTCCAAAAAATACAGATTTTTTTTTTTCAGTTTTTTCGACCAAAAAACGTGAACCGACTTCACAGGTTGTTTTTTTCTGTTTTTTGGTGAGCTCTGAAAAAAACGAAATTTTCGTAAACAAATTTGGAAATTTTCTGAAATCACATACCTATTAGAAACTTCCCCTCATTTCATTCAAGGAAGAGAAACTTTTTTTGTAGTACGGAAAGTGATCAAGAAGAGATGTTCATGTTCTACGGAAGATCAACCAAATATGGGTTTTCTTGCGTTCTTGAGGATTTACTAGGGCCAATTTTCTTGAGCCTAGTTGTGTTGTATATACCTTTAGGAAATATGTCTAAGGTTCAGTATTACTAAATCACCTGGTTAAGAGCATGAATAACAATATATAGTCCTCCACTGTTGACAAGCCTCAATGAGCTTTCCAACTCAAATACTTAACTGACTGCTCTTCTCGAGACAAACTAACACTGATAACTAAAAGAGAGGCACCACTTTGCACCACAAAAAGGTTGTCAAAGAATGGTAATACAAGGATGGGATGGTAGTGCTCATCCAATGACATAAAAGTCTTTCAAATGGTATTCCGATAAATGACTATCAGTGAATCCCTCAATGACAATGAACAACAAACGTTCCATATAACATTTTCCTTTATCAAGAGCCACTTCCTTAATTATTCTCCTAGCCCCTTCTCTCCAGAAAGTCTGACAAATGGCATATGGGATAAGCTTCCACACAACAAACCAACACTTCTAAAGCAAGTGGGTAGCTACCAAGACACATAGACTTCCATAATGGACCTTATCGTCACTGAAACAGCCAAAAACAAACTCCACAAGAACGTAGGAAGCTTAGAGAAGAGAATTCATCCTCTAAATTGCAATTCACACACCACCGTCAATGGTCATACCCCTTCTAAGTAACACATCCCTCGAAGGGAGCTATGAGGGAAGTGCTCACCCCATACAACGCTAACCGGAAATTATTAGGCACGCCCAATGGGATCTTGCTGTCTTCCAATTATTTCCAAAGAAAGTTCCTTACAAGAGTTTCCATATTTTACAGAGTTTGGAAGATGAAGCAAAGACATATAGTATATGGGCATGTTATAGTTTAGCCTCCTGCCCTTTGAAACAAATATTACTTTTCTCATGGCCAAACTTTTCTGAAAATTGAAATTCTTGTTGGACTCGTACCAAAATACACCTCTCACCTTTCCAGGATTCAACTGATGGGGTGGCTAGAGAGTGAAATTTTTTAATGAGTCTCTAGTGTCAGTGCCATGAAAACAATGGGTTCCTTTGCTGTCTCTGGAATAGGCTTGGCTTTAACAACACTAGTTTTTTACTCAACCTGTATACCTTCTTGCACAATCTATGTTGTCAGGATGCACCTTTAAGTTGATATACAAAATATTCCCCTTGAACGTGTTGAAAGTATCACAAATATAAGCCAAGTGATCAGACTTGTTGCTGTAGACAAGCATGTCACCAAAATAGACAACCAGTAATAGACGGTGGACTTATTTTATCGATCTCATAAAGGTGCTAGAGGTGTTGGACAGCCTAAAGAGCATATCGAGCCACTAAAAATGATGATCCTCCTTTTGAAGCTGGTTTTCAAATCATTGTCAAACTGGTTAGCATATCCAAAAACCTGAATGCATATCAATAGATGGGCAATCTAATGTTTGACAACATACGGTTGAATCATTTGTACCATACAGATGTTTTCCTGGAATAGTATGTAGAAATTTTTTTTTATGGTATTCCACGGAGGAAGTGTCTGTCTTTGGAGAATCTGATGATAACTTCTCACCCATGAGAAACCTCCATTGCTCCTCATGCAATGCTAAGTCCAGAAATGCATTTAGTTTCTGATATACCTTTTTAATGGTTAAGATTTTGTTTTCTTAAGTTGAAATCAGGCTTTGTACTTTGTTAGTAATTGATGAAAGAAATCTTATATACAAATCTAATCAAGTTACATTTATTTAGACAGAAGAACTGACTTGCCTGTGTAGTGTAACAAGTGCTAGAGGTAGTAAACTCATCGTGTATTTGACCTTGCAATTTTGGGTTTCTTCTTTGTAAAGGATGAAAAGGACGCTTGCAAGATACAACAAGGCCCAAGAGAGTTCCGACATTTCGTTAGTTGAGTACGACGCGGAGGTATGATTTTTCAAATCTGAGAAAGATGTCCCTTTTTTTCAGTTACTTGAAAAATCTTCTATGCATCCAATGGATTTGGATGCACTGTGCATCCAAGTAACTTCATGTTTGTGCATCCAAGTAACATCATGTTTTAAGGTTGGTAGTTTTTTGTGAATTTGATGGGTACTACTAAGTGAGTGGTAACTTTGGTCACGTGATGGTAAATTCATATATATTTAGTAAGTTGATGTTTATTGTGTGGTAACTTTTTGTGGTTGTACCATTCGTGAGTTTGGTGATGTTATTAGTACAATCATTTAAGTTCATGAGCAATTTGAATGCTGCAAGTATCTCTTGCTGTTTTTACTAGCATATATGTTTAGTTAGTTTCTTTGCAGAGGTATCAATTTATGTTTATTTATTTATTTTACTAGAAGCAACACTCTAAGGAGATAAACATTCTGAAAGAGGAAAATTCGAAATTGCGCACAGCCCACCGGTATGTCGTTGTTCATGGAACATGGACATTTTGGTCACTGTAGTTTTTTGCGATACAACTTTATTTGTGATGTTACCCTAATATCAGGAGGATGATGGGTAAAGAACTGACTGGATTGAGCTTCAAAGAGCTGCAACATCTCGAACACCAGTTAAATGAAGGGATACTATCTGTGAAGAGTAGGAAGGTACTACATACACTACACCAATTTGGCATTTTTGTAACAACCCCCAAAACAGTATTACTTTTGAGCTGTAACAGTCCACCAAACATATTTTCACAAACAAAGTGATCACCATGAAGAGTATGGTGCTACAAGTACTATTCATGGTGATCCAATTTATTGTATCTCTTTTTTTGTGAAATTGTTTTTCATTTTTTTTGACTGAATTTAGTTTTAACTTGAAATTGTTTGGTGGACTGTTACATCTGAAAAGTGATACTGTTTTGGGGCTGTTACAAAAATGCCAATTTGGTCAAATCTACTTTTTTCATTCCGGATCTTTAAAAACAGAGTGCTTGTTACTTTCAGTTTATTTGCAACAATTGTTTTTCATTGAAATTTTACTGTTTCAGGAGCAATTGCTGTTGGAACAGCTTGAGCAATCAAGAGTGCAGGTACACCAGACTGTAGATATAAATTTCTCCTTTCTTGGTGTTTCAATTTTGGTTTTGTGAACCAATGATAATGGAAGTACAAATTGGTCAACCAATTCGTGAAAAATGAAATGACTATTTGAGAGTATCACCTGGTTGATTATGATTTTGCAAGTCCAAACCCAAACTACTGCTTCTTCTGAGTTCCGGCATGAGGTCAATAGTGTACTTGAATGCACTTGGCTGAAACCTGTCCTTCCTAATGCATAAGAGAGAAACTTCCTAGACAGATGCTTTAACCCTTTTCATAATCTACCTTAAAAGCAAACATTGAAGCTATACTCTCTCAGTCTAGAATCATTGAGTTTGGTAATCACATAGATTCCTTAGTAGCATCATATGACATACTTGGGTTCTGTAAATTATATATAAGAATATACTTTGTTTTTGCTTCTCAGGAACAACGCGCAGTGCTGGAAAATGGGAGCTTAAGCAAGCAGGTGATATTTTATATTTTTTTCTTGATGAGAATCGAGTTTCATATGAAAGTTTATTGTAATTGTTTATTTATTTTCAATCCCGTCCATTTATTTAATCTTGTGTAGGTTGAGGAGCTTCGGGCTTTGCTTCCAACAAGTGAACAACCAAAGCCAGCATATTTGGAATTCCACACCATGGAGCGGAAACAGGCGCACATTAAACCTTATACTGACAGTTCAGAGATGGTTTGTGATTGCAAATTCGATAAGCAAAAAGACTCAGACACCTCCTTGCACTTGGGGTATGACTTGATCCTTAAACTATAAATATTGTCATGAATGATGAATAAACTCATGTAAAAATGTACACTTTTTCGTCTTTCAGGAAATGTGATTTTTCAGTTTCTCTTGACTGAAAAAGTACATCAAGTCATTGAACACCAGCACTATTTGTTCTAACAAAACCATGTGTGCTATATCCTTCACTTACAATGCTTCTGTATTATCCAGGCTTTCATCTGAAGCTTACTGCAAGAGTAAAACACCTGAAAGAGCATCTTCCTCAAATGATTCGGGAACTGAGACAACTACTTGAAGAATTCTTCATAGTTATCTCTTTACATGCGAGGAGAATCACCTCAGTCATTTTGTGCTTTTGACGTTATGATGGTTATTCATCCATGGACATCCCTTGAGTGATGTTTTCTTTTTGTTTCTTTACTTTAGATTTGGAATGGAGAATATTATTGTAGGTCAGTCCAGTCAGGGACGGATCTACGTATGGGGAAGCTGCCCCTGCTGAAACTGGAAATTTTTGTACAAATTATATAAGTTTTTTTCTGTTTGCCGCCTCATATGCTTCCACCATTAACAGTTTTTCTCTTATAGACTTTACAAATCTAATAATCTTCCCTCAATGTGTCATCTTTTACTTTAATAGTCCCTTTTTTCTCAAGCAATGTTCTATTTTAATGGTAAGACATTGGACATTGAAGCAATTAAACTAGAAGGAGCAAAAATGCAGACTTTTTAAGGCTAAGTTTTAGATTTCTGATTTTGTATTGTTGATTATATGTTTACTTTAAGAAATAACAAATTTTTATTTTTTTTATTTTTTCAGTTTTTTAGTTGTTGTCTTTTCTATGTTAAATTTTTTTTATCAATTAAAGTAATATTAACAATTTGACGATATCTAGAATTTTCAGTGACAATACAACATCCATTAGACAAGTTATTGATTTAAGCAAATACATGTCATACCTTTTCAATAAGAACTTTCTTATTATAACATCACGCAGCGAACACAAAACAATTTTCAGGTTCAATTTCATTAAATTTATTGATAGAAAACAAGATGTGCGTGTGTGAGAGAGTGGTTATAGAGCCAAAACTAATGCAAAAACTTCACAAATTGTCAAGAATAAAAGGAAAAAGAGGATATAATCGCCGTAAAATCAAGGAATGTGATATCTAAAAAAATGTCTAAATTTCACAAAATAAATTTTTTTTTGAGCTACTGAAATTTCTTTCGAAATCTGAAATAATTTATTTTTTTATTAGGCTAATCTCAAATTTTGCACATTTTAACTCGTTATAATCTTAATTTAGTATTAAAATGTTGTTCTATTGATTCTTATACAATATGCAGTTTGTATGACATTATGAGTCTTGGAGACTCTTTATTTAGTATGTAAAAGTTTAAAATGCTTAAATTATATTCATAAATTCAAAATTATAACCAAAAATTTTAAATCACAATCCTTGCCTAGAATACATAAAATTATATTTAAATTTTTATTAAGAAAATACTTATGTAGCTTATTAGATAATGTAAAATATTTTCTTAACTAATCACCCCTGCTTAGCTGAAATTCTAGCTCCGTCACCGAGTCTAGTTGACAAAGTATTTTAGATTTAGTTTATTTGTCTTGTTTTTATGGGAAACCAGACATCTTTTTTTTTTTTTTTTGTTTCTATGTTAGTAATCGCAGGTTGCTCGCTATACATTTATGTCTTGTTGAGTGGTGGTTAGTATGAAAACAGTCTGTAAATCCTTGTTACCAATACCATATTTATTTGCATGGATTAATTGGGTTTTTTTTGTTCCTAAAGTTTCTACCAAGTTTGATCGTCAGTTTAAAATAGGTTATGCATTTTTTTTAAACATTAGTCATTGAGGGCTTATAATCTGCGTGTTTGATTTTTTATTAGGAGGCTTTACAAAAAAAATAAATATTTTTTATTAGGAGTTTGGTGGATCATCCATATACAATGTTTTGTCTTTCTTTGCCTACAATTGCTTGCTCTGCTGACAAAACTTATGGCAAATGGTACACAAGTCTAGGGTATGAACCCTACCAAAGGCATTTAATGGTCTACGGTTTTTGAACCAACCGATTAAAAATTGAACTGACCGATTAATTAGATATATAAATAAATACAAAAACAGGTAGGTGTCAATACCTAATTGGTGCAACAAATGCCCTGCGGTGCGCTCTATTGCATTAAATCACACCCAAAAACAAAAACCCAAGACGCACACAACATTTTCTCTATCAGTTTCTTTCTTTCACTCTCAAACCCAAACGGTCACCAAACCCTAAACCTAAATTGTCTTATTTCGATCTGATCATCTGAGACTCCAACACCCTTTTGTACTAAAGATCTACACCCTCTTTCGATCTCTCTCACTCTCTAGCGATCATCATCAAGGGTAATTGTAGTTTGCAGGTTCGATTTCTTCTTCTTTTTATCTATTTTCAATTTCACCTATCTTGTTTGTTGTTGGATCTATCTTGTTGTGCTTCGATCTGCTTGTTTGTGGTTAAATTTCTCTATTTGAATATCTTATTTGTTGCTTCGATATCTTGTTTTGTTTGTTGTTTGTTGCTTCGATATCTTTCGGCCCAACCGAATCGATTCAAAATTCAGTCCAACCGATTTCATCGGTTTACAAATAAAAAATTTGGTTTCGGTTTTGGGCAAACAAAATGAATTCGGTTCGAAATCGATTCGGGTCTCAAAACCGAGCCCAACCGACATTGCCCAACCCTAGTTTTTACACATATAACCTATGTTGGGCTGCCTAAGAGTTGTAATTGTGATTGTTTATTCAAATAGCTATAATCGAGTCCAAAGCCTACAAAGCAATTCTCGGACCCAAGATTATTTATTTATTTAATTCTTTTTCCAATATGAAGTCAATTTAAAGAACCTGGAAACTAATATTAAATTTTAGTTCCATTAATAGAAAAGTTAATTGCTAAATTACAATGATCTTCTCTTCTCCCCCACTCCCAATTTCTCTTTACGCTTTTTCTCCTCAGAAGCCCATCGAAGGTCTACAGATTAAATGGTTATAAGTTATTTTTGGAGTTCCCAATAATTTCATTATCTATGGTCCAAAGATGATACAAGTATCATATGTACGTAGTTTATACAACTCCGTAAATAAAAATACAAAATTTATGTTGGACTGAAGATGGTTAGGTATTTCTTCAATTTTTTTTAAATTGTTTTAAGAGAAGTCATCAATTTTTTTTTATTATTTTTTTTTTGAAAAAGATATGCAACAAGTAATCCCCTAGAATAATATATAACTTTGAAACCTAATCGCGTAATTTTTAATTCACAATAACACCAATTATCCTTAGGTGTATAACATTGACAAAAATGGGCTGAAACTTGTCTCCAAAGTAATGTATCAACTATTTATTTAATAACTTAATTTTCTGATTGATTGTTAAGTGTGATAGAGATATATTATACCATATTATGATATCTCATATCTTATATTTAGTTGTACTTTGAATAATTCATGATGTTGGACTTATGAATATTTCTTTTATCTCAATTTATATATCACACATAGGGCCACTAAACATTTTCATCTACGTCTCTTTGTATGTTTAATCACAAACACTTTGATTTGAAAACTGTATTTCCCGATTGACAAGTTTTGAAAGTTCAAGTCCTTGTTAAAAAAAATAAAAATCAAGTCTTTAGACAAAAACACCTTTTGTGAAAGTAAAGCTCCTTGAGATGCACCTATCTATCTTGATCTCGATGCACACAATTGCTTATATGAGTCTAGCTCCTATAGGTCGAAAGAAATTAATATAAAAAGGAGTAAATATCAATCCTTTGCATAGCTTCTTCATTGAAGCCACCAATAAATTCTACAGTGGAGAAGATTGTGGTGATAATTTGGCCATGAGAGACCTTATCAAGTATTGTGAAAGAAGGGGCATAACACCACGAAACTAATGATGACTCTACATACGTGCCTACACTTACACTCTTTATCTTGAAAAATGAAGAAGAAGAAGAAGAAGAAAAAAAGCTCAACGTTAGTGACTTGATCATACGATTTACTTACTTTTGCTCTAGATAAAGTATCGTTTGGTTCATTTCTTAAAAGAAAGTTGCTTGAAATTTCCATCGGTGCGCAATTCTTCGAAGAGCGCGGGCTGACAATTTTTTGGTGAGGTATCATTTGTTGATAGGTGTAGCAAAAATAAGGCAAAAACGTAGAGAGGGTTGCTAAGGGCATGTATTAACCCGGTAAATGTGTTGGATGACTAGCCATGCGGCTACTCAATACTGAACAACTAGCCCCGATGGTAGGCCCAAGAGGCACGGGCCTAGAGCACCACACATGAGGGGGCACCAAATGGCTTTTTCTTTTATTTTCTCTTCAAAACATCATTTCTCTTAACCTTGTTGCACCTCCCATAAGAGACCAAAGTGAGAGAGACCAATTTCAAACTTGAACAAGTGAAGAGTTTTCACCGTTTCAAGGTGGAACAGCTTTAGCTTTGGCTTCGGCTCAGGGATCTTCAACTCGTCTTAATAAAAAAATAAAAATAACACTTAATCCTATGTAAAAATGGGGGGCACAATTTGATCTTCAACTGGTTTTTGCTTTGACCCGTCTTAATAAAAAAATAAAAATAAAAATAAAAGAATATATATTAAAAAAAAAACGGGGCACAATTTCGAGAGTTCGCCTGGGCACCCAAAATGTCAAGGTCAACTCTATGATTACTCTTAATTGCACAATAGTGAAGGCTAGTGATTAGCCTCCACATGTTCATTTCCGCCAGCCACTGCAAACACAATAACATCTTTGGGGTTAATGGTTAATGCCGCTTCTCAAGTCGTTTGCAGGCAAACCTCCAAGACCTTTTGTTATGGATGCTCTAAACCAATATTCAATTCACTTGCTTGACCTTGTCCGTTGCTTAGTTTTGCAATTTGGGCAATGACCAAGATTGAATTTACCTCAATCACATTCACTCAATTTAGGGCTGAAAATCGAACCATCAGTTTAGTTTTTCACTTAAACCGTGAACCGAACCGACCATTAACAAAATCGATCCGAAACCGAACCGATTCTAATTTATGCAAACCGTAACCGAACCGAACCGAACCGACTAAAATCGAACCAAAACCGAACCGACCGACTATTTTAAACATATTATATTATTTATATATAAAAAATATATTATTTATTATATATATTCGATCGGTTCGGGCGGTTTGGTCGGTTAAAATCACATAAAAACCGAAAACCGAACCGATCACTTCGGTTTTGAATTTTTTAAAATCGCAACCGATTCGAACCGAATTTAAACCGAACCAATCAGTTCGGTTTGATCGGTTTTTTGTTCAGCCCTAACTCAATTACAATTGCCTATTGAATACATTTTGATCTTCGTATGTACGTGGAATATACCTAAATATGACATTATTTTGGACATATATAATAATTTAGGTATGGCGAGCCTTGCCTAACTATGGATGCTCTTAAAGCAAGATTGCAAATCATTTGGTGTTGTTTAATGCCATATTCAAACAAGTCGTCAAGAGTTGTGTACTTGTGGGACTCTCTCTACAACCTATAGGTCGTTATCCCTTTTTAATGCAACTTTTTGACAAGTTTCGAGAGTTGTGAGATTCTGGATCTCTACCAACCCACAGGGGTTTAAGAGTTGCAGACTCAGAACTACACTCATAGAAGAAGAATTCATTTTTCTTTCCATATTCTTCTATTGCCAAGTTTACTGGGGATCTGACACCGCAGTGCTGGGCTCTTTTTCACCCATTCACTTCAACAACATAGATTTATGAACAATGTGGTGGTGGGGGGTAATGACTAGCCTTCACTATTGTGCAATTAAAACACAATTTGTGGGGGCTAATGAAGGCTAGTCATTAGCCAAATAAAATATGTCCTTGGATGAGTATATATCACACACAAGTTCACATCATCAACATACTATGGACAAAAAAGAAATGTTTGGGCCATAGTACTTGTATCTTAGTGACTTCCAAAGTCATGAAAATTTGTCCATCTCAACCTTCTTATTAAGATAAGGATCCATAGATTAATAAGAAGGATCAAGAATACTTGAAATCTTTCACAAACAAAATAAAAAAGAACAAAGTATCTATTCAGTCACTGCCTGGTGCATTAACATAAGCTTACAAATTATACATCACATGTACAAAAGGTTGAAGAAGACCATTCAACAAAGCCAAATCTCTCTACACAATAGTAATCTCCTGGTCTTACCCAACCATTCAAATTTAATGGACAAAAAAAAGGTATAATCAAAGAATTGAGAATGAATTGCAAAAACTTCTAGGAAGAAACTCCTTGTTTTGAGATGGTATAGTCGTATGCCCAAACCAATCTCTTTCGAAATCGACTAAGATCCAATCTCACATTCTGCCCATCCAAATAGACCTTCTTAGTGAATTCCCACCCCTTGGCATTGACACTATCAGGATCTCTCAGGACAATGTCATCCTGATGATACTGTTTGTATAAGGAACTCTCCTTAGGAAGAATTTTGTAACCAATGTACTTAAGCCCGAGCTTGTTCGAAGGATCCCCGTAGTAAGTTTGTGCAGCCCAATCAGTACCAAGTGGGACAACCTGGATGAACACAGTCCCAGGCCTCATGAATAGGAAGTGTGTCATTGCTGCACCATGGACACCCAACATAACATCACTTGAATTGAGTTCTCTATATATCTTGGCCAACTCGGTCGTAGGATCCGGTCTTAACACCTTTACTTGGAAACCAATTTCCTCTGCTAATTCGACCAATGAATTCTCATTGATTATCACTCTTGATCCACTTCGCGATAAGATGACTAGTCTGGGCTTCCTCATCTTTTCCTTCTCCTTCTTCATCTTAATCATTTGTTCATCCTCTTGTTCTTCCCGTTGGCGTTGTAGGATCTCTTCGTCTACATCTGTGGCTGGAGCAGGAGGGGAAGACGTTTTCGCCTCTACTTGTTCATCGAATACCAATCCTTTAATTCTAGGATGATATGCCAAGTCAAGAAGCTTGTGGAAATCTCTAATTGATTTGTTCCCCTCCATTAAAGAAGGATCAATGGTGAGCTCATCATGGATCTTAAGACCCACAATTACCTCAGAGAAGCAATGGATTTTCCCATCATTGCTGAAATCAATTGGGGGATAATTAGAAAGCTGAGACAGAACGTCAGCATACTTGCTTACCCACCAATCATGGTACTCAAGCATCACAAACACCACCTCTTTATTGAAATGCTGGGAAGTGATATAGAGTGGAAGAATCCCATCATTGAATTCATGGTAAACATTACCAGTATACCCTCCAGTGGAGAAAAAAACAGCTGGAACAGAGTGATGAACTTCACATGCTGTAGAAGAATTTCTTTCCCTGTTGACAACAAGGTCTAATTCATCAATGGTGTCCATGACACTGGTTTCCCATTTTCTAGTGTAGGGTTTAATCTTCTGATGCATCAAAACCCCATCTACCTCTTCATCACCCATAATACTATTACTAGTGGTGTTGTTGGGAACATAAACATGTAATGAAGATGAAGCAGAGTGAGTTGTAATATCACCTCTCATGTAACAAACATCTGATCGATGTCCGGTTCGATCACAGCAAATGCTTCCATAAGGGACTGAGGAACAAAGTGGGGTATCTACAATCAACACACCATGATCCCCAGATCCAAATGAATCTGCAAACACAAGCATATTAGTAAACATATTTACAGTTTATAAGAAAGTGTTGGTAGTTAAAGAGTGTGAAAAGGAAATAACAAAAAAAGACTTACAGAAGGGGGGGAGTAAGTGAGGGATGAAGAATAGGGTGGAGGAGACAAGGAAGAAGAATAAGAGGGATAGAAGGAGGAAGAGTTTAGGTGTTGTAGTACTTCTTCTAAAAATATTATTATGGGTCTGGGACTCTTCATCTTCAACTTCAACTTCAACTTGTTTGGTGCTTGCAACAATTGCACCCTTTTTCAAGTTATGGTATCTCTGACTCTGATGATGCACCATATTCTTCTTAATTCTGGTGATTCTCGTGTCTGCTACTACTACTACTACTACTACTACTACTTCTTGTTCTGTTTCTGTTTGCTTTTCCACCATAAATGAAGTTGTGGGAAAGTATTTGAAGCAAATCAAGGGCAAGAGGTGGGTGCTGGCTGGGTTTGGCTGGAAACAGTCAATGATAGCGTGTAATGTATGGAGAAAGAAGGAAAGGGTGTACTTGGGGAAACAAAGAGGAGGAGGAGGCAGTTTTGGAGACTAAATAGATGGTTAAGTAAGAGAGACGTGTTTTTCAAACTTGTAATAAATCAGATTAGTGTGTTGTATAAAAGCTCCGCCCCTGATTAAGGAAGTGTTGTGTTGTGTTATGTTATCCTCTTGTTTGTTTTTTATTTTCAAAAAGCCAAAGTAAGTTTTTGGAATGTGGTCCATTCCATACTCTTTCTTTTTCATGTGAAACATGACACGAGTTATATCTTGTTCTAGAGTGTTGCTGAGGTTGCCTCCTATCATGCCTGGGTGGTACTAGTCACGTGCCACTTGATGAGGTGGCAATCTCATCTAAAGCTAAAGAAAAAAAAAAAAAAAAAAAAAAAGGAAAATAGTGAAGAACATTCATCTCCAAACGCAGGAAGTTAGGGCTCCAAACGCCTCCTCCACCTTCGCTACTTCCGTCGTCGTTCTCCACGCCTCATCAAAACCCATCAAAAGCATCATCTTCAACTCTTTTGCAGAAAATAAAAAAAATTTCAAGGTGAGTTTTTTCTCTATTTTCATTTATGATCATGTTGTTTTTCTGCAAATTGGTTCAATGGGCATGCTTTATTTGGGTTTTTGTGTAATGGGTGTGTGTTAAATTTGGGAAATTTTTTATGAGTTTTGGGTTTCTCAGTATTTCCATCAATTTTTTTCCCCTGAGCAAGCAGGCTTGGTTTGGGTTTTTTCTTTAATGGGGTTTTGTTCTAATTTTGGAATGGTTTGGCAAGGGGTTTTATTGCACTAAGTTACTAATTTATGTTTTTGCGTATATTGTGGTTCTGATAAATTTGATATTCTTAGGTGCTCTCTCTATAATAAGGTTATTTGTCACTACTTCATCAATTAATCTGTGGGTTTATTTTACTAGTTAAATATTAAGGGATGTTATGAAAATATTGTATTTCATATTTTCAGGGATGGATACATTGGAAAATAACGAAATTATGAAAAATGAAGAAATTTTAGAAGAGATAAAAAAGCCTTGCATAGGGATGAAATTTAACAACATTGATGAGTATCAATCATATTATCATGATTATGGTAATAAAAAATGGATTTCCAATGAGAGTAAGGGCAACTGAAAAAGATGAACAGGAAAATCCTAAATATCTTATTCTTGCATGTGGTCGGGCTGAGAATTCAATAAGTAAAGCAGAAAGTGTTATAAAATTGCGTGCCTCTGGTAGATGTGGTTGTAAGGCTAAGATTAGAGCTCTTATACGCCCTGATGGAACATTGAGAGTGACAACATTAACAGATGATCACAATCATGATTTGAGCCCCGGAAAATCGAGATATTATCAAAAAAATCAAGTTATGAGCCAGTATGTTAAGAAGATGTTTGAATATAATGATAGGGCGAGCATTAGGCCAAATAAGAGTTTTTCTTCGTGTGTGGTTGAAGCTAGTGGGAATGATACTATGACATTTTCCCAAAAAGATTGTTACAACTATCTAGGGGTGGGCATCCCATCCCGCGATCCCGATCCCGTCCCGTCCCGTCCCGATCTAGAATGGGATGGCATGGGATGAAGATTTTCAATCCGCCAATCTCGTCCCGTCCCGAGCTAATTTATTAATATTTATTATTAATATTTTATTTATTTATTTATTTTTATTTTTATAAACTTACAGATGACTGACAGAAACTCATGGTGTTTGCAGTGGTAACAGAAATGTTACTTCAAGAAATAAATATTCATTAAGCAAGAGAAATATAGCAGACTGTTGTTTGGATTCCCAATAAAAGTGGCTCCAATTATTTAACCTCCAAATATTGATAATACCCAAGTGAAGATGAAAAATAACAATTAACTGAGTAATACATATTCAGAAGGGAACATTCAGGGGCGGAGCCAAGAATTTGAGATGCCCCGGGCTGTAAAAATAGTTGTTTTTAATTACGATATATGTATTGATGGTAAACCATTATGAATATGTTAGAGCATCACCAATAGGTCTATATTTCTTCCCTAACAAAAGATGAAAATGTCATTTTGTCAAGGAACCATGAATTTTGTTTCCCACAGTAATGAAATTGTAAAATCAGTTGGGAGGCCATCACAACGACACAATACTCTTAGTGGGTCCCATTTATCATGTCATTTTCTAAAAGTCTGCCCACTCGACTACATTGTTAGGGGATTTAGTAGCTACCCTTATATTTGCATGCCACATCTATATCTAATTATAAGAAAGTTATTTTTCACGCTCTTATATGATGATAATCTTCACAGCAGTCACAGGCAGCACGCTGATCCTGTCCCGTCCCGAACCCGTTTGGGATGGGACGAGGTCGGGATGGGGTTTTTCCCATCCCATCCCGTCCCGATCCCGTATGAACGGGATGTGATAGGGATGGGTATAGCTCATCCCATCCCGTCTTGTGCCCACCCCTACAACTATCTGCATAAAATAAGGCGGTTGAGACTTGGCGAGGGGGATGCGACGACACTTCATAACTACTTCCAAAATGCAAGCTAACAATGCTGATTTTTTCTATTTGATGGATTTGGATGACAAATGGAGGTTAAAAAATGTCTTTTGGGCTGACGCATGGAGTAGAACAGCTCACAAGGAGTTTGGTGATGCTATTACTTTTGACATTACGTACTTAACTAATAAGTACGAAATGCCATTTGCTCCTTTTGTTGGGGTGAATCATCACGGTCAGTCAATACTTTTTGGATGTGGATTGATCTGTAGTGAGACAGTAGAAGAGTTTGTTTGACTTTTCAAATCTTGGCTCATGTGTATGAATGATTGTGTTCCAGCTGCTATAATCACTGATCAAGACAGAGCAATGAAGAAAGCCATCAAAATTGTATTTTCCAACACACGACATAGATGGTGCTTATGGCATATTATGAAAAAGTTGCCTGAAAAATTGTCGGGTTGCAATCAATATGAGGCTATAATGTTTGCAATGCAAAGAGCAGTTTATGATTCTATGTCTCATGAAAAGTTTGAAGAATATTGGCGTGGGTTCATTGAGAAATTTAACCTTAAAAATAATGATTGGTTGAGTGGATTATATGATGAAAGAATTCGTTGGATATCAACATTTCAGAGGAATACTTTTTGGGCAGGGATGTCTTCAACACAAAGGAGTGAAAGTATGAATGCTTTTTTTGATGGTGAACTAAAGATATCAAAAGGTGATGGTGATGTTAATGTTGAGTCAGAGGGGTTTTTGGAAGTTGGCGCTAAAACTATTGGTAAAATTCATAGTCCATTGGCCGTCCGTTGCAAAGGACGACGTTCTACTTTGAGGATGCAATCCACCATGGAAAAAGTTTGTAAAAAGAGCAAGAAAAAAAAAGAAACACAGAAAAAGACGGAGAAAAATGAGGAGTATTGACAAAGAACATGCCATTGAGAATAATTTGGTAATTTTCCTTGTTTGTTTTACTTTTATGAATATATATTTTTTTCAATTCAAGAATATTTACTTTTATTTTGACATGTCATTTGTAGGGTTCTACCCAAGTTGGATTTGAATATTTACAATATATGTCACCTCTTTCAAACAATGTTGTACCATATGGTCAATTAAATCTTAACACGCAGGTTTGTCTTTAGTACATTGATTGTTCATTTATGATTTGCCCCACTATGATTAATGCGTTTGTCATTTTGAAGGATGAAAGTATGGGGTCATACTATTCACAAGCTAGTGCTACAATTGACGGACTTGGTCAGGTTTACTCACTTATAACATAGGTATGTAATTTACTTACTTAAGATCATTTTAACGACCACATAAAGAATGTAAGCCTTTATCATTTAATTTTGCAGCCACCAACTTCTAGCAACGACATGGAGTTGAGAGATTATAGCTCATTATTTTTGCTCTAGTAAGGATCTCAAACTATGTTAGTTCTTATTTTAAACCTTTTGAATTATTTCAACAGGCATATAGGCTGTAATTGAGTTAAATTTTTTAGTATGAATTAGGAACATTGATTTACTAATTTTTTTTTTCATATCAACTCTGTTGTGGATGCAGAAGGATTCCATGTTCTCAACGCATCTGTAGAGCTGTTTAGGTTTTTTTCCATGAAAGAAGTGCATGCCTCTGTTGGGATTGTAGAGGGGAGAACCCTATGTTTTGTTTATAGAAGAAAAACTGAAGATCTGGATCCAAAACTCATCTTCTTTTTCTATTATGATAGCACAGTTGTTTGATTCTGAATTATTTTGTTGAGTCAGGGCAGCTTTAGGTGCCATCAATGAAGAGATAGGATGCTTTTGGGTAGAGTTTATATTATAGAGTTGTGAAGGAGTGTTGTGTGTGTGTGGAATCAAAAGGGAAATGAAGTGCACATGGAGGTTTATAAAATGCAATTCTCCAGCAGTTTCGTTGCTTTCTCATATACTGAAGTTTTAGTTTCAGTGAAAAGCTTACAATTCCTACTTCCCTTTGTTTACTTATGGACATGGCTCTTGATTCCATGGTTCTAATTCATTGCTTTTGTTTGCTATATAGAATTCAACTTGCACTAAGCGTTCAATTATGCTCTTACATTCTTGGCATTCTGCTCAGTGTTCATTTTCTTCTAGCTTCAGATTAACTTTGAATTTCAACTTCTGAATAGCATATCCAAATTAGTGTAGTCCATATTTTGCATTGAATTCAGCACAGTTGCATAGACAATATGATGCTATGAACTTGAAGTGAACACCATTGTTTTGTTAAGCCAAATACGTGTCCATGTTGACTAAAAGCACAACTTATAACAACAAAAGATGTACGATTGTAAAAATAATGCCCCTGGCTAAAGCCTTCAGAACATTTTGCTGCATAAGCATTCTTTCTTTGAAATGATTATTTGAGAGTGCAAAGTCAGACATGCAAATCAGTTATTGCTAAGAATGGCATCGAAGTATTATGATCAAACCATAATTCTTCCTGTCGCATTTATATCCAACATGTGATATATGCAGACTCATAAACTGCAAAATACATGCAAATTTTCAGAAGTTACTATTCAACAAGCCCTACTTCCGACTCCAAGACATAAGCATTTCATCAACCATGGACCATTCCATTGATCACATCGTCTTTTATAACAGAATGCACACGCGCGGGAAGCATGGATGCCGAAGGAAATATGAAATACAAAAACATAAATAAGAAGGAAGAAAACCAACAATCAAAGATTAATATTATTCAACACGCAAATTCTAGAAATTTTGAACATTAGAACAGTTCATTGATTAAAATACGAATTACAAGTTTGAAATATGACTTACAAAATATTCAATAAACCACAAATTTGAACAAAATAACTACCATTATTATAATAACTACCACTAGCAGTGCATTGATCAAATCCCTTGTCAATGCCCAATGATCATTGTTCGCTTGAGCTTCACCCTCACGAACGCAATACTGATTTTTCATCTTTTCGAAGAGATTTCTTGCCTCGCAGTTCTTTTTCACATCTTCATTTGATTTGTTTGCCTCGCAGTTCTTGCTCACTTTCCTTTTCACCCCTTCATCTGATTTGTTTGCCTCACAGTTCTTGCTCACTTTCTTTTACACATCTTCATCTGATTTGTTTGCCTCGTAGTTCTTTCCCACCCCTTCTGAGCGAACCCAAACTTCATAACTAGTATAAGCCTCGGCAACTGAGGTAAAACCCTTGTACAAACTACTACTATACCCCGTTACTTGGATTGAACAATCTTCCCATGTTAAGTAAATTTCGGGGTCACGACCGCGATATACCACATACGCCTTGTATGCCATTATTGGGTTTAGATCCTTATTTCAACATACAAATAAAAAATTATTAAGCTACAGATGGCAATCACACAAAAAAATTTTACTAACACAAATTTTTACTAACAAAAATTTTCACAAAATTTGTATAGCATGGAAATTTCATATGTCCCCAAGGCCCAATGCTTCCCATGGATTTCTTTTCTAACACGACTGGAGATTGCTTGATTGCGTCTCCCTGAAGTGGAAGAGAAATTTTCAAATAAACAGTTTTTTTTTGGAAGTGCTTAGAAGTTAGTACTCTAGTTTGATTTCTTAATTTGTTATCTCCAAAGCAAGGTACTCAAGCAGATTCATTAGTAGCAGAAAGACTAAAATTTTTGACATAATCAACAATAATAACCAAACAAGGAGAAATGGCAAAACTAATGAAAACCAATATATAACCTAGCCAAACTCCACAAATTTCACAACTTTTATAGAACCCCATGATCAAAATTGATGTTTTAGCCCATTATATAGCATCTCAATCTTCACAGAAACACAATACAGAAAAACAAAAAATGAGCAAACCAGATAAACAATTAGATAATTAATCAAATAAAGCCCCTTTTTACTAAGCATCTCAAATGTTAATAAGACCCCATTACATAAAAAACCAAAACAAGCATACAATTGATGAAATAGTGACAAATAACCTCATTATAGAGAGAGCACCTAAGAATCACAAATTTATCATAACCACAATACACGCAAAGACATAAATTAGTAACTTAGTGCAATAAAACCTCTTGCCAAACCATTCCAAAATTAGAACATAACCCCATTACAGAAAAAACCAAAACCAAACCTGCCTGCCCAGGGGAAAAAATTGATGGAAATACTGAGAAACCCAAAACTCATAAAAAATTTCCCAAATTTAACACACACCCATTACACAAAAGCCCAAATAAAGCATGCCCATTGAACCAATTTGCAGAAAAACAACATGATCAAAGATGAAAATAGAGAAAAAACTCACCTTGAAATTTTTCTTTCTTTCTGCAGAAGAGCTGAAGAGGATGTTTTTGATGAGTCGTGGAGGACGACGGCGGAGGTGGAAGAGGCGGATGTGGCAGAGGTTTAGTTTGGAGCCCTAACTTCCCTGCGTTTGGAGAGGAGTATTCTTCACTGTTTTCCTTTTTTTTTTTTTTTTTTTTGGCTTTAGATGAGGTTGCCACCTCATCAAGTGGCACATGCCTGGTACCATCCAGGCATGGTACCAGACAACCTCACCGGCAGCGTAGAATTATTGTTTATTCTATGTTTCGCTACCAACATCCCTCCTGGATATCTCGAAAACAACATTGATGACCTATTCTCACCCATTCAAGTAGTGGAGCCAGTTTTTGTTAATTAAAAATAATATAATAATTAATTATTTTAATATAATTTTTTAATTTGAACAATACATAAATAACTGTACAAAACACTATTGCTAAAAAAATTACATCTAATCTAATAAAAAAATTTCATTAAAAAAAGGATGAAGATCACCTTGGATATACAAAAATAAAGTTCTGTAATTTGAACATTTATACATCTACATCCATAACATGAATACCATAACTGAAATAAAACGAAAATTATATAAGACTACATTCAATATATTTATGTATCCTGAAACTTTAAATGAATAAAACCAAAATCATATATTATATGTGGTCAAATTTGTGCTTTGTGGAGAGGCGATGTTTGACATGCAAATTCCTTGATAACGGTGACATTATGCATGGTATGATAACTGATGCATAACACAAGGCAGGAAAATACGAACAAAATAGCATTAGGGGTTTCGATACTGAACCGATAGAACAACCAAACTCAGAAAATGAATCACCTTTAACAAAAGCATTGAATACTCAATTCAAACATCATTGCAACATAGAGCTGAAGGTAAAATAAACACCCCAAATCAGATAAAATGAATCACCTTTCTCGAAATATCAAATGCCCAAGTCAAAAAATTATCAATGCAACAAGGAAAAGATCAAACCAAAGAAAGTATATCAGTAAAAAGGTATAATAAATCATACCCATCTCCAGGAAGTGCACAATCACAGAAAAATAGTGAACTCCAAAATAACAAATTCATACAAAATATACATGCAATTAATGAAGCCCCACAAATAAACCCCCATCCTTATATATTTCCTTCAAGCATGTATGTGCTTGGGTAGAGTTCCTAGCTTCCTGGGAGTTGGAACTAGGTTCCACATGGAGCTTGTAGGAATGGTAGACACGAAGCAGAAAAGGAATCGAAGGGCAGTTACCGATACTCCAATCACCGATGCTAAAAAAGTGAAATTCGGGAATTTACCAAGAACATGAAGTTTCCATGCCTGAGCGAGGAGAGAGTAGTAGAAAAGATTTCTTATATTGTGAAAACAAGTACAATGAATTTCACTGTACTTCTAAAGCTCATTTCCTGGAGAAGCGATGGATTTTGAGTTATGACAAATTATTCGAGAGATTTGAACTGTTGAACGGCTGAGGAGTTTGATGAGATTTGGGGGTTTGATGAGAGGGGGTTTGGTAGAGAAGAGAAGATCTATATTGGGCAAATAAAAATTGTATATAAGGTTAAAGGGAAAATTTGATTTTAGTGTTTTTTTTTTTTCAGAAAAAGTCTGTGCACCTATGTAGACCCTATTGTTCTTCTATGACCCCAAACACAAACCTAATATTTAGGTAAGAGCAACCACATATGGTGTTGTAGGGCTTGGCAGTGAGTCAGGTTTATGTCCCCCCATGACCCATTTAACACCAAAGCTTTTCATGATCCAGAACGAAATGACAGGACTACCTATTCAACATGATAACTCGATACAAATTGACACATTTTTTTTTATAGGGTGGGGGTACGGGTCAAACTGCCAAGTTTTTAGGCATTTGGATGCCACCCTTTTAACTATCTCTCTATATAAATTATCTCCTTTCTTCATTTTCACTTCCCGTCCACTTGAACACAATTTGTGTTTTTTTTTTTTCGCAAACAAAGCATCATATTATATATTAAGCAAATGAATACATACTAGCTAACTTCAAATTGCTTACTGAGTTTTTGGTGTAACGATAAATGTTTATTAGATATCGACATGTATAAGCGTAACTGAGTTTCAATCTAAAAAAAAACCCCACTAATTGTGAGCTAATTAGAAGACAACATCAAATGCCTCAACAAGAGTTTTTCAATCACATAAGCTCCATGGAATCAAAGATAGAAACTCACTGGCGCTTATGAGAGTCCGTATCCGATAAAAACATCTATTGTTACCCAAAATGCAAAAACTCAAGAATCAATTGAACTTATTCACACCAACTTAAAGATATTATTAGTTTCCATGATGTAAAAAAAAAAAAAAAAAAAGAAAAAAAAGAGGTTATAATAGACATCAGAAGATATGTGTTGGAAGAATCAATAATTGGTGGATATCCGATTAGCATCGCATGAAATTATTTGGAAAAAAAGCCTCCAAAGCACAAAGTAAGATGCATGTGCATGGTAGCTGAATAGATGCCTTTCCTATGTTCTTGTCTCATTTAGTTCTCTCTCTCTCTCTCTAAGTTTATTCAAAGCTACGTATTAAGGAATCTGTTGGTTGTCTTAAAAAAGTTTGATTAAACTTTAATCAACTTGACATAGAGGTTAGTAAAGGAAGTTCCTTAATATCATTCTAAATTGTTAGATGTCAACCCTTACAAGAGTAATGTATTAATTCAACTTTACCCCATATAATTTTTTTTTTACAGGATATGTATTATGGGTTCCTAGAAAATTTGGGTTTTGTTAGAGTTTAGGGTTTAGGAAATATTGAGATTCTTAAGCTTATTTTGGGTTCTTAATCATTGAAAGGAATTGATTCCCAGGGTTTACAGCCAGGCAGCGAAGTATCAAATGCATTATACATGAATAATACAAAACATCTCATATTCGTTATTTATTATCTTTCGCCGCATATATCATTCCTCAATCTTCTTGCTGAACTTTGTTTGCCAATAGCCACCACTGAAACTGTCACCACGGCATGCCATGTAATATAAGAAAACATGAGTGGTAAGAGCCCCCAAGATTGGGTACTCAAAACTTCCATTGTCAAGATTCATATTAGGGATTAATCCCCCCCATAACAAACCAATCACTGTTAGGGACCCTCCAAAGGTTACAAGCGCAGAGGCATGTGACGAGAATACCATTCCCACGTTCATGTTATCTCAATACCTGCATATATAGATTTCAACAAAAAATAGAAAACAACAAAGTTTTTTGCTTCACATGTTGAGACACATTACCCTGAATCCCTGATCTCACAATCCATCACTATTCAGAATGGACAAACCGCATTGAAAATCACTATTTACAACTACTGTAATGAAAAGGTGATGAGCAGGTTTACTTTTAAGTTTTCCTGGACCCTGGTTATCTCCAATTCTAATGGGCTATTGCACTACTTTTATCCAGGCTTTTGGCACCATCTATATATAGACTAATAACAACATAATATTGTTCCAGATAACAGCATAGATGATGCACCAGGAATCAAGAATCACCACTGAAATTCTGTTGCATAAGATATGGACATGTCAGGAATAAATCATTCATATCACAGTAGTGAAGCCAAATATAATCCAATGAACAAAAGTCAGTTTACCTGGAAGATCATCAAATTTACATTACCCTTTCATCTCAGACGTACTGTTTCAAGACTACAGCATTGATTATATCCAAGTTTTTTTTTTTTTGAAAGGAATTATATCCAAGTTTGTTCTCGTCCATGAATAGCCATTTTATTTCCCCTTCCCTCTCTCTTAAAAAATGAACTATATCAATATTACATAATAATTTACTATAGTTTCAGGAGGATTCATTCCTCTATCACTGGCCTACATGCAAATTAAGCTCTTCATTTACCAAAGAGAGAGAAAGAGATGCTTCATACCATTCCTGACCTCGAGGAACTGCAATATAGCAAGTACAACCATTGCTTGTCTACAAGTCGAGCATCAGCAGAAACAGGTAGCACCAGTCAAAAATCGAATAAATGGTGTATTACTCATGGGAGAGACATGTTAACCTCAACAGTGAAGTCTGTTAAAACTATTACATTTGGTTTATCAGTTTTCGGATGATCATAACCATTCAAACATATTCTCAGATGCACTGGTTTTTGTGAAGACGACTTCTCTTAAATCCCTTTTCGATTCCAACATCAACTGAGTAAATGCAACTGTTCCCACCCTTCCACTTTTGTCATTTGAAATCTCTAGCATCCTTCTCAAATCTTCCCTCTGAATGTTTTTGTGAGTATTACAGCTTCTCAACTTCAAATAAAGCACATCAGAAATGAGTACCTGTATTAGAATTGGAATGACGTTAAGACAGAAATTTAGATACTAATAGCATCAATAGAGAAATAAAATAAATAAATAATCATGAAAATAATTCTACTCATTATAGTATAATTGTGAAATATTGGTACAGGAAGGGAAGAGAGTGCAGCAAGGTAAGAAACTGTTCTAAATTTAAAAGGTTTAGGACCAATATTTATGATGAACAAAACCAAGCTAGGGATGTGACCATTCTTAACCTAGAATATATTTAACAGAGACAAAACTTTCCTATGTTCAGAGTATGAGCTCTCACCAGGAGAGCCAGGCCCGCGCCAGGCTAGCCCGATACCATCTATCATCCTAGAGATTGGGCCATTTTCATCATCTCTAGGATGATGTGTAATACCCACCTAATTAAATAATAAAAATTTCTTATTTATTAATTGTGGCATATATTGTAATCTCAATTATTGGGAAAAAAAAAAGATTTGTTTTGTTTGTCATTGCTAAATTGAATAAGGAGTGTGTTTAGCAAAAAATTGAAAACCCAAAAATAAAACCTTTGCCTTGAGTAAACTAATTAGCCACACTCTACAAAAAAAAAAAAGATGAGGGGGGGGGGGGGGGGGGTGCACATATACTTTAGTTAAACCCTAATCTTGATGGATTTTATTCAATTTTCTTGGGCTTTCATGAAAGTAATGGTTAGGGTATTGGTCAAAGGAAAATAAATGTTAAAATAATAAGAGAAGGGGGAGTTGGTTTCTCTCTTCATTGTACAACACAGTTTGAAGAAAGGGAAGAAAAACAATCAAAATGGGAGAAAGGGAGGTGCTGAAGGAAGAAATTTGCTAAAATCTTGGGATTCTTGCAAAGAAAAACATTGGTGAGTAAAACTCTATCTCTCTTCAATATTTTTTTTTCAGTGTAAATACAATTCCCTAGACATTTTGATTTGATTTACATCTTTAATGGAGGAAAAATCGATTTGACATTGTTGGTTTGATTTATATCTTTAATGAAAAATCGATTTGAAATCTTGGTTTGATTTAAATCTTTAATGAAAAAAAAAAAAAACCGATTGACATCACTGTTCACTGTTTCGGTTTTACATCACTGTTTCTGTTCCTGTTTGACATCACTATTCACTGTTCCTGTTTGACGTCACTGTTCAAAAAAAAAAATGAAAGTTATTGTCCTTATAGGGATAGTTTGCATGACATCATATGAGTATGTGGCTATGCCTACTACTTAGTGTACATTTAAATATTAGTTCATTTTATTTTATTTTTGATGGAGTAATAGATATTTGTGCATAATAATATTATTTGCTTTATTAGTATAACAATCAAGTTTGTTTGATGTATGGTGAAAATTCCTTGTGGATCACAAATACACTTTGGTTGAACCTACCCCCTATATTTCAACATTCGTAATTTGCAGTGCAGAAAAAAAAAAAAAAAGGGATGGAAACCCATACTAGTTTTATCCATAGGGGATAATTTATCATTCCATTGGTGTATACGGTACATAAAACATATTTATCAATCTAAGTCACTGTGCATGTATTAATTGAAGTTCAATACGGTTGAGTTCCTAACATTTCATTTTTTTAATGTTATAATATCTATAATTTTTATAAGCTTATAATGTTATCAACTGAACAAAGGTATGGACTTGGATGTAAGTTGATCCTTATGTGATTGGTTTTCTAAAAAAATGACACATAATCTTCTTCACTGTGATGGGTGAGCGTGGTCGGGAGTCATATTGTGAGTTTTCTTCATTCTCCCTTTTTATGTATATTTTTGTATGAATTTAACAATGCCGAGTTTGCTGATTATATATGAAATCTGTGAGTGTCTTTCTGAGAAATGGGTTTGGTTTAATTTTTATATTATATGGTGGGTTTTGATGTTTATTGTGTTATGATCGTGTTCTGTTTTTTTATTTTTTTTATAGTTAAGCATATTGTAGGGATACATGGGATTTGCCAATTCGCTTGATGATTGGTCTTATTGTAATGTACATAACTTTATTGTCTATTGTTTATCAATAAAGTTCAATCGTTTTATGACAATATGTATATGGTTAGTTGAAACGCATTTTAAGTGTGAGCTTCATTTGACGTGTGATATAAGTGACTGCGCGATGTTGTGAAGTGTATAACTTGAGGCTTGGTAATTATGAAACTGTTATTTGTTTCCCCAATAGAATGGGTGAACATTGTGGTTGATTTGTCGTGGTTGACAAAGCGCACCATAAAAGAGTTTTGATGTTTTATTTATTTTTTTATGCTCTTTTTCACAACTCCAAAAAAAAATGTGAAAAGAAAAGAAATTGTTTTGTATATAGACTTGCTTGTATACGTGTGATATAATTATGGGTATGCAGACTTGTTTGCATATCGGTGCACCATTCCATGCGAGTTCGGTTGTACGTGTAGATTTAGGAAATGCTTGCCATGAATCGAACTTCGGGTGAGATGACATGTTCCTCGATGTGGCACCCCACTTGGAACATGTACGCTCCGAGTGGTTTCGAAGGCAAAGGAGGCACACTTGGGTGAGGTGTGTTCGGCACAAGGAGGATAGTGCGATTGTGGAAAAGAAGTGAGATTTCTTTTTGGTGTATGTGCATGATTACCTTAAAGGAAAAAACTAAATGCTCATTCAACCATTGAATGAGAACTATACGTCTTCCTAAAAATAGAAAATGCGTTTTGTTGATATTTTAATAATAGTTCGATATCATAGTTTGAAAATAAATTACATTTATGAGGATTGATAACTTAGAAATATTGTCCGATTGTTTCTAACCTTTTCATGCAGGATGGCAAGTCCACTCATATTTCTGCAGGTCAGACTTGCCATAGTCAACTTCTATAGCGTAAGTACTAGTAAATGCATATTTATTTATTAGGATGACACCTTTGCCTCATTGAGGAACTACCTGTTGGTGTGGTTGGTTATTGTTTTTGTTTAGTTTAATGTTATCACGTGTGAATTTATTGATTTTAGGATGAAGATTTCTCACACCAGCTTTATTCCTGACCCAAGTGAGCTTTTGCTTTTTGGGTACATTCCTTTGGGAATGTAGCCGATTAGCCTTTCAGGTTTAAAGATTTTTGAGCTGCATTACTGGAGTTCCGCTAGTGAGCTAACAACGTTAGTCCTTTCCGGGTTAGAGTTTTATTTGTTTCAGTAATTAAATCACGTTTTAGTTGTTGCTGCTAATTATATCTGTTGTTATTGAATTTTCACGTCCCGAGTTTTGGGAAAAACGGATAATCCTACGTGGATTTTGGGATTTTCGTTTTCTTCGAAAATCAGGGCGTGACATGATGGATGGTAATGGGCTGGCCTGGCTCTCTAGAATTTTTGCTGGGAGAGCATTTAAGCAAGAACTCAAATTAGTGAGTCAAACCCAGTACAACATGGCAAAGGTTACCAGGTGAGTACCAAATTCTATTGTAAAACACTTATTCTAAAAAGCCAGGCCTGCGCCAGGCCTGTCCATCACCATCCATCATCCTAGAGATGGATCCATTTTCAACATTTCTAGGATGATGGATGGTGATGGGACGGCCTGACGCGAGCCAGACTCTCTAGAAAGGTGCATTGTAAAATGGGAGAGGAGAGCAGGATGTGGGTCCCTTTTCAACGACCTGGATCATTTCATTCTCACAATCACTATGATTTTATCCCAAACAAAAAACAATGGCATATCTATAACAATTACTAAAACAATGGCATATCTATAACAATTACTATTTTCTTTAAAGGTAAAACATCCATCGGAGAATGAAATCTAAAGTATGTGGCGTAAGCACCCACTTAGGGTCGGCTGCTCTTTATTTATTTATTTTGCACGAGGCAATCAGGGATTGAAGAGGCAACACCCTATGTCAACAATGGAACAAGAAAAATGAATCTCTATCATACCCTCAAGAGGGATGGAAATTACATCATTTGCAACTCCCAAGCACCCTAATAAGGTTGGCACCCAAGAGAGCACCTAAACATGTGCACATATCTTCTGTACTACTTTTATCACATACGAATATCTGACAGAGTCATGGTTTACGATATTAAAAAGCTCCTTGGATAGAAGAGGGATGAACATGTTTTCTTATCCCCTTTGTTGGACAAAAGATCAGGTGCTTGGTTTGCTTGATTAGCCTCCCCAAACCAGGTTTGCTTGATTAGCCTCTCCAAACTAGTGTTCTAAAAAATGCTAGGCGGTAGGCGAGCGGCAACAAGGGACTAGCGCCCAGAGGACTAGGCAGGGGCATAAGCGGTTATTTATTTATTTATTATACTTTATAATTTATAAAAGTTCAACATAATAGCATATAAATTACTTCCAATTCAATACCAAGATACATATGCAAAATGTATAAGAAAAATAGTCTTAAATTTTTATTTTTCCAAATTGAAAGTAAAAAAATAATAATAATAATAATAACCCGCCCAGCCTGCCTGGGCGGCTCCCATCTGCCTAGCACCTAGGCCCCGCCTAGACTTTTTTTTTTTTTTTTTTTAGAACACTGCTACAAACACATGTTTAAAACTGAGGTCCACAAATCTAATCTTCTTTTCTAATGCTAGCAACTTCCACCAAGCTTCTGTTTATTTAAATTATGCCATTTCAGTTGAAAAGATGTAATAAGAGTTAAGGCTACTGAGAGCCAACAATTGCAAATGAGACTCTTATTCATTGCATAAAACAGGTTATGGGTATTGGAAAAATTAACAATTGTCAAGTGTGTGTTTAAGGTTTGGACCTTTATTTTTTAGCTTCAGCAAAAACAGATTAAAATCCTGCATCAGAGCCTCTGACACCCATCTTTTCTACTCTTCCAAGAAGGAAATGTGTGGCAAGGCTACCAAGAAGCAATAAGAAAAACTTGAGAACTTGTTCAGTACAGGAGTGGTAAGCAAGGATAAGTTCAATGAACTCAAGATTCACTGACAATGCAGCTCTCACCATCACACAACATCCAAGCTAGGGTCTGCCAACGTCTCAGGGAGATGCATCCATCGCAGACCAGGTCGTACAACCTTTTCCCAAGCCTGGTGATGCCACCAATCAGCCTAGCAGAACACATCATCAGTGCCAGCTCCCACGACCCAGTTCTGCATCTTCCTTGGCCTTGCGTGTTAACTAAAGACAATGAATTCTCCCTGCTGATGACAAATCTATTGAGCTTGCTCTCAAGGTCTAATCCGACCTGTTGGGGATGTTTTGGAAGAATCGGCTCCTCCCCCTCCACTCAACACCAGGTCAATGAAATCTGAACCCATGAAGGAAAGGCTGGACTCTTGTGATGTCCAAAATATGTTTTTGAAGGATACGATCCAACAAATACTACACATGAGCATTTGTTGAATAATGCCCCAGGAGCTGCTGACTTGGAGCTGAGTAGATTCTTTAGGCTTGACCTATTCTTTAGGAGTTGTTAGGCTTGACCTATTATTCAGCAAATTCTTTAAGTTTTTATTATGTAACAAACATAAGATTTTTCTGCTGTTTTTTATGCCCTTTTCTGTTCAATAAGCTGTATAAATAGGTGCTTTGATGATCAATAAACTTATGAAGAAAAATAGTCTCAAATCAAGCTTGTTTTTTGCCAGCCTTTTGCATTTTATTTCTGTCAAAACCAACAAATTGGTATCAGAGCTTTAAGTTCTTGAGAGACCTGTGAGGTTGAGTGAGCCTAACCACTTATCTTGAACACTTTAAACACTTACCATCTCCTCCACCCAAAACACAACCCCTATCCAAAACACAAACCCAAAAACCAACGCAGGATGAGTTCAGATGCTTCATCAAATGCATTAGCACCTCCATTGTTTGATGGAACAAACTATCGAGTGTGGGCTGTTCGAATGGAAGCATACCTTGATGCTAACGATCAATGGGAAGCTGTTGAAGAAGCGTATGAAATTCCTCCCCTGCCTGACAATCCAACTATGGCTCAAATAAAGAATCACAAGGAGAGGAGGCAAAGGAAATCAAAGGCAAAGTCTAGCTTATTTTCAGCTGTTTCATCTTCAGTTTTCAACAGAATCATGCTGTTGAAGACAGCAAATGCAATTTGGGAATTCCTGAAGAAGGAGTATGAAGGAAATGAACGAGTCAAAGGCATGCAAGTTCTGAATCTGATCAGAGAATTCGAGATGCAAAGAATGAAGGAATCAGAAACAATCAAGGACTACTGTGACAAACTCCTTGACATTGTTAACAAAGTAAGGCTTCTTGGTACCGATTTTTCTGATTCTAGAATAGTTCAAAAAATTCTCGTAACAGTTCCAGAAAAGTTTGAGGCTACAATATCATCAATAGAAAACTCAAAAGATGTGTCAAGTATCACTTTGGCAGAACTTTTAAATGCACTACAGGCTCAGGAACAAAGGAGACTCATGAGGCAAGAAGGATCTGCGGAGGGTGCGTTTGCAGCTATATCACAAAACAATATTTACAAGAAAGATAAGCCAAACAGCAGCTGTACATTTCCACCATGTCCTTATTGTAAAAAGTCCAATCATCCACAAAAAAGGTGTTGGTGGAGGCCAGATATAAAGTGTCACAAGTGTGGTCAGTTAGGACATGTGGAAAGGATATGCAAATCTCAACAACAGCAAGGAGAAGCCAAAACTGTCGTTGAACAACCTCAAGAGGAGCAGCTGTTTGTGGCATCATACTTTGCCACGAATAGCTCCACAGAAAGCTGGCTTATAGACAGTGGGTGTACAAGCCACATGACTTATGATGAAGAGTTGTTCAAGGAGCTTGACAAAACTGCCATTTCTAAAGTCAGAATTGGAAATGGAGCATATCTTGCAGTAAAAGGCAAAGGAACAGTGGCAATCGAAGGCTATACAGGTTTGAAATTAATTTCTGATAGTTTATATGTTCCTGAAATTAATCAAAACCTTTTGAGTGTTGGTCAGCTGCTGGAAAAAGGATATAAGGTGTTGTTTGAGGACAATCATTGCTTGATTACTGATGCACAAGGCAGAAAAGTGTTTAAAGTCCAAATGAAAGGCAAAAGCTTTGCCTTGAATTTGATGAACGAAGAGCATGCCGCAGTACACAAAGAAGATAGCAATACAATGCTTTGGCATAGGAGAGTGGGGCATTTCCATCATGCAGCCCTACTACTTATGAAGAAGAATAATATTGGAAAAGGCTTGCCTGAGTTAGAAGAGGAGCTTCCTACTTGTGCAGCTTGTCAGTACGGGAAGCAGACAAGGCTTCCTTTTCCACAAAACAAGGCTTGGAGGGCTACTCAAAAGCTACAGTTAGTACACACAGATGTTGGAGGACCTCAGAAAACACCATCATTGAGTGGCAGTAAGTTTTACATTGCTTTCATTGATGATTACAAAAGAATGTGCTGGATTTATTTCATGAAATTCAAATCTGAGGTTGGAGACATTTTTTGGAAGTTTAAAGCTTGGGTGGAAAACCAAAGTAGATGCAAAATGCAGGTTATCCGGTCTGATAATGGAACTAAATACACCTCGGAGAAATTCAACAAGTTTTGTGAGATTGAAGGTATTGAGCACCAGCTAACAACACCTTATACCCCTCAACAAAATGGGGTGGTTGAGAGGAAAAATAGAACACTTATGGAGATGACAAGGTGTTTGCTGCATGACAAAGGGTTGCCAAAGAAATTCTGGGCTGAGGCGGCAAACACATCAATTTTTTTGCTGAACAGATTGCCAACAAAAGCATTGCAACAAAGGACTCCATTTGAAGCATGGTATGGCTGTAAACCAAAGTTGCAAGATTTAAAAACATTTGGTTGCCTTTGTTTCTCTTATATTCCTCAGGTTAAGAGAGACAAATTGGATAAGAAGGCAGAAGCTGGGATCTTTGTAGGCTACAACTCAGTTTCAAAAGCCTACAGGATTTATCTTCCAAAAAGCAACAAAGTAATTGTTAGCAGGGGTGTTGAATTCTTTGAGTCAGAGAGCTGGAGCTGGGAGAACGATAAAAAGCTTGAGTTCCAGGAGGAGAATGATGACATTGACGACGAGCCTGTTAGAGGAACCAGATCACTTTCTGACATCTATGAGAGGTGCAATGTTGCTATAATAGAGCCTGCGGGATATGAAGAAGCTGCAGCAGATAAAAAATGGATGGCTGCAATGAAGGAGGAGCTTAAGATGATAGAGAAAAATGAGACTTGGGTGCTAGTGGACAGACCAGCACACAAGAAGGCCATAGGAGTCAAGTGGGTTTACAGGACCAAACTCAATTCTGATGGTTCTGTAAACAAACACAAGGCAAGGCTAGTCGTTAAAGGATATGCTCAAATATTTGGGGTGGATTTCTCTGAGACATTTGCTCCAGTTGCTAGATTGGATACCATAAGAATGTTGCTGGCTCTTGCTGCTCAACAGGGCTGGACTATACACCAGATGGATGTCAAATCCGCATTCTTAAATGGATATTTGGAGGAAGAAATTTTTGTGGAGCAGCCTGAGGGTTTTATTGTCCAAGGGAAAGAAGAGAAAGTGTATCTGTTAAAAAAGGCCCTGTATGGTTTAAAGCAGGCACCAAGGGCTTGGTACAGCAGGATTGATGCTCATATGTTAGACCTAGGCTTCACAAAAAGCCTAAGTGAAGTTACTCTCTATGTTAGGAAGGTTAGTGATGAAATACTTGTTGTGTCCCTATATGTTGATGACTTGCTTGTGACAGGAAGCAGTATGGAGCAGATTGACACCTTCAAAAAGGAAATGAAGGATGTTTTTGAGATGACTGATCTTGGGAATACGACATTTTTTCTTGGTATGGAAGTTAAACAACAACAGAATGAGATCTTCATATGTCAACATAAATATGCCAAAGAGATTCTGAGAAAATTCAACATGGAGGAGTGCAAGCTAACAGCAACCCCAATGAATCAAAATGAGAAGTTTTGCAAAGAAGATGGAGCTGCAAAGGTCGACGAAAAGCTTTACAGAACCTTAATAGGTTGTTTGATGTACCTGACTGCAACAAGGCCTGATATTATGAATGATGTAAGTCTACTCTCAAGATACATGCATTGCGCTAGTGAAATTCATTTTCAAGCAGCAAAAAGAATTATTAGATACATCAAGGATACGATTGACTATGGTCTGAGGTTCTATCAAGTTAAGAACTTCACACTCTATGGTTATTCTGATAGTGATTGGGCAGGTTGTGTAGATGACATGAGAAGTACTTCAGGTTATTGTTTTAGCTTTGGTTCTGCAATTTTCTCATGGAGTTCGAAGAAGCAAGAAGTCATAGCTCAGTCCACAGCAGAAGCTGAATATGTAGCTGTTGCTGCTGCTGTAAATCAAGCTCTTTGGAGTAGGAAATTGATGGCAGACCTGCATATGGAGCAGACGGGAAGCACACAAATACTTGTAGACAACCAAGCTGCAATTTCGATTGCAAATAATCCAGTTTTCCATGGCAAAACAAAACACTTCAAGTTGAAGCTCTATTTTCTAAGAGAGGTACAAAGAGAAGGGGAGATACAGCTGATCTACTGCAAAACAGAAAATCAAAATGCTGACATCTTGACCAAGGCACTTCCCAAAGTTAAGTATGAGTTTTTGAGGCAAAGACTTGGAGTCTGCAGCTCCAGAGCCAAGGAGGAGTGTTGAATAATGCCCCAGGAGCTGCTGACTTGGAGCTGAGTAGATTTTTTAGGCTTGACCTATTCTTTAGGAGTTGTTAGGCTTGACCTATTATTCAGCAAATTCTTTAAGTTTTTATTATGCAACAAACATAAGATTTTTCTGTTGTTTTTTATGCCCTTTTCTGTTTAATAAGCTGTATAAATAGGTGCTTTGATGATTAATAAAATTATGAAGAAAAGTAGTTTCAAATCAAGCTTGTTTTTTGCCTGCCTTTTGCATTTTATTTCTGTCAAAACCAACAACATTAATCAACAAATATGTAATATAACAAATAATATGCTTGTGAACATTAGTATAGAATTAAAACTTTTCAAAGATATGTGAAAAAGTTGATCTAAGCATAAGTGCCCAACGGGAGTATTCATGAGTATCCGACACAATACGTGTTGATATATTTTTTTGGTAGAAATAGTGTCGTTACATGGCATCAGACAAAACGCTTCCAAATTTAGTTTTAAAAATACAAGTGTGATATGGACTCCAAATCAACAGAAAATGCTCCTCAACTTGTGACCATTTTTAGTTTGGTCACAATTTTGTAGAGTTGGTCTATGAGGTGAGGATAAAAATTTATTCAGAATCTTCCCTGTGGATGTAAATGAACTCGAATAATAATTTGGAACACTACACATAAAATCACATACACACCAGCACACATGACATGCATCAAAGATGTTTAAGAACTTCAGGTGTACACAACTTTCAGGACGAGCGTGTGAACTTAATGGCTGACTTTCAGCAGGTTGACTGTTGTGTAGAGATAAATCCATGAAATCTGCCACATAAATCTTCATATTAAAAATTCCAGAAAGATCAGGAACCATGCAAGAATGTCTTCCCACCATTAAAAAAAATAAAATGAAAGAGAGACCTTTTCAGTCACTGCATCCACAACATCCAATTCGGAGACGTCGACAGCAGATCCTCGAACTTGGCGCGAGATACAACCTTCTTTTAGTGGTGTTGCAACTTCGTTTCCTACTGGAATATCTACATCGAAAATTCTAGGGGTTGAGGGAGGGAGCGAGGAAAAGCGAGATAAGCGACAGCGCACATCTCCAAAGCGTTTTTGAAATGCTATAGTAGTGAACTTAAAATAGCGTTTTTAAAACGCTATAATAGACCTCTGGCAGATACAACGTTTGCTAAAACGCTATGGTAGCTAGGGCTGAACAAAAAACCGATCAAACCGATTAAACCGACCGAACCGATCTTAACTGAACCAATTGGTTCGGTTTAAATTCGGTTCGGATCGGTTTCGGTTATAATAAATTCAAAACCGAAGTGGTCGGTTCGGTTTTCGGTTTCTATGTGACTTTAACCGACCAACCGAACCGACCGAATATATATAATAAATAATATATATTTTATATATAAATAATACAATATGTTTAAAATAGTCGGTCGGTTCGGTTTTATTTCGGTTTTGATTCGATTTTAGTCGGTTCGGTTACGGTTTGCATAAATTAGAATCGGTTCAGTTTCGGATCAGTTTTGTTAATGGTCGGTTCGATTTCGGTTTAAAAATTTTAAAACCGACCTAAGTCGGTTCGGTTTTCAGCCTTAATGGTAGCCTACCATAGTGTTTTTGAAACGCTATTAATGACAGTATTTCTTGTAGTGCCTCCTCGAAATGAGGGACAACGCGCATCTCCAGAGCGATGCGCTCATCTCGAGGAGTATGGGTGATTTGCACCTTCCTGTTCAATTTACCTCAGAATTCAGATAAAGTGCATGCACAAAATTGATTATATGTATCTGGCCTAAAAACCATAGAAATTAGTAATAGAATTGCACATTGTCAGTTGTGCAAATCAAAAGGGAACTTTAATAATAAATTCTGCAAGTATGTGAATAAGGAACTGTTAAAGCACCCTGGAGAGTTTTCATGTGAATGAGACATGTACAGTCATTATATGGTCGCCACCACTACTAAATGAACAGTATGTGTACAAATATTCTAATGTCTAGGATCACAACTAAATATTCTTATATCTAGGATCACAACTAAGATTTGTTCCTACAGCCATAGTGGCAATTCTTGGATAATCTGGTTTACAGAATAAATACTCCACATTTAGATACGATATCTAATCATTTTCACACCCTCGTCACTTAGTTCTGCTCTATAAGGTTGTTGTCATTAAGGTATATGAAATTTCATATTGGAGCAATAAAGGAGGGTTGAGGGTATCACCCCTTTTTAATTTAAAATTTCTTTGTCGAACTACTATTAGATTGTAAATACAAGAAACACACACACAAGCACCCTACCAAGGCGGATAAGCTAAAGAGGCCTACTGAGTAAAACAATAAACCAGTCAAACTAAAGAAAAGATCTACAACTACATAACAACCCAGATCAAGTCTTAAATGAAGAGTCCTAATGTAATATGATATGATGTTTTCAATTCAGATATTTCTTGTATAAACAATAGCTCAACTAAAATGTTCCACCGATAGCAGAAAACATCCTGCATGTTGAGGATGCACCATTCCAACCCTTAGCGTTTTCCTTCAGTAATCCTCTTGTTTCTTTCCAGCAGCACCAACCACTAAATTGTGAAAAATCAGGTGCACAAGTTTCTTTCATTGGGAGTGAGGATCCAGATTAATCTCCATTCAAAAAATCCTCCCTTCCCAAGCTCTCACTTGATTCTACTAAAAAGGAAGTTAAAATATAATATTTGAATAGGCAATTGAAGTATTAGTTTCCTTAGAAGAAGCTTCTCACATGGCACAGCAACTAGCTTCTTCTCGTCAGCTACACTGCTCACTCATTCTCATATCTGCTGCTGCAGAACTCTCCTTACCCACCTCGTCATTGTTGGGATTTAACCAACTATGTGAATGAATAAGAATAAGGAAAACAAGAGAGAGGCTAGAACTCTGATGTGTAGAAAACTCACTTCATTCACCTATGATTGAAACCAAATAATACATGGGTTTAAATAGAACTCACATGACCACTTAGTAAAAGACACATCTCTTAGTAAAAGAAACTTAGTAATACTAAAAGACACATTGGAACACCAAAAGACACAACTCTTCTAGAACTAGTCTAGATTAATTCTCTAACATCCCTCCTTAAGCTAGACTATCACCATTCCAAGCTTCTTCTTCAACTTGTTGAATGTGTCGGTCTTCAAAGCTTTAGTGAAAATATTGGCAACTTGATCTTGAGATCTGCAAAATTTCACATTGATATGTCCCTCCTTAACCAAGTCGCGAATGAAATGATATTTGATCCTTATATGCTTGCTTTTGCCATAAAAAACCGGATTCTTTGTAAGTGAAATAGCCGAACTGTTATCACAAAACAGTGGAGAACTAACAGGTCCATGCTTGAGTTCACTCAAAACCCAAATCAACCAAAGTGTTTGACAAGATGCAAAAGCCAGTGAGATATATTCGGACTCGGTTGTAGAGAGAGTCACAATAGCTTGCTTTTTAGATGCCCATGAGATTGCGCCGGAACCAATATTAAAAACATATCCGGAAGTGCTTTTACTATCATCAACACTTCCTCCCCAATCACTATCACAATAACCTACCAAACTTGGTTCTTCAACTTTCGTGAATTGAATGCCTTCATGAATTGTTCCACTCACATACCTTAAGACTCTTTTTCCAGCTTCCCAATGATTTTGCCTAGGAGATTCCATGAATCTACTAAGCATACTCACCGCAAACATAAGATCGGGTCTAGTGGAAGTCAAGTACATAAGACTTCTATAAAGAGTTCCATCAACATGCCTATTGTCTTCACATTTGCTTAGCTTCAAACCAGCCTCCATAGGTGTGCTAATTGGTAGTGCGCCCTCCATTCTAAACTTTCTTAATAAATCTTTTGCATACTTCTGTTGAGTGATGATGATCCCATCTCTTTATTGTTTAACTTCAATGCCCAAGAAATAATGCAGTAGTCCCATGTCGGTCATCTCGAACTCATTCATCATAGCTTTCTTGAAATCTTCATTCATACTTGAACAACTTCCGGTGAAGATTAAATCATCAACATATAAGCATACTATCAAAAACTCACCATGAGATCCTTCCTTGGTGTATAGAGTATGTTCAAATGGACATCTTTTAAAACCATTCTTCAAAAAATAGCCATCAATACGACTATACCATGCCCTTGGTGCTTGTTTAAGCCCATATAAGGCTTTTTTCAAATGACATACTTTCTTTTCTTCTCCAATTTTCACATAACCAGGTGGTTGAGTTATATAAACTTCCTCCTCAAGAAAGTCATTCAAGAATGTTGATTTGACATCCATTTGATAGACTTTCCATTCTCTTTGAGCTGCCAATGCAAGTACTATTCGAATTGTTTCAAGGCGAGCCACGGGTGCAAATACTTCTTGGAAATCAACACCATACTTTTGTTTTTAGCCTTTCACCACCAAGCGTGCTTTGTGCTTATCAACCTCGCCTTTTGAGTTCAATTTTGTTTTGTAAACCCACTTCACATCAAGGGGTTTCTTGTCATTTGCGAGAGCAACAAGTTCCCAAGTCTTGTTTCTTTGAATAGCATCAATTTCATTATCCATTGCAAGCTTCCACTTCTCATCTTTAGAAGCCTCTTCAAACATAATTGGATCGGCATCAACAAACAAAGCAAAATTAACCAAATCATCATCCACATTGGCCAAATTGTCACCCAAATTGCTACTTGTTTGTTCATAAAGATCTTGGATACTCCTTGTCTTCTTCGAAGGGGAACTTGAAGTTGAACTTGAACTTGAAGATGAAGAGGGTGATGAAGTAGAATTGGGAGAAGAAGGTGGAACACCATCCTCTTCGTTTTCTTCAATTGGAGCTTCAATTTCTTCTTCGATTTCTATGCAACTTGAATTTTCTTTGGTTGCATTTTCTTTCCAATTCCAAGATTCTCCTTCATTGAACTTCACATCACGGCTTATAATGAGTTTCTTGGTGAGGGGATTATACAACTTGTATGCCTTGGAACATTCACTATATCCAACAAAAATGCATTTCTCGGACTTGTCATCTAGCTTCTTCCTTCTTTCATCCGGTACATGTGAATAGGCAATGCTTCCGAAAATTCTCAAGTGATCAACACCTGGTTTGTGTCCGCTCCAAGCTTCTTGTGGCGTCTTGTCTTGCACACTTTTAGAAGAGGAACGATTCAACAGATAAACAACACATGCTACCGCTTCCACCCAAAAGGAATTTGGCAATCCCTTTGCCTTCAACATACTTCTAGCCAACTCCATAATTGTGCGATTTTTTCTTTCGGCTACTCCATTTTGTTGTGGGGTACCACGGACTAAAAATTGATGTCGAATACCATGATCTTTAAAGAAATCTCGAAGCCCATGATCAATATATTCTCCCCCTTGATCGGAGCGAAGAGTTTTCAATAGGAAACCACTTTGCTTTTCAACAAAAGCCTTGAAATTTTTGAAACAACCATATACTTCCGATTTTTGTTTTAGAAAGTATATCCAAGTCTTCCTACTATAGTCATCAATGAAGGTAACAAAATAACGGTTACCACCAATTGAAGTAGTATGCATTGCCCCACAAAGATCAGTGTGCACAAGCTCAAGTGGCTTTGATGCTCTCCATGCCTTCCCACTAGGAAAAGAATTCCTACTATGCTTCCCCAAGACACATCCTTCACATACTGTATCTTGAAATTGAATTGTAGGCAAGCCCTTCACAAGATTCTTCTTGCCCATAAGAGATAGAGTTTTAAAACTCAAGTGACCATATCGATAATGCCATAGCCAAGACTTGTCTTGAATAGTATAGAAACAAGAATTAATGTTATTTTGGAAAGATAAAGGAAACATTTTGCTTTTGGTCATTAACACCTTTCCAATAATAACATCATTCTTATCTTTGATCTCACACAAAGCTCCCTTGAAATTTACTTCATACCCCTTTAAAAGAAGTTGCCAAACACTTAAGAGATTGTGCTTAAGGCCTGGAACATAAAATATATTTGAGATCCGCTTTACTCCTTGCTTGGTTTGGACAAGAATATCACCCCTTCCTTTGACTTGAAGCTTGTTGTCATCTCCGGTTCTAACTTCACTTTGAAATGTCTCATTTATCTCCACAAAGGCCTTCTTGTTCCCGGTCATGTGGTTGCTACAACCACTATCCACGAACCACACATCTTCTAAGGAAGCTCCATGAACATTGCATGTAAGGAAAATATTGTCTTCTTCCTCCTTATGCATAAAATTGGATTTTTTGTTGTCCTCCTCCATCTTCTTTCTACAATATTTCTTGACATGGCCATACATATGACAACGATGGCATTGAATATTTGATAAGGAAGATCGTCCTCTCCCTCTTCCTTGATAAGATGAAAACTCACCATCATGAGATTTCTCTTGTCCACCATAGCCTCTTCCTTTACCACGAGAAGTGGCTCTTCCACGACATCTTCCACGATCTCTAAAGGAGACTTGCGTTTGAAAGGCTTGTTCAATAGAACTAGAATCATATTGCTTCATTCGTAGTTCATGGGATTGTAGTGATCCCAATAAACTCTCCACTGACAAAGAAGATAAATCCTTGGATTCTTCAATAGCAACAACACTAGACTCAAATTTTCGAGTCAAACTCCGAAGAATCTTTTCGACAATTCTTTGGTCTTCTAGATTCTCACCATTCAATCTCAATTGGTTGACAGTTGAGATAACCCGATTGAAGTATTCTTCAATAGTCTCGGACTCCTTCATTCTTAGTGTATCAAACTCCCCTCGAAGAGTTTGTAGACGCACCATCTTGACTTTGTCATCTCCTTTGTATGAAGAATAAAGAATATCCCAAGCTTGTTTAGCCGTTGTGGCTACTGAAATTCTGTCCAGAATAGCTTCATCTACTGTTTGCATAATGAAATACTTGGCTTTGTAGTATTTCTTGCGGTTAGACTTCAACTCGGCCAAGTCTTGTGCATTTGTTTCATCTTCGGGCTCTTGGAAACCAATCTCTACGATCTCCAATAGGTCTTGTGAATCAAATAGGGCTATCATCTTCATTCTCCAATGATTGTAGTTTTTACTGGTAAGAAAAGGAAGTGGAGGTTGGACAGAATTGTTGTTGTTGAACGCCATGGTTCTCTCGACTAGGCTCTGATACCAATTTGTTGGGATTTAACCAACTATGTGAATGAATAAGAATAAGGAAAACAAGAGAGAGTGTAATCTCTTGATAAAACTAGAACAATGATGTGTAGAAAACTCACTTCATTCACCTATGATTGAAACCAAATAATACATGGGTTTAAATAGGACTCACATGACCACTTAGTAAAAGACACATCTCTTAGTAAAAGAAACTTAGTAATACTAAAAGACACATTGGAACACCAAAAGACACAACTCTTCTAGAACTAGTCTAGATTAATTCTCTAACAGTCATCACAGAATCAATGTTTATAAAGTTTGTTGAAGCTTACGCCTTGAAGCTCGCCTCAAATCAAGGTTCTCCCCTTTAGCATTTAGGCTTAAGCTTTCAGTAAACAAGGCTCAAGATTTTAGGCTTATGCATCATTTCTGATAAATGCGACAGTCATTTTTTAAGGAGTTCGGAGTCTCTAAAAATAACTTGGGTAATAGTGTTCAGTCTTTGTTGTTAGATTGGAAAACTGATAATCTCATGCTGTTGGGGGACAGAATCTGATTTAGGTGTATTCACATCATCATGTGGGCTTGTGGAAGAAGAGAAACAGAATGATCTTTGACAATAAATGTTTGACTGAAAACCAGCCGCTTATGCACATTAAAGAAGACAGTTGAAGGTGGGGATCAACCATGTGCATTATCAGGGAAGTATACTTCAATTTGATCATGTTGGACTGGAATTGTCAAGTCCTGAGACAATGCTGTTAAGGTTATTTGTTATTGTTTTTGTTTTTGTTTTTTTTTTACCGTTACTCACTTGTCCCAACTCCTTTTTTACTTGTATTGATTAATATATCTATAACGTATAGATATAATTCATAATTTTGATTAGTTTGTAACTAAATAAAGCTATAACCTAATCTATATTGATTAAGTATTTTGGTTGTTGTCATAAACTCTTTGAATTGGCATTTTCCATTTCAAGCGTTTTGACACACTTGGGCTTCCCATAGTTTTAGAAGTTTTACCAAGGGTACACACTAACCCGCTCATAAGTAAGTACCAAAGCTTAATAAGATTTTGTGAACCTTGAAGCTATTATTTATATTAAGTCTAACTTTTCTGCAAATCGGCTTTCAAGTATCAGAAAACATGAAACCCTAATTCAGAATAAAACATATTTCATCATTACCATTTCCTGTTAATACGTAAAAAATAAAATAAAAAATAAAAATTTAAACCTCCAAATTTTAGGTTAATATTATTTCATGTCAAAATGGGTGTCAGACAATGTGAGTTCCATATTGAGTTGCATACAGAGTATAAGTTGACAAGTCAAAATGGCTTTCATCGATCAAAGTCAGACAAGAACATAAATTACAACACCCTTGTGTGAAAATGGATTGAAGGATTTCAATTATATAAATTGTTTTAAGATAATTCAAATAAAAATCCTTGGGAAACTGGACTTTACAAGTGTCGACACGATCGACCAATTAAAATAGGTCAATGATACAACTCGATCTGTTAAGCAAACATGTCGAGATGAGAGCTCGACCTATAATAATAATAAGTAAATAAATCTACGAGTTACTATGGTAATTAGCTAGGACTTCAGGTAACAGCTTGAGATCAAAGGAAATGCAAGATGTTGAAATATATTAGTAACATTACGATGGAACTGTTCCAAATACAACTACATAACCTCATAATTAAAGACAGAAATGAAACAATTAGAGAGAAAAATACCTGGAGTACACTGAAAATGATCAAAGTGTGATTTTAGACATGCATCTTTGCTGCACATCAGCCGAAATCAAGTTCAGTGAATTGATGTTGCTCGTCTAAATAATTTCAACTGTAGTACACAAGGTGCAAATATTTATAACTGTAAAGCACTAACTTACCGAAGATCAGATTTTTCAAATGCAGGAGAAACCCAACAGGGAAGACCAAGAACCCCATAATTTGAAAGTTGAAGAGTTGAGATGACTCCAGATTCCCTGTTTTGTTTTAGAATAGCTTGACCAACTTCACAAACATAATTGGTAAAATACTATTCTTGGTCAAAACTAGAAAAAACCGATAAACAATGTGATCAAATAAGCACACATGTCAGGTACCTGTATCACAAAATATTATGTCGTTTTGAAATGTCACCAGTGATGACATCAGACTAATGTCAGTCTGGCCGGATGCTCTTCTGTTGAGCCTAATTGATGACCAAACATCTGATTTAACAAAGATAGTTACTCCTTGAGTATCTCCCCACAGACCTCCATAATCCTTTGATATCCTTCAGCAAAAAACATATGTATAATATTTTAGGTCACTTCTTTTCAAAATCTCAGGAAGGAAAAATAAAGAGGGGGTCTAAATTAAAACCTCTGACAATTTCTTCAATCTTCCCAGAAACTGAATTCAGAATCCATAATGTGTGAAAGCTGTTGATTGAGGAAAAATATAAGCCTTTAGCACAACAATCCCAAAAAAAGAAAAGGATTTTTTTTAATGTGAGAAGGTTTTTTATTGGACCCCCTAACTATTAGATGCCTTCAGCAGGGTTCTAACTGGTTATACCATCCACCAAGTCTGCCAGCTGAGCTAGCACCAGTTGGCGACAGGTTTTTTTTGTTTGTTTCAAATGCTTCTCCTTGTTTGTTTAGTTGGTGTAAATGAGGCAATGACAACTTGGTATGTATATTGCTCTGTTGCTCGAATGGATTGGTTCACTTGATACACAGCAATAAAATACAAATATATAATCAAACTGATAGTCAGACCCTAGTCGGATCAGAACTGATATGAGATTAATAAAAATTAATCAGCCAATATTTTATGGACATGTTTTCTCTACTCTTCTAACTAACGTGTACTACAAGATAAAAGTAGAAAACTAATTCATATTTAAGTCGTAAACATTACATGTTTTAAACTTAATTAACTCTCTATATTCTTTAATTTTTCTTATAAGTTTCCTTGATCCCTTTTCTCTCTTCTCTTTAATCTTTTTATATGTTCTCTTTGATCTTTCTTTCTATTTAGTCTCTTCACTTACTCTTGGTTTGTGGCTTTTTGTAATCTCTTGCTTGATTTTCAAAAAAAAATTGAATCTCTCTAAAATAAATAAGATTAAAAAAAAATAAAAATGCTGAACTTGACAATAATTTAGACCTGCTCGCAATGCATCCCCCTTTAATCTGGTCATCTTGCAACTCCTCATTGCATCATTTAATTAAAGGGAAATATGAACAATAAGACAAGAAAGGAAAAAATGTAGAACAGCTGTTTAAAAAAGAGAAGGATTTCAAATATAGAACATAATCAGTCAAAGGCGAAAATTTATTATCTTTTTCACTCTTTTTGACTTCTTTTTTTCTCACCTATTTTTACAACAACTTAGTAACTGTTAAATACCTGAAGTAAAAGGATAGGCATTTCAAAGAAGGTAGAATGTTAAAGAAGAGAGCTTGATTTATAATAAATTATGAATGGCTTGTTAATAGTAAAGTAATATATTATTCTACTGCATTACCAAGACAAGAAAAATAAATAAACTGCAAAAGAAGAAAAATTGGATTATGTTTTTGTTTTTTTTTTACCTTCGGTTATCTATTAAAAGATTGTCCTCCCCCGATTTCATTAAATGCCAAGGTAAAAACAGTGACTCCATATTGAATTCCACCAACTTTGGAACAACTTCTATTATCCAAGATCCAAATCCATATGCTATTAAATTTATTGCCCGTACAACATGATGGATATATAGTTTGTACAGATCTAATATTCATATCAGCTCTCCTAACTGCATGATTCTTCATCGAAAAGAACCAAACAAACATCAACATGAATGAGTAAATTTAGAAAGAGAATCCAAACAACAGTATGCCAAAGTATAGAAGGGATAAATAAAATCCAGAACGATGCACATAACACAGCAGACAAAATTTTAAACAGTTAAGAGTTTTGTTTGTTTATTGGGGAAATTCATGCATTTCCCCAATATTTGAGGTTGCAAGCATAATTCCAATTTGACACTTAAACCCATCTTTAGCCATATCTCATTAACATGTCAACTACTCAACTAACAATCCAAATCATCAATACTTCCTTTACCACCAAATTCTGGATTTTTATTTTACGACTATTATACAACTACAAACTTGTCCACAGAACTAAACAGAACACCTTAAAAAATTAAGCAGCAATTTCTTACACGATCTGTAAACAAGTGGGGATTGGGAGAGTAAGAGAAGCGAATAGATCTCTCATTGCAAAATGGCTATGGAGGTATGACTGGGAACAAACTTTTTTATACGGTCAGATCATCAAAGATAAATATGGAGAGCAACAACCCCACTAGTTCATGAATGAAAGCAACAACACGCATGGATGTGCAATATGGAAGAGTATCCTGTTGGAAAATAACACTTATGAGACAAAAATCTCGTATGTTATGGGGAATGGAAAAAAATAAAAAAAAATCAGGTTTTGGGAAACACAAGTGGAAAGATTTCTCTAACTTTCCAATGCATGTGCAAAGAAGAACGAGCTGGTTGGCAAATTGATGACACAAGAGGGGCTGTACAGTGGCTGCAAACGTTGTTAAAGCATAAATTGGATTCAAATAGTAAAGGACAATTTTTGAATTGCATCGGGATTCAATTCATGTAAAATTCGAGTTAGGATTCAAAATGTAGTATAAAGACTATTACTCTTTCACATATATATGAAACAAATAAACAGTTAATCAAAACAAACACAAAAGTGAAAAGTTGTGTTTGGCAAGGTGCAAATAACCCTTAGTGGAGAGATATTTTGAGTGAAGTGCAAATAATCCTTAGTATAGACTTATTTTTGGCGAGGTGCAAATAGGCTTTAGAAGCTTATTTTATAAATTGGATTGGGAATATATTTGAAACACAAACACACGCACACACACAAAAAAACAATTATAGTGACCACCATAAGAAAGGGATTTCTCGACCAGCAGAAGTGAATCTTTAATTCACAATCGGGCTCAGGCCAAAGGCACATGATTATTTAACTTTGTAGAAATTCTTGAGACCAGATTAGAGATCCACAGATTAGAGATCTACAGATTGATCAAACAGCTTCCCGCTCTTAGAACCAAATCAACCGATTAAAACACCAAACACATTCTCTCTTCTTTCTTCTCTCTCTTGCAAGCTTCCATGAGTAAGTGCATAGATTAGAGATCCAAGAAATTAACTAACCCAAAACACCAAACAATCTCTCTCCTTTATCTCTTCTTCTTCGCTCTCTCATCTCCTTCTCATGCAAAACAGGGTAGAGAGAACCCTTGTGATTTTGATTCGTGCGATATGATTCAATCTGAGTCGCACGAATCAGCTCAACACGACTCATTTGTGCGCTTCAAATCGTACTGGGTAGGTGTCACGCCTCGATTTTCGAAGAAAACGAAAATCCCAATATCCACGTAGGATTATCCATTTTCCCCAAAACTCGGGACGTGAAATTCAATAACAATTGAAACATTTAGCAGCAACAACTTAAACATGATTTAATTACTGAAATAAATAAAAACTCTAACCAGGAAAAGACTGACGTTGCTAGCCCACTAACTCCAGTAACACTGCTCAAAAGTCTCTAAACCTGAAAGGCTAATCGGCTACATTCTCAAAGGAATGTACCCAAGAAGTAAAAACTCACTTGGGTCAGCAATAAAGCTGGTGTGAGTAATCTTCATCCCCAAATCAATAAATTCGCACGCGATAACATCAAACTAAGCACAAACAATAAACAACCACACCAATAGGTAGTTTCTCAATGAGGCAATCATGTCATCATCCAAACAAGTAAATATGCATTTACTTATACTTACACTGTAGAAATTTACAATGGCAAGTCTGACCTGCAGAAACATTAGTGGACTTGCCATCCTACATAAAAAGGGTTAGAAACAATGTAAATGTAATTTATTCATTTTTATTTGAATTTGATTCTTCTTTTAACGGATTGATCACTTAGACAATACCACATTCGCACCACCTCCGTGCCGAACATACATGCCCGTATGCCTCTCTCATATAAAAGAGGACTTCTCCGTCATCCATGCCCAAGTGGGGACACATCACATACAGGCATGCATCACCGGATACTCCTAACTATATGAGTAACAAAAGCCACTCTTGGGCTATCAATGCGCATAAAGTCACGTCACATTTTTTACGGATAAATATCAAAGCCTATTTTAGGCATACAAATTCACCTCATTTCCGCAAGACTAACGCAAAGGTTATTTTAGTTTCTCTAGTAGGAAATAGGCGCCTGGGTGAGGGATGGAGATGTGCTATATATGTACGAGTTTGGATCTACATGACACAACGCGTTTTAAAGTCGTGAGGGTAGTTAGGTTAGGCCTAGAGCGGACAATATTGTATCATGTTAATTGGGTCGTGACAGTAGGTGCAAATCGTAGAACTCAGATGATTTTAACAACACTAAGTCACTGGTTGCAATCTCCACTTTAAAGACATACTTGAAAGAGAAAGAGAGATGGGCCAATTGAAGGATCTTAATTAGTTGAACAGTGGAGAAACTATGTTTTTTTTTAGATAAAATATTTATTACTCTAATTATGCTATCGTATCGGCTACAGTAAAGTGCCTTAAGAGCATTAAGGCCCCAACATTAAAGTTCTCCAATTAGCATAAAAAGAATCGAAGAACACAACTCCAATCTAATATAAAAATCCTCATTGTCACCTCATCAATATCAGCTGCTTTGTTGTTGAAGATTTTATTATTGCGCTCCTTCCATATGGTCCAGCATAGTGCAAAAATGAACAAATTTTCATTCAACTTTTAATTTTGTTGTGAGATGCTTGGAGTCTCCAACGCCCTTAACATACACTATCCATAGATGATAGCATCACCTGCTAGTACAGCCTCAAAAGTCCAAATGGAGTGCAACCACATTTTTACCCAGCTACAATAAAGCAAAAGATGAGCTAAGTCCACCTTGCAAGGAAGTATCACTTTCCCATACCATTGTCTACATAAAAAATGACACACTACACTACATGGCACTCCTTTCTTCCAAACCAACTTCTTTGGAAAATTATTATACCTGCCAACGTGAATCCACGCCAACCTAAAGAAACAAGAACTCGCTAAAACCCGCTCTTTATGTCCTTCCAAACCTATTAACATCTTCATCCTCCAGCTGTATGTTTTCCAACAACCCAGCTTGTGTAGATTAAACACCATATCACAACCCTATTAACATGACTACCAAATGCTGCCACTTTCACATGTTTTCTATTGCAAAGCGCATACAATCTTGGAAACCTATCTTTAAACACTTCATCGACAATCAAAATGTCCAACTAGAATTTCACCATAGGAGAAGATTAATAGGGGGAGGTAAAAGAAGAAAACTGGGAAAGAAAACGACAACAACAACCATCCCCGAACACGAAGATATATAAGAGACTAGTCAGAGCAACAACAACCAAGGGGCAGGATGATTGAATTAAATAGGAGTCAATTTTCCACTATAATTTATTTGTTTATTTAAAAAAATTGTTTTATTGTTGGGTTGGGCCTGTAAGCCCGTAGTTAGTAAATTAGGGTGTTAGGGTTTTGATTGAGAAATGGTTTTTTTGCTTGATTAGCAAGACAAGGAATGTTATAAATAAGGCCAAAGGCATTCCATCTAGTTGGCTTATTGATGAATTTAAAACTCCAAGAGAGTATTTACTTTGTTTACAATGGCTTCTCTTATTTTCATCATTAAATCCCAAGCAAATCTAACCTAATGACCTAAATTCATGAAATAAACTGCATTGCCAATATTATGAAATCAAATGAAGTAAACGGATTGAAGAAGAGATGTCTGATCAAGAACTGAAATAAAGGAGTGTGTGCCTTGCCATTCCTTGGTATTAAGCAATTATAACTTATAACTGTGGGATGCTTGTGGCGGTCATGGGGGAGGGGACAAGCATTTTCCCAACACCACCGATATAGGGAAGTTTTGCCTTGCTTTTACGATAGGACCAACATGAATAAGGTAATTGCAGAATAATGAGACAAAAAAGGATCCACTCTTAGACCATCTCCATTTCCAGTCATCCTAGTCACTAGATGGTACTATAAGCTCAAGGTCAACCATCAAGTTTCAAGGTCTCTTCCTCCTAAACATTCTCCCATTCATCAAGAGTTATTCTAAGGTGAAGATTCCATCCTCTGCTACAGACTCCCACCAAGAAGCCATGCACTTCCCCCTATCAAGGTTAGGTACCCGGAAGATTCTAGGAAATGCCACAATCAAAGATACACTGTCAAAGGATGTAATCCACCACCCCTAGAGAGAACAATGGCTCAAAAATCGAGATTCATTCCAAAGACTCAAACCATAGGGTCGTAATGGATGTCTAGGGATCCATCTATTCACATTCCCATTATGCCTGGCTTTGATCAACCATCTTTGAAGTCTATTCGGCTCCTTATTGTATCAACATAACCACTTTCCCATCATGGAAATATTCATTTCTTGAAGGTTCTAACACCCAATCCTCCAATCTTTTAGAAGTGTCACCAACTCCTATCTAAGAGGATGAAAACTCGCCACCCCCCTCTTGAAGTTGCATAGATGATCACCAAATTATGTCTACAAATGGAAAAACTTGGGGTGTGTTTGATTTTTGGGTATTTCATGGAAAAATAATTTTTTTTTCCAAAATTAAGTTTTCGTTAAACTTTACTGCCGGTGTTTAGGCTCCCCGGGAAAAAATTTCCCTCGAGAGACTCAACATCAAATCATTCAGAGCCTCGTTGAACAATTCCTTTGCAAAATAGAAATGTTATCTCTAATGAAAAAACAATTTCCTTGATGAAATCAAACAGTGAAAATGATTTTTTTTTCCATGAACATACGCAATTCAAAATCCATTGAAACCTCAAAAATCAGATCCAGGAAAAATGTTCACCAAAAAAAGTAATTAAGCTCAATATACTGGCTCAAGATCCAAAAGAAAAACATAGTCAGCCATGAGCCATATGAATAGAGTAAAGGACAGAAAACACATTCTTACAGAATGCAACCAGAAATTTTTTAAGTGGTTGACTAGAACTTTAAAAAACAAAATACTTCAAAGCAGACGAACTTACCTGAGTAGAGAGGAGACAAAATTCTGTAAATTTCTCTGCTACATCTTAATCTTGAAACCATCTTTTGGAAAAATAAATAAAAAATAACTAGTATACCGCAATGCGGTGAAAAACTGAGCGAGACAGCTGCAAAGCAAACAAATACATCAAAATGTTAAAACATATATCTTAGAAGATTGCTTGTTGGCATGATTAACTGAACAAAACATCATTAGGCTGAAAGAAACTTTGGCAAAAGGGAGAAGGGAGGGAATGAAGAAACATGAAAAGGCAATTTCAATGCGAGTGTCGGGACATTTTGTAAAATTGAAAGGGAAGAATATAAAGAAAGCATACCTGAGCCTGAATAGGGATTTGGGAAATAGTAGTTCCCTCGAGGAGACTATTTTGCTTGAATGTGGGGTAGTGTACTTGAAGCGTCCCTCTTGCTGCTCATCACTCTTTTGAAATCCCCAAATGAAATAAAGTCTCAAAACCCCGCAAAATTAGTTGTCGAACACTCAACTCAGATGGTGGAATTTCTGCAACCTGTCCTCTAACAAGAGACACTGAGAAGAGGAGAGGAAGAGTGATGGAGTATCGCTTGGCTAGGCGCCCCAAACATTAATGTTGAGAGGAGTTAATGGTGGAAGCTGACGAACAATTAAGGGGCAGTGAAGAAGAAGAAGAAGAAAGGGGAGCAGTGTTGGCTTTTTTTCTACAAGCTTTTAAGCGAGTTGGCATGGTTCATCCATAAAACTTCAACGTGGATGGGGAATCTATATTACTATCAAAAATGCTAGGAAACCTAGTTTTTGCAACCATATTTTGTAACCAGGACGATGTGTTGTGATTTGAAAAGAATGATGAAATCTCCAAAGATTTTATGTGTATCTTGAGGTTGTAAAAAACTCCTCTAACGATGTCACATCATCCTGGTTGCAAAACATGTTCACAAAACCTGATTTCCTATCCTCACTCTATTACTATTCATAAAGCCTCCATTAGTTTGCTGCAATTCTTATTTAATTGTTATATTCTAGTATAACACCTGTGACTGTATTCAATTATAATGACTGACAAACTCCATCTATAAAAGACCAATTTACCCTTAGGTTAATTGAGGCAATAACCAATATCAAAAAATGGTATTTCAAAATAAACTTATGTGAATTTAAATGTTTTGTATCTCGAGAATATTAACCTAAACTAAACTATAAAAAAAAAAAAAATCGAAAGTGAAACTTTAAACAAAAAAAAAAATGTGAGGAAAGAAGGAAAGACGACTTAGACATGCCAAGTCAAATTCCAGGACCCACAACCCATTCATTCATGAGTAATTCTACCTGTCGAGGAAGTGGGCGAGGAAATGGCCGAGGGAGGCTCCCTCGCACGTGCCCTCGACCTTGGTTTAAAAAAAAAAAAAAAAAAAAAAGAGGGAATCTGAAATTCGAAATGAAAAAGCAATTTAAGAGGGAGGGAGGGAACAGTCTCCCTCTCCCAAATACACTCGACACAGAGCCCTCTCCCCAAACCCATCTCGACCGAAGCTCGAGAGAGAGACCGAAATCGCCATTTTCTTCCCCTTCCTCAGATCCAAAAGAAGAAAAAGCCCTCCCTTTCTTCCCCTTCATCAGATCCAAAAGAAGAAAATACCATATTAGAAAGCGGAAGCAAGAAAATTATTTGATTTTTATGTGTTCTTCATTGTCGATTCTCAATAACCGTTCCTAAGCAATTGTTGAAGCACTCTTGTTGATTGCACTGTTGCAGGTTTGTGGTCAAGCAGACGTGAGGTGATGGGGTGGTTCCTGAAGAATCAGCTCATCTTGATGGTGCATTGAACATTAGTTTGGATAGAGTATATCATTCACCAGTTGGCTCAGATGATGTATTGAGGCCTTGGTATGGCTCACCGGCTGTTGTTGAGAAGTGGATACAACACCTTCTCGACTAAGTGCATCACCAGTGCTTTTGCTTTTGGTTTAAGTTGTTCCTGTTGCTATAATCAATTTCTTGAATACAATGTTAGAATTATTTTTTTGTTGTTTGATGTTGGGTGCCCTTGATGTTTGATTTATGTTCACAAAGGAGGGTTTTTGCTGAATCCAGTAAATTTTGTGTAATTCTCATGTTAAAGGGTGTTTGATTTATGTCTTAGATTGATGATGTTTGGTTTGGTTTCTTCTGTTCACCTTATTGCCTGAATGAAGAATTTTCAGTGAAATTTTCTAAAATTTTCCTGATTGTGTAATACAAATAGGTTCATGGAAATGGGGTTGGTTTGATTTCTCTTCCAAATGCCATTTGAGGGTTTCTAATCTGTGTGTTTTCTGTATGAAGGATGAAGAACACAGCTACTCAAAAGTCTCCAGTTGGGAAGTTTCAAGGAATGGCAGCAGGCAGGTATTGATCTTCTATGGATTTAATTTTTCATTCTCATTACTATTATCATCATGTCTATAATGCTTTGTGCTTTATTTACTTCTTAGACCTGATAATATTGTATTTGTGTTTCAAATTTTAATGCTTATGGGATTCTTTCTTTTGTGAGACTAGATAAATAGCATAAAATTCTAATCGAATACATACTTCATCATGTTACAGACCTATGTATTGATGTGTATTAATTTGCTAATTTCTTCATTGGTTGATACCACAGGTGAATGGAGAAGGATGTCATTGCCCGCGATGCTTGTCAGGGAAACCATAGAGGAAATTCTGCAAGCTAGTCAATTTGCAAGGGAAGTAGTGGCAGCTGTTGCTCCTAAACCTACGAGAGTTGTTCCTGATGACCCCAAGACACCAGTAAGTCAACGAAGAAAACCGAAGCCTCTCATAGAAAATACGGAGTTGAGAGCAAGAAGAAAGAGAGAAACAAGCCTTGGTCAGATCAGAATCTGATTCTCCTATCCTCCAGAGAGCTCGGTCGCGCATAAATTTCAAGGTTTCACCAAAAAGGGAACTTGGAAAAGAGAGTGCATAAACAACACTTGTAATACAACATATGCTGGAATGTAGCATTACTGAATTTGCTATGTGAAAGGGTGGGTCTCTTGTTTGAGCATTTTAGGGTGGGTCTCTTGTTTAGAAACTGAATTTTATGTCATGTTGTGAGCATTTTAGCATTTTATGACAAGTTGTGAGCATTTTAGAAATTGAATTTGCTATGTGAAAGGGTGGGTCTCTTGTTGGAAAGAAACATGAAATGTGTTTAACAAACAGAGAGGAGGGTGTGTTGAAGGTTGGTTGGGTCAGAATTTTGTCACATACAAAATTACAAAAGCTGCTGGAAATTACAGCATATGCTGGAATGTAGCATTATCAAATAGCACCATATGCTGGAATGTAGCATCACTCATTACAAAAGCTGCTGGAAATTACAACATATGCTGGAATGTAATATCATTACAAAAGCTGCTGGAAATTACACCATATGCTGGAATTATGGAATTACAAAAACTGATATAAAACCTGCTGAAATTACAAAAACTGCATTACTCATTGCATTGAAAAACATGATAGCATTACTCATTGCATATTAAAAAACCTGATAAAAGAGTTCTAAAGTCTGTCACTTACAAAAAATGCTGGAATGTAGCACCCCCATTACAATTTGGATTCAATAAAAAAACAGACAACAAAACACATCTGAATAAGTTCCCATTACAAACACAACCATGAATAGCATTCTGTCGTAGGTTTAGGAGCAACAGCTGCCACTACTTCCCTTGCAAATTGACTAGCTTGCAGAATTTCCCCTATGGTTTCCCCGACAAGTATCGCGGGCAATGACATCCTTCTCCATTCACCTGTGGTATCAACCAATGAAGAAATTAGCAAATTAATACACATCAATACATAGGTCCGTAACATGATGAAGTATGTATTCGATTAGAATTTTATGCTATTTATCTAGTCTCACAAAAGAAAGAATCCCATAAGCATTAAAATTTGAAACACAGATACAATATTATCAGGTCTAAGAAGTAAATAAAGCACAAAGCATTATAGACATGATGATAATAGTGATGAGAATGAAAAATTAAATCCATAAGAGATCAATACCTGGCCCTGCTGCCATTCCTTGAAACTTCCCAACTGGAGACTTTTGAGTAGTTGTATTCTTCATCCTTCATATAGAAAACACACAGATCAGAAACCCTCAAATGGCATTTGGAAGAGAAATCAAACCAACCCCATTTCCATGAACCTATTTGTATTACAAAATCAGGAAAATTTTAGAAAATTTCACTGAAAATTCTTCATTCAGGCAATAAGGTGAACAAAAGAAACCAAACCAAACATCATCAATCTAAGACATAAATCAAACACCCTTTACCATGAGAATTACACAAAATTTACTGGATTCAGCAAAAACCCTCCTTTGAGAACATAAATCAAACATCAAGGGCACCCAACATCAAACATCAAACATCAAAAAAATAATTCTAACATTGTATTCAAGAAATTGATTATAGCAACAGGAACAACTTAAAACAAAAGCAAAAGCACTGGTGATGCACTTAGTCGAGAAGGTGTTGTATCCACTTCTCAACAACAGTCGGTGAGCCATACCAAGGCCTCAATACATCATCTGAGCCAACTGGTGAATGATATACTCCATCCAAACTAATGTTCAATGCACCATCAAGATCAGCTGATTCTTCAGGAACCACCCCATCACCCCACACGTCTGCTTGACCACAAACCTGCAACAGTGCAATCAACAAGAGTGCTTCAACAATTGCTTAGGCACAATTATTGAGAATCGACAATGAAGAACACATAAAAATCAAATAATTTTCTTGCTTCCTCTTTCTAATATGGTATTTTCTTCTTTTGGATCTGAGGAAGGGGAAGAAAAGGGTGATTTCCGTCTCTTTCTCGAGCTTCGGTCGAGATGGGTTTGGGGAGAGGGCTCTATGTCGAGTGTATTTGGGAGAGGGAGATTGTTCCCTCCCTCCCTCTTAAATCGCTTTTTCATTTCGAATTTCAGATGGGGCCTTTTTTTTTTTTTTTTTTTTTTTTGAAACCAAGGTCGAGGGCACGTGCGAGGGAGCCTCCCTTGCCCACTTCCTCGACAGGTAGAATTACTCAATAGACAAACTATTGACCACCATATGTGGGTGTGTGGATGCATTGGTAGAGAGAGAGATGACTTCTTTTTCTTCTTCGTTTTGTCTCCTGCTATTGGTGACAGCTCTTTTGGCAATTGGCATTGCAGGAGCGAGAGCAAGACCAGGTGTTCACGTCCACCCTTGCAAAACCTTCATAATTTCTTCCTCTTCTTTCACTTTTTCTACCTTTAAACCTGTCCCTTCACAACCCTAACCAATTTCCCTCTGACCAATGGGTGGATTTTAGGTCAAGATTTGTGGGTTTAATTAGTACTTGAACTTGTTTGGCGTCGCCATTGGGTACACCTTTGTTGCTTCTATAAGCATGATGTAAGTTCAATTTCAGCTGAAAAAGAGCACTCATAATTCCTTAACCAATTCGCTTTGGCCTTGGAGTTTATTATGTTGCAGGTACGATTTAGAGATGATAAGAATAAACGCACTTTTGAAGCAAACACGCGCAGAGAGGGAGAGGGTTTTGAAGCAAAGGGGTGTTTGGATTTGTGGTTATAAATGTTGGGTGTTCTTCAATTTCTGATTTTTATATGTTCAAGTTGGGATTTTGAAGGGAAGTTGTCAGATTTGGAGATATCAGTGGTTAGGAAGGTTTGGATTTTCATGAGTTTATTGATTTTGAATAAATGGGGGTTCACATTTGTGATTGCTGATGAGTTAGATGCGGCCGGCGGTGCAAAACAAAGAAGGGGGTGGGGCGGTTGGGGGTGGTTGCAAAACAGAGATGAGGGGGAAGTAGGGGTGCGTACGGGGTTGCGAGGGGGATGGGATGGGGGATGCAGTTAAACAGAGAGGGGGTTTGGGTGGTGGTCGCTGATAGCGGCAGTGAAGTGAGGTTGCAGGAACAAAGTAACGGAGATTGGAGGGAGTATGTGAAGAGAAAAGGGATAGGTGGGGAAGAAAGGTTATTTTTTTATTTGCCTTGTTATTCCCCACCTTAATTTTAACTTAAAGATACGAAGTAGATTGAAAGTACCTCAAGGGACTTATAATTAACGTGAATTGCATGTTAGGACAATAAAAATTTGGGATATTTTTCACTGGTCAAAGTAAGACTCAAAATGGGGGTCTAACTGTATTTTGAGAACTAATGGGGGTCATGGAGGAATACAAAAGAATTAATGGTGTCAAAATGGGAAATAAACCTAAATTTTTAGTGCATTGCGACTTGCGAGTATTTTCAATATTTTTCAAATCAATGAGAAGTGTTTTTTCAAGGCATATTCAAACAAAGAACTTGAATTTCACTTCCATTGTTTGAAATTTTTTTCGTCTCATAAAAATTTTGACCAATTTTGCTTCTAATATTACGACACGTTTTTTATCGTGCCAACGATACGAATAATATACTAATTTATATAATATAATAAAATCAGTTTGAATTTAAAAATTAATTTATATAAACTTAAAAATCAGTTTGAATTTAAAAATTAATTTATATAAACTTAGTTTGCGATTTTGATTTCATAGAAATCTCAAGCAAAATGGATCAACAGACAAGATTATAACATCTTCCTATTATTTATCTCAAGTAAAACCTCTCTTCCCCCACTCTTTTCCCTTTCCCACCCATTTCTTCTGTTCCCACCCTCTTCACATCCATGCTCTCTTTCTAACATCTTTTTTTCTATCTCTATTTTCGAATCCTTCTTCCTTAACATTCATATATCTCTTTTGTTCGCACTGGACTTGGTGGTTGATGGGCTCAATTTGGATTATTAAGCTTTCATAACAATATTTTGATTTGGTTGCCATGGAGAAAATGACAAGATGAGAACATGGTAACCGATGTGTTTGTTTTAATTACTTCCATATTCTTCTCTCTCGCATGGTAAATAATCTATTTACTATAGAGCATGTTTCATTTGGTTGTGCCACCAGCCAATCGCAGTAAAAATTGAAACCCTAACAGGTGCAGGGTATGGATAGTTGTAGAATGGAATCAATACTTAGGATATTTTAGAGTCAGTGGGTTAATTAATATAAATTAGTTAGAGTTTGTTGAGTTGAGTTATTATTTAGAGTTGAAATTATACTACGTTACAAGAATCAAATTGATTTATTTTTATAAATTATAATTAACCAGCCACTATGTGTCATGTTGTTATGAGTACTCGAGTAGTATGTCAGACCGCAACAAAAAAAAAAATAAAAAAATAAAAAAAAAAAAAAATAATAAAAAAAAATATATATATATATATATATATATATATATATATATATATATATATATATATATATATATATATATATATATATATATATATATATATATATATATTTATGATTGTATCAATGATACGGGTGATACACTAGTAATAAGGATATCAAGGATATCAAAATTAAGATAAACAAAGAAGATTACTACATGGTAAATTAAGGATATCAAAATTTAATGCCTTACCTCACAAAACATATTGTTCTTTAACTGAAGCGCAAATTTCTTGAAGGGATAACAAATTTATTTGTACTGGGCTTTTGGTTTACACATTCTTTTTCATGCCAAGCCAAAAAAAAAGTGAAAAAAATCTAAAATAAACCGCAAAACGACATATATCTCAATCTCAATGTGCCAATCAATTACCTTAATCATTATACAATCTCTATTTTTGAATACAAACCTAGTTGTTTTCCCAAATTCATTATTAACTCGTGAAGGACAATGCTCAAGATTAACTGTGACCGCACTGCATTAACCTTATTATTTTCCCAAATTTATTGAATTAAACTAAGCGTCGCTTTCAAACTATTTTTTTCATATTATCTAATCAAAATCACAAGTTAAATAAACAATCCAACATCATTAAGTATATGAGCACTGACTAGGCAATTACATGTATGATCATCATCTTGTTCTTAACCTAGATTTTTACTTAACCTTACCAACATTCCTTCGTATTTACTACTTGTGAGTACAATATTATAACGATTAGGTGAAACTCTCTTATACTCTAGCATCAAATCCTAGCATTCTTACTAAGTTGTCCACCTTAACAAACATACAAAAAAAATTCTATAAAGTATTTAAGCAAAACACAATCACCAATCAGCAAGGAAAGATTGACTTCAATTAATTCATAAAACACATGTTCGTGGCTTCAAAGTTTTAGCTAGGCATATTAATCATGTTCAAACATTAATCTATAATTAAATATCCAACTAAAATTAAGAAAAGAGTTAAGAGAAATCGTTGTCGCCTGCTGCGTGGTGGTGTGGATAGAATTTACGTGGGTGCAGATAGTGTGAATAAAAGAAAAAAAATATTTTCCTTCACTATTCTGCTTCGATCTACTCCTCTTGTTGTTAGGTTGATGCGAGAGATTGTGACTGGGAGAGAAGGGATAGCGAGGTGGAGCTGTACAACGGAACGAGGGTGGCGAAAGGAGAGAATGGCTTGCATGCGTGTGGCGAGATAAGTCTATATGTCTGAAGACGGAAACGGTTGGTTGATTGTTTGTGCGTGAATGAGGGAGGTGATGAAGGCAATAGAGATGGAGGGGTGCGATGGAATCTGTGTTGTCGAGCAGTGGCAGTTGTGTGAAGGTGATGACTTGCGAAGGGGATGCATGTTTGTGTGCGATGGGGGCTGGGGTTTCTGAGTAGCGTTGAACATAGAGAGAAGGGGTGCGATAGAGAGAATAGATGGAGACAGTGGGGTTGACGATGATACTATGGCAGATTAGGTTGTTCACGAACGATCTAACGAGATGGAGGTAAGGTTTGTGTGATTGTTGCGAGAAGGGATGATCTCTTGAGAGCTGGTATTGTTCCCTTTTAAACCGTTTTCTCCAGGTTTCCTTCTTTGCGTAATTTCCTTTTGTGATAAGTCTTCTTAATTCAAATCAATTTGCACCACTTAGCTTCTATTTTGGAATCGTACTACTGCAACTTACACAAACACAAAAATATGAATTACTACCAAAATTAACAAGAAATAGCCAAAAAACATATATAGAAACAATTCAATAAAGTCGCATAAATATGCTCCTATCATGAAGCCCAGCCACAGAGCAATCGATCTGATCGAGGAGGCTGAACAGCCACACGGTTCATCCACGGAGGCGACCGTGGCTACCTTCGACATGAGTCTGATCTTGCTCCACCTAGATCACTTAACAAGGGTAGTAAAAAAGATGACTCGAGATCGACAACAGCGATCTGAGGCTGACTGAGATCCAAGAGGATGCCCATGAGGGTGAAAACCCATCCGCAGAGGAACAAAAAGCTTGCCAAGAAGGAAGCCCAGGAGGAGAAGAGGATCATGGGGCCCATACCCCAAGAACATGCTCCGACTAGGGGCGTCCAACCTTGATGTCATGTATGATCTCACCGTCCCTCCATTCTCGAAGGAAGTCACGAGTGCCCCTCTTCTGAAGAAGTTAGCCCCACCGAAGCTCGAGTTCTACGATGGAACATCAGATTGCGCCATTACCACCACGGACAACTCACCGCTCATAAAGAAACCTAGTTGGCCCAAGCCTAGTCCTATTTAGGACGTCGATAGCTTGCCGCATAAGTGACGGACTGTTCATCGCAAGCGAGCGAGTCCAGTCCTCGGATGGTTCACCGCTCCTAAAGAAACGTGGCCCGAGTACGAAGACTATAATGGTGCACAAGCGGCCGAGCCTAGTCTTATTCATGACGTCGACAGCTTGCCACATATATAATTGACCTAGTATGCCTCAGGAGACAAGGAACTTCAGCGCTGACCAAACCTAGTCTACAGACAGTTCACCGGAAGCGGGCGAGTCCAATCCATGGACGACTCGCTGCTCCAGAGATGGCCTAGTCCTCCTCAGAAACTAAGGCAACACACCACGGATGACTCTACACATCCAGTCATTCCAGTCCTTATGGACCAAGGCAATGCCCTGACCACAAAGACTGAAATCAATGATGAGTCAGAGTGTGACTCAGAATCTAGTCTTAAGAAGACTAAGCGATTTCGTTGTCACTCAGTTCCACGCAGAGCTAAGTAATAGTACTTCAACAGGTCAGTTCCTCATCGAAAAACACTCAACCTGCCAAGCACAACCTACCAACATGAGGATCATTCTTCAATGATTTCATCATTATTGGCGAATCACGTTATTTCGCTAAGGGAACTACACAGGTTGAGTCAAGACACGCATCTCCTTCAGGACCAAACCAGCCCAGTCTCTGCTCAGAGTCAGAATATCTCACCTTTTTTGGTAGTACAGAGATTTTTCCACACAGATCAATATGACTCATATTTATTGAGAGCATACAAAAAAAAAAGAAAACGAATTTAGAAATTTAGACTTTATTGATTATTAAGAAGTTATTACATAGCTTCACCGACTGGCCAGTACAAAAGCGTACACACTACAAGTATCTGAGCTTGGTGAAAAGCAAGGTGCAAACAAAGATCTGTTGGAACACGCATCGAGACTTTGCTCCGCCAATCCACCTTCTAGAAGAGGATTCGAAAGTGAAAGCAAAAGTAGTGATGGCAGGAGAAGCAACCCAAAACTAGTTTCAAAATAAAGATGCCTGAAGCGATGCAAAATTAGTTCCCAAAGGCCGTAGACCACACACACTGGAAACTTCGCTATGCCAGTCTTGATGGGCCCTCGCTATGCCCTGGGCCTAGATGGTTCAACAATGACGCCACGCGAAAATTGTTGCGTCTAGGTCTTCGCCCTCGAAAAATTGACAAAGACACAAGTAGAAATTTTTGTGTGGAAACAACCCTCTAGTAATGGAAAGGTTTTGCTTTTGTCATTCATGTCAAAACAAATCAAAGTTTTGACAAATTGGTTTTGATGTAAATCTTTAATTTCCCCCATAACTTCAGCTCAAACGGTATAGTTGAAGATTATAAAATAAAATAAAAACTGCAAAAAATATTATCTTGTCATGCAGTGCAAATGAAGGACTTGATGTCCTATTTCTATTTTATTTTTTAATCGTATCTGTGGATGTTACGATTATGATCTCGAGACACATAGGTGACTTAGTTAGCATGTGACAGTCATTTTCTACTTATTAAAGGGCATTATGGAGTTTTAGCAAAAATCCTAACTTGTTAACTGAATTGACTAAAAAAAACTGCCAGTCTAGGGGGTGACCATGATTTATTTATTTATTGAATAGACTGGCCGAAATGGACATTAAAAACCCCTTTTGTGAAACTCAACCACCAAGTCTGTTAGGTCAATACTTGTTCCGATTTGAAAAGGCGAAAGGGGCGGTGGAAGAGCAACTTCTATAATATGGTGCATTGTTAATGAGATAAGCCTCACAATTTACAATCTATTGAATATGAATTTGCCAATTGTTAGTTTTGGCTCATTGTGCCACATAACTGAGAAGGTCGTTATTACTTTTTCTTCAAGTGTCATCACTTAAAAGAAAATGTAAAGTAGATGGGTTGAAGAATTTGCAGTCTGTGGTGCACACTAGATCGATCAAATAGTTGAAAATGTGAAAGATTTGGGATATGAGACCCATTGTTATTGTATATAATATTTGGAGGAGATAAATATGAGAGGTTTTAACAATTAAAGCTTACACATATTTTTAGAGACATTAAAATTTGTTATGGTTTTGAGGTGTCACTTAGATTTTCATTCATATAGTTCTATGACACACTCAAACATGTAAAACTATATTTCAATTATAAGAATGCTCAATTCTCCCCTCCCTACGTTTTTAAAGCATGTGAAATCTCTCTCTTTTTTTTTTTTTTTTTTGTTTTGTGAAATTGCATTTATGTTTCCTGATAATAGTAGCAAAAATAATTTATGAAAAAATGAAGAACAACATTTTGGTCATTTTTAGACGCAAGGGCTTCAACCTAGCTAGTATGACATAAATTTCTGTCCAAGTTTCCAATTGGATAATGGCTATATAAAATAAAGGCTCACACGTATTAGTATCTCAACCATGTGATTTGAGTCAAAGTCACCATATTCTTAGGACATTGAGCTCCTAACAAGTGACACCACTCATATCATATGGCTTAAAAGATGGAATGAAGATCCATAAATATTGGAGAAATTTCTCAAGAAGAGAATTAGTAGTTGAGTTAATTTTATTTATCGTTATTACTTATTTATTTATTAACATAACACCATAGCGAGTTGTTTTTTACCTTTTGCCTTTTTCCTTCCTCTTCGGCTGGAACGCCCGGGCTAAAAAAAAATGTGCACTCACGATTAGTTAATACATAAAGTTCCTTAAATGATGAGATAATTTAAAAAACTCAAAACAAACAAACAAACAAAATGTTTTGAAGAAAAGAATGACTGAGCACCTACAACTAAAACACAAAGTTGGCCGTGGTTTCAAACAGTGCCCAAGCTTTGGGTGCTAGTTGCTATTTCAAACAACACCGAGCTTTATCCCATGGGTGTGAGATAAACCTGGTTCAGCCAACATGTGATTTTTGAGACCATGAGATAAAATGGTTTGGGATATGGTTTTTCATTTTGTGAAAATTTTAATTTAGATTCAATTGGAAATTGGGATTGGATTATAGCCCAACTCAGATCAAAATCCAACTACCTATTCATTTGAATAGATCAAAACCCCGGTCTCTAAAATCTTGGGGACTTGGGTGGGGTATCAAGTATCAAGTATCAACTATGACCTTTCGTTTCAAACATTGAAACTTTGCAGAGCAGCATCTGTATCAAATTATGGGCAAAGCAAAACTGCACTATACATTGCTGTCGAAGATGATTATCTTGTCTCACATTCATCTACGCCTCTTCTAGTCGACGCATTTGTCCAAAGACTCCATCATCTCATCCTCGGGTTTTGTTCACATTACACCTCGCCCGCTTCCAAATCCACCGAGATATTTATCCACATTTTGGACAAATATTTGTATGCTAACTGTTGGGATAGAGTTGGCTTGAATAGTCCCACATCAACTAATGAGAAGTCGTCACTCAAGTTTATAAAGAATTGGTTCATTCCCTAATAGCAACGAGGCCTTTTGGGGAGAATCTCACACCACCTAGGCTCAGATAAAAAGCTCGATAGGTGGTATTTAGGTTGGGGACAATATCATTACTACCTATAGTGAAAGGCGTAGGCGCAGGGTAGCGAGCCAGGTGGAGCATTGCAGGTGCACAAATGATCCAGATTAGGCTCCAAATCCTTGCTAAGGTGGTGTCAGGAAGTGGATTGTAGGATGTGTGGACCAATGTGCGCACACGAACCAATGCGCATCCCAACACTAACAAGGTGAGCTACTTCATTTTGATTTAGTTAGAATTTCATTTTCACTCGTATGTAAATATGTTTGTGTATTTTATGTGATTTGTCTATTCAACAAGGTAGACTGATTTTGAGTCTCTTCTAAAGAATGTGATTCGTCTACTTCATTTGATCAAAAAGTTAGATATGTCAACAGGAGTTCATCTGCCAAATTTCTCAAAGTTGCCTTGAATGTAAGTGGTTCCCATAGATTCTGTGGACTAGAATTACATGCAATCAAGCACACCCTTAATTGTACTTCAAAGCATTACTTGAGAGCTCTTGAATGAGACAAGGCATCAATACTAAATTAAACAATGAAAACATTACATTTTTATCTGGTTAGGCATCAATACTGATGATGCATAAAAATGGTCATACCCCTGAGTCGTACACGTGTCATGATGATCTCGATGATCTACAGGCCCTAGCATCAGCCCAATGTTGTTCTGGCCCAAGTGGTTCTAAGCCCGCTCACTTCAGTCCGCCAGGTGGACCCGGACTTTCACAACATGTTAGGCTCACACATCTCACAACTATCCTTAATACCCGTAAGCCCTCCTTAGGCAAGTATCTCGAGGATCAACTTCGGATGAGCAACTACAACTGTTCTCTGCTTCCAACTAGGAAGCAAATACTAAAGTATCTTCCACATAGGGAAACTCCCTTCTACGAATTGCTCTTGGATTGAAAACTATCTCCCGTGTATCTAGGAGCACAGAGCTAACATGAAACTTCCCTCTTACAGCACGACTCCTAATTAGAGAGGGATCTCCGCGAAGATCTCCTCCCAAACTACGCCTACGATGGCCTGGTTAAACCAGGACTCCTTGCACTATAAAGAAGATATGAGGTTGGTAAGCTAAGGTACGATACAAATTTCATGTTACGACATTACATCTTCCTCAGATCCCTGTTTGACTTTAGCATCGGAGTGTCATCGGCCACCATAATGGTGATCCGTGGCTCACGTGTGCTACTTGTGCATGTCAACGGGTCAACAGAAACCAGGTTAAAGCATGGAGCAAAAAACGACTGCATTAGTTTGGCGTCGTCCATGGGGACGACATAGTTCTTAACTTTACACTAAGCATCATCTCCTTTCAAAGACTTAGAGAGATGGTGATCACCAGATCACGTAACAACGGAGAACCAGGGGACACATCGAACATTCTAGCTGTCTCTATACCGCCTCCTTCAGCAGCTCCTATCTTGCACGCGCAGCCGACTCACGCTCCCGCACCAATGACAGATCTCAGAATCGATACGCTGGCGTTCCAAATACAGCGGATTGCTAAAGCCGTGGAGGCTTTCACGCGAAAGAATCCACCACCAGCAAACGGAGACCAGGAACAGCACAGACCTCCGTCTCCAGCTGATGATAGGGAGCAAGCACAGGAAAGTCAAGCACCCGCTAGTTCTTATTGGACTAAAGGAGGCTGCGCGGCTAACACTGAGGTCAACGCAAGGACAAAGATGCTCGACCCTGGGAATCCCCTTCGCAGAAGGGGCGCATGACCCGGACGTACTGTACCGCCTCTCTGTCCCACCATTTATGGATCGGATCATGAATGAGGCCCTACCGAGGAAGTTCACTCTTCCAAAGTTCGACTCTTACGATGGAACCATCGATCCCTTCGACCACCTGCGCCATTACCAATACGTAATGGCCCTTAAAGAAGGATCTGAATCCTTCAATTGCAGGACCTTTCCCCTAGTTTGAAAAGCTCCGCGTTGACGTGGTTCCATAACCTTCCGTCGAAGTCTATCGACTCTTTCAAAACGCTAGCAAAGAAATTCCTTACACATTTCGACAGAAGCCAACGTTTCTGAAAAAACCCCTCACTACATACTCTCTCTGAGGCAGAGGTACGGCGAGACACTTCGAGAGTATGACACGCGCTTCAACAATGAGCTGACCCTCATCGACGGGTGCATAGTCGATACAGCTGTGACGACCTTCACTGCGGGCCTCAAAGAGGGAAAACTCTACGAAAACCTCACCCTGGAGCCCATTTGGACATAACGGAGCTCTTCAAGAGCGTCCAGAGACACATCACCCTGGGAGAGTCAAGCACCGTAAAAAGGAAATGCGAAGGCGAGAGAAGACCCTCAGCGCCCAGGGACAAGAAAGAGGGAAAGAGACGCGAGGATGAGGAACAAAGCAAGAGGAAGCGCGGTGAAAACAGACCGAACCCTGTTCGATTCAGGCCGGAGAAATCGTACAACTACGTTGGATCCAAATCGGTGACACCCCTAAACGCTAACCTGTCAGACGTACTAAAATCAATGAAAACTTGGGAAGAACTGAAGTGGCCCCCAAAGACACACGGCGACCCCACCAAGCGCGACAACTGCAGGTACTGCGCGTACCACAGGGAAAGTGGCCACAACACCAATGACTGCAAGAGTCTGAGGTACGAAGTTGAGTACTGGATCCGCAAAGGCAAACTGAAGGAGTTCTTGTAATCTGAGAAGCCAACGGAACAGACAAATGATACGGGGTCAGTTAAAAAAGTAGAGAAGGAGACTCCAGGGATAATATACGTCCTTCATGGAGTCAGACCAAATGAAGGCCAGTCACACAGGTCCCGCAAGTGGACACTACTGGATATGCGAACACAATTCGCAGATGAGGACAAGAACATCTGCCACTCAAGGATCCAGAGCCCCATTCCCACCTTGACCTTTATAGACAAGGCCTTCCAAGGAGTCCGAGCGCCACATGACGACGCCTTAGTCATCTCGGTCTCCATAGCAAGGTGGGAAGTAAAGAGAGTTCTGATTGACATTTGAAGTTCACTCAACGTTTTGTTCTACAACGCGTTCTGTGGTATGGACCTCAAGGAGGAAAACCTGACATCTTCGGAACACCCGCTGATTGGATTCAGCGGGGAAAAATATGTTTCTCACTCGAAAAGATAAGGTTAGCTATGGTGGCACGAGAGTCGCGGCTCAGGAAGGTTCTATTTATGGACTTCGTGGTGGTAGACGCACCATCATCCTACAATTTCATCCTGGGAAGACCATGGCACCACTAGATGGAAGCAACGGTCTCCACCCTTCACCAGTGTGTTAAGTATACTGCTAACCACTCTGAATGAACAATATATGGAGACCAACCTACGACACGAGGCTGCCATTACGCCGCACTTAAACATATAAAGTGTTCTCAGATTCAGCTACATCATGCAGAATAGCATGACCCAGTGCAAGGCCAAAAGACAGTAGAAACATCATTTTCAAGTGGTACAGGAGCAATCAGCTCTTCCGCCCAGCGAGTCGTAAGGGCCATGGCAAGCGGGAACACATCCCCCTGACATTCCGTCGGCTCAGAGATCCGCCCATTTGCAAGGTTTACTCTTCAGTGACCTATGTAATGCCTGGACAGTCCGCTAAACGATCCGCGAGAGCAACCCGAATTCGCTTCAAGGCCAGGATCAAATTCTCTCCGTCAACAGTTAGTTGTTTGTTTCCCTTTCCATAGTCAATATTGAGTTTTAGTTCTTAGAAAACTTATGTGATTCGCAATCATTTAAGAAATAAATGAAGAATTACAAAAAACAAACTCTATTGATTATTGGAAAGATGTAACAACAAACACCCTCAGGCAGATACAAAAGACTACATATCACAGACGCCCTGAGGCGGATATAAAAGACTAAGCACTACAAAGATCTAAATATAGTATGAACTAAAGTAAAAGACTCGCTTAGACAATTCTGCTGCGAATAGACTCCGACGAAAACTTGCAAACCCTCCGATACAAACAATGTGCAAGTGATTACAAAAATAAAAGTTGCTCGACCCCTTCTGAAGACAACAACAAGTGTGAGAGGGGAATGAAATGATTGAGCAGTCAAATTGTTCTGTCACATCACTTCGAGGATACGCTCTCCTTACAGCGTTGTAGACCTTGCAACGGGCTACTGATTTCCTCAAGAGACATCCCACTGTCTATCCAACCACCTCAAAGGGCTTAGAAGAAGGTAGTTGAGAATATCCACAAGCAGCAACACAGTCACAATCTCACAACGTCGTCTAGAGATGCCACTTTTCCCATATGCGATGGCAGGTGTGACTAAGAGCTACCACACCCAGAGACACCGCACATCAACCAACACTTCGATCAACCATCGGTCAGCAGTGGGATCCGTGCACACGAAGACACAAGTGGTACGGTGTAACACCAAGGCATTTCCCTTGGTAGAAAATCTGTACTACTTCTCCGCGAAATGAGAAGAAATTACGAGATCTCAACAGCTCAACTACATGTTCACCCATAACAGGTGACCACACATAACAACAACTATCTTTGAGCATGACCTTTGTAGATGTCAGAACATTTGAAGACTCCAGAGACAGAGATCCACCTTCGACCTTTGAAAACCCAAAGCACCCTCTTCAAGCAAAAATATTACAGGAGATAAGCTCTACGAAAGATAGTGTCTACAACGATTGAAAAACACCATTATATAGACATGATGGTTCACCAAATAGGCACTCCAACATTAACTGTCAAGCATTGAATATGGTATGAGAAACGAGGAGACAATGGTTATCAAGGAAACTGCGCAGATCACGTCATTCAAATTAATGGCGCTGCACGCAACCCCATCAATCAAGGAGGAGTAACCGATGCTCAACCGTCACACAACCTATATCGTACGCGTGTTACCACACGATTTACGTCGTACACACAACGCACTGTACCCTAGCCCTTCCTCTGCAAGCCCATGGGCTCAGCCTATTATTCAAACAACACTCTGTCACATGCTTGGCACGAGCACTGAGAGATCCTAGCCGATCCTAACATACAAATTGTACCTACAGATCACTTGCTGATTCGAGGTAACTTCATCTACACCATGCACCACTAGGTTCACACGCCCCCTAGCAGGCAGAACCGCTTTTCAAATCAGGCAAGCTTAGTCAGCCAAAGTTGATGACAACTTATGGTTCAACCCGACACCTAGTTCACTTAGCGTGGGCATCGACGATTCAAAAAGTCGGAGTCTAATCCAGCGCTATCACGCCTGGTAACGACGACTCGCTAGGGATCATTGTTTGCCCCATTCGCGGCCAATGATCACCAAACCTACTTAGGTAAGCTTATCTGATAACGACTAGCAACGAAAGCTTTTGATCAAAACCTGGACTTGTAGCCCCCACTGCGAGGGTGTAGATAATCTGGAAGGTGGGAGCCTAGTCAGTCCCAAACTGATTCCGATGGCTCGCCACGGAACCACTGCTTTTTAGCATGGCCGCCAAATCACCAAAACCTAGACTTGTAACCCGCGCCGCGAGGGTGTAGATAGTCTAGAAGGTGGGAGCCCAATTAGCCATGACCTGATTTCGATGGTTTGCCACGGGACCGCTGTTTTTCAGCATGGCCGTCGAGCCCTCCCAAATTTGTAGTCGGATGCGCACAAGTGTAGATAATTTGAAAAGTGGGAGTTTAGTCAGTCCCAAACTGATTCCGATGGTTTGCCACGGGACCACTGCTTTTCAGCCTCGTCGCCAAACTTCTATCGAATTTGTCGCCCCCACCATGCGGGGATGGCGTAGATGGTTCGAAAAGTAGGAGTCTAGTCAGTCTTGAACTGATTTCGATGGCTTTCCACGGGACCACTACTCTTTAGCCTGGTCGTCAAACTTTTACTCCCCAAACTATTTGGAAGGTGGGAGCCTAGTCAGTCCGAAACTGGTTCCAACGACTTGCCATTAGACCACTGTTTTTCAGCTTGGTCGCCAAACATGAATCTAGCTGAATCAATGTCTTCACGCTCAAACGGATTGACATTCTAATATAAGCGAAGGCCATTTGCGCCGATACAAAGGTCATACGGCCAGTCCCCAGATAAAAGCTAATTAGGATGTCAGCCCAAACATACGGCGCCTGACTCGGCACGAACGCTTTGACACATACACTCGGCCATCGCAACTCGTTCTTAGCAGCAACTGTAGCCGACCGGTCAGACAGACAAGGTAGGCCTCAAGCAGCTTACCTCGAGAACAAGACACAACTCGGACAACCCAACCCCCATCTAAATTGTTCGCAACATGCCCACTATCGGACATGGCTACGCAACAACGACCCCTAGTCGTTCACATTACAAAGCAATCAAGCTCTCTATCGCAGACAGATCGATCAAATGTTCTATTGATTCAACCAGCCTATGCCAAAGCAAGACGACAAGGCAAAAGGAAAAACATACAATAAAGACAACAAGCATAGAACTGATAAAACCGTTTTCATTAACGGTCAAAACGAAAAGGGACACAATCACACCAAAGTTACTCCTTATCAGGAAAAGGTACAGAAACAAAAGAGCTAAGCCTAGTGGGATTTGAATAGGGATAACGTCTGCACGTGCCACAGTCTGGGCATCATGGCTCACATTGTCTTCCTCGTCCAACGATGCAGAGGTAACAGACACATCTACATATGACATCTTATATTGACCAAGATCCCACTCCGAATGCTCCTTCTTCATAAGTGCCAACAGCTCCAGCCGACCATGTACAACCCAACAAAACTCACACTTGCCTTGCTCCTGAAGAAGTTCTTCCTCTCGCACCTTCGCGACAACAAGTTCACCAGCAGCTCCAACTTGCCAGTCAGCGTGTCAACCTGAGACTGCTCTGTGGCCAGACTGTTTTTCACAGCACTAAGCTCATCAGTTCGAGCTGGTCCTCAGCCTTTCTCGCCTCACGGGCATAGAACTCCACATCGGATTCCAACTGTTGCTTCTCATCAGCCCAGTCAACTTCTTTCGAAGCATTCTCTTCAGCAAAAGACTGTAGCTCAAAACACGCCTTAGCCGTAGCGTCCTGCGCAACCTCGACTTCTCAACGGATCCGGCTCAACTCCTGCCTAAGTCCATCCCTTTCGAACACTGCCTCTGCTAGATTATGCTTGAGGTCCTCCAGATGAGCCCTCTGAGCCTCAACGGCCACAGTTGATTAATCCAACCGCTTTTCTTCGGCCTACTTCTTAAGTCGCTCAATTTCACGGAGCGCATCAGAATACATCAGCTGCATGTGTGAGAAGACACGCTCCAAGGTACATACTCTCTCATGAGTCACCTCGACTTCCGTTTCAGCAATGGTCGCGTGGCTCATGTGAGACATACCCAACATAAGGTACTTAATTCAAACCCTTATCCATACATCCTTCTAACGTATCCTCTTCGAGTTTTGCAGCATGATCCTTGAACCAGCTCTGACGCCTGCTTATATGCTTCCTCGAAGCATACTCTATGTGCACCTCTTGGTGCCAGACTTGTGAGCTCATCTTTACCAAGTCAGGTGCAAACATGTTTATCCGTGCACTCGAATGAAGCTTCCCAGGCAAGGAATGTGATTTCTCGAAAAATGTCGAAATTTCACCGAATATTTCTCATTTTTTAGTTACCAAATATTCTTTCAAAATCGAAATATTTATTTTTTTCAGGTCAATCTCAATGTCGGTACATTTTAACCCGATATAATTTTAGTTTAGTATTAAAATTTTGTTATATAAGTGATTCTTATGCAATATATAGTTTGTATGACATTACGAGTCTCGTGGTACTCTTTATGTGTTTATGTAATATGTAAGAGTTTAAAATGTTTAACTTATATTGATAACTTCAAAATTACAAGCGAAATTTTTACGTTTTTTCTATACACAACGAAATATTTCACAAAATATTTCTTAAAATCAACTTACCGAAATTACCTCAAAAAACAAAATCACAACCCTTGTTCTTAGGATCAGGGATTACGACAGCGCTACCCTTCACGGTTGCCACCATCATCAGGCTCTCCTCCGTGGATTTTCATTTGTCAAGAACAACCAACTCTTTACTGCAAAACGGCTCAATGGGATCCGGAGGGAGAGGAGGGAGCGAATTATCCAAAAAACCCTCCAACATTTCCAGTTGTGGCCTAGAACGAGACAGTGAGCAATGCGGACTACAAGAGACACGACCAGTACCGCAACCACCTTCAGGTGAATCAACAGTGGGGAGATCAGATTCTACCACCTCAGGCAAATCTTCCTAAGAGCCTTTTACCAGAACGGCCCCACGCGAATCAGTACCAGCAGAAGCCGCCATTGCAACTCGCATTAGACGGTCATTCAGAGCCTCGACTTGCGCGTCACTAAAGTTTGACATGTCTACGACTCCTGCCAACTGCAAGTAATCTTTATCCAAACTAGGAACATCAGTCTCCGCCTCAACAGGCCCAGCTGGCTTGCATTTCTCTCTCACTGGATCAGGTCGTGCCGAAGACGACCCAATTTTAACGCAAGATCTCTTCCTCACAAATGAAGCAAGCGTCTCAGATGGCTCATTCACATCGAACAAAACAATAACTTTGGCCTCAACAACCTTCTTCTTCCTGGAAGGGGCCCCATCTTCCAACTTAATGCGCAACTCTTGATACAGAGTGGGGGCAACGTGTCAGTTGTCCCACATCCCATTACGGATGAAGTTGGAAACTCTTATGACATCGACCGCCTTCCTTTTCGGCAAGACACGGAACAACTCCATGGTGTTTTGTTCCTCTAAGGTAAGAGGAGTAGTAGGAAACCTTCCTGCAAAGGAACATAAGCAATGAGCAATCAGGCCGCTATCAAGCATATCAAAGTCGCAAGAAAAATGTGAACTTACAGAGCAGCCTGAATTTTCGCTCGAGCGGACAACCCCTACACCGGAAATACTTTGAATCTGCAGGTGCCAAGAAGCATTACTTCTGCCAAAACTTGAAATCATCAGGCAATTTACCGAAACAATTCGGTGACTTCATCTTACAGACATCATTACTCTTCAGCCGATGAGAAGTAAGCAACTAGATCACCCGCAGAGTCATGCTAACATCGGCCTCCTTAGCACTGAGCAGAATCATGAGGATGGTCCTATATCCATTGGGCCCCAACTGAGCCAGAGGAATCCCTACGAGATCCAAGAACTCCCAAATCACGTCCAGAACCAAAAAGCGCACTCAAGTTTGAAGCATCCCATGATGTAAACAAATGAAACCGACAGGAGGTGACACTGGCGTTTGGTCACCCGTTAGGAGATACAACGACATGTCCTCTAGGACTCCAAATTTCATATAAATTTTGGCAAGACTAGGCTCGAACGACAACCTGTCTTCAAAAAACTCCAGGGCCTCAGCCAAAACAACATCATCAAGAAGGTTTTCTCGAAACATGAAAAAGACGAACAATCTTTTAAAAACAATATATTCGAAAGGAAATAAAGCAGAATAATCATATTCTGCACTACAGATGACCTAAATAGAAGTTGGGTTCTTGCCTTTTTTTGGCCGAACCAACACACGTTCAATTAATGCAGCGCATGGCTCAAGCAACGATTCAGACTTAATCATCATGAGCGGCGACTTAGCGAACCGATGTGTCTGCCCACTAACTCGGGGGGAGTAGCTGATGATACATAAAAACGGTCACACCCCTGAGCCGTACACGTGTCATGATAATCTCGAGGAACTACATGCTCCAGCATCAGCCCAATGCTGATTCGGCCCAAGCGGTTCTAATCCCGCTCACTTTAATTTGTCAGGCGGACCCGAGCTCCCACAACAAGCTAGGCCTTCACGTCTCACAACTATCCTCAATACTCGTAAGCCCTCATTGGGCAAGTATCTCGAGGATCAGCTTCGGACGGGCAACTACAACTGCTCTCCGCTTTCAACTAGGAAGTAAACACCAGAGTATCATCCACACAGGGAAACTCCCTTCTACGAATTGCTCTTGGATTAGAAACTATCTCCCGTGTATTTAGAAGCACAGAGCTAACAAGAAACTTTCTTCCTACATCACGACTACTAATTAGAGAGAGATCTCCACGAAGATCTCATCCCTAAACTATGACTACGATGACCTGGTTAAACTAGGACTCATTGCATCAAATACTAAGTTAAAAAAAATTAAAACAATACATTTGATCTGGATCTTGTGTTGTGATGCATAAAGTGGATATAAATGGATAAGGGTAAATTAAAACTTGCTTATCCATGGTGCATCTCTCTAATTCTTATTGGAGGAGGTCTCTCATTAGCTTCTTCAAGGGGTATAGTCAAAACAACCCTTTTATCACCATTATTTTCATTATTGTAGTGGGAGTTTCAAGTATAATGGGGCTTAAAGTAGTGGAAAGAGGTTAATTCCTTTATGGGTTCCAATCGACCAAGGATCGCTCATTTCCAATATATTTGACCAAGAATTGCTAGTCTTCAGTTTATCTAATTTTAGATGATAATTATGTCTCACTTTGTGAACTTGAAGCGAATTCTCGTCTTTTTTTGTCGTTGTGTTCAAGTCTCAGATCATTTTTTGCCAACACTATCGCATGGGAGACAAATATACAAATGCTAACATGCGTTTAAGTTTGCCTGGCACAAATGAAATTTTTTGACATACATATAAATAAATTTTATATTTGTCTTTGTAATTATAGGATTATACGATACAATATGTCTACTTACTATTTATAGGTTCAATTTCTAGAAGACCCACTTTCTTTTTTCAATATTGTTGCAAGAGCTTAAGTTTAGTATAATTAGGGCCTATAGGCCATTGCTTGTAAGTGGTTTTGATGAATGAAGAAACTCAAATGGAGCTTTTTAGGTTTATTTATTTTATTTATCTTTTGTGTAGATTTGTTTTAATTTGTAGTTTTGGGTTACATTATTTGGTATTAGAGCGAATCTAGGTCGTTCGTTTAGTTTGTATGTGATTGTGAAGAGTAGATAAAAAATACTGATTGTTTTAAGAAGAAAAATTGAAGTAGAGTTGAGAAAGCAAGAGAGAGGGGAAGACAACAATCAGAGTTGAATCCGAACCACTGCTACTCTGAGCCGCCGTCGGTCACTACAATTAAGTCGCCATATCCATGATCAACACAAGCCCCTCCGTTGTCACAAGCTATGTCAGATTTGCTACACTGGAAAATCCCCACAGCCCCCTCCAGTTTCGGATCGTGTTGGGGAAGAAACAAATCGTAAAATCTGATATTTATTAAGAATCCATGAACTATCCAACAAATTGCAGTGACCACCTTGAACTATCCTGTAATTCTAGAAAACTCCTTAAAAATTACAAAACAACCCTTGGTCCGACAACATTATATGCACTCCTGAAATAGTAAGAACACTCCAACAGTAGAAAAAAAGAAAATGAGTCACCTATATTATTATTTGCACTCATAGCCTTACCCATACTATTCTCAATATCAATACCAATACCAATATAGCCTAAGCCCAAATCCATATTCATACCCCACGGTGTCTTATAATAATTATCCTCAATTTTATTATACTGCACCACAATATACCTATGTCCCCTATTACCCCCAACTTGAAACCGTTTTCCCTACACCACCCCACCCCATCTCCTAGTGATATACAACCCACTAAGCCATTAGTTGAGCCAGAGTGGGAGGAGTTTTGGAGAGGATAATATGAATGAATGCTCACTTGCATTGACACACTCTTTGACAATGGGATGAGAGTGCTTAGAGCAATATTGGAAGAAGACGAACTTGAACAAATGGAAAAAGAGCAGGACGAGCCATACTGTTTGTCAGAGTCCCTTCAAATTTTTGAGGAAGTTAAGGGCACCATCACATGTACTCGATTTTCGACGTGTGAGCCGTTTGATTTCCGTGAATTCTTTCCCATTTTTGGCCAAGAGGATGATGTTTTACAGCGGCAGACATGGCGAGTTGGTGAGTGATGATGGTTATGTTCACCCATATTGGAAATTTTTTTGTTGTCGAGCTCACGCTCATGATTATGCTTAGCATGTCTGTTCCAGATTACCATTCTTTGGGTCACCTTGCAACTTTTTTGAGTTAGTGCTATATATGACAAGTGTGTATCGTGGCAAAGTTCGAGGTCATCTACTTCGTGTGCACTTCGATTTGTATTTTGTAATTGATTGCTCGTGTTTGTACGACTTCTTCGACTTCAAGCTCGAGGACGAGCTTCATCAATCCGGGGAGGGCGATGTAATCTAGGATTTATTTTATTTTATTTAATAGTAGTAGTTGGGTCGTGTCTAATAAGTCCATTAGAATAAGTGGAGATTATGGCTCCAATAGAATCTAGGGTTAGATTTATTATAAATAGGGCCTATGAGCCGTTGCTTGTAATTAATTTGATGAATGAAGAAACTCCAATGGAGCTTATTTAGGTTTATTTAACTTTATTTATCTTTTGTATAGATTTTTATTTATTTGTATCTTAGGTTACATTATATGCGGAGATATATCACCATATAAATATATTTCAATTTTCCACAACCTATGTGATACATCGGCATTTTTATCAGAACAAAATAGTTTAGTGTTAGCTAATAGCGGTATCTGGAAGAAAAAAAAAAAAAAACCCTGGTTATTTGATTATGTGACCTTTGAATAAAGTGTTAGATCAATAACTAGTTTCTTCCTTATGGTCAAATGTGTGATGTCAGTTGTTGAGAAGTGGCGGATGGTATCACTAAGTCACATGATCGAATCCAGCCGGCGACATCTGGGGTGGGAGGGGTTAAAGGTTTAAAAAAAAAAAAAAAGTTCCTTCCTTTTGAATTACACCGAGATACACCAAAGGCTTTCCTATGGCTTAACTATCATTCATAAGCTTGCTTCCATTTTATCCATGAAGCGTGAGTAAAAATTGATTTCCGTGTGTTTTGCATATGGTGTAATACCCCTCCACAGTGCCGTGGAAGGTATTAAGAATTTACTCAGCCGATTAAATTATAGTATTTATTTGATAATTGGGATAAGCCTTAGGTGAGTTGGGAGTACTTAGAGATTGTATATTCATCTTCTTGGTTCTATTTATTTATTATTATTTTTTTCCTGCAGTTATATGTCTTAAAGGAAAAAATCTAACTGGCGAGGGAAACAGCGAGGGACCCCACAGGGGGGAGGGGGAGCCGTCCATTCCCCCAGGGATGCGCGTTTGAATTTTCAACGCACGCATCCCGGGGGGAATGAATGGCTCCCCCTCCCCCCTGTGGGGTCCCTCGCTGTTTTCCTCGCTGCGTCCCTCGACAATTAGACGGACTCGTCTTAAAGAGTTAAAAAGAAAGAGAGGAGCTAATATATGCTATCTCTTGATGGACTTCAGTGTGATGCTAAAAGCTTATAATTCATGGTTTATAAGCTAACAATTACTTGCAAACAAGAAACTAACTAATTACTAGAAAATACTTGATGACTAACCCATCCTAAAAAACATATAAAATACTTTCAACTACTAATATCTGAAACCATTTGCAAACTGGCCAGGAAACTTACAAATCTAAAGTTCTAAACAAGAGGCAACAGAAATTTTCTCAAATATTTATAGAAAACACACCATGACTTAAAAACCCACCATGGTTTATCCTTGTATTGTATATTTAGGAATAATTTCAACAGTATAATTAGGATTTTGTCTATATATCGTCTCTATGCAGATATTGAGAAATTTAAAACATGCCTTCGGGCCATTCCGGCATGAAACTACTATGAGTTTATTTCTGAGAGCTGCATCACTAGACCCCAATGTTTTTTCAAGAGAATAGAAATTTAGCATTGGTCCCGAGAGCCCGTGGAATCAATTCTAGCAAATGTAATTTCCGTGACATTTTCTAGCGCTACTGATGAGGTGGAGTACTGAGAAAGTCCATTTCCCTTGTTGACAGCCCAAATCACTTGATTTATGGTAATTTGCCTTTTTTAATAACTAAAGGTTTAAAAGAGACATGGGGCATGTTCTGATCATGCTCGCCGAGTTTCCATTTGGTCAATTTCTTCAGCTCTCCATATAATCTCACATGCTTTTGGCTGTCGACTCCTTTTACTCCTCCGTCTACCATCCTCTGATCTGGTTTCATTCTTCTCAGATAGGATATGCTCTTGTTATGTTTGTCTTCTGAGCATCGACATGATGACTCTGCCTACTATCAATCATCATTATTGCTCGTGAGTCGTGATGGTTTACTTGCTGATCATGAATCAATTTTGTTTGCTGCTCAAAACTGTTTTGGCTTCACTCTTTTGATGTAAACTCAATAGTCAATTCACATCCTGAGATTTAGGGGACCGTTAAAGTAGGAAATTAGAATTTAACGTACTTGTTTAGTTGTGATCTTATATGGAGTAATAGGGAATTAGGGGTTTTAGGCTTAGTTTGTTATTTATTAGTTATTCACTTAAATCTGACATTGCCTAGTGTTGGTGATTTTTGTGCCATAGCTAGATAGTTTGGCCTATTTGAAAGCTGGTTATAGAGAGTTCAAGTTTCTAGTTGAGATTGTTTTATTTGGGTTCTTTACCATTGCAGTTTTTGTGGATACAATTGTCAGATATAATGATTGCACCTAAACCTGATGCATATAATGTTTGAGCAACGTATGAAGTATGATCTGAAGTCTGACATTGCACTTTTTCAATATAGAAAGGGTTTCTGCTATTTTTTCTCAATCACAATACATATGTATCTTTCAGTATTGTGGCATCTGCTGTGAAACTGTCACTTGTGTGGTTCCTTCAATTTATTGATGTCGTAAAAGATTATTTTTGCCCTTGTTTTTATGATTCTTAATTAAGGTTTCTTTTGATGTCTGGTTTGGCAGCCTGTGAACGTCTTATCCTCTTAGACCACAATTAAGGGATGAATTATAGCATTCTTTTTACCATTGTGGTTTCTATGTGGAGTCTATAAAAAATCTCAATATGAATATGAACTTGCGGGTAATTTTTTAATTCTTCGTTTGGCTGATTTATTTACCTGTAGTTGAGAGCTCATTTAACATTGAGGTACATTTTACAGAAACCAGGAAAGTAACATATCCAAATTATAAGAAATCCCATAGAAGCTACAATTGCAAAATTTACGTCTTGCAAATTTTTATTTGTTCGAGTATGTAAATAAATCGTGAATATAGTCCAAGTGATAAATGCCCAAGTTTCCTTGGGATTGAGTAAACTCAGACAGTTGGAAGACAATGTTGCGGAGGAACAAAATTCGACCTCATTTTGATGGAGGATAGTTGGACCAGATTCGTATATTTTAGGAAGATATCGTTGAAAATTTTGTATTTCCATATTTATTGAATGAATAAATCGTAGTTATGTAAACTCACTACATAAGGTCCTTTATGTAAGTCTTTGACCAACAAATGTATTGGTTCAATTGTGTCTTCGGTGAACAGGTATGTAGTGTTTCATTTGCTATAAGTAGCATCTCAAATTGGCCATTTGAGATATCCAAAATATTAGTAATTCATCATTACCACAACAACCTAACACAGAAAAAGAGTTTACATTCAAACATGTTCTTTCTTTTTCATCTAAGAGCCAATTCTTATACATGTTCGCCTGAGTTTCTATCTTAAAGTGCATTAGGAACAAAGATGAATCTGTTGTATCTTAGAAGACTAACGACCATCAATGTTGCACCGAGAGGGGTAGAATGTTTTAAGGACATTGCATTAAGCAAGGCTTGGATTATCCCATCCTCTCACTATTACTGTTTCCAACAGATATTTGAAAGTGACTCAGATTGTTTCCAACAGATATTTGAATGTGACTCTGAACCATGGTAGTATGCTGAGGCTGAGTGTGCAGAGAGTAAAAAATGAAAAACATTTTGCTCCTTAAGATTGGGCCTTCACTAAGTGTTCGTATGTAACGACTTCAATGCGAGGTTGTAACATGATTATAGTAGTCAAAAAGGTTATCAATGGGGTATGATACGTGATCCGACATGTCAGATTTTGGCATAATGGAGTGAACTTGAGCTTGAAGAAAATGAAGTATGGTTGTCTTTGTAACAGTGGTGGGTATTAACACCAGAACATGCCATACAATTGGGGTTAGCATGAGAGGATTAAACGAATTAGTCCAGCTGTTAGTTCTTATAGTGATCTGAAGTCAGACATTAGTCCTGCTGCTACTAATATCACATTTCAGGTGTACGAAAATGCATAAGAAATTCAACTCAAACTCTCTCCCTCGTCGTAACATCTAAATAATTACAGTCCATGTCCAACCAGATTTCCATATATTTTATTATTGTCACCACCCTCGTCCTCCACCCTACCTGTCTCTTTGGGTGAATTTCTTTCGCAGCTACACGTTTCATATACCCCCATCCCCACAACTCTGCCTTGAAACCCTACTCTTAATCCCTATGACATCTCTGCAATTTCCCATCATCACCAAACTTTGGGGCAAGTTGTCTTCGATCCTACTTTGGGTAGTTGGTTGAATCCAAGTTTCCTAACCCAATACCAACTTCCCCATCAAGCCACCTTGTCCCCAAATAATCATGTTCCCCACATATCCAACCAATTGACTCCTTAGAAGATGAACAGGGACAGTTTGACATCTCTTGGCAGCAGTCAGTTGCAATTCATCTGATTATCCATGGGAACAAACGTTGGGTAGAAGATCAGCAGAGATACCCACATCCACCATGGTGTTGAATTAGGCGATGCTTTTGTGGACTGGTCACTGGAAATAGATCACATTTTAGAATTTAACAACATGCGGGAACTGAAACCAGTCAAACTAGTAGCCACAAAGCTAAAAGGAACAACAAACCTTTGGTGGTAGGAAAAGTATGCACGACTCAGTGTTATGCGTTTACCGCATGTGAAGACATGGGATGATTTACATAACTAGATGCATCCAGCCTTTGTACCCTTGGATTACAAACATGACCTCTTTGGCAAACTGATGGTAGTTGATCAGAGTGGACGCACAGTTAATGAGTATGCTGTATGCAAAAAAATTTCGTACTTTGAACATATGTGCGAAAGCTGAAGAATCGTAACACCAAAAACTTATCGCTTTTACCATGGTTTGGACACATGAATAAATCTATATTCACTTTGGAGGAATTTGATACTCTTTTGTATGCAGAAAACATAGCTAAGCGGGCGAAAATAAACTTCAGCTTCAAGATCGAATGGAGAAGAAACCTTATGTGAATTTGGTGCGTAGTACTGCACTTACGCAGCAACCTGCCTTTGATGATTCATTTAAGTGTTTAGGATGTGGCCAACATGGCCATGTACAATATAACTACCCCAAGGGAAAATTTGTCCTCTTAACTGATAGTAGGAAGGCATGGAACAAGGCGTAGCTCCCACTGATGGCAAAGACAAATTGATCTCTGTGGTTGCTGAAGGCATGACATGCATTCTTGAAGCTTGTGACAAGCTTCTTCAAGCTTGGGAGGGTGATGTAATTGGTTATTTTGGTTATCAATTAAATATGTCAGTATGTGGATTGGACTTGCTAAGGCACATATTAGAGTTAGGGCACTAGCCATATTAGGGTTAGGTTAGAATGATTATTTGCTAGCATGGAGTTAAGATTGTATGGTGGTTGAAGGATTATGAAATTTTGTGTTTTTATTTATCTCTTTCTTTCATAGTTTAGTTATAATCTTTTATAGGTTAGAATACATAAATCTGACTGTGCAATCCTAGACAAAATCAATAAGGAACTTCTTGGAACATTTCAAGAAACACATCACATGATTTTTGTATGGGCCTCAACTACAAGGAGGATCCCTAACGGATTTGACTATTGCTATTAGGAAAGATTCAGTGAATTATAGGAGAAGGTGTAATATAAAGATGTAGAATGCTGGAGTCTACTGGTTTAGTATCCTTCTTTACTTATTAGAGTCTAAATGGGTTTTAACGTTGCAAAGAAATATATCTTGACCCAAGTCCTTCCTACATAAACGGAAAGCCGCTTGAACAATGTTAGGCTCAAATCCTATTTCATGGAAAGCCAAGAAGCTTCTCTCTTGAGACATAATATTGTTCCATGGCTACACTAACATCTGAACCACAATTGTTCTAGTTCCTACTTGCTACCTTGATGTTGAACATTCTTCTACAGTTACTTCCTATTGTCACAACAAAGGAATCCCTTCATACTACCAAAATATATTTTCCTTGAGCGCACCAAACATATCGAACTTTATTACCATTTAGTCGATAGAAAGATTTAGTCCAAATCCAATGATCCCAGATATTATATCTGCAGAGCAAATTACATATGTTTCAACCAAGCCTTGGGAAAGGATCCATTCCAGTCTCATTAGCAAGCTGCACATTACTCACGTATTCTCTCAGACATTTTGGGGGTTGATTAAATAAACATGGATTAACATAGCTGATCCATAGAATCCTTTATGATTCTAGTATGATATATTTCTTAAGTTAAAGCTTTTACAACTATCCAAATACCTTTTTTGTTTCAGAAGATTAGTCCCTATTCATTGTACCATTTTTGTATGAATCTGAGCTCTCTGGACATGGGGCTTGTTTGGTTGCATGGCATCCAACCCATCTCAAATGCTTTTTCAAGAGTGCTATCATCATGAACTATAGGTGTTTTAACAAAATGTAGGAATTGGATTTTATTTTATTTTTTGTGTTGTGGGGGGGAGTGTGATACATACATGGAAAATTCTAAATGGCGAGGAAATGGGCGAGGGGGTGAGTGTGACCGCTCATCCCCCTCGAGATGCACAGCCTCGCGAATCTCGAAGGGGGTGAATGGTGACCTCGCCCCTTTCCTCGACGGCTAGAAGGGCTCTACATACATACATGGGAATTAGGGTTTGGAATGTCATCTACAACCTCACTTTCACTCCTCCTTCCTTCCCATAGAATGAGATTCCATCAACCAAACACACCCTTAGTATTGTTGCAATCAATAAATTCTTCTCTTTGAACCTCTAACATCTTCTTTGATTAATGACATGGTGCGGAATAATCATAGAGATGTATGTGAATAAACCCAAAACTCTATTGCAAGAAAAACATATATTTGATTCCATTAATTAGATGACAAATGAGGCTAGAACCAGCATAAAATATACAAGTACATGATGGTGAAGCTAAACTGAGGGTGTCTTTTGTTGCATGGTATCCTACACTTTTTTTAAGGCTAATTTGAAGCTACACTTCAAACACACACCAAAATTCGATTGATGAAAGAAAGAGATTCAAGAGTGAATGAGAAGCTCGCACCAAAAGCAAACAAAGGAAAAATAACAAAGAGCTAGAGCTAGAGCTAGAACAAGGTAAGACTACTAATCTAAGAGATTGTCCCGGTTAAACATGAAGTTGTCCAGAATCAGATCATTAATGCAATTGTGAGTTGATCCCCATTTCCATATCTGATCTTTGATGTCAGAAAACACTCATCTGGGGTGTGAGCAATGTCTTCAATTATCCTTTTGTTGTGTTCATTCCAGAGACCCCAACCTACAAAGTGAACACCTCTATTCCAGATCTACTTTCCCATTGCAGAGAGGTTATAGTTTCCAACCCTCCAACCACTCATGAAAAGGTCCTTGAATTTATAAGGAAACATTAAATTCATCGAGGAAGGCTCTCCAAACATGCTGAGAAAGCACTGAGAAGGATGTGGTCAGTGGTCTGTTCTTGATTGTTACAAAGAGCAAAATAGTTTGGGATGGTCATGCCTCTTCTTTTGAGATTGACAACAGTGGAAGTTCTCCCTTGCAACACCCAAGGAAGAAATTGAGTTTAGGACAGTGCTTTACCCAATTCTGTTAATGTCATCTGAGATGATAGTGTTGCTAGAAAGAGTTGAGGCTTCCTCATTCAAGATTCAAACATTCTGCCCACTGAAAAGCCCCGTCTTCCCTTTCCACATAATTCCATCCTCCTCTTTAGACACAGATTAGAGCTAATGGAATCAAAGAGTTCGCTCATATCCTAAATTTCCCATCATTCAAATGTCGTCTGAAATCGAAAACCCAACCAACTTTGGAAGAGGGGGTGGGGGGTGGTGGTGTTAGAACTCTGCCACCTTTCCTGTCTTGTTTTTGCAAAGTTGGAAAATAGAAGGGAATGCCTCCTTCAATCTACCCATACACACCAAATATCACTTCAGAAACTGATAGTATTGCATCTTCCAAGAGCTGAAGAGGTGAGTGGGTAGAATTTATCAGCGAAGGGGAGAATCCTTTTCCAAATTCCACAAGCAAAAGGAACATACTTAGTATTTTGTTTCCAGATTTTCACATAGGATAGAGTTCTCCACAAGGCATGCTTTTTCAGTTTCAAAACTCCATAGCCACTTGATCAAAAGAGCTGCATTATCAATACTAACAGATCTGATCCCCAACAAACATCCCCCTCCTCTTTTCTTTTCCAAGAAATCAGACGAAAAGCTTTTTTACAACAGAGGAGCCCCATAGAAAATGCCCCATTATGTTTTCCATTTTGTTAGTAACTGGTTTAGGAAAGAACACACAGAGAGTGGTAGGTAGATCAGGATGCTAGCTAGAGTGGATTGGATAAGAATCACTCTCCCAACCTTAGACAGATATTAGTTTGCCAAGTGGCCAATCTCATACTCACTCTTATAATAATTTCATCCTAAAGTGATTTAGCTTTATAAGTGGCCCCTAAGGTATACCTAGATATTTAGTTGGAAGAGACTTAAAATCACAACCAATAATTCTGGTAAATTGAAACATTTGGGATGAGTCCAATCCAAAAATGGAAGATTGATCAGCACAAGCATCACAACAGAGGATGGTATCATCAGAGCATTGAAGGATGGGGAATCAACCACCATTAGATTTGCGATCAATGGTGGAAATGGAACTCCCATGAACATGGGAATGCCACTCCTTATTCCTTCCCACCCCCCCCCCCCAAAAAAAAAAATGTAATTCCCATGTCCATGTGAGTTCCTCACAAATTTAATGGTGGATGATGAATGCAAACTCAAATTAATCTTAACTGTAGGTGGCCCCCTTATGCATTCCATGCAACCGAAACACCCTGAGAATGAATATATCATTACTTTGTTCGAAGTATAACTTTGCAAACATCCATTGGAATAATCTAGAGAAACTTTTAAGTGCTACAGGTTGTTGGTTGTTGGCTGTGACAGCAATTAACCTGAACAAAAAATGATGTAATTAGGAATTAAATTTATTTAGTTAGTAGTATTATTTGGGTTGGACATATTAAAGTCCAAAATTGTAATTAGGACACTAGCTAGAATTAGGGTAAGGAAAGTTAGCACCTTGCCAGGCAAGTTATAGAAATTTTACTAGATTTCCAAAATCTATTTGAAAAGAGAAAAAATGAGTTATCAAGATATACGTCGAGATATCCTGAAGATATATTTGATCAATCATGTAATTCAAACATAGGGTCCATTTTCGAGATACATAATACAATAAAACCTTCCTAAAAGGAAACTTTATTTTTTGAAAATCATTGTGGAAGATATAATCCCCATCCTGCAAAAATCTACATAAAGATAAAACCCTTGTATCTTGGACTTAAATTTTTTCTTGTAGTTATAATAACTTTCCACTAGACAGAAATTTTTTATTTTATATATTATAAAATCAAATAGAATTTTCTATTGATCACTTCAAAATAAGAATATTAGTTGATGAAAAGAATCCTCTTACTAAATGTTAAATTCAATTAGCTAACTCATCGACTCATATCAATTTAGATTACATATCTACATGAGATTCCTCTTTATTATTCTTAAGCAAGCCCTCGAGAGAGCTTAGTTGATCTATGGTTTATGTTTGATCTTTCGTTTTCTTTTTGTTTGTTTCGAGAAAGATATCGATCAATTCCAATTCTTTCTTTTTCTATTGATTCTTTTCCAATCGAGATGTATGGATCTATGTGTCTATATAGATCTTATTCATTGATTAACAAAAATGCGCAAAAGCACTATTTGCCTCTACCATTCTATGAGTCTCCTCCTTTTTGCATACAAGATAAATAACACTAAAGTCATAAATGTAAATGGTTCATTGAATATTAGAATTAAATATATTTAGTTATCGTTATTTTCTTTAATATAGATTTGTTCATTGTTCCTTTTAGATCTAGGTTCATCATCTCTTTTATAGTCGAAACGGTTCTTGATTGATTGTATACCTCCAAGTCCAACAACCAAAAGTACGAAATATGCATAAGAAAAAGACGCAAAGATGACATCTGAGGAAGAAAGGATAAGAGCTTCGCAAGCCATGGAAAGTTGGAGAGTTGCAAGAGAGAGCTTGGAATCTGATTAGAAGGTGAAGTTAACAATATGCAGCATATGCTCAGCCTCGAGAAAGAAAAAAAAAAAGCGTATCCGGAATAAAGAGTGAGCTAAACACAGAAAAGAAATGCAACAAAGGTTGTGAGAGATTATGCAAGTTGTACGCAAAGAATCGAACAAACCCATCAACCAAAAACACCACCGACAACGTCACTGCCTAATAGCAGCACGCCGTCAGCAGTGTGGTCGGCCTGGCCGGCGCACCTGGCAATGGATGGCAGCCACACGTCTGCACGGATGGCGTCTAGCCTTCTTCCTGGTTTCACGCCCCACCCTACAGCCCCCGTCTGTTTCCTCCACTCTTCCCATATCCTTGACAGGTGGGTTCTTCCCCAATCGAACATGATTCCGCCACCACCATCCCACGTATCCATCGTGAAACATGTGCCCTTAATCCTAATGCCATCTTCATGCCTCCCCAACCACTACACACAATGGGCCAAGCCATCTTCAACCCCACTTCCGACAGTTCACTTAATCCGATCCGAACTTCCTAACTCATTACCAACTTATTATCAACTTCCATTCCATCAATTCAACTTACCTCCAACTCATTGGTACCCTCACATATTCTTCCTATTGGTTCCTGTTACAGTGTGTATATAGCTGGAAATTAGGCTGTCAATTAGAGATTCTAATTGATATAGTTTCCTAGTATAGATACAATAGTTTGTATATAAATACATGTAATTCTTTCAATGAATATATCAAAATACAGTATTCTCTTAATCTCTTAACATGGTATCAGAGCTTAGGGTTTGAGATTGAGATTCGAAGTTTGAAGTTAGGGCTTAATATTCGAAGTTTGAAATTTGAAGTTTGGTTCTCACCGCAGTTCAAACTCCCAGGCCACCGATCGACCCTCACAGGCGTCGATCTATCTTCCCAGGCGCCGTTCGACCTTCCCCGCAACCGATCGACCCTCACAGGCGTCGTTCGAAGCTGTCCGACCTTTCCAGGCGTCGATCGTTCTTCCTAGGCATCGTTCGACTCTCCCGCCACCGATCGAAGTCGATCGACCCTTCCAGCCGTCGATCGACCCTTCCAGCCGCCGTTCGATCCTCAACAGGTCGATCGATCTTCTGTTTTTCTAGCTTTTCAAGCCTCTCTGCGTCTTTGTGTCTGCGTCTTGTGTGATCGAAACCCATTAATCCTTGAGTTCCCTGATTTCCCTTGATTTGGGGGAGATTTTGCACGATTTCTGAAAACCCCATTTGTCAAAATTTGTTTTTGGAGTTTTTTTTAATTCTGAGTTCTGACCTATTTGACCTGTTATGGCTAAGACAAAATCAGTGGTTGTATCTGATGTGGTTCCTGTGATGTCTAAAATCACGGATCATAAGCTAAATGGTTCGAATTATCTGGACTGGAGTAAGACTGTTCGGCTTTATTTACGAAGTATTGACAAAGATGACCATTTGACTAATGATCCTCCTGAGGATTCGCGGTAGATCTGGCTTAGGGAAGATGCTCGCTTGTTCCTTCAGATTCAGAATTCTATTGATAGTGAGGTAATTGGCTTGATCAATCACTGTGAATTTGTTACAGAACTAATGGATTATTTGGACTTTTTGTACTCTGGGAAAGGGAATCTCTCTCGCTGTATGAGGTTTGCCGAGCATTCTATCGTGTGGAAAAACAAGATCAATCCCTTATCAACTACTTTATGGCGTTTAAGAAAACGTATGAGGAGCTTAATATGTTGCTGCCATTTAGCCCTGATGTGAAGGTTCAACAACGCCAACGGGAGCAAATGGCTATCATGAGTTTTCTAGCAGGGCTCTCTCCTGAATTTGATTATGCTAAGGCACAAGTTCTTTCTGGGTCTGATATCTCCTCTTTACACGATGTCTTTAGTCGTGTTCTCCGCACCGAGATTACTCCACCTGTTCCGCTTAGTGGTGCTTTGATAAGTCGAAATAACAGCTATGCACCTGGGAGACCGTCTAATCACAGTGGACACAAAGGAGGCAGCTCACAAGGGTTTGAAACTTGCACGCCGGATTCTGAAAATATTATTTGCAACTATTGCCGTAAGCCGGGCCATACCAAGTTTGACTGTGGAAAGCTACAGTTTAAAAACCGGCAAAAACACTCAGCTCATGTTGCGGTCACTACTGATGCCTCTGACAAATCGGTCCTTATCTCTGCTGATGAATTTGCCAGGTTCTCAAAGTATCAGGAATCACTAAAGTCTTCATCTCCTTCTGTCACCGCTATTGCTGATTCAGGTAAACCCGATATATGTCTTCTTTCATCATCCTCCAAGTGGGTCATTGATTCTGGTGCCACAGATCATATGACAGGTAATTCTAGTCTATTTTCTTCTTTTCAATCCTATGCTTCTACTTCTACCGACACTTTAGCCGATGGGTCACCATCTTGTGTTCGCGGGTCTGGCACCATCAACCCTACCCCCCCGCTATCTCTGTCATCTGTCTTACATTTACCTAATTTATCCTTTAATTTGCTTTCTGTAAGCCAGCTTACTCGTAAACTTAACTGTTGTGTCTCATTTTATCCTGATCATTGTTTATTTCAAGATTTTATAACGAAGATTATTATTGGTAAAGGACATGAGTCTGGAGGCCTCTACATTCTTGATACATCGGTACCGAATTCTATTGCTTGCTCCAGTGTCACGTCTCTTTTCGAGGCTCATTGCAGGTTGGGTCATCCGTCTCTCCCTCTGCTCAAAAAAGCTTTGTCCTCAATATAATAAAGTGTCTTCATTAAATTGTGAGTCATGTCAGTTTACAAAACATCATCGCCTTAGTTCGAGTCCTAGAGTCCATAAACGTGCTAGTGTTCCTTTTGAATTAGTTCATTCTGATGTTTGGGGTCCTTGTCCTATTTTGTCTAAACCTGGATTTAGGTATTTTGTTACATTTGTGGATGATTATTCTCGTGTAACTTGGTTATATCTAATGAAACATCGTTCTGAGTTGTTTTCTCTATTTTGTGCTGAAATTAAAACTCAATTTAATGTTTCAATTCGTACTTTGCGAAGTGATAACGCCAGAGAATATACTCAAGCTTTATTTCAGTCTTATATGACTCAGAATGGCATCCTTCATGAAACTTCGTGTGTTGATACCCCATCCCAAAATGGTGTGGCAGAACGTAAAAACAGACATCTTCTTGAAACGGCACGAGCTCTCTTATTTCAAATGAATGTTCCTAAACCTTTTTGGGCCGATGCAGTGTCTACAGCATGTTTTCTCATTAATCACATGCCATCCTCTGTTCTTCATGGTGAGATACCTTACAAAATCCTTTTTCCCAATAAGCCATTGTTTCCTGTTGACCCGAAAATATTTGGTAGCACTTGTTTTGTTTGGGATGTTCGTCAGCATGTCACTAAATTAGATCCCAAGTCTTTGAAATGTGTCTTCCTCGGTTATTCTCGTCTTCAGAAGGGTTATAGGTGTTATTGTCCCAATCTTAACAAATATCTAGTCTCAATTGATGTTACCTTCTTGGAAGACACGCCTTATTTCTCGTCTTCATCCGTTCCCACTCGCCAGGGGGAGGATGATGATTTGTTAGTCTATTCCATCACATCCTCTGCACCCGTCTCGGCACCAGCACCTGTCTGGAACCAGCTCCTGTCAAGCCTCCTATTATTCAGGTTTACTCCAAGCGTCCACCTATTGATTAATGTCCTGCACCTGCTCCTTCGTCATCAGATCCAGTCCCGAGCGATGATCTTCGTATTGCATTACGCAAAGGTAAACGCCAGTGTGCTTATCCTATTTCTTCATTTGTTTCTTATAATAACTTGTCGTCTTCTTCTTGTTCTTTTATTGCTTCCCTTGATTCTATCTCTCTTCCTAAAACTGTTCGTGAAGCCATATCTCATCCTGGTTGGCATAATGCAATGATAGAGGAGATGAATGCTTTAGATGACAATGGTACTTGGGACTTAGTCGATTTACCTTCAGACAAAATGGCTATAGGTTGCAAATGGGTATTCGCTATTAAGGTCAATCCGGATGGGTCAGTTGCCCGATTGAAAGCCCGTCTTGTCGCAAAGGGTTATGCTCAAACCTATGGGGTGGATTACTCTAACGTTTTCTCTCCTGTTGCAAAGTTGACCTCTGTTCGGCTATTTATTTCCATGGCGGCTTCCCATCATTGGCCTTTACATCAGCTTGATATCAAGAATGCTTTTCTTCACGATCTTCAGGAGGAGGTGTATATGGCGCAACCTCCTGGTTTTGTTGCTCAGGGGGAGTAAGGGCGAGTTTGTCGTCTTCGCAAATCTTTATATGGTTTGAAACAGAGTCCTCGTGCTTGGTTTGGAAAATTTAGTCAGGCTGTTGAGAAATTTGGTATGAAGAAAAGCAAGTCTGACTACTCTGTATTCTACAAACGATCCGCAGCTGGTATCATTCTGTTAGTTGTGTATGTGGATGACATTGTAATTACTGGAAATGATACTAGAGGAATCTCATCCCTTAAATCTTTCATTCATACTCAGTTTAACACTAAGGATTTGGGGGTGTTAAAGTATTTCTTGGGAGTTGAAGTCACTCGGAGTAAACAAGGTATATTTCTATCTCAGAGAAAATATGTCCTTGACTTATTAACTGAGACAGAAAAATTGAGAGCAAAACCTTGTAGTGCTCCAATGACTCCAAATGTACACCTTACAGAAGAGGGGGAACCATTTGAAGATCCTGGAAGATATCGAAGGTTGGTTGGGAAGTTGAATTACCTTACCGTGACTCGTCCATATATTGCATACTCAGTCAGCGTTGTCAGTCAGTTTATGTCATCCCCAACAATTCATCATTGGGCAGCGTTAAAGCAAATTGTGTTACTTGAAAGGAGCACCAGGACGAGGTATCGTGTACAAAAATCATGGGCACACTCATATTGAATGTTTTTCAGATGCAAATTGGGCAGGTTCCAAAATGGATAGATGATCCACTTTAGGTTATTGTATCTTTGTTGGAGGGAATTTGGTCTCATGGAAGAGTAAGAAGCAAAGCGTTGTGTCACGATCCAGTGCAGAGTCTGAATACAGGGCTATGGCACAGTCTGTCTGTGAGATAATGTGGATATATCAGCTCTTGACTGAAGTAGGACTTAAAACTACAGTACCAGTGAAATTGTGGTGTGATAACCAAGCAGCTCTTCATATTGCATCTAATCCTGTGTTTCATGAACGGACTATGCACATTGAAATTGATTGTCATTTTATTTGAAAATTCAACAAGGCTCGATTTCTACAGGATATGTGAAAACTGGAGAACAACTAGGGGACATCTTCACGAAAGCTTTAAATATGGTTCGAGTTGACTATCTTTGTAACAAGCTGGGCATGATTAACATTTATGCTCCAGCTTGAGGGGGAGTGTTACAGTATGTATATAGCTGGAAATTAGGTTGTCAATTAGAGATTCTAATTGATATAGTTTCCTAGTATAGATACAATAGTTTGTATATAAATACATGTAATTCTTTCAATGAATATATCAAAATAGAGTATTCTCTTAATAGTGGAGGAAACAGACGGGGGATTAGGTCATTAGGTCGAGGCAGAGGCACGGAAAAAGGAATACAACAACACTTTCGTCCACCACCAATAGATAATCAGGCAGTTGGGGGTGGGCCCTTCGAGAAAAATGATTAGTTTGGCAGTGATAGAACGACGAGATGACACGGAATTGAAGTTAGAGGTCCCTATTTATTATGGTGCTGAGATGCTTTTATGGATTGGTCACTTCAGATTGATCGCATTCTGGAGTTCAAGAATATGAAGGGACCAACGGGAGTCAAGCTGGTAGCCACGAAACTGAAAGGAACTTTGGTTGCAAAAGGAGTGTGCACTGCAAAGCGTAATGTGACTTCCTCCTTTTACAACATGAGACTTGAGTGAGTTGAAGCACTCGACTTTTGCACCACTGGACTACGAGCGAGATCTTTTTGCAAAGTAATGGCAGTTAATCAGAGTGGACGCACAGTCAGTGAACATGCAATAGAATTTGTACTTTAGACATGTACGTGAAACCTCAAGAAACCAAATGACAAACAACTTATCATTTTTATCATGGTTTAGACACACGCATTAAATCCATGTTGGCTATAAAGCATTTCATAATTTCTTGTGTACAGAAAACATGGCTAAAAGGGAAGAAACCAAACTTCAACTTCGGGATCAAATGGAGAAGAAACCCTACATTAACTTGAAATGTGCGAATACATTTCCTCAATGACCAACCTTTGATGCATTTCTAAAAATGTTTTGGGTGTGGCCAACCTGATCATGTTCAACGTAATTGTCCACGTAATTGTCCAAAGGGATAGGTTGTCCTCTTGATGAATTGGAAGAACATGAAGGCATGGACCCTAGTGTACCTCCCACTAATGGTGAAGGCGAATTGATCTCATTGGTTGTTGAAGACATTGCATGCACTCTTGAAGCTTGTGGTCAAGCTTCTTCAAGCCAAGGAGGGTGATATAATTAGGAATTAAATTTGTTCAGTTAGTAGCGTCATCTGGGTTGGGCTTATTAAAGTCCAAAATAGTAATTAGGAGGGCACTAGCCAAAATTAGGGTTAGGGTAAGTTAGTACCTTGGTCGTCAAGTTACTAGCAAGATAAGTGAGGCCTAAAGTCATCAATGTAATATGGTTGATTGAATATTAAGAATTGAATTTCTTTAGTTATCTTTATTTTCTTAAATTTAGACTTATTCTTTGTTTCTTTTAGATCTGGGTTTCATCAAAAAGGGTTTTAGTATTCTTCAAGGTAGGGCTATACTCTGAATAAAAAGCGAAAGGAAAAATAAAGTAAAATCCAAAGTGCATACAAGAAACTGTTTGTGCTAGTGGTCTGCTACAGGCCACTGGTTTGCTAAGTATCATAGACATTTTGGCATGTTACACAGTGCATATCATCTGTATCATCAAGTAAAGAAAACAAAATTAAGTGCAAGACATACATTTTATATTATGTACCTGCACTAAAAAACTAGGTATCGTCACAAATCCTTGTTTATTGAGCTTTACTAAGGGGCACGATACTGCAAATTGTCAAAATCAAAATAAGTTACAATCAAGTCCATCTGAAGAAGTTCATAATTTCATATGAAGAAGAAATCAATGTGTTAGAAGAACCAAGCAATTATTAAAAGTTTGAAAATATTCTCAGTGTCTATTTTTGGAAACAACAAAAAAAAACACATACCATTTGATTAAACAAGAGGTGAGAAATGCTCATAAGTGCTACATCTTTTTAGATCATCTGATTTTTTCAAGGTTTTCCATAAAACTTAACGATTTTAGAAACCCTTCACCTTATCAAATGCCTGCCAACATTCATTTGATGGTGTTCCAACAAATGGAACATTTGCTTTCTCCAATAGCTCCTCGAAAACCCCACATGAAATAAATCAAAGTTTTTATACTTATGAAGAATCCCAAATGATTATCTTGAATGTTTTGTATTGATTTTTTAAGTTCTATCGAAATCAAACCTGGATGCCCCCATCTTCAGAAAAGCAACCATGTATAACAGGGAATACAATATCTACAGTAGATGCTAAGTGATCTGCAAATTCTGGCAAGGAGCGGAAACTTTGGGCAAGGCTGCAAAGTGCCACAGGTGATAGGCAATATAATCAAGTATTAAACTAAGAGAAAAAATAAATACAGACATCTCGTCAAATACCTTTCAAGTTTGAAGTCAAAATCTGCAGGAGTATTCGAGTATACCTGGAGAATTGGATGTTAGAAGGACAAAATTTATAATGCAGCATAGACAAGCCATTACGTTTAGAAAAATAAGGTTCTTTATGCTGATATGCGGTCAAGGAAATGGTAAATGCTACAAAGGATATGAGAGAGGAACTACTATCTTAGAGGAGTACTGAAGCTTCTATTATCTGCAGCTAATCCATTAAAATTTTTGCAGTGATGTATGTAGACACTTTATAACAGGAAGAAGATCCAAAGCACCCGACACCCCATAGTTATAGATTCAAAAAAATGAAACCAAACAATGGAAAGGAGGTCTGTTGAACACAAATCCAACCTAAGAAAAGGATGGAACTAATGAAGCATTACTCTAGCTGATCCAGAAAGAAGATAGAGCCTTTACTTCCCATAATTTACAAGCTAAAATTGATGTATCCATCAAGTTCCAATTTAGTATCACATCATTCAGTAAGCTATGCAAAAGGAATTAAATTAATGTTTCAAAGGCCATCTCAATTAGTCTGGGCGTAGAAATATTTGGGTTGCAATGTTCCAATGAGAGTATAGAATAACTGCAAATTTCATATGACAGGAACATTGAGAAATTTTGAATTGAGTGAGATGGAAATTATAAACAACAAGAACACTGGGCTGAGATACAAAGTTTTTGCTGTGCCTAGTTCAGGCTTTCTGAGTGCATAACAACCAAATACCATGAATGAAGAGTGAAGACTGATAAGGACAAGAGTATACCACAAGACCAAGGGGAAAAACCTTCAAAATTCATTATTTCTGATATGGGTAGAGATAATATACATGGATACGGATAATATATTGTTTGTTCAAGTTTCCACTGATGTATCTTACTTGATATATATATAGGTTTTTCAGTAGTTAGACCCAAATTTTTACGGTGGCTAGTCCATGCACATTCCACTTTTGGTCTCTATTGACTATGGTCAACCCACTAATGATTAAACTCGGTACGTAGATGTAAGTAATTCACTTTGCCACAAATTTACCCTTTAAAAGTGAATGTTACAATATCACACCAAATTCATCTAAACATTAAGAACAATGAAAACTTGTTCAGGTGTTTTTGCTCCATGGAAAACAAAATTGTTCATCATGATTAATAAGAAATGTCAAAAACCTTTATTTTGCACTGAAGAAACCTCGAGAGAGGCAGTTGTGTGATCTATTGAAACCAAGATGGTTTGATCAAGGAAGACTATTTAAAGGAAGTTTATGGTGTGATTTGAGACGAAGTTTCAGGAAAATATATCATCAACAAATAGATGAAACTGGAATTGGAGATAAGTATGCTATTTTTACATAAGTATGATGAGAGAGAAGCATGTGATATTGGGATTGACACACGAGTTGGTGAGGTTTAGTCTGTTAGATTGGTCTTGGATTTAAGAGGTCGTAATTAGTTGGTGAGGTTTAGTCATGGTAATTAGTTCCACACGAGTTAAAACCTATGTAACAAGGATACTCTATTTATACAAAAAAAAATAAAAATTAAAATAAAAAAACCATGTCGACACTCATAAATACTCCCATCGGACACTCCATGCTTAGATCATCAACATTTTTCACATATCTTTGAAAAGTTCCAAATTTTTACATATGTTGCAAGCATATTATAGCAAGTTAGTAGTACATGTGTAGCAATATTGGCCTACAAGTGAATGAAATATAACTAATAATTCAAAACTTATTGATGAAAAAATAAATAATACTAATATGTACAGGCTTGTCCCCAGCGTGTCCCGTATTGTTTTTTTTAGTCAACATGTCCAACAACTCGAACTCGTCTCAGATATTGATCCACGTGTTTGTGTCGTTAAATAGGTTAAAACCAAATAATATACGACTATATGAGACTAATAAGTTGGTTGTCTCTCACTAACAACAAGAAGGTTTCAAAGATAAAAATAAATAATAAAGAATAAAAATAAATAAACCACAACCAGAGGCCAAGATAGGACACAGAGTCATGGGTAGTAAAATTTTGGATAATATCGTTGTTATGGGTGAGGTGTCAAGAATTTCTGTAATCTCAAGTACGGCTTGCCCCGGTCCAGATTTTTTAATTTGAGATAAAATTTGAAACGAGATTATTGATTCTCGAACAAACTATTCCTTTTTTAGCAATAGAAAAAGAATCTCTCAACCATGTGTTCATGTTTATGTAATATCATCATCACCTATTATGATCATAATGTTGTCCTACAACCAAAGCATATTTTCCATCAAAGGACTTCAGGACTAAAATGTTTTTGAGGGTTGAGATTACACATCTAAAAAAAGGCAATTTTACTTCTTTAAAAAAACTTGAAACACAAGAATGCTAACAACTTGCAAGATAGTTTTCCCATAAAACAAGTCAAATGACAGTGATTGATTAGTGCCTTAATTATATGATGTAGGACATCAAGCTATCCAATTCTTGAAAGCTTTTGACCAAAAACAGAAACAATGGAGTTTCTATTCTTGATGGGATTTCGTTTTCTCTTTATTTTGAATAGAACTTGTATTTTCTAGACTTCCCAGTTAGAGAATATTTCTTTTAGGCAATATCATTAACTGTTTGTATGTTGGAGATTTTCTATTTTAGCTTCTTGAAAAAACCGTCATCCATATCCTATATAAAGGAGGCGGCTTATTTGTTTTGATGAAGGAACCAAATTATTATTATTGAATTTTCTTCTTCCAACCTTAACTTCCATTCTTCTCTAATATTCTTTTCTTCTTTTTCTTTACTATCTTATTCTTCTCCAATTGAAGGATTATAAATCATTTCTTCTAAATTGTCACATTTGCGTGCTATTATTATGTGATGATCACAAGGCAAGATATTATTTACTCGGCCAAAAGAAAAATCCATGAGCAAAGCATGGGCACAGCTTGATGTTGCCTTATAGATCCTTCGATTTTTAAAAGGTACACCTGCCTTATTGAATGAGTCGTCTACTTGGTTGCACTTATCAGCTTTGTTATGACTTTGGGGCTTGTCCGTGACACCTCATTCAATGACTCATTGTATTTTTTCTCAGTGGAAATCGTATTTCTTGGAAAAGTAAATAAAAAGGAAATTACTTCTAGCTCTTCTAGTAATTCCCATGGCGGCAGCCGCTTGTGAACTAATAGGGCTACGACATCTCTTGACTGATTTTGGGATAGAGCAAACTCAACCACAGACTCTTTGCTACGATAATCAAGTTGTTGTTTGTGTCAATGCCAAACCGGTTTTTTGTGAAAGAAATACACCCATTAACTAGAATAATAATTCGAGAATATATCAAACAAGACACACTTCACACTTACTTGTGTTCTTACAAATCCATAGCATTGGAAAATAAACACTTCTTGTATTTATATGGAAGATTGCACATTCATGCGCCAACTTGAGAGTACCATTGGAAAATGTATCCTTATGAGCACATGATAATTAACTCTACCAAAACCTTTCCTTACGTAAAATAATTATTCTTCACCATGTCAGTGAAAATTGTAATTACATATGTGCATATCATTGAAATGAAAGGAAATAGCAAAGAGAATCATTTTTCCATACAGTTTTTCTCTCTTAGCACACTATAAATTGATTTGGATGAGATATCTAAAACAAGACATTTTTAGTCTTTACACTAGCACAAGTATTTCGTTAAATTGAGAAAATCGCAATGAAATCAACAATATGTCCAATGAACGAACGAACCTGGGCAGAAGATATTGCAAAGGCATTGAGATTAGAGTCGATGTAGTAACATCTAACTTCCAAATCATCCCCCTATTGTCACAAATAAAAAACAAAGGCAATCACAAAATGCAGCAGAGCTTGCTTTCGGAAATTAATACCGTTCAACCAAAACGAAAACATGCAAAATCGGTTGTAAAATAGCTACCTGTATATGATCAAGAACCGATCTGGCTGAATTCAAGGAGATTCCGCGCTCGGCAGAAGGTCCGCCACAAATGAGACCAACTCTGAGAACCCTATCATCTCTCTTTCTGCTGCTTCTCTTCCTCTATCCAATCTTCTTCGATCACCTTACTTGTGGCTCCAATAACACACCTATTCTGCGATGATTTGAACGTGTTCTTGAAGAATGAGAAATTAGGCCTAGAAGTGAAAGGTTTCTGCAACAGAAAGCAAGACTCGGAGTTTTGAGTTCTAGTCTGGCCAAATTTGGAAAAGGTAAAGAGAGAAGATTGAGAAAGAGATGCCATTGATGCGAATTTGTCACAATAGTGACTTTGATTCAATCAGAGAAGTAGCTACACTGTCTCAATAACAATTCTGATATTAACAAAGAAGGAACAATTAGAGGAGAGGAATTCTATTAGAACCCAAAAAGGAAGATTACAAGCTAGAGCTCAGTCTGGACTCAGAACTGGCTTAGAATTACAATTCAAGCATGCCTTCTCTGTTTCTCTCTTCCCCTATTTAACTACAGAATTTGTAACTGAATTTCAAAACGCAGCCAATCAGCTTTCTCCACGTGTATGACCCATGTGATGGTATAACAACCTGTGTGTGTGATTACATTCCTACCCCTGAATTCAAAAACCAATATTTTCAAATTTGGCGCCTTCTTTCCAGTTTGGCGCCTCTTTTTTCACTCGATGTAATTTCCTGTTTTGTTGCCTCTTTTCAATTCTGCGTACATGTGACAATGCCAATCCCTTCGGAAGATATCCTTGTCCTCAAGGATTAAATTGAGGAAAAGCTGCGTGGATGTGCGACCAATCCTCCCAAGTGGCGTCGGAAGGGGTGGCATTGGACCATTGGATGAGGACTTGAGTTACGGCTTTGTTGTGACGAGGTATGAGTCGGCGAGCCAAGATTGCGACAGGTTCCGGACGAAGGGAGCCTGAGTGATCAACCCCTGGGAGTATTGGAGATGCAATGGAGTGAGCACCCAGTTTTCGCTTCAATTGCGAGACATGGAATACGGGGTGTATCCTGGACTGCGCAGGGAGGCTGAGTTTGTAAGCTACTGATCCCACTCGCTGCTCTATCTGATAGGGGCCATAGAACCGAGCAGAGAGCTTGAGGTTGTGGCGAAATTGGACCGAGGACTGCCGGTATGGTTGCAGGCGTAAATAAACCCAATCACCCACATTAAACTCACGCTCAGATCTGCGCCTGTCTGCGTAACTCTTCATACGCTCCTGAGCCAGCTGAAGTTTCTCCTTAATAAGGCGCAACATGTGCTCTCTGTCCCTAAGGAAGTGCTGAACATCTGTGATGGCAGTGGATGTTATGGGTGGGAGAGCTAGCAGGGGAGGCTTATAACCATAGAGGGCTTCAAATGGGGTGGTCTGGAGGCTTGTGTGGAACGAGGTATTATACCAAAATTCTGCCAAATAAAGCCAATTTGACCATTGGCGAGGTGCATCACCAGTCATGCAACGAAGGTAGTTCTCGAGGCATGCATTGACCCGTTCCGTTTGGCCATCGGATTGGGGATGGTAAGCCGAGCTGAGATTAAGACTAGTACCCAGTGCTGAAAAAAGATCCTGCCAAAATGCACTCAAGAAAACCTTGTCGCGGTCGGACACAATGGATGTGGGTAAGCCATGAAGACGGTAGATGTGGCGCAGGAATAAATCAGCAATCATGGTTGAAGTGAATGGGTGTGAGAGGGCGATAAAATGACTGAATTTGGTAAGTCTGTCCACTACCACCAGGATGACTGTCTGGTGCTTGGATGGCGGAAGACCTTCGATGAAATCCATCGAGATATGTTGCCAGGCATGTTCCGGAATTGGTAGAGGTTGGAGAAGGCCACCATAGGTAGAGTTATCAGTTTTATTGCGCTGGCAAGTGTCACATTCGGAGACAAAAGACATTACATCCTGCTGCATTCCAGGCCAATAAAAGTATTGATGAAGCCGCTTATATGTTGTGTTGATGCCTGAGTGTCCCCCCAAGGCCGAGGTGTGGAGTGCATTGAGGAGCTGTTGCCGAAGTGTGCCAGTAGAACCGATGCAGATCTGCTGGTGCCTCTTCAAAATACTGTGATGCAGTGAGAAGGGAGGCCTGGAATCATGGCAGATGAGCAACTGCTGCAGCAGTGGTTGCATAAACTGATCCTGGACATATGAAGATTCAACTTCAGTAAGCCAAGTCGGAGTAACTGTGGACAAGGCGAGGACTTGGCCCATGTTATCCGTACAGCGTGATAGTGCGTCCGCGACTTTGTTATCCACTCCGCGTTTGTAACAAATCTCATAATCGAAGCCAAGTAGCTTAGCTAGCCATCTTTGCTGCGTCATTGTAGTGACCTTTTGAGCTAAAAAATGTCGTATGCTTTGATGGTCGGTAAATATGATGAATTTGGAGCCAAGTAAATATGAACGCCATCTGTGAACAGCCAAGACAATGGCGAGTAACTCTTTCTCATAAGTAGATAAAGACAGGTTCTTGGGACTGAGAGACTTACTAAAGAATGCAATAGGCCGGCCAGCTTGTGAGAGAACAGCTCCTACGCCAATGGAGCAGGCATCAGTCTCCAAATGGAAGGGTTCTTGAAAATTAGGAAGAGCCAATAGAGGGGCTGAGCACATAGCCTGTTTCAGCTGGAGAAAAGCTGTGGTTGCCATAGGAGACCAAGTAAATGCATTCTTCTTGAGTAGATCAGTCAAAGGTTTTGCAATTAGACCATATCTTGCAATGAACTTCCTGTAGTAGCCAGTGAGACCGAGAAATCCGCGGAGTTGCTTAATATTTGTAGGAAGGGGCCATTTGGCCATTGCTTCAATTTTTTGAGGGTCAGCTTCAACTCCACCAGCACTTACAATGTGGCCCAGGTATTCCAGCTTCTCTTGAGCAAAAGAACATTTAGACAATTTGACAAAAAGTTGATGCTGCCTGAGAGTGGAGAATACTGTTGCTAAATGCTCCAAATGACTAGAAACATTAGGACTGTAGACGAGGATGTCATCGAAGAATACCAGGACATACTTTCGCAAAAGTGGCTGAAATATTTCATTCATAAGAGCTTGAAAAGAAGCCGGGGCATTCGTAAGTCCAAAGGGCATTACCTTGAACTCAAAGTGGCCATGATGCGTCTTGAAAGCAGTTTTGTGAATGTCAGGCGGATGAACTAGTAATTGGTGGTAACCTGACCGCAAATCCAGTTTAGAAAATATACTAGCCCCATGAAGTTCATCAAGAAGTTCATCTATGAGGGGCATAGGAAACTTGTCCTTGATGGTGATTTCATTCAACTTCCTGTAATCTACACAAAATCTCCAGGAACCGTCTTTTTTCTTAACTAGAAGAATGGGAGCTGCAAATGGGCTATGGGAGTGTCTAATTAATCCAGCTTCCAACATTTCTTGTACCAGTTTTTCTACTACTGTCTTTTGCATATATGGAATCTTATAGGGGTTTTGAGACGGTGGATGATGACCATGCTTCAAGGGAATGTGATGGTTGAGAGTGCGGCTAGGAGGGAGGGCAGTAGGAGTTTGAAAAATGTCACTGAATTGTGAGATGAGCTGCTGAATGGCAGGGTCAGGTTGTGAGCAATCATCCTGGACAGTTAGGGAAAATAGATGGCAGAAGAAGGAACTTGCCTTACTGCGCCAAAGTTTAGACAAGCCTTTTGATTCCAGCATACATAGATCAGCATTGTCATGTCCTCCTTGCAAAGTAATTGCTTGACCATTGATAAACAATGTCAACTGCTGCTTTTGTAAGTTCAATGTAATGTCCCCAAATTGCTTCAACCAGTCTCCCCCAAGCACCATGTCGTAGCCTCCCAGGGGCAACACCCTAACCCGTCCTTCAAATAAAACTCCTTGCATGGTCCATGTCAAGCTTTGGCAGACAGCATTGCTTATTAATTGGTCGCCATTAGCAACCTTGACCAGCATTTGCGGTGTGAGGCAAGTGGGCCAGTTGGCAGCTTTCACAACACTAGGATCAATGAAAGAATGAGTGCTCCCAGTGTCAATAAGAATAGACACTGGTTTTTTTCTGATTAACCCCTTGATTAAGAGTGTGTTGGTTGCTGAGCAGCCATGGAGAGCATGTAGAGAAATTTCCATATCAGTGGGTATCTCCTGCAGCAGATTCTCTGTTACAATTTCAGAGAGATCCTCAGTTGCATCAGTAGGCTCATCATCTGTAATCAACATGTATAATTGCTGAGATTTGCACAGGTGCCCGGGCTTATACTGCTCATCGCAATTGTAACAAAGACCTCGCTCTCTGCGTGAACGCATCTGACTGGGAGTAAGCCGTCTGATAGGGGGTGTTGAAGGATGAGGCCGAGAATTGTTCTGCTGTGGTGAGTGGACTGATTTTCTCAAGTTCATGTTATTGTGAGCTGTATTGTAGTTGGGAGTGTAGTAGTTGGAGTGGTTGGGGTGTGAAAGCTGGAGGGGTGGGTTGCTTGTTGGAGTGGCCAAAGAGGTGGAGTATGTATGTGGTCTAGAGTTATAGGACTGAATGTGGGATGGCTTAGAAGTACTTAGTGATTGGGATGCTTCATGCATTCTTGCCAGCGAGAGAGCTTGAGTCAATGAGGTTGGTTTAAACAGTTGGACCAAGGCCTTTATATGAGATTTTAAGCCACTTAAAAAACTGAGGACGAAATATTGCTCATCCAAGTGACGATTATGAGTCAGCATCAGGGAGCGTAATTCTTCAAACTTGTCGAAGTATTCATTTACCGTCCCATGTTGCATTAGTTTATTAAAAGAGTCTACAAAATTGTCCAGGACAGCTTCTTCAAAACGCTCACAAATATCATGACAAAACTGCTTCCATTGTAACATTTCATTTCCTACCTGGTGGTCAAGAAACCAGAGATCTGCCTTACCAGTTAAATGGATCGAAGCCATGCCCACTTTATTAGCTTCTGAGACTTGGAAGAACTCGAAATACTTCTCACATTTTTTTACCCATGATCTTGGGTTTATTCCATCAAAATAAGGAAATTCTAATCTCGGTAGTCTAGGTAACATACCTTGGCTCTCCCAAGGATTTTGGGAGACGGAAGGCTGGTCGATTTGATTCGAAACTGGAGTGGTGGATGAACTTGGTTCTGAATTTCGCACTGGAGCTGGTGGATTTCGAATCAACTGGAAGAGTTGCTCGAACCGTGAGTCCATATGTTTCGCCAATCCTTCCTGTGCGATAGCTAATTGACTGAGTTCATTCTTTAAGAACTCAATCTGGCCTGCCGTTTCGCCGTGATTCTTCTTTGTTTCGCGCATAAAGTGTTCTACCTCCTTCGCCCTAGTTTCCATGGCTTTGAATGCTAGACAATCTTAATCACAGTCCCAACTGGTCGAAAGCTCTGATACCAAATGTCACAATAGTGACTTTGATTCAATCAGAGAAGTAGCTACACTGTCTCAATAACAATTCTGATATTAACAAAGAAGGAACAATTAGAGGAGAGGAATTCTATTAGAACCCAAAAAGGAAGATTACAAGCTAGAGCTCAGTCTGGACTCAGAACTGGCTTAGAATTACAATTCAAGCATGCCTTCTCTGTTTCTCTCTTCCCCTATTTAACTACAGAATTTGTAACTGAATTTCAAAACGCAGCCAATCAGCTTTCTCCACGTGTATGACCCATGTGATGGTATAACAACCTGTGTGTGTGATTACATTCCTACCCCTGAATTCAAAAACCAATATTTTCAAATTTGGCGCCTTCTTTCCAGTTTGGCGCCTCTTTTTTCACTCGATGTAATTTCCTGTTTTGTTGCCTCTTTTCAATTCTGCGTACATGTGACAGAATTTTAGGTTTTCTGCGAGGTGGAAAAATTTGGAAACAGAGGAAGTAGGCGTTTTAATGGAGGAGTAGTGAAGAGTATTTGAAATGGCGGTGTGATGAGAGAAGACGACATAGAGGTGGAGGTGAGGTGAGGTTTAAACAAATGGCGAAAATGACAGAAACTCTCCTTCCCGCTCCCGCACCCACGGTCCACTTGGTTTTGTTTAGGGATGGCAACCGATCGGATTTGAGCAAACCCATCCCCGCTCCGCATATACGTTTATCTTTTTTTTTTAAAACCATCCCTGCCCCGGACGGTTAGGCAGATAGTCGCCCCGCCCCATTAAACCGGATCTGAGATATGAGAAAGAAGAAGAAGAATGGAACCCCCAATCTCTTATCCCCATTCTATGAGAAGAAGCAGGAAGTGAGGAAGAAAAAAAAAAAACAGAGTTGAACCCCTCAATCTCTCTTCTTCTTCTCCCTAAACCACCGAACCCAACTTTGAACTGAACCTCCAACCTCCAACACTAGCATGGATGTTTGAGAGAGATGAACATCATCTCTAGTTTGCTTGCAGCATCTAGTACAGAGTTGGATGTGCACTGCTTGATGATGAACGACATGTCATTGGTGGTGAGCATCGATCGAGAAGATCAATCAATGAACGATATGTGCAATGTGCTTGATGCTTGATGCTACTGATGATAATATTTAACCCAGAACTTGTTGTTGTTGTTGATGCTTGATGTTGCTGATGATAATATGCTTGTTGCTGATGCTTGATATGTTGTCGATGCTTGATGCTTGTTGCTGATTCTTGCTTTTGGTTTCCCACACGAAGCCTTGACCTTAAATTAGAAACCGAGATCAAACCACAGCAAAAAGAAACCCTAGATCTAGTTTGAAAGATGTGAGGTATGAGAGATTGTATGGGTAGGTTTTTTATTTATTTATTTATTTTTCCTTTTAAATGGTCAGGGATGTTTATGTAAATTTTCATACTTAAACGGATATCCGTGGGGCGGATATGGCCAAATCCGTATCCGCCCCGAAACCTGTTTAACCATATTCAAATCTGCCCCATACGGATTGGGTGGGGCGGATATCCGTGAAAATCCGCCCCACTGCCATCCGTAGTTTTGTTTTGTCATCACTGTTAATTTTGTGTTTTATTATTGGACAATTAGTGGTTGACACGTATGGTACTATCATTAAAACCGAGAGAATCTTAGAATCAAAGGACAAGCAAGCAGGAAAGGGGATAATGGACAACGAAAGGGCTTCAAAATGGTGGTTGGAAAGGCCAAGAAAAAACAAGAAGATGTGAGCAGGTCGGCTACCCAAGGGTTGCCATCTTCTTTACAACGGAAGAATGACATTTTCACACTATCCCTGGACCACGTCGCATTATAACATGAGTTCATCTTAACATTATGTTATTCAGTTACAATATATTTATTATTAGACAACGACTTTTTAACACCACATATTCCACTTTCCCAACTATAGATACATTTTTTTACTTTCTTACCCACACCGCCCATTTAAACCATTATTCATTTTTTCCCCTCTCACCCTCTCTTTTCCCCTCTTCAAAAAGAGAGAAGAAAAGAGAGTAGGATGACGATGGTTGTTGTGGCTATGTGGAAGAAAAAGAGAAAGAGGAATGATGATGGACGAGCGATGATTGGAGAACTGGGGGGTTGTTGCGATGACCACCATCACAGGCTCGTCTCCTATATTTCTTGTTGTCGCCCCTCACCGTCCCTCGCAAATCTCCCTTGAGAAGAGAAGGTGACAAAGAATGTAGAAATAGTAGTTTAAATTAGTGGTGGAGGTTAGCAGGTAAAACAAAAAAATGACCTGGTGGTATGGGACAGTGGAATCTGTGGTGTTAAAAATTCGTTGCCTTATTATTATCAGTGGACTGATATAATATGTTTATGGGTTACTCAAACGTCAAGCCAAACAATAGACATATCATGCCCCGATTTTCTAGAAAACGAAATCCTTATATCAACGTAGTATTATCCGTTTCCCCCAAATTCAGGACATAAATTCATTCATATAAAGTAACAGTTGGCATCTATGAAAAAATAATCAATTGCACTATTTACCAGAAAAGAGAGAAATATGTCGCTGGCTGGGATCAACCCCATGATCTAGTGATACCATCCACCACTGCTCAACTACTGAGCCATCATACCTTTGGCAAAACTCATAGTTCTACTACAATAGAATAAATTGTCACCTAGCAAACAAAAGAACTTAGACTCTCGGGATAGCGTGCAACTCCCCTTAGGGTGGGCAAACGGGTCGAGGAATCGCGGATTCAAGCTGAACCAGACCATTTTGCTCCAAACAGTCTGATTTTTAAATTTGTAATTTTAGATACGATTCTGATCATTTATAAAACGATCCGAGTTCGGTTCCAATTATTTAAAATGAAACAGTCTGGCTCTAACCCGTTTTAAATGACATTGTACAAATGTCTTATATTATTGGAGGTTACAAAATGAAATCGTAAATGAAAAAAAACAATAAACACCTAAGCAAACAAACACCTCATTTTCTTTTTTTCTCCGTTGGTTCTCTCTATATTCTTTTCATCTACAGATCTTCTCTTTCACTCACTGTAAATTGTAAAGAGTCTCCACTCTCCACCAGATCTTCATCTTTAGCTCATCGTGGATTGCTTCCACTTGAGAGAGATCCCTCTGTTTCACTCACTTTAGCTCCCCTCTCTCTCATTATCAACTCATCTCTTCTATCTCTCAGTTGTGGTGGTCGTGGTATCTCTCATTATCACTCGCTTGTAAGCAACCCTCTCCAAGCTTTAAACTTCTCTGTTTTTGCATTTGGATTCAATGATCATACAACATACAAGACCAGGGTTGCTTCTTCCAACTTTCAGTCATTTTCGTATTGTTAATTGATTTGTAATCCTCTTCACTCATTTTCAGTTTGTTCATGCTTGCAACAAAGCGACACTGCTTTTTAATGCTTTGGTTTACCTGAACATACAAATTTTTCAATAGACAGGAGCAATTAATTGTTCTTTTGTTAGTTTTTGTGACTTTAGGAGAGAAACACTATTCTATTTATTGTTTGGAAGTTAACTCCTATTCTATTTGTTGTTTGTAAGTTAATCAGGTATCTTCATGTGTTTAATTCTACATTTGGTCAATAAATGATGCAATCATATCGGAAAATGAACTACTTGCTAGGAGATAACACCAGATTTCTTCACTTTTTTCTGAATATTGTTCTGTCATTGAAATTTATATCACCCCTTTAATTGGGGTTTAGGTTCTTTGTTCATATTCATAGAATCATATTAGCAAATTTTTGTATGCAGTAAGGCAAGTTTAGAGCTTTGTCTATTGATTTTTCTTTTATTTATTATAAGACACAAACTAACACCAATTAAAACATTTCCATTGTTTTTTTCCCATTGTCTATCAGTTTGTTTTTTCAAACTTTTAGACTTATTCACCGTTGTACATATTTTGGTATTGTTAATTGATTTTAAATATCAGGTACATACTTTCAACTGAACAATTTACTTCCAATGGTGTTATACAATATATTCACTGATCATACAGAGTGGGAACACATGAAAAAGTTGAAAATTTTGAAGAAGATTGTCCGTCTGTTCCTTGAGAAATTTGTTGAATTCCTTGCAGCTTGCAACTAGTTGCTGGATTTGTTGCTGAATTTGCAGCTTGGTAACCTGTTACAATCTCATGTTTAGTTACAAACTTACGATTGTATCTTGAACAAGTATAAAATGAAAAATAATGAAAAATTGATGTGTAATTTGGAACTGTATGAACCGGATCATTCCAAATGGTTCAAGTTAGGTTCGGTCTCAATGTTCAAAATGAGAGAATCTGGACCGGACCAGATCCGTTAATTTTAAACGGTTCGAGTTAGGTTCCTTTAACTTTGGAACTGAACCGGACCGTGCCCACCCCTAAACTCTCTAGCAAGGCTCGACCTATACGAAACAAACTTTTTTAACCTCGCCCAAAACTACTAATTCTGAAACAAAACTAGTCGGCTACATTTTCAAATGAATGTACTCAAGAAGCCAAAGTCCATTTTGGTCACCAATTAAGCTAGTGTGAATGGCGGGGAATAAAGTACAATCGAAAAAAACCAAACCAAAACATGTAGTTCCTCCACAAAGCAAATGTCTAAGGAAGGTTAATTAAAATTTATAGCATATTTTAGTAGTTATTTACCTTTCCTATACTTACCCAGTGGAAGTTGACCATGGCAAGTCTGACCTGCAGAAACGTTAGTTGACTTATCATCCTGCACAAAAGGATTAAAAGACAATAATTGTAATACTTGAATGAAACTAAAATTAATCGATTAGGTCAGTTGGATCCATACATTAATCTTTTTTAGTTACATTATTCAGTTTCAGTAAATTAGAATTGGTCACCTTAGACTACAACACATTCACACCACCTCCGTACCGAACATACATGCCTATATGACTCTCTCATATAAAGGAGAACTTATCACTCATCCATGTCTAAGTGGGGACACATCATATACGAACATGTATCACCGGATACTATTTAACTATATGAGTAATATAAAAGCCACTTTTGAGCTATCAATGCGCATCATAAGTCACGACACATTTTTTATGAAAAAAAATTAAGCCTATTTTAAGCATTTCAAAAACCACCAAATTTCTGCAATACTCAAAGTAAAGGTTACTTAGTTTCTCTATAAGAAAATGTTGCCCTACTCCGCAAGACCTAACTCGAAGGTTATTTAGTTTCTCGATAGGAGAGGGAAAAACATAACCAACAAGATATGTGGTAGTTATAAAGGATACAATTCAATGTGATTTAAAGATAAGAATTAAAAGTTAGGGTTGGGATCCTGAGACTCACATTTTTTACTTAGATACAAACTCAAATAATGGGCCATTAGATTGTTGTTGATCCTATGGTTAATAATAACGAAAAATGACTTTTAGGGTCTACTTTTTCACAAATATACAATTTAGATACCATAGTTGATGTAATGGCTAATTTGTGCCTAATTTTATACTTTTATGACTAACAAAGACTCTTTTATTAACCTAGGTTAACCCATAAAGTTATATGACATATTTACCCTCATAAACAAATAGAAACATAATTTTATAGTTTTATGACCAACAAGGACTACAGAAAAAAAAAATATTTATATATATACCTACATTAATTGTTATTGAACGATAATTTTACTTACTCTTTGTTATTGACCAACAAGGATTACAGAAAAAAAAAAAAAAAACCTACGTTAATTGTTATTGACCAATTTTAGTTTGTTAGTTTTATTTACCAACAAGGACTACAGAAGAAAAAAAAAACTACGTTAATTGTTATTGAACGACAATTTTAACAATGACTACGAAAAAAAAAACATTAGCATGTTCACTGACCTGAAAATAATGGACATCATATGATAAATCCTAATTTTATTCAAGTTAGTGAACATGCTAATGTTTTTTTTCTATAGTTCTTGTTAAAATTGTCATTTAATAACAATTAACGTAGTTTTTTTTTTTTTTTTTTTTCTGTAGTTCTTGTTGGTCAATAAAACTAACAAAGAGTAACTAAAATTGGTCAATAACAATTAACGTAGGGTTTTTTTTTTTTGTAATCCTTCTTGGTCAATAACAAAGAGTAACTAAAATTATCGTTCAATAACAATTAATGTAGGTATATATTTTTTATTTTTTCTGTAGTCCTTGTTGGTCATAAAACTATAAAATTAGGTTTTCTATTTGTTTATGAGGGTAAATATGTCATATAAATTTTCGGTTAACCTAGGTTAATAAACGAGTCCTTGTTAGTCATAAAAGTATAAAATTAGGCACAAATTAGCCATTACATCAACTATGGTATCTAAATTGTATATTTGTGAAAAAGTAGGCCCTAAAAGTCATTTTTCGTTATTATTAACCATAGGATCAACAACTCCTAAACACCAAATAATAACACATTAGAAATGCCATGTTATGGGGTCGTTACATTATACACACATCAAAATGAATCTCGTCCCGAGATTCTATAAATGAACAACTCCGGATGCATCTATTTCACCTTGTCCTCCATCTACCAAATTAAATCGTTCTCCTTCTCACTCCACTAAACTTTCACCAAATTTATTGTCCTTTTTACGAAATTGTTTCACATCACGATCCACAATCTTGACCGGTCGTACTATTTGGGTAAATTCATCATTAATCTTTATTTCTGTGGGTTGGACAATCTAAGCAGGATCTTTCACACACTTCCACAACATGAAAATGTGAAACACATCATGAACGACTGATAAACTCGGTGGCAAGGAGAGTCTATAGGCTAGACTCCCTAGTCGAGCAATGATCTTAAACGGTCCCACAAATCTAGGACTCAACTTCCATTTTCCTACCAAATCTCAATACACCACGCATAAGTGAAACCTTGAGAAAGACAAGGTTCCCAACCGCTTTTGGTTAGCAAGACTCTTCTGTCGGCTTTGAGCATTTTTTTTATCTGTTATCTAATAACATGCATCTTCTCTGATGTCTCATGGACAACCTCTGGTCCAAGCAAAAGTGTGTCACCGACCTTCGCCCAACAGGATGGTGATCGACAAGGCCTCCCATATGAAGCCTCAAATGGGGCCATAAAGCAAACTCTATGAGAGGTATATAATTCTCCCAACTACCACCAAAATCAAGCACACATGCCCAAAGCATATCTTTTAGAACTTGATTCACCCCCTCAGTTTGACCATCAATCTGAGGATGATAAGCAGTACTCAAATCTAGCCCCATTCGCATAACTCGTTGAAAACTCTCCCAGAACTCATATGCAAATAGGGGGTTTCTATCCGATCCAATGGACATTGGTACCCCGTGAAGCCTAACTACCTCACGGATGTATCGTCTAGCTAACTGATTGTTAGTACGATGCACACTAACAAGAACAAAATGCGCGGACTTAGTCAAACAGTCAACTATGACTCAAATCAACTCATTACCTCGTCGAGTCTTCAGTAAGCCATTTACAAAGTCCATGGCAATATTCTCCCACTTTCAGGTAGAAATCTCCAAAGGCTGCAACAAACCCAATGGTTGTTGATGTTCGGCCTTCACTTGTTGACAAGTGAAACACCGTGATACATGATCTCCCGCATCTTTCTTCATACCTTCAAACCAGAAGGTGCGCTTAAGATCATAATACATTTTAGTGCCTCCCGGGTAACTGATAAAATGTGACTTATGAGCCTCATTCATAATCTCTTTCTTCAACCTATCAATATCGAGCACACAAAAACTCACGTGAAATCTCAAACCACTAGCGGACCCAACTGGCAACTTTGAAGGACAATCATCTAACTTATCAAGCACCAAGTCCTATAATTTGCTCAACAAATAAGAATCCTTTTGTTGTTCCTCTAGAACCCTGTTGATCAAAGAAGATCGAATGGATCATAAACTACCAACATAACTCGTGTTCGTCCCTTGGACAAACTGAACATCATAAGAAGAAATGGCCTTTAAAGACTTTCACTCCTCTACCATGAGTGAAGCCATGATAGTATGTTGTTGACTAAGAGCACCGACTACTACATTTTCCTTACCTGGGTGATAAAGAATCTCAAAATCATAACTGCTAATGAACCACCCACCTTTATTATCTCATATTCAGCTCCTTCTATGAAAACAAATACTTGAGACTCTTATGATCCGTGAACAACTCGAAATGTTCCCGATAAATGTAGTGTTGCCACATCTTCAAAGTAAACACCACTGCTGCTAATTTCAAATCATTGGTAGGAGTTCTCCTCTCATGAAGGTTCAACTGCCGTGAGGCATATGACACAACCTTCTGGTTATGCATGAATACACAACCCAAACCTGTGCCACTAGCATCAGTGAAAACAACCAACTTCCCACATTGCACTAAAATAGTCAAAATGGGTGTTGTAGTTAACCGATGTTTCAATTCCTGAAAAGCTTTTTCACACTCATTGTTCCAAATAAACTGAACATTTTTCTGGTCAACTTAGTCAAAGGGGCAACAATAAGAGAAAACTTCTCGATAAATCTTCTGTAATAACAAGCTAACCCTAAGAAGTTTCTCACCTCAATTGCATTTGTAGGTTGTTTTCAGTCCCTTACTACTTTTACCTTATCTGGGTCTATTGCTATACCATGGCTAGAAACAACATGCCCTAAGAATTTCACATATTTCTCCAAATAATGGCACTTGCTGAATTTCACATACAATTTTTGATCTCTCAACATCTGTAAAACTATCCTGAGACTGTCTATGTTCTGCTTCACTACGGTAATAGACCAAAATGTCATCAATGAAAATAATGACAAATTTGTCCAGGTATGACCGAAAGATTCGATTCATCAGATCCATAAAAAAGGTTGGGGCATTTGTCAACCTAAAGGCATGATGAGGAACTCATATAATCTATATCTAGTACGAAAAGCCATGAGAGGGATATTAACTTCTTCAACACCCGTCTGATGATATCCAGTTCGCAAGTCAAATTGAGAAAATACCATTGCTCCCCTCAATTGATCAAGAAGGTCATCAATTCGAGGCAACATGTACTTGTTCTTAATAGTTACCTTGTTCAATTCTCTATAGTCGATACACATCCTCAAGATACCCTTTCTTCGAAACGAATATTGCGAGTACTCCCCACGGAGAATTACTAGGATGTATGAACCTAGTTCATAGACACCTCAAAAGGATTACACATATATACATTAACATGAATAACATGTGAATAAGTTTCAAAAAATTCAAACAAAAACACTAAAATTACGCTTTTTGCAACATCTCATCAAACTGGACTTTCATCTCGTTCAGCTCCTTGGTGCCATCATGTATGCCGCTTTAAAGATAGGAGAGGTTCCAGGTACCAAATCAATTTGAAATTCAACATCACACTTAGGTGTCTCCAGAAACACATCCTCATAATCCCTTACCACTTCTGCATCTCGAATTTCTTTATCTGACTTCCCCACCGAGTAAAGAAAATTAGTCATCATCGATTCTTCACTATTTCCACAAGTATGAAAAATAGGGGGCATGCTTGGAGCATGAATGAAAACTATCATCTTTGCACAATTAAGAGCGACAAGGTTCTTATGCAATCAATCCATTCCCAAAATAAGGTCAAAACCCTCAAAGTCATGTACAATCAAATCAACAAGTAAAACTTTATCTAGGAATAAAATCATAAAATTCTTCCATAATTCATATAATGTGAATGAGCCTCCTAAAGGGGTTATAACACATAATGGTATAGCAAGTGGCAAAGTTTTCAACTTTTCTCGATTAACCAACCGTCTAGATATGAAAGAATATGATGCATCGGTATCAAATAAAATTCTAACATTAGAGATAAGAAAATCAGGAGTACCTTTGAAGTTTTCTTGAACTGTTAGTGCGACAAATACACGCCCTTGGGGGGTTTTACTTGCCTATTATGTTGGATGTTCCTAAAAATAGTCTCACGGCTTTTGATCCAAACATTTGCATATCTCATGTTATCGCTTGTGAACCTCCTACCACCCAAAGTCCGAAACTTCTTGACCTTTCTAGCAAAAGGTTCACCCTGACCATCTTGTTGCAACCCTTGTAGCAATTGCATCATCATAGTTTGACTCAACTGAATCGTATTTCACCCAGTTCATTCCCACTTTTATTGTCATCTTCATTTGGAACAACATTCTCATTGCGACCGTTACGGTTTGCATTTGAATTATGACAGGTATGTCCTTCACCCATATCCTTCAAAAAAATTGACAATGATTAGATACTCCATAAGATCCACAAAACACTACATTTCTCAGCCATAACCACATTCCGATGATCCCCTAGACTCTCCCTAGCCTTGAGTAAATTATGCTCTAATACCAAAATGTAACGCCCCGATTTTTTAGAAAACAAAATCCTTATATCCACGCAGGATTATCTGTTTTTCTCAAATTTGGGACATGAAATTCATTCAAATAAAGTAACAATTGGCATCCACGAGAAATAATCAATTGCACCATTTACCATAATAGAGAGAAATAAAAAGTTTAATCTAAATAGTCCATCAAAATGGATGAAACTAATATTAAAATCTCGTAGAGCCGACTCTAACAAGTTCAACTAAACATGAACATAACTCTCCCAAAAATAAAAATGCAGCTCATAGTTATACTACAGTAGAACTAATTGTCACCTAGCAAACAAAAAAACTTAGACTCTTGGGATAGCGTGCAACTCCCTATCAAGGCTCGACCTGTACGAAACAGACTTCTCTAACCTCGTCCGAAACTACTAATCATGAAACAAAACTAGTCGCCCACTTGGGTCAACAATTATGCTAGTGTGAACATTATTCATTTCAAAATCAATAAAATACCATGGAATGACAAAGAATAAAGTACAATTGAAAACAACCAAACCAAAACTTGTAGTTCTTCCACAAGGAAAATGTCTAAGGCTAATTAAAATCTCTAGTATATTTTAGTAGTTATTTACCTTACTTATACTTACCTTGTGGAAGTTAACCATGGCAAGTCTGACCTGCAGAAACGTTAGTTGACTTGTCATCCTGCACAAAATGATTAGAAGAATGAAACTAAAATTTATCCATTAGGTCAGATGGATCCATACAATAGTATTTTTTAGTTACACTTAGACTACAACACATTTGCACCACCTTCGTGCCAAACATACATGCCCATATGCCTTTTTCATATAAAGGAGAACTTCTCCGTCAACTATGTCTAAGTGGGGACTCATCACATACGGACATGCATCACCGGATACTCTTAACTATATGAATAACATAAAAGCCACTTTTGGGCTATCAACGCGCTTAAGTCACATCACATTTTTTATAGAAACATAATTAAGCCTATTTTAGGCATTTCAAAAACCACCCTATTTTCCGCAAGACTCAACCTGAAAATTACTTAGTTTTTCTATAAGAAATGCGTGCCCTACTCCGCAAGATCCAACTTGAAGATTATTTAGTTTCTCTATAGGAGAAAGGGAAAATGACAGCAAGAGATGTGGTAGTTCTAATGGATACAATTCAATGTGACTTAAAGATAAGAATTAAAAGTTATTCATATCACTTATTGTGATATCTCAAAATGCTTATACAGTGACACTTTGTCAGATCCACCTATTCTTTTAGGGAACACAACAATTTTTATGAACAAATCTAAATTCAATCATATCCAGTTAGCATATTGTCAGATAATTAGTAAGAAACTTATGTTAGACTAAACTCAAGAGATCTCTATAAATTCAATCATGTAAGCATGTAACTTATCTATGTGTTAATAGGATATTTTTCATAAAGCATGGACACATTCGCAAATATAATATTCCACATTTGTGGAACATTTAATTTCCCTTACAAGATGCAACCTCATTTGACTTTATACCCCATATCCCATTGATTTGCTTTAATTTTGACCCCACGACCTTACATAGACTTACAAAAAAACTTGCAGACTTATAACATTCAAACCTTCCATAACTAGCAAGTTATATCTCTTTCCATTATAATTCCACAATATTTGATTTGAGGGTTGAGGGATAAAACTGAAACTCAGCCCCACCCCACCACTTTGTTTAATAAAAAAAACAATGAACAATACAAAGACATGCCTCAAATCATTGCACAAAGAATAAATAATGCTCATCTGGCCCACTTTAAAAAAACTAACAAAAAAAAGGATACATGTATGATAAACAAAACAAAATAATAATAATAATAATAATAATAATAATAATAATAATAATAACAACAAAAAGGTTGGTAGGAAATATACCATTCCAATCAGCTCCACACCACTTCTGTTGACTCCCACTCCTCAAAAGAACCGGTTCGATCAAAAGGAGACCACTCCAATTTGATCCGACAAAACCCTTTTCAAAGAAACATGATACCTCAACCCTACTTCACCTAAACTTAGTTACACCCATTATACATGTCAAAATAAGAAGCTTCATAACAGTAAGAAAGCAAACAATAATGGAAAGAGAAACACATATAGAGGAATCGAAGAAGACTTGTAAACAAAGATAAAGATAAAGGAGACAAAAGTTAAATCAAACAACCACTAAAAGAATAAAGAAAACTTACTAGTTTTTTCTTCTTTTTCTTTATTTTCTCGTGTTTTTTTCACAAACTTCTAGCGGTTGGATAATGAATTAATCCCTAACTTAAACCTAAAGAAGGTAATCCCTAACCAAAATTATATTGGTACTTTTTTTTTAATTTCATAACCTAAACACCAAATAAATAATACCAACACACTGTAAATGTCAAATTATGGGGTCGTTACAAGACATTTACATCAAAATTAATTTAACGAATGCCAACAATATGTAATGACTAAAATGGTTAATGGCTCCAGCTGAGCCAAGCCAAAAAGATATGTTTATTTAAAAAAATCTAAAAAATTCTGGAGAATCCCATGTCTCCTATTTTTTTTTTCTCTTGCTTCCTCTTCTTTTCGGCAATTTTCTTTTTCTCTACATTTTATTTTTTGTCTCTAAAACTAATTTTCTTGGTTGCACAGATCCCAACAAATTAACAGGGATTTATTTTCCAAATGGGAACATACTCCAATTGGCGATCCTATTGGATTCACATATGTGATTGATATGAAAATAGTTACTTTCAACTCCTTTCCACAACAAATAATAGATATTAGTGACAACACCCATCCACATAACATCTTCGATGGGGTTGGTCCATACATGTTTGACGTTGTCCATCAAGTTTGAACCAACATGCAGTGGAGAATATGGAAGAAGGTACCCTACAACTTGGTGGTTCTTTAGTTTCCACAGACTTCAAAAGTTATGATTTTGGTGAGATTGATGAAATACCAAAGTTTGACTTTGATGTTTTCCTTAATGTTGATGGCTATGAAAGACACACACAAAGACGATGAAGAAAAGAAGTAATAGTGTTATTGTGGATCATATGACTTGCAATGCTTAGCATATATCAAAGTACTTCCTAGCAATTAAAGAGTACTTCCGTAGCAATTAATGAGTTATTGATTTATGTAATAGCTAGTTGTTTCTCATTGTTAGAAAATGGGTGAACTAGGATTGTAATTTAATTGGGATGTGTACAACCATGAAAATTAGCTTCTGAGAAAAACACAATGTAGAAAAGAAGAAAATTGCAGAGAATAAGGGGAAGTAAGAGAAAAAAAAATGGAGAGTGTGATTCTCAAGAATTTTTTATTTTTTTAGGAAACATATTTGTTTGGCTTGGCTCAGTTGGAGCCATTAGCCATTTTAGATTTGGTTAGGCCAGCTCATTACATATCGTTGGCATCCGTTGGATTAATTTTGATCTAAAGGTATATTGTTTGGGTTGGTGTCTGAGTAAAACACTTGAGTCCCAGGATCCCGATCCTACGTTTATTATTAGCATATTATCCGTTTCGTTGGCACTTCACATATACTTTTTTCCTGCTAATTATCATGCACTGGATGCACTCACCGCCATCCTCACCATTGCCCTCAATCGGTTTCATAAAAAAAATCATATTTTTAATGTAAACTAATTTGTTTAGGTGCAAGCCTGTTTTACGGTAAAAATACTAACTTTTTAAGAGTCAAATTCGGTTAAAATTAGAATCAATTGTTGTTCATTAAAATGTTCTTCCGTTTCTTTGAAAATATTATACTTAGGCAAGTAAAAATACTTACATGTTTTAAGAATAAAATATATATTTTGAAATTTTAAATGTTTGTATTAATAATTGGTTTTGTTAGAAAGATATTCAAAGTTGCATTTCAACGATACCAAGTTTACCAAAATCCGACAATTAGGTAGATAATTATGATAATTTTCATTTTTGAAAAAAAGGAAAACATAGCATTTTCTCTCTTCGCCGCATGTACATTTCACTAATTTTTTACATTATTTTTCATTTTCTTTGTCCTTCTACATGTTTTAAATTTACAAACATGTCAATATAAGAAATGAATCTCAACCCTCAACAAATTTCCCAACTTTCAATCCTAGCCATCTTTTATCTTCAATCATTAGTTTGTCCTAGTCAGCAACGAACAGTAAAATACCACTATGAATTGTAATACAGATATAGATATAAATTATTAATGGAGTGTCAAATTGCACATTTCACTAACGCAATTACACCATCTAAGATGGTGCAAGCAACTCTTAACCCCACTTAATAGAGACAATGAGGAGACAAGATAGGTTGGCGCGAATTCAAGTTGTCTCACTTTTCGGCGTTATCTCAGAGAGCGCCAGAAGAATACTACTATAGTTTGTAGGTCAAACATATTTTTTTTACCCCTAATTAAGTGTGTATTATTTCTTTTTAAAAGTTTCAAACTTTCACTACTTATTGTGGATGCTTTAAAGGTTGTTTTGTTGATCAACAATTGTGAAGAAATTAATGGAAAGTTTTTTTTTTCTTTTTTCTAAATAGTTTTAGACAAAACAATTGTTTGTTGGCTTGGTTGTTTCATTGTTGGCTCCCACTTTTGACATCACCATTTTTGTTAAAGCACACCACCACCTACTAAACGACACCATCAATATAACATAATTTTCTCCAATTTGTCCCCCTCCTCTCACCCTTTATTCTCATCTCTTTCAGGAACAACACGACCACTGCACCGCCTCTCCCTGCTGCACTGCACCTCTTATTCTAATTTCTTCTTCTTCATCATCTTCTTCTTCTTCTCCTCTATTCCACTTCTTCTCCTATATGTTTTTCTCATTCACCCTCCCATAGGCTCCTACAAGTGGCAAACCCCCATGTACAAAGGTCTGTGCAAGTGAGGAACCCCACTTACAGGAACCTGCTCAAGAGCAAAGAAGAAAAAACAGAAAAGAAGATAAGAAAATGAATATAGGAGTTGAAGAACCAGATGAGAAGATGATAGAGGTGCGACTGGTGGTGGTAGGGTGAGGTAGTGGTGGTGTTCATGATAGAAAAGAGAGGTGGTGGTTTTTTTTGTTTTATTTATAATGGTGGTGTTCTTTAGCACATTAAAAAAAGTGGGTGGTGGTGTCATTCAACAAAATTGGTGGTGTCAAAAGTGGGAGCCTTCATTGTTTCTTCTACATCTCATCCCTAAAAAAATGTCATTGCGGTTGCACTCTCTATGATTCTTCATCACATTGTCGTTTCCCATCCCCCCCAAACAATTATTGTTTCAATGGTATTTTCTAGCTTTTATATGATTTTCACATTCTTTGATAGTATTTTTGGAATGGTCTGTCTGCAATGTCCAATGTTATGTTTGCAGTTGATATTACAAACATCCTTCAATACAATGCATCATCATCAGTTTATTGTTTTGATTTTTCCTTATCAGCAACCGTGTTTACTTCCCTCGGTAGGGCAATCCCCCCTCCTTTTTAGAGTCGGCTCTAATCACAAGGTTATGACCATCAAATGTTGCAAAATTTTGGTTATGACCATCAAATGTTGCACAATTTTGGAATGTGAGCTAGACTTCACATTTTTGTTGACATTTATGTCTCCTAGTAATTTGCATGTGAGTGGTGAACATTAATATGTAGATTGAAATAAGTCAAAAGATTTTATTCATCTCCTTGATACTGCGTATGACAGACTAGTCCTTAGAAGCTGAAAGAAACCAAGAAACATTAGACGATTGAGGCTTCCAAGCCAAAAAGAAATAAATTATGTTAAGGGCCTATTTGGTAGATTGTCTTGCGTGGGAAATGAAATCCAATTCTTATGTGAATCTTGTTTTCGTTGTTTAGTTGTCTATTTAAGTACAAAAAAATCATTATGCACATGGCTGATTTTCCCATTTCTCACGAGAATCGAAGTTCTTGCAACCTTTTGGAAACGAAATTCACGGAAACGGTTTCAACTCTCATGTTTGTTTTCCATGCTACTAAATGGATTGCATTAACTAAACGAACTGGATTAGATAGGTAGTAGAGGGAGAACACAAAAATCTATCTCACCAATCCCTATCAACGATAAGATCAAGAGTTGCTACAATAGCATATTATAAGGTGTAATAGGAGTCGTGTATTTTTAGATGCCCAAATTCTAGACAGCCTGGGATCTGCTGCCTAGGGGGGCAAAATTGTATTTTCGCCTCCCCCCCGGCAGCAAACCAGGCTGTCTACCCAAGCTGTCTAGAATTGTTTCTTTTAGATGTGAACAACACTAGTTTTTACTCATAGAGTAGTTATTATCACAACAACTTGCAATTTTAGGTTTTCTGACTGACCCAAACATTTGTTCAAAAGGTTGTAAGCCCTATTTCCATATGATCTAGGCTGCCTGTTTTGTGCCTTGTTTGAGAGTGTTTTTTTTTTTTTTTGAACACTTTTTACCCCTTCTCTTTAAAACACAATTACAAACACCATCTGCAAAATGAGCAAAAGTGTAAAAAAATCCAAAATAAGACACAAAAGAGGCACCCAAATAAGGCAGGCTAGAATTTTTCGAATTTGATTACGATGGCCATCCATTTTACCAAAAGTCTTTAAGAAAATATTTTCGTGAGGTGAGAGGAAAGAATATTTTTCCAAAGTGCTATTTGTTGTTTTTTCTCTGTTAGTATGTATAACAGAACTGGTGTTTCTCTTTTAAATAACCAAGCCCAACATCGTCAAGCTCTTCATACATTATTCACTCAACTCCAATTCGCTGGTCACAATACCACTCAATACGTTCTCTCCTCCGTGCTCAAATCCTGTGCAAAACTAGAAGCTTTACCTCAAGGAAAACAAGCTCATTGTGTCATACTGAAAAATGGTTTCAACACTGATGTAGTTCTAATGACATCTCTCCTTCACATGTACTCTAAATGCACCGTCATTCAAGATGCCTATCAGGTGTTTGACGAGATGCCTAATCGAGACCCCATTGCCACCAATGGAATGATTTCCAGGTTATGCCATTCTGGCTTCACATTGGATGCCATTCAACTATTCCAAACCATGCATGTGAGAGATGTGGGTTCGTGGAATTCACTAATATCATGACTAGCATGGAATGCTGAGGGTGACAAATCTCTTTCCTCATTTCGGGGGGTGTATTGTATCTGGATTTTGTGGGCAATTTAATAAATTCCATGGATTCTGAAAATCCAAGTGTATTCAATTTGGATTTTAAAAAGTCCACAAAAGTCTAGGGGTATTCAATCAGGATTTTAAAAAGTCTTTCTGAAATCCACAAAGTCTAGAGGTATTCAATATGGATTTCAGAAAGTCCACAAAAGTTTTAGGGTATTCAAAATATCATTCATATTTATGGATTTGGAAAATCATGGATTCTCATGGACTTTGTAGTGTTAGGTATAAATAACAAAGTTCAATAGTTTGCCAGCCTCCATATCAAAGATTTCAACGTGAAAAAAAGTCTCTCAAAGTTCTTCCTTGTGCCAGCCGCGAAGAGGTTGGTTCTCATCCTCTTGTTTTCTCGATTCTTTTTCTATCTTTGCATAAAAGTGTTCATAGTTGTATCGTTGATGATTTTGGGTTAGGGTTTGGATTAATTAGGGTTTATAAATCGTTGTGTTATATATGATAGCCCCTTTAGATCCCTGGAAATCGAAAACTATTGAGTACTTCACTTTTCCTTATACGATGCTGAATACATTAAACAAGCAACAATCTCTTTGTTTAATTGACGAAACTCATGGCTTATAACATAAACTATGGATTTATAAAATCTACATAGGATAAGGTATGAAGTTACCAAAGATTCTAGCTCATTCATAAAATAATTATACCTCTGTAATGAAAAATAATGTTTTGAAGCTCAAAACATCTCATCAAATTAGGCCAACGGTAGCTTAGGTTGCTGTAAAGTCGTCATTGTCAGGCACAGTGAAGTCTTCAAATACTTTACCAGTGAATATAATAAAAACCAAACAGAGAAGTGGAATAACTTTAGTCTGCTGAACACCCATTAAGCATTATCTGTTAGCTAAATCCTGAAGCAAGAATATATGCAATTTTATTAACTTCCAAGTCACTTGAAATAAAAAGATCAGAACTCCCCATGACAACATGAACACCTTTGAACACAAGCTAGCATTGGGTCTACTAGTATATTTGGTTGGATATTATGGCTTACAATCCCTTGTGTATATGTTTTTGCCGCCGGTTATCTTCTCAGGTATGTTTTTAATGGTTAATTGGATCATATATGCTATATATATGATATTTTGCTATAGTTGGTTGCGTATGACTAGATTTATGTAACTATGGTTTTGACTTCCATGTGTTTGGATCATGACCAGATGAATTTCCTCCTGAACCAGAAAATGATCCGGTAGAGAATGATGAAGATAATTTTGAATGGGATGATATTCAAACCCAAGAGCAGCAAAGAGAAAATGCTAATCAATGGAGAATGAGTATTGCTAATCAAATGTGGGCAGCAGCTCAAACAAACGTCAACGTTGCTAACAATGATAATGAAGAAAGTGACCATGATCATGAAGGAGAAGAATGATCATAATACAATTTTATGGACGTTTACTTCTTATTTTAAAGATGCTAATTAACGATCTTTTCTTTTTCTAGTTTTTTTTAGCACATGTATCTCTATTTTATGGACGTTTTTTTATTTCATCACTATTTACCAACTTCTTTTTTATCTTGCAAATAATTAGAAATCTGTAAAAGTCATTCATACAAAGTCCGTGGATTTTCATAAATCTCTAGAAAGTCTGTAGTAAAAGTCTATGGATTTAAGAAATCAGCAGAAGTCCGTGGACAATTTAAAGAGTCTGTGGACAATTTAAAGAGTCCGTGGACTTTTCAAATTATTTATCAATTCCATAAGAATCCATATACAATACACCTCCCTTCGAATAATGCGGTTTGAGGGAGTTCAAGTGGATGAACTGACAATGGTTACCATAATCTCGGTCTGTGCTGATCTAGCCACGTTGGGAAATGGTAAACTAGTACATGGATTGGTGATTAAACGTGGGTTTGAGCTATATGTTCCGATTGGGAATGCTATGGTGGACATGTACGCTAAATGTGGATGCATGTTTATGTTTTTACACTGTACCATGGAAGAATGTGCTGTCATGGACTTCTCTAATTATGGGTTTTGGCAAACAAGGGCTAGGATTAGAGGCTCTCAATGGATAGAGGGTGTTTTACCTAACAAACTCACATTCTTGGGTGTTCTCTTTGCATGTAGTCATGCAGGACTGGTACAAGAAGGATGGAGGTGCTTCAATACTATGATCCATACCTACTCTTTGCAACCAATGATGGAACATTACACTTGCATGGTCGATCTTCTAGCTCGGTCAGGTCTTCTTGTTGATGCAGGTCTTCTTGTTGATGCAATAACATTCCTAGAAACACTGCCAGTTGAACCTGACGATAAACTTTGGACAGCGCTTCTCAGTTCATGTTACTCCTACAAGAATGTAGAGTTGGTAATGTATGTTGGAGAGAAACTATTAGAATTGGAACCCGAAGAAGCTGGGCCTTACATGTTGCTATCCAACTTCTATGGTGTGGTTGGAGACTTGGAGGGTGTCGCAAAGGTCAGAAAATTGATGACAGAGAGGAATTAGGAAAGTCAAGGCTTGTACATGGGTCAAAATCTATAACACGGTGCATACCTTCGAGTCCAGGGATAGATCCCATCCTCATTATAAATACATATATAGTTACTTGAAGGATCTGATTCAAAGAATGAAAGGTTTTGGGTATGTGCCTAATATCAGCTTGGTGGCGCAAAATGTGGATAACATAACAAAGGAAGAGATACTTCTCGGACACAGTGAAAAGCTTGCCATTGGACTAGCACTCATCAGTACTCCCCCAGGAACTCAAATTACTATTATCAAGAATCTTCGAATTTGCACAGATTGTCATGTAGCAGCAAAGCTTATTTCAAAAATTGAAGGAACAAAGATTGTGGCAAGGGACTCAAATCGATTTCACCGATTTGTCAATGGAGTTTGTTCGTGTGGGGATCAATGGTGAGATATTGGTGGCATCTTATGTTGTATAGAAGAACTTAAACTAGGTAAACAAAAGTCGAGTTTTGGTCAAGGTAAGCTTTTGATCACTTCAGCCATACTTTTTATGTACTCTGCCAAAAATATCATGCATTTCATTAAATTATAACCATGTCTCAATTGGATGTATGTTCTTCCTCTCCACTACTCAACTCTGCGGGGCTGCCAGATTACCAATTGTTTTATGTTTTAAGCTGTTTTTGAATTCGAAACATGTACACCACTTGGTTAGAACTGCTCACACGCCATCTTTTAGTTTAATTCATTCTGTACAAATGAGATCTTGAAGCTAATAAACTTAACATACCTAAACTAGTCATTGCTCCAGATGCCCTTGATGGTGGGATCACACCAAAATTTGGGTGTTTCAGGATCATGTTTTCCTATTCCCCAAGCTTATTTATAGAAAAATCTGAGCATAATAAGATATTTTTAAGAATAATTTGAAATTAAAGGCTAAAAATTAGAATTTATTTTTTATTTGTTATTTTATAGGCTCTGCTAGTCATAGCATGAACTGTGGTGCATAGAAAGTACATGTTAAGATCAAAAAGTTTCAGAAGCAGGACTGCCATCCCAATAATGAATATCACCTCAACACAAATGCATAAACATTGCATAAAACAAGAGTATGGCCACACAGCAAAGACTATCAGGGCTTCATATTCCTAAGAAATCATAACTAAAATTTACTCTTGAGCTTACCTAACCTGGCTCATTCAAGTGTCATAAATAATAGAAATTTCTCGGTCACTGACTGAATACAGTTAAATGGGGTTATTTCAACAAAAAATAACAGATTCATACAATCAGTTCATTTTCATTGTGGTGTGATACCATGAAATTGTTTCTCTGCATTCTAAGTATCAAACACTAACCAATGTACGTCAATTATTGCAATGCCATTGTATCAATAATAAATAATAAGATATAATAGTCATGCATTCAAAGTTTCAAAACAAAAACTGCCACCGGTTATAAAATCACAACAGAAAACCCACACTGGATACAAAAAACACAACTGTAAATAATCACAACACAAAGTTTAACATATTGGACAAATCGTTATGCTATATTTTGACGAAAACACACAAAAGATGTACACCTAAAAGTAAACTTCAATATTGTCTGAAAGTGAGATTAAGGCGCCCAGGTTTGAGGTTGGTTTCTTCTGCCAGGAACTTCGGTGCCGAATTTGCTGTAATTGATGGTACACCATGGAAAACATGTCTGGACTTGCCACCAAATATTAAAACATCTCCAGATTCCAGAAGAACTTCAGCAGCCTTGTCAACATCTCTGTCATCACCATACAAGAACAATGCACTGTCACCAATTGAAAAGGATACTACTGGTAATCTTTTTGAAAGGCTTCCGTTGCTCTCATCTCGGTCCTATTTAAAATGAGAAACAATTAGAAAATCAATTAAGTGTCAATTCAGATAGGTAGATCAAAGGTCTAGACATCGAAGAAATAGGCTACAATTCTTCTAGTCGTGGAAAAGAAAAAGCTTCCAAGAAAATCAACAATTTTCTGGCCATTTAGTCACTTCAGTATGGTAGATCATATTGTGACAAGACAATAAGTCTAGCACAGTGGTTTATCTCACTTAAACGTTAAATCCTTATTACTGAATCTCGACACTTACCTTTCTTGTTAGACAAATACATAACAAATTATACAAATCTTTCAAGTGTTTTTAAAAAGAGAACGGAACTTCTGAAAGGGATTTCCTTTTTTTTTTTTAATGTATTGGAAGGAGTTTTAAATTTTTGCACGTGGTCTGAGAGGGGGTCCGCATATGTGACTTTAAAAGACTGTTTCCTGGGATCTCTTAAGTGTACAAGTCCAAAAGGGTTGGTTAGTCAACTGGGGTGTGTGAATGAAGAATAGGGTGGAACCAGCATCTTAGAACTCTCGAAGACCTTGACGCATCCATAGTACCAATTTTATATGTTCTTATTGAATCTATTTCCTTTTTGGAGTCATTCAGGTATAGCATTCAATAAATTTGGACCTTGGGAAGGTTCATATTCTAGCATTACATACCTTTCCTCGTACAACTGTTTGCTGCAAATATAATTCATCCCCAAATCAACTTTTTTCACGTAGATCTTTGTTTGGAATAGATTTGATACTATGTACGGGCTTATATGGACAGGTACAGAGCATTGCGCAAGTGGAGGAGTGACTCTGTTATGTGTGAGGGTGGGGCAGGTTGTGTGGAATTAAAAGATCACCTCTCTATCAGTAGCATGTTTTGCTCCAATGGTTTGGAATATTTTCCCCATTTTTTGGGATAGCATAGGTGATGAAAGGCTCCTATGTCCACGCGCTCAAGTCATGGAAATATGAAGCTTTCTCTTGTGGGAAGACCAAGGCGTTGTGGGAGCTCTCAATTTGTTGGGAATTTTGGAATTTTGAAATGAAGGAATCATCAAAGTGAAACTGATGGCTAGGCGTTTGCTCTTTGAGGATGTTGTAACTAGTATTTGTTACAACATCTATATGTTAATAGATTGGAGTTTGTAGATGATCTTTAATTCCTCTTTGAAGAACTTTATTGTATCTTTTATTAAGATTTCTTAAAGGTTCCTAAAAGAATATGCAATGAAAGACACTATGAATTGTTAACAACCACAAATTAACCATTAAATGTATTACTGAGTGATTTCTAAACATAGATGCTACTATACAGAAATCACAAGGTTTGAAATTTTCTACATAATGACCTAGGTTTGAAACTCCACAAGTTAGAAATTATAATATGTTAAGCATCCCAGGAAATGTTGGGAAAACACTACAAATTATCATATTTCAGAGATGAGCAAATTAAAACAAAGACGGTGCACCACTAATGTGATAATAGTGAACTATATATGGAATTCATAAGCCAAATACAACATAAATCTTTTGATGTACCAAATAGTTTGACAAGTAAACAGCCAGCAAGTCTCATACTCATATAACCATTAATATGAAAATGATCTGTACACAAAATGTTAAGTGTCATTGTTTTCCTATACTTATTAGTAAGACGAAAGTTGCTAACAAATGTAATAAGTAATAATTAATGACGCACCTGATGAAGGCCAACTTTCCCAGTTCTAGAGTAGAAATTAACAATGCAGATGTCTGGTTGCATTGAAGGAAGTTCCTCTTCTGGATTGTATAATTTGTGAGTTTCCTTGATAAGTTCATGAGAATCTTTGATTGCAAGTTGAACCACATCTTTGAATTTATGAGGAATTGGAGGAGCCACGGCACCATCCACCGAGCGCCGCTCTTCATACAATCGATGTTCAGGATCCCAGTTCCTACCTAAGCACATCATGTGTCGATGCAACTTAGCTCCATTCTCATAGCCAGGTTGATAAAACCCACCAGATCCTAGGCCAAGTTTTCTACATATTTTAACGATATCAATCTATAAAATGAAACACCGAATGGTCAATAGATGAAACATAATGTGAAGAGAATGCAAAACTAGTGTTTTTGTTGCTGACACTTAATCTAGTGAGAGTATCTGAACTTAATAGAAAATACCTGATCCTTTCTTGTGAGGTAATTCTTCAAAAGAATCATTCCAGGCCTCAAAATTTGATAATCCTTCTTGCTTGCGTTGACAGTGTGCTTGCACACTTGTCTATATTGTTCAAACATAGAAGGTTTTAATTTGACCCACTTGTTTCTATGCAGGAATCAAATGGTGTTATCTTCTCCTCAGTCAGCTGATGAGGGCTTTGAATATCATCTGAATGTTTGTCTCCACTGAGAGTTCCAGATTGATTAGAGAATGAAGAAGAAGGTTCAACATTGGATTGATGAAGTGAATGACCCATCTTTGGAGGAGAATTTGATCTACTTGCTCCCGAAAAAAGTGAAAAAAATAAATATGAAAAAATAAATGCAAGTAAATAAATCTATTAAACATATTAAATGAAGCTTAAATACCAAGAAATGAAACAAACATAAAATCAATATATAATTAGAAAACCAGAGTTTCAAAAATCAATATATAAGTAGAAGAAATAATAATTAGAAAATCATGGGGGTGGTTTTAAAAATCAATAAATAATTAGAAGAATTGATAATACGAAAAAAAAACCCAAACTTTACAAAAAACTTTGAAAATTTTCAACAAAAACCCTCGAAAAAAAAATGTAATTTTTGGTAGCTGAGTTTTGTATTTTTACGAAAAAATGAAATTTACAAAAAAATTCCGAAATTAACGAAAAATCTCGATAATTTTCGAAAAAACCTTTGAAAAAATGTAACTTTTAATTTTGCCCTTTTTATTTTCGTAATTTAAAAATAAAGAAATTTTCATTGAAATTTCGCGAAATCACATTCCTTGCATAGTAGTAACAAGAGAATTCAATAATGATTTTATTGTTGTTCTCGTTTACGAATTCATGCATCATTATTGTGTGAATTCAGTACTTGTGTTCTTCATATTTCCTGCCTCATTATGTAGGTAATTTTGATGTTTTTGGTTTACGAAAAGCAACACAATCTAAGAATTATGATGAATTTGCATGGACTTAGCGATGGATATTATTGGAAGATATCATATGCTTATTTTCTGCTCCTATCCTCCGCCGATATGTATGTTTTGTGTTATTCAGATCTTTCTTAGGTAAGAAATTGTACTTGGAACTACTTCCATGTGATTTAAGTAGCTTAACTTTGGTTCAGTTTCTTGCATGCGAGGCTTTTTATTAGTACTATTATTTATAGAAAATTATTGGATGTTGTTCATTTGGTGTGCTAGAAATAGAATGGGTGTTTTTTTTTTTTTTTAAAGTTCTGGTGGTGGTGTGATAAGCCCACCATTAGGTTCACATATGCTAGAAGGAAGAAGGATCAGGGAACTACTAGTATTCACTAGAAGGGAATAGAAGGCTGAGTTTGTTAGGTTGTTATTTTTGAGTGGTCAGTATTGTAGGAGTAGTAGCTATAAAAGGGGAAGGTAGGAGAGTAGGGAGGGCATCCAAATAGAGTATATTGAAAGGGAGAGACCAGGCTCTCGAATTCCTGGAATTGTATCCTTTACTATCAATACAATCGATTTTCTCCCATTTCACTTCTTTGTACAATTTACTAAATTTGCTCAAGGGTCCTATCTATTCTGATTCCTATTGTAGGTTTGTATCAATTGGTATCAGAGCAAGATCTAGGGGATAGTAATCATGGCTCAAAAAAAAATAGAAGCCCTAGAAGAAAGACTAGATATGGTACAAGGAGAATTGCAACAAGAATTGGCTAAGGCACAAGTTGGGTTCCAGAAATTACCTGGTATGGAGAGTCGCCTCGAGGTGATTGAGAAATCACTGGGTTATTTGACAAGCAGAATCGAACAATTGCTGAAGCGGGATGGTGCTGGGCCTTCCTCATGCAGCGCAGGACCTTCATCGACAGTATTGGAGAAAAATAAGCAGGTGGAGGGCGAGAGGAACCCTTCCTCGAGCTTAGGATCTCCTCTAAGCAGACAGAAGACCCCAACGGAGATGGAAAACTCAGAATCAAGGGGGCTACGGAGGTTGGAATTCCCCATCTTCACGGGGGATGACCCGGATGGCTGGATCTTTCGAGCTGAGCGGTATTTCATGATGAATCAGATGACAGAGAAGGAGAAGCTCGAAGCAGCAGCGGTGAGCATGGATGGTCGGGCCTTAGCCTGGTTTACATGGATGGAAGGTCGTCGAATCGTGAAAAACTGGAATGAGTTCAAGCGGCTCCTTCTTACCCGATTTCGACCGCTTCGTGAAGGAACTCTGACGGAGAAATTCTTGGCCATCCGACAAACGGGATCTGTGGATGAATTCGTTGAGCAATTTGAAACCCTAGCTTCCCCTCTTCGTAATCTCTCTGATGAAGTGTTTGAAAGCACATTCATCAATGGGTTGAAGGACGAAATTCGGGCCGAGGTGCGACTGTTGAGGCCCAAGTCGCTAATGGACTTGATGGAAGCAGCCCAAATGGTTGAGGACCGAAACCGCATCTTGGGAAGGAATGGGCCGAGTACTCCATGGGCTAAAACGGCCCAAGCCCGGTTTCCTTCACAATCGATGAACCCTAACCCCCAAATCGCCCACAGTACCGCCCCTCTTCGCACCTCCATTCCATGGGAGAACAAAGGGAATCAGCGAAGAACACCATTCGTGGAGCGGGTGGATTTGGCCAACAACCGTCGTGAGGAGGGGTTCAAACGCCTCACGGAGGCTGAAATCCAGAGCAAGAGGGCTCGTGGCCTCTGTTACAAGTGCGACGAAAAGTTCGCACCAGGTCACCTCTGTCGCAAACGACAACTCCAAATTCTTTTGGTGGATGATCTTGAGGCAACCGAAGGAAGTTCCGCCGGGGAATTCGACACTGAGGAGCCCAGTCCCAATACACCACCGCAAGACTCAGAGGAACAAATCGAAGGGAGTATAGAGCTTTCCATGAATTCGGTGGTGGGATTCACTTCTTCCCGAACAATGAAGCTTCAAGGGGCAATCTCTTCTCAGCCCGTCACTGTGTTGGTCGACTTAGGAGCAACGCACAACTTCATCGATCGCAATCTGGTTCAGAAATTGGGGCTTCCTCTCACCATGACAGCCGACTACGGGGTATTGATGGGCACTGGGGATTCGGTAAGAACAGAAGGGATTTGCAAACAAGTGGTGCTATCACTTCCAGAAATTGAGGTAATTGAAGATTTTTTACCTTTAGATTTGGGTGGTACTGATGCAATTTTAGGTATGCAATGGTTGGAGAAATTGGGGGTGATGCACATCAATTGGAAGGCATTGATCATGAAATTTACCGTGGGCAGGACTTCGGTCACATTACGGGGTGATCCGAGCTTGTGCAAAACTCAGATCTCTTTCAAAGCATTAGTACGGGCAGTACAACATCAGGGTCAGGGAGTGTTACTAGAGTTGGGAGCATTGGCCTTGAAGGAGGAAGAGGATCATACTCCCTTGGAGGCAGTTTCAGGCAGCATCAGAGACGTGTTGGGTCAGTACTCCGACGTCCTCAATTCACCTCAGGGGTTACCTCCTCAACGGAGTTGCGATCACGCCATCACACTCAAAGACGGGGTCGAACCTGTAAGTGTCCGACCCTACCGTTACCCGCAAATTCAGAAGGATGAAATAGAAAAGTTAGTGGGAGAGATGCTGGCTGCCGGAATTATCCAACCAAGTCACAGCCCGTTCTCAAGCCCAGTATTATTGGTCAAGAAAAAAGACGGTAGTTGGCGTTTCTGTGTAGATTACAGGGCACTCAACCGGGTGACAGTGGCCGACAAATTTCTTATTCCGGTCATTGACGAATTACTGGATGAGCTACATGGGGAAAATTTTTTTTCTAAGTTGGATCTGAAGTCGGGGTACCATCAGATCCGTGTAAGGCCCCAAGATGTGCCGAAAACAGCTTTCCGAACCCATGAAGGGCACTACAAGTTCTTAGTCATGCCTTTCGGACTCACCAACGCCCCAGCCACTTTCCAAGCACTGATGAACTCCGTTTTCAAGAAGTTCTTACGGAAATTTGTGTTGGTTTTCCTTGACGATATTTTGGTGTATAGCAAGAATGAGGAGGAACATGTAAGGCATCTTCACATCATCTTTTCGACACTACGGCATCACTCCTTGTCTGTAAATCAGCGGAAGTGCACATTCGGCCAGAGGGAGCTGGAGTATTTGGGGCACATTGTATCGGCACAGGGAGTTGCTGCTGATCCGTCCAAACTCGTCGCAATGGCATCTTGGCCTACCCCTAAAAATTTGAAGGAGTTACGCGGGTTTTTGGGGCTGACTGGCTACTACAGAAAATTTGTTCAAGGGTATGGACAGATTGCTTCCCCACTTACTGATCTTCTCAAAAAAGATAATTGGGGTTGGTCTAAGGAGGCCGAGAGGGCATTTCTGCAATTAAAGGAGGCCATGATGACCGTACCAGTACTTGCGCTTCCGGATTTTTCAACCCCATTTGTGATTGAGACCGACGCTTCGGGTTCAGGTATTGGGGCTGTGTTAATGCAGAAACAACGACCAGTGGCCTATTTCAGTCAGGTTCTGGGTACTCGGGCTCGCCTGAAATCAGTTTATGAACGAGAGTTGATGGCAATTGTCTTGGCAATTCAAAAATGGCGCCCTTACCTGTTGGGAAGGCGATTTTTGGTGCGCACCGACCAAAAAAGTCTCAAATTTCTCTTAGATCAGCGGGTGCGCTCCCTCGAAAGAAAACGGCGAAAGAGCGGCTTCTCTCTCGTGCTATGGCTTTGCTTCCTTCACTTGTCCTTGCCCGAGCTCTACTCTGGCTCATTGTCTCTCTCGTAATCATTAGATCTTGGCCGAACGAATACTCTTGGAGGCATATCATAACAGCCACGTAGGGGGTCATTCGGGCGTCTTAAAAACTTATTTGCGTCTCTCCCAGAACGTCTATTGGAGGGGTATGAAAAAACATGTCCAAGCCTATGTTGCCAAGTGTGATGTTTGCCAACGAAACAAGGCCATGACGTTGTCTCCTGCTGGGTTGCTCCAACCACTACCGATTTCGGAGCAGGTTTGGGAGGACATCTCCATGGATTTTGTGGAAGGTCTTCCAAAATCCGAAGGCTACTCTTGTATCCTCGTAGTCGTTGATCGCCTGAGCAAATACAGTCATTTCCTGCCACTCAAGCACCCTTTCACGGCTCCGGGGGTTGCTGCCTTATTCATTCGGGAAGTGGTTCGCTTACATGGGTTTCCAAGGTCCATAGTGTCAGATCGGGATAAAGTGTTTCTGAGCAACTTCTGGTCTGAATTATTCAAGCTGCAAGGAACCGGACTGAAACATAGTTCCTCCTATCATCCGCAAACGGATGGCCAAACCGAGGTGGTCAATAGATGCCTCGAGACTTACTTAAGGTGCTTTGTCGGTGATAAGCCCAAACAGTGGGTGAAGTGGCTGCCTTGGGCTGAATTCTGGTACAACACTTCGTTCCACTCTTCCACCAACACCACCCCTTTCACAGTGGTGTACAATAGGCCTCCTCCTGTGTTAAGGTTTGAAGAAGGCTCCACGGCTAACTCAACTCTGGAATCTGAGTTAAAAGACAGGGATGCTGTGCTTGAGGAGCTCAAGGCTCACTTACGGCGTGCTCAGAAACGCATGCAAACCTCTGCAGATAAGCGGCGCAGGGAGGTCAGTTTTGAGGTGGGAGATTTGGTTTATGTCAAGCTCCAACCTTACCGGCAGCGCTCCTTGGCAAAACGACTGAATGAGAAGCTTGCCCCACGTTATTTTGGCCCTTATATGGTGCTGGATCGCATTGGCAAGGTAGCCTACAGGCTGGATTTACCTCCTACAGTCAAGATACACCCAGTATTTCATGTATCTATGTTGCGCCCAGCCCTGGGACAGGCAGACAATTTTCAGCCATTCCCTCTTCAACTCTCGGATGATTTAGAGTGGCTGGTAGAACCAGCTGAAGTGATGGATTTGCGTTATAATGCGCAGGGCTGCCTGGAAGTCCTAATTAAATGGAAAGACATGCCTGACTTTGAGTCCTCGTGGGAAGAATTTGACCTCATCAACACTCAATTCCCTTCATTTCACCTTGAGGACAAGGTGCGAGTTCGAGCGGGGGGTATTGATAAGCCCACCATTAGGTTCACATATGCTAGAAGGAAGAAGGATCAGGGAACTACTAGTATTCACTAGAAGGGAATAGAAGGCTGAGTTTGTTAGGTTGTTATTTTTGAGTGGTCAGTATTGTAGGAGTAGTAGCTATAAAAGGGGAAGGTAGGAGAGTAGGGAGGGCATCCAAATAGAGTATATTGAAAGGGAGAGACCAGGCTCTCGAATTTCTGGAATTGTATCCTTTACTATCAATACAATCGATTTTCTCCCATTTCACTTCTTTGTACAATTTACTAAATTTGCTCAAGGGTCCTATCTATTCTGATTCCTATTGCAGGTTTGTATCATGGTGCTTGGAATGTGGATCAGTACCACTAACATAAAGACCTCATGGTGTTCATAAGTGAGTGGGGCAAGTACACTTTGTTTACAGATAATTTTTTTTTTTTTTTTTACATGCAGACAAAGATAATGTAATGGCCCTTTTTCAAATTTTGGAAGGGCTGAAACTCGTCGCCTCCTATTATTTTTGTTGTTAATTTGCTTATTACAAGTAGGCCCAAAGGCTAACATTACTTTGTGCAGAGTTGAAATTCTTCACGTGGAGCAATTACTGTATTCAATTTGTGGTCTACATTGTCTTTATCAACTTATAGGTTGCCTTCGCTTTTCTTGTAGTAACATTTTTTCCAGTGTTGCAACGGCTACAGGTCGGACCTCTCTTTTGAATTTTTTGTATGTTAGCAAGGTAGAAAGCTTCATAGTTTACGTCATTTGACCAAATTTCATTACTTCTATTTGATGGTAGTGATAGCTAACTTATATGTAATCAGTTGCAGGTTCGCAGGATAATTTTTTTTGAAGTCCTTCATTAAAGGCACATCCTGTCCTTGTGAATAGAACTTTAGAAGTTGGAAATGTAAAATATAATCTTGTTCACATTATCACGATCATTATGGTGATCACTTGGTTGTATGTGCAAAGTATTAATATATAGAGTTTGTAACATAAGTGACTATGCAAGTACCTGGCCTTTATGAATGTGTATATAGTACATAAGTCGCCTTTCAGAATTTTATCCTAATAGCTTGATAATCTACACATGTCCAAAGGTGTGGTGAGATATATCCTGTTTGTATCATTGGGTAGATTAGATCTTACCAATATTTAGGTGGAACCATGTCAAACATTTTTCGTATCACTACATTCTATCACATATGCTCCTTTCATATACATTTGCATCCTTGGCAGGGGGTTTGATCGATTTTATGGAGATGATTCCTGGACTTTTTCTGTATCGAGGGCTATATGAGTTGGGAATGTCCTCCGCTGTAGCAAGTTATCCGGGTGTCGATGTGATGGGGTGGAAAGATTTTAATTACAACAAAAATGAGATGAAAGAAGTCTTCATTATCATGTGTATTGAGTGGTTTATATCAATCTAGTATGCAAGATTAGTTCGAAAATAACTCAAGTTCTCAAGTTGTTGTTGTTACTGATTTGATTTGTGTTGGTGAGTAGTTTGTTTATAGATTGAAATTGAATGGACTAGTATTCTAGTAGATATTGATAGTACGACTTTAACTCTGACGACAACTAGTCTAAATCCATATGGGAGAAAGATTGGTGATAGTAACTAAAAGATTTCATCTGTAGTTCCTTTTTGTTCAACATAGTGAAATGACATTTGTAGTTTCCTATTATTATTCTTACAAAAATAAATTTTACTAACACTAATACTTGTATTAATGTCGAATGCAGATTTTTTTGGCAACTACAATGCAAGATCGTACAAATAGTGTTTCCTCCTGCCACGATCCAAGCAGTTCTAATGGTAGTGGTGTACATACAAATGATCCTTATTTTGATGAGCTCGGTGACCATGATTTTGATGAATAATGATTTAAGAAGGTTGTGGTTATGAATAGATGTTGATGAGTTAAGGAGCTTACTGTTACTAGAGTAAACTCAGTTATTTTTTGGACATTAACATAGTGTAACTTGATATCATTATTAAACTTTGGTAAAATATATATATATATATATATATATATATATATATATATATATATATATATATATATTGCATTCAGTTATGTGACTTCGCATATGCAATGAAAGAATGTAATATTTTTATGAATGAAAATTCTACTATTTTAATTTTAGATTGTGCATTATACAAAAAATTTTGGTGCAATTTAAGAATGTGCTAGTAGACAGCTATAATAAATGGGTGAAGTGTGAAGAAAAATTCGTCACATAAGTGAGAAAAGATTCCTCATAGCAAGTTCATAATAGATATTTAAATCACTATTGTGACAAACTGTTCCTCACATATAAATCACGTATGTGATTCACAATTCGTCACAGAAAGTCATCACACGTGACACCTGCTTTTTCTCACACATAACACTTTACAGTGACGAAATTTCCATCACCCATATTGTAATTGTATACCCCCGCGCTAAGTTTATGTGAAGAACCATTCGCCACATAAGCGGACTATCCGTGAAAAGTAAGGAATTCATCACATAATACTTTCCTTAACGCCTCTTATGTGAGGAACGTTGTGACGACTGAAATTCCTCACATTTACTGAATGGTGACGAATTAACATGTTTCATTGAAGAACAACATTCTTCACCAAAATCCAAATTTCTTGTAGTGTATCCCACCCTTGAATTTTTTTTTTTTTTTTTAGTTATGACATCTCTAATTTCAATTTGATATTGTCTTTCACCTTGATCGTGTTTATGCTAGGGGAACATCATTGAAGGTTTCAGGTATCTCTTCACCAACTTGGTTTAGAGTTTGTCCCAAACAAGACCAAATTTTCAGATAAATAAGTTTTCTCATCTATGCCACTCACCCCATGGTCTCAACCCTTAATTTTGACACACATTACTTGATGAGAAAGTCTCTGTGACATTTTTGTTGTTATTTGTTTAAAACAAACATACACAATAGCCAACAAGCATGTCTTTCAAGGTTTCAAAGGAATTGATGAATTACTTCAGTGGATTGCCAAATCAATGTATCTAGTATAATAACGATAAAGTTGGAAATAACGTTTCATATAAAAGTTTAATCAGGCTGTCTAGCGGTTGGTACTTATTGAACTTCAACAATGACTATTTATTTTTATATATCTTCTCCTTGTAACTTTGAGTGTCAATTCAAACATAGCGTGAGAGCTAAAGGTGTGATGGCTTAGTGGTTGAGCAGTTGCGGATGGTATCATTAGGTCACGGGGTGAACCCAACCGGCGGCATCTAGAGTGAGAGAGGTTACAGGATTAAAAATAAAATAAAAAACTAAATAAAAACATAGCGTGGGAGGGGGGCTTTCAACATTGATAGGCATGACATTGTTGCTCCTCCTCACTGTCAAGGGGCCCGCGGCAAATGTCATCAACATATTGTGCGCCCCATTTGATCTATTTCCTCTAACATCTAAATTAAACCTTAAAAAATGAGGGCAACCTCAACATTTTGAGTTTATTGGTAGGTGTGGGCATGGCAAATGGTAATGGAAGGATTTAAATATTAAATAAGGGACGACACAAATTATAAGTGGACGATTGTTGTTATTCTTAGCTTTACAACTCGTATCGCATGTGCTATCACAAGTCAATATCTACCCTCTTAGATAAGAAATATTATTGGTCTCCACATGTTTCATATGCGCTTTTATCTTATCCGTGTTAGCATAGTGAAGGGGTAATAAACTTGGAGTAGGGATGACAACGAGGCGGATTTGGGCAAATCCATCCCCACCCCGCCGGGGATCACGAATCCCCGAATCCGCCCCGAATAACTGGTTATTTATTTTATTTTAAAACCATCCCCGCCCTGCACGAATTATCGGATATCCGCCCTGCCCCGTTACTGGCTGCAACAAATTTTTTTTGTTAATTTTTTTGAAAAACTACTTTTTTTTTAACTACTGAATCCAAAAACAATTGAGAAAAAAAACTCACTTAGCCCTGGTTAGGGAAAAAATATGCAACCACCAACCCTTCACACCAAGTTTTTTTCATTTCAAGTAATCTTCCATCCAACTATGTGGCGTGATTTCTTATTTTGTTGATATTGAAAATGAAAAATAGGTAAAGTGATGAATCTGCTTTTAACAAGGATCTACCAGTGAAGCTCTTGACCTAACATTAACATGAGAATCACGAAAAATCACACCAATATGTGATGGGTCAAACCCTTCTTCGCGAACTTGCAAATTCTCCATCAAAACTTCACAGCGAGAGATTGCATAGCTCAACTGGTCACTTCGATCAGATTGAGCCAGAGAAATTGACCATCTAATCACTTCGATCTTGTTAGAGATTGAGCCAGAGAAACTGATATTCATTGGAGGAAGAGAGATCGATCTTTGTAGAGAAGGAAAGAGATCGAGCTATTGGAGATGAGGTGAGTGGAGATCTTGTTGTTGGAGAGTGGAGATCGAGCTTTTTGAGATGAAATGGGTGGAGAAGTTGTTGTTGGAGAGATGGAGGGATTGGAGAGATCGAGCCGCTGTTGGATAGATCGAGCTATTGGAGAGATTGAGCTATTGGAGAATTTGGAGATGGGTAGAGAATGGACAGTGGGGAAAGGCGGAGAGTGGATGGTAGAGAATGGAGAATGGATAGTGGGTAGGGTTAGTTTTATTTATTTATTTATTTATTTTATTTAAAGTAGCTATGGGCATTTTAGTAAAATAACTTATATAAACGGATATCTGCGGGGAAGATATGGCCAAATTCATATCCGCCACCGGGGTGGATACAATTTGAATCCCCGAATCTGCCCCCAAATCCTTTTAGACACCCAAATCCACCCCATTTGGAGCAGGCAGGGCATATATCCGTAAAAATCCACTTCACTGCCAACCCTAACTTGGAGAAACATTGTTATCTTGCACGGTTGCATTTATAGATTCAAACGCGCTATGTTTTGTACTAGGGTATTCCCCGTGCTGTTGGCACGATAAAAGTTTAACATGATAAATATAATTTATTCTACTTTAAATATCAAGATAAATAAATATCAAAATATTGGGTATGAGAATCGAACTCATGCACTCTTTTTGGGAATTGATTGAAAGTAAGACATAAATGTTAACTTTAAGTCCCAACCATTAGATGAAACAAATATCAACCGTTAACTATGTTCTATGTGATCCGTTAGATTATTATATTTAGGTAAATCTCAACCGTCTTTTATCTCCAACTTGAAACACCATTCTCATTTGTAATATAGATTAGAGTACTCCCCATGCTGTTGGCACAATTAAAATTTAAAACTTGTCAAAATATGATTACCCTTGAGTTTTCAACACCACCATCATCAACAATTGAAGAAAAAATAAATAAATATAAAAAAAGAAGCCAGAATGCATATTGACTTTGATAACTTGGGATTTTGAGTCTAAGTTTTCATCCTTCAGGTTGTAACTTGTAACTCTACTCTGTTTTGAAAATTCTAACTAACCATATATAAAATCCTATTCTAGTTTTTAAACCATCATATATTATACCCTAGGAAGCACGGACTCTCGGAAAAACCCTTTGAATCCTAGTAAAACGCGTGTCGAAAACAGATACGCGTGCAATTCGCGGCCGACACGTATCCGACACACGGTCAACGTATCGGTCAACTTGACTTGGTCAGGATACGACCTAGACACAGTCCGGGCACGATCAGGATTCGGTTGCTAATAAATTTTTTTTTCAGATCTTGATAAGATCGAACGGCTGAGATCTAAAGCCCTAATATGAAAGCTAATCTCCCGATTTCTTCTTGCTCAAACCACACAACCAGCAGCAGAGAGAAAGGAGGAACCGAGGAGGCGAGGAAGAAAAGAAAGAAGGAAGAGGAAGAAGAGAAAGAAGGAAGGGAAGAAAGAAGGGAAGAAGAAGAAAGAGGAGTCTGTCAGACTGAAGCTCAGGTTCGTCTCTCTCACTCAGTCACTCTCTGATCTGTTCTTTTGCTCTTCTTTACAAATCTGAAATATCTGAAGCTCTTCACTTCTTTATTGGATCAGGCCTTGTCGGAAAGGTAGATTTCTCGGTTAGGCACCTGTTTTCAACCACGACGAGCTTCCCATCTACTTGGACTGATTTCTCAAGTAATCAACCTTGTATTGGCGCAAACTTTCACCAGGTTCTGGTCTTTTCCATTGCCTATATTTTGAGCTTACTGTTTTCGATATTTAAAACAGTAGAACACCGATATCTGTAAGGAAAAAAGAACCAGTGGTTTCTATGCCGTCTTATAATGGTATGGTTAACTGACCACCTATGTCTTAACAATTGCATTTGCAATTTTTCAGTGCTCAGCCTATTCAGCGAGTCCGACTTCAGAAAAGACATGGACCATGCGCACCACCTTTCCAGAATATGTTGTTGCGCTTGCTAGTTGCTACCATTGTTGGATCTGTCTTATTTGCTGTATGTTCTTTCTTGTGAATTTCATACCGTTTTGTTGAATTTATTACTTGAAATTTGTAGGTTTATTGCTAGTTGGTTTTCAATTATTCAATTATTCTTCTATTACATTTACAAATTTACAATATTATTTTCAAAGGTTGTTTGAACTTGGGCATGGTTGAACTGTTTGCAATTCAATTCTTTAAATCAAAGGCTACTTGAACCAGCCTACCACACTCAATTTCTGACAATGGGTTGGTTTTTTTTTTAGGAGATCACATCTGGATCTGATTGTTGTCCAACTTGTCTTCAACTCTTCATGTACTAGCTGGTAGCTGCAGTATTTCTCTTCTTGTAAGTTCTTCTCCTGTCCTTTTCCATTGCCGTAAAATATTCTAGCAATATTACCAGCAAGTTTGCAACACGTAAATAATTGTCAGTCTTCAATACTACTTGCAAGTTGCAATTAAATTATATACCTATTCTAGCAATACTACCTGCATCTAGATGTTTTATATTGGATTATTAATTATTGTTTATGAGTTATGACATTATGTTAATAGTTTTTTAACAAAATATAAAAATAAAAATAAGGTTTGATTGACGTGTCGCCGAGTCCCTGAGTCCTAGTTTTTTGAAAATTGCCGAGTCGCCGTGTCGTATCCGTATCCGATACAACACGCGTATCCGAGTCCGTGCATCCCAGATTATACCACATGTGAAGTGTAAAAAAAAAAATCCGAGTGTAAAGAAATACAAACCAAGAAAAAACATCTCCCCATGCTGTGTGTGTGGGTGTGGGTGCCAATGAAAATGACCCATAATATTACTGCAAACCATGCTATGCTCAAAAAGCTTTTGAACAATACCCCAACAAACCAAACTTGTTACATCTCTGATTGCCATCCCCTCGCTAAAAGTCTAATTTCAGTGACAATGGCCCTAGGTTCCGAACCCACTTTCCTACATCTCCTTGACCCCCTTAACCCTGAATGCAGATAACCCAATTTCATCCACTCCAGGAATGTCTCTCCAATCATGCAGTCTTCAAGGTTCTCCCTTCCAACATCCATCTAACATCCTTTCAACCTTGCAATTCGATAATACTCCTACTATGTTCTTGAAGGGCAATCATTACAGAATTCAGATATAGAAGATCGTTCCAACAAGCAACCATCACCTAACCTTCTGCTAGATAGATTTTAAACTATTGTTCGACCACTGACAATAAGTTTTGCGTATCCATTCAAACATAAAGTCTGAGCGCCCCTAATGTATCGGGTGAAATGGTGAATAGCAATAATTGGAAATAAGGCATTAGACCAATATAGCTTAAATTTAGAGAAAAGATTTATGCTCTATTTTAGCTGAAATATTGGAAAGATGGAGAGAAAAGGGCCTGAGATGCCAAACAAACATGTAGTGGATCGAGTGATGAAACTGCCAAAGGCATGTAAAATAACATAGGAAGGGAATTATTTTCTAAGAAAGTAATATAAATTCCAGTGATTGAAACGCCGATATCAAATAACATATCAGCCAGGAGAGAAACAGACATTCGTCGATATATGGAAAGTCATAATCCTGATGTATCTGGATATTTCGCATATATCAACAATACATCTCTCCGACATTTAGAACACTGGTGGATTGAAAGTCCCATATTGGTAAAATATAGAATATGTCACACATATGCATAATTGCAGAACTTCGATCTTTTAAGCACGACTTATTGTATTATTACCATAAATATTCTCCTATCAGCAAACAAGATGAATGCCATCAAGTAATAATCTCAAAATTAAACTCACCATAGAGAAAAGAGTAAGATAAATACCTGTACATCGGGTTAGGCCAATGTTTTTTGTCGCAAAACATTTTCAGCTTTTGCTTTGCTTCAGGTATTTCAGGCAGTCCATTTGCGACACAAGGATCATTTATATCCATGGAAGATTCCAAATTATTGATAGTTTGCAAAGCGTCCTTGGCCGCATTAAGTTTGGCTATATCCTTCTGCTCAGAACAACCTGTTCCTAAAATCTTCCCATCCACAATAGCAGTATAGACAGTCTCATGTCCTTTCCAAAACTGCTTAAAATCCACCATTTTACCCTGCTTCTGGCAGGCCTCATACAACATTGTTATTGGGTGTTGTTGTAAATTCTCCAGTTTAACAATTGGTTCTAAAAGTGGACGATAAACCTACAACATCAACAAAAAAAAAAAAAAAAATCTTTAAAACACAAAGGATTAATCGACTTGAAATCCTGGTTTGGTCCTTGATCAAACTTTCAACGGCAGTAATCAAATCTATGTACAATACATGTTTAACACTTTTTTGTTTGCATAATTCTTGTTGTATGAATCTGTATTCGAGTGCTTCTATTTTGAAGTTCAAAAACTACATTCATTTTTTGACATTCCCATGTGACAGCTGATGCATTTACATTGGCTACCATTACTGATTTTTCAAAAGTGAATATTTAACAATCAATAAATGTGAGCTAATAAAACCATGTACATCAAAATGTCATAATTTTGAGGTGGGGTGACATGGTTTCCCCTCAGTGGTTTTTCAAAATTCTTAAAGAGTTATTTTTTCTTTGGAATTCATTTATTATTTCTGCTAGCAGAGGGTTTTATGTGTTTATTTTTTCTATTCAGTACCTCCCAAAGAAGCTTCAAATTGTAATCAGAGTCGACATAAATGGCTGCGGCTATGGATTCAACTATATCGGCCAAAACTTTGGGAGCTTTATATTCACCACCATAGTAGTACTCCTCTTCTTCTTGTTGAATTGCCAGTGTAAATTTCCTAACCTGAACGACCAAGGAATTATATTAATTTAAATAAATAATTTTCATTCGATCAAACACACAATAACTTTAATTCCCTAACCTCGTCATGGAGAGGAAGAGAAGAGTGTAGCAAGTGGTCAAAGAAGCCATGACGAACGGCGACGCGAGCGAGCTTCTCAGTGCTAAGGTTGGCAGAGCGAAGGAGAGAGAGCCGATGGGGATCAATATGGGGATATTTGATGAAGGCGAAGTTGGCCAGAGCGAGTCCGAGCGCAGCGTCGCCAATGAACTCAAGGCGTTCGTAGGAAGGAGAAGCGACCGAGTCAAGAGTGGCGAGTGTGGAGCAGTGAGTCAGAGCTTGGTTGATGAGCGATTTGTCTTTGAATCGGTAGCCGATCACTCTTTCCACCGCTTCCACTGGAGATGGCTCCGTGGAGGAAGAGATTATCGCCATCCCTTGTACGGCAGAAGTTAGCGAAACTACGTTGCTGAGAGTGGTGGTGGTGGTGGCGGGTGGAGAGGCCAGCTTGGACTTCTTCTTAGTCATCAGTTGTGGTTGTTGTCAGAGAGAGTATGGAATGAGTACTACATCTAGGGGTGTGGAATTGAATAAGGGAGGAAGATTGTCCTGTCAAATTCGTGTGTTTCTTCGGGTGCAAGAAAAGAAAAAGAACCGTCTTAAGTGTCGAGGAAAACAGCGAAGGGGGGATGGACGGCCCCTCTCACTCGACAGTTAGAATTTTTGAAAGAAAAAGGGTACGTGCTCTCTTTCCACGAAGGCAGTAACGTTTTGACACTACACTTTCGTTGAACGATAACACCATTTTCTGCATTCCGAAGCATGCTACCACCTTTTTTTAAGCACACACTATCACCTACTGAAAGACATTATCAATATAAATAAAAAATTCACCACATCTTTTCTCTCTCAAAGAACAACACCACTGTCCCGCCACACCGTCCACCGCTCGTGTGCCGATCACACCTCTTATCTCATTCTCCTATCTTATCTTCTTATTTTTTATTCTTCTGATCTCCTTTTGTTTTCTATAGGGGTGGGCATAGTCCGGATAAGTGTCAATATTGGAAGAACCTAACTCGAACTGTTTAAATTTAACAAATTCGATCCGGTCCGAATTATCTCATTTTTGAAGATTGGGACCGAACCTAACTCGTACCCTTTAGAACGGTCTAGTTCCTATGGTTCCAAACGGTTTCACGATAGTAAAATTGTGACGAGTTCAAAAACAAAGAAATCAGCTATACTAATGATTCATACATATCTCCACAATAAGTAAAGCAAAATTCAATGGAGATTTTGTAATTGTGCTATGCTAAGACAACATTAAACACTAAGAAGGAAATTACATTTGTTGAGGACAAATTGAGAATCTCCAAATGAGGAACTTGACATAGGCATCAAGCTCTAGGTTCATATTGAAATAAGAATCCTGGCTAATCCCAACAAAAAACAAGACAACAAGTAAGCCCCGCCTCTCTTGAGGACACAATCATCGAACAATATAACCAAAAACCTCTCAATTATAAACAACAATACCTTCATCAAGCTGAAGACTTTAATCAATTATTCCTTCAACATGGCAAACTTTTCCACATTCAATCTTGCCACATCTACCCGGTTAACCCTCGCAATCAGTGACTGCCCAATACAAAACAACATCAACCCATAAACGCTAATATCGAAAATTAAAAGGGGTGAAACAAAATAGAAAAAAAAAAAAAAAAAAACTAGATACCCATTTCTTTGCAAGAGAAGATGCGTGAGAAAAGTGATTGAAGCACTTCCATTGAGGAAGTAGTCTCTGGTAAACATTCTTCCAAGCATCCTTTGAGGGAAGAGGACCGATGGAGTTCGAAGATGAAGCTGGGTTTTTCTCAACATCTCTGCTTTGCTTTGGTTATCTAATCTAACTGTGAGAGTGAGGTTGAGAGAGAAAAAGGATTTGGTCCTTTGGATTTTGGAGTTTTTAGGGTTCACGTAAAATAAAACATGTGTTGATAGTGTTATGTTAAAAAATGGGTTGAGATCGAACATTTTAATTCAAATAATTGGAATCGGACTCGAACCGTTCTACAACGTATCCGGACCGATCCGGATAATTTAATAATTTACACAATAAGAACTCGATCGTTTGGAGCAAAACAGTTTGGTTCGGTTTGGAATCGTGGTTCTTGGACTTGTTTGCCCACCCCTAGTTATCTATGTTCCTTTTCTTCTCATTTTCCTCTATTCTTCTTATCCTATGATTCTTTTTGCCCTTACACAAGCTCCTATGAATAAGGAACCCCCACTTGCACAGGTCTGCTAATGGGTACCCCCACTCACAAGAATCTGCTAGGAGAAGAGAAGAAAAACAAGAGAGGAAGAAAAAAAGGAGGGGCGGCGAGGTGGTGTCACCGATGGTGGAAGAGATAAGAGAAGAAGAAGAGAGGAAAATAAAAAGAAGAATAATAAATGAGAAGAGGAAGAGAAGAAAGGTGGTGGCGGAGCGTAGCGTGGTGGTCCGACCGACGATGGCGGAGTGGTGCTGCTGTGTCAGTTGTTGTGAAAAAAGAAGATAAGGTGGATAAGAAGTTGAATAGTAGGTGAGAGAGGGTTTATATTGGTGGTCCTTCAACACATAATAAGAAGGGGTGGTGGTATCCTTCAGCAAAAGTGGTGTCAACAAGTCATTGCCCATGTAGTCCTCTTCTTGGATTTGATTTGATTTGATTTTTTTCCCTTAACCCTCCCACCCCATATGCTGCAGGCACGATTCGATCCTTGGACTTGTGATTCCATCAATTACGAGTCTATCAGCTGAGCTAGTACCCCATTGGTTTATCACGAACCTATGCAAACATTAGCATTTCAAATGATGTTCAATGTAGACATTCAATAAAGACCTAAATACATTGTAAATGAGCATATGACTTGCACAAATTATCCAAAGTGCAATTGCAAAAGAATTGACTTGTTAGGGGTATTTGGGTCTCTATTGAATGAGAAACGTCTGACTTTGGTCAGCATCGTTGAACAAATGGTCAAAAACCAATTTCGTACCCAATGTGTAATTGTGCACAATTTGTGTACTCAATGTGAAATACGCTAAATTATGTGTATCCAAAATGTAACTCTAATTATTTTAGAGTTTGACAAACAATTCATAGAAAGAAACGGTAAATTAATATTAGGATCAAAAGAGGATGTGGTATTTCTTGGTAACTATAAAGAACACACTTCAAAAAGAGAAGAAAATAAAAAGGACAAAGAAAGTGAGTGTTGATTTAGGTTGAAAGAAATGATAAATAAACAAAATGTGGAATACACAATCACTGTCTAAGAAAGTCGCCTCCTAGTACAACTAAATAAACAAAAAAAGACATAATAGTAGACATGGTCGAGACTTGAGAGTAGTGTTGACTCAAATTACATACTTATTATCTTAAAAAAGTATTAGGTGAACAACTTGTTGAAGATGGATACAATTAATATACATATAAAAAGAAGTTGCGTGAAAGGGAAGGTCGATTTGAGATGAAACAAGTGTGTGGATCCTAATATTATACATGTTTCACGAATTGCACGTTGATATTACCAACCCTTTACTATTGGAAATTTTCTATCGCAAGCCCAATGGGAATCATCATCCTCGTCGTGGAGGAAACCAACATGCAAACTCACATACCAACTAATGGGAATTACCAAGTGTTGGATGAAAGATTGAAGTAGGAGTTAACTCGGAAGAATGATTTGTTGAAAGAAAAACACCTTGGAAAACACTCTCGAATTGACAATATCCCTAAAAAAATCATTAGTCCACTGACAAAGGGTTCAATTTCTCACACAAGACAAACAATGAAACTTCAATAATGAATAATTTCTTGAACCTCTAGGCATAGGAAATTCCTACACGTCGTCCATTTGGAAGAATTGTCACTCAAGACATTTTGGAATACAAATTGGGGTCTGAACACAAATAAATCTGCCTCTATGGATCAGAATTTGGCATAGAAGTCAAACCCAACAAGATGGAAACGCCCAGTAGATGCATCTTGCACCTAGATCAAATAAGGCATAAACCAGAATATAAGTCAAACTTAGTCAGACGGAATAGGAGATGTCTGCACTAAAATGATATAAGGGCGAGAGAAATAGTTAACGAAGCCCATGAAAAAGCAATAATTGGGAGATGATAAATTACTGTTAGTATTATGATGTGAGTTTGTTTGCAAGCCACAAATCAGTCCACCAGATAGATGAATTAAACAAGAGCTTGGAAACACAATTCAAAACAATAAAAATGAAGGTCCAAGTGTTTTCTAAGGATGTCAGACTTTTGTGCTGATATATGAAATACAAATTATCAATAGTGCAATAATAAAATTATAATAAACTGAAATTCATAGTTCATAAGACAGTGCATATTATTGCAAAAAGTCAATGAATAAATTGAACACAAATATACACAAGAGAACTTACTTGAAGTCTGCAACACAATTAAATAACCTGATGATTGAGACTAGCGTTTAACACTATGTCCTTAAGACAAATTCGTTTTTCAATAGTGCTAACAGTTATTTAGCGACTGCCTCCTAGGATACAACGATCAAATTGTATAAATGTATCACTACAATTTATACGCCTGTCGAATTAGACTTACATTTGTACTATCCGAATCAAACTTGTGAAAAACAGAAAAATATTGAAGACAATAATGAAGAGGAAATTGAAAAAATTCTTTTTTTTAATGATGCAAATAGTGGATGGAGAAAGTATAAATAAATATAAAGTTTGTTCGTAAGAGATGTATCCCTTAAGGTACCATTTCTCCAACGAATCAGCCAAGAGAAATGAGTTGGTATTGTAGGAACATGCCCCTTAATAATTAACTAATGTTCCATTAAGTTATCTAATAATTATTTATTAAGAATCACAATTAGTAGATCAAGAGATTCTCCATTCTCATAGAAGGTCCAACAATGGAATCCTTCCAAACATTTCCTTACTCATAAGTTCAAAACCTATAACGAGAAAGTTGGAGATCCATAGGAGAGAAAGTAGAATGTGTTGATCATCCACACTATTTATTTATCAATGTCCCGTTCTAATAACACACAATATTTGTAAGAGAATAGATACTGTAATGTAATGAACATGACCATCCGTACCACCTTCTCAATGTTGATGACACATGATTTTTGACGTAATGAGCAAACAAAAGATATTTATTTTGTTTCAAGTTTGATTGATCTTTTGCGATAAATTGTGGTTTCTTCAATTTCATTCACTAGCAAAGTTTTTTTTTTATCATATATGCAAGTTGTACGCATACGCCTGAAGGTTTGCAATGCAATCCCCAGAAGGGTATTCAAACAATGCCCAAAGCCTACATCATTGTTGTTACCTAGCCACATCACCTCCATCTCGCATGAAGAAAGGTTTTCGCTCTAGTCCACCTAATTAAGTAGTTATAATGAAGGCTAATCAATAATAAGTAAGTGGGTGAAAACTAACTAACTACAACTGCCAAGTGTCGAACTCGCACTTCTCACAAGGAGAGTAGATATTCGACCAACTGAGCTACAATTGGTTGACTGCTTGTATTCCTTAGTTAACAGCAATATGACATTGCCTTACACATAAGTTCCACACACTAATATAAAACTTGCAATAATAACTTTTATGCACGTTGACAATCAAGTCACCTTTTATATTTTGGATCATAAGCATAGTTATCCATATTTTACAATATGCACCATATGATATATGATACTTATTTTGGCGTTGTCGATACTATGATAACTTCTCACGAGACACTAATATGTGATAATGTAGGGATATACCGTCCTTGTAAATGTGATGCAAAAGAATGGATGAACGATTAGTAGATGCGGACAATGTAAGCGGTCGATCAATTAAGACAATAACTTGCTAGTATGTGTGACACAAGTCATATATCAAATTGTTTTTGGGACATGAATAAGTCTAAACTACCTAAGTAAGTTCGGAAGAAAACTTTCAACTTCTAAGGAGTTATTTTTTGTTTAAATTTGTAAATTAGTTATGCTTTTGACTTATAAATATTTTGACTTTTGGAAATAACTACCCATTGCCTTATTTCTCACACACATATCCTCGACTTTTGTACATGTGATCTCACCAACCTAACTACAAAAATAACTAAGTCTCTGATTGGTACACTATAAAATAACGCATTTTGTAAAATGATGTAGGCTCTTGGTATCATGTAAAAGAATGCAAAGACACTCCTTTGCATGCATGTACAAAAAATAGGTGTTTGGTAAGATTTACTTAAAGCAATTATGAAATTAAAATGCATAACCTCCGCATCTTCATGTTATGAGGTCCCGCATTATTTTACAGGATAAAATGTCATGAATTCTTTTGCAGAGAACTCTCACGTTTACATGTTGGGCTATACTTTTTAATAGAGCCAATGTTTATAAGAGTTTTTATTATTATGTGGAACTTAATAGAGTCCATTTACAAGACTTTCTTATAATTACAACTCTTCCAAAGAGTCCTTATTTTTGTTACATATCATTTAGTTACATATTTGAAGAAAATTTATGTAATAAAAAATATGGGAGACTAAAATGTATGTGAAATGCACACCAACTGAAAAAAAAACTAACAAATTTCATTGTTTTTTTTTTTCTGACTAATACCAAACAACCGCATTTTTGCAAAATGCATCTTTTTACAATGTACCAAGTGGAGCTGTAAATGCATTATTTTGCATTCAATTGATTCGCAATGCATTACTTTATGTGTGTTTGGTAGTAAAATCAATGATTTAACAAGTATTTGATTTCTCTACATGGTGCTAGTGGTGGTGATGATGCTAACTGATGATACATCAAATAAGACTGTTATCACAGTCATACACGTGTTGGAGATTGTCCATCACGAGGATCAAGTATCCCAAAACCAGGCCAATTCATAAAGCCCAAAAGGGTAAATCCAGTCATAGAGCCCAAACAGGGCCTGTCAGAATAAACAATAGTTGAAGGCCCAAATCCAGGCCCGATAAAGTTCTCTCTTAAAGAAAAGAAACGTTATAGAGAAAAAGAGTCGTGGAGGGAGTTACGCCTCCGATGACGTATCTTCATAAAGAAGGTGACCGTTACAAGGAACGTCTCCTCTCATTGCGCCTCGCATGCTTAAGTCGCGCAGGGAATTAACGATCATTTTATAAGGTAAATGGAACATTCGACAAAGGTATGCAACTTTAACGGAGTTCTGACTTAAGCATAGGAGTGCCTTCGACCACCAAAAAAGGTGGTCTTTGGCAATCTAACATTTGTTTTGCAGGTCACACCTACTGGATAATGGATTTTGGACACATCAGTTTGGCGTCGTCCGTAGGGAATGACAATTTTCCTTTCAAAAAGAAAGTCTGCAGTAAGAAACATCCTGAGTTCTAATCAGCGATTAAAAAAGCTTTTAGAACAGATGGAACACACTACAGACCCTCAACCTAGCGAAAATCAAAATGATTCCTTCACCGGAGAAGCCGTGTTGCCTATAATGCATGCTTCAGTCCCAGCAACAGCTCTCGAGCCAAACATGCCTAGCGACATAGAGCCACTACATGGAGCGACAACCCTATCATCTCAAACATCCGACGACTCCGCCATGGATCCTCGCGTGGATCAACTCACGATGAAGATGGATCTCTTAATCAAAATGATGGATAAACTCACTCAAGAGTGCGCTCAACCCATCGACCATGTTTGAGAAAGTAATGAAATTTCTGTAGAACCTCAACGAGTGAACCTCAAAAATAGTGAACCACCAACGTATGACCCCCTTAGAACGACATGACCCCTGCACAAATTTCATTCAAAATCGGAGTCACAGATCCTAACGTGCTGTACGAATTGGCTAGATCACCGTTCTCTGACACGCTTGTGACAACTCCTATACCAACAAAGTTCACTCCTCCGAAGTTTGAGAAATATGATGGCAATATCGATCCCACAGACCATCTACGACATTTCCACCACATGATGGCATTAAAGAAGAGCACAGAGTCCATCCTATGCTAAACATTTCTAACTAGCCTCACCTCCACAGCAGTGAGTTGGTTCAACAAATTGCCATCAAGATCGATAGACTCTATTCAGGCGCTAGCCACCGCCTTCATTACAAGATTCATTGACAGTCAACGAATGAGAAAAAACCCATACTATCTGCTTCACATGAGATGGAAGCCTGAGGAGACCATAATAAAATATGTCACTCGTTTTACTAATGAGTTGACCATGATTGACTGTTGTAGTGATGACACAACCGTTACCACCTTTACCGCCGGAATAAAAAGGGGACCATTCTACGATTCTTAGAATGTAGACCCCTCGGAGAATATGACGACTCTATTAAAGACTGCCCAAAAGCACACCACCCTCGAGAAGATGGTGGCTGCCAGAAGGAAGAACGAATCCGAGAAGAGACACGCTCCAGCCGATCAAGAAAGGAGAGAAGAAGAATGAAGGGATGACAAGCCTCGAGGGGAAAGTAGCCAATTGAAAAGACATCAAACTAGTGGCATGCCCAAGTTCGACAAAAAAAACTTGGAAAGTTGCAACCCAGATTGTCAAACAAACCATTCACAACTTTGAAAGCAAGTCAAGTTGAGGTTTTCAAAACTATAGCGAAGTGGAATGACGTTAAGTGGCCACCCAAAATGAGAAGAGATCCAGACAGGCGAAGTAAAAACATATATTGCTCTTTCCACGAGGACTATGGGCACGATACCGAGGACTGCTACAACTTAAAGAACAAGATCGAGTGCCATATCAAAAAAGGACAACTAGAGAGTTCATTAGGCGAAAAGAAGGAAAAGCCAAGTCAGATGAGCCATCAAGGGAGCTTATATACTTCTTACATGGCGTAATCGGAGAGAAAGAACTGTCCAATCGATCTCGAAAATGATTAATCTGGGATTTATGAACAAAGATCAGAAACCAAAGCCTTTTGGACAATGTGCCAGAACGACGAAGCGAACTCTGACATTCTCCAACGAAGACACGAAGGGAGTCAATTTCCCTCATAATGACGCCCTGGTAATTTCGGTACTGAAAGCCAGGTGGGAGATTAAAAAAGTATTGGTCGACACAGGCAGCTCGGCCAACCTTCTGTACCTAACAACATTCCGAAAGTTGTAGTTCACCAAAGAAATGCTCTCGCCCAATGGTAGGTTTCAGCGGAGAACAATGTCGTCCGCTCGGAATGATCCAACTGCTAGTAGAAGTGGGAGAACCAGGAAGACAACGAGTTTTGTTAATTGATTTCCTTGTTGTTGACGCCCCACCCGCATACAACATGCTTCTCGGAAGGCCTTGGATACATGAAAGGGGCGCGGTATCCTCCACCATGCATCAATGCTTGAAGTAGCATCCGACGATGGTGTCAGAATAATCAAAAGAGATCAGCCAGCTGCATGCGAATGCCACTATACAACGATGAAAGCTCCGCACAAATAGCAATTACTGCAACAACAAGAGGAGCCACTACAACAATCTGGTCAGACGGACCTCAACCTTCCGGATGGCAATACAACCCCGATTAGTCCAAGAGATCGACCAAATACTGGGCAACCGGAAAAATAGACGACAATAGTCTACCTTGACGATGGAGGAGACAAACCAGTTAGGATTGGCACAAAAATCCATCCGGTTCGACTGCTGAAGGATAATCATGATGATGCACCATATTCTTCATCTGGCGATTGTCGTGTCTACTACTACTTCTTGTGTCTAGTACTATTTCTTGTGATGCTTTTGTTTGATTTTCCACCATAAATGAAGTTATGGGAAAGTATTTGAAGCAAATCAAGGGCAAGGTTTGGTGCTGTCTGGAAACAATCAATAATAGCGTGTATGGAGAGAGAAAGAAACGGTGTACTTGGGGAAACAAAGAGGAGGAGGAGGAAGAGCCAGTCTTGGAGACTTGGACTTGGAGGAAGCAAAAATAGATGGTTAAGAGAGACGTGTTTTTCAAAGTAGTAAAAAATAGATTAGTGTGTTGTTTAAAAGTTCCGCCCCTGATTAAGGAATTGGTGTTATGTTATCCTCCTTTTGTTTGTTTTTTATTTTCTTTTCAAAAAGCCAAAGTAAGTTTTTGGAATGTGGTCCATTCCATACTATTTCTTTTTCATGTGAAACATGACACGAGTTCTATCTTATTCTATGTTTCGCCGCCACCAACATCCCTCGTGGATATCTCGAAAACAACATTGATGAGCTATTCTCACCCATTGGCAGAGCCAGTTTTTGTTCAAGGGGATCCTAGTTAATTAAAAATAATGTAATAATTAATTATTTTAATTTGAACAATACATAAATAACTATACAAAACACTAGTTGCTAAAAAAGTTACATGCAATTAATGAAGCCTCTCAAATAAACCCCCATCCTTATATATTTCCTTCAAACAAAAAGTTGATAAGAAAGCATCTGAAGCAGCTGCGTCGCATGTATGTGCTTGGGTAGAGTTCCTACCTTCCTAGGAGTTGGAACTGGGTTCCACATGGAGCTTGTAGGAATGGTAGACACGAAGCAGAAAAGGAATCGAAGGACCATTACTGATACTCCGATCACCGATGCTAAAAAAGTGAAATTCGGGAATTTACCAAGAACATAAAGTTTCCATGCCTGAGCAAGGAGAGAGTAGTAGACAAGATTTCTTATCTTGTGAAAACAAGTACAATGAATCTCATTGTACTTCTAAAGCTCATTTCCTAGAGAAGCGATGGATTTTGAGTTATGACAAATTATTGGAGAGATTTGAACTGTTGAACGGCTGAGGAGTTTAATGAGATTTGAGGGTTTGATGAGAGGGGTTTGGTAGAGAAGAGAAGATCTATATTGGGCAAATAAAAATTGTATATAAAGTTAAGGGAAATTTTGATTTTAATGTTTTTTCAGAAAAAGTCAGTGCACCTATGTAGACCATATCGTTCTTCTATGACCCCAAACGCAAACCTAATATTTATGTAAGAGAAACAACATATGGTGTTGTAGGGCTTGGCAGTGAGTCAGGTTTATGTCCTTCCATGACCCATTTAACACCAAAGCTTTTCATGATCTAGAACGAAATGAAAAGACTACCTATTCAACACGATAACTCGATACAAATTGACACATGTTTTTATAGGGTGGGGGTACGGGTCAAACTGCCAAGTTTTTAGGCATTTGGATGCCACCCTTTCAACTATCTCTATATAAATCATCTCCTTTCTTCATTTCCACTTCCCATCCACTTGAACACAATTTGTGTTTTTTTTTCGCAAACAAAGCATCATATTATATATTAAGCAAATGAATACATACTAACTTCAAATTGCTTATTGAGTTTTTGGTGTAACAATAAATGTTTATTAGATATTGACATGTATAAGCGTAATTGAGTTTCAATCTAAAAAAGAAAAAAAAAAACCCCATTAATTGTGAGCTAATTAGAAGACAACATCAGATGCCTCAACAAGAGTTTTTCAATCACATAAGCTCCATGGAATCAAAGATAGAAACTCACTGGCGCTTATGAGAGTTCGTATTTGATAAAAACATGTATTGTTATCAAAAATGCAAAAACCCAAGAATCAATTGAACTTATTCACACCAACTTAAAGATATTATTAGTTTCCATGATGTAAAAAAAAAAAAAAAAAGAGGTTATAATAGACACCAGAAGAAGTTTTGGAAGAATCAATAATTGGTGGATATCCGATTAGCATCGCATGAAATTATTTGGAAAAAAAGCCTCCAAAGCACAAGATGCATGTTGTAGCTGAATAGATGCCTTTCCTATGTTATTTTCTCATTTAGTTCTCTCTCTCTCTAAGTTTATTCAAAGCTACGTATTAAGGAATCATTATGGTTGTCTTAAAAAAGTTTGGTTAAACTTTAATCAACTTGACATCCAGAGGTTAGTAAAGGAAGTGCCTTAATATCATTCGAAATTGTTAGATGTCAACCCTTACAAGAGTAATGTATTAATTCAACTTTACCTCATATCTCATATCAGGTCTCTGATCAGAATCGGAGACTTTGACCTTTCAAAACTCTTGGCCGTGAGAGGCGAAACCCTTGGCTTCGACCCTTTGTCTTCGAGTGAGGAACTCTTCGTCTTCGAGTGAGAAACTGAGATCTGTGTCATTGTGTGTGAGGGAGAGGCGAAGGGAGATCTATGTGAGAGGGTGATCTGTGTGACAGGGATAGGCGAACGGGGGTGAAGGGAGATCTGTGTGAGAGGGTGTGAGGGAGACCTGTGTGAGAGGGAGAGGCGAAGGGAGAACTATGGGAGATCTGTGTGAGAGGGAGAGGCAAAGGGTGTGCGTGGGAGAGAGATAAGTTTAATCCCTTTATATAGCTGAAGGGTATTTTTGTAATTTTATCGGTTAAACGGATATCCGTGGGGCAGATATGGCCAAATCCGTATCCGCCCCGATTAATAAACGAATACAGATCGGAAATCCGTATCTGCCCCAACCTCCACAAACCCTTAACCAAATCTGCCCCAAACAGGGCGAGTGGGGCGAATATCCGTAAAAATTCGCCCCACTGCCATCCCTAGGGATCAATCCCCCCATAACAAACCAATCACTGTTTAGGGACCCTCCAAAGGTTACAAGCGCAGAGGCATGTGACGAGAATACCATTCCCACGTTCATGTTATCTCAATACCTGCATAGATTTCAACAAAAAATAGAAAACAACAAAGTTTTTTGCTTCATTTGAGGAGACACATTACCCTGAATCCCTAATAACACAATCCATCCAAAAATTCTAGGGAGCGAGGGATGGGTGTAACCATCCATCCCCCTCGAGATGTGTGCCCCCGCTTATCTCGAGGGGGATGGGTGATCGCTCCCTAGAAGGGCTCCAATCCATCACATACAAGCGCAAAAAAAAAAAAAAAAGTGTCACATTATGCTCCAATGCAATATTCAGAATGGACAAACCGCATTGAAAATCACCATTTACAACTACTGTAGTGAAAAGGTGATGAGCAGGTTTTACTTGTAAGTTTCCCTGGACCCTGGTCATCTCCAATTCTAATGGGCTATTGCACCACTTTTATCCAGGCTTTTGGCACCATCTATAAATAGACTATAACAACATAATATTGTTCCAGATACCAGCATAGATGATGCACCAGGAATCAAGAATCACCACTGAAATTCTGTTGCATAAGATATGGAAATGTCAGGAATAAATCATTCATATCACAGTAGTGAAGCCAAATATAATCCAATGAACAAAAGTCAGTTTACCTGGAAGATCATCAAATTTGCATATTACCCTTTCATCTCAGACGTACTGTTTCAAGAGTACAGCATTGATTATATCCAAGTTTGTTCTCGTCCATGAATAACCATTTTATTTCCCCTTCCCTCTCTCTTCAAAAATGAACTACACAATTATTACATAATAATTTACTATAATTTCAGGAGGATTCATTCCTCTATCACTGGCCTACATGCAAATTAAGCTCTTCATTTACCAAAGAGAGAGAGAGAGAAAGAGATGCTTCATACCATTCCTGACCTTTGCACTCCGAGGAACTGCAATATAGCAAGCACAACTGTTGCTTGTCTACAAGTCAGAAACAGGTAGCACCAGTCAAAAACCGAATAAATGGTGTATTACTCATTGGAGAGACACGGTGATCTCAACAGTGGAGTCTGTTAAAACTATTACATTTGGTTTATCAGTTTTCGGATGATCATAACCATTCAAACATATTCTCAGATGCACTGGTTTGGTGAAGATGACTTCTCTTAAATCCCTTTTTGATTCCAACATCAACTGAGTAAATGCAACTGTTCCCACCCTTCCACTTTTGTCATTTGCAATCTCTAGCATCCTTCTCAAATCTTCCCTCTGAATGTTTTTGTGAGTATTACAGCTTTTCAACTTCAAATAAAGCACAGCAGAAATGAGTACCTGTATTAGAATTGGAATGACGTTAAGACGGAAATTTAGATAATAATAGCATCAATAGAGAAATAAAATAAATAAATAATCAGGAAAATAATTCTACACATTATGAAAATAATGTTTTTGTGAAATATTGTTATAGGAAGGAAAGAGACTGCAACAAGGTAAGAAACTATTCTAAATTTAAAAGGTTTAGGACCAATATTTATGATGAACAAAACCAAGCTAGGGATGTGACCATTCTTAACCTAGAATATATTTAACAGGGACAAAACTTTCCTATGTTCAGAGTATGAGCTCTCACTGGGAGAGCTTTTAAGCAAGAACTCAAATTAGTGAGTCAATCCCAGTACAACATGGCAACGGTTACCAGGTGAGTACCAAATTCTATTGTAGAATGGGAGAGGGCAGCAGGATGTGGGTCCCTTTTCAGTGACCTGGATCATTTCATTCTCACAATCACTATGCTATTATCCCAAACAAAAAACAATGGCATATCTATAACAATCACTATTTTCTTTAAAGGTAAAACATCCATTAGAGAATGAAATCTAAAGTATGTGGCGTAAGGTAAGCACCCATTTTAGGGTCTGCTGCTCTTTATTTATTTATTTATTTTGCACGAGGCAATCAAGGATTGAAGTGGCAACACCCTATGTCAACAACGGAACAAGAAAAATGAATCTCTATCATACCCTTAAGAGGGATGGAAATTACATCATTTGCAACACCCTGATAAGGTTGGCACCCAAGAGAGCACCTAAACATGTGCACATATAAACGTGTGCACATATCTTCTGTACTACTTTCACATACCAATCTCTGACAGAGTCATGGTTTACGATATTAAAAAGCTCATTGGATAGAAGAGGGATGAACATGTTTTTCTTATCCCTTTGTTGGACAAAAGATCAGGTGCTTGGTTTGCTTGATTAGCCTCCCCAAACCAGGTTTGCTTGATTAACCTCTCCAAACCAGTGTTCTAAAAAATGTTAGGCGGTGGGCGAGCGACAGCAAGGAACCACCCAGAGGACTAGGCGGGGGCATAGGCGGTTATTTATTTATTTATTATACTTTATAATTTATAAAAGTTCAACATAATAACATATAAATTACTTCCAATTCAATACCAAGATACATATGCAAAATGTATAAGAAAAATAGTCTTAAATTTTTATTTTTATTTTTCCAAATTGAAAGTAAAAAAAAATAATAATAAAAACCCGCCCAGCCTGCCTGGGCGGCTCCCATCTGCCTAGCGCCTAGGCCCCACCTAGACTTTTTTTTTTTTTTTTAGAACACTGCTACAAACACATGTTTAAAATTGAGATCCACAAATCTAATCTTCTTTTCTAATGCTAGCAACTTCCACCAAGCTTCTGTTTATTTAAATTATGCCATTTCAGTTGAAAAGATGTAACAAGAGTCAAGGCTACTGAGAGCCAACAATTGCAAATGAGACTCTTATTCATTGCATAAAACAGGTTATGGGTATTGGAAAAATTAACAATTGTCAAGTGTGTGTTTAAGGTTTGGACCTTTATTTTTTAGCTTCAGCAAAAACAGATTAAAATCCTGTATCAGAGCCTCTGACACCCATCTTTTCTACTCTTCGAAGAAGGAAATGTGTGGCAAGGCTACCAAGAAGCAATTCGAAAAACTTGAGACTTGTTCAGTACAGGAGTGGTAAGCAAGGATAAGTTCAATGAACTCAAGATTCACTGACAATGCAGCTCTCACCATCACACAACATCCAAGCTAGGGTCTGCCGACGTCTCAGGGAGATGCATCCATTGCAGACCAGGTCGTACAACCTTTTCCCAAGCCTGGTGATGCCACCAATCAGCCTAGCAGAACACATCATCAGTGCCAGCTCCCACGACCCAGTTCTGCATCTTCCTTGGCCTTGCGTGCTAACTAAAGACAATGAATTCTCCCTGCTGATGACAAATCTATTGAGCTTGCTCTCAAGGTCTAATCCGACCGGTTGGGGATGTTTTGGAAGAATCGGCTCCTCCCCCTCCACTCAACACCAGGTCAATGAAATCTGAACCCATGAAGGAAAGGATCAACTCTTGTGATGTCCAAAATATGTTTTTGAAGGATACGATCCAACAAATACTACACATGAGCATTAATCAACAAATATGTAATATAACAAATAATATGCTTGTGAACATTAGTATAGAATTAAAACTTTTCAAAGATATGTGAAAAAGTTGATCTAAGCATAAGTGCCCAACGGGAGTATCCATGAGTGTCGATATGAGTATTCGACACAATACGTGTTGATATATTTTTTTGGTAGAAATAGTGTCGTTGTTACATGGCATCAGACAAAAACGCTTCCAAATTTAGTTTTCAAAAATACAAGTGTGATATTGACTCCAAATCAACAGAAAATGCTCCTCAACTTTTAGTTTTCAAGGATGATAGATGGTGATGGGACGGCCTGACGTGGGCCAGACTCTCTAGAAAGGTGCATTGTAAAATGGGAGAGGAGAGCAGGATGTGGGTCCCCTTCCAGCGACCTGGATCATTTCATTCTCACAATCACTATGCTTTTATCCCAAACAAAAAACAATGGCATGTCTATAACAATCACTATTTTCTTTAAAGGTAAAACATCCATCGGAGAATGAAATCTAAAGTATGTGGCATAAGCACCCATTTTAGGGTCTGCTGCTCCTTATTTATTTATTTATTTATTTTGCACGAGGCAATCAGGGATTGAAGAGGCAACACCCTATGTCAACAACGGAACAAGGAAAACGAATCTCTATCATACCCTCAAGATGGATAAAAATTACATCATTTGCAACTCCCAAGCACCCTGATAAGGTTGGCACCCAAGAGAGCACCTAAACGTGTGCACGTATCTTCTGTACTATATCACATACCAATCTTTGACAGAGTCATGGTTTACAATATTAAAAAGCTCATTGGATAGAGGATGATGAACATGCTTTTCTTATCCCCTTTGTTGGACAAAAGATCAGGTGCTTGGTTTGCTTGATTAGCCTCTTCAAACCAGTGTTCTAAAAAATGCTAGGCGGGCGGTGAGCAAGGGACTAGTGCCCAGAGGAGGAGATTTGCAAAAGATTTGAGTGTGGGGAGAGATTTGGAAGAGATTTCGAATGAGGGAGGGAGGGAGGAACCATTGTAGATTTGAATGGTGAGGGGAAACAAATGGAGGTTTTTGTTTATATAGGTGGTGTGAGAAAGTATGGTCGTGTGAGAAAGTAAGTAGGTAGTGTGGGAGAGTAGAATGGTGTGAGAGAGAGGAATTGGTGATGTGAGGTAGTCGTTGCCTATTTCAAACAACATCGAGCTTTATCCCATGGGTATGAGATAAACCCAGTTGAGCCAACATGCGATTTTTTAGAGATAAAATGGTTTGGGATATGGTTTTTCATTTTGTGAAAATTTTAAATTAGATCCAGTTGGAAAATGAGATTAGATTATAGCCCACCACAAATCAGAATCCAGCTGCCTATTCATTTGAATGGATCAAAACCCTGGTCTCAAGAATCTTGGGGACTTGGGTGGGGTATCAAGTATCAATTATGACCTTTGGTTTCAAACATTGAAACTACACAATCAAATCCCGGTAGAGCAACATCTGTATCAAAACATAGGAGTTTATATGGGCAAAACAAAATTGCACTATACATTGTTGTCGAAGATGATTATCTTGTCTCACATTCATCTGTGTCGCTTCTAGTCGACGCATTTGTCCAAATAATCCATCATCTCACCCTCGGGTTTTGCTCACATTACACCTCACCCGCTTCCAAATCCACCGAGATATTTCACCACACTTTGGACAAGTATTTGTATGCTAACTGTTGGGATATAGTTGGCTTGAATAGTCTCACATCAACTAAGGATGAGTCGTTACTAAGGTTTATAAGAAATTGGTCCACTCCCTAATAGCAATGAGGCATTTTGGGGAAAACCTCACACCACCTAGGCTCAGATGGAAGCCCTGATAGGTGGTGTTTAAGTTGTGGACAATATCGTTGCTATGTATAGTGGACCAAAGTGCACGCATGAACCCACGCACACCCTAACAAATTGGTATCAGAGCCAATGGTTCGGCTGGGACTTGGTCGACAAGGTGGAAATGCAGGCGGCACATTGTTTAGGGGATAGTTATAGGTGCAGGGTAGCGAGCCAAGTGGAGCATCGCAGGTGCGCGGTCTACCAGTTGAATGAGCCAGATTAGGCTCCAGATCCTTGCTGAGGTGGTGTCCGAAAGTATCCTACAAGTCCGGACAAGGTGAAGTTAGAGGTTGTGACTAGGTGGAGCCAACAACATCGAGAATAGTCGAGCTTGTACATCGAGTGCTACCCACGGATCGTGGTTGTGCATGAAATTCGAGGAGAAGGTGTACTTCGAAATGTTGCAGACCGGGTGGATGGACTGTAGGATGTGTGATGATTCGCAACAAGGTGAAGATTGTTGGGATAGAGCTGGCTTGAATAGTCCCACATCAACTAAGGAAGAGTCATCACTAAGGTTTATAAAGAATTTGTCCATTCCCTAATAGCAATGAGGCCTTTTGGGGAGAATCTCACACCACCTAGGCCCGATAGGTGGTGTTTAAGTTGGGGACAATATCATTGCTATGTATAGTGGAAGGCATAGGCGCAAGGTAGCGAGCCAGGTAAAGCATCGCAGGTGTGCAGTCTGTCAAATGAATGATCTAGATTATGCTCCAAATCCTTACTGAGGCGGTGTCCGGGAGTATTCTACAAGTTCGGATGAGGTGAAGTTAGTGCAGAGGTTGTGACTAGGTGGAGCCAACAACGCCGAGAATAGTCGAGCTCGTACACCGAGTGCTACCCACATGATTGTAGTTGCGCATGATACTCGAAGAGAAGGTGTACTTCAAGATGTTGCAGACTGGGTGGATGGATTGTATGATGTACTGTGATGATTCACGCAAATGTGAAGATTGTTGGGATAGAGTTGGCTTGAATAGTTTCACATCAACTAAGGAGGAGTTGTCACTAAGGTTTATAAGGAATTGGTCCATTCCCTAATAGCACTGAGGCCTTTTGGAAAAAATTTCACACCACTTAGGCCCAGATAAAAGGCCCAATAGGTGGTGTTTAAGTTGGGGACAATATCATTGCTATGTATAATGGACCAAAGTGCGCGCACGAACCCATGCACATCCCAACACTAACAAGGTGAGCTACTTCATTTTGATTTAGTTAGAATTTCATCTTCACTCGTATGTAAATATGTATGTGTATTTTTATGTGATTTGTCTATTTAACAAGGTAGACTAATTTTGTGTTTCTCTTCTAAAGAATGTGATTCGTATACCTTATTTAATTAAAAAATTAGATATGTAAACAGGAGTTCATCTGCCAAACTTCTCAAAGTTGCCTTGAATGTAAGTGGTTCCCCATGGATTCTGTGGAATAGAATTCCATGCAATCAAGCACACCCTTAATTGTACATTCCACTCAGAGAAACTTCCTTCTACGGACTGCTCTTGGATTGGGAACTATCTCCCGCGTATCTAGGAGCACAGAGCTAACATGGAATTTCCCTCCTACAGCACGACTCCTAATTAGAGAGGGATCTTCGCGAAGATCTCCTCCTAAACTATGCCTACGATGGCCTGGTCAAACTATGATTCCTTGCACTATAAATAAGATATGAGGTTGGTAAGCTAAGGTATGCTACAAATTCCGTGTTGCAACATTACACCTTCCTCAGATTTCTATCTGACTTTAGCATCAGAGTGTCATCGGCCACCACAACGGTGATCCGTGGCTCACGTGTGCTACTTGTGCAGGTCAACAGGTCAGCAGGAACCAGGTTAGAGTAGGGAGCGAAAAATGACTGCATTAGTTTGGTGTCGTCCATGGGGACAACATAGTTCGTAACTTTACACTAAGCGTCACCTTCTTTGACCACCAGGTCACGTAACAATGGAGAACCAGGGGACACGTCGAACGTTCTGGCTGTCTCTATACCGCATCCTTCAACAACTCCTATCTTGCACACGCAGCCGACTCGCGCTCCCGCACCAACGACAGATCCCGGAATCGATATGCTGGCGTCCCAAATACAGCGGATCGCCAAAGCGGTGGAGGTTTTGACGCGACAGAATCCACCACTCGCTAACGGATACCAGGAGCAACACGGACCTCCATCTCCAAATGATGATAGAGAGCAAGCGTAGGAAAGCCAAGCACCTGCAAGTTCTTATTGGACTAAAGGAGGTTGGGCGGCTAACACTGTACCGCCTCTCCATCCCACCATTTATGGATCGGATCATGAACGAGGCCCTACTGAGGAAGTTCACTCCTCCGAAGCTCGACTCTTACGATGGAACCATCGATCCCTTCGACCACCTGCGCCATTACCAGCACGTAATGGCCCTTAAAGAAGGATCTGAATCTGTCATTTGTAGGACCTTTCCCACTAGTATGAAAAGCTCCGCATTGACGTGGTTCCACAGCCTTTCGCCGAAGTCCTTCGACTCCTTCAAAACGTTGGCAAAGAAATTTCTGACGCGTTTCGTCGGAAGCCAACATTTCTGAAAAAGGCCCTCACTACATACTCTCCCTGAGGCAGAGGTTCGGCAAGACACAACTAGAGTATATCACGCGCTTCAACAACGAGTTGACCCTCATCGACGGGTGCAACGATGATACAGCCATGACGGCATTCTCTGCGAGCCTTAAAGAGGGAAAACTTTACGAAGACCTCACCCTAGAGCCTCCTCTAGACATGGCGGAGCTCCTCAAGAGCGTCTAGAGACACATCACCCTGGAAGAGTCAAGTACCATAAAAAGGGAAACCGAAGGCAAAAGGAGGCCATTTGCGCCTATGGACAAGAAAGAGGGAAATAAATGCGATGATGAGGAACGAAGCAAGAGGAAGCGCGGTGACAATAGGCCGGACCCTGGTTGGTTCAGGCCGGAGAAATCATCCAACTACGTTGGATCCAGAGCGGTGACACCCCTAAACGCTAACATGTCGGACATACTAAAATCAATGAAAAATTAGGAGGAACTGAAGTGGCCCCCAAAGACACGCGGAGACCCCGCCAAGCGCTACAACTGCAAGAGTCTAAGGTACAAAATTGAATACTAGATCCGCAAAGGCAAACTGAAAGAGCTCTTGCAGTATGAGAAGCCAACGGAACAGACAAAGGACAGGGGGAGTCAGTTAAAAAAATAGAGAATGAGACTCCATGGATAATATATGTCCTTCATAGAGTCAGACCAAATGAAGGCCAGTCACATAGGTCCCGCAAGTGGACACTACTGGATATGCAGACACAATCCGCGGATGAGGACAAGAACATCTGCCACTCAAGGATCCAGAGCCCCATTCCCACCTTGACCTTTACGGGCAAGAACCTCCATGGAGTCCGAGCGCCACATGACGATGCCTTAGTCATCTCGGTCTCCATAGCAAAGTGGGAAAGTAAAGAGAGTTCTGGTTGACATAGGAAGTTCACTTAATGTTCTGTTCTACAACGCGTTCAATGGCATGGACCTCAAGGAGGAAAACCTGACATCTTCATAACACCCGCTAATCGGATTCAGCAGGGAAAAATGCTTCCCCATCGGAAAGATAAGGCTAGCAACGGTGGCAGAAGAGTCGCGGCTCAGGAAGGTCCTATTTATGGACTTCATGGTGGTAGACGCACCATCATCCTACAATCTCATCCTGGGAAGACCATGGCTCCACCAGATGGAAGCAGTGGTCTCCACCCTTCACCAGTGTGTTAAGTATACTGCTAACCACTCTGAAGGAAAAATACATGGAGACCAACCCACTGCACAAGCCTGCCACTGCGCCGCACTGGTGATCCGCGATAGCAACCCGAATTCACTTCAAGGCCAGGATCAAATTATCTCCGTCAAGAGTTAGTTGTTTTTTCCCTTTCCATGGTCAATATTGATTTTTAGTTCTTAAAAAGCTTATGTGATTCGCAATCATTTAAGAAATAAAGGAAGAATTACGAAAAAACAAACTCTATTGATTATTGGAAAGATGTAACAACAAACACCCTGAGGCAGATACAAAATACAACATATCACGGACGCCCTGAGGTGGATACAAAAGACTAAGCACTACAAGGATCTGAATACAGTATGAACTGAAGTAAAAGACTCGCTCAGACAATCCTGCTGCAAACAGACTCTGACGAAAACTTGCAAACCCTCCGATACAAACAATGTGCAAGTGATAACAAAAATAAAAGTTGCTAGACCCCTTTCGAAGACAACAACGAAGTGTGAGAGGGGATTGAAATAACTAAGTAGTTAGATTGTTCCGCCACATCACTCTGAGGATACGCTCTCCTTACAACGCTGTAGACCTTGCAACGGGTTGCTGATTTTCTCCAGAGACATCCCACTGTCTATCCAACCTCCTCAAAGGGATTAGAAGAAGGTTGTTTAGGATGGTCACAAGCAGAGATGCAATCACGATCTCACACTGTCGTCAAGAGAGGCCACTTTTCCCATATGTGATGGCAGGTGTGACTAAGAGCTACCACACCCAGAGACACCACACATCAACCAACTTCGATCAACCATCAGGATCCGTGCACATGAAGACACAAGTGGTACGGTGTAACACCAAGGCATCTCCCTTGGTAGGAAATCCGTACTACTTATCCGCGAAATGAAAAGAAATTACGAGATCTCAGCAGATCAACTACATGTTCACCCATAGTAGGTGACCATGCATAACAACAACTATCTATCTACCTAACCTTTGCAAATGTCAGAACATTCGGAGACTCCAGAGACGGAAATCCACCTTCAGCCTTTGAAAAACCCAAAACACTCTCTTCAAGCAAAAACATTACAGGAGATAAGCTCTACGAAATATAGTGCCTACGACGATTGGAAAACACCATTATATAGACATGATGGTTCACCAAACGGGCAGTCCAACATTAACTATCAAGCATTGAATATGGTATGGGAAACAAAGAGACAATGGTTCTCAAGGAAACTGCGCAGATCACGTCATTCAAATTAATGGTGTTGCTCGCAACCCTATTAATTGAGGGGGAGTAACCGATGCTCAACCGTCACACAACCTATGCCATACGTGTGTTACCATGTGATTTACGCCGTACATGCAGCGCATTGTACCCTAGCCCTTCCTCTGTGGGCCCATGGGCTCGACCTATTATTCAAACAACACTTTGTAGCATGCTTGGCACGAGCACTGAAAGATCCTAGCCGATCCTGACATACAGATTGTACCTACAGATCACTTACTAATTCGAGGTAACTTTGTCCACACCATGCACCACTAGGTTCACAAGCTCCCTAGCAGGCAAAACCTCTTTTCAAACCAGGCAAGCTTAGTCAGCCAAAGTCGATGACAACAACTTCCGGTTCAACCCGACACCTAGTTCGCTTAGCGCGGGCATCGACGGTTCAGGAAGTCGGAGTCTAATTAGCGTTATCACGCCTGGTAACGAAGACTCATCGGGGATCATTGTTTGCCCCCTTCGCGGCCAATGATTGTCGAACCTAATCAGGTAAGCCTATCTGGTGATGACTAGCAACGAAAACTTCTGAGGGTGTAGATAGTCTGGAAAGTGGGAGCCTAGTCAGTCCCAAACTGATTCAGATGGCTCGTCACGGGACTACTGCTTTTTAGCGTGACCACCAAATCACCAAAACCTGGACTTGTAGCTTGTGTTGCAAGGGTGTAGATAGTCTAGAAGGTGGGAGCGCAATCAGCCACGACCTGATTTTGACGGTTTGCCACGGGGCCACTGTTTTTCAGCGTGATCTCGAACCCTCCCAAATTTGTAGCCGGATGCGCACAGGTGTAGATAATTTGAAAGGTGGGAGCCTAGTCAGTCCCAAATTGAATCCGATGGCTTGCCACGGGACCACTGTTTTTCAGCCTCGTCGTCAAACTCCTATCAAATTTGTAGCCCCCATCGCGCAGGGAAGGCATAGATGGTTCGAAAGGTGGGAGTCTAGTCAGTACTGAACTGATTTCGACGATTTCCCGTGGGACCACTGCTCTTCAGCCAAGTCGCCAAACTTTTACCCCCCAAACTATTCGGACGGTGGGAGCCTAGTCAGTCTTGAACTGATTCCGACGACTTGCCACTAGACCATTGCTTTTCTGCCTGGTCGCCAAACATGAATCTAACTGAATCAGCGTCTTCACGCTCAAACGGATTGACATTCTAATATTAGTGAATGCCATTTGCGTCAATACAAAGGTCATACGGCTAGTACCTAGACAAAAGCTAATTAGGATGCTAGCCCGAGCATACGGCACCTAACTCGGCACGAACGCTCTGACACATACACTCGGCCATCGCAACTCGCTCTTAGCAGCAACTGTAGCCGACCAGTCAGATAAACAAGGTAGGCCTCAAGCAACTTACCTCGAGAACAAGACACAACTCGGACAACCCAACCCCCAGCTAAATTGTTCGCAACATGCCCTCTATCGGACATGGCTACGCAACAACGAACCCGAGTCGTTCACAATACAAAGCAGTCAAGCTCTCTATCGTAGACAGACCGGTCAAACGTCCTATTGATTCAATCAGCCTATGCCAAAGCAAAACGACAAGGCAAAAGGAAAAACACATAATAAAGACAACAAGCACAAAACTGATCAAACTGTTTTCATTAACGGCCAAAACGAAAAGGGACACAATCACACCAAGGTTACTACCTATCAGGAGAATGTACAGAAATATAAGAGCTAAGCCTAGTGAAATTTGGAACAGGGATAGCGTCCGCACGCGCCACGGTCTGGGCATCAGGGCCCACATTGTCTTTCTCGTCGGACGATGCAGAGGCAACATGCAAATCTACATATGACATCTTTTTATATCGACCAAGATCCCACTCCAGATGCTCCTCCTTCATCAGCGCCAATAGCTCCAGCCGGCCATGTACAACCCAACAAAACTCACACTTGCCTTGCTCCTGAAGAAGCTCTTCCACTCGCACCTTCGCGACAACAAGTTCACACTCCAGTAGCTCCAACTTGCCAGTCAGCACGTTGACCTGAGACTGCTCTGTGGCCAAACTGTTCATCACAGCACTAAGCTCACGAGCATAGAACACCACATCGAATTCCAACTGTTGCTTCTCAGCATCCTAATCAGTTTCCTTCAAAGCACTTTCTTCAGCAAAAGACTGCAGCTCAAAACACGCCTTAGCCGTAGCATCTTGTGCAACCTCGACTTCTCAACGGATCCGACTCAACTCCTCCCTAAGTCCATCTTTTCGGACACCACCTCTGCTAAATTATGCTCGAGGTCTTCCAGATAAGCCCTTTGAGCCTCAGCAGGCACGGTTAACTAATCCAACTATTTTTCCTCGGAGCGCATCAGAATACAGCAGCTGCATGTGCGAGAAGACACGCTCCAAGGTATATACTCTCTCACGAGCTGCCTCGACTTTCGTTCCAATAATGGCCACGTGGCTCATGTGAGACATACCCAGCATAAGGTACTTTAAACCCTTATCCATACATCATTCCAACGTATCCTCTTCGGGTTTTGGAGCATGATCCATCAACCAGCTATGACGCCTACTTATATGCTTCCTCGAAGCATACTCTATATCCACATCTTGGTGCCAGACTTGTGAGCTCATCTTTACCAAGTCAAGTGCGAACAGGTTTATCTGTGCACTCGAATGAAGGTTCCCAGGCAAGGAATGTGATTTCTCGAAAATTGTCGAAATTTCACCGAATATTTTTTCTTTTTTTAGTTATCGAAATTTCTTTCGAAATCGAAATATTTATTTTTTTCTTTAGGTCAATCTCACTGTCGGTACATTTTAACCCGATATAATTTTAGTTTAGTATTAAAATTTTGTTATATAAGTAACTCTTACGAGTCTCGTGGTACTCTTTATGTGTTTATGTAATATGTAAGAGTTTAAAGTGTTTAACTTATATTGATAACTTCAAAATTACAATCAAAATTTTTACGTTTTTTCTATACACAACGAAATATTTCTTAAAATTAACTTACCAAAATTACCTAAAAAAACGATATCACAACCCTTGTTCTTAGGATCAGGAATTACGCCAGCGCCACCCTTCACGGTTGATCGACATCAGGCTCTCCTTTGTGGCTTTTCCTTTGTCAAGAACAACCAACCCTTTATTGCGAAACGACTCAATGGGATCCGGAGGGAGAGGAAGGAGCGAATTATCCAAAAAAAATCCTCCAACACTTCTAGTTGTGGCCTAGAACAAGATGGTGAGCAATGCGGACTACAAGAGACACGACCAGTACCACGACCACCTTCAGGCGAATCAACAGTAGGGCGATCGAATTCTACCACCTCAGGCGCCCCCACGCAAATCAGTATCAACAAAAGCAGCCATTGCAACCCGCACCAGATGGTCATTCAGAGCCTCGACCTGTGCGTCACTAAGGTTTGACCTGTCAACAACTCCTGCTAACCGCAAGTAATCTTTCTCCAAACCAGGAACATCAGTCTCCGCCTCAACATGCCCAGCAGACTCGCGTTCCTCTCTCACTGGATCGGGTCGTGCCGAAGAAAGCCCAATTTTAACGCGAGATCTCATCCTCACAAAGGAAGCAAGCGTCTCAGACGACTCTTCCACATCGGACAGAACAATAACTTTGGCCTCAACAACCTTCCTCTTCTTGGAAGGGGCCCCATCTTCCAACTTAATGCGCGACTCTCGATACAAAGTGGGGGCAATGTGCCAGTTGTCCCACAGCCCACTACAAATGAAGTTAGAAACTATTATAACATCGATCACCTTCCTTTTTCATAAGACACGAAACATCTCCATGGTGTTTTGCTCCTCTAAGGTAAGAGGAGTAGTAGGAAACATTCCTGTAAAGGAACACAAGTAATGAGCAGTCAACACGCTATCAAGCATATCAAAGTCGCAAGAAAAATGTGAACTTATGGAGCAGCTTGAACAATCGCTCGAGCGAACGACCCCTGCACCGAAAATACTTCAAATCTGCAGGAGCCAAAAAACATTACTTCTGCCAAAACTTGAAATCATCAGGCAGTTTATCGAAGCAATTCGACGACTTCATCTTTCAGACATCAGTACTTTTCAGCCGGTGATAGGTCAGCAACTAGATCACTCGCAGAGTCATGCTAACACCGACCTCCTTAGCACTGAGCAGAATCATGAGGATGATCTTATATCCATTGGGCCCCAACTGAGCGGGAGGAATCCCTAAGAAATCCAAAAACTCCCAAATCATGTCCAGAATTGGAAAGCGCACTCCAGTTTGAAGCATCCCACAATGTAAAGTTGTAAACAGATGAAACCGGTAGGAAGCGACACTGGCGTTTGGTCACCCGTTAGGAGATACAACGGCAGGTCCTCAGGGACTCCAAACTTCGTACGAATTTCAGCAATACTAGGCTCGGACAACAACTTGTCTTCAAAAAACTCCAGGGCCTCAGCTAAAACATCATCATCAAGATGGTTTTCTTGAACCATAAAGAAGACGAACAATCTTTTCATAACAATATCTTCAAAAGGAAATAAAACAGAAGAATCATATTCTGCACTACAGATGACCTAAATAGAGGTTGGGTTCTCGATTTTTTTTCGTCGAACCAACGCACGTTCAATTAATGCAGCGCATGGCTCAAGCAACGATTCAAACTCAATCATCATAAGCGGCACATCCCTTCAAGAGATGACTTAGCGAACCGATGTGACTGCCCACTAACTCGGGGGTAGTAGCTGATGATACATAAAAACGATCACACCCCTGAGTCGTACACGTGTCATGGTGATCTCCAGGAACTATAGGCCCCAGCATCAACCCAATGCTGATCTGGCCCAAGCGGTTCTAATCCTGCTCACTTCAGTTCGCCAGGTGGACCCGGACTCCCACAACACGCTAGGCCCACACGTCTCACAACTATCCTTAATACTCGTAAGCCCTCCTTACGTCTCACAACTATCCTTAATACTCGTAAGCCCTCCTTAGGCAAGTATCTCGATGATCAGCTTCAGACGGGTAACTACAACTGTTCTCTACTTCCAACTAGGAAGCAAACAATAGAGTATCTTCCACACATGGAAACTCTTTTCTATGGATTGCTCTTGGATTAGAACTATTTCCCGCATATCTAGAAGCACGGAGCTAACATGGAACTTCCCTCCTACATCACGACTCCTAATTAGAGAGAGATCTCCACAAAGATTTCATCCCTAAACTATGCCTACGATGACCTGGTTAAACTAGAAATCATTTCACTATAAATTAGACATGAGGTTGGTAAGCTAAGGTACGCTACAAATTCCTTGTTATAGCATTACACCTTCCTCAGATCCCTGTTTGACTTTAGCATCGAAGTGTCATCGGCTACCACAATGGTGGTCTGTGGCTCACGTGTGCTACTTGTGCAGGTCAGCATGAACCAGATCAGAGCAAGGAGCGAAAAAGACTACATCAAATACTAACTTAAAAAAATTATAATTAAAACAATAAATTTAATCTAGAACTTGTGTTGTGATGCATAAAGTGGATATAGATGGATAACGGCGAATTAAAACTTGCTTATCCATGGTGCATCTCTCTAATTCTTATTGGAAGAGGTCTCTCGTTAGCTTTTTCAAGGGGTATAGTCAAAGCAACCCTTTTATCACCATTATTTTCATTATTGTAGTGGGAGTTTCAAGTATAATGAGGCTTAAAGCAGTGGAGAGAAGTTAATTCCTTTATGGGTTCCAATTGATGACTCAGGAGTGAGAACCAAGGATCACTCATCTCCAATATATTTGACCAAGAATTGCCAGTCTTTAGTTTATCTGACTTTAGATGATAATTACGTCTCACTTGGTGAACTTAAAGCGAACTCTCATCTTTTTTGTCTCTGTGTTCGAGTCTCATATCTTTTTTTGCCAATACTATCCCGTGGGAGACAGATATACAAATGCTAACATTCGTTTAAGTTTGCCTGGCACAAATGAAATTTTTTGACATACATATAAATATATTTAATATTTGTCTTTGTAATTATAGGATTAAATGATACGGTATGTCTACTTACGATTTATAGGTTCAATTTCTAGAAGACCTGCTTTCTTTTTTCAGTATTACTGCAAGAGCTTGGGTTTAATATAAATATGGCCTATAGGCGATTGCTTGTAAGTGGTTTTGATGAATGAAGAAACTCAAATGGAGTTTTTTAGATTTATTTATTTTATTTATCTTTTGTGTAGATTTATTTTAATTTGTAGTTTAAGTTACATTATTTGGTATTAGAGCGAATCTAGGTCGTTCGTTTAGTTTGTATGTGATTGTGAAGAGTAGATAAAAAGATTGAGTGTTTTAAGAAAAAATTGAAGTAGAGTTGAGAAAGCAAGAAAGAGGGGAAGACAACAATCAAAGTTTAATCCGACCCACTGCTACTCCGAGCCGTCGTCAGTCACTACATATAAGTCGCCAGATCCACCATCGACACAAGCCCCTACGTTGTCACAAGCCAGGTCAGATTTGCTACACTGGAAAAGCCCCACAACCCCTTCTAGTTTCGGATCGTGTTGGGGAAGAAACGAATCATAAAATATGATATTTATTAAGAATCCATGAACTATCCAACAAATTGCAGTGACCACCTTGAACTATCCTGTAATTCTAGAAAACTCCTTAGAAATTGCAAAACAGCCCTTGGTCCGACAACATTATATGCACTCCTGTCCTGAAATAGTAAGAACACTCCAATAGTAGAAAAAATGAAAATGAGTCACCCATATTATTATTTGCACTCATACCCATACCCATACTATTCTCAATATCAATACCAATACCAATACAGCCTAAGCCCAAATCCATATCCATACCCCACGATGTCTTATAATAATTATCCTCAATTTTATTATACTACACCACAATATACCTATGTCCCCTATTACCCCCAACTTGAAACCGTTTTCCCTACACCACCCCACCCCATTTGCTAGTGATATACAACCCACTAAGCCATTAGTTGAGTCGGACTAGGAGGAGTTTTTGAGAGGATAATATGAATGAATGCTCACTTGCATTGACACACTCTTTGACAATTGGATGAGAGCGCTTAGAGCAATATTGGAGGAAGACGAACTTGAACAGATGGAAAAAAAAAGCAGGACGAGCCATACTGTTTGTCAGAGTCCCTTCAGATTTTTGAGGAAGTTAAGGGCACCATCACATGTACTCGATTTTTTACGTGTGGGCCATTTGACTTTTGTGAATTCTTTCCCATTTTTTTGCCAAGAGGATGATGTTTTACAGTGGCAGACATGGTGAGTGATGATGGTTATGTTGACCCATATTGGAATTTTTTTTGTGGCACGAGCTCACGCTCATGATTGTGCTTAGCATATATGTTCTAGATTACCATTCTTTGGGTCACCTTGCAACTTTTTTGAATTAGTGTTATATATGACAAGTGTGTATCGTGGCAAAGTTCGAGGTCATTTACTTCGTGTGCACTTCGATTTGTATTCTGTAATTGGTTGCTTGTGTTCGTACGACTTCTTCGACTTCAAGCTCGAGATCGAGCTTCATCAATCCGAGGAGGGCGATGTAATCTAGGATTTATTTTATTTTATTTAATAGTAGTAGTTGGGTCATGTCTAAGTAAGTCCATTAGAATAAGTGGATATTTGGGCTCCAATAGAATCTAGGGTTAGATTTATTATAATTAGGGCCTATAAGCCGTTGCTTGTAATTAGTTTGATGAATGAAGAAACTCCAATGGAGCTTATTTAGGTTCCTTCTTTTTGAATTACACCGAGATGCACCAAAGGCTTTCCCAAGGACCTTAACTATCATTCATAAGCTTGCTTCCATTTTATCCATGAAGCGTGAGTAAAAATTGATTTGCTTGTGATTTTCATATGGTGTAATACCCCTCCACAGTGCCGTGGAAGGTATTAAGAAATTATGTCTTAAAGGCCGAGTTACTTGGCAAGTTGAAAGGAAGGCAATGAGTTGGGCAAGTACATGGTGAATTACTCAGCCGATTAAATTATAGTATTTATTTGATAACTGAGATAAGCCTTAGGTGAGTTGGGAGTACTTAGGGATTATATAATAAAACATATTCAACTTCTTGGTTCTACTTTTTTTTTTTTCATTTCAGGAAAGTTCCTGTGTTTACATCTAGATATCGACATGTTGAAAATACTCATAAACATGGAAATGATTATCCTTACATCATCAACTTTTTTCAAATATATTTAAAAAAAAAAATTGATCATGTTAATGGCTCCTACACACTCTTAGAAACTTGTACGAATGTTTTGTAAATGTTCCTACTAGTCGAGACACTTTCATCAAAAAATTGGATTTAAGCCCATGTTTTGAAATTATGTGGTTTATAACATTAGAAGAGTAAATTACGTTTTAGTAAGTAGCACTCTTATATATATATAAGTAGAATTTATTGCAAAGATTAAGATTGAAACTAAAGAAAAAAAATATAATATCAGTTATTGTAATGAATGGGTCTATCTCGGATTTGCTTGCATTTGTAGTCGTTGAATCGTACACTACACTGTGTACCTGTTTCCAACACTGTTAATTACCCTGCATTTTTCTGTATAACTCCAGAAATTCTTCTCAATTGATAGAAAGGAAATACTGTCATCTTTCTTCGATCTTAAGATAAGTGAAAATCATTTCTTTTCTTAAGTATAAAAATGGCCGAGTTTTGTATATTAATGGTTTGTGGTCTCAATAACACAGGATATCTGAAATGATGTGGGGACATGCTGATGTCATCATCTTCACAAAAACATTACCCCCTTGATTCTTCTCCAAGTTAGCCGATGAGCATTTCTACACTCAACGGGGGAAGTGTGATAATCACCGTTATTATGAGAAGCAATTGGCACATGTGGTGCATGTAGGATTTTTTTTTTAGACTTGGCTGTTCCGTGACACACACACACACACACACACACACATTTAGGTTTGTTCAACAATATATTGTTGTGTGATTCTAACCTCAATTTCTATTTCCTATTATTCTCTTTTTATTTAGGACCAAAGTCTACTCTCATTCTCCATGGGCCGAGACTACTTGTGACATTATAGATTTGCTTTTTCCATAGTAAATGGGAATTTAGCATTGGTCCTGAGAGCCTGTGGAATCAATTCTAGCCCAATGTAATTTCTGTGACATTTTCCAACGCTACTGATGAGGTGGGAGTACTGAGAGAGTGTTTGCCTTCTCTAACAACTGAAGGTTTTAGAAGAGGCCTGGGGCATGTTCTAATTATGCTCGCCGAGTTGCCATTTGGTCAGTTTCTTCAGCTCTCCATATAGTCTCACATGTTTTTGGTTGTCGACTCTTACTCCTCTTATCTGGTTTCACTCTTAACGTACTTGTTTAGTTGTGACCTTATATGGGAGTAATAGGGAATTAGGGGTTTTATGCTTAGTTTGTTATTAGTTATTCACTTAAATCTGACATTGCCTAATGTTGGTGATTTTTGTGCCATCGATAGTTTGGCCTACTTGAAAGCTTGTTATAGAGAGTTCAGGTTTCTAGTTGAGATTGTTTTATTTGGGTTGTTTACCATAGAAGTTTTTGTGGATACAGTTGTCAGATATAATTATTGCACCTAAGCCTGATGCATAGAATGTTTGAGCAACGTACAAAGTATGATCTGAAGTCTGACATTGCAATTTTTTCAATGTAGAAAGGGTTTCTGCTATGTTTTCTCAGTCACCATACATATGTATCTTTCAGTATTATGGCATCTGTTGTGAAACTATCACTTGTGCGGTTCCTTCAATTTATTGACGTCGTAAAAGATTATTTTTGCCCTTGTTTTTATGATTCTTATTTGAGGTTTCTTTTGATGTCTGGTTTGGCAGCTTGTGAACGTCTTATCCTCTTAGACCACAATTTGGATTATAGCATTCTTTTTACCATTGTGGATTCTATGTGGAGTCTATAAAAAATCTCAATATGAATCTGAACTTGTGGGTAATTTTTCTGTTATTTGATTGGCTGAATTATTTACCTGTAGTTGAGAGCTCCTTTAACATTGAGGTACATTTTACAGAAACCAGGAAAGGAACATATCCAAATTATAAGAAATCTCATAGAAGCTACAATTGCAGAATTACGCCTTGCAAATTTTTATTTGTTCGAGTTTGTAAATAAATCGCGAATATAGTCCAAGTGATAAATGCCCAAGTTTTCTTGGGATTGAGTAAACTCAAACACTTGGAAGACGTGTTGGGGAGGAACTGAGAATTCGTTTTGACCTCATTTTGATGGAGGATAGTTGGACCGGACCTGTATATTTCAGGAAGATATTGTTGGAAATTTTGTATTTCCATATTTATTGAATGAGTAAATCGTAGTTATGTAAACTCACTACATAAGGTCTTTTATGTAAGTCTTTGACCAACAAATGTGTTGGTTCAATTGTGTCTTCTGTGAACAGGTACGTAGTGTTTCATTTGCTATGTGTAGAATCTCAAATTGGCCATTTGAGATATCCAAAATATTAATAATTCATCATTACCACAACAACCTAGCACACAGAAAAAGCGTTTACATTCAAACATGTTCTTTCTTGTTCATTTAAAAGTCAATTCTTATTTTTGTTCGCCTGAGTTTCTGTCCTAAAGTGCATTAGGAACAGAGACGAATCTGTTGTATCTTGGGAGACTAACGACCATCAACGTTGCACCGAGACGGGAAGAATATTGTCTTAAAGACATTGCATTAAGCAAGCCTCGGATTATCCTATCCCCTCACTATTATTGTTTCCAACAGATATTTGAAAGTGACTCAGGTTGTTTCCAACAATATTTGAATGTAGGGCTGAAAATCGAACCGACTTAAAATTTTCAAACCGAAACCGAACCGACCATTAACAAAACCGAACCGATTCTAATTTATGCAAACCGTAACCGAACCAAACCGACTAAAATCGAACCAAAACCGAAATAAAATCGAATCGACCGACTATTTTAAACATATTGTATTATTTATATATAAAATATATATGATTTATTATATATATTCGGTCGGTTCGGTTTGGTTGGTTAAAATTACATATAAACAAAAACCGAACCAACCACTTCGGTTTTGAATTTTTTAAAATCGAAACCGATCCTAACCGAATTTAAACCGAACCAATCGGTTCGGTCGGTTTAATCGATTTTTTGTTCAGCCCTATTTGAATGTGACTCTCACCATGGTAGTATGCTGAGGCTGAGTGTGTACAGAGAGTAAAAAATGAAAAACATTTTGCTCCTTAAGATTGGGCCTTCGCTCACTCAAGTGTTCGTATGTAACGACTTCAATGCGAGGTTGTAACATGATTATAGTAGCCAAAAAGGTTATCAATGGAGTATGATACGTGACCCGACATGTCAGATTTTGGCATAATGGAGTGAACTTGAGCCTGAAGAAAATAAAGTATGAACTTGAGCCTGAAGAAAATGAAGTATGGTTGTCTTTGTAACAGTGGTGGGTATTAACGCCAGAACATGCCATCACAATTGGGGTTAGCATGAGAGGATTAAACGAATTAGTCCTGCTGTTAGTTCTTAGGGTGTGTTTGGTTGCACCCATTCCATGGGAATAGGAATCCTATTCCCACTTGGAATAACATTTTGGGTGTTTGTTTGAGATTTTATTGGTGGGCAAGGGATGCCAGCACGTGCCATAGATTCCCACCAATCAGACGCCTTAGGGAAAACAATTCACGGGTCTCTTTCTCTGCTGTTCGTTCCTCTCGATCTGTTGTTCGTTGCTTTTCGATCCGTTCTTCCTCTCATCTCCTCGTCTCTGTCCAACATCAGATCTCCATGGAAGACCTCCTTTCATATCCGTGAAGACTCATGAAGATTTCTTTCTCCTCGTCTCTGTCCAACATCAGATCTCCTCGTTTCTCTCCAGCATCAGATCTCCATTGAATACCTCTTCATCTCCAGCATCAGAGACTCACGAAGATCTCTTTCTCCTCGTCTCTGTGAAGGGCTGATCAAAGACCTCCTCTCATCTCCGCGAAGACTCCATCGCATCAAAGACTCACAAAGGTCTCTTTCTTCTCGTCTCTGTGAATAGTTGATCGAAGATCTCTTGATCTCCATCACATCAGAGACTTGATCTCACCTCTTTTGAAGATCTCTCATCTCCGCGATCTCCTTTCCTCCTCTATGATCTCATCTCCTTGCTCTAGGTTTGCCTAACCCCTATTCCTCTCTCTTTTCTTCTCTTCTATTGTTCTCATCTCTCACTGATTCAATTTGTTTCATTGTGTCTATTGTATAGGATCTATATACTGTGATTTGAGCGGTTGGTGACTGATTGGCAAGGTATTTTGTACCGAAACTCAGATTTGTGCAATCTTTAGCATCTATTTGAATTTGTATCATTTTTAGCATTCTCGGTTGAAGTTGAGTTTTTTTTTTGGTACCCAAACTCAGATTTGTGGGTTTTTTTTTTTGGTGATTTTTGTATTTTGTGAAAATTCATTTTGTAGTTGTAGTTTGTGATGGTCTTGCGGACGTATTTTGAAGTAGAATGTTGAGTTTTAGAACCCCTTTCATGCCAAGATGGTTTCACAATAAGAAATGCAGACTTCTGTACAATATTGGTGTTTGTGGAAGTGGAGGAGATGGAAGAACAGTAGTATTGAATTGATTTCTGTCCTTTCTACATTATAGATTCAATAGTTACTAAATACATACAGCATAAACCTAACATGAAAAACTGCTAACAAATTTAAAATTATGTTTCTCGTACTAGTATTAAGTTTAAATTTCACAGAGCTAGCTTAAATTTCATGCCAGTTGGTTGAGTTTTTGCACAAGTGCAATGTGTCACAACTATCTTCTTGCCTAGCCAAGTGAGGTTGGCAAGTGTAAATAATGTAGAGTATTCCACATTGTTCTAGAGAGAGTTCTCTAGAACCTCCCATAAGATTCCGTAGAGTTCCATAGGATTCTAGTCCTTAGATATTTCTAAGGAAGTGTGTAGAAGTTCATTATAGATCGTTAGATCAAATTGATCACCACCGTCCATTGAGGAGGTGGAGTTCTATAAATATATAGGCTAAGGCTTCATTTTTTGTAACCACCTCAGAGAATTCAAGCAATACAAGTTCTAGTTCTCTTAAGCTCTCTTGTGTGTTCTTAGTTTGCTTAGCTTTCCAAAATCTAAGTAAGTCTTTTGTGGGCAAGGTTGACTAGCTTTCTTTGATAAGTTGGGGCAAAGTTTGCTAGTGCCGCACGGGAAGTACTTGTGAAAAGAAAGTCCGTGACAGTTGGTATCAGAGCAAGGTTTGGCAAGGTTGGTGAAATCATCCTACACAAGAGAATGTCGCCAGAGGTCAACAACCCAGCAATTGGCAACAACGCAAAGGTGGGAAAGTCCGCAAGGACAAGTCGAAGGACATGATCGCTGCGATGGATGAAAGGTTGGCTAAGTTGTGTGCCACCATGTCCGACTTGAAGGAGGACCAAGAGCTGCGGGAAGAGATGCAAGGAGCCTTGAATGTAGTAGTGGACATGGTGTCCAAGAAGATCGAGTCCCTTGAAGCCCAAATTGTTGCCAAATATGCGGAGATGTATGCTTACAGGGAAAGAGTTGAGAAGTTAGAAACTCAACTCAGTGTGTGTATGGCCGTGGTAGCTAATGGTGGGACTACACCAGGGACAATCACTCACAGAGTCGAAGCTCCCAAACCTAAGGCCTATGGTGGGGCAAGAAGTGCAAAGGAGATCGACAACTTCTTGTGGAACATGGAGCGCTACTTTGATGCAGTTGGCATAATAGATGAAGCATCAAAGGTACGTAGTGTCTTCTTATATTTAAACGATGTTGCTACAGTTTGGTGGCTCAGAAGGTCCGATGATGTCAAGAAAGGATTATGCACCATCGACACTTGGGAAGAGTTCACGAAGGAACTCAAGAGACAATTCTACCCGGAGGATGCCGAAAACGAAGCTAGGGCCAAGCTTCGTCGCCTTCAACATAAGGAAGGCCACATAAGGGAGTATGTGAAGGAGTTTTCAGAGTTGCTCTTGGAGATTCCTGACATGGGAGAAAAGGATGCCTTGTTTAGCTTCCTTGATGGCCTAACGGGTTGGGCCAAGTTGGAATTGAAGAGGCGAGGTGTGCAAGACCTTGCAACGACTATGGCTGCAGCCGAATCCTTGATTGAGTTCAAGAGAAAGGACTCATCCAAGGGGCAAGGGAAAAGGCCGAGTAATGATGGAAAAGGTGGGGGAGACAAAGAGAAGTCCTCCAAGGAACACAAGTACTCCAAAGACAAGGGGAAAGAGAAAAGAGATGGATCACCCAAGAAGATATCTTTCTTCTTATGTAGTGGACCCCATCAGGCATTTGAGTGTCCCAACCGGGGGAAACTTGCCGCGCTTGTCATGGAGGAAGAAGCAAATGAGGAAAGGAGGATCGCCTCAATGAATCTCCTAAGTGCCATTCAAGCTAAGATCGAAGAACAACCACGTGAAAGGATGTACGTGGAGACCGAGATCGGGGATAAGACTTTGAAAGCCATGGTGGATACCGGAGTCGACACAGTCTACATGACCAAAGACCTTGCTGAAGAAATTGGCCTATCATATACGAAGGAGAAATGATATATCAAGGGAGTCAATGCTAAAAGTCTCCCAATTGAAGGAATAGCTCGTGACACCGATATTCGGCTTGGACAATGGCAAGGTAAAGTCGACATAACTATTGCTCCAATTGATGATCACAAGTTCTATTTGGGTATAGATTTCTTGGACATGGTGAAGGCTTTTCTGGTACCATATGCCAACACCATGTGCATCATGGAGAAGGGACAACCTTGTGTTGTGCCCGTAGTACGGGAGATAAGTAAGGAGAGAATGGTGTCCGCTCTCCAACTTTCTAAAGGAGTAAAGAGGAATGAGCCTACTTACTTGGCTACCCTCAAGGAAGACGAAGGTCCCATGGATGGAGAGTGAATGTACCTAAGGTCGTCCAAGATGTTCTCAAGGAGTATAAGGATGTTAAGCCTGTCGAGTTGCCTAAGAAGCTTCCACTAAGGAGAGAGGTGGATCATGCTATTGAGTTAGAAGTTGGAGCAAAACCACCCGCATTTGCTCATTATCGTATGGCACCTCCTGAGCTCGAGGAGTTAAGAAGACAACTGAAGGATTTACTAGATGCTGGTTATATTCGACCCTCCAAAGCTCCATATGGTGCGCCGGTCTTATTTCAAAAGAAACATGATGGATCCCTACGGCTTTGTATTGACTATCGGGCACTCAACAAGGTCACTATCAAGAACAAGTACCCGATTCCACTTATTGCGGATCTCTTTGATCAACTTGGTGATGCAAGGTACTTTACCAAGCTTGACTTGCGCTCGGGATATTATCAAGTCCGCATAGCCGAAGGAGATGAACCAAAGACGGCATGTGTTACAAGGTACGGGTCTTACGAGTTCTTAGTCATGCCATTTGGTTTAACTAATGCACCGGCCACATTTTGCACTCTAATGAATAAGGTACTAGCTCCTTACCTTGATCGGTTCGTAGTTGTGTACCTTGATGACATTGTGATTTATAGTAAGACATTGGAGGAACATGTGGATCACTTGAGGCAAGTGTTCCAAACCTTGAAGGAGAACGAACTCTATGTCAAAAAGGAGAAGTGCTCATTTTCCCAAGAGGAGGTGACATTCTTGGGTCATATCATTGGCAAGGGCAAGCTTCATATGGACAAGTCTAAGGTACAAGCCATCCAAGAATGGGAACCACCGACCAAAGTCACCGAGTTAAGATCTTTCCTTGGCTTGGTGAACTATTATAGAAGGTTCATCAAAGGCTACTCTTCCATAGCCGCTCCATTGACAGACTTACTCAAGAAGGGACGAAGTTGGGATTGGAGTTCAAAATGCCAACACGCTTTCGAAGGATTGAAGAAGGCAATTGTGGCAGAACCGGTGTTGGCACTTCCCAACCATTCTATGTATTTTGAGGTACATACGAATGCTTCCGACTTTGCTATTGGTGGGGTATTGATGCAAGAAGGGCATCCTATTGCCTTTGAAAGTAGGAAGCTCAATGATACTGAGAGGCGGTACACACTACAAGAGAAGGAAATGTTTGCGGTTGTGCATTGCCTGCGAACATGGCGACATTACTTGCTTGGGAGCAAATTTGTGGTCAAGACCGACAATGTTGCCACAAACTACTTCTAGACACAGAAGAAGCTCACACCAAAACAAGCTAGGTGGCAAGATTTCTTGGCAGAGTTTGATTACACTTTGGAATACAAGCCTGGCAAAGCTAATCTTGTTGCGGATGCTTTGAGTAGAAAAGGATAACTTGCTGACATAAGTCAACCTCTAAGCAACTTGAAGGGACGCATAAAGGAAGTATTGGCGCATGATTCCATGGCTCAAACCATCATAGCTTTTGTCAAAGATGGGAAGACTAGACGGTTTTGGGTGGAGAACGGCTTGATATACTCTAAGGGAAGGTGAATCTATGTTTCACCTCATGACAACCTAAGGAAGGAAATCTTGAAAGAATGCCATGATAGCAAGTGGGCGGGACATCTAGGTATATATCGAACTCTTGCCCTTGTGGAAGCTTCCTATTACTGGCCACAGTGTTCTAAAAATCGCTAGGCGCTGGGCGGGCGTCGAGCAGGTGCCTAGCGCCTAGGGGCCTAGGCGGGCGCCTAGGCGGTCTTAGGTTTTGTATTATTACTTTAATAATTTACAAAAGTTAAGCATAATACATTATCAATTACATCCAATTTAATGCCTGAACAAAATTTATTAAAACTCAAATGACTGAAGTTGGTCATGATGGGTACTTTATATAAATTTGAATTCGTGTACTATTTTATTTTTCTTCAAATTGCATGAATAACCTCAGTTATGTTTGATAAAATCTACATTAGTAAAATTGGTACTGGCAGATCCTTTGAGAATTCCATTAAGTAATCATCATTTGCTACATTTAGACATATATTGAATAAAAAAAAAATTTAATAGTTTATTTCTAAAAAATAGGAACACAATCAGCCTTATTAAAAAATAAAAAAAATAAAAAAATTGAAAAAAAAATGAAAAAATAAAATAAAATCGCCCAGACCGCCTAGACCCCGCCTAGGCCGCCTAGATCCCGCCCAGACCCGCCCAGACAGCCCAGAACCGCCCAGACAGCCCGCCCAGCCATTAATCTGGGCGGTTTTCCACCTTCTAGCGCCTAGGCCGATTTTTAGAACACTTATTGGCCACATATGAGGGATGATATCGAAGCATATGTGAAGACTTGTCTTGTATGCCAACAAGACAAAGTGGAGCAACAATGACCTGCTGGCTTAATTGAACCCCTCCCCATCCCCGAAAGACCTTGGGAGAGTGTTTCCTTAGATTTCATAGTTGGGTTGCCCGCATCAGAGGGTTGCAATTGGATACTTGTGGTCGTGGACAGATTTTCGAAGTATGCCACCTTCATTCCCACACCCAAGGAGTGCACAGCCGAGCAAGCCGCACATTTATTCCTCAAACATGTGGTGAAGTATTGGGGTGTGCCCAAATCTATCATCAGTGATCGGGATACTCGGTTCACGGGAAAATTTTGGACTGAGTTGTTCAAGTTATTGGGTACCGACCTTAATTTCTCTACTAGCTTTCATCCTCAAACGGATAGTCAAACGGAAAGGATGAATGCCTTGCTGGAGTTATATCTTAGGCACTATGTGAGTGCCAACCAGCGAGATTGGGCTAAGTTGCTAGATGTTGCCCAATTCTCTTTCAACTTGCAGAAGAGTGAAGCGACGGGTCGTAGCCCATTTGAGATTGTCATGGGACAACAACCTATGACCCCGAGTTCTATTGCCACTGGCTACACTGGAGTGAGTCCATCAACCTATAAGTTTGCCAAAGGATGGAATGATCAAGCTGATGAGGCTCGAGCTTACCTGGAAAAGGCATCCAAGAGGATGAAGAAGTGGGCCGACAAGAAAAGACGGCCTCGAGAGTTCCAGGTTGGAGACCTTGTGCTTGTCAAGATGCATGCTCATGCCAGACTTTGTGGACTGCATCGTGGCCTTATCAGGAGATATGAGGGTCCTTTCCCTACAAGGTCGAGTTGCCGCCGAGGATCAAGTTTCATCCAGTCTTCCATGTAAGCCTACTGAAACCGTATAAGGAAGATTAGGATGATCCAAACAGAGAAGTCTCACAAAGAGCACCAATGGGCATGAGGATCCAACATGACAAGGAACCAGAGACTATCGTGTCAGATCGTGTGGTGCGTCATTCAAACCAACCTCCCACACATGTACTCCTCAAGTGGAAAGGATTGCCAGAAAGTGAAGCTAGTTGGGAGCCAATCCAACATTTGTGGCAATTCAAGGAGCAAATCAAAGCGTACGAGGATTTGAAGGCAACGAGGACGTCGCCTGATTTGGTGGGGGAGAATGTCACAACTATCTTCTTGCCTAGCCAAGTGAGGTTGGCAAGTGTAAATAATGTAGAGTATTCCACATTGTTCTAGAGAGAGTTCTCTAGAACCTCCCATAAGATTCCGTAGAGTTCCATAGGATTTTAGTCCTTAGATATTTCTAAGGAAGGGTGTAGAAGTTCATTATAGACCGTTAGATCAAATTGATCACCACCGTCCATTGAGGAGGTGGAGTTGTATAAATAGGCTAAGGCCTCATTTGTTGTAACCACCTCAAAAAATTCAAGCAATACAAGTTCTAGTTATCTTAAGCTCTCTTGTGTGTTCTTAGCTTGCTTAGCTTTCCAAAGTCTAAGTAAGTCTTTTGTGGGCAAGGCTGACTAGCTTTCTTTGATAAGTCGGGGCAAAGTTTGTTAGTGCCGCACGGGAAGTACTTGTGAAAAGAAAGCTCATGACAAATGGTACAAAGGGGGTTATCTAGTATTGTGAGGTGTTGACTTGAGAATCTCTTAACAAACAAAAAGTAAAGAAATGAGGACTTAGTGGTTGGAGTTGAAATGGGTGAGGGAAGGGGTTGTGTCTGAATTCTGATGTTGGACTTGAGAGAAGTGGATGGTAGGGTACTCACTCTATTACTGTTGAAGAGAATGTTTGTATTTGTGAGCTTTGCAAGGGAGTTTTCTTTTGGGACATGAATCATGCATCTTGCCCTGCCCATTCTATATGTTTATAGTTAGTGCCTTTGCCTCTTTACTTCAATAATAATAATGGTATGTTGGGCATAATTCACCAATGCATTGAAGATGTGATTAGACTCTGCCTAGGTACGCTGTAGTGCTGGATGTGTATGAACTGCTAACGGCTTGTCAGTTGCACTAGATGGAGTCCATACACACATAATGGATACCTCTTGGCACAGTTAGTCGCTTCCAAAAGTTTGATTAGGATGGGAACATTGTGTTGTGTGTGTATGCATTCCAATATCCGTAGCTCTGAGTCTGGCTTTGATCTCTGAATAGTCCTGCATTTATAGGGTACATATCACCCTTGATGGCCTACAGAAGTGTTTGTTTTAGTCAGGGTATATAACTCATTTTATTCATCAATTTTCATTAGGAAGGGATTTGTAGGTTAAATACTTGTTGTATCAAATCATATGTTAGGGAGTGACTTGACTGACTGATTGTTTGGAAGGGTCGATATACAGGCAATGCATGCACGGAAAATTCTAAATAGCGAGGAAACGGGCGAGGGGGTGGGTGTGACCGCTCATCCCCTCGAGATGTGCGCATGTGCCGTCAAGATGCGTGCATATGCCCTCGAGATGCGCAGCTTCGCGAATCTCGAGGGGGTGAGTGGTGATACCCACCCCTTTCCTCGACGCCTAGAAGGGTTGTGCATGCACTCTGTGTTTAAAAAAAAGTTGGTTAGAATAGCAATGATAAATTGATAATGTTGTTGTCCTTTTGTCATTTGGGCCATTGCTTTCACCTCCATCATCTCAATCTGAAACTCAGACAAACACTACACCAAATTGGCATATTTATAACAACTTAAAAAATAGTAACACTTTTGACCTATTACAATCCACCAAACAATTTCAAGTCAAAACTAAATTTAATCAACAAAATGAAAAATAGCTACACAAAAAAAGTGATACAATAAATTATATCACCATGAATAATATCACTTATAAGCCCATACTATTTGTGGTGATACAATTATTGAATCATTTTGTTTGTGAAAATGTGTAAAATTGCTTTGTGGATTGTTATAGCTCAAAAGTGTTACTATTTTTTTGATTATTACAAAAATGTCAATTTGGTGTAGTGAAAATTAGGAGACAATTCCTCGTGCCCAATTCTAAAATAAGAGACAACCAAAAAGATGTTTAGGATGACGGTGGTCATTCTACCCTCACAATTATAAGACTACAACCCTTCCTCACTCTTTAATCTCCCAAGTCCTAACCACTGGCAACTCTTATTATATCCAGAAATTGTAAGAATTGAAAGATCACATTTTGTTGGAAGGAAGTAAAGAGAGAAGCTATAGCTTAACACCAACAAACAATCTATTATGTGTTTTGCATATCTACTATTTTTACCTAACCAGGTACATTGACTTCTACTTTGAAAGGTTAGACACTTCAAATTTTGTTTGCTTGTTACCATTGTGATCAGAATCAAACCATTATTTCACAGGGACCCCATTATAAGTGCCACCCTATACGCGTGTTTCGTTGCAATTTGCTTTCAAACTTGTTCCGATTTCTATTGAGGCAAGAGCAATTTGGTTATGTTTCTATTTCTAGTTCTTGGATCACAATGAATTGCAGCCAGTTGCTTCCAGAGTTGAGGAATCGGTTCACTATATTTTTTTTTTTCATGGAATCCAAGATGAGATTGCTCACTTCACCGTCAGACTGTACATGACTTGGTTGAAGAAGTTCACCATTGAAGCAGGACCATGGTAAGATTTTTTTTGGAAGATATGGTCTTCTTACTTCAAATGCACATTAGCTGATACTTCCTTTCATTGGTGAGCGATTCAAAGTTTTATGTACCAAATATTTGTACATATACTTCTTAGATTTCCCTGTATGAAATACATTTGACAAAAGAAAAAGTAAGGGAAGATTTTTTCAAGAGTCCTTTTTATGTGCTTTGATTGGTTGCGCTTTAGGTGGTTTGTGACTTGATACTTATATTCCTTTTGGAGAGTGGGGTTTTGTTGAAACAAATAGGCAATTGCTAGTCTATGTGATTGACATAGTTGTTTATAATGAGGTTGCTGTTGTGACTGTTGCTTTCCCAGCAACCTCATTACTTCTAGCTAGAAGATTCAATAACTATTATGGTGGCTGTTGTTATTTCGCGCCCTAGCTAGAAGTAATGAGGTTGCTTTCAATAAATGAAGAGACTGTTGCTTTCACTGAATCTTCAGTTCTAGCCCGGATTCTCCTTCAAAGTTTGCATACTGATAATAGTAGTTCTAGCCTGGATTCGCTTCCACAGTTGTATACAACGTTTATATCCTTTTAAATATACATGCTAATATTAGCTTAATTTTATTATGTAGAATGTGCACTTAACCGTAAAAATGGAGGAATATCCAATATTTTTCTTAGTATCCAAAAGAGAAGAAGTTGGAACAAAGTGTTGTGGGTTGTGTTTTGTTTTGTTTGTTTCAAGAACATGGTTCCATGTTAAGTTCTTCACGCTAAATCAAATTTATCTTTGGTTGTTGGAGCTAATGTTTTGTCATTCAGGATGCACGACTGAAGAATGTGGGGTGCTTCTGAGGACTTGTTCAATATATGCACACAAAACCAAAAGATCTTTACAGTCTGGATTAATATGCTACTGCTTGTTGCTGCTGCAGCTTGCTGCGCCTGCTGCTTGTAGCTTGATATTAGATGTTGTAATGTTGTAAACTGTAATGCAATAAGCAAATTAGATAGGAAATGTTGGGTAGATGGGAAATGTTGTAATGTTGTAAATTGTAATGCAATAAGCATTGTTACAGTTAGTGTACTGTGAATATTGTTAGTGAGTGCACTTCTTGGCAATACTTTAGTCGACATCAGCAAATTGCAGTGAGTATGTAACAATATATTCTTGGTAATGCTTTAGTTGCAATTGCATTAGCAAATTGCAGTATGTAACAATACATTCTTAGCCAAGTTGGCATTGTTACAGTGAGTATTGTTACTGTTATTTTTGGTATTGTTACAATGAGAAACTTGAAACTTGTATAAACAAGAGATGAAACCTTTAACGACATGTGAATCAATACAATCAATACCAAGAATATATTCATATACTCATTTTGAAATCGTAGGAACCGGATCGTTCCAAACGGTTCGAGGTAGGTTCGGTCTCAATGTTCAAAATAAGGGAATCCGAACTGGATCAAATCCGTTAAATTTAAACGGTCCGAGTTAGGTTCCTCAAAATTTTGAACCGATCCGGACCGTGCCCACCCCTATTTCTCATTGAAAGACTTAAGCAGACATCAAGTTTAAAATTATATTGTAAGGATGTTTTGCAAGAAACAAAATCAAAAACATATTCTAGTTTATATATAAAAATAGAATTGTGGGATCTTCATAATTAAAAAAAATGAAAAAAAAAAAAAAAAAAGATTCCCATGATTAGTTTGGGCAACCAAACACTCACAATAGGAATTGGAATCCAATTCCCATGGACAACCAAACATCAAAGTTGGTCAAGTCCATAGCATGAGATGCCATGAAATGAGATTCTAATTCCCACCCTAAGATTCCATGCAACCAAACACACCCTTATAGTGATCTGAAGTCAGACATTAGCCCTGCTGCTGCTAATATCACATTTCATTTTCAGGTGTGTACGTAAACGCAAAAGAAATTCAACTCAAACCCTCTCCCTCGTTCGTAACATCTAAATAATTACAGTCCATGTCCAACCAGATTTCCATATATTTTATTATTGCAAGTGTCAAATTACTGGTTTAAGTCCGGGGTTCAAGGTGCATTAGTTGTTCACTAAAAATAACTCTATTAACTCTGGCCTTGTTTAGCGGATTAGCTTCAGTTGATGTTCTTTTTCCTTGAAAATGAGTATCCTACTTGCATGATGACCAAGGGGTGAAAGTCGGAAGACAAAATAAAATGTGTTTACTTAGTCTAATTTCTCCCTTTTGATATAAACCTATATGGTAGCTCACCATCATTTGTGAAAATGACCAGAATATTTCATGGTTATGGCTACCGGAGAGGTGAAAAATTAGATTTAAGTATAGTTTGTGCCTTAAGGCAAGAGACGTTTCAAACAAAATCAGATCAGGAATATCAACATCAACGTAATCAATCATATTTTATGCCTCGCATATAAACAACAGAGAGAAAATTAACAAAATAATAGATTCGGTGCCAACTATGGTTTTCCTGCCTGCAAGTAAAATTTCCATGTCTCCTAGTACAAGGACTAAAAAAGAATTTTCACCCTCTTCCATTAATGAACAAAATACTTGCTATTGAAAAAAGGGGAAAAAAATAATAAAAAAATACTGGAATAATCAATGGAGCGGGCTAATCCTTTCATTTATGACGTCTCTTCATTTCCCCATAAAGAACAACCCCCATAATAGTTATTGAATATCCACCTATTCCAACAACAGTGACGGGATTTCGGAACAACAGGATTGAAATAACAACAGCCACAGCACCTTTTGCATTTCCTAACACCTGAAGGTTAAGAATGGCAGGATAAATTTAGTGTATAAAATGCATTCAGTGGAAATTTAACAAATCTATCTATCAATGCATAGAATAGATTATTCAATTGAAAGTGTATCTTCACTGTGATGACTTGCAAAGTCGGAATCTAATAATCCATTGGTACAAGATGCATAAAGACGTAGAAAGTGTCTAACCTGGAGCGTTAAAGCACTGGTGTGCTTGGTCACCAAGAAGTTGGACAAGTTTGCCACATAGGCCATTGATGAATTCACAATAAGAAGTAGCCACATAGAACTATGTTTCCTTCCGAGAGCACATATGGAGTCCACTGCAGTAGGCTCCATCATCAGTGTTGCAGGAACCAGAACAAGGACAGCTATTGGTGACATGTACAACATTAAGTTCATGGAAGTCAACTTCTCCCTGTAAACGTAATAGTCGATGCTGTAAGTCAAAGGTTTCTGAAAATAAACCAACAAACTGACATCCTTTCCAAAAAGAAAAGATTTACGTTTGTACAATGTAAGCTTCAACAAATTACATGGATTACCGCCTGCTTGACAAGTATTAACATCCTAATATAAGAGTACTGGTGCATAGATGCTAACAAGAGATGAACTGCAGATAAGGACAAACCAGGTATTTTTTCATGAAAGAAATGTGTTCTTAGGTAATAAAACAGTTTGGTGGAATGCAATGCTGGAATCTGGTGTCACGAGGTTACTCACCAAGCAAAGAACAATATAGGCCAGTGAATGTTATGACTTATGATGTTACCCATTTACTTTATACTGCATAATTTGTTTTGTTGTTTACTTCCAAATTGTGTGCGACAGTTATATAGTCCTAAGTTATTTTGTTACATCCATTACAATGTTTGTGTGGGGTTATGTGACTGTGAGCACAAAAAAAGTGAATCAGAACGTTGTTAAAGTTGAGCGCACTGCCAGCTTAACACCTTTTTGAGTTGATCCTAGACTGGTGCCATCCCAATTCATTGAGTTTCAACCAGAGAACTTTTCCAGTGAGGGAAAGAGGGGTGAGGGGACAGATAATTGCCAAGAACAAGAAAAGTAGAAGAATAGAACAAATGCCAACAACATCACAACACCAAAATGTTTCATACAAAGGTCTGTCACCCAAGACAAATCACAGATATCAACAATTAAGAACCAAGAGAATGATAAATTGGAAGATAGAGCGAGAAACCAGACTAGGCCATCTGAAATTCACAACCAGCCATCCCTAAGAAAGTCAGGAGAAAGCCTAAAACCAAATTCAAAACACAAACCACACCTACAATATTAGCTCTTCTAGCATTTCTCTACTCAATTGCACTCATACTAAATCCTAACCACCCTAGAAAGAACAACTATGAAAAGAAACAAAAAAAAATATTCAATATAATTAGTCGAGGAAACAGGGCTGAGCACCTTATCCCCACCTTGAATCCATGTCAGGTTTTGGCTTCACCCATCCCAGCCTCAAAACCTGATAAGGGATCGCCATATCAGCCCCATTAGTGGCGGGGTGGGTTGGGACCTAAAATTACAGGTATAATTTCCATCCCTAGATCCATTGCCATGTACGATCCTGTTGATACTGAGCTTTCAACAATCTCACCTCATGAGAAAGCACTTATGCCACTGAGAAAACAAAATAACTTTCTAAGGTAGAGAGGATTATCCTTATTCAATCTACCATTGCTAGTACTCCCATTTACCTCCTGTCTATTTACACAATCCCTAGTGTATAATGGAGAAAATTATGGCTGGGGAGTCCGGGAAAGAATCATAAACTTGGCTCCTATTTTATACACCCAAACCTCTTTAAAGTTGGGAAAAGGTGATTCTATCAGCTTCTGGGAAGACAAATGGTGTGAGCAGGGGAGCCTTAAGTCTATGTTTCTAAATCTTTTTGGGATGTGAAAGAATGGGCATGTGGGAGTTTTTTGGGGGACTCTAACTCAGATCAACGAGGATGGAAATTCCATTTTAGAAGGGATTTTAATGAATGGGAAATGGAGGAATTGGGGAATCTATTGTCAACAATTCAAGAGCAATATATTTCTCCTGAAGAAGAGAACTTATCAAGGAAACGAAAGAAGTAAGACTTCTCAGTAAGCAAAATGTTCAAACTTATCAACAATGGTGTTGTCCAGGAGCATGAACAATCTACTGCTGATTAGTGGAAGAAATTTTGGGTAAGGCAGTGTCCTCCCAAACTCAATTTATTCTTGCAGACAATTATTCAAGGAAGAACTATTTCTATTACTTTGAATAACTATCGATGTTGACAATCTGAATAGAACAAGCATGCAAATCCCCAATCTATTGATCACATTCTCCTCAATTGCCCTCACGCTAAGAAAGTGTGGACTGCCTTTTCCCAATGAATTTAAAGTGCATTGGCAGGTCCATGGTACTATAAAAGATTGGGTGAGAGAGTGGAAGCATATAAATATCTCAAGAATGGGAAAATGGATATGGAGAAGAGGAATACATTTTGTTTCTTGGGTGTTATGGAAGGAAAATAAACAAAAGAATTTTTGAAGGGAAAGAGCTCTCCCCCGAGGATCGTTTCATTTCTCTGAAGGAAGACGTGTAGCTGTGGGGATCGACCCATAAGATCATTGAAAATGTTTCTTTTGGTCAGTTTATGTTTGGATGGGATAATCTTCTCTTCTTGTAATGTTTCTTGTTTTCTACTTCGCTTGTACGTTGACTTTCTCACTCGCCTTTGTTTTTCTCCATGATCAATAAAATTCCGGTATGCATTTGTTTTTCTTATGCCAACGTTTGGTTCATCAATACCACCTTTGTACCCTTGCATGTACAAGTCCAATTTTTCTTTCCTTACAATCAATTCACCATTGAACTTGCCCACTAAAACCAACCTAGTGACGACTATCTGTTTGATGGTTCGGATATTTGAAGCATACATGTTAAATTGTCATTTACTCTAAAAGGTTACGCAGTACGAGAGAGAGCGGATCCACCATATATTAAGAAGAAACGATGGAGGTCCGGTACATATTTTTCTTACAAAAAAATGTATGCGGTTGGGCCTACCACATAATAAGTGGAAACGACATAAGTGTGGTATCTATATATTTTTTTGGGAAAAGAAAAAAAGACATGATCTTTTATGGGCCCATGGACAATTGTAATAAACTCAAGTTGAAAGCCCCCACATAAGCGTTAGAGAATACTAGAAATGCCTTAACACCCACATTGGGCGAGAATCATAGGCATGACCTGATGACTTATGTGGCCAATGCTTAAGCTGTTAGTAAGGGCAGATTGCAATGTATCAAGCAGTAGCAGCAGCGGCGTGGTATATATTTTTCATAAAAGGCAAGCTGATTGACTCATGGACAATGATAGTGAGCCTTGAGTCTCAGTAATATCTTTATGCACACAATTGTTTGTTGTATTGCTTGCAAACAATCAGTGGAGAAACAACTAAAAAAGCAACAATGCACATAACAAGACATTGGCAGTAGTAACAAAGACATTTACCCTTCAGACGAGAGAAGGATACCCTGAAGCACAGACTTGAAGGCCCTGGCTGCAGTGGCACTGATGCACATAATAAAGCCAAACAAATTAAACATTGGCTCCCCCTGCCAACAATGAGTTACAGTTGCATTAAGGAAAAGTGAGCAATAGTTTGGACAGAAAGCAACATACTAAAATCTACTAAAAATAATCATACGATTAATGGACATTTTCTTTATCAATTACTTATCATTTTCATAAATAGCATGCATCCAAATATCAATATTCATATGATATTCGATTATGAATCATCAACAAATATAACACAATTAGATATGAGAAGTCATAAATAACAAAATCACAAAGATATCTGCAGCTGACTTATGTTGGGAATTCGCAAGAACAAAAAAAAACAAATGGTCTGTAATTGATTGAAACATCTCTCCTAATAAGTGCAAAACATGAAGAATTATAAGATATAGAAAATGGCTGACTGATTTACATAATAAACCGTACTAGCTGTCATCTGAATAAGAGAAAACTATGCAATTGAGCATCAGTGCATCACCATTTATACAATTGGATCAAGATAGATGAAACCTGAAATAGGAATTAAACAAACTACGGATGTCTTTGATTCATCATCATCAAAGCCCATTCCCGATACTCTCGGGGTCAGCTACATGTATTTTGGTTCTCCAAGCAATGTGGTCTTCCCACATATCCTCGCCTAATCCAATCTCAAGATGTCTTCCTTCACTGCCTTCATCCAAGTTTTCAACGATCGTCCCCTCCGTCTACACCCTCCACTAACTTGCCAATCAAAAAATTTTCTAATTGACGGCGTACTTGGTCTCCTCTGCACGTGACCAAACCACGTTAAATGCCTTTATCTAATGTTGTCCTCTATGGGCGCTACACCTAAGTATTTTCTAATTCTTTCATTCCTAATTTTATCCTTATGGGTTTTACTACACATCCATCTTAACATTCGCATTTTTGCTACCACCATCCTATGCGTATGTTGGCCCGTATTAGCCCAACATTCTGAACCGTAGAGCATAGTTAGTTAAACAATTGTCTTATAGCATTTTCCTTTTAACCTTGTAGGCATCCTTCTATCGCATAATACTCTTGACGTCATTCTCCATTTCGTCCAACCAGCTTTAATCCTATGGTCTACATCTTTTCCAATAGCCCCATTCTTTTGAATTATAAATCTTAGATATTGAAAAGCCTCACTCTTTGGAACCTCCACACCTTCGATCTCAATTGAATTACTCCTACCTCTTGATTCACAACCAAAGTTGCACACTAGAAAATCTTTGATTGCAATGAGAAAATCTTCATGAGGAGAGCATTGGCTCATGAGCATATCTTCATGTCTCAACCTCCGATGAGAATTGGAGCAAAAACAAAATTGGACAAAAATGAGAAAAGAAGTCATTACTCTTTTTATTTTAATTGATAACAATCACATTAATAGGGAGAGATTAAGGGGGGCCAAAGGGAAAACAAGAGCAAGAAGCTCAAAACAAAGAAAAAACAAATAGCAAGATTTAGTCTTTTTTTTTTTAATATATCAATGACTACTTGCATATACAATCTAGTTCACATTAACACTTTTCTCACGAAAAATTTCTTATTGCTAAAACACAAGATATCTCGCTTATTGTAAGCAGAGACGCTCTTGGAGGTTTACATACCTTGCTTAGGCCAAAAGATAGCTTGCTTCAAAAAGGAAACAAAATAAGAAACTGACGAAAGGCGACCAGAAATTTTAGTGGAACCTTGAACTATGCAAATCACTTACATGAGTAGCCTTCTAGGACGGTCAGTCACTAGAAAGACTCTAATCCACAACCTCCTACATTGAGGAGTGATTTGAGTTGGCAACAAAACATAATACTTGCTAGACAATGTTAATAGCATGAGAATAACGAACTAGTTAGCAACTTAGATCCTAACTAACTAAGGAAAAGTAAAAGCAACCAAAATTGGTCTCCTAGGGCTTTTCTGACCTTCCCTTTGATTTTGATTTCGGACCTAAAAAAAAGGCAAGCATCAGACTTCAAAGTCCATTCTTTTGATATTTATAAACTTGATGATATTATAGCTCGAATTTCCAAATTGACACTAGTATATTTGCACATTTCCACCACAACAATCACTAGTAAAGAAATTCATTATAACAGTCATGTTGCCTAAAAACAATTCAAATTTTAAATTACTGACACTACACTAGAACAAAATTGAATCGAAGAAGATGCATCTTATCTAGTGTGTGTGTGTCTCGAAGTTTTATGCAGATTATGTGTAAATGGAATTTAAAATGCAAAGATAAGGTAGGGAATAATTACCCCACTGGCGATGACAACTCCGGTAACTACAGGCACAAGAGCGGCATATGTGACACATGCCTCTGGCTTAAGAGTGGCGAAATACGCGAAGAGAGCCGTAAAGAAGGGCGTCGTGGCACCCACAGCCTGATTGAATGACACGGGGAGGTACCTAAGGGAAATGTTACCCCCAACAACAGAAGCACAGAATACGACACTCAAAACTGAGATTTTGATGAATTGGGTCCTAGATTTGATCATCTGAAAAGGCACAAACTTGAAAACAATGATGGAAATGTAGCTCAAAAATGCACAGGCGGACATATGGCACATTGTGAGGAAGATTGGGAATCTGAATCCGTAATTGGAGAGTAAGTATTTGTTGAGGAGAAGAACCCCAATGTTGGATGAGTACCATAACACAACCAGGGAGGTTATGAACACTGCATCCTTTTTGAGCCACATTTTTGGTTGGAGAGATGGGGTGAAGGAGATCTTCAAACACTCAGCATTACAAGCTCAATACATTCATGGGGTGGTGTGAATCGATTGAATGGGTGTTTGGGGTGTTCTGATCTGACCACCCAATCTGATCCGATCTGATCTGATCTGGTTTGAAAGAGAGAGAGAGAGAGAGGTGGAGGGAGGGAAGCAAGGAAGGAAATGTGGAGCAGATTCAGTGCTGTCTGTTAATTTTATTTTTGGAAGAGTGAGTTTAGTCAGTGTGTGTACACGTTTTTAACATTTGGAAGGAACAACAGGCCGTCTCGTTCTCCCCCATAGAATAGAACGACACATTCAAACATGTTACAAACAATTTATTATTTTAACAAAGACTTACATGTTGAATAATAGGGATCAATAGTTAGGTCTAGGTCTAGGCCTTGTTTACTCTACTAGTCCAACTCTAACAATATCAAACTCATATTTATCCAAGTTAGACCCATACATAAGGACCATGGATCAATACCCTTATTTACCAAATTCATTTTATGTGAAAAGTGCTTAATTTGTTGTTGCCATATGTCAGTAATACTCAATTCCAAGAAAAGGGAAGGCTCTTACTATATATAAAGGGAGGGGGGCTTGAGGTCGAAGAAAAACAACCTAGCAAATATGACCCTAGTATAACCAATGTACAATTGCTAAAATCAATCAAAATCGATAAATACAAATTTCAAGAAATAAATTAAAGCAAGGCTGGGTGTAGTTGTAATATATCATGATCAATCCAAAAATAAGTAAAGCAAATATTTTATCAGTGAATGCGCTTAATGCATTTAGTGCACTTGCTAGCTACAATATATTAGTGGTTTCATCAAGTTAAGCACACGAGTCAAAGTCCCTACTTTAAAACCCTTGCTTAAACTCAATTAAAAGTCACCAACCCTAGCTTCAAGTCGAGGAATCTTTACCTCCATAGCTTATTTTTCAATGGGAGAATGAATGATACCACTTAATTTTTGCTTCTTGAGATTTTTTCCCCACTTAATTAGACCTTAAAATTTTGATAGGATGGCATGTTTTAATATTTAAGCTTTTGAAGGTACCATATAAAGAAGTACGTACATTAAAGGACTGTTCTACCTGTCGAGGGAGTGGGCGAGGAAAACAGTGAGGGAGGGAGAGAGCCGTCCATCCCCCTCAGGATGTGTGCCGTCATTTTTCATGCATGCATCCCGAGGGGGATGGACGGCTCCCTCCCTCGCTGTTTTCCTCGCCCACTTCCTCGACATTTAGAAATTTCGTACATTAAAATAACAATACATATAGTTCAGTCTTTCATTAATTTTTTTTTTTTTTTTTGGAGGTGGGTTAATGGTGAATATAAAAAATCAAATTAAACTTCATATAAAACCTAACCAGAACACTTGGTTTGGGTTTGTCGGTTTGGTCGAGCTTTTTTTAACAACCCTGGTGTAGGTAGTTTATAACATAGAAAGTATTCTGAATTAAAATCTTGTTGCTACCATGGTAGTTAACAACACATTTAATTTAGAAAAATGCCGTGAACTACCTTAGTGAATATACAAATATTTTACATAATTAATTATAAAATTCTTAGTTAAATAAAATATTTATAAGTAAAAACAGGGACCAAAAATACATATGTGGACATTTTACACATTTAAATTTCATGCAGTATCTGTCTACCTATTTAACACACATTGCTACTGTCCATATTTTGTTGTTCATACACCTAAAGGAACTCCTGAAATAGGCTAGTGGCAAACAGCCAAACATTTGATATGCTTTACTATTTCTGATTTCAACAAGAAGTTCATTCTCTCCTTGCCAAGGGGCTGTTTTGGTTGGGTGGGAAGCCCCATGAGAATTGACACTGATTCAACTCCTAACCCTTTTGAATGCCTTATTTTCCACAGGTTAAATTCCATTTTGGTTAATATCTCTGAAATGGTATACCTATTTACAAGACACGAATATCTTCGCATCAAAAGCTTCAGCTTGATTGACTGAACCAATATAACCATCCCTTCAAACATAAGGGAACCAAAACCAGTCACCAAATAAATACTTACTTTGGAAAATAGTTGTATAAAAAAACACTAGGAACCCTCTTCCCCATTCTGCCTCTTCTTCCCTCCCTCCACAAATAACATTTACAAGCTAATATACACAAACATCGTTCATTAGGATAGACAACTTAAAAAGCATAATGAGCTCTAAACAGTAACTGAAATCCAAATTCTTCTGGGAACCCTGCAAATCCTGAAGTCTGCTTAAAATCATGCTTTATAGACCTCCTCCCTTGTTAGAATCTTATGTGGTATGCCTGTGAAGTTTTTTTGTTGTTACAAATCAGTCCAACATTCAAATTGTCACAAAAATAAAAACTTAAGAATGAACTTATCACCTGGTGTGCAACAGTGCTTACAATCCTTATCTTGATGGGAGTTCAAAAGAAGAGGGAACAACCACTGCTAACTCCACCGCTCTGAAGGATACCATGTGTGATTGCACAATTCGTTCTCAACTCTGTTGCTAACTATTCAAGCTTATAGAAATCAGTTGCACTGCAAAGGTTCTCTGGCTGAGGAACAGTCAATCAACACCAACACACAATCTGACGATCATCATAACATAATTAGTACATATGGAGAAAGATTCTTCATACGGAACAATGGATAACCGACTCTGTCTATCGATGAAGCATAATCAGCCATGGGCATCGATATCATTCACGCATCTCCAAAATAAGGGCTACCTATTAATAAATCATATAAAAAGTAACAATATAGCATTGAGACACACATACAAGTTTTGACAGTACCCAGTCCTTTCTTGAAGACAACCCATTAGCCAAACACACCATGCAATTAATGAACAAATCAATGAATAATCACAATGATACTTAAACTGCAAAGAAATCTACTTCGGATTGCCGAAAACAATTATTATACCGATTAAGTGCAATTGTATGAAATCCCTCTCTCATTGTTCCTGCTAGAAGAATTGATTCGGTATCCAACCACTGACATGTGAAGCTTTATAAGACAGAGGGTGCATTACTTGTTGTGGAACTCCGTTTTATTGCAAGTTGATTTAAGATCATCTTAAAAAACACGTAAACGTGATAAATTTTTAACAAAGCTGAAAGCGTTATTGAAATTTGTGATAACCAGCTTGGATAATATTAATATAACAGATCAGCAAAAATTATCAGCTGGTTGTCCCTAAGAATTAAGAACAACCAACAAAGGTTGATACCATGTGCCAAGTATAACCTATGTGGATCGGCAAAATCCTATATAAATCAAGAAGATATATGATTACAATGCAATCAATCACAGAACCTATTCTTGGCTAGATTAGAGACAATCTCATATAACCCATACACCATAAATTATAGCTAACCTAGCAAACACTCTTCTTTCACGTGGCAAATAATTTAGGTAACATTAACAAATTTCACAAGGTTTGACAATGCTGCAATTGCAGCTTGCAGTAAAGTCCCTAAAATGAAAATCATTAATTTTTCAAGCAATGTCAATAATATATTGCACTCCATTTTGGAATTTATAAAATGAATCATGTTTAATAAACTAAAACTTGCCATTTCTCAATTCAATTATACCTTGCAAGTGACCCTAATCCTTGAAAAGTCAATGATAGAAATAGTAACAATTCTCAACACTTACACCCATCACTCAATCGCAGATGGGTTCTCCATCAACAAGATTATATCTTAGGGTGTGTTTTGTTGCAAAGCAAAGCAAAAATTTCCTGAGAAAATGACATCATCAGGTGTTTAGTTGCATAAATGTACCCATTTTTTTCTTTTTTTCTTTTTTTCTTCTTTGCCACACGTGCCATGTTTTCCAATAAATTATGTGAATTTTTTTACCATTTTTTTCAAAGTTTATTTTCAATCAACAAATTACATTAGCTTGTGTTCACATTTCTTTTGTTTCCATCTACACTGGGCTTTAGCTTCTAAGAGTGTCTCTTGCCAATTTGTATGTCCCCTCTACTCTTTTGCTCTCATTCTAAACCTTCTTCAAACCAGACGCTTTTATCCTACTTTAGAGGGATTGGAGAGAGGTTCCTTTGTATTGCAGCGTTTGAAGCTCTGTTAAGTAGAAAACTTCCATTATCCGTAGTTGTTATTTGGGGTGTCGATCTGGAGATATTGTATTGAAACTACAACAACATGATTAAACGACAACGTTGACATTAATGTGATTCCCAAGTATTTTCAAAACCAGATCTAGGGTTCTTAACTAATTATTTATTTATTGAGTTTGACTTCTGCCATGTGTTGGATTTCATGATGAATTCTCACACACATCTTTGTAACATAACATGTTTAATTAACTAAACAATGATAAAAAGAAAAAAGAAAATGGTGAATTCCCTCAACTCTTTAACCTTTCATTTCTTGAAAATTTGCACATAAAAATTTTATCTTCTTGCCTTATCAAAATTCTCCCCACAACCAAACATAATCTTAGTCACTTTCAAATCAAGCAAATAGCAACTCCAACCTGAATCAGTATACCTCTTTGGGTTGGAATAGGGTAGGAGATTCACAAACAGTAAACTTAGTAAAAAAAAAAAAAAAAAGAAGGGAAACTTACTAAGATGTACCACAATCAAAATTGTTATTGATGTACCAGGTTCTGTGGTCAAAACCTAAATCCACTTTACTTGAGCTTCTCTGGTTGTAAGGGAGTACTTCTTAACTGTCTTCAATCCCAGCCTCACATTTTCATGGTGCATTTCTTTCCCGTTTCTTCACTGCATCAACTGCATTTGGCTTGCACCCATTATCAGCTTTTTCATCAAGGGTCCATGAGAATCTCATCAATAGAATCGACCCATTGTACGTAAGCTTGTTGAGGGGGTTCCCTTGATTTGCTCATGATGCCATCTATAGAGCAGAAAAGGTTGTAAGATATTGATTCAGTCACTTTGAATGGAACAGAGGTACTAATATATTCATTTGAACACATAAATAATGACAATCATGAGATAGTGATCATTCCTAATATGTATCATATCTAGGTACTGCAAACCCTGATTATACTTGCGAAATCCAAACTCAAGTTCTTCACAGAGATTTCTCAAGAGGGTATCTTCAAAAAAGTAACATAATATTTTCATCATAAGTGCACACAATGTCCACCTACTCGAGTACAACAAAATTAAAGAACTCCATGAAAAAAAAAAATTATTTAAACTGCCAAAGAAGCTAAGGTTGCTAGTAGCTTGGGACAGGACAAGGAGCTAATTCATCTTAGCTGAAGTTGATAACAAGTTGATTGATGGCAGAAAAAAGGATAGTTTCAATGTTTTTTTAATCCATCAACGGTTGGTGGTTGGTGAGACTAATTCTGGGAACGTGTGGAAAGAACGCAAAAAATGATTTTTTGAAAACAAACAGTGAAGGAATGATCTCCTTATTAAAGGATTACGGACAGTTTGTGAGGATGGGGCTATACTTGACGTCCATTGAAAGATACCACATTTTATACTTGTATAGTTGTATCAAACAGTGATGTAAAGTCATAGAATATTGTTCATTGTTTTGCAGAAGATTTAGTGATCCCACCTTACTGTCCCTTTTGCATTTTGTTCATTTTTTTTGTAAGTAAAGTATAATCCAAACTATTTTACTGATTAAAAAAATGATAAGTTCTCACACAAAATGAGAATGTGTGACTCACTAGTATATCATGATGCAAGGCATAATGTGCATGCAATATGAACTGATATAATGCTTAAGCAGAAATACACAGAAGGAAATCAGCCTAAATTAAGTAGATGGCAAGATGCCCACACTAGTTATTACTTCAAGAAAGTTACATTCTAAGATACAACATTCATGAACTATACGACAGTAATTCAGCCTAGTCAGGTACGACATGATGAAAGTAGAAAATCAAATTACCTTGACCAGCCAATTCTGCTTGATGAACTTGTCACAAGCCATGGCCCAAGAACTGAACCGTCAGAAAGATCTTAAAACTCGTCATCTGGAACAAAACCCCTCTGAAGCATTTCATCATGCAGCCGGAATGCTTGCTTCAAGTTGTTTTGGGCAATATGTCCATTGATCAACGATGTGTAAGTATACTTATCAGGTTTCACCCCTTTCTCAATCATCTCTTTGAAAGTCTGTTCAGCTTCTTCCATTTTACCCCGTACAGTAAACCCATTGAGTAGAACATTGTATGTTACAATATCGGGTAATAACTTTTGACATTGCATTTTACTAATGAGAGCAAAAGCACCAGCCAAATTGTCATCTCTAACGAATCCCTGGATTAGAGTGTTGTATGTTATCCGATCAGGAACGATCCCTTTGGCAAACATCTTTTCTAAGAACTCATCTGCCTTTGCCATATGGCCATATTTACAATAACCTTTTATAACAGAATTGAATGTCAAAATATTTGGCTCAATACCCTTTTCCATCATTTCATCCCATGACCTAAGTGCATCAATGATATTCCCATTACTACATAGCCCGTTGATTAATATACTATAAGATATCTGATTAGGCAATAATCCTTGAGAGATCATATCACCCCACAAATCCTTGGCCTTTTCCATGTCATTGTTCTTACAAAAGCCATCAATCAACGTATTGTATGTAACTATATCTAACTTCAGATGCCTCTCAACCATCATAGAAAACAAGTCAAGTGCCTTGTCTAGATACCCTTCCTTGCAGTAGCCATTAATGAGTGTGGAAAAACTACAATAGTCAGGAGACACACCTCTCTGATACATCTCATTTAGAAGCTCATCAGCTTCAGACAGTCTCTTCTCCTTACATAAACCATTCAAAATTATGTTGTAGGTAACAACATCCGGTACACAACCTTGCTCCACCATTTCGTCCCGCATCTTCAAAGCCTCTGATATACCCCCATTTCTACACAATCCCCCAATTAGCATAGTATAAATCACATTATCAGGGACCAATCCAGCGCCACCCATATTTCTAAAATACGCAAGCGCCCTTTCCACTTCTCCTTTCTTCGCAAGCAACCCAATAACCAAACTAAAGCTAACTAAATCAGGAACAAGGCCACGATGCACCATTTCATCAAAAAGCTTCTGTGCCTCAGCCTCATCATGAACTCTACAACATTGGGCAAGCAAAGTATTGTAAGTAGCTGTATTAGGACTCAACCCAATCTCTAACATCTCATGCAAAGTCTCTTTTGCCATTTCATATCTCCCATTCTTACATAAACACTTGATCACCGCATTATAAGTAATGATCCCGGGCTTCAACCCCTTCCCCAACATTTCATTCATCAAATCACGAGCATCATCTAAACGCCCGTGGCGACAGTACCCATTGATAAGCGTATTATATGTAACAATATCCGAAAAAACTCCCTTGCCTTCCATCACTAACAAAATGTCCTTAGTCTTGTCAATCTCACCTTGCTTGCACAATGCATTGACCATGATATTCAACGTATAAACATTAAACTCGGAACTCTTACTCCCAACTAACTCTTGATAAATCTCCAACGCCATGTCAACCCAATCAACCTTAACAAGCCCACCAAGAAGACTATTACAAGCATTAATAGGAAGAGAAAACCCCTTACTTGTCAAAATCCGAAACACTTGGGCACCCTCTCTTAATTTTCTAGCCTGAACATAAGTCCGAATCAAAAGATCGAAAACCAAGGGATTGGAGCCGCAATTGTTATAAGTAGAAAGAAAGGAATGGACAATGTCTTCCCTAGAAACCCCGCTCCTTCGCACCATTCTCAGAATTAGAACCTGGGCATCTGAAATACGGCGAGCCCGGACGAGTATATGGGTGATGGCACTTAATGCAATAGAGGAATGTTTGATTAGTGGTGGAGGGTCTTTGAGGCTTAGTAAGTGATCGATGAAATTCTGGGCTGAATGTAAATTTGTCGAACATTTGTAGAGCACTTGGGTTACTATGGACGGGTTTAAGTGAGAGCGGATGTGGGGGCTTAGAGAGGATAGGTTTTGGTGGTGGTTTAGGTTTTGTAAGATGGTTTGGATGATGAGAGAGTCTGAGGTGGTGGTTTGGAGGGGTGAAATGGACGAACCACAAGAAGAAGTAGAGCGAGAGAGGACAAGTAAGTAAGTTTGGAGCTGGAAGGCACTAGTACTACTACTAGTTCTAGAGGTTCTTCTGAGTATGAGACTAGCAGCCATTCGTTTCGTGTGAACAACACTGGAATGGTGTTAGAGCATTTGAAATGGGGCAGCGTGGGGCGCGGGGGTAGCAGGCAATGGGGACGGTTAGAAATTTAAGCATCCACTTCCACTATATGGATTTCAGCCACCAGTGGTACTGGTAGCAATAGGTTCCCTCTCACTCTTTTTTTTTTGGTTATAGCATTAGGCATAATATATTGAAATTAAGGTACGGGTACAAAGTTGTCGCCCAGCAATTATTGCCAGTTATAATTACATTTCCAAAAGGGTAGCAAAGAGAATATTGTTGATTATCGGACGCCAGACCCAGTTTCATAGCAAAAAGTGGTTGAGAGTCATCATCTTGTAGCAGCTCGATAAGGTTTGCTTAATCACTAAAAAGGAACGTTGAGCTTGAATAAGGAGTAGAGTTGCCTCAGCTGCATAGCACTCTGCCATGGTACTATCGAGAATCTTCCCCGCAATCGGGCAAACAGCTGTTTCTAGGACCTGACCATGCATATTGGTTGCAAAAACTCCAAGGGCTCCCTGTTTTGAGGAAGCAAAGAAACAAACATCAAAAGAGACGAAAACCATGCTTGGGTCCAAAAACCAAGGGAAATGGCCTAGTTTGATGAAGTATGAGGTTGATTCTGTGGTGTCGTGCCGATTGGATTTAGGCTTGGATCATAGCACGACGGGAGGTCGCAGTCTCATAAATGGGTTCCAGTATGGTCCTAAAAAGGGGTTCCAGTATGGTCTCAGAGTAAGATGTGAAGGTGTGAGGGTTATCCTGCTTCTTTGTATTGGTTGTTTCAATAATATGGGACACGGAGTGGATGCAGAGGGATGGTTCCTTAGAGTTTGTGTATCAGGATGTTTTGGTGAAAGAATACTAGTTTTAAACCATTGGTTGTGCCAGGATGTCCAAGTTCGATGGAAGGAGGATAGGAAAATTTGCATACATAATTGGGCTTTGTTGAAGATATTATTGTTGCAAAACTGCCAGATAATGAGGAGGACAATCGTGATTGCGATAGCATTTCATCTTTGGACACAGGGTGTGTCTTGGTTGTATCCCACATAAAAGTAAATAATCCATAAATGGATGCATGATTGAAATTAGCATTAAGCCAGTCAATGGAAAGGGGTGAGAGGATCCAACATCTGTTGATGACTGGGCAGAGGAAGAAAAGGTGAGTCGCATCCTTTGTATGACTCTTGCAAAAGATGCAGCAGTCGTCTATATACATGTGTAGCCTAACAAGATTGGTCATAGTGGGGAGGATGTTTTGACTGATCTTCCAAATAAGGAAAAGAGTGTGTGTAGGGGCTTTAATTTTCCAATGAGCTTTAAGGAGTTGATCACGGGGATTCAGAGTTTGGGCATTGGATGTGGAACTTTGAAGTTGTTCAGAGGTGAAAGCGCATGTGCATTTTTCACGGAGAAGAGCCATTTCTTGTCAAATAGCCAGATGAGTCTATCCGAAATAATTGTTCTTCAGATAATAATATCCAGGATATTTTTGGCTACTGGGAAAGGAAAAATGACCATGATTAAAGGCACGTTCCATTGCGGGGTCTAACCAGAGGAGGGGAGCAAGAGGTCAGTTATGGAATTGAGATTGATATCAGGGGAATGATGGTTTAGGGGTAGATATTCGACGAGGACAAAGCCCGACTTTACCCAACAATCTTGTTAGATGTCAATTTGATTACCTTAGAGGACTTGCCAGATGAGATGATTTTTCATTTTAGCAAGAGTGGTCAAATTGCCTCGCCAAGCAAAGGAGGTTATGTTAGGAGGTTTGGAAAGTTGGAAAATGCTATTTTTGTAAAAATAAAGCATTTTAAGCTGAAGAACACGAGGATTGAGGGGAGTAGAAATGGCTTGCCACATATTTTTTGCCATTAGAACATGTTTTTATTCCGGGCAGAATGTTGAAGCTTCCAAGAGATCGAGGCAAAGTAATACGGTACCACGTACAAATGTGTCTGACGTTACTACCCGCTGCTCCATTCCACCAAAAATTCTTGGCTAGCTTGTCTAGTTAGGCAGTAATTAAGCGAGGCAAAAGGAAGATTTGTATGGTATAAACAAGTATTGAATTAAAGACTACTTTAATCATTACCGTTTTACCAGCCTGGGACAGGACTTTCGACTTCCAGCTCAAGAGTTTATTGTTGACTTTTTTCAATTAGGAATTGAAAATCAAAGGCTTTTTTCTTTGACAATGGCAAGGGGAAACCCAGGTATTTATCTTTTGAGTTAAAAAGTTTTTATCCCAAGATTTTGTTTATCATTTTGGAATGTCTTGGGTGGACATTTGAGTTGTAGTAAACATAAGATTTGTCAAAGTTTACTGCTTGGCCCGTGACCGAGTAATAATGTTGGAGAATATCTTTGACCGAGTGAGCCTCTATAAGAGATGCATGACAAAAAGACATGAAGTCGTTTGCATACAGCAAGTGGCTAGTAGAGAGGGAGTGGCGTCTGATCTGGATGCCTTTGATAAGATCCTCATTCTCAGCTTGAGCAAAGAGCCTGGATAAGGCTTTCTCCATGAGGATAAAAAGGTACGGAGATAATGAGTTTCCTTGTCTGATACTTCTAGGGGTGTGATGGTAGGGAGAACTAACCCGTTTAGTAAGACTTTGAGAGAAGAGGTGGAAATGCATTGTTTGATCATTTGGATCCAACCTCAAGCGAAACCTAATTGTTGAAGGAGATTGAGTAAAAATGGTCATTTAACTCTATCATAAGCTTTGAACATATCAATTTTTATAGTCATCCACCATTGCTTCTTTTTGCGACAGTATTTCATTTGAAAACAAAAATTCATGTGCTAAACTAACATTGTCCTCAATAAAACGACCTTAGAGAAATGCCCCTTGGTTTGGGGGAAATGATGGTATCTAACAAGGGCTTCAAACGGTTTGCCAAGATCTTTAAGATGACCTTATAAATGACATTATAGAGCCCAATAGGGCGAAATTTGTCAAGGGTGGTAGGATTTGTGATCTTGGGGATCAGAGCAATAAAGGTTTCGTTAAGCTTTGGATCAAAAACCGAGTAGTAAAAAAAATTGAACCACTTCGATGACATCATGTTTGACCGTTTCCCAGTAATGCTAAAAGAATAAGGCATGAAAACCATCCCGTCCAGAAGCTTAGTGGCTACCTATACTAAAGAGAGTGGTATGGATTTCCTTTTCACTGGGGATTTTAAGGAGGGTCTCATTTTCCTTTGCCAAGATAGAGAGTTCAAAAAGTGAAAGGATCCGGGGGCATTGGGGAGGACAAGAGGATTTGAATATATCCTTGAAGTAGTTGTTAATAGAATTTGTCCTACATATGTTTGATCAGAGTGCCAATGGTTAGTGGTGTCTTTGAGATGAAGAATGAGATTTCGTTTCCGACGAAGCATGGAGGCTAGGTGGAAGAACTTTGTAATCTTATCTCTTTCAACAAGCCAGGACTTCCCAGATTTGTTACGCCAGAAGAGTTATTCTCTAAGGTAAAGTTCGGAGAGATGGTCCTCCAGTTTGGATTAATAATCAGTTTTTTCTTTTATCCCACCTTCAGAGAAATGAAACGTAGGTATCCATGCTATTGGTAGAATTTTCTGAAAGGTAACTATCTCGATTTCATATATCAATGAATATAAAATCTTTGAAAAAGACTTCTCTCCATTTGCCGCAGAAGGAGCGACATTTTGATTATCTAGGGCCCCTCGTGTGTCCGAGATGCATTGTTGAATGTTGTGGAATTCTTTTTTGTTCCATCTCATGAGGCAATGACTGAGTTTCTTAGTATTGAGATGAAAATTGTGCGAAGGGATAGTATGATGGCGAGGATTCTAGGAGGATTCAATGATATGATGACACCGGGGGTCCCTGACCCACATATGGAAATATCTAAAGGGTTTTGGACCCTGTGAAACTTTTGAAATCAGCTGAAGAGAAATGGCTTTGTGATTTGAAGCCATGGTGTGAATGGTATTTTCAATAGCTGAAGGGAGGCAAGTCATCAAGTCGGTAGCTTTCACTCCATTTTTATCTTTGTGTTTGTTATTTCAGGTGAACTGAGAACCATTAAGTGGGAAGTCAATGAGGTTATACTTGTCAATGAAGTTTCTAAGATGTTTAAAATTTGAACGAGTAGGTTTCCTATCTCCTAGTTTATCTTCAAGTAAGAGAATAGAGTTCAGGTCTCCAATAATAAGCCCTGGAAAAGTTTGGTGTTCAAGGATGAGGGACAAACTATGCCAAAAATGATTCTTACAAGGAGGGATTTGGTTCCCCATAAACAAAAATAACAGACCAAGTAGTATGAACAAGATAATTATCAACAGTACAATGAAAATAATATTTGCAAGATGAAATGATGGTTAGGTGAATACCTTCTTTCCAGAACATAGCGAGCCTTCCAAATTGCCCAAGCAATGGTACTGCTACTCCATGTGCAAATCCAAGCCTTGATGAGTGCGATCCATTTTGGCTGCAGTGGCTTTGGTTTCAGACAAAAAGATGATATCGGGATTGGACTGTTAGGAAATGGTATTTAGGTTTCGGAACGCACGGGGAGACCCCATGCCCCTAGCGTTCCAAGAAAGAATCATGGCTACTGTGGCGACCCCAATTTGGTGGTCGCCATTGCTTCAGAGTATGGATTGAGTTTTGTAGTGGACTGATCAGAAGAATCAGCTAAGTCTATAGGCTGGACACTGGCAGTAGGAACAATGATGCATGCTTTGATGCCCTTGTGGTGTTGAACACTATGAAAGACATGAGAGAAGGTCCATGTGGGTTTTTTATCTGAATCAGTTCAAATAGTCAAAGTAGTATGTTGTTTCTTCCTGTTAGACTAATCTTCCATGGTTGGCCCCTTCAAGTCTGGGTCTGGGAAAGGACCAGCGAGGGCCATCTCCAACTTTTTTCCCCAATTTTATTCTATCTCCTTTCTAACGAGCTTCTCTATTCCTGGTAATCACCACACTATGAGGCTTTGTGATGGGAGACAACAGTAAAGTCGGTGGATCCGATTGCTATCATAGCTAGTGAAGAATTTCTCTGAATCTAGGTTGGTCTGTAAATTTGGAGCCGGTTGGTTGTCTCAGAGGTTGCCAAAGGAGGGCTAGTGTGAGGTGGCAATCAACCAGGAATGAGGGGTGCAGCCATTTCACACAGCACTATGTTTTGTTCCTGGGTAGTTTTATGAAAAAACTCCTCAACAGGAGTTCCCGAGTCTTTAATAGCTGGTACCATGTTACCTAGAGGTAACCCTATAGGAGGTGGAAAGGCAGGTGTCAAAGAATTGGAGATAGTTTGGGTGTTATGTTGTACTTGATGTGGTGGTATTGGCGGGTGAAGATGTGTTGTGATGGAGAGGATGGATAAATGTATGAATTATACTTGGAGAAGAACGAAATGTGTTCCTGTATGAATGAATAAAGAGGGTTGATGTATTGTGGTGGTGGTACAGAGTAGACGGTAGGGTGCCAATAGTGCCAGTGTCTGTGACAGATGTTGTATGCACATGATCATTCCCAGCTGGCATCTGAACCGAGGATTCTTCCTTGTTTCCTATCATCACTGAGGCCATCCAACGGTCTATCATCATTTCATTGTCGTCAATGATTGTTGCAAAAGTCGTTTGTGAAGGAGGGTGGTTGCTGCATTGAAGTCCCTGTTTGGTGGAGTGAATGATGAATAAAAACAACGTTGGGGAAAAGGTGAGTTAAAGCGTTGATTCTGGCTGCATTGAAGAGGGGGTTTAAACATAGATTCATCAACAATAACGAGCTTGAGAAGATTTGCTTCAGATGGGTTGCTCGCTGTCAGGACTAGTACCGTTGGTCAGGGAAATCAACGTCAGAGGCATTTCAAGACTTTCCTAATGGTCTCAAAACTCAATGTTCCCTTTTGAAAAGTGCCCAAATGCTTAGCATATATATTATAGGGGGAAGGTTTGAGCTCTTGACTGTGAGGACGTGTTGCCTCCATTGCATAGTCGGCCCAGACTGTACCGCTAGCATTTTTATTGTTTTCTTTGCATTGCTTTTCAACTTCAAACTTGTATTTCCATCGATCGATAGCATCGAACTAGTCTTGAGCAACGTCCTTTCGAACGTTCCTCCCCATTGTAATCTATTGAATGTTAATGAAAGCTTTTGCTGACTATTGTGCATCGTTATATTGTCTACAGATTGATATGGAGCATTCTCAAGTTAATATTTGTGCCCGTCAAAGTAACTACTCATAGGCTTACTAGTGAATTGGATAGCTAGTGTCGCACGGATTGCTAGTCCGTGACAGTTGGTATCAGAGCCAGAGCTTGTTGAATGCAAACCAGGATGCAGGAACTGAGCGAGCGCCTTAGCGCTATGGAGGAACGACAGGCTAGTCGAATGCCGAGATTAGAAAACAGAATGGACCAGTTGAGCAGTTTGGGGGAACAGATTAGTCGGCTTGATGGACTCTTTCACTTGGCAGACAGAGTGGATTCGCTGGCTGAGCACGTCGATAATTTAGAGGGACAGACAGCCGCTATGGAAGAGTCGCCTCACCCCACAGCTCAGGTGATGAGTGACTTCCAATTACAACTGGAGGACTTATTTGCAAGGGTTGGCTTGCTGACCAAGGCCACAGGGACGATTGATCGCCCTAGGATGAAAGTGCCTGAGCCAAAGTCATATGCTGGGGTACGAGATGGGAAGGAGTTAGAGAACTTATTGTTTGATCTGAAGCAGTATTTTCGCTCGGTGAACCCCGAATCAGAAGAAGCCAAGGTCACCATGGCGACCATGTACTTAGCAGGTGATGCGAAACTATGGTGGAGAACCAAATATGCAGATATGGAAGAAGGTCGCATCCTTATTAGAACTTGGGCAGACCTCAAGAAGGAACTCAGAAATCAATTCTTGCCTGAGATCACTGATTTCTTAGCAAGGAGGAAGCTCCACACCATCAAACAGACATGCAATATTCGAGACTATGTCAGGCAGTTCTCAACTTGCTTGCTAGATATTCGAGACATGTCTGAGAAGGACAAAGTTTTCTGTTTCATGGAACAATCTCAGCCGCTTCTGCAAGCAGAATTGCAAAGGCAGAAGGTGACAGATATTACAAGTGCTATTGCAGCAGCAGAAAGGTTTAGCGATTATATGCCCATGGCTGGATCCACTTCGTTCAATCACTCCACAGCTAGAACTGGCAGTACCAATTCAAGCTCAGGGTTGAATGCTCGATCACCTCACCAAAACTGGGGAAACTCAAGTCAGAACCGAGGAAACTACAATTCTCGGTCGTCCAACCAGAATTGGAGTTCCAACATAAATTGGAATGCCAGCCCTAGCAACTCAAATTACAACAACAAATGAGGGCAAAACTACTCTGGCCAGTGGAGACCATCTGCACCTGCCCCATGCATTCTTTGCAATAGCAGGGATCACCCAACAGGCAAATGTCCATCCAAACCATCCCTACACTCATTGATGTCCTTGTTTCAAACATAACCTTCTAACTCGACCGCATCGAGCTCGAACCCCACCAACAGTGAGACCTCTCAGATGGGAGCTCTACGCAAGCTCAATGTTGTCAAAGGAGAAATGTATGAGCACCCACACAAGAAGGCTTTGCAATACATCGACATCACTATCAATGGGTTCCCTTCCCAAGCATTATTGGATTCAGGAGCGATAGACAATTTTATTGCCCTAGAGGAAGCTAGACGTGTGGGTCTGAACTTAGAAGGAGATGTGGGTAAGTTGAAAGCTGTCAACTCTGAGGCAATCGCTATTAATGGTATGGCTAGAGATGTGCCACTACAGGTTGGTCCATGGGAAGGAAGATCAAACTTCTTGGCCGTCCCACTTGATGATTTTAAGGTGATTCTTGGCCAAGAATTCTTCCGAGGAGCTGCAGCAGGACCACTACCTTTCATGGACTCCTTGGGCTTTTTCGGACCCAGACTACACATTGTACCAACCTCAATTCGACCCACAACTCATGATAGAATAATGTCGGCGCTCCAAGTCAAGAGAGGCTTGGCCAAAGGAGAAGATACATACTTAGCTGTGGCAAAGCTAGAGATGGAAGATGATAATAGCAAAATCCCCGAGGAAGTTGCCCAAGTTATTGCTGACTTCAGCGAAGTGATGCCGAATGAATTGCCAAAGAATCTACCTCCCAGAAGGCTCATTGATCACAAAATTGAGTTAGTGCCTGGTGCCAAGCCACCCGCACGTAATCCATATCGCATGAGCCCTCCAGAGTTGACCGAATTGAGAAAACAACTAGATGGCTTGTTGGAGTCAGGATTCATTCAACCCTCTAAAGCACCTTATGGGGCACTTGTTCTTTTTCAGTGGAAACATGATGGCAGTCTTCGCCTTTGTGTTGATTATAGAGCCTTGAACAAAGTCACCATAAAGAACAAACACCCACTACCGCTCATTGCAGACTTATTCGACCAACTTGGATCCGCCAAATACTTCACAAAACTCGACTTGAGATCAGGTTACCATCAGGTCCGCATTGCTGCTGGTGACGAACCCAAAACTGTTTGTTCTACTAGATATGGGTCATATGAGTTCCTAGTAATGCCCTTCGGCTTGACCAATGCTCCAACTACATTTTGCACCCTTATGAATGGCCTGTTCCGTCACCTTCTGGACAAGTCCGTGGTTGTCTATCTTGACGATATTGTGGTTTATAGTGGGACTATAGAAGAACACCTACATCATTTGCGAGAAGTGTTCCAAATCCTTAGGGATAATCATCTCTTTGTCAAGAAGGAGAAGTGGTCATTCGGCCAGACCCCGATCAATTTCTTGGGTCATGTTATTGGCAATGGCAAGATTCGGATGGACATGGAGAAAGTCAAGGCAATCCATGATTGTAACACTCCTAAGAACGTGTCTCAACTACGTTCTTTCCTTGGACTCGCAAACTATTATCGTCACTTCATAAGGGATTACTCTAAGAGAGTTGTTGCACTGACAAATTTGTTGAAACAAGACCGAACATGGGAATGGGATAGGCAGTGTGAAGCTTCATTCCAAGACTTGAAACTGGCCGTGATGAAAGATCCAGTATTGGCCTTGCCAGACATCACCAAGCCCTTTGAAGTACAAACAGATGCATTTGATTATGCCTTAGGGGGAGTTTTGCTTCAAGATGGTCACCCGGTAGCATATGAGAGTCGAAAGTTGAATGATACAGAGTCCCGTTACTCAGCTCAGGAAAAGGAATTGCTAGCCATTGTACATTGTTTACGGGTGTGGAGACACTACCTCTTGGGATCTCAAGTCCTTGTTAAAACGGATAATACTGCAGCAAGCCATTTCCTTACTCAGAAGATGCTAACCTCCAAGCAATCTCGATGGCAGGAAAAATTAGCAGAATTTGACTTAGTATTGGAATACAAGCCAGGGCGCACTAACAATGTAGCTGATGCACTCAGTAGAAGGGCAAACCTTGCAGTGCTAACCCATACCGGTCCGAATCACACCATCTTGGAGAAGATCAAAGCAGGCCTTCAGACAGACCCACAAGCGAAGGCGATTACAGAGTTGATCAAGCAGGGCAAAACTCGACGGTTCTGGATAAAAGATGGAGCAATACTCACAACTGGTAATCGCCTCTATGTTCCAAGAACTTCTGGTTTGAGGAAAGAACTTTTGAGAGAATGCCTCTGACGTTGATTTCCCTGACCAACGGACAGCTAGAGCACACAACAATCTGTTTCGCAAGTATGAGGGACCGGTACAGATTATTGAGAAAGTAGGCAAAGTCTCCTATCGCGTCAAATTACCACATTGGCTCCGTTTCACCCATCCTGTCTTCCATGCAAGTGACTTGAAGTCAGGGGCGGATCTACAGCTTGGGTAAGGGGGGCAATTGACCCCCTTAGGTTTTGGAAAAAATCTACCAAAGTAATATAAATTTTCAATCTTGCCCCCCTTAGAAATTTTATTTTGCCCCTCTTATAAAAACAAAAATCTCAATTACATATCACATATCATAATTACAATCCCTAATCACAATTCAAGAAAACAAAAACAAAAAAAATTGACGCTTCTAATCTCCGCCTCCACGCTTTCGGTACTCTGCAATAGCTTCTTCTCCATCCCTGTGAGACAAGGTGAGTTTTTTTTATTATAGGTTCTAAATGAAATCAACAGAACAATTGAACAATAAAATCATCTTTAATCTTAACATCTCTTCTTACCTTGGATTGCTCTGATGAATAAAAAACCTAGATCAGAAACTCGAGAGAGAGATCAGAGAGAGAGATGGAGAGAGATCAGAGAGAGATGGAGATCTGTCTCTGATGAACTCTGAGAGATCGAAACTCAGATCTTTCTCTGATGAACTCTGATCAGAAACTGACATCGACACTCTGAGATCAGAAACTCTGATCTAAACTCTGAAATCACAGACTCTGATCTTTCTAAACGAAACTCTGATCTAAACTCTGATCGAAACTCAGAAACTCTAGATCAGAAACTTCTGAGAAACCCATATGAACTCTAGATCAGAAACTCTGATCAGAAACTCTGATCTAAACACTGATCGAAACCCTGATCTAAACACTGATCGAAACCCTGATCTAAACTCTGATCTAAACTCTGATCGAAACTCTGATCTCTGATCAGAAACTCTGATCTAAACACTGATCGAAACACTGATCGAAACTCTGATCTAAACCCTGATCAGAAACTCTGATCTAAACACCGATCTAAACCCCAATCTAAACCCTGATCTAAACACTGATCGAAACCCTGATCTAAACTCTGATCGAAACTCTGATCTCTGATCAGAAACTCTGATCTAAACACTGATCGAAACACTGATCTAAACTCTGATCGAAACACTGATCTAAACCCTGATCAGAAACTCTGATCTAAACACCGATCTAAACCCTGATCTAACCCCTGATCTAAACCCTGATCTAAACACTGATCGAAACCCTGATCTAAACACTGATCGAAACCCATATGAAGAAGAGGGAGCTTGAGCTTGAGTATTGACTGAGACGAAGAAGATTGAGTTTGAGTGAGATGAAGAAGACTGACCTTGAGCTTTCTGTTTGAGTGGGATGAAGAAGACTGACTTTGAGTGAGATGAAGAAGAGTGAGCTTGAGCTTGAGTCTTGACTGAGACGAAGAAGATTGAGTGAGATGAAGAAGAATGAGCTTGAGCTTGAGCTTGATTCGCTTGAATCTTGACTGAGACTTCGAAGAAGATTGAGTTTGAGTGAGATGAGGACCTTGAGCTTTCTGTTTGCTGTTTGAGTGAGAATTCCAGAGCCTTCTTTCTGTTTGAGTGAAATGAAATGAAGAGCAGAGCTTTCAGCTTTCAGCTTTCCTTCCGTTTGGGTGAAATGAAATGAATAGCATTGACTTTGAGTGAGATGAAGAAGAGTGAAGTGACGCGTGAGGGTTGAGTGTGGGTGTGGCTATGGGTTTGGTTTGGCGTAATCTATGGGGTTGGGTAACTTGGGTTTGATAGAAAAGAGAAATGAGAGAGAGATAATGAAATTATGAATGGAGTGTTATTTTTAAAATTATTTAAAATATTATTTTAATCATTCAAATATATGGTAAATTTCTTTTTTTTTTGTACCATATTTGTTTAAGCTTTAATGAGGTATTTCATATTTGTTTAAGCATTTAATTTATTATGTTATCTTTATATAGGAATATTTTATATTTGATTTTTAATTTAATTTAATTTGTTTATTTGTTTAGGATTTGACAAAGCGAGTATTTGATCCTTAAAGCTTAAGTGAGTATTTAATTTCATCTCCTGAAAAGGCCATTATCTCAAGTTCTTAATATTTGGTAAAGTTTCTTCTCTTTCATGTATTAATTATTGATTTACATTACAAATTTGATAATTTGGGAATCTGGGATAGCATTTATTAATATGAATATTGGGATTGTGTTGTTGTATTTGTGTAGTTAAATATTTGAGCACTTGTGCTGACGAGTGATGGATAGATACTTTAAAAGAATAAATGATGTGAGTTCTAGTTCTACTGCTCAAGCTGTCACTGATAGGTTTGATAAGGAGCTTCCTAGTTCTAAAAGGAGTTGTATTGAGACTAAGTTTGATCCAAAAACTCTTCCAGCAGACCCTGGATTACGTAAGTCAATCAAGGAGTATCATCCCAACATAAGGGATGAAATTCGAAGAACATACTTGCAAAAAGGTCCTTGCCAACCTCGGACACATAACTTTAAGCAAACTTTGCAAGGAAAAGTTTTACGGCGTTTCAATCCTTCATGGTTTGATGAATTTCCTACATGGTTAAAGTTTTACGCCATGAAGATTGTCAAGAATCGATTACGTAATCGTATGGGTGATCAGTGGATGACAGATAGTTTGATTACATATGTTGAGAAAGATATATTTAATGGCATCGATGATGAGGTGATTATGCAGCATTACCAGAACATGAAAACCCGCAGAGAGCTTTTACCTAAATCTACAGCGCATCTACATTGACTCAGTATGTATGTTTATCTTGTAACACTTTTAAAACTCTATTTCAATCATATTTATCTATTTATTTTAGAAATTAAATTATATATAATTTTTTTGCCCCCCTTTGTCTGCAATCCTAGATCCGCCCCTGCTTGAAGTCCTACCATGCGGATGCCACTGATCCCACAAGAAATGTATCTACCCGCGCATTGCCTAAGCATCCTACTAAGCCAGACCGAGAAGTGGAAGAAATCTTAGCTGACCGCCTCATCAACAACACAGGCCCGGATAGAGAGTATTTGGTCAAGTGGCAGGATGAGCCTCCTTCAGAGATCAGTTGGGAGCCAGTCGAGCATCTGCTGCCGTACCTCTCAAAGCTGGAAGAGTACTTGGAAAAGTTTGCTGCGAGGGCGTCAGCGAATTGAGTGTGGGAGAGTGTCAGGACTAGTACCGTTGGTCAGGGAAATCAACATCAGAGGCATTTCAAGACTTTCCTAATGGTCTCAAAACTCAATGTTCCCTTTTGAAAAGTGCCCAAATGCTTAGCATCTATATTATAGGGGGAAGGTTTGAGCTCTTGACTGTGAGGATGTGTTGCCTCCATTGCATAGTCGGGCTAGACTGTACCGCTAGCATTTTAATTGTTTTCTTTGCATTGCTTTTCAACTTCAAACTTGTATTTCCATCGATCGATAACATCGAACTAGTCCTGAGCAACGTCCTTTCGAACGTTCCTCCCCATTGTAATCTATTGAATGTTAATGAAAGCTTTTGCTGACTATTGTGCATCGTTATATTGTCTACAGATTGATATTGAGCATTCTCAAGTTAATATTTGTGCCCGTCAAAGTAACTACTCATAGGCTTACTAGTGAATTGGATAGCTAGTGCCGCACGGATTGCTAGTCCGTGACACTCGCAAGTGAGTTGGAGCGATTTGGTGAGTGAGTTTCAGCAACTGATGTGTTGTCGTTCCAACTTGCACATGGTCGAATCGGTTGCTGTGTGTACCGGTTTGCTCTGTGAAGGATGCGAGATCTGTGGTTGAAGTCTCCAGTGTTTCATTGAAGTTTTGGCATGGTGGAACAGAGGGCACTGTTCATTGAAAATATGCCCAATCATAGCCGCGCAGAAACAAAAGTTTGGGCAATCTTCGTAACAAAATTTGATCGTGTAGGTGCGGCCCCTTTCAATTCCAAACTGAATCTCCATGGAGCAAGGCAGGGGTTTGGTTTTATCAATCCACACTTTTAAGCGAATTTATGGAGTGGAGACCTCATTCAGAGAGTGTAAGTCGACCTCCATGCATTGACCTATGCATTCTGCGCCAAGGAATGGACATCCTGTAGAGATAGTTTTGAAGGTAGGAATTCGTGGAACCGAATCCAATAGGGCACCGTCGAGAAGTCTAGAGACTTGTATTGATCAGCCCACGGTCATACTGAGACAAGCCAGCCAAAAAGTACCCCAAGGCCCAGAGGTAAGAACTCTATTTTTGTCTTCATGGTTTGTAAACTGTACTAGATAGTAATTATTATGTGTCTCTACCTCTGTTTAGTTGTTCCAAATGGAAATGATAAGCATTTCGCCATTGACTCGCAACATGTTGGGCAAAAACTTAATTCTTTAGGGTTTGGTGGTGGAAGTACTTCGCAACCACTTGGAGATAAGTAGTTTCAACGTCAGTGTTTCTAGCTAGCTAGCTGAATTTCCAGGTTGTGAATCATTGATTCAGTGCAATTGTCCGAATTATGTTGATGGGAAAGATGGGACAAAGATGATGTAGATGAGAAAGGTATTGTGTGTTGGGGGGGGGGGGGGGGGGGGGGGGGGTTATGTGAGTATTGTGGAAAGCATTGGAAGGTGTTGAAATGGATGTTCAAACAAGTGTTGGGGATTTGTTGTGATGGTGGTTGTGTTAGGGCAAGGGGTGGAGATTGAAATGGGATTTGGGAGTTTGTTATGTTCAGGTGTATCCATGAGCAAAGATCGATAGCAGTGTTGGTTTTTGAAGAAATATATGTAAGTTCCTGAAGAGGTAGAGGAGATGGCTAGAGTATATATTGATTCATGTGTGGAGTGGGAGAAGGCTTGGTATAATAAGACTGGATTGCAGGGATTTAAGGTGGTGGGTAAAGGAATGGAATGATTCACATTAATGGTGGAAAAGCTTTGATGGGAGGTCTATGGCTGAGGAAGAAGAATTTATGGAGGGGAGATGGTGGTTGACGACTAATAATGGTGGAAAAAAATGGGAGGAGGAGAGGATGCACTTCACCCGAGACTTATAAAAACACAAACAATAATAATAACACCAGTAAACAAGACAAACTGGGGATCTCTCTCTGAAGGAAAGAAAATAAGAAAGGAGGCGAGAAGAAGATAAAAGATATTCAAGTAATGGAAGGTTTGGATGGAGAAGGGAAAATAGAGCTTGAGTTATCTGATAATTGGAAACACTCTACACCAATTCCCTCTCACTCTCAATTACTCCCAATGGACAACAAATGAAATTCATATCATAACTTTTTATTATTATAATTAAATTAGGACTATATAACGAGTGTTCTATCGGATGAACTATAAATCAACAGAAAAATGTAGTCGACTCTAACGTTTTTCCTAAAATGCCCTCGCCCAAATTACAAAATTATCATCATATTCTCGCCTTCTACCTCCTTATAATCTCTCATCCTCCTCTTCTCCACCGTCTCCTCCTTATTCAAAGAAGATCTCAACTTCCTCCACCCTCCCCCCACTTTCTGTGATCTGCGACTCACCACCACTGACCGCTAGACCCCTTCCACTTATTTCCCACCACCGAGTCCATTATCCCTTTCTCCTTTCCGATCGCACGGGCTATGATCTCTCCTCCCTCTCTCTCGGAGCTTGAACTAGGGCATGTAGCGCCTCAGCAAGGTCGCTATTTTTTGTGATTTGCCAGTTTGGCAAGGAGTGACTTAGTGAGTTTGCACTCGGTAGGGCTAGAGCATGCGATCTTAAAGAACCTCCTACTTATGCTTATGTTTCAATGGAGGCAACCAACGTTTCACACCACCACTTTTATTGTCCCACATCGCCACACCCCACCTTTCTCTCACACACCACCACATTTCTGTCTCACACCACCTCTCTTTTACACCACAAATATAAAACTAATTTTCAAAACTTTTCCCCCTCTTCTCGCCCTCTCTATCGCCATAGTTTTGTCTCTCACAGATCACATCTGATCTTTACCAGCCACACGCACCCATCCTCGAATTCACTTGGTTGGAGAATTGGGCGGCTGCTACTTGTTTGTTGTGCAATTGGGAGCCATATCCCAGTCATGGTTGTGGGAAAGAATTCGCAAACTGATACCGTCCATCACCCTTCCAGTCATTGCCCGTCCATCACCATTCCACTCTCTCTTCTTCTCCCATATAGCCACAACATCCACCATCGCCGACTGCACTGCCCCTCTCCCTTTTCCTTTTTTCTCTCATTGCCCTCGCAGTGGCCTATGCGATGATGGGTCCTTCACAGCTGCAAGTTTTCCATTCGTAGGTGCCACAGTGAGGGCCAATTTTTTTTGCCCTTGTGCAGGCCATAATGAGTGGGGAACCCATCATCACATAGGTCGCCGCAATGGCGATGAGAGAAAAAAACAAAAAGGGAGAGGGGCGATGCGTATGGGAGGTTACATCCATCGCCTACATCCATATCTCAAGATATTAGTCACCGTCCATCGCCCTTCTAGTCATCTCCCTCTCACAACAACCACCTCCCTCTCCCTTGCAATTACCCAACCAAATAAACCCTCATCCTTGCAATCACTCAACACCTCCAACCATACACCTATCTCGACCGCTAGACTCTTCCCTTCTCACACACACACACCGATCACCGTCCCACTCTATATTTTTCTCTCACACAACAACACCTTAATCTTGCACAGCCAACCACCATCGCAGCCCATTTCCTTTATCCATCACCATCGCCAGTCGTCTCTCGCAATTGATCATCCCTTTCTTGCTACACCACAGCACACAAGAGCAGTTGATCGGGTGGTGTTGTTGTTCTTAATAAAAGAGGGTGAGATAAGAGATAAATGGTGGTTTAAATTGGTGGTGTGGGTTAGCATGTCAAAAAAGTGGTATGGGACGGTAAAAGTGGTGGTGTCAAACAGTGGTTGCCTTCATTGGGTTGTGTGATATCTTATCACTAGTGGTTTGGGCTTTTTTAAGCTCTAATTGGACAATTTCATTGTATTTGGCCCATAACCAATCATATAATTTGCTTATAATATATGATATATGTTTATGGGGTTTGTCTAAACAGCGAGGGAATGGGCGAGGAAACCAGCGAGGGAGGGGGTGAAAGTCGTTCACCCCTTCGAGATGCGTGAAAATGCCTCGAGACACGAGCTTGCATGCATCTCGAGGGGGATGAACGGCTTCACCCCCCTCCCTCGCTGGTTCCCTCGACATTTAGAATTTCCCATGTTTATGATTGTTCCTCCATTTACATGGATCTCATTAAAAGAAAAGTTTGCATTTTTTTTTTAAATATAGAACTTTTTAAGTATATTTTAATATTTAAATTCCCTAACATTTTAAAGTGTTCTTAATGACTTATTGAATCATCATCATCATCATCATCATCAAAGCCCATTCCCGAGATTTTCGGGGTCAGCTACATGGATTTTGGTTCTCCAAGCAATGCGATCTTCCCACATTTCCACATCAATGATATCTTCATTCACCGTCTTCATCCAAGTTTTCAACGGTCGTCCTCTCCGTCTACACCCTCCATTAACTTGCCAATCTAAACATTTTCTAATTGGCGTCGTGCTTGGTCTCCTTCGCACATGACCAAACCAAGTTAAACGTCTTTATCTAATTTTGTCCTCTATGGGCGCTACACCTAAGTATCTCCTAATTCTTTCATTTCTAATTTTATCCTTACGAGTTTTACCACACATCCACCTTAACATACGCATTTCTGCTACTGCCATCCTATGCGTAGGATTAAAAAAAAAAAATTGAATATAGGTGCATGTAGAACGCGTTGACCCCCTAATATTAATATTAAAGAAAGCACGGTTAGGTTCTTCTTGTTTACTAAACTTCAGTTGGTAGTTCACTTGACTAGTTCCAAAGGACCGGAGCATATGAGAGTCCTTCTTCCAATCTTCATAGTCTCATTCATTTCCATCTTCTATCAAATCTTCATTGTCTCTCTGTCGTGGTAGAGTTAAGGTCTTGACAAGAACCAAAAGAAAATCATCAAATGGTGTTGGACAAGCCGAAATCAAAGAGGAAAAGCATGGTAGAGTTTGAGAAACGCAAAAAGTAGCTTCATGGAGGAATTAAGTTTTTGAAAATGTATATTTAAGTAGCCCGTGTTACCACATCTCTATTGACATATACCCGGCCAAAAGAATTGTTCCTTGTACGTTAGGCATATACGTCTTGCACAACCGTGTTTTTTCACAGAACCCATCTAAGTGTCGAGGAAAACAGCGAGGGACCCCACAAGTAGGGGGGGAGGGGGTGGTGGGGTAGGGGGGACCGTCCATCCCTCCCGGGATGCGCGCTTGACTTTTCAACGCACACATCCAGGGGGGATGGACCCCCCCCTCGCTGTTTTCCTCGCCATTTCCCTCGACAGTTAGAATTTTTATTTTTCACAAGAGAGTTAAGATGACAAAATTTGAGTTTCAGGGTATACGAGGAGCTTTATCAAATCAAGAGTTAGGTAGTGGCTCCTAAAAAAACACATTGTTATTTTTTGCAATAAAAAGGTTCCAGATGGAGCTATCCCTAAAAGTGGACTTACAAAGCTTGGCAATTGTGAAATTTAAGGGATCCAAGGCAAGGACCTTTTACATATTTGTACAAGCAAATTAGTGTGACAAATTCATTTAATTTTTTTTTTTCTTTTTTTTAATTTCCTAGGACAATAATTTAGGGGAGTGGGGGACAGAAGAATTTTGTTTGCAAGAGGAAGAAAACAAAGAAAAGAGTGAGTGAGTTTTTAGAGCAAGTGATCAGTTGGATAGGTATTATGTGAGTAGGGAGAAGGATAGTGAAGTGGTGGCAAAGTGAGTGGCACGCGTGCGATGCACCTTCACCTCTCATTTCCCTCTCTTCTTTCACTCCCACCTCACTTTCAAACTCAACTAAAGACGATGAAGAAGAAGCAGAAACCATACCATCATCAATCATGGCACTTACCACCACCTCTTTCACTCCCTTATTCTCATCTTCATCCTCTATACCCTCTTCTCTTTCCCACACAATCAATCCACTTCGATCATTTTCTTACAAGACATGTCCTTTGAATTCAACCATCCACCACCACCACCACCCTATCTCCTTCCTCTCAAAACGTCCAAATCTAAAACTTTTCTCCAGTGGGGGTGATGGTGGAAACAGTGATGGTGGTGGTGGTGGTGGTGGCAGTGGCGGAGGACCGGAAGATGATGATGATAAGAGGAAGAACAACTTAGAGGCACTTATGGCACTTGACCAAGCTGGGAGATCACTAGGTAGCATTCCCAAGGACTTAGCTTCAGCGATTGCAGATGGAAGGATACCTGGATCCATTGTCTCCCGCTATTTTGAATTGGAGAAGTCACCCGTGTTTAGGTGGTTGCTTCAATTTTCTGGATTTAAGGAGAGGCTCTTGGCTGATGATCTCTTCTTGGCTAAAGTTGCCATGGAGTGTGGCGTCGGTATCTTTACTAAGGTATCTATCACTCTCAAACACATTTTCATTTACAATACCATTCACCTTTATCAGATTCTTGGACAAAGCTTTCAAACAATACTAACTTTCACCAAAATCCAATATATGGGTGGAACATATTGTCACCAACAGTTATTTAGTCAAATTCTGGAAACAAAATGCGATGTGGAGGATTTTTCAGTCTTATTCCTTTTGGATAATGTTACATTTCTGGAAACAAATGTGGATGGATAATTTTTCATATGCTTTTTCACCATTAATGTTATATTTGATTCAAAAAGAAAAATTATGAATATCCCCACCGGCAACATTGACTATCTGCCCTCAAATACCTGAGAGAAATGTTCGTGTAAGGTACATAGTCACCATACACTCTGAAAACTCTAAGTAGGTTGGTGGCCTTGGGTGAAAATGATCTTAGTCAAATTCTACTATCCAACTGACCTTGATCATGTCTACAGAGCAAGTCATATTTACAACATATGCATTTTTACTTATTTATGCAAGAAGAATAGATTGGAAGTGGTGGACTGTGTTTAGTTGTGTACTTCCTCCCCTAGCATGTAAAATACACACTTGTTACACGCTCTTATCCTGCTCTTTGTCTTGCATTGTCTAGACTGCAGCAGAGTTGGAAAGGCGTAGAGAAAATTTTACAAAGGAGCTGGATTTTGTTTTTGCAGATGTGGTATGACTCTTTTCATGACTAAAGTGGTGTTGTACTCATTTAGAATTTTTTTTTTTTTTTTTTTTTTTTTTTTAATGTTAAAGTGTTCCTTTTCAAAAAATTTGTTGGTTCATCATTTTATTAGTCAAACTTTTTGTGTTTTAGACCGAACTCCGAAGAAAATTTTGATATCTCCGACTGGAGTTAGTTAACAACTTATGTCAATTGAATTGAAATTCAAGACCCTTAGGATAAATTTATGAAAACTTGAAACTCAGAAAATAACTGATGTAAAATAATAATTAATTAATTAATTAAAAAATTGGATCCAGACTTAGATCTGGTGTAATTGATCACTTCAACACTGAGGAAGTCTGATCTATTACTTTATTCCTAACTACTTTGGATCACGAAAATCACATGAAATAGTTTCAAGTACATGGAATTCTTGTCTTAAAGAAGGTGATATCAAATTACTAATTCAATCAGTCTGATCATGTGCATAACTTGATCCGCTATTCTCCAGAAAACTTATGAGATTTGCCTGAAATACTTAAATCTGCCTTATTGGAGGGAGGATTTGAGTGAGAAGTTTAATGATAGTAATAAACTTCTATATATTTTACGGTTGTGTCTCATCTTTTCATTTTTGGTTATAACATTCTGTTTTTAATATTATTTATCTTTCTAGTTCACTTCCTTCTTAGGTGATGGCCATAATTGCAGATTTTATGCTTGTTTGGCTTCCTGCTCCAACTGTTTCTCTTCGGCCGCCCCTTGCAACAAGTGCTGGGCGTATTGCTAAGTTTTTCTACAACTGCCCTGATAATGCCTTTCAGGTTTCTCTCTCTCTCTCTCTCTCTCTTCTTTTTGCCTCTTTCTTCAAACAGCACTGCTTTTAGCATTTTCTTTGGAACTGATGCTTAGTTGCTTATGGAATATCAGAAATCTCTCCTTTCAGAGTTTTCATCTGACTAAAACAGATACTCTTGTGATAGGTCTTGAGCAGACTCAGAAATATAATGAAATCACCTTTCCTATTGTTTCCGCGGATCCTGCTACTAAGAATGTGGTCTTACTACTATTTGCAGGTTACTTTGGCTGGAATGTCATTCTCGTTATTGCAAAGAATTGGTGCAATAGTGGTAATTAAACATACAACATATTTTCAGATTTCTTATTTCTGTATAAAGTTTACGTCTTATAGAAACCTTGGTTTTCTCTACAGCGTAATGGTGCCAAACTTTTTGTAGTTGGGACCAGTGCATCTCTAGTAAGTGAAGCTTCTCCCTTTCCATCTTTCTGAAATTTATGTTTTTGTTGATAACTTAATGCGAGTATGCCTTAAATCAATGTTCTTCTGAAAATACTACTGACACCTTTTTTTCAGCAGGGAAAAGGGAACAGTAACTTTTCAGAAAACTTCCATAGTATCCCACAATGGGGCGCTAGCAAGTGATTGAGCGTTAAGGAAACTACACACATGCAAATATAAAAAGCTTAAATTAATATTAATAATCTCAAGTTTTTAACTTGTCAACCCTTTAAGATACATGCATAAAGTCATGGTTTCCTTGCAATATGTTGATTCGTTTGCTGTATTATATGGTTTGTTGGTGTGGTTATGCTTCTAATGTACAATCATTTAAATGCTATTTAATGACTGATGAAAATCAATTATATTTCAGATCGGCACAGGTATAACGAATGCCTTAATGAATGCAAGAAAAGCAATTGATAAATCCTTCGCTGGCGAAGCAGAAGATGTTCCCATATTGTCAACAAGTGTTGCATATGGTGTCTACATGGCAGTTTCTAGCAATCTTAGGTACGCTTTTGATTATTTAGGTGTTTGTAATTGTGTGTTTGCGGATGTGAAGTTTAAAATAGTTTTGTCCCTTCCCCATGCAATCCCTAGTTTATATTAATTTGTATCCATCTCATATGTGTGTGTTTCCGCTGAAGACATTTGTATCCATCTCATATGCCTGTCAGTATAATCTATTTGCTAGTGTGGATGTACAGAAGACATTGACACAGTGACAACATCCTCTTATTGAGACAGTATAAAACCATGACCACTAACCATGTAAGCTCTATCAGTTGGATGAGTGAATTGAATCCTACTATTTTCCTTTCAAAAGTGTCGAATTTTCTCTTTTTAAAAGGTTCGATGCACATATGAAAGATTCATATTTTCAAACAAGTGGAGGAACTAGATACAGGGTTTTGGTATAGTGAAGCAAAATGATTTGGGAGGCCAAGATTTTGATGCTCTTTAAGGATAAAACTTTCTTTGCAAGGACTGAACGAAACAATTTACATAGACAAATGACTCCGAATATGGATTAAAGATCATCTTTTCCTAATTCACAAGAAGATACTCAAACCCCCATCCCTTTGACACTAGGAGTTCCAATGCATACACAGGCACTAACCAACCAAGGCCTCTGAAGTGTTGCTCCTTTTCCTTCGAATTTCCTTTTTTGCATCCTCTTAAAGGTTTAAGGGAGTTGGATTTCTCTTATACCTAGTTGATATCAGGATTACTGGATGCGATCAGGGAGGGGATGGTCTTTATAGAGATAAGGTAGGACTGAATTCTACTGAGGATTATGTTCCCATTATTGCCACGGCAGGGAGAAAAGTTGAACTGACGTTTTCAATGGAGTGAGATTCGTGGGCAGTGCATTATAAAGTTTTTTTTTTTTTTTTTTGGGGGGGGGGGCAAAGTTCACAGTTTCTTATAATCTGGCAAGGTCACATTCACTGTAGAACTCCATCATGTGACCTTAATTTGACCCTGCTGATTGGTTGCACACACACTGTGCTTGTATCTTGTGTATGTTTATGTGCTGTCTAGTAAGTTGATGTAACTCAACTGTACAACAGAACATGTGTTGGAGTTGTCACGAGCGCATGTGTTGGAGTTGTCATTAGCGTGGTCCTGACTTAGAGGTCTCCTCATGAGCATATGACAGATGCACGTAGGACTCTCGTACATGCCTTGGGCTTTTCTAAGTTATCATGTCAAGAGAACTCAAACTATCAGACTAATCATGCAAGGGTGAGCCAAGCATGGGAAGTAAGCTGGCAAGGCTTCCCCCCTAAGGCAGATGCTAAGCATTTTGGCAGTTCCTAACAGGGATAATTAAAGTTCAAGACCATTAGGAATAACTTCAAAAGCTGGATATTTCTCATGATCCACATGGCCAGCATGAGTTTTCTTTACAAGCAACTTAAAAAGCACAAAGCATGCATGAGCATCCTGCGTGGATCTGTCATATGCTCATGTAGAGGCTTGGCATAGTCTAAGTCAGGACCACATTCGTAACAACTCCAACATATGTTATGCTCGACGGGAGCAGTCGAGTTACATTAACTTATTATCCCTGACACGTGCACATGTCCGGATCAGCGACCTCATTGAAATCTGACCTATGGGTGGAATGTAAAATGATTATCTATTTAGCTAGGGTAGTTTCGTCACCAACTAGTGAAAGATAGACAGCTTATTGTTCATAACTTTTACATAGCAGACGCCATACTGATGCTATATTCTTTGTGACAGATACCAAATACTGGCTGGTATAATTGAACAGCGCATGCTGGAGCCGCTGCTGCATCAGCATAAACTTATACTAAGTGCTGCCTGCTTTACTGTCCGTACAGGCAACACATTCTTGGGATCATTGATGTGAGATTCATGGAGCCTTTGTTTTTTTTTCATTGAATCCTTTGTTTTTTGTTGTATCGAGTCTCAAATTCATATGCTTGAACAGGTGGGTAGATTACGCTCGCTGGACGGGAATTCAGAAGATACGCGAATAATCTACAATGTAATTCTAAGCCTAATTACAATTGTCACTTCTTGTTCCACATTTTAACGCTCATGAAATTTGGCAAGGAAAATGTCAATTGATGTTGCTTGTGTTCTTCATATCGTGTGAAAGTATGTAAATATGAATGAACTGTCCGAAGCATACCTTACTGACAAGCAGAACCAGAACTTGTATCTTATATTCATCCCCGTCATATTTTTTCATGGTTTCCACATTGGCAGTCAAGATCATGAATGCATTTGGAGTTGCATGTGTAACAAATGGATATCCACTTACAACTTCCTCAGAGGATAGGTCGTTCAACCATGTTGACACTGACAATGTTCTGATTCAAAATTGTCGTGGAGTAATGGGTTCCATCGTAGTGCCACTTATCGTGCTGTGTGTCATGGAGGCTTGTTGTTTGACACTCTGAAGGGGCACCTTTCATTTAAGGGTTGAAAGCCAATTCCTTTAGTGTCTGCTTTGAATGCAAGGAATCCACGCGAGAAGAAAAAAGTTTCTTCTCTTTTGAGGCTCCATCTAGAGAACACACTAGATGGAGAATGGTGGTGGGATAAAAAAAAATTTGCAATGCATCAAAGAACAAATTTCCATTTTACACATGGGGAAATTGAAATTTTCAAGTCAAGGTTTATTATTAATTTCTAGAGTCTGAATAAGACTACCTTTCCACGATGAAGATCAACTTGTTTAGACATTATTAGCAAACTGTAACAATGTTATGTTGAAATTTGAATGATAGTTTTATGCATGAACAGTTTGTAAGCATAAACTATGTGAGAATGTGGCCATATCTGATTAACAAAATATAATATGCCATTCCCAAAAATTGGTATCATATTCTGGTGATAAAATACTGAACATCAGCCACCTACAGAACCTCCATATGTACAAGAGAACAGCAAAAAGAGTAGAGCGAAAACAAAACCTGGTGAACTTCGTACTCTGTTGGTAACATCAGCCCACAATTTCAGTCAGTATTTCCACGAGATCAGCTTTACGCATCTTGGAGTACCCCTTAATTTTGTGCAACTGAGCCAAGGATTTGAGCTGGTGTACTTTGCACTTGACCAAGTTAATACGCTCAGGGACCGGAACTATGGCATTCTGAGATTCATCATTATTGCAAGACTTAGTTTCATTTTTTGGATGCTCCAGTAAGTTCTGATGTTTATCATAAAGAACTGGTTCTTTCTCTTCCACTGCCTCTATATCATCTTTACTAAACTTTCTCTTCTGTAAGTTGAAAAGCGAGTCCAGGCTCATATGACTATAGGTAGCAGGCGAAATGGTATCTTGTAACACATCTGAGGGTGGGTGTACTCTCTTCTTTTTCCCAGTTCTTTTTGGCAGCAAACTCAAACTATCACTGTTCTTGATACAAGTGAGACTGGAATCGAGGATCTCCAACTGGGCTGACTGCTTCCTTGCCCCTTCCCAAAAAGGCATATCATTCTTTACAGCAAGAGTTAGACCAGGTTCACGGTCATGTATCATATCTGAGTGAACTTTATTCTTTCGCGCATTTCCAACTTTCTGCTTTGACTCCAACTTGGACTTAGACGTGATGGCATTGTCACTACTAGTAAATGAGGAGTCTTCATCCATGTCGTTGAGACAAATAATACTGGAGTCTAGAACATCCACATTGTGGGACTGTTTCCTTCGTTTCTTCGAAGGCATGCTCTGCTCTGCAGCAAGACCTGTACTAGGTTTACAGTCATGCAATAGATCTGACTGAACTTCATTTTTCTGCATCTTTGCAACTTTCTGTTTTGAAATCAACATGGGCTTTGACGTGATGGCATTGTCTCTACCAGCAAAATAGGAATCCTCACCCATAATAACACTGGAACCTATGGCATCCACCTTTGTTTTCTGCTTCTTTGAAGGCCTAGCAAGAGCCAAAACAGGTTTCTTGTCATCCATTAGATCTGACGGAACTTCACTCTTTTGCTTCTTCGCAACTTTCAGCTTTGCATATATAATTGACTTTGACATGATGGCACTGTCACTACTGGCAAAAGAGGAATTCTGGCCCTTAATTATGTCAGACCAGATTATGTCTCTGTCACTGTCATTCATACTGGAACCCAGGACATCCACCTTGCCTGACCGCTTCCCTGTCTGTTTCTTTGAAGGCATACCATTATCTGCAGTTAGCGCTATACCAGGTTTTCGGTCATTTATTTTATTTGACCGACATTCATTCTTTTGGATCTTTGCATTTTTCTGCTTTGAATTCAAGATAGCCTTGCCACTACAGCAGGCAAACGAGGAATTGTGGCCCTTAGATATATCACTATGGATTATGTCTTCTGATCTCTTCTCTTGCAACTTCAATGAAGATTTTGAACTGAGGACCTCAACAGCAGATTCTATTGGTTCACAGACCTGTAATGGCACTGGTTGGCTTATAGATTTCTTTTTCTTCTTTCGCAAAGCCAAAGATAAACCCAGATCAATAGTGGTAGGGGATGCAGAAACATCATCTTCTATGATCTCATAAATAGAAGATTTTACTGATTCATGTACCTCCTCTTGCTCTGATTGTCTTATACATTTGTCCTTTACCCCTTGAACCACTGAAGATGAATTTATAGTAACAATGCTAGTGGATGCAGCAAAGTCATCTTCATGGACATCATTAGTAGTCATTTTTCCTGATTTGAGTACCCCTTCTTCCTCTTGTCTTACATGTTTCTCTTCCTTCCATCGAAAATTCCAAGCTGTCTTTGGATTAGTAATGCTAGCAGAGGCAGCAAAGTCGTCTTCTTGAACACTGTCAATAGCAGATTTCATTGATTTCTGCACTGCCACTTGCTCTGATAGGTTTATATCTTTCTCTTTCAATACTTGCAACATCAAGGAAGAATCTAAACTAACAGTACCAGTGGATGATGTCACATCATATTCTTGGACCTCAACTGATTCTGAACTATCTGGGCTCAAAACATCTGATTCCAAATCCTTAACAATAAGATTCGCAGGCTGTTCCACAGATGGCAAAAGTTAGATTTACCATTTCAGACAGAGAGAGACGGAGAGATTTCCTGTAAATGGAAGGCTGCTAGGCAGGAACATTTGTGAAGCAAGTGATGAACTGAAACATTAGTAGTTTGGTAATATAAACTTACTGTAGAAAAATATAGAAAAGTAATAAAATTGATAGGATAGATAAAACCCAGCAATGGCATTTCAGAATTTTATCAACTCGCTGCACTGAAGCACATAGAGATATCGAAAAAGACCTAAAAAAAATAATATATATATGTTGTAATTGTTCTTATATTGAATCAATGCTATGCCAATACAATTTTACAGTGTTCCAACAATCTACAACCATTTTCCCATGATTATTACCAGTGGTTTCAACCAGCTTCTTTGATTAGCCAACTAAAGTGGATTTTGCAAAGAAACAAAATGACCATGTTTAGCAAAACATGGTTATTGATTATAGAAAAGGCCCTCAACGAAATAAAATAAATAACAGACAACTCCCATTAATCATTTCAAAGGTCTTTTTTATACGAGTAATCTATGAACTCCCACTGCAGCATGAGAAACTATCGTAGGGACAAGACTATTTTATGAAAACTACCAGAACCAAAACAAGCAACCAAAGCTTGATCAAACAAAACTTCAAAACTCAATTTCAATAATCTTCGATCCTGATTACACAATTTAGACAGAAGTATATTTAAGCAAAACAAACCCTAATCCCGGAAGTCTATTTAAGCAAAACAAACCCTAATCCCACTTGACCTTTACAATGGACCATCCCAAATTATTTAAAACAAATAAAAACAAACAATCCACTCTATATTTTCATTCCCATCATTTTCCCAAATTCGAAAAGCTCATCCTCGAGCTTAGTGGATGAAATTCTGAAAAATGCATCAACAATAGTCGACCTCTAACTTTTCCTTGGTAATTGCTTAGGCACTACTAATCAAGGTTCAAAAAAGTTTAATCGAGTACTGAGGCGGTTAACTTTTATGAGGTGTAAGCCTCAGAATACCGAGGCCTGAGCCTCCTTTGTTTGTTAAAATTCAGTTGATAAAATGCTAAAAAAAATAGTGAAAAATCATTTAAAAAATGAGAATAACATAAATGTATCAACTATTCAATGAAATAAAAATATATAAGCATAGAATATATACCTTAATAAGGTATTGAGGATTGTCTTATCAAGCCTTTACAATGTTAGGACAAAAATATGGATAACTCATAAGATATTCAATTGTTTACACATCTGAATGCTAACTACTATTAGTATTACACTATTACTAGTACTAGATCATTGCAAAAACCAAAACACAATCAGAACACACTATACACCATCAATATCTTTAAAGTTTTAAAAAAACTTCAACTCAAAATCAACAAGAAGTTCATAACTCACAAGTCCCAGGAAAATAACAAAAATGATATAACAAAGATGATATAACTAAGGAATAACCTGTATTTAACGAAACAGTAATTGAAATAAACAAAGCAATACTCGAAATAAACAAACAAGAAATCAATTATTCTTTCAATCATCAACTGAATAACAATGAACAACTATAGCCTTATTTATAATAATTCTAACTTATCTAGCAAGCTAATTGACCTAACCTGATTGGCTCATGGTAGCACAAATCCATCCATTCGGCTGCAAATCGCGGCAAGACCAGTAGTAAACAATTATGTGTGGTGGTACTAACAGGTTGTTGGGATGTAAATAACCCAACCCAAAATGTTCTTCACGATGAAGTTGATTTCCATGTGAACAGTGACAAACAAATCTATGAGCAGTGTCATTGTGTGCAAGAGTAGGTTGATGGGATTGTTGCCTGTGCAGTTAAAACAACGTTATAACTCCAATATAATGCTTAACGGGGGTGAGCCGCTACATTATGAGATTATCACGTTTTTGTATCACGGCTCCGATATAACGCCGTTATTGAAATAATGTTTTTTTCACTAACGTCGTTTTAACTTTTTGTTCTAATATATAAAAAATACCCATTTCATTCTCAATTGAAGAAGAAGGGCCAAAGCTCGCCGTCGCTGATTGACAGAGAGCCAGACCTCGCCGGTTGACAGAGAACGAGAAAAGAAGAAGGGAAGAAGACGAAGAGTCGATCACACTCTTTATTGCGATCGCACTCTCTATTGCGATATCACTCCATACGAAGGGAATATGTCTTTCATTTATGTTTTGATGTTTTTGAATTTAATGTTATGAACATGATTTACCTTTTGTCTCTATAATACATTAATTCTTTGTGGAGATATCAAAAATATATTTAACAAAATATTCCGGTATATACCGTTATAACCTATAACGTTCCTGGACCGTTATGGGTCCGTGATACGTTTTAATTGCATAGATCGTTGTTGCTGCTTGGTGAAGGCCACTTTCGCGGTGGATCACCAACAGATTGAGGTATGGTTTCTATTCTTCCCTTTACAAACTTTGCTTTCAGATCTTCAGTTTCTCTCCTTTGTTTAGGTTGAGTAAGGCGAGGGATACGTGGGAGTGGAATGGGCTGTAAGTGGGCAAGGTGGGGCAATTGGGAGTGTTGGATGATGGGGGTGGCGGAGGGAGTGGCGGGTTAGAAACATGAGCTGGGAGGGTCAATCGGCTGTCTGGTTGAAGGGAGGGGTGGTGTGGGTTGGTGGTGACAGAGGGGGTGGCGGGGCGAAAGAGGGTGTCGTGGGTTGAGAACAAACACCTCGATCGACTGGGACCGGGGGAGTCAATTAACTGAGGAAAAGAGGAAGAGACTCGATCGACTGGTGAGCAGAGCCGTCGTTGGGGAGAGAGATCACACAATCGGGGGTAGCAACGATTCACCCGTCTGTGCGCGTCACCGATGGTGCTTTGGGAGGTCCCTACGATGCTTGTGGAGAAGGTGATGTCGTTTGGGGACTGACGATCACTCCTTGTGGGTGTTTTGGCCTCTTTGTTGCCTGACAAGAGTTCCTTGATCTTGTTTCCATCCTCTTCATCACTATCGTCATTGGTTTCACTAACGCTTCTACTGATTTCTCAATCTTCGTCTCGATTCTGTGGCATGTTTCTTCTTCTCTACAGAGCCTCTTGTTCTATTTTTGTGTCCAAGATGCTTTTCGAATTCTTCCATCTTTCCATGGCTTCAACTACCTTGATTCTTTCTTCCTCTTTCATCTTCCAAGCTTTTCTTTTGCATCATATAAAATGAGCATTTTGGCTTTGATACCAATTGATAGAACTAAGAAATAAATTGAATTAAACGAACAATAATTGTAATAAATGAAACAATACTTGAAATAAACGAACAATAATCGAAATAACAATCATAAAAAATGAAAAAAAAAAAAACTAAGAAATCAATTATCTTCCAATCATCAATTGAATAACAATGAACAACCATTGTCTTATTTATAATAACTCAACTATTTGGCAAGCTAATTGACCTAACTCTAATTAGCTAATAAGGCCCTAACTACTATTTTGGGCTCTTACTAAATAGGCTCAATTATTTGTAACATTAATATTGCTAAACTAACCCGTAATATTGCTCATACTGCTTACATAAAAAACACACGACCCATATAACAAAATCGCTAAAGTTAGGGGAATGAGTTAAAAGTTGAAGTTTTGGTTTATTTATTGTTAAATGTGTTAAATTTGAGACTTAAGCCTCACATTGCCTCTGTACTTAGCGACTTGGTTCGGTCATGGAGTGTGGTAGTGAGCCTCAATGCGTTTTTTAAGATGCTGAAAAAAATGTCACAAATTTGACACCCATTTGCAACTTTAATCTGAGACTCGAAGCACGTCCGTTTCATGATTAGGATTTACCCAATCATGTATGCATAATCTTCAAAATTCCAATTGGATTACAAAATACAGTTTGTGGTTGTACATTGGAAACTTGCTCGAGGCAAATAACATCAAACATCAACTTACGGTATTTAGCAAGGCATTCAACAAAGATTCTACAACATACAAGAAGAGTGTCATGACAATCATGAAGATTTTAAAACGCAATATTTAGGATGGGTATCATTGCTTCTGAAACTAACTCTCCTTCTCCTTCACTCCTCCATTTTCTTCTTAAAGAAAAGTTGAGGGGGCAGGGTTTAAGTTTTTAAACCTAGGGGTGGGCAATGTCAATTCGGTTCGGTTTTGAGCCCCAAACCGATTTCATTCGGTTTGCCCAAAATCCAAACCGAAACCGAATTTTGTATTTGTGAACTGATAAAATCAATTGAACCGAATTTTGGATCGGTCCGGTTTAATTGGGCCAAAATTTTGGGCTCAAGCTCTTGAAACGCTTTTATTAAAACATGCCCAATTTTTTTATTGACCCAATTTTTAGCCCAAAATTGAAAACTGATAGAGAAGGGGGTGATTCAGTGCAACCGGTGTTGACACCTACCTGTTATTTATTTATTTATATATCTAATTAATCGATTGATTTGGTTATTATTCGGTCGGTTCAAAACTGTAGACCGATTTATAAACCGTTTATAAGCGGTTCGGTTTGGTTTAAATTATTTTATTTCTACACATATTTCGGTTCGGTAACCGAACCGAATTTGAAAACCGGTTCGGTCGGTTAACCGAATTTAAATCAGTTTTTACCCACCCCTATTTAAACCAATCTTTTTTCTTTCCCTTTGTCCAAGTAGCCTTGGAATTAAGCATTTGTAGAAAATTGGAGAAATTATGGTTGTCGTTGATACCACCTCTTGCAATCTCTTTCAACTTTTAGATTTTCTTCGATATGAAAATCTCTTACAATTGTCTTCATAATGTGTTTCAGCTAACAACGCAAGAACTTGCGGATAACCTTGATGTCCGAGTGGATAGCACGTGTTAAAAAATGATTCATTTGCAAGTAACATTTTGATATAGAAGTCCATATTTAACTAGGTAGTATTGTTGAGTGAGAAGTCATTGTTTAGGAAGTATTTCACTAGAAGTATATTTATTTTTTACTTATAAAGTATTCATTAAAACTAAGTTTTTGGTGCTAATCCAAAATCAAAGAATTTATTAGTTTCTGATCTTCAATCAAAAAACTGAGTCTCTACCATTTGGTATCGGAGCATTGATTTTGTGTCATATTTAGTAGATTAGGAAAGTCATTACTTATATAATTACACTTTCACATTTAAATTTTATACTATGAATTGAGTTGGGATTAGTTTGGGTCATCCAATAGAATCCGTAAAGCAATATTAACATCTTCTAATTTAATTTTCTTAGTCAAATTCCATTCACTATATACAAAACCTTGTTCCTGTCAAATCTGAATTCTCCAACAAAGTTCCCATGGGATTGACACACTATTGGCTTCTACTACAACATAAACAATAAAAAGAGTCATCTCCATTAAGAAGGCCAAACTGGCGCATGGCAATCATGCCAAACTACTGCATGACCACAATCAGAACAAAACTGGCTAGACAATTAAACACTCCTTAGATTTAGAAGTGGGAAATGCAGATTGAAATTATAGCATGCAGATTGACAGTACCAGTGCAGTAACTGAGAACAATATTTCAAGTTAACCATGAAGCTCTAGAGCAAACCTGTTTATCAGCATCTAGAAAGCCATCTCTAAGAAGATCCTTCATCAATTCATAAAATTGTTTTACAGGTCCTTCAAGTGCTGGCAACTTTGCAGCATTACTATGTGCATACTCATTCTTCAAACTTTGCAATGACAACTCAAGTGAGTTTATCTGTTTTCCCAAACCTTTACAACAGAACTCGAACCAATCTTTGTATTTATTATGAGCAGCCCACTCTAATTGGGTTTCAAGAACAAAAAGCTCTCCTTCCAGCTCTTCAATTTCAGCATCCATCCTTGGTATTGATCTTCTCAGTACCTCGACACAACATTTTCGGTTTAAAGCATCTTCCTCTATCAAATCTGAATCTGTTACATGAATATATATGTTTTAAGTGTAGTTTACCAATAACTTCACCATGACAATTGGGACTCTGGAAGTAAGACAATTACCTAGCTTGTAAGCTATATATAATCCATGTGCATCCATCTTCCATACAACTGCTTTCTGGTGATCTACAGAAGTGTTTACTTTCAGCAAAAACAACAACTAAGAAAATAATAATGAAAGGCATTCTGATGAATCTTGATAGACCATCTCAAAGTTTCCCAATCATCGTAATAAAAAAAATCAATAAGGAAAATAAATCAACTTGTGACAAATGAAATCAACTTGCAACACCTCGTGTAAAGGAGCACAATCAGCAAGATGCAGCAATAATTTCCAATCCTATTTGTTGAAAGGATAAATATGGGAGCTTTTTCTACGATCTCAATGTTTATAAGTGATATAAAAATAATACAAAAAAATTTGCTTTGATAAGAGTACAACTAATGGAAAGAAGATCAACTATTTATCAGAGCTTTTTTTGTACCCCTCCCAAGCAGGATTTGATCCTCAAACTTCTAGGAAATACTATGCATGAACCATCCAAGTCGTACACTAGGTTTTGTATTTTTAATGCCCCAAACATAGGAACCCAAGAACTCAAAGTGTGGAAAGTGAATGCTCGAGTTATTTAGGATCAACAGATCAAAGTGGCATTTTTCATTAGAATGAGAAAACAACACGATCTTTCCGTAATCCAGGAAAATAAACACATTATCCAAAAGGATAAGGTTATTTCTAAATAACTAATCAAAGTGACATTTCCTTAGAATCATTAGATAAAATACTTGGTTTCGGCATATTTTCGAGGGATTTCTCACTGTTTCCACCATTATACTCAATTTATGAGGTTTTACACTGATTGCTGCGACTTGGATGTCTTCAGGCCAAATATGTCTGATGTTTTAGTTCTCTGCATTGAGTAGACATGAAGAAGTGTGCAGGGTTGGCAACTGGTTGGGTTAGGGTCACCCAGACCCCACATGAGCAGAAAAGTGAGCTACCGTATCCGAACCATTTGCCTGACATTGTTCACTTGGATGTGGGTAGACATGAACCTCGACCCTCCAGCATAAGGATCTGCCTGAACCTGGTCCCACTGACCCAATTAATCAAATTAAAAACATTGATGGATGGCTTGGCTCATGACCTCCATAGCCACACAGATTATTTTGCCATTATGATTGCCACTAGATCAAACTCATTCAATCGTAGTGTCTTATTAGTAAAAATAACTAATGACAGAATAAACAAACACAAAATATTGTACATTGGGCCAGGTTTGGGTCTGAAGCTCAATACCTGGACCTGAGATGGGTTCTCTCTATAAATCCCATACCCACAACGGGAACCGAATAGGCAGCCCCATACCTAACATAGTAGGGTTGGGTTGGGTCAGGTCAGTTTGTGTACCAAAATAGACCTTGTCAATTTCCATCCCTAGTCATGTGTTGTTTGCTTGATGGGTCTTGGGATCTTGTACTGTGCCAAATTCAGCTTGTCCATTTCTTTTATCTTCAATGGCTCTTCTTTTGGATAGCACGTCAACTTGCTAAAACTTAATTGGGCTAAAGTAGGAGTTTCTACATCCAAGAGGGTCCATTTGACTGTTACTGGGATAGTGTTTGGTGTCTGAGATTAGATTGCATTCAGGGTGTTAAGAATGTATCATATAAATATTGCTTTCAGGTTGGACTCATTTAATCCCAATGGACAATGGTTAAGTCGACTGTTGTAGCTCTTCGGTTGTGTTTGGTCTTTTTGTGCATTTTGTTGTTATTTCTCCGTCCCTTGTATGTTTGTAATGAATAAATAAAGTGTTTATTCAGCAAAGAGAGAGGAAATAAAATTTTAATGGTATGCATTGTACCCTTTAAAGACGTCAAGATAAAATTATAATTCAGAATCAGATTAGAAATGACTAATATTTTCACAAAACCTTATAACATAGAAAATAACCTAAAAAGAAAACCAAAATTATAAGCCTTAGATTTGGTTTAATGCAGCGGTGGATGAAACAATGGTAACTAACCAGAAAAGATCAACTTAACCAGAGCTGAAGTGAACCGAGCTAATCAAACAGATTTCCAAATGAAAAGGGAAGCGATAATCCTGTTATTTTCTCTCCATCTTCTTCTTCTCAAATACATTTCTCAACTACGTCCTATAATTTTACCATAGAAGGTAATCCTGTTATATTCTACAAAAGAATAGAAATCATGACCAACTTTCTGAACTTCTTTTGGCTTAATTTTGTCACCAATTAATTGCCTAATCTGTTTCACCAATTTCTCTAGCGGCGTAATCTCGTCGTGTGTGTGGGCTTGAATTTTGTGTGAATGGGATTTCGATACCCTTTGTTTTTCTGAGATGAGATGAGATGAGATTCGATGAAACCGTGGATGTATCCCATTGATTTGTTTTCTACATTGTAAGGGTTAATTCCTTGCTTAGGCAACTGTCAATTATTAACACGACGGCTACTAAACAAACAAGGAACAGAGGAAGAAACTTATTAGCAGCAATGCATCTTGTTAATGATCGTATAAATGAACCCCGATCGAATTAAAAAACTGAAAGATAATCAAAAGAAGATTTACCTTGAATCGAATAGCCAATAAGAGCCGATTTTTGCTGGAGCGATCGATCGCGCAAGGTGTTTAAAAAGGGGGGAAGTTGAGGTATTTAGGGTTTCGAGAGATGAAGAGATGGTTGATTGATTTACACAAAGCAACAGTCAACACTACACTTGAATTGAATGCCAGAAAGGAAAAAAGGCAGGCTTTTTGTTGAGCTGACACTGTGGCAGGCCAGCAACAGAGAGGCGCAGGTGAGTCATGAGTGAAGAGTGGAGTGGCAAAATAGTAAATATCAAGGGTAGTAGTGGCAATTGAACCTGGGAATGTTGGACTACTGTGGTTTGGTTTTCTTCTTTAGCCTTTTAACACCTCTCTCACTCACCTACTCTGGAAACTATTTCTGCACATACACCTTCACCTTCACCTTCACCTTCACCAACACACTCGTTCGTACCTATTCCTATTATTATTTTTTTTTAACAAATTTGCCAACTCCATTTAATTTATTATTTATCCTTGTAAGCTCACCGTATGAGTTTCCAAAATTTCCGTGAAACTAAACTCAATATTTAAAAACATCCTACTCGTAAAAATGCTTCTTCATGATTTGGTTTGTTGGATTTAGACCTACTTTAGTTTTGATTCAACCAAATACATTGATTCTAATTGGTTCAACTAAAATCAAAAAGTATGTCCATCAGTTCAGTTTGTGATTTCTTTCTTCCTAAAATTAAAATGCCAACAACCCTATCAATAAATATGAAATTTTAATTGTTGACTTAGTTGTAGCTTATAATATCTGTGATCATTTTACCTAAACATATCTATTACTTCAAAATTTTGTTACGGAAACACAAAGACGGTACATGTTTATGACATATTGACCATATAAGTTTCTATTTCCAAATATGCAAGGTTGGACCTACTTGGCTTGGAGTGTGTGTGAAATCCGAAGAATATGTACATAATGAAATCTATTTAAGAAAATGCGTTCAACTTTAAAATTGTTCCATCATAAACGTAAATTCAATAATCCATATCAATTTGAACAAAGAATAGTGAAGGAGATGAACACAATACATCCAACTGAAGGCTTATAAAACAAAAATCAATAGTTGGCTGGTTAGATCGTAAAGAGAGAATAACAAAACTCACCTTGTCCTTCAACATGTGAAGCAATGTGGTTTTTCTAGCATTATCAAGCCCTAGAAACAAGATATTCGCCACCAGAAACATGGCTAATTCTGATAAGAGAGACTTTGGTTCTAATCCGAATCGATTGGAAATCCAATGTGCTTCGAAAGGATTTCAATCGATCAGAATGCAAGATCGGTTGATGGATCAATCAATTGGTTGATTGGTTTTTCGTTCAGTTCAATCAATCGGGGAAGCCAAGTAAAAGAATAACTCTATCTCTCTCAACAGAGTGAGTGGAATTGAATTTATTAGTTGTATTGTCCAACAATGCAAGCCTAAGAAATACTTAGCTTCCTGCGTTGACCACGTGCCTTTAATTTTTTATTTTTTATTTTTATTTTTGCTTTGAGCTATTTCGTTATCGGGCCACCCATTTTTGGTCATTCTCCAATTTGCAAGCCCAAGCCCTATACCAAACGGTCATTCTGGAGTTTGATAATGATAAACAATACATAAATTTTAAACTAACCAAATTAAGTAAAAAATTTACACACTCCAACCTTGTCCCACTTTAAAATGTTGTCATGAAGTGGGGTCTTTTTACTATATTCTTAATTATGTCATTAATTTAACAGATACTTGGTATTTAGGCTTCATTTGATGTGTTTAATAAGTTTATTTACTTGCATCTGATTTTATTTACATATTTAATATACCCTTGAAATTTTATTATTTATGTTTTATGTATTCTCGAAATTCTTATGTTTTTTCTATACACACCAAAATGTTTCTCGAAATATTTCTTAAAATCAAGATATCAAAATTAACAAGAAAAAAAAATCATAATCCTTGATAGTATTTGTGAGAGCAAAAAATAATCTTTAGCCCAGCAAGATAAGAAAGCCCAAAAATCTAGGTCGTTCCCAATAAGCCAGCCCAAATCGGATACAGGTACAGAAAGCCCAAATCTGAACCCAGTGCAACTCGACAGAACATTTTTTTTCATTAGAGGAATAGTATTCAGCGCCGACCACCATACTCAGCTGAGCACACGAACCTGCAGGAGAGGTCTCTCCAAACGAGAAGTTATAACTAGGGCTGAGCAGGTCCGGGTAACCGGCCCAAAATGTAAAAACCGAAAATCGCCCCGAAAAATTTAAGCCCGTGTTTATGAGGCCCGAAACCGGACCGAGTTGACCGGTTAACCGAATTTCGGGCCGGTCTCGATCCTAAGAGCAACATCCAAATTGAATTTTATAAAGTCCAAATTTCAGCCCAAATTGAATTTTATAAAGCTTATAAAGCCCAAAGTATTGAATTTGATAAAGCCTAGTCAACACTCAACAGTAAAGTAATAGGTAACAATCACAACATTTAGATATGGTTGCTGTGATTGTAATGCCCAAAGTTCAGCCAGTAATTTGTTGTGATTGTAATGTTGAATTTGATAAAGCCTAGCCCACTAGTAAACACGAATATCACATTTAGTCATTTAGATATGGTTGCATATTAATCAACAGTAAATTAATAGTATGCAACAATAAGTTAATCAACAGTAAATTAGTATGGGTCGGGGCGGTTACTCGACGGGTTTCAGAAAGGGAAACCGAGGCCCGGACCAGAAACTTTGGGCGGGGCCGGGTTTTAAAACCGAAAAATTTATAATTAATAAAAAACCGATCCGAACTGACCCAATCGGTTCGGTTGTCGGTTCGGTTCGGGTTTTCGGTCTGAAATGCCCACCCTAGTTATAACCATCAACGATAAGTTGCGACCATCGATGAAAGTTACAACCATCTACGAGAAGTTACAACTGTTGACGGAAGTTATAACCATCAACAAGAGGTTATAACCACCAATGGGAAGTTACAATCATCAACGACTCTTGATCTGCCACGTGTCTCACTCGTCTACGAGTAGTTGGCTCTCGACCTGCCACATGTCTCACTATTCTACGAGCAGTTGGCTCTCGACCTGCCACATCTCACCATTCTACGAGCAATTAGCTCCCGAACTATTACGTATCTCACTCGTCTACGAGCAGTTGGTTATCGACCTGCCACGTGTCCGACTCATCTGCGAGCAGTTGGCTCCTCCTACTTCTATAAATAGCCAAACACAGTTATTTCGGGGTAACTCATTTTTTTATTCACAATTCTCTCTTAAATTACAGAGAAATAAATATTTTTCTAAATGCATTGTTCTAACTTTGGCACCAGAGTCCCCTTGGTAGACACCACACCGGTGTCAAGAATTAATCTTCATCTCATACATATTGCTCTGCATGATCAGCACGTGATCTGGTGAAAAGTTGTATTCACAAATTGATGCTTTCAAATGAGAACTTGAATCAAACTCATTGCATATTCTCTTATTTCGCAGACACTTTTTTCATAATTATTTTTCAACACAATGGTGGGAACTCGAAACCAAACGAGCAAAAATAACGTTGCACAATCTTCTGCCTGAACCAGACCGTCATCATCGCCATGGGTTCAGGTTAGAGCCACGAGTAAATGTGCATTCTAAGATCGGTCCTCAAACGGGAGTCTTCTCAAGGTTGGGCCCCCAAGCAACTGTGAACTCAAGGCTGAGGTCGTAGATGTTGCCGGATATAAGTGGTCGGCGCTGAAGACAAAATCCCGATGGATGTGAACAATGTAAAGGACCTGATCTAGATCACTACACTAATTTGTACCAAATACCACATTCAGAGACTCATCAAGTAATAGAACATACACGGAGTTAACTATACCGATCAATCAAACTCTCCAACGCAAAAGAATGTGATGATTGTAGTAGCTAGCCATTTCACTAAGTAGATTGAAGCTGAAGCACCCTAGTTTTTTTATGCAATGTATATAAAAGAAAAAATGATTGTATTTTATTTCTTCATTGTATTTTATCTCTTCAACAAGAGACTCCTCAGCAGGTAGAACATACGCAGAGTTTTCCGTTCCGGTCAATCAAATTCTCCACGAGATAAAGAACAAAGCTTAGCTGAAGTAATCGCCACCAATGAAGGGAGATCCTTTTAAAAAAAGATCAAAACAAATATTTACATATAACTCAGTAGAGGATATATTATTTTGCTTCTCAGCAGATAATACACTATCTTTAGTTAGAATAGTGAAATACAAAAATTCATTCTACATGTCCTACACCAGAAGACATTCAAAAATACAAACATTGATATACACCTCAGTAGAGGATGACACTCCCCGTGAGTGGGTAATTCAATGCGTAGAAGCATCTTACTCAGGACTACTTAAATTCGTTTAAGTTTAGTCAAGTGGTTAGCAAACCACACGCAAAATGCCTCTGTAGAGGATGACACTCTCCATGAGTGGGTTATTCAATGCATAGAAGCATCTTACTCGGGACTACTTAAATCCATTTAAGTTTAGTCAAGTGGTCAGCAAACCACACACGCAAAATGTCTCAGTATATGATTACACCTCAATAGATTATGACATTCTCCATGAGTGGGTATTTCAATGCATATAAGCATTTTACTCAAGACTACTTGAATCCGCTTAAGTTTAGTCAAATGGTCAGCAGACCACACAAATAAAATGCCTCAGTAGAAGACCACACCTCAGTAGATGATGACACTATCTGTGAGTGGGTAATTCAATACATATAAGCATTTTACTCGGGACTATTTAAATCCGTTTAAGTTTAGTCAAGTCGTCAACAGACTACACAAGCAAAATGCCTCAATAAAAGATCACACCCCAGTAAAAGATCACACTCTCCGTGAGTGGGTGATTCAATTAATCAATCACTGAACATAGAAGCATCTTACTCAGGACTACTTAAATAAGTTTAAGTTTTGTCAAGTGGTCAGCAGATCACACACTATTTTCATGCAATTTCCAAGATAGACAAATTTTAATCCATGATTAATTTTTAAATCCTCAAGTTATGCTTAAGTTTCGACTTAGCATATTGGAAACTCATGAAGGAGGCCAATCAAGCTTTTGCACCCTCAATGAAAATACTTCTAAGTCAGCTGATTAAAAGCAAAGTTGAATGAAATACAACATACTTCAATATAAGTTCGATAAAAAAACAGTTTCAAATGTAGCAGTTAGATCAGCCCTCATCAGAGAAGTGCTGGGGGCACAACTTTCTCCCAGATGCTTGTTAAAAACTCATGAAATTGGCGATAGATGACTTGATCTACCGGCTGAGGACAATTATATTAATGGCTCAAGCCTTAGCTGAATTCACTCCCTCCTCAACCAGGGAAACAACTTCAGCCAACAAATCAATGTTGTGTCCTTAAATAAAGGAAATCTCTTGAACTCGTGATGAAACAGAGACATGCAAGCCCAAATATATATGGCATTTATGTGTGGATGGGTCGTCAAATCATAATGGTGCTGGAGCAGGACATTTTATTTTCACACGATGGAACCATGGTGGAGCAAGTCATCACACTTGGTTCCAAAGCCTCCAATAATGAAGCAGAATATGAGTTCTTTCTTGTTGGGTATACGACATGTGGTGGATACATGCCAAAACATCTAAGGATGGTCCTCTACTTAGACAAAGTCCAAGATCTTTAGAAAGTACTTTGTGTAACTCATCCACTAAATTACCTCATTTTCAGCAGAAAACTCTACACACATACCATTTTGTATTCAACATACTACATTCAATAGCAGAAGAAACTTCAAGTCTCGCAGCTTCACGACCTCAACTCTAGCATATTTCTTTGATTTATACTTTGTCTTTAAAAAACTCTCGGAAAAAGCCTCGTCAACAAAGATAGAGAAGTCGGCAAGATCAGAGGCATTCTACTTCTATTTTTTGCGGGACTCCTCGGTGAAAATACATCTCTTTTGCTTTAAAGTAAGAAGAAAAAGAAAAACGGTCAGCTCAAAAGCAAAGGAAATGAGGGGCATTTGTGAAAGCCAAAAATAATCCTTAGCCCAGTAGGATAAGAAAGCCCAAAAATATGGGTTGTTCCCAAGAAGTCGCCCAAATCGGATACAAGTACATAAAACCCAAATCCGGGCCTTATGCAACTCGGCAAAATACTTTTTTTCAGCAGATGAATAGTGTTCGGCGCCGACCACCATGCTCAGTTGAGCACACAAACTTTTAGGAGAATGTCTCTCCAAACGGGAAGTTGTAACCATCAACGAGAAGTTACAACTTTTGACGGAAGTTACAACCATCTACGGAAAGTTACAACTGTCGACAAAAGTTACAACTATCAACAAGAGGTTACAACCACCAATGTGAAGTTGCAACCATCAATGGCTTTCGACCTACATGTGTATCTCTTGTCTACGAGCAGTTGGCTCCCGACTTGTCACATGTCTCACTATTCTACGAGCAGTTGACTCCTGACCTACCACGTATCTCACTCGTCTACGAGCAGTTGGCTCCCAACCTGCCACATGTCAGACTCATTTGCGAGCAATTGGCTCCTTCTGCCTCTGTAGATAGCCAAACACAATTATTTTTGGGTAACTCATTATTTTCACAATTCTCTCTTAAAATACAGAAAAATAAATATTTTCCTTAAGACATTGTTATAACTTTGATATCGGAGTCCTCGTGACAGACACCGCACCGATTCAAGAATTAATCTTCATCTTATGCAAATTGCTCCACGTGATCAGTGCGTGATCCATTAAAAATTTGCATCAACGGTATATATATTTGTTAGTCAAATATGTAGGACACAAACATAGCAATAGTCTGGGTGGACGACACTAGTACGAAAGGAAGAAGACAGAGTAACAATCTATGTAATTTTCAAATCTCGCGGCTCTCACAACATCTCAATTTTCTTGATTGAATTTTGAATTCGAGTTTCGAGAGATTCCCTATCAAACAACTACACTTCACTGCCTCCATTTCACCATTCTTCAATGGAAGCCGATGCCAATCTTCCACTAAGTTTCTCGTGCTCCGCCACCGAGTACATTTTTTTTCTTCTTCTACTGTCAGATCGAAACCCTAAATTCTCTGCAAATCCTATAATCAAATCTATATAAAACCCCCATGAAAGGGAAACTAAAGGTGGCGCCTTTCCTGGTGTTATTAGAAGCTCTGTTGCTGGTAGTTGTTCAAGCTTCAATAAGTCTCCTATCTCCAAAGGGTGTCAATTACGAAGGTGGGTTGTCTTTTATTTTCTCACTCAACTTCTCTTTGGCATTCTCTATGACATTAGACATTGAGTTTGAATTTGAATTTGCAGTGGCAGCATTGATGTTAGTGAATAATAAGTTGAGAGACGGGGTTGGTGTTCTGGATGGACGGGACATCAATTATGTTGATCCTTGCACTTGGAACATGGTCGGATGCTCGCCTAAGGGTTTTGTAGTCTATCTGTAAGTCATTATTTTGTGTAGTGTTGTGAGGGGTATTTATGTTTTGTTTCAACGTCTTATTTTTATAGACTGGAATTTGGGCGTTGTGATTGAGCCGCAGTGAAATGGCTAGCAAGGGATTTTCATGTACGCTTTCCCAGGATTAACATTCACTAGGAATACCTTTTATCTGTCTCATCTCAAAGATTTTCCAAAAACTGACCCTCTATATATAGAGCTTCTTTTAGAAAGGATAGAGTGTAAATGTCACCTATCTTATAGTATTTGTCAAGCCTTTATAGACCTAAGCCGTTATAACCCAATTACATTGTTGTATAAGAATAGTGAAAATATAATTTTAACCCCTAAAAGTTTATTAGACTATGGCCTCCTACACCACTTAGTTCTTACCCATGAAGATCAATGCACCCAATTTGGCCGAAAATTAAAAACCACTTTCCAAAACCATTTTACCATATTTGTGATGGATAAACCTACATATGTATAAACATACATTACTCTACCCAACATAACATAAAATAGTAGTTAAGGCAACTTCTAGGAAGACAACACTTCTAGCTTCAGATACTCCATGGCCATATGGTAATTTTTCAATAAGAAGACATATTAGACACGGGGCAGCAAAAACTTTAGCCATACATTTTGAATAGTCCAGTCATTGTGGACACCTAGTTGCAACACACAATATTCAAATGATCCATTCAAAACACTCTTACATAGAAGAAGTTCCATTCAGCAGTTTCACTCATTTTCCCAAATTAGTCAAATATTATAAAAATCAGATAATAGAAGAACACTATAATCAAGGCAGTCCCAGTAAAAAAGATTACGAAGACATCAAAAGTTATTATGACGAGATCGATGTCGTAGAAGTACATAATTTAGAAAATATCATGGAAGGATAAGGAATCATGACATTTGTCACCCAAAGTCTGCCGCCCATGTGCAATGATTTCGCTTTAATCAGCATCAACATCTACTTTAGTCAATTCCAACAAACATCTTCACCAACAGCAACACATGTAGTAAAGTGATTCCACTTTAATTAGCATTATAATCTACTTTAGTCAATTTCTGCAAACATCTTCTTGAAAACATCAACTTTAGTCATAATCAAGTCGCATTTATCCTCCACTCACAAAGAATTCTCAGGAAGCCTTGCCTCAGTCATCCACCTGTATTATTCCACTTTATGTCTTAATCCCATGAAACCTCTCAGCTCATCTATATAAGGGCCTGAAGTTTCATTGTTCAAAGCATCGGAAATTTTCTAAACATCTTCATAACAAGTAGAGCATTCAAAAACAGTAGTCTTGTAAATTTAGGAGTAGCTCTTGAAGCTTTGAAAAAATATTTCAAACAATAACAGTAAGTCTTCTTCCTTTATCCTTAAAGTTTTATGGACTCCCGAAAAGGAAACCCCCATGCACTTATTAAAATTCTAGTTATTCAATACATCATCTAAATGGTTTTGTTCACCGAAAAATCTTGAATGGTTTTAAAAGATCTTCAGTAACCATTTTGCAAAATGATTTATCCAAATCGGTCTACTAAAACAGAGTTTTGATATTCAAAGCTATTATTAAACTAATTGAACATAAAATGACTTTGCAAACCTTTAGAAATCACATAGACCTCTGAGTTTCCTTTCCTGGTCATTTTCATGTTTTTGCCAATGGATAGGCATTTAGGGTGTTGACCCTTTTTTTGGAAAGCATGTCAAAAGATCTCACTTTCTGTTTGCTATATGTTTGGGTCAGTTTATATAATATGTGCTTTAAGGTAAAAATATAGTTTTAAAGGACGTGAGATGATATTTAGGTTAGGCAAGATTTTCGAAGAACAGGATATGATGATGATGTTTTTTGAGTTATTTATATTTTCAGTAAGTATATGCATGAGGTTAGTACCAAGTAGGACTTTGTAATATGTTTTAAACTCTTTAATAATAATTGCTAGAAAATTCTGGTGTTCTAGATTTCGCCTTAGATTGGACACTATTAGAAGTAAAAGATTAATTCATAGAAAACTCTACTTCTGTTGGTGAGTGAGGTATTTTTGTTTTTGAGAAGTAAAATATTGGATACTTGCCGTAGAGTTACCAAACCCCGCCATATCTGGTATGAGAGCCTAGTTTTTAATTTTTTCAGCTTAGTAATTTAAAAGTAGTTAGTTTATGAAACAAACCATTCTAAAAAAAAAGAAGGATTACTTTAGATAATGATAGGATTGGGTGTAATATTCAGGGAAATTTTAAACATCTATCTTACAATTCAAAGAGTGTTTTTACTGTTCATGAACAGTGTTCACAGAGTGTTTGTCCTACGTGGCACCACTTTTATTATCTTTGTGTTGATGGCAACAACTTAAAACTCAAATACTCTCCCCGCAGACAAACTCAAAAACTCAAAAACTCTCCATTTTAAAACTCAAAAACTCTCCCGCAAGAGAGCTTTCAAAGCTCTCTCACATCTTGCAAATCCTCTCTCAAATCTCTCTCATCTTGCAAATCCCTCTCTCAAGTCTCTCTCACACTGCGAATCCCTCTCTCACGCAGCAGCAAATCCCTCTATCACGCAGCAAATCCCTCTCTTCACGCAGCAAACAAAACCCTCTCTCACGCAGCAAAGAGTTGTATCACACATCAAATCCCTCTCTTCACGCAGCAAACAAAACCCTTCTCATTCATCTCTAAGTAACTCTCAAATCTCTATAAGTAACTATCTTTCTCTCTCACGTACCTCTCTCTCACGCAGCTCTATTGCCTCATGCAGCTCTATTGCTCTCTCTCACGCACAAAGGATTGATTGGGTTTGTTTTTCTTCTCTCTAAATTTAGGTTATTTTAATTTTTTGGTTTTTTTCTCCTCTAAATTTTTTGGTTGAAAATCTACTCTACATTGTCTCACGGTTCTATATCTCACGCAGCTCTCCACTGTTGTTGTAATTTTTGTTGGTGAGTTGAATTTCTAGGGTTAGGGTTTGGGTTATGTTTATGTTATTATTTTGGTTACTGGGTGTAGAATTTCTATTAGTAATGCTGCCGTGAGTTGAATTTATATGGCTATGTTTATGTTTATGTTATTATAAAAGTGCCACCATCACATTACTATTGTGATGAGTATTTGATTTCTATGGGTGTATTTGATTTCTTTTGTTGCCTGGGTTTGGTGTATAGGATGTGATGGTGGTGCTATGTAAATTTGATTATATTCTGTGGAGAGAAGACTGATTGGAATACAATGGAAAGATTCTTCAATGTTGATGGCAACACGTGATGGAAATCCTATTGATAGAAAGAATACAATGGAAAAAATTCTTCAATAAAAAGAATACACTTGATGGAAAATCCATCCAATTTAGAATTATCATAGAAAGGTATGATGAAATTTTTTTTACCATAGTTTAGAATTTTTCCCCCATGAATGGAAATATGGTTACCATAGTTTAAATTTTTTTATAAATCTAAACTATGGTAACCATGGAAACACCTTTATGTATAGTCCTTTTTAGAGGGGTGAAACACTTGATGGATCATTTATTTATTTATATATTTCTTTATATCAATGGAAAGGGATCCAGAATTTTGGTGAATCTGAATACAGGAGTGTTTTATTGTGTGGCACCAGCACTAACAAAGGGATTTTCACAAAGAGAATTTAGGTTTGAAAAAAAAAATTCAACTTCCCTTTAAAGAAACCTTGCCTTGATTTGGATTTAGGTTTGGAAAAAAAAAAATAGGGATTTCAACCATGTGTGTTTGATTCTTTTGCTTCAACGTATCAATGTCAATTTTTTTTCCCTCTCATTTTTTATTTCTCTTCTCATTCTCTATTCTTTTTTCTTCAATCAACTTCCCTTTAAAGAAATCTGTTGTTGATGCTTTGTTGAAATTATTTGGATTTTTGTTTGAAAAAAAAAACACTTTAGGGATTTCAACCATGTGTGTGTTTGATTTGGGGGTTTCAACTATAGAAGGATATTATGGAAGGGGTGCTTTGTTTTTTTGAAAAATTTTGAAATCTCAATTTTTTTTGATTCTTTTGCTTCAACGTATCAAGGTAAGTTTTTTTTTTCCCCTCTCCCTTTCAATTTCTATTCTCATTCTCTGTTTTTTATTTTATTTTTTGAAATCAACTTCCCATTGAAGAAATATGTTGTTGATGCTTTGTTGAAGATTTGGATTTAGGTTTGGAAAGAAAAAAAATTGGGATTTCAACCATGTGTGTTTGATTCATTTGCTTCAATGTATCAAGGTAAGATTTTTTTCCCCTCTCCTTTTCGATTTCCAAAAAATTTGAAATCTCATATTTTTTGGATTATTTTGCTTCAACGTATCAAGGTAAGTTTTTTTTTTTCCCTCTCCATTTCAATTTCTATTCTCATTCTCTATTTTTTTTTGAAATCAACTTCCCATTGAAGAAATATGTTGTTGATGCTTTGTTGAAGATTTGGATTTAGGTTTGGAAAGAAAAAAAATTGGGATTCCAACCATGTGTGTTTGATTCATTTGCTACAATGTATCAAGGTAAGTTTTTTTCCCCTCTCCTTTTAGATTTTTGGGATTCTTTTGCTTCAACGTATCAAGGGAATTTTTTATTTTTTTTTAGTATTCTTTTGGTTTATGGATGAAAATATTTCTGGGGTTTCGGTTTCATGGTTTATAATTTAAATTGGCTATATGTTTCATGTTTTATTATTTTGATTACATGAAATGGAATTCACGTTGTTAAGTTTTTGGAGTTACTTTTGTATGAGTTGTATGAATGGCAAGCATCTAGCATTTAGGTTTGAAACAAAATAAATAAAAAGTTTGGGATTTCAACCATGTGTGTGTTTGATTTGGGGATTTCAACCATGTGTGTTTGATTTGGGGGTTTCAACCATAGAATGATATTAGGGAAGGGGTGCTTTGTTTTAGGATTCTTTTGCTTCAACGTATCAAGGTAATTTTTGAAATCTTATAGAAGGTATCAAGGTAGTTTTAGGATTCTTTTGCTTCAACGTATCAAGGTAGTTTTAGGATTCTTTGTTTTAGGATATTATAGAAGGATTCTTTTGAAATCTTAGATTTTTGGGATTCTTTTGTTTCAACGTATCAAGGGAATTTATTTTTTTTAGTATTCTTTTGGTATTCTTTTAGTATTCTTTTGGTTTATGGATGAAAATATTTATGGGGTTTCGGTTTCGTGGTTTATAATTTAAATTGCCTTTATGTTTCATGTTTTATTATTTTGATTACATGAAATGGAATTCACGTTGTTAAGTTTTTGGAGTTACTTTTGTATGAGTTGTATGAATGGTAAGCATCTAGCATGTTTTTATTTGAAGACTTTTTGTAAGAATTTCGTCATATTTATTTGAACTTTTAATTACAACATTCTTCTTAATCAAGACCATAGATTTGGGTAACTAAAGATGTGAGCTTTATTGATTTTTTTTTTTTCCAAATTTTGGTATGAGAAGTTATAGTTTGATCTACTCATTTGGTGATGTAAATTGGTTGGTTTGAAGTTAATGGAAGTTTGATTTTGAACCTTAGTGGATGAAATAAGTATATTGATCATTAGATGATTTGACTGAATACCCGGTTTTGAATTCGTTGAGAAATTGTGCGTATGATCTGACAAATTTTTTTTATGCAAAATTTGATTCTTATGAAAATTGGTTTTTCTTCTTAATCAAGACTTTGAGAGCAAAATTTGATTGTTATGAAATTGTGTTTTTCTTCTTAATCAAGACCATAGATTTGGGTAACTAAAGATGTGAGCTTTATTGATTTCCTTTTCTAATTTTGGTATGAGAAGTTATATAGTTTGATCTGCTCATTGGGGAAAATATATGATTGAAGTAATAATGTCAATTCCAGAATATTAATGTATGATGGATATTTTAAAGTCCCCGCTTTTGGTTAAATTGATGGTTAGATTGCTTATTGAATTGATGGTTGTTCCAAAAATATAGCTCAACTGTAAAACTTTTGTTGCAATATAAAAACATTTCATTTTTCTTTTCAGGGATCCCTAACCTTTCATTGTACTTGACCGTAATTATGGACCACTTAGTTCAAAATCCACCCTACTCCGAAATGATGATTTTCGGACAGGTACTATAGTAGGTTGATACTACTACATCTTACTTCGAATTGGTTGTCTCATATATATGACACCTTCTTTGTTTGCAGGTGGATTCAGCCGTAGAAGGAACTGTAAGAAAAATGCATAGTTTTTCCGCCATAATTGTACAATTTTCACCTTAAAATTACTCACTTATTTATATGTTTGCCATAGATCAGAACTTGTATGTTTAACCAAAGCTTAGAACACCTCAAAGATGCAGCCACAATTTTCTCGCGAACGCCTTTGGGTATCACTGGCAATATCTGTCGAAAATCACCCCCAAGAACAACAGTAATACCACCAAATGACTTATTGGTGCTGTAAATGTCTTGTAGTGCACGATCAACTACTTCAACACAATATCTATGTTGCATCGAAACTTCATCCCAGATAATTAGTTTGGTCTCTCTGAATAACTCAGCGTGCAATGACTGTTTACTAAACCCACACACTGAATTTTCCATGACATCCAGCGGAATACGAAACATTGAATGAGATGTTCTACCTCCCACTAATAGTAACGCCGCAATACCAGATGATGCAACGGTAATGACAATGTGTCCAAGGCTGCGACATTTTGATGCAATGGCGTTGTATAAAAATGTTGTACCTGTTCCTGCACCTCCATTAAAAAAATGAATTCCCTTATTTTCAAGAACTGAAGTTACTATTGCAGTATAAGCAGAACATTGTGCCTCATTAAGACGATCGACGGATGATTGTGCATCGGATTCTTGACCATCATACTGAAGTTGTCGGTGTTCCCATATGAGTCTGTTAACAACTATCATGTCCCAATTTTCAATTGGCAGGGGCATAGGTGGGAACTTCGTCAAATTCTTCCCTCTTTCTTGAAGAAATTGATTTATGAGATACAAACCATAATCCAGAGTCTGAGCATCTGTTGGATTTGAAATACCGAACCTTGTTCGAAGTTGGTGCGAAAGATCATCACATATATTCACTGAGAACCTTGTCCATAGCAAATCTGGGTGAAGTGGATGACATTCCATTAGAATCACACTAAACAATCTTCTCAACTGATTCCCAGTTTTCATGATAGCAGCCTCTTCAAGGCACTGAATCCATTCATCATCATCTTTTAGGAGTCCTCGTGAGGTGCAAACTAATTTGAAGGTGTCGTGTAAAACATTGTCATATGTGCGCAAATGTTCAAATGATTGTCGCCCTTTTACAACCGTTAGAAGCATTCGCAAATAAAACCTTTCACCTTCATGAGGACTGGCTAAGTACATTCTTCCAATTGCATAGCCCATTTTTCTTTTTGTCCACATTTTTTGTAATTTCTGCCAAACAAAATGTTGGGGGAATTGTTGGTAGGTAAATGTACGTGCAAACGGATCTACAGCACAACATGAAAAAAATGCAGTTAAAGTCGACATTTGGTGTCTAGCTCTAAGTAAAATTGATTGTGCTTGATCTGTAGGATTGAACACAACATGATGCATTTCAGGTAAATGAAGCGCCAATCAAACCACTGTAGGATTTTCTTCGTGTAAAAGATGACCAAATATCTGCCAAGCAGCTTCTGGCGGACCAATATATCGAGCATCAAGATATTGCTGGATTTCATCTACTCCCCCTAGTACCATTGTTGTTCTATCATAACCTTTATAAATGTACTTGTGTATGTATTTAACACATCTAATTCCCTCACACACTTCCACATTAATATGACAATCAAACATCCTTGAAAGATATGGATTATATGGCACCACATCTCTATTATCAACTGGTTGACCCTTCACATTATATACTCGGCCAGTATTGCGGCGTCGATAAATAGGATATCCATCTTGGCCCATTGTTGTTGTTTCTGAATATTCACGAGGATATCTTTTTGTGCACCTCCCATTCTCCATACACGGTGCTCCAGAATTTCGAACACCACACGGTCCATGCACCATACAATGTAAAACTGTTTGAAATAACATCGGATCTTTATCCAGGTCAGGAAATTCTGCACACACGATCTTATCAATTTGAGCGGTAGTGCGAATTTTTTGTAAATGGTGAAGGAATATATAAGTGCGTGCATATGAGGTAGCCCACGCTTTTGGAATTCAATGGTAAAGACATGAGCTACAACATCACCGAATGTGCCTATTTTGATAATCTTATCCATTAGACATTTTCTTTTTAACTCAAAAACTCGAGCTAATAAATCTGGGCAATCCGTAGGCTTTTGGTGAGGTAACAGAGCATCCATAATTTCAGGCCATTTTGGATTTGCAGTCATGGTTAAGAAAACATCTGGATGATTGTTGTAACGTGTGATAGCCATTGAATCTTGAAATATCTCAAACATGTGTCTTGGACTACCAATATGGGATGACAGCAAAATAAGTCGCTTCCCAACTTGATCTGGTCTTAACCCATCGGGCCCAATGTCCGTAAGACTTTCATAGAGCTCAGACCTGAGCTTTGTTTGATTGTTCCTCACATACATTAATCGATTTTGCTCTGTTGAAGCCCAAGCATCTACTAAAAACTCCTGGAGCAATTTGCCACCTCTCAAAATTGTTGAGTACTCAGTTGGTCGTTCGAACAAACGATAACTGTAAATCTCCTTTTGAGTAAGTCGTTTATTTGAACACCTATTAGTTGTAACATCCCACTGAGTTAATTCAGGTTCCCAACCTAAGTCGCCATACGGAAATAATAGCACATAATGAAGCGGTAAGTAAGCTGGGTGACATTCATTAATTTTCATCAACTCTTGATTTCCTCGCAAATATACGACAATATCTCTGGTTGTGTTTACTTCAGGGACATCTCCATGCAAAATAATTGCTATTTCATTTGATGAAAGAAGATTGTAACGCAACCGATCTTTATGACAACTATAGTGTAAATACACAGGTATGTTTTGGTCAACAGAATTTGTTTGATTCAGAATCTCGTATGCTTGACGGTATTTCTCCACAAACACATTATACTGCAACAAAGCATCTTGAATGATTTTGAGCACATCTAATCTCAAGCGTGGATTTCGACGACTGCGGGTATGTAATGCTGAATCGGGGTCATAAATGTAAAGTTGTGAATAAACTGCATCTTGGCCTTGTTGCGGAATTAACGCTCCCGTTTGATGTTGTAATTCTCCATGAATAATAAAGCTTGTGGGACCCCTCCCATTGAGTACCCTTGGCTCAAATTTAGTACCAAGACTCGTAAATGCATTCGTAGCATTATACTCGCGAATATGTGTACGAAAATTATTTGATTGAACATCATCTCCCTCATACAACACTTGAAGCAATGGTGAAGGGGTAGATAACAGTGGCAACTTCACCTTTCCTTGCAAACAACACGTTCCGAAAAAAGGATTCCTTAACGAAGATGCCTTCAATTTTTCATCATTCCAATGTAGTGTTGAGCAATGAGGACACAAAAAATTCATTTTGCCTAAGAAATGACGTGTTTATTCTTGATGAGGTTGTGCGTCAATTTCATGCCGGAAATCCCAACCACTATGACGGGAAGTATCGTCATTTGGAAGTCGGTCATTTGTAATTGGCCTAAATTTTTTTTAAGAATATAATGAGTTAAAATTTAGAAAACTTGATAAAGTTAAATTATATGAGAAAATAGAAAAAAAGAAGTATACATGTTTGTTGGTGCATTTGGGGATGCGTTAGGCGTAGAAAATGAACACCTCCTTGGTTGTTGTGGTGGCAACACATCAGTAAAAAATTCATAATCCATGCATCGGGGAGAGATGATATTGAGCACAGCCGTTCGTGATTGTTGCCACTGCTTTTGTGGAAAAGCGCGATCATTGGGTGTGAAAGAAGGAAAAGGTATTTGAACAGGAGGCGTCCTACATAAAATTCCCTCTTTTTCTCGACGCAAACGTTGTGCGGATGAACGTTTTGAATTATTATTCTGAACAATGTTGTTATCCTAAAATACATTTAAAATGGTAAATGATTACACACTAAAAGAATTAAGGCATGCATATAATCTAAACAATGAAAACGTGCACAGACAATGGGAAAATAAGAAGGGGCCTATAACACATACATGGCATACTTTGAAAATAGGATAGTAAAGTAAAAAAAAAAAAAAAAAAAATATATATATATATATATATATATATAATAATAATAATAATAATAATAAGAATAATAATAATAATAATAATAATAATAATAATAATAATAATAATAATAATAAAGTTACGCACTTATACATAACTGGATAAATACCACTTTTCGTTTACCCTTTTGAATAGAACCAACATTTTCCTTTCCCTTGCATAAAAAACTTAAGCAAATAAGCATAAGACAGTAAAAAACGTACATTTGGAGATATATAGTTCTCAAAACGTACCAAAATATATGCAAGTTCATCAATTCCCTTAGCAATAGGAGATTTGGCAGACACTATTACATCACCTTTCGATGGTACCACATAGTTTACATTGTTCGCTATGTTTGTTGCCTTTACCTGTTACAAAACAATTAATATAAATAATGCAGTGCACAGATCAGCACACGTATTGAAAGTTAAGAATGTTGTACACACCCCCAACAAATTTGCTTTTCCCCTTTTCGGCAATTGTGGCTTTTCGTTTCCTCCTTTGATCACTAACATTATAAATCGATGGTGCATCTATAAAATCTTTTGCTTCTATGAGAATACCTTTTAATGGTATTGCGTGATTGTTGGACATGACTTTTGTTTTTCCTTTTCCCTAGAAAGAAACACACACAAATATAAATTTAATTTTCGAAGTTGTAAGGTTAAAGAAGCATATGTACATACTTATATAAAGAAACAGACACCAATATAAATTTTGTTAGAAAAAAACATATGTACATACCCCAAAGCATTGGAGTTTGGATATTCTTTGTTTTGTAGTATTCACATTAGCAGTCAAGGTAGTGTCTAACTTAGGATGATTTTTTTCTCTCTCTCGACGCAAACGTTGGCCTAGCGCACGCTTGGAAACGTTACTGTCTATAGGGACATTTTATTTTCCCTTTCCCATATCCATATTTGGCTTTAACAATAAAAAAACAGAGAACTTGGTATAAATAAATATGTATCTATTTATTGTTAGAAATAGTGAAAAAGAAAAAACAAATAAATAAATAGAAATAATACCTGTTGATTGGGAACATTGGACCTGAGGCCATTATCTATAAGAAATTGCTCCTAGTAAAAGGATGACATGTTAAAATCTTTGGCTAATTTATTAAAAACTAAGTGAAAAGAGAAATTAACAAAATTTCTTACTGTCCTCGGCAAGTTTGAATAAACTTGTTCATCACGAACTGTAACCGTGACGCCTTGTTTTTCTAGAAATTTGATCTATGGCAAACATATAAGTAAGTGAGTAATTTTAAGGTGAAAATTGTACAATTATGGCGGAAAAACTATGCATTTTTCTTACAGTTCCTTCTACGGCTGAATCCACCTGCAAACAAAGAAGGTGTCATATATATGAGACAACCAATTCGAAGTAAGATGTAGTAGTATCAACCTACTATAGTACCTGTCCGAAAATCATCATTTCGGAGTAGGGTGGATTTTGAACTAAGTGGTCCATAATTACGGTCAAGTACAATGAAAGGTTAGGGATCCCTGAAAAGAAAAATGAAATGTTTTTATATTGCAACAAAAGTTTTACAATTGAGCTATATTTTTGGAACAACCATCAATTTAACCAAAAACGGGGACTTTAAAATATCCATCATACATTAATATTCTGGAATTGACATTATTATTTCAATCATATATTTTCCCAAATGAGCAGATCAAACTATATAACTTCTCATACCAAAATTAGAAAAGGAAATCAATAAAGCTCACATCTTTAGTTACCCAAATCTATGGTGTTGATTAAGAAGAAAAACCCAATTTCATAACAATCAAATTTTGCTCTCAAAGTCTTGATTAAGAAGAAAAACCAATTTTCATAAGAATCAAATTTTGCATAAAAAAAATTTGTCAGATCATACGCACAATTTCTCAACGAATTCAAAACCGAGTATTCAGTCAAATCATCTAATGATCAATACACTTATTTCATCCACTAAGGTTCAAAATCAAACTTCCATTAACTTCAAACCAACCAATTTACATCACCAAATGAGTAGATCAAACTATAACTTCTCATACCAAAATTTGGAAAAAAAAAATCAATAAAGCTCACATCTTTAGTTACCCAAATCTATGGTCTTGATTAAGAAGAATGTTGTAATTAAAAGTTCAAATAAATATGACGAAATTCTTACAAAAAGTCTTCAAATAAAAACATGCTAGATGCTTACCATTCATACAACTCATACAAAAGTAACTCCAAAAACTTAACAACGTGAATTCCATTTCATGTAATCAAAATAATAAAACATGAAACATAAAGCCAATTTAAATTATAAACCACGAAACCGAAACCCCAGAAATATTTTCATCCATAAACCAAAAGAATACTAAAAGAATACCAAAAGAATACTAAAAAAAATAAATTCCCTTGATACGTTGAAGCAAAAGAATCCCAAAAATCTAAGATTTCAAAAGAATCCTTCTATAATAATCCTAAAACAAAGAATCCTAAAACTACCTTGATACGTTGAAGCAAAAAAATCCTAAAACTACCTTGATACCTTCTATAAGATTTCAAAAATTACCTTGATACGTTGAAGCAAAAGAATCCTAAAACAAAGCACCCCTTCCCTAATATCATTCTATGGTTGAAACCCCCAAATCAAACACACATGGTTGAAATCCCCAAATCAAACACACACGTGGTTGAAATCCCAAACTTTTTATTTTTTTTGTTCCAAACCTAAATCCAAATAATTTCAACAAAGCATCAACACCAGATTTCTTCAATGGGAAGTTGATTGAAGAAAAAAAAATAGAGAATGAGAAGGGAAATCGAAAAGGAGAGGGGAAAAAAAACTTACCTTGATACATTGTAGCAAATGAATCAAACACACATGGTTGGAATCCCAAATTTTTTTCTTTCCAAACCTAAATCCAAATCTACAACAAAGCATCAACAACATATTTCTTCAATAGGAAGTTGATTTCAAAAAAAAAAAAAAAAAACAGAGAATGAGAATAGAAATTGAAAAGGAGAGGGGAAAAAAAAAACTTACCTTGATACGTTGAAGCAAAAGAATCAAAAAAATCTGAGATTTCAAAATTTTTCAAAAAAACAAAGCACCCCTTCCATAATATCATTCTATGGTTGAAACCCCCAAATCAAACACACACATGGTTGAAATCCCTAAAGTGTTTTTTTTTTTTTTTTCAAACCAAAATCCAAATAATTTCAACAAAGCATCAACAACAGATTTCTTTAAAGGGAAGTTGATTGAAGAAAAAAGAATAGAGAATGAGAAGAGAAATCGAAAATGAGAGGGAAAAAAAATTGACCTTGATACGTTGAAGCAAAAGAATCAAACACACATGGTTGAAATCCCTATTTTTTTTTTTCCAAACCTAAATCCAAATCAAGGCAAGGTTTCTTTAAAGGGAAGTTGAATTTTTTTTTTCAAACCTAAATTCTCTTTGTGAAAATCCCTTTGTTAGTGCTGGTGCCACACAATAAAACACTCCTGTATTCAGATTCACCAAAATTTTGGATCCCTTTCAATTGATATAAAGAAATATATAAATAAATAAATGATCCATCAAGTGTTCCACCCCTCTAAAAAGGACTATACATAAAGGTGTTTCCATGGTTACCATAGTTTAGATTTATAAAAAAATTTAAACTATGGTAACCATATTTCCATTCATGGGGGAAAATTCTAAACTATGGTAAAAAAAATTCCATCATACCTTTCTATGATAATTCTAAACTGGATGGATTTTACATCAAGTGTATTCTTTCTATTGAAGAATTTTTTCCATTGTATTCTTTCTATCAATGGGATTTCCATCACGTGTTGCCATCAACATTGAAGAATCTTTCCATTGTATTCCAATCAGTCTTCTCTCCACAGAATATAATCAAATTTACATAGCACCACCATCACATCCTATACACCAAACCCATGCAACAAAAGAAAGCAAATACACCCATAGAAATCAAATACTCATCACAACAGTAATGTGATGGTGGCACTTTTATAATAACATAAACATAAACATAGCCATATAAATTCAACTCACGGCAGCATTACTAATAGAAATTCTACACCCAGTAACCAAAATAATAACATAAACATAACCCAAACCCTAACCCTAGAAATTCAACTCACCAACAAAAATTACAACAACAGTGGAGAGCTGCGTGAGATATAGAACCGTGAGACAATGTAGAGTAGATTTTCAACCAAAAAATTTAGAGGAGAAAAAAACCAAAAAATTAAAAAAACCTAAATTTAGAGAGAAGAAAAACAAACCCAATCAATCCATTGTGCGTGAGAGAGAGCAATAGAGCTGCATGAGGTAATAGAGTTGCGTGAGAGAGAGGTACGTGAGAGAGAAAGATAGTTACTTACAGAGATTTGAGAGTTACTTACAGAGATGAATGAGAAGGGTTTTGTTTGCTGCGTGAAGAGAGGGATTTGATGCGTCATACAACTCTTTGCTGCGTGAGAGTTGCTGCGTGAGAGAGGGATTTGCTGCTGCGTGAGAGAGGGATTCGCAGTGTGAGAGAGACTTGAGAGAGGGATTTGCAAGATGAGAGAGATTTGAGAGAGGATTTGCAAGATGTGAGAGAGCTTTGAAAGCTCTCTTGCGGGAGAGTTTTTGAGTTTTAAAATGGAGAGTTTTTGAGTTTGTCTGCGGGGAGAGTATTTGAGTTTTAAGTTGTTGCCATCAACACAAAGATAATAAAAGTGGTGCCACGTAGGACAAACACTCTGTGAACACTGTTCATGAACAATAAAAACACTCTTTGAATTGTAAGATAGATAAATAACTTGTAACAATCAATAAAATCCATGAAAATTATTTAGGAAGAATATTTAGTTGATATAAGTAATGATATTAGGATATGAAATTTAATAGATGTAATAACCAAATTGAAAGTACATTAATGGATATAAACACTTTTAATTAAGACAACATGATTAAAGTATTAGATGAAAAATACGATGAGGTAGTAGCTGAACATGGAGAATTCATACCTCCAAAGCAAATGAAAGAATTAATGAGTAAAAACTTCAGTATGCATTATTTAAATGAAATTCTAGAAAATAGACTAGAACCTAGCATGATATTAAAAACTACAAAAGGAATAGAAAAGAAATTCCTTAGAAAAATTAGAACTTACAGAGGTAAGAAATTTCCTAAATATGTCAAAAAACCCACACATAAAAAATGAAAATATTTTATTTGTGGAAATCCAAATAATCTGGCTAACAAATGTAACCAAGGAAAAAATAAAAATTTGAAGAAAGAACGACACTAGTTGAGAATTTACATGATGATATAGTAAGTATCGATAGTAACGGCAATAGCGAAGTACTAAGTATAACAAGTGGGGAAGTATATTATTTAGATAATATTAGTAGTGAAAAAGAAAACTGTGAGGAAGAATGTACATTTATGGATACAGATAGTGATATAGATAGTAAAGACGAATGTCTAATTTATGACAAACAAAAGTACAATAATATGAGTCAAAGTGAAGATGAAATTGATTAACAGTATACATATATGAATAATGGATTAGGAATAGAAAAAGCAGTGTTAGCTAACCTAGATGAATGTAAATATGAGTTTGTACATAAACAAGGATCAAAGAATGTTAAATGTTTGAAATTATTTTCCTAGCATAGAAAATCGACATAAATGCAAAACTGTAAAAAAGATATATGTAAATTTTGTTTTAAACACGAATTTAACGTGGACACTAAAAGGGAAGCACAACCTTTAAGAAAATGCATCGACTACTCCACACCACCAAAAGCGTTGTCTCACACCACCATATACTTCTTTTTTTCTACTAACCCCCACTTCTAATTTTTTTTTTTGAAAAAAATAGTAGCTTAAAAACATGGTGACTTTCAACCAATTTAAACCTTCAATTGAGATCGATTCTCAAGTTCATCAAAATTCCAAAATTTTATTACTCTGAGTTATCTAATAAACACAACTTGAATCACTTGAAAATGTTTTGAAATGAGCAAGTTATGATCATTTTACTAAAGTCGCGCAAATCTGTCTCGCAATGAAAATGGGATAGTGTCCCTGACTTTCGGCCAACTTATATGCTCGATCAAGATCGATTATCAACCTCATCAAAACACTAAAATTGTAGTACTTTGAGTTATCTAATAAACACAACTTGAATCACTTGAAAATGTTTTGAAATGAGCAAGTTATAGTCATTTTACTAAACTCGCGTAAATTTGTCTCGCAATGAAAATGGGATAGTGTCCCTAACTTTCGGCCAACTTAAATGTTCGATCGAGACCGGTTCTCAAGCTCATCAAAACACAAAAATTGTAGTACTCCGAGTTATCTAATAAACACAACTTGAATCACTTGCTTTCGGGCAACTTATGTGCTCGATCGAAATCGATTATTAAGGTGATCAAAACACAAAAATTGTAGTACTTTGAGTAATCTAATAAACACAATTTGAATCACTTGAAAATGAGAAAGTTATGACCATTTTACTAAAGTCACACAAATTTGTCCGAAAAAATTTGTTGAAAATTTGCAAAAACTCGGATTGTTCTGGGCGAACAGGAAATTTTTGGCAAAAATTTTTTACTGTTCGCCCAGATCAAACTTTGCAAAACCTCGCATTGTCTTAGGCGAACAATAGTTTTTTTTTTTTGTGATTTTTGAAATTTTTTCTGAAGTTTACTTTGTTTTTGTGATTGAAATTTTTTTCTGAAGTTTTCATGAGATTACTTTGTTTTCATGAAAATTTTGCTGAAGGTAGCAATGTTAACTTCTTAAATTTTTTTTGCAATAAATGAAACTTGAAAGCTTGTTTAAGAATCGTTGGAGTTGAAATCTGAGACGAAGTGAAGATGGATACAAGGGGTTGCAGAAGTAATCGAACCAAGAGAAGGGAAGATGCGAGAGGGAATATTTGCTTGCTTATTTTTTGAGAGGGAGGATGTGAGAAGGAAAAAAGTAATCGTACCAAGAGAAGGACTCAAAATCAATTTTGAATGTGAGGAGATGGAATATTTGAATGGGGAAAAGGAGGGGAGACTTTCGTTTTGATTTGAATGTGAAGGGAAAAATGACTTTCCTTGTTTATATAGGTGGTGTGGGAAAGAGTTGTGGTATAGAAAAGAAAGTGGGTGTGGTGAGAAAGTTAAATGGTGTGAGAAAACACTTTTAATGGTGTGAAGTAATCGCTGTCTTAAGAAAAATAGAAGTTCGAAAGTGAAGAGAGAATTTCACTACTAAAATACCTCAGTATCAAATCATAGAAAACACAAAACCATTAGTCGCAGATACCCTTACTTGGCTACAACAAAATTACGGGTGCACTGTGTTTTGGTTTAAGTAGAACCACCAAACAAATCTCAAAACAAACGATAGAAGCTCTTCTTCCTCCACCTCTTTCGCTTTGCAGTCGGTGGGTCGTTGGCGTCATTTTCTTTGTTGCTATGATATTTCCTTCTCCTGCTCTCAAGTCAAGTGAGTGAACAAGCAAAGTGAAGTATGGCAACATTTCTTATTAGATCCATCTTCGTCATTTTTTCATTCATTTTTAAGTTAGTTTTCATATTTTTCTTACAATAATATGCATTTCTCATGGTTGTTTGTTGATTAAGAAAAATTGCGCAATGTGTGTGATGGAAGAAAAATACTATGAAACCCCATTGTGTAATTTGTATTATTACCCACCCTTTGATGATTTCCTATATCCAACATCTCCCTTCAAATTTTGAGCTTTGTGGGGTTATTGAAGTTCAAGGATAAGGTTGGAGAGTGGTCTTACTCCTACATCGTTGAATTTTAGACCTCGCTTCCCAATAAGCTTGCTTTCAATCATGCCTTGCTTAGAAAGTTTTTTTTTTTTTTTTTTTTTTTGGAGAAAGATTATTCAATGATTGAGAGTTGGAAGACATGGGGAATTTATTGTGCATTCTTCAAGACAAGGAACCCTCTCAAGAGAATGATGCATTACTATGGGAAGGCAAACAATAAGGTTTTTATGTTAGCAGAATGTTCTAAACCCTGAGCACTGAAGCCTTTACTTCTCATGGGAGTCCTTTCATATTAAAAATTTTAAATTATTACAAGATTTGGGTAAAACATTGTCCTCTGAGACAATTTGTTTTGGTGGACTGTGATCCAAGGAATGACATTCACTGTTCAAATGAAGATATATATATATATATATATACACTTTGGGTATTCCCCGTGCCGTTGGCACGATAAAAGTTTAACATAATAAATAGAATTTATTCTAATTTAATTATCAAGATAAATAAATATCAAAATGTTGGGTGTGAGAATCGAACTCATGCTCTCTTGGTGCTTTGAGTTATATGTGATCCATTAGATTTTTATAATTGGGTAAATCTCAGGCGTCTTTTATCTCCAACCTCAAACACCGTTCTGATTTGTAATATACTAGGGTATTCCCCGTGCCGTTGGCACAATAAAAGTTTAACAAGATAAATAAAGTTGATTGTACTTTAAATATCAAGATAAATAAATATCAAAATGTTGGGTATGAGAATCGAACCCATGCACTCTTGGTACTTTAAGTTCTATGTGATCCGTTAGATTTTTATATTTGGGTAAATCTTAGCCATCTTTTATATCCAACATCAAACACCATTCTGATTTATAATATAGATAATATATATGTATATATATATAGAGAGGGAGAAAGAGACTTTCGAGAATTCTTCCCTTGGCCAACTTTGTTATTGTTGACTACCGAGAGGAAAATTCCCTTAAACTACGAGAGTCTGTCAAAATATCTGCATCATACTAAGCAGTTTTGACTTCAGCCGAAGATGCCGCTCTGACCTATGCTTCAAAAGTTGGCCTTGGAACTATATTCCTAGGCCTGGCTAGTTCTGCTTATGCGTATGCGTTGACACATTTTGAGTCAATTTTACTAGTCTATTTAGGTGATGTGGATCTGTTGTTGACAAACCATCTCGACTATCCATTTCTCCACTTAAGGCTCCTTATAGGGATAGCCACCCATGATATCACGTGACATATGATATCATGCTTTCGGGCGAAAACATCACTTAAAAATTCCACCTACAAGAGTCTCCCTGGAGGGGTGGTCTCACAACGTGTGTATGGTATTTTACACAATGAATCATAGTCATTGACATATCGAGTTTTGGCTTCACAAAGATAGGTATAATTGGAGAGAGGGCATTCTCGTCCCCACTTGCTCTGTGTCCTTCCTTCTGACAAGGTTACTAGACCTAGGAATGAGAATGGATTTTGCTTTTCTTGCTGAAGTGAGCTGACCCTAGCCCCACCCACACCGGCCCATACGACTTTCGACTCACATACGACCCTTCAGTAGGCGCCTTCCAAATAGGTGTTCTTACCGAATATTTTCAACTTTATCAGGCCTGTCTGTAAATGTATAATTTCAGGTTTCGCCACCATTTCTGGACTAGGGTCATATTTTCGTTTTCATAGTCAGAAAGTACCCTTGCTTGGCAAAGTGTTTGAATGGGAGGAATTACCCAACAACCATTGTAATTGACCTTTAGCTGGCTCCAACATCTCGTTTGAGACTTAGCTATTTGCGCTGCAACACGAGCACTTATTCTTGAGAGAAAGCCCCGTACTAGGGTGAGGAAGGCTAGTTTAAATGCTTCGACAAAAGTAAATTCTCCAATAGCAGATTCTTAAGCAGATGCTTTGCCAGTAGGTCTTACCTTTACCTCGAGATCGGTTCATCGTTTGCAAACCGGCTAGTTAACGAAAAGCAAGTACAATACAAGTACGAAATGAACTAACCAACCAAGCTCGGAAATAGGGAAAGACTACCTAAAGACTCCTCTGCTTGTACACTGCAGGTGTTTTCCATTTATTGTTCATTTTGGTAGCGGGATTTCGGGTGAGGTACAATGTTTGGTTCATTCAACCTATTACTTGTTGGTGCCTGCTCCGATTCTCTAAAACCAAGACCTAGGACTGATTTTTTACGATCTTTTGGTGGTACCACCATATTCTCTTTATATTTTATAGGTAAAAACTCTTTTTAACAGTCTTCTAGCAAGTTCGGCTTGTTAGCGTCTCGGGAAAGGAAAAGTGCATCAATCGATTCTATTTTTTTAATTTTTATATTTTTTATTGCATTCGGATACAGCGAAGAAAACGGAAGTGCTAGCACCCCTATAATATAAGGGGGTCTTCAAGCCGTAGTTTGCAGGGTTTTGTCGTCTTTTTCCTGTTTTCTTTTGATTGCGAGGGGATTTAAGGCCGATTTTCAATTCGCTTCTCTTTCCGGCGAGGTTTGAGCTTTACATGGTGGGAAGGCCTTCGCGATTCGCATCTTCCCGTCGGGAAAAGAAAGTGAAGGGGAGCAGACAGCGAGTTGGAGGATGCTGCAGAACCGCGTGATTGATCCATCTGTGCTATTCCCTAAGTGAAGCAAGAAAGCTTTCAAAGTCGTTCTGACTAGCAATCAATCAATTTTTTTTATTAGCATGGATTTGGATGTTAATAATGAAGGGCATAATATCTATTAGAAGGCAATCCCTAAAGTTGTTCACACGCACACACATATATTTTGATAGAAGTTCATTGAAGAAGTTCCAATAAACCTCTCAAGAAGAGAGGAGCCGTGGTGGTCCCCTCGGTGGATAACTTGAAAAGAAGAGGGATTCAAATTCTTAAGCATCATTTGCTTGTTAACCAAGAGGAGGACACAAAGGACTACATCCTCGTGATTTTTTTTTCCTACTCTATAGAGGTTAGATCTGCCTTCATGAAGGAGTGTAGTGAGAATTGGAAAATTCAGGGATCCGTCAAAGATTGGTTGAGAGAGTGGAAGCACATTAACATCTCTAGGTTGGGAAATGGATATGGATTAGGGGAATCCTCTTTGTCATTTAGGCAATGTGGACGGAGAGAAATAGAAGATTTTTTGAAGGGAAAGCCCCTTCCACTAAAGAGTGCTTCTTAACTCTAAAGGAAGACATGCGACATTGGGGTCAGCTCCTTGTAATTTCCCTTTATCTTTTGTTTGTTGTATTATGAGTTTCTCGCTCAATTTTTAATGGTGAATAAAATTTGATTGCATAAATAAATAATTGAGACTAAGGAACAAGTCATTGGGCGAAAGACAAACAAAAAAGCTTCTCATGCTCGAGGACATAATATCGGATAGGTTGTATACAAAGGGCCAGATAGCAAAATGTGAATTTAGGGGGCCGATGAACATATTTCCATGGTCAATGTTGTATGAAGGGAGTGACTTTCCTTGCTGTCATATTGTTAATGCCGGATTTTGATTTCATTCATTTATAGGACAAATATTTGATTGAAATAGGACAAATATTTGATTAAAATGCCTTTTTTTTCTTCATATGATGTAATTCAATCTAGTAAGGCTATTTTTATTTGAGAGGGGGTGGGGATAGGGGTGGGCACGGTCCGGATTGGTTTCAAATTTGAAGGAACCTAACTCGAACCGTTTACATTTTAACGGATCCGGTCCGGTCCGGATCCCTTCATTTTGATAATTGGAACCGAACCTAACTCGAACCGTTCTAAATGGTTCGGTTCCAAACGGTTCCAATTATATTCATACAGATCATACAAAAAATTGATCCATCATATTCATACAGATCCATAAGAGATCCAATCAAGAACAGGAAAAATTGCATTAAAAAAAAAAATAGAAAAATAAATGTTGATCTGAGACATTTTCGCCATCTGAGACATTAAAATGAAAAGCACATACATATTAAAAATTTCTAGCTAAACCTTATGATCTGAGAGACTGAGACACAGAGAAGATCAACATTTAGCTAGAAACTTCATCCTCCCCGCCATTTGCTACCGCTGCTTCTTCTCGAGACAGAGACAGAGAAAGAGAGGAGAGGAGAGGGAGATCTCCTGCTGGTGGTGGTTCTCGCTGTTGCTGCTGCTTCTTCTTCTCGAGACAGAGACCGAGAGAGAGAGGAGACGGAGATCTCCTTCCTGCTGCTTCTTCTCGAGACAGAGATCGAGAGAGAGAGGAGATCTGCTGCTTCTTCTCGAGACAGAGACCGAGAGAGAGAGGAGACGAAGATCTCCTGGCTGCGCTGCTGCTGCTTCTTCTCGAGACAAAGACCGAGAGAGAGAGGAGATGGAGATCTTCTTCTCGAGACAGAGACCGTGAGAGAGAGGAGACGGAGATCTCCTGCTGCTTCTTCTCGAGACAAAGACCGAGAGATAGAGGAGATGGAGATCTTCTTCTCGAGACAGAGACCGAGAGAGAGAGAGGAGACGGAGATCTCCTGCTGCTTCTTCTCGAGACAGAGACCGAGAGAGAGAGGAGCCTGGCTGCTGCTTCTTCTTCTCGAGACAGAGACCGAGAGAGAGAGAGGATCCTGGCTGCGCTGCTGCTTCTTCTTCTCGAGACAGAGATCGAGAGAGCTTCTCGAGACAGAGACCGAGAGAGGAGCCTGGCTGCGCTGCTGCTTCTTCTTCTCGAGACAGAGACCGAGAGAGCTTCTCGAGACAGACAGAGAGAGAGAGAGGAGAGAAAGACAGAGAGAGGGGGTTTTGGTGATTCCTTCACGTATCCTCCTCTTCCTTTACTTATTGGTGGTAGGTTTTTAATAAATGCAATTTGAAACGGGTCCAATCCGGACCGTTTCGTTTTTAAAAACAGGAACTGGGACCGGACCGTTTTATAACGAACCCGGACCGTATGTAAAAACTTATAATTGAAATCCGGACCGTTTAGAGCAAAACGGTCCGATTCGAGTTGAACCTGCGGATCGACGACCCGTTTGCCCACCCCTAGGTGGGGATACCCTTAACTCATTCTTGATGATACCTGATATGAGATTCTTGGATATTAAATCAGCGAATAATCGCCGAAAAAACGGAATGCGGGCTATACCGATTCGGGCTGAGTTAAAATCGCCATGGTTTAGCGGACTCAGCTAAATCGGCTAAAAAAATAACCTAATCTTCGATTCTCATTTGCAGAGAAGAAGAAGAACGAAAGAAGAAGAACTGAAGAAGAACACGAACCGATTTCGTGTTGATTTCGGAGCTAAACACGAACTGATTCATCCCTCCTTCCAGGTAAGATCCTTCTTCTTCTTCATATTTTTTTTTTCTTCTTTCGGCAAAGCAGAACATGAAATTCCTCCTTTTTTCTTCTTCTTTCAGATCTGTTTTTTTTTTTTTTTTTTTTAAATTTTTTATTTCGTTCATCGATTTGATGAAATTATGCAAAATCATCAAACTTTGTCCCAATTAGGATAGGGATCGCAGTCTTGCCAAACACAAAAACATTATTAGATTTTGAGCAAATTGTATACTCGTTCAATTCATTTTATTTTAATGTATAAGCATGCATCCTGAAAAAGAAAATAGGGAAGATTGAGGAATGATATGGGTACCTTATTCCATTTTCTTGATTGCTGATACCAACCAATAACACTGCATTAAAAAAACAAAACCATTAACAAGATTCATTCCCACGGTTTTAATCCATTGAAGAGGTTTTACAATGGTAGGAATGCAAAACAGTTGAGTATTCAAAAAATTACTGAATCAGATAAATAAACACTTGATTAATGTGGTACCATTGTTGGATAGATTTGGTTGATTTCCTATTTCATTTCAATTTGGGGAGTACAGGTAGGTAGGTTCCTAATATAACTGTGGGTTTGGAAGTATTTAGATTGGTTAAATAGAGGTTTTGGTGTATGATTGTACCATAAGCTTTAATCTGCACTGTACATCACAATCTGAAAAAGTTCCCCTATTTCATCAAATAGACAAATACATTTGCTACTTTTGTTGCTATATACAATTATACATTTGCCACTTGCTACTTTTGTTGCTCTATACATTTGAATTTGATACTTTTGTTACTTTATTTGTTGTTGTCATTGCTTGCAATTCTTGACTTCTTGCTTCTATTACTTGCAGTTCTTGCTGTTCGGGGTCACCGCTGCTATCACTTGCTGTAGCTTTTGTTGTGTTGTTTCTAAACATCTCCAGGTTACTATAATTGTTCCAACATGCAAAATTAACTTCATTGAATTAGTAAAGTAATATAATTACAAATTTATAGTATTTTGATTAAATTATTTATTTTTGTATATGACTATGATTAAATTTTAAAAACATATGATTTAAAAAAATACCGATTAAATTTGATTATTCCCGATTAATCGTAATTCGGTCCTGGACCGCGAAGTGATTTAACTACCCAGCTTGTGGGCTAATTTCATGAAAGTGGGGATCGGTTCTATGAGTAAAACCTTCTTGAACTCTGCTTGAGTGATACTTCCATTGTCCTAATCGTCAAAATTCTTGATGTGAAAAGTATTGCTGATCTGTGACGCCATTAGCCTTGTGGTAATGTTAGTAGAATCATGGATAAAAAAATTCTTGAAAGGATACACAAAAGGTGTATGATCGCTTAAATTGGATTTCCTAGATTATGTCCTTTGAAGGATGAGTTTTTGTTGGTAGCATAGAGGGTGGATTGGACATGCATGTGCTTGTTTTCCTTCTCAGTTCTAGTAAACAGTTGCTTGAAACTTTTCTTAGGTAGTTCAGTTGGTCTTAGGCAAGGAATCCACCATCTCCATTTCCTTACATTCTCCCTGTGGAGGCCTTGGCCTAATGATTATGAAATTTAAGAGTTTAGGATATATTGAGGCCTTTAGAATTGGAGGATTTCAAGTTCTCTAGAATGAAAATCAACTTATGGGTTTTAGTCTGTTCAAAATTGGGGGATTTCACAGTCTGCACAGACTAGTGAATCTTATGGTTATGATGTTAGCGCGTAGGTCTACTTTTGGTAAAGTACCAAACACCCAAATATAGTGAAATGCACAATTCCAATGGCTAGTTTTAATCCTCTAATTTCTAGTCTCTGGTTTGTTGACGATGAATAAGGACAGGGAATTGTAGGTGGTGATGAATAGGGATTTTGATGCATCAGCTCTGCCATCATATAGGTTGGTAGCTAGGTTCTCTAGTGGTCATCTCCTCTGGCACGAATTATGTAATGGAGAGGATGTTTGTTTTAAAAGGATGCAGATTCCCTTTGGCTCGTGCATAGGAATTGACTTTAACAGTAGTTAGTGTTCTGATTGTTTATTAGCAAAATGTTTGTTTCGGGCAATTTGTTGTTTGTACATCAATTCTGAGTCATCTATCTTTCCCCAGGCATTACTTTCTGTTACGTTGAATACTTTAATGGCATAAATTGGATGACGTTGTTGTCTGATAAAGCTTTTATTTGGTGTTAATGTCTATATCATTTTAGATAGTTGATGTATTACTTTTATTTGATGATTTTATCTTCAGCCAAGGATGTATTATTTTTTTTTATTTTTTTTTCATGCCCAGCAATGCAGCACGATAATCTGGGAGGTCAGCCTCATGTGCCAATACCTGCAAACCTTCAGTCTGATCCATTTAAGAATGCATTTGGAGCTGGGTCGGGACTCATCCGAGGTGGTTTGGGTGCATATGGGGAGAGGATCTTGGGTTCAAGTTCTGAGTATGTACAAAGCAATGTAAGTAGTATATGCTGAGCATAACTATTATCAAGTAAAGGAGATATATGTGTATGTTTTGTCTATGCATTTATTTGTAGATATAATAGGATCAACTGCATTGACCTTGATTTATGCGTTGTCACTGGCTAGTTGAACGCTGTTGAAGTTTTGTTACACGTAAACCACACGGCCCTAGCCATTGAAACTGAACCATCTGACTCAGCTAAATCTAAAGTATGTTTATAGTTTGCAAGTTGGTTCATATTCCAATATTCATTTTGATCAGGCAATCTAAGCATCTGACAGACACTGTTTGTAAGATAGCAACTCAAATGATCATGGTCTATCTGTTCAAGTATAAGTTATTGATCAGATGGGCAGGATCATCTCTCTGAAGCCAATGTTTTTGGGGTTACATAGGTCTTATGAGTGAGAAAAAAAAATGTGATGGATATGATCTATAGCTAGAATGTACCCAGATAAGAGAGAAAAAAAGAAATGTACATCAAATAAGTTGCAAGTAGTTTCATTATATTTTGTTTGACTGACGTGTGACAAGAGTTTCTTACTGTTTGTGACCATTTGAGCAGATAAGCAGATATTTTTCTGATCCTCAGTACTATTTTCAAGTGAACAGTCAGTATGTGAGGAACAAACTTAAAGTTGTTCTTTTTCCATTCTTGCACAGGGTAAACACAAATTCCTTCCGTGTTTTTTTTCCTGCTATCTTCTGATATGAATCAATTCTAATTATGCTATCAACCATTTCTTCCAGGGGCACTGGACCAGAATAACAGAACCAGTAGGTGGAAGACTTTCCTACAAACCACCAATTTATGACATAAATGCCCCAGATCTTTACATCCCGTTGATGGCATTTGGTAGCTATTTGGTTCTTGCTGGCTTTACATTGGGTCTTCTTGGAAAGTGAGTGAGCAGTTAATGGAGCAATTAACTCATAATTTTGTCTTCTGATCCTTTCAACTCATATTTTTCACTTTGTGCAGGTTCTCCCCAGAAGCATTGAGTTTACAGTTCACAAAAGCACTGGTAGGCTGGTTTTTGCAGGTCCTGCTACTAAAGGTGTCTTTGTATTCACTGGGTGGTGGGGAGGCACCATTGTTGGATATTGTAGCATATGGAGGATATGCTTTTACGGGCATGTGTGTGGCTGTTCTCGGTAGGATCATGTGGCACCACTCGTACTATGTTCTGATACCGTGGACATGCTTATGCATGGCAGTTTTCTTAGTGAAGACCATGAAAAGGGTTCTGTTTGCTGAGTCAAGGAGTTATGAATCAAGCAAACAGCACTATCTTTTGCTCTTCATAGCTGCTGCCCAACTTCCTTTCTTCATCTGGCTTGGTGTTCTCAGTGCTTGATTTCACTTCAGTGATCTTGTTATTCTGTTGTAGTCTGCATTTGTATGTATTTATCTTGGGTGATAAACGTTCACAGAACCGATGGCCATCGAATTTTAATGACATTGTATTGACCACACACCTTATCATGTTCAAAACTATTTTTATTGATTCTATTAAATCTCATTGAAACCCCCTACTTGTTGGAAAGTTCATACGAGCCAAGTGCAAAAACCACCTTCAGTAAAGATATTTTAAACTTGTACTTGCAATAAATGTGTTTGATTATTTGTCCTTTTTATTTCAACACAAACAGGCTTGAGGGCCTTGTGACCTCCGTGGAGATCATGCACGATACGCAGGGATAAGTACTGGCCCCCATCACCACAACTAGTACTATTTATTTATCTACTATTATTTCTATTTCATGGCCGTAACATCACTACAACTAGTTTTATTTATTTATTTTTACTAATATTTATTTATTTCATGGCCATAGGCTAAATACGTTGCAGCCCCCAGAGTGTACTCGAAACGCTGTCGAAAGGCTACATCAGAATGCCGTTTTATCCTACATTCTTGCTTGGCATTAAGGCACTTTGTATATATTAAAGTGCACAAAGTGGAGGGAAGGATGCTTGCAGACCGTCTACACATTAACAGGGTCTGTATTCATTTATTTTGGTCTGGTCGTCTTTTATGATTTCTCGGATATTTGAACATGAACACCCTTTGGAAACATCAGCCCTGGCCTCCGGACTACTTCCCCTCCCTTGACTATCGTCCACCTGCAAGATTTAAATCTTGCCAATTTTAGACTTCCGAATCCCTTTGTTTTTGGGTACATAAATAATGGAAATTGTCAACACTTCATATTACCTGTACTTAATCACCAAGCAATGGAGAAAGATGGCCATCTGAAGTTTTGCAAAATCTGCTCCTACACAATATCTTGAGCCGCCGCCGAAAGCAATGAAGTGTTTTGAGCCAGGACTTGGTTCTGATTCCTGTTGGGGTGATAAGAAGAAGCATGAGGAGCATAGCAGTAAGGGAAGAATGCTGAAAAGCAACAATACCATTGTGGCATTGTGGACGGTCTTAGCTGCACACTTAGAAGGTGATCTGAAACTAGTTGAGCGTGAGAGGAAACAATAGCTTACCTTCCATCGCCATGGATTGAAGGCATGAGGATCCTCGTACTTAATGGGGTTCATATGAACCGCTGGAGGACATACCATAACGATCCATCCTGCTGGAATTGTATATCCTGAGAAATAGTACTCAAGTGATCAGTGATAAATGTTATCTAAACTTGAACAGGCAAAAATTTCTTAAAATTTTAACTGAAGAAACCAAATTTCTTTTTTGTTTGTTTGTTAAGGTTGGAGGTTCCACTGGTGGAGTTTTGATGGAGGGATTTTAGAGTGCCCAAGCGGTTGTACCCCTTACCCAAATGAAGTGGAGGAAAATGAGGACTAGACTTGATGTCTGACAGTGATCAAGAGGACAGAGAGCGTGTCAAACTTCAGTGACAATGATATAGGGTAATCATACTTGCTTGTTCTCAGTTTCACCTATCTATGGAAGAACTGAACTCAGTGGAAAATCTTGTAGTTAGATGCCTTGCAAATGGGTATCGAGTTTGTTGCAAATCTGGCTGAAGTAATCAAATGCTGGGGCGGACAAGCCCTAGAAGATGCCACTAGGAAAGATCTATACCCATCTAATGTTTGTGTAGATTGTAGACGGTAACTATCACCATAGTCATCCTGGTGATAGGCGCTGCTTTCTTAGCATTTGGCAATAAGCAATCATGCATCCTAGCCTTGTCATACATATCTACCTTTTAGCTCGACATCTGTGATTGTTTTTCTGAAAAACCCTGGTACAATATTTGCAAGCCTTATTACTTCATTGATAACCTGCAAAAAGCGTTTGTATAGGAGATTACTTAGCAATAGTAATAGTAATAGTAATAGTAATAGTAATAGTAATAGGAAGAGCTCAGTTAATGGCGGTCAAGCTATCACAGAAGAACATGTTAAAATTAATAGTGTCAACTCACCATAGATGTAAATTTCATCGATTTGTATTCTTTCCAAGTTACTCCCGAATCAGCATTTTCTCGGGATCTTATAATCTCCTCGTGCTCTTTCTGGTAAACCAACATCTCATGTTAATATAAAAAGAAATCATGTACTATGTCAACTAATAACTTTATCTTTCTAGTATCTTGTAAACCAACCGTTAACTCTGACAGGACTAGAGGGTTTCCAAGAAGAAACTTCATAGCTAGAGTGAGTGCTGAAGAAGTGGTCTCGAAGCTCGCAAATAGAAGTACAAATACTAAATCTAGTGCAAATCCTTCGGTTAGGATGGCATCATCTTTCTTCATTTCTTCAATAATAACGTCAAAGAAATCACCTTGGTGCTTTTCAGGTGCTGCGCGCCTCTCATCCAACATGTTTTTCAGTAACTTCATTGCCTTTTTCCTTCCCTAATATGATCATTATTATAGTGTTGGTATACAATGAAATAGAACACGATTGTGATTGAGATCAAGAGTAGTACGTAGAAAACTATGAAACAGAACTTGATTATGATTGAGATCAAGAATTACGTACCTGCATACATTTGTAGTAAACTGTACCAGGAATGTATAATGGAAAGGAGTAAAGAGCCTTGATGAAATCAACAAAGTTATCTCTTAACTTCTCTGCCGATGTTGCTTCATCATAACTAATCATCTTCTTTGCGGTCAAATCAAATATCATCTGTAGATCGAGAATAAACATGAGAGAATTGGTTTCAATTATTAAGAGAGGAAACCAAGGAAGCGAATAGATAAATATTTTACATTGGCAACTCCTTGTTTTGTGTCTACACTGGGCTGTTTAGACCATAACTGGAGATATCTGCGCGTCGTTTGTTCTATTTGAGGAAGTAGGTCTCCTTTGAGGTTCTCAGGACCAAATAGACTCACGATTAGGTTTCTAAGATACTTGTGGATGAAGTTCTTATGCGCTGCAAGAACAGTCTTTCGGCCAAAAAGCTCTGTAAAGCTGTCCATGTACCAGCTCTGGAACAACCGTCCTTCTTGTTGGAAGATGAAATGGTTGATATCAGGATCTGTTGACACAACGACAGGATGACCAACTATACTAGTTCGAAAAAGGGTTCCATACCTGAAAAGTTTATTGATAAACATAATCACCTCAAATAAATAAATAAAAAGTCTAAACTAGTTAGCCAAAAAAGAATTTGATCATTTCTATTATCTACCTATCAAGTCTATCTTTGAAGAAAGGTGGAACACCAAAAGACTTGTTGGGGTTGAAGAACTGAATTGTCTCTCCGATTATTGGGAGCCCCATTGAACCTGGTGGGAGTGTACCACTGCATTCTGGGTTCCTCCATCTATAGACCCAATGTGTGAAGCTTATAACAAGTAATGCTACAACAAATAGAACTACTGAATACATTCGGAAGATCCTTCTTTTCACTTTTAAACTAGCTAATAGACATGAGACTGAGGGGAGGGGAGGGGAGGGGAGGGGGGGACTTAAATAGGCAATAGGTTGCTGATACATTGGGTATTAATTAAAAGATTACAGAATGAAATCATCGACTTTGTGTGACACTAGAGCTAACTTAGTGCGGTTGCATGTACACATCACAGCCATTTCTTCATTGTTGATGTAGTTTTGATAAGATAATACGCATCGAGAATCATGCCGATTATAGTATACCCCAGGAAAAAGAAAAGTTATTCGTTGTTTATTGATTTGTTTTTGTTTGGAATGATGGAAGATTACAACCTTTAGAAACCTTGAAAAGGAACAATGTAACACATACATCACATGAATCAAGTAATTAACCCAAACACCACCCAAGGCACCCATCCCCCAACTTACACAAGGAATCTTGATAATGGTGATGGCAATAAGATTCCATTTTTGTCCTATATATTCTTCTTGTAAAAAAAATGTTTCCACATACGGCACCACTGTACTTACTACTTGACTGCATTCTGTTGCCTTGTCACTCTCATTTTGTTCGAACGAACACTGATATTCTTCTGTTAAACAAGGCCTAGGCCTTGGAGACAAGTGAAATCAAGTGGATTACTGAGATTGACTCTATGTTCAATGAGACAAACTACCCTGATTCTAGGGGGCGAGGCCTAAAGCCAATTGTGGAAAAGGCAGGCTGGCATTGAGATGGTGATATGCATCAGAGTCAACCTTTTCTTATTAAAAAAATCATGCATCTTAAAAAGCAATTAATATTATGATTCAATGAATACGGACACATATGTTTTGGCAACCCAGCCTGTTTCCTGGCTTCCTAGTGTCACCAAGCAAGGCCATTTGTGGGTATTTTGGGACTTCAAATTGACAAGCCATGGCTATGCAAGTATACAGTCATTCCGAAGGTACTTGTGGATGCACTTTCACTCTCATTATTATATACAATTCATCCCCAGGGCAATATCTGCGTGTCAATAATGTCCTCACCTCAGTACATCTGATCTATATCTTTATACCAAATCTACTAAATGAAGTTTTGTGCTCATAACCAATTATGAAGTTAACTGGCATTGTCGGCAGAGACCGATGAGTTTTGACAAGCTACCAACACTGGGACAATATTTGTTAATGAGCAAGGGAACAAACCAATTGATATATATATATTGCCAACAAAGTTCTCTTTATTTCATTCTATTGTCTATACATTTTTTCCAAGACACACAGCAGAATTTACATGAAAGCATACAGAACTGATGCAGGTAATCTAACCACCTTTATCACAGGAAACCGCTTTCCCCGTAGTTGGCTAATGGTTTATTCTCCCCCAAAATGCTTGGAAACCAACCTTTGAGCAACTTACCCTATTTGTGATCTTCCCGGGACTTGCACCCCAATCCTTTCAGCAACCTGTATCAATAACTCCAATTAGTTAAATTATGTTTGTAATACCAGAAAGTACAATAATATTCAGAAAATGAAGGGGTAATACATCTTTACACATTGCCATTCTCAAACAATTGCATGTTCAAAGTACCAATTACTATCAAAGATTAAAACAGAAGAGCACATTGACACCTCTTTACAATCCACCTTGGAGAAATGGAGGTATTGTACAATTCTAAACCGAGATTCTAAAACCTACCATTTAAAGGAAAATACCAATTGGATGCCGTGCATACAAAGTGCATCTAAATGATTTGTTACCCTAAACCTAAAGTAAACAAAATTTGAACTTATGAACCTTACTGGTATTGCCGCCCAAACATATATTGAAGGGTCGTGGAGCAGCCAACCTACTGGAAAGTTTCAAGGAGCAGTCACCCCCCACCCCCTCTCTCTCTCCCCTTTCCTCAATAATGAAAAATATCTGTTGTTCATGGAGACTCATTTCTCTCCACATCAAATTAATATCCAAGGTACATTTCGATCACACAAACAACAACCAAAAACAATTCCTCAACTGTTGAGGTTTGGGATTTTATGGAAAGGTAATATGAGCATATAACAATTACACCCTCAATATTTTTATAAACACACTATGATTTGCATGTACTTTCACTTCTTACATGCAATTGTGGTTGAAGGGATCACTTCTTACGTGCATATGTGGTTGTAGGGAAGTTTGAAAATTCTAGGGGTCGAGGGATGGGTGTAACCACCGATCCTCCTCGAGATGAGCGCCAGCGCGCATCTCCATGGCGATGTGCTTATCTCGAGGAGGATGGGTGGTTACACCCATCCCTCGCTCCTTTCCCTCGACTCCTAGCAAAGCTCAGGGAAGTTTCACAAATGAACAATCAAAGAATGATCATAAGTCACACACACCTTCAAGTGCCCATGTGCCTCCCGAAAACAATTCAAGTGATGAGACAGCCACAAGCAATGATTCATTCAAGAAGTCATGCATCAAGTCCAAAGACCATGATAACATCAAAATCAACTCAAGGACCCACATCAACTAGGAGTGTGTAGAATTCGCCTTTAAGGAGAAAATGACACTGATAGAGTTTTTGCCAGCTGAAATCCATATCCTTACCAACTTAGATGACTTAGCCAGTTCATTTATTTATTTATTTTTTTGAAAAAATCTGGTGGATGGAAGATCATAATGGCCAAGAAATATTTTATTTTTTAGCTCAAGTCAAAATTACAATAAATGAAGACTCAAAAACAAAAGAAATACTGAATTGGCTGTGTAGGGTTGAGGGGTGACTGGTGAGATGATGGGAAGGATAATGCTGAGCAGAGGCTGCAAAGGGTTTGATAGTGGGCTGTGGGAGGAGGAAGCATGATTTTTAAAGTGCTTTTTTAAATCAGGAAAAAAAAATTCATTAATAAGAAGGGATTTACACAAAGTCAGGCATGAAGGAGATCTCTGACAAAGGAAAAATAGAGATAAGAAAAAGAGAAATACATATCCTTACAGATAACCCTTTTCTGGTAAATAAAAGACCCCCAAGAGAACATGAAATTGTCTATTTGTTGTGTTCCCCAAAACAATAGCAATGGAAGCCCAGTGCCCCACATAATCGACTTAATCTGAAGAAGAATCTTATCAGTGGGTTTTGAAAACTTTGAAGGTTAGAAGTAGGGCTTCATCAGCATTTTCACTTCCCTAGCCCAGAATAAGCATTAAAGTTCACATATTTACAGAGTTGCACTTAATAAAGTCACACTCTTGTTCCCCTATCATTGTCTTACTAAGGTTATTAAGAGAAACTAAATAAAATATTTTAATTAAAATAAAGTATGATATAAAGAAGCTACGGGCCAACACGGTCAATAACAACAGGAGATTATTTATCCCTTATATGATGTGCCACAAACAGTGATGATTTCTGCGCAACGTCGTCATAATATTGGTTTGGAAACCTTTGAAAACAAGGTTGATACATTCAAGTCAAAATACAATGTGAGAGACCTAGTGACTATTTTATTTTATTTTATTTTATTTTTTAAAGGCAACTTTCCACTGCAATCTAAAAGGTTAGAATCTGGGTTGTACAGATACGGGCATGTGGCTGTGGAGTATCCGACACGCAAGTCACGAAATATAAGATTCGAGGACACGATAATATATTTTAATATTTAGTATTAACATTCTATATATGATAATTCAGAAATTCTAGCTGGCCTGGGAAAACCAGCCTGGTTGCTGCCTGGGGGGCGAAAATACATTGCATTTTGTACTTCAGGCTGAACCTGTCCACTATGTTTTGGATCCCAGCTCCATCATTTTGATTATCAATGAGCTAGGAACAGCAGACTAAAGCCCGCATTGACCCCACCAACCAAGCATTGATGAGCTACAATACCATCCTTCCCACCCATAATCACTTTGACACCAACCTTGCTGACATAACCTGAGAAAATGAACTTGTTCTTCTTCTTCAATGCAGATCACTTTGATCTCTAGATCCAGGATACCTGTACTTCCCCATGGAAGGTCCGCCAACTTGAGCTTGCATCTTCCTGAAACATGTCCTTGTCCTCCTAATCAGTTTGGAACCCCTTTTGAGACTTATCATATGAAGATCCTTAACATTTTCAGGTGGTGTGGTCTCCACCTCCTTGCTGTATGCACTCCATGTAGCCACTATAATCCTTCCCTCAGAGAAAGCTTGGCACCACCAACCCAAAAAAGTATCAAAATATAGTTCCAAAAAGTCCAAGGGAGGCCACTGAACCCTATTGACACCCTAAAGTATTGGCTCCCAAGAGTCGAAGCAAGGATTTGTGGAAGCCAGAGGTGGAGGTATCTCTCTCTTGATCACATGGTTAAGAATTTGTGTTGTAGGAATGGAGAAGATAAGAGATTTTATGCATTGAATTGTGTGCCTCAAAAGCTTGGGAAGTCTCGACATTGGGCCTTCCCCATCTCATATGAAACTTTCTTAGCAAATGGTCATCGAGATATGGCTTGGAAGAGAATGACCTTTGGAAAGAAGTCATTCAAGTTAAATATGATCTCGAAAGTATCAGTTGGGTTCCCGAGCATCAAGATTCTCTCATGGAACTGACACTTGTAAATTTCAATCTCATGGACTTCTTCTAAACCTTCTTCAAAGAAGTATAAGTGAGTATCTCATAAGGAAAGCCTCAAATCTTGATCCCCAAGGTTCTATGCCATTTAATTCTTAATAGACTTTGCTAAGGTGAATAGAGAATCTATAATGGCTACTGTGAACCATGAGAACTGGGTTGGGTCGAGCAACCCTAAACCTGGTTGGTTTGTGACATAAATCGTGAAGCCAACCATCTCGCATCCCATGTAAGAAAAAAATGAAAAAAAGAAAAGAAGAAAATTTGAATACATGGTCTGGTTTTTCTTTGAAGAAGATGAAAGTGAAGCAACTTGTTTATCGTTTAAAAAGAAAGTCTCTTTAATTGTTTAACGATGAAACCCTAATAATCCCATATTTTTATGGCTATGGAGTCCTTTTTAGAAACCCTTTTTTAATTGTAATAACACCCATTTATTTAACTAATAATTCTTTACAATAGAAAGTATATATAGTAAAAAGTGTTGTAACTACTGAGGTGGTACCACCACCTCTTGATGGGGTGTGGATGCCCACCTCCTCAACACATCATGTATTGAGGTGGCATCACCAACTTGTGCATGTGTGGTACATGTCTACCACATGGTATTTGCACATGCCTATAAATAGGCCAAAGTCAATTGTATTCATATGTACAGAGAATGGAAATAATGAATAGAATTGTGCTCTTCCTTTAGAAGTATATTCATATATATATTTGGTAAATTCATCAACTAAGTTGATGACCAATCTATAAGATGTTATCAGCACGAAGCTCTGATCAGCACAAAGCTCTGGCCAGCTGAGGTGTAATTGTTTCAATGGCTAACTAAGCTATTTAATAGGATTTTGGAAACTAGAAAAATGCCAAATTCATGGAGGCATAGCATTGTGGTACCAATTTATAAGAACAAAGGGGATATCCAGAATTGCTCGAACTATAGAGGGATAAAGCTTATGAGTCATACGATGAAACTTTGGGAGAGGGTTATAGAACAAAGACTTAGGAGTTTAACCACGATTTCGGAGAATCAATTTGGATTTATGCCAGGTAGGTCTACTACGGAGGCCATCTTCCTGCTTAGGCAAACTGTAGAAAAATATCGAGAGGCACGTAAGAGTTTGCATATGGTTTTTATTGATCTGGAGAAAGCATATGATAGGGTCCCCAGGGAGTTAATTTGGTGGGTGCTTGAAAGGAAGAAAGTGTCTCAATGTTATGTCGATATCATTAAGGATATGTATGAAGGGGTTGTAACAAGTGTTCGCTCAGTAGGTGGGATGTCTAGTGAATTTCCAGTGACAGTAGGACTACATCAAGGGTCGGCGTTAAGTCCATATCTCTTTGCTTTGGTCATGGATGAGTTGACGAGACATCTGCAAGAAGATGTACCTTGGTGCATGTTATTTGCAGATGATATTGTCTTAATGGATGAGACTAGTGCAGGTTTAGGTCAGAAATTAGTTAAGTGGCAGGAGGCTTTAGAGAGTAAAGGTTTTAGAATTAGCCGTTCGAAGACGGAGTATCTAGTGTGCAACTTTGGGTGTGAACCAAGAGGGAGAAGTCATGCAATTGAGATCGAAGGTGTCGAGGTCCCAGAGTGTGAGGCTTTTCGATATCTAGGGTCTATAATTCAAAAGAATGGGGCTATTGGAGCAGATGTAGACCACAGGATTAAAGCTGGTTGGTTGAAATGGCGAATGGCGTCAGGAGTATTGTGCGATAGAAGGATGCCTGCAAGGCTAAAAGGGAAATGCTATAAGACAATTGTTCGACCAGCCATGCTATATGGTTCAGAATGTTGGGCTACTACGGGACAACATACGCATAGGATGGCAGTAGCAGAAATGCGTATGTTAAGGTGGATGTGTGGTAAAACTCGTAAGGATAAGATTAGAAATGAAAGAATTAGGAGATACTTAGGTGTAGCGCCCATAGAGGAAAAAATTAGAGAAAGACGTTTAACTTGGTTTGGTCATGTGCGGAGGAGACCGAGCACGGCGCCAATTAGAAAATGTTTAGATTGGCAAGTTAATGGAGGGTGTAGACGGAGGGGACGACCGTTGAAAACTTGGATGAAGACGGTGAATGAAGATATCATTGAGCTTGGATTAGGTGAGGAAATGTGGGAAGATCGCATTGCTTGGAGAACCAAAATTCATGTAGCCGACCCCGAAAATCTCGGGAATGGGCTTTGATGATGATGATGATGATGATGATGATCTAATTGCCCTATATCACAAAGGATTCGGCCGACAACCAAGATGTTATTAATTTCTTTATTTTTCTCTTCAATTTGACTTTCCACTAGATGGTCTTATGTGCGTCTTCTTTTCACCAGTAATTTTGCTTTTGCTAGATTCCTAGGGCAAATTATTAAATAGGGCCCAAATTCCCAGACCATCATATCAAGTCTATTTGTCTTGATAATGCAACAGAGTTTACTTCATAAGCGTTTAATGATTTTTGTTCATCAATAAGAATTGATGTTGAACATTCACTCCCTCATGTACATCCACAAAATTGTTTAGCAAAATCTCTCATTAAGCGTATAGAACTCATTGTTGGGCCTTTAACTTGTGCAGTCTAAACTACCCACTAGTGCTTGGGGACATGTAATCTTGTATACTGCAACATTGCTTCGCCTTAGACCCGCTTCGTACCATCAATATTCACCTTTAGAACTTTTAACACATTGTCAACCAAATATTTACATTTATGCAAATTTGGTTGTGTTGTACATGTTCTTATACCACCCCGAAAGGAATTAAGATGGGTCATCAACTTTGCGTAGGCATTTATGTCTCACCCTCCATTATCTGCTATCTCGAACCTTTAACGTTTGACCTTTTTAGTGCTTGATTTGCAGACTGTCTGTTTGATGATACTATATTCCCACCATTATGGGGAGATGAGCAAATTCTTACAGAACAGCAAATGGAGAAAGAACGGTGTGATTTATTGGGGAATACTTCCACTTTGTCTCATAGGGACCCTACAACATCCCAATGTCACTATGAAATAAAGATAATATTACATCTTCAGGCAATTGATCACAATTGCCTGATGCAACTAAAGTAACATGTGCATGCTATGAATGCACCCTGAAATACAAACATTCAATAAGAAACAATATGAGCATCCATCATATTCCTGAAGAATGTTGTACTATTTTTCCCTTCGTCTAGGTCTTTTCCCACTGGGTTTAACTGGCAAGGTTTTTAATGAGGCATCAATGGTAACAATTGATGCATAATAGTGATGGAATGCAACTTTACAATCTTCTCCCTTGATCATTTGATAATTAAGGGGAGCATTTCATCAAGGGAAGACTTGATTTGCAAAAGACTTTGGACAATCTACACAATGTACTCTTTTCCCTTCGCTAAAGTTTTATCCCATTGGGTTTTTCTAGCAAGGTTTTAATGAGGCAGTATTTTGCGCGCTCAACACCATTGGTGGACAATATCTTATAATGGAGGTCATACGAGGGGAGTGTTGTAACTAGTGAGGTGGCACTACCACCTCTTGCATGAGGTGTGGATGTCCACCTCCTCAACACATCATGTATTGAGGTGACAACACCACCTTGTGCATAGGTGGTTAATGTCCACCTCATGGTTTTTGCATATGCCTATAAATAGGTCAAAGTCAATTGTATTCATATGTACAAAGAATGGAAATAATGAATAGAATTGTGTACTTCCTTAATAAATATATTCATATATTTATTTGGTAAATTCGACAACTAAGTTGACGAGCAATCTATAAGAGAATGTATATGTTGTATGGTATATTTTTGGAGGCTTTAGGGAAACAAAAAGATTATAAGTCTTTTTGGTAACAAAAATATTATTTTATTGGTTTATACGCTATGTAGTTAAAACGGATAACGGACCCATACCGGTTCAGGAGCATTATAGGTTATAACGGGATATAATGGTATATAACGAAATTTTTTGTTAAATATATTTTTAATACCACCACAAAGTATTGATGTATTATAGAGACAAAAAAGTAAATCATGTTCATAACTTTAAATTCAAAACATTAATAATAAAAAATTTCCCTTCGTATGAGAGTGAGATTGTAATAGAGAATGTGATCGACTCTTTGTCTTCTTCCCTTCTTCTATTATTCTCTGTCAACCGGCGAGGTTTGGTTCTCTGTCGATCGACGACAGCAAGCTCTGGTCCTTCTTCTTTGATCGAGAATGAAATGGGTAATTTTTTTAATATATTAGAACAAAAAGTTAAAACGGCGTTATTGAAAAGAAAAAAAAAAGTTATCTCAATAACTTAACAACCATATAATGATGTTATATCGAAGCCGTGATACAAAAACGTGATAATCCCATAACATAACGGCTCATCCCCGTTAAGCGTTATATCGGCGTTATAACGTTATTTTAACTGCATAGTTTATACGTTCTAGAGAATAGTTTGTATTACTATAAAAACAAAGAATAAATAATACCAAGTATACCCACATCGCAGCTGCACCGGCTAAGGTAACGTGCCTCGTTCCACGTACCAAAGCGACCCGCGAAATTTGCCTAGAGTTTCTTTATTTTGTCATTGACTATGTTGTTAAAGGCATGGCAAAGTGCCAAGGTCTGCCACTAGTGCCTTGGCAAGGCGCCGCTGACCTCTTCTTCACTGTGATTTATCATCAAGTGATATTATACTCCTTACCATAACAAAAAACTTCAATGATAACTTCTTTCTAAAATACACCTGAACCTACTAAACCTTTTCTTGTACATTTCCAATCAACACTATCTATAAAGTAGGAGCTCTAAAAGTGCTCTTCCACAAACTTAATTCAAAATGAGAAGGTGGACTGAAGATACTCACTAACCCTTGAAATTTATCTTCATCGCCCTCTCCCAAAGACATTCAGAATTAAAGAGACTTCCCAAATCTTAATGTATCTCCAAAGCCACTTGCTTTTAATATTCATCATCTTGGAAATTTGGAAGCCACCCACATTTTTTGAATAATGCATCAAATCCTATTTAATAACATGAAATGTTTGTTGCTTTCAGATCCAAATTCATTCAAAAGTCTTGCATTGCCAGATGGCTTTAGTTATTAAGCCTTCTGGAGGATGGTATCACAAGTCTAGGTTTTAAATTATAGTTGTAGGATTAAGGAAAAAAAAAAAACAGAGGATATATTATATAGACCATGGAATATAGGAGACATTATTGTCCCATCACCATTTCGACATAGGTTTACATGTCCATGTTATATAGAAACATGCAATTCATGTCTACTTCAGTTTCTATAACAAATTATAGAAAACAGGAGAAAACTATAGCACCAATGACATAGATAGAGCTGAAAAAAATGACACACCTCCTGGAAAGAGTGAACATCACTTCCCCAAAGCCAAGCATCGCAACCTGCATCTCTAGCACCCCATATATCATTCCTCCGATCATCCCCCACATGCACAGCATCCTGAGGTTCCACTCCAAGCAACTCACAAGCCTTCAAAAAAATTGTTGGATTAGGCTTCTCTGCTTGCACCTGTTGGGTGATGTAATTCAGATTATTAGAACAACTGCAACTGGTGTAATTCAGATCATTAGAACAACTGCACGGACCAACAATAGTAAACCACCTAACACTACGCTGACTGACCTCAGCAGACACTGCTAAGGCATCAAACCACTGGTCACAATTCAGAGCTTTCAAGACCGAACGTAGTCGTGTGTCAAAATTTGATACAACAGCCAATTTCACGCCAGCATTCCTTAGGGACTTGAATACTCTCTCGGCATCAGGATCAACGAGGCGCCATGCCTATGAGTAGACAAACAAACAAAAAGCTACGTAAGTTAATGGGCAAAAGTAACACTGTCACTTATGAGTAGTGCACTACACCAACACCATAATACTTTTGGCAAAAAGGTCCTCCAACCTTGTCAGTTGCATAGTAGTCATAAAGTTCTTCGAAATACTTTGAATCTGAACAGCCAGTGGAAGAAGTGACAATAAACTGCCAAAAGGCTCTTCCATCATTCACATATCTGCAATTAAATAAAGTCTAGTTGAGAAAACTTCCACTGATTCACCGAGAGCAGAAGGTGAATTCTATTGAAAATAGCAGATACTAGTAGGCACCAAGGTAAATGAACCACTTGCATTTGTGGTTCGTTAGGACTTTACCTTGGTGTTCAAGAGTTTGGTAATTGCAATCATCTTCTCCTTTTTTTTTTTTCTCATCAACAACCATAAATATAGATAGCAACAGTTATTCACAACCAAGGAAGCACCGACTCTTCGAAAAACTTGCCGTATCCGTATCCGACACGTATCTAACACCGACACTCGCTCAACACGCCTCCGACACATGTCAGACACTTGGTCAACGTGTCGGCAGGTGTCAGACACATGGTCAATATAGTCAATGTGTCGGACACGCCTCCGATACACCGGGACTTGGTCATGACACAGTCAAGACTCGAAAATCAACTTTGTTTTATTTACTTTTAAATGTTTGCAAATAACCACCTAATTAGTGGTTGTTGATCCATCTGAAGTGAATGACTCTTTCAATTGCGAAGTAAGATAAATAGAGCAAAAAAACACTAAGCGTAGAAGTAATCTATGCTTCTTCTTCTCTCATTTGTTTATTCTCTATTATACTTTTTCTCTATTTTATTTTTTTCTTGCAACTGACTCTAGGAAAACACTTTATTAGATTATTATTTATGTTTATATGACTTATTAAAAATATAATATGATGTGTCGACGTGTTTCCGAGTCCTAGTTTTTGGAAAATTGTCGAGTCGGTTGTCGTGTTCATGTCCATGTCCATGCATCCTTATTCATAACCATACTCATATGACATTAAATCATTAAAGAAGTTAAAATTCCCATTTTCATTATACACTGGAATCAAATCACCAAAGCTATTGTACAACTATGGAAGGAGGTCCCTACCATCTGTATAAATTTTCTGAAACATTTTCTTACATTACATCTACAACAAATTTGCATTCATGATTCATCATCATATATAGGATGTATATGTAGCAATATTCATATATGCAATGTACATTATAAAAGGTTTCTGTTTAATAACTACAGGTTATGTAAAACGGAAATTCTACAACAATCAAAAGTAGGAAGTTTCGTTTTCCTAAGTTGGTGACAGATTGTTGAATGATATTTTCCTAGTAATTTTGATCAGTCTAAGCAAGCCCTCCAAAACAAAGACCCGGGTTTGAAGGATTGTCACTGAACAAAAGCATTTACGTAAAATGTAACCTTGACCATGGTTAAAGCAAACAAGGCAAGTGGTTCAACGAAAAGTAGACGTCGAAAATATGACACCAATCTAGGTTTTGAAGTTTTCCTATTGTAACAATATATGCATTCAATATAAAAATGACAAAAGAAGTGGAAATTTCATAAATTTGATGATGAGATATGGGAAAATCAATGGATAGATATAGGAAAACTGAACAGAATTTAAATAATTTGGTTCCAATCCCATTGGTGAATCATACATACATACATACTTTCACATGGGGTTTTCTCAATTTATTAGATATTAAAGCTGCGAATTTAATCATTCAATGGTTACAGTGCTATTAAAAGGTGTTACGAAGAAGGCACTCAAATAAAAAATAAAATAGAGAAATTTTAATCACAAGGAAAGAAAAGACGACCTAATTTTGGATCTCCCCCATGGTTGTTCATAAGCCCATCGATACCGATTCAGTATTTCTTTTTCAGAGTAGACCACCCCATACTTCTCTCCTATTTGTCTGTATATCTGCAAATTCAACAAAATTATTTTTATTGAGCCAGAAATGGAATTTTAACAAGAAGAATAAAAAACTCAACCTGGGCAGTTGGTTGAGAGGGAACAACAAGGGTTCCAACAGCATCAACAAGGAGAGCCTTATGTGTGATGTCACCATAAAGGGATCTTCTGTACTGCTCGTATTCTTTGGTTGCACACACATCCAAATTAGAAGAAGAAGAGAGATTATTAGTAAGGTTGGGTGTGTTCTTCTTCAAAACAAAAGCAAACCCATTGTTGATTGAGCAAAAACAAGAAGACCCATTTCTCAAATTTGAGGATAAATCATTGATTAACAAGTTTTTCATCAAAGCCCTCTTCATTTTCATGCCCATTCATTCAAAGAAAAAGAAGCAGAGGTTGTTTTGTTGCTTCTGAAACACTCGTTTTGTGTGTTGTTCTCAGGGCGGCGACAGAGGAGGAGTGAAGTGAAGTGAAGTGAATAAACAAACAGAAGAAGAGGTTCACTTTTTTGACACTTGTGTGTATTCCAGCGATAAATAAAAACAGATCAGATCAGATCAGATCACTCTCTTCTCTAGTCTATCTGTTTGCTTTCCTTTTCAATTATAAGAATTTCCTTTCGTCTGTCTTTATTACGGACCACATAGGGATGGGAATGGGATCATATCATGTTGCCCGGCCCAACAAAACTATTATCCTGTTTGTTTTTAAATTTTAATAAATGTTTAATATCATTTTTGTTAGAATGTTATTTAAAAAAAAAATGTAAGATTGTAACAAAACATAAGCAAATGCTTGAGGACAATAAAATTAAAATCATGTTAAAGGAGAAGAAATTCTCAAGGCAGTATTTTTGGCGTAAGGAGCTCTTTAAAAGCTATTATTTTATTAAATTAAGGAGTCTTGAAGATGCTCTAACTATTTCGCTTTCACTTCTTTAAAGAACATTTTAGTGGGGGCATTGAAAGTTAAAAAATAAAAATAAAAATAAAATTAAAATTCCATTTAAATTTTGTCAACAATGGGAAGGGAAGGGAAGAGAGAGGAGAAAGAAGATGAAAGACAATGGAGAAATGATCAGTTGCCTTCATAAAATTGTGGACTTTTTTCGTTTCACAGTGTGAACCTCTCTATAAGCTCATATTTAAGTTCGGCGTCTTTGGAACACACCAGGGGTAACATTTGAGGGATTAATATGAGATTTTTTTTGCCAAATTAGGTGTGCTTTTAGAGCTGCTATTTTAGTGGACTACGTTCTCCATATAATTCCATCCAAGGGCAACAAATCGATGTGAAGTGCTCCATTTGTGCTATGGCTCTAGAAAATTCACATTTTCCTGGGTTAGTTTGACGAGGCTTAAATTTTTTTTAATTTCTTTTTTCGTATTGGGTTGAGCTTGGTTTCATAGACAATCCTTTAAGAGTGGATAAACCTTTATCTCTCATTGAAAGAGACTATTCTCTATGGAACAGTTTCTAATAAACACAAGGCATATATATATATATATATACTTCTTTAAAATTACTAGGAATATTTTAAATCCTGGATAACTTTGAAAAGATAATTTGTAGACATTCGACAATATTGGAAATTTATAACAATGACAATATTGGATATTTATAACATAATAGAATATCTTAAATATTGGAAAGCTTGAATTTTTTTTTTTTTTAGAATTGTGATAAAGTTTGAAAATTTTATAACATAATACAATTGTTAAAATTCAAAATTATAAAGTTTGAAAAGATTAGCTTTAAAACCTGGTGGATGGATCCTACGAAAACTGTAATGAGCAAAACTTGGCTCGTTGAATAGGGGAGCCAAATAGGAAGACTCGTTACTGCCATCTCAACTTTAACGAGACTCTTGTAGCAAGTAAAATATAAGTGAACTCCTTATTTATCTGCCACAAATGCACAAGCTTCCAAATGAACAGCATGTTGGAATGCTCCTAGTAATCAATTGAATGAGTTAGGGTGGTCTTGCAACACAAACCAAATGTTAATCTGAAGAAAAATAATAAGGAAAGCACTCACATAGAATAAGCATCGACTGCCAAAAGCTTTCTAATAGCTCTCAAAGTTTGACATGAAATTTGGATGTAATCCTAATTTTGTAAACATTAATCACAATAAGCATCATTGTCCTTTGTAAATTTCATGTACCTAATTTACATAATCTTTCATATTCTACCCTGGTGGTGACCCCAACCGTATTTTCTCTTCGAATCCATAGAAATTAATGGTGTGACAATCTAACTATTACAACGAAAATCTAATAGCTACATAGAAACTAATGGTGTGACATCTGACTATTCTAACGAAAACCTAATTAGCTAAGTGGACTAGAACAATGATATGTGCATACACGAATCCTAGAATGACCTATTTTGTTATAAAACTTAATTCCTGTCTTCAAACAGGCTAATAAACTAATAATTCAGTTACTACAGCCTAAAAATTGATAATATACATGGTGAAATACATGCCCATGTTGTCACTCTAGACCATGTCAGAGTGTAAGACGCTGCACCAGTCAAAGACCCTGAATGTACCAAAAGGATCATACACCACCATAGGCAGTATGATCATCTCTCCTTTCCCCAATACGAAGTTACTCCTTTCCATGATTCCTGATGAAGAAGTGCCAGATTGGGATCGCTAAAACCCCATTAAGTATTCAGGCATATAGAAGACAAAGTTAGACCAGCTGGAGTGAGAGCATGCTGTTAATTAGCAACACTGTGAGTCGCAACCATGCATCATCTGCGGTGACCTGAGTGGTGATGCATGCGAGCTTTGCTATCGTTCCTTATCCTATCAGCATACATGGGCAAGCGAATAATTTCAACAATCTCATTTAACAAGACCTCCTCCGTGATGTTATCCTTTATGCTCCTCATTACCTGGTTTTAGTCAAACAATTTAGCAGTGAATACAAGAATACATAGAACTTTTGTAAAACACATACATACTTTTGTAAAGCTCGTACAGAGAGTGACGAAAAAGTTTGACCTTCCTGTATGTATTGAACTCATTTGGCGTTGATTTGTCTGTCCTTACGCGCAGGAATACCCAAACCTCTTCGATAGAATCCCACGAGCACTCGATTATTTTTCCAGAATATGCCAATGGCTCGGATCCATCTATGCATTCATAAATGGTGTAAGAAGCATTAAGTTTTACAATAAAAGAAAGATAAAAATTATCAAAGAATAGAACGAAGTAAATTGAAGGCAAAATGAAAACAATGACCGGATGCAACCTTATGCAATCAAATTGAATCATCAACTAACAATCTTGTTAAAACACCAAACCACCAGCCTATCTCATAAGTGTATCCCAGTTTATTACACTCAACTACAAAGTGCTCGAGAAGGACAAAAAAGACAACAGATTTGTACATACAACTTGATCAAAGCACTACATGGCCACCCAAAGCTTAAAAACATTGAACAGGTCAACAAATTGACACTTGTATAATGTACTTGGAAAGGATTTGTGTCAGTCAAGGTATTACTAGTGTAGCAAAGCAACAAAACACCTAGAGTCCATGCTGAAGAAACATGACACCTTTGAATCCTACAAGAGGGAGGATAAGCAGAAGCAAAATCTAGCTGCCACAACACAATAAATAATCCTAATCATTTATTCGATCCTTTTAGCTAATGAGACAAGCACGTGGAAAAACAACATATAATTATTGGCATATTGCCAAAGCTCTCCTCATGATAATTACTCAACCACCCTTCGATAGTTTCGCCCTCCAAATCGCTAATCTCTTACTCATCAGCTTCATTAGAAGATCCCACAACTTCTTGTTTAGCACCCGAAGGTAATCACGAATACACAGCTGGCAACACACCCTTGACACCCAATCTCCTGACTTCATCAAGGGGTAAACCGATTTTTATCCTGTGACCTCATCAAGGAATGGTGTTAACCTTAACACAAGCGAGTGGATCAGCATGTTTGTTAAACATTTATTTTTATCATTTTAAAATTTAATTCTGAAGAGTTCTGAGGTTTCTTAATTCAGTGAGGTTTTTTAACGTGTCTGAAGTTTAAATTGAAGTATTAAACCAGAGCCAAGTATTTAGGCAAAAATAAGATTTTCTTGCTTAATGGTTCCGATTTCAAACCTTCAATGTTCATCATATATTTCTATCACATGTTTGAAAACATTACCATGTTATAAGTTTATCTAAAATGAGTCGAAGAACTTTGATATTCAGCATTTTGTATAAAACTTCAATTTGTACATGCCAAAGCAATTAGGCAAGAAAAAGGTAAAAAAAAAAAAAAAAAAAAAAGACTGAAAAACAGATGGCTTCCCTATTCCCGTAAAGCAAAGAAGATTTTAATATCTAGAATCATAAAGAAATATTTGGGGAAATGATGCTAGAGTTTACCTCTAAACTCAACCTTGTTTCTTCCTTCCATTAGCTTCTTTCTCCCTCGCTCATAAAGAAAAAGTAGTTCATTATTGTCTTCTGTTACCTGTCACAACACCAAACTCATATTTAGGAAGAATGACTAATGGACGATAGAAATCCCGAAGTAAGCAAATGAGTATATTATAACCTCAAAAAGAAAATCAACTGAGTTCATCTCCGGATATTTCCACTTTAAAAGGCCTTCATGTGTACGAGTAACATAAGGATCATCCCAACCCTGGCAAAATTGATACAATCATTAGCAATGGTTGCCTAATAATGATGAATGTGGCAAATTTTCAAATATAAAAGAAATAGTTTCAACAGCCATAGCATCTCCATATAATAGGAAGTCCCAATTTATAACACCAAGTTTTATCAAAACAATCTGGACTTGGAAGTGGACATATCCTTAACAATTGAAATTTAATAAAACGAGAAGGTTGCATTCTTTTTATTTTTTATACAAGGGTGGGGTCTCTTCAACCCCAGCTTGCCTTGTGAAAAAAAGAAAAGGAAGCCTGCATTCTTTTTGCATATACAAAGAAGCTTTTGACGATCACTATTTACTAAAAAGATATGTGTAATGTATATTGGTTGAAGCATTATAGATACAAAAGATCAGCACACAATATACGATCATTCCTCTTTAACTTCTAAGATTTAACTTTCAATAAAGTGATAAATCGGTAATTTGCTATTAGGCATAACAGAAAATCCAGGATTTTTCCAAATCCAAAAATCATTATATATGTTGAGGCCTGAATGTTGGTCAAACTCAAGATATGATCAATAATAATATCAATATATTGTATTGAATTTTTCCAATTTCATGTAAATGAATAAAATCCATACTAAACTACACAAACAACAAAGAATTAGGGGTCAATAGATATATCATATATGCATTATTTTAGTTTACGTCCATGAAAATTCAGCCCATTGAGAAAATTTGACACCTCAAATTTGATCTTAAAGCAAACGGATGGTTTGTACCACATCAACTTATAAAAAACATTTGTTGAGTGAAATGTATCACAATCTATGTCACAACGATGCAGATACGAATCCGACATGGATACGAAGTGTAGGACACGCCAGGTAAAGAAAAAACAAAATAGTACGGGATACACTAGGAACACGTATGTACACTTTAATGTTCTTTACTTTTCAGTAACAAGTTTTGAACTATTAGTCGTACATATTCACTTGTAAGTCAATATTGCTACTTATGTATTGCTAACTTAACATTAGTATAAAATTGAAAATTTTCAACGATATATGAAAAATTCAAAGTCCAAGTATGGAGTGTTTGATGGGAGTATTTGTAAGTGTCGACACGAGTATCCGACACGATACGTGTCGAAATGTTTTTTTTATAGAAATAGAGTGTGATGTTACATAGATCACAATGAATTGATTTTGCTTTGGTAAAGCATTAAATGGAGAATTCATTTAAAGAAAAGATCATTCTTCCACATTAATAAGCTATCCAAAGCTTCTAACAGGTGAACAACTGCATTTGGATTAAGCAAAATCCCATTGGTAAATTCATACAACTGCGTTAATTTCCAGATATTGGGTTCTAATTCCTCACATGATGCGTGGGTATAGGACGAACCACAACATTTTCAACCTAGTCCATAGATTATCTAATAATTGGTGCCTCACTATGTCCGATGTAAAAAGACCAAATAATCAACTATTTTTTCATCCAGCACAAAATAACCAGAAAATCACCATAGAAATGCAAAGTCGCACTGGTATATTGATTGATGTATTGAAAGTGAACTTGCTTACTAAACATTTATCAAACCTCAAACTTATTCAAATAACTGTTCAAATTCCTTATTCAGCCATTCAAAATCAATTTGCATATCTGCATTTATGAAAATCATTTCAAAGATGTAAGCAAATTTGATACACATGTTTTTTATAATGAGACAGATAGAGAAGCAAGAAAAAATGTTCAAATGTCGTATTTTAGAAAATGGAGGAAGAAGAAATCACGAATTTCACATAATTAAGAATGCTAATAATTAGGAACTTTTACACGAAGTTGTCCCAACTTCAAAAACCATATTGGACTGGCATTTACAAAAAACATAAGAAAGCTCAATGGGGTCAACCACTAGAGAAAACATCACAAAATTTCAACAAAGGTGAGATCTTCTCAGGCATCTATAGCATTTCCATATGTTGAAATGATCTATAAATTGACCCTAGATTCAAGCGAATATGTACAAATATTGGCCAAATGCTCCATCTTTTGACATGAAGCATAATTACATCATTTATCAGAATGTATTCAGTGGGACTCTGGGAATTAATTAACAGTTAACATATTGTCCATAGATACCTGAAATATAAGGCCATCTGCTTCATGTGAAAGCCTTGGAATGAACTCCTTCAGCAGTTTATTTACAGTAGATAGCAACCAGAAGTCTTTCCTCCGCACCTAATTGATTCCAATCAAATCAATAATTCAGGACAAACTGGAAAAGCTCGAAACAAGAAATTGAATGCGGTTAAAAAATATACAGTTCTAACAAACATACTCTGAATGGTTCCATTTCATATCTGTAGTAAGGAACTTTACTCAGGTGAATAAATTGACGCTCAAGATTTCTAGGCTCAATCACCTCTTTTTCAAGCATCTTCCACCTTTCACAGAAGGGCCGCTGCAAAAATCAAATTCTATGATCCACATGCAATACAAAGAAGAGACTAACAACCTAGTTCAATATATAATTGAAGCATAAAATTAAAAAAACACACAGATTACTCGAAGTTATGAGTTTACAATAGGAAGTTCCAGCACCTTGCAAACGATAATCGCTGAACTCAAAACTTATCAAGAAAAAAACAACAAAAAAATAAATGCTCATGATTATGATATTTTTATCAAAAAAACAAGAATATATTCATAAAAGAGAAAAGCTAGGAGACTGAGGGGAACCTCAGAGAGCTAGACCAAAAAGTATACAAAAGGTCGAGGTCAAGTATGACTATCAATGTCTCCGCAATCCAACATACAGGAGAAGTCAGTATCTTTGAATATGCCCCATGTATGACCTCAAACCCAAAGGTGAACTTTGATGTCTGTCCACAAGTATGTGTATCTTTGAAAGCAATTCTAAAAATTCTATTATTTCTCTCTCAAAATGACCCAAGCAAAGGCATGCATGATCCTGCCCCATACCGATTTCCAAATCAAGGAGAGGTGACGGCTGTCCACCTTGGCAACTGACCATAGCTCAATCCAATGGAGGATGGAGGCAGCTATGGGACAATTAACTCTGAATTCATTGAGGCACACCTTTGCAACTGACCATAGCTCAATCCAATGGAGGATGGAGGCAGCTATTTGGGACCATTAACTCTGAATTCATTGAGGCACATACTCCTAAGGCATGAGTGAGAGTTCAGGTGAGGAGAAGGTGGTCAATACTTTCTTCCGCTGCCCCACACTTGCAAGTATGTTATTATCTTATTTAAGGATCTAGAACATAATAAAACAGCTAGACGTGGCAAAATTTTGAGTAAAAATTATTTGTCTCTTACCTCTACAACAGAGGTATGATTGATTGCCATCAGATCGTAGATCAAGTATCTTCTCTCTTGCTTATGTGTATCAGGGAGAGTGTCAATCACCATCTCGCCATCAAGTAATGTGAAGTTGTGAGTCCCCTTACATAAATAAATAAATAAATCAGTTATGGACAAACTCAAAACAAATCGTTATTTACAAGTCCGACCAGGTGAAAACCATATGAAGGAATAAATTCATTCATACTGCTTCATTTGCTTGTTTTTCATTGGTTTGTCTTAATGGGAAGCGCATCTGAACCCTCCGGAAACAAAAATTTCTGTCAATTAAGTAGCATCCATCATTCGTTATAAGCATCATATATCGTGTTCCATCAGCCTTCCAGGTAGCATAGTAATATCGTGTCCTTAGCGTTTGCAAGTTGTCCCTACAACATGCATGATAAAAGATGTGTAAGGCAAAAATAGATACTCATAAAGCTAAGGCAAAGCAATTGGAAAGAGAGCGGCCTACATCATTATCAAATGCCAGATTCTTTTTGGGGCCAAATCTATAAATTACAGGTATTTCTTAACAACTCCCCATCCCCCCTCCCTCCTCCTCTCCTCCCAAAACAATACTGTAAAGCTCAGAAGTGAAAAAAAATGATAATGCAGCTCCTGCACAAAATAGAAATCTTTGTAGGGGAAGTTGCCAATACATAGCATATAGCATTTCTATCACCAAAAAAAAAAACCAAAATGCATACAGTTGAAGTGATCAAGATGTTCGAAGCCAACAGAAAGGACACAGTAAATTTTGCATGCCGACTCAGATAAAATATTAGGAAACCTAGTTTTCAAGATCTGTGGACAAGAGGCCCAGAGTGATTTATAAGACATTCTGATTCAAACCAATAGGAACAATGCAGTCAAATCAATACTTTGACACCAAAGTGCCCCGACCAAAATTTTCAATAGTTACCCTTTAATCCCACATTGGATGGGGGCACTTTGGTGTGAAAATAATGATTGACCATTTCTATGTCCACGCTTAAAATATACACCCAACTGGTAATTATGTGAAACTTTGGCAACTGAAATAAACATATACTTTTGGGGGGCAAAAAGCAAATAACCCCTTTTTTTAAAGGTGTCTTGAGTGTTAACACTCAAGTTATGTTATTATAAAGTAAAATACTTTATAGTCAAACTCCATCAAACTTTTAGATTGTTGCTATGTGCACCACCAGTCCGACTCACAAACACCACCATCTAAGCAACACCACCACCTTCTATGCAGCACCACCACCTCTCTTCACTTTCATACGATTTCACCTCTTCTCCTTCCACATCGAAATTGCAACAACCATATATCTTTGCAGCAGTTAAACACATGTCATGATGTTTCGACGAGTACTGGCCTTCCCAACCAAAATTGCCAAAACCCACCACCATCACCAGTTCACGATTCACCCTTTTTCTTTGCTATCGAAATCACAACATCACAAAATTTCTTTGCAGTAGTCAAACACATGCTGGACCTGCGAGGGTGCGAGTTGTGTTTGGTTTGTGACCTTGTGGACATGATGAATACAAAACTCAAACCGATTTGAAGTTTTCAAACTAAGCAAGTTATAACAGACCAACTTCAATGCTTGAAGAATCAGTAGAGGGTATAGGTCGAGTTCGTTGATTCCTTGATAATGCAAAATTTCCCTACCGCTGAAACCACTATTAACACTTCCACCAACAAAGCTTTACTTGAGACTGAATTTAGTGTTTGCTATAAAGAATTTAAATTGATGAAATGGGTACGTATTGGATGTTGCCAACTTGCATGTGAAACGTAAAGAAGACAGTGGAGGCTTTCATCTCTCCCTGTATGTGAACTAAAGTTTGAAGAGATAAGTGGAGGGGAGTTGAGATTGAGAGAAATAACATCCAACCTACCATAACCTTCAGAGTCAACCTAGTCGATCAAATATAAAACTTACTTTGTGAGTGAATCCAAATAGTGAGCGATAGAGACACTCTGAAATCAAGTAGGGGATTTTTAATTCAATATGGTGGTGGTAGTTAGTAGTGGAGTGAATGAGAAAATGTTCTCATTTGTGAGTGGGAGTGGTGGATGCACATAGCAGCAAACAATTTAATTCAGATCACATTATCAAACTGCATATTTGGTTCATGCGTAAACTCTCAACCTTCCCAAAATATATATAATCCGAGGTCTTCCTCGCACCTTTAAAAATTATAAAAATTACTCATAGTGTGAAATGCATTACATATTTTAAAATTCTAAATCATTGGTTTCATACTTTCATTGAAAGATCATTAAAAATGCATTTCTACAATACCAAGTTTGTCCAAATTTGACAACTAAAGTTATGATAATTTTTAAGTTTGAAAAACCAAAATTGATAAAACTTTCTCTGTCAGTTACATATACATGAAGTGTTCTTCCACAAACTCATGTCACTTTTTTTTTGTTCATTTTCTTTTATATGAATCTTATTTACAAGTCATATCATAATGAGAATGAATCTTAACCCCCAACTCAACGTATTCCTTTCGTCTTGAACATTTTTGTCTCAACTTCTTAGAAATGGTGAAACACCTTTGTGTACCGTAAGATAGATATTACCCTTAAAGTTGGGATAAGGAATAAATTTTACATCAGAAAACTAATTGGGGGAAATAAACACATTAAGTATTTTGAAATAGGTGAGAACAACAAAATCTTGTCTTCGTCAAATTTAGCCAAGTTTCACATTGAATTAACTAAGTCAACGTCAAAGTGACACACAACTAGCTCATTGACATTGATTTTAATATGTTAAACATATGAAAATATTTTAGTAAAATGTTTCTTAGACTAATCTAAAGAAAAATTAGAGTTTTTGAAGAGAAACATTGATTTCGAAAAGTTTGAGGAATTTATAATGATTTTAGTGAACATAAACTAATCTGGAATTACTTAGACCTCTCTATAAATTATTGATTGGGGAAGTTTATTGTTGGTTGAGGTTGTGATTGTAATGGTACAGGTGAGAGTAGAATTTGTTTTAAGTGTAACAGTGGATTGATGTGTATATATAGGTAGGGAGGATCACTGAAATTGGTGGGATGGAGATTAAGGGATACTTTGTGGTTTGATTCAATGCTCAATGCAAGTAAAAACATACATAATGGCAGTTTCATCACTAACAAAGGTTGATTGGAGGTTTCCCTTCTTGTGATCGACTCCATTTCAGATCATTCAGCAGAATTTTGGTTTCTCTAGAAGGTATATAGATATCATGCATCATTGAACCCTTCATAACTAGGACAATATATATATACTTTTTATAAGCAAAAGACAAATATGGTACTGACCATCAAAGGGAGTAAGTAGAGCTTGATAGCAAGGAATCATATAATTTTGCTGAAGCTCATATTGCCATGTGATTTGGTTACGTTAATTTGAGGGGTTTATTGGATTTACACGTGATTTGGGAAGTGTGTTAATGGAATAGTGGGTGTTGTAGAAAAAATGATGTGCTGCATTTGTGGGGTTGCAAGCGAAATTAGTGATAAGCAATATGAGGTTGTATGGGGGTAGAAGTTTATGCAACTGATATGCAACCGGAGTTGATTAATGGTTCACTTGGTTCCTGGTTACTAATGGCTGTCCTTAACATAAAGATTTCCGTTTCAAAATTCTTACTCCGTGCATGTGGACAATTTGATATGGAAGTCTCTAGTGAGACTAACGGCTGACCTTGCATCTCCATTTCCTGACAACTGGGGGAAGAAGAGAATGATATACACCTCCTCCTAGAGGTGGGTAGACAAATTGGGGTGTTAACTAGGGAAAGAGATGAACAAGCCTAAATTTAAGTTCTCCTGGTGAAGAGAGGGAGCTCTAGGGAATGAAATTGACATCTAAGCAAGCATGAATTTGAACAAGAGAAAATTGTGGGAGATCTAAAGGGAATGAGAAAGTACAAGCTTTGCCACATCCTATAAAGTTGATCAATGCAAATTTTGACGATACAAGAGATAAAAGAAAGATAGTTATGATAGATGCTTCATACCTAGGGTAGAGGTTAAGTGAGGTAGGACTTTATTCACTTGAAGCAATTGGGATGCAGACATCTTCGAGAAATTAAAGGTATCTAAAAAGGTGTTATCTCTCTATGGCATTTAAATTTAAAATGGACAACTTTACTTGGGTTCTTCGTATCATTTATGGACCAAATAACAGAATGACAACGATCAAGTCTAGGAAGACTGGCAACTTGTTGCAAGATATATCTCTCTCCCATGGATCTTAAGGGGTGGGCTTCCATGTGCTTAGATGATGGAAAAAGGGAATCAAGGGTATGCACGACCACAATAATTTCATGTATATATCTTAAAAGTTATGAGCTGTCGAAGCTCGTGCTAAAATTCCTCATACCCACCCTGAAGTCTCATTCTCACCTCATGCTTTGCTTTCAGAATGTTCTCATGGTTAGTAGAAATGTAATGACCCACTCTTTTATCATTGATATTGCCCCGACTTAACTACGCTTGTATGAGGTGGGACTTGTAGTACCAACTAATCAATAAATTGGTCTTACAAAGATCAAATCCCTGACCTGTGCGGTGGTGTCGGGTCTGTGTTAGGAAATGGCAGATCTCTTAAAAAATCTCTCACTTTGACGACTACCCAAGCTTGTGGGAGCAACTCCAGTAGATTCAAACTCACTAGCTAGCAATTTGGACCCGCTTAAAACATCGACAACAACTTCAATTGCATTCAGTTCCTTATAGGATGTAATTTTGGGGCCATAGAATTTTTCATCAATGAATGGCCCATCTTCACATTGCATAACTGACAACTCCATGAATTAGGTGTCTTTTCAATCAACTACTATCATACAAACGATAACGTTCTACTTGAGCATGCTTGTACGGTAGGGTTTTAGCTCATACCAAATAACCAATAAATTGGCCTTATCTAGGATCAGACTCCTAACCTAGAACTGACCCCTAACATATGATACCCTTAGTCATAATAACATATATCGATTTAGCTAAAAGGGCCTTCATTTTCTAGAGTATACACACACGCTTATTGGACTCTAAGCTTGTTTCAGCTCAATTTACGGACACAAATAAATAGTATCAACCGAAGGGTTCGAACTCTGCCAAGACAATTTGTTGGATAATAGGTTTAAGGTAAAAAATTCACCCCTCTGTTGGAGTGATTAGGCGGGGGCGTTAAAACCCTCCAAGTCGGCCAAGAAACATTTATCTTCTATACAACAATAAGATTATATTGGAGGAAGAAATTGAACTCTTCATAATAACATACAACAAGTGTTCTTCACTATCAAGGAATCTGTGGAGATGGGAGAAAGTCAAGGGAAAAGATCATGGAATCATCTTTTAACTCATTAACATTCAATGGGCTTCTATCTTTCCCTTTATGTAATGTGCACTTCCTTTTTGTCTAAGCTCATTCACTTGCTTGTAATCTATCTTTCCTTTTCTTTCTTTTTTTCTCTCAATAAAATCTCTTGTCTGAGCCAAAATAAGCCTTATAGACAGTAAAAATAAGTATGCTTTTGCATTGGTAGCACAAGTACCCAAAATGTAAAAGTGTTTTAACCAGGGAAAGAATCTGCAACGCGATGAAATATACTGAAAACAAACATGCCAAGTATTCCGTAAGAATGTGAGGTAAATATACCTGTTAAGAGAAACAGGGTGAGATCCAGGAAACTGTGAGGTTCCTTTTACCTAAACACCCAAAAGATAGATAGTTATACCAAATAATAAAACCTTTGATAATATACCACATGAGAAGCAGTAATGATTTTCCCACTAAAGGGAATGTGATATTTCAAGGAACTAGATGTTAAAGAAGACACATAATATACATTATTCCTCATCTAGTACCAGGATACATGTTGAAACAGTTGAAGGAAATTGGACTTCTCCGATAAAACTCATACACTAGGATACTAGGAAACAAGAACCAGTTCGCGTTGACTTACATAGTTACATGTGCAGAAGCACCTTTAAAATGACAAAATAAATCTACAATCTATTGAAAATAAAAATTCAATTAACCAAAAGATAAAAAGAAAAGTATCGCTTTCTTACCCCTGTACCCATCTTGAGAAATTGATAACAGATTTGTCGCATCGCCTCTTGCTGGTCATCAGGTATAATGTCTCCAAGAATGTCATCGTTTGTCATTACCTCTGCTGCCACATGATCTTTCTGTAAATGAAAGAATAATTTTACAAACCTCCAAAAATTTCCAATGTAGTAACAATAATTTAAGGAATCAACAAATGAGATCGCAAATTTCCATAATTCCAAATCTCTGTCATCATCAAATTCTTCATCCGTATTAGAAGAATTGCTAGTTTATCAAAACATCAGAAGTAAAGACCATCGTGAGTGTGTCACAATTTGGCTTCTACTTTTTTAAAGCTTAAATATTATTAAAAAGGGAAAATAATACTCGAGATAATCAAGAAAACTCAGCTTACCAAAATAACTACTTACCAACATATAGCGACTCAAAAATGCTTCACCCATCCTTGAAGAATTCTCAAAATTTTCTTCACCAAACTCACACCTTTCCTGAACTTCTAATTGAAAATATTGTTTTACTTTCCAACCATGCTACAAATAGCATATGGAATGATTTGCCACGAGTTTCCCTATAATACTAAGAAATCGTTGAAGCCTCCTAATCTCCAACCTCTGAAAAGAGCACGAGCTGAACATGGAATCCTCACTCCACATCAAAGCAAGAAAGAATGTGAGACCAATCTTTTCAATCCTACATTATCAAAAGTGCATCTAGACGCTCACTTATGCGTGATACGCAATCAAAGCCTCCTTTCGGACTCCCCCTCAACGGTTGATGTCAACTGCACCTAGGAACAACTTCCACTTCAAATTCCCCCCACCTCTAACACCTAGACGTAAAAAATGTTACAAAGGTTTTTCTATATTAGAAAAATAATAAGAATAACGGAAGTACCCATAGGGGATCCAAGACAACAACCTTGCATGACAAGAAGTTAAGAAAGTAATAGGCACTGGTTGTGTTGGACCAAATTAGATAAAGATGATGACGATATGAGGACATGAGTTGTCTAGCAATGATGAGAACCATGAGGTTGCAGATAGCTATGTCGCCTCAGGCGCTAGGCGTTGTCTAGCACTAGGCAATATTTTCTCCCCTTTTTAAATGTATGAGTTGTACGTATATAACATGAATAACTTATATATATATATATATATATATATATATATATATATATATACATATCGTAGATACATATCTGTATATACATGAATAACTTATATATATACATATATATCAATTACACATCTTTTTAACAAGCAATTTGAAACAAATTAGACTAAAACTTGGAAGAAGAAATTGGTTGAAGAAGAAGATGACAGCTTCAATCAAAAGGTGGTGGAGAAACTAAGGTGATTGTCGACGGGGGTGGCCGAAAGAGGTCTACTCCAGTCGATAATTGATAGGGAGATTTAGAGCTTCTTTAAAAGAGTCATGTCAAAAGACTTTTGACCCAAAAATAATTTGTAGTCCCAAGCAGGTGCCTAGGGACTACAAGAATATTTGCACAGATAAGTCTGAGCCCCTTAAAGATAAGTTTTAAGTTTTATCCACAAAATTTCTCTGAACAAGACAATAATGGTAGCTGAGTGCTTTCAAGGTTATCTAACAACTCTCCAACCAGAAATTGTTCTCTTAGAAGGGTTAAGGAATTCATCTGATATTGCTGATCGATATACTCAAATAGATTGTGCTCTAAGATGATCAAGATAAATGGTTTGGAATGACAAAGAAGGGAAATTTAGAGGCAATGGTGATGGCAAACCAAGCTTGCCTCCCATCTCCTTTTGGTCCCAAAGTGTTTTCTTTGGATGAAGGAACCTAAAACTAATTTCTTCATGTGGTGAGTGGGACATAGAAATATTCTCACAGTGGATCTCATTAAAAGAGGCCTCCATAACCCCAATGGATGCAGCTTATGTGAGAATGCTCAAGAGTATAAAATATACGTTCTTTTGTTGTTCTTTCTCAAAGTAATATTGGCTCCTTACTTGCTCTCAAGCTAATGTCCATCCTCCAATGAGCATTATTACCTCCATTGGATCTATTCATGGCAGAAGATGATCTATCCTTGAGCAGGGAAACGGCTTTGAAATAGATTGTGTATTTCCCTTTCTGCATTAGGTGATTGATTGGGCTAGTATCTTCACTTTGTAGTCTTCGTTAATTAATCTTGTTGCTTTTTCTTGTGACCTAGTCATTTATGCAATGACCGATCTTTATGCACTTGTACTATTTTTTAATTGTTAATATGTCCATAGAATTTTTTATACTATTTAGAACATGTTATGTTATTAGATGTGTCTAGTAATAAGAAGGGTGTCTTTATCCTTTCAATAAGCAATATTTAGGAGTAGTTTTGTTTTGAAGTTAGATTGATTGTAATCTCAAGAAAATTAGGGTTCTTGAGAATGAACAAACTATGTTTCGTTTGATCTTCTTTAATCCACTTAAATGTTGTGTTCGATTGTGCCTACTAAGAGCAAGAATGCTCCAAAAAGGTTTCAACAATCATAGTGAACTACACATGGACACGATAACCAAACAAGGAAAGGGGATGAAAGTGACGAGTGTGTCTCGTGCGGTAGGCTCGGTTGTTGTTTTGATTTTTTAGGAGTAACCCTTCGCGTTGTAGTTTCGTAAAGTAGATCATAACTTTTTCATAGTTTTGTAAAGTAGATCATAACTTTTTATATTCGTTTTGTTTTCAGTTTCTTCTCTTTCCCAGTGAGAAATTAGTTTCAAAATTGATGGTGGACTCGGGTTCATGAAAAAACCAATTGCAATTCCTTTCACAGTAGGCTAGTCGGATTTGAGTAGAAGGGCGCAAGCTACCACATGGTGTGTAGTACCATTTTCTATTGGACATTATAGGACCAGGTGTGGTATACGGTGATATCTATGGACATTTGCCATTTGTTACTGGTTAGCATGGAAATTTCAACGGCGTTCAATCTATGATGGGTATATGATTACATATACTTTTGTGATGGAGGGTAAAAAAAATTTACTACAGCCTCTATACCCCTCCCCCTTCCAAATCATTGACAGAGAGGGATGCAGGTAGAGCGCCACACTTGAAGCCATCACTGGTCAGTGCAGAAGATTATTGATATGATAGTGGAACCGAGCACGATTACGTCTCTTCAATTACCAGATTTGCCTATTCATGGTCGTATGCAACAGATTCTTCTCAGTTGGAGATGTGTGCAGTGACGGAATTGGTCAACTTCTTCTTCTACGGACTATACAACGTGTTATTGAGCTGGTATTGAAAGCCCATTTACCCAACAGGCTGCATTACCACACAGCGCACAAAGAACATGAAGAGTTACAGCGACAAGTTAACGAGTTATTGGCCAAGAGGTACATATGGAAAATACTTCTCCCAGTGTAGCTCCTGCTTTACTAGTATCCAAAAATGATGGTTTTTTTCACATGTGTGGACTCTCAGGCTATTAATAAGATTACTATCAAGTATTTGTTCCCGATCCCTAATTTAGAAGATATACTTGACAATTTACAAGGGGCTATGGTGTTTATGATGTTGGATCTCAAAATGGTTACCAATAGATTCATATGCATCCTGCACATATAAATGGAAGACTGCTTTAAGACGAAGGAAAGATTGTATGAATGGCTTGTTGTCACATTCATGCTGGTAATGACACATTCTTCAACCTTTTATCAATAAATTTGTTGTTGTCAGACCGAAGAACAATTGTGGCATGTTCATATTATTTTGGATGGTTTGCGAGAACATTGGATTTTTTCTAAATATAAAGTGTGCATTTATGGTGCCATCGGTCACTTTTCTGGGTAATGTTACTTCGGAAGGAATGTCCGTTGATCAATCTAAGGTGGTTGCTTTTCGTCATTGGCCAGTATCCACCTCTTCTCAAATACACAGTTTTCATGATTTGGTCAGTTTTCACAAACGTTTCATTGATGGTTTAGTTTTATTGTTCGCACCTCTGACTGAACTTATGAAAAATGTCCCATTTCATTGGCATGCGGAGTGTCAAATCTCCTTTGATGCCACTAAAATTAAGACGACTAGGCTCTAGTGTTAGAGTTGCCTGATTTGAGAAAACTTTTGAATTATCATGTGATGCGTGTAAGATAAGTGTCGGGGTTGTCTTGTCATAAAAGGGCCGCCCTGTGGCCTTTTACAGTGGGAAGTTACAGAAATCTTTGTTGAATTACTCGACATATGATGTCGAGTCATTTGTTATTGCACAAGCTTGCATCACTGGAATCCCCTTTACCGGGTGTTTGTGATTTGTTGTAATCATTAGGCTCTTCGTTTTCTCAATTTATAGAGGCATGTGAGTGGTCGGATTAGCAAGTGGGTTAATGAAACCCAGAACTTCACATTTTCCTTGAAGCATATTGCGGGTAAGCAAAACCATGTGGTGGATGCACTCAGCAGACGAGTAATTGTTAAGTGGTTCTTCGGGCATCCGTTGAAGGATTTGATGAGTTGCCAGCTTTATATGGATCAAATCGTTTTTTTGGTGATATTTATCATGTTTGTCAAGTGGCACCACATCAGTCGATGTCCCACAAGGCATTTTGTATGACAAGTTATTTATTTGACGAGTTGCCAACTATATATGGATCAAATCTTTTTTTTAGTACAGGATGGTTTCTTGTTTCGTGGCAAGGCATTTTGTATCCCAGCTTTTCCGACTCGAGGTAAACTAATTGTTGAATTTCATAGTGGTTCCGACTCGAGGTAAACTAATTGTTGAATTTCATAGTGGTGGATTAGCTGGTCATTTTGGTTTTAGCAAGGTGTTTTTATTGTTGCGTGAACGTTATTTTTGGCCTACCATGCACACTGATGTGAAAAATTGTGTGAGGAAGTGTTATCTTTGCAAAACTGCCAAAGGATGTTGGTCAAATGTGGTCGGGCGGCTTATTACTTGTCTTCAGTTAGTCCCCATGTTCTTCAAATGGATCTCTTAGTTGTTGATGCACCACATGTGGCTAATTTATATTTTCGAGAGTGGGTACACCTTAAAAGGGTGCTCAGGAGTATTGTCTCGGACCGTGACACTAGGTTTAGAGGGCAGTTCTGGAAAACATTATGGAAACGTTTGCAATGCTCATTGAAGTTTTCCATTACATTTCACCCACTGACTGATGAAAATGAGGTTGTTAATCGGAGTTTAAGTGATCTCTTGGTTGTTTAGTCACGGGACATGATCATTCTTGGCCTTCCGTTTTACCTAATGCGGAGTTTGTTTATAATAACATTGTCAACTGAAGTATGAGTCATTCGCCGTTCCAGGTTATGCAAGGGGTTTCCCCTTTTGTTCTTATGGATTTAGCGCTAGTGGTGGGTTTGAGTCCAGGGAGCAGTGATGCAGATGTGAAGGATGAATATATGACTTTCATCGATCAACAGTTTTGACACTAATTAATCACGTATATGCGAAGTAGAAGGTTGTTGTGGCTCGGCGATCTATTTCTTTCAAACCCGACAATTTGGTTGGTTTTCAAAAAGGGCAATGGACTAAATAGGGTTCTCAACTCATGATGTGGCGTATTTGACCTTTTCCTATTGTTAGGAAGATCAATGACTGGTTAGAGGTGGGATTTTCAAATAGTTTTTGCATGCACTGCACCGTTAACATTGCTGACTTGTCTGCTTTTCGCGGTGATGTCGCTCTACCTATTGCGTTCCCCGTTCCGAGCTCTCTAGCACACCCTCATGTGACTGACCGCGTAGAATGTATCTTACATAGCTCTAATGTTAATCATTTTGACAACATTCCTAGCCACTTCTTGGCCCAATAGAAAGAGCATCCTGAGTTGATAACTCGTGGATTTCGCACCAGTTTTTATCTTCCACGGATCCAAAATTATTGACTGCGTATGTGCATGCGAACTCGAGGTCAAGTTCTTCGTAATCGGGGGAAGATGATGGTATTTAGAAGATGTTATGTTATTAGGCATATCGAGTAATAAGGAGGGTGTTATCCTTTCGGTAAGCAACATTTAGAAAAGTGTAGTTTTGTTTTGACGTTAATTTTGATTGTAATCTCAAGAAAACTACGATTTTTGTGAACGAACAAACTAAAGTTTCGTTTTTTTTGCTTGATCTTCTTTAATCCGTCTAGATATTGCTTTGTTTTCCACTGCGTCTAATCAATCAGTTTTGCTAATAAAAAATTTAATTCATCACAATGTTACAAGGTGGTGGTAGAGACGCCTATGCATAACAAGTCTTCTACCCTTAACTCCGAAATACAACCACAAACAAATAACTGCAACAAACCTAGGTTGTCTGGGTATGAAGCGGAACAAAGCACTAACAGCCACTTCGGGAGCCCTGGGAGTCGTGACGGAGTCACGACAAATTGAGGCAGAATCATAATATATGTATATGTTTATATTAAACACTAAATAGTTAATATTAGTATACTCAATAAAGTATTATTAAGCTATTTGTTATTATTACTTATTTGAATTGTTAACGTGGTCTTTACCACCCAAATTAGGGCATGAAACATTACAATGCAACGTTAGAAAGCACCAAAAACTCTTGAGGTGGTCATTTTCCGAAAAGAAGTGGCATTTCAAAAAATGATGCTTCATGAATCACAACGCCTTCGTGGCAAAGCTTCATACAATATAGCAACAAACCCACTTCACAACATAGAACCGCCATAGCCAAACCACCCAAAGCATCACCAACAACCCAATATACCATTTTCTTGGATAATTAATCTCGAGTCTTGAGCAAGCATGAAAGAAAACAAACTTGATCTCCACCTAAGAAAATTATCATCCAAAACGAGCAACTATATGATTGGTGGGAGAAACTTGAAACTTGGCAAAGAAAATTAAATCTATTGTTTGCTCGACACCCTACTCAAGGCTTCCACAACAATAGTGAACAGTTAAAGAGACAAAATCAACTTGACAAATACCCTCGAACTTCATAGAGGAACCTTTAGGACAGTTGTCAACAAAAATAGAGAAATGACTAACTGAAAGGCATGTAACACCCGAGCATGAAACCTTCTATTGAAAACCCATCTTGCCATGCACCAATCAAGCATTCTCGAAATCAATCTTACATAGCGAACCCGAAGAATCACCTCTCAGCCTAGTGTCAATTAACTCATTAACAACCATCAGTCCCTTCAAGAATTCATTTATCCTTCACCGAATTCATTTATCCTTCACCAAAGCTCCTTTGTGTGGCTCAAAAAAGAATATAGACATAATTTAAGCCACTTAGCCCGATAAGGCCAAACGGAGGTGGTATCTAATCATATTGTAAATCTAAAAGTTTAGAATTTAGATTTAGTCACAAGATTCTTCATTAGTAATAAACTAAAACAAGAATAACATGGTGTTTTGCAAGAAAACATCATTAGGTAATAAACTAAAACATCAGATGAAGTTGACAATTTCAAAAATCATGAATCCTCCATCCAACACTTGAAGACAAGTTCTCGAGGTGTTGCAAGCCATAGAAGGATTTATGATGCACTTCTACACTGATCTCACAAGCAGTATTAGTGAATCGTGAATCGTACAGTAAATCGGAAAAGGTAAGATTTTGATTTAATCGTAAATCGTAAATTTTATAAAATTATAAATATATGTATTTAAATTAATAAATATTCATAACTTATACCCAAAAAGAATCAAAATGTAAGAGTGCACTTTCATTGGTAGGTCCAAAAGAAATTTCCTACAAAAAATAAGCCCAAAAGAAAATTACTAATTAAATCAAGCCCAAATGAAATAATGAAACTAAATTAAGCCCAAATGGAACCCAAATTCCATTCAATTTCATTTCAGTTTCATTTCAATCTCATTTCAATATCATTCAACTTAATTGGTTTTGATCTTGATTCAATCGAGTTAGAGAGTAGCAGCGATGATGAACTCAACATCATCCCTTATCGCACTGTTGACGAAATCCTCAACGACTCGGAATCCTCTTCTTCTTCCTCATCCTCTTTTTTGTCTTCTTTAAATCAACCCTTCTTTGTCGTCGGCGAGTTGGAGATGGGTGAAGAAGACGATGAAGAAGAGTGAAGAAGCAATTTGAGGCAGAACGATGAAGATCTGAGCAAAACAGATGATATGAAGCGAAACAGATGAAGATTTGAAACGGAACCAACCTGATGAACCAATCTTAGCCGGATCTGATGAGGATATAAGCCGATATGTTCTTCATTTCTCCTGTACAAAGCATAAATCAAACGACTGCTTTCCTATCGCGATTTCAACATTGAATCGTCACCGATTCAGTCCGAGTTAGGTAAAGCCCGATTTGTTGGGCGATTCACATCGTTTGTGTGCTGACTCGAGTCAAATCGACGATTTGACTCGCGATTCATACAACACTGCTCACAAGGATGGCTTGCTTGAGAGTGAATTATTGATGACCCTTGGAGAGAGAGAGTGAAGTAGAAAAGAAAATATTGAATCTAGATCAAAGAAAATTTTCAGGAAAAGATCAACAATGCCTTGAAGTTTAACAAGTGTGAGACGAGAGAAATACCAAAGCACAAGAGTATCTCCCCTATGAGCCAAAAAGTTTTTTCAATGAGAGGAGGGTTGTATATATAGATTTTTTGAACCCTTGATCCTCAATGTTGGGATGAGAAGCAGATAGTACAAAATACAATGCTTCTAGTTAGAAGCAGACTTATGAATCAAGGGTTCTAACTAGTAACAAATCTTAATCGAGCAAAAGCTAAATTCTGAGAGCTAACTCGGTTCTTTAACCTCCAAAGTAGCCTTATAAGCCTTTTGGCATAGATGCCATTGAGTTTAAAATGAGCTTTGCAGCTTCTTGTAAGCACGATACCTATTCTCTCAACTAGCAACTGCTATTCCCTCAATCTCTCTCTTCATGTCAACTTCTCAACTAGCCTTCAGCAAACCTCTCTCTTCATCTCAACTTCTCAACTAGCCTTCAGCAAACCTCTCTCTTCATCTCAACTTCTCAACTAGTCTTCACCAAACCAGAGGGACCAATACAATAGAAAACAATTCAACGGCATATTGTTCTTCTATGGCAAAAGATTAAGTGAAACGAGATCTAGGGATTAGACAACACGTACATGCAATGGAGCAGCTGCACCATCATCGTCCTCATCTGGAGGAGCTTCACCATTAAGATCAAGATCAGAAGACCGTTTCCACTCTGGAGTTGGAGGACAAGTGATTGATTCAGGCTTTCTTTCATGATAAAATGTGTATAGTGCATCAATATAGTCTTGTTTATAGATTCCTGGAGGGCGTGCCTGAGCAAAAACTTGAATTGCCTGTCAAATAGACAATCCAACATGAAATCTTGTAAGTAAAAAAACTATCTAATTCAGATGAAGAGCTTAACTCAAACAATAAATCGGACAACTTACCTCTGTCACTGAAAATCGCTCAAAACGCACAAGATAGTGAACAATCATATAACCTGTGCGATTATGCCCATGAGTGCAATGGACAAGAACATACTTCTTTAACTGTTTGCGGCGTGCTTTAAACTGGAAGACCTAAAAAACAAAAATTCAGTTAAAATCATTAGTTTTTTTGCCTTCTCAATTAAAAAGCTTGAGCTAAAAATTTATGCTTTAGGGTACATTTTATTGCAGAGAATGACGAGTGTAATCATTTTATTGCGGAGAATGATGAGTGTAATCAACACGACTAAACCTAAAATTTTGGGGTAAACATAGAGTGAATTTATAATTATTGTTGTTACCTTCATTTTTTTATTTCTAATTAGTAATTACTGCTACAAACATGCCCAGAGACAAATAGATGGTTGTTTGTCTCCTAGCATCCACACCGCCTATAAGTCGCATGCAGACTTGCTTCGACTGCGATCCAAATAAACAACTACACTAATCATGCCCGAAGGCTTATCAATGATGGAACAAAAGAACTCCTCATAAAATACAAATGAAATTCACTAAACAATACTAGTGAGTTTAGAGCAGCAACATCCCATGAAAGGGGAGTTGGTGTTGGACCAACTAAGCTGGGGACTGCATCAGAATGGTAGTGGGTTCAGCTTTGTGGGATCAGAAGTGAGACAAATTCGAAATCTTCGCTTGCGGAGTGGAGCCTCTGACATGGCCAAAATCCGATTCTTAAGTTTTGAATTTTATTTCAGGCAGAGCACCCTGATCCCTCACAGCCTAAGCCTAATGAGCTCCATTTTCACTACTGCTCTAATTAGCTATCAATAAAATCTATTTGTTTTGCCAAGCACTGGTCATATAAATCATGGTAACGTCATGTGACAATAAATTCCTGAATATGCACCACTTCCATTCAATCGAAAAAGTTTGGGTGAAGTGTTTTCAAAAAATGTTTAGGGCATTCTTTGAAGTCGAACACACTACAAATTTTATTGATAATCAAGGGAAATGAACAAGCAAATAAGAAAACAAAACAAGATTACAAAAGTGCAGTATCCCACCTAAATATTAAAAATCAGAAATAATATTCTGAATAGTTTTAAGAGCTGAAACCCACTGCCATGTCTCTTTTATGGTTACAAAAAATTCTTTCCAAATTGCCTGAATCCCTCTCTGCTAAATCCATGTTCCTACTCTTGAGAGGATTTTTTGTTCCATCCTAACAACCAATCACAGATTGTGCCCTGAATAGGCCAATCCACAATGAAGTCACTCAGAAAAGTTGCCCACACATCCTAAGCAGTCTTACAGTTGATTATGATAACTCTCCCCACAAAGCACGGGGCAGTGTTCGAACCAAATCTTGTTAATGTTGTCAGTGATAAAGGAACTAGACCATGTTTCATAAATAAATGGAAAATTGTCTTTCGATCTGATTTCATCACACATTTCTCATTCTAAATATTGATTGTATCACCTTTACCAAGTTTAAAAGAAGTGTAACTGTGAAAAATTAGCCTAAAAATTGGACTGTTTTCTAAACTCCATACTCATTGAAAATCTATCATGATCTTCTCAATCCTTACAACTTTTGACGGAGGTAAATAGGAATGTGTGGATTATAAAAGGAATACAGCTTTGGAAAATAATTGGTTTTCCAAGTTGGAAGCTGTGCAGTTAAAAGGGCGTTATAACGCCGATGTAACGCTTAACGGGGGTGAGCCATTACGTTATGACATTATTACGTTATGGTATCACAGCTCGGATATAACAACGTTATATGACCGTTATTCAAATAACATTTTTTTTTCAATAACGCCGTTTTAATGTTTTGTTCTAATACATTAAAAAAATCACCAATTTCATTATCGATCGAACCAGAACCAGAACCCTAGACTCATAGGAAAGAAGAATGACCAGAGCTCGCCGTCACCAATCGACAAAGCCAGCCTCGCCGTTTCACAGAGAGCGAGAGAAGAAGGGAAGACGAAGAGTCGATCACACTCTTTGTTGCAATCTCACTCTCTCACACGAAGGGAATATGTTTTTTATTAATGTTTTTTGTTTTTGAATTTAATGTTATGAACATGAATACATGATTTACTTTTTTAACTCTATAATAAATTAATACTTTGTGGGGTTATTAAAAATATATTTAAAAGATGTTCCATTATATACCGTTATATCCCGATATATCCCGTTATGGGTCCGTTATCCATTTTAAATGCATAGGTTGGAAGTCCATTTTCCACTCTCGATGACCTCATCCAACACCTTACCCACCTTATTTCGACGAGTTATCTCGAAATATTTTGTGATTTTTGTAAATTTCGGTATTTCGTGTAAAACCCAACAAGTTAAGAAGCAAATTACATTTTTTCAGCCGAAATATTTCATCCATTTTTTAGACTTTGATATTTCGTGTAAAACCCAAAAAATTATGAAGAAAATTACATTTACAGCGATACTTGTGTACTCAGGCTTCATTTTATATATATATATATATAATGTGTTTATTAGGTTTATTTACTTGTATTTTACTTTTCCGCGTATTCATATACATTTGACATATTCTTGAAATTATTACGTTGTTTCTACATACAACCTATGCAGTTAAAACAACGTTATAACACTGATTTAACTCCGATATAACGCTTAATGGGGGGAGTCGTTACGTTATGTCATTACCACGTTATAGTATCATAGCTCCGATATAACAGCATTATATGGTTGTTATTGAGATAATGTTTTTTTCAATAACGCCGTTTTAACGTTTTGTTCTAATACATAAAAAAAATACCCATTTCATTTTCGATCGAACAAGAACCCTAGACTCATTGGAAAGAAGGAACGGAGCTTGTCGTCGTCAATCGACAGAGAACTAGACCTCGCCGTTTGACAGAGAACGAGAAAAGAAGAGAAGAAGACGAAGAGTCGATCACACTCTTTGTTGCTATCTCACTCTCATACGAAGGGAAGGTGTTTTTTTATTAATGTTATTTTATTTTTGAATTTAATGTTATGAACATGATTTACTTTTTTTACTCAATAATACATTAATACTTTGTGGGAGTATTAAAAATATATTTAAAAACTATTCTGTTATATACCGCTATATCCCGTTATAACCTATAATGCTCTTGGAACATTATGGGTTGTTATTCGTTTTAACTGTATAGCATACAACGAAATATTAAATAAAGGCAAAAAACCAAAATTACTTCGAAAGAAGAAATCACAATTTTTGCCCACCAGATTATGGAATCGGGGTATCAAACTGTCCAACTTGAAAATGTTTTTAAGGTTTGGAACGTCTTAGAGCATGAATACATAGGACTTTATCAATATATGTATATGCATTTTCATATAAAAAAATCAAGTCTATAAATCAATTAATAACCAATAATTCACATATGTATGAATTAGATAATGTAACTGATTTTCTAAAAATAACATAATTACAAATATATGTTATGTTGCACGATACACCTAAAACAAAAATAAACAAGTAGACGTATACTTCGAAAAATTAAAAAAAATAAACAATCGAAGTGGAGTATATTTTAAAGGTGGTAAAGCAAGCATTGGAGCATCAAACGGATTGGTTATATAGAGAGCATGAGTTTAACTTGGTCAAATTGCAATTTTATGGCAGATCCGTCAAAATGTGAATTGGAAGCGAGTGGGCCACATGGGCAATTTACGAGACTAATATCGATACAGACTTGGCTCTGTGTTGTGCTCCTAGACGGATGCCTACAAGGGGGTTGGAAGGGGCTTAGAGACTTAGAGTCACAACCAAAAATATTAGTCAGAGTGCCCACATGATCAATCTGGTTTTTTTATTTAAGGTAAAAATTTTATTAATGGATCTTTGCATAGTAAGGCTCCAAAATAACTATCCCAACTTGCCATACAAAGATTCAAAATACATTCTCTTGAAAAAGGAATATGAGATACCCAACCCCAAAAGCGTAATCAAAACCTCCACTAGTATTGTTACCCATCCCACCGCTTTGTTGTTAAAATTCATGTTATACCTCTCTTTCCATATCGTCCAGTTAAGCGCAAAAAGAAACACCCTCCATAAAACCTTCTTTTTTGCTAATAAATGTGAAGAGTCATTCAACAACTCAAAAGTTCAACCATCAAAGCAAAGCATCGTCTAATACACTCCAACACTCCTTAAAAATAAACGACAAACTGATGACCCACCCGCAATGAATTTGGTCTGTGCTCTCGGAATCTAACATGCACAACCTACATACCATGTCAATATTCATTCTTCTATGTATTAACTCGACTTTAGAGGGCAATCTATTCCATACAACTGTCCACATAAAGAAAGCTATTCTAGATGGACAATTCTTCTAAGGGTCTATTTGGTAGCATGGAAAACAAACATGGGAATTGAAACCGTCCCCGTAAATTTTGAATCGTGGGTCAAAGAATTGGATTCCCATGAGAGATGGGAAAACTTGTCACACATAAAAATAAATTCCACTGGTTAAATAAACAACCAATAGTGCAAAACCGCTTGACATAGGAAATGGATTCCATTTCCCTTGAAAAATCTTCTACCAAACAGACCCTAAGATAGTTTAATTGAAAATTATGAGTTGCATCAATGGGCATATGATTTCTTGCCAGACTTGCAAAACATGAGCTCATTAAAAAGTCTGTATGTGTATCTTCTTTCCATGTTCATTTGCCATCCACATCCTATCACCTAACTCTCTTAGTGAGAATCACAAACTCATATGCTTCCCTCACATAATATTATTCCTTCTAAAACGAAAATCCCACTGCATATCCACCCACAGTTAGATGACCAAACTCCATAATCCCATCAAAAAAATATATATCTGAGGTATTGTAAGAAAAAAAAAATGTAATATCACCATAATAATAAAATATACTTCAAGTCCACCAAGATATCAATATAACCCATTTTTTATACACCGCAACAACGACAAAACAAATCCCAATTCACATGGTCCTAGGTCTTCTCAAAATCTATTATGACACAACCCTGATTTCTGAACCTTAACCTTGAATCTATTAACATTCTGATGTAGCGTTGCAATAACATTGCAACAGGGGAATCAAAATTTTTGTAAGGAGCCACTTTGCATCGCAAATTCCTTCCCCAAACTGAATTTCGCCTCACAGCGTTGCAACGTGGCTTTCAGAAAGCCACAGCACACCGACTGTTGGGGTGCCAATCACCAGTTATTTATTATTTGTTAATACTTAACTTATTATTATATATTAATTTAATAATCGGTGTTTTAATAAATAACAAATTAAATACGAATACAACCTAAAATACCAATCAAACTTTGCTTCCCTAAATTGCAATATGATCTTGTAAAAAGACTAAATGTCTTCGTATTTTGCAATAAATTTGTTGCTTAATTATCATGTTCTTGCATTATGGTGTTATGGATTGGTTCTTAGTAGCCATGTTTACCTTGTTTGAATTATGGTTTATTAGTAGCATAATTCATAAAAATATTATAGTTTCGCCGCAACTCTCGCAATGGGCGACGGTTCTCCGCGACTCTCACTTTAGACAACATAGCTTATTCGCAACCATAATTCTATCCAAGATTTGTCTATCCTTCACAAAAGCTCCTTGATTAGGCCCAAACACCAAATTTGTACACCCTTTCAAACTTTCTAGCCATTGCATTTATTATGATCTTATACATACCGCCAACCAATCATACGCCTTTTTTCGGGACTAAAGTAATGAAGGATGCATTACGTTTCCAATCTATAAAGAAAGAATTTTGCACTTTTGTTACGATATCCATTGCATCTCCACTCCTAACACTTTTAAGAAAAAACCCATAAGAAAACCATCTAGACCGCTCCCACAACTTTTAATAGCAAATTTCTCTTGCCAAGGAATCACCATCTAGCCCATCCTTCTCCTCTTATGAGTTGTTATAAAAAACCAAACCCTCCAAATCCGGTCTCCGTTCACCAGGATCTTAATACTTTTCAAAGAAATCTACAATATGGTCTTGAATAACACTTTGATCATCAACTAGAACCCCATCAATATTCAACCTGGAGAGATAAATCGGTTTTCTTCTCAAAGAAGTGAACGCATGAAAAAACTTTGCATTAGCATCACCCTTTAACCACTTAACTCTAGATTTTCTTCTCCATTTAGCTTCGCCCTCCCTAAAAAACTTGTATACTTCCAAATTCATAGTTGTTCGTGCATGAATCTCAACCAAAGATAATGCACCCCCTTCTTATTTCCTATCTAGTGTCGTTATCTTCTCCAGTACAATCCCAATATACCCTCCTCCCTCACTTTTACTTGTTTACACCATTCACTCATTTTGCCTTTAATATCAAGTTTATAGCAGAACTTGAAGATTATCCTCCACAAGTATACAAACTCCATTGATTTATCAAAGGCGATAACTAGTAATCTTCAACACATCCCATGTCAAAACGAAACAAAACTTTCTTAGGCCGGCTCAAACCTGCTTCTAGAAAAATTGGAGTGTGACCAGAACCCACTCTTGGAACAATACGTAGTGTTACATTACCCGATCATCTTCCAACTTATTATCAACCATGAATCTATCAAGCTTCCTCAATATAGTGAGCCCCACGGAGCCAAAATTCATCCACGAAGTCGGAAATTTTGTGCATGCTTCTACTAATCACCTAACTATTATTTATCTCTTCAATAAACCTAACAACATTAAAATCCCCTCCGATCATCCATGGAAACTGCCACAACCATCTTGCAACACCCAGTTCCTACCAAAATTGAGTACGCAGCCTTCTATCGTTAGGACCATATACCTCAACTGCCACCAGTGTAATCAAGGCGACCGCCTAGGCGCGCCTCAAGGCGTTATTATAGAATTCCGCCTCAAAGTGAGGCAATGCGATGCGGTGAAATGAGGCGTCCGCCTCAGCCCTAAAAATGATTGCAACCAGCCCAGTTGCAGCAAAAGAGATTGCAACCCACTCTATAATTGGGTTTTAGGTTTCTTGGTGTAATACTTGTTGCTCCTCCTTGCTGTTGCCGGCAGAGACTCAAGATTCTTCATCTCCTCCTTGCCTTCAAATAAGGTATTCCCAAATAACAAATAAACAAAACATGATAAAACGTTTTTAAGTTTTGATAAATTTGTCACACTTTTTTTTAATATTTTTTGGAGAAAACATATCAATATATCATGTTTTGATCAGTCTGTGACCAACATCAATCTTGATTTTTCATAGGATAGTTCAATAATTTTTATACTTTTAGAATACCAATAGTGATCATTGTGAATTTTTACCAACCATTCCAACAATTACTTTTAACAAATGCTCAATATTCTTAAGTTTCTTTCAAGATTATTGATTTTTAATGGTTTAGTGAACATTTGCAAGTTACTTGACACTTATGTAGTGCATCTTTTCACTATGTTATGCAACTTTATTATATTTACATTTCGATTCTAGGTAATTGTCACTTTTGTATGATGTTTACTACTATGCAAGGAATGTGATTTCTCGAAAATGTCGAAATTTCACAAAATATTTCTTTTTTTCCAATTACCAAAATTTCTTTTGAAATCCGAAATATTCATTTATTTCGTTAGGCCAATCACAAATTTCCTATATTTTAACCTATTTTAACCTTAGTTTAGTATTAAAAAAAAATTATATAAGTAATTCTCATTGCAATATATTGTGTATGACATTATGAGTCTTGTGATACTTTTTATGTAGTATGTAAAAGTTTAAAATGGTTAAATTACATTTGATAACTTCAAAATTACAACCGAAATTTTTATGTTTTTTTTGTACACTACGAAATATTGCTTAAAATCAACTTACCGAAATTACCACTAAAAACGAAAATACAATCCTTGCTACTATGTTGATATGTTTCAATTTATTATATAAAAAATGTTAAGACCGCCTCATGCCTCAAGCATTTTCAGGCACGTCCGCCTCGCCTCAACGCCTTAACTGTATTGGTTGCCACCATCTGAAATCATCAATTTTACTTCTGCATAGTAAAGACAGAAAATGCACCATCCAAAACATCTTCAACATCTATTATTTGACTGTCATCTTCACCATCACCCCATATGATCAATCTCTTGACTGCCAACGACTGAAGATTTACGAAAATTAATCCTCATTGGCATCCCAAAAAAGAATTGTTCCTTGGAGAATTATTATATTTGGATAGAAGTATTGTCTGGAGTCACTTTGAATCAACTAAACGAGCCCAGCTCACAAGCTCTTTGCATCATCAAAGAGATCCCTTCAATCACCATGTGGAAACAAAGGAGAAAAAGTGGATCTCCCCGTCTCATCAACTTCCTCCATTTGTTGGGAAACCCCATCCTCTCCAACACAAGCCGCATAGGACCAAGCTACAATGTCAATGGCTTTGGCAAAGTCTAGCTTCATTCCATTCCCGGGAAACCATTCTCTTCTTGAATTCACCAATTCATTGGCCATGAGAGGACCGTCACTTATCTGCCTCCCCATCTTGGGAAGCACATTGGAAGGTAGATTTGAAGTGAAACACCATTTTCAATCTATAAGCCAGGACCTTTGGTATCACTCCCTTGAGGACGTTGATTGGTCCGGAATCAGAGATTGATCGAATATCATTATTCTTACAGATCAATGATATGATTGTTGTGTTGAGTCTCCAAGCCAAGATGAATTTCAGATTGAGGTCTCTGATGATCCTTATGATGTTTTCCTAATAAATCTTCAAGTTTTCAGGTAAAATTCAACAGTGAACAGATGTTGCTCATTTGGTTCATCAATTGGAAACTTTCTAATGTATCTATTGGCTCGCACAGAACCCTTATTAAAGAAATGAAATATGTTTGCCATAATGAAGATTGCAGTATCAAAACTGTTCAATCAAAAAGAGTACTAAAGGCACAGTAGTTGGGCAGACATTTCAAGTTGACGTCACCTTGAAACTACATCTCAATAAACAATGAGCTACATTATTTGTTTTTGGATAGTTTCCACAGTTAATTGGTACAATATGTTTAACAGGTATGCAATATGTTTCACAACTTATACTTTGTCATATCTAAGAACTATTAGCCTCATATCCAAAAAAAAAAAAAAAAAAGATAAGTAAAACAAAGAACAACTATTCAATGTTTAATTTTACACATGGTCTTCAGAATCATCTTACATGGCTGAAAATATCAAAAGAAAAGGCAGATATGTAAAGTATGAAATCAGGATCCTTAAAAGAATAAAATACAGACAATGGAACTCATCCTGAAACAGCATGCAGTCCAAAAGATGTAACAGATGCAGCAATGGCACAAAAAAACCCCAAAAAGCCAGTCTAATTTATAAATCAGCACACACATAGATCCAGACGATCTGATGTCATCCATGGGAATAGTATGTCAATTATAACAATTGACATAGCCAAAGCTGATATCAGATGTTAGATAAATAAATAGCAATGTCTGAAATTACTGTTTGTCAATGTGATTAAGAAAAATCCGATATTTGTAATACAATTACATTTAATTAGAAAATATGCTTGGTAATACCAATTCAAATTTCTTGACTCTAGAAATGACTAATCATAAATCCCTTAGTTCCACCTGGGCTCATGTTCTCACCACGTTAGGAACTGACGAACTGCTACCTATCCATTATATATATACTATTTAATCTTGACAAAATATCAAGGAAAGAAATCTCGAATAAGACTACATATTTATTCATCCCAAAACTTAGAATTCAGATGAATGAACAACCGCTATTTAATTAATAAATTCACTAGATTTCTGAATCAAGAAATAAGTCAATAAGCACATCCAAATGATAAACAAATGTTCCGTAATTTGGATTGTTGGCTTCTATAAGATTTAGAAACAGAATAGAATCACATAGCAGAGAAACGACAGTAAATAAATGTGCCAATGCATTCACAGTTGCTGAACTTACCTCCCAGACAAATTTATTTACAGATTGATTATCTGGCACAGAATCCCTTCCTTTGCATGCAATCTACAACGTAATAAAAGAAAAATAACTCAATTACTTTGAATCTGAACAGGCAATAAGTCGAGGCCATCCACAAGAAAAATTATATAAAGATCCACATCTCACCTTAAAATGTTTAATGCCTTGCTTCTTCCAATCTGCGACATTGTAGTAGCGAGTAGTGTTTGTCAAATCTATTACAAGACCTAGCTGTGAACATGCATAAAAAGTAACATTAGCAAAACTCAACATGCAACAAAGGAGAAGGCCCAGCATATATGAAATTCCTAATGAACTAATGAGCTATGTAACAAGGACACCTCACTCTCAAAATAATTCCCGTGTCAGACACTTGGACACTCGTTGGACGCTTTTCTGATACTCACTCTTGGATCAACTTTTCACATAGCTTTCAAAGGTTTCAATTCTTTATTACATGTTACAAAAGTCATTGCTTCAGATCAATTAGGGAAATTCTATTATCTGATTTTATGTTGATGGGGGCTCTTTTATTTTGAAGATAGTTGCTATGTTGTAGTGTCCTGTTTTAGTTCAGTAATTGCCTCATTCTCTTCTACCCTGATCCTTTGGTATCCTGTTTTGCTTTTCCCAACCAAAAAAAGGGACATCTTGATGTTAGGGATGAATAAGGAATTGTGCTTTTCATTTTACAACCTTAGTGCATATCTTGATTCTTTCGTGCACAATTAGTTTAGCTTAGGATTTAAGATATCTGGAACTTGCAGTTTTTAGTTCACTAATCAAGAGTCGCATTTGAGTGTTAAGTTTTAACTATTAAATTATTTTCAGAGTTACTCGACACAAGAGCCGACTCGTCCAATTTCCAATCATTTGGTTCTCTCCTAAACCCTAAATATAAGAGAACCATCAGACATCTGTGATTGAACCTCTTGAATAAGATGATCTCAATGGTCCAATAGTGCATATAAAGCCACGAAAACCACAGATCTTCACAAACTAAACCCTATTGTCTACACCTAATTTGAACCCAACCTTTCCCAAAGGACCCAAACTCCTCTACTCCCAACATAATGTTATTCCACATGTCACACCCATGAGCGCCTCTGACATCGCCACTCTCCCACTTTACTATCATATCTAGCAACAATTACCCTCTTCCAAAGGCAACTTTAAAAGGAAACTTTAACTTTCTGATCATGACTAATGCAATTAATATTTTTAATGAGAAACTTAGCTTCCAAAGTCTTGCTAGAACTAGTTAACAACTTCTTTTTGGTAGAACCATTTAATCACCACTGATGAATTATTCAAAATCTTATCTTCACTGTATTGGGAAAAAAACACAAAACAATTCGACCCGGCCTGACAAATATGGGATCCAAAGCAAGTCGGATATTGATATCCGTTTAGAAACTAGGTAGGGTATTTATGCATTCACTAAATGATATTCGGATGGGTCAATCCGGATCTGGGTCCACCTTTTAAAATTTTGGCCCTGGGTCACACCTTATTTGATTGTGATCCAACATACATGCCCTAGTTGTCATGTAATTTATTGTTTTCCAAGTTGTGACATGTATTATGTATTTGTTTCGGTTGATCGATAAAGCTCAAGGAAAAAAATCATGTAGCATGAACAACTAATTTAAGTGATAAAAGCTTTAAAAAGTGCCAAAAAAATTATTAATCATATATTACCTATTAAAAACAAATGGACAGATTTGGCATCAATAAAATACATGCAATACTTAGTTTTTTGCTAAACGAAAACCTAGACTTTGATTAAAATATAGTGGACTTACTTCCCTTGCTCTTTGCTGTATCACATGTCTCAAAGAGTATCTTTTACCAGGAATGACACAGTCATTAAAATCGTCACCAAGAGGAACTTTAGATGGGACCAAGAGGTCTAAAATAGGCTTTCCAACAGAAGGGCACTCCAACCAACCTGTAAATTGAGATTTCTATGAGAGTATGAAAAACATTCTGACTGCCTGCCAAATCAATTTAAATCAACCACAAAAACTGATCAAGATTCAAGAATACTGAAAAAATCATTACTGCTAAGATACCCAAGGCTAGAGGCATAAGAACAATTTTGAATCAATTAAATCAGTCACAAACATTCATCAAGACAGCTAGGAACCTATAAAAGGAGAAAGCCTGCTAACCCTTTTTTGGTTTCTCATTCTTGCACATGAATGGGAGTCACCAGTTTGAGGCAAGATATTAGAAAGTTAATAAAATTTTATTTATTTGTGTTATATTCAGTGAGTATTCTCACGTCCGTTGTTAGGATGAAGGCAATATTAGCATTAGGGTTTTTGCATTTAGGAATATAAATAGACTTACTCCACTCTTTTGTACTCAGTTGTCAAGTAGATAATGGGTTAAGATTCAGAGTTTTAAGGGTGTTGAGGGAATTCCTCCCTTTTAGTAACTTTGGCGTTTTCTTATTATTGAGTCAACTGAACCTAAAGGCATTGCTGTTGTCCCAGATATTAAGCCCCATATCAGTATCGCACTTCAAACTCAATCAGAAAATCCTTCACTCTGATCACAAGAACGATCTCTTTCAAAGCCAGTGAGTATGATGTTGGGCGTATACTATATTCCATACATTTTTGTTGTATTCCATGAATCTTCTAGGTACCAATTTTAGTATTAAGGTTTGCTTCTTGCATTTGGAATATATTATAAAAAATAAAAAATAAAAAAAAGGCTTATGTCACTTTTGTACTTGGTTGTCATAAATTAAGTGGAGTTTTCTTGTGATTGCTTTCACCACAAGATTAAAGATTCAAACACACAGGGTTAAAAGATGTAATTAATATCTCAAGTTCGAACTCAAAAAAGCATGTATGCGACTCTGAATACAAATACCAATATGCAGGTAGAAAAATCATACACCTACCGGGAGGAAGCTTGCTTTTATCATAAGATCTGAAGTTTCTATTTTGAACTACAGGGTCTCTTTTTTGAGATTTAAATACTGTCTTGGTCTTTGGCGACTCATCTGGGTATTCTCTTTTCATTCGTTGACGCCTTTCCTCACGTTCCTAGGGCAAAGTACCAAAATCAATAATGAGGCACAAGACCAAATGGGTGTTAAATTAACATATAGAAAGACAGATAAAAATCTGTTTTGCTAAACAAGAATATGAAGATCACATACATGGAAATGGATAAGTCGGTAATTATAAGAGAGTTTTAATTTAAAATACTTCGACCTTGATAATAAAGCAGCCATCTTTTAAAAGCAAAACACATGAGTGTTGCTCATTGCAAACAAAGTTAACGATTGCTTCTTTTTCTCCTCTCATGAATTATGATCATTAAAATGAAGATGTACTATCAATGAAATAAAAAAGAATACAAAAGCAACAACAACGAGTATTGACCATATGGTTCGAAGGGAACAACAAGTGGATTGAACATGGCCTCTACCCCCTCCATAGATAAATGGTAGAAATCTTCAACTGCCAAGTTTGCCCTTGTTTTGCCTTATGGATGAAGCCTCAGGAACAAGAAGGCTTTCTTTATACACACATGAAACTTACAACCTGCACAGACTTTCCCAATAAAAAATACACACATGAAACTCCAAGCCTGTGATGACATTCCACACGTGACGCCAATGCCAAACCAAGGATTTGATTTCCCCACAAAGAGAGAGCATCATTTTTCCTATCTTTGATGATTTTGTTGTTACTATTTCAAAATAACCCAGAGTGAGGCTAGCGACACTCTAATCCATATCCAGGATCCCTTGAGGGAGCAACCATCCTTGTTCCAATTGGCAACCCTAGTTGGAAAAGAATTGCACATGGGGATAAGAGCTGAAGATTGAGAACAATGATAGCCATCATTGAGATACCACTCTGGAAGAGCTAGAATTCTAAACTTGTGTTAGAGCCAAAGGACATTCTCAGGTAGACAAGTTTTATGGGGCATAGGCCTCCCAAAAGGTAACGGAGGCATGCAAAGGTTTCCCTTGACTGACGGTTCTGCTCAAGGTAGAAGTTATGTAATGTACCGTTGTGTTATTAATATTTTGATTGAAGTTCCTTCTTTCTTAGAGTGCGAATAGGTATGAAGAAAGGGAAGGTGAAGAAATAGGTGCTCAATTGTTTTAGGATCCCTTTCACACAAAGCACGTCCCTTTCTTAATGAGATTGTCAATGGTCAGAATCTTTCCATGGGCCAGGGACCAAATAAATAAATTAACTCTAGCAGGGGCTTCCAACCAGAACATATTGCTTCCACAGAGAGAAGGAAGATGGGCACTGTTACTGGAAAAAAAAAAAAAGTGAAGTTGAAACTGCTTTTGATGGCAGCTATCCACTGATAATTTCCCACTTTTATCATTCCAACACCAATCCCCCTCCTTTTACTGGAACTAAAAGGCTTTCAATCTTTAACCATTGTGAACTTACAAAGGCAAGCAGAACCAAATGTATATATGAGCCTAAAAAGAGCTTTAACATGTTAATTTTTGGGCTATTTCATTTTCTTAAGTACTTTTGTATTGTAATATAAAGCAAACTATTGATGAAGCCAATAGGTGGTTCATAGGTATAACTCAAACAGGGAAAACTTCACGTAATCAGATTCTTTATTTTAAGCAAGACAAGAAAATAGAACGTGTTTAATATATATTCAAGAAAGCAAAAGGGAGTGAGGGATGCATAAGGTTAGAGAAACCAATCGAGCGATGCTAGTTAAGTGGCTATGGAGATTTGGAACTGAGCAAATTGCACTCTGGAGGAAGATCATAGAGCAAAACTATGGACAGGATGGCTTTGGTTGCTTTGCTATAGAGGTTAAAACAGTTTATGGATGCCCCTTTGAAGATGTAATCTCCTACAAAGAAGGAATGGTCTGAAAGTGGATTTCTGGAAAGACGTAATTGGATATTTTATCAACCCCTTCTCCTTTGTTTCCCTAGCATCTATGCAATTACCAGCACAAAACAAGGGCAGTGGTTCATTTCAAACAGTCACAGACTAACAGGGGATTCTACAGATTGGGAATCTTGTTCCGAGAAGAGGATTCTAGGGATTGGCATCTTGCTCTGAGAAGAGAACTTAAGGATTGTAAAGTACCCCAACTCATTGAGTTTATCAACCCTCTTCAGTTGGCGGCCATAAACAAAGAGAACAATGGGTTTGGAACCATGGCAAGTTCTTGGGCAAGAAATCCAAGACAATATCAAGACAATCATGAGCATGATAGACAGTATCAATGCTGGGGTGATGGGCTATGAGTATGAAGCATTATGGATAGACTATAGGATGGCACAGATCAACACAAACATGACTGGAAGTTCAACTTTAGAAGAAACTTCAATGAGTGGAGATTGAGGAGCTAGCCAACCTTCTATCCACCATTGAAGCAAAGGCCCCCAATGATGATAAGGATAGGTTTGTATGGGAGAGGAAGGGCAATCAGCAGAATGTTCGAGTTCGCTGAAAAAATTGCTAGAAGTCATGGGATCCTCTCATTACTGGTAAATAAAACAAGATTTGGATCACACATCGTCCTTCACTATGCAGTTAAAACGGATAATGGACTCATAACGGTCCAAGAGCGTTATAGGTTGTAACGGTATATTTTTTAAATATATTTTTCATACCCCCACTAAGTATTATAGAGTCAAAAAAGTAAATCATGTTCACAACATTAAATTCAAAAACATCAAAACCTTAATAAAAAATGTGAGATTGCAACAAAGAGTGAGATCACAACAGAGAGTATAATCGACTCTTCGTCTTCATCCCTTCTTTTTTTCTCGTTCTATGTCACCGGCAAGGTCTTATTTTCTGTCGATCGGTGACGACGGGCTTTGGTCCTTCGTTTTTCCTCTAAATCTAGGGTTTTGGTACAGTCAAGAATGAAATGGATAAACTTTTTATTTTTTTAATGTATTAGAACAAAACGTTAAAACGGAGTTATTGAAAAAAATGTAGTCAAAATAACGGCCATATGACAACCATTATATCGGAGCCATGATATCAAAACGTGATAATGTCAAAACATAATGGCTCACCCCCGTTAAGAGTTATTTCGGCATTATAACGTTGTTTTAACTACATTCAAGCTTTGTGAACTGTCATCCAAGGGAAGATTCTCAGGTGGATAATCTGGAAAAGAAAAAGGGGGGAGGAATCCCACCTCCAAATCACTATGTACTATGTGGGGAAAATGAAGAGATTGTGAATCACAAATTAATCAACCGCAAATATGCTATGGGCAGCTTTCCTAATGAATTCAATGTGCATTGGCCTATCTAAGGCTCCATTCAGAAGTGGTTGATATGTTTGAATTTGAACAACCTCCCATCAGTCAAAAAGTGAATTGGGCAAAGGGATATACTTTGTCTCCTGGGCAATTTGGAACGAAATAAAAAATAAATTAAATTTTTAAAAAAAAAAAAAAAAAAAGATTCAAGGGAAGAATCTCTAAGTTGAGAGATTCTTTCAAACCAGCAATAGGGTATGGGCATGAAAGCATACCGAATGTGACCTTTGATCTCCTCATGTTTAGTTGACATACATAATTTGGTTGCTGCATAATTTTCTTTTAGTTTGTTCCTTAACTTAGTTGTGTTTCCTATGATCATCAATAAAATATTGTGTGTTTGATATAAGATATATATATAGTATGATGTAGAGGGTAAGGGGGAAGGGTGAACTGATGTAATCGTGTTACTGTACGGTGGTATTTATCCCCATTTTGGACTTCATTGTAACTTTTTAAGTGTGCAATGAAATATTATCTTTTAAAGAGAGAAAAAAAAAACAAAAAAAACCAAAATCTTCTTCCTCATGCTTCCTTTTGTTGTTTGTTGAGATCATCTCCAAAAAGAATATTGTAAAAGGAAGAGTTAACATTATAGTATAACAATCACCCTTTTCTGATCGACAAAGTTCCCCAAAGCGTTCAAACAAACCTTTCTCAAATCTACCCATGTAGAATCCACCCGGGTAACCCTGTCTGCATCCCTGTTTTATTTCCTTCAATCTTTTTGTTTTTGTATATGTTGTAGGTTTGATTACACTTTACCTAAAGTTGTCTTTGATTGTAAAACAGAGACGAGACAGACATAACCAGCAAAATCAACAACACTAAAAAACTACATGAATAAGACAAACAGGAAATTTTCAGTGAGGAAGAAAAATTACTCTGCGCATTGTTTCAACAGCACTTTCTGCACGCTCTTCGAGTGCACTTTCTTGGGCATGTCCATCAAAGATATCTTCCTCATCTTCTTCAGGTAACGGTGAAGCATTTAAGTTTAAGTCCATAGAGATAATCATGCAACATTAACCAACATAGGTTGATGTAAATTCAATCAGCATGTTGAAGTCTTTCTTAGACTGAGGAAAACAAAGAGTAAGCAATCAAGTTCATTACCTGTAAAACAAAAGGTTATTTTCAGCTCACATAGGAAAACTTACACAAAATACAAAGGCTTGCAGCAACAAGATTACATCATCCTTGAAAGAAAAAAATCCTGAGGAATAAATCAAAAACTATTCAAGTCATCACGCTAATTTATTTTGTTAGGAGGGGCCAAATTGTATTAACAGAATGTGAATTTCAATGCATAGTTACAAGATAGAGTGGCTACAAATAGTATTTTATTGAGGGTAGTGAGATAAGCGAATGTGATGGAGTGACGTTATCCACCTTCACATTCTCCCCTGAATCTCCCTAAAAAAGCATGAAAACAATGAACATCGGTGAGGTGTAGAGCACTCTCAAGAAGGAATCACCATCTCACCCTCCAGATCCTAACCAGGTACCTAATCTGCACCTAACACAAACATTAAGTCGTAAAGATCAGCTCCTCTATGAACAAACTCCATCTCCTCTCTTCTTCAAATCCTATAGCATCCATTACAAACTCAAAGCCAATCACACATAAACTCAAATCCAACTATATGCACCAACCAGTCCACCAATGGTAATATTTCCTAATATCCGCTTGCAAAGTTCCGCGGCACATTGATTCAGCAAGATTCAACTATGAAAGCTCAATCAGTAAATCTGCATCACTTACCGGAGGAATGGTATCTTTATTAGAGAAGTAGCTGACAGAAATGACAACAATACAACTTTGAGTAGTGGCTCATGGACAACATTTGACACATAATGTTTCCATTTAAAGAAGTAAAACTTGCTCCCATCCAAGAGATTATGCATCTTCCAACAGCAGTATTGAACCCAATGGAAGGAAGGCTAGGTGGAAGAAAGAAAGAGCATGAGGTGGATGAGTGTTGGCTAGAGTGAGGGCTCCATACTTGAGAGGTGTAATGACATCACAGGAAATTTTGATCAATGGATTTTGTCTCACTACCATCTGTTTGGAATGAAAAGACCTTTTTTCTCAGGAGACTATCCACAGTCAATACTTTTCCATGTCCAATAGCCCAAATGAGAGAGTTTACTATTGGAGGAACTTTTTTTATCTAGAAAATTTTGTTGCCAAAAGAAGAGGGCAGGGAGGCATGTAACATCCAATAAATATTAGAAAAACACCTTTGGAAGTGAGACATGCCCTTCCCCAAGATGAACACCAATGAAATAAATTAGAAGCAACTAGAGGACTGACATTGGCTTCTTAACAGACAGCAAGCCAAAGACCTCTAGAGAAAAGACATGAGAAGGGAATGTGATTTGTAGTCTCTTGGTGACTTTTACAAAGATTAACATTTGTTTGTGATGATAAGCCCCCTTCTAGCAGGGTTGTCATGACCAATGGCCCATAGGAAGAAATCAACTCTAGGAACTTCATTTTTCCAGAAGATTTTGTACAAAAGGAGGAAGGACACAGTTGTTGGTTTCATTCAAGTCTAAAGTTTCAAGTTTCAAGTGAACAGCTAGCACTGAAAATTTTCCAAATTTATCATCCCATATCCAAATCTTTCATGTCATTCAGAACTATCTGCTGAAGCAACTCAAGCAAGCGACGGAAAGCAGGGAGCTCCTCATCTTTTACCTCTCTCCTCTTCTAAGCTTAAGATCCCAGCTAGGGAAATTGTGATCAACCCCAAAATATAGTTGAGAGATCAAAAGTTGTTTTGGAGAAAGAGTTTGTATATAAGGTAAAAAAAAAAAAAAAAAACCTCTCTTAGAGGGGTATCACTACACCAAATCTTGTCCCAGAACAAGATAACAAGATCTTATTGCAATTGATCAATTTATAAGAAATATGTTTCTGAAATTGAATCTTATGATTCATGGTGCCCCTCCACCGAGAGCAACCAAAGGAGAAGCAATTTGATTGGTGAACAACCACAATCCTTCAGGCCATATTTTGTTGAATATAGTTCTCCCGAGAGCATTCTGCCCCACACAAAATCTCCACAGCCATTTGGAAAGCCAAGCCTAATTGAAGAGGAGAAGTCGAAGGTGAAGACTTCTGATTCCCAGGCCACCTCTCTCTTTATGCTTACATACATCCTTCCACTTCACCCGATGATAACTCTTGCCCTTAACATTTGAGCCCCAAATGAAATCTCTACAAATTTTATCAATCTCTTGTTGACTATAGATATGCATGAAAATGCTAGAGATCAAGAAAACGGGAATGTTGGTAAGGGTGCTTTTGACCAAAGTAACTCTGCCAGCCTTATAGATGAATTTGGATTCCCAATTGAGTGTCTACTCTTAATTTTATTAATGGTGGACTCTCACACTTGTTTGCTTTTGTACTTGGCTCTACGAGGTAACCCTAGATAAGTAGTAGGAAGAACATCCCTTGTTGACATTGGAGAATGCTTACAATTTCTGAAAGTGGTTGAACATTACCCACATGAAACAGGATGTCTTGTGAAAGTTTTATGCTCAACTAGAAAGTACTTCAAACCAAAGGAGGACAAATTGGAGGTTAATTAGAGTAATATCTGGATATTAAAAAATAAAAAATAAAAAATAAAAAAATACAGTATCATCAGCATATTGAATAACATGGATAGAGATCCCTTCTTCAAAGAATTGTAAGTCTTTGATAAGACCATTATACTCGTCTTTCGAAATCATTTGAGTTAAACCTCCAGCTATTAAAGAGAACAAAAGAGGATCTCCTTGCCCAATGCCTCTAAAAACTTTTTTTTTAAGAACTTTAGAGGATCCATTAATTTTAATGTAATGGATAATTGGGTTGAGCTAATAATGGTTTTAACCAATGTTAGTAAATCGTGAATCGTATTGTAAATCGTAACATGTAGGATTTAGATTTAATCGTAAAATTTATTAATAATACTATATATATATATATATATATATTATATTCTATATGTATACATTTATAAACCATAAAAGCTAAATAGAGTATGGCCCTAAAGATAAAACTTGTTAGAAAAGCCCAAAGTGAAAGGCCTGAATCAGTAGGCCCAATAAAAAAATCACATTTATATTACTTTTCCTCAAACCATTACAACTACAAACCTACCTTATCTCCAAGGAAGGATCCAGTCTCCACAACTTCACCGACACGCATCCCTCCCTCTAAACTAAACCGAAGGAAACTTCCAAAAAGAAACGTCACGCTCTCACGCTACCTTCTCGCACTTTCCTTTCTCTTCTCTTCCTTCTTTTGATTTTCTCTAATCTAAAATGAGTGGGACAGATCTTCTACTTCTAGAAACACCATTGCAACCATGGCACATAGCCAGTTGAGCAAATCGACAACGGGAGGAGATGCACACAGATCTTTTCCAACATCTTTCTTAACAAAAACGTATCAACAAGTGGCCGATCTGGCAGTAGTCGATGTGATTTCTTGGAGCGAACTAGCGAAGATTGTTCAACTTTCATTGTGTGGGCCGACCAAAAGACGTAGTGTAGTGCACACACAGGTATGTCTTCTTCCTCTTCTTCCCTCGTTCTTCTTCTCTTATTTCTTCTATTGATATGTTTTTTTTTCCTCTCTTCTATACGAAACACCTAACTCGGACGAGTTAGTTTCAATCGCGATTTAGGGATTGAAACTTTGATTCAGGGCGATTCACACCGATTTGTGTGAAACCCAATTTATTGGGTGATTTATATCGGTTGTAATCTTATTCGAGTCAAATCGGCGATTTGACTCGCGATTTTCCACGATTCATATAACACTGGTTTTAACCCAACATCTCTATCTAATTCAAAGCTCGTTCTCAACAAAATAAAGTCAAGGTAAGACCAGCTGATGGTGTCTACAAATCAGCCCTGGTTTGTTGGCTTCAAGTCTAGAGTCAATCAACTCAAGGGCTTCTCCCCTCCACCTGAATTTGACTCCCCTCCACACCTGAATTTGACTGTTAACACAAGGTTATCAAATTAGGCAAGATCCAAGGTATTGAACACAACTCCTGAGTCCTGATAGCTTTGGCCTTAATTGCTCTGGTTCACAAACATAATTTTAAAATGGTTGACAATGTGATCTGAAATGACAGAGTTCTAGGTTTCAATTTGATTGTTAACTGAAAGGGCAGTGATGGAGTTCCCAATTCTACTTTAGTTAGCTAAGAGATGAAAAAACTTGGAACAGTAGTCACCTCGTCTTCCCACTGAGTACAAGCTTTCCTCTTCAATCACTATTCATATTGAGCAAAGTAGTATAAATTAATTGAATTTTATCAATTAGCTGCGCAATTGACTGTTCTTATTCTCCCTGATTCCTCTTCTAAGAGCTAGATTCCAATTAGGGGGATTTTTTTTTGTTACTCCAAAATTTTGACAGAAAAGCTGTTTTGTTGAGGGAGGTGTTATAAATGGTTGGAACTGTGATTTGTAGGAGTGTTGACCAAACATATATCATCCCATAAACTCACTCTTGTGCCATTGTCTGCCAACTGAAAAAATATGACTTTCTCAAACTGAGGCTTGAGATTCATAACTCTCCCCTTCATGAGAAACCATAAGGAATGTATATATTTCGGGCACCATCGCTGCAGAGCAATTTTTCTTCAACCACTTTTCCTTTCTCCACAAGTCCTTAAGTATTATTCTTTTTCTTTCTTCTTCCTCCATCTTTCATTCAATTCTTGTCCATCTCTTCTTCAATCAATCTCTCAATTCTCCATTCGTTTATTTGAAGCTTTTCTTTTCTTTCTTTCTCACTCTTTTTCTCAATCTTTGTTTACGGTTGTTGATTTTGCTTTGGAATGATGTTTAAACGCTGTTATAGTTAGTCTAGTTGACTTTTTTTGTTAGATGATGCATATGCATGCTTCAATTTAAAATGTTAAATATAGGTTTAAATTACATTTGTACGTACATGCAAACATGATTCTAGAAAAAATCAATAATTTGTTGTCTAGAAGTCCTAGGCAACAGGGTGACCAAGCCTCTCGCGTAGCACCCAAGGTAACAGTTGGTATATGGTCGAAGCCATAACCAACAACAACAACAGGGGCAGATCAAGTTGATTGTAGCTAAAGGCATCCAAGTCGTTTTGTCCTGCAATGGTAAATAGTATTGGAGATTATTTCCAAGAAGGCCGGAAGAATGACGTCAATTTCTCATTGCAAATTGTTTCCACCTTAACAAATGTGTGGAGGAAGAATGATGGCAATGGACTCCATCCACCTTAGACTATACAAAATCATAGTTTCCATCCACAAGACGGCTATATTTGTGTGAAATGACTAGAATGTTCTTACATTCATTCCATACTTAAAGACGTGGTATGCAAGCTATAGAATCAATTTAGTCTATTTTGTCGTATGAGTTTACCTCAGCGTTTTAGATAGACTAGAATAGATATGTAAACGGATCAGATTAGCCGATTAGCCCGTATCAGATCCGATATGTAAAAAGGTAAATCCGATCCGATAATACGATGAGAATTTTTTTCTTTTTTAAAATATCACTCATTATATATATATATATATCGGATCGAATATGCTCAAATCGATATTTGCTCTGTTAATTGATGGGCTAGTTGATTCGGATCATAATCGGATTATCGGATTGAATATAAAAATTCATCTCCAATTAAATACATCGGGTCAGATTTAGATTAATATCCAATCCATTGACGGGTCTATACTAGAGGGAATAAGTATGATAAGTATGCCGGTCAAATGGATAATTATTAATAATAGGTTTTGAGTAATTAGATATTGAAGGGGGGGTGGGGGAGGGGGAGGGTTAAATGATGGTGATGCATTAACCACTCTATATGTAAACTATCCAAACCCATTCCATTTGACCAACATAGTTCTCCCTCCAATGTTTCTGGTGCATAGAATGTAATCATGTCAACAAAAATAAAATTGATTCTATGACTCGTTAGCATATTGGCAGCATGAATTCAACACGAATCCAGTTGCAACAGGTCTCGTGAATTTGTATTTCTTACAACTGAAAATGATTTTGCTCCGCTATAATGTATACATATGAAAAATGTGATAAAATCACAAACCAAATTATAATCCCAAAACAAATATGGTAATCAAAACACGTAAAACCAAAACCTCCCCTCCCAAACTCATAACCAAAATTGAAAAGAAAATTATGGGTTTCAAACCCAACTTAATCCTCCAAAACCCCTCCTAATATCTCAACCTAAAAAATTACTAAACCCTATTAGCATAACCAAATCCGAACTTCAAATCTCTAACAACATCACAGCCCATTATATTACAGGTAATAATCGAAATCTTTCTCTACAAACCCTAAGTGTGGACCCAAAAGTACTAGACCCGATCCCTGTATGTTATAGCAAACCCAGCCTTGAAATTAGCGAAATAGCATTTAATTGAACAAGAAGGAGAAAGGCTTACAGGTTGTTAGATTGGAATTGCTGTCCGCGTGAGATGGACGTGAGGTCGAACAGAGGAGACACGAAACCGAGAATGAACTAGTGTTGAGGAGGAGGGAAGATGAAGTGCGAGGTAAAACAGAGAAAGGGAAGAGCGAGCGAGTGAGAAAGACCGGACAGAGGAGGTCCGGTTCGTTCGTTCGTTCGTTCGTTCGTTCGTTCTTTAGAAGAGGAAGCAGAGATGGAGGGAGAAATAGAAAGTATGATATAGCTGTTGGGAAGACGAGCACGCACGGTGAAAGGGTTGAAGTTGTAGACTCTGCGGCTTAAATTACCCTCTTTATACCCCAGCCACGGGTGAGGTTAATTTTGGATTTTTTTTATACAACTTTATTGCATAAATTGTTTGACAATGATTTGACACTCAAAGATGAGTCATTCTATGCTGCCTAGTATCATGTGTCTGAAGTGTGCTTGGATGGTACGGTACCAAACACATGGTAAGTCTAACGTGGCATTAAGAACCCAGGCTCCATCAATTCATTTCAAATGACTCCTCACTCAACTCAGACTTCCCAAAATCAACCACATCTCTTGTAGAAGCAAAAAACACTTTGAACTTTTTATCCTCCAAAACCTCAACAATCACTGCTTGCCACCTCCCATCATCATAAAAAGCATTCATCTCTTCATTCAAGTAATAAAACAGAATGACATGAGAAGTGGGACGAGGTTTGAAGCATCAATGTTCTTCCTCAATGGGTTCCCCTCTCATCAATCAAGCTATGGTACCCCACCAAGTAGTTCTTCGTCATCCCCCTTGATGGACGAACTACTGTTACAATGTACCAAGACCCTCGAAACTCCTCTTCTTTGCTTGTGACTTCAACCACGTCTCCTTCATTGAAGCTCACCAACCCCATTGTAGAGGGGGAGAAACAGAGATGAAACATATTCTTTTATATTCAAATTTCAAAAAGGTTTTTGGAAATGGGGTTTCTGAAAATGGGTAGGAGAGGATTGATGAGAATGGTTTCTATTTTGGTGCAAAAAATTTAGGAGCTTTGAAAGTCAACAAATCTTAATGCCACATCAAACTTAACATGTGTTTGGTACCATCCAGACACAAACCAGGCATGCAAGTCCAGGCACAGTAAAATTTCCGCTCAAAGATATAGTCGACAATTAATTTTTTTTCTCCTTACTTCAACATGAGTCCATGTTCTTTATCTTCCAATGCAAATTATATCAACAACGAAACAAAACGATAGCTTTTCCTCGTCAAATCTTACTGACTCATGTACCAATTTCATTAGACCCTATCCAATCTCATACAACGTGAAACAAGGTGCTTCACTGAACATGTAATTATAGCATAAACTAAATCTTCTTGAAGAGTGCAAACTCAAGATCGTGTACATTCACTTTTAGATCATAGCCGAAATATTATATATTGTCTTCACCTCATCCTTGTGATTAAGGCTTGAAATGAAAATTTTCAACATTTGAGCTTGACCTAACCACCACCTCCTCCTCCCTTTCGTAATTACTTAGTTTTTTTCTAAATTTTCTTCGATCAAAATCCCAACTGACCAATTGCAAATTATTCCCGAATTCTAATTTTAAGCCCAAATCCCTAAATAAAGCCCAAACTTGAAGGAACCCCCTTCGAATTACAAAAAAATAAAGTGACATGGATTCAATTTAAACAGAGTGTTCTATGGAATGGGTCTAGTGAAATTATTAGATCATATTGTAAGATTTTACATGGAAAATCTACCTTGTTTCGTTGCTAATCTATTTTATCGTATTATATATGCTCCATCAAATTTGTATAGGAGGTTAAGAGACGGCCTTGAATAAAAAAATAAAGTAGTGGTTGACTAAATTATTACTTTGTAGTGGTGTTCATAATAAAAACCAACTAATAATTGTTATGTAGTGGTAATATATGCTCCCAAAGTATTCCAATAAGAAGCCAACCCAATCTCTCCCCAAACCTGCACTTTATTAACCTATATCTTTATAATACTTCAATAGAAATTGTGATACTTTTAAGCATTCTTCTTTTTAGTGGTGTCCTCTTCTCACAGCTGGTAAAGTCCCAAATTTTTGTGCTACATAGGGGTGCATCTTAAATATCTGGAAATAAAAGTCACTTTCAGAATTTAATTCATATGTTCCTTACCATCGTAAGTTTTTACTTGTTTGGGACAAGAAAAAAGAGACCTTATATACAAGCAATTCATTTCCAAGTTGTCGTCAAAGTGTACATCAATTGTTGCAAATGCAAGCAAATTTTCATTAAAACACCAATCTGATCTAAGGGAACATGCGGACAATCTTGAAAAAATATTTATTTTGTGGATTAATTTGCATTTGGGTCCTATAACTTGTACCAATTTTGAGTTCGATCACAAGTTTGTCTAGCTTTGAATTTGAGTCCGAAGACTACGTTGACCAATATAGGACCTCAAAGCAAAGCTGATATAAATTGTAGAACCTAAAGTCTAAATCTATCTTTACCAGAGTCAATAATTTTTCAAAAAAAAAATTCATTAAATTATTGGAACAGATAGTTAACGGTCAACGTGGTCTTGGGACCCAAACTCAAAGATGGACAAACTTGAGACCCAAACTCAAAGTTGGTATCAGTATCAACAATGGGTTTGAAAATGTATCCAAAATGATGAATTTTTTATATTTGTACTCTATTGAAGTTAGATATGTGTACCATGTCAAAGTAAATAACCATGGAATATATGTTTAGAACAACTTCCAGTTTTTTTTAGAGATTTGCTCGTTAAAAAATTATATCCATTTGTTGTTTCTTAATGCATTTCTTTAGATAAAGACTACATTTTTGTTTCCCTCTTTTCAGCTTGTAAATATTTATCAGAGTGTGGAATGTGAATCAAACTCATATTTGAATTGAAATTGAGATACTCATGCAAGTTCTTCCCTTCTAAATCATACAGATTCATATATGAAAGAGGTTGACAATAAGTTCTTTTTAAATTGACTATTTGTCCATTTGTCAAAGGTGTCATACAGATGTTTGTAATTGTGTAAAGAACTCTACGAACGAATTGAGTGGATAGAATTGGAAAATCATAAGGTATGAATATGTTATATACTCATGACTCGATCGTTGAAATATCATCACTCCGAAAAAAACAGGTTTTTACTGACACATAAAGAAACTTTTTTTTGTTTCCATTGAAAAGATATTAAGGAATTGTACATACGTAAGATCATAATTACTGATACGAGTCTTATATATATAGAAACGGAATATTTTGTTATAATACAACCATAAGTGATGTGGATTATTCAAGAATCGAAGTCGATTTGCTTAAAAAAAAAGATATCAATGAACTTCTATGAAATGGTTTCACGGGATTCATCCAATTGTCTCGATCGTGGGATAGCATTGAGAAATAAGAATCGATGTTATCAAATGATTTTTTCTAGTAGGAGTATGGAATGAGTCAATCGTCCACTTTGGTATCATATAGAACAATAATGTTGATATTGTTTCTTCTTCAATTTCGATTTTTAGGAAGTATTCTGATCATACAATAAGAACGATGTTGATTTATTCAAATGAACACTCATTGATTACAACAACTGATCAAAGAGTTGAACATTCTAAACTTTGAATTGAGAGATGCAGATCTCGGACCCACGAATGGGGGGGTATTCACGAAGCTCACAACTAAATAAATAAAAGTGACTTAGAGAAGGAACTTGGGCAAAAAGATGGACCAATATAAACGAAGTGGCTTAGAAGAATCTTGTTTGTCAAAAACCCAGGACCAATCAATCAAATAATGATTATTACTAATAGTAAATAATATATTAACACATAATCGATCCAAAACTATTTGAAAATCTTGAAAACATTTTTTTGCTCAAAAATGAAATGTTCCTGGAAATTCTTGCTCCCCTTGGACCATTTGTATCCATATGCATCAGGATCTCGATACATGGATCTCACGGTTCGAGAAATAAGAAGATTGAACCATTTCTTCTCATTATTCTTCAAATTTGATAAATGTTGGTTGATCGTATATTTCATTATAGTTCTATGAATTAGAGTATCATTTCCTATTTGATCCCTTTGAAATCCATTTTCGAAGTTGCGATTGGATTTATTCATTAAAAAAATTTGATTCGAACAATTTCTTATGTACCCATGGATGCTATATTGGATTGCATTAATTTTTGGATCAATATATTTATTGACTTCCTTCATTATGTTGTTGTAACAAATACCATTTTTTTTTTTTTGATATTTCAAAGCATTCCCACACCAGACCCAATTTTTTCTTATTTGTCGATAAAAAGATTTACTTTCTTCAAAAAAGGAGGTAAAACCAACAAACATTTTTTTTTCGATTCATCCCTGGAGTTGAATACCTCATTCAAGAAAAAACATTATCCAGTGCGCATGAATCAATAAAAAATATTACAAATCCCTTATGATACTCCGGATCTGGCTCAGTTAGTGATAGAGTTAATAGATCCGCCACTTCTTGAAATCTCTCTTCTGCGTGGTAAAACATGTATCCTCCCATGTTCCAATAATGGAATAGAATCATATTACATCCATGGTCTAATGAAATAGGAGGAATTGAGACGGTTTTAAAAAAAATACATAAGTATCTTGCAATTATCGACCATTTCTTTATTTCGGATCGCCTGAAATGGACAAAAGAAACATCTTGTTATTTCTTCAACAATTTTTTTATCTCTAGTGGACCTCTCAGTAGGATTCGAACCCAAATAAAGTTATGATCATCTGTCATATATAAAATAACAAGATAATCTTGTAGGATTACTAAGAAATTCTTTGATTTATTTGGGAAGTTGTTAAACATCTCTTTGATTTCCAAGTACTTTCTTTCTGATCCATGAAAGAACACTTAAAAGAACTCTTAAGGATCTTTTTCCTTTTTGGAAGATACAAGAAACAATCAATGTGATATCCTTGTGTGGGTGGACCTGAGGGGAGAGGGAGAGGGAACAGGGGAAGCCTAAGAGCCCATAGATCGCAAGAGGGTTGGCAAGCTACAAATGGGAGATCATAGTCTCACATCGCCTTGGTGTGGGAGGGGGATGTGCTATATATGTACGAGTTTGGATCTACAAAGTACTACGCGTTTTAAAGTCATGCTGGCCTTGGACTCAAAGCGGACAATATAGTACTATGTGGATCAATTCGTTACAATTAAGTTATGCATATTGGAAGACTCAATCCAATGAATCATTTCTAGGTCTAGTGGAGTTAATGGGTATAGGAAAAAACGCCCTCAAAAAGATTTTTTTTTTCCGACTAGATTTTGATTGTTAAGATGATCTACAAGGACCACTACTACAAGCAGTACTACACATTTGATCATGAAAGATCAATTGCTTGTTGAACCCTTCAAATCGCGTGAAAGTAGGATACTTCAAATTTGTGGGTCAAAGAGTTTCCTAAAACGTTATTGGTTGGAAAAAAAAAAACGTGAATGAAAAATCTCACTGAATCTAACTTGGTCCATGAATCTAAAGAATAGTGAAAGTTATTCATCTATCTCAGTACCTCCGTAAACTAAAAAATCCATGATTTATATAAAAGTCGTTTTGCCATGTCTTGCCTCATATTGATTCTTCCTTAGGATTTTTTAAATTTTGGCTTTATATTTGTATATATATTAAATTAAAATTGGTATGCATTTAATTTAAATTGAAAATTTATTATTTTTATATGTAGAATTCAATTTGAATTTGAAATTGAAAATTTTTATTATATATAGACACACACACACACATATATAGTTAGGCTAGATACTTGAAATATATGGTTAAAGCGCCCAACTCATGATTGGTAAATTCATAGGTTCAATTCCTACTGAATGTTGGATGTAGGACAACAAGAACGTTCAATACATCTATTGGAATTGACTATGTATCATTGGAATCTCATCATCCATACATAACAAATTAATATAATTATTATGGTATATTCATATCATAACATATGAACAATATGAAATAGAAACATAGCGAATTAATATGGTAGTCCACCAATTGTAGCTCAATTGGTCGGACATCCACTCTCTTTGTGAGAGGTCGCGGGTTCGAGACTCACCAGTTAGGATTTTGTGAGTTTTCACCCGATTATTAGGAGCACATTTGCTCCACCGTTGATAAGCCTTCGGGTATTGAATGAAGCTGCTTAGATGGACTAGACCGGAGCGAAGCGAAAGCGAGTCTTCATGAAAGGTGGAGGCGATGGACCGGAGCGAAAGCAAGTCTCTATGTGAGATGGATGCGACGATGATATTAAGTGGCAACAATATTGTAGCCTTCGGGCCTGGTTTGGTTAACTCTATAGGGTCAGTCATGTAGCCTTCGGGCATGGATTAATAAATAAATAAAAAGGGTCAATGACCCAATTTTTAAAAAAATAAAAAATAAAAAAAATAAAAAAAAAATAAAAATTAATATGGTATATTCATATCATGACATGTTGATAGGAGCATAATTATGTTATTTTAGTACCATGTTTCTATATATAATTTTGGTTATTTCTTGTTAATTATGGTACTAATTGTTATTTTCGTGTTTGTATAGGTTTCCAATAACAAGATTTCAAAATAGAAGCTAAGTGGTGCAAATTGGTTTGAATTAGGAAGACTTATTACAAAAGAAAACTACACAAGGAAGGAAACCTAGAGAATATGATTATAAAAGGACAATACCTGACTTTGGAGAGATCACCCCATCATCACCCCGCTCCCGCAATTCATCGCAAGCACATACCCCTCTTCATCACAACAACAACCACAACCCATCCTCACAATCATAGCCGCCATAGCGCAGCCACATAGTTTCCATCGCCACGCACAACAGTTTTGCAATCAACTCCCTGTTCTTCGCCTGATCTCCTAGTCACAGACCCCATGTAAGTCGAACCCTCATCCTTCACACCCATCAAATGCACAGTCCTTCTCCCTCAGTACTGATTGCACACCCAATACCATATCTCCAGCAGCCTTGTCAGCCATCAACCTCCATCTTTTCGCACCGTCTTCATCTCTTCCTAGCTTGCTTCATCTCTCTCTCGGTCGATCGCCTCCACCAGCCACGCATCATACATCCAATCACTCCGTCCAATCCCTTCCTCGCCGTTCTCTCATCACCACACACAAAGAGGGGGAAATCAGAAGCAGATGAAGAGCAACAATTCATGAAGAAAACAAGTGAATGAGAAAGATTTGTATCTCTTTCCTTCGCATTATCCGCACCCCATAAGTCCACTTCGTACCACCACGCAGCGACAGCGTTTCTTTTACCCTTTTTCTCATCTAGTTTGATATTTGATTATGGAATATTGTTTGAACATAATTAATATATCTAGCTAAATTCCCTTTTAGCTAGGAGTTGATTCGAAGCTTCGAACATGTGTTTTATGAATTAATTGAATTTAATTTTCCTTGCTGATTAGTGATTGTGTTTTTACTTAACTGCTTTATAGAGAATTTTTCTCTGTATGTTTGTTAAGGTGGCCAACTTAGTAAGCATGCCAGGATTTGGGGTTAGAGTATAGGAGAATTTCACCTAATCATTATAATCTTTTACTCACAAGTAGCAAATATCAAGGAACGTTGGTAAGGTTAAGTAAAAACCTAGGTAAGAACAAGATGTCGATCATACTTGTAATTGCCTAGTCAATGTTCATATTTTTCATAGAACTTAATGATCTTGGATTGTTTATCTAAATTGTGATTCCTGATACGATAGCATAAAAAATAGTTTGAAAACGACGCTTAGTTTAATTCAACGAACTTGGGAAAATAATAAGATTAATGCAGTGCGGTCACGGTTAATCTTGAGCATCATCCTTCACAAGTTAGCAAGTGATTATTAAAGATTGATTTATGAACATATGTTTGGTGTGTGGAGATAAATCTTTAGCTAATTTCTCATTTTTGCCATCTCTTAAGTTTTATTATTTTCGTCTTAGTTATTTTCTTAGTTTAAATTAGAAAAAATCAATCCCCCAATATTTTCTTAATTAGGTTGTTAGTTGTCTCTTAGTTATTCTTAGTGCTAGTTGGTAAGCTCTCTAATCCTTGGTCCAGAACGATCCTTACTTATTCTTTAAATTACTACAATTACAAAGCAGGGTATTAAGTTGTGTGCTAGTAAAATAGCGCATCACATGTGAATAGTAAGAAGTATAATTCTTATAGATACCGAAACTCGTAGGGAAGAAAATAAATTTATGGAGGGAATCAAATATGCAGTATTTACAGACAAAAGTACTCAACTATTGGGGAACAATCAATATACTACTAATGTCAAATAAGATAAATCTATAAGAAGTAGAAGAAAAATAGCATAAAACTAATGAAAAAACCTGTCTCTAGATTCAACGTATGAATGAATGCATATTTTGCTTCTAATTTTTTTTCAAGGATTGGTCATCGAGTCTCATAAGGAGCTCTTTAGAGGGTTTGAATAACATGGAAATGTAATCTAAGCTACACAAAGACATAGATTAGCCTTCCACGATGCTTGCAAAGTGAATAAACATACATCTTCATTGAATAAGTGACTAATATTTTTTTTCTTTTTTTTTTAAAGTTTTTTTTTTATTTTTTTTATCCCTTAACCCCTCCCACCCAGATGTCGCCGGCTGGGTTCGACCCTGTGACCTAGTGATACCATCCGCCACTGCTAAACCACTGAGCCATCACACATTTGACAAGTGACTAATATAAACTCTATTTTCTAGCTTATCTCTCTTTTCTCCCTTACACTCTGTAATTCTTTACAACATTTTTTTCTCTCCAAAACCTCTTCTCTCAAATGAGCCATAACCACACATATTTATATGTGGATAAGGGTTAAGTCAATACATTGTTAATGTAGGTGACAATGGATAGCATAGTGGACAAAGGTATGAGATTAAGACTTGCTAATTTTGGTAAACACATGGGATGAGCAAAACATGAGAAATAGTTTATCATGGAAACGACAAAATATGCACGTGGGGAGTGAAATGAGGAAATGTGATTGTGTGTATGGATAATGGGTTGGTGATGTGGATAATAGGATGGTTTACTTTTTGAGCATGCAAATGGGCATGTGAAAGTTGATGGGAGTGGCTTATGTAAAAAGGCAGAGACTCTTTGACACCACATCTTCTACTGTTCGATACCACCGATTTTTTTTTGTTGACCTGCTAACCCACACCATCACAAATATTTCATGAGTGGTGGTGTAGGACAATAGAAGATGTGTCAAATAGTCTCTGCCATGATGAAAATGACAAAACTTGCACATAGGAGGTGGAGTGAAATGAGAAAAAAGTGGTTTTGATATGACTTTAGTAAAAACATGAGAGGTGGAAGATAAGAACATACTTATGCGATTTTACTACCCTATTTATTTATATTTTATTAGCTAATTTTCATTATTTTTTGTACTAATTAGTATTTTTGTGTCTTTATAGGTTGCTAATAATAAAATTCCAAAAAGAAGCTGAAAATATGCAAATTGGTTTGAATTGGTAAGAGTTGGCGGCGCAAGGAAGTGAAAACGAATTGGGAAACCTAGAGATAACATATAAAAAGAACAATATCTGGCTTCTTTGGAACGTCACCCCTTTTCAACCTCTATTGTCCCTCCGGCCCATCATCTTCCCTCTTGTTCGCTGCCACCCATCCAGTCCATCTCGCAGTTCATCACGCACATGCACACATACCATCTCCCTCACGCAAGCCACACAACACGAGCACATTTCATCTTCACACTATACACAGCCCCAAAATCGATATTTTGCTCCTCCATCTCTCACAGCCACCGATCAATAAACAACAACCATCCTTCTCAACCTCTCTCGCCTGATCTCTCCCCCGTTTGTTCCATCGTCACTCTAGCACTGATTGCCTCCCTTTCATTTTGTCACACACATATCTCTCGCCTGATCCCTTTTCGCCACATCGCATGACCACACATAACGGTGATCACAACTTTTCTTACGCACATATCTCGCTCTCTCTCATTTTCTTATTCAAGTACACAGCCATATCAGAGTTATCTCCTTTACGCTATTCACATTCAGTAATATCTCTCCACCACCACCACGCAACAATCAGGCGACAATGTTCCATCTATCATCTTTTTTACTTTTAGTTGGATTTTGAATTATGCATTGTTATTTAATCATAATACCTATGTATACCTATTTTTTTTATCTAGGGGCAAATTCGAAGCCCCAAACATGTGTTTTATGGATTCATCATCGTCAAAAGTCCATTCCCAATACTCTTGAAGTCAGCTACATGTATTTTGGTTCTCCAAGCAATGCAGTCTTCCCATATATCCTCGCCTAATCCAAGCTCAAGGATGTATTCCTTCACTGCCTTCATCCAAGTTTTCAACGGTAGTCCCCTCCTTCTACACCCTCCACTGACTTGCCAATTTATATATTTTCTAATTGGCGTCGTGTTTGGTCTCCTCCGCACGTGACAAAACCACGTTAAACACATTTATTTAATTTTTTCTTCTATAGGCGTTACACCTAAGTATCTCCTAATTTTCTCATTCCTAATTTTATCCTTACGAGTTTTACCATCCATCTTAACGTACGCATTTTTGCTACTACCATCCTATGTGTGTGTATGTTGCCTCGTAGTAGCCCAACATTATGAGCTGTAGAGCATGGTTGGTGGAACAATTGTCTTATGTATTTCCCTTTTAACGTTGTAGGCATCCTTTTATCGTATAATACTCCTGACATCATTCTCCATTTCGTCTAACCATCTTTAATCCTATGGTTTACATCTTCTCCAACAATCCCATTATTTTGATTTATAGATCCTAGATATCGAAAAGCCTCATACTCTGGAACCTCCATGCCTTCGATCTCAATTGAATTACTCATCCCTTTTGATTCACAACCAAAGCTGCACACTAGATATTCTATTTTCGAACGACTAATTCTATAACCCTTACCCTCTTATGCCTCCGCCACCTATCTAATTTCCGACATAAACCACACTAATCTTTTCAATTAAGACAATATCATCTGCAAACAACATGCACCAAGGTACATCTTCTTGAAGATGTCTCGTCAACTCATCCATGACCAAAGCAAAGAGGTATGGACTTAAGGTCGACCCTTAATGTAGTCCTACTAATCCTAGGAATTCATTGGACATCTGGCCCACTGAGGGAACACTTGTTACAACCCCTTCATACATATACTTAATGATATCGACATAACCTTGTGACACTTTATTCGTTCCAAGCACCCACCAAGCCCGGATAAAGGAGGAAGCTTGGTGTTAGGCCCGTGATAGCCAACTGTAAAAAATCAGTCACATCCTTTTTCATGGATTTTGGTTCATGTGTTTTATGGATTAATTAGATTTAATTTTTCCTTGCTGGTTACTAGATGTGTTTTGCATGGAAATCATCTTAATCAGAGCTCATAAGTTCTGACTCGACTTAGACAATTTAGGCCATCATAATACTTAATTGGACTAGGCTGCATGGAAGTCATCTTGATCAGAGCTCATAAGTTTTGACTAGATTTAGACAATTTTATGCCATCTTAATCCTTAATCAGACTATGCTGCACAAAAGTCATCTTGGTCAAAAGTTCTTACTAGACTTAGACAATTTGGGTCATCTTAATATTTATTCGGACTAGGCTGCATGGAAGTCATCTTGATCAGAATTCATAAGTTCTAACTAGACAAGGACAATTTTAGGACATTTTAATCTTTAACCGGACTGGGCTTCACAGAAGTCATCTTGGTCAAAATTCTTAAATCCTAACTAGACTTAGACAATTTAGGTCATCTTAATCCTTAAGAGGACTAGGCCGCTAAGAAGGGCGACATGTCATCTTAATCCTTAATCGGACTAGGCTATTGAAAAGGGCGGCAATTCATCTTAATCAGGTTTCACAGGCTCTAACTAGACTTAGTCACTTTAAGCCATCTTAATCCTTAACCTAACTAGGTTGTTCAGAAGGCCGACAAGTCATCTTAATCAAGTTTCACAGGCTCTGACTAGACTTAGTTGCTTTAAGCCATCTTAATCCTTAATCGAACTAGGTTGCTTAGAAAAGTGACAAGTCATCTTAATCAAGCTTCACAAGTTCTTACTAGACTTAGCCATTCTAAGCTATCTTAATCCTTAGTCGGACTAGGCCTTTTTTTAGTCGTTTTTGTATGCTCTCATAGAATTGGATATGAAAAGGAACTTTTAAAGAAAATACCCGTGTTTTAGTGATAATACTTTTGTAAGTGTTTCACAGCCCATAATCTTTTAAGACCGTCTCCACTCAGGCTTTCTAGCCAGTAAATTCTTGGCTTGTTGATCTTTGTCACCTTATAGGGCTCTTCCTAGTTTGGATTCAGTTTGCTTGCCCTTGGTTCTTTTGTGTTCAATTGGATTTTTCTGAGTACCCAGTCTCTAACTCTGATCTCTCGAGGCTTGATTTTCTTGTGATAGTACTAGGTCATTTTCTGCTGGTAGATCGCTATTTTGATGGAAGTTTTGTCTCTTATTTATTCGAGAAGGTCTAGTCCGACTCTCAGAGCCTCTTCATTATCTTCCAACCTGAACTCCTCTGTTTTGAATGTTGGTATTCCGAGTTCCATTGGAAGCACTAAAGCCTTATCTGATGGCTTTCTCTAAAGTATTCCTTCCATGGTGCAGACAACGATCTCAACCTCGGCCACTTCCTTTCTCGTTGAATGATCTGTCACATCGTAGGACCCATCCTTGTGGGATTGGTTCGTGGATCTCTCATTTTTCTTGGATTTTTTACTTTCATTTTCCTGCCCCAGTGAACACAACAATGAAGTCTGCTAATGCTTGCGCTTTGATGGTCGTTCTCATAGTATAGTGGATATTAAATTGGCCCAGCTCTACTAGCCATCTTTCCCGATAGCTCTACTTTGTACAATATTGATCGGAGCGAATATACAGTAAGGACCGTTATTGAGTTAACTTGGAAGTGGGGTCTCAACTTTCTAGAGAAGGTAACTAGCACCAAGGCCAATTTATCTACGTTGGGGTAGTTAGCTTCTATTTCAGCAAATGGTTTGTTGACATAGTAGACTAGCTCATGTCTCCCATTTTCTTCAATGAATAGGGCAGAGCTGAATGCATGTTCTGAGAACGAGAAGTACAAGTAAATTATTTCTCCCAAAATAGGTTTTGACAGTAACTCTGTGCTCCCCACACATGCTTTCAAATTTCAGAAGGCCTACTTGCATCCTTCATCCTATTGAAATTCCTTATTCCCCTTCAAATTTTTGAAAATGGGAAAACACTTATCTGAAGATTTGGAGATGAACTTGTTTAAGACTGCCACCCTTCTAGTTAGGCTTTGAACTCCTTTGATATTCGTAGGTGACCACATGTCGAGAAGAACATGAATCTGCTTTGGGTCAACTTATATTCTTTTTTGGTTGACTATGTAACCCAAAAACTTTCCAGACTCTACTTTGAAGGTTTCACTTCTGTGGATTGAGCTTCATTCGGTACTTGCATAGTTGAGATAAGGCTACTTTTAGGTCTGCAATGTGGTCAGAACTATGTAGGCTCTTTACCAAGCATATCGTCGATGTAGAACTCCATTGTCTACCAAATTTTCTATTTGAACATGCGATTGACCAACCTTTGATATGTTGCTCCTGCATTTTTTAATCCGAATGGCATCACCCGGTAGTAAACCTTTAGAGGAGTGAAAAGTTGTCTTCAGGGCAAACCTTATTGAGATCTGTATAGTCCACACAGACTCTCCACTTTCCACCCTTTTTTTCACCAGGACCATATTTGCCAACTGCTCTGGATAGCGTGACTCTTTAATCACGTCGGCATTCAGCAGCCTTTGCACTTATTTGTTAATGGCTTGGCTACGCTCAGGGCCATCGACCTTCTCTTCTGCCTAACTAGCTTCAGGTATGGACTGACTTCCAGTTAGTGCGTGGTTAATGAAGGTTCAATTCCTACCATATCCTTCATTGTCCAAGCGAATACATCATGGTTTTCTTTCAGGAGCACTATCAGTCGGTCACCCAGTTCTTTACTGAGATTGGAGCCTATCTAGACAGCTACGGTGTTATCATGGTTATCCAGATATACGGTGATTGACTCTTCTTCTAGTTGTCCAGCATTTGGTCTTCCTCTCAGACTAGGTGGTGTTTCATTGTCTGAGTATGGAAACTGGTCTTCTAATTTTGGGCTTGGGATCTCCATAGATAACTCCTCCAACCCGAACTGTGATTGCTATTTGTCCGACAACTTCATTGCTACAGAGTGGAAGTTTCTTGCAGTGGGTTGAACTCCCTTGATGGTCCCCACTTCATCATTGGCAGGGTACTTAAGGCATTGGTGTTGTGTAGAGACTACTGCTCCCATGTGATAAATCAACGGTCTGCCCAGAATTATGTTGTACGCAAAAGGGGCATCTATGATCATGAACTTCGTCAGCATGACCTTATGCAATTTTGAATTCCTTGCTACTACTTACAATCTGATGTTTCAATCGGGAAACATCTTTTTCCGCTGAAGCCGATCATGGCATGTTTGGCCGACCTCAGCTCATTTACTTCCAACTGCATTATATGGAACAAAACATTGGTTGAGCTTTTTGTGTCCACCAATGATCTTCTTACGTCCCATTTTGCTATCCCGATCAATATAACTAAGGCGTATTATTGTAGAAGTGGACTCCTTGCATGTGCCACTCCGTGAATGTCAAATTTGGAACTGGCCTCTACTCGAGCGTGCTGAATAGGGCAGTCTTCATAGTGAAATCTGGTCTTCGATTTTTGAACTAATCTTTTTCTTGATCGATTGGACTGTCCCTGATTTTCACACGCACCATGTAGGATGTATATAATGTCCGAAGTATTTCCTTATCCCTTACAGACTCTTATTTATCTTTTCATAAGGACTATTTTTCACCCGAGCCCAAGAGATCTTTGAGTCGTCTCCCTTTCTAGACCCAATATTTGATCTCATTCCTGAGGTTTTTGCAGTCCTCATGTCGTGGCCAATATCCTTGTGGTAAGAACAATACTTGTTCTTATCACGCCTCGAAGAGTCTCCCTTGAGCTTGAAATGCCATTTAATATCCTCCTAATTCTTTATGGTAGAAAGGATTTTAGATAATCTAGTATTGAACGGATTGTAGGCGTCATACATGGAGTTGACGTAGTTGGTGGACTTTTCGAACTTTGCCTTGCTAGACTCAGGTTTGCCATCACTCCGTCTCCTCTTGGATCCATTGTCATCTTCTCGTTTCTTCTCATCTCTCCTATCTGTGTCTTAGAGGAGTGCTTGATTTCATTCTCGCTTCCTTTATTTGTTGCTCACATCTCCTCTAACATGATATATTTTTGCGCACATTTTAGCAAGTTCACCACGTCTTTTGGAGGTTCTAAGGTTAGAAGTTGTAAAACTGACATTCTCTGAGGTTGGATGTGAGGCAGTGACAATCACTACAGCCGTCGATCATGTTCAACTCTTCTTTGAACAACGTCACATACTCTCTTAGAGACTCGTTGGGCTTTTATTTGAGGTTGAGCAGATAGTGGAGCTCTTTTCTAATCCACTAGCTCCCCACGAATCGAGTGACGAAAGCTTTTGCCAGCGTTTGGAATGAGTCAATTGACCTTAGCTGGAGGCTATGAAACCAAGTTAAGGTTGCCTTATTAAAGCTGGTGGGGAAGATCTGAAACATGATGACCTCTGATCCTGATGGCCTTTGATCCTTCATTCAATGCCATCACGTGTGGTAATGGCGTAGGTAGTCAGATGGATCTGTAGTTCCATTATAAAACTCAAGTTTAAGAGGGTTGAATTTCCTAAGCAGATTGCGTCATGATTTGTTTAGATAATGGAGGGACTGTGAGGTTGTATAGGACACCTGGGTTGGTAGCTCTGAGTTAGAGTGGATTTTGGACGACAATTATGTCAGTCTAGATATATGGTCTCCTCAGGCTCTTTAATCTCTCGGGTTTCCTCCAGGGTTGGCCCTTTGGTCCCTAGTAGGGACGTTGCTTTCATGAACGTGCTCCCTATTTTTCGTTGAGTCAAGGTCTTGTTTTAGGTCTCTGTCATTCTTCGATGGTGGGCAACATTCATGGGTAAGCATCTCTACCACCAGAGTGAGCTGATCCATACGAGCTAGGATCTGGTCTACACGGGGATCCACTGCGACTGCTCCATGGGCACCTTGTTATTGTTCTGCTCCGATGGCTGGAACACCTTGGCCTGGTGGTGGGACTTCGTCGGTTTGAGCGTTAGATGACTAAATGTTTTTGCTGTTAGCATGAAATAAACTCACATCCGTCCGAACGGACTAGATTTTTGTCATATATGAGCTCAATCTTGGAGAGAAATTGAGCTTTGGAGAGGTCGTTTCTACCCAATCGGACTAGACTTTCCTAATGGACCTAGTCCTTAATAAGAGTTAGGCTGTGGAATAATCATATCCGTCCGAACATACTAGATTTCTGTAATATATGAGCTCAATCTTGAATAAGAATTGAGCAGTGGAGAAGTCGTCTTTGCCGAATGGGACTAGACTTTCCTAATGGACCTAATCCTGAATAGGAGTTAGGTGGTGGAGAAATCATTTCCATCCGAACAAACTAGATTTTTGTAATATATGAGCTCAGTTCTGAATAGGAGTTGACTCGTGGAGAAGTCGTATCTGCCCAATCGGAGTAGACTTCTCTAATGGATCTAATCCTGAATAGGAGTTAGGTTGACGGACTAGGTCACTTATGTAGCGAGTTGTCATAATCCTGAATAGGACTCGACTATGCCGTTGTTCGCCATCTCAGTCCTTTAGACGGACTAGGTAACTTATGCAACAAGTTGTCCTCATCTTGAATCGGACTAGACTCGGCCGTTGTGCACCATCTCAATCCTCTACTTGGACTAGGCTTGTTCCTGCATGTAGATATGAAAATGAAGAATAATTTTTTAAAGAGAGTACCTTTATTGACAATACTTTTTTAAGTGTTCTACTTAACATTCTCTCCACTCAAGCTCTCTGATAAGTAAGCTCTTGGCTTGTTGTTATTTTCTTTTTAAGGGGTTGGGATCATATTGACTATTTGTCTGATTGCTTCATTGTCGTGTAATTACATTCTCTCTTGTCGACTAGTCTCCCTTGATAGTTTCCACCTTATTTACGACGGGATATTTAAGGAATTGATGCCGAGTGGGGACCATTGCTCTCATTTTATGGAGCCAAGGCTTGCCTAGAATTACTTTGTATATGGAGAGGGCATCTACAATGATGAACTACATAATTAGGATTCTTGTCAGGTCAGACTCCTCTGCTACCACGAGCAATTTGATCATCTCTACCGAGTAACAATGTGCGCCGCTGAAGACTATCATGGTTTGTTTGTGATGCTTCTGCTCTTCTCCCCTCAACTACATTCTGTGGAGCTCTTTCAGGAACATGACATTTCACTACAACACAAATGCTCATTGATAGCATATGCCAATAGCGTTTTTTATAAATGTGCTATAAAAAGTAAAATTTGAATGATTTAGAAAATGAAAAATAACGCTATAGAAATCTGGCGGGCGTTTTGGCGCTCTCCCAAATGTTTTTTTGTACTTCGCCACTCTCTCCTCTCCCCCATTCAGTACACTAAACCACAGAGCTCGCCTCTCATCTCCTTCTCTCTCGCCTCTCTCTGCTCGACCTCTTGCTCGTCTCCTTCTTGCTCTTGTTATTGCCCTAAAACATAGCAAAATCGAAAGAACACAACAATCCTTCACTCCATCTTCTTCTGCAAGCAACATACCATCCTTCACTCCAAGAGACGGAGATTGCGAATTCACTCTCATTCGTCTCATTTCCTTCCATCTTTCCTTTCTCTATCTCTAAGCCAAACGAAACCAAACCATACGAAAGAAACCCTAGAGAGAGCTTTTATTTCTTTTTTCAATTTGCAAATGGGTTCGGATGATCTTGCCTTGCCAACACCGCTGGAACAGAGCAGCAATGTTAATGTTTGCATCCAAATCAAGAGGTGAGCTTCGTTTCGTTTTCTCTCTGAATTTCCGTATCTACATTCACGACGTCTTGATCTGATCTTGGGAGGGTTAGGGCTCAGTTCTTGATAAAATTTCATTTCGAGAGAGGGATTTCAAGATTCTGCAAAATGGGGTTTTATAAATCCGAAACCCTAGACTGATTGACTGATTCCATTTAGGTTGGGTAGGTTTTGTTCACACTCTTCTTCTGCATCACATCTCTATGTAAAAGGTCCTCTTTGAATGAATCGATGAGCTCGAAGAAGAAGAGGGTGTCGGTGAGAGACCCATCACCAAATGTGTCGAAACAGATCCAAGAAATTTCTTCAGCTCATCATCAGCAGAAGCAGCAGCAGCAGAGGCCAGATGCTGAAACTTTAAAAGACTTTAAATTTGTAACCTTTCTCCTTTTTGTTTGATCTAAACTTAAAATTCTGTTTGTAGGTGAATTTGGTTGATTGGTTGAAGACAATGGTTGGAAATAGGAAAGCTGAGGAAGTAGTGGATCCTAAGTTACCAAAGATGCCAACTTCGAAGGCTCTTAAATGGATTCTTTTGGTTGCTCTTCACTCTTGAAGCCGAAATCACCGCACCATTCTGTGACGATTGGACCCCTCTCTCTCGTATTCAACTCTCATGTTCATTCAAGGTAACTCAACTTACAATTCTTGATTGATTTTTCTTCACTTTTCAGTTTGTTTTGCTGAATCTGTGTTTTGGATCTCTGAACATTTTTCTTTTGTTTGTTTGATTGAATTTGTATCACCTTTTGCAGTAAAGGAATTGTAGATTTAGAGCTTTGAAGGATTACATTTGCTGGTAAGTCTCAGATATGGCGTGCCTCGCCTTCATTTTGCTTGGTTTCGGTGTTCTAGGGTTCTTAGTTCTTGAATTTTTCGGAATTAGTTTTGATTTTACTTCAGTTTGTTTGGTTATTAGAGTTCATGATCTTTTGATAGATTAGTTGTTTTTTGTCCTGCATTTTACACTAGTTCGTTCTAAGATTTTGTTGCTTTGAGTTCAGATCAGAATTCGAGGTGAATTTTTTTGATAATTAGGAGCGTTTTACTTGATGTTGCGAACAGGCAAACACCACCAACCTCTCAAAGGTGTGTAGTATGTACTTAGAAAAAAAAGAGTACTATGTTCTCATTAGACGGTGATCAGTCTCTTTTGTGTATCATATGACAGGTATGAATGATTGAAGAATGGTCTTGACAATAACAATGAAAACAATAACAACACTGCTCTTGACAAACGCTTCAAGACCCTGCCTGCAACAGAGATGCTTCCACGAAATGAGGTGCTTGGAGGATACATTTTTGTGTGCAATAATGACACGATGCAAGAAGATCTGAAGCGACATCTATTTGGTAAGACTTAGAATTTGAATTTGTTTTTGTAGGTTGCCCTGTCGATATTTTTGATGTCATGTTATCCTAACAGAAAGATCAACTGTGTTGCAGGTTTGCCACCAAGGTACCGGGGCGATAACCCGTTTAGCCACTAGAGCTGCTAAACCAAATGGTCAATGCTACATCTCTCCCGAGAAGGTGAGGTTTGTTGTTGTGAGAGATTCTGTGTTGATTGTTTTTCGAGTATAGGCATGTTTGATGATGAAGGTAGATGATAATTAGGATCATGCATGTGTAATTTCATTCTCATGGACTCTAATCGGCAGTTTTCAATGTGTTCTGGACTCAAAAAGTTTTAATCTTTTTTTTCCTTCAATTTTGGGTGGCTGAGGGGTTGAATTTTTAGAAAATGCATGTTTTCATTTTTTGCAAGTTTTCATCGTTTGCATGTTCAATCTCATAGAAGAATCATCAACTTGTTTTTTAACTTTCTAAATAGGGTAGTACTGTTTTCATTAGTCCTTTGAGACTTTTCATTGTGTTGGTACCAGAGTTGCAGTGGAATTTTTTTTTTTATATTGGAACTTGAGTTGATGTATCATGGATTGTTTTGTTCTCAGCCTCGATGACTTCTTTGATTGAGATTGGCGTAGAAGTGAAGGTTTCCTTTGCCTTTCTCAATCTTGTGACGAGAGGAGAGGTTTTGAGAATTGTGGAGAAAGGTTGGCCTTTTAGTTTAGTTTGATGGGTTTTGGATTTTCAGTCTAGGCATGTTTGATGATGAATGTCGATGGTAATTTGGAGTCTGCATGTGTAATTTCATTAAAATGGATTGTAATCGTCAGTTTTAAATGTGTTTTGAACTGAAAAGCTTTGGAATTTGTTCTCAATTGAGGTAATTGGAGTTCTTTTTTTATATTGAGTGGTTGAGGGATTGAATTTGCCGAAAATTCATATTTGCATAAGTTTTCATCTTTTGTTGTTTGTCAAGTTCCTAAGTGGGTTATTACTCTTTACTTTAGTCATGTGGAGTTTTTGATTGAGGTGGTACCAAATTTTCAGTGAGAATTCAGTGACAAATTTCTGAATTCAATGCATTGATATTGGAACTCGAGTTCGTGTATCATTTATTTGACCAATCTGATACATTTCTGCTAGGGCTTGATGTCATTGTAGTTTGTAATCTAAGTGTTTTCCTTTTTTTCTTGTGTAGGTTTCAGATTGAATAACAGAAGAGCTGAACCAACAGAATATTGAGGCTCTGGTTGCAGAAAACAATTTGGTATGCTCTTGATATGCACTTCCTATGTATGATATTTAAGTCCATTGTTTAATGGGGTCATTACAATGAAAAAATTGGAAAATTTTAGGGCATTTTCCATGTTTGCCTTACCTTTTAATTTCATCAGATCCATTTGATGTGCCTGGCTGTATCACTTTCTTGGAGAACATGGAAATTCACGGCGGAAACTTAATATGTTGCTTTTTGTCATATTAGTAGGGATTAGGGGAAGGGAAGTATTTTGGGTATGAACTAAGCTGTCGAGACATAAATTGCATAAATTTGTTCTATAGTGATCCTAATACGATTGCCTCATGTTTGACTAACATTATGAGGACTGTTAAATCTAGATGAATATCCATTCTGCTCAATGTAGATCCTACTATTTTGTTTGAATGTGGAATGCGCACCCTAAATTGATTTCTGGTTTTGCAGAAAATGGAAATCCTTCCAGTTAATGATTTGGATGTTGCATTACACGAATTTGTGAACAAAGATGATAAACCAAGACCTTCAAGATGAAAGTTTTCAATTTCTTTACCAGCTAAAGGTTTTTCTGCTCCCACCCATTGAATTTATACTCATATACGTAGTGAGATGAAATATGAAAGCATTTATGGTTGCTGTTACGTGTTTGTTTAAACTTGCTACTATAACAGCACTTTACATGGATACTTCTAGTGCTGTTTTGCTGGTGACTTGATACTCTTTACTCAAGCATTAGGAGAGAATGAATTTTTTTTTGAACTTTAACTTTGTTTTTCTTAGTTATTTGCTTTATGCTTCACTGTGCTTAGGTAAAAATTGTTAGAATCAGTTAACTTTGCTTAGTAAGTGTTTGGTTTTACCTTTTATTCTAGTCAGAGTTATGAATTTCTTGAAAATTGTGCGAATATCATGAAATTCAAACCTCTATTTAGATTATGGATCCACTTGATTTGCTGCAACAAGATGTGAAACCATTTTATTTAGACTCGCAAGAGCTGTTTGCTGAATTAGTTTTGAACAGACCGCAACTTCCTTAATAATGCGTAGAAAAATAGCTGAAAGAGTTTGCAAGACTTCACAAAGTCTTATATCTGAAAGTTTTGTGTACTTTATCCAATTTGCTTTGTTCCAACTTTATTCCTTTTCTCTGTCTCGTCTTCTACGACCAGTGATTTTAAAATTGACTACAGGCAAGTGTATCACAAGCTCCTTGATAATGAGTTAGTAGTCGTAACCATCATCATCATCATCTTCTTGTATACATGATGTTGCAGCTAGAGAAAACCAACCTTACCTATCAGATCCCAGAATTCAATCAGCTTGTGAGTGAAACGACTCATTTTATCAATTTCCAAACTGTGTATATGACGCTTTGTTCTTAAAGAAAGCTTTGATTATCTCATGTCAGGTGACGGAGGCCATCTACTATTTAGACTTGGGATCTGTTTGTCCAGGAAATGACCCGAAGTAAGGCTGCTCATTTACTTTATGTTTTGTCTCATTTGAGAGTTTCAGTCTTTGTATTACTCGAGCATTTTCTGTCACCAGCATTTCGCTCAGTTTTTACATTTTAGACATTCTAAACTCGTATAGTTTGTTCTCAAGTCCTGAAATACTTTTACCAAGTCCGTTACCACCCTGGTTTCTAACGATTACTTGCTGCTGCAGTATAAGGTTTCAGCATCGGCAATCAAGTTTTAAGGAACTCCAATACATATGTGATGGGGATAGCAATGGAGTTATATACTTTGCAGGCACATCATTTGGTGAACATCAGTGGGTTAATCCAGTCTTGGCGAAGGTAACCTTTTGAACTTTTTTTTCCCCTAATCTGAATCTGTATCTGAACTTAAAAGATGCAACTTGCTACATGAATTGTATTTTAAATATGGAATTACAGAAAATTATGGTGACACCTAGCACCCCAACTTCAAGATATACCGATCCCAAGGCTTTAGTCTCGAGGACATACCAGGTATGTGGGATATAAATGACAAGCAAATTTCTTAGATTCTTTAATGACAGTAAAAATAAACTTGGCATGCATAGGGAACCTCCTTTGCTGGGTTGCGGGTTGAGGATGGAAAGAAATGTTCATGGTGGATGGTTGACTTAGCAGGCAAAGAAATTTGCTCATCAGAAATGGTGTGGGTTTGATGAGTTGTATGACAAGTATTGTGAAAGGATGTTGTTCTTTGATAAGATGAGTGCTCAGCAATTGCGCGAAGGAGGTAAATTTTGAACAAGTTTGATTTACATTTCTTGATTGTTAGTACCAATTTTGTGAATTTTGATTTGTTTTATGAAATTGTTGAATTACTCCAAAAAAAACTTACTGAGATAATGAGATAGTAGATGTAGACATCAGCGTGCTTTGTGGCATTCCATTAGAATGTTAGTCTAGATGTTAATGAGTTGACATATCCAAACTTAAAGGGCTTGATTGTGATGAGAAATTTCATGGGACAAGTCATAATTTTTGTGCACTTTAGTGAAAATCTAAAGCTTTCACTATAACAATCTTCGCATTGTAATTAAACATAGCCTTAATGAAATGTGTGTTAATTGTTTTGACTACATTGAGATCAATCACGAGACTAGAGTGATTTGTGGCAATGAATCAGAGTTTGGTTGACGAATTAGCTAGTTTATATCAAATCTGGGATGCTTCTCGTATTCATGCTTGCATTTTCATTGCCTCATTAGATGTTTCAAATCTCATCAGATCTAAGGTATTGGCATTGGATGGCTTTTCACTTCCAATTTTGTTATTACAGATGTCAATCAAAAGTTTCGACCGTTTATGTGTTCGATTGGAATTGATCACAATTTTGGGTAATGCTTGAAGTTGATCAATTGTATTTTGCATTTTTTGTCGCATTAAAGATAACGGAAGCGACAAACTTGAATTACATAACTGGCCTATCAGCATTACTTTTAGATCATACTGAGCAGATCCTTCGTGATTAGGCTAAGTATGGGTTGATTGCTGAACATCATTTAATTGTAGCTGAAAAAATGGATCATGCTTTGTCTTGATTGAATTTAGATCATTTGCCCGATTCTTAACTATTATTGAAATAGCAGACTTACTTTCTCCTTCCCCTGTTTTAACTGGGTTTTTTTTTAAGTGATAATAACCCATGCAACTCAATTTCTTGCGCTGCAGGCTCTCTAGTTTCACCCAGTCCATCACCAAGATCTGCATCTAAGAAGTTAGCATTTAGCCTTCGCAGCCTTTCTTTCAAGAAGCGGGAAGATCCTCAAGATGATGGTGAACTTCTGCAGGAGCAGCAGCAACATGACCCATACCTAGATCTTGAGACTGAATATGTTGCACACCTATGCTTAACTTGGGAAGCGCTTCACTGCCAATACACACAACTGAACCGAGAAATCTCATTCTATCCGGAAAAACCTACCTGTTACAGCCATGCTGCTCAGCAGTTTCAGCAATTTCAAGTATTGTTGCAGAGGTTTATTGAAAATGAGCCTTTTGAACAGGGTCCTATGGCGGAGATATATTTATGCCAAAACGAGAAGTTCCTTTCCAAAGTTGCTTCAGGTTCCTCGAATTCAAGGTAATGATTCACTAATGGAGTGGAATAAATGTACAGTATGTAACACGAATTCAAGGTAATGATTATACCTTCTTCGGAAGTTGGGACTAATTTTTGGTCTGAAAGTAACACGAATCTTTGTACAATATTCTTTCAGTGACAGTTGTATATTTAGTTAGCAAACTTTCTTCTTCTGATATTAGGGTATCAATTTTGTATATTTAGTTGGCAAACTTTCTTCTTCTTCTGTTTAACTTTGGCACATTTAAAAAAAAAAAAAAAAAAAAAAAAATTTGCTATGTATACTTAAAACGCTATGGTAGAGTCTACCATAGCGGTTTTAGAGGCTACTATAGCGTTTTTAAAACGCTATGGCAGAGGCTACCATAGCGGTTTTGAAACGCTATAACAGGGTAACTTTCGATAGCGGTTTTAAACCGCTATAATAGACCCTGGGTCTATTATAGCGCCGGCAAACATAGCGTTTACTAAAACGCTATGGTATCCTACCATAGCGGTTTTGAACCGCTATTAAAGGGCATTTTTTTTGTAGTGTTTGTTGAGCTTATTGTGTCCACCAATGACCTTTTGACGTCCCAATTCGCTATCCCGATTGTTATAACTAGGGCATCGTTATGTGGGGAGTGGACCTGTTGCATGTCTTGCCTCGTGAATGTTAGATACGGGATCAGATGCTCTATTCGGGCATGCTAGACAGGGAAGTCTTCATAGTGAGAACGTGTCCGCAATTCTCTGACCGCTCTCTTCCTCGACAGGTTGGATCGTCCCGGCTCATCAAATGTGTTGTGCAAGACGTAGATAACATCCACAATCTTTTCCTCGGCCTTTGGTTTGTGCTCTTCATTTTTTTCCCCCGGGACTACTTTTCGCCAAGATCCACGAATTCCTTGAGCCACCCTTTTTGGACCAAGTATTCAATCCCATTCCTTAGGCTTTCACAATCCTAGGTAACCGTGGTCTTTGTGATAAGAATAGTACTTGCTCTTGTCCCATTTTGACGAGTCGCTCTAGAGTTCCTCCCAACTCTTCATGGTGGAGAGAATCTTGGACATATTGTGTTGAGAGGAGTGTAGGCATAATACCTTGAGTTCACGTAGTTGGTAACCATGTTAGGCTTTGCCTTATCAGACCCAACCCTGCTGTCACTTCGTTTTCTCTTGGACTTGTCCTCCTCGCGCCTCTTCTCGTTTTCTCTATCCCGAGTCTTGGAGGATTGTTTAATTTCATTCTCACTTACTTTCTTGGCTGCTAACATCTTCTCAAAAGTGATGTATTTTTGCGCACTTTTCAACAAGTTCGTCATGTTCTTCAGATGCTCTAAAGTGTGAAAGTTATTAAACTGACCTCCTTAGAGACCTAAAGTAAAAGCGGTGACAGATGTGTCATCGCTGCAACCCTAGATCATAGTCAATTCATCGTTGAATCGAGCCACATACTCTATGAGGGTTTCTCCATGCGTTTGTTTGATGCTGAGCAGATAATGGAGGCCCTTTCCTGATATTTTGGTTTCCCACGAATTGAGTGATAAACACCTTCAAATCCTGGAACGAATCGATGGACATTGGCTGAAGGCTGCGGAACCAGGTCAGTGTCGCTTTCTTCATGCTGGTAGGGAAAGTCCGGCACAGAATGGCTTCTGAACTTTCCTTTAATGCCATCAAATGGTGGTAATGGCGCATGTGGTCCGAAAAATATGTAGTTCTACCGTAGAACTCGAGCTTTTGGGGGATGGACTTCTTTGGTAGACACACGTTCATGATCTGTTTAGAGAATGGAGGGGCTTTAAGATTGTACAAGACGTCTGGATTGATCGCCCTCAGCCGAAGTGGGTTTTCAGCGATAATTTTGTCTGTCTTTGGTGCGTGGTCTCCTAGGTTGCCTTCATCCCTTAGGTTTCCCTCGTGGCCAGCTCTCCAGTCCTCAATGGGGAAATTTTTGCACTCGTGGATGCTCTCTCTGGCGTCCTCTTGGGTCAGAGACATGTCCGAATTTTCACCATTATCTGATGGCGGTTGTCGATCCTTGGTAATTTTCTCCACCACCCGTGTGAGATGACTCATATGGAGTAGAATCTGATCTATGTGAGGGTCTGCCACGACGGCTTCGATGGTGGGGCCTTGCGATTGTTCTGCCTCTGCAATTTGATCGATTCGACCTTGTGGTGGGGCTTCATCGGCCGGAGCATTATCGGGTTTGACATTATTGTTGTTAGCTCAGGATTTGGTGCTAGTGACCAAGTTTCGAGACTTTGTTGGTTCAACAGAGTTTGTGTTTTTGCTATGAGGAAAACTCATCATTCTCCCCACGGACGAACAATAGTGAACCAAATACCACGGTTGTGGCTGCCAAAGGAACTCCGAGGGTAAAGTCAGGTGGTTGAAACATATATGGAGATAGACTGATAAAATTGAGGTTACATGTGCATACATTTCTCATCGGTGTTGTTCACCTTATCTAGTGAGTGTTTCACCCCTTTACTGACTCTATTGTTGTGGGCGCGATGGAGGGAAGATATCTCACTTAGAATCTTACATGTCCATGACTGAGTCTCCCTTGGCACTCTTTGGGACCCAATACTTGATTGGACTAAGAGTTGCGCGAATAGACCCTGGGCATGTTATACTTCGAATGTCTGTATTCGGGCCTTATTGTCTTGGGTTATACAATCTACTTTGAAAAAAATTGGTTTTTTTGTTGTTGTTTTGATTATACTCAATTTAGGATTTAGATTTGCGTAAAAAAGAAAAGTGTTGCTTCAACTTTGGGTTTTCGAAAAAAAAAAACGGTGAGTAAAACTCTAACAATCTTCCTCTATTATGTATCATTTGTTGATTGGGTTATACAATCTACTTTGGAAAAAAAAAATGGTTGTTTTTGGTTGTTTTGATTGTACTCAATTTAGGATTTAGATTTGTGTAAACAAAAAAATGAAAAAAGAAATAGGGTTTGCAAAAATTAAATCACATATGTCATTGTCAAATACATGTTGTCATCATCCCATCTAGTGTCACATCAGGGAGACAACATCACTTTGAGAAATTTTGTTTTACTGTTGAAAGGAAAGGAAAGAGAACACCTAGTTGTCTTACTCATGTGGATGGACACATGTCCATTTCCACTTCTCATCTTTTGTATGGCGACACTCCCTTAATTTGAGTTTTCTACATTATCTTTTACAAAAGTTACTCAGGACTACGGACTTGTGGCAAAGGTTATCAAAGATAATCTATAGTTTATATGTAAGTGCCTGAGAAAGAGCAACAATAACAACAATGCTTAATCCCTTATAGAAAATTTAGCCTAGATACATCATGATTAAAAGCATGCAATTTTATTGAAGGAAACTGAAATAAAGAATACTGAAATAAACTTGAAACACTTACAAGATTCTTGGAAATGAAACTTGAAATACAAAATTGAAAACTACAACAGCTTTGCACATGGATTACAAGAGGATTGGGGATTACAGAAGCTATGACAGATGTGATTCGAAATGATGTCTTCAACTCTTGAGATTGCTTGCTTTTATAGCCATACAAGAACATTGGGTTCTTTGAGAGACACCGTTATTGAAGATTGGATAAGTGTGTTAGGTATTGATTGAGATGGTTTTGGCAAGATGTAGAATAATTGAGGTTGAGTGGAGTGTACTTTCGATGCATTTGGATGGTTATGGCATTATTGATGGTTGGATATTGATATGTGGGTCTAGATTGTGAGCACATAGCAAATAATGGTTTGAAATAGTGTTGAAAGGGATGGGTTGGTGGGATGTTATGATCATGTTTGTGATAATAACCTTTTGGTGGAATTTGGTGGAAGTTGACTTGTGAATGGACTTGTCCATTATTGAATTTGGAATTGGTAGGCTAGGTGAAACCATCCGTATTGGAGATTTCTTTGAATAAGATGTTGATGGTGATCTTGAATAGATCGTTGTTATTCTGATTTTTCGAGATACTTGGTAGTTTGGAAAGTCAAGTCTCAATTCTTGTTTTTGATCAAAAGTTGATAAAGAAACATATTTTCTACCACATAAGGATTGCTTCGGGTACTGCAGATTAAAGTCTTGTATCCGTCAGCATGAACTTTAACACCTTTCTCTTGATTGGCATGAATAATGAGGTCCATGATTGATTTGACTCTTTGATCTTCTAACCCAGAAAAAACTTCATATTCATGAGAAAAATTTGAAATTTGTGTTTTGAAATTCTTGAGAGTTCAAATCTTGTATCCATTAGAGAACAAGACATTTTTTTTTTGATCCATTTGGGTGGAGTAACAATCATCCCGATTTCAATTTCCTTAGTGTCTTGATGCAACATGTGCGCAAGATTCTTGACAGTGTTATTGAGAATTGGAGGACACCAGTGAAGGTCTTCTGGAGATTTTGATAGGATTCTTCCAACGAACCCCATTTCATAGAAATATTTTTTGCCTTTGGATCTGCATTGACATTGAGAGATAAAACATTTTTGTCATAAAAGTAAGTAAAAATTGTTACATTTGATTCCTCCAATGCTTTGTCATTGATGAGCTCATTAAAATGTAACCAATTATTCTTGGTTCATTTATGAGACATCATCTTGGTTGATTCAACATAATTAACTAAGCTGTAATCTACATCACTTAGAGACATGTTGTTGGGCTGAACATTTGACTGATCAAACTGGTCTTGTCCTTATGGCTTTTGAATTGCCATTGCTATTGAACTAGGCAAAACTGCTTGAACATAAACTTTGCTCTGAGATGAGCTGGCTAATGCATTACTGGTCATAATGGACCGAGCCTTGGATTTGTCATATTTGACAGACCTTTTTTTCCTTTGGCCTTGGATAATGTTTTGCATAACCTTTTTAATGAGGCTTTCATTTGGGTTTCATTGTTGGATTTGAAGGTTGTCCATACATCATCAACAAGATCTTTCTCCGATTTGTTGAGAGTATAGTTTGTGTTGAACGACTGAGAGCGTTCCATTGAGCTGCAAGGCTATAAATTTGAAAACTATTAAATGATGCAACTTTGAAAACCTTTTGGATATTGGAAATTGAAATTTGTTTGGAAAAATATTGATTTATGTAAAATGAATTGGTTTGTCTTGGCAAGGCCGGATTGAAGATTTTAAATCAGAGTTTGATAAGGACTTTGTTGAAGATTCTATAGTGATTAATTGTTTTGTAAAATTGTAAAATCATTGGATGTTTGTTGTAAAAGGAACGGGAACAAGATTTTTTCTCTTAAAATCTTTGCAGATATTCCTTCATAGCTTGTGTCGAATGGGTAGATTGTTGACAAAAAATGAGTTCCTAGGATAATTTTTTGTCCTAGATTTTTTATGACAGTGAATTCTTGAATAATGTAAAATGTAAAATGGTTGATGGTAAATTTGAACATTTGTTAATTTGTATTTGATTTTTAATTGTTGATTGTTTGATGTGTAAAGTTTGTCCTTTGTTTGTCCTTTGTTTGTTCAAAATATCTTGAGGGGATTAATCTTGGAGAAATACAATTTAAATATGCACCAAAATTAACTAATGCAGTGGTATTGACTTTGAATTCTTTGTGAATGATCAATGTGATATTGATATACCATTTGCAAAATTTGATTTGTGAAAATATTTGTAGAAATGTTTTTTCTCTTTTTTGGTTTCTTCTTGAAGTATTTCTTTTCCTTTGTTAGATGTTTCATTGTTCTTGAAGATTGTATAATATTAATTCTTTTATTTGCATAATTTCTTGTTTTAATTGTGACATTTTCATTTTGAGATTATTAATTTCCTGTTGGAGATCTTGTATAATGGTTTTTGGTTTGGAATTTTGAATCTATCAATGATTTCTTGAAGATTGTAATATGGTTTGTCTGTAATTGTTGGTTTTTATTTGCCTATCAAATCTTTGATTTGACCAAGTAGTCATGTTTTAGTTGAGATTGTCTATTTTTTCAATAAAGTATAATAAAATAATTGCCTCTTTCTGTTTTGAGATTACATTGATGCACAAAACCTCATTGTAGTTACATGCATTAACTTGATCATTTGAGGATGAATCAGAATCAGATTCTGATGTTTGGATATTGTAAAGTTGAAGATCATCGTGATCTGAATCAAATTCAGATTCGATGAGTATTTTTTGAAGCATGTTTTTTAATTCGTTTGATATTTGTAATTCTTTAATTTTTCTTTCTAGTTTGCAATCTCTTGCAAAATGTCCCGTTTTGCCACATTTGAAACAAGTTGATTGATTTGTCTGTGTTTTAGTGTATGGTTGTTTTGTTTGTGGTTTCTTGTTAGGATTGAGTTTAGAAGATGTCTTTAAGTATGTAGGTTTTTTGTTTGTATATTTGTGACTTGATGTTTTTAATTTTGATGATGGTGCTTTGATTGGTTCGAATCCATGTTGTTGACAGAAATCACCTAATTCTTTTCTTTTTGTTAGATTTTGATGTTTTAATTGGGCTCTAAGTTTGAGATCATTGCAAATTGTTAATGCTATTTCATTTATTTTTTTCAATCAAATCACCATAAGTGAGATTGTCATATGGGATTGCTCCATTGAATTGAAGCCTAAGATTTGTCTAATTGTTTTAGTGAGTTATTTCGAAAATGGACTATTGGCATCTGGTCTAAGCATGATCTTTTATAAGAACATGTCTTTGTACCATCTGAAATCTTGAAGTGTTGGGCACTTTAAGTTATAAGGATTTCTTTTGATTTTTCTTGAAAATGAGTTAGATTTTCTATGAAGTGTCTGACTATAGCAAAAATAAGAGTTGGGACGGAATCATAAATGGTTTCTCCGAGTTCTGTTTTGATTTGTTGACCTAAATGATCTATTTTGACAACATTGACAATATTGTATTTTTCTTGTTGGTTTAGATAGTAAACCCATCATCCTTTTAACTGACCCGTAAAATCGACAATGATAATTTTTACTATTTGATTGTCATCAATGCCTTTGTTTCTATGGGCTGAGGCTAACATTATTATTTATTTAGTTGTGTCTATAATATTTTGTTCACTTTGGCCGTCTAAATTCCATTCATAAATTGCTTCAGTGGAATAGTGAGATGCGATTGTTTGACCATTTTCTTCAAATTGGAGGTCTGGGAATGACGATCTTGGATAATAGTTTCTTGTGGAGGGTAATGGTGTGGATTTTGATGTTGAAGGGATTGATCTATTTAATTTTAAAATCATTTGGGGTTGTGAATCAGACTCTTATTCAGTGTCTGATAATTGTGATAAAACATTAATATTATGTGAGCTTGAGGATGATTTTGTAAGTTCTAATACCATTTTGTGTTAATTGTGCCAATTTTTTTTTATTAATTTGGTCAATAAGATTGGCTTGAGATGAAATTGTTCATCAATGGTTGCTGGTTTAAATTATGAAATTGGTTTCAGAGGTTTATGGATTCTTGGGTATTGACAGGTTTATCATTGACTACATGTTGACCTAATGTGTGTAAAAGTATATTTTTGTAATTGTTTTGTTCAATGATTTTTCTATTCCATAATGCACTTGATTTGAAGCGATTTGATTGACATGTTTAATTGGGGAGGCTACAACTTAAGCGCCTTGGGTTTTGTAATATATTTGTTCTCAATGAGGTATTTTGGATTTTGTAATTGTATTGTCTTTGAGTTTTCAGGTGTTTGTATTTGTTATGACATTTAAATCTTTTGAATAATTGTTTTCATACCAGTCAAAGAAGTGATAATTGACTTGGAGTTTTTCACAAAATTGATAAAAGAATTCTCCTAATTGTACTATTTCTTCATGAGTCGGATGTTTTTGAAGAATTGATTTCTTTTGTTTTCATTGTAAGGTTGTTCATATTCTTGCCTTATGTATTCTTTGTCTAATTTGAATTCTTTGGTTAACATGTAAATTTGGGATGGGTCTCCCATTTCTAAAGGAGTTGGTGATTTTCGATTTGCTTGATTTTTTATTTCAGATTGTTGATCTTTTGTATAGATTGTCTGATAATTTGAGGATATTGTGGGGTTTGTCTTAATTTTGTTAAATCTTTATCTGTGACAGATTGACTTATTAATGTTTGAGGTGTTGTCCTATAGGAAGAAGTTGAAGTTTTTGGTGATTGAAGAGTATTTATTGCCAGTTTGGTTCTTCTGGTGGATGTAAACTATAATTCAATAGTTTCATCATCATGAGAAACTATTTGAGACAATTCACTTGGTGGAGGAGGCCTTGGTTCGGTTTGGACTTGCCATGAACTTGGAAGAGTGATTTGATCTCATCTAATAGTCTTTGGGACAATAACATTTGTTTTGTTTTTCTTTGTTTGGAAAAGGATTGGGTATCCTTTTGTGAATGTTTCTTTTGCTTGAGGACTGATTTGAGTTTTCATAGCTTTATATGTGATACGATATAATAATGCTAATGGTATTTAACCAGGTAGCATATCATATCCAGAGGTTTGGACATTGATGGTTAAAGTTTCTAAAATATTTGGGTCATGGAGAGATATAGTAAAATTGGAATAACAATTGAAATAAACTGGTCCTAAACCTAGGGATGTTTCTGCTATTCCTAAGAGTGAGTCTTGGAATTTGTTGTGCTTGCAGACTCTAAGACAAATCTGTGCAGAAGCACCTAAACCTATTCTTGTAAGAGGCTTGATTCCTACTTGAATTAATCCGATGTGGATATAATTAAATTGTTTTTGTATATGTTCTTCCAGTTTTTCTAGAGTGAACAAATAGATTGGTTCTTGAGTTTGACCTAAAGGTAAAATATCTTATATGACTTTGATGATTTGTTCAGTTTGTTGATTAAAGATTGATTTTTGATTAAAAATTGATGGCTTCTTGTAAACATCGTCTTCTGAAATTTCAAGAATTGACCATTGTTGTAATTTGTTTTCTATTTCTGAAACTTGACATTCTAAACTATTAATTGGTTATTTGGCCTTGCTTCTAGAAGATGAAAAACGAGTAGATTTAGATAAATGAAACATATACTGAAAAACTAAGGGATCTAGCTATTGTTGCTACTTTTGTTCTACTTCAAATACTTAGCATATAAATCATAAATTATACCTGATGTTCTTTGCCTGAAGGATGAAGTACGGGTTATCCTAGACTCTAAAGACACTTGGACAACATGTTTTCATAAGAGAGTAATGAGTTTACCTCAAATGGGACCATTGAGCGGGACCACCTACACCCATAACAACGCCTACCACGGCTGACCAACGCTAGCTGCAAGGTTGTGACACCTACCAATGCTTGACTGCAATGGTTTCCCCCAAAGATTCTGTCAAAAGACTTCGTCTACCAATGTATAGACTGCAAGGGTTTTCCCAAAGACTTTCGTCTACCAACGTTACTATTGGCTAATCACTATTTCCTCAGGAAAAATGCTGGACACGTGGCTCTGATACCTCATAGTACTATTAGATGTTATTGAATATAGAGTACAAATAGAAAAAGAGCATTAATTGCTCTTGGGCCTTAAGTTACATGTACATTCCAACATACAGCCTCCTGCCTACAATGACTCTAAGTTCGAATAAAATAATCATTAACTTCTGACAATTTATTTCTTTGTGAATATATGACAAGTCTCATAAATATATGCAGTTAAGTCTCATTCTCATGAATATATTGATACCTAAATCTGAATAGAATTTTGTTGTTGTTAAGTTTTACTAATTATCAAGTTCTGAGGTACAATATAGTTGGAGTGTGTTAGATGATTGGGTATGACATATAAGTTGAAAGTTTCTTTTGAAGCAAAATATTTTCCCTAAGGTTAGTAATGCTCTTTTCCACAACTCCGTAAAAAAAAAATATTGTGTTTTAGTATACAGACTTGCTTGTATACGTTTTATATAAATTTTGGTATGCAGACTTGCTTGCATATCGGGTATATCGTTCCATGTGAGTTTGATAGTACGAGTAATATTTAGAAAATACTTGTCATGTATCAAACTTAGGGTGAGATGATATGACACTCGATGTGGCACCCCACTTGGGTCATGTACGCTCCGAGTGGCTTCGATGGCATGAAATGCACACTTGGGTGAGGTGTGTTAGGCACAAGAGGAGAGTGCGATTGTGGAAAAGAAGCTAAAAAAATAGGAAAATAAAGAAAACCTTGAATTTATCATAACATGGAAATGTGCATGGAGTATTTTATCACGTATTAGGATAGCTTGAAGGAAAAAACTAACATCTCATTCGATCATCGAATGAGAACTACATGTTTTTCTTAAGGTGAAATGCATATTATTTAAGAGGTATTTAATTGTGTGGTTATGTATTGATTTGTAAGTTTGCTTATACCAGTATTGATCCATTTAAATTGTTCATGTCGTGTTTTGGTTTCTAGACAATCTATTAATTTAGGTTGTTTAAAAATCGAGGCGTGACATCTATATTCGAGCCTTATTGTCTTGGGCCAAACTCCAAGATTCGCGCCACGTTGGGCTTGGGTAATCTGAGCTTGAGCACCTAACTTACGGGCTGAATAGTATTTAGTCCGAGCCTTGGTTGGACTTGCTTGGGCCTGTCTTAGATCAGACTAGGGCCTTTTTGCATTAGGATTGACCTGTGCCACGTGTCTGGGCGTGGTTGGTGACTATTTTGATGTCTCATTAATGATGATGATGACACTCATGATGAAAATGGGGATTTGGAATGGAGTATAAATGAACTTTTTCTAGGGAGAATTCCACAAAAAAACTAGGAAATTTAAATAGGGAAAGGCCTCTTCCACTACCTCACAAGATTAGACCTTTAGGATTATTACCCATGTCAAGGAAACTAGTGGTGAGCATCCCATTCCGCGATTCCGATTCTATCTCGGCCCCATTCCGTCCCGTCCCAGTTTTTTAGGTCCTTTTGGGATTGATCAAACTCATTCCGATCTTATCATGTCCCGATCTAAAATGAGATGGGATCAGGATGAAGATTTTCAATCTCGCGCATCCCATCCTGTCCCATCCTGTCCCAATTTTATTTATTTAATATTTATTATTATTATTTATTTTAATCAAACTAATTTTCTAAAGGAAAGTTTAAGATCAAAACATCTATTGTTTGAAAATTAACTTGTTTAATTTGGAAATCTTTGTTTAGGTAGAACTTCAATATGGATATTTTAGGTAAAATAGAACTCATAATTATTTTTTTTTCACAATTTAAATTGGTTATATGACAATTATTCTTGTAGAAAATAAAGGAAAATGATTTGAGTTAGTTATGCACTATGCGTTATATACTTGGAGAATATTGCTCTTAATTGTGTCTTATATGAATGATATTTCAACTCTTGCAAAAATAAGCTAGATGGATCTATGGAGGGTCTCCTTCCATCTCCCGTCATTCAAATTTCATTGTAAGCATCCACAAATTTTATATGACATTTAATATAGTTACGATGAAAGTTGTATGTATATAAATTTGACATTATTGATATATCAACAATGTGAGATGAAATTATTTTATTATTTTTTATTGGAGGACTATTTATTATATGTCCATCCCGTCCTGACCCCGTTTGGAGGTCGAAATATGATCTATCTCATCTTGATCCCGAACAAAAATAATGAAATATAGATGAGGTTCATCTCATCCTATGATCAGAAACGTAGAAGAAGGGCTTCTCCTTTAATCCCTTATTCACGTTCAACTGTGTGTGAGCGAGCGTGTTTATAAAAAAACTTGGATTTCTTAATTAACCTAAGCCAGAGAGATCAATACCCTTCCAACTGAGAAAGATGTATGTGTAGTGCTAGAGAATTGGGTTCGATCTCCTTGACAATAAGAGAACTGGGGCACATGGGTTTACCTGAGAGAGTGAGCTCTACAGACTCTGTTGGGTTCAGAAACACCCCTATCTCTTCCCGGGCGATCGAATTCTTGCTTCCGCAATCGAGATTTTAGCTAAGAATCGCGGAATGAAAATGCAGTGTGACTTGGAGAAGATTGAGTCGAAGTGTCATCGAGGCAATGGCAAGAGGGTTGGTTCATAAGAGGGGGCAGTTTTCAATCTTGCTTGGAGGCTTATTAGCATTGCCTAGAGGGCCAACAGAATCTTGGATGAGGTTGCAGAGATGGATGAACTCGACTTGAACCAACAAGACTGTACAGCAGTGATGAAGGTCTGTATAAGACTCGACAAGTTTGAGATTGTGGAAATCTCTTCAATTGGTACAAAGAATCAGGACGTGATGTGACTATAGTAATGGATATGACTCTGATTCACAGCCGTTGCACTGAGAGAGAATACAGGAAGGCTTTGTTTTTTATTTGGGAAATGGAAGCATTGAACTATTTGTTGGATCTTCCAGCTTATAGAGTGGTTATAAAGCTCTTCGTTGCCTTGAACAATGTATCAAGGACGGCAAGATACTTTTCTAAACTTGAGGAAGCTGGTTTTGTTCCAGTTCATGACATATACCGAGATATGATCAAAATTTATGTGGCTTTGGGAAGATATGCTGGTGCATGGCAATCATATGGAAATTAAACTGAGTGTCAAGGTTGACAAGCTTGGATCAAGAGCTAGATAAATGAATAGATGGAATGAAGAAGAAAAGTGAAAAAGAGAACGAAGGTTCAAGAGATTTCAAGCAATTCTCTCCATCAAATTGATTGGAGTCAAACTATTCATTTAATACTTTCCTTCCTGAGGCTATTTGATTCGGATTCGGGGAGGGGGGGACTGAGTGTCAAGGTTGACAAGCTTGGATCGAGAGCTAGATAAATGAATAGATGGAATGAAGAAGAAAAGTGAAAAAGAGAACGAAGGTTCAAGAGATTTCAAGCAATTCTCTCCATCAAATTGATTGGAGCCAAACTATTCATTTAATACTTGCCTTCCTGAGGTTATTTGAATTTCCCGCCTGATAATGATTCCCTCTAGTTGAATTGTTCATGACAATACCAACCCCTTTGAGAGAATCCTTGCCCTCAAGGATTAAAAGAAGGGAACTTAGCATGAATGAAAGACCAGTCTTCCCAAGTGGCCTTGTCTGGTGCAGAGTTCGTCCATTGAACAAGAACTTGTGTGATGGCCCTATTGTGGCGAGGAACTAATCGACGTCCAAGATAGCAACAGGTTTAGCCACACAGCAGCCATGGTGGTCGACCAGAGGAAGGGTGGGGAAGTGTGAATGCAGAGGGCCCAAGTGTTTTTTCAGCCGCGATACATGGAAAGCAGGGTGAATTTTGCTATCAGAAGGAAGGCCGAGCTTGTAAGCAACAACCCCAACTCGCTGAATAACTTGAAAAGGTCCATAAAACCGCGAAGATAGTTTCGAATTCCTGCGGAGTTGTACTGAAATTTGTCGATAGGGCTGAAGTTTCAAATATACCCAATCACCTTCAGTGAAGGATTTCTCTTATCTGTGACGGTCTGCAAATTGCTTCATTCTGTTCTGAGCATGATGAAGTCTGTCTTTCAAGATGTTGAGCATTTCAGTCCTTTCCTGGAGATACATCTGGACATCAGTAATGGCAGTGCTTGATATGGGAGGCAAGGCTAGCAAGGGAGGGGTGTAGCCATACAAAGCATGGAAATGGGAAGTTTTTAAGCTGGAATGAAAGGTAATGTTGAACCAATACTTGGCTAGGTATAGCCATTTCGACCATTTGGAGGGGGCATGAGATGTCATACAACGGAGATAAGTCTCCAAGCAAGTGTTGGTGCGCTCCGATTGACCGTCCGTTTGAGGGTGGTAGGAGGTACTCAAGTGAAGCGAAGTGCCCAAGGCATTGAATAGTTGTTGCCAAAAATTGCTCAAGAAGACTTTGTCTCGATCAGAAACAATGGTGGAGGGCATGCCGTGGAGTTTATAGACATTGTTGAGGAAACATTCAGCCACCATTGCTGCAGTGAAGGGGTGAGCTAAAGCCATGAAGTGGCTGAATTTAGTCAGGCGGTCCACCACGACAAATATAACTGATTTACCATGAGAGATTGGCAGTCCTTCGATGAAATCCATGGTAATATGCTGCCACGCATGATCTGGAACAGGGATAGGTTGTAAGAGACCTCCATATTTGGTCTGGTCGCCCTTGTTCCTTTGGCAGACGTCACAAGAGATGATATATTTCATGAGTTCAATCTTCATTCCGGGCCAGAAAAACAATTGCTTTAACCATTGGTAAGAGGCGTGGATGCCCGAGTGACCACCTAGGGCTGAAGAATGTAGTGACGCCAGAATCTGATGTCTAAGGGTTCCGGAGGAGCCAATATAAATCCATTGTTTGTATTTCAACAGTCCATTCAGTAATGAGTAATCAGGTACAGCAGTAGGAGATATGCACAATTTGGTTATGATATCCTGAGCCCAAGAATCAGTAGAATAATTCTGAATCACATGTAAAAGCCATTGAGGAGTAGCTGATGATACTGAAAGAGCTAGGAGTTATGGACATCGAGAAAGTGCATCTGCAACTACATTGTCTGACCCCTTCTTGTAGCAAATTTGGTAGTCATACCCAAGGAGTTTAGTGACCCATTTCTGTTGAAGAACGGTAGTAAGCTTCTAATCCAAGAAATGCTTGATGCTTTCATGATCAGTAAGGATGCAAAATTTGGACCCAAGCAGATAAGCTCTCCATTTCTGTACAGCAAGGATGATTGCAAGCATCTCCTTCTCATAAGTGGACAAACCCAAGTTCTTTTGGCTGAGGGCTTTGCTAAAATAAGCAATGGGATGGCCTCCTTGGGATAAAACAACCCCAATACCAACGGAGCAAGCATCTGTCTCTACAAAAAATGGCTTAGAAAAGTCGGGTAACTGTAAAACAGGTGTACTGGTCATTGCATTCTTAAGGGTCTCAAATGCATGTTGAGCTGTTGAAGACCAAAGAAATGCATCCTTTTTTAGTAAATCAGTCAAGGGCTTAGCTATTTGACCATAGCCTTTGACAAATCGCCTATAATATCCAGTGAGTCCAAGGAAACCATGCAGAGTTTTTAAATTAGATGGAGGTGGCCAGGATAACATATCAGAGATTTTAGAATGATCAACAGCAACACCCTGGTTGGTGATTACATGGCCTAGATAGTCCAACTGAGTTTGAGCAAAGGAACACTTGGTAAGCTTAGCAAATAAAGAGTGTTTTCGTAGTGTGGAGAAGGCAATTTGGAGGTGATGTAAGTGTTGGACCAAGGAGGAGCTGTAAATGAGAATGTCATAAAAAAACAAGGATGAATTTGCGCAAATAAGACTGGAAAATGTGGTTCATTAGGGCTTGAAAAGTGGTTGGGGCGTTGGTCAAGCCGAAGGGCATCACTTTGAATTTAAAATGGTTGTGATGTGTTTTAAAAGCTATTTTGTGTACATCACTAGGGTGAACCAACACTTGATGATAACCTAATCTAAGATCAATTTTGGAAAAAATGGTTGCACCGTTAAGTTCATCAATGAGAGGCATAGGAAATGTGTCTTTGATAGTTAGGGCATTTAACCTGCGATAATCAACACAAAATCTCCAAGTGTTGTCCTTCTTCTTCACTAATAGGATCGGGGCTGCGTAAGGGCTGTGAGAGTGTTGGATGAGACCTGATTCCAGCATTTCGGATACTAATTGTTCCACTACGGTCTTGTGATGGTGAAAGGGAAGAAGGCCTTAGAGGGATTTAATGATCAAGTGCTCTTGTAGGAGGTAAGGAAATTGGGGCCTGAAAGATGTCTTGAAAAGAGTCCAGAAGAACTGTAAGAGCAGGGTCTGGATTGGAATGGACTGGAATGCCAGAGATAGAAAATAATTGGCCTATGAAACAGGGAACCTTCTGCTTGAGAAACTTAGAGAACTTTGAAGACTCTAGAATGGATATGGATGCAGCGTCTGGTAACCCCTGTAATGTGATTTGTTTCCCATTGTATTGGAAAGAGATTTGAAGAGTTTGAAGATTGAAAACAATGTTACCCAAAGGTTTTAACCAATCACCTCCCAACACCATATCATAGCTCCCTAGAGGTAGGACTCGTATTGTACCCTCAAACAAATTGTTTTGCATACTCCAAATTAATGGTTGACATAAGGCCTGACTAATTAAATGTTGTCCATTAGCTACTTTCACTAGCATTTGAGGGGTGAGGATAGTTGGCCAATGAGTATCTTTGATGACCTTAGGATCCACAAAGCTATGAGTGCTACCTGTGTCAATGTGGATAGAGATAGGTTGCTTTTTTATATACCCTTTCAACAAAATGGTATTGGATGAAGAGCTGCCCTGAATTGCATGTACAGATAGTTCCATGTCAGAAGTTATTTCAGGAAGAAGGTCTTCAGTGTCAGTAATTGGTGAAGGTGGAGAGTCGGATGGTTCTTCATCTAAGCCCAGAATGTATAGCTGTTGGTGTTTACAGTTGTGACCAGGTTTGTAAACTTCGTCACAACTATAACACAAACCTTTATCTTTCCGTTGTTTCATTTGGAGGGGAGGCAATCGCCTGATGGGAGGGTTGGTATTGGTAAACCTGGTGGGAGAAGAACTGGACTGATGAGAGAAGGAGACAAGTTTGTTGAGGTGCAGGGATTGTGATGGAGGGTGTGTGGTGGTCATGTTGTAGGGATTATTCCATGATGAATAAGAAGGTCCACTAGTGTAAGGTCGACGATTAGGAAGTGTAGTGGTCTCTGAAGGGACAAAAGATGGGGAACAATTTTCTTGTAATCTGGCTAAGGAAAATGCTTGAGCAACAGAAGTAGGGTTAAACATTTGCACTACTGTTTTAATAGGGGGTTTAAGACCACTTAAGAAGCTTAAGACAAAGTAGGCTTCTGACAAAGAGGAGTTATTAAGCACCATTAGGGATTTGAGTGTTTCAAATTTTTCATAATACTCCTCTACAGTCTGATCTTTAGACAACTTATTGAAAGAATCTACGTAGTTGTCTGCAAGAGGGTTCTCAAATCTCAAACACAGATCGTGAACCAACTGAGGCCAGGAAACAGAAGGATGACTCAATTGATAATCTAAAAACCACACATCAGCTTTCAGATCTAGATGAATTGAAGCAATTGCAACTTTCGAATCCTCATGAGTGTTATGTAGTGTAAAGAATTGATTGCATTTCTTAGCCCATGATCTAGGATTATGACCATCAAAACGCGGAAAATCAATTTTAGGGAATAAAAAATCATTACCTCCACCAACCAAGGGAGGGTGGGAGGGAGTTCGTATTGGATTGGTGTTCGTCCCCGTGCCTTGAGAATTGTTGGGTTCTCCTTCCTCTGGACTGATTTTGTTCCCTTTGAGCATTTGAAGAAGCTGATCCATTTTTTAATCGAGCCTCTGCTCTTGTGATTCACTTGCTTGAGCCATACGCCTCAGTTCCGCCTTGATCATCTCGATCTGCCCTGTCGATTCTGCTTGTTGTTTCTTTGTTTCCTTCATGAAGCTCTCAATCTCGCGAAAAGAGAACGAAGGTTCAAGACTGCTCTGATACCAATTGTCAAGGTTGACAAGCTTGGATCGAGAGCTAGAGAAATGAATAGATGGAATGAATAAGAAAAGTGAAAAAATGAACGAAGGTTCAAGAGATTTCAAACAATTCTCTCCATCAAATTGATTGGAGCCAAACTATTCATTTAATACTTGCCTTCCTGAGGTTATTTGATTCCCCTTTTATAAGTGGGGTTGTTACAACAGCTAAAATAGAATATTCATTATCCACCAGATACGTGTTTCTCTGACTACCCATACTTTCCTTATTACAAAACTACCCTTGACCCAAATATTTGAATTTCCCGCCAGATAATGATTCCCTCCAGTTGAATTGTTCGTGACACTGAGCTGCAGACAAAGAGTTGGGATCGACATTAAACAATGAATGACTCAGCTTCTTCTTGTAGGACACAACTTTTGTTTCTCCCTGGTCAGTCTCCATGACAGAAACAAAGATAGACTAAGAGAAGAGCAAAGGTAGGTGATCTGAAAGGGAAGTATCTCCTGCCTAATGATAAGAGCAAAAGGTCTATATCCTTCCAACCTAGGAAACTACGACTAACCCCATGTCAATATTGAAGTCCTGAGACACTGGACATACTAACACAAACCCTTTCTTCTCTTGGAAAAACATTGCATCCTATATTGTTTATTACCTATCAGTTTTATTTCAATCTTTCTACGATCCATGTTGTTGTTTGTTTGATAATGATTGATTCTTTGACTGTAAAAATATAAATCAAATTAGAACCTATCATTATCAAACAACAACATTGGTCGTAGAAAGATTGAAATAGAACGGATTGAGAATAAACAGTATGAGGTGCAATGTTTTTCTAAGAGAAGAAAAGGGTTGTGTCAGTATGTCCAGAAAATGTCTCAGGACTTCTATATTGATATGGGGTTAGTTGTAGTTTCTGAGGCTGGAAGGAGATCCACTTTTCTCCTCTTCTCCTTCGGCAGGACATACTTCCCTTTCAGATCACCTACCTTTGCTCTCCTCTTTTTCTATCTCTCTCTGTCGTCAACAAGACCAGGGAGGAGCAAGAGTTGAATGTCTTACAGGAAGAAGCGAGTCATTGTTTAATGTCGATCCCAACTCTCTGTCTGCAACTCAGTTTAATTGCCAAGTCCAGGGAGTTATGCAAGGACGTTGAGATGTTTGGGTTCAAGTTGGATAAAAATGAATCTGTTTTGTCGAAGTTGGAAGGCCATGCATTGTAAAGCTCCATTATTGTAATTTCTAACTTGTAAGTAGAATTTACATTACTCAGGATTTTGTTCGTGCATTTAAATGTTATTGTTACCAAAGACTTTTAACATTTAGAATTGAATTTTATTTACTTGAACGATACTCATCCATAGTTGTAAGAACGAATTTTTACAATGATTTTCTCATTTCTATTGTTGTTTGGTTTGTTGATGCATCTAGTTGACTTGTTAAATGCTCTAGATTATTGTCACTGTCAATCCTATTAGGCAGACTGCGGATGGTCCAATGAAACTCCACTAATCTTCACCATCAGCAACGAACTGCACAGAATCAGTAACCTTTGTATTTTGATTAAGCATGATTAAGTCCCTCAAATTCTTTGAATCTCAAGTTAGGAAAAATCTCCAATGTAAACTCGTTAATCCAATCCCTGGCAATGAACCAACTACTTTCTGAATCAAATTGTTTGCCAATCTGTAGCTGCAACCAGCAAGTGCTTGAAGGGAGACTCAAAGAACCTAGGCTTGCTGAAGATTTTCTCTTCCTCCCCCCATTTGATCAAATTCCCGTAAAGATTCAACATAATATACTACATATCTACAAAACAATATATATGGAGCCTTTTCACAACCATCTAGCCATGAAGTTGACCCCCAATATTGACACATGCTCTCAAAGCACTTGCAGAGCGTGCTTATCAAGTTTCATGCCTAGCTTACACATAAAAGCACCACATCTTCTCGTTCTACATTTCTTGAATAACCCGAGGGCTACTGAGCTTCAAACAAAACTAACCATCACTCATCATTGGATCTCATGATACACCAAAACGGTCTCAACTCTGCATCATACACGTGTCATGATGATCTCGAAGAATAACAAGCCCTAGCGTCAGCCCAACATTGATCCGACCCAAGCGGTTTTAAGCCCGCCCAATGCAATCTACCAAACGGACTAAGATTTTTACAGCCTGCTCAGCCCATGTGTCTCACAACTATTCTCAATACCCCCTAAGCCCTGTTAAGGCAAATATCTCAAGGATCAGCTTTAAACGGGCAAGTACAACAACTTTTTGCTTCTAACTAGGAAGCAGATTCCAGAGTATATGTCACATATGGAGACCTCCACCTATATACCACTATCGAAACATGAACTATCTCCCGCTTATCTAGGAGCACAAAGCTAACAGGGAAACTTTTCACAGCATGACTCCTAATTAGATAAGGATCTCCACGAAGATCTCTTTCCCTAAACTACGCCATCAATGACCTGGTCGAACCAGGACTCCAACGCTATAAATAAGACATGAGGTTGGTAAGCTAAGGTACGCTACAAATTCCATGTTTACAACATTACACATTTATCATATTATTGTCCAACTTTAGCATCGGAGTGCGATCGGCCACCAAAATGGTGGTCCATGGCTCGAGTGTGTTCCTTGTGTAGGTCAGTAGGTTTGCAGGTCAAGGTCAAAACAGGGAGCGAAAAATGACTGCACCGGTTTGGCGCCATCCGTGGGGGCGACAAAGTCCCTAACTTTTCACTAGCGTCATCTCTATTCAAAATACAAAGAGATGATGACCACTAGATCACGCAGCAATGGAGAACAAGGGGACACGTCAAATGCTCATACCGGCGCTATATCACCGTTCTCAACGATGTCGGTGACGCACAGGAAGCAAACTCACACCCCCGTGCCAGCTGCAACAACGACTGACCCCATAATAGATTTGTTGTCGTTTCAAATACAACAATTCACCATAGCGGTGGAGGCTCTAGTACAACAGAACCTTCCACCTGCCAATGGAGATCAGGAGCAGCACATGCCTCCATCCCTCGAAGACAACATAGAGCAAACACATGAGAGTCAAGCTCCCGTTACTTTTCATTAGACTAAGGGAGGCAACGCAGCTAACACAGAACCAACTCTCATGGCAGAGAGGCTCGAACCTCAGAACCCCCTCCGCAGAGGGGCGCACAACCCAGACGTGTTTTACCGTCTCTCTGTTCTACCGTTCGTGGACCGTTTCATGAACGAGGCTCTTCTAAAGAGGTTCACGCCTCCAAAGCTCAACTTCTACGATGGGACCACCGACCCAATCGACCACCTACGCCACTACCAGTATGTAATGGCACTCAAAAAAGGATCCGAGTCGGTGAAGTGCAGAAACTTCCCTACCAGCCTGAAGAAGTCAACACTAACATGGTTCCACAGCCTCCTGCCGAAGTCGATCGACTCATTCAAGACGCTGGCGTAGGAGTTCCTGACACGCTTTTTTGAAAGCCAACGTCACTGGAAAGGCCCACACTACATACTTTCTCTAAAATAGAGATCCAATGAGACACTCAGAGAGTATGTCACGCGCTTCAACGATGAACTAACACTCATTGACAGTTGCACCAATGACACGGCCGTGACGGCTTTTACTGCATGCCTAAAGGAGGGAAAACTTTATGAATGCCTAACTTTGGAACCCCTTTTGGATATGACGGAGCTCCTTAAGAGCGCCCAGAGGTACATCACCTTAGAGGAGTTGAGAACTGTGAATAAGGAAACAAAAGGTGAAAAGAAGCCCTTCCTTCCTAAAGACAAGAAAGAGGGAAGGAGGCGTGAGGATGAAAAAAGGAACAAGCGAAAGCGCAATAACAACAGATCGGACCCTAGCCGGGCCAGGCCAGAGGAAGCTTTCAACTACTTTGGATCCAAATCTGTGACCCCCCTCAATTCTAGCCTATCAGATATCCTGAATTCCATGAAAAACTGGGAAGATCTGAAGTGGCCCCCGAAGCAGCGTGGAGACCACTTCAGGCGTGACAAAAACAAGTACTGCTCGTAGCACAAAGAGGGCGGTCATGATACCAACGACTACAAAAGTATAAGGTACGAGATTGAGTACTGGATCCGTAGGGGCAAGCTAAAAGTATTCATGGGCTCTGAGAAGCGACCAGAACGACCTAGGGACCGGGGGAGTCAGTCAAGGAAATTGAGAAGGAGACTAAGGGAATAATAAATTGAGAAGGAGACTAAGGGCATAATCTATGTCCTTCATGGAGTCGAACCGGATGAAAATCAGTCAAACAGGTCCTGCAAGCGGACTCTACTATAGATGCAGACACATCCTGCAGATGAGGACAGACGCATTGCTACTTGAGGGTGCAATGCCCATTCCCACCTTAACCTTTACGGACAAGGACCTCGAAGGAGTCTGAACACTGCACAATGACGTTTTTCTCATCGGTCTCTATTGCAAGGTGAGAGGTAAAGAGAGCTCTTGTGGATACGGGAAGCTCGTTCAACGTTTTGTTCTACAACGCGTTTCGCAGTATGGACCTCAAGGAGGATAACCTGACGTCCTCAGACTACCCGCTGATTGGATTCATCAGAGAGAAATGTTTCCCAGTCAAGAAGATAAGGTTAGCAGTAGTGGCAGGAGAGCCACAATTCAGAAAAGTCTTGTTCCTAGACTTCACGGTGGTAGACGCGCCATCTACCTACATCCTTATCTTGGGAAGACCATGGTTCCACCAGATGGAAGCGGTAGTCTGCACCCTTCATCAGTGCCTTAAGTACACTGCTAACAACTCTAAAAGAACGATACGTGGGGACCGACCTATGGCACGAGGCTGCCATTACGCTACACTGAAGTAGTTAGAATGTTCCTAGATCCAACTGGATCCCACAACGCAACCTAAGCCAAAACTAGTGACTGCAGGCGCATCACTCCACTCGCGCGATATCCCAGCAATGGTGGCTTGTCTCAGAAAAAGGGGACAATCAAGCGGTACAGGAGCAATTTGCTCTTCAACCTAGCAAGGCGAGAGGTCAATGAAAACGGGAGTACAACCCCCGACATTCCGTCGAAAATTAACTCCCACGTAAGGTTTACTCTTCAGTGACCTCAGAGACATCAACGAAGCTTGGCAAATCGCTGAAAGTATCAACGATCCCACAAGGGTCATGCGAATTCACTTTAGGGTCGGATCGACTTCTTTCCACCAACAGTTAGTCTATTTCAGTTGTTTATTTTCCTTTCCATAGTCAATGTAGAGTTTTAATTCTTAGAAGCTTATGTGATTTGCAATCATTTAAGAAATAAAACATAATTACACAAATATTCTTTATTGATTACTGAAAAATGTAACAACGAGCGCCCTGAGGCGAGTACAAAAGACTACATAATACGAGCATTTGAATCCGATGCGACTTAAAATAAAGAGTCTCTTAAACAGTCCGACTCTGGAAGAGAGTAAAGGTACCCAAGGTAGAATCCACTAACTCTCCGATGAACGTTAACTGCGAAGCAGCAGCGGGATAAAGGACTGGCATGTGCAAAGCATGATGAAATAACACGTCCAATTCAAGGTCCTTGCGGAGGCAACCCTCAAATATGGTCTGAGGTGGTACAAAATCGGCAACCGGGACCCCGCAAAAAGTTGCGGCCAGCTACGGCCAACTCACACGCTCGATCTGGTCGACCAGATGAACTTGGGACAAGTATCAGGTTAAAACATATCAAGTGCACCCTCCCATTGAAAAGATGAGATGGACATCCAAAAGTCAATGGCCCAATCCAGTGGACCATGTCCAACTCCACCCCGTCCCGAGATTTCGAATTCCAGCGCAAGGCGGGACAACGAGTTAATTGAGAAGTGATGGAGGCGACCGCTCCGGAGTTGGCTGCTGGTATTATCTATGAGATTAAACGATCTAAAGCAGTGACAGGGCACCAGTGAATAAACGATAGACTCGTCCCTTGGGAAGGAATTTGTACTTCTTCGCAACGTGGTAAGAAATTACGAGATCTCAGTGAATTAATTAGGTGCTCGCCCAGAGTAGGTGACCACACATAACAACGATTCTCATCGGTGCAAATGCCAGAACATTCGAAGACTCCAACGATAGAGATCTCCATTGAGCCTTTGAAAAATCCAATACATTTTTTTTCAAATAAAAACATTACAGGAGATACGCTCTGCAAAAAATGCCTATAACGATGAAGAAACACCATTATATAGACATAATGGTTCACCAAACATGTGTTTCAGCATTAACTGTCAGCATTGAATACCGTATGCGAAACGAAGAGACGACGGTTCCCAAGGAAACTGCACAAGTCCACGTTCGTCCAATCAATGAGGTTGCACATAACCCCATTAATTGTGGGAGAGTGACCAATACTCAACCGCCTTCGTACAATAAATCCTAGCTCTCACTATACGAGTCCATGGGCTCAGCCCACTATTTAAACAGTATTCTACCACATGCCTGACAAGAGCATCAGGAACCCTAATCAGTGTTGACACACGGATCACACCTGCATGTCACCAGCTAATTCAAGGTATTATTGTCTCTTCATAGCTCGTTCGCTCAACGCACTCCGCTCGCGGATATAGGCTCACACGCCCCCAACTGACGGAGCCCCCACCTAGTCGGGCAAGCTTAGTCAGCTTTAGCTGACGACGACGACTTTCAGCTCACCCCGACACCTAGTCTGTCCAGTGCAGATGTCGATAGTTTAGGAAGTGAGAGTCTAATCAGTGCCATCACGCCTGATGACGGCGACTCGCCAAGGACTGTTGCCCCCTTCGCAGACAATGGTTGTCGAGCTCGATCAGGTAAGCCTAGCTAGTGACGACTAGTAACGACAACTTCTTATCAAAACACAAGCCTAAAGCCCCCATTGCGCGGGTGTAGATGATTTGGAAGGTGGGAGCCTAGTCAGTCCCGAACTGAGTCCGACTACTCGCCACGGGGCCATTGCTCTTCTACAGACAATGGTCGCCAAATTACCAACCTTGGACTTGTAACCCCCATTGCGCGGGTTTAGATTGTTTGGAAGGTGGGAGCCTAATCAGTCCCGAACTGATTCCGACGGCTCATCAAGGGGCTATTGCTCTTCTACAGACAATGGTCGTTGAATTACAAACCCCAGACTTGTAGCCTCTATTGTGTGGCTATAGATGGTTTGGAAGGTGGGAGTCTAGTCAGTCCAGAACTTATTCTGAAGGCTCGCAAGGGGACCACCGCTCTTCTACAGACCATGGTCACCGAAAACTCTCAAATTTGTAACTCGATGCGCACGGGTGTAGATGATTTGAAAAGTGGGAGCCTAGTCAGTCCCAAATTGATTCTGACGGCTTGCCATGGGACCATTGATATTCAGCATGGTCGTTGAATCCCCTCGTCTTAAACTTGTAGCCCGCTATGCGCGGGTGTAAATGGTTTGAAAAGTTGGATACTAGTCAGTCCCGAACTGATGTCGATGGCTCGTCTCGGGATCATTTCTCTTCAACAAACCATGATCGCCGAATCCTTGCTCTTTGAACCTGTAGTCCACTCTGCTCGGACATAGATGGTTTGGAAGGTGGGGGCCCTAGATGGCTCGCCACGTGACCACCGCTCACTTTCGAAACAGCGTCCGCAGAGATAAATCACAGCTCAAGCAGCATGTTCACGCTCACACGAGCTAACATTTTATTACCAATAAAGGCCACTCATGCTGATCCATAAATTGTCTCGCCAACACGCAAACGAGTGCTACATGGAATGCCAGCCCGATCTTGCAAAGTTCAAAGACAACGCACATGCTCGATTATTACATTTTACTCATGCCAGCAATCGCGACCAACAGTCAGATAGGCGAAACAAGCCCCCAGAGGCTTACCTTAAGGATGGACTACAGCTAGGTAGCATAACCTGCTTCTAAACCATCCAGGGAACGCCCACTATTGGATGTAACTGAGCAACAATGACTCCGAGTCACTTGTAATGCAAATGGTCAAACTCTCAACAGCAGACAGACCACTCGACTTTCTATTGACCTAACTAGTATATATGCCAAAGTGAAACAACAAGGCGAAACGGAAAGCTTGCAATAGGGAAAACGAGCTCAAAACAGATACAAAACATACTCAAGATAAGTCTATTCCACATCAAGAGAGGGTACAGGAACAGAAGAGCTAAGCTTAACAGATGAGGGAACATGAGTTGCATCCATACGTACCGCAATCTAAGCATCATGATCCAGATCGCCCTCTTCGTCTAATGACATAGAAGCCACTAATAAGTCTACATATGACATCTTCCTATAGCGATTGAGGTCCCATTCCGAATGCTCTTCCTTCATCAGCGCTAGCAGTTCCAGTCTACCGTGTACAATCCAGCGAAATTCACACTTGCCCTGTTCATGGAGAGTTCTTCCTCGCACGCATTCGCCTCAGCAAGTTCACGCTCCAACAACTCAAGCTTGCCTATCAGCGCATCGACCTGAGAGTCAGACTGCTTTTTACAACACTAAGCTCATTGGTGCTCCAATTCAAGCTGGTCATTGGCCTTCCTCGCCTCCCAAGCATTGAACTCCACATCGAACTCCAACTATTGTCTCTGAACGGCCCAATCAGCCTTCTTTTAGGCATTCTCCTCAGCGAGAGATCGCAATTCAGAATGCGCCACATCCACAGCTTCATGTGCAACCTCCAGGTCACGGCAGGCCAAATCCAACTCTTGCTTGAATCAGTCCCTCACGGACACCGCCTTTGCTAAGTCAGACTTAAGAGCTTCCAAATGAACTCTGAGTCTCAGCAGCAACAACCGACTGTCCCAGCCTCCTCTCCTCAGCACGCTTCCTCAGCAACTCAATTTCAAAGAGCGTGTAAGAATACAGCCTCTGCATGTTCGAAAAGACACACTCCATGATGTATACCCTCTCACGAGCCGCCTCAACTTCCATCCCAGCAACAGCTACCTGGCTCAAGTGAGACATTCCCAGCATAAGGTACTTTAAACCCTTATCCATACGCCTTTCCAGCGTATCCTCTTCGAATTTTGGAGCGTGATCCAATACCAGCTTTGACGCCTACTTATATGTTTCCTCAAAGCAGAATCCACATTAATCTTTTGGTGCCAAATCTTATTTCTCATATTAACTAAGTTCGAGGCAAACAGACTTATCCGCACATATATCCGGATGGAGCTCTTCTGAATGAGGAATTACGCCAGCACCACCCTTCATAGTCCCACTACTCCCAGGCCCTCCTCCGTAGACTTTCTTTTGTCACCAACAGCCGACTCTTTATTGCTAAACGGCTTAGCGAAATCCAGAGGAAGATGAGGAAGCGAGTTGTCCAACGAACCCTCTATCACCCTGAGATATGGCCTAGAGAGAGATGGAGAACAGTGCAAACTATAAAAAATTTGGCTTATGTCACCACGGTCACTATCGAACAACCCACCAGTGGAGTGATTGGACTCCAGAACCTCAGGCAGATCCTCATCAGGACCCTTTAGCAAAACGGTCCCAGACGGATCAACACTAGTAGAAGCTGCCATAGCAGCCGGCATCAGCTTCTCGCTCAGAGTTTCTACCTGCGCGACACTAAGATTCGATGCATCTTCAACCCCTACTAATCGCAGGTGGTCCTTCTCCCAGCCAGACACTTCGACCTCTGCTCTGGTAGGCCGATCAAGCTCACACTCCTTTCTTACTAGAGCGGATCGTTTGGAAAACGTCCTAGTCCTGACACGGGACTTCTTCAAACTCACAGAGGCAAACGTCTCAGAAAGCCTCTTCGTGTCAGACCAAACAGGAGCCTTAACCCCGATGGCTTTCTTTTCGTAGAAGGGACCCCATCTTCAGACTTAACTCGTGACGATTGTTAAAGAGTGGGGGCCTCATGTCAGTTGTCCCAGAGCCCACTGCGAATAAAGTTGGTAGTACATATGACCTCCTCCACATTTTTCGTCGGCAACTCACGAAATTTCTTCATAGTGTTTCGCTCCCTGGGGTAAGAGGAGTGGTGGGAACGTCCCTGTGAAGAAACACGAGCAACAATTAGCATACAATCAGCGCAACGAAATCGGAAGATAAAGTTACACTTACAAAGTGGCTTGAACTCTCGTTCGAGCGGACGACCCTTGAACTGGAAGTACTTTGAATCCGCAGGAGCCAAAAAGCAGTACTTATGCCAGAACTTGAAGTCGTCAGGCAAATTCTCAAAGCAAGTCGGCGACGTCATCTTACAAACGACGTGCAGTCGAGGAGAAGTCAGCAACTGAATCACCCGCGGACGCCAGCTTCCTTCGCTTTAATCAAAATGAGAAGAACGATTATGTACCCTTTAGGTACCAACTGGGTAGGAGAGATTTCAAGAAAATCCAAGAAGTCCCAAATCACTTCAAGAACAGGAAAGCGGACTCCAGTTTGGAGTATCCCACGGTGCAAACAGATAAACCCCTCCGGTGGAAACATTGGCGTTTGATCATCCTTCAGAGCATATAATGGCAGGTCTTTAAGGACCCTGAACTTCTTTTGGATTTCAGCAAGGCCCGATTCAGAAAGCAACGTGTCTTCGAAAAACTCAAGGCCCTTGGCCAAAGTCGCGTCATCAAGATGATTTTGGTGAGCCATGAAGAAGATGAATAATCTTTTCAATCAGAAGATGAACAGAACAAAATCTCTAAGAGTAAAGAAAATAGAAGAGTCAGTCTCCGCACAAAGGATGGCCTAAACAGGGATTGGGTTTCTGCCTCTTCTCCACTGAACCGACACACATTCAATTATGAAGCGCGCGGCTCAAGCGACGATCCAGACTTAATTATCATGAAGTGACTTAGTGAACTGATGTGATGGCCCACTAACTCAGGGAGAATAACTGATGATACACCAAAACGGTCCCAACTCAGCGTCGTACAAATGTCATGATGATCTCGAAGAATAACAGATCCGACCCAAGCGATTTTAAGCTCGCCCAATGCAGTCCGCCAAACGGATCTCCACGGAGATCTCCTTCCCTAAATTACGTCATCGATGGCCTGGTCGAACCAGAACTCCGGCACTATAAGTAAGATATGAGGTTGGTAAGTTAAGGTACACTACAAATTTCCTGTTTACAGCATTACACCTTTCTTAGATCCCTGTCTAACTTTAGCATCGGAGTATCATCGGCCACCACAACGGTGATCCGTGGCTCGCATGCGTTCCTTGTGCAGATCAGCAGGTTTGCAGGTCAAGGTTAAAGCAGGGAGCGAAAAATGACTGCATCAGGATCCAAATATTATTGACCCAAGTTAAGGTTCTCACCATAGAAAACCAGATTACATCATTTTCATTTCCAGACTTCAAATCTTCGATTCAAGTCCATGAGTTCAACCAACCGATACAAGTTCATGAGTTCAGCCACCCAACAGCACTTAAGCAAACCGATAATTGTAAAATCACCAAAACCTTCCATGGAACAGTATCTCTATGATACAACTCAAGAAAAGCCCAGGGCTAGCATCATCAAGACTCCCATCAAATATGAAGTACATATCCAATATGAACTACCAACAAATTATTCTCTCCAATCCAAATCAACAATCAAAGCAACCGATTTGATGAAGGTGAGGATAACACATCTAATTGCGGTACATTTACTACAGTGTAACCCTCAGTAGTTGATGATGGCAAAAAACATTCTCTGACATATTCGATACAGTTGTGACCCTCCATTAGTGGTAGCTAAGATTTTGGACCTTATCCCTGTAGTAAGGTTATTTTACCATTAAAATGTATAGAATGTTTCATTGATACACGGTCATGAGTTACAAAGATGTTTGAGTTTTGTTCTTTGTAATAACTATAACAAGGAAGTTCTCTTCATTAAATTTTTACAGTTACATACGCTAATATGATTTTTTGGGTACATTTTGGCTTTGCTTAAACTATATGGGGCTCCCCCCTACCATCAACTTTATAGGATACACAGACATTACACAATCCTCAGGCAGAGGATTAGCATATAAACAATGACTATAATTAGAATAAAATACATAGATTACATTATCCTTCCCTTGTAGCAATCTGCTTCTTTAGGTGGAGGACCTCGCCTGCATAAGAAGCTAGTTGCTCCTTGAGTTTTCCTGAAGCTTCTTCATATTTTCTGTTCATGACACCCATCTCAACTACTGCCTCATTATATCTTCCTCGAAATGCATCTAGCTTAGCTTGCACAGACCGGAGTCTCATTTTGAGCTTAGCTTTCTCATTGAAGTTGCTTACTGTGATCTGTTTAATTTACAATCAAACAATCAATAAAATGTGTCATGAATTGCATATGGTGTGGGAAAATGTTAAGATACAGAATCCTTAATGGCTCAGTTCGATAACAGATTTTGAGAAAGTATAGAAGGGATGGCAATCTGCACTACATTCTCATTCGTTGCTAAGAACTGGTTCGTGAAGTACGGGGTCAGTTATAGGCATACAGCTATAGTTCCTCAAGAATCCAAGCATAAGCCAAAGGTAACTAAGAAATGCCAAAAAAAATCTATCCAAGTGCTACTAGTGTCAACGAGTCTCATTTTAATTAACTTGAATGTAGCATGGGAAATAAGAAGGCATACTAATGAGAACACAAACATGAATACAGGGCTACAATGTAGGCTGGAGCTTTAGCCTTGATTGGTTGAACATGAGATTCTTCTAAACCAATTTTGCTAAAGCCTGGAGTCAAAACCCTAGAATTTATAAAGGCAAGAATCCAAATAACATATGCAAAGATTTGAATCCCACAAAGCAACACCCTGAATTTACCAGTAAAAATTAAAACGTGGTAAACTCACATTTTGCATTTTGATTTCCATCTCCTCACCTGCCTTAGCTTTCAACATCTGTGACAAAAATATATAGAGATTATGACATTCTAACACTACAGAATAGGTCATACATATTCCAAAGTCCAAGTTCTGACATACCAAGTTCTCACTATTTTTCTGTAACATTTCCAGCTCAATCTCAAGTTTCTGCAGCTCTTCATTTCGAGCTAGTAATTGATCTCTTTCCTAGAAAATAATGAAAAGCTGAACTATAATACCCAGTTCAATGAACGGTATAATCATGGAATATGCAATTGGAGTTCATAAATTAAATTAACTATTCCTTAAGCACAACATTTATTTTCAGTTATACTAGATAAATAATTACAGTGCACTTGGCAGAAACAATGGCAATAGAACACCACTCACTCAAATATCAACTTGAGAGGCTGACGGAGAACCTAAACATGCATCTCACCCATCTTAACACTTTCTTCTATTTTCGTTGCCATGAATTCAAACACACAAAAAAGAGTACCAACGTGATGAAAGTCTTACCTTTTGACATTTTTCACTCTCGGATTCAGCAAAAGTCAAGTCATGTCTTAGTTGATCAATCTCTGAAGATTTTTCACATCTGTAGACAAACAAAACACAAAATATTGAAATTAGTAACTGCAGAAAATAAGAGAGACCTGTTGCCAGATATATAATAAGATATGTTTTGTGGAGACCCTATTGATGGTTCTACTCGTGAACAATGTTATCTCAAATATTTCTAGCTGAAATGGGGACATTAAGACCCCCCAGATATGTAAACCCTGCATGCCATCCACTTATCACTCTCAGCACCCACCATCATATGTAGCAATATATGTTTATGGAGTTACCAGATTTGGAGGATGATTGTTGAAAAAGTGAGATTCATGCAACCTAATTAAGTCTCAACCCACCTGCCATCCTTTCTCCCTCTTTGTTTCACACTTCACTTTCCCTCTTCTTCTTAGTTTGAGCTAGGTTTCCTGTTCTTTTGGTGGGACACAGATGGTGGGACCCACCCTAATTAAAGAAAAGGAGAAAAAATCACAATCTACAAGATGGGTGGTAAAGCCTTAGCCATGAAGTTTAATGATACATAACTAATACCCAAGAAGATAAACAAGGATGGACCTTGCGATAAAACCATCCGAAGGAGAGCCAACAGGAAACTATCTGGGACTTACCAAGTTCTATTTTCATCTTGAGTGACTAAGTCATGAATCTCACGTCGTTAGAACTATATACTTGCATATAATTTATATGTAGTTAACAAACCACGAATTATATCATGTGTTTGAAATCTAATTTTAAGATACATTATTGTAATGTATCATCTATGTAACAACGATACGCATATGGGTATAGTATCCGATATGGATACAAGGTGTCGGACACGTCTTTGAGAAAAACACATTACGGCATACTTTGGGAACTCGCCAATACATTTTATTATTATTTACTTTTTCAGTAATAATTTTAAATTATTAATCATATTTATTCATTTGTTGGTAAATATTGTTATTCATGTACTCTAACTTGCCATAATATGCTTGAAACATTTGTAAGAAACTGAAAATATGTGAAAAGGTTGATAATCTAAGCATCGAGTGTCCGATGGAAGTAACCGCGAGTGCTGACAAGTATCAGACACGATGGTTTTTGTTTGTATAAATTCATCATTGTTGTTACATAGTATCATAAAGATCCAGTACAAATGCAAAATTAAAATACATAGCCATAAAAATATATAGTAGATATTTAAGCTTATAAAAGATATGAATAAATACTTATTTAATCAAGGAGGTCCACAAAGGTCAAAAAAACATATACGACTTCTATGACAATAACTTGCTATACCTATCAGTATTATTATAACGACCTGATCCACAAAGTACTATATTGTCCGCTTTGGGCCCAAGGCCCGCATGACTTTAAAACGCATAGTACATTGTAGATTCAAACTTGCACATAGGCGATGTGGGACTACAATCTCCCCTTTATAGCTTGCTAACCCTCTTGGGCTTCTTTCGCACCCTCCCTCTCAAATACGCTCACACAAGGGTATCACAGTTCAGCCCCCTTGGAAAGCCCAACGTCCTCGTTGGCACAATTTCGGCCAGGTCAGGCTCTGATATCATTCGGTAACGACCTGATCCAGAGTACTATATTGTTCTCTTTAGGCCCAAGGCCTGCATGGCTTTAAAACACGTATTTTGTAGATCCAAACTCACACATATATAGCACATCCCCCTCTCTCACCCAGGCAATGTGAGACTATAATCTCCCTTTTGTAGCTTGCCAATCCTTTTGAAATCCATGGATTCTTGGGCTTCTCCCGCACACCCCCCCCCCCCCCCCTCAGGTCCACCGACACAAGAGTGTCACAATTATCCATCCATCCATTCACTCATGTCGCGTCTAAGGTTGTACCCAAAAATATAGCTCTAATGTCTAGAGAGTTGAGACTATCATATACAAAACGTTGCTAAAACACTAATCACTTCACAATAAGTCAAAAACTATCAATGCACTATCAAGTACCAACTCTCAAATTGTAACAAGTCTTCCCGTCCGCATCATTATCTTCGTAGGAATCATTTTTCCCCTCCAAAAGAGGAGTAATGAATGTTAAAGAGTAAAAGGTGAAAAAAAACCCTTTATATGTGTATAGGTGCAATACATATTAATTTGGCTTAGATACGATACATATCAAAATACACATTATATATGGATAATTATGATTACATAAAGCACTTACCACAACCTAAATAAGAGTTTAAAAATAGATATTCCATCATCATATCGCATACTGCTAAAGTATCATACTTTGCACCTACAGCCGTAACCATGTATCATAGCGACCCTCATTCCAAGTAACATTGGTCTGATTGGCAACATAATTTATTAAGTTAAACTAGAATCGAACTCCAAGGCCTTGAACCTCTTGGACGAGAAGCTTCAGAATCTGTGCAGCAATAAGTCATTAGAGCTTGAACCCTTCAATTTCTAATAAACCCTCCAAACCAGCTCCTTTTTCGTAAGGAACCATCCAAGTTTACAACATATCAACCCTCATGTTGATCAGACCATTGGTAAAGCATGAAATAATTAGAGGCACATAGAATTGAGATGGCAAGAGCCCTAAAGTAATGGTTGAAGGTTATATTGTTTGATCTGATCATGAACTTGCCCAAGAAGTATAGTTTCAGCTCCTCAAGGATGAGAGCAAGAGAGCATGTTGATTTTTTCCCACTGTAAAGTGATATGTGACTCTAGATGTGACTTTGTGAAAAATAGAGGAGTTCCTATCTTGGATCCTTCTGTGCATAACCATTCCAAGTCTTGATGGAAGTTGAGAATTATTCTTTGGTATCCCATTCTAGCAAGCACAATTTTCCATATTATAAGAGAAAACACAATCAAAGAACAAGTGGTTCTTGAGATCATTACCTGATGAGCAGATATGGCAGTCAAGCATTCCTCTATGAGAGAGAATCTCTCTAATGAAGTTAAAAAAAAGGAATGGGCCTCAGAGAGAGTAGAGGTTGATTACATCCTAAAGAGGGAGGAAATGAAGTGGAGGGGTAGATCAAGGGTGCAACATGTGAGGGAAGGGGATGGGAATTATAAATACTTCCACGCTCTTGCTAGTATGAGGAGACGAATTAATGACCTATCAAACTTAATATGACGGAGGCTAGTAGAAGATGAGCGAGTCATTCATGATCATGCGGTTGACTTCTTTAAGAGGCTCTATGAGGCCTTGGATGTGCAGAGACCAACTTTAGATGGTCCATCCATTAGTTCTATAATGACGAACAAAGGGATATGTTGGAAATGAGTTTAGTGAAGAAGAGATTTGGGAAACTTTGAAGAGTTGTGATAGCTCTAAAGCACCGCGCCCGGATAGGTTTCCTTCGGGGTTCTATAAAAGGTGTTGACACTTTATGGAGGAAGATATGATGGAAGTTGTTAAAGAGATCCATGAATCCTTACTCATTGATGGGCGCATCAATCATACATTCATCACTCTCATCGTGTAATATAAAAGAGTTCTGACCTATTAGTCTCTTGGAAAGGGTTTATAAGATAATTGCAAAGGCTCTTATGAGGTGATTGAAGGGTTGTGTTGGCTCTCTCATTTCATGCTCTCAAGATGCCTTTGTGGAGGGAAGACAAATTCTTTGATGGGTGTTGATAGCTAATGAGGTTATTGATTTAAGGATTCAGTTTTCTATTCCAAGATTGATTTGCAAGGTGGACTTTGAAAAGGCGTACGATCATGTGTTGTGGGATTTTATTCTCTATGCTACGAGGAGAACGAATTTTTGGGAGAGATGGTTGGAATGGATTGGCATTTGCCTTTCAATGGTGAATATTTCCATCTTTGTGGGAGGGTCTCCGGTGGGGTCTCAAAGGGGGGTTAGACAAGGTGATCTACTATTCCCTTTTCTTTTCATCATAGTGGCAGAGGCTTTGAATAAGCTAGTGAAGAGGGTATCGCAGCCATGCAGGTGTATTTGGTGAGGGTTCCAACAATCAGGCAGAGTCTTGGGATTTGCTAGAAGGTTTGTGCAAGTGTATCTTGCTGGATGTAAGGAAATGTTTTGATTTATTGTTGGTAAAATAATTGTTTTAGGAGGAAATTAAGGTTTGTTCATTCCTCGCTAATCATGGAAGGAAATAAGAAATATTAGTAAGACTATGGAGAGTATATGCATTCATGTTTACATGAAAACTAACGTCGTTGTTGATGCTCTGGCAAGATTTTTCCAATTGGAAGAAGATTTGAAGTCATGTGACACAGACTCATTGCCTAGAAGACCAAAGGCACTCCTGGCACTTGATAGAGACAAGTCCGCATATGTTCGTAAAAGGTAACTCCTTAGATATGTTAAAACTTTCGAAGGAAAAATCATAATATACCCTCTTCCTAATTTGTAATATTTAATCCTTTAGGACATTAGTAATAAAGATCTGGCATCCCATAGTTGTCCCTCCTTCCTGGAGGTTTAAATAAAATAAATATAAAAAAGTTGGCGAAAAGAGCATGTGGAATGCAATTTCCTCAAGGAGTTCAAAGTTAGGATGGATGCCCGAAGGTGTGCCGCCTTCACTTTGCTCATGACATTATTTTCATGTCATTTTCATAATTGATAGCAAATATTAAACTTCTCCTTAAAGTCTTTGAGTGTCCCTTGGGTCTTAAAGTAAACTTCTCCAAAAAGTCGAGTGTTGGAGGTGGGAGAGGTGATTTTTATTCAAGGGATGGCAAGGTGTTTGGGTGTGCGGTGGGATTTTTCCCCCTCAACCTACTTGGGGCTTTCTTTTGGTTTTGGTTTTAATTGGAAGAGAAATGAGTATGAACCTTGTTATTGAAGCTCTTGCGAAGAGACTAGCTATTTGGAAGAGTAAACTTCTCTCATAGGAGGAAGTGTTTTTATCAATAGTGCGCTCGCCAATATCCTGTTACCTAAGTTATTAATGCGGCGAAAAATTGCCAATTAACTGGCGATTAATCGCAATTCGGGGTTTGACCGAACCAAACTGGGTGAAATCGGTTGGGGTTTAGCAGTCACCGATTAATCGGCCCTGACTCGCCGATTTATCGCTATGTTGGAAAGTTAGATTGTTTGTAGTGATACAAGTGTTGCAACCTGCAAAATTAAATTCATTTAATTAATTAGTAAAGGAATATATGACTATGATTAATTAGTAAAGTTATATAATTACAAATTTAAACCATTTTGATTAATTATTTATTTTTATAATCTATGACTATGATTAAATTTTAAAAATGTATTTTTTGAAAAAATTGACCGATTAAATCCGATTAATCCCGCTTAATCGTAATTCGATCTTGGACTGCGCTGCAACCGCTTTCCGATTTAATTGCATACATGTCCTTGATGCATCTTTTTGAAAGCAATGAAAAATAAGTTGGAAACCATAAAAAGGAACTTTTGTGGCATGGAGCTGATAACTCCAACAACTTTCATGCTCTCAAGTGGGATTTGGTGTGCGCTCTGAAAAGATGGATGGCCTAGGGATCATCTCGTTTAAGTTAACAAATAAAACACTCATTGCTAAGTGGTTGTGGCAGTTTGAAAAAGAAAAGCCAAGTTAAAGAAGGAGAATCATTGAAGCAAAGTACAAGTTGGAACAAGGGAGGTGGCTCCCAAACCGGCTTATTAGTCCTTATGGGGTGAGGCTTTAGGGAAGCGCCACCACTTGCACAAATGATTTTATGCATGCAGGGTGTGGCCCTCAAAGTTGGTAGGTGGGACCGAATTGATTTTGGCAAGATACTAGGGCCATTCCTAGGTCCCTTAGGGAGGCATTTCTTAGGCTCTACTTGGTTTTGTCTAAAAAGAATTGGAAAGTGTACGAGCTGGTGATTGGGAGGATGATAAGGGGGTGTGGAATATGTATCCTAGGAGGAAGTTGTTCGATAAGGAGGAGAATGAAGCCATTCAAATGAAGAAGGTTCTTCTATTCGTCAATTTAAGGGATGAAGAAGATATGTAGGAGTGGATGTGGGAAAAGAATGGGAGGTTCTCGGTTAAGTTCCTTTTCAACAAGCTAATGGAGGGTAGGGTCCCATATGGAATGCCAAATAGTTTCCCATCCTCTTTGGTGTGGATGAAGCTAATTTCCCCTAGGGTTTGTTTCTTGTATGGGACCGGCTTTCGACTAGAGATGCCCTCATTGCTAGGGGCGTCGTAGTTAAGGCGTTGAGGCGAAGGCAAGGTGGACAGGCCTGAAAATGCCTTAGGCGTGAGGCGGTCTTAACATGTTTTTAAAGATTTTTTTATAATAAATTGAAACATATTAGCATAGTAGTATACATCATCATTTTGATAAATATCGTAAGCAAATATGTACAAAAAGTGACAACTACCAAGAATCAAAATATTTTTTAAAGATTTTTTTACAATAAATTGAAAATATCAGCATAGTAGTATACATCATCATTTTGATAAGTATAATAAGCAAATATGTACAAAAAGTGATACAACTACCTAGAATCAAAATGAAAATATAATAAAGTTGCATAGCATAGCGAAAAGATGCACCACATAAGTGTCAAGTAACTTGCAAACATCCACTAAATCATTAAAAATCAATCATCTTGAAAAAATAGAAACTTAAGAATATTGAACATTTGTTAGAAGAAATTGTCGGTAAAAATTCACAAGTATAATCACTATTGATATTCCAAAAGCATAAAAATCATTGAACTAAGCTATGAAAAATCAAGATTGATGTCAATCACATATTGATCAAAACATGGTATGTTTTCTACAAAAATTAATATAAAAAGTGTGACAAATTTATCAAAACTTAAAAATGTTTTATCTTGTTTTTTATCAAATTGATCAAATATTATACCAAGTAACATAAAACCTTATTATAGAGTGGGTTGCAACCTCTTTTTACTACAATTAGGCTGCAAATGGGCTGGCTACAACCAGTTTTTGGGCTGAGGCGGGGCGAGGCGGTCACCTCATTTCAACGCACCGCATTGCCTCACTTTGAGGCGGAATTTTGTAAAAACGCCTTGAGGCGCGCCTAAGCGGTCGCCTTGACTACACTAGCTAAAGATATGAACATTGACGGAGTGTGCTTGGGGTGCAACCTTGCAGAGGAGACCTGCCTTTCGTCTATTATTGCATTGTTATCTTGCTACGACTTTATGAAACTTTTTTGCAGTTAGATTTGGACTGGTGTGGGTCGTGTCAGGCTCAATTTTGGAAGCTTGGTGGGCATGGAAAGGGTGTCCTATTTTCAATAGTGTTGGGAGACTAGTGTGGAAGTCTATCCCTTATGCAATATGTTGGACCCTTTGAAAGGAGTAAAATCGAAGAATCATCGAAGATGAGATGCTTGAAGAGTAAAAATTATGTATGGGGTGTTTGATCCTAGTATTGCATTGGGCATCGGCAAGGGCAAAACTATTGGGGGTTAAGTTTCATAGCTTTTGGGCTTTTAGTGAATTGTAACTTCTTCATTTTTTTTCTAGACTTTTGACCTTTTTCAAAAAAATAATCTCTCTAGTAAGAAGCAAGTTGTTGTAAATAGATCCGAGACTACCCAAGTGAATGTTGTCGACTCAGACGAGAAAATGGGTCCCAAGATTTGTACCAACTTAGACTTTGGGTCCCCAAGTTGTCTAGCTTAGATTCTAGGTCCCAAGACCATGTTGACCATCCACCTTCGTCTAAAAAATGGATAAAAATGTGCCTTGACGTCCAACTACAGTCAAGGTATTTTTTTTCCATTTGTTAGATGGAGTCAAATGGTCAAACAAGTCAACATCGCCTTGGGACCCAAAGTCTAAGCCAGTACAAAATCCTGGGACCCATTTGCTAATTTACCAAAAAGGAACTTATGCCCTAAAATAAATGCCCAATGATAAAAATAACAATATTCTATTCATATTTAAAACTAACCAACATATGAACTTTTTTAAGACTTCATATTGTTTTTTTCTCAAACTTCTTCTATTTTGCCGCACGTAGCTATATTTCAGACTTTATTTTTTAGGTAAAACTGGAATTTTTAGGCATTTTTTTCATTTTACATAAAATTAGAATTCCTTAATGAAAGTTGTTGTCTAGAGAAACGTTTCATCATTTAGGGAAAATTTTCAAACTGTTTTATTTTACAACTGAACTTTTACAAAACTTAGAACCAACAACTTTCGCTAAACACTCTCAGTTTCCTCAACTAAATATAAGGTTCTGAAGCAATCTATCTCATCTCATATTGATATCCTAACTTCATTTGCATGCTCGTAGTTATATTAATTATGATGTCTAATATACCTGTGAATGTAAGTAGTTGTTGAAAATATGCATTCAAACCGTTTTATCTATTAGATGTTAAATTATGATATATAATTAGTGAAAACCACAATTATCGGTTTGTAATAACTGGTTGAGGTTCAAAATCCCATGTTACTCTTATAGTTTATGTCCCAAATTTATCAGGAAGCACATAAATTTATGGCTTCCTAACATATTACCAATTTACCATGTCTCCTATGCAATTTTGTGTTTAATTAGGTATTTAAACTTATCTCATGCTGATCCATAGTCATATATATACATCAGATATAGTATTCCACATCTTTCCCGAGATTTTCACGCATTTCCATTTTTCCTTGTTTTTTCCACACACAAGTGACACAACGTCCTTCTCTACTAAAGCCTTTCCGATAACCCAAAGTTACTTCATTTGTATTTTCTAGATTGTGAATATTGTCCTCTACTGTATAGCAACTACATCACCAAAGTCTTTGAGTAGTCCAACAACATAAAACGAATAAGAGCTATCCAAAGTGGTTTGCATGTTGATTCATCAGACAGGCTTCTAAATCAGAAAATAAACCCACTATAACAAGACGACCAACTAAAACCAAAAGGATACAGCAAAGAGGGAATTAATAAGACAAACCTCCATTTCCTTTCGTGTTCCACATTTTCCTCAGAAATGCTTAACCTTTCTCTGAGTATCTTGCATTCTTCCTTACACGACTCGAGTTCAAGCCTCACCTTAATATAACGAAAGTACATCTCAAATTAAGTAACAAGATACTGTTTAAATAATATTTTAAATACAAAAGTCAACACAGCATGAGAACCAGATTCTATTTCTCATTTCTGTGACACGGAAACTTAAATTTGATTTTAAATACACATTGGCAATAAATATAGAAGTAGAAATCCACTTCCACAATAAGACACCATGAAGGCAGAGACTGGTGAAACGCTATAACAAATATCATCTGTGATAGATTGATTCAGATCAATACAAATATTAACAAAGTGCTATGTTATTGATTCATGGGATAAAGGACCACACTGGCCCCTGCCTGAATAGGGTAGAAGTTTACAAGTGTTTAGAGAATTCGGTTTTACTAATTTGTGCAAGATTACGGTTCCGTTTGTTTTCGAAATCTGAAATGAAAGTCCCTATTGAGGATAAGCAGATGCTTGACTGGGTTATGTTCTTCTCTATAGGTTGAAATGCAGTCACTGGTTTCAAAAACATTTGGAAAAATATTTCAACACAACCAGAAGAATAAAGACCTACAAGCCATGCTGTAAAAGGAACTGGAGGACAAAACTAAGAAACACAAAAATTTCTGCCCCTTAAACACCAAAGTTGTCTACTATATTCATTTATTTTTAAATAAATCATAAACTGGCATCAACTTTTACTTACAAATCAAGCATCTGATTTCAAGTCTATTGGTAATGTACCTCAGACAACTCTTTTGATAATAGTTCAAGCTCAGCAGTGGATAATTTTGTTTTCTCTGCAATGGCCTCAATTGAAGCTTTCTCCTTAGTTGCCCATATAGCCTTTTCCTCATCCAATTCTAATAGTGCGTCAGTAAGTTGCTGTGATTTAAAGAAGAAAATTAACATTCCATGAAGAAGTCAAATACAAGACAAGAAAATAGTTTTGTCAACAAACCATTGCCAACTCTTCTTTCTCCACTAGCAACAGATTAATAGAGCTTTCCATTGTCTTATTGGAAGATTCAGAATCTGCAAGCACACCTCTCTGTTGCAAGAAGATATGCATAAGTAACCTTTGCAAAATAATATATATAAGAAAACAGAATATACTCAATAATATCATACACATGTAACTCCGCTTTCAATCGACAAATGTTGAAATTGAGATAGAAACTAGAATAACTTACCATGACTGAAACTTCTTCCTGCAACATTCTCAATTCTGAGTTTGTCATGCTTAACTTGTTGGACGTAGCTTCCAATTCTTTTTCTAAAGTTCCGTTCATCATAAATGCCTCTTGCTTTTCTCTACTCACTGCTACCAATTGTTCTTCCAGAGACGCAATTGTTGTCTCCATCTCAAACGCAAGAACTTCTAGCTTCTTGTACTCCCCCTTCATCAACCAAAAAAAAATTTGCATTCAGACAGAATCAAGTCCTTTCATTGCATAGATATTGTCACCCAATGATGGCATGCAACAAGTGGTTCAAATTGTATGAAAAACCATCAGAAATTTTTGCATAATAGTTTGATAGTTTAGATTCAAATTTTGGTTTTTATGCAATTATTTATATGAAACTGTATTTTGTGGATCTAGACTATATGTGTTTATGAGACCCATTTTAGAAGGTATAAATATAATAGTATAAGGAAGTAGCACAATGAGCACCAAAAGGACTATGCAAAAAGTTGTTGCTTTATTAGCCCATTGAAAAAATCCACGCTTAGTGGAATAGGAGGATTTTGACAATGAGTTTAGAAAAAAATTAAATTTAAAAAAAAAAAAAAAAAAAAAATCTATGATGTTAGAGGCTTAGAGCATAGAGAAATAAGGAATCTATTTGTGTTTTAGGCTTGTAGTGTCGTTTCATAATTAATTGCTGCCATGCTATTTGGACACCCCACTAGAAAGCTGCCTAGCCCAAGGAGTGGGGAAGAGTTGTACGCTATTTCCATTTCAGCTCATTGATGATCGAAAAAAAAAGATGATTCTCCGACGCGCAAGTCCCCTCGAAAATTCTTTTATTCCTTTCCTTCCATAATAAAATGAGTACCTTTCTCCCATATCCGCCTCCCCAGAAAAGATAGATCATTACACTTCCAGTACACTAACCAGTTCTGGAACCTTCCCAATGCCTCTGCTAGTGAATGCTGAATTATTGCATAAATATGTTCCAAATTCCCCTTGCAACGAGCAGTTGCATATCAGATGATCCATGTTTCAACATTGCTACCACACATCATGCACCTGTTCGGGATGGTCATTCAATGCTTTCTCAAATTATCAATTGTCAGAACCTTTCCCCTAGATTACAGTCCACATGAAGAAGTTTGGCCGAAAGGGAATGTTCTTCATCCATATGTTCTTTCTGTTTTTCACATATGGTATAGACTCGTGTTTTATCCCGCAAAATAAAAATAATAATAATAATAATAATTAGCGTGACTTCTGAAAATGAAAATTACATTGATATATCTAAGGGACAGCTGCTACTGCTTAAAACCATTGCTGTGAAATGCAGTCATGCTAATGGAAAATTGGTGATTCACTAAAAATTTCACAGTTAGTAAATATAACAGGGGACTTGTAAGCAAAACTATGAATAACATTCCTCAGCAGTTCCTCCAAAATGAATGAATAAACATAAACCCTTTCAATCTCCTACTTACCTGCATTGCCTGTTCAAATTGGATAGCTTTGTTTGATTCAAACCCCCTTGACTCACGCCTTCTATCAGCAAGTGAGTCACGTTTGCATATATCACGTTCAAGAAGAGCTTTCTGGCAGTGCAATTGCTTTATCTCCCGTTCAGATTGGGCTTTCTCTCCCTAGATTACAAAAAGAAGCCACTCACAATAATAATAATAATAATAATAATTAACAACAACAATAAGTAATAACAATAATACTAATAATAACGACTAGTGATACAGTAAATATACTCCTTATCTGAACAGTAACGTCTTGTTATTTGGCGAAAATAGAAATGAATAAGTTTAAACTCATCAAAATCTCACATCATTTTTGTTAATCTTAATAGCAGAAATAAGAAATACAAAGAAGACTGTGTGAACTTTCTTATTTCTGCAGTAAGCAACTATGCAAAATTTTAAGGCGTGCCGCTTAGGTAGGCCAAACTCAAGTCTGACCCAAAAATATCAGCCCATGGGATAGTAGAATCAGAAAATTAGGTTGAGGTCTTTGCAACCCGAATATCATTCAATTTTTTTAATTTATTGGGAAAAGTTAACACATTTTGGAAAGAGTCCCTCACTTTGGGTAAAGGAACCGAAACCCGAGATCAACCAGAACTTTTGGCACATGAGTTGGCATGATCGGACTCAACTTCAGGTTCAGCGGGTTGCGGGTTGACCCCTCAAAATTTTAGGTTCAGCTTGGGCTTATCATCTAACTTTCATAGAAATTACATCAACAATATAAACCTTTCAACTTGTAAATCAAAATCAGATTAAATATTTACATTAACATGAACAAAATGCTTTTGTGAAGATACATTAAATAAAAGTCAAGTGAAATCAAGTGTTGTAGGTTCTGTAAACCGTGTCATGTTGAAGATACTTTGTGTTATCTTGATGGAGATACTAAAGCCACAGCGAATAGGGTACACGAAGTGCATACATGGCATGTGCAGTATCAAGGATACATGGAGTAGCAGATTGTAGATTGTTGAGGAAATACGTAACAGAGTAAGAAACCAAATTTAAGTTATGTGCTTTGCTAAGCCTTGTTTCCAACAATCCATTTCTGTTTCTTCTCAAGTGTAACAAAAAACAAAGGGGACAATTCAACCAACTAAAATAGCAAAGAAAGTTGAGCAAGAAAGTAGATGACCTCCAATTTGGTTTTCTCTTGCATGCTGTTCTTAAGCTTAAATTCTGTTTCTTTTAACTTCAATTTAGTTTTCTCAAGCTCCTTTCTCAATGAGTCCCTTTCCCTTGCTAAACAACTAGAAGATAAACATGATACTTCCTTTTCAAGATTTCCAATTTGAGAGAGGAAATCATATTTCTCCAAATCTTGTTGTTGGCACCGCTCCTACAACCAAAACAAACAAACTTAAAATGAGTAAACACCTAGCAATTAAAGGGACTCGCATATCAAACATTAGCTCACCCTCAGTATGCTTTCAGTTTCTTGCAGATTTAGTCTCAGTTCCCCAATCTGTTTGTTAAGATCAATAGACTGGCCGTAGAAAGTACACTGCACTCATAAACATTGCTCGATGGATAAAATTTGACAATAACTAGACAGTGAAATTAAACGAGGGGCTGATCAAGTATTTTGAAGCTGCACCTTATCACTTTCAAGTCTATCAATCTTCTTTTGTAGAGAAGCATATATCTTCTGATGGTCACTAGCAAAGGATTTTAGCAGTGCAGCATTCTCACATGCTATCATCTTAAGATCCTGCATTGGTGAGTGCAGGGTAGAGAAACATGAAGGCTGAAACTAAAAGGATCCTTGTAAAATATTATATTAATGTTCAAGAATTATTTTCAGAAGAACCTTCGGTATTCACCAGAAGCATATATGATACCTCAGCAAAGTACTGAAATAGTTCTGCAGTAACTGAAGAAATACTTTCAACTGTGTTTCTTGAGCTCTGAATCTCCAATTCCATATCTTGGAGTGCCGCCAACAATTCCATTGCAGGGTCAAAGTCCTCCTGTACAAAGAAATTCATATGCTAAGAAAGAGACAATTTTATATCAAACATTCATATGCAGAGAGGGATAGCAACTATGCATTTTCAAGTATATGAAAGACCTTAAACAAATATGTATGAAAATCGTAACAACCATGCGAAAATAATTTAGGAGACAATCTAATAGACCTCAGTTTTTTCAATAGATGCCTTGAGAGGAGGTTCTTTGAGAGGCAAACTATTTTCCTTGTGTGCATTTTGAAACTCATGATGAAGCTAAAAAATAAAAATGAAAAAGATATCAAAATTGGAATCAATCATAAATGAAAAAGGAAAATTTGCAAAATATTATAGCAAGAAAGATAAACTTAACTCAACCTACTCCACAAAAATAAGAAAGTGAAGCAATAATCAGTTAGTTGAATGGAGATTTATCTCTAAATCCAATACATTAGCCTTTAATAGAATTCTGAGGGCTCAATCATTCTGACCTGCCATATGTACTAATTCTACACTTAACATACAAACATATAACTACGTCACTAATGAAATGAATTTCAGAAGCATTCCTAAAATAGCTACCGTGCATTCATAGGCAAGTTAAAAGAGAAGAATCATGCATTACTATTCAAGTCCCAGTTACCTCTTCATACTTGCCAACAGCAGATATGTTATTTTCTGTAGCCAACTCGATGACATCATCCAAGTTTTGCTGGATTGATGACTTTTCCATTTCTAGCATTTTAACCTGAAGTACAAAATGAGACAGTTCAAACTTCATAGGGAGCTAACCTTATAAAACCACTTAACACAAACAGAATTAAGCAACCCAAAAAATGGAACTACTTTGTTTCATTTCAAATGACCTTTTCCTGGAGGTGTTTGATCACAATAATTGCCTCTAATTCCCTAGAAGTTAAACCTTTGTCACCATGAGATTTGTTTTCCTTCAGCTGATTAGTCAAAGAGGTAGCGTTTGTCATATCTGAATTCTGTCCTGTCGCGGTTAGCTTTTCCGTTAAGCAATCAACTTCTATATCCTTTGTAATCCTCTGCCAACGAAACGGTTATGGAACATAGTACACAAGCATCTTATAGAAAGAAAAGCAAGTGGGATGATAGAAAGACAAACCTGAATTTCATATTCCACAAGTAAATCGTCATATTCTGTCTGCATATCAAACAACTCATTATTTTGCTGCATCACGGATAACATATCAACTGACTCGTTGTTTACCTGCTAGGCAATAAATAATTAAACACTGAAGAATCTGGTATTGGGGACAAGGAGAAGCAGTAGCATAGATACATACACTCACAACTGAGTTCTTCTTCTTGATTGGAGCCTTTCTTCTATTGGTTACATTCAATAATGAGCATGAATCAGGAAGAATAGAGTCTTCAAGAAAACTGGTGCAACTATCTCCTCCTGATGTAAAGTCATCTTCAGGAAAATGTTCCTTGACAGGTTGATTTTCATAAACTAGTTCTTCAAAAGGAAGGGGCAATCCTATATCTCGCTCGGCTTTACATTGAGGTTTGGATGGTTCCTAGGAGAATCAGATACATAAAAGTTGCAAATTATGAGTGTTCTCAGCACAAATTTCTGAGCAAAGAAGAAATGATACATGTGCGAAAAAGCTAAACAGATGTTGCGAACTTGCGACGAAAAGAGCTAATAAACAACTAACAATATCTCAACTGCCTTTGATGTATTAGGTCATGAGTAAAGATAGAACCAAAAGCATTGCAAGTAAATGCAAAAGAAAGTGAAGCCTCCATATTTTAAGTTGATATTATTTTGTGTGAAAAATTGGTGTTAGATTAGGCGAGTAGTTGAAGACAGAGTCCAAGTCGATAAGTCAGAATGGCACTCATTAATCAAAGGTCAAGATGAGAACACAAATTACAACACCCTTATTTAAATGGATTTTAAAGCATTTTCAATTATAATTTATTTAAAAATAATTCAATTGAAAATCCTTGAGAAATTAACATACTGGAACTTTGCAAGTGTAGAATTGAACGACGATTAAATAGGTCATGGATAGAGCTCAATTTTTCAAACAAACAGGTAAGGACGAAAGCTCGACCTATCAAGCAAACAACTCAGAAGAAGAGCTTATCCAGCAAGGAAGCACAGACTCTTCGGAAAACTTGTCGTATCCGTGTCCGACGCGTATTCGACGCCGACAATCGATCGACACACCTCCGACACGTGGTCAACATGTTGGCAGGTGTCAGACACACGGTCAATGTGGTCAACGTGTCAGACATGCCTTTGATACACCAGGAACTTGGTCATGACACGGTAAAGACTCGACGATGACTTCATTTTATTTTTTACTTTTAGATGTGTGCAAATAATCACCTAATTAATGGTTATTAATTCATCTGACTCTTTCAATTGAGATTCAAGATAAATAGGGCAAAAGCCACTTAAGGATAGAGATAGTTTATGGCAAGAGCTACTAAAGGATAGAGATAGTTTATGCTTCTTCTTCTCTCCAGAAATTCTAGCTGGCCTGGGAAACCGGCATGGTTTGCTGCCTGGGAGGGGCGAAAATACATTTTTTCCCCTCCTCCTTAAACACACAGCTCCAAAAAGTGTTTAAGGAGGAGGGGCAAAAATGTGTTTTCGCCCTCCCAGGAAGCAAACCAGGCCGGTTTCCCAGGCCAGCTAGAATTTCTCTCTTCTCTCATTTGCTTCTTTTCTTTTATGCTTCTTCTCTATTATATTTTTTCTCTACTTTGTTTTTTTATAACAATGTTATTTTCTTCTTTGTCTTTACACCTCTTCTTCTTCTCTACGTTTTTTCTTCTTCGTGTTTTTTTTCTACTTGCAACAAAGATGAAGACACTCTAGGAAGAATGAAAGAAATTTATTAAATTATTGTTTATGTTTATGTTTATGACTTATTAAAAATTAGTATGACCTGTCGACATGTCCATGAGTCATAGTTTTTTGGAAAATGTCGAATCGGCGTATCGTGTCCGACACAACGTGCATGTCCATGTCCATGCATCCTCGTCGTCCAGTCAAGCAAATTTGAGCTCGACATAAATATATATATAAACACTTCTATCTATAATATGGTGGCAGTATCCTCACCATGCTCATCTCCTACTATCGTGATATATTAAGTTTGCATTCCATATTCGTGTTTGCGCTTAAGAGGATATGAAAGAATGTTGACATTCATTGGGAAACAAATGCAAGGGACATATTAGGAAACTTAATATAGTTAGTCTAGTGCAAATGAGGCACATTTCGAAGGTATTCTAACATGTTTAATATATAATGTGAAACCAATGTGTGCCTCAAGCAAGTAACTTCTTATTGCATGCAACTAAGGATGAACTTTTATGTTTTGTTTCCCCTCTTTATGAAAACCTATATGAGATCATGAACCACATCTCTTTTAAAGCTTAGAGCAGTACATTGTACATATGGATTTTCGTTATAAATCGGATAGGAGTACAACTAACGCCCCTAATCCCAGCTTGCTTGTGCAAACATTTTGGTTTTCTCACTCTAATAATCTGCCACCTTCAAGAAATGTAGTACCAGTTATTTGAACAAAACAAAAATATGTTTATTCCTTAAAACAAAAACAGTGCATAAAAGCGCAGATATTGAACTCGGCTTGCATACTACGAACATTAAAAAAAATTAGTAGATAGCTGGTAATAGTGTAATATGTGGTAAATCTAGCCCAAATGAAGGGATATCACAAGATTTAAAATAGTAATGAATTGTACTATAATTCTGCGAGTTGACTGGACTATTTCTTCCTTCATATGCAACAAAATTTCATCATTCAAAAAGTTGAAGAATATAATAAACAATTCCCAAGAAAGAATAAACCTGCTATTACCAAAACACCATCTTCTCACAATGGTAAAAATAAGAACACCCGTATTTTCTCCCCTATATCATTCACTTTTTTTATAAGCAAGACAGGGAGAGTATATTATATTTTTATACTAATAAAAAAAAGTTAAACAGTATATAGTGAAGGAGTTTTCAACGTACCCAACTCACCAATATAAGGAACATAGTGTTTAAAATATCAGCCCAATTAGGCATACAGGTAAAATAAGGATATCTTTTAGATGCCCCCAAGTTTGGTCCTAAACACGGAGCATCCATTCACTTAAAATGGAGATCCTTTTATATATGCTTTAGGAATGGTTCAGGTATTTAAAAGCACAAACAAGTTACCTGTCGAAGAGCCTCATGTATAACACTTGGACACCATGTTTGCCGCCTCTTATCCTGCATCAAAGGAAATAAAATGCTAAACTGCAAACTTGATAATGAAGAAAGAACTAGGGTTGGGGGCAACTGCGATGTGTCAATGATCATCATGAGTTAGATTGAGCATGTAGGGAAGGCTAAATACTCGTGTAACCAACTATCATCATAGCTAATTGTTGTAGTAGGGGGAAAACAAAAAATAAAAATAAAAACTAGGATGCCGATTAGTAAAAGTGTTAGCCAAATATCAAGACACTAATTAAATATCAGCTGATATCGCATTATTTGCTATCTCATTCTCATATACCCGTTTACATGCAAAGCTTTCTTCATCAGCATTTGATTTCAGCACCATTGAGCTCAAGTTTTCTATTTTCTTTGCTTGCTCTTGTAACCTCCTCTCTCGTAGTGCTTGAGCTTTCTTTTCCTCTTGTAACTCCAAAGTTATTCGTTCCCTCTCCAACTCACTCTACAACGGGCAAATTTGCATTTTTTTAATGGTTAAGTGCATAGCATTTCATCTAAAACCAACAATATAAGAAAAGAACAGTGCACACCTGTAATAAGGTATTTCTCAAACTCAGAATCTCCTCTTCAAAATGCTCAGCATGAGAACCCTAAAACACATATTTAGGTTGAGACATGTGACATTATGTTGAAAGCTACTTTAATTTTTGGAATGAAGAGATGTAACAAAATAATCAAGCTAACCTGCAATCTTGCTTTAAGTTCCTCGATCTCCTTCTTTTGGCGCTTTAACAAAGCAGCATCTGTCAAAATCTGCAAAGAAGAAAGACAGTAGGTTTATAATTAAAGTGACAAAAAACAATAGACAAAAAATCAGATTGCACACACCACGAACACAGGACACATGTGCATACTTTAGTATATTCAGATAATGTTAGAACAGGAAGATGCCTAAGAAAAAAGAAAGAGATGAAATTAAAGATGAATCAGATTGACCTCATTCACACGCGCACAGTTTGTAACACGTAATGCCCTACTTGCAAACTGAAGGCTGCTTTTTGTCTCATCAGCATGAATCTGTCATCACACCGGAAACACACTCATATGGCATTCAGAGGCAGCATAAAAATATACCAATCAGAAAAACATTTGGAGAACTTGTTGGATATGAATTCAGTTAAGCATTTTTTACAACAACATAATATTATTCTCTTGTCATGCCATGACTTGCATCGAATGCTTTCTCAGGGCAAAGTACTAAAGTGAGATTTTGCTTGACCACATAAACTGGTTTTGCTGATGTAAGGAGAACTTGTTGAGCAGTCATTTATGTGTTTCTAATAATAGGGATTCAAAATTATATCTTGTCAGGAAGGGCAATGAGAAATACAGAGGTAAGATAGCGAAGAGATAGGCAGATGAAGAGGACACCGAAGGCGAGCTCTATTTGGGGCTGATTAGTGAGTCCGCGGCTCCAAACCTTGACTCTCCGAGCTCTGAATAGAGAAACTTTGTGATCCACTGGCTGAGCTCTATCCAGAATGTGCTTGGCTTTGACGTGGATAAAGAGAATGTAGATGTGACACTTCTGGACATATATGCTGACTTGAGCAAGCCCCTGACATTTAACTAAGTGCCTTTTAGTCAGCTACTTCATGTAAATTCTAATTAACCTGATTGTGCAAGATTACAGCCCCAGATTGCACCTTGGATATGACCATTTACCATTGAAATCAAAACACCATATTAAAAGAATAAACATTCTCGGAAGCCTTTTGGGTCTCGTTATATCAAATTACATGCTTAAGCATTTCCTAGTGTTTGTACATTGGGTTTTATTGCATTGGACACCCAAACTTAACATAAACACATATTTATGACTTTGTTAAATGGTTCTCAGGGATTTGGAAGTTTTCATTCCCAACAAACACGCAGGATTCTACATACGATATTCATTTTGATAACGTCTCAAAGATCTTCACCAACATTTTCAATCTTTTCACATCTTTTACTTTAGGAATTCTGCCACACGGAAGACTTCTGCTTTAATCAAAGGGACCTGCAATTTTACATTCCCATCTAAACTAGAAGAAGCCTACCAGTAGATATCAAAGCGTCACATAAGCATTTTTTGTTAGAATAATAAGTAACATCCAGATAGAGCTGCCAGAATATAGGAGTTTACCTGTGCAAGGGTGATATTACATATAATGGCTGTATTTGCATTTCCACCCAGTGAAGGTTGCAAAATGCGTGTAAGCTTGCTGTCACGATAAGGCACATGACCCCTAGAACAAAATATTAAACATTACATGAAATAAAGAAAGCAGAATCTGTCATTGACCCATAGAACCCAACCTACCCTTGGCTCTCAACACCTTCACTCAACTTTTTTATTACAGTTCCGAGTGTCATAAGGCTTTTATTAATGTGTGACCCCTCTTTCAGACGCATGCCTTCTGCACCAGTCTTTGCAGCGCGTTCTGAACCGGCTAGGTCCACTAAGTTCTACAAGCATGAGGTTCAATCAGGAAGGCTCAATAGTATCAAACAAAATATCATATGTGTGTATGTGTTTGAGTATCTTCAATGCAATATGAAGGTTTAAAATAATTTCATTATATCTGTACCAGAACTGATACGCGAACAGCATCACAAGAATTGCCAATATCACCATCTTCTGATTTTATCCGGCTTTCAATAATCTGTAGTGTCAAAGATGGAAAACACGTGAATAATTTAATATATATATATATAATTCATTGTTCACAGTATTGAAAGAGATATGGTGAGTAAAGGTTTACCATGCGAAAAATTGTATGAGACCTACTACTATAAACATTCATATTAGTCTCTCCAATATGGCGATGTGCTGCATGGTAGGGTAAATAAGTCAACTAAATAACAATTCAAAACACCAAAGGGGAGAGAACAAAAGTTTACATTCTCCAAACTCCATGAAATCAAGAACTTGTTCGGGGGTGGCAACAATCTCTTCTCTCAATCCAGCAACAAAAATCCCTTTCTTTCAATGAGAGAGAAAAAAAAAAAAAAAATTATCAGTTGTAACCAAGCAATTAAGCAAATACATGATACCATACCATAATAATAAGACTAGTAACAAGTAAAGATAGGTACCTCAAGATTCTCATGGATCTGTAACTTTCTATGTTCAGGGGCTAACAAATCGTTGATCTCCTCATTATATATTTCCATATAAGACATGCGTAGAAGAAACTCTCGATCCACATCCTAAAACTCGTGAAATGGAAAACAATGAACCTTTAGAGTGACGCATTTACAGAGAACTTGTTCATAGGAGAAATGCTAAGAAAAGTGTATTTGCCTACTAAATAATAGACCAACCTAATCTACAGCCTTGCTAGTGCATCAGAAAATCTAGTGTAATAACATTTCTTATTATGATGTGTCTTCTAGCCAAAATGGCAAATAATTGTCGAAAACTGTGTGATGTCTACCTATAAAGGACAAGTCAACCTAACAGATGCTTGAGAAAGATAAATGCGAGACAAGAGAAAGATGTAACAGAAAAATTAAGTTTAAACAAAGAAGCTTGAATTACAAATTATGACTCACAGTTCAAGTAACTCTTTTTTACCCAACTTTACAAAAGTGACTCTTTATCTAATGCCCAAATTACCCTAGTACATAGCTCATTTCAACATTATCGACTTTATCAAGTTAAGCAATGGGTGAAACCTCCAAAACTCATCTTATTTTGTGGAAATATTGTGGATGACAATGACCTAAAAAGTTATTCTTAGAATCATCGTATATTTTGTTATATGGTTATGCGGTGGCACAATGAAATTTGTGGGATGTTAAAATTTGATTTATCGTATAGATATGAAAGTCCTACTTATAGATAACTCCAAGCAATAAGAGTTAAACAATCATAATAATAATAATAATAATAATAATAAATAAATAAATAAATAATTTGATTATACATGTGTGTACTTTATAGGGTTATACTATATCTCATGCTTGTTCTACAAAAGTTCATTTTTCTCCCAAAATCTCAAATTCCCCGAAGTCTAGAATTATTTTCTAACTAATACAAGAAAATTTGTGCTCACGAGATGTTCCTATAATTGAGTGAAAGGTTCTAGAGGTACCAATTCAAGTAAACATAAGGAAGCATCTTAAAATGGCACCTCCTGTATGATGTGAAACAATTCATGAACCGCAAGGGGGATAACCCCCGGTTCAACAGTTGACCCACGCATTGTATGTGTTTTCCCGCTGTTGGTTTGCCCATAAGCAAACACTGTTCCTGAAATTCACCAAATGGAGTGGGGTCAATCATGTATAGGCATAAGATATAACATCTTGAAAGTGAAATGGTGCATAGAAACTCTAATTAGGGGAATGTAATAATAATGTCACCATGGCATATGTAGTGTAGATGCAGAAATACATACGACACGCACTGATTATATTGTCACTAGACAACCCTAAAGTCTTTTAAATTTTCCAAACATCACTAGTCCAGAAGTGAAAATTTCATAGAAATAAAGACTACACCGTACCATTAAAACCACGAACAGCTGCACCAACAATGTCTTTCGTTCGAGCTTCGTAAACTTGTTTCGTCCGACAATCTTCTGGGAATATTCGATCTGCACTCAAACATGATTGCATTGCAGTAAGAAATAGAAAAGGAAAGAGGGAACTTGTTGGGTATGAAAGAAAGAAAAATTTTACCAAAATCAAATTTGTAGGACTGGTTGGAGATGGAGATTGAATTTCCGGAAATTCTCCAAGGGCTTGACTTGGCGTCCTCTGTGGAGAGAGGCCGTGGTCGAACTGTCACATAGATCCTCTCCATTACAGTGAAAGTGAAAGTTGCACAGAAGAGAAGAGAAGAGAAAGAGAGATAGGTAGGCTGAAACCCTAAATTGGATAGAACAGAGAGAGGAGAGGAGAGGTTCGTTGAAGGAAATGAAAGGGAAAGAGAGAAGGACAAGTTCTCTCCCAGTGGTGAAGGGTTTTTGTTCTCGCGCTAATCTATTTTTTTTAAATAAGACGGACACTTTGTGCCCCAAACATTTCCGCCTTGTTCTACCACTACCTCAGTTCCTTTATCCTCCTTTTGCTCTGTGCAACCATCAATTAGTGAATTCCAACTAGCAACTCGCTACAAGTGGCTCGACATTTAGCAGGTTTGGATTTGGGGGTTAATCACATTTGGCACATAACCATACTCATCTACCCGTGTCAATCATGTCAATGTTAAGAAGGATAATCCATTATACTTGTCACACCCTATTGTTTTTAATAGGTTTTTGACTTTATATAAAGGTATGTTCGGTTAGTCATTCCTTCTTATGCAGATTTTGGTTGTTTGATTGTTTATTTACTGACAGGAACTTGATTCTTCATAAGATTATTTTTTCACTACTCATGGGAATCCAAGTCCGAAGGAAAGGCCTCAAAATCGAATTGACGAAAATGGTTTCAATTTTCCATGCAACCAAACAGACCCCGAGTGTAAATGGTTCAAACGTGTCAAAAATATTAAATGAATTGGTAACATAATTTTATATGATTAGCTGACCGTGGAAAAATTATGAATTGACACGAACGATTGTGACACTACACAACCCATTGCCACCCATAATTCCAACACCATTTTTTTGACAGAGATGCGACTTCCTTTCTTTCTCACATTCTCATTCATTCTCCTATTTCGTTCTTTTTTTTAAAGGCAAGCGTACCGCCGATTGGTATAGAACCCAAGACATAGGGGTTAAACCACCACAACCTTAACCATCCAACCAAGCTACCATTGGCCTCCTATTTCATTATTACACGACTCTCTCACTAAAAATACTAAACTTTTGCTTTGACTTTTCAATCTCGCGAGACTGACACATTCTTATTGTTGTTATTGTTACTAGTGTGTCGATGCGCTCTACGTGCGCGGACAATAATTGTTTTAAAATTTTATTACACAAATTCAATGATATAAGAAAAAATTATTATTGAATTTTTAAACAAAATAATTATACATAATTTTAAGGGTCTGTGTAAATAAATAAGGAGCTTCAAATAATTTGTATTAGGGACATAGATATAATATCATTGAGTTTGGAGGGTAAAAATTGAAAAGTAAATTTAAAGTTGAAGACATACACAATATTAGTGTTTTTTGCATTCACACTACATAAATCATAAATACCCTCCCAATATTTTTGTTTTTACTTAAAGTTCAATTAGGCATGTAATCAAGTATCCAACTTTAGTGAGGATATATTTGGGAAACCAAAATATTTTGATTATTTAATGTGCTTAAATAGTTATTTAGATTAAATAGACAAACATACCCCTAATTTCATTTGTCCTTATATGTACTTAAGTGGAGGCATAGAAGTTAAATTCAATTTTTGCAAAGGGCATTATGGGAAGTTCAAAATTTGTAGTTGAAAACATACACCTTTACTGTTCATTTAGAGAAGTCCAGTTATGTAATTTAGATTTGATGGTTTGGTGTTTGTTGTTGGCAATATTCTAAGTTTTAGTTATTTTTGTTGATTTTTCATTTTTGTTCTTGGTATACATCTGGTGCTTAAACTATGTTTTTGTATACGTGGAATAAAAACAAGCAAATATGTTTGTTAAAATTAATTTTTTTTGTCTTTGAATCCATGGGATTTACGAGATTCAACGTCATGCAAGTAAATCCTTTGAAGTCATGAGTCCATTAGTTAGATCTCATGGCTAAGGTTAAACTAGACAAATGACAAAACTGAGACTATTCGACAATTTTCATGTATCAGCTCTTCCCAGAACTACATACAACTAATGCTTGATGCACGCATTGGTTATTAAATGTAGGGATGAAATGGGTTAGGGTCGGCTCGTGTTTTCCATACCTAGACCTTAACCGACTAAAATTTGGGGGAACCATAACAAAATAAAAATTCAATTATGCTGACTCTGATCCAAGTAGATCCCACCCAAGGGTATGGCAGGTCTACCTAACAACTCCGCCAGAATAAACTAATCAAACTAATCGTTCAATGAACTTGTTTTTTTATAGTTTCGATTAATAAATAACTTATGCATTTTTGAAAATATTCCAGTAAACCATGGTTTTAAATCTAGAAATTTATATAAACAAGCCAAATTAATCTTTGACTAACTTGTTTGCTTAATCATTCATTTTTTTAATAACGATTTACTTATATATAGAGAGAGAGAAAGAGAGATTTTTTTAAAATTCCAACTAAACCTTTAGGTTTTAATTTTGTATGGTAAGTTTTTCTAGATTAGATTGATCACGTGAATATTGTGGTTGGACACAATGGGCAAAAAAAAAATTCAATTAGATGTTGTACCCAACAATTTTCCAAAAACTTTACATTAAGTATGGGTTATACAAGGAGTACTTAGTTGATGAGCAATATAAAATGGATTGATTACATAATTGATTTTTATCAACCACTAAGATTTATTTGATATGCTCGTGAAGATCTCAATGCACATTCATGTGATTACTGCAAAATAGGTGAGCAACACGTGAGGGTAATTTGGTAATCTATACATGCTCCAACAAGAATTCCATTGGCTTAGGGGTAAGTCTAATTTTCATTAGTTTTAGGGGACATCTCAAATTTCGATTAGTAATAATGGGGGGTATGCCTAATTGAGTAATTTTTTGACCGAGTAATTTTTTGCTCCTCATGTCATTGCTCAATGGGAGGATCACACTTGGCTTAGAATGCTTACATGGGAGGTGTTGGTTGTAAATAAAAAAAAATTCAAGTAAAAAATTGCAATAACTACCTGGTAGTGATGTTGTGTCATAATCTTATTAAACAACAACGCAAGGAAAAAAAAATGAGCAAAAAAAAATTCCTGCCTAATAGGAGCAAGACAAATTCCTGCCTAACCCCCTCCCTAAATTGTTTCGCTGTGTAACTAATAATGGCCTCAATTAATCCTAAAAAAAGGTTAAGGAAAATAGGGGGAGAAAAGGAGAAACGATAAATAGTTTCTTGGTTAACTATTGCATGATATTTATGACTTTCGGCCTGTTCCAAGATTGAAATTATTAAGAGCATTCGATACAGGATCTCGTCTTGAACATCAAACCTTGTATTACAATTCAGTCAAATAAATCAACAGTTTGAAATAACAAAAGCCATACACAATTTATGGTTGTAGATTTGAACACTCAATTAGGTCAATAAGCATATCAAAAATCATGATCATGTTTCCAAACATTATATTCTACTAATTTTCTCATCATACTCAGAGTACATAGTTCCAAATTATCAAGGTACCCATTGGCGTTACATCCATGGAAGGTGGTGCAATGTAGTAGCAAATAATGCTCAATTTTTCTCTGATCCCAATATAAGAAATTGGCCTTTAACAATTTGATCATGCATCCTCCAAAAACATAGTTTCTAGTTTGCTAAGCATTGATTATTCTCCCATTTGTGCAAATGTGAGCAGAGAAAGTTGGCTAAATCACTAAATCCCCTAGGAATAAGGTATTCCTTGAATGCACTCTGCAATCGCGCGAGGGTCCAAAGTTCTGCATTCAATTAATGGACATTGTTAGATAGAGAAATTAGTTATAGTAATGGTAACCACTGGATGTGAAAATGCAAAGACAACACAAGTTCAGAAACGATATTGTATGGTATTGATTTTCAAAAAAATTGTATAAACTCCAACTTCCAATGAATTATTCAAGTTTTAATTTTATGCAAAAGAAAAATTATATATATTATAAGTAAAAGTTTTGTAACTGAGAATCACAAATCAATTGTTGCAAAAAATAATCGTATGAAAAAAAATGTATAACAACAAGAAAGCTCAAGTTACATGTTAATTTTGGAGAAACGTGTAAATAAAATTACATATATATTTTACTCAAGTTCAACCTTAGCAATTGATTTACATGAAAATAAAATAACTTACAAGAGATGGTCATCATGGTGAGGAGGAAAAATAGGGTAAACTATCGTGGAGTGGAAGATTGTTAACATGAAGGTCGAGAAGGATGGCTGGGCTTGAAAGTTGCGAAGAAAAAGTGAGTTTCATCCTTAAATCTTTACCAATAAGACAATCTTTAGGTCAAAACTTCTCCTTCCTATATTTCAAGCTTAGTGCGGCAAGGCGCATGTGACCGACTTTCCACCGAAGATTTTTGTTGATGAGGGGTAACAAGGCAGATAACTCTTGCCAGTTTCCATAACTGCATAAGTTCACTAGCAAAATTTTGAAATGTAACTAGACTTTATCCATGTGGAAAGAATTACCATTTTGTTTTGGCATATCTTAAGAGTTATAAAAGATCCTTTCATAATGACAAAATAAAAGTTGTTTGGAGAATAATCCTCCGTTAAATTTGTTGGACATTTTTATGGTCAAAGCTTCATGGGGGTTTTGATTCTCTTTTGACATTTCACATCAATACTCAACACCTTTGAAGCATTCCATGTGTGACCAGTGACGATGTTGTATTATTCTCAACAATTGAATGGATGTGTAAGAATAATGTGCCTAAGAAGGAACACCGGGAGCAAGAGTAGGAGAAAAGTTTATTCAAGCTCGGTCTCAGAGACTTTTGGTTTTCATCATCCGAACTTACTACATAATGTTTGAACGGACTTAAGACAATTGGGCTTCATTTAAACATAATAAACGTTAGTAGATTACATGTAAATTAACTTCAACTAGTTTTGACCTCTTTGTACAATTATTTGTTTTATCATAACAAATCTTCACATCTATGGTATATATAAAAATGCACAAAGTGCAGTGATAACCAGTGGACTACAACAACAACATCTCTAAGCTTCTTTAAGATAAATTTTTTTTCCCCAAATGGGGTTGAAAAAGTTAACTTGAACAATGGGCCTCTGTAGTTGGAAGCACCCAAAAAAGCAGCATCAGGAAGATAATAAACATCTAGGATAGAGAAATCGGAAGACGACGAATCATCATCGGACGCGCTTGAAAGATGACAATCAAATTGCACAACAGGGCTCAAACCTGGCTTCTTTATAGAAAACTTCATCAAGGTTTTATAAAGATAGCGACCTTTTAACACCACAGATTCTATTGTCCCACACCACTTTTTTTTTACCTGCTAACCCACACCACTCATTTATGCAAACCTTTGGCAGGTCTTCTCCATTTGCCAAGTGTGGCTCATTCCCATTCATGTTTGCCCTTGGCAGTGCTACCTCATAAAATTCAATTTAAAATAGTATATGTAAGACTAGCTAACCCTTACTTTATTGTGGATGCTCTAAGTCGTTAAAAAAATGTATGCAATAAAAGTATATTTTATTTTTTAAAAATGAAGTTAGGTTGCACCAAAACTCTCATTCTTTCCTCTACATCAGGTTCCCATAGTGTGACCTATGTTCATAAATGTTGCACGTAAATGTATGGCATTGAGTCGATGTTTTCATCAAAGTTGTACTTTTTTATTTATAGCCAAATTGGTAAAAGATGATGTATGCTTAAAACTCCTTTATTCGTTGTTGCCTGTTTCTCCCAGTGTAGAAAAACATTACCAATTCATTATGAGTTTGTTTAGCAGTCAGGCTTTAAAGCCATTTTTTTGCCAGGCTTGGGTGTTTTTACACTTTTACCCCTTCTCTTTAAAACACAACCACAAACATTATCTATAGAAGGGGTAGAAGTGTAAAAAACCCAAAACCTGGCTATAAAGCTTGGGTGCCTAGAATTGGGGATTCATTATATGTCAACCCACAAGACAATCAAAAGAAAAAGTTTTCCTCTCTTTGAGGTGTCATTATCTCCTAGAATGACATAAGAGTAAGCAAAAATTAAGTAAAAAATGATGAATGAAAAATCAAGAACCAAAGTTCAATTTTCAAGTGTTTCAAGGAAGAATTCTGAAAGATTCAACTAAACATTGGAAACAACAAATTACTGACACTCTGTCGAGTTGTCATGTTGGATATGGTCTCACACGTCATGGGATTAACATGCCTTGGGCACCCTTTTGATCTTTGCGGATGGTTCTTGAAATCTTGGAGCGAACAAACACCTTGCATGTTGGAGTCTGCAAACCAAGGAAGATTGAAAATGCTTTCTAGGGAAGAAAGGGTTACATGTCCGTGTCCATCAGTAACAGTCAAGGGTAGAAGCTGAAGCAACCCAGTAGGCAAGTCAAGGAGTTCATACAAGGCTGTGGGTCATTTTCTTCTCTAGCATGATTTATCTGATTCCCATGAATTCCCAGGGATTATACTTCTTCCTCTTCTTAGTCAAATGCGTCTTCGACTGACCAAAAGTGAGCTGGCTCCTCAAGACTGATCCTTCAAGGAAAACCTACTAGACTTGCACTTCATTGGGTCGTATAATGGGGTTATATAATGGAAGGATTCCTTTAATGTCATTTCTAGTTGACTACTTGATTCTCTCTTAGGTATTTTCTGCATGTACAGAGTTGAGTTCACCTGAAACAAGGACCAACTGCCATGGTCTGTTCAGATATTTAATTATATCATTGGTGAGCCTAGTCGATAAACAGAAGCCTCCCACCAAGAAAAGTTAACCTTGCCAGAGAAACCAAATCCTTCCAATACAAACCTTCTGATCAAATCCCAAAGTTCACTCTTCCAATTCCATTCAAATATAGAAACAACTTGAAACAACAAATTTGTTTCCTGAACTTACATTCCCACATGCAGTCAGCTAGGCGTTCACCTAATATGTTTGGCACCTGAATATATTAGTCTCTAATTACCTGGAAAGATCAGTGAATGAACAGAATTGGTTAACTTTGACCAAAACAGATTGATTAGCATGTTTCAAGAATATTGTGGCTTAAATATAAAAATTTCGGAACAATCAAGTCCACTCTTAATTTTTAAGGTCCGCGAGTTTATTTCATAACAATAAGAACACAAGCATATACAATCCACACTGAAGAGGAATTAGTATGAGAAAACTAAGCTATCCTAATCACCCCACAATCTCTCAAAGCTAACTGCCAAAAGTTCAATCCTTGCAGATTCCTAATGCTGACCAATGCCATAGTAGGACGAGATGTTAAATACGAAGCTTTCCAACATCCAGGGAGACTTCTTCAGAGATTCTTTGATTCTGCCACTTTCAAAGTGTCCAACAAATGGCGTTAGGAGACAGCTTCCACAATAGTCGCTCCACTACTAAGGTTTGGGTGTACCGTTTTCATGACCATAACGCCCCATGATGGACCCTGGCATGGTCCCCAAAATGCCAAACTTGGCTTAAGAAAACGTTAAGTCCAACTAGTTAGCCTCCATTATAAGCGGCAATTTTCTTTGAGTCAACATAAACTACAGAAACCAATCTTCCCAAATGTGGCCATACATACTTTCAATCTAAGAAGAAAAGGAAATGCCTTCTTTTAGTCATGATTGTGTAATATTTATTTTGGATAAAGGTACTAGTGTTCTTGCAATGATCGTGACGATGTATACTAACTCAAGGAGACAATAACCCGGATACTTTAAGCCAAGCCGGATGGAGACTTGAAAAAAACCAGACATGAGTTATGAAAAGATGCTGATTCCCTAAGTAAACCAATGGACATTCGAACAGGTTGATGATGATGACACCTTACCTCTTCTACCAATCAATATCTTGTAGAAGGACAAGTACAAAGAAACATTGACAGTTTACACACAACTCAGAGTTGAGGATATTTTTTACCCTTCATAAGCACAATCCAACAAGTTGAACAGCCTCTGTTATTGCCTTAAAATTGAAAAGCTTGAAGAATACTAGAAAAAAAAAATCACAAAGTTCCGTCTATCTTATTAATGAAAGCCAACAAAACAACTCAACAACATGAAAATAGATGCTTAAAAGTGGCTTCAGCAAAATACTGAATTACCTGTAAATACATTGTGAGTCCATCATTGATCTGTTCCGGCATAGCCAAACTCAACATTAAACACATCACAGATGAACTAAGTGCTATCGAAAAGAATTACAATGTATCAAAGAGTGAAAGACTACAAACTTGAGTTTCCCAAGACCCTTGGTCACACAACATCTGCCTTGATGCATATCGCTGCACCATTGAAACCACCAAAACCATCTCTGTTTGAGGACCAGAACTTTTCTCCTCCCATGGATTGGTTCCTTCTTAAATTAAATACATTGTCTCTACTGAAAGGTAGAGACTCTCTCACTCTTATACCGACAACTCTTTCACTTCCAGCACGATCAAGAACCACATTATCGGTCTTGGTTTCAGTTTCAGTTTCAGTCTCAGCCATGAGATCCATCAAATTGTTCTTCCTCCTCACACTCAAATTCGAATACACCCTTCTTGGATTTCCCATATCCCGACTACTCTCGCCTTCCTGAGTCCGCCTGCTTACCTTAGAACTCAAATTCCATGCAAAATTCGGAGATTCTATATAGTGTGCTCCCACTTGCTCCACCATCATACAAGGGTTATTAATCCATGTATGGCTCTCACTAGAAATCATGTCACTTAACACCGTAAGGCTATCAATTACATTCATCATGGACGGGCGTCTCTCCCTGGTTGACCTCACGCACTTAGCCGCTAGCACAGCCAATTGCTTTCTCAATGACAGGTCCTTCGGAGGAGCAATTCTAGGATCGTAAATTGCCAAAACCTTCCCTTTCCGAATGAGGGGAACAGCCCAATCCAAAATGGATGGAGGTGAATATACAACATCAATAGCTTTCCTACCACTAATCATTTCCAATATAAGAATTCCAAAACTAAAAACATCGATTTTAGTACTCAAATTATCCGGAGTTACATACCCAGGATCAAGATACCCAATTGTACCAGCAGGCGGGGTGGAAGCGGAGCTTATACTACGGAAGCCATTGCCGCACTGGAGAGCCAACCCGAAATCGCCCAACCGTGCATTAAAATGCGTATCAATCAAAACATTGGCAGACTTGATATCTCTATGAATCACAGGAGGGTTAGAGGAATGTAAGGTATGAACTGCCTTTGCAATTTGTAAACAAAGTCGAATTCTCCGAACCCAATTGAGAGGCTTGGGTCTAGAATGAAGAAGATCATATAAAGTCCCATTACTCATAAACTCGACAACTAAGAGGGGAAGAGGGTGGTGGAGAGAGTTAGTGGAGTAGCCAACCAGATTGACCAGCCCAGGGCTCCGAATCTTGGAGAGTATGTGGATCTCATTGTCAACCACTTGATTATTGGTAGTGGATGAGGGTTTCTTGACTGCAACGAGACGGCCGCTGCGGAGAACCCCTTTGTAGACGCAACCATGGCTGCCTCTGCCAAGGAGCTTTTGGTCTGAGAATCCATTGGTGGCTGCTTCCAGGTCAGTGTAGAGAAATTGTTGAATTTCATCTTGGCTGTTGTTGGTAGAAGACTTATTTTTGTTGTTGGTTTTCTTGGTAGTGTCGGTGGAAGATGAGGTTAGAATTGCAGATTCAGCTTTGCAAGATAGGTACTTCATTGGAAAATCAATATTCCCATCCAATCTAAATCCAAATCATAGCAATTGAGCGATATTGAGACGAGAAGGAGGCTTCAAAGCAAGCGTGATGAAAGGAGGGATGAGATTGGGTTGGGATTTTGGTGTTTCGGTCGGAAAGGTGAGCAGCTGGATTTAAGAAGATACCACTACACTTCTTCCTTTTCGGTTTTTTATTTTTTATTTTTTTTTTGTGTTTTATGACAAGAAGAGCTTTATTACGAAGTCAACGGATCTGTCCGACTGGAGTAATTCTAGCGAGCAATTTTTATTGGCATTGTTTCGGTGTTTTTACATTTTTTGTACATCTCTTTAAAACTCAACCACAAACATTATCTATATAAATGGTAGAAATGTAAAAAAAAAATCTAAACAAGGCAAAAAAAAGGCCAGCAAACAAGGCTAGCTAGAATTTTTTTTCCGAGAGATTAGTCAGAACTTTTCTAGAGAGCCAGGCCAGACAAGCTAGGCTCGCGCCAGGCTAGGCCCAATACCATCTATCATCCTAAAGATGCTCATAATGGCCCAATCAAACACAACCACACGAACATAGAACCCCATGTCGTTGTCCCGGCTCTGTAGATTTTCCGGATTAGTCGAGAAGTGGTTAGGACTTGGGACTGACTGACTGGCGTGTTTATCTTGTTTACTGTACCAATTATTCATGTTCATACCTAATTGCACGTTTATTTTTACGAATTTTTTTTTATGCGCAAACTCTTAAAACTATTCAATCCCACAAGAGCCCTACAATTGAAATTTAACGAATTCTCCTATAGGTGGTTCTCGATCTATTGCGAGGTAACGAGGCTTCATTGAGCGAGGTTTGCTAAAGCATCTACGATCTACCACTAATCTGGTATCCTATAAACGTGTATGATAGTATGCAAACATAGTTAATTTGCAAAATTAGGTCCCTAACATATTACATCTATGACTGTATACAAACATAGGAGTCGGATTTTGCCAATACTGTGGAAAATCCTGCCAATTTTTATGAAAAATCAAGGCATTTTATAAATTTAATTAAATGGTTATTAGCAATTTAAAGACAAAAAAAGTTTTTATTAGATAAGGATAACCAACTATTAATTCAAGAAGACTCACTTAATTTTTATTTAGAATTAAGGACACTACACTAAAAATTCTATTTTTTAATTTGTTTGAATAACTCCATTTGAACTAACATTCTCAGGAAAAATTATACATCAACATTAAAAACATGTCAAAGTTGACACTCATTCGAAATATATGTTTAGGTCCATGTTACTAAATATCTTGTGGGTGTTTAATCACTACCCTTTTAAGTGCTCTTGAACAATGGTCATTGTTCAGTATGTCGCGCTCAAGGTGCGCCATTGCTTGCTTTGAAATTATGATAAAGAATTCACATTTTAACATGTATCTCGAGGCACACATGTCAAAACGAAGTAAAACTTTGACACATTGTTTATAATGTTGTTGTATAATTTCTCTCAACATTTTAGCACAACCATAAATCAAATGATATAGTTTCATTTAGTCATGTGTACATAGGTTTCACTTGGTACACGGTAAAAGGATACATATGCAAGAGTTTACAGTGGTTACATAAACTTGGGTGTATGGTTGACTTTACGAAAAACAATTATTGCAATTTGAATTCAAGACCTCCGCATCTCCTAGTTATAACATTTTGCAAAACTTTGTTAGGCAAAATCTTCCGCATTACTTTACAAAACTCTCATCATCTCCTCTCACTCTAAAAAAATTCATGAACACCTCCAACGAGCACCACTTTCACATCTACCGTGACTAGCATCCATAACCATCACAACCACCGCCACAGCCATTGCCCCCGACTCCATAGCCACCACCACCACGATAGCATAATCACCAACACCACCTTACTACTACCATCACGATGTCGCAATCACACATGACCACCACCACCACCACTATAACCACAACCACCACCACCTTTACTACTACCACTGTCATAACCACCATATCCGCACAACCATCACCATCACCATGACCGTCATCGCCACCAGTCCTACCATTATATCCACCGAACCACCATGGCTTAACCACCACTATTTCAACAACCGATGTCATTGCCACCACTACTATCATTGCCTATTTTCGCAATCACCACAATCACAGTCTCAATCATCGCACCATCACCATGCAATCATCCACAATCACTTGCCCAATTTGCATATATTTTTTTTAATTACTACCAAACACTTGTAAAGTACTCGATTGCAAACCATGTAATGCAAACTAACACATTTGCATCAATTTGCAAAATGCATTATTTTACAGTGTACCAAGCACAACCATAGTGTCCTTAATTAAAAAAATAAATAAATAAGGGAGAGTCCTAAATGGGTAGTCAAAATGTTTTCTTGTCCCTGATGTTTCAATATTTATTAATTAAATCATTCATCCCTTGACACTAGGCAATGAGTCAGTTTGGCCGCCACATTAGCTAAGCCAAAATCCATGCACATCTTGAATCTTTCCCACAACAAGAAGAATTTCACCATATTGTTTGATCTGTCTTGAAAGTTGAAACACACATTGTTTTAGCTTGAACACATTTTCCTATATCGTCTTTGATTGTAGCTATGTCATATGTAGTCGACCCATCAATTATTAAAACATACCTATTAGTAGGAAGCTAGGAAGCATCAATCCACCAAAAAAATTCTAACGTACTAGTGTCAAATATGTCTTGTATTCAGGTGAGCCATTGATACGTTGTATTTCACGGTCAATGGCTAGGATACGACCCTAATATGGGCGAACACTTTTTTCCCTAATTTTTCTTTGCAAATTACAAGACTGAGAAGGGATATGAATATTTTTGTCGATGTGCATGTTTAGGATGCATATTTATGAGTGATGATAGCTTTTTGGTGTTTAACAATTTAATGAAATGATAATTGTATGCCTTTGGTGTTTATTCATTTAAGTTTATGATTTATGGATATGAATCATCAATTAAGGATTATGTTACTATTTTTTTTATAACATTATATAATTATTATTTTAATATCGTATCCTACATGCACTATTATCCTCAAAATTTGAAATTTTGACATATCCTGGTGTTGGTTCCACACCTGTACCAATACCCGTATCTATATCCATGCAATCCAGGTATAAGGGAATAACCAATTAAAATCAAAGGTAGTGTGCTTCTCGCATTAAATTTCTAAACTCATGGCTTGCACTATGCCCAGTGTGTCCTTGTCTGAACCATTTGGTGTGAACACATTTTGACACCAATTTCATCCAATGCCCAACCTTGATGTTAAGGCAGCTCTGTTTCGAAGCTAGTTAAATATCTAATATATAAAATAAGTGCACCTACTAGTGATGAAAACCATAACAAACTTCATATTTCTACTGTGAAAAGATGCATTAGTGGAAAATTTTGGTTGTTGTTGGTAGCTAACATTAATGATAATGTTGGGTTTATGGTGGTTGTTGGGTGTGACTGATTTAGGGCATGAAATGGTATGGATAAAATTCGACAATCAATCAAATTCGAATTCGAATAACCATATATGGATTCTAAAATAATATCCAAAAAGTGAAAAAATAGTTTGATACAGTTTAGTCGCAGGTGATCCAATTCGAATACGAGTCAGATACGATTTTTCATTCAGAACCCGACCATATTCGAATATACCACATTTTAAAAAATCATTCCACTTATTTATGCACATGCCTAAGAAAAGTAAATATTATACAAAAATAGCGCATATTTGCTTTGAAGCTAGTTAAATATCTACTTTATACAATAAGTGCACCTACTAGTGATGAAAACCATAACAAACTTCATATTTCTACTGTGAAAAGATGCATTAGTGGAAAATTTTGGTTGTTGTTGGTAGCTAACGTTCATGATAGTGTTGGGTTTATGGTGGTGGTTGGGTGTGACTGATTTAGGGCATGAAATGGTATGGATAAAATTCGACAATCGATCAAATTCGAATTCGAATAACCATATATGGATTCTAAAATAATATCCAAAAAGTGAAAAAATAGTTCGATACAGTTTAGTTGCAGGTGTTCCAATTCGGATACAAGTTAGATACGATTGTTTCATTCAGAACCTGACCGTATCCGAATATACCACATTTTAAAAAATCATTACACTTATTTATGCACGTGCCTAAGAAAAGTAAATATTGTACAAAAATAGCAAAATCGTTATGGTATCCATATTTTAATCGGCTCGAAAAATTAAATCCAAACCGAATAAAATAATTAATATCTATCCGGTTCGGATATTTTTCTTACAATCCACAATCCAGCGAGCTTGACTACATGGTTGCATTGTTGTAGTTGTTGGTTTTATTTTTCCATATGAACCATCAGTTTGAGTAGTAGTACCATTTTATCAGTACATTCCACACACCACTGTTAACATTGCTACATTTTGTCCATGAGTGCTACCTTCCGTCCATGGGATCAATGGATAGATAGTATGGTAGAGTTACATTTATTGTTTTCAACTAAGTTTCAAACTTTGTTCAATGTGATCCAAAACATTTACCGTCCATTGTTGAAGTCCATAAACCACTTATTATCCCAATAGAATCTCTAGCATTTATCAAGTTCTAATTGATTTAGTTACCACCTGCACCCCTAAATGAAGAGTTTTTTTTTTTAATTATTTTTTTTATAGTAAACATGCATGGTGTGGAAGATCTACTTTAAGTACAACACTTCTCCTTCAACCTCGAGGAGTTTCTGCAGGGAATTTTTTGATACCTGCTCATCCCGTCTCAAACCCGATTGGAATGAGATGAGGTTTATTCTGTCCAGATCCTCGAAGGAACAGGATGGGATTGGGATCAGGTCCATCTCGTCCCATTCCCTCCCCTAATATTAACTAAGAAAGAGGATGGACATTAAGGGGTCATTTCTGTGAACTTTGATCGATTTTTTCTTTTTGCATAACACAACTTTCACCCACACAATATGGTATCTATAGGTCACTTTGATGGGTGTCACACTTCGAAATTGCCTTTGGCAAAAGAAAAGTTATTAAACTATATTGTGTTTTTCCCCTATTCGATCTCTTATATACCCCCAATTCTAGGTAGTCAGGCTTTATAACCACTTTTTGCCAGGTTTTGGGCTTTTTACATTGCTACCCTTCTATAAATAAAGTTTGTGGTTGCGTTTTAAAGAGAATGGATAAAAGTGTAAAAAAGCCCAAGCCTAGCCAAAAAATGGCTTTAAAGTCTGGCTGCCTGGACAAACTCCTTATATACATATACTTGTTATTATTATTATTTTTTTACAAACTTTCAATATAATTTCTAAAACTTACTCATAATTTAATTTTAAACTGAATTATCACTCCCATTCAATTTTTCTTATTTTATAACACTGTCATAATAATAAAACTTTTAACATTAGTGTGTTTGATTCCAAGGAAAACTTGTCATGGATAAATTACAAAAAGAAAAAAGAAATAGGAGAGGAAGTCCAGATCTTGAGGTTGAAGATGACATTTTTATAATAAAATTCTAAGCTCACCCCTAGGAAAACATTTTCCACAATTTTGTAATAAACCAATAGCATAATGATTATTTACAAGATTCACGTTCTTCATTTTTTCTTTCCCTCCCTTATCACTTTTGGCAATTTTTTTAAGAGTTTTTTTTTTGCAATCAAACACACCCTAAAATCAAAGTCATTAAAATCGTCAAACACTGATAGAGAACTTGCATGATAAATATCAACAATGGTAATAACATAAATGAATGAATTGTGTGTGAATAGTAAGAACCGAATACGAGTACCTTTATAACGTCCATCGAGGCATTAATCAACACTAATACAATAATCTATCTATCTTGGTGTTTGTCAGTCGACCATTCATTGAACCCTTAAATGGCCACATCAAATGTTTTGTTTTGCATATCTATCTCTTTTATTCATATATATAACCAAATCCACCTTACCTTGTCTATTACAATCACCACTAGTGGTTTCCGATTCAACTTGCTATCTGAAACCCACATGGATTACCAAATGTTTTGTTATGTTATTGTTCTTGATGGACCTCACATCTGAACTCAATAGCAGGGGTGGTCAAGTAAGGACAACATCTGGGGTAAAAGAGTGGTTGTTCCAACTCATGATCAAATTGTTTTTACTTTGATTTCCCGTTTTAGGCAGAACTAGTTAAGCATTTGAAGGTGTTGTGGAAGGTATTTTGCATTGACCCCGACTATTTGATACCACCATTTCCCCTATTTGACCCCACCACCCATAAATTTTTCACATTTTTTGAACCTATTATTTGACACCACTATTATAAATTTTATTTTTATTTTCTTTCTCTCCTCCTCACCTCTCTCCCATGATCAACAACAGGAATAACCGTAGCAGCGTCATTGCCCACCACAATTTGTTGTTTTTTGTTCTTGCTGTAAACATTGTTGTTTTTTGGTTGAAAGAGGAAAAAGAGAGATAAAATAGTCGAGCAAGGAAGCGACGGTGTGAGAGCATAATAGGCAACAAACTGTGGTGGGCGGTGACACTGCTACAATTGTTCCCTAGAGAAGAAAATGTTGAAAATAAAAAATGACAGTGTCAAAAAGCAAGTGGTGGTATTAGACATAAAGGTGGTGGTGTCAAAATCGAAATTTGTGGTGTCAAAAAGTTGTTACCTTTTGCATTTAGGAGAAAAAGCAAGACACGACGAGCTTAAGTCCAAGAACAAGGTATCACAACGTTCATCAAGTTTTCTTTGCAAATTACACATGAAGATAAGTAAAATATATAACGTTGGTAAAGTCTATTTTTCTTTTAATAAGCTTTATCTATGGTGCTCATTGCAGAATTTTCACCAAAGCTTTTATGTTGGCCTATAACACCTTAGAACCAAGTAAAACTATTGTTGTTCCATGGATTATCAATGTGAACACAGTGTGGTTTGTGTGTGATGAATATTAAAAAAACTAGAGTATGAGATCAGTAATCCATGTGGGTTCTAGATAACAGGTTGCTTTGTGTCGAGTTAGCTTTTGCCATCCCTACTATTGAGTCTAAAGAAAAATAATGGTTGAAAGTTTGGAAGTGTATTTTTGTGGATGTACACCCCTGAATTCAGCCCCTTAATGTACCAAAAATACCCATTACAAAAGCAGTGACTTTTTGACACCATTACTTTCACTTTTTTACACCACAACTCCCACCTTTCTATCTAACACCACCGCCTATTAAGTGTACCACCATTTTTCATTGTTTTTTTCTTTTCCAGATAACAACAACAACAAAATCACCACTGGCCCCCCCTTTTTTTTTTCCTCATATTTTCTCTCTCCATCTCTATGTTTCCTTCTCTAGAGAACAATAGCAGCAAAATCGTTGTCACCCATCGTCAGCCTCTCAACCCTCCTACCAACCTCTGCTGATCATGTGATGGTAGTTGCGAGATCGGAAATGGAGAGAGTAAAAAAATAAAAAAAAAATATTCATGGTGGGGGTGGCCGCGACATTACAAATATTCTTGTTGAGTTATTGAGAAGTGATGATACACCAAAACGATCACAACCCTAAGCCATACACGCGTCATGACAATCTCGAGGAATTACGGGCCCCAGCGTCTGCCCAACACCGATCTGGCCCAAACGGTTCTAAGTCCGCCCAATGCAATCCACCAAACGGACCCAAACTCTTACAGCTTGCAAGCCCACGCGTCTCACAGCTAGCATCAATACCCGTAAGCCCGGCTGAGGCAAGTATCTCAAGGATCAACTTCGGATAGGCAATTACAATAGCTCTCCGCTTCCAACTAGAAAATAAATACCAGAGTACATATCACACAAGGAAACTTCCTCTTACGAAATACCCTGAGATTGAGAACTATCTCTCGCGCATCTAGGAGCACAGGGTTAACGGGGAAATCCCTTTCTACAACACAACTTCTAATTAGATAAGGATCTCCACGAAGATCTCCTTATTAAACTACACCATTGATGACCTGGTCGAACCAGGACTCCTATACTATAAATAAGACATAAGGTTGGTAAGCTAAGGTCCACTACAAATTCCCTGTTACAACATTACACTATCCTCAGATCCCTATTTGACTTTAGCATCGGAGTGTCATCGGCCACCACAACGGTGGTCCGTGGCTCATGTGCGTTATTTGTGCAGGTTAGCACGTCAAGGTCAAAGCAAGGTGCGAAAAACAATTGCATAAGTTTGGCACCATCCATGGAGACGAAAAAGTTCCTAACCTTTTACTAGCATCATCTCTCTTTGAAATACGAAGAGATGGTGACCACTAGATCATGCAACGATGGAAAACAGGGGAAACACCGAGCGTTCAACCAGGCGCTGCTTCACCACCCTCGACATTGCAGATAACGTGCAGGCATCAAACTGGCGCTCCCGAAACAACGACAACACCAATGGACCTCGAATCAGATCCATGATCACTTTTCATACGTCAAGCTTTGTCAACGATAAAGACGCTTAGATCGATGAAACAAAAGGTTGACGAGACACTGAAGGCGTATTTAACCCGCTTCAACAGTGAGTTAACCACCGTCAACGTGTGCAACGACACAACGACCGTCTCAGCCTTCATAGACAGTTTGGGGAAAAGGAAGTTCTATAACTTTCTGACTCTGGACCCACCAGCAGGCATGACTGACCTGGCAGGGGAAGCACAAAGCTTCATCGCCCTAGAAGAAGAACGAGCAGCCAGGAGCGAAGCCTAACCCAGGGTGAAATCAACAAACAGGATATGCATGCTTCATGGAGCCCATTTCGAGTCTGAACTGTCAAACAAGTTTAAGAAAAAGGCTCTCCGAGGTATGAGGATCCAAGCGATACGCGGCGAGCAAGTAGGACTGCATGCTCAGAAGCATGACCACTCCATGCCACTAGTATTTACAAAAAAAAAACCTTCAGGGCATACAACAAACGCACAACGATGCCTTGGTGGTAACAGTTTCCCTGGCAAGCTGGGAAGTAAGGAGGTCCTTGGTGGACACCAGGAGCTCACTAAACATTTTGTTTCTCCGTACGTTTCATAGCATGCAACTAAAGGAGAAAACGTTTGTAACGACCCGATCCACATAGTACTATATTGTCCGCTTCAGGTTCAAGGCCCGCACGACTTTAAAACGCATAGTACTTTGTAGATCCAAACTTGTACATATGTGGTACATCACTCTCCCACACTCAGGCGATGTGGGAGTATGATCTCCCCTTTATAGCTTGCCATCCCTATTAGGATCCATGGGCTCTTGGGCTTCCCCTGCACCCTCCCCCTTAGGTTCGCTCACGGATAACCGTCTGATGATTGATTTCAGCGGCGAAAAACGATTCCCCGTGGGAAAGATACAACTGACAGTAACAACGGGAGAGAAGCCAACTCAAAAAACCCTGTTTCAAGAGCTCATAGTAATCAATGCGCCTTCGGCATATAATGCGGTCCTGGGGAGACATTAAATACACCGAATGGAAGTGGCGGTTTCCACTCTACACCCGTGCATCAAGTATCCATCGAACCGAGCGATCGATACATTAAGGGGCGACCAGACAGCTGCCAAGGAATGTCAATACATGACAGCACTATCGCCCAGTGATTCTCAGTTGGCGACTAGCCCCGCGACTAAAATGACTCTCCATTTTGCCCCGGGAAGCAAGGGAAGAACAACTCATTGCAGACAACGAGGCTCCAGTAAGCCCTCGAGGCAGGCCTAATGTCGGTCAGCCGAAAGAAGAAACCATCACGGTCTATCTCGACAACCCTCTCAATAGCAGGGCTGTCCAAATCGGTTCCTGCTTGAACAAAGAATTGGCAGAACAACTCACGAAATTGCTACAACAAAACCATGACATCTTTGCCTGAACCATGCAAGACATGGTGGGAATTGACCCATCAATAATCACCCATCACCTAGAGGTAGACCCCACGAGGAAAACTGTATGGCAAAATAAAATGCATGTGGCGCCTGAGAAGAATGCAATCATAAACGAGGAAGTACAATTTCTACTCATTGTGGACATGATTAAGGAAACACGATACCCAGACTGGTTGGCGATCACCGTTCTTGTAAAAAAAAAAGGGAAATCGAGAGTGTGTGAGGACTACACCGACCTGAGCAAAGTTTGCCCGAAGGACAACTTCCCACTCCCCGCATTGATCAAATCGTGGACGCCATATCCGGACACAACTTACTAAGCTTCATGGACGCCTATTCAGGTTACAATCAGATATTGATGCAACCCCCAGATCAGGAGAAAACCTCCTTCATAACTGAAAGAGGGATATATTGCTATAGGGTGATGTCATTCAGCTTAAAGAACGTTGGCGCTACATACCAACGACTGGTCAACTGAATGTTCAGAGAGCAGATTGGCAGGAACATGGAAGTCTACATAGATGATATGCTGGTCAAGAGCCTCTGCAGCCCCGACTACATACAAGACCTTACCGAAGCGTTCAACCAGCTCAGAAAATACCGGATGAAGCTCAACCTACAAAAATGTACGTTTGGAGACGAGTCTAGAAAATTCCTAAGCTATATAGTGAACAAGAGAGGAGGAATCGAAGCTGACCCAAAACAAATTCTGGCCCTTCTTGACATGAAAACTTCCGCCAACATCAAAGGCGTTCAGAGCCTGACCGGGAGGGTAGCAACACTCAACATATTTATATCTAAGTTGTTCGACAAGTGTCTTCCTTTCTTTAAAATACTAAGAGGAAGCAAAGAATTCTCTTGGAATGAAAAGTGCGAACAAGCCTTTAAGAACCTGAAAGCATACATGGGGAGTCCAAAGCTACTCTCAAAACCTGCAACAAAGGAAACACTCTACCTATACCTGTCTGTTTTCAAACACGCTGTCAGCTTAGCCTTTGTACGAGATGATCGAGGGACCCAAAGACCAGTGTATTACACCAGTAAAACCTTTGTGGTAGCAGAAACACACTACTCGGACCTGAAAAAAGTTAGCTTTAGCGCTGGTCGTATCCTCTATGAAGTTGAGGTCTTATTTTCAAACCCACTATATAATGGTACTGACCAAGCACTCACTCCGCTCAATATTGCATAAACTCGAGCTATACGGTAAGATGGTGAAATGGTAGGTGAAACTTGGACAGTTTGACCTAAGCTATGCTCCGAGAATCTCCATCAAAGACCAAGCGCTGGCGAACTTCATTGTTGAATTCATTGGTGGAGAAGAGTTGAAAGCAGATTGCTAGTCCTCGGGCTCAAGCATCCAGGCGTAGATTCTACGCTGCGATGGGTCGTCAACCAAAAAAGCAAGCGGAATAGGGATCACACTCTGCTCCCCTAGTGGCTTCACCCTAAAAAAAATAGTCAGGTTCGGCTTCCCTGCTTTAAACAATGAGGCCGAATACGAAGCCCCTCATGTCCAGCCTAAAGCTAGTATTGGGGATCGGGATAGATTACCTAACGACATACAACGACTCAAGACTGGTGGTCAATCAGGTCAAAGGTGATTTCAACAACAAGAACTCTCGCATGATAGCCTACTTCAATAAAGTACTAGGTGTAATGGGTATGTTTTTTATTTTATTTTATTTTATTATAACCTCCAGAGGGGAGGGGCAGCTATGGGATGCCAGACCTTTATTACTTGGAAAAAAAATTCTTATACAAACTACCGGGGGTACATGACGACTTTACCCGGGAAATAAAAATCCAATTGGACAAACATCATAAGAACTATAAAAATCAATAGCCTAGGCCAACATCACCCAAAGAGGCATAAACCACTTGCATAGTTTGTTTTCTATTTGCAGCTTGACCAAATCCACAACTTGCATTGTGCAAATTGCAAAAGCTTTAAAACTCCAATCCTTGCAACCAACACTTGCAACATGCATCATGCTGATACATAGTAAAGCCAATTGCTCACAATGCAAATGTTCAGCATAGCAAAATAGCAGAAAAACACAGTCCACTGCAAAATCCATAGCAAATCCAGCCCAACACAACACATAGCAAAATCGTTATGCAAATGATACATAACAAAATCCAGCACTTCACGCCAGCCCAAACGCAGGCAGGCCAATGCAACGCAGCATCTCAACATGCAACGCAACAGCGCCCAGCAGCCTCCATCGCGCCACTGCCTTACCAACAGTCCAGACCGCGACACAGTTCGCAGCAGTCAGTCCGCAGCAGCCAGAACCCAGACCGCCCAGTTCTTCCAGTCCGAAACCTCTCCTTACTCTGAAAAACAGGGAGTACTCTGTTTTACAGCAGAGTACCCTGCCAGCGCTCGGTTCCAGGGAGTATTCTCGCTGCGTCTACCCTTCCCCGTGACGTATGTATGCCGTATGCCAACGGTCAAACACTGATAATCCTGCCACTCTCTTAGGAAGATCATTCGCAGTGAAAGAGACAGTCCTATGATCTCGTTGAGTTCTATCTGCTAAAGCATCCGCCACCGCGTTGGCTTCTCTATAAATATGGGAACAATCTAAAGTCATTTGTGCCGCCAAAAATTTGATTTCTTTCAAAATATTCTCCAGATGCCACGATATCTTAAAATTGCCCTTAAACCATCCACAAACAATTGCCGAATCCGTCTGAACAACCACATGTTTAAAATCCAATGAGAGACAAAGGCGGAGGCCTTCAGCTAGAGCCAAAATTTCCGCTTTATTATTTGAGCCTGCACCAAAAAATATTTGCTTTCCCACAACACAAACACCCCTAGAGTCTCTAATGGGTATGTTCAAGACGTGTGAACTCATACAGTGCCCTCGGGACGACAACAAAAAGGATGACGCGCTAGCAAGAGAAGCCTCAGCCTCGAACGAAGTCTTAAGCGACCTCATTGAATACTAAGAGCAATTTGCCTCGACGAAGAAAAACCTAGAGATATTTGTGCCGCTGACGCACAACCAAATTGGATGACTTCGATGCTCGAATACATCACAACCGGAGCCCTACTGAATGAGAAGGTCGAGGCCAGAAGACTAAAAATAGAGCATGGGGTACACTCACCTAAACAAGTTATACATGATAACTGTAACGGGGCCCCTGTTTTGATGTCTGTCACCTTCAGAGGCAAACTAGGTTTTAGGAAGGATCCATAGCGGTATATGCGGAAACCATCCAGGTGGAAGAACCCTCGCCCACAAAGCTTTAACTCAAGGATACTATTGGTCCACCATGCAGCAAGATGCCAAGGAAACTGTCCACAAGTGCGACAAATGTCAGAGTTCGCGTCATACACACATATGCCTTCCCAGCCACTGACACTGATGACTAGTCTGTGGCCATTCGCACAATGGGGAATGGACATCGTCAGACCGCTCCCAGCATCAGCCGGTAAAAAGTTCCTTCTTGTGGCCGTCGACTACTTCACCACGTGGGTCGAAGCTGGGCCCTATCCAAAATAGGCAGGTCCAGATAGAAAAATTCATATGTGCCACCATCGTCTGTAAATTTGGCATCCCCAGAGTATTGGTCAACGACAATGGAGCTCAATTCGAAGGTATCAAGGTTAAAAAACAGTGTAAAAGTTTGAATATTGATCACCACTTCTCCTCACCAGAGCACCCCCAAGCCAACGACCAAGCGGAGGTTACCAACCGAATGATCCTAAAGGCTATCCAAAAGAAAGCTTGACGCGACCAAAGGAAAATGGGTTCCAGAGCTACCAGAAATACTTTGGGCATATTGAATGACCAAAAGAGTCCCTACCGGAGAGACACCCTTCGCCCTAGCATACAGGTCAGAAGCCATGGTTTCGGTAGAACTCGATGTGCCAACCTTTCGAATGAAAGAGTTTAGACCAGGAGGTAATGACGAAGCCTTGCGCAATTGGCTAGACCTCCTCGGTGAAAAATGAAATCTAGTCTCCTCCAAGATAGCAGCCTCCCAACAACGAATGGGGCTAACTACAACAAGAAGGTCAAGCCACGCGAACTCAAGGTGGGAGATTAGGTACTTAGGAAGACCCAAAAAAAACACCAAATAAGCTAGTGTGGGAAAACTAAATCTAAATTGGGAAGGACCATACAAAGTAGCCAAGTTCAACAGGCCGGGAACATACTGGCTTGAAGACGCGGATGGCGATGGGCTTAAACGACCATGGAATGTAGAACATCTAAAAAAATATTATCAATAAAATATTTGTTTTTACTAAAACTTTCACTGTTGTCTTATGATCCTCGATCACCCCGGCTATGACCAGACTCGAATATCAACCTGACGCCTAGTCCGTTGTGCGTGGACCATAACGGCCGAGGAAGTGGGAGTTTAGTCAGCGCTTGTCCGCTGATGATGACAACTCACCAAGAGATTGTTGCTCTCCACCAGACAATGGTCGTTGAACTTACCAGGTAAACTTAGTTAGTTCGCGACTGATAATGATGGCTTCTGGTGCCCAACGCCTAGTTTGATGTGCGCGAACCACGTTGGCTTAGGAAGTGCGAGTCTAGTCAGCGCTTGTCCGCTGATGACGATGACTCGGCAAGGAACCATTGCTCTCCAACAGACAATGATCGCCAAACTTACCAGATAAGCTTTGTCAGTTCGCGACTGATGACAATGGCTTCTGGTGCCCGACGCCTAATCTGCTGTGTGCGGACCACGATGGCCGAGAAAGTGGGAGTCTAGTCAGTGCTTGCCCGCTGATGAAGACAACTCGCCAATAGATCATTGCTCTCCAACAAACAATGATCGCCAAAATGATCAGCGCTCCCCGAAAGATAATAGTCTTTGAAGCATCTCAACACAGTCTGCGACGAGCAGACAATAACGACTCATCAACAAACGAAAGCAGCAAATGGCAGTCAATACAAATTGACTGACAAAAATAGGCATTCTGCCCGGTAATACAAATTCTATGATCTACAAAGCATCTAAAGAAAACTCAACAGTATTGGGAAAAACAATACTTTCATTAAAAAATTGTTTTCTGCCATGGGAAGGACGTTACAACTATTTCAAGGAGAGACAACCTCCTTAATAGCTAGTCCTGCAGAGCTAGAACCTCCCCCTCGAGAAATTGGTCCAAAAGCAACCTTCCTATAACGGGCAAATTCAAGGTCGACACTAGAACGCTATTATCTGATTAACTCCAAAAGCTCCAATTTGCCACGAATAACCTCTGACGAGATCAACGACCTCTGTCCCTACATGTAGAAGTCCACCGCACCTACCAAGGCAACGTAGTGTGAACGCTTATCTGACAATAAGCGATCCGCTTCACGAACGCGACGAAGCCCTTTGTCAACTGCAGACTCCAGCTGCCGTCGCGTGTTTCCACTTGCGCTCTTAAGGTTTATTGGGCCTCCAGATCGAACGACCATCTGTCCTCGGCCGCATTCAGGTGCTCTAGTTCGACCCTAGTCCACCCCAGTTCAGCACGGGTTGACGCCAAATCTGACTTGGCCACCCTTAGTTGAGATCTTACGCCCACAAACTCTGCTTCAGTAGCAGAAACCACGACCCTCAAGGCCCCCAAGTTCGCTGCAGTATCAGGACTCTGCAGCTGATCAGTCAAGGAGTCCACCCGATAGATAGCATCTGAATACGACATTCGCAGGTCCATGAAGGCTTTCTCCAAAAGAAGAACTCGTCCACACGCTCCGGGATGCAGCACAACATGATTGTATGGCTCAAGGGCACAAACGACTGTCTCGGAACCATAGTGACACGAAGCGTCAATGCGTGGTCCAATGTCCTCCCCCTCTAAGTCAACAAGGGAAAAGGCAACATAAAAAATAAGCGACGATCCCTCGATGTCGCCACTTGTGCAGACCGCGACATCCTAAGGGGAGAAGCCGCGCAATCAGAGGGCTGCCTACTCTTCGGAACAACGACAATAAGCACGTTCGCCTCCAATTCTGCAAGCCTAGTCGGGCTGGGCAGGGCCATACTTCTCTTCCTTAAACAACGATTGAGCCGGTGAACTCGGCACAATGTGGACATCGTGAGAACACTGCAGCAACCCGCAGCACACAACGTTGTCTGGCATTATGACGTCCTCAATGGACGTCAAAGGAAGCTTGAGGAACTCCCTATTTATTCTCCTTTCCTCCTCAGTAAGAGACGAAACAACGAACTTTCCTGAAAAAAAGAAGTGACATAAAAACCAGCGTCGCATCAGGGATACAAAATAATAATAAGCTAGTGGTAAAGAAACTCACGGATATCAAACTGAAAGTATGGGAAACTCTATGATTCCCAAGCTTGAAGTACGAATAATTCACCAAAGCCAATAACCAATGCTTCTCCCAAGGCTCAACGCCACCCGCCACCAAACGCCGACAAGCAAAGCAGTTCAATATGTAGAGACCCCTAGGGTCCAACTGAGCAGTGGTCATGTGATGAATCACCGCCGTGGTCAAATGAAGGCATGCGTCATGTGCCCTAAAAAGAATCGCAAACATAATCTTAAACCCCCCGAAACCATTTGAGCGAGAGGCACGCGAAAAGAAAGAAGCGCCAGACGTCTTCTGGCACTGAAAATCGAAGCCCTGACTCGAACATGCTCCGGTGCTAACTTATATACCCCTGAGGGGGTGTAGTTGGAGCCAAATCTCCAAACGCGAGAAAGATTTTCAGATCCCCTAGAATATGGTATGAACTCCGAAGCCTGATTAACTCGGTTTCATCAACCAGGCTACCCTCAAAGAGCTTGAAGCAAGTGAAGGACAATAGATCCTTGGGAGAAAGTTCAACATTATCCACCATCCGTAGAATGAACAAATCAAACTTCACAACAACACTATCGCCTGAAGAAACAACGCAGATGAGAATGAGAAGATCATTCTTGAAGCAACAAATATTTATAGGGAAGACAAATCACACCTTCCCTCATTGAGCAGTCACGTACCCGTTAATGTTATGCATCGCTCGAGACAAACGCCTCGAGTTTAATCATCACGACGGTACAATTGATTTTTCAAAGAGTCAGTGGACCAACTAAACGCCCCACTTTCTCAGGGGAGTAGCTGATGTTACACCAAAACGGTCACGACTCTGTGCCATACACGTCTCATGATGATATCGAGGAATTACAGGCCCCAACGTAAGCCCAACACTGATCCGACTCAAGCGGTTCTAAGTCTGCCCAATGCGGTCCACCGAACGGACTCGAACTCGAACTCTTACAGCTTGCTAAGCCCACACGTTTCGCAACTATCCTCAATACCTGTAAGTCCTGCTGAGGCAAATATCTCGAGGATCAGCTTCGAACAGACACTTACAACAACTCTCTGCTTCCAACTAGGAAGCAAAAACCGGAGTAAATATCACACATGAAAACTTCTTCTTACGGATTACCCTGAAATTGGAAACTATCTCCCGCGTATCTAGGAGCACAGGGCTAACGGAGAAATTTCCTTCTATAAGACAACTCCTAATTAGATAAGGATCTCTACGAAGATCTCCTTCTTAAACTACGCCATCGATGGCTTAGTCGAACCAAAACTCCCGCACTATAAATAAGACATGAGGTTGGTAAGCTAAGGTACGCTACAAATTCTCTGTTTACAACATTACACTTTCCTCATATCTCTGTCTGACTTTAGCATCGGAGTGCCATCGGCTACCACAACGGTGATCCGTGACTCACGTGCGTCTCTTGTGCAGGTCAGTAGGTCAAGGTCAAAGCAGAAAACGAAAAACGATTGCATAAAAAAAAATCGTCGAGGAAGAGAGAAGATAGGAGCATAGAAAGAAAAGAAAAAAAAACTTTACAGCAGACTCAGCAGTGGTATCACTCAATGAGTAAAAAAATGATTTTTTTTAGAGGTTTGGTTTAAAAAGTTGCTGCTTAATAAAATGGGGGGTGTGAATAAGATTAGCCAAGTTGCCAAATTATAAGTGAGCATAGCATAGTATAGCTGACATGGATTGGCTATTGCCTAGTTGGGCATATGTGTTATTCTGACCTGGGAGGGGGGAGTTTAGTATTGGGTGCAAGCACGGAAAGTAACCCAACCAACCAACGAGAACCCCTCCTCTTTGTTTTTCTAACGTGTTTGTGTTTCATTTGCTTGCCCTGCTGGCTTTGCTTTTGCCAATGAGAAGAATCGAAGTCGTAGCGTAGTCTGGTATTTATGCTATTGCTTGCGCACACAAATAAACTCAAGACACTTGTTCATTTTCTTCTCTTCTACCTTGCCAATCTCAATCTCCCTCCCCCAATTTATTTATTCACCATTAATTCCCATCGATTTCTTCTTTCTTTCTCAGAAAACCCTCTCATCCTTTCCATCTCTCCCCGCCAATAGGTAAGTTATCGACTTTTCTACTCCAATTAATTTCAATCATTGATTTTACTGATTTAAAGTTCCTCTTCATTCGCCCCTTTGTTCATTTTATAAAATCGTGCATAGTTTCTCCATTCATCAACTATATGGGTGCTTATTATAGTTTGATTACAATCAATCACACTAGTTTATGTTTTTGTACCTTGAATCATTGTTTGTTTTTGGAAGGCTAAGCAATATTTATTCTTGTCTACAAATCTTTACTCTCATGTTGAAGGTTCGTGTTATTTGATGAACAGGTGAAAGTGAGTTGAAATAACACCTTTCCCTTTTGGTGTTCTGTTGATAACAAGTTTTGGGGCGCCTTACCTTTATTACTTTCTACTGCAGGTAAGTTCAAATGATGCTCATCTTCGTCTATTCCAGTTTTCCATCACTTATTGTTCCACTATTGTCTTTTTTTGTGTGTAGATTTTAGATTGTAGTTTTTTTTTTTTTTTTTAAATAAATACTATGCCGTGCAAAATACAATACCAGTTTAATCTTCACGGGATTTCCTTGTTGTAAAATTGATGTGATCCCTGGTTGGCATTGATTGGGTTTGAAGGGAATGGGTTAAATCAGGAGCTAATCAAACGGATAGGTTTAAGGGTGGAAAATGTATAAATGGATTAAATGGAAGATTAAAGATGATGGATGAAAATTTTGATGAAATTGATGGATAGATATAAATCTTCTAATATCTGTTTTCTATCCTCAAATAAGGGAGATGAGTTGCAAGACCTTTTCCTCTAATGATTTCTATCCTCTAGCATTTCCAACCATGGGGTCGAAAGAAGAATACAAATGAGGGTTTTCTACTTCCAGATTATTGATTATCATCTTATGTTGTCAGGGGCGCCTTTTTTTCCGAAAGCCATCCTGCCCTCAGGCTAGCCTCACCTCAAAACGCTTGGCGCTAGGTGATGGGGCGCAATATAAGTTTTTTCTTAATAAAATAAATAAATAAATAACTTAAGTTAGTTGAAATTATTAATTAGTTTGTTTAATAACTATTTAAGTCACTAACTAAAGGGATTTAGCCATTTGGGGGATGATGGAGATAAAAATGATGAAATTCGCTCGGGGAATAATTTTTCTCCAACAAAGTTTTGTTGTCAGATGATATGCTAAACGATTCGGAGTTTTTCTAATCCTTCCACTATTAGAACAAGGGTACAATCTCTCAAGAACAAATCTCTTGAGGCCCCAACCTTTGCTATCTTAATAATTAATAAAGATTACAATTTTCTCTCGAGAACAAACTCTCGAGGCTGCTTAACAAGTTCTCCAACCTCTAAAAAAAATCTCTCTTGAGGTTCCAACCCTTGCTATCTTAATAACTAACAAAAATTACAATACTCTCTCTTGAACAAACTCTTCAGAAGGTTCTTAACAAGCCTTCCCTAAAAAAAAAAACTCTTTGACCTCCAAGAACAAATCTGACATCTTTGACCTTGAATTCCTGGATCTCCTAAATCTTTTGATGCCTTGGAACCTACATACAAAGACACAATACATAGGCCAAACAAGTCCAAACCTGACAAGGAAAACCACTCCTAATAGGAAAGTGTTTTCTGTATCACTTTCCTCATCCAGCAAGAAGAAATTTTCCTTGTTCCAATTGATTAAGGAAATCTTATCTAAACAGAAAAATTTCCTTAACCACTAACTAAGCCTTTCAAGGAGCAGAGACGCCTCTGAGGCGCTCCCCTGTCATTGCCAAGGCGCTAGGAAACCTCTTTAGCGTCTCGTTGCACTTTGCGCCCCTGACAACATAGTTTTCATCCATGGGGTAAAAGATATTCGGTGGCATAAATAATGGAGGTTGTGAGTTAAACAAAACTCGTCAGCGTTTGGTTGGGAGGGGGCCACCTTATCTCTCTCCATGCTTAATGCCACCCCTATCTAGAGTGGAGAGTGATAAACATGGGGAAAAATATAAGTTTCCATCCAACGGTTAGAGCAACACTTTGGGGTGCAAAGCCAACTTTTTTGCTTTCCACCCCATTGTTGGCAATGCTTTAATGAGGAAGATCAATTGAAAATGGAGGTCTTTGCAAGGCATTGATTTATATTTAGTGCCCCAATTCCAGCTCAGATTCTCATTTGGGGAATACTTGGATTTTGTGAAGAATTTCCCTCATTTTACATATATACGTGGGTCGATTAATGTTGTAAAAGTGATGTGTTTGTGGGTTCAATTTGGGAGTGGTTGTGAAATCCTCCCTTATTAATCCCCTTTTGCTTTTGCGACTGAATACATACTATTCCTATTTTTTGAATTAAAAAAAAGAGCACTGGGTGCAAGTAGGGGTGGGCACGGGACGGGATGGACCTCATCCCTATTCCATCCCGTTTGTTCGGGATCGAGACAGGACGAGATAGACCTCATCCCGACCTCGTCCCATCCCAAACGGGTTCGGGACGAAACGGGATGATGTACTAAATTAGGGCTGAAAACCGAACCGACGGTTCGGTTTTTCACCTAAACCGTGAACCGAACCGACTTAGGTCGGTTTTAAAATTTTCAAACCGAAACCGAACCGACCATTAACAAAACCGATCCGAAACCAAACCGATTCTAATTTATGCAAACCGACACCCAAACCGAACCGACTAAAATCGAACCAAAACCGAAATAAAACCGAACCGACCTACTATTTAAAACCTATTGTATTATTTATATATAAAATATATATTATTTATTATATATATTCGGTCGGTTCGGTTTGGTCGGTTAAAATCACATAGAAACCGAAAACCGAACCGACCACTTCGGTTTTGAATTTTTTGAAACCGAAACCGATCCGAACCGAACCGAATTTAAACCGAACCAATCGGTTCGGTTTAGATCGGGTCGGTCGGTTTAATCGGTTTGATCGGTTTTTTGTTCAGCCCTATACTAAAATTTGGATTGAAAATTTAACATGCAAGATTGAAAATTTTGGATTTACCAAGCACAACTCTTTAAGAACAATTATATAACTGTAAGCCATTGATTATTATTTTCGCATTTCATTAGCTTTCTCATTTTTTCAGAACCACTATTGAAGATAACCATTATTTGTACATTGCTAACAAAAATGATTAATGAGTTTGTCATTTAAAAATTACGAGGAGCACACATTGTTGTTGTCAAGAGTTAGGAAATGGAAAAAAAAGAAGAAAGAGGGTTTGAGTTAGATTCATTATCTAGGTAAATCGCATGGAAGTTTGTGAGAATAAAATAGTCATATCAATAAATAAAACAACAAATAAAAGTCATGTCAACAAATAATTTCATATTACATATTAAATATTAAAAAAAATCGGTTCGGGACGGGACGGGATTGAAGATCTTCATTCCGATCCCATCCCATTCTAGATCGGGACGGGCCGGGATCGGGATGAGATTGATCAATGCCAATAGGATCCGAAAAAATTGGGACCGGACGGGATCGGAATCGCGGGATGGGATGCCTACCCCTAGGTGCAAGGATTCCAATCCTGATATTTCATGCCAAACATGTCACCTTTTGGTTTTGGTTTAGAGGACTCAAAACATAAAAAATTTCAAAAAATTAGGGTTTTACTCGATTCCCTAATTTTTAATGTGCACCAACACCATTGACCACCAAAGTGAAAATGGTGATTTTTGCTTGTAACATATACTGATGATCACCATCCAAATCCATGGGTGTTAGTACAAAAATACGGGGTAGTCAAGGACCTGTTACCTTTTGATGTTTATCTCGAGGAACATTCTACGAGAGCTTAAACTGTAACACATTGTTTTCCTAATGTTAAGTTGCATGTTTCCTAAAAAATTTAGCTCAAGTGGAACGATAGAAAGAACCTTTCATGTGCAACTAGGTCACACTTGACACATATCTCGAGGGGCACTTGGCAAACAGAGCTAGAACTTTAACACATTATCCCTGATCTAAAATTCATTTTCAGCTCAAATTGATTAGCGAATAGGATAGTTCATGTGCAAGTTGTCCTTGAAGTGCACAAAAATGCAAAATGCGTCCAAGCCTTGAAACCCATATTCTATTAAAAAAAGGAAAACAAAAACTTAAAATTCCTGATAATGCTTGAAACTTGGATAAAACAAGTGAGTAGAGCCAATTTTTATTATAAACGAAAAAAGAGAATAGAACAGTGTGTGAGAAAGTAACAATGAAAAATGACGATGAAGGCTTATTTAGAACAAAACAGACCATTTGGGTACCATAGTTTAAGTATTGGCCAATAAGACCTACCTTTTCCATTTTATACGATAAGGCCTAATTTTTCAACCATGGTAAAACAATATATTAAAGAGACAATCTTACCCTTCCTAATCCCTAAAATCATAATGTAAATCTCGAGGTATTACCGATGACCATTCCTATAAACTTGTTCCGACCTAGAATAATTAGCTCATGAGCTTGGTCTTAATTCACCATCGAAAAACGAAAGAAGACTTCCATCTCCGATCCTAGCTCAGATGTAGCTCACTTCTTTTTAGGTGTGAAGCAGTGTTAAACCAAAATACCCAACAAACATTAGCTCTCCCTGAAAAGGAGGTGATCTAGCCGCACCTTCCAGTACGACTACCTTGTTACAACTTCATTCCAGTCACTAGCCCTGCCTTCGGCATCCCCCTCCTTGCGGTTAAGGTAACGACTTTGGGCATGGCCAACTCCCATAGTGTGACAGGCGGTGTGTACAAGGCTCGAGAACGAATAAGGTAAGATTGTCTCATTAATTTATTTGTTAAAGATTGACAAGGCTATAGTGATCAGCTTTCAACATCATTTAAGTTAGAGCTTCAGTAACAAGGGAGAAAATGAGAGGGGAGAGGGGAAATCCTTCTCTGATTCCCGTTGAAGCTTTAAAGAGATTTTCAGGGACCCCGTAATTTTAATAGAGAAGGAAGCAGTCTGAAGAAGGATGCGGACCCAACTCCTCCATTTCATTCCAATCCCAAAGAAACAAAGCTTTGTTATATGAATGGATTTGGAGATTTGGCAAGGAAGGGGGTACTTTGTGAAGAACTGTGATCCAAGAGAAGTATGGCCTCTCAAATGGAGGATGGTACAAAAATCTCCCCAATGCTCCTTTTGAGTGTGCCTGGTGGAGAGCAATTATGAGTTTGAATCCCCAATTTAGTGCAGCCATTACTTTTGAGCTAGGGATTGGAGTCATGACACTTGGGCATGAAATTCAACTCTCCTGTAATCCCTCCCCATTTATGGCCTTTCTTTGCACAAATCCAAATCGTGGTGAGATGTTTGTGACTTCTGAAGGAGGACCGCCACCTAGAATCTTGGGTTAAGGAGAGTTATCAGAGATAAAAATTTTTTTACAATTTTGCTTCTCATCAACTCATCATCCTGATAATGGAAATGGGATAGCAAGTCAGGACATTTCTCTATCGAGGAGATGCACAATAGACTGATCTTGTACTCAAAATCTTCTTTTCCCAACCCTTGTTACCCATCCCCTTTGGTCACCACTCCTTCTGGGTCAAGCAAATTGCTCCTTGAGTAAATTTTCTCAATTGGATGATTGGGCATGGCAGATTTCAAACAGTTGATATATGATGATCCCTAATAGGTGCATTTTGGGTGAAAATGCTGAGGAGACTGGACAATCTTTTCTTCAGTTGCGAGTTCTCTAGAGAAATTTGGATATTTATCTGTGAGGAAGCTAACACTCTCACCCCAATTGCTTAGAGCTTCCTGCAGATGGCTTCAAAGTGGCACAAAATGGATATATCATAAAGGCATTTGGCTGTGGAGAAGAGTGTTTTTTGCAGTTATTTGGGTGGTGGAGAAGGAGAGAATGATAGAACTTTCAAGGACAAGAAGAAGGATCAGTCGGAATTATGTAATGAAATCAAGGCTTTAATTTGGCACTGGGGAAACATATGGGGAATCTTACAGAACATTTCACTCCACACTTGCATGTTTGAGTAGGAGAGTCTGTTTTAGTTGTTGCTACAATCTTGTATCAGTTTCTGTTCCCAGTGACCTGCTCAGTCACTAGTTTTTCTTCTTTTAATGAAACAAAATTTGCTTTGTATTGCTGAAAAAAAAAATATATATATTTGTTAACCATGGTTAAAAATTAGGCCTTATTGGGTTTGAAATGAAAAAGTAGGTCTTATTGGCCAATACTTAAACTATGACACATAAATGGTCTATTTTGTTATAAAGTAGGCCTTCATGGTCATTTTCCGAACTAAAAAAGTAAGACAAGAAAATCATAAGAACACTTGTCTCACGACTAAGTTAACCGATCAATATAAAAGAGGAGAAAGTGGTTTCCCTAATTAATTTGACAAGTTAGCTCCACACGATTTTGCCTTGCTTTTACCTAAAAAATATGGACATTTCGTTCCTTCTAAATCACCCAAACAATATTGGAACCCCTACGCCTAGCTGGGTGAGATTGGCACATTTCCAATTATTCAACCAGTCGACCAATGAGCATGTGATCAATTTAAGAATTTTGAATTCCCCCATAAATCTTCCCGATAGCATTGAGAGACCCTACAATGGAGGAGCAAATGTAGGGATGGCAACGGGGCGGATTGGGGCGGATTTGAACAAATTCATCCCCGCCCCGTCAGGAATAACGGATCCCCAAATCCGCCCCGCCAATCCGTTTATAAATTTATTTAAAAACCACCTCCGCCCCGTACGGATTGGCGGATATCAGCCCCGCCCAAATATCCGTTAAAAATAATTATCTCAGTGTTATCCATCTTACTGTAAAAGATATTTCATTCATTGATCTCAGATCTCATACAAAAATTATAACACAAAATTGCAAAAAAATTATAACACCAGTAAGAATCCATACAAAAATTATAACAAAAAATTACAAAAAACCATACAAAAAAAAAAAAAATCGATCTAAAGAATCTCTGATCTGAGATCTGAGATCACAGATCACAGAACAGAGATCTAAGATCACAGATCTAGATCACAGAACAAAGATTTCAGATCTAGATCTAAGATCGGGGAAGGGAGGGGAGAGGAAGGCGGGGATGGGAAGGGAGAGAGAGGCGGCCGGGATGTGTGGTTCTTTCGAAGCAGAGAGATGGAGAGGAGACCGAGATGAGAGCTTCGCTGTGTGAGAGCTTTGAGAGGCGACTCCCTCTCCCTTCCCTTCCCGCAGTGTGAGCGCTGTGAGAGGCGGCTGTGAATGAGATTATGAGATGTGAGAATTGAGACGAGGGTTTCTTTTCCATTTATAGGTCAAGGGCATTTTAGTAAATTTATCGGTTAAACGGATATCTGTGGGGCGGATATGACCAAATCCGTATCCGCCCCGAATAATAAACGGATACAGTTTGGATATCCGTATCCGCCCCAACCTCCATACACCCTTAACCAAATCCGCTCCAAACGGGGCGAGTGGGGCGAATATCCGTGAAAATTCGCCCCACTGCCATCCCTAAGCAAATGTTCCACCGATTCTTCCTCTTGATCACAAAAGCAATAACTATTGTGGATTTTTTTTCTTTCTTTCCAAAAGGTAAAATATTTATTAAACCAGATCAGACCATCGGATTCATGAAGTGACAGCCTTAAAAGCATTAAGATTTAAGAGCCAAGTGTTAGGCTCTCCCAATTATCATACGACTCAAAGAAAATCCCATTAAACTTGGGGTGATGAGACACCCAACCCCAAACAGTAAAAAAACACTTCCATGACTAAAGCCTCGAGATTAGGGACCTTATTACAAAAAAAACTCTACTAGTACATTCTTTCCACAGTGACCACCCTGTAGCAAATGGAAGAATATTCCAACTAGTTTCCCTTTGGTGATGAGATGTGAAGGATTTTCCAAATTATCTTGGAATTGGACTCCCCTAAGAATCAGGTTGTCCCAAGTTGAAATTTGTCTTGCAAAACTGTCGTACCGTATGAATACATTGATCCGAGGAGGGAAGGATTTTAAGCCACACCAACTTAAGGTGTTCAGCAATGACTGAATTTCCAGTCCAAACCAATCTATCCTTGCCTTCTGTGATGGTCTGGTTTCTAATATGGAGGTCAGTGCCACAACAGAAGCTATCCCAAAATCCCTTGACCAAATCATTTTTCTTCGAGCACACATTGAAGATAATTTTGAGTTCATCCTTCAAGGGGCAATTGGAATCAAGGGGTGGTTGGAACACCACCTGCTAGGTGTTAGATCTTGTGGTCTTAAAATTATATGGTTTCAAGGCCTGATATTTGATATCGACACCTTGTTCTTTTTGGATGATGACACTTCAGGTTGAGAACCCGAGGTCTGTCCTCATTTTTTAGGCTTGCTCTGGTTTTAAAAGTAACTTCTCCAAAAGTGTTGTGTATGGGGTTGGCTATGAGGCTTGAAACGTCTTGATGGCAGAGATTTTGGGGTGTGCTGCCAAGTAGGTCACTACCGACCATCTGTTTGGGGCTTTTGTTGAGTGCCAAGTGTAATTATTTATGGGATCCGATGGTGGAAGTGATTGGGGAAGATTGGCCAGTTGGAAGGCTAGATTGCTTTACAAGGGTGGAGGACTTGTGCTCATTAGAAGTGCTCTTATGTGCCTATATACTATATACTATATACCCTGTTTCGAGTCCTGAAGATTGAAAGGTTGATGAGAAACTTTTTGTGGTGTGGAACTGATGAGGATAAAGGTTTTCACGCCTTGAGCTTGGAGTTAGTGTGTATTGGCAAGGACGTTGGTGGCTTGGGAATTTGTCCGTTCCAACTCATGAATGAAGCCTTTTTGTGCAAGGGGCAAAGGAGGTACAGGGTTGAGAAGGAAAATTTGTGCAAAGAAATCATTAGAATTAAGTTACTAAGTATGATCCACTCTAGTCGAATTGGCTTCCTACACATCCTACAGCTCCGTATGATACTAGCACTTGGAAGAGTATCTCAAACTTTAAAGAAGGGATGCTTCGTGGCATTTAGTTCGGCGTTAGGTAAAGGTGATAAAGTCTATTCTTGCAAGATGTCTGGTTAGAAGGAAGGCTTTGAAAGATAGGTTCCCAAGATTATTTGCTCGTTGTTCTGATAAGAGTGGGTGGCAAATGGAGTTTTGGTCTATTAGTTATGACTCAGTTTGAGATTATCACCTTAGGAAGATCGCCTATCCATTTTGCAGCTATCTAAGTTTGTAGTTCTCTCCGGTTTGTCATGTGAGCTGTCCTTGAAGGATGAGAAGGATTGGAGGGTCTGGAATGATGATTGAGTGGCTTTTTTAAGTTTGCTCGTTGTTTGTAAAGTTTGCCGATGAGGGCATCCTTATAAAATCTTTCCCCAATGAAACTAGCATGGGAGAAATGTGTGCCATCTAGAGTGCTTTTATTCATGTGGACCACGGTTTGGGATAGTATTCCATCCAAAGTAGTGCTAGCTGACAACAAGATGGATATTGATGTGAATCGCCCTATGCGTGCTTTGAGTTGGCTCTGGATAGCCCGTCCCACTTGCTTCTTCATTGATCTTAAACTAGCTTGATTTGGTGTCACTTCTTCTAGTTTGGAATTCATTGGGTGTCGCCTCGCTCAGTAGTCTCTTTTGAGAGGTTGGAGATGCCTACCTCTTGGTAAAAGAGAATATCATTGGAAGTTGGCCCCTTTTACTAATTTGCTGGGTATTTTGGTGATAGTGTTCAACCACAAAGAATCAACCTTAAAGGGCTTGTTATGGATGCCTTAATTATACTTTGGTTTCTATGTCTCATTTGCCTCCTTTCAAGATTGTTTTTAGTCGTTGTATGTTAATTGGAATGATGTTGTAAACTTGTAATGAGTCCTTAATACTTTTAAGTGCCCTTGTTTGTTTGTTATTCTGTAATTTACTTCGTCAATGATATTGAACCTTTAAACAACAAATTTAAGACCACCTTGAGATTCATAGTAATCAAGTTTGTTGCGATGGAATATTGATTTTTAAAACATAAAAGATTATGAAGGGTATTTACCTTTCAGGATGGAAGATAATTATATATTTTTTGCCAAAGGTCGAAAGGTCCTAGGAAGTAGAGAAAGGTGATTATCTGCAAAAGGAAGTAGAAATGTGTATTTTGGGTATTTAGAGAGGAACCAAATCCTCTAGTCTATTGTCTAAGCTGAGAATGGTGCTATATTTTCCTCCAAAGTTTATCAAGCATCTTGGCAGTTTGGTCAAAGACTAGTTGAGCAAGGTTTCTTGGATGAACATTCCTCAATAGCTTACTTGATGGCATGCTGGAAGATGTCCTATGGCTTAGAGTTCATCGCAACCATCTCTCAGAGGAGTTACTTGGCAGGACTTTATATATGATTTCTTCATTTTTGGTATAATCCTCCACAATTTGTCTTTGTTTTAATAAAAGTTTACCCAAAACCAATCTAGCGTGGTTCAAATGCTGGTTTCACTCGAGCGTTCTGAACTAAACCATGCACAACCTTATTGGTAAGGGAATCATGGAATTGTTTTTCCCTATTGTTTTGATTTATATGAAATTCCCATATTGTGTCTTAGATCTTCCTCGAAATTTTCACTCTTGACATGTAAGGCTTATTCCTTACCATATGCTGGAGTGTTTGAAAATTTAACAAGTCTTCCATTTAGTTAAAGGACAATGTTAGGATGGTACTTCTTTCAAACTTAAATACGAAGAAAAAAATTTATGGTCAATTTGGTACTTGTTCACGTATAAGTCGTGGCACGGCCAATGGCATGACAGCTCAACGGTTAGAGGTTGGCGGATGGTACCACTAGGTTATGGGTTCAAACCCAGCTTGCGGCATCTTTATGGGTTCTGGGATCCTATAAAACCCTGCTTACCTTTCAAAAAAAAAAAAAAGTCGTGGCACGTGCACCCTAAAACTCTACATATCTCGGGTTTTGACAACTGGAGATGGTGGTGGAAGTAAAAGTTGGTACTGACCTAACTTCATCAGGGGTTGGGGGTAGTGGTGGCCATCGGTGGTTGGTGATGGTGGCTGAATCAAAGGTCAAATCTAGGGTTTGGGGTGGTGGCTAAAATAGGAAGAAGAAAGGTTGGTAAATATGAGATGTAAAATAGGAAGAAGCGTAGTTGTCAAAACGTTTTTCGTATCACATCTTGTTAACACAAATTTAAGTTACATATATCGTATTGTAATGTATATTGTAAGATATATATACTTAAGCACATAAAAGTCACAAATATGACATATTTAAGCAAATAGGTAAAATAAACACTTTCATTTATGTAATACTTGTGTAACATTGCAAGAACTATCAATACATCCAAAAGGACCAAAATATATACAAAACAGATAAACAAATATGACCCTAGGCACCCAAAAGAGCCAAAAGATGTCCAATAATCACCATATGCAAAAAGTGGTTCATTCTAAATACTAAAGAATTACTAATACTAATAGTTAATAATCATTAGTGGCCAAATATTGCATGTAGTCATCCCCGGCCTCCTCATTGCATCATCATCCTAGCTTTGAGGCATTTTAAAGTCCACACAATGACAAACACAAATAGTGGAGAAAAACTATAAAGAGTTTGGAAAAAAAACCAAATAGTAACACAAAGTTATCTACAATGGCCACTGTTGAAACGTTCACGTGGAGGCTTCAAACCTTTGATCAAACACATGCACCAGGTCTTCGAAAAAGAAAATTACCCACAAAGATAGATCGTGATTTCGAGGTGTGAGGAGTGAGATATGAGGATTTTTGTGATTTCTCTACATGAAAGTTTTTTTGTTTTTCTCTCAAAAGCTCTTAGAGAAGATGACGTGGTGTGTTATCAAGCTAAGGGATAGTAGATAAGGGATAAGTGAAGGTTCAAAAGTGGAAAAAAACAAAAAAGCGAATTTTTTTAATCTACAAAATGCGCCCCCAGTACACGCTACATGGGATGTACCGACTCGTGCATCCAATAAATCAGTTTACATCGGTCAGTGCACCATGGACCGTGCAAACCGGTATATAGGACCGATATGTAGCGGTATGGTATATACCGGTCGGTAAATACGATATTAATAACTATGGGAACAAGAAGTCGTCTGCTAGGGTTTTGAAAATAGGTACTAAATAGTAACTAAGTTTTTTGGGTACCAAACAGGAAAGATAAATTTTTTCAAATTACCATTCTGTCAACTTCTATAGTTAATGTCAAAGTTTATCATACGAATCAAGTTGGTCCTGAAACTTTCATGTTTCAGTTGTAGTGGGCTGGATTGTTCTTTCAACCTAGTCAACTTCTTTGATTCATTCGGGGTGGGTGTTTTTATTCTCAAATGATATATTTGCATTCCTTAACTTTGTTTTATACTTATCTGGTGTCCTTATGTTGGCGAGGAAGAAAAGGTATCAGTGCTTTACATTCTCATGTTTCAGTTTTATGATGGTTTAGCATCTGAATTATATTAACCAACTATGGTGGCAAATGATTAATTATTTGGCATTGCTTTGGTGCAGTTTGAACTCCAAATTGTTGTATCCCCATACTTAAAACTCAATTGTGCTGACGGGAGATGAGGCTACGGCCCATGGAACCAATATGATCTAAAGTGGTAGAAAACCAACATAACAAGCACTGTTAGTCTTCATTAAATTTGATGCTGAATGGACAGAAAGCAGCATATTGCAATATTTACCACTGCGAGCCTTCCATGGATGACTGGAACTGCTGTTAATCCTCTATTTCGTGCCGCATATCTCATAAAAGATGGTGATAGAAAGGTTACTTTGGTAATTCCTTGGCTGTCCTTGAAAGATCAAGAGCTAATTTATCCCAACAAAATCACATTCAGCTCGCCTTCGGAGCATGAAGTCTATGTACGTAGGTGGCTTGAAGAGAGGACTGGATTCATATCGGGATTTAATATTCGGTTTTATCCTGGAAAGGTGAAATCTTCAACTTGTCTTGTTTTATTAAGACTTTAATTTGGGATGAACGCACAACTTACATAAATTTTGAAATTCATATGCGAACTTTTTGCTGGGGTTAATCTTTTTGTATAGATGCCACATCCGTAAAAGTCTGGCATCTGGTGATATTTTTTGTCTAATCAGCCATCCATTTTCACCTTTAATTTGAAGAGCAGATTTAATGGGCTAGAATTTAAAATGTTCTTAAAAAAAAAAAAAAATGAAATAGAAATTTTAGATTTTATTTTATCTATTCTTTAATTTTGGGATGTGGTATTATGACAAGGAGATCATCCTACCCAAAATAGTGAATCATAAATCGCGTAAGTGTATTTTAAAATACACCATCCATATTCTTACAGTGATGTACCAAAATTGGCTCATTATGAATGAGTTAATCCCATACCTAATCAGAATGGTGAAAAAGAATGCCAAGTGTTCCATCTACTTATATAACACTTTGGTATTTTGTTTGCATAGAATACAATTCCACGAAAAGAAGGAAAATGAAAGGGGAGCGGATAGGAGGATAGAAGAAAGGAAGAGAGACATGAGGCTGAAGATGAGGAAACCTACATCCTGCTCCCTCCAAATCATTTAGGGTATGTTTGATTACAAGGGAGATTTTCTCAAAAAAATTTTCGAAAAGTGAGAGGAAGGAAAGAGGAACATGCATTTTGTGATGATCACTATCCTCTTGGTCTGTAACAAAATTGTTTTGGGGGGGGCTAAGAATTTTTTTGCCAAAAATAGAATCATCTTTAACCTCAAGATGGAGACAATTTCCCACTTTCTCTCATATTTCTACATTCTTTTTGTAATTTTCCCATAGCAAAATTTTTCTTGACATCAACATACCCTTTTCATACTTTGTAAGAAACGAGATTCCTATATTTTGTCAAAAACCTTTAAGGTTGACCATGATCACACTATTAGTTTCCTAGGAATTGGATTCTTGGCAACTAGGGCAATAGGTTTGGGTTGACCTGAGATCCAAATGAGTTCGAACCCACATTTAGGAAGCAATTAAGAAGACATGATACGAAGATAGGTTTCACCTGTTGTAGAGCTGTTTGTGAGGTTAGCATTAGATGCTCAACCCATAGTTACCTAATTTCTACACCCCCTCCGACCCTGAACGTGACGCGTTCCGCACAGGTTTACCAAAAGTGGCATAGCGGAACGTATTCTTTTGGCATACCAAAGCATACTTGATATATATTCCTCAATGATATAATTGTATAACATTTTTATGAAAATAACAACAAAAATCTGTACAAAAATAACTATAGTTGCAAAAATATTATAAATTGGTTTTCATTATTCAAATATTCGTCAAAAATCACATTTTAGTGAAAGCTACAATGATGGCATTTTTAAGAAATGGGATGTAAATCCAAGCATACTATATGATTGCTTCCATTCTGAGATTGGAAGACTTGCGATGGAGATCCCTAGATTGTGATTGTGATGATATTTCAGGTGACGCTGCAGGGAAAGATGATGCACTATGTCCACACACCCACTTCTAGTACCCAACAAACCACTTTTCTAGCGGGCCAATTGTTTGTTCCCAACAAGTCAACAACTAGTATATCAAGATTTGCAAGGGAAAATGGTTCAAGCTCTAACTGCTAACAGAAAAAGAGTTCAATGTTAGCTACTTAATTGCTTCTATATTATTGTACCTTTCTGTTTTTAATCTAGCTCTAGAATGAAAGTATTTTTTAGATGAGAATAAATTATGGAATTATTTTGAGTAGACACTCAATAAATTTTATTTATTGTGCAATTTATGGATGGTTTAGTGCATACTTATATATAGTTACATGTAGTACTTATCACAACCCGAACCAGGCTTCCAAATCGACCTGTGACACCAAACTCCTTCCCAAATAGGACTACCCCCCTCATACTGCATTCCATCACAATAGCATATCCGCACCACATACTGGAGCGACCCATGTTCCAAGTTATTATGCTTCAGCCTATGAAATGATTTGTTCAAAGATTCTATATGAAACAGAATTCCATGTAGTTATCTAATTATTCTAACTGGTGCTACAGATTTAATGATCCAATGTCTTCCGTCCATCCAAACCTGTATTTAAGGGGTCTGAATCTCGAAATAGGATCGAACCAACTCTCTTGGGTTGGATATTTGTTGACCCTCTTAGGGCCCATCCAACCCATTAACTATGTATGATTTTGTAGGTTACAGACATCGGACTCATTTTCTCTTAGCTAGTTTATATGATTGTATGTGATTATAAAACTTGCAATTAATATTTTATTTTATAGGAAAATTTTTGAAAGGTATTTTTATTTTTATAAGAAATTCCCTTAACTTCCAATATTTTGTAAGATTTACAATTAAAAATGGATTGTCTCGTTCCAACCCGATAAAATCTGTAGGTTGGATATGGATCCACTAATCAAGATCCAAAAATGGGTTTGGATCTGGGTCACCCCTAATCCGATCCAGACTTGATCCCATTTGATGCTCTATTGGCAACCAAACTCGCCCTCAGTGAATTGCATTTTCTTGTTAAATGTCTGCAAAAGGAAGGCTTTCACGGTCATTATGCAGTATTATATCTGTTATGAGCCAACCATAACACAGTTTGTTACTTAACAGTTTGCTAGAGACAAAAGGAGCATTCTAGCTATCGGTGACATTACAGAAACCATTCCTGATGAAGAGGCAGATATTGCTGTGCTTGAGGAACCTGAGCATCTTACATGGTTCCACCACGGGCAAAGATGGAAAACCAAGTTTCGGTTAGTTATAGGGATTGTTCACACCAATTATTTGGAATATGTAAAGAGAGAGAAGAATGGGCGGCTGCGAGCCTTTTTCTTGAAACATATCAACAGTTGGGTTATTCACATTTACTGCCATACCGTAAGTTTCTTCGCAAACACCATTTTACTGTGGTTTGACTTGTTACTTCATCTTTAAACCAGTGTTCATTAGTCTTTGCTGACATCCGTGAATGTGAATTTGTTGTTAGTATGTTTGTGAGTGTGAGTTTGTTGTTGCAGTGTAATTTTGAATGTGAATGTGGTTGTAGTATTTGTTATCAAGCAACTTCTATTTAACCTTGTATCACGTGTTCCACATATTTTAAACCTACGTGTTCATGTTTTATTTTGTTTTTAAATGTCTAGGAAATCTACTTCTTAAATACTGTTCTCTTGTTCAAACTCATCACTAGCTGGAGGAAAAATCATCCTCATCCTTACTGTGCTGGATAAGTTGTACTACTTTAATATCCATTTTTTGTTTTTTATTTAGTTATTTATTCTAGGACGCTATTTTGTATTGTAGTGGTATTTATTATAATTTCCCGGTTAATGTGAAAAAGGGTCATATTTGAACCTTTGTGAGCTACAAATCTAGGTAAATACAAGGTAGTGAGTCTGAGTATGATTTTTTTTTTTTTTTTGGTGGAGAAGTGGAGCTGTTGCTCCCACTTCTTTATGTTATTCTGTTCAAGGGATACATCTTTTGGTGTTTTAGTTTTCTTAAAGGTGAACGCTTTAATTGTGCGTTTCTGTCCTTTTGCATACGTAGTTAAATCCTTTCGCTGCACGATTCGTGAAACTTAAGTAATGCCTTATGACCCTGTGAATCAATACAACATGCATGGCTCGACGGTAAGACAACTCAATGTTTGTAATACAGGTATCTCTGCCTTTACCTGTTCAGAGTAATCGAAAAAGCATGTAAAATCATGTTAAAGGTGGAGGTTTTTGGTATTGAAAATAATTTCTTTTTTCACCCTTCCTTTTTAGGTGTTTTAAAATCAACTTGGGATCTTTTCTAGCAATATCTTCCCTCTTCCACTACAGGGGCATACTTGCACCAGTTGCGGTCGTAGTTGTAGTTTATGTAGTCTCGGGTGACGCCTAGGCAAGCGACACCTATATGTTAAAAAAAAAGGTCAAAGGCGTTTGCCTAGGCAACCTAGGAGGCTAGAACTACATTATTTTTATTTTATTTAGACATGACTTGCCTTTTGCCCAGTGTGCTAGGCGCCCAGGACAGGGTCATGGCCTTGCCTAGTGCCTGGGACCATATAGGTTGTAGTGCATGCTATATTCTTTGATTTCATCGTTTCATTTAATGCATTTACTATTTTCTTCCATGTAGACGTTGATAATAATTATTGCGTTATGAAAAAAAGAATAAAAAAATAAAAGTACAAGCAAAGGTGAATCACGTCATGGAGTTGTTTCTGTGAATATATGGTCTTAAAGGAATATTTTTACATGGAATCGCAGGTTATAAGATTATCAGCTGCAACACAGGATCTTGAGAAATCCATTATCTGTAATGTCCATGGTGTAAACCCGAAGTTCCTTGAGATTGGAAAGACCAAACAGGAGCAACAACAAAAAGGACAACAAGCATTCACGAAGGGTGCGTATTACATAGGAAAGATGGTGTGGAGCAAAGGCTATAAAGAGCTCCTTAGACTTCTTGGTGACAACCAAAGTCAACTAACTGGATTTCAGGTTGATTTATATGGCAACGGTGAGGACTCTGAACAAGTCCAAGAAGCTGCGGAAAAATTGGAATTGGCAGTTAAAGTTTATCCCGGTCGTGACCATGCAGACCCTCTATTTCACGAGTAAGTTTTTCAGCCAGTATCTAACTTAAGATTTATATGTATGTTGTAACCAGACATGTCAATGACTAGTTATTAGGGTTCTAGACCCAAATTTGATCTTTTGAATAGAGATGAACCACACAAGCCTGTTGATTAGGGATTGTAAATTTTTCAAAGAACTACCTCATCAATTAGATTGTATCCTTTTATAGGAAAGAGATAAAAGAAAGTTTTACTAAACTCGTACGTCCTTAACAACTCTATTTTTAAACTAGGAATAAACTCATTCCGAAGCTTGAAAATCTGCAAGTCGAGCTCAAAAACCTTCAGTCCACTTTGCTTCTTCACTTGGGTGATCCTTCCGTTTAATAAGCCAAAAGGTGAAAGCTTTGTTCTTGTGTTTAAATAGACCACTATTGATCACACACGAGTATCTGGCCTTGTAAGGTGGTTCTGCTTCACGCCTGATTCCACGTGTTCTGTGCTAATCCTTTCGGAGCACTATTGATGCTTTCAGCTATTGGATACTCTCCATCTAGAGTGTTGTACTCCATGTCATCGCTTAGCAGCATGACATTTGTATTGTTTTCACGCAACCCCATTTTTACAGTTTAGACTAGCTGCTACTCCACGGATGGCATTTGCTTCTTTTTTCTTCAGCTACTAAGATGTTTCAGCTCTCCAGCTTGTCTCTTGCCTGCCTACGGATTCAACAATTAGAAAGGTTGACCTATTTGGTAATATCTGAGCCTATTCTTTCAACTCCTTGAAGCATTTTATTGCTTGCTACAACCTTCCTTGTCTGAGTGCCTGGGTATCCACCGTAAGCCTTTCCTCATAGAAACCTCTCTGTTACTTTAAGGCTATGCCATTTTGAGGTGATGCTAAATGGATCTCATCAACGTGCACTCCCTTTGTGCAACATTGTTAAGACTGAGTGATGATCTGTTGTAATACCAATTCCCACGTTCTATTTCAAAGGTGAAACAGGAAAAACAAGATGAATACCATACTCTACGGGAAGCTCCAACTTTTACTGAGGCGAAAGGGACCATAAAACTGTGGAGAGAGCTTGGAATAATGTTCAGATGCAACAAGTAGACTGACAATACGGTTGCAGTCTTAGAAAGACGCAAACACGGATGTCAAAGTGACGGTCAGTGTGCTTAGCAAGTTACCATCAACATATAGTATCATTTGAGGTTAGGTGGCATGGAGATTATCTTTAAGGTTCGTAGAGTACAATCCCTGGCTCATAGAGCTATATCAATTATGTGAACAACCGTAGATTCAGCAATGTGCAATGTATGTCGAAACAGATGGAGACAGACGAGTAAAAACACTGTGAATTGGTATCATATTAATGGAGAAGTAATGTAACCTAACTACAAATTGAAATAATCTAAACAAAAGATAAATAAAATTAAATAAACCTAAATAATCTCCCTTGGAGTTTATTCTTCATTAAAAACCAATTACAAGCAATGGCCTATAGGCTCTATTTACACTAAACCTAACTCTAAATTCTATTCGAGTTCTAATCTCCACTTATTGTAATGGACTTACTTAGGCCCGACCCAACCACTACTATTAATTAAATAAAATAAATTAAATCCTAGATTACATCATCCTCCTCGGGTTGAAGAAATTGGTCCTTGAGCTTGAAGTCGAAGAAGTCAGCCTATGGTTGGCAATGGGGCAGATTTACACGGATATTCGCCCCTACCCCAAATGGGGCAGAATTGGGTTTGCCTTAATGATTTTGGGGCGGATTCGGAGGTCCAAATTGTATTATTCGGTGCATATATGGATTTTGTCATAACCGTCCCGCGGATATCCGAACGGATTTGGCCATATCTGCCCCACGGATATCCGTTTATATATAGGTTATTTCTAACCCTTATAACATAAAAATCCTAAATCTGTCCTTGATTCCCTACTCTTTTTCCCTCTTCTCTACATTGCCTCTGCCTCTCCACGCCTCCACTAGGGTCGACGTCTCCTCCGCTGCACACCGTCGTCTCCTCCACTGCCCACCGTTGCCTCCTCCCTTACGACTGCCCTAGATTTCTGCCAAACAAACTCCCTCATTCGGCCAGGGACGATGATGTTTGTTCAAGCTCTAGTAGTTCTCCATGTTTCTCCTGCAAATGGGTATCATCGACATACGTCTCCTCCTGCTTACAACACCCCCGAGACTGAGGAATCTTGGGTTTGTTCCCCCGATTCTCTCTCTTGTTTTCCTTTTTGATCCGTCAATCAACAAAGAAAGAAGGCAAATCACACTGCATACATACTTATTTATCTATCCATCAACAAATAAAAAAATTCGGTCGATTGGGGTGTCGGTGGTTGTGGTTGCTCAATGATTAAGAAGAAGAAGAATATGATCTTTGTTTGTTTGCATGATCGAGAATAAGATTGTTTTTAACGGTTAATCGGGGTGGGGCGGATATCCGCTATCCATGACGGAGCGGGAATGGTTTTAACAAAAAAAAATTAATCGGTTATTTGGGGCGGATTCGGGGATCCTCGATCCCTGGTGAGGCAGGGATGGATTTGCCCAAATCCGCCCTATTGTCATCAGACAAACACAAATAGTTGATTACAAAACACAGTGCAAAGTGCACATGAAGTAGACGACCTCAAAACTTGCCATGATTCACACTTGCTAAAGATAGCCCAACCAACTCAGAAATGGAGCAAGGTGACTCAAAGAACCATAATTTGCAATAAACTTGCTGAGAATACTCCTATGCTGTAATGACCCGATCCACATGGTATAATATTGTCCGCTTTGGGCTCAAGGCCCGTATGGCTTTAAAACGCGTTATATCATAGTAGCACAATGGCTACGCTCATGGTATGATATTTACCATGCAATTCAGAACAAATAACCTACATGCAAAGGCTAGTGAACTCCCCAACACCAGTTTTTGTCATGATGTTTTTAACACCTTGTTGTGCATTATATCGAACTTGTGGAACAACAGTGTTGGGCTTGTGACACCATGTTAGACTAACACCTTCATACTTCTATATTCGTGCTAGTGTATCAATGAGTTTTTCTAATCTATTTGCTCCGATTTAAATAGGAAAATGTTAGTTTTTTTCATCATACTAGTCATTATCTCCATAATATGTATACTTTTCAAGTGAAACAAGCATGACCAATGGGGTTGGCCGCTAGAGTCCATAAATGCTAGCTACTTCGTATGGGATTTTAATGAACTTCTCAGCACTCACTTCTTGCCACCAGATCCATGTGGATCGGGTCGTTACAAAATGTTAGTAGAGCTGGACCCAGCCGGAATTGTGTCAACGAGGATGTTGGACTCCCTTAGGGGAGTGGATTGTAATGCCCTTGTGGGGGCTATGGCTGACAAATTACCAATAGAGGGGTTATAGTCCCACATCGCTTGGGTGAGGGAAGGGATGTGCTACATATGTGCAAGGTCAGATCCCCTTAGTACAACTCGTTATAAAGTTGTGCGGGCCTTGAGCCCTAAACATACAATATTGTACCATGTGGATCGGGTTTTACCATGTGGATTGTAATACCCTTATGTGGGCGGGCAGCGGGAGGCTATGACTGACAATATTGTACATGTGGATCAGGTCGTCACATGCGCATAAGCTCGTGCTAAAAGAAAATCCCAATATGGGTCAATATAATCATCGTCACTCACTGAGTCTACTATTGTAGAAACGTCATCCTCTTGGCTAAAAATGGGAAAGAAAGCACACAAGTCATTAAGTAAAATAACTCACATTTCGGAAATCGAGTACATGTCATGGTGCCCTTAACTTCTTCAAAAAGCTAGCGGAACTCTAACAGGCAGTATGGCTCGTATTGCTCTAAGCATTATCATTCCATCACTAAGTTATTAATGCGGTAACAAATCGGCGATTAATCGCAATTCGTGGTTTGACTGAACTGAATTGTGTGAAATCGGTTGGGGTTTCGCGGACACCGATTAATTGGCAAAAAATCGGTGAGTCACCAATTAATTGGCCCAACCGACTCGCCGATTTATCGCTATGCATAAAAAAAACTTAACTCAAAATTCTTATTTCTTTTGCCGGCCGCAGCTCCCCTAACCTAGATCCTACAGAGAAGAAGAAGCAAGAAGAAGAGAGAAGGTGAAGATCTCTGGCTCTGGACGGCGATGGCGATCTCTGTCTTTCTCAGTCTCTCTTTTCTTCCATTTCTTCAAACCAAATCAGAAAGGTATGTACCACTTCAACCCTAATTTCCCTTTTCCCTCTCCTCCCAGTCTCCATCCCACTCGACCTTCCCTGTTCTACTCCCTCCTGTATAGAATTCATATGGACTATGGGAGTTTGTTGATTGAGGTTATTTGTAGATATGGATTTTAGTGAAACAGTTGATTGTTGTCAGAACAAATTGAATTAAGCTTGTTGCTAATGTTGAACTCCCATCTTTCTGTGTATTGACATTTTTTGCCTTCTGACTGAGAGCATTAATAGCTAAACCTCACAATTTCTTTGGAAGTTTGTGATTATGCGTAACAAATCCACACAATTTTCACGCACTTCAGTCATGACTTTCTTTATTATTTGGTCTAGAATATATTGGCATAATCCTTTGGATGTGGAGTATTTTTGTTTGTACAAAGTGGCACTTTTAGAAATATCTTCGATGCAAAGTAATACGATTTGCCTTCATGGGTTAGTGGGATAGGTAGGTTGGTTCTCCCTGTTAAGTTTGGCATCAATTTTGCTTCTGAATATTTGTCTTGGTAGCTTGGCTGTTAAAACAATCTACAATTTTCTTGTAGTTTCTTTTTAAGTAGGTTGGCAGATAATTAGTAAAGTTATATAATTACAAATTTACACCATTTTGATTAATTATTTATTTCTGTAATCTATGATTATGATTAAATTTTAAAAATATATACTTTAAAAAAATTGACCGATTAATCCCGCTTAATCGTAATTCGATCCTGGACCGCGTTGCGATTGCTTTCTGATTTCACTGCATATTTCCATCATCAAATATTTTGATCATTTCTAGCATATGCCCTTTCGAAAAAATTCTCGCATCCGCTGGTACCTTTCTTCCCCCTTTGTTTCTTCTCGTTCTCTCCGAGCATCAAAGACTACTCAAAATTTTTCCATGTCCAACTCAACTAGTGACATAGTGAGATTGGTAGGGCATTGCACATAACTAGTAGTGGGGAGGGGGATAAGGTAAACATGTTCAGGTTGGGGGTAAGAAGGGACATAGTTGTATTGTGGTTGTGAATAGTGAAACTGATTATAGGTATTAGCACTGTGGGTATTGGATTGGATTTGGGTGTGGGCTATATTGAAATGGTATGGATATGGAGAATAGTATGGGTATGAGTGAGAATAATAATATGGGTGACTCATGTTTTTTTCACTGTTGAGGTGTCTTAACACATTCTGAGGTGTAAATAACCTGTGGCTGGTGACTAGTGATAAACAGTGTCGACCTTGATTTATTTTTTTCATCCAAATCTTCTACAAATTGAACCCATGAAACCAAGGACGCCAGCTCTGATACTAAATAATGTAACCTAAGTTACAAACTAAAATAAATATAAGCAAAAAGATAAATAAAATTAAATAAATCTAAATAATCTTCATTGGAGTTTCTTCGTTCATCAAAATCCTACATTACATCATCAAGAAGTAAGAGTTGTTGTCCACCATTCAATCCATGACAACCACTCAGTCAAACTGTGGGGGGTGATGGCCTGCAAAACAATGAAGATAACCCTCCAAAGTGCGATTCATGGACTTGTTTCACCATTGAACTGGGATGGTAAAAGCTACGAACAATTGGTACCTTGCATCTCAGTGATTCCTAAACAAGAACAGGTTCCTACTCCGCTCATGCTTCCTAACAACTAGGTTTCTAAGCCAAGGAACAAACTCCTTGCAAAGGAACAATTTCCTAACAGTAGTGCACGACCTTAGACATTTGAGAGAGGTTCATAAAAGTTGATATGTGAATCTCCCCCAAAAAAGACAATGAATATGATTGTTATCGTTTGTTTGTTACCATAAAATAGGGGTCTTTGGCTTCCAAATCTAATTAATCAGATGCTTTATGATTTAGATCTATCCGATATATATATATATATATATTTTTTTTGTTTGCAAATTTGAGTTTACTATTTGATTTTATCCTCAGTTACAAAGTGTTCGTCAATCCAAGCACAACAGATGTGGTTTGTACCACCACCGCTGAAGCACTCGCGATGGGAAAAATTGTTATCTGTGCGGATCATCCCTCAAATGAATTCTTCATGCAATTCCCAAATTGCCACACTTTCAAGGATAGTAGTGGTTTTGTGGAGTTGGTAAACAAGGCACTAGTTGTAGAGCCTCTGCCGCTAAACGACGAACAGAGGCATGAGCTATCATGGGAAGCTGCCACAGAACGGTTTTTGAGGGTTACTGGGCTTGATCAAGGTACTATAAAGAATACAGGAGAACTTCCGAAAAAGCCTTTTATGTCATTATCAATGCCAGATATGAAAAAGAGCATGGAGGAGGCTGCAGCATTTGCACATTTTGCAGCTTCTGGATTTGAGACAACTAGAAAAGCATTCGGTGCAATTCCAGGAAGCTTGGAACCAGATGAGGAGCAATGTAGAGAGCTTGGGTTGCCCTTGCCTGCGGGGAAGAAAGGTTCCACCAGTAAACCAACTCAGTGGCACATTATCAAGTAGTTCATTCTGTTCTAAATGATGTACAGTAACTCTAACAGGATATTGTGTTAAACCTAGTAGTATTTATTTCTGTTCTAAATGATGTACAGTAACTCTTAACAGGATATTGTGTTAAACCTAGTAGTATTTATTTATTGATGTTTCCAGTGGAACTTATACACAGTTAATTTGTCTTATCAACATGATGTATGAACAACTTGCTTACACCCAAACAACTTCCATTACACAAGTTTGGGGCTTAGCACGTTTTTATCTATATGTTAAAGTAACAGTAGGGAATATATTTTGTGGAATGCATCATATTTGTGGAATGAGCTTTGCTACAGAGCGAGGGAGGGAGCGAGGGAAAGGGGCGAGGGATGGGTGGTAACCACCCATCCGCCTCGAGATAAGCGCATCGGATTGGAGATGCGCGATGGCGCTTATCTCGGGGCGGATGGGTGGCTACCACCCATCCCTCGCTCCCTCCCTCGTTCCCTCCCTCGACCCCTAGAATTTTCCCAACAACATACCACATATGCTAGTTTGATCCTCAGGGTTTGGCAGTATATTGAGAGCGTTGAAAAAAAAAAATGTAATTTGTGCAACTTTTGTATACATATAACCATTCAATGTATTTCCAGATACATGTTTTTAAAGTCCAACCTCGAGCAAAACTTTGATGCAAGCTCATCTCAATGGTGAGACCCCTGTAGACAACATTGTGACATTCTTTACAGACGTCAGTCAACGATATCTAAAGATGTCTCACAATGTTTGATGCGGAATCACAATGTTTGATGCAGCCATTCCACACGGTGAGACATCAACAGACTAATTTATACCTAAGCTATAAATTTATACATCTAAAGATGTCGATTATTTATATCTAAGCTCCTAACATAATTTACTTGAAGTTTTCAAATTATTTATAAATTATAAATAAACTTACATCAACATACTAATTTATACCTAAGCTCGTAACATAATTTATTTAAAATCTCCAATTATCTATAAAACTTACAATACTAAGTACAATATTTTTCTTTATTAATTGAATAAAAAAGTATAAATAAAATTTTATAATTATTTGGCTTAAAAATCTTTAGTCCAATCTCCGAGAAAATAAAAAAAAAATTATTATTATTATTATTATTGAATTATTAAAATAAAATACTAAGAGGAATGTGGAATCTAAGTGTCAGCACATTTGGCAAGCTAAATTATGAGAGAAAGCAAAAGACAAAGGAGGCTCATGGCTTGGTTGAAGAGTTGTGAATGAAACACACATTGCATTTTCTAGGTAAAGAGTAAATGGCAAGCGAATGCGAATGCGAATGAATCAAACAAGCTGTCATTTTCTTTTTCTTCTCTAGTTACCATAAAAGTCCAAAATCTCAACCGATGCAGAGAGAGAGAGAGAGAGAATATCTTTCTTTCAAAAAAAGAGACAAAAGATACCAAAATCTGCAGATGCATCAGATTCTTTTTCTTTTTCTTTTTGTACTCGCAAATCATCCATCTTCTTCTTCTTTCATAACAAGAGACAGATCTGTGTACTGTTTCTCATGGGGTCTTTAAAAACCCCACCAAACCAATAAGTTAGGGGAGGTTGAACAAAAGAGAACCCCACCATAGGATCAACATGAATAAAGCATATGTTCCTTGTTGGTAAGTCTCTCATTTTTTTGTCTCTATTTCGGCAGCTTCAAAGCCCGAGTAGGATGTAGTATACTAGTGTGATAGGGAGAGCTATCAACATCCCAAAGATAACCCTGCAAAACAATCATCATTTGAAACCAATACTAGTAAGAAAATCATCATTGTTCAAATACTATGAAGATTAGCTCAATAGACTGCCTCAATTACTATAATCATAGTTGCAGGCTACCATGCGTAAATGACATGTCCTATTCCATTAACAAACACAAAATCCCTTTTTTCACAAACTTATTTCGCCTTTTCTAAACGGCGAGGGAGGGGTATGCGTGCCGTCACTAATCTCTCGCTCTCTTCCCTCACTGTAAAGAAGGGCTCAAGTTATTTATACTTAGATTTGGTGGCTTTAGATGAATGTGCTTCAAATCTTAGAGACATCAAAAGATGGAACCTGCATCATTCATGTAATATTGAAAAACCATTATTTTTAATATATACTGAAACACTTGCACACATGTCATTGCCCGACATTGATAAACGATGGAGCTCATACTCATAAGTTATTGATGATTTTTAAAGTTATGAGGCTCATCAGGTTCAAGAAAAAAAGTGAACCCTCAATTTGTACAATTGAATTTGCATTGGCTTTTATAGGTCTAGAATATTGAGATGGATTCATTATTGTTTGTGACCATTTTCTCTATGGTGAGGTGATCATCCTCACCACAACTTGGTTCTATTTTCATCCTTACATTGTGGAGAAAAATGACTCAATAACCAAATGTTTTCTTTCGTCGCTAGACAGATATGCATGCAATATAGTAGATGCTGTGGAGCAAAAATTTAACTCCTTAATGAATGTACATGTAGTAAACACATTTACAGGAAAGCAAATCGAAAACATAAAGTGCAAGATCAGGAAAGGGAACAAAGACAACTGACCCTGTGCTCAGTATATCAGGATGCACATTGTACTCCTTGGCAAAGACAAATGGGACAATGCCTTGAGGAAGAGCTGCCTGCGATTTTATAATAAAGAACATGTCACATGGATTAAAGCCAGGTATTCAAGACTATAGATTAAATATGGAACATATTTGAAATTGACAACTTTTGCCATCAAATTACCTGTACAATCGCAACGTGTAAGAGTACACCTCGCAATCCAACTGCAAATGAAGCCGCAGCCATGACAGCAGGACCTGTGATAAAACGTACAGCCATGGAAAATGCAGCAACCGACCTTCCACAAGCAATAATTCGTGGTTGGAGAGCCATGAATAATCCTGCAGAATACAATTACAGTATGTTATCAAGTACAAGGACATAACAAGGATGCTTACAACTTTGCTAGATCAGAGAGTTTGGGCACAGAGACGTATTTAACAACGCTTTATATCTCTTAACAGAGCTCATTCATGGGCGTATGCATGTAAGTTTTACATAAATTAGATTGAAGAAATACAGAAGATGAGCTAATAAATGAAAACTTAAAATAAAATCATATTTTTATGCTCAGAAATGTACCAAGACTGAACATAGCCATTCCAAGACCAGCATTAGATAGAATAGATATTGAACTCGCTATGATTGCAGGCATCTCAACGTTCCACCTGCAGATGACACCACAGGAATAGTTTGAGAAGGAACTTTTAATGAATCTAATAACTGGATTTCAAAAGAATAGAAGAGAACAACAAACCTGAAAGACACAAGAGACCATGTGAGACCAATGAGGCTGGAGTAAGTGTTGGGGTTCCTGATGAGCTTTCTCCAAACCATGATAAGAATGAGCCTAGTCATCACACTTGCTGGAGGCATTGAGGTGGGTCTAGAGTCGATATGGAGCCCAGCCTTGGGGTTTAGTTCAGTTGTTGAGCTTGAACCAAGCTTTGTTAGGTTCGGCCCATCTCCCTGTGCTGCCATCTTGTTGTTTCCAAAGCCAAGCTCCTCTTGCCCATACTCTTCATATTCTGAGAACAAATTCCCCAACATTCAGCATATATTAGGAGAGATAAATAACCAATAATTCAGATAATCTGCACCATAACCCTAAAAAGTTCCCTTCAAAGTATTACATTCCCCATAATAATTTGGGAGGCAGATCATTAATATCTACCGAAATATGAACTCCTGCAAGGCATGGACCATGATGTCTCAATAATAAAACTTTGCAATAAAAACATCGGAACTGTTTCCAAACGACATTACCAGAACTGAAAAATAAAAATAGCTCAAATCCCAGAAGCTCTTGAGATACTCAGTTTCACACTCTCATGTATAGCTCAAAATCTTAGGCTGTGCTTGGTTATGTCAAAAAAAATTGAAGGTAAAATTCTTCAATGTCTGCTTTCATTTTTACACTAAACCGGGTTACTAAAAAACAATTGTTTTTTTTTTCCAACAAAGTGAGAAAGTCATTTTCACCTTTTATACAAGGAATGAGAAAAGAAAACATGTTTATCAATCACACTTACAAATGAAAATGGCTTCCAATATAGACACATTTATATTCAATCAAACCAACAGTTAAGGATTTCCTCATGAAAACCTGAGAAGAGTAAAATAATAAACAGTCACTTCACTAAGTAACTAGTGTCACTGCCATATGTTGCTAACAACCAAATCATGGGTGGGAAAATCCTAAGAAACATGCTCCCTTGGAACAGACAATTATTTCAACAGATAAATCCAAAACACAGCAAATACCTAAAATTTTAAGTTCTCCAAACAAACAAATATGAGAAGAAAGAGAGTTGTCAATCAGTTGATATACCTTTAGTGTGAACAGCGTCAGGAGGAGGAGGATGTGGTGTCCCTCCAAAATTCCCAAACTCTCCTCTAAAACCATTAAGTCCCCCATGGGTTTGAGAAACAGGGGAAGCACTAGAGCTCCAAACAAACATATGAAGATCCTTACCACCATCACCGCCACCTGAACCTGAATCATTAGTAATGGGGTTCCCAAAATTAGACTGCCTAGGTGAGTTCCCAGTCTTGTTTCCATTCACCATTGAATAGAAATCCATATGATTAAAGCTAGAACCCCTTGGTGTTGGGTTCCTAGAGGACTGCAAAGAATAAATTTCAGCATTGGTGAGATTAGAAGCTCTGGGTGTCAATGAGTTTGGGTTATTAGGCCCTCCGCCACCACCACCTCCATGACCATGGGATCTCCTCGAAAATATGTCAGATCTAGAACTGTTTGATTTCCTGACAGTCACATGTAACTTTCCATCTTCCCCAACTTCAGCTTGGGTTTCAAGAGCTTGTTTTCCATCCAAGGAAATAATATCAGAATCCACTCTAAAGGATATAATGGAAGCAGCAGTGTCTGGAAACTGTTCCCCTATGAGAAGCTTAGCCCCTCTGTACTCAAACAAGAAGAGAATCAAAGTGTACCAAATTATACACTGAAGCACAACTATTTGAACCATAAGACCCCCTGAGAAGTCTCCATACATCCCTTTCAAGAGAGGGATTCCCATAACAAGAGTGTTGGGAAGAGTGGAGATGGAGAAGAGAGTAATGGACCATTCAAGTGAACCCCTTGAACTGACTCTAGCCCATATGGCTAGAACAAACAAGACTATAAGTTTCTGAAGAGTGTCTGCTAAGAGGAACCTAAGGTTCATAGTGTATGGGTTGTTGGAAGAGATGAAATGGAAGGAAAGCAATGGGACTGCAAAGAGTGCTACAAATCTGTTGATCCCTGAACACTGATCAGGAGTGAAGATTTTCCACCATTTCACTGACCCATAAGCCAGTATCATGGCTACATACAGAGGAACCACTGCAGTCATGACATGGTAGAAATCAGCCCCACTGATCATTTTGAGAGTTTTGAGATTGGGGGTTTGGCTAAAACAGTAAAAGAAGTTGGTGAAAAATGGATGGAGATTGATTCAGTGAAGAAAACCCATCTCTCTCTATATAATATATATATTTATTCTTCTCTTCTCCCGTCTGGGAGTTTGGTGGTGGAGATGGAGAGTGTTTTAAATGACTAAGTGAATTTGATTCGACAGTCGCAGAAGAGCTGGAAAAAATATTAAAGTATTCTTCTTGAAAGTTGAAACCAAACAACAACAACAACATCAACATCAACAGCAGCAGCAGCAGCAGCAACAACAGAGATTTTGCTTTAGTGGCTGACAAGAAATAAAACTGGTTGAAATTCTAGGCAGGCAGAGTTGCCAAACACTTTGTGTGCTTTGAAGAAGGAGAGGCATCATCATTGCCTGCCTTTATTGTAACTTTATTTATTCCGAAATTCTTGAAAAGCCTGGGAAAATCAGTGAGGTTGCTGTTTGGGGGCAAAAATACACTTTTATCCCCCCTTTTTAACAACTTATTTGAAAAAGGTGTTTAAAGACCTAAGCAGCGAATCAGGCAGGAGAATTCAGGCCATGTAGAATTACTGTTATTTATTACTTGTTCTTTTAAATTTCAACGATTCTACGCTGCCTGGATGGTACCAGCCACATGGCTGGCTTAAAAAAAAAAAAAAAGATTTGAAGCTTTCAAAAAGGGGATAAGAGGAAGCTCTATGAAGGTCAAGAACCGAAGGAGAAACTCGATCAGGGTTCGCTCGAGAAGTAGAACTGAAGGAGAAACTCGAAAATTGGTGGAGGATGATAGATTAAGCTCAAGCAAGGGATTGAAGCTCGACCAGGTTCACTCAACTCTTCGTCAACCAGGCTCGATAAGAGGTAAGTGATGTTCACCTCCATATCTGCTATCTCCTTCTCCTAATCTATCTAATCGCTCAACTCTTCGTAAACCATCTAAAGGCCTCATTATCTCTAATATCTGTTATTGGTTCAATTATATCTGTGAATTTCATTAAAGAAGCATATAATTTGTGAGAATTTATGCATATGTGATGTGAGAATTTGTGTTAGTAAAAATTTGGTTTAATGAAATTCACATTCATACAATATATTTATGAACCCATGTTTATTTAATTATATAAACCAATTCACAACCATGGCGTTGAGGATATCCACTGATAGTCTGCATATATTTGTGACAAAAGCAAAAAAAAAAAAAAAATTAGTTAAAATTTGTGTTAGTAAAAATTTGGCGAAACCGATGGTTGTGTTAGTAAAGTTTTTTTTACTGTATTATTGTCATCTATAGCTTAATAACATTTTTTGTATGTTGAAATAAGGATCTTAACCCAATAATGGCATACAAGGCGTATGTAGTATATCGCGGTCGTGTCCCCGAAATTTACACAACATGGGAAGATTATTCAATCCAAGTAACAGGGTATAGAGGTAGTTTGTACAAGGGTTTTGCCTCAGTTTTTGAGACTTATACTAGTTATGAAGTTTGGGTTCGCTCAGAAGGGGTGGAAAATAACTACGAGGCAAACAAATCAGATGAAGATGTGAAAAAGAAAGTGAACAAGAACTGCGAGACAAACAAATCAGCTGAAGAAGTGAAAAATAAAGTGAGCAAAAACTACGAGGCAAGAAATCTCTTCGAATAGATGAAAAATCAGTATCGCGTTCGTGAGGATGAAGCTCAAGCGAACAGTGATCATTGGGCATTGACAAGGGATTTGATTAATGCACTGCTAGTGGTGGTTATTATGATAATGGTAGTTATTTTGTTCAAACTTGTGGCTTATTGAATACTCTGTAAGTCGTATTTCAAACTTGTATTCAGTTATGTTCTGAATGAATGAATATTTTGTTAATATCAGCAAAGGCAAGCTTCTTGTTTTTCTGCATAAACATGTTGTTCTGAATGAAGAGTACCAATGCTTCCATGACATTGCTATTTTACATTCTTTTTGCATTTTGGATGTGGTTAAAATGCACTCTAAGGCTTCTTAGGTTCAGTAACTTGACAACTCTAAGAGTTTACCTATGCTCTGGCTTTATTTGAATATCAGTTTCTTTCTTTCTTGCAACTAGAATAGATTTACAAGTGATACAAGTCCTCATTGTTCAGCATTTTAAACACCATAAATAAGATTGCGATGCCTATATGTATAACTCCTTGCCCAGAACATATAGTTGAAGAATGCTAGCAGGCCAAGGATGGAAAGCAACCAATAGAAATGATCAAGATGATTCTGGTTCAAGTTGTTTCCTTCCAACCACCCAATTTTACCTGCATGCCTGGTAGCATCATTAACTAGATTCACCAGAACAGTCGCTAACAAGGAAGCCAACCCAAGAATACTCGAGAAAATGGCAGTTCCCAGTGATTTCATCCCTCTCGATGCTTCACTCTTGAAGAACTCGAGTAAACCAACAAATGTAAATGCATCCACGACACTTAGACAAACAAATTGCAGTGCAAGCCACATCACAGACATGGGCAATTGTTTATCAGAATCTAGCAACCCATGCTCCTTTGCAACTCCCTTTCTTTTTATCTCAATTATTGCACCAACACCAGTTGCAAGTGATGCAGCTAAAAAACCAATACCTATGCGTGGTTGGGGCGCAAACACATGCTTTGTTGGTGTTGTAACCTCCTTCATTTCCAGTGGAAGAAGAATTAAAACAACAATCTTAGTAAGTCGAGTCAGGTCTTGTTTCATCCATCTCAAACTCAAAATTCACACACATCAAGCACCTAATTCATATGACAGACATCAAGCACCTAGTACAAAATTCACACACATCAAACATCAAGTGTACATAAAAAAAAACCCAAATATTAAAATATGACATACATACATAAAAAGTGGCATATGGCACCTAATTCATATAGCACTTTAAGTTACACAACCACAAATTCATGAAACTGGAATCTGCAAATTCAGTTTATGTTTATAAACCATACACAACCACAAATTTTACATGAATACATCAACTTGGTTTGTTGCAATCTGCCAGAAAATTACAGGTCCAAACCATACAATCTAGTTTGATGAGTTTAAGCACCTAAAATAAGTTGGAGGATAGTAAAAACTAAACAGAAACCAAAATGTTTGCTTCCAATGTAGACTATCAGTGGAGATCCTCAATGCAGAACTGTTGTCAGTGGAGATGCAACACCATCATCTCTACAAACATATATGCACAAAAAGCACAACTTCAGGTTGCCCTGACTATTTCTACAAACATATAACCACAGAGAACAATTTCAGCTTTATAATTTAGCTCTATAAACATGTAAACAATGAGTTATAGTCTCTCAACTCTATAAACACCACAGAGAACAATTTCAGCTCTATAATTCAACTCTATAGTTTGAGATCCTTACCAGGGCGAAAATAATGAGCTATAATCTCTCAATTTCATGTCGTTGCTAGAAGTTGGTTGCTGTAAAATAAATGATAAAGGCTTACATTCTTTATGTGGTCGTTAAAATGATCTTAAGCAAGTAAATTACATACACGTGTTATAAGTGAATAAACCTGACCAAGTCCATCAATTGTAGCACTAGCTTGTGAATAGTATGACCCCATACTTTCATCATTCAAAACGACAAACACATTAATCATAGTGAACAATCATAGTGGGGCAAATCATAAGTGAACAATCAATATACTAAAGACAAACTTGTGTGTTAAGATTTAATTGACCATATGGCTCAACATTGTTTGAAAGAGGTGTCATATATTGTGAACCTTCAAATCCAACTTGGGTAGAACCCTACAAATGACATGTCAAATTAAAAGTAAATATTCTTGAATTGAAAATAAAAAATAAAAAATAAAAATATATATATATATATATATATATATATATATATATATATATATATATATATATTCATAAAAGTAAAACAAACAAGTAAAATTACCAAATTATTCTCAATGGCATATTCTTTGTCAATACTTCTCATTTTCTCCCCTCTATTTCTGTGTTTATTTCTTTTTCTTGCTCTTTTTACAAACTTTTTCCATGGTGGATTGCATCCTCGAAGTAGAATGTCATCATTTGCAACAGACGGACAATGGACTATGAATTTTACCAGTAGTTTTAGCACCAACTTCCAAAAACCCCTCCGACTCAACATTAACATCACCATCACCATCACCTTTTGATCTCTTTAGTTCACCAATCAACATTAACATTATTTGTCTCATTTTGATCCTCAGAAGCTAAGTCAATCATTTCATAAAAGAGACTGCACATCTCATCAAACCGTTCATTTTCAGGCTTCATTGCCCAATCCAAATATACAATTTTAACCTTCTTATGACACCTCTTAACATCTTTCCTCCACCTTCGAAGAATATATTTTTCTGGTAAGACATTAATCCTCTTACGAGACAATACCGATAAAATATGTTTGCATAAGATCCCCCTAAACTCAAACAATTGACAATTGCACTTAATATTGAAGTCATCATCTTTAAAATAAACTTTAAAATTGATTTATCTGTATGTGTTTCCTATCAACCTGTCTTCTGAAATATAATAAACCTGAAAGCCATACTCCTCCATGACATGATGATTAGCTGCACAACATAATCTTCCTGCAATCTCTATTTGAAATTCCTTATATTTATTTGTGGTGTAGGCAGCTTGAAATTTTTTCTCAAATGCGTAAGGAGTAATGCAAGGAAACCAACGGCTAAATGATCTAAAGTCCTCATCAACTTCTTTTTTAACCTTACTTCGTAGTGCATTCTCATATTGTTTTACAAATTGCTTTAGAGTGGTCTTTGAATTTACATAACCATAAAAAAAAAAAAAAAAAAAAAAAAAAAAAAAAAAAAAAAAATCATACTTTCACTCTGTGTTGAAGACATCCCTGTCCAAAAAGTATTCCTCTGAAATGTTGGTACCCAACGAATTCTTTCATCATATAATCCACTCAACCAATCATTATTTTGAAGGTTAAATTTCTCAATGAATCCACGCCAATATTCTTCAAACTCTTCATGAGACAGAGAATCATAAACAGTTTTTTGCATTACAAACTTTATAGCCTCATATTGATTGCAACTCGACAAATTTTCAGACAATTTTTTCATAATATGCCATAAGTTCCATCTATGTCATGTGTTGGGAAGCACAATTTCGATGGCTCTCTTCATTGCTCTGTCTTGATCAGTGATTATAGCAGCTGGAACACAATCATTCATACACACGAGCCAAGATTTGAAAAGTCAAACAAACTCTTCTACTGTCTCACTACAGATCAATCCACATCCAAAAAGTATTGACTGGCCGTGATAATTCACCCCAACAAAATGAGCAAATGGCATTTCGTACTTATTAGTTAAGTACGTAGTGTCAAAAGTAATGGCATCACCAAACTCCTTGTAAGCTGCTCTACTCCATGCGTCAGCCCAAAAGACATTTCTTAACCTCCCTTTGTTATCTAAATCTATCAAATAGAAAAAATCAGCATTGTTAGCTTGCATCTTTTGGAAGTAGTTATGAAGTGTCGTCGCATCCCCCTCACCAAGTCTCAACCGCCTTATTTTATGCAGAATATTTTTGGGGAAATGTCATAGTATCATTCACACCACCTTCAACCACACACGAAGAAAAACTCTTATTTGGCTTAATGCCCGCCATATCATTATATTCAAGCATCTTCTTCACATACTGACTCATAACTCGATTTTTCTGATAATATCTCAATTTTTTAGGGCTCAAATCATGACTGTGATCATCTATTACTGTTGTCACTCTCAATGTTCCATCAGGGCGTATAAGAGCTCTAATCTTAGCCTTACAACCACATCTACCAAAGGCACACAATTTTATAACACTTTCTGCTTTACTTTTTGAATTCTCAGCCCAACCACATGCAAGAATAAGATATTTAGGATTTCCCTGGTCATCTTTTTCAGTTGCCCTTACTCTCACTGGAAATCCCTTTTTATTACCATAATCATGATAATATGATTGATACTCATCAATGTTGTTAAATTCCATCCCTATGCAAGGCTCTTTTATCTCCTCTAAAATTTCTTCATTTTCCATACTTTCGTTATTTTCTAATGTATCCATCCTTGAAAATATGAAATACAATATTTTCATAACATCCCTTAAAACAATAAAATAAAATAAAATGCATTTGGAATCTTTACCAGATCAGACGAAAGAAATTCCAAGCTAAACAACTACAAAAATATATTGAAGTGATAAATGGATCTGCAGTTAAAGAATCTCTTGATAAAGGTATGTAGTTTAATGGAGTTTTCTTGTTTTATAGTTGGTGAGCATGAAAATGGTGTTTTTGGATATACCTATAAATTACTCAACAATTCATGCTCCTATATAAATATCTCTGAATCTGATTATATTAGCAGAAGTTTATACAAAAATACAGGAAAATGGATGAGAAGAAGCTAACTGGCAATGAGCATCATGGAAAATGCTGAGAAGAAGCTAATCTGATTATACACAATTTTTTTACGAATAAGAGAAAACACAAATTTTTTACGAAGAAGCTAATCTGATTGATCTCATGTTTTTCGTTTTCAACAGACATCTATAAATTTCATTTGATGTTCTCTTTTCTCATTAATTTGTTCACTGCATTTCCATATTGTTGTTAGGTTCTTTGGTTCTCTTTACTGTGACAGAGTGCAAGGCACAAATCTGGACCAGTCGAAGTTTGAAGGGTTACTACTTTGAGAAGGTAAGGTTGTTCTATCATGGGAACTAGACAATTTTCAGAGATAATTCAACACCTGTGCTGGAAAAAAAAACTCACCTTGAAATTTTTTTTTTCTTTTTGCAGAAGAGCTGAAGAAACTTGGGTTTGTAACTTAGAGTATTCTTCTTCTTCTTCCCTCTTTTTTCAGCGAGTTACTTTGCCCTTTTCGCTCTCTTTCCTTCTCTCTGTCAATGCTTTTGATGAGGCGTGGAGGATGACGGCGGAAGTAGCAGAAGTGGAGGAGGTGGTGGAGGCAGAACTCTTCGTTTGGAGCCCTAATCTCTTTCTTTTCCCCGCGGGTTTGTTTCTTCACTGTTTTCCTTCTTTCTTTTTTTTTTTTTTTGGGGGGGGTTTTGATGGAGCCATGAAGTGGCACGTGCCTGGTACCACCAGCACAAGACCAACCACTCGTGCCCGTTTATTTATGCCTTCTTTCTAGTCGGATTTCAGTGCAAAATGGAATGAACGAGAGTATTTTGTGTATGTGTGTATCCACCTCCACATCCCAACCAATTTCATCCTCAAAGCGCAATGGCAGAAGCATCAAATAAGACTAAAGCACAGACCATGTTTGGTGGCTAAAGGCAGACCATGTTTGGATTATAGCAGGACCCATTTAGGCTTATTAAGGATGCCTCCCCCATCAATGGTAAGTTTGATACACGGTCGTCATGGTTAGGCTAATCATAAGTCTTTCTAAACATTAGCAAAAATCATGATTTGAACTGCCTGTGTGGATGCAAATTTGGCTGGCAGCAAGGTGTTGGTATTATGAAAGGAGTTTATGAAAGCATTGGGGTGCTTTCATCCTACAAGACCACAATCAACGGGAAACTCTCCATTTGGTTTGGTTTGTGGTACGGAAGAGTTGTCAATACACCACCAATTCGATGACACAACATATCTACACAGTACAAGAGGAGAAAAAGAAAAGAAATGAACAAGCTTTGAGTAAAGCTTGGCATCAGACGCCTAAGTCCAAGAATTATAATAGCCAATAGGTAAATGCAGTTGAAGTCGAGGTGGAAAAAAAACAAACAAACATGAGATGCTCAGTGTCAAGGTTCTAAATAAATAAAAAGGTAATAAATTTTGGATAATTTCTGAAAGGACAATTGTGATCAGAAGAAAATCCTATTGAAATCCATACAAAAAGCGAAATTATAGTTTGCACACAAACAACTCCACAAGCACAATATATTATCCAGCCCATTGTTAAAAGCCTAATTGGTTTCCATAAATATACATTTCTTGTTTCTCTTTCCCATGAAAGGGAAATGAAGGAACAGTGTCCTCTGAAGTGTAGTTTACAGTAAGTAAATGTGTAAATCCCCATCATATCCAATAAATTGGAATGAGGTTCTCTTAAGCGACCCTGATTTGCTCAGACCAATCTCCATGTGTAATGTAATAGGCACATAGCCACTCCTGCAGAAGCTCAAATGATAATTAACAACTAATAGCTACACAATGTGAAAGCATTGTGGATTACTCAACACGTTCTTCTAGATGATCATATAACGATGACATAAAAATGTGAATTCAATTCCAAAATGTTCTAGACGATCCCTGTTGCTATGCTCGAAGTTGCATTGACCTTCAAGGAATACTCCGGAATGTAGGTTAGACCTGTCATGTCAGGCATAATTTTTGCCATTAGCATTGAAACACAATCAGATTCTAGGTCAAAAGCAGAGTTTACTGATTGCTAAGGAAATCAAGCACTGTAGCTGCAGAGGATCGTTTTGGTATGTTGATTTTAAGAAATAATTATGTGTACAAAAAAAACGTACAAATTTCGATTGTAATTTTGAAACCGTCAATATAATTTAAGCATTTTAAACTCTTACATAATTCATAGACTCTCACGAGACTCATAATATCATTAAAACTACATAAGTACATATTGCATAAGAATAAATTATATAACAAAATTTTAATACTTAACTAAGGTTATAACGGGTTAAAATGTACAGAAATTGAAATTGGTCTAATGAAAGAAACAAATATTTTGGATTTCGAAAGAAATTTCGGTAACTCTAAAGAAAAGAAATATTTCCTGAAATTTCGGTATTTTTCGAGAAATCACATTCCTTGACCACAGATAATAGCAGCGGCAGGCGCTCAATAATAATTAAGTTTTTCATACAAATATAAATCTAGCTCAGTCCACTAGAGCACTGACAGACATAAAGTCATAAAACACGGAGGAGCAGATGTATACCTTTCTCTTTGACATTAATCTGCAAAGTATCAAGTGCAATTACGCCATCCGTTAATGGGAGCAACTCGAGCTTGACGGTAGCCGTGGATTGAGAAGGAACACATCTGGATTGACAATAGTTAAAAAATGATCCTCAATCTATCTCAGTAGAAACATGAGTTGGAGAATGGATAAGCTTACCCTAGAGGAACTGAACTCTGCAACCACAGGTGTGTAAATCCCAAACCATTAGTTGGAACAACGTCAGAGTTGGAAATCTTATTCTCATCAAAAGAAACAGATCTTGCTCCAGTAGCAATGTTCTCTTTCTGAACATCTGGCACACGAGACATTGAACTAAATCTCTGCACACCAGTACTGCGTCTCTCTCCACTCAATTTTCCAGCAAATTCAGAGAAACCAACAAACGGGCTCACTGGTGTTGATGACGCGGAATTCAGTGATACCACTGAAGGTGGTGAAGTAACTGATGCTGGAGCAAGAATTGTTAAGGTTAGATCTTCTGATGTCAAATTTGAAGCCTGGAGTGTTAACACCTGAAATTTTAACAAGTATTGCAGCAGTAAGAATATAAGAAGCTTGAAAGATGATAAAATACAAGCATCTTATATGATAGATATCAACCTGAACTGGAAGTTGCGTGAGTCCTCCATTGGACCCAAGGGTTGGTTCTGACGTTTCAGATGCAACTGAGATCATCAAATCCCTCACAACGCGGGGCCGCCAAGAAGTAGGTTGCTTGAAAAACAGCCTTGACTCTGATGAGTGAAAGAGCACATGGGAATCAGTATGTAGTATTCTTACATTATGCAATGAAGAAAATTACAAACCTGCACCTTGAAATGTGTGGAAGAAAATTTTTAAAAAACATATCAGGGATGGTACTACATGCTAAGTGATAGATGCTTAGTTGGACACGGATATGGATCCAGTCGCTAACATGGGATATGGAAATGATACAGAATTTTGAAAAATCTAGAACACAGATATGGCAACAGTCGTATGGGTATCCTAGCATTGTCTGTATCTATATCACATACACAAAAATAGACAATCTAAATTTCTCACAAATAAAATAAAAAACCAGCATATGTTTGTTACATTAGTTGGTGGTGTTGTTTTCATGTAAAACAAAAGAAAAAACAATAAAAATAACTAGAAAGAAAATATGTTAGAACATGTTTGGATGTTCATCCAATATACGTGTGAGTGCTGTATCCAGGGATCGTATCAAGTCTGACACAATATGTTAGGCATAATGTATTCCTGTATCCTAGAATAAATAACAAGAAGCATCTTGTTACAAAGAAAACTTCTTACGTTCAAGTGTAAGACCACTACGGATTGAGGTGACAGATTTTCTGTCACATACCCCCTCATTGAAACAACAGCATAGAAAAATAACATTAGAAAGAGCGGTCAGGTAATCCATCCTATATGCACAACTATACTGCACTGTTACTACTAAATGTGGCATGCGCTTCAACTCATCCACATGCATTCTACACATTGCTTTGGTAAGAGTATCATGATAGATGGTTGCCAATAGGAATTGAATCCCAAGACTCGAGGCACCCTTATTTTAGGGTTAATGCTCTTGTGCTTATAAAAATTTAATTAATAAAGGCTACCATTGAGGACTCGCTTTAGTACAATAGTAACCCCATCTGAAAAACCTCACTACATCACTAAGACCTAGTCGAGTTTGGACCCTACATTGAGAAGTTCGGAATTTTCTATGTCTGAGATTCATTATTGTTGTCATGGGGCTTCTTTTTGACTTTGTGCTCGATGTATACATTTAGTGATAACCTCCCCTAATTCCATTCACTTATCCCGTGCTCTTCCTGCTGGTATTACCACTAACGGATAGCAGTTACCCCAATGGATCCATGCCTTTGCAAAAAGGCCATATCTATTAATCAAGTTTTGTAAACAACTCCATCAATCACCTTTTCCCCACTGCACCCCTAACCACGGTGCCTATGTGCGGGACAATAAAACCCCGATTGATTATTTTTTGTAATCTAAATTTTGTTGGCGTGAACCCCTCTTGCACCATTTTCCAAAACCAGTATATCTTACATTCAATCCACATATCTGCCATTAATCTTTTTTCTAAGGTTAATATTTTATTGAGCTCGACTTGTGGTATAAATATAGAGTAACCTTAAAGTTTTAACGTCCAGAGACTTGAGCAACCCAATTAACAATCAAGCTCTCAAAGAATATCCCCTTAAAATACGGCAAATGGGATGCCCATCCACAAATAGTGATGAGAACCAACATTACCGACCCAATATTCAGCATCTTGACGCAAAATATCCTGCTATTATGTTCCTTCCATATGTCCATGACATGCATATGGAAGTAACCTCCAAATCTTTTTCCCTTTCGGAGATAAATGGATTGGCAATTCCAACTTCTTCATAACATCTCCATGATTCCAGGCATAATCCCTGACACCTAGCATCCCTCAGAAATGCATTCACATCTTATAAACCCATCCGCAATGCATAAGAAGAAAAATTGAACTCTCCTCTCAACAACACAAAAGTTACACCACGGCGATGTCCATACCATTGAGAGTTAGCTCAACCTTTGACAGTAGCCTATTCCATACAGCCATCAACATGAAAAAATACGCCCTTGAAGGTAATACTTTTTTTCACGTCAACTTAGTTAGAAAATTTTGGAAATGCACCAACAAGCAAGTTATCCATAGCCAACTTTAAGAAATATGAACCATCTAAGAAACCCCTCTCCCTATCATCCTTCCATACTTATCCATCATTATCCTGACCCAACATAACTCCCGCCAATGTCCCCAACAGAATCATGAATTCCTCCACCTCACCCATTGAGAGAGCACTTCTCCGCAAATGAGAATCCCACTACAAGCAACCATTACCGTTGTAGAATGGGTTTTGTTTTTCAAAATTTTAACTCTTCATTTAATATTAGTAATAAAAAGTAACAAGATTTATTTATTTTTTTATCAATAAAACAGGAAAATTTTATTAAGATAAACTGAGGGATACAAAGGGGGCTAGAGATTGAATCTTGTCATCAAGCAAGAAACCTCACAACCATAAACAAAGACCCTGAATTACAAATAGAATTTTATCCCAAGTAAAAATACAAAAATGAAAAGGTTCTTCAGTTATGACTCTCCAAGTGATACGCCATTGCCACACTAAAGACTTTATCAGAATTGTGAGCTGGGTGATGTCCTTCGATTTGCCTTTGAAAATTTTGCTATTCTTCTCTTTCCAAAAAACCCAAATGGAAGCAATAAGGGCTCTGTCCGAGAACCAAATACCTCAAGAGTGAGGTCTCTAATTTTCCAAGCAGCCAATGAACTGAGCCCCTGGAGGTTGGTAGTTGGCTTCATTACAAATAGAGGTCCACAAACTACCAGTGAAGGGACTGGAGAAAAAAATGTGTTCCATGGAGGTGACAAGAACACATTTGTTTGGGATGGAGATACCTTTGCTTATTAGCAAGTAAACAATGGAGGTTTTGCCCTGACCCATTGCCCAAATAAAGAAATTCACTTGTGGAGCATCCAAAACACCTTGTGACCAAAAGGGGATGGGAAAAGGCCAAGTTTGACTCAGAAATGGAAAGAAGAATGCTAATACTATTAATAATAATTTTACCTTTAAAAAGTATAATAAAAATAGATTAATAATTTTACTGCTATTATATCATTGTGCTAGCAGTAATTACAATCAATATGAATATTCTACAATTCTACTATAACTATAGTTCTATATTGCACTATGTTTCCCAAACTCTATTTTTAGGTATAATGATGAGAAGCTTCTCAAAGAATCATGCCCACCACCTACTGGCATGTTGTATTGAGATTCTAGTTATTCAAGACTTCAAGCACATGACAAACATGCATTCTCAAAGAGCAAAATGGGTTATAGTGGAATCATGATGACATGGAAATATCTAAAAATGGTGAGTGTTTGTGCATAATAGCAATCTCATGTGATATATATTTAACATAACGTCTGAATCACTTTTGTCATCTCATTCTGAAAGAGCACATATAAATACCAGTGTAATTGCAGCGACATGATAAGAGAACCGCATACTGATCGGCACCATTTCCTGCACTGGTTTTGGATGGCAAATATAAGTTTGGCGTTGCACCTCCTGATTGTTGTGAATGTGATGGATGTAAACTTCTTTCTTTACTAGCTTTAATATTCCTCCACATAGATGTTGCTGGTTTCAGAATGAAAGAGTGTTCTTCATTTCTCCTGCAATGAGACAACAAATAGTACTGGAAATAAATGGGAAGTACATCTCAAGAAAATATTTAAAAAAAAAAAAACGCAATTATAAAGACAACATTCAAAATTATGAATAAACAAAATGTTTGTCATGTAGCTAGCTTAAAGTACCACATCCCCTAAAGTCTCCACTCTTCAGTAGTAATCTGACACATTCCCGAGAGTGCCATGTTTATGGGATGACAGCTTCATGGCGAGAGTAGAGAACATCCATAAATTTGTTGCGACTTTGCAAGGACATAAGGTACCATCTGTTAGAGAATTTAAGCACTCAAGGGTCTCTCCACAGTCATTGTGGACCATAGTAAAAGCGGACTCATAGATCCTTGGACAAGCTTCTAAGGTCCTTGACTCTCTATGAAATATGTTGTGTTAATGGCTGGAAAGGAGCATTTGAGGCAAGAAACATCTTCACGGAAATCACAATCAACTTATGGTGCTAGGCACAGATAATCTGGATCTTTGCGAAGTATCTTAAGTTCATTTTCTGAACTCCAACAACTTTATTATAGTTGTAGCTAGCCTAGCGTTGTCACTTTGCTTATAACGTAACAATCCTATCACTCTCACCTTTAAAGAAAAGGAGTTTTCATAAATCAAAAGTCTTGGTCGAAAAGAAGTTAACTACAACACACAGTGTAGTCAAGGCGACTGCGCCTAGGCGTGCCTGAGGTGCGCCTCAAGGCGTTTTTACAGAATTCTGCCTCAAAGTGAGACAATGCGGTGCAGTGAAATGAGGCATTCGCCTCAACCGCCTTAGCCCCAAAATGGTTGCAGCCAACCCAATTGCGGCCCATTTACAACCCATTTGCAGTCTAATTGCAGCAAAAGGAGGTTGCCACCCACTCTATAATAGGGGTTTATGTTTCTTGGTGTAATACTTGATAAATTTGATAAAAACAAGATAAATTATTTTTAAGTTTGGATAAATTTATCACTTTTTTTTTTGGAGAAAACATATCATGTTTAGATCAGTCAGTAATCAACATCAATCTTGATTTGACATAGCATAGTTCAATGATTTTATGTTTTTGGAATATCAATAGTGATCATACTTGTGAATTTTTACCAACCATTCCAACAATTTTTTCTAACAAATGCTCAATATTCTCAAGTTTCTACTCTTTCAAGATTATTGATTTTTAATAATTTAGTGGATGTTTGCAAGTTACACTTATGTAGTGCATCTTTTCGCTATGTTATACAACTTTATTATATTTCCATTTCGATTCTAGGTAGTTGTGTCACTTTTTGTACATATTTTCTTATGATACGACTACTACGCTGATATGTTTCAATTTTTTATAAAAAAATCTTCAAAAAATGTTAAGACCGCCTCAGGCCTTGGGCGTTTTCAGACCCGTCCGCCTCAACGCCTTAACTACAATGACAGCACATAAATTGGATTTCAACACTCATTCCCCTCCACCAAAAGAGAAAAATCCCCTGCCCATATTTTTTTCAGTCTAAATATCCATTTTGAGAATACGTGCTCCAAAAGCGTACATGTTGACAAGCAAAAAGTCTTGGCAACTCAATCACAAAAATAGTTTTAAATGCTTCTAGTGAATGATAAAATGGAGAATAAAGGATGTCCACCAACCTAAGTGAAAGGTCAGGTAAACTGTGGTTGTCTCCAGCTTCTACGCATGCAATAGGTAATGATACAGGTGGCCCGCCTTTTGGAGCCTCTTCAAAAATAATTGCTATAGCATCTATAGTTATCACTATATCTGGTATATGTGGTGGAGAAACATTCTGCAACAGAAGGAACTTGACTTTATCAGTATTTGTGGAAAAATATTCTATTTAACTTGTCCAGTTATAAGTAAATTGACCTGAGAAAATCAATAGTCATACCTTTATCTGCACACACAGGAGATCCTCCGCATTGCATTCTGCAGCAAAAGAATGTATTTCCACTGGTTGAACAATTTCAAGTTTCTTTCTCCACCTTCTCCCAGGTATATAAATACCTTCCAAACCACAGTGAACAGAAAATCTATCTGGTTCAAGAGGCACCCCTCGAAAAGATAAAAGATTTGCATTCCCAGCATCTTGACTGTTCAGTATTTTTCGGGGTGAGTGGCAATCCCAGTCATCTAGATCTAAGGCAGTTTTAGAACCAGAGGTTGTAATAGAAGGAGGTGGTGAAGTATTTTGAGGAAGTGATGACATAGAATGGCTTCTAAAACTTCCAAAAGAGAAAAGCTGGGAGCTAGATGAGGGAGAATAATTGGATTTGTAAGACGCGCTGCCAAAACCTGAACTTGAACTCAGAGGGGGGGACAAGGTCCGAGCTGGAGGTGGAAGTACACGATCCAGTGGAAGCAGCCACTTAAGCAGTTCTCTGCATGGATCCTTCTGGTTTGTAGAAATGATGTTGTTTGGGTTCAGAACAGCCAAAGTCGTATCATGATATTGCTCAAATTGAAGAATCTCAAGGATGGGATCTTTCAAAAAATTAATTCCAACCTTTACTTGCAAAAGCAACTGCATCCTTGCAGACAAGAAAATGAGATGAGAATCAGTATCAGTTTAGACTTTTGATCTTTCAATTTATCTTTAAAAAATAATGCATCACTCAAGTCCCTGGATGTTGTTAAACATCAAACAAAATCATTAACTGAGAATTCCTCTTCAGATGAATCCAGCATTGACTTTTCACATCTGCAGATTAATTCTGCATTAGATTAATTTATCTAGAAATTAACCATGATTTTTAGGAAAGCAAACTGTTGGGGTGGACCTGTTTATCATGAGATCAGCAACTCGCTGCCAATAAGGTTTCAACCCTGCACCTATCATCACATAAGTCTCACCAACTAAGCTAGTATATTATGTTTAAGGAATACTCAAACTGTGGGTCCTCAAGTTCAGTCTTTGACCTGGAACTTAGAACTCACAAGCTCCATAACCTAATATGGATTAAGGAAGTCCCCCAAGAGCTTGTTTCTTATTTCTTACCATGGAGCATCCTCAATGGGAAGATTCTCACAGTGGTGAAGAGGCACGTCACTCCCCAACCACTGTGTACTATGTGGCTCATCTCAAGAGACCCCCACCCATAAAAAACCACTTGTTCATGTAGGATAGAATCATTCATGCCTTTACTTGGGTGATTTGAAGGAAGAAATGATAGGATCTTTAAAAATGTTTTCAAGAATGTAGATAATTTGTGGACAGAAATCAAGGTAAATTTGCGGGTTTGGGATTATACATAGGGCATTTTATGGCTTTCACCTTTGATTGGGGAGATATTGTGCATAACAGAATTACTTGATGTATTTTTGGTCTAGCCCTCAGTGAACCATCTTTTGCTTGCTTATAGTAATAAAATTGTGTTCTTCTTTTACTAAAAAAAAATTTATTTAAAAAAAAGTTCTGAAAACCGATGTTATCTGTAGAAGTTATGTTAACAGAGACTCTGTGGCCGCGGGGTAGCAACTGGGACAAATTTAAGGATACTCATTTCCCAGCTGGTATTTTATGTGGTAATGTATTGTTCATAACAATTTCTTTTTATGTGTGTTTTTTCCACTGGCCTCCCTCCCTTTCTGACCATTTAATATAATAATATACTTGTTTTTCCCGATCGAAAAATAGAAAATAGAATGAGTTTATGCTTAAGGACTTTCCAGAAGTGGCACTCTGTAATATGGCTCAAGTACAATAAAGGCAAGAACTACCAAGACATTTTTTTAACAACAATCTCACATACGCAAGCCGCGGATTCTTCAAAAAATATGGTGGAATGGGGTTTCCTCTTGTATTTGTTAGAAAAGGCCGGCTTATCAAGTGGTTTTGTGTGGTTATAGCTTGCATCTATTCTTCCCGCTTCTTTATCCTTATTAACGGCTCTCCATCCATGTTCTTTAATGCAAAGTGACTCATTATCCCCTTTTCTCTTCACCTTAGTTGTAGAAGTTGGGTAGTTTCTTATCTACGGCCATGGAGTTGGGACCATTTCTAGGTTTAGAGTTAGGGAGGGAGGGGTTTCTGTCAACCATTTCCAGATGATTTTGTTACAAGTACTTTTTTTTATTACGTACATGCTATATTCTAGTCAAGTGAATCCATTGAATTACTATTCATTGATCAACCTTGGCCTAAGAAGAGCTATTAGAGATCCAGAAGTCCCACAGCTTTTGAAACTCATCCATCACCTTCACCTATAGCTCACAATCCCCTCACATCATCCCACATAACCCCTTTCTGAGGTGAAGATCAGAATTGAGACTGGCCATGATTTCATGCAAGAGCCCTCATATCGCCGAACAAATATTTTAGTAGTTTTTTCCCAAGCCATGCATCTCCGTTAGTTCACCTTTTACGATGTGCATCTAAAATTTTGCCATCATATTCATCATGGCTCTCCACTGTGCACATCGGTATGGTGTGCTAATCTTGGAATACCATCCAAGCAGTTCAGTCCCGTACTTTTCCACTATTAGATGTCGCCAAATTGTACTTTATTCTACCCGAATCTCCATATCCACTATGACAATAGAGCTTAGTGTGTTTGATTTTTGTTTTCCATGGAAAACTTAAACTATTGAGGAGATCATGGAAGAGAAGAGAGAAGGGAGGGGATTGAGCATGAAATTTTTTACCTCCCGCCACCAATCTTCTCTCAAAATCATAGAAAAAAATAACCTAGGGGGCCTAAGAAAAATTTTCCATGAAAACTCAAGAAACATGGCTATCTTTATCATCATTGGATGAAAACTTTTATTGTCCTCTCATCTCAAATTCTCAACTATTTTCATGGCTTCCCATGGAAATATAAAATATAAAATATAAAATATAAAATATAATAATAAAAAATTAAAAAATAAAAATTAAAAATTAAAAATTAAAAATAAAAAATAAAAAATAAAAAATAAAAAATAAAAAATAAAAAATAAAAAATAAAAAATAAAAAATAAAAAATAAAAAATAAAAAATAAAAAATAAAAAATAAAAAAATAAAAATATCAAACACACCCTTAGTTAAATTTTTTGACTCTCCTTATGGAGTGTGGGGTGAAATAGAATTCCTACGAGGATTTAATGAGAAGGGTGACTGGAGAATGGGTGCGTGCTTTCACCAAGGTGGCTTGAAATCTAGGGATCATGTTCTTATTCATTGTATGTTTGCTAAAAAAGTGTGGGACTATTGTATTCCCCTCTTTATGGTCCCTTGGGCCATGCTTGCTCCCTTTTTGTTTATGTTTGGATTTATTTTGTTCTTGGAAGTGTAAGGCCTTTATGGTCCCTTGGGCCATGCTTGCTCCCTTTTTGTTTATGTTTGGATTTATTTTGTTCTTGGAAGTGTAAGGCCTTTGTAAGAGAAACCTAAAATGCGAAGGGAGCTTGCTCCTTGTGCTATCTGTTTTGATCATTTGCAACTCAAGAAACGTCAATATCTTGAAAGGCCAGGAATGGTTCTTAGAAGACTCTTCATGGATGTAATGTAATAGTTGTACTTGGATTTGGGCATCTTCCAAGTCTAGTTTCAAAGGTGTAGTATTTTGAGGAGCTTCTTGTATATTGGGGAAATTTTGTTGGTCTCTAATCTCTCTTTGGATTCCGTTTTATAGGCTGTGTTCCTCATTTGTGCATTCACGAAATTTAACTCCTCAGGGGAAAAAAGGAAAAAGTTATATAGTTTATGAAACATCTAGAAATACATTATAGTCTGCCTAAAGAGAGTGTCATCTGGCATTGCTATCTGTCATGCTCAATGGAGCAACAAACTTTATCTTTTAGGTTTACTCAGTAATGAACATTGGAGCTAGATACAAGCCAACGCAGTAAATGCAAAGGCAAAAATACGAATAGATAAATTTGAAATATACCACTATGTCTCCGTTCGAGAGAGAAAAGCATTTCACAGCATTTCTGGAAAGTCCACCAGATATATTGGCATCAAAGCTTCCTCTATCAATATATGCATTTCCAGATGAATCAGATGCCGCTGAGGATGATTCTGGTGTGCTTCTTTTTGACCAAAGTGGCTCATCAGACTCTGCTATCCTGACAAAAAAGTGGGAATTCTTAAATATTTCCAGCTGTGATTCTGTCTGTTTTTTCTGGTCTTCCATTCTAAGAAGAGATTCACTTTCAGAAATATCCACTTTATCAGTTTTCCCTTTATTTGAGAGGGTTTCCCCATTCTGCTTTGTACTTTGACCAGCACCATACTGATGCATGGCATTCTCCAATCCATCGAGGATAGAGGTGGATTCAATTCCCTCCTTTTGCTGCTTAACGTTATGTCCATAAATGCCATTTTTACTCATCACAGCAGCAACCTTGAATGGAGTTATAATTTCTGTGTCCTGCTTGGAAGCCAATAAGCATGCTAATATATGAATTTGTTCACCTGAGGGTAAAAGTAAGAAGTACATGAGGATCACCCGGACTGATTAGCTCAGTGCAGTGAATTGTGAAAGCTACGGAGCAAAACAATGAAGAAATAGGTAATTACCAGGAAAAACAAAAGAGCGGTCCAAAGAGCAAAGTGAAAGTATACCAGGTGCATCACTCCAATTTTCAGGAAGCTCCTCTGCAAGTGCATATCAGATTAAGAAGACAATAAGAAACTAACTATGACAGCTGATCAAAGAAAGAGAGAAGAAAAAGACAACAAACCATTTAAGGTTAGCTTCAAAAGATTTCTCTAGCACACTAAGTTAAACGACTAAGAGGGTGTTTATTTTTGTTCTGATTAGAGTCGGAAGTCTTAATAAAAAGTGGGACACCTTACCGAGGGTGTTTGTTTTTACTATTAATTAGAAGTTGAATTTATGATTGGAGAAAGCGGGGTTATGCTCACTTAGCACTAAATGCTTAGTGTTTAATGAAAATTCATTCCAATAATAACCACACAATAAGTTTGTAATGACTGAAGTTATCTCTCTTCTCCACCTGCTATCCCCTCTTCTCCATCTCCTCTCTATCACACGAGAAATCTTCTCCATCTCCTCTCTATCACACGAGAAATGCTTCCACCACCACCACCATTCTCCTATCCTCTTCTCTCCTCTTTATCTTCGTTCAGTTGTTGGAGATTTATATGGAACTTAAAGTGATATTGGGTGGTTTTTGTTGTTGGTGGTGGTGGAAGGTGCTCTCAATGGTGTTTGGCGGAGAGAAAATTGGTGAAGGAGGTTAATGTTGGTAGTTTCGGTGAGGGGTGGGAGTTAGGGCGTTGGGCAAAAATGTCACACAACTTTATGTCCGCACCTAAAACCAAACACCTTTTAATTTTACAACTTCTACTCATTCAGAAGCTCGTTCAGAACTTCCAACTTCAATTAGAAGGTAGCTTCTAAACACTTAAAAAAACAAACGCCACCTAGAATAGAAATGTCATTAAGACATGATCATCAAAATGGCATACAAAGAAACGAGCATCTAATACCACATAATTAACATAAATATCTTTTTACCCATGACAAAAGTTAGATTGACAGAATAAAACAATCACGAAAGCTGTCGAGTTATCCAAGCTCAATAAATTTATCTTCAGCAAACACCTTTTCCATCATTTTCCATTTGTTACTACTTTGGGAAACATGGACAAATAAATTATTGACTCAGAACAATGATGCCAAAAATATTTAACCACCTTATTATACAGATATCTTGTAGGGTGTAACATTTTCGATTACTCTTGCATTGCATGAGATCATCATCCAACTAGTAGTAGGCATCTATATCTACAAAGAATACATCCATCTTAGTTGCATGACACACGAAGTGCTATACAAACTTATATCAAAGTGTGTACATGGTTACTCCAGAATTCTGGTTCTCATAAATCTCTGTTGTATTACAATGACATTATTGAATTCTTTTAGATAACATGAATTTTCCTAATATACCCTTGTAAACCTAGGGAAACAAAGGAAGACATTAAAATGGTACTAACAAGCCAGACCAAAAAAAAAAAGTTCCCAAACGTAGTTAATCCTACATAGAATTTGAATTGGATGTAAAGTGTTTTAACAATTCGTGAATCTAACAAAGCCAAATTTTATCCCTCTAATATTGTACTTGAGTCAGTAAAAGAGATGACATAAACCATTTCGCAAAATAAAAATAAATTTGAGAACTTGGTAAAGAGAATACTCTGTGGAATGACGACCCATCCTTCCTTATCGGTAACATCGGAGTGCTTTTCAACTGGTAGTTGGTTCTTCCCACTGGAACCTGCACCACCATTGCTTGAACTTTCAACTTCAGCATTTCCTTCAACATCCTTATCATCATCTTGTGGAAACAGATCTTCTGCAATAAAGCCCTCTAAAGTAACTGGTGTTTTGGGCACGGCATGAGACTCTGAAAAGAGATCAGGAACAGTTGACTGCTGGTCTGGAACCACTGGCTGTGCAGGCCGCATCAGGAAATTCATTTTTCCCTAAAGTATCACTGCAGTTCTGTAAGATATCCTACAATAAGATAAAAATGAAAAGGTAAAGATCTTTGGAAGAAAATATACCACAGTAGCAGAGGCAAGAAAGCAATAAAACAAGGCAAAACAGTTGGAGACTTACAAACTTGTTGCCTTGTTGGACATAGTTTTGATTTCCCTTTTTGAAGAAGTAATCATTATATCACAACACAAATTTCAGTATCAATTACTGCACAAGTGATTGCACTCAATAATTTACTTTCTCACAATTCAAGAATCAGACATTCTGAAAGCACAGATTTCGCATCAATGACAACCACAAGTTATTGTATAGTTTATCCTTCTTTCACAACTTACCACTCTTTTGAAATTACAAATTCAAATCTAGAATATTTCAGTAATGCCTCTTAATTCTTTAAATATTTCTTTTGCATACCACCTCTTTTTTAAGTTAAATGGCAGAATGTACTTCTACTGCCCTACAAAATCATTACATGTTTGTTCTCAAGGAACATATTTCCAGTGGACATGGAGGTACGTTCCTTGTGCTAGTGTCCATCTCTTTTTTTGGCCACAGCATTTTCAGGTTGAAAGGGCTTTCTCCAAGAGTAAATTTCTTCACATGGTCGTTTGGACATGGAAAGATTCTAACCATGGACAACTTGAGTAGAAGAGCCTACTTCCTAATAAGTGCAGTTTATCTCAAAATGAATCCATTGATCACCTCTTCTTCTCCTGCACTTTTCCATAGCAGATTTCGCAATCCTTATGTATTGAAGTTGTTACTCCCCTTCCTTAAGTTTCCAGCTTACTTCAGATGGCCTCCAATTGGGGTAAGGGTGGGTGCTCAATCAAAGGTGTTTGGCTTTGGAAGAAAGATATTCTAGCCGGTCAAGGATGCACGGGCACGCGCGTCGTGTCGGACACGGATACGACACGGCGACTCGGCAATTTTCAAAAAATTAGGACTCGGCGACACGGCGAAACAGTCAAACTTTATTTTTTATTAATTTTTATTTTTTTATAACTAATGAACATAAACAACAACCTAAAGCTTAAAATTTTTACTTTTGAAGCTAGAAGATGAGAGCTTAACAAGAGATAGAAAAATTTACAGTGATGCTCGGATAGTCAAAATTTACAGGGGAGTGTATCTAATTTACAAATTGTTTCAAAATAGTGTGTGTAATTTTGTATCTAAGAGCAAATTAATCATCAGAAACAGATAAATCAAATTACTGAGAAATTATATAGCAAAATACCATTTTTTTGTGTATTGTATCTAATTTAGAGTGAGGGAAGAAACGACCTTGATGATGCCTGATGTACCATCAAATGAAAATGTCAGTCAAGAACCCTCAGATTGAGTACGACGTGAAGATGTGCTCTAATTAAAGCAACACCTCTCTCCGACTGAAGGAATCGAAGAATTGGCGATTGCAATTGAGTGCAGTAGAACTTGGTGTTTCTTCAAAAACTAATTTCGAAAATCAGCAGAGAAAAACAGGAAAAAAAAAAAACCAAGAAAAACAGGAAAAAAACACTGGCCGTGTCGGTCTCAGTCAACGTGTATTGACTGTTGACCGCGTGTCGAAATGGGGGTTTTCCGAAGAGTCCGTGCATCAGAGTAGCCGGTGCCTGGGTTTTCTGGAAGAAAAGAAACTCTAGGATCTTCAAGGGGATTGAGAAAGATGTTAACCTCACTTGTAATTATCTTATCGCTTTAGTTTGGAATTGGGGTTATAGTTGGGGTATAATCACATTCAAATTTTCACATCTTTTTTTTTTATTGGGAAAGTTCATTAAGCTTTAATACCATGTAGGTACCATTCATCTTGTGTCGTGACATGCTCAGTCACTTAGGCTCTTATTAATATATTATTTGGTATTTTATTGATCCAAAAAAGGGAACATACTTCACTGAGTTACTAGGACTAAAGTCATTTAAGTAAATATGGCTATATGAAAAAGTTTAGTGATTTTTTGTTTTGTACAAGTCAAGGATGGGTTTGGGCATCTTTTGACTAATGTAAGCGCTCACCGATATGGGTCGAGCTCCTAGAGAGCTTGTGGTTCCAATGACAGCGCCTCGAAAGATACATAGTATTTCTGGAACCTTTTCTTTTTCGATCAAACAAATAGATGAATATGAGCGTGGGAGAAACTCACACCCATGGAAAGGTAGAGAATTACATACATGCTTTCATCAATGGTATGTCGGACCAACGACACATACAAGAATGATAAGGAATGTCTTTAAATACCCATAATTACACATATGTGTTCATCAATAGCAGGTTGGATCAAGTACACATACAAGAATGATAAGGAATATCTTAAAACCCTGAGCTAATACCCTAGGACCATAGAAGGAACTTAACATGACTACCAACTGGCTAAGATCCCTGAACTTATGGCAAAAAATTCTAGAGTTATTCTCATGTCTCGTGTCATAATTTAATTTATCACCCTTACCAAATTGAACCTAATGCCTCACAAGAAAGAGTAATCTACATCGGCATGCATCTCCAATGACTCTGGTAAAGGATGCTTTGAAAGCCATTGTTTTACAATTAGTGTTCCTTCTCTTTACCAAATATCCAAAGTCACCAATGGTGTTATGGTCTAGTGGTTAGGTTTGTGTGGGTTTATCCCCCACGTTCTAGGTTCGAGACCCACCGGCATGGTTACTTTCTTATGGTGTTGACCTATAGGTCGCACCTTGTTGATAGGTTATGGGATCCTATAAAAACCCAGCTCGCTTTCCAAAAAAATAAATATATCCAAAGTCATTCCCCATAGGAACCTTGGTCCATGCTTTGGAATCGTCTAAGGTTTGTCCCTCCATGATTCTTAAGACACACACCAGGTCCCAACCAAGAGGATGAAATCTGTTGGAATCACTGGACCGCTATGGTGAAAGAAAGACATTTGATGCAAATACATTTTCTAGGGCACTCTTAATCAGAGCCTCAGGATAGTAATTCGCTCCTCAAAGTCTCAATGAACGTGTTCTCATATAATTTGAAAAGAACTGCTTTTTGGTGTATTTTATGGTGGTATAACTTCAAGGTTCGAATTTTAATATTCAATTAACTACAACTACCAAGTTAATTAGCAACTCAACACAATTATCATGAACAACATAGATTTAACATGGAAACTCATCTACTGACTCAAATTTGTCAAAAGCACAGTTTCCTACATTTTAGCACTAGCACATTTCCCCATTGTGTTTTCTCGAACAAAAGATCTCCAAACTTTTTCAAAGAAAAATGAAATGGATCACTGAGATTTCACAATATCATTGATCATAGAGTAGAGCACACAAACGTGCCTTTGCTTAGAAGTTGATTAATCTTTCAATTATAAACATTTCACTTGAAAACACAGACAACACAGATGGAACGAAACCAATGACTAGTCAAACCCAAGCAAATCTAATATACTGTAATCTGATCAGGAGAAAGCAGAGCTAACAAAACCTAATCAAATCTGAAAATACCTCAAACGTCGACGAATTAGGTATAGATTGGGCAGAGATCCACTAATGAGAGTGTTGCAGAAGTATTGAAGAGAGGGAAGAGCTAGGGTTCGGTTTGGTCGGTTCTTTGAAGAACTCGTCCGATCTGTGATTGTTTGATTAAATGCGTGTGTGAGATGGAGTTTGGAGAGCAGTGCAAACTCGAGTGGTTTTTACTTGGTGGGTCGATCGATCTTGTCTCGTAATTCCTGACATTTAGATTATTTGTGAAATCTATATTACAATTGGGTATTTTACTATTTATTGCTGATTGAGACAAAATCAAATAGAAGGGATTAGAGATAAAAGATGGTTAAAATTGAAAGTTGAAAAATGTATTGAATTTGATTATTGAGATTCATTTTATATGATGACATATTTATAAATAATATAACAAGTGTATAAGGGCAAAAATAATGAAAAAACTTTTTAAAAAATTGGTGAAATGTATATGTGGCATAGAGAGAAAAATATTATGTTTTCCTTTTAATAAAATGAAAATTATCGTAACTATCTACATCGTCGTCGAAATTTGGTAAAGTTAATATCGTTGAAATGCATTTTTTAATATCTTTCCAACAAAATCAATGATCAATATAAGTGCTAAAATTTAATAAATATATATTCTATAATTAAAAAAGACATCATTTAACTTGAATTAGGCAAGGTTATGTGGGAAGACTGCATTGCTTGGATAACCAAAATCCATATTGCCGATCTCGAAATATCGAGAATGGGTTTTGATGATAATGATATTCTATAATTAAAAAAACGTAAAATTGTATTTCACATCTTTAATAGTTTTCAAATCAATGAGACGGGCCGATCATACCAGAAAAAAATGAGTTTGATATCTTAATGCACATTTAAACAAAAACCCTAAACTTCATGTTTTTGCGAATTCAAAGACTGAGGGATAACTCATTATCGGCGTTTAAAATTTTTCCCCAACTGATTCAAATTTGACCAGTGTAACCCTAAAATTTATAATATAAAATTTTACCTTAGAATAGGCTTACACTTCAATATTGATTGAGAACGAAAATGAGGATAGTCACGGATGTGTTCAATACAAAATATTTAGCAAAAAAAATAATGTGGAGTGCCAACTGATACTCTAGTTACATTACAGGTAAAGAGGGTAGAGAAACATAAATCCTGAGTTGATGACGGACTAGCCGTTAGTGTCCAAAACCGTAATTGCAGTATGTTTATCTATAAGAAATGGAAAGATTAAAAAAAAAATAAAGTAAAAAAAAAAATAAGCCCCTGCTAAATAACACCACCACTCTTCCGATGGACACCACCAACACCCTACTTTCTAGAGGATACTACCTATAAAAACCTTTAACAAAACAATTATCACTTTTCTCCCACACGGTCTCTCCCTCTCCCAAGTTTGAACTTCTGAGAGACATTCTTCACGCTCTCATTATCTCTCTACTCTCTACTATCTGCTCTTTCTATTTACCGTTGATGTGCGATTGAAAGGTTGAAGGTTTTCATGTGATTTGGGGTCTGTTGGTGTGCGAATCAATGTGTTTTTGTGCAATTGAGGGTTGTGTGCGGTTCTAAGGCTTAGTTGGTTCGATTTGGTGTCGATTTTATGCGTGGTCTTCATTGCATTCGATTGTTCAACCAAACCCAAACGAATTCAGGTAAACCTCTCTTCCCTTCGTTGTGTTTTTTAATTGTTTCATATTTATTTTAAATGTTTAGTATGACAAAGACAAACAAAGATGTTGTGGAGGAGGTTGGTGGTAATGTTGGTGGTGGTGTTGGTGGTGACGTTGGCGGTAGTGTATGTGGGGGTGATGGAGGTGGTGGTGGTGTTGGTGGAAATCATCCAACTGAAAGACACTGTTATCCATAGCCGTAAAAAAAACAAAAAAAAACTATTACGGAAGAGGAAAAAAATCCAACAACGGAGGGAGAAAGAAATGGAAATGAAGAGGAGAGAAGACGCAATGGGGAGTGATTTGATTGTCGCGGATGAAGCGGTGGCACTCCTATTGTTATCTCAAAGTCAACGTAGTGTGGTTCGTGACGTTGAGGAAGCGGATAAGGGTGACAGGGATGAGGGGGACGAGGAGGGTGAGAAAATGCGGGGGTAGGGGTGAGGAGACTGAGCATGGTCAAGGGGACGAGAAGTGTGAGCAAACGCGAGGGGATGAAGAGGCTGAGCATGGTCAGGGGATGCGACGGCCCAAGGTGATCCAGATGAAGATCAAGTTATTTCTGGTGGTTCCTATGATGCATCCATATTAGAGGATTATGATGCCCATGTTGCTCACTCCATTTGGTCTTGTCGGGAGCTATTTATAATATTTTCAAGTTATTTTCAATATACAAGCAAAATGATTTTACATTATTTGGAAACTGACTAGTTTTTCTTGTTGTGTAGGAACGAGGGAAGTTGAGATGTCGGCATCAGTACAAGAATTTTATAGATTAGAGGTTGTGTGAGGAGCAAAAGGAAGTTATTTTAACGGTCTATTAGAGTGATTTCTGACCGTTGATAGACCATTGTAAATATCATATCGATAGGGTCACAATCTGTGCTTTCATCGAGCGTTGGCAACATGATACCAACACTTTTCACCTCCTTTTGGAGAAATGACCATCACCATCGATGATGTCTATCGTATCACTCATTTGCTAATTGTTGGTAAGCCGGTTATGGTGAAGAGAACTCAAATGAAGCCAGAGGAGTGTGTTCAACTTTTGGTTAATGGTTTGGGGATTCAAAGTAGCGAAACACAAAAGTGTGTCCAGAAGGATCAGATTTCTTGGAGATGAAATTTATAAAGAATCACTGTTGTGAGAAAGTAGCACAAGTGATTCTCTTTAAAAGAAACAACAATTTGCACGGGGTTACTTGTTATTTCTTCTGGGAATGACGATCTTCGCTGATAAGACTAGAACCAAGGTGTGCACCGAATATTTGAAGTTGCTAACGAAGGTGAATGATATTGGAAAGTACGCATGGGGAGTTGGTACTTTGTCGTTATTGTATCGTCAACTTGGTTGTGCTAGCGGAGCGAGTACCAAACAAATATTTGGATATCTGTCAATTTTGGAGGTACAATTTCGAGTTAATTATCTATTTAGTGTTTTTATATTGATATGTTTAATTCTTTTGTAGTGTTGGATATACGATCACTTTAGCCTTTGGGTACGACTCGAGACTCGTGGAAGGATCGCCTCCCCACCATGGTTAAGTGAGAATGCCCCCAACTTAGCGGGGTTGTGAGTTTAGAAATTTTGACTCTTAGGGAGAATCTTGATGACATGTCTCCTGAAGAGGTAAAAGTTAGTCATTTAAGTTCATGTTTCATCTCAGTAAATTTAATAAGTTCATGTTTGTATTGTCAGGTTACTTGGGACTCTTATGTGGAATCCAAACGAAGAACTCCACTTCAAAGCATTACATGGTTCCAAGGTTGTTTGGTATACCCCGATGTTGAAGAACCCTATCACCATGACCGAGTGATGAGACAGATGGGAATGGTACATGTCATTCCAAGTCCCTCCATTCAAGCCAAAATGAAGAATAGAGGTCGATCTGGCCACAACTACTCGATAAAGCATGAGATATTGTCTTCATTTGTTGCAACTTGGCATAATCATCTCCTGTCAATTGAAAACCAATGAGTGCTAGTGAAGCTTCTATGAGATTGCAACAACGACTACTTGGAGTGGTTTCATGAGATTTAGTTATCCGTTCATCCATCCACCAAAGACTAGGAAGACACATCCCTTAAAAAATTAATTGCTCATATCTCACAATCGGGTAATTGATATATAGTTTAACAAATTTGCTCACATATGAAATATATAATTTTTAATTTTTTTTACTAAGATCAATGTTTTCCTTGCAGAACAAGTTGGTTGATGAGGTTATTCAGTTGGTGGACGCCTCTAATGAAGGAGGGAATGTGGATAAGGTTGTATTGCTCAATATAATAGGTGAGCTCTACGCGGATTTATCCTCCTCAAGAGATAATGAGGAATATCAACAACCTAGTCAAACTGGTGGTGGTGCTGCTGCTCCGAGTGGTGGTGGTGCAGATGGTGGTAGGGGGAGGGGTGGTGTTGGTGGTAGTGGAGGAATATCTCGAGGTGGTAGTGGTGTTGGTGGTAGTAGAGGAATATCTCGAGGTGGTAGTGGTGTTGGTGCTGGTGCTGGTGTTTGTGGTAGATGAATGGGTGATAGTGGTGTTGGTGGTAGAGGACGAGGTGATAGTGGTGTTGGTGCTGGTGGAGGAAGGGATGATGGTGGTGGTGTGCTGGTAGAGGAAGGGGTGATGGTGGTTGTGGTGTTGGTAGAGGAAGGGGTGGTGGTGGTAGTGGTAGAGGAAGGGGTGGTGGTAGAAGAAGGGGTGATGGTGGTGACAATGAAGTTTTTGCTGGTGGTGGCATTAAGGGCAGAACCAAGAAGATGCATGAGAAGAATATGCCTGAAAAAGAACCTCAGAAAAAGACTAAGAAGAATTTATGTATAATTTTCAGATACAATTTCGTGTCTTCAACCCTAAAAACAATCGTCTCATCCTCCGTCCAAACCTGTGCCATCATCTACCCTTGTTATTGAAGAAATGTCTTCATCTCCTTGTACAGACAAGATACCTTCTCCTCTTGTTGACACAAATGTTCAATCTCCTTCGAATGTCTCTTCAAGTAATGCCTTGAATACCTCTACTGGTCCTTCTCCAATTAATGTATCTTCCTTTTCAGATGTAACACAGTAGAAAGTTAATGAAAACTTCATTTTGTCTATACTTGTATTATTTTTTTGTCCTCTTCGTAGTGATCATTTCCTGATTTCATTTTCGTAGCTTGTCATTCGTATTTTGTACATCTCTTCATCTAACTTAGTAGTTTAGACTTAGTTGAATTTCTGCTTGCTTCTGACATTTCTGATTGAATTTTGACATATACGTCCAGACTTCTATAAGTACACTTCGTAGTCCGATATGTTAGTCATGCCAGAAGATTTTACGTGTAAGTCTGAATTATACGTCCAAACTTTTATAAGTACACTTCGTGGTCCGACATGTTAGTCGTGCCAAAAGATTTACGAGTAAGTTTGACTTGTATGTCCAGACTTTTATAAGTACACTTCGTGGTCTAACATGTTAGTCATGCCAAAAGATTTACGAGTAGGTTTGACTTATACATCCCGACTTTTATAAGTACACTTTATAGTCTGACATGTTAGTCATGCCAGAAGATTTACAAGTAATTCTGACCTGTACATCCAGACTTTTATAAGTTTCCTTCATGGTTGATAAGATCGAAAGTTCTATGGGTACGTCTAACTTATTTGTCCTGACTGGATTAGATTGTTTGAACATGAGGTGAAGGATTCCTGGAATTTGGAAGTCTTATTAATTATATTTCTTCAAATGTTCGACATTCCATGGTCGTGGTAATTGTTCGCCTTTCAAATCTTCCAACCGGTATGTTCTTGGTTTATTGATTTTCACCACTTTATATGGTCCTTCCCAATTTGGCTTCAGTTTACCCGCACCTGGTTATTTTGTGTTGAGTTGGGATTTTCTGAGCACTCAGTCGTCGATGTTGAACGTACGGGGTTTTACTTTTTTATTGTGATAACGTGCTATCCGTAATTGGTAGGTTGCTGCTTTCATCAAGGCTATTTCATGTTTCTCATCGAGAAGATCTAATCCAAATCGTAGTGCTTCATTGTTGTCCTTTGTTTGGAACTCCTCGGTTCTAAATGTTGGCATGTCAATTTTGACTGGTACCATTGCTTCATATCCATACGAAAGGGCAAACAGTGTCTCTCCGGTCGGAGTTCTCTTTGTTGTTCTGTAGGCCTAAAGGATGCTTGGTAATTCGAATACCCACAATCCTTTTGATACTTCGAGTTTGTTTTTTATTGCTTCTAGGATCGTTTTGTTGGTCACCCCCGCTTGTTTGTTCGCTTGTGGGTAGGCAGGTGCTGAAAAGTGTTATTTGATACTTAAAGTTCTCACACAACTTCTTAACCTTCTTGCCTTCGTATTGTTTCCTATTGTCAGTGACAATTACTCTTGGGACTCTAAATCTGCATATTACATCTTTCCAGAGAAAGTTTTCAATTTGAGCTTCTTCGATTTTAGCCAACGGTTCTACTTCTACGCATTTGGTGAGTAATCCACTGCAACGAGGAAAAATTTCTTTCTGACAGATATTGGGAGTGGTCCCATGATGTCCATACCCCATTATGCGAATGGTCGCAGACTGCTAATCGAGATTAGGTTTTGACCTGCCATGTGAGCATCCGCTTGCATTGTTGGCCAGTAGTATCCCAATGTTAAAGTTTTGTGGGCATTCATCCTGGATGGTTCCCGCATATGTTATGATACCCTTGTGTGGGCGCTGAGGGGGAGGGTGCGGGAGAAGCCAAAGGATCCCAAGATGGTTGGCAAGCTACAAAGGGGAGATTACAGTCCCACATCGCCTGGTTAAGGGATGGTGATGTGCTATGTATGTACGAGTTTGGATTTACAAAGTACTATACTTTTTAAACCCGTGATGGCCTTGGGCCCAAAACGAACAATATAGTACTATGTGGATCGGGTCATGACAGTTTGGTATCAGAGCCTGACTCAGCCGGAAGTGTGCCAACGAGGACGTTGGGCTCCCTAGGGGGGTGGACTGTGATACCCTTGTGTGGACGAACCTGGGGGGAGGGTGCGGGAGAAGCCCAAGAACACATAGATCTCAAGAGGGTTAGCAAGCTACAAAGGAGAAATTATAGTCCCACATCGCCTAGGTAAGGGATGATGATGTGCTATGTATGTACGAGTTTGGATCTACAAAGTACTACTCGTTTTAAAGTCGTGCGGGCCTTGGGCCCAAAGCGGACAACATAGTACTCTGTGGATCGGGTCGCGACACTGCCATTAACCAGTGTGTCCCGTGCTGCTCTTTTTTTTAGTTCACGAGCGTCCATCTTATCTGTTGGAAGTGTTATGTTCTGTATGTATGTCAGGATTTGAGTCATCCAGTTGCTATCCTGATCTGTTATACACATATCTTGCACTTGGTTTTCCAGTATCAAGCTCTCATGTACTGTGACGAGTGGATTTTCAATTTCTTTAGCTTGTGATGCCTCTTTGGCCAATTTATCAACTCTATCATTTTCTGTTATTGCGCATCGTTGAACTGTTGCAACTTTGAAGTTTATGATCAACTCATTTGTTTTTTGGTGACAGGCTTTCATTCAAGCGATTTTAACTTGGAATTTGCCACTATTGGTTGACCACCAGTTTGGAGTCAATGAAAACGTTGATTTTTCTTATTCCAAGATGTTTAGCCAGTTGCAATCCGGTTATCATTGTTTCGATTTGGCTTCATTGTTTGAGCCTCTGAAACTGAATTTTATCGCCTTTTCCAACGTTACGCCTTCTGAGTTATATAGGATTATTCCTGCTCCCTCCCATTCTCGTTGGATGCTCCATCACAGCTTAGGATCCACTCGTGAACAGTTTGTTCAGTATGTTCTTCTTATTGATTGTTGTTCGGTCGATGCTCGTTTACGCTCGTGAATTTAGCAATGAAGTTTGCTAATACTTGAGCTTTTATTGCAATCTTGGGAGAATAACTGATGTCAAACTGACCGAGCTCTATTTACCATTTTTTCGGATAATTTCGGTTTGTGCAACTCTGACCGAAGTGGTTGTTCGGTCATGACAATGATGGGATGTGCTTGGAAGTATGGTCATAGCTTTCTTGAAGACACGTTCAGGGCGAGTGTCAGCTTCTCCAGAGTCGGATAGTTAATTTTTGTGTTTGCAAATGTTTTGCTGACATAGTAGATTGGCTTCTGCATGCCCCTTTCCTATCGTATGCTGAGCTGACCGCATGTTCGGACACTGATAGATACAAGTATAGCGTGTCTCATGTGCTCGGTTTTGATAGCAGTTCAATATTTCCCATGTACACCTTCAAACTTTGGTTGGTTTTTTCACATTTTTCACTCCATTTAAATGTTTTGTTTCCTTTCAAAATTTTGAAGAAGGGAAGACACTTATCTGTCGATCTGGAAATGAATCTGTTCAAAGCTGCTATCCTACCATTGAGGCTTTGCACACCCTTGATGTTAGTGGGCGACTGCATGTTGAGAAGTGCTTCTATCTGTTTCGTATCAACTTCGATTCCTCTCCGATTCACCATGTACCAAGGAATTTCCTTGATTCTACTCCGAATGTGCACTTTTCTAGATTCAACTTCATTTTGTATCTTCGGAGTTGAAAGAAGGCTTGTTCGAGGTCTTTGATGTGGTCTTTTTATGAAAGCTCTTGACTAGCATATCATCAATGTACACCTCTATGGTCTTTCCTATCTGATATTTGAACATGATGTTTATAAGACTTTGGTACGTGGCTCCCGCATTCTTTAGTCCAAATGGCATCACTTGGTAGCAGTACGTACCTCTTTTTGTTATGAAAGATGTATTTTCCTGGTCGGGTGGATGCATCTGTATCCGATTGTAGCCAGAGTATGCGTCCTTGTAGCTTAGGAGTTCGTGTCCAGCAGTAACGTCCACTATTTGATCTATTCATGGAACTGGGAAACTGTCTTTTGGGTTGGCCTTGCTGAGATCTATGTTGGTCTACACATACCTTCCACTTGTCATTCTTTTTCTTGACCAAATCGTATGGGCCATCCAATTCGAGTAATGAGAATCCTTGATCATCCATGCATTCATTAGACGATGCACCTCCTCGTTTATTGTTTGGTCGGGTTATGGGGCAACTGACATTTTTTATTGCCGGACTGGCTTCTTGTCCGGATTGACTTGCAATCTGTGAGTAATGACAGAGGGGTCAATGCCTACCACGTCTTTCATTGTCCAGGCGAAGACGTCTTGGTTGTCTTTAATAGTTGGATCAACTTCTCAGCTAGTTCTGGGTGGATTTTGGTGCCAATCCAAACTGTTTTTCCTCCTTCTTCACCGTCCAGATGAACTATTGTTGTTTTTTCTTCTGGTTGTCTAGTATTTGGTCGACTTCTCGGACTGATTGGAACTGCATTGTCATCTGAGCGGAATGCATTTGACCAAGTTGCTGCAGCGGTTCCTCTGGTTGTGACGGTGATTGCTATCTGTTCGGGGCCTTCATTGCTACATAGTGGCATTCACGTGCAGCTGGTTGATCTCATTTGATGACGTTGATGTCGTCATCAATATGATATTTCAGACATTTATGCATGGTAGAAGACACTGCATCCATCTCGTGTATCCAAGGTCGTCCGAAAGCATGTTATATGTGAATGGAGCGTCGACGATAAGGAAGTATGTTTATAGGACCCATTGTCTACCCAGTTCTCCTACTTCGACTTGTAGTCGAATAATTTTGAGTGGGCGGCAATGTTTTCTGCTAAAGCATACCATTGGCTGGTCATTAGGTGTAAGCATTTTTTCGCTGAATTGCATATTGCGGAATGATGTTAGGTATATAAGGTTGGCTGAGCTACCCATGTCTACCAGTACTGATTTGATCTCCCACCTAACTATCAGTGCCAAAATCAACAGGGCTTATGAGGGAAATGAACTCTCTTTTCATCTTCTTCGGATAAGGTCAGACTTCGTCGGGTTGTTTTGGTACGTTGTACGGAAGGCGCCAGGTATCATATCTTTGTCCGTAAATCCTGGACTGATCGCTTTCATGATCCATTAGATTGTTCTTTCTTTCAAGCTATGTTGTGTAGGACATATATCAGCTCTCTGGACTTCTTGTTTGACCCCGTAGTGGCGTCCGCCTTCCTTTTCCTTTTAGACTGCTTGTCTTTTTGCCTAACTAGTTCTTCGAGTCATCATCTCTCGATCTAGTACTCGATTTCGTTCTTCAGGTTGTAGCAATGTTCGGTGTCATGTCTGTGATCCTTGTGCAAAAAGTAATACTTGTTCTTGCCTCGTCCATCTAGATCTCATCTCATCTTCAGTGGCCATTTGATGTCATCCCACTTTGCCATGGATTTCAGGACATTTGCTTGACTTGTTTTCAATAGGGCTGAAAACCGAACCGACGGTTCGGTTTTTCACCTAAACCGTGAACCGAACCGACTTAGGTTGGTTTTAAAATTTTCAAACCGAAACCGAACCAACCATTAACAAAATCGATCCGAAACCGAACAGATTCTAATTTATGCAAACCGTAACCGAACCGACTAAAATTGAACCAAAACCGAAATAAAACCGAACCGTCTGACTATTTTAAACATATTGTATTATTTATATATAAAATATATATTATTTATTATATATATTTGGTCGATTCGGTCGGTTTAATCGGTTTTTTGTTCAGCCTTTGTTTTCAAAGTTGTGAATGGTTTGTACGTTGTGTTGACTGCATTGGTTGATCGTTCAAGTATGGGCCTTTCGGATTGCAGTTTTTTGGATTCTTGTTTTCTGAATTCGAACCTGTTATTGGTCTGGTGCCTTTTTTACTGTCCATTTTCATCTCGTGGTTTGTCATCTCTTCGTTTCTCCTTTCTCCTCTCTCGATTTGTTGAGAAGGCTCTTTTCTCAGATTCGTTTTTTTCTTAGCAGCCAACATCTCCTCAAGGGTGATGTACTTTTGAGCGGTCTTTAATAAGGTCGTCATGTTCTTCGGGGGATCCAGGTTCAGGGAGTTGTAGAACAACCCTCTTTTTAATTCGAAGGTGAAAGTGACTATGGTCGTGTCATCGCTGCATCCGTCGATCATGATTAACTCATCAGTAAAATGAGTAATGCATTCCCTGATAGTTTTTCCAGGCTTTTGCTTGATGTGGAGTAAGTAATGTGAGCATTTTCTTATCCGTTAACTACCAATAAACGTTGTGATGAAGGCAGTGGCTAATGCATGGAAGGAATCTATCGATCTGGAACGGTAGATTGTTGAACCAACTCATCGTTGTGGACGTGAGGCAGGTCGAAAAGGTTCGACACAAAATAGATTTTGTGCTTTCTTTCAGTGTCATCATGTGGTGGAAGTGTCCTAGGTGGTCTGTCCGATCAGTAGTGCCATCATAAGCTTCAAACTTTGGAGGAGTGAACTTTTTTGGCACAGGGGTTTTCATAAGTGCATCAGAGAATGACGCTCTGTCAACTTGTAAAGCACGTTAGGATCCGTGGACTTCGATTTTGAATGGAACTGGTGGAGGAATTTCATCGCTCTAGGAGCCATCTCCTTGTGTTTCACTGCTTTCCAAGTTTGCTTGTCGAAGTTTGGCAGGGACTTTATTATTCTCTTGAACGTGGCTAGCGCAGTTCTGCAGTGGTGGCGTTTGGACGCGTTCAACCAATTGAGCACGTTCTTAACTGAATTTTTCAACTACTTTGACCAGATAATCCATCTGGACCAAGAGTTGGTTAACACGAGGATCTATCATTGTACCGCCAGACGTCTGAAATGACAGAGCCACCATTCCAAGTGGTGATACTAAATTACTTGACATGATTGGTGCTGATGTTGGATTCGAAGCATGCCTTGCTGGTAATTAGGCTTCACTAGTGGAAGGATTACTTTGATTGTTGAGCTGAGAATTTGTTGTCCGTTCCATTTGCACTAAGTTTTCCTGTTATTGATTTGTGATAAGGAAATTACCAACTACAAACTCTCTTTTAGAAAAGGAAACTGTCATTTTCCACAGACAACGCCAAACTGATGCGTCCAAATCCAGTCACATAGAGATCCGACATGCAAAATATGATTAGATTGCCAAAAACCACTCTTTTGGTGGCCGAAGGCATTCCGATACTTAAGTCAGTAAATCTATGGGAAAAGACTAAATCTGGATAAAGTTTAGTTAAAATTGCATACCTTTGTCGAATGTTCCCTTTACCTTATATAATGTCCATTATTAATTTTCTACGTGACTTAAGCATGTAGTGCGTGATGGTGGGAGACGTTCTTTGAAATAGCCTCCTACTTCATTGAGATACGTCCTTAGAGGAGTGATTCCCACCATGACTCGTCTCCTTCGCAACGTCTCTCATTTTTAAGGGAGAGATTTGTTGGGTCTGGATTCGAGCCTCTGATTACGATATGTTTTGAAGGGCCCTTTTGGGCTTCAATGACTAGACCTGCCTTTTCGGGTCGGGCCTGGACTGAAACACTTGGTCCTCATGACATATGATGTTTGCCATGTGTACGATCGTGATTCGAGCCTTATCCCATGCAACCAAACACACCCTTAGTTTCTTCTTTGATATTGACATTAAGGTGAGTAAATCACAAACTAAACTAACCTTAAAACTTTTTACAAGTTTTATATTTTTATGCATTTTTATTTATTTTTTAATATTTTGTTTGGTTTTGGTTGCATTCGAAAAGATATTTTTTTGTGTGACATAATGGAGATAATAGATGATAATGAAACTATTGCATAAAATGTCGCAACAACGAGAACTTCATATGAATGGCCTTTGCCCATTATTTTATCACCCATTAATACTTGCAATTTACATCTATTTATTTTTGTGTCATACGACATGAATCAGAATATTAAGAACTCTCTAAGGACTTGTCCCCATTTTATATATAATAAAAAAGTAATGAACATAAGCTTTAGTAAAATCAAAAATAAATTTATATGAAATTGTATTTTGGTAAAAATATTTTCTACTGGTAGACCAATTTTAATTCACAAGACAAGGTTAATTTTGATGGGGTGAGCGAATTGGAAAATATAAAAGAAAGTTTATTCCAAAAATAGAAGAGAGTTTATTCCAAAATTTTCATGGTGAGTAAAAGAGGGAGAAAGTTTTGGGCGTTCAATCCCCTTTAATGACATCCACCCTAGATTCTACAAGAGTATTATAGTTATATTTTAGTTGATTTTCTAAAGACGAAAAAGAGAAAAACAATTTGAGAAAAAAAAGAAAACACACCATCCCCAATTTTTTTTTTTTAATCTCCTATTGAAAAGGCAAAGTCGTCGCGAGAGAGAGAATAGAAAGAAGATTTTCTATTGCTCAATTTGTGTGCGTGTTTGTTGTGTTCGATCGATCGTCAATCAACAACACCACCAACAACAACATCAACGAACCCCATCGAAGCTTCCCCTATGGAATCAAGTTAGCGTTGCAGGCCAAATTGCATATCGAGCCACCACCATCGGCATACCCAAACTAGGCCATCTACCTCCACCACCCTCTTCTTTCCTCTTCCAACTTAGATTGATCTACCACTATCGGCTACCTAACTCCACCACCACCACCATCATTCTCCTCCATCTCATATCAAACCCCACCACAACCGAACACCTACCTCCATCTCATATTAGACCCTGCCACAACGTGCTACAATTGGGGAGACCCACCAGTGTCATCACTATCATCAGAATTTAAATCCATCACCAAATATGGCCATAGAAATAAATTGTGTGAGGATACCCTTCACTACCACTGCCACCAACTGCAAACAAACCTCATTGCAGAGAGGTCTCTTTGTTTTGAGAAGTTTCTCTATCAATTATACAAAAGGGTAGTTTCCACTGACTAGGTTTTTTATATAATTTTTTATTTTATTTTAAACAAGTTGAAAGTGAGAACATTACACAAATTAGTACTTTTATTACAAAACCCAAAGTTTTAATATAGTTGATTTGTCCACATAATACACAAAAATAATGATATGACTAGTCGAATCAAGCGTTAATAATCTCTTTTATTTCAGAGTTTCTCTCTTATTTATTATTTTTTGTTAGTGAATAATGAGTTACTTTATTCGCTGAGTACAAAATACAAGATTATATAACTATTATCTCTAGTATCTATAAATACAAAACCCCTTAGAGTATCTACCTCATTTTTTGAACAATTCAGACTCCGCTTTATTTAAAAAATAACTTAGTTGTATTTGAACTTTTAAGGGTATCACAGACTTTTTCAGTTTATTCAACTTTTAACATTCTTGAATATTCTAAGTTTAATAACTACCACTATCAAAATTTTAATAATTAAAAAACAATAACTATGTCATTTTAATTAAGGCAACGACTTTTAACAATTTCTCATCTATTCACTCTCCCTCCCTTTACGATTTCTCAAAGAATAGCGACAGAAACAACACCATTTTCGTATACTGCTCGTTCGTTGCTGCCTCCCTCGTCGCTTGCCACTCGCTTTGTGAGATGGGGTTTCAATTTCACAAAAGGGGCTGTGAAATTGAAACCTAATCCTGCAGAATAGGATGCGACCACATCGTCTACCACCCGCACCATCTCAATCTCGCATAATAGATTGCAAGACGAAAAAAAATTAAAGAAGAAAATGCAGACAATAGCGATGGCGAATGGTTGGTGGCAGATGAGGAGGAATCACAACAACGAGCGGTTGTTGTGTGAGCCTGCAAGGGTAGGGCTGTAGGGATCTCTGAGGGTGGGAACATTAGTAAACAATATATACACCTCAAAAATGAATTTCGTTCAGAGATTCGGCTGTTGGGAGGACTAAATTAATAACACTCTACATGAAAGATATCGTTCACTGAATAATACAACAACTTAAGTGCAAAAAATGAAATACCAAACTTTAATAGAATTTACAACTAACAAATAGATTAATCTTGCTTAAGGAACAAGCCAAGTTGAACTTGAAACAAATCAAACAATTTGCAGACAAATAATACATATTCATGTTCAAACTCTTATGAAGGTACAAACAAATAAAATTGAAACAAAAATAAACATCGAGATTAATTTTAAAAAAAGTGCTATGTATCTCATAAAAAGAAAATATTAAAAAACCTCATTATTTACTATTTTCTTCTTCATTTATCTCTTAGTAAATATTAAAATAATGCAATCAAATAAAGTGAACGAGGGGATGGTAAATTGTAATTTCTATTCGGTGGAGGTGTAAATGATATCTACCTAATATTGATAACAATGTCATCCCGTTGGTGAGTTGGTAGAATCCTCTAAATATAAATAATAGAAATCACATAGTTCTATGATTTAATATAAATTTTATAAATATATGCACACCCATGTTAATGAGGTTCGGGTATGCAAATTTGACTATAAGGTCGAGAATCCACATCTTCAAACTTTCTCATACGTGTAAAACAATAGTGAATCTCAAATTCGCAATGTGATTGAGGCCTGTAGCACCAACACTAGAGGTGTTAGCCCCTAGTCGCATGTTATGTGCCTCCCTCCTAATGGGTAATTGGGACAAAAAAAGGCAAAATGTACTAGGCAAAATATTAATATTATTAATATAATTACTATACAAAAGTATAAATACACATTAAAACAACAACACCGCTATTATTATTATTAATAAATTAAACCATTAGTTGATATAAATAAAGATTATAAAACAAGAATGAAAACATCTATAATGCTTAATCTCGATCTACACATTCAATAGGATCTCTTGGCTTTCTTATAGCTACATCACATGAAGATGCATTTTCTCTGTAAGTGAATATTTTCCATTTTATATTTATAGATGTGTTGTCATTATCTAGGTCCTTGTCTATGAGATGTAGTTGGCCTTCGTATTTTCCATTGATTTGCCTTTGCTACTTTGAGGATTTTGGGTTTGTCGATTTGGGAAATGAGGATTTTAGGATTTGCGAATTTTGGAAATAAAGATTTTGAACTTGAGGTTTTTTTGCATAAAATGATTCAGTTTGAGGACTTTGAGAGAAAAAGGGTTGGGATATGGGACTTTGAGAATATAATGATTGTATTTCAAAGCTTTGATGGTTTTTAAATTGTTGGTGGTTGAAAAGATTGAGATATATGTATATATATATATATATGGAGGTTGTTGAAAATATTGGGGTTGTGAATTATTTAATTATTGATTTCATGTTTTGAGAATATGAATTTGAAAATCGGGGGAGAAATAATTTCAATTGAATGTAATGTAATGAATCGCTATTGCGTTTTCATTTCTAAAAAAAATCACCAACCCCCACATTCTAATTAAGGATGTGACATCGAGATCTATGAGATAATACAAATTTTAGGTGAGTGGAAATTTAAAAAATAAATATATAATGCAACGAAATTTGGAGATAAATTACTACTAAGTTCTAACTATTTGAAAATTATAACAAGATAAATTAAAATTGTAAATAAGAAAATTTTGAAATTTGAAAAGGTGTATCGGCTAAGTTGGTAGACGTGTGTCGGATGGTATCATACATCACGCGGGTTCAAACTCGACCAGCGGCATGAGGAGGGAAAGGTTAAGGGTTAAAAAAAAGAGTTATGTAGTTCTAATTGTAATAATCATCTTATTTATGGTATTGGTGAAAGTGTAAGATATCGACTCTAATACCAGTTGAAAGTAAAAGATACATTAGGCTAACAAGACTAAAGGGGGTGAGTAATCCATTTTTGAAAATTAAATTTGTTTTGAAAATATGTGAAAGTATTTGATTAATAATTTCTCTCCCTCTTCCACAAGTTACATTCACTTTCATAAAAAATAGAAATGAGTGACAAAGAGATCTATATTGTTCTAAGTGCAATAATCATCTTATTTATGTTAATGGTGAAAGTTTAAGGTATTCATTAGAATACCAAATGAAATTACAAGATACATTATGCTAACACGACTGGAGGGAGTGAATAATATTTTTTTTTAAGATGAATTTTGTTTTGAAAAATAAGGAGAAGCGTCCAATTATGAAGTTCTCTCCCCTTTCTACAAGTTACGTCTTTCCGCACTTCTCTTATAATATTTAATAAAAAGGAACTCAAAATGTGTGATATGTTGCTTTGAGTACCATGATTATATTTTTTGTGGTAATTATCCTGATTATTTTCCTTTGCATCTACACTTGCTATTGATTCATCACTCGCTCTCACCACGACAATACAAATACTACCTCATTCGTTGAAACATAAGATAAATAGAAGAAAAACGTGAGGAACATTGTTGTTCAAGACTCAGTTCCTATGAAGCCATATATTTCTTTATGACTTTTCGTGGACAATGTTTCAACGTTTGGATCAAAGCTTTGTTTAGTTATATAATAAATAATTGTAAATTTTGTCAATATTTAGAACATTTATAGAGTGCCACTAGAAATGATCTTAGTCTACCTATTTTTCATAATGAAAATGATTTCTCGAACCAATGCCATAATGTTTTTTTTTAAAGCCATCAACTCACAACATTTTTGTAGAGCATCTATTATCGTTGTCAAGTGCATGGCATCATTGAAAAATTCACGCTAAATTGGTAATTGCACAAATAAAAATTTCATGATTTAGCTATGCGAGCTTCTAAATTTAGAAACCACTTGCAATGGCATTTACAAAACTCCTGTTATTGTATGGCGGAAAAAACAAACATGCAAAAGTCAAACTTTTAACCAAAGTGGAAACCTGACATATAAGACTAATTTTCTTGTATATAGTGTAGGTAAAAAAACAATAACATCCCTTTTCTCCTCTAGATCCTCTTCTTCATACTATATATAAACCATTTTGTACAAAAATTTGACTTTTTGGTCATACAAGAAGTGTCGTCTTGTATGTAGGGTGGTTGCTATTGTTTAACAATCCACCATTACGCCCCAGGTCTTCCAAAATTCATGAATTGTGCAATCCGGCTTGACAATGATAGTTATGTTCTTATATGGTGAACTAAATATCCAACTAAGCATCATGGTTTTTTCGGTATTTTAACCCCTCATTATCTCCCTCTTCCACGATTTATATTGACTCGACTTTTCTTGCAATCCCAAATAGTGCAATCAAATGAAATCAAAATGAGTGACAAAGATGGTTATGTTGCTTTTGAGTGCAATCAAAATGGCTTTAGGACTCAACCCTATCTTATTGAATGGAAAAGTTATGCACGGAAACTCGAGTGAATAAATAAATAAAACTCTAACTCTAATTGTAATAATCAGCTTATTTATAGTATTGAGGAAAATGTAAGATATCTACTCTGTATCGACTGAAAGTACAAGATACATTAGGCTAACACGACTAGAGATGGTGAATAATCCATTTTTGAAAATAAATTTGTTTTGAAAAATAAGTGAAAGTATTTGACTTCGAAGTTCTCTCCCTCTTCCACAACTTACATTCTCTTTCACTTATATTTCAATATCTCTCTCATATATTGCAATCATCGAAAATCAAAATGAATGACAAAGATAACTATATTGCTCTTAGTGCAATAATCATCTAATTTATGTCAGTGATGAAAATTTAAGGATGAAACTGCAAGATACATTATGCTAACACGACTAGAGTGGGTGAATAGTACAATTTTTAAGATCACATTTGTTTTGAAAAATACGGAGAAACAAGTTCTCTCCATCTTCCACAAGTTATATCTTCTGCACTTCTCTTGCAATACACAATAAAAGGAAATCAAAATGTGTAACCACCAGAGCTATGTTGCTTTGAGTGCTATGTAACCATCATTGAAAAATTCATGCTAAAGTGGTGATTGCACCAGTGAAATTTCATGATTTAGCAATGTGAGCTTCTAAATTAGAAACCACTTGCAATCGCACATACAAGACTCCTATTATTGTAAGGCGAAAAAAAAAACTGCAATAGTCAAACTTTTAAACAAAGTAGAAACTTGACATACAAGACTTGTCTTCTTTTATATGGCGTAGGTAAATGAAAAACAATCACATCATTTTTCTCCACTCGATCCTCTTCTTCATATTATATATAAACATTTTGTACAAAATTTTGACTTTTGGTAATACAAGAAAGTGTAGTCTTGTATGTAGGGTGGTTACTATTGTTTAACAGTCCACTACTACACCCCGGCTTGACTATGATAGTTATGTTCTTATATGGTGAACTAAATATCATGGTTTTGTTTCTTCTAGTATTTTAACTCCTCATCTCTCCCTATTTCACAATTTATATTCTCTTGACTTATCTTACAATCCCCCTCTTTTATATGCTGCAATCAAATGAAATCAAAGTGAGTTATGTTGCTTTTGAGTGGAATCAAAATGACCCTACGACTCGACCCTATCTTATTGAAAGGAAAAGGTTATGCACGGAAACTTAAGTGAATAAATAAAATAAAATTATATGAGATCATATTTTTGTTTGTACAAATATTTTCTATTACTGTACCAACTTTAATTGGATTGAGGGGGGCTCATGCGCACTGTGCACACGAGCCCCTCCTGCGCAGTAACGGGAGCCGTTAGATCATACTAGAAATAATCTGATGGCTAAAACTTATGGACTTTAAAATTTTATATTTCAAATACTCATGGTCTTTTCATCTCTTTTTCAAATGCATTGTTATCCACACCATCTCTTTTTCATGCACCATCTCTCCTCTCAAATCTCTCATCTCTTTTTCCACCATTATTTTCATATCCTTTTCAACCTTTCTTCATCTCACAAGCACCTCTGTTTTTTCCCCTCAGTCATTTTCGATCTCACAAGCCCCTCACTTTTTTTTTCAGACCCTTGTATTGACTTTATAACTTCAGCCACAAAAATCGAGGAAGTGATTTCTTGTTTTACCATCTTGCGACACTTCCAAAACCAGAACAACAATCACCACATTTTTCTTTCTTTGCTTTCTTCCTATTCACCTTCTGTTTGCTTCAAAACAACCTCTATGTGCTCTCTACAACACTTTCTGTTTTAGTAGAGAAAGTATAGCTTCTAAGGGTATGCCTAAAAACATAACTTTCATGACAACTTGGACTCGAATCAGAAGTCAAAGACCTAGGCGAAGAGCTCTCTTGATCATTCGAGCTCATATGCCTCAAGAACTCTGCGTCGGACTTTGGCCATTTGTAAAGCTTGTTGAAGCTGATTTTAATGGAATCTTGAGCATCTAAACAACCTCTAATATAGCTTATTTGCTTCATCATTTTGAGTTCTCCCTATCTATTATCTTATCCACTTAGTTCTTTCTCATTCAACACAAACTCAATACATAGAACTCTTTTCTTATATCACTTCTCTAAAGCACACAAATAAGGCAAGAAATCATCTTTTGCTTTGATTGAGTTCCCTTGTCATTGAAATGCCATTTTATAGCCTTTATTGGTCTAGATTTTTTACTATAAAATGATCCTGGCATTGAAATTAAAATGAGAATCTAAGATACTTAATTATCTATCAGAATAAAAATAGTCTAAATTTCATTAAAATAACATTATTAGGCATGTGATACTCTACCTCTTTGAAGATGTATTATTAGAAAAAATAAAAACATCACTTGTATCATTATTCGACTAATTTGTTAATTGGTAATATATGTAAAAAATTAATTTCCACTTAGTAAGCTTTATCAATCACAGAGCCCTGGTTTGGCAGTGAGGTTGTGACTTCTTGCCAAAGAGGATGAGCAATCCAACTTCAGCCACAGACTCAAGATTGCACTGCATAGTTTAGTTTGATTAGGTCGGGCTTATTTGCTAACAAAAATGGTGTTTGAAAAAGAGAGATGGGCAGTAACTAAGAGAGAGAGAGAAAGAAATGAGAGATGGTGTTTGAAAAAGAGATGGTGTGGATAACAATGCATTTGAAAAAAAGATGAAAAGACCATGAGTATTTGAAATATAAAATTGTAAAGTCCATAAGTTTTAGCCGTCAGATTATTTCTAGTATGATCTAACGGCTCTCGTTACCGCGCCGAAGGGGCTCAGTGCGCATGAGCCACCTCAATCCACTTTAATTCTTATCACAACCAAGGCATGGTTAATTTTGATGGGGTGAGTGAATTGGAAAATAGTTTATTCTAAAAATTCCCACTTATCCCAAATTACACGATACGTTTGCACATTCATTCACGGTGAATAAAGAGGGAGAAGGTTTGGGGGTTTTGGGCCGTTCAATCCCTTTAATGGCGTCCACCCTAGATTCTACGGACAAGAGTATATTAGTCGTATTTCAGTTGAATTTCTGAAGACGAAAAAGAGAAATAAAATTGAGACCAAAAAATAAAATACCCAGAATTTTTTTTCATCACCACTTGAAAAGGGCAAAGGCGTCGTGAGAGAGAGTGGAAAGAAGAGATATTTTTGTTGTTGCTGATTTGGTGTGCGTGTTTGTTGTGTCCGATCGATCGTCAATCAATCGAACTCACTTGTTCTTCCTCGTCGCTGCTGCCTTGGAAAACAAACTAGGGTTTCTGCTGTTCGATCTACTTCTAGTTCAACTACAACTTCAATAGGTTTTCTTTCTCTATTGCGATTGAAATTGTTGCTTTTGATCCAAGTAAAGTTTTTAACTTTTTTTTTTGCTTGCTTGTTTTGTGGTTTGGGTTTTGACCACTTTTATCTGCTTAGGCTTCTTGATTGATTTACTTTACTTGGGTGTTTGTGTTGTTGTTGGGTATATTTGAAGCTTTGCAAGTTGGGATTTTGGTGAAGGAAGGAGAGAGTTCGGGTTCGGGTTTGTTTTAGTTATGCGAACATCATGGGCTGATTCTGTGCCAAACTCAGCAGCAGCTGACAACAATGATGTTGGGGGAAGCACATCTACAAGGCCACTTTCTGCTTCAGGTGGAGGAGGAGGAGGAGGGAGATCTTCATATGTTCCGCCGCATCTTCGCAATCGACCACCATCAGTAGATCCTGTGCCTGCAGCAGCTGCATCTGTGAACGACAGATCTGCAGGGGTTGGGGCTAGTGGGAACCGTTGGGGAGGTCCCAGGGGGCAAGATTTAGGGAGATCTGGATTTGGTGGTGGTGCACCTGGTGGACGTTTTGGTGGTGGTGGTGGGGGTGGAGGATGGAATAACAGAAGTGGGGGTGGTGGATGGGATCGTGGGAGAGATCGCGAGGTGAATCCCTTTGGTGACGATGATAATGATGGAGCTACTGAACAAGAGCTATCTGAGCAACTCACAGGAATTAACTTTGATGCATATGAAGACATTCCTGTTGAGACTAGTGGTGATAATGTGCCTCCTCCTGTGAATACATTTGCTGAGATTGATCTTGGGGAAGCGCTTAATCAGAATATAAGGAGGTGCAAGTATGTTAAGCCGACGCCTGTTCAGCGTCACACCATACCCATTTCTCTTGGAGGTCGGGATTTAATGGCCTGTGCCCAGACTGGGTCTGGCAAGACAGCTGCATTTTGTTTCCCAATTATTAGTGGAATTATGAATGGTCCTATGGCACAGAGACCTCGTGGTGCTCGGACTGTGTATCCACTTGCCCTTATACTCTCCCCTACTCGGGAGTTATCCTGCCAGGTGAGTTTCTGGTGTACTAATTGATTTATGACGGGACATTGTATTTGAATTTGATTTTGACTTTGACTTCGCAGATACATGATGAAGCTAAAAAGTTCTCTTATCAAACTGGTGTGAGGGTGGTTGTTGCTTACGGTGGAGCCCCAATTAATCAACAGGTTTTTAAATATTTTCTACTTCAGTATTATCTGATAAAGTATTCATGTGGAGAAATTATACACAGAATTAACTACTTAGTAAAAATGATCATGTCGCATAGTCTATGGTTGGTTGTTTTGCATGTCCTGGCGCATGGTTAGGTGTTTGCTATCTTGGGTAATTTAAAAATAACAGACTATCATAAATGATGTTAGTATCCATTCTACTAGATGTGTCTATTCTTTCCTCTCAAACTGCTTCACATTTATCCTCAGTTAATTGAGTGCACCTGATGGTTTATTTCTGTTTTGTATCTCCCTTCAGTAGAGATGGCAATGGAGTGGGTATGGATTTAGCATTCTGGTTAAATTTTGAATACACCCAACTTGATAAAGTTTAAACAATGAACCCAACCCGACGAGTTGCCATTAAACAATGAACCCAACCTGATGAATTGCCATTCATGTCTAACAAGTGTTGAAGACCAACATGAGACTGACCCTTTTATGAAACCAAAAATACTTTTTCTCCCTTGATTTGCAAATGCAACGTGAAGTATATATTTGCTTCTTACATGTACATATTTGATTCATTAGAAGACTTTCCATCAATTAATCAAAGTCCCATCATTCTGCAAAATAGTAGTTTCAAGTTAACAAATCTAAATCGTTTGGACTTTGCCAAATGTAACACTTTGTACCTGAATTGGATTTTTCTACTTGTACTGGCGGCCAAGCAACATTGGTTATAGAATTCAAAGTAATTGTTGCTTAACTAGCTAACCTTGAAGAAAGCTAATGTACCTCAATATGTATCTTTTGAGTATTCTTGTTTAGTTCCAATCATTGTTAAAAAAATAAAAATAAACGTAGTGACTAGTGAGGCTTATGGCTCATGTCTCATAAAAAAAATTCTGAACTAATGCTTAAGCCTCGCTGGTTTGGTAGCGTTGCGTACTGTTCTAGCACTGTTTATTTTCAATAGTTATGCCTTAGTTCAGTGAGGCGTACGCCTCATCAAATTTTTTTGCCTAAGTTCCCCATTACGATTTTTTAAAAACCTCGACTCCAATAAACGTTGTAGTAATGTGGTACTTTGACTAGCCATCCCATGATCTTCCCAAAGAGATACTGGTTGTGAATTTGTGTTTAACGGTTTGTCATGACTCTTCTCGTTTGCATACAAATTGACCAGAAATTGTGAGATGCTATGTATACTTTTTCTTTCCATCACAATTATTGTTCAATTCTGTTAATTTCCCCCTTCCCTCTTTTGTTAGTTGCGAGACTTAGAGAGAGGTGTGGATATTCTTGTGGCAACTCCTGGACGATTAGTTGACTTGTTGGAGAGAGCTCGTGTTTCATTGCAAATGATAAAATATTTGGCTCTAGATGAAGCAGATCGGATGTTGGATATGGGTTTTGAGCCACAAATTAGAAAGATTGTGGAACAAATGGACATGCCTCCACCAGGTGCCAGGCAGACAATGCTTTTCAGTGCAACTTTTCCAAAAGAGATACAGGTTCGTAAAGTTAATGGTACTGCATCATTCTGTATATCACAAGAAGTAGACTCTGATCTGTTGGATCATAATAACTGATATGTACCTTGCAAGTGGAACCGAATTAATGAATGAAAAGATTGTCCTTGCAAATGGTCTTTTGCTCAAAGCTTAGACATTTAATGTTGCATTCCCTGTAAAAGTTCATGATAAATGTAAATATATCGTGTGTTTGACTTGCAAATATTCATAGAAGGTTTAATACGTAAAATGGAATTTAATTTTGAGCTGTAGTCATTTTTTGGTTAAGCATTAGTTCATACATTTGCTATATTTTGTGCACGAGTATTATTCTTAAGGAGTTCCATGTGAATGGGTGTCCATGATACTATCTTCTCTGCACTATTGAGAGAGGCTAAATTTATGCAGGACCTGTTAATTGTTAAGTGACTTCAGATTTATATCAATTGGTATACATTGGTTCTGGAAACCCTATAAATATTTCGTCAGTTCTCTAAAAGTTCACTGTAAGCACATGGATATTGTAAATATGATAGTTTCATTTAAATTGGCAATTTTTTTTTATAACTTATGTCTGATTGCGTTGCAGAGATTGGCCTCTGATTTTCTTTCGAAATACATTTTTCTGGCTGTTGGAAGAGTTGGTTCAAGTACTGATTTGATTGTCCAGAGAGTCGAATTTGTACTTGAGTCTGATAAGAGAAGCCACCTAATGGATCTTCTTCATGCTCAAAGGGCTAATGGAGTCCATGGAAAGGTAAGGTGGAAAAACATAAATGTAATCGTCATATCAGTTTCATGATTTTCGGGATAATGTTTCCTCTCCTGAAATTTATTTTGATGTTTTATGCTTCTACTGTCTTCTACTTTTGATCATTACCTTATTGTTTTTACTTTTAACTTTTTTGTTATTACTCTGTGGAATCTGCAGCAAGCTTTGACTTTGGTTTTCGTGGAGACAAAGAAAGGAGCTGATTCACTGGAACACTGGTTATGTATAAATGGTTTTCCTGCAACTACTATTCACGGTGACAGAACACAACAGGTAAAGCCCACCATGATGATCTGTCATGAGCTAAGATTCGTCCAATCTGTGTGCTGCATTATAAATATTTTTAGGACCAATTTATGCCTTCTTCACTGGTGTAGTTAGTTTGGGTGATTGAATGTTAAGTGCATGATTTTTTTTCTCCATTTCATGGTGCCTGGTTCACTGCATTGCTTATACTTGTCATGTGCTTCTAAAACATGTGCGTGTGATGTATTGTTTCAATTCATATATATGCAAATAGGAATTGAAACATATTACATTGCTAGACATGAATTTATGTCGAGTATAGGAGTACAAAAAAACCTCTTCAATGTATGTAACATACACAATCTGAAAGATTTCAGCCCTGGACATGAATTTATGTCTGAGTATAGGTGAACAAAGAATGGTTTTTGATGATGATGATGATAGGTGAACAAAGAATCTCTTCAATGTATGCAACAAACATAATCTGAAAGATTTCATCTCTAGACATGAGTTTATGTCGAGTATTGGAGAACAAAGAACCTCTTTAATGTATGTAACAAACAAAATCTGAAAGATTTCAGCCACGATCATGGTGTTTTATGCATAGTGAACAAGTTTGGTTTGGGGAGGAGTTAATCGTGGAACTTCTCCATGATTCTTCTAGTTAGTTAGAAGATAAAGAAAAGCTAGGATGTCACAACTTTAAAGCAAACAATACGTTACCAATGTCTACTTCTTTAGGATGAAGTGATGCATTTAATTCATCGTTGGCCCACCCATTGGTTCTCGCTAATAAGTCTTGTCATGATAATCAAGAAAAAAGAAGGTTGGATGAGGTCTAAAACATTTGATGATTAAATGATACAAAGATGGAGTCATAGTTGTATCAGAAAGGATCAAAGGAATATAACTATCATCGTGCAATTTGTGAGAACTTTGGAGGCAGTTGCATTCGTATCATTTCTGACATTTCGAAAGAAAGCTTTGTAAAATGTGTATGCAGTGCTGATGTACCTGGATATGCTATATATGTGGATGGAATGCAAATAACCAAAATTTGCCTTTTTTCTTCATTTGTCTGTGAAATACATCTTTTGTGGGAAACATTTTGATCTTAAAGTGAGAGTTAGCATGAAACTTGTGAAAAAGATCATGTCAGTTGACGGCTGGATTCTGTTTAAAACTGATTGCACTCTCCTGAGTCCTGAGTGTATTTATACTGTTATACAAACATACTGATGGGCCTGATTTTTATATTTTACTGGGTAGGGTTAATTAGGCTATGAAGTGAAAATTTGGAATGCCTTTGTCAATATCAACGAGTCTTATTTTGAATTTGCCGCAAGGCAATGCTTACTGAAAACAGGCTATTTTGATACTTCACACAGATATCTCAAAGTAAAAAAACCCTAGGGGATGCCCATAAGTTTTTGAACCTTGGGTCTATATTCCTAATGAGCAATCTGTATGTGTGTACTTTTAACCATTTTCTAGTGTTATCATACTGTTATCTGTTGCGGTGAATTTGGATTATGTTTCTTCAATTTTTACCGTATGCAAAACATTAGTCTGTCAAGCTCATCTCTAAATAGATTTATTATGTCGGCTCAGTTTGATACATTCCGGATGGGTGCAATCAGAGAAAACCATGAATATTGTTTGTATGGTTTGCGAAAATGTTAATACTGCTCATATATTTTGGTTCCAGTAGTTATTTCTTTTTCTTCCCTCAATACACTTTCTGTCAGTAGTAATTAAAACTTGAAAATTAGGTCTTGAAGTCCATTAACTCAAATCCTGTCTAATCATGTTTGCAGGAAAGAGAGTATGCTTTGAGATCATTTAAAACCGGAGTGACACCAATCTTGGTGGCAACAGATGTGGCAGCACGTGGGCTTGACATCCCCCACGTTGCGCACGTGGTCAACTTTGATCTCCCTAATGACATAGATGACTATGTTCATCGCATTGGGAGGACAGGTCGGGCTGGTAAAACAGGATTGGCGACTGCATTTTTCAATGAGAACAATTCCTCCTTAGCAAGGTCATTAGCAGATCTGATGCAGGAGTCGAACCAAGAAGTGCCTGCTTGGCTTTCCCGTTATGCAGCTCGATCCTCTTATGGTGGGAAGAACCGTCGTTCTGGTGGTCGCTTTGGTGGCCGTGATTTCCGGAGGGATGCTCCTTTTAGGGGAGGAGGTGGAGGTGGTGCAGATTACTATGCGGGTAGCAACAATAATTACAGCGGATATGGAGCTGGGCAAGGTGGGTATGGAGGTGGCTACGGTGCTGGTGCAACTAGTGCATGGGATTAGTTATTTACGGTACTTGTTTTCCCCTAAATTATATTTGAGATAAAGGAGCAGATTTTTTTCCATAGGTAATGATTGATTCATTGATGTATTAGTCCGTCATGATTTTCCCACAGTTGGAAGTCTTTGTTGATGGTTATGAAGGTAGTTGTGTGTTGATGATACCAGATGATACCAGAACGATTCAACAGGTTAGGCGAGGCTGTGCAACAGTAAATGGTTGCAGGTGGATGATGGGGGATTGAAAGCAACTAACAATAGGGCTCACTCTTTTTGTTATCTTCTTTTAGCCTTCCATTGTGTTATAGGGTGGTGAGGGTGATTTGGATGTAGAGTATGCATGGGTCACTCATTTAGTCATCTTATTTACCCTTGTAGAATACATAGTTGAGTAGGTAAAAAGTTTACTTTTTGGATGTTCTCGTTTGATCTTTCCCAAGGCTGTTTCTGTTGATCTAGTTTGACGGTGGGGATCATTGGGTATGGTCCTATTTTATGTTATAAGAACTATCCCCTATTAAAATGGTGTTCTTTTTTCCCTTGTAATATGGTCAGGGTGACATATTGAAAGCAATTTTTGGGATTCATTTGGAATGGTAGTGACGTGAATAGCTTTGGGTTCTTGCTTTGTTGGCCGTCTTACATTGACAGTACCTCGGTTCATGCTGCTTCATAGGTAGATGTTTCAAGACATGTATTGAGAAGACCGGCTAAGATGATTCATTTACCCTGAAAATTTCAAGTTTGTGATTGGTACTCTAATAGCTGGCCAAAGCTATTTTGAACATAAAGTGATTGCCAAATGTTGCCATGCATCTTATAGCAGCACGGAAAATGCTGAAATACTTCTATACCCTCATTTGCCCCAAGTTGTTTTACTCTCAAATGTGTTCAAGCTGATGAAACCATGGCAAGTTGTTGTGATAGAATTGATTGTTGCCCTAGTAATTATAACTTGTAAAGTTGCATGCAATCCTACTTCACCTTGTGATCTTAGAGTTTTACGGTATAATATAGTAACAAAGCTCATGTTGCTAAACTATCTGAGCAGAATGTTGCCTGTGAATATCATGTTTAATGTCGTCACCAACACATCTCCAAATTTTGCAACTTTGAGTGGCCAAAATCTTATCCAATTTAGTTGTGTATATCCAAATGATATTAGCAACCCAAATTCTAGACAGCCTGGGGATTTGCTGCGGCGGGAAGGTGATTAAAGAGGGGTTGCCTCTCCCCCCCTCCAGGCAGCAACCGGATAGACAGTGTCTACCCGGGCTGTCTCTATTAGCAATGACAGCCTTTTAATGATGAAGTGTGATATGTCTCCACCATTACATTGCTAGCAGTTTCAACAACCAAAACATTGACCAAGAAATAATAAATGTTTTTTTATTGGTTGATTTGATTAGACAAATCTCACATAATCAGCAATCGATTGAACTGACGAACAATAGGTTTGTTTGTTGCCTTAGGTGGGCTTCTGCTACCACTAATGTCAATGGACAACAAAACAAGGTCAAATAGCTTGCTTATGTTATAAAAAATATGGACAAGTCAAAAGAAAATTTGTGCAATTTAGAATCTTCATCATTAGCTTCAATAACAGTGTGTTGAAGACCATTCTTGAGAAGTTAAATATGCTTGCAAGATGCCTAAGCTCAACTGTGACCTTAGGGCTTGTTTGGTTGCATGGATGGGAAACCCTTCTCAAAGGCATTTTGTGTGTAGATTTTTTTTTTTGCTGTCATTCTGCCCTGTGCTTGAATTCCTTGTAACCAAGCATATTCGTAACTAATTAGAAAGTTTTCAAACCAACATATAGATTTTTGGAGAAGGTTGTTCTACAGATGTTGTTATTACTATTAGTAGAATGCAACCAATAATTTGGGCGCCTATGAGCCAACCAAACGTTAGTTACTAATTTCATTTTTAGTCTAAATCGTTCATACCACCAAGGATGTAGGACTTAGTATGATTATGTAAAATGATGAGATAATATTGCAAGTCTAGATCGTCTATACTGGGATTTAGAGAACGTGTTGTAACCATGTTTAGGGATTAATTTGGTATTCCATATAATATACCAATTCTAATATTGCTAATTTCAAAAAATAGGGTTGTGTTGCTATGGATTGATGGATGAATTTTTTTAACCAAGGTGAGGATAAAGTCATTGTGTTATAATTTTCTCACCACCACTATGGCGTGGTTATCTCATTCACCTTGAGTCGTTAAAGTTTTCACCATTGAAGATGAGATATCAACATTCATTTTCTGGCACCTATTTGATTATATATGTAAGCTTTTAAATAAAAACTTTCTCATAATTTTTATATTCAAAATTCAACCATTGGGTCATATCTCATTTTCTCAAAAATCAAATCTCAAAACGTATTAAATTGTCATGATAAGATCTCGACTGTGAAGTCATATTTAGTATTTAGGGGATTAAACTTTTAGAATTACAAGAGAGGAGATAATTTTCGACCAAATAATACAAGTATGGAAACTTACACAAGGAGGTGGCCAGTGGCTACAAAGTATTAAGTGTTTGCCTGCCAAATGCATGAGACCCCGGAAGTCTATTATTACTTTTAAAAGCATTTGCTATTAACCAAAGGCGGCGACAATTATTTGGTACCATAGATTCCTCTCATCCACATTACCCATCTAATTTTTTTTCCCCCACATCATGCACTTTCTGTTACATACTACCCATAAAAGAAAAAAACTTAAATCTTTCTTCCCTCCCAAATTTAAAATGACCGAAAACTCATTTTCCCTTCTCAACTTCCTCTTGTCTTCTTCGATCATTCCTCTTCTCGTCATCATATATGATCTTTTTCTTCTTCTTCTCTGAATTTTTTTTCTCATTTCTCTTACCTCCCCATCCGGGGGCACCCCCAAATCATCCCTCGCATATTCTTTCCATTCCGTCAAATCAAAATTGAAGACGAAGTCGAAGAAGAAGAAGAGCTGGAGCCTTTACTGGATCTCGACCTTGATTTCGCCGTCGCCCCACCCCCTTTTCTTTTTCCCCTTGCACTTTTTGTTTTTTTCTAGCCCATGCAGCGGTCTGTGCGAGTGGGTACCCATCCTCGCACAGGCCGCCGTGAGGGCAAAAAACCTCGCGGAGGCACATGCGAGCGGAAAACTCGCAGTCGCGGAGTGCGAGTGGGGTACCCATCCTCGCACAGGCCACCGCGAAGGCGAGACCAAAAAACATAAAGTGCGAGGGGAATGAGAAGAATGAGAGGGAGATGGGTGACAACCCGTGTGAGAATAAGAGGGAGTGAGAGAAAAATATAAGGGGAACTAATAGAGAGTGGGAAAAGAAGATATAGTGAGATAATTGAGAGAGGTGAAGGAGAAGAAGATGATGGAGAATGAAAGGAGAAGAAAAAGATGGAGAAGGGGCGATAGTGGCTGTTGTGGGTGTGGCTCCATCATCTCTACCTCTCTCTGTCATCAGTTGTCTATCATCATCCCTCGCAATACGATTGCCTCCCTTCCTCACTAGCCCCTTCCATGCTGTTGCTGTTGCTCTTGAGAATAGAGGGTGAGAAAATAAGAAAATGAATAATGGTTTAAATGGGTAGTGTGGGAGAGCAAGTAAAAAAATGGATGGGTGGTGTTGTTAAGAGAAAGTTGTGATGCCAAATAATTACTGCCTTAACAAAAACGTGATTTCTCTTAGATCTTCACATAAGTTGGACACTCTTTAGAGAGCATTGAAGTCCTAGACTATTTGAACGACTACAATTCCAATTGAGGAGTTGATTGAAGTCCCAGACTACTTGAATGACTACAATTTCAATTGGGGAGTTGCTATGTGTATCTGACTATTTGGCTCGGTTGCACAAACTCTTTGTTGCCCCGACATTGTGAGATATTTCGACTTTGTTGCACCAACTTTAAATATGTAACATTGACTTACCATTTTCTCAATAAAACACAATTTGGTGGTTAAATTTTCTCGTTTATAAGCATTAATTTATTTTTGACTAAAAAATAAAAAGTAAATGTATAGATAAAACTAAACTTTAGTAACAAATTCTTAATTTTTAAATTTGCGTACAAACATCAAAGATACACTGACAATCGTAACAAGTTCTACAATAAATAGTAAACACTATGATAGGTTGTATAATAGAAATAAAAAATGCATCTTAAAAAATCTTCTAAAACCACATTGCAAACAAATTCTCTTTTCTATACATTTAATCTAAAGTGCAGATGGGTACAATTCATTATTCGAATACTTTCTACAAAGTCCTCAGTCAACAACATTAGTACTCTACTTCTCTTAGTAATTAATTAAAGTTGTTTTAAGATTAATAAAATGTGATTGAGTACACCAAACAATTTTTAAAAATTAAATCTAAAAAATAAAGTTGATAGCATCGAGGTAAACAGTCGTGTACACATAGCAACTCTCTTCAAATTTAGTATACTCGAAATGTTTGGCCATGATGAATGCTTATAAGAAGTTAAAAAAAAAAAATGAAACTTTAAATAAAATAGGAAAAGTTAAAACATGGATGAACGGCCCTTTAATTATGTCTTAATTTATTTGTATTTTAATTTCTGGCCTGCCAAGAGTTGACTAGGAATACTTATAATATTCTGATATGCTTCTTGTCTTGTGGTGACTAAAAAATATGAATTAAAGGCTAAAAAAATATGAAATTCCATAAATAAATAAATTTTTTTTATAAATAAAAGTAAGAAATAAAGAGCACAGAAATAAAAATTGAGAACTTGATGAAAGCAATGAGTACAGCCATTGGCTTCAGTTACAAAGTGTGTGAGTGAGAGAGAGGGAGCAGAGAAGAGAAGCATTTCCCTTTCACGTTTTTTTAAGCCGTGGTTCTGTTTGTGGTGTGTGTTAAGCTCTGTTTTTACTGCTCTGGGTTTCAATTTGTGGAAAAAATTCGTGATTGGGTTCAACATTTGAATCTTTGAAGAGTTCGATCTGAGGCTCTCTTCTGGATTGGATTTCTTAGAAAGATCGAATTTTTGCATGAATTTTCTGTTGGTCTGAGATGGAAGCGGTGGAAACTTCTTCAAGTGGACAGAGGGGTGTCCGAGTTCAAGCTCCACTGGTAAATATCTGTCTGATCTTCTCTAACCTTGTTTACCCTTTGTTTTTCTTTCAATTTAAGCGTTTTCAGAGATGCCCATTTGTTGTAATTGATGTTTTTATTGATTTTGGGGAGATCTCAGTCTCAAGTTCTCGTCTTTATGGAGGACGCCCAGGTGAATTTGCAGTCAATGTGGGAATTCTATATGAAAAGGATGATTGGGGTTGGGTTTTTTGGGTGATGGGTTGCAATTTGGCAGTTCAATTAGAATTTTGTTGTTGGGATTGGTGGGTTGGGAACCTAATTTAAGGGTTTTGTAAAGCACAGGAGTTCCACATTGTTCTGTTGCATTGATGCAGTAAGGTTGAAGGATGGGTATGAATGTTTGGTTTTTTTTAGTTTATTTTTTAATTTTCAGTTGAATTACTCAAATTGGGTGATACCATTTTCAACTTTGGAAGCCAAAGCTCCCAATTTGTGTTGTTTAAGTGTGAAAGTTGAGTTTTGGTTTATTGACTTTGACGTTTGGTTTGGAGTTTTTGATATATATGTCACATTCACAGGTCTAAAACAAGATAAGGATGTGATCTTGTAGGTTATCTAGCTTGTTAAGGAGCCATTTTAGGTCGGACAAAATTTCTACAGTAAATTTGTCTTTGACATGATTTTTGTTGTTAGTAAAGATGGGGTTTTCACCTTCCCTAACTGCTGGTGTAGGCTTTTCAATTCATTCTAGCTTCAACATTCCTTTTTCATTTTTCCATGCAAAACAAGAAACTTAACTATTACTTTACTCGTTTTCTTATTCAACTGAGTCAACTGACCCATGTTGTATCTGGTTTCTACTTGGTTATTTGTGACCCTCAAGTTGCACCAATTTTCTAATTTCAATTGCCTTTGTTATGCTCGCCGATTAACCATACTTAAAATTAGTTCATGTCTACTTATCAAACCATCTTAATGCTGCTTTTTATTTATTGTCTGAACAACTGTATCTAATCGCTGGTATGGTATTCTGAGTTAACTAAAGATATAGCATGATATCAGGAGGTATGGGATAACAAATCCACCTTAGAAGGGAATAGCCTTACTAGAGCATCGACCACTTGAAATTAGTTCATATTCTAATATGTCCCCAACAAAGCTTTTCATTGGAACAATTATTCAAATAGCTCAACTGGTATAGATTGCAATAGATTTTATTGCTTTCCAAAAAAAAGCTTTTCATTGGAGAACCCCCCTGACAAACATTCCCATGAAACCTCTGACCTTTACAGGCTTTTGGGTGGGAGCTTTGCGATGGTGTTAACATGGGAGGCCCGTGAATTTTCTAGGTTAAGGAATACGGATATGGTGTTTCATGATGAAGGAATGTGTCCTTGTCTATCCTAGCATAGTTGAGGTTCATCTATGGGAAACTAAGACAAGACAGTTTGAATAATTGGCACTATTGGGATTTTGTCGCCTTAGTCGAGCTTGTCTCTTTTCTCACCTTCTGTTGTAAGAGCTCAAAGATATTGCTTTGATGCTTCTCAGTGATAGAGTTTAGGTAGGTTTGAGCTCATAGCTCATTTGGTCTTATGCTTCGCAACTCCGTGGTCCTGGGTTCAAATCCAACTCACACTGAGCAATAGAGGCCACGTTTGAGGAAGGCACTCCTTATCACATTTACCCTACTTATGATATGTGATACCCGAATTCTGATAATGTTGCCATGTTGGTTTTGCACATAGGAGTGGTCCCGTGTCTATGATTGTACCCAACCTTTGAATAGGTTGGGACTGCTCACAAGAGCTATTTATTTCATTTATGGTGAATGGTTTATGTTGGAAGGAAGATGGAATTCCCATATGGAAAAACATAAGTTTTGCTAAGGCTATCATTACTGACTCGTTACTCTTGGTTGGGTTTAAAGTCAAATTTGAGTAAGCTTAACCATGAGAAGTCTACAAAGGAGATAAATTTCATGGTGTGGGTTGCTTGCCAAGCCAGTAAGGCTAATGTAGTGATACCCAACTCGAAGGTGCTTTGGTCTGCAATAAGACCTTGTAATTTTGAACTGCATACAAAATTATCTGCAAACCTATATGAGTGTCAAAGAAGTTCTTGGTGGTTTTTGTCTGACGGCTTGTTGATTTGGATAAGCATTTAACTTGATCTGTTCCATTTTTCATACATTTATTAACTTTTCTCATTGAGATTAGCATCCCTCGTGTTTTTCAATCTACTTAGACAAAGTCTCTAGATAATGAAGTTCTTCTATTGTTAACCTTGTTTGTGGAATTATGTTTTCAATCTTTTTAATTTTTTTTTAATTTTTAATTAAACCTTCAAAAGGGAGGAACAACTTTGGGATGCCAGACCTTTATTAACTTGCAATAAGGTATCCGAAGAAAAAAAAAGAATATAAATTTTACAAACCATCTTACCTACGATCCTACGAATATATGTTCTTCGCACTTTATCCAGCCTCAAAAGAGCCTTTGGTCTTCTGGGGAGCGAAAACTATCATAAATCCTGGTTTGAGCTTGTGCTTGCGCTAGCTCATCACCACCTCATTAACCTTGCAGAACACATGAATGCACGCTACCTCCATACCTCAGATCAACTCATGAATCTCAGCCAATGTATTCTCTACCTGCCATGGGATTTTAAATTTGCCAAGCGCTTTAGCTTTCGTTCATTATGTGAAGGCAGATAGGTCCCGCTGCCTTGCCTCTTTTGAGTTTCGTTTTCTTGGCCTAATGTTCTTCTTTTCCCACCCAACGTTTAGCCTTTGTTGATAAAGCGGGGTTCCTCCTGGCGGGGGCTACGTAAGGAATGCCCGGCCATGAGACCAACCTTTTACAGACGTTGAGTTCGATGGAATGACACATTACCTGTTTGCACAAATTCGCACCCCATCTAAAAACGCCAGAACCTCGCCATATTGTTCGAACCATCCCCAAAGAATTTTTGCTTGCCATCACACACTTCCCCTCTGCGCATTTGATGATTGTGCCTTCCGCTGCCTTATTAGTCCTCGATGAGCCATCCATGTTCAGGGCAAACCAACCCGGCGGCGGGAACTGCCAATACAACACACGCATCAGTTTAGTTCTGATCAGATACACTTGCAGACCCAACAACTCCAATGGCAATTTGTTCGAACTACTTTGTTTTGGAACAAAAATAGAGGACCCAAGTCGCAACCGCTGTCTTATTCTAACAATTACAAACAACGAGTTCGCCTGTTTGCCGTCGAACACACAACCATTTCGCTACTTCCAGAGTTCCCATATAGTGACCATTGGTGTTAGGAAATACAAGACCCCCACTTGAGAATTCACATTTGCCCATCTAAACCAAACTCTGAGCTTAATGGTGACTTCGGCCGGCCTGCGCAAATGAATCCGGACAAGTGACTCAAAATGAGACCAAACACTGTCTGCCATATCACCTTCGACAAAAAGATGTTTGATCGTTTCCACTGATGGGTGTCTATAACGCTTGCAGCGAGATACTAGGTGGAAATCACATCTAGCAAATTCACCATCCACTGGTAATCCTTTGTGTACCACTTTCCAGATAAAAGTTGAAATTTGCGAAGGAATGAGGGAATGCCAAATTTTAGAAAATAGGGGATCTTCTTCGCCATGAGCATGTAGCAGCTCATACGCTGGTCTTGTAGAAAAATTCCCATCAGTAGATGGGCGAGAGTCTACATCCAAACTGCTCGACATGACTCTGCCAGCGTACAATTCCTTCGCTACGCTTCGGTAACATGAGTCCACCAAGTCAAAATCACCCTCCTTAACCTCTCGAAGACTTGGCCACCTACCCTAAACTTCTAGCTCCATAGGTCTTAAAAATATTGCCTGAATGTGCCAGTTCTCATAAAAAAAACTAACATTCCCTCTATCCACTCGCCATGTTGAGTTGGCCACCAACCCTTTAAACATCCTATAGGTTTCTCCCACAACACACATACAGTGTTACGAGGATATTAGTATTTTGGAATATACATGGTGGGGTCAAATAGTTAACTGTGTTCAAACACCTTCATCTTGACAATCTCAACACTTGTCAATGGTTCATCTAAGAAGTTAGTGAAGTTTTGTAAGATAACATGCTTAGAGAATTTGGGTTACTTGATTAGTGAATCCTCCATGGGTAATGAGTTAGGTCCTCAAAGGGGTTAAGCAAATGTAGATCTTGCAGAATGTGATGTTGACTCGTTTTACTTTGACGACCTTATGTTTGAACAAAAGGATGATGTATTGGACAATGAGATCAATGTATTTGCATAGGCTTGGTTTCTTTATAGTTTTTTACATAATCTTAGAGGTCGAGGAAGCATCTAAGCCACACAGTGGTAGGATGAACGGTCTAATCTTCTGATCAATCAATCTGCTATGGATGAGGTTGGTGAGTCCAACATTATCTATGTTTTGAGTGGGAAAGAGGAGAAGCTACACCTACATGATCAAATTCCCAAGGTAATAAAGCCACTCTTGGAAAAATTTAGATATAATGGAAAGTTTCAATCCTGCCCATCTCGAACTTATTTATTTAATATTTATTATCATTAATTTTAATATTTTCATTAACTCTAAAATTTGGGAAGAAGATAGGAAGTCCACTATGGAGATCCCTCTTGCATTTTCCTCAAATACCCAATCCCGTACTTGTAGACGAGCTAAATATCTCAAGCCCAACTCATTAATAGTACTTGGCCATTTGCCTAGCCATTCATTATTAACATGATAAGAACAACGAACATGGTTTAAGAGCATTCAAGTGCTTTAGACTCAATGTGGTATAGAAACTTGCAGTCTATAGCGAGCTGTGAACCAGTCCAAGAAACTTGCCAAAGATTTGAACATTTTTCATTCTCTCATTTACCTCCCACGAACATCTGTGAAGTCGTATTTTTCTTTTTGCGGATTTTAAATTAATCATAATATTACTCAATAAACTCTTGTTATAATTACCTTGGGATGGGATGAGATCGGGATGAGGTCTATCCCGTCTTGAATATAAAGCAACGGGATGGGATAGGTATGAGGTACATCCCATCCCGTTCCCATTCCTAGATTTTCATTTTCCAATTAAAGAACTTTTTGTGCCTGTTGATTTGATTCTGACTCTAGCGTAAATCGATCACTCTACTGAATGAGTCCAAACGAACATGAAGAAATGAGAAGCAAGTAAAAGAATCTCTTGAGAAAGGCTACATTTTGATAAGGCCTTAATCCATGTATGGCCTGACATTGCTTGTATCAAAGAAATGTGGGTAATGGAGGATGTTTATTTATAACTAGTCCATAAAAAAATAATCGTCAAGTATCACTTTCATGTTCAAAGGTATGATGATTTGCTAGACCAACTTATTGAAACCTAGGATTTTAGCAAGCTAGACTTGAAAAATGGGCACCATCAAATCCAGATTCGAGTGGTGATGAGTGGAAGAGGAGTTTCAAGACAAGAAAATGCTTATATGAGCAGAGGTGCAACTTTGGTGGGTTAGATGGGTTCGGGTATATATCCAAGCCCAACCTAATTCGACAAACATTCCCCATGTTCGAGCCCAAATGTAAGGCCCAAACCATACCCTTATAGGGATACTTAGGTTGGGCAGTTTGATCGATTTGTTTGTTTCTATTTTTTATGACAATCTCTCAAATGAAGAATTAAATTCATCATGTTCTCACAAGTTATCAGTAAGAATAAAATAATTAAAGAAGTAAATTAGTTAAAAAAAACTAATTTCTTCATCAAATTGGAAAGTATATGGCATGATTCCCATTGTTTTCTTTGATTCTCAAGCTATTCAAGTACATTAGGAGATACCCCTTTCAAATTCCTCAGTTTCCAACTATCAAAATCCCAAACTTAATATATTGTTTCCCTTTTGCGTGTAATAAACAACTCGGCTACAAGTAATACCAAGTACCCATCTTTTGTCTAATAGGGTCGAGTTCAGGTTTGTGAGGGGATGGTTGTGCCCAAGCCCAGTACTTGAGTTGAGTTTATATGTTTAAGCTCAGGTTAGTATTGCCCAAGCTTTAAAAAGTATCAGGTTGGCGCTGACGATTTGGTTATAAAGAGTTGGTATTTTCATGGGACTTTCACAATGAACACAAGTCAGAGAATGGAATTTTCACTTCTGATGACACCTCTTCTTTGACAGCAATGGCAACCTTGTTTACTGGATCTCACACAAGTTCAAGGTTAGTTGGTAGTGATTTTAATAGTGATCATGATGTACATAGTGATAATAATTTGAGGATGGGGGGCCATCTGATGTGAGTCGATTGATTCAGTGATAATTTTCTATTTGATCAGCAAAACAAGCAATGATATAAAGGAGAGTCTGTGTGAATAAGGTAATCACAAGACAAGATACAAGCGAGGAGCTAGATCACACATTGAACACACCATCCTCATCGAAAATACACACATGAAAAGCAACCCTATCGGTCTTATCCCAAATATATTCCCAATGCCAAACCAAAGCCTTGATCTTGGCACGTGCCTTGAGCTGACTTAGCAATGCCTTTGAAGATTCTATTGTTTCTTTCCTTCCGCATGATCCAAATAGTTGCAATCATCACCCTGATCCAGAACCAGATCCCCTTCATGGAGCACCCATCCTTGTTCCAGCCTCTGACCCAATGCAGTAAACAGTCCAATTAGGACAGGGAACTCCAGACTCGGTACATATTTCTGTTCCATTACTATCTAGAGACTGGCAAGTGAAAAAGAGATGGCAGATAGATTTTGGTTCAGCTTCACAAAAACTACACCTGTTGGTGATATGCATACCCCTCCTTTGCAAATTATCCAATGTTAGGATCCCACCATGGGCAAGAGTCCAATGAAATAAATCGACTCTTGGAGGAATTTTTTTGAGCCAGAAGATCTCAATATTTAGAATAGTTGCAACACGGTGATATTAAGCTTGATATTTTAGAAGTTGGTAGAAACACTGACACTTATATGTTTATTAATTGGGATGAAAACAGTTTTGGGATAAATCTTTAAGGTCCGACTGTTGTGAAGTTGTTGGCTATCAAACTCATGGCCTATGCTAGAAATTGGTGGAAAGAGGCCTTTCGAGAAGGAACAGGTTACACCAGCCTGATATTCGCATTTGGCCTCAAATGAAAGCACTCTTGGAGGAACAGATAATTCCTCCTCCATTTCAGCAAGACTTGTTTGGTGGGTTACATGATAACCTATGCAAAAAAATTATTAACTATATCTTTGAGTACACCAAGAAATGTAACCTTTTATATAGTAGGCTGAAAATAGGAGAAAGCACATAACAAAAGGTTTGCCATCATATTAATCGGCTCTGATAGAGCATTCATAATGAACTTAAGTTGTTGATATCTGCAACATGAATGAAATATGCCAATGGCATGACAGCTCAACGGTTAGAGCTTGGCGGATGGTATCACTAGGTCATGGGTTCAAACCCAGCTTGCGGCATCTTTATGGGTTCTGGGATCCTATAAAAACCTTGCTTGCCTTTCAAAAAAAAAAAAAAACATGAATGAAACATGTAATGGTGGGGCCCTTCAACCTCAGCTTGCCTTGTGCAGAAAAGAAAAAAAGAAAAAACCCTATTGCTAACTTTTCTCCAACTGCCTCCTCTTCTCCCGCTGCCCCTCCAAAGACACTCCTAATTTGAACTTAACTTAAATTGTTCTGACTGAGGAAAATATGTACATATTCACGATGAATCTCCAAATGGCAAGAAAATGAATTTGGTTACTAAGGTACATGAACATCAAATTGGGAATATGGAGGCTTTTGTTGGCGAAATGGCGTATGATGGTGCTGAAGCAATGTGTATCCTAGTTTTGATCTGTGTCCCGTCCTCTATGAACTCTAGGTCAAGTTCTTTCCGATACCATCTATTTCGATAGCAATCAGACTCCTCAGATTTGGGGGCCTAGGAGTAAGCTCATTAAACTTAAATAAAAAAAAGGGCTAGAATCTATTTTGTGTTTAGGAATGTGTAATTAGGGGAGCACATTATAGGTAGTTTGCTTTTAGAATTTTAGGGTTTTCAGGTCATTATAATTAGAGCTCTTCTCCATGTGTTATACAGTGGATGAAGAGAAAAGAACAGGATTGTGTGGTTATTGGTAGTTGCTAATTTCTTTTGAGGGTTATTTCTGTCAGTACCAATCTACTATGGTATGGTTTATTTTCCAGCAAACGCGTATGAAAGCTCTTTTGAACTTGCACTTTTTGTGGACTTTTCTTCATTATCAAAAGTTGATGAATAAAAAAAATAACAATAGTTGTTTTCTCCAAACTCTTTAAATGTTTGATAAGCTATCGAGCATAGGAAGGAAAAGAGTAGACTAAGTCCTTTTGGGATCGATGACAAACGAAAGCTAAATGAGGCGAGATATTTCATTCCCTGGTGATATTAGATTTATTTTATTTTGATGTATTTAGGATATTTGGTAATATTAGCAATAATAATATTTTAGGTAGTATTAGAAATTCTAGTATTATTGTAATAGTCAGAGTTTCCCATTAGGGTTCTAACATTGGTTTCCTATTAGGTTTAGGTTTTTTTTTTTTTTAAATAGGAGCGTAGGTAGTTCATTGTAATAAGTTGATTGATGAAAAAAAATTTATTTCATTTATTTATCATTGATTTACTTTGTTGTTCAATTTATTTATTTGATTTCCCGCATTATCTTTCAGTTTCCAGTATTCACAAGTTTTATTCTATCAGTTGGTATCAGAGTGAACGATTCTAGTTCATTTGATTTGAAAAAAAAAAAAAAGTTTGAAGAAAGAAGTTTGAAATTAAATCATGATAGACGAAGTGTTTGTGAAGGACATGCACCTGTTCAAGGCAAAATCTAGGGCAACAAAGGCAAAGTTCGTAGAATTTAGGGCAAATATATGTCGGTTCTTTGACAAGAACAAGTACAAGGGAAAGACGCAAGCAACACCACTGTCACTGGTAGCATCATAGGGGCCCTTCCCCAACACTGTTGATGGTAGCGCAACCATTGGTCAGCTTGCCGTCCTGGTCGACTGACCTCCTTTGCCTAGTCTATCAGTCGGTTTGATCAAACCTAGCATACAAACTACGTCGATCGCACCTTCCAACAATTCGATCGCACCTGTCTCTCTGACCGAGCGCCACCAACAGACTCAAGTCAATCCATCTCAACCTAGGGGTGGACATCCCATCTTGTGATCCCGATCCCGTCCTGATTTTTTTGGGTCTTTCTGGGATTGATCAAACCCATCCTGATCCAGTCCCGTCCCGATCTAGAGTGGGATGAGATTAACATGAAGATTTTCAATCCCACCCATCCCGTCCCGAACTTATTTATTTAATATTTATTATTATTAGTTTTAATCAAATTACTCTTCTAAAGGAAAGTTTAGGATGTGTTGAAATTAAATCAAAACATCTATTTTTTGAAAATTTACTTGTTTGATTTGGTATTATTTACTTCTATTAAGGCAAATGATGGTTTGGTTTAGTTTAGTTTTGCACCATGAGTTATGCAGTTGGAGATTTGGTACATGCTCATCCCATCCCGTCCCGTGCCCATGCCTACCTCTACCTGCACAGCCGCTTGTCGACTAGCAAGAACAGTTTGGTCGCCAACCCCAGTCGATTTTACAAATCGCTTGACAACAATCCACTGTCACCATCGACACATTCGATCATCAGTCCTCATCGAATTACTGTCGAACTTGCATCTGGGTCGACAACAACAGTTTCTTGGTTGATCAACCCAACTGACCACTCCCTTGGTCAATCGACCCAACCGACTACTCCCTTGGTCGATCAATCTCTCTCCATCCATCTTCTGCCATGGAAACCAGTCAAACCACCTCCTTGCTCATCGCCCCTGCCACCCATCACCCAACCCATCGAAGCCCCCAAACTCCTATCTGTTTCAATTGAGTTGGGTAGGGATGGCAATGAGGCGGATTTGGGCAAATTCGTCCCCACCCCGCAGAGGATTGCGGATCCCCGAATCTGCCTTGAATAACCGTTTACTATTTTTTGTAAAAACCACCCCCGCTTCGTACGTGGCGGCGGTTATCCGCCTCGCTCGACCCCGATTATCCGCCAATCTTTTCCTTGAGATACTAACCATTTGACAGATCCCACAACCACAGTGAGGCTTCTCTTCATCACCAATCACCGCGAGAACCAGGTTGAAGCATCCATGAAGGATCTCCTCTTCGGGATTTATTTTACATTTTACATTTTCTGAGTTGAATGTTTTGAATTTAAGATTTTGATGAGCCTTGGTAGTGAATTAAAGCCAAGTCTCACTCTCTTAACCAACTCAATTTCTCTTCCCTTCCTCCTTTCACAGTCACTCCCCTGAAAGAGTTTCTTCTGTTCTTAATTGGCTTGTGAAACAGAGAAAATACTTTGCCTGTCTGTTTCTTCAATTTTTCTTCCCTCCTCGATTGCTCATTCACAAACAATCTGAAATCATGGAAGTCACAAGAGCTCAACCTCGAGGGAATGCAAGTCTAGCCTTTCTATCCCCTACCCAACACTCAGATTAAAGCTCGAATCATGTCGGACCTTTACAAATACTTGTTGCAGTAGTAGCTCAAAAGGGAATAGTACCAATCACCTCTTCTTATCCTGTTGCTTCCTCATCTTTCTTTTAGCTTTGTTTTCAGCGACGACTCGGGAAGGAGGGGGAGTTTAGGAACAACAAAGAAGGAAGTGTTTCTGAGGATGACGATTAGGAGGATGAAGAGGTTGAGGGGTAGATTGGTCGAGACAAAGATCTCTCTGATGCGATGGAGCTGTGCAGTTAATGCGGCCAAAAATCGGTCAAAAGCGCTATACGGGGTTGGACCGAAACGCACATGGTCGACTCGGTTGGATTTAAGCGGATCGGTCAAAATCGGTGAGTCAACGCTTAACCGGCCCAGTTGACTCGCCGATTTGTCGATCTTTATATATGAAAAAAAAACCTAATCGATCTTTGCAGACCTGAAAAAGAAGAGATTGGCTGGAGACGAAGAAGAAGTAGATCCGAGGAAGAAGAGACGAAGAAGAAGAAGTAGATCTGAAGAAGAAGAGAATCGATCAGTGGAGAAGAAAAAGAAGAATCGATCTGAAAAAGAAGAGATTGGCTGGAGACGAAGAAGAAGTTGTTCCCTCTCCTTCCAGTCCATTCGCTTCTTCCTTGATGTAACTCATGTAAGTCGATGATGATAGAGATTTCGCCTTCGCTGGGCTTGAGAGCTTATGCTGCTTCTGAAAGAAACTCTCTGATTCTGAAAAAAACTCTCTGATTTATTGGGGCTAAAGGTTTGTCCTTTATCGATTTTTCTTCATGATTTTCGTTAAAGATCTCTCCTTTTTCCTTCCTTCTTCAACGTTTTGGTTTGGTTTGGGTGAGAGATTTTTTTTTTAAATCTTTCATACCTTTGCTTCGAGATCTGATCCTATATGGAAGAAAAAAAAAGGTTGCTGCTGCTTTACGATTTCATTTGTTTTGGGTTAAAAAGGTTTGCTACCTTCTAGCTTCAAAGACCCTAAGGTTAGTCCTTTCTTTTGCTTTTCAAATTCAAATTTCCTTCAAACAGATAAAAAAGCTTGCATTGATAATTCAATATATCTGATTTGTTCCAACAGAGAAAAAAACTCTGATTAGAAAAAATATATACTTTGACTATGATTAAATTTTAAAAATATATACTTTGAAAAAAAATTGTCCGCATAATTCCGCTTAGTCCCGCATAATTATGAAAAAACGTAATGCGGTCCTGACTGCTTTACGACCTCTTTCCGCATTAACTGCATAGCGATGGAGTATGGAGAAGAAGGGCCAGGGGAGAATTAGGGATAGAATAAAATTTAGGGTTTTAAGAATAAATAAGGGTATTTCAGTAATAATGCTATATAAATGGATATCCCCGGGGCGGATTTGAAAAAATCCGTATCCGCCCCGATTTCGTGACGGATACAATTTAGATCCCTGAATCCGCTCAAAGTTTGTTAAAATGCATCCAAATCCGCCTCATTTGGGGCGGGTGGGGCGAAGATATCCGTGAAAATCCGCCCCACTACCATCCCTAGAGTTGGGGAAGAAGAATGAAAAACTTCCCCAAAGTCCCTGCTCCACTTTTTATTACATCCCTTGATCAAACATTTTTACTTAAGTCCTATGGTTGCTTCCACAAAGTCAGTTAGTACCACAACAAACTATTGTTTGTGATTCAATTATTTACCACTACCTAACAATACACTTAACATCGCAAGACAAATTTTTGGATCCGTTTGGGACTTTGAAGCTCATTTCCAAAAATTTGCGCACCACACATTTGACTTTTACATTGGATCTCCTTTTAGTCGGGGACTTATCTACGATTTTGTATTTGGTGGCTCACTTTGGCTTTACGTGTTTGGGTTCAAAGCAACTACAAAGGAAAGGTTAGAGGTCGATTTCTACATGGACACTTAGTATTCTGTTGCTGCTCGTGTGACTTCCTTGGCTTTAAGCTCGAGGACGATCTTCTTTAACTTCGGGGAGTTGATGTAATTAGGATATTTAGTAATATTAACAACAATAGTATTTACGCAGTATTAGAAATTCTAATATTATTGTAGTAGAGTTTCCAATTAGGGTTCTAACATTGGTTTCTTATGAGGTTTAGGGTTTGTTTTTTTCATAAATAGGAGAGTACGTAGTTCGTTGTAATAAGTTGATTTATGAAAATAAGTTTATTTCGCTTATTTATTAATTCATTTATTTATTGTTAATTTACTATGTCTTTCAATTTATTTTATTTGATTTCCCATATTATCTTTCAATTTCCGTTATTCCGCAAGTTTTATTCTCTCCTTTTTATTTACTATTAATTTTTTTTAACCACTGTGAAAGATTCCCTGACTGTATATCTGAGTATCTAAACTAGTGAACCACTAGCTTAGAATCCAAATGAACCATGTTATTACCAACACAAACTTATCACATTTGGTGACCCTGTCAAAGAAAACCCCAAGTTTTTGCATAATTATTAGAACATGGCTGTAGTAAGAACTGAAAGCAGCTGAGTGTCTGAAGTATTTGAACTCTGGGTATCAAATCTCACAAATGTCAAATGTTTCAGAAACAATGGATTCTTGAATGCCCAACCTTGCCTCGACTTTCTCACGTGTTAAAAAGACAACCCAATAGAAAAAATTGCTTTCTCTATCTAATCCAGTATACTTTGCATATATCTTGACACTGAAATGTATGGCAGGTTGATTCTGTATCATGCTACTGCCGAGTAGATTCAGGCTCAAAGACAGTTGCTGGAGCTAGGAAATTTGTTCCGGGAGCAAAACTTTGTATACGACCTGATATTAACCCTCATGCACACAAGGGTAAGAACTCGCGCAAGGAGAGGACCAGGATTCAGTCCCCGCTTTTGCCTGGCCTTCCCGATGATCTTGCCATTGCTTGTCTGATTCGGGTTCCTCGTGTTGAACATAGAAAGCTTCGTCTAGTGTGCAAGAGATGGCACCGACTTCTAGCAGGGAACTTCTTTTATTCACTCAGAAAAAGACTCGGAATGGCTGAGGAGTGGGTGTATGTAATCAAAAGAGACCGTGATGGAAAGATCTCATGGCATGCTTTTGATCCAACCTACCAACTTTGGCAGCCCCTGCCACCTGTTCCAGGGGAGTATTCCGAAGCCCTGGGGTTTGGTTGTGCTGTTCTCAGTGGTTGCCGCCTTTATATGTTTGGAGGAAAAGATCCACTTAGAGGATCTATGAGAAGAGTCATCTTCTATAGTGCCAGAACAAATAAATGGCACCGAGCGCCAGATATGCTAAGAAAGCGCCATTTCTTTGGTTCTTGTGTTATAAATAACTGTCTCTATGTGGCGGGTGGTGAATGTGAAGGCATCCAGAGAACCCTACGGTCAGCTGAGGTTTATGATCCCAATAGGAACAAGTGGAGTTTTATTGCAGATATGAGCACAGCGATGGTGCCCTTTATTGGGGTTGTTTATAATGGTAAGTGGTTCTTGAAAGGGCTAGGGTCTCATCGTCAGGTCATGAGTGAAGCTTATGTTCCAGAAACTAATAAGTGGACTGTGGTTAATGACGGGATGGTTTCTGGTTGGCGCAACCCCAGCATCTGTTTAAATGAGCATCTCTATGCACTGGACTGCAGGGATGGCTGCAAGATCAGAGTTTATGATGAGGCTACAGATTCGTGGAACAGGTTCATAGACAGTAAACTCCACCTTGGCAACTCACAAGCTATGGAGGCTGCTGCTCTTGTTCCTCTCAATGGGAAGCTTTGCATCATCCGTAACAACATGAGCATAAGTTTGGTGGACATTTCTAGTCCTGATAAACAGGTGGAGAGTAACCCTCACCTTTGGGAGACAATTGCCAGAAAGAGTCATTTTAGGACTGTGGTCACTAATTTATGGTCCACTATTGCGGGCCGAAGTGGCTTGAAGAGTCACATTGTGCACTGTCAGGTACTCCAGGCGTGAAAATAGGAGGAAGGATTTGAAGAGGTAAACAGATTTTGATTCCTTAGAGAAGGTCCTTTTTTCCTTAGGCTGTCATGACGAGTTTCTTGCATGCAGATACTGTTCCCAGTGGGTTGGGTTCCTACTTCCTACAATTGCCAAACCAAGCTGGCAGCTGACATGCCCCCTTGCACCATAATGATTCATCATTGGTTGGTCAAAAATAGGGTCAAGTAGTTTGTTCACATGATTTATTTGAGATTCTTGAAAATGGAAAAATGTATATTATCTCGGCGAGTGCAATGGGAGCATAAGAGAAAGTAGTGGTCAAGTATCTCATGCTACATTTTGGCTTAAGATGCAGTTAGAAGTAGAGGGTGATGGAAGTATTTGTCCAGACAGAGACCATCCCTAATGAGCATACACAGTGGAAGAAAGGAGTAATATATGCGATCTAATTTAGGTTGCTTTGCTGCTATCTGTTTAGTTATGGGATCCTACCGTGGAGTACTTGAAATTAGTTTGTGAATACATACATGATCCGCAAAAGAGATCAGTGCGAGAAATATTAGCCAAATTTAATGAGTAGGTGATGGACTGATGCGGGTAGGCATCAATCATGTTACTACCCTTTTTTACAATGTTGTTTGCCCCGCCCCTTTTTTACAATGTCGTTTGCCCCCTTTTTTCTTTTTTATTTGATTAATGCACCCTTTGACAATCTATAGCAGTTTGTGAAACCTGTTATGTGGAATCAGATTCAATCCGTCCGTGGAATCATCAATAAATCAAGTGGGCGGGGATCCTCAATTCAATAAACAAAGACTGGTATGAAGGAGATGATGAGATCGTTTTTCTCTGGCATTTTGATGCAGGAGGGTTTCTAGGGTTCCTAATTTGAGTTTCTAGGATTTTTAATTTGGGTTTGTAGGATTCTTAATTTGCTCTCAAAGTTATTTACTAAATAACTTATTCAATTTAATTAGGAGTCTTTTTAGTTTTCTTTTAGGAGGTTTTATTTTTTATTTTAGGAATAGACTGCTTATTATTTTAGTAGTTTTATTTTTCTTTATAGTAATATTTCAATTATAGTTTAGAAAGTGATTCTGAACCTAATTTGGGCCAGATTTCTGGCAGTATATTTCTTTTATTACGTATTTTGTTTTAGTATGATTATTGGGGTTTTGTTAATTTTGGTAAAATTCTAATAATCACGAGTTTTAGCTATAAAGTCCGGCTTGTGAGCTGATTTTAGAGATACCTTTGATTTGAGTAATTTGATTAAACATTAGAGATATTTCTCTGTGTTTTGAGGTATTCTCTTGTGTTATTCTCTGTCAATTATCTGTTGCTATTAGTCTGAAGAATAATTGTTATTTTGTCCGGTGTCACATTTCTGGCAGCTTCTTGGGTGTGATGGCACCCATTGGCAGAGACCTTTCTTCTTGGCTGTGGTGACCACAAGATGGAGAACCCGTAATGAGCAATGTTAGTCTTTTCATTTCCGTTTTGGCGATAGGTGCTGAGTGTCAAAGTATTGTTGCTTCAATAGCTGCTATTTGGTAGACATGGCAATGAGAAATCTTTACTGCCTTGAGAAAAGGCAGGGTCTCATCTATGTAGAAATGGTGGAGAGAAAAACTTATTCTGTATGTTTGAAATAAACTGTTGGAGACGATAAGGAGCTGTGCCTGTCTTCTTGTAATTCTTTGAAGAAAGTAATGCAACCTGGAACAGTGGTAATCAACAACATACGAGGATTTACTCGTCTCTAGCAATGTATGGAGTAGATAATGGAGGTTGAGTGGATTGTTATAAAGCTATTACTAAGTTCTTGTTATTAAGGGTTTATATGCTGAATTTCAGGAAAGGATCACACATCAGAGTTAAGATGATATTTACGGCCAAACTTAAAATGCATTAGTCAAAATCCTTGATGCAGCAAGAAAAATCATCAATGATGGTGAAGAAAAAGGGTGCATTAACTAGTCAAAGACGATTGTGAATACCTATCCCAAATTAATGAATTAGTTTTAATGCTTTATTCAAAGATGAACATATATTCATATGTGCGGTTAATAGAAGGAAAGCCAATCATTCATAGCGATGTAAGGTATTGAAGGCCAAGATGTAAATTACCCACTCAATCATCTTATTCGTGCAAATGGAAGAGAATTTTGTAATGCTCACCCCAAGTCCTCGGGTAAAAAAATTCTGTCTATTGGTTAATCTCCTGCATTTTCAAATCTGATGGGGGCTGCTGAAGCCATGTCAGAGAATGGTTCCAGTAAAGAAAATGGGAGGAAGCATGTAAGCAGAAATGCAGACATGGACTGGGCACACAAAATGAACCACAGCTGATACAGTATTGCTAAAATGAACTGCACTTGATACAGTAATGTTTTCCATCTATGCAGATCCAAATATTTTGTTTCTTGCACTTTTCTGAGTCACATCTGTGCAGATACATATATTTTGTTTCTACACTTTCCTGAGTGACTAAGAAAAGTGAAGCCACTTCCAATTAAATCCAAAAGCTCAGTTTTTGCATCCCCATTATCAATCAAGCTCTACATGAATAAATTAATTACATGTTATTTGTCGCCAAGTAATATTACATACATATCATACAGTTCCATAGCAGATCCACAATTTTTCTTCCTTTTGGATCTCATATTCTTTGCTCTTTTTATCACAGTTTGGAGTTCCAATTTGTATAATTTACACTGTACACCTAAAAATTCAACTACATGTTGAACTAAATGAGATAAGAACCAATCAAAAAAGCAAAATACTTTTCCTCCCTTGGGCATCATGGCCATTCTTTTTGTATAGAAACAACAAATGATACTTCTAAGACCTGATCATTAAGGTTTCGAGAACAGTATGGTTCTGTTTCTTTCTACAACATTAAACCAGTAGGGGCTCCATCAATAGTTTTGAGTTAGTTGACTGAAGATCCATGGAGTAAGTAATCACCACCCCAAGAAGTGAACAAAATGCAGGAAACAGACCCAAACCATATCTTGTAACGGATAGACAGCCAACAATTGAATGACAGTTATTGATACTTGAAAATGAACCTGCAAAATGAGGTTTGTGCTGTCAAGAGGCATTTTTGAAGCAAAATAATACAAACCTTCAGCTGAAAAAAGTGAACAAGATCAAAGTCCTATTTTTTGCAAGATACAATGTAAACTATAGTCAGACCATAGGTGTATCCCGCGATAAGTATCGGCGTGGCTTAGAAACTCTTACATAGAATTTAAAAATGGATAATGGTCCAAAACCAAATTAAGATGAATGTCAAATCCAAAAGAAGCAAATAATTTGCACAACTCAAATTTATAACTCATGTCATAAGTCAAAAGCTTATTATATTGGCATTAAGTCCAAGTGTTCATCCTTCAAAATTCAGAGTCTACTATCCTAGTCATGTTCAAAAATGTCAAAAGAAACCCAACATGCATGATGTAAAATGCTCAACATAGTTAAAATAGATCACAAGTCATAAACAAAAAACAAAAGGAATCCCAACAACCCTCATAGTCAAAATATTCTCTTCTGGCATACAGTGTGGCCACAATGATTTGCAAGAGATTTTTGTATGAATTCCAACCAAACAAGGCAATAGAAGGGAATGTTAAACAACGGGTCCACAACTGGAATGCTAGGAACTAAGCACAATCAGTAGATGGCTATGGCCACAGATCCCTCAAGCCATAACTTGGTTATATGGAAGGAATGCAACAATAGGATATTTAAAGATAAGCCAAAACATGATTTTACAATGAGATCATTTCTTTGGTATTGGGTTACTGGAGGTTATAGATGACTTTATGTTCACTTGGGTAAACTTTGTAATTGGCATATAATTTCTAATTTCTGTTGTATTACTGCCTTAATGAGATCCTCTCGCATTTGTGGCTTTTCCTTTTCTATTAAATATATATCTGTCAAAAAAAAAAACCCTTAAATGATTTCTTTCATACCTTGAAAGCCAAAATTTTCTAATAAGCTACCGAACTAGATCAAGATCCAAGTATATAATGCGCTACAAAACCCCGCGGGACGACCATATCATGGCAGGCATAGGAGCATGCGGTGATAGTCCTATATTGAGCAAGAAACAACCAAGGTAAAGATCTACCAGTAACGGCGACCCTCTCTAATGACACTAAGGCCTTCTCGGTTAAAATCCCGTGCTTCCATTGGGGGTGTTTATGTTATGACTATCGGTGGTGGATGGAATGGTTTATAAATTACAATTAGAGTCAGAGCGAGGGAGGGCTAGATTCTCTAGTTTGTGGAATTATAGTATCACGGTGACTATGACATGATGGCTGCTAGGGTAAGTGCATGTAGCATATAACACTAATGCATTTTTAGTTAGAACCCTGCACAGCCATGGGATAATATCATGTTGGAGACAGTATGAGAGTCAACAGATGGGTATTACACCAGACGACTGGTTTTTTTTTTTCCCTTTATTAATGCTTATATATTTATCATCGGTGCAACATGAACTTTGCATCATAAAATGATAATACAAGATTTAGCATTTTCTGCAACTCAAATGTATGAGAAAGGCATCAATTCTTGAAACAAGCTCTAGTGAACAATAAAGTTTTATACCACTTACCTTCATAGGATTCAATAAGATACAAAGCAATCCCACATGACATTTTGTCCAAGAAGCTCAGTGACCCGTACACAAATGCACAACCATTAAGATCTTCTCCAACTAGAACACTTTGCATGCTAATGCACGTCACCTGTAATCACGTCAACCATAAATCTTAGCAACCGAAAGTAACAACACTCTAGAATGTAGAGACAACATAGCTACAATAATCTGATTGGCTAAACTTTGTGGGGCAAAACTTCCTATACGAGTAAAAATGCAAGGTTATGAGAAAGTAACCAGACCATTCGTATACGAGCTGGTGGCCCGATTCTAAGTGTGTCTAGTAACAAAGCAGAACCAACTCTTGTATAAAGCTTTTTAATGTATCAGCACTGAATATAGCTGCATCAGTGCTTGTTGGGTGTGATAGATATCCCAAACCAAAGGTAAGCTAAGAAGTTTAATCTTTTGATGTTACTAATAGACTATATGTTATATGGCACTTGTATCAATAAGTGTCATAAAAAAATAATGAGCAGTGCAATAGGCTAGACTCCGACATACCATCATTAAAGCATTGGCAACACCTATAGACATTGATAAGAGATACATGAGATTATGCATATTGCTGGGAAGAATGAGGATCCCTGCACCAGATACAATCCATAAAACACTTCCGGCAGTAAAGAAGGCCTTGAGACGTTCACCAGTCCAAGTCATTTCCTATAAGGTTGTCAATTGATGCTAAATGGTTACAGAAATTGTCCATAAGGATTGAAAAAGTCTGTGAAAAGAAAGTACTAGATTGAAATTTGATACCTGTAGAGCGATAGATACCACAAAGCTACAAATGTAGATGATGGCAGGTACCTATTGACAAAAGTTAGAAAGTAAAGTTATTCTCCTGAAGATTTAAAAATGACTAATTGCAAGAAGTGTTATGCTTCTTTACTTACCAAAGCCTTAGCTGATTGGCCCATGAAGAGATCATTAATGACATAGATTGCAAGAAGTGCCTGCATGATAAAGAAATATTAGTATGAAATTACCCACATGAATCACAGAAGACATTCTTTGATGTCCGTTCTTGTTACCATTATAAACCACGAAAAGAAGACATTCATCTCAAAGCACAGAAAGAAGGGTTTTGACCTGAGAAACATTTGTTACTAGTCGAGTGAGCATGTATAGAAGAGCAACTTGGTAGTATAGAACTTTCTTGAACCAGTAGACCCATGAAATTCTTTGATGTTTGTTCTCTTGAATAGCTTGTTTCAATCTACAGAATACACTTTTATGAAAATGTAAGACGAAAGTTCTAATCAAGCAGCACTAGTACTAAAGACATACTGAAAATATGCACTAAATTGTATTAACAATGGTATAATTTAATAACTTGTTGATGAAAAACTTAAGAATGAAAGAGAAATTGAGATATATAGGGGTGGACCTTGGTTCTTTTGTGCCAATGAGAAAGATGACCACAAAACAGCATCCAATAAAAATTGAAATATATGCAATCCAGCGATACTGTTCATTTAGTAGAATGTAAGACTGGGGAACAGAGAAGTTCTAAAAACATGAATTTGACTGCAGCTTTAAGGGATACCTGATTCTCTATGTCAGCACGTGTGCTGGATTTAGTAAGACTAAATACAGCGAAAGCAACTGCGAATAGACTGAGATTGGCCACCTTTGATAAGATTCAGATGGTAAAAAAAAGAAGCGGATTACAACACTGATTATACCTCGTGGCATCAGACCAATAAATGAATTTCTAAAGAATATGGGTAAAAGATGCTAACCATTGTAAAAGCGTTGCGACAGCTAGCTAGAACAACTCTGCTTGTTGCATTCAGCGTGATGCAGTTCACCATAGACCTTCAGTAAGACGAGCCACATTTTAAATTATGTATACATTTCTCTACAAAAGGAAATAACATGTATGATTGACAACTTTAGGAGGAAGATTATTACATGTGTGAAACTTGGGTAGCAGCCCAACCAATATTAAAAATTGCTGCAAATGTGCTGTATCCAACCGTTTGCATGAACAAGGAATCAGTCCCAAATATTTTGCAAGGAATGCAGCCCCCGAAAACGGAAGAAAATGATATGGCAACCAAAATAGATCCTGCACCATGCCATATTTTGAAATGTCCAAACCTGTCTATCTAACATGTGATACCAGGTAGCCATTTTGGCAGAGGAAAACGTCAACACGGGCAAAGTATTTCAATCAGTTAAAAAATCGGACTATATAAATGATCCAAAAGAACAACTCAAGTAAGCTGAGCCAAGGACAGATAACAACTGAATTTGACCATAAACCATCTTAACCATAACCAGAATGCTCCTTACCAAACAATATAATGTGATCATCCATCTATCATTCATGTCACTTGTACCAAAAGAAAACCTACTTGTACCAAAAGAAAACCTATTAATGACCTAGGCACATAGATTATAGTTCAGTTCCTTACCAAACACATTAAGATGTATCAGACCATAATAGGCTATCAGAAGATAATTTAATCATATCACATGATGTGTTTGGTAAAGATCATTCTTGTTGATACCTAACTGACGTTTCCCTTTGTATCGTGAGAAGTACATGCGCTTTTGTGCAAATCACGTTACTCAAACTAGGGGTGTAAATGGAACGGATTTAGACTGGATTATCTGAAATTCGAAGCCGAATCCAACCGATCAAATTTTTTGTTTAATAGTACAAATTCGAATTCGAATCTAATAAGTTGTGCATCAACCGAATCCGATCCAAAATCACTTAAATTTGAAATTTTATTGAAAATGTAGATATCAAATAAACATTATAATATGTTTTAGGACTTGTTTATAGGTAGGTGATAAAATGGAAAAAAAAAAAAAAAAAAAACCCTATATCTTTAATATTAATACCCATAACTAATAAAATTTTAAGCCAAATTACAAGAATATATAATCAGATTCTTATTAGAATCAGATATAATAAAATTCAACTCAGATCCAATAAGCAACCATGATTCAATTATTACATCTGAATCCTATAACAATCCAAAAAGTTCAAATCCAACTCCTGTCAATTGACAACCCGAATTCAAACAGTGTGAATAATTAAGTTTCAAAGTTACCAGCTCTCCAGCAAATATGGTTGCAAATCCATCGGCGACTTGACCCGAAAGCATAACAATTGCCGCATCCCTATTAGAATAAAGCAATCAACACATCAATCTTAAAAGACAAAACCTGAAAGATTTTTAAAATCATAAAATGATGCATATGAACTTTTTGGAAGAAAAGCAAGTTCCAACAAAGTTGATGCAATAGGTAAACTATCATGATCTTGGATAACAATTTGAAATTTCTTGAATGATTAAACAACATAATTGTGAAAGAAAGAAAAAGTGGTATATACATAATTTGTTTAAACTATGAATGATATAGTTAATCTTTACTCTAGAAATTCTATTACATTAACACTTCATACCTTGATCATTTCACACATTCAAGAAAAAGTATGGTTGCCTAACTCCAACTGCAAAGGCACCAAACACTTTCATTCTAGATATCCGATACAACATGGATACGGCAAATCCTAAAACACTAATAGTATACAATTTTCTGCAGTTAACATTATTGTATGTAAATAAAACGTCAATATCTCAAGTACTTATTATTATTAGCTATTATAGTAATTTTCTAACTTGTTTAGAAGGAAAAAAAAGTAATTTGTGATTTTCTACACATTGAGGTTTGAAGCAAGTAACAATACGGATACATCGAAACCCTTCCAAATTCCCCCCAATCCCCCTTTCCCTACCTTAGTAAAAAAACGTAATCTATGATTGTTTGTGCATTGGACAAATGAATTAATATTCATTTGTCCAATTGTAGAGATAGGTAATTTCAATAAGTTGTTAATTTAGTAAAAGTAATGATGAGGTTCAAGAGTTCATGTTGGTATTCTATTTGAGTTAATGGCTCAAGTTCTAATACTTAGGTGGATTGATAAACTAATCCTATGAATGGGATAGTAATTGGAACTTTTTTTTTTCGAACTCATGGTTTTATATTAGTATTAATTTCTACATGCATTTAGACTATTATATACACTTTTGACCGCTATACCTCTTGCATTAACAACCATTTCCAACAAGGGATGGTTTTAAATCATATATTTCCACATTTGTGAAATTGGGCTTCTGTCATCTCCTGTGTTTCCCCATGTCTTTGTCACAACTCACGAGCCACGACATAAAGGATTCATTCTCAAATCCCTAAAAAACAAAATCAATCTTTTCTCAAATCTTTCAAAACAAGAGTAATCACTGATCAACTAAATGATTACGGCCTATGCCTTAAAGTAAAAGACAACTAAAAGAAATCAATGTAATGCTAAAAGGAAATAACTGAATAAACTAAGCAAACAAAGGAACTTTTTTTGTTATCAGAAAAGCAATAATTTGTATTAATGGAGTGTAATAAGGGTTAGAAAAGGGAGAACTACACATTCCCAGTTAAACATAGAAGAAGCAAATTTGAAATCTCTGAATATGTCCCAATTAGAGCCCCACAACCATAGAGTGACTTTTATATCTATCCACGTCTGAGCAGTTGATTTATGTACATTCTTGAATACTACACTATTCCTTTCTCTCCAAATCGACCAAACAAAAGCATGAATAAGTCCATCCCTGAGCCCGTTTACCAAAGGAAGTGAAGCATGGCTGAATACTAGAGGCTGCTTGCATGCTTTCTACCCAAACCAGGAAAGGAGAGGGCTCTAGACCAAATCTCTGACACCACAGAGCAGAAGAGGTGATTTTTTGCATTTAGGTAGAGTTTGCCTCTAAACAGGTGAACTATTGTAGACATATCTTCTATACCAAATAAAATTTCTTATATTTCTGATTCATTTGATAATACATGTTGGGGTTGTGAACTTAAAAAAGGTTGAATTGGAAGACTATGCACTTATGGTAAAAACTGATCGATTCACTTTTGGAGAGATGTTGAAATTAGCATATAGCTAATATCCTATGACATTTCGAGGACTTGGTCTCGAGTAATACCACTGGTGTTTTCGCTCTTAAAAGAAGACCGAAATAATTATTTCCCAAATACAATGTTTGATTTTCAAGACAGTTAACTGCCACTAATACTGGACATCTTACTTTTCCAATGATTTTCTTGAGAAATTCAACATTCCTTATGAATAAATATGCACTTATGGTAAAAACTGATCGATTCACTTTTGGAGAGATGTTGAAATTAGCATATAGCTAATATCCTATGACATTTCGAGGACTTGGTCTCGAGTAATACCACTGGTGTTTTCGCTCTTAAAAGAAGACCGAAATAATTATTTCCCAAATACAATGTTTGATTTTCAAGACAGTTAACTGCCACTAATACTGGACATCTTACTTTTCCAATGATTTTCTTGAGAAATTCAACATTCCTTATGAATAAATATGGGGACACATTCTTTTTTTTTTCTTCTCTGAATCACTAAGAAAGTTCAGGTGAGTGAGCATCTCACCAAGCTTAAGAGAACATAACACATACCTTGGCAATACCTCAGATTACGAAAACTGAGCCCCAATTAAGCACGCATACATGAAAGTGAACCTCAAAACATTTGAAGTGATACACCATCGTCAGAGAAGTGAAGTGATTTTACTGTTGACTTACTTGCAAGAAGTCACTATATTAGTTGTTGAACACCCTAGCATTTCTCCATATAGTTAAGGCATTGAAGCGGAGGCGAGGCGCATGAGCCTGAAAAAGGCCTCCAGTTCATCCTCTGCATTTATTTCCTCCAGCATCCTCTTGACACTGCAATCTCTTGTGATTCAAAGTCTCAAACCCTAAATGGCTATCTAATAATAGAGAGTGGGCTTTAGGCTTTGGCTTATATATTTATAGTCCAGTAATATAAAATTTTACTTATAATATGTAAAAAATGACTTGTGAATATCTAAAGTTAAATATAAAAGAATAACCATGTAAATATGCCTCAGGCGTAGGCGGACTGAGGCGCACAAAGGTGGACACCTTATTTCATTGCACCGCCACTGCCTCACATTAAGGCAGATTCCTGTAAAAATGCCTTGAGGCACGCCTAGGTAGTCACCTTGACTACATTGACGTCACTCATATAAATAAGGCCCCTTACCAAGTTTCCCTTGGTAGAAAAATCCCTTTGATTACACCTTTTGAACCAATTGATGGATATCAACAAAACTAGGCATAAGAGCATCTCCAGCGGATAGGTCAACCTCAAACTCAAAAGGCTGTAAAATGGGTGGAACCATTTGAGGTTGAGAGTGGGTGCACAAACGAGCTGCTTTAAATAAATCTTCACATGCATGCAAGACAGTCTTGCATGTGTGGTTTTTCCAACCTTTAAACAAAGAAACCTCATAAAAATTCGTTGAAGCTATGCACGCAAGGCAGTTCTGCATATGTAGCAACCTCAAACATGTTGAGCATTGCGCCATCCTTTGGATCACGAATATGCAACTTCAACGCTCAATGACTAAATCAAAACCCGAATTTAGTTTTTGAGTTTTCCCATGGATAATGCTTTAATGCCTCCATATTCACTGATCAAAATATCCAAATATCAGTTGTATATGCCCATTGAAAAAACAGATGTAAATCTTTCCATGTGTACTCCACACAGGCTGCATGTGTAGACAATAATTTACCCTGCTCGACAAGATTATCCACAGTCAAAACGTGTCCATGCGCAATAATTTACCCCACAAGGAAATTGGCTAGGGGAGAGGGAGGCACCCGATTTCTCTGTATCATCACATTTTTTTAGTTTATCTTCCGACTCTGTTTAAGCCAAAGATCTTTTTAAAGAGGTTATGAAATCATAAGACGAATTCATTCATAAGATACTTGTCTTATTATCCCATACCCAAGTATCCAGCTCAGAATGAAGTACCCGAAAGGTCCAATCAAGCGAAGTATAATGGGATTTCGAAGTCGTTTATCCACTGTCAAAATCTGAGACCTTTCCACTACCAAAGGATAGTCTTGTGGTTAAGGGGAGAAATACACGTAAAAACTAACAATGTAGGCACTGTCAGTCCTAAGACTCCCCTTCCACATATGATCATGCAAACCAAAGCTTCCAATATGATGATGAAATGGACAATGATAAAACCTCCAGAAGTAAAATAAATAAATAAAATTCAATTTAAAAGTCATCTACTAGAAAAAAAAAATAATAAACAAATAAATAACTAAATCAAAGAATCACATTGCACCAACAATACATTTTTACCCTACAAAATAAGAAACGTCACTTAGCATGACCATAAGAGTTTTCAATTTCTAACATGAGTTAAACACTTGACCTCATTCAAGAGTCATAGTTTTATCATCATCATCAAAGCCCATTCTTGATACTCTCGGGGTCGGCTACACGTATTTTGGTTCTCCAAGCAATGCGGCCTTCCCACATATCCTCATCTAATCCAATCTCAAGGATGTCTTCCTTCACTGCTTTCATCCAAGTTTTCAACGATCGTCCCCTCCGTCTACACCCTCCATTAACTTGCCAATCTAGACATTTTCTAATTGACGTCGTGCTTGGTCTACTCTGCACGTGACCAAACCACGTTAATCGCCTTTTATCGAATTTTGTCCTCTATGGGCGGCGGCGCTACACCTAAGTAACTCCTAATTATTTTCTTCCAAATTTTATCCTCATGGGCTTTACCATACATCCATATTAACATACACATTTCTGCTACCGCCATCCTATGCGTATGTTGTCCCGTAGTAACCCAACATTCAGAACCATCGAGCATAGCATTTCTCATTTAACCTTGCAGGCATCCTTCTATCACATAATACTCCTAACGTCATTATCCATTTATTGCAACCAACTTTAATCCTATGATCTACATTTTTTCCAATAGCCCCATTCTTTTGAATTATTAATCCTAGATATCGAAAAACCTCACACTCTGAAACCTCCACGCATTCCCTCTCAATTGAATTACTCCTCCATCGTGATTCACAATCAAAGTTGCACACTAGATATTCTGCCTTCGAACGACTAATTATAAAACCCTTACTCTCTAATGCCTCCCACCACTTATCTAATTTTCGACCTAAACCTTCACTAGTCTCATAAATTAAGACAATATCATCTGCAAACAATATGCACCAAGGTACATTGTCTCGAAGACGTCTTGTCAACTCATCCATGACCAAAACAAAGAGGTATGGACTTAAGGCCGACCCTTGATATAGTCCTACTGATATTGGAAATTCATTGGACATCCTGCCTACTGAGGAAACACTTGTTACAGTCCCTTCATGCATATCCTTAATGATATCGACATAACATTGAGACATTTTCTTCATTCCAAGCACCCACTAAATTAACTCCCTGGGGAATCTATCATAGGCTTTCTCCAAATTGATAAAAATCATATGCAAACTCTTATGTCCCTCTTGATATTTTTCTATAATTTGCCCAAACAAGAAAATGACCATCATAGTAGATCTACCCGGCATAAATCCAAATTGATTCTCCGAAACAGTGGTTAAACTCCTAAGTTTTGGCTCTATGTCCGTCTCCCAAAGTTTCATTGTATGATTCATAAGTTTTATCCCTCTAGTAGTTCGAACAATTCTAAATATCCCCTTATTCTTATAAATTGGTACCACAATGTTGGCCTCCACGAATCTGACATTTTTTCTAGTTTCCAAAATTTTATTAAAGAGTCTAGTTAGCCATTGAATCCCAACTTCTCCCAAACACTTCCACGCTTCAATTGGTAATTTGGTATATCATCCGGTCCAACTGCTTTCCCTCTTCATTCTTTTCCAACCTTCTCTTACTTCTACGACATTAACTCTGCGATGAAACACGCAATTCCTCCCATCCTGTGAAGCACACCCCTCCAATTTTAAATCCCCTACACGTGTCCTATTGAGTAGGTTCCAAAAGTTATCCCTCCATCTATCTAAAATAGCTTTATCCTGCATTAAAACTCTTCCATCCTCATGCTTAACACACTTTAACATGACTCAAATTCCTAGTTTTTTGTTCTCTCGCTTTAGTTATCTTGAAGACATTTTTCTCCCCTTCCTTTGTACCTAACCTATTATATAGATCATCATACGCTCTCTTTTTAGCTTCCTCTATTGCTTTACTGCTCAACCTCTTAGCTTGCTTATAGATCTCAAAGTTCTCTAGGCATCTATCTTTTTACCACTCCTTAAAGTGTCTTTTCTTTTCCGTAATGGCTTGTTGCGCATTAGCGTTCCACCACCATGTTTCCTTATCATATCCACCTTCTCCTTTGGCCTCTCCTAACTCTTCATTCGCCCCTCTTCTTATTCGATTCGCCAAATGCTCATAAAGATTTGTGCTACTAATCTTATCCTTTGGTTCTAGGTTCTTCCAACCCTCTGTAACTGATTGGCCACCCAAAATCTTATTTCTAAATTTCCGACTCACATCTTCTTAATTCTTGATCTAACTTGTCCTTTAGCAATACGACCCTTACTCTTAAGACAAAAATGATGACTAATAGTATGGTTTGTCAGACACTCCCCTGCTATAACCTTATAATTTTTACACTGCCTAGATCGTCTCCTAACAAGAAATAATCAATTTGACCTCTATTGCGCCCACTCGCAAAGGTCACCAAGTGATCTTCCCTCTTCTTATAAAAAGTATTGACGATCTCAAAATCCTTAGCTAAAGCAAAATCTAAAATAGAAATCCCCATAGATGATCTATTTACCAAACACATAGGCATAGCCCCTCATCAATGGATTAAGTTCAGGTAACGTACGTTCTTGGAGATGAACTTGGGCAAAGATTTTAAAAACATTGTTGACAAGGGGCTGGGTCTAAAGCCCGTCAACTCATTAGCTTTATGAATTTTGAGACTTATATAAGCAAAAAATGATTGTTTCCCGTTAACCCAAGAAATTGTTTGATGAAAATTCTTCACCAATTCTTTGAAGTCCACTTTCATCTCTGAATACTTGAGCAAGATTTGGGTAAAGTTTTGTCCTCCCTTGAATTTTTACCTTTGGATTGTCATCCAAGGGAAGATCCTCACTGAAAAAAAGAGTCCAGACTCCAAATCAGCCTATGCTTTGTGCTTAAGAAGATGAGTCTATTGACCACTTACTTTGCAATTGCAATTATGTTAAAGAGGTCTGGGATGGGTCCCTCAATGAGTTCAGGGTGACAATGGTAAGCCAAGGAACAATTCCCGATTGGTTGGATTTCGAAGTGACTGTCACTTGGGAATGTTTGGTAAAAGAGAAATAGAAGAATTTTTTAAGGGAATGTATGTCTTCTCAAGAACGCCTCGTATCCAATAAGGATGATATTTGGCAATGGGACACATCTCATAAGTCCGCCCAACAGGTCACTTTTGATAGATTTAGGTTTAGTTGAGATAATGTATTGAATATTTGAATGGAACCTTTCCCTTTATGTTTCGCACTTTGTACGGTGAGAAACTCACTCCTTCGTTTCCTTTTTTTGATCATCAATAAAATTTTGAGTGTATCTTTGACCCCATAATAATAACAACAATAATAATAATAATTAATAATAATAATAATAATAATAATAATAATAATAATGATAATGATAATAATAATAATAACAACAATAATAATCTTTGTCGTAATAATATCTCGGAGTTTGCAATGGTAATTTGGTATATTCACTATATGCAGTGGCGAACCCAAGATTTTAGTTAAGGGAGGCGAAATGACAAATAATTATTAGTTGATAACAGTTGTTATCAAGGGTGGAGCTAAAATTTTTTTCCTACCCGAGCTAGTAACTAATAAAAAAATGCAACTATCAAAAGTACATTGCATATACCAAATTGAATCCAGTGTACTCCAATTTTAAGCCAAAATAAGGTCAAAATTTCGATAACCTTAGCAAGGAAAAATAAGCGTAATAACTAAAATCACAAAATAATTAGGATAATTAAGTATCTAGTTGAAGCTTAAAAATCCGAAATTTGCGAACATAATAAAATCCTAATACAATTTCATAGAAAAATGTTTATGTGCCTCAAATTTTGTATGAGTTGGCTAATGGTATATATTTTCATTGAATTGTATATTTATTATTTTAGATATTAATTTCAATTTTTTTTGAAGTTTTTATACCACTTGTGGACAAACATTTTTTTTTTAATGTTTGCAATTACATATAAAATTGTATTGAAAAAAAAAACGTAGAGGCAGGTCACAATGACAAAAATAGTAATTGTCAATAGCCATAAAAAATCATACGCACCAAGAGGACCGAAAATAATTTTTTATTAAACTAAATATTTTTTTATGTTTACAATTATTAATAAAAATTGCATTGAAAATATAAAAAAAAATTATGCGAGTAAAGAGTATTGAACTCGGGTTGTTTACTTAAAATATTAAACCTCCTACCACTGCTCCAATAAAATCATATGGAAATAGTTGAATGAACAATACTTATATTGTATTATACATTATTTAATTGATTTTTTTTGTAATGCTAAATATTTATTTAAAATATTTTGAAAGTTGTAGGGGGGGGGGGGGGGGGATGACGAGATACCCAACTCCACAACAAAATCAAAATCTCCTCAGCATTGTCTCCTAATTAGAAGCTTTATTCCGGAAAATTTTGGAATTACGTTCATAAGCACATCTGGCGTCAAAGAGAACTTACGTAGTTATGAATGAATATAAATGCTCGACAACCAAAAAAATATTGTGCTCTCAGATTAAAAATAAAACTAAATAAATAAATGCTAGATAATGAAGATGAATAGCATGCAACCATTCAAACAATGTATGCTGAGCAATAGTAAGTTTACCTTGGAGATAGTCCGATATCTGTCAAAAACACTAGGAGATAAGTAAACCAACAGGAAGATGTGATGTCATTGAGCATGTGACCAACTCCATAATAAAACACCGACAATCTCCCAAGATTCTTAGTGCCCGAACCCTCATCTTCCATAGGAGAAACCATAACCATAAAACAATAGGTATGTAATGCAAGCCACGGGTCTCCAATGTTTCAGAAAAGCCTACAAAAGGAAAACTCAATGCTTCAGAACTCATCATAGTTTACCTGTCCAACCACATAATACAAAGTTAGCAGCTAGTATAATTCAGGGATTTCACAAACAGAGGACATTGCACAAGATGTGAATTTAACAAGAAGAGCTATTGGCATGATTGTTTAAAATTACAAACACCCCCTCCCTAAATCTCCTTTTTCTGTAACAGAAGGGGTTCATTGCATAACCTAGAATCATCACATCCACTCTGCTACTAGACCCAGACATGTCAAACACTTGCAGTTTAAGAAAAGTATCCTCCCAAAATGAAAACATTTGGGTAAGGAGTTCATAAAAGTACCAATAGACATATACACAAATTGAAAAAGACCAACATACCAAGCCAGGAATGGGTATTGAACAGAAAGTGTCTAGAAGCAGAACAACAGAAACAGAAATTGATGTAAGAAAAGGTTACATACACATACGTACAATTGAATTGAAAAAAAAAAATACCACAAAAGCAAAGCCAAGAAAAGATTATATTATAGAAGCAACAGAATAACACATACATGCAATACAAGGTTGGTTTGTGTGCTTGTGATGCGAGTCAAGCAAGAGACAGAGAGAGAGAGAGAGAGAGAGGCAAAGAAGGAAACCTACCGGTCACTTTGAAATGAAGGTTTCCGTTTACTTGTGGTTAGCAGAAATCATGGAAATATATTGAATGGAATGGTAGTTTTCAAATTGGAAAAAAAATAATTAAAAATGGGAAATGAAGATTCTTTGTACAAAACATATGTTCCCAAAAACTGCAACGTGGGTGAATCTTGGAAGGTCTTTTTGATTTTGAGGGACGGAGATGGAGTTTGGGTTGGGGCCACACAACTCATTCAAACCAGCAATTCTAACCCTTTATATTCCACCACCACCCAAGGTCAAGGGCTTGCCCATACTCATCAATATATTCTTAACGTCATCCAGCGTTCCAGACTCCTACCCAAAACTAGGATAGGGTTGCTCTCAATACAACTGGTTCAGGTCGGATCCGTGCATGACCGATTCAGGGAGACATTGGTAATTTGGTAATGCCCCTATTAAATAACACCACCAATTCCACTGAAGAACACCACCACTCACTTTTTTTTTTTTTTTTTTTAGCACCACCACCACTCACTATATGAACAAAAAAAAAAAACCTAACCCCTCTTCTCTCCCTTCCTTTTTCCATCAATCACCACTGCCACCTCTCATCCCCCTCCATTCTCTTTCTTCTTCTTCATCACCACGACCACCACAATGCCACCTCTCCCCTTCTTCTACTTCTTCTTCTTCAATCACCACAACCACCACACAATGCCACCGCCATCTCTCCTCCTCATTCTCCCTTGTTCTTCTTCTTCTTCCTCTTTAATCACCACCACCACCATGATCTATCCTCATCCCACTTCTTATTCTTTTTCTCCTCATTACCACCACCGCCACCTCTCACCACCTCCTCCCATCTTTTTTTTTTCTTTTCTTCTCGTGGCATCATTCAGCAGGTGATTGTGTCTTTCAGAAAGGTGGTAGTGGTGTCCTTTAGAAAGTAAGGGGATGATGGTGTCTTTCAGTATAAACGGTGGTGCTATTTAGTAGGGGCCATTTGATAGTGATATCCTTCGCTCCGTTTGGATCGGATGGGGGTTTAAGATGGGTGGATCTATCAATATTGGGAATTGGCTCAATTCCAAGTTTACTAAGGATATAATTCCAAAATGATGTTTGTACTAAGCATTAAGCGCTCAGCTCGACACTTACAATAATGTTTTGAATTTATAGCTTGTTAAAGAAGTTTTGCTTCATATTAGAAGTAAAAATAAATACTCAATTTAAGGTGGTTCACTTGTTATTCACGTGTGTTGTAATGAGGAATACGAGATGAGAGCAATAATAATATTTATAAACAATGTGATTATGACAGATAGATTAAGAGAAAGACAATTATTATTATTATTATTATTATTATTATTATTATTATTATTATTATTATTATTATTATTATTATTATTATTACAAAAGCAATTCAACGTTTTTTCTCAATAAATATATTGCAGGAAATAAGTGAAATTAGCTAAGCCAACCCCCTTTTTCCCAACTTTTTTTTCACAAATGTTCGAATAAGATTACTTCAAAACATAGATCATATATGAGACTAGTGTAATACCCGTGCCGTTGGCACTATTGCAAATTACATCCTACCTTCACGGCTATGTCGAATACTCACATTTGGGGTTTTATTTCGATTTCTAAAAACACTTGCATATTTTTCAATGTCAGCTTTTGGTATTATTTTTCAGTTTTAGCGTTTTCACATAAGAGGATTGACAATTTTAGGCTGGGAATTGGCCTATGATATTTTTTTTATCTGGCGTACCCAACTCGAACCCAAACCCGTTGAGGTCCTATAATATTTCAAAGTTAAATTAAGGTTGTTACTATGTGCACGCACACCCACCAGTTCCACTTTCTAACACCACCAATTGAGGAACACCACTTTTATTCATTCCATTCCCTTTTCATGGAAAAAAAAACCTCTTTAACGACTCCACCTTCTCTCCTACTCTCCATTTTCTTTAAACTCCACCAACTTCCCATTAAACCACTATCCACTTCCACTATTGGTTACATTAAGGCTCCGTTTGGTATACGGTAAAAGAATGCATATGCAAAAGTTTACGGCGGTTACATAAACTTGGATGTTTGGTTGACTTTGCGGAAAACAATTATTGGAATTTGAATTCAGGACCTCTACATCTTCTAGTTATAAAATTCTGCAAAACTTCGCGGGACAAAATCTCCTACATTACTTTGCAAAACTCTCATCGCCTCTTCTTACTTGAATTCTATTCTCGACTCCTTAAAAACACCCAACCATCACCACCCCAACTACTGTCATTGCCACCACCACAACAACCATAGCCATTGCCACCCACCTCAACCACCATAACATAACCACCTTCACCATAACCGCCACCTCCACGATCACACTACCATATGCTATTAACCACAACCATCACCAACTCCACTACTACCTTCATAACCATTGTCGCCACCACCACCACAATTATCATAGCATAATTACCACCACTACTATAGCATAATTACCACCACTACTATAGCATAATCACCACAACCACCACTATCACTACTATCATTGTTGTGACCACCATAGCCACCACAACCATCCACCACCACCATGACTGTCACTACTACTCCCCCACCATTATATCCATCGAACCACCACCATTTCAACAACCACCGTCATTACCACCATGATGTGTTGCCTTTTCGTAACTGCTCCTCCATCTCTAAATCACCTCCAAATATTTCGAAGCCATAGGTTAAAAATTGAAGACGAGGTGTTTCGGGAAGGCGCAGAGAAAGAGAAATCGAGAGAAAAAGAGAGAGGTCATAATGAGTAATCCAAGTGTTGTTACCTCGAGGGAACCCGATAACAATTGTCCACCTGTTCCAGTTATAGAAGTGCAGGATAGTGGTGCTCCAGATAGCACCATTAAGCATAAAGCATTGATGCAGAGGAAAGGGTCAGATGGAACTCAAAGTTCAGGGCAACAATCCCACCAGGTAACTCAGTCAACTAGTATGTTAAATGTGAAGGAAAAGATTAGGAAGGATACTAGAGGTAGAAGCAATAATGCGCCTATTGGAACAGGGGTCAAGCAACCTCTTTTGAAGAAGTGTTATTAATGATTGACAAAATGGGATATTGGAACATTAGGGGTCTCAATGATCCCCTTAAGCAGAAGGAAGTTAGGGAATTTGTAAAGATTAATAAGTTATCTTTAGTTGGCATTGTTGAAACAAAAGTGCATCATGATAAGCGAGTAAATATCCAAAAGAAGCTCCTGGGTGATTGGAAGCGGACTGATAATAGTGACCTTATTCAAGGAGGAAGAATCTGGGTAGGATGGGATCCACTCAAGGTAACAGTTTGTGTGCTTTTAAGGTCGACAGATGCTATTTTTATGCAAGCTACTTGGCCGAATGGAGACTCTAGTATTGTCACAGTGGTATATGGCAGCAGTAATGCAGAAACTCGTAAGGAACTATGGGCTGAGATATTACAATTTTCCACTTCTAATAACCTTCCATGGGTGCTTCTAGGCGACTTTAATGCAATCATGTATCTTCAAGAGAGAGTAAGCATGGTAGTTCCTACTAATGCAGACATTATGGAGTTCCTAGATTGTGCAGTCCAAGCAGACTTACATGACTGCAGGTACCGAGGGAATTATTTCACGTGGAGTAACAATCAGGTTGGCATCAATCGTGTGTCCTCTAAGATTGATAGAATCCTAGTAAATAGCAAATGGTTGCAACAATTTCCTGATGCAGAGTCAGAATTTCAGCACAATGGACTGTCTGATCATACACCAATGGTGCTTACTATGTACAAGGACATTAACACAGGGCCCAAGCCATTCAAGTTTTTCAATTACTGGGTGCATGAAAAATATTTTTACAAGGTTGTAGAAGAGGCTTGGAACATACCAGTTAGGGGGAATCCTATGTATTGTCTTGTACAACGACTGAAGTCAGTGAAGCAGCGCTTAACTGCCTGGCGCAAGGCCAGTTTTATCACAGCTAGTACTCACATCCAGGAAACAAGGACTAAAATGGCTAGAACTCAGTATATATTGCAGAATCACCAGGTCACAGTTCAAGCAGTTCAAGAGGAAGGGCAGGCAATGAAGGACTATACTCTTGCTTCTAAGAATGAAGAACTAGAAATTTATCAGAAAGCACGATCTAACATGCTCCTTCTTAGTGACCAAAATACTGCATACTTTCATAGTAGAGTGAAGGAAAGAAGGTCAGTAAACAGAATATCTTGTATTTATAATGCACTGGGTGAAAAAGTGGATAGTCCTGAGGATATTGCAAGTGAATGTGTGCAATACTTCCAGAGCATTTTTGCAGGCAACTATGATACTGAGTATGATGACTCTATCATCAACAATTTGGACTTTGAAAATGTTCTTCCAGGAGACATGGTTGCTGAGCTTGCAAAAGAAGTTGATAGAAATGAGATTACTGAGGCTCTCTCTTCTATTGACTCCAACAAGGCACCTGGTCCCGACGGGTTCACTTCGTTCTTCTTCAAAGCATCTTGGCGTATTGTGGGAGGATGTTTTGTTAAGGCTATTCACAATTTTTTCAGGAGCTCCAAAATGCTTGGACAGGTAAATACAACTCTAGTTGCATTAGTTCCTAAAATTGCTAATGCATTTTTTTTCAGTGACTATAGGCCTATTGCATGCTGCAATGTCCTTTACAAGTGTATCACTAAGGTTCTTACCCTCAGAATGAAAAAAACTGTCCAGTTACTTGTCAGCCCAAACCAATCAACATTTATCCAAGGCAGATATATTCAAGACAACTTATTGCTTGCTCATGAGCTAGTCAGGAATTACCATAGGGACAAGCCCCCTAGATGTGCAGTCAAGATAGACCTGAAGAAAGCCTACGACATGGTGAGATGGGAGTATGTTCTTCATGTTCTTGAAAAATTGAAATTTCCTGTTATCTTCATCAACTGGGTGCGTGAATGCATTACTACACCTAAGTTCTCCATAAATCTGAATGGTTCCCCCAAAGGCTATATCAAGGTTACTAGAGGTCTCAGACAAGGATGCCCAATGTCTCCTTACCTTTTTGTTATGGTAATGGAGGTGTTGAGTGTACTCCTGTTGAAGAAGGTGCAACAAGGTGCTTATAAATTACATCATAAATGTCAGGACACAGTTGTCACTCATCTAGGTTTTGCTGATGATCTGATTGCATTTCTTCATGGAGATGTGGCCTCGGCTAAGGCATTAGCTGATACTTTGCAAGAATTTCAAGCATGCACATGACTAGGTGTTAATTGCAACAAGAGCACCTTGTTTACTGCAGGGATACTACCCAGTGTGCTGGATGGTATAACTACGCAACTCCAATTCTCAGTAGGATCACTCCCAGTTAAATATCTTGGTCTCCCGCTGATGTCCTCAAGTCTGTCTCACCAGCAATGTAGCCCAATCATTGAAAAGATCAGGAAACACATCAATTCTTGGAAGAACAAGTTTCTAACATATGTAGAAAGGGTCGTGCTTATCAAAGTAGTTTTGAGCAGCATGCAAATTTACAGGACCTCTTGCTTCATGCTCCCTAAGCAAACCATCAAGACAATCAACTACATTTTTTGAAATTTCTTATGGTCAGGTGATGATACCCCATCTAAGAAAGCTATGGTAAACTGGAAGAGAATATGTACACCAGTTCAGGAAGGAGGATTGGGCATAAGGAACATTCAAGTGACCAATGAAGCAGCTTGTTTGCGTCATATTTGGAACCTAGTATCCAACAAGGAGTCACTTTGGGTTTGCTGGGTCAAGAAACACCTTATTAAGCAACATGATTTTTGGCTCATGAGGGCTCCAATTGAGGCCTCTTGGTCCTGGAAACATATTCTAAACTGCAGAAAACTGGCTTCAGGACTGGTTTTGCATTCAATTGGGAATGGTCATATGACTAGTTTTTGGAAGGATCCTTGGCATCCGCTGGGAGTTCTTATGAACAAGTTTATGCAAGAACTTTTGTATGACTCTTTACTACATAAAGAAGCAAAGGTTAGTGCTATCTTACGGAATGGTGAATGGCTAGTTCCGCAATACATTGAACCATCTATCACAGAGATTGCTAGTAGCCTTATTGAAGTAAAAGCTGACTGTGAACGACCTGATGAAGTGGTCTGGAGAGCAGGACCTAGTGAGAGCTATAGTCTGAAGCACACATATGAGGTGCTTAGGCCTAGAGCAAGTCTGTGTCAATGGGCGACGGTTATCTGGTACAAGGGGAACATACCCCGATATAGCTTCACTACATGGCTCACTGCCCATTCATCGCTTAAGACCATGTCAAGACTTAAGGAATGGGGTAAAGTCCAAAACGATCTTTGCATTTTCTGCTCACAGGAGCCTGAAACAAATGACCATCTTTTTTTTGCTTGCACATACTCTAAGTTTGTTTGGACACAAGTACTGCAATTTTTGTGTTACTACAGACAAGTGACCCTGTGGAGCCAGGAATTGGAATGGTGTACACAACACTTTGTCGGTAATGAACCCAGGAAAGTGATCCAAAAACTAGCCTTCAATGCTACTGTCTACCATCTGTGGGTTGAGCGTAATAGACGAGTGTATGATAACACACGGCTACTAGGAACCCAAGTTGTTCAAAGAGTATATGATGATGTGCGCATCAAGATAGCTGGACTGAAGCTCAATGTGGAAGATAGTCCTGCGAACAGAGAAGTTTTTGATAAGTGGCGCACTGATCCTGTTTATATTCATAGGGAACCGATTAAATGCACATGGACTAAGCCTCCTGCAGTTCAAGCTGAATTCTGATGGTTCGCTTAAAGGCGATCGAGGTTGGTATGGAGCGCTCATCAGGGACGAGCACGGTGAGGTTGTAATAGCTTGCTCTGGTTCTACAACTGGTCACTCGGTTATTAAGCATGAACTACAAGGAGTTGAAGCAGGGCTCAAGGCTGCTGGTTTGAATGCCATACTTCGGCTTGAGCTAAGCACAGACTCTAAGTCTGTTTTTACATTTCTCACCAAGAGCATTGCAATCCCTTGGGACCTGAGACATATCATTGGGTGCATTAGACGTCAACTTAACAAGCTGGAGGAGTTCAAGGTCATGCATCATTATAGAGACACTAATAGGGTAGCGGGTCATCTCGCTGACTTGTACCCAGGCAGTGAATTCATCATTGTTTCCTAGTTCTTATGCTGAGGATTTCAAGAAGTATGTTTATGAAGATGGTATAGGAATATAATATAACAGAATGTAACATCTTCAATTTTTTTCAGGTTAGGGGATCCTTAATAAACCCCAGCTCAATTTCCCAAAAAACAAAAGAGGTCATAAATGGGGCTGGATAGGTTGACTTCATATCAGAGTTGAGTAGAAAACGATTTATGGCAGGTTAATTCTCTTTGAGTCTCGCTGAAAATCGTGCCAAATCAAACCCTTGGTGCTAACTAGCAGGGGAAAGAAAAACATAACGATGGTGTCTGAAAGTGGAACCGGTAGATGCACATAGTAACAACCAGCCTTTACATGACCTGAGCTAATTAGTTTTGTTTTGCTTTGTTTTTTCTATCTTCATCTTGACTTGAGGTCTTTCCCGTTTCTTTCTTTCTTTCTTGGGAAATTCTAAATGGAGAGGGAACCAGCGAGGGAGGGGGTGAAGCCGTTCATCCCCCTCGAGATGCGTGAAAATGCGTATCACGAGGCGCTTTCACGCATCTCAAGGGGGTGAACGACTTCACCCCCTCCCTCGCTGGTTTCCTCGCCCCTTCCCTCGCTGTTTAGACAAACCCTTCTTGAGAAATTCTAAATGGCGAGGGAACCAACGAGGGAGGGGGTGAAGCCGTTCATCTCCCCGAGATGCGTGAAAGCGCGTATCACGAGGCACTTCATGCATCTCGAGGGGGTGAACGACTTCACCCCCTCCCTCGCTGTTTAGACAAACCCTTATTTCTTTCTTTCTTCCCCAAAATAAACCCAAATACTAAAATTGTCGAGACAGACAAACTGAACAAATGCTGCTGCAATTGAAATCAACAAGCAGTCTAAGAAGCTTATTTGGGTTGGTTGATTCATTGAGAATTGGCAATGGGATCAACCAATCTTGAGGTATTGTTCACCTGATTTTTCTTTCATACTCTACTACTAGTTATTGATTGAATACTCACTCATTCAATAAAGGAGCCAAAAACAATGACCATTTTACAATTCCAATTGGTAATAAGAAGACACCCAAGTTTAGTAGTAGCAGTAAATCCCAAGACCAACACAACAAGATTAATGGAAATGATGGTGAAGACAGAATTAGCAATTTTCCTGGTGCTCTCATTCATGCATTTGAATGAAGTAGTCCAAACCAGTGTGTCATCCACTAGATGGAAACCCCTTTGGTCTTGTTTCCCGCATATATATGTCCAAGGGGCATCAGAGTCTGCAGAAGATCTTCACTTTATCAAATTTGTGGATCAAGTACTCCTTTGAGACACTCTCAATATACTGACTTTTCATCTTGTATACTATGAAGCCCATAATGGGAATACACTACAAGCACAACGCTTCAATTCATGGATAACTCATGTTGTTCGTCGTGATGTGCAAGACCTATATCTTGCTGTTTGACTGGAATAAATCTTAGGTTGCCCCACAGTATGTTTAACTCTAAATCATTGGTTAAGTTGAAGCTGAATATGGTGGGTTGACACCCGCTTCATTTCCCTGAACAATGTGTTTACCTCGTGTTAAAACACTACAGCTTCACTTTGTTCGTTTTGTGGATGAATGCTTGACTCATAAATTCTTCTTAAGTTGTGCAACTCTAGAATCCTTATATATGGACGATCATGATGTTAGCTTGTTGCAGAATCTAATAATCACTGCTCTTAAGCTTAAGAGTTTGGTGATAATAAATTGTTTTGATTCTGAATTCGGCCAGGTGACTGTAAGATTAAAATTAGTGCTCCAAGTCTCACATCGTTTACATGTGGATAAGATTTTAATAGAAAGTGTCATCTTGAAGGATGCTCTGCAATGAAGAATGCACACATTGGCAGACTTAAATGACAATGTTCTCCCATTTCAAGTATACAACGAGTCCTTGAAGATAAGAAAGAAGTGACTCAGCGGATTATCAGATGTTTAGATGGAGTTCGCAACACCAAGGCTTTAACAATGTCACCTATATGCATTGAGGTATGTTTTCTTTCGTTATACCTAGCCTAAGCATTTAGATTCTATTATTTTCATGGAAAGTTTTCTTTTCAGTAAAAACAATATGAAGTTTATCTTTTCTTGAATTTTTTCACTTTTTATTTATTAGTAGTTGTCAAGAGTAATTAGCAATGAAATTAACATATGAGTTGTTTTAGTTAGTTGTTAGTACAGTTGTAAACATATGCTAGTCTGTTAGTCTGTTTTGACTACTAGTAATACATTGAGTTGGCTATATAAGTCATGTATCTTGTACATTTCAATATATAAGATTCAATACAACTTTTCTCATAACTTGTTGTAGAAGCTAACATGGTATCAGAGCATCTTAGCCTTTTTCTACTTCATCTTCTTCTTTTCAATATTTCATAGTAGCTCTAATGGCAGATTCAACATCTTCCAATGCTATACCGCTTACTAATTCTGCCTTAGCAGAGTCAAGACCTGTAATGTTCACACATGCATTGTCTGTAAAGTTGAATGAACAAAATTACTTGCTGTGGAAACAACAAGTATTGGCAACGATTAGAGGACACAAGCTTCAAAAGTTCATTGAGAAAGACTCTGCTCCAGCACAATTTCTCTCCAGTGAAGATCAAGCCAGAAATAATGTCAATCCAGATTTTATCACCTGGGAACAGCAAGATCAACTGTTGTTTTCTTGGCTGCTTTCCTCCATGACAAAATCACTACTTACAAGGTTAGTCGGATGTCTAACATCAGCACATATTTGGCACATTCTTGAGATCTTTTTCAATTCACAAACAATTGCCAAGATCTCCCAGTTTAGAAATCAACTACAAAACTTCAAGAAAGGAGACTTGACTATCAATGAATACCTCCTGAAACTCAAGTTCATCACTGATCAATTGGCATCCGTAGGACATCAACTGTCTTCAAGAGATCATGTCAATGCCATTTTTGATGGTTTACCACAGTTGTATGATACGTTTGTAGTATCAGTGAGTTCAAGATCGGATGAGTACAGTGTTGCAGAAGTGGAGTCTCTTCTACTTGCTCAAGAAGCAAGAATTGAAAGACACACAAAAGATCTTGATATTTCTGGCTCTGTCAATGTGGCTCAGTCATCATACAAACCTTCACCTAGGTCTTTTGTGTCAAGTACACAAGGTTGGAGACCTCAGTTCAGAGGTTCTTACAATCCCAGGGGTGCTAGATCTGGGCGAGGTTTTCGGCCATCTGGAATTGGTTCTCAATCAAATCGTCCCCAATGTCAAATATGTGGAAAAATTGGTCATCTTGCTTTCAAATGCTACAATCGGTTTGATAATTCTGTCTCAAATCCATGGAGTTCCAATTAACAGTTCCCTTCTTCTGGATATAGCAATTCATCTCAACCAACATCTTCAACTCCAAGACATGCTTTCTCTGCATCAACAAGTCAGTATAATCATCCTTCTTGGAGAGCTGATTCACAGTCTCAGATGCAGTCGAATGTTGTTTTCACACCTCAGATGCAGTCAAATGCTGATAGTAAGTGGTATCCAGATTCAGGAGCCACTGATCATTGCACACCATATCCCCAGAATTTGATGAATGCTATGCCTAATCATGGCAATGAGCAACTGTTTGTGGGAGATGGAACTGCATTGCCAATTGAAAACATCGGTCAGTCATCTCTTCTTTTTGTTAACTCTTCAAGAGTATTACATCTTAGAAATGTACTTCAAGTTCCTAAATTAACCAAGAACCTATTAAGTGTGTCTAGGTTTGCTAGGGACAATAATGTCTTCTTCGAATTTCACCTTGATCTCTATTTTGTCAAGGATCAGGTCACACATCAAACCCTCTTGGAAGGGAAGCTTAAGAGAGGACTATATGTTTTTCCATCAATGACTCTACCTGATTCAAAGTCTACGTATTCCATTGCTAGTTCAAATTCAGCATCTCATAAATCCAGTCACTGGGTTCCAGTCAGTAGAGCTTCTAGCTCAGCATCTAGCACAGCTTCTAGCACAACATCTAGTCCAGCAAATATTCCAGACAGTAGTTCTCAAAGCCTTCCAGTTTGTAATAATGCTTCTTTGTCTAAATCATGCGCTTCTTTGTCTCATTGGCATGCTAGGTTAGGTCACCCTTCTCTTTCTATTGTATAGAAGGTCCTTACTAGTTGTAACATTGATGTTCCTAAAACTGACAATATGGATGTATGTACTGCTTGTTGCTTGGGAAAAATTCATAAGCTTCCTTTTTCCAGTTCCACTACTGTGTACACTAAGCCATTGGAACTTATTCACACTGATCTTTGGGGTCCTGCATCCACTATATCTTCTTGTGGTTTCAAGTATTATATTCATTTCATTGACACTTACAGTCGGTTCACTTGGGTCTTTTTCTTACAAAACAAGTCGGATGCCTATCCCACTTTTCTTAAATTCAAGGCTCAAGTTGAATTAGAATTTGGGCTTCCTATAAAATGTGTACAGTCTGATTGGGGAGGGGAGTATAGGTCGTTTTCAAAGTTCCTTAGTCAGCATGGTATATGTCATCGTCTTGCTTGCCCAACTACTCATCAGCAAAATGGCATTGCTGAAAGAAAACATCGCCACATTATTGAGTCAGCTTTAACCCTTCTTGAACATGCTTCACTTCCCCTGAAATTCTGGGATGAAGCTGTTAGAACATCAGTCTTTCTTCTAAATCGTGTTCCTACTACTGTACTTAAGGGTTCTTTTCCTTATAAGACACTTTACAACAAGGTCCCTGATTATCGCAGTTTAAAGGTGTTTGGTTGCTCATGTTTCCCTAACACCAGGCCCTACAACTCAAATAAACTACAGTTTAGGTCAGAAGAGTGCATTTTTCTGGGTTGTAGTCCTCAACACAAAGGGTATAAATGTTTGTCATTTACTGGTCGTATCTACATATCTCGTGATGTTTTGTTCAATGAAAATCACTTTCCATATTCAAAATGGTTTTCTGGTTCATCAAACTCATCTCCTATTAGTCAAACACCTACATATATTCCTGCATCCATTGGGTTTTCTTCTTCACCTTCTGACAGACAGTCACATATTTACAACAATGCTTCATCTCCTAGTCCATTGATTACCCTGTCAAATTCAGCTTTGCCTCTCAATACCTTGATCAGTCCATTGGTTCCTACGACCAGTCCTAGTCATAATCCTAATCCTAGTCCTGTTATCAATGACAGTATTACTGAAAATTTTGTGTCTATCCCTCCTCATAGTCTTGCTCCTGGTCATCAAATGGTTACTAGATCTAAGGCTGGTATCTACAAGCCTAAAGTCTACTTGACTTCAGCTGAACCTGCAAGCTTACTTGAAGCACTAGATACTCCTCATTGGTCCTCTGCTATGCAGGATGAGTATCTAGCTTTACTGAGAAACAACACATGGTCCTTGGTTGATCTTCCTCAAAACAGATCTGTAGTTAGTTGTAAATGGTTGTTTAAAGTTAAAGAGAATGCAGATGGTTCAGTACACAGACATAAGGCTCGCTTGGTGGCTAGAGGTTTCCAACAAGTTGTTGGATTCGATTATGCAGAGACTTTCAGTCCAGTTGTTAAACCCACTACAATTCGGGTTGTATTCACAGTGGCTATTACATATGGATGGTCAGTTTTTCAACTTGATGTTAACAATACCTTCTTGAATGGAGATTTGCAAGAAGATGTTTACATGATGTAACCTCCTGGTTTCATTGATTCTTCTCGTCCCACTGCTGTTTGCAAACTTCACAAAGCTTTGTATGGACTGAAGCAAGCTCCTCGGGCTTGGTTTGAAAAACTGAGACATACTCTTCACCTATTTGGTTTTGTTCCTTCTAAGTCAGATTCTTCACTTTTCATCAGACACTCTCCATCTCCTATATTCCTTCTGGTATATGTTGATGATATTCTGGTCACCGGTTCAAGTTCTAATGATGTTTCACAGATCATCCGTCAACTGAATGCTCAGTTTGCCTTAAAAGATCTTAGACTTGCTCACTATTTCCTTGGTATTTAGGTTCAACAAACCACTAATGGTTTGTTTTTATCTCAGACCAAGTACATCACTGATCTTCTATGCCGTGCTAAAATGCAATATGCAAATGGATTATCTACTCCAATGAGTGGTGGTGAAAAGCTATGTGCTACGGGCAGTGATCCAGTTCAAGATGTTCACTTATATAGGAGTATGGTTGGTGCTTTGCAGTATGTTACCATCACAATACCTGAATTGGCATACTCTGTAAATAAAGTATGTCAATTCATGCAAAATCCACTTGAATCACACTGGAGAGTGGTGAAAAGAATCCTGCGGTATCTCAAGGCTACACCCAATTTTGGACTCCATCTAGTTTCAACCCCTTCTTTCAAGTGGACAGGTTACTGTGATGTCGATTGGGCGTCTGATCCCACTGACAGGAGGTCTACCTTTGGCTATTGTGTTTATTTGGGTGATAATCTCATCTCTTGGTCTTCAAAGAAGCAGAGCACTGTCTCAAGAAGCAGTACTGAAGCCGAGTATAGAAGCCTTGCTGCTGTTACGGCTGAACTCACATGGCTGCAGTCCCTAGTTTATGAACCACACATTGGTTGTAGTACCCCCACTATCTGGTGTGATAATAAAAGTGCTGTTATGCTTAGTGCCAATCCTGTCCTTCACTCTAGGACTAAGCATATTGAGTTGGACGTCTATTTTGTACGTGAGAAGGTTGCCCGTGGTCTTGTTCATGTTCATCACATTCCTGCAGTTGATCAAGTTGCTGACATTCTTACTAAGGCTCTTGGGAAATCCAGATTTTTGACACTTCGTGACAAACTAAGTGTAGTTGATACATCTACGCTTAGTTTGAGGGGGGATGTCGAGTAATTAGCAATGAAATTAACATATGAGTTGTTTTAGTTGGTTGTTAGTACAGCTGTAAACATATGCTAGTCTGTTAGTCTGTTTTGACTACTAGTAATACATTGAGTTGGTTATATAAGTCATGTATCTTGTACATTTCAATATAGAAGATTCAATACAACTTTTCTCATAATTTGTTGTAGAAGCTAACAGTAGTTTACTATTTTTATTTATGTCTTATTGGTGATAGTTGTGATGGTGTGCTGTGGTTGTGGTTGTGGTTGTGGTTGTGGTTGTGGAGCTGTTACTCGTAATTAAGTGATGGTGTTTGACATTTGTGGTGCTAGCAATGGTAGTTGTGAATATTGCGATGTTTTTGGAGGTGGTCGTGAATTAATGTGATTGTGTTGACAGCCTGGTGGGTGGCTGTTCTTGTGGTTGAGATGGAACTTGTCTTGGAATGTGTAGTTGTCATGGCAGTCGTGATTATGGTGCTAATTTGAAAAGAAGTTAAGGAAATTCATGGAAAATAAACATCTCATCTTTTAAATAAATTGACAGTTCCTGACCTATTGGAGTATTTGGAATAGAAAACTTTAACAAACGAGCTTTCATTAGCGAAACATGGTGGCAGACCTTCCACAACAAGACATTATCCTACTAGCTTCACTACCCCCCCATGAGTACCACTGCTAATGAGGTCTCCCCAACCCATCAGTTTGAGATCAAAACTGGGTGTAGTAACATCACGTCCAAAAGCAAACACTAGTGGCCAGATGGTCTGCCACAAAGTTCACCTTACGCATTATCTTCTCTATCTTGACTTCTCTGATTATGAGTTGCCTTAAACTCTTCATGAGGTGGCAGTTTCTTCACTATGTTGTGATTTCAGGCGCAAAGCACTAAGATCCGCCACTAGAGTCTGCGTGGAGAGATGCCTTGAATAATGTATGTACATAGGGAATAAAATGATACTGATTAATTTAAAAAAATATCCAAATCGAACAATGGTTCAAGTACAATTTGGTTGTAGGTAATCCAGTTGGAATATTGTTGTCACTAAAAGTTTGTCCGAATCTAAATATACCGCATTTTTGAAAATCATATTGCACAGTTATTTATGCATGTGCCTAAGACAAGTAAATAGTTTCCAAATACACCGAAATCATTTTAAAATCTGAAGAGATGCGGATTCGAATATGGATCATCGTATTATGTATATCCAAACCGTTTTATGCCGTAAATACATCGCCTCGTGGGGCCCTAATTTTGGGGCGAGGCCATTCGAAGAAAAATTGAAGTGACCCCAACAACATGCCAATGACTCACGTTCTGGTTCCGCAGTCTTTGAAGAACAACATAAGGGTGTCTTTGGTTGTACCTATTTCATGGGAATTGGAATTCTATTCCCACTTAGAATTATTGTTTAGGGTTTTACTCCAAGACATGGTATGCCAGCACGTGCCATATATTCCCACCTTTGATGGGAATCGGACGACTCCGATTTCTTAGGAAAACAATTCGCGGGACACAAAATTCTCGATTCGTTCTCTCCTCCGTCGTCTCTCACCATCTCTCTGCCTCACATCCCTTGGCGATCTCATCTCTATCGAAGATCTCTTCCACTCTGCGATCTCCTCTCTCACTCACACTCTACAATCTCCCCTCTCCAGGTTTGTCAACCTCTCTTCCTTTTCTCTTTGTTCTTCTCTTCCACTCTTCCCATATCTCTGCTCATTGTGTTGCTAACTGATTCGAGTTGTTTTATTGTATCTCTCGTTATCCAGGGCCTCGATACTGCGAATTGATTGGTAGGTGATAGATTGGGTTTTCGATTTGGGTTGCTTCAGTTATTCTTTTTCACCCAAATCCACTGTGAAGGTATAATTTTTACAATACCCTTTGATTTGTTTCTTCATTTTATTTGTTTGGGGTGGTGATTTTGTGTTTGAGGTGTTGATTGATGGTTTTGGGTTGTTTTCGGATTTGTGGTTTGTGTTTTGGCTTATTTTATTAGTGGGGCTTTGACGAATTGAAAAACCAAAAATTTGATATGTGGTTTGTGATGATCTTTATGTAGTTGATTCATGCTTTAATTGTGACAAGCGATGCTTCACCTTAACAAAAGAGTAACTTTTGAACAAATGATCCAAACTTGGAGCATTTTTAGCGTGAATTTACATTTTGTATTATAGTATACCACAAGTTATACCATTTTATTTTTCTTGGCGAAATGGTGGAAATATTCTTATATTTTTTAATGCATTTTCCCCATTTTGCATGGAACATGGGTTGGAGTCTTGATTATGCATCATATTTTCGTTGCCCATTAAGCATGAGATTGCAAGCCTTAATGACCCCCCAAAAGTCTGGTCATTCTGATATGGGTTGAAATTTTTTTTGAAGCATTTGAAAATAGTAGGCAATAGGAGAGTGTGGTGAGTCATTGGGTGTGAGGGTTTGTGCTTGGCATATGATCATTGCATTCCATGTATACCAACAGTGTGATGGAATGGAAGATGAGTTTGGCATAGTGAGGGTTGTTATTGTTGAAGTAGTGATGGAATGGAAGATGAGTTTGGCATAGTGAGGGTTGTTATTGTTGAAGTAGAATTGGATGATTCTTGTTGTTGCAAAAGGGTCTTTGATGAGTGATGGTGTGTGCGTGGAAAATCTTTAGGAGTGGTTGATGTTGGTTGCGGAGTTGGTTGTGGAGATATTGGAAGGATTGTAAGAGTGGAACAAGGGGATGTTGAGGAGGGGGTTGAGTGAGTTTTATAGCTCAATATAGACATTAAATCTAGTCATCAAAACAGCAGGTGAGTGTACATATTTCACCACTTTGATGTTGTTGGAATCAATGATGGGCTTGTAAATGATTTGTGGACTTGTGAGCAGTGTTCTAAAAATCGCTAGGCAGTGGGCGGGCGGCCAGTAGGTGCCTAGAGCCTAGGGGCCTAGGCGGTTTTAGATTTTGTATTATAATTTTCATAATTTACAAAAATTTAGCATAATACATTAATATTTTATCAATTACTTCCAATTTAATGCCAGAATACATATGAAAAATTTATAAACATGAAAAATTAAGCTTACATTAAAATTTATAATAGCATAAGTTGCATAACATAGAGTTTCAACAACATAGAGGAAAAAAAACATACTTGAAAGTTGATAGTTGAGCTTGAAATGCTAGGCCTCTATCTCTTCTTCATATCCTTCAATTTCAACAACTTTCTCCGTGTCAGACTCAAACTCAACATCCTCCTCCCCTTCTCCTTCCCCTTCAGTGTCCTCATCAGATACAAAATCTTCTTCATGAAGTTCTCTTACTTCAACATTTCTAGAACTTCTCCTAGGCTCTATAATACTATCCGCCTCCGATACCTCTCCAACTATTTCCAAGGGGACAACTTCTTCATCGCCACCATCAACAATCCATCATTGCGCCTGACTAGCTTCACTAGCAAGTAGTGCATCTACTCTCTTCTTCTCCTTCCCCTTTTCTTTTCTCTCTGTTTTGCAAAACCTAAAAATTTCGATGGGTATTTGGTCGATTGGTTTTGGTTATTTGCAACCAGAGAAAGAAAAAAAATGCCCCGACCAGTCTAGAACCCGCCTAGGCGCCCTGACTGATTTTTCCCTCCGCCCAACAACTAGTCTAGGCGTCCGCCTAGGCCGCTTTTTAGAACACTGCTTGTGAGGAATTGAGTCCATGTTTCATGGATTTGGAGGAGGTGGATTGAGACGATGATTTTTTATGAGGTTATAAGTTTGGTTGTTTTTGTTTCTTAGGCTTTGGGTGTAGGTAGATGTCAAGACAGGTGTTTGCTTCACATGGTAATTGGTTTGGAGAACTAAACAAAAGATGGGTTTAAGAAGGATGTTGTTCTGTGTATACACTTGCAGTAGCTGAATCTAGAATAGAATGGTTATCAAACAAAGTACCATGAGAAGTGGTGGAGGAGTTGAGAGAAGTGGAAATGGAAGGGTGGTTTGGAGAGGTTGGTGGCTAATGATTTGGTTGCCATTGTTGCAGCAGACATGGTGAGCTCAGTGAGCTAAAGAACTGTGATTGTGACTCTGTGAGTTATGGTTTGCAAATTCTTCTCATGTGTTTGGTCGGCATTTGTATTTGCATACTCTCTCTATTATAAATTTGATGCCCAACCCCTCTTAAACTAACTAACAACAACAAAGGTGTCAGCTTTAGTGGAAGAAAGCGGCTCCCTTGTGAAATTTATTTTCTCCAGCTTTTGATAAGGGAGAAATTCTGAGTTTTGAGAGACCCCTAGCTCATATATCAACTTCAGTAGTGTAGATGGAACAGTAGCCATTATCAGTGTCTTGCAAGTGAGAGAAACCTCATGTCCATATTTTCCAAAAACTTTTATGTAGGGTAAGGAAAGATTAAATAACTGTTATAGAAGTGAAAGCACAACACAACTTGAAATTAGTTAGCCATGTCAGAAAGAAAGTTGTGCTGCCTTCAAGTTCCAAGGGATGTTGTTGCTGCTTGAATGTTTACACCTCTATGACTTAAAATTTGAGAATGTAGGGGTCCTCCCATGTTCTCAAATAATTTTGGTTTCTAGTAACTCTCCAACATAAAAGAGAGATATAAACTGTGAATGCTTTGCTGTAGCATGTTTCAGTTTTAATGTCTAGTTGTCGAAATTCAAGGATAGTTTTATAATGTATGAATAATTTTGGTTTATGAAGGTTGAATTGCTTGCTAAGGATTGGGTAGGATATATTATGTTTGATTGGGTACTTGTATGAAGAATCCTCTTTTATAATATCTGGCTGAACCAGTTGTGGAGTTTTTTGTAGTATAGAATTTTTTGCAAGCATTCAGTTGGAGAAATTATTAGTTCTAAATTGAGTTAGCTCTTTGACTTTGCTGGCTACTGCAGACATTCGGATACGTGTCCAATTTAGGCAACACTAGTAATGTGGTTGCTATAGTCAGGTGGGATTTCTATCCAGACATATCTGTGCATGTAGGCACATATTATGTTCTAATACATTATGGTATTTTGTATTCTGTTGTCAAAGGTCCAGGCATAATGGTCTTCTACTGGTTTAGATGGGGAGGGAGAAGTCTCTCTGATTAAAACACACACTGGTACTCAAAATGGTTCCTTTTTAAAGTGTTATCATGTCAGTGAAGAGTTTTATGAATTTTGTCGGTATGAGTTGTTAACATTGTTGAGCAATATTTGCAATGGAATCAGTTGTTGCTTTCGTCATAATGATGATTAAAACCATATATCCACTCGAATAGACTATTCTTGTTCTCATTCTTCTATTCTGGTAAAACGTTGAGGAAGTGTGGATCAAAATTTCCAGCTATATGAATTAGTTATTGGTTCAGTCTGGTAGATCAGTGAAGGCTGCTGCATTTCTCCAGTGCACGATGTGGCACTTTATGGTTCAGGTTGTCTCTGATGAAATATTGTTTATGAGCCAGTAAATCCGTGGTATGTGATAAAGTCAAATGCTTGTTTTTTTTTGCGAAAGAACAAAGATGTTATGTACTTTGTTCACTAAACAATTAGAACTGTTGACAGTTCACCAAAATATGAAAGAGTTGACGCAAGGCAGGACATAGAAAGTGCAGTTTGATGCATTTGTCATCTCAAGGCAACTAATGAAAAGGTAAGCTTTTCTTCTTTGTTCGTAGTAATTTTCGTGCTCTATTTTAATGCCTTATAGTGATTAACATCTTCTGACTCTGTTACAACAATAATTGTGCAACGCCAATATTTAATCTTATCAGAAGCTGCCCAAACTACTCATATGAACTCGGTCTTAGTTGCTGGAGATTCGTGAGAGAAATCTTTTAGGGGGTGGTGAGAAAGTGGTGTTTAACTATTCTTGCAGGGGAGCTGACTACATTCATGGTGGTGATCGTGTCCCAGGAACTTGTTTTCTAAATGAATCTAGATATAAGTCGAAGGCTTTGTTTGAATGGAAAGCAAATCGTAATCAGATAATTCCTTGCCCTCCAAATGAAAGAGGTGGTAGTGGTTGTTCTGAGTTGGATTCTGGATAACCATTGGTTTACTGAACATGTATTTGAAGTCATAACATGCTTGTCTGAATTTTTATGAGTTTCCATTGGAAAAGTGCATTAGGTCACAAACAGACTCGCATTTAATTTCAGTTGCCCAACTATGCTTTTGAACACTACACTGGTTAAATTTTAGTCCATCTAGAAATATGAATGTGCTATGCATAATGCTGCATTTTGTGTTGTCCATTGTTCTATCGGTTGTGAACATTGTCGACCTAGGTGTATGGAGAATCATACTCAAGGTTTTATGCGGGTAGCAAGTGTAGTGATACAAAGAGTTGCGATTTGAAATGATGTGTGTTTAATGAATCAATGAATTCGAGGCATACTGTAGTGATATTGACTTTAAAAGTTCTGTCAACAAGAGATTGCTTTGATTCAGGTTGCAGAACTTGTGACAAACCATTCTGCGTGCTTTCACCCTAATTATATATTCACATAAAATACTAATTCATCTTAAAAGACACTGAAACTACAAAGCAAATTAACTAAATGTGAAGGAGCATGTGCGTAAACTTTGAGACACAATGAATGGACATGAAATACTTGAACGGTTGAGTTGGGAGTTTTTCTTGAATTCGGTAACGAAATTGTTAAGAGGGGAGTTTTCGAAGTGATTATCGAATTCTACAAAGTAGAATTGGTTGGAGGAATTGTGGGATCTCCATATTATTAAAAAAAAGATTCTCATTATTAGTTTTTGGCAGCTAAACACTCATAATAAGAATTGGAATGGACAATCAAACAACAAAGTTGGCCAAGTCCATGGTATGAGATGCCATGACATGAGATGCTATGGAATGAGATTTCAATTCCCATCTTAGGATTCCATGCAACCAAACACACCCTAAGAGTTATATTGACTAATAAGGTGAGTAACATTACAATTATGTGAGCCAATGGCATGACAGCTCAATGGTTAGAGCTTGGCGGATGACATCATTAAGTCATGGGTTCAAACCCAGCTTGCGGCATTTTTATGGGTTCTGAGATCCTATAAAAACCTTGCTTGCCTTTCAAAAAAAAATAAAATAAAAAAAACATTACAATTATGTGCAAGTTTCACCCCAGCCAATGAATTGAACAAAGACACGTGCACATTTCGGCATAGTTGCGGAGTATTCCTAAAATTCCAGAGCGACCTGAGCAATGAAGCGAACAAAGCGCTTGTGAGGCTCTATCAGCATTAAGGGTAACCCAGTTGTAGGTGGGGAGGGGGCATATGATCAGAATTTATACCCTGCAATGATGAACTTAATTTCTCTGATAGCAATGCCAAAAGAAACTCTGGTTGCCAATCCTTTTCTTACAAAAGGTGCAATTGTTTCTATTTCTCAAAGCATCTAGCAGAGATTGGCTTTAATGTTGGAATCATCTCATTGTTTTAAGATCATAGAGTGATTGGTTCTGATCTTTCCAACTCTAGCCATGCATACATGTCTCCACTCGGTTGCTTGACTATACGATCTTTGGAGAGATCAAAGCTCCACCTCTACAAGGCTCTACCTTTGGTGCAATATCAAAGAATGTGCATGACGTTTTCAAGAGTGTCGTACATGTACAACAGTTAGGGTTGTTGCGACACCTTCATTTATGCATACCTTCATTGTTAACCAGCTTACCATAGAGATAAGAATGAGTTTTTTAGCGTTAACTTCAATTTTGGAAAGGCATTTCTAATTTATTTTTCGGTGTTCAGATGTCATCATGATAAACAGATTTAGTGGTGACAATTCCCATAGGTATAAAGTATCCGGATTCCCTTTTGACACCGGACAAAACAACCAAGTGCAATAAAACAAGAAGACACCCCACGACAAACACTCTAGGATACAGAATAGTCACCACCTAAAGTGAATCGTAAAGGATTTAGATAAGAAACTCACCACTCGATGGAAATAAACCAAAGAGATACAAAGTAAATTGGAAAAGCTCTCCAGGAGGCTAACTTCATTCAAACTCAAAAGCTGCTTGTTACTGTCATCTGATGAAGCTTAAATAAATTATTTGGATCAACCCTCCAAGCCTAGGATGCATTGATCATTAGATTACTTGGAACAACCCTCCAAGCCTAGGATGCATTGAACAAGGCTAGACATACCAAAAGACTCATTAATCAACCAGAGTGATTAAAGAGAGTGGTTGAAATTTAGCTGGAAGTGTGGGAAGAGATACATTCTCAAACACTCTCGTGTCACCTTCCTCTTCAAGGCCAAATATGTGATTTCACATAGGTCATTTTTCCATTTGAAATTATGTGAGTCAAGAAGTTGCTTATTCGCGACTTGAGCTGATTGGGAGGGATAGACAAAACATGGTCGACAATCACTGACGTTCTAAAGGTCCATGGTTCTATCCAGAAATAAGTACCAGATCATCATTTTTAATGCTTTTGATGATATCCTTGACAATGATGAGTATTCCCATAAGAATACTTGTCCAAGTTGAAGAATCAGTAGTCATTTTTGCTCAGTCCCTGAACTCGTCTCATAAGATATTTTTCATTGAGACACTTATCCATACCCTCTGCTTTTCTAAGCCCCAAATCCCCGAAATGTTTAGGAGTGGGGCAAGTGTCCCAGTTCACTAAGTGAATTTTTCTTTACTCCCAAATTAATCCCCAAAGTATATTCCTATATCCATCATGTCTATAGTGGTTTTAGGGAGAATTTGGGTGTTCATTCTGTGGTGTGTAAGAGTGCTAAGAGTAGATTGAATTTTCCATCTATGATTCCAAGCATTTCTCCATCTGAACAACAGAATGAGGTTAAGTGTGCATGGAGATTCTCTTGTTAAGAATAAGGATGCCCAAGTATTTCTCGCTAACTCCAGCCAGAGGAATCCTAAGGATTTTTTTATATGATCTTCTGATGCATACCATGGACCTTGGTTACTAAAGAGAATACTTGATTTATGAAAGTTAATGATTTGGGAGACAGTATAAATTTTTTATGAAAGAACACCCCTGAAGGCCAGCAAGTTATCAATGCTCGCGGTGCCAAAGAGTAGACAATTGCCTTCAAAGAGAAGATGAGAAATCGCTTGGCCTTTAGGTGAGAGTTCAATGCCTAATTTGTTTTCTTAATTCTCTAGAAGTTCTTCATTGAGCAAATGATAAAGAGCGTCCATACGGCTGGTGAAAAGATAAGGTGATGCAAGATCATAACCCCAAGTTGCATGGATTATATTGAAATGTGCACTTTTCCATTAGATTATTTATCATTAAGGCCAACTCAAGACAAGACCATTTCAATAAAATCCCATTTTACGTTATTATATGTTTTTTTCAAGGTCGATTTGATAGGTCATTAAACCTTTAGCTTGTCGGCATAATTTGTGGAGTAGTTCTCGTATGAAACTAGCATTGTTTCAGAGTTTGTGATTCTTAATAAAGCTCCTTGGTTTGGGGCCAGTGTTATCCAAGAGGGGTTTTATAAATTCAACCAATATGTTACTAATAGTTTTGTATAACACATTTAGGTCTAAAATCTTTGACAATCGCAGCTATGCCATGCTTAGAATTTTTACGTAATAAAAAAGTGCACAAACATTTCAAAAATTTAGTAAAACAATGGAGATTATATTGGTTGCGTTGTTTTTTTTCTTCTTTTGGTAAAAACGTTTTAATGTTCAGCTCATTACACATACAAATCTATTTGGAATCCATTGATATTTGTGACAATGACTCATGAGGGTACTTCTTTTTCTCCTTATCATTTCTTGTTGAAGAGTGAGGGATAAATTTTGAACTGTGGTGTGGTTCTCTGGTGGTTGGTGATACTGTCTAGTTATGATGTTGATGGGGTGATGTGCATGTGCTTATCAACGGAAGTACTCTATGAATTTATGGTGCCCATCGAGGTATGTTGTAATTTCACACCTCTGCACGCTTGATATGTGACTAGATTCTCCCGCTCTACAAGGAAAATCTTTTCTGTTTTTGTAGTAAATTCTCCATGAACCAAGGAGGTCTGTACCCAAACCAGCTGCATACTAGATTGCGCCCATGAATAATAATGGACTGTAAATAGCATTATTCCGCAAATTTGTGTTTGTCTGACTTTTGTTTTGTGTGAGAAGCTTATAGCAGAACCTCCTACCATATGAAGTTTTGTAAGCTGAAGTGTTTGAAGCTTGAAATGTGGCTCTCCAAAGAATGATTAATCATGTCTATAATGCACTTTCTCAAGATTTCTTCAAATATAGAAACTCTACTCCTAAGTAGGGGTGGGCATCCCATCCCGCGATCCCAATCCCGTTCCGTCTCGATCTAGAATGGGAGGAGATGTGATGAAGATTTTCAATTCCGCCAATCCCGTCCCGTCCCGAGCTAATTTTTCATATTTATTATTAATATTTTATTTATTTATTTATTTTAAGATTGCAATATTTGGATGCCCATATAAAGCCTTTTGAGATTCTGCTAAGGAATGAGCAATTACAAAAGTTCCATTGGCTGGAAGTTGCACATCTGTTGCACTGATGAGATTAAAATCAATCAGCTCTGCAAACCTAGATTTGGCCATCACAGAGATTGCCCGCAAAATAATACAATTTCCCTCACAAAATAAGAATCTTTTTTCCAATGACACTAAACTTACTAGCATAGACTACTTTTCTACTTCAACATTAGACGCGTATGAGTATGATTATGCAATTAAAGATAGCAAACCCGATCCATCCCACCAAATTGTGTTCCAATGTGGTGTTCACATTCATAGGTAAGTTAGGCAATTTCTTTCTGCAACATAAAATACAGATCAGTATACAACATTAGAGTTCATTGGTACGTGAACATCAATGAAATATCAGTAGATGACGGTTCTTCATGGTATGAGTTTGATTTGTTTGTATAATTGATGCCACTTGTAAGTTGTTCATTGTCATTATAAGTATAAAATAAGGAAACAATCATACTAGTAAGAGGCTAACAACAACGTGTGTAATAAGATGACTGTCAATTTTTTCCAGTAAGACTCAAATTAAATAATCAAACTCATGCATTTAGTCAGTAAATTGCAGATTGATTAAAGAAAATGAAATGCATATAATCAAAGCACGCTGATCCCGTCCCGTCCCAAACCCGTTTGGATTAGAACGAGGTCGGGATGAAGTTTTTTCCATCCCGTCCCGTCCCAATCCCGTATGAACGGGATGGAATAGGGATGGATTTATCTTGTCCCATCCCATCCCATCCCGTCCCGTGCCCACCCCTACTCCTAAGCATAACTGAGGTAAAAACCATCACGCATCATTTTGTCACTTTATAGCTTGAACAGTCCATAAATTTGTCTATTTTTTAGTTTCGTCTACAGTGGTCTGGGCCAAAACTCACGATTAAACACTATACTATTATGTTTTAACAGTGTGTTTTCAAAACTGTTTAGGTAACATCTGGAAAAGGAAATATAGGCCAGTACTGGGAAGCTGGATTGCCATTCTGTTGCATGTCACATCACCTCAAGCAAGGTTGTTGAGATACGAAATGTTCTAGGCTGTATCGACAAATTCAAGTTTCTGGAAATTTAATTTGCTGAAATGTTGTAGGTTATTTTCACTTCAAAAAAGAAGACGTCGGCCTCAAAATGAGAGAAGAATGACCAGATTCAGAGAGAGTATATTAACATTACACCCAGCATCATCAACGACTGCAGTATCATTTGAATAAAGCCTAATAGACTTTGGTGAACATAATATTAGAAAGTTCTACTGACATATGATCACATTGGCCTTCAATGCTATTTCATAGTTAATATTTGTGAAAATTCTTATGTTTTGACTTTGAATGGAGTTAAGAGTTTATCCAGAATGTTTTCTTTTCAATTTTATTTTGCTGAGGCAGCACACCTCAGGGGCACTTTGATAGGTAAGGTTATTAGCATATTACTTGTGCCATTGACACTCCATATATATTTTTGTTTTTTGCTGCTAACACCTCTGCCAACTTCGCCTGCAATCGGTTGATCCATTTCAATTATATTCATTGCAAAATCATATTTTAGAATGTAAACTAAATATTTTGAGGCGCAAGCCTATTCTAAGGTTTTAAAAAAAAAATATGTTTTCAAAAAAAAAAAGGTTAAAAAAATATACTATAAACTTTAGGGTCAAACTCGGTAAAAATAAAAATCAATAAGAAAAAGAAAAAGAAAAAGAAAAAGAAAAAGAAAAAGAAAACACATTTTCAACCTCTAGAATGAGTTATCCCCAAACTTTGATTTCGACAAAATATGAAGTTTGGGCTCTTTGTTTGGATGTGCATTAAGATGTCCGCCTCATTTATTTGAAAAATATTAAAAATACGTACGGCGTGAAAATACCTTTGTTTTTAATAATAAAACACATATTCTAAAATTTTAAACGTTTGTATTGATCATTGCTTTCATTGGAAATATATTCAAAAATGCATTCCTAAGATACCAAGTTTACGAAAATTCAACAACTAAGTAAATAGTTATGACAATTTTCATTTGAAAAAAACTAATGCACAAAAGTTTTTCTCTCAGCCACATGTACATTCCACTTATTTATTTAATTATTATTATTATTTTCTATTGCCCTCTATATACATCTTTTTTTACAAATCATGTCATTGTTGATGAGCAACATCTTTTCTAATAAGTTTTAAGGTTACTGCTAAATAACATCACCACTTCTACTGACGAACACCACCACCCACATTTTTTTTGGATCTACTGAAGGACACCACCACTATATAAACAAATAAAACCCTAACCCTAACATTTTATCCTCCCTCCCTTTCTTTTCCATCATCCACCACCGCCAACTCTCATTCTCCTCCTCATCTCCTTCACCACACCACCACCTCTCCTCCTCATTCTTCTCTTTTTCTTCAATCACATCGCCACCACCACATCTCCTTTCCCTCCTCCCCTTCACCACCGCCACCAATCCTCCTCTTTTTTGGTTTTTCCTTCGCCCTCGCGGCAGTTCCTGTGAGTGGGGGTTCCACACTTGCAGGAACCGCCGCAAGGGCGAGGGAGAAATGAAGCATTTCTAGCACTTATATCCGCCAAAAATGAAGCATTTTTGGCACTTATATCTGCTAGAAATACTATATCTTGCAAATTTTAATTTTAGGTTTTTCTGGCGGATTAAGATACTTATCCCCCAGAAATGACATTATTCTGGCACTTTCATATGTGGCAGTTTTTAATCCGCCACTGCAATGTTTTTCTGGCAGATTAAGCTTTTTTGCCTCCATAAATAGGTTTTATTTCGCACTTAACATCCCCCACAAATGAAATCTTTTGTGGTAGTGATGGTTGGAACAACTCCCTTTTACTTCTTTTTTTATTTTTATTTTTTATAAAACATACTTGCTATTAATTAATAGTTATAATTACAAAAAGATGATCCTGCATTTTTCGTTAGGTCATGTGCCTCACTGTTGAGGTCCCTGGGAATAAAGCTACAATACAAATTATAATGGATAGAAAACAATGTTTTCATATTACATATAATGGGTCTCCACATCTAGCAGAGATCAGTTTGATCGTCATCTGAGTTGGCCTGAAGAATGGTGATTGATGCCAAAAACCAACATTAATGTTGTTGCGTGATTTTCGACATTAATAAAAAAAGTAACTTATTTTTTTGTTTATTTTTTCCTTCAACCGATAATACACTTCTTCAATGTATAGTGAAAGTAGGGGTTATCGACTACTTCACTTGGATTAGAAGACAATGTATAGTGGTGAGATGTTGAGATATGATATGATTTTAGAACAAAATAATAACTTGTAACAAAAACGAATATAGAGAAATCTCAAGGGTATGATAATGACCCCATTCAAACATAATGATTGTAGAATGTGATTTCAATTTCTCCCAAAATACTCAAATCATATGGTTTTTCAACCTACATGACTTGAATTGTGGGATTAAAGAAGTAAAAATCTTTTCATTTTCCTCAAATTTTAACTAAATCCATTGTTTTATTTCTAAAGCATCATTGAAATCGATTATATTTTTCATCGGAAAAATCCTAAAAGACATGGAAATAATTTATTCTTTCGAATCAAAATCATTATCCATTGCATTTAACAAATGAAGTCTTTTTT